>OZ020495.1:13216688-18206688 GCA_963971365.1 Lasioglossum villosulum | reverse complement strand
TGACACTGACACTGACACTGACACTGACATTGACACTGACACTGACATACTCATTGACATTGACATTGACATTGACATTGACGTTGACATTGACGTTGACATTCACGTTGACATTCACGTTGACATCGACATTGACATCGACATTGACATTGACATTGACATTGACATTGACATTGACATTGACATTGACATTGACATTGACATTGACATTGACATTGACATTGACATTGACATTGACATTGACATTGACATTCACATCGACATCGACATTCACATCGACATTCACATCGACATTGACACTGACACTGACACTGACATTGACATTGACATTGACATTGACATTGACATTGACATTGACATTGACATTGACATTGACAATCGCTTTCACATTGACATTATCATTGACATTGACATTGACATTCACATCGACATTGACATTGACATTGGCAACCCGCCCGGAGGGCCTAGCTACGAGGGCGTGCCGGAGGCACGCCGCGAGCAGCTAGTTATAAAATAAATGAGAATTTTCCTAGATTTAAATTTCTTGAGAAATACCGTAATTTCTCGAGAAATGAGAAATAACCGATTTTAAAATATCTCGAGTTATCCTCGAGAAAGAATTCTCGAGAAGGAACACTACTCCGCCCCACACTTCGTTGATATTCCGACCCGCTTGAGCGGAACACTTCGTCCTACTTTGTATTCATAGAAAAAAAAATGTGTAAATCGCGTTTTGACATTTTGCAATAAAAGCCAAATGATTTAATAAAAATTTGAATAAACTTAAATATCAAAAGCATAACTCTTTAAATTACGCTAAATATTTATTGGTGTAGAATTGTAATTAAAACAAAGGAACAAAAATCCTGCATTTATTTCTTTACAACCTAATAAAAAGTATTATCAATTCATTTTTAGACGTGGAGTTAAAAGATTTCATGTTGCGAAATATATTTGCTTTCAGCCGCCGAAGCCGTCAGCGCCATGGAACGGTGTCCGACTGGCCAAGGAGGACGCTAAAATATGCACTCAGAGGAACATCTACACTCACGATGACGAAATTGTCGGCGATGAAGATTGTCTGTATTTGAATGTGTATACACCGAAATTGCCAACCGAGAAGGAAAAACTGAAAGGAGGCTATCCCGTTATGATCTGGCTGCACGGCTGCGGTTGGATTTGCGGAGCCGGTCATTCTGAATTCTATAGTCCGAAATTCTTGCTGGATCACGATGTCATTCTTGTCACCGTAAACTACAGGTTCGGACATAAACTAATACAATGAATCCATGGATCCTATACGACCTTGATCCGTTCCTGATGATTAGACTTGTACCGAATTTGACGTATAACAAACCAACCTTTCCCAAAATAAGTAATGTAAAAATGATTAATTCGTTCACGTGTAAAAAAACACTTGTATTGTAAAGTTATTTAAACACCGTTTAAACACATAAATTGAAAAATGAGGTTTTCTTATAGATTTTTAAATTTAAACTCTACTTGATACTAAAATACAAGAAGAAACACTCGATCGACTGATCATCAGAGTAGTGGGGATGCATCGGAGTGGGAACGTGTAGTGGAGTAGGGAGCGCTCTCGCGCGGAGTGGGGATCGCTTATCGCGATCACGTAAGGATTTAAATATTTTTTATCTCCTAAACGCACATTTTATTATTTAAAATAAAAACTAATATATATAATGTAGATATAGTAATTATTATTAGAATAATTATAATGAAATTATAAAAATAATATAAATTATCTGCAAATGGTGAATTGGGATCTTGAAAAGAATATATATTTCATGTAGCAATATTTTATATTTTTTATAAATTTATGAAATTTAAATTCATTGGAATATTTATATAAATTTTTTTTAAAATGTTTTTTTTTTAAATATCGTACTGTCATCCAGTTTTGAGCTACGTTTAAAGTTCAAGTCTCTAGCTCATCGGGAAGTGGTTTAAAATTCGATTACAAGATTTTAAGCATACAACAACACGGCGAGTTAATATAAACGTGGTCATGATAAAAATAGAAATACATATTGAACTTTGATCCGATATCGACAGAAACAAAACGCGTCGCGTGACCAAGTCGTGGCGGAAGCGTGGGAGAATAGGGTGGGGAGGCAATTCTGGTGACTCTGCATTCTATTGTGGTCTTTGAAATTTTTGCATTGCGATTTCATTTAATCCTTATTTATTCTAGTGATGGCTCAGAAATGACCACTAAAAATTGCTGTACCATAATTCAAATTATTAAAATTATTTTTTATTTCAAATTATTCAAAATATTCGTACAAACAGAAAAATTAATATAGAATGGAATTCTTCCAGATAAGATGTTTAATTTTCGAGTTATAATAGCTTTGAGTGCAAAGGATTAATAGAAAATAATCTCTAAAATTATATGAAAAATATGACAATTATAATTGCATTCGTGACAAAAATTAATAACTGTAATTTAAAATTAAACGGTTATTAGATTTCAAGAGTGTCGATATATGTATAATACAGTTACGCAGGTAAATAATCACACACTTTAAATCAGAACAAACAACTTCAATTTCTCTGTAAGGTTAGAGGGATTAGTTTAATAAATATGTTGAAAAAATGCATTTGGTCGAAATTGTGAAAAGGAACAGTAAATTTTGATTTTTACAGCCTTTTCCCCTGGGTCAAATTTGAAAGTATGTTTTGTAAACTCATATAAATTATATACGTTCTGAAAATTTCAATTGATTTACGAATTATAAACGATTAAAAGTGGTGAAAATGGCAGTTGTAAGCCGAAAATCATAAAAATTGCAATTTTTACCACCTTTCATCGTTTATAATTCGTAAACCAATTTACCAATTTTAATGAAATTTTCAGAACGTATATAATTTATACGATTTTACAAAACACATCTTTTACACTTTCGTTAGTGGCCCAGCTAAAAAAGTTGTAAACATCAATTTTTCCTATTGCTTCTCACAATTCCTACCAAATATATTTTTTAAATATATTTATTAGACGTGATTTACTAAACTAAGTCTTTTCATGAAAAAGTTATTCTGATTTATAGTCTGTGTCATCAATTATGTGTGTAACTGTATATGTATTACATTCGGCTTATTCGAACGATTAAAGACAGAGTAATTGTTAAGTGTTTTCTGTTTATTAACAGAAGAAAGTTTATTTTGCTTAAAAGCATCCGCAGTTTAATTATAATTGTGTAATTATATCAATTTTGCAGACTTGGACCACTAGGATTTTTGAGTATGGAGGATACAGCGTTACCTGGAAACAATGGAATGAAGGATCAAGTGCAGTCCATCCGATGGGTACACGAAAATATAGCTGTGTTTGGTGGGGATCCAAACCGGGTAACCATCTTCGGAGAAAGCGCTGGAGGCGCCAGCGTTCATTACCACATGATGAGCAGCTTGACAAGAGGTCAGTAATTTTTTTTATGAATATGTATGCAGCTTAATGTTTCCAACGAACATCCTCTCGAAAACGGTCGGCGATCATTTTCATGCAGACTCCAAAACAAAAATTTACTAAAATGGAACTTTATCCACAAAAATCTGGTAGAAGAGAAAAGAAAATTTATATTTTTTGTATGGTTACATTTATTTTAACCCATTGCCCTACAATGTCGAGTCAGACACATGATGAAGATTCTGAACAGAGTCTAATAAATAGACTGCGGATCTTTATGCAAAATAAAACTTTCTACCTAAATCGCAACAAGCTGGGTTGGAATAAATATTTAATTTCTTGCTGAATACGTTTAACAGGTTGGAATTAATCGAGTAGTACATTTAAATTTTTCAAATTATTTTCAAAACAAAAATTTAGGAAAATGGAACTTTATCCACAAAACTCTGGCAGAAGAGAAAAGAAAATTTATATTTTTTGTATGGTTACATTTATTTTAACCCATTGCCCTACAATGTCGAGTCAGACACATGATGAAGATTCTGAACAGAGTCTAATAAATAGACTGCGGATCTTTATGCAAAATAAAAACTTTCTACCTAAATCGCAACAAGCTGGGTTGGAATAAATATTTAATTTCTTGCTGAATACGTTTAACAGGTTGGAATTAATCGGATAGTACATTTAAAATCTTCAAATTATTTGACTATCAAAAATTAGACCTGCCCATTTTTATCATAAATGCATGATATCCGCAGTCTACTAATAAATCCTTTTCATCTATTAATCCAAACATTCGGAATAGCTCAAACGTGTGGTCTTAAGACCAAGAAATAGATTCAAACAACGTTTGTAGTACCATTCAAATTAAAGTAAAAGTACCAGTAGTTGACCATGAACGAGTAGTTGAACATTTGATAGAAAAACATAAAAAATGAGATTTTTATAAGCTGTACACTTTTGATGAAAGTGAACCTCGGATGCCATACCATCTGTTGGTTAAATTTCTCTAATACCATTCTCTATTAACTTGCAACGTCTACTCTGTTCCTCAATTAAACTTTTTATGGAATTGATTTGATTTATTTCTTCTTTCATTCTTTAATTGTAATTTGTGCTGGAAATTGTTGAAACTAAACTATAGTAAAATGATTCCCAACATTATTGCTTTAACCCTCTTTCTAGTATAAGTGGTCAACTACTAACGAATAGGAGGTCAATTACTAGATTTTTCATTTTCATGAGTGGTCAAGTTCTGAAGCAATTACTGAATTTCTGAATATGTTTCTTAAATTTGTATAAGTAAACTTTTTCAAAAAGTGGCCTTGGTGCATAATTTAGAAGACTTAAAGAGTGTATTCAGACATCGACTCTCACTATTTGATGACAGAGTAAATGGTTACTATTGTTCGCGTGGAAAACTTCTCTTAACTGGTCAACTATTAGTACCTTTACCTTATGTTTGTAAAATCAAGATCGAACCTGTGTGCCGATAACATCATTTCCATTTGTCTAAAAACAATTTACGATCACGAAAAATAATCACTTATCTAATAAATATCTATGTTATTAATTTCCTTCGAATTGAAATAAAGTTCTATTTTAGTTTTGTTAATGTGCAGCTATTAGTGAACATATAGGGATACAGTAGATATACATTTGCTTCTTTTTTCAAAAAATTACTAACCAAAAAACGTTCCAATTATAATTGAAAGCGCAAAATAAATCGTTGTGCAAAGGGTTAATTATTAAATATTGATTACAAGCGAATCAAATTTGATTACGTTGAAAAAGAAATGCGTAACATTCATATTTGTTAGACTTTGTTTAAAATGTTCATAACAAGTGTGACTAGTGAAAATATGGCAAGATCTCGATGATTTGTAGTTATAATTTCAAACAGTAACAATATTAGAAGACATACATTAAGAATGAAAATAAACTATTTGAATCCGGTTTGTTGCAATTGAGGACGAAAAGTTTTATATTGCACAAACTTCTGCTATCCAGTTATTGCTACACAATTAGTACAACGATATAAAAATATTAAAATAATAACGAATAAATTTTCATAATGATAAAACTACAAAGAAACACATAATTCGTTTCGCTATCAATGGATTTATGTTATTAGCAAAATTGAAATTTTAACATCTTGTTATATATTGCATTATTTAGCACGATCTCGATGAGTTATTACTAGATAGAGCATAATCTAGATATTACTAGATTATATGCATTTCTGACAATGATCAGTAGGTATAATTTCAAACAGTAACAATATTAAAAGACATACATTAAGAATGAAAATAAACTATTTGAATCCGGTTTGTTGCAATTCAGGAAGAAAAATTTTATATTGCACAAACTTCCGCTATCCAGTTATTGCTATGTAATTAGTACGACGATATAAAAATATTTAAATAATAACGAATAAATTTTCATAATGATAAAACTACAAAGTCACACATAATTCGTTTCGCTATCAATGGATTTATGTTATTAGCACAATTGAAAATTTAATATCTTGTTATATATTGCATTATTTATCAAGATATTCGAAGTTATTATTGGTTGTTACTTAATCTCTCGGGTTTAAAGAATTGATCCGGATGTTGAATTAAAAATACCACCGATTGTGGGATTATGAATAATGGCTTCGATACCTCAAAATATAATTAATATTGGAACGATGGCTGATGCGAATCTGCATGATATGGAAATTATTATATTATCTCCTGCGGATAAAGTGTGCAAATTAACATTAGAATAACATTATAAAATAATACATGCTCGAATTGAGGTTCACTTCTCAAGGAAACTACACTTTAATACGTGTAATGTATATGTATACAAGACAATATACAACCTCTGACAAAAAGTTTTCGATTGGAGGCACTGATACGGATTTTACAGAAAATATTCATGTTTTGGAAGTATGAAATATCATTTTATGGAGTTAAAACTGATGGGAAATTAAAAAATATTTATTAAAGAGTAAAAAAGAACAAAATAACATAAGCATCCATTTATTTCAACAAAGATACGAGAAAATAAACAAAATGTTACACGGAAAAAAGTTTTCGATTAATACAGGGAGGTCCGTTTTTATTCAGATTATTGTTATGCAACAAATATTTGATACTTAATCTGCATGGTGTCCATGGACCATTATCTGGCACGAATATTGTTTTTCTAAGGTATTTTTTTTCGAAGTTATCAAGGTCATCGATGTTTTTTTTGCAATAATAACCATTAATATTGCTTTCTGAAGTATTTTTAATTTATTTAAATATTTATTTTTAACTTTTTATTGCGTAAAAAAAAATATAACATGAAATTTACTAATGAAAGGCTGAACCCTTATTTTTTAAGATAACCTGGAAAATATCCTCACAAATTGTTGCAAAAGTGGTATCTCGCCATCTTTAACGACTGTTTAAACATATTTAAACAATTATAATGCATTAATATTGTATATCGCTGTATTCAGGTAAGTCTACAGATTCTTTTGCTGCAAATAACAATTTCATATCTTTTATAATAACATCACAATATTTGTTTAAAGTTGAAAAATATGTTTTTTTCAAAATCATGTTTCTTAAAAACTGCACGTCTAGGGTAAAAATGAAGGGCAGATTCGGAATCAGCGCAAAAAGCTCTATAAGAATCATTCAACAGTAATTGTTCAACAAAGAGTCTAGCAGACTAAGAATAGTGAATCGGCCCCCTGGATTTTTATTGAAATTATGTGGAAAACATTGGTTTTAGATTGAAAGATAACCCCCAAAATTTCAAGTCGCTAATCCTTCATATAAGGATTATATGAGGGTAAATACCCTTAACTATATCATTTTTTTTCTCGGTTGTTAATTGAGATATTCAGATTTTTTAAAAATACGAAAATACTCGTACTTACGTTCTTCATATCATATATATTTTTCACAATTGTGATCACATTATTAAGGGTAGAAAATAATTATTAAATTTTTTAGGGGTGGAAATTGCAAACAACCCTTCGAGTGACTACTTTTAAAAAATCCAACAACAATGTTCTGTTATCTATCTAATATACAAAAGTTGCAAGATGGTCGGAGGGGTGCAACATAGTTAAATATTGAAAAACAAATGAAATTATGCCATTATAATAGTACAATATATAGAGTCGTGTTTCTTACGACACTATTTAGTAATTTTTATCAGGAGATTAAGTCCCTTCTTAATTAATTATTTCTTTTTAAACGCGAGATGTTATGTAGGTGTAAATGAGAATTCTAGGAATCATAATATACATAATTTATTCCATCTTCGTCACTATTTTCCTCAATAACCGGTACTGTACGTGTTACATCAAATATCTTCGTTAATATCTCCGATGGTTTTACAATTTTGGCTTTAAATCGCCCGTGAGATAAATAATAAATAATCGAAGCGACATGAGAATTATCCGACCATCTTGCAACTTTTGTATATATTAAATAGGTAACAGAACATTGTTGTTGGATTTTTTGAAAGTCACTCGAAGGGTTGTTTACAATTCCCACCCCTAAAAAATTTAATAATTTTTTTCTACCCTTAATAATGTGATCACAATTGTGAAAAATATATATGATATGAAGGACGTAAGTACGAGTATGTATTTTCGTATTTTTTTTATCTGAATATCTTAATTAACAACCGAGAAAAAAAATGATATAGTGAAGAAAGAAATTATTATCTTTCAACCTAAAACCAATGTTTTCCCCACAATTTCAATAAAAATCCAGGGGGAGCCGATTCACTATTCTTAGTCTGCTAGACCCTGACGTTGAACAGTGTAAATCAAATCAGGAACTTTCTTCCAGCAGTTCTATTAATCGGAAACATTTTTCCGTGTAACATTTTGTTTATTTTCTCATTTCTTTGTTATAATAAATGGATTGTTATGTTACTTTGTTGTTTTACACTCTTTAATAAGTCCATTTTAATTTCCCATCAATTTCAACTCTGTAAAATGATATTTTATACTTTTGAAACATGAATGTTTTCTGTAAAATCCGTATCAATGTCTCCGATCGGAAACTTTTTACTAGGAATTATATATAAATTATAAATATGCATATGGGATTATGTTCAGAATTTACAAAACAAACACTGCAAAACACTTGGCACTAGTTTGCAAAATGGCGCATGTAACATAATTACATGATTGATAACAATATTTTAATAACCCTGAGATCATTTTTCCATCGTAACGTGCTTCACGAAAAAAAGTTTCATAACACTTCCATGAATTACGTCTATGGTAGAAATAACTGATCAGCTATCAGGATTCCCACAAACGCTCATATTGAATTCAGAATGAATTCTATGTAACAGGAAAATCGCGCAATCGGGAAAATTACGGTCGATCAATGTCGCGGAATGCCACTTCACAAAATGGCACAACACGAAAATAAAAAAAAATTTCAGATTGCGTGTCATTCGCAGATTGCTGTTAACAATTTTTATTTAATGCGAATGTTTATCGTTATGCTATAATTTTTGACATGACATTTTCTATAGTCTTATTGCCTGTTATAGAGTTACATAAAAAATTTTTTCTTCATTATTATACATATAATAATGAAGAAAAAAATTGTTTATGTCGTGTTTTTAAATGAAATTGTAATGTCACCGATGTTTTTTTTTAAATGGAATAGTATATTTTTTTGATTAAATCAATCGTCCATTTTTCAATGATTACCTTTTTTAATCGTACACATTAATCACTCAATTAATTAATCAATCAGTTAAAATTTCAATTGATTAATGCCCAACTCTGGTTTCCACTAATCTTTTCAAAACACCGTCATTTACAGACGTTTTGATTCTTCCTCGCGGATTATTTTTCAAGGAAAAATCTCCAGAACGAAACTTTGAGAACCAACGCTGCACTTCCCTCCTGTTCACAGTGTTCTCCCCAAAAGTTTGATCGATATTACGAGTAATTTTTGCAGCATTACTGCCAAGTTTATACTCGTATAAAAAATTACACGAATATCACGTTTAAAAAAAAAATGAAAATAAATTTCGAAAATTCGCAATTTTGAAGAAAACTTTCTCACAAAAAATATAGATATACAGGGTGTTCCACATAAATGATAACATCTAAATCTCTTTCGTATTTACAGTCCTATCAGAAAACTTCAGAGGAGCAAGTTATAACTTTTGAGCAAGAATAATCATGTTGAAGCGGATGAAATGTGGAAGTTTAAAACTTACGTGTTTCAGCAAAGATTGCGCGTTGTTTACGTCGGGTTGACCTTTACAGATCATATCAAGGTCATTTCAAGGTCAAAAAGGTGGTATCCACTAAATTCAGTTTTTTATTGTCTATCATGCTATCGCAAGAAAATATACTATTCCATTTAAAAAAACATCGGTGACATTGCAATTTCATTTAAAAACACGACATAAAAAATTTTTTTCTTCATTATTATATTGCCCCCCTGCAATAGCGTCACTTTGTCCTCTGAAGTTTTCTGATAGGACTGTAAATACGAAAGAGATTTAGGTGTTATCATTTATGTGGGACACCCTGTATATATATATTTTTTTGTGAGAAAGTTTTCTTCAAAATTGCGAATTTTCGAAATTTATTTTCATTTTTTTTTTAAACATAATATTCGTGTAATTTTTTTATATGAGTATAAACTTGGCAGTAATGCTGCAAAAGTTACTCGTAATATCGATCAAGCTTTTGGGGAGAACACTGTGAACAGGAGGGAAGTGCAGCGTTGGTTCTCAAAGTTTCGTTCTGGAGATTTTTCCTTAAAAAATAATCCGCGAGGAAGACTCAAAACGTCTCTAAATAACGGTGTTTTGAAAAGATTAATGGAAACCAGAGTTGGGCATTAATCAATTGAAATTTTAACTGATTGATTAATTAATTGACTGATTAATGTGTACGATTAAAAAAGGTAATCATTGAAAAATGGACGATTGATTTAATCGATTGATGAAGTTAATCGTCAATCGTTGATTAAATTGCCCAACTTTGGTGGAAACAAATTCAAGTGTAACAGCAAAACAACTTGCTGTCCGAATGGAGACTAGTCATACAACGATATGGCGGCAGCTTACGGAAACTGACAATAATATTTAATTCCAAATCCGATATTTCGTATGCACCAACCTAATGTTTTGACTCGGATAATCTGTGAAAAAACAGGTCTTTTCCAACGTGCCATTTCACAAAGTGGCAACGGTTACTGTCCATGGGCTGTGTCCAGACCAGGTGCAGCGAAGAAGAATGCCATCAAACTGGCTGATCTTTTGGGCTGCCCTTCGAAAGACACGAAGCAGATGATCGCATGCCTGCGAAAGATAGACGTTCGGGACATTATCGCGACGGATCGTGCTTTCCAGGTAAGTGTATCGAAAATATGAACTCGAAAGAATATGAAAAATTTGCATATTTTATAAATTATCGTGAAGACATTTTCGACCCGCCAGGCCTTGCGCTGCAATAGTGTTGATTTTTATTTGTTCGTCTATAAGTACAACTGGTTATATTCTCTTATAGCTTTCATAATCCGAGATAATGAACTCAATCGTGTGATATTAACAACTTTGATCAAACTGCGAAACTATTGGAATAAGTTTGGCCATAAATGGAATTAAAATTGTACTTCACCTCTCTTTTTATAAGACATATTATTACATTTTCAATAACGTGTGACTAGTGCTCCTGATTTCTCAACATTTTTCATTTCTCGAGAAATGAGAAATGAGACTAGGGTAATTGCACCAGTGAATGAACATTTAAGAAATTGTTCAAGAAAATATTTTATGTGAAAAAAATGTGTGAATTAAAGGAATCACATATGTGCCAAATGGCTCCTTATACTTCATTTGTCAAAAATAAATGAGCACAATTAAAATGAAATTATTATTATTTTTCTTTATTAAACGTTAAATAAAAAATACCAGTCAATGAACACTACATTCTAGTAATTGAACAATGATAGTCCAATGAATGAATAAAATTACTAAACAATATTCTCCTATTTATTTAACTCTTTAATCACAATTTTATCGCTAGTATGCCGTGCGGGTTAAAATTTGTTGAAATATACAGAAGGGTTCATTTACTGGTGCCCGTTTATTCACTGGTGCAGTTACCCTATTTTTCTCGAGAATTCTCTAGAATTTTGAATAAAATAAAAGAAATTGGGATACTTATGATATTTGGAAATATTTATCGAAAGCGCAAAAAACTTTAATCAATGTTTAATCCTGTCCAATATGTACTTTAAAAACAACGAAAAAATAGCTTGAAACCAAACTTTTATAAAACGAAACATTACGCTTTCGTTTTGAAACGACTTCGTCTAATGTAGAATCAGATAATCTACTTCTTTTTTTTCTGGTAACAAAATCTGTAGCCGTAGAAAAATTTCTTTCATTTTGTCTGCATGTTGGCTTCATTGTATATAGAACATCCAAAAGTTGCTACAGATTGGGTGATGCAATTAGTAATATGCAATTTGAGTTAACTAGAAATTCATTTCCGAAAATACGTATCAAATCAATGAGATGAACGAGTATTTCTTGATGAGAAACAAATGAGAATTTCCTAAAATATGTTATAAAATAAATAAGAATACAGAAATCTCAAAATAGTTTGAAATTAAATAAACAAATTTGTAATTATAATTCTTATTATCATATATTTTGAGATTTTGAATTTTCCTGGATTTAAATTTCTTGAGAAATACCGTAATTTCTCGAGAAATGAGAAATAACCGATTTTCAAATTTCTCGAGAAGGAACACTACGTGTGACCATAATTCATCATATTATATTATGCAATGTTTTGCTTAACTCAGAATTTCTTTGAAATCAGATTTCAGAGGTGTTTCCCCTGCACTTCTGCAAAAGGAAGTTACCTTGAATAATTTACTGCGAGAGTCATAAATATTGCATGAACAGTAGCTGTTTCAATTGATTCATAGCACGGAGCCTTTCAAACAAATGAATGATACTGTTAGATATAAATTCGCAGAGAATGCCCCTTTGGTTGCTTTTAACGCAACATTTTATTTATTGGCACAAGATGTATCCAAACCGAAACACTTCGTGTGAAGGTTTACCAAGTTCCCCGGCCCATCCACTTCAATGATATGAAGGATGGACAAAGTTCCTCTCGCCTATCAAAGTTGTGATATGGTGGATGGACCAAGTTCCTGTTGCCTACAAGGCCTGTGATATCGGCAAGGGCCAATTCACAGAGGCCAATGATTGTTGCACTTACCTAATTCAAACTTTACAACCTAGGGAACTTGAATCACATATATATACTTAATTAACATATTTGGACCTGTAATACTCCCCAAAAAAGTTGTCTTTAAAACGTTTTATTTCAAACGTTAAACCAGCGTCCCGAAAAAGCTGTTTTCAAAATGTCTTATTCTGGACGTAAAACGAACGTCCCGAAAAAGATGTTTTCAAGACGTCTTTAACACGTCCTTCCAGGACGTAGGAGGTACAGACCTGAAATGGGCGTAAAATGAACATCTTGAGGACGTCTTGTGCTATCTGGGTAGGTACCTTGGTACTTGGTACCCTTACTTCAGATATGTATTTACACTAAAGTCAAGTTTACTGTCCAATGGCCTGTATTCACGGACACAGTATCACCAGAAACGACCAAAACTGGTCTGTTTTACCTCTCCTCCATTTCCCTTTCCACACTGTGATGACAGTAGAGTGGGTAGGCACTGGACAGTGATAGCGTACCTGTTCGCAGACAGTTAACGCGAATTTACTGTACATCTATCACGGAACATAGATGCTTGTCTATCCCTCTTTCAGAGTCGTATAGTTTTTATTTTTCTTTAAATTAATTAAATTAAATTATTTCTTTAACAGTAAACCTACCACCACCGGTCAAAATCACCGGTTCCAGATTTAGCATTTTACAATTATTCAAATAATAAAAACGAATTTATAAGAATTGATGGTATAAATATCTTTAGTAGAGCACGTATTATAATAGGAGCCGCACAAAGTCTAAATAGAATCATCATTTTTACAAGGGAACATGTTCCAATTACTTTTGAGGCTCCGTAAGTTTAGCGTTAAAGCGGTAAATAAATAAATTCAACATCCTCTTCTAGCGAGCGTACATTGTTATCAAAGCATATAAATAAATAAACAAAAAACTGTAGTTTTTTGTCCCCCTCCCCAAGGTTAAATCCTAAGTGCGCCACTGATCAGTATACTGCAGATCTTTATGCAAAATAAAAAATTTCTACCTGAATTGCAACAAACTGGATTGAAATAAACATTTAATTCCTTGTTGAACATGTTTAATAGATCGAAAATAATATAATAGTATATTTAAATTCTTCAAATTTGTTTACTGTCAGAAATTAGACCTACCCATTTTTATTATAAATGCATAAAATCCGCAGTCTACTGATCAGAGATCAAACAAAGTTACCTCGATAGCCGAACTCGTGCTAAAAGGATGGTGGCGCTGTTAGGCGAGTTGATACGAAGCTACTATTCTAACAGATGCAATTTTCTGTGAAGATTTTATCGGTATAATAATTTACACGGAGTGTTACGAGGATAGACATTCTTAAAAACTTTTTCACAGACGTCGAATTAATCTTATTAATGAGTGCACGAGGCGACAGACGTTCATTCGATCTCTTCTAATCTACTTATCATTAATCTGGTTATTATGGATAGAACGAATTCAAATTAGCAAGATTCTACTTATGCAAGTACAACCAGTCAAACCTTGGCATTGAAATCGAACGTGCTCGCAGACGGCAACGTTCGTAAAATGATCCATATTACATAAGTTTATCTTCAAATCTGGAACGAATCATAAGAAAAACGTGACGGTAATATAGGGTTTCGTAACTGATAATTGCAATTGTAAGCGGTATGCTTCGTGCTCTTACGTTATCAAACGTGAATTTATGCTTGTGTTCGAACCGACCTTGCGGCAACACCTTGATCTTGAATGTTGTAAACGATGATTGGATTTCTCAAACCTTGAATAATTTAAACGAAAAAAATCAGTCCATTCGGCTGGTTACTTGTTTGTATGTTCCAAACGAAGGAGACACGTAATTAATGAGACTGCGATGATATTTAAATGATTACTAGTACACAAATTGTTTAATGTATAGCGATCGTAAGGAGCTTTAAGCATAAATTAAATGTTATCGGCGCGTTGGTTCGATCAATTATGTATACTTAAACACTATTTGCAAAATATCACAAAATTTGTCTCAACGTTTCGATCTGAATGTAGATCCTTTTCAAGAGATAAAGAAAACATTGTGTCTGTAACGAAACCAAACAATTTTAATTTCAATTTATATAATAAAGTATAAACAACTAAAAATGCTACTTACTTGCGTAGTGTTACAAAACTATTTAAAGTATATAAATCAGAAAAATTAACAGTCTGTATGTGACTAACATGTTGCTGCCTGGACAGTCAACAAGGTACATAGTGAGGAACGTTAGGAGACTAATGGCTGATCGCGTATCGATTTATTGGCCAATATCAAAATAAGGCGGTAAATACAAATTATCAAAAATAGAAGAACATAAAACTAACGTATTTTCCATCAATCTTATACCTCAATAAACTTATGAGGTAGTTAAATGAAATGAACACATCGAATGGTTTGACACAAAAATATACATGTGTATGTATGTATAAATTCTATTAAAGAGTGACCTGAATAATAAAGGATATATTTAGAAAAAATCGAATTTATATAGTTTAAATAGTTTTGTAACACTACGAAAGTAAGTAGCATTTTTAGTTGTTTATACTTTATTATATAAATTGAAATTAAAATTGTTTGGTTTCGTTACAGACACAATGTTTTGTTTATCTCTTGAAAAGGATCTAAATTCAGATCGAAACGTTGAGAAAAATTTGGTGATATTTTGCAAATAGTGTTTAAGTATATAATTGATCGAACCAACGCGCCGATAACATTTAATTTATGCTTAGTACACAAATTGTGTGACATGTTTGTATTTTTGGTGAAAACTGGAGAAACGATAGTTTTTTGTTCATTTATTTATATGCTTTGATAACAATGTATGAACAGGATGATCTATTATCTGTAATCTATTTTACTGTTTCTATAAACACCTTGTAGAACAAATAATGAGATTTAGATTCTTAAACAAGATCTAGTCACTTATTGATTTATCAGCTTAAGGGACTTAACCCCGATCTAATCAATGATTATAACATTCGAAACATTTTGGAAACCGTTGTTAAAAATCTATAAATTTGTAATAATTAAAACGCTATTAATCTCTGAAAAACAAACTGAGTCTAGATGTTTAAATAATTGCACATTTGTTGTTTTCTAAAAATGATCGAACCTAGCGCCGATATATTCAATTTATTATATTACTAATTTTCGATCGAGAAGAATTTATGGTTTAAACTGAGTCTAGGTTGGGTCTGGCTATGATAGGGTTTCTTAAGGGTGGCCGTTGTTTTAATTTGTTCCGTTTACATAATGTGTTTGCTTGCCTGTAAAATGCGATGCACAGTTGCTCACGAAAGTATTCGAACGCTTACCGTTACAAATTTTAATGAATAAAATAAGATATACTAAACTAATCTGTATAGAACAATGTGGTATGTATAGTAAGGGGAAAGTCTCAAGATTATGTCAGTAAAATTTGAAAAGGATTCAAGGTAGGCAAAAGTTATTATATATTTATTAGAAACATGCATAATAAGTGACTCACAAAAGTATTTAAACGCTACATGTATTATTACATTATTTAATATTAATATTTTGTTGGACCACCATTAATTTTGTTGGACTAGGAGTAACGATGTGTCTCAATCAACGTTCCATACTATAAACGATTTCGTAAAAGTACACTCAATGAAATTCCATACTTCTATGATTTTTTGTTTCAATACCTACTTTGAAGTTATTTCATATTTATTTAATCTTTTTCCGATTTCAGCCCATAAATTTTCAATTGGATTTATGTCTGGAGTTTGCGGTGGAGTAGTTAACATATGTGGTGTGTTATATATGATCCATTGTTTCACACGTCGACCATAAAAATTATCTGAAAGAGGACAGAAAATTATCATGCGCGAAATAAAAAAAAATGCTACTTTATCCGCTCCGAAACTCAGAAATATGTTTCATAGAGAAGTTCACCCCGAATTATGTCGACGAATCTTACGAAATAATAACTTAAATAAGCAATAACTTTTTTAAACTTTTACCAAATTACCTGATTTTTTGTGATCAATTAGAAGCATTTGTGTACTAAATAACGTGAAATAAATTTAAAAATAGCAGTTACGTAAAAAAGGCACTTTAAAAAATAATTAATAAAATTTGTTTTAAATTGTTGCCACATACCCGTTGTAGCTGCGGCATGCTTTCCATACATTTTCAAGCAGATTTGTTGGATAGTTTGGATTTTATTGATTTTTTCCGCCTGTCTACCTGAAGTGCAACAAACTGGAGTGAAATGGAAAATGTTCTTTCTTAATGTGCTTAATATGTTGAAAGTAATATAACAATATTTTTAAATTCTTTTACACTTTTTACTATTTCAATTAAACCCACCCATTTTTTCATAAATATGCATAAATTCTGTGACCTAATACTTAATATAAATACACTTGATTGATTTTATAGGACATTTCGTGACGCTCCAACGAATTGATTTCGCAATTCGAATTTTTATCTGACGCCTACTCGAGTGTCAAAATAATGCTTAGCATTCAAGCGATAATGGTTGCAACTAGTGGAAAAACCAGTTTGGTGCATTCGCAATTACGTACATTACGTACATGCATCAGAAAAATATACATGTACATATGCTTTAAAGTTTAAGTCAAATAAGAAAAATTGATAAACATCGAACAAGTACGGTTTTCAGTCAAAACACTATCAATGACACGAATTAGTCATACCAATAATGATCAACTCGCCTTCGCGTATTCATTATATTTACTCGATATCATTTATCTTTAAGGTCAACGTCAACGTTAAGTCTTCGATGGTTTGAAGAGAAATGAAAGATTACTTTAACCAATAAGTTCTAATAACATGAAATGTATATTTATAATTATTATTTATACTTATATACATATGTATATAAAAAATTAATGAACGATCAAAATTTGCGACACAAAGAAGGAGAACGTGTGGGAAAGAAAGAGACGTAGTTCATATCATTTTCCATACGCTTTCCTTCTTCGCGTCACAAATTTTGATCGTTCATTAATTTTCATCTACGGTTTTCTATGATTCTATCATTGAAACAATTGACTTTACCATTTCCAATCTTAATTTACTTATAAACGTTACTAGACGCGTATGTTTTTTTCTTAATATGAACATTAACGCAATGATCATCGTCAAGGTCTTTCGGTAATTGTTGAACCACCGTATTTACACAAATTGGAACATTTATAATCTGTCCTGGAACGTCATACTGACCATGTGCATGCCACAATCGTCTTATCTGCATAAAAGGAATGAGTGGAGAAATTAGTCTTTCTGACACTAAACCCAGTGGAGGTAAATGCGCTGGTATCGCAGGATATTTAAAACCGTTGTGGGAAGACCTTATAGGAATTTGTTTCTTCGACAAATAGAACAGATAGCTATTTTATCCCTTTCAGTATTCGGTAATATTATTTTCAAAATTTCTTCATATTCTGCAGCGTACTTTTTTAAATCATTAGTGAACATAATCTATTGCAAACAGAGCACGCCAGACCAAATTTATTATTTATAAATTTTTTTAAAAATTGATTCTGAACTGATTTATGGCGTTGAAAGTCACTATAAGGTTGAACGACACTAGAATTAAGATTACACACATTCACATCATTTAATATTGAACTTGTTGATGGATTATTTGCTGCAAATTGATTCTTTGTGTTAACCATGTTGTCTGATTTACGAGATGTGAAGTTATGTTCGTCAATATCAGTGTGAGACAGAGAAATAGGTCTCGATAGTGCACTTGTTGATGGTCCAGCAAGATGTTTTGATTGATCGTCATTTTATTTATCAAAATTTACAGTATTGTCAATTAATAACTTTCTGTTAGCACGAAAGTTCTGTTAAATTTTTTGCAGTATTTTTCGTCACCTTCTTTTCCGCAGCCTGTTTTCTATAACGTAATTCTTTTTTACATTCTGCATATGTTCTTATTTTTGTCATTATTATTTGTGTATATATGTATCAATAAGACGCGTTGGTTAGATACAAACTGTGACGCATCATAAAATGACAGTAAGGCTTTTGCTTTTGTGCTCTCTCACTCTTTCTCTTATTTGGACTACGAACCGCACGAAAATCTGCACGCGAGCCATTTCCTTTCCTCATTTCAGTTTCATCGCCAAATCGGTTTTACGCCTATCGCGCCAAAAGAAGTTTCACTTAAAAAATGGATATTATTCCGAAAGGCACCGGTGGCCGATCGATATGAAATTTAGAGCATGTGATGAAGAATGTAGAAGGAACCCAAATACAAAATTTTAACTTCGAAAATTGTTTAGTTTCTGAGATATTTACGAAAAACTACAGCTACTACACATTCAATTTTGCCTAGAAAAAAAGGTGCAGTTGTATTTTTCCGATGCCCCGATTCACAAAAGTGCACAAAAAATTGCATATTATGCAGCGTCTGATACCATTCAACTTTTATTTACAACCTCTTCTTCTATTCCCAACCGTATAGGAGGTACAGCCTGTTCCAGCTGCGTGGAACACCCTGTATATCACATTTATAATAATGGCAGTAATATGTATATTCTTGTATTTGATAAGAAATTTTAAATCTGTTCGATTACCCAAACCACCTTGTAGCAGATGCTGATCGGGATATTAGGTTCGCTCGGTTGTGTGTCGAGGATTCTACGGCCACGAATAAGTACACCAGACGTGTGGTTCAATAAACTATGTTTATTCGCATCAAGATCTTAATTCTAATTATGACAACGAGAGCCCTCGCTGGGCTGACGGTTCGGACAGGAAAAGACGGCGCGGAATGTAGTGATCTGTTGGTCCGGCGATCTTACTACTGGACGCAATCCTACTCTAATCGTGGAGAATCGCGGTCCGGTGACCTTAGCGTGAACGCCTTAACCTAATCGCGGTAAACGTGGTCCGGTGATCCTACTTGTAAACGCGGTGACCCTAACCTAGACGCGGAACGGAGAAGTTCGACGAGCGGAGGGGTGATTCGGAGACAAGACGGGATGTGTTGGGATTTACCACCATACGAGGTCGTCGGCCACGAGCGCTGGAGGGTACCAGCTGCGAGGGCGTCGGTCACAAGTGTTGTACGGATGGTGAGGATATACAAGAGCGTCGGCCACGAATACGATTTCGCCAGCTCGGAGAATCGGAGATGGCAGTAGGCGGTCAGGAGGAAGTCTGGATCTCAAAGGCGTTGAGATTGTGTTCGTAGAGTAGCCACTAGCAGAGGTTACATCTTCACATGCGAGAAACCGCGACTCTGCTGTGGTCATCTCGCGGCCGACGCGGCAGCATTCGCGGTTCGATGTCGCGGTACACTTGCGGTATTCGCGGTTTCGCGGACGTACGTTCGCGAATAACAACAGAGGGGAGTTTCGGGCCTATGATATATTCGTTACATCCCTGTCCTACTTTGCGGCGCGAGACTTCCCTCTCGCAGGTTACACCAGCTACGGTTATGCCTATAATATTTTATAGGGACAATGATCTTACAACTAGGAGTATAACTGTCTTACAACTACAGGAACAACGGTCTTATGACTAGGAATATAATAGTCTTACAAACTACCTTATCCTACTGTACATTAATTTTCTGCCTACAGTACTCCGTAACAGTAATCCGTTCCGGCCTAGGCGGAAGGCTATTATTTCCCCCGGATTTGCCGTCTGGGTGAGAGGAGGTTCGTCGGCATGTAGTATGCCCAGGACTTCTCTCCGGCAGCTATCGGTCGTGGTAGATCCCAGTTTCGGGGTACGGGAACAACCTGAGGGGATTCGGGGGGGCTGTGGGCTCTTCGGTCCAGGCGGCAGGGGCTGCCGAAAGTGGTTGGGTGAAAGGAACGAGCAGGGTGGACGGGGCAGTGGCCGCTGGCTCTGCTGCTGTGATGGCTGCTGCCTCTGTTACTGAGACTGCCAGTGTCGTCTCGGGTGGTGAAGCCGTATTAGCCTGCGTCGGTTTTGTAGACAAAACGTTTTTCTCAAAATCGGGGCATGCCAGAACTAGGGCTTGAGCCAGCTGCGATCTTAACGTATCGATGGTATCATGATACAATCCTCAAAAATCTTCGGAGTTCCTTCAGGTTTGCTGGTGCGGTGATGCTATACGAATGCTTGCAACTTGCGTCCATAGACAAGTACCTGCGTGAAAATCCTATTGTCCGGGTTTGTATCTGCTGCGGCACTCTAATCGCTGGTGGCCCCTTTATCTGCAACTCCGACAGCACGTTTCTGGGCTATACTTGTTGTTTATAGCATTAGCTTTCTCGGTCACCGAGTCCGGCTCTTTTGTACCTGGGGTTTCCCTTTTTATTGGCCCTATTGTGGCGACCCTCGTGGGGGATCGTAGTCTGATCGAGCCGTATGAATTTCCGGTAGTCAGTGTGCATATTTCGGTATATCCTAGCGATCTGTTCGATTTCCAAAAATTCTCCTTGTCGGTGCATGAGCGTCTGCATCTCCACGACGTACTACCATTCCGGTTCTCCTGGCTTTTGCAATCTGTTCCTTATCTCGTCGAATAGACAGTCTTGGGATATTAACATTCTCTTGAATGCTCGTACTAAATCTTCCCACTTTTCCCACTTATGCCTTTCATTGCGGTACCATACGGCTTCCCCTCAGGATCTCCGTCAGGCACAGCAATCTTTGTTCTGGCTTGACTTCGTAACTTTCATGAAGGTCGTCCACGCGCTCGATAAAGACGTCGAGATTCTTCCCGTCAAAGTGGGCACCCCACCTGCTAATTGCCGTTAGTATATCGGCTTTTTAAGGCTCTTAGACGGCCCTGCGGCAGCTGGTTCTTCTTTCAGCATGGTCCGGAGTTTCGCTGATACTCGGGCCCGTAATTCGTCTAGTATTCCTTCTGTCTACCCCTACAAGATCGGCTTCCTAACCCTAACCATGTGTGCTCTTCCGTTGTTCTCCCTTTTATCCATACTGTTCGGGCGCCATTTGTAATGGATGCTGATTGGGAGATTAGGCTCGCTCAACCGTGTGTCGAGCATTCTTCGGCCACGAATAAGTACACGAAACGCGTGGTCCAATAAACTATATTCTCGTCAAGATCTTAATCCTAATTATAACAATGAGAGCCCTCGCTGGGCTGACGGTTCGGACAAGAACACACGGCGCGGAATGTAATGACCTGATGGTCCAGCGATCTTACTACTACTAAACGCAATCCTATTCTAAGCGCGGAGAAACGGGGTCCGGTGACCTCAGCGTGAAAACCTTAACCTAATCGTGGTAAACGTGGTCCGGTGACCCTAACCTAGACCCGGAGCAGTGATGAGATTGTTGGCGCTTTTCAAAAGTTCATTATGCAATTCGAGATGACGCGAATGAATTTCAAAATTAGTACAATTACTATTTTAATTAGAACTACAAAAATTAAAGACACCGTATCATTAGTTAATTGGTTTCTTTTTTTTATTTTTAACGTCTGTAACTATCTGCTTTTGAGTGGAAGAAAGTAAACGGACGCCAGAAATTCAATACAGAATTAGTAATAGTTTTTTGCAAATATCTCGAAAACTAAGACCGAGCACCGGGTAGATGTATTGAAAAAGTTGTTCAGAATATTGTCCTTCACAACATATCAATGTGAAGGTCATCGGAGCTGCCTCCCCTGAACGTAATAATTACCGATTTTAATAGAGAAGGAATCATATATTGACATCTTCAATTTCTTAAATTTTCCAACAATTTTCAATTTCGTATACTCAATTCTCTTATAAATGCATCAAAGTCTGCATTCTTTGGGTTATAAATTAAATAACTGTGTTTTTGTATTTTTAACAACTGTAACTATTTGCTTTTGAGTGGGGCAAAGAAAAAACCACTTCAACTAACGATTCCAAATTTGGAAACATTTTTGCCCCATTGAAATTCGTAAATTTTAAAATTTCACTCCACATTAGATCAATTTCCAAAGAAGCTAATTTTTTCTTCTCCTCGTCATTGTAACAAGATGGCAAAATTCGCCATTCATAAGCTAATTGAGTTAAATCTACATTTTCTACCCGGTTGGCTATACAAGTTAAATCTCCAATTTTTAGTCTACCTGCGTCATGTAATGCTACTTCGGGATCTAAAAAAATTAATTGCTGAAAAAATGTATCGTTTAAAGGTAGACGTGTAAGCATCTCCCGAACAGCGGTGGTATAGAAATTCCTACAATGAAACCGAATAATACGAGCAAATTCTACGTCTAAAGTTCCCAAAAACCATTCACATTCTGGGCCGACATAAATCATTTCTACATCAATCAAATTATCCTTATCATCAATATTTAAATTGGCAATATCTTTTAATGCTTTAGGTTTGATAAAATTTTGCCCCATTTGATGAACTAGCTGCTGGCAGTTCTCAAATAATTTATGAGTTAAAATATTACGCGATTGAAAAAGACTGTTGAAACTATTAAAAAAGTTTAACGAATATTTTAAAAATAATATGTATGCTTTAATGCTGGCATCATTTAAATATCCTAAAATAATTTCGGCAGATTTTAATTTATCTTCGACCACAGCTGATATGAAGAAATGTTTTAATACATCCCAATTTTCAATTAATCTAATAACACATTTGTGCATACAAAGCCACTTCGTGTTTGATAATTTCAACATTTTTTTGCGTTCTGCGTCGAAAAATTCTTGAAATTCATTCAAAATTGCGCATCTCTTCGCACTGCCCGAAACGTAAGTGGCAACTCCACTAATCAAATTTTCACAAGACGAAGGCAACATGTCACACGCTTTACAAGACACAAGCGCGGAGGTGTGACAAAAGCAATTCAGCAGTATTAAATTCGGAATTTCAATTTTCAAACGTGAAGCGAAAGAATTATTGCATCCAACCGTCACTGACGCATTTTCACACGTCAGTCCAACTATGTTTTTAACGGGGATTTCGTTTTCTTCGAGAAAACTTTTAAAACTTTTAAAAATTTTACTTGCGGTACAATCGGTGCTATCTAATGGTAATAAATGTAATAATTGTGTGATTACTCTTTTATCAGATGGTGAAACATACTTTACGTGAATGCACATCACTTTCGTATCTGAAATGTCTGTGCTCTCGTCGATTAAAATAGAAAATCGCGTTGTTCTCAAACATTCAATAATTTTTGCGAATTCGCGTTTGGCTATTACATCCTTAACAATTTTGCTGCACTTCGTCCGAGCAAGTGAAAGATCCTGCACAACTTTTGACTCGATGCAAATATCTTTCAGAACGAGAACGAAAGGATCGACCGTGGAGAAAGGTACATTATGTTCTGCAAAGAAAGCAGACAATTTGATTTCAGCGCGTTTTACTCTATCATTATGTGATAAATGAGATGAACTACTAGCGTTATCACTCTCGGTGACTTTGTTACCACGGTCTATCATATTTTGTATATGTTTGTCCGTCTCTGAATGTCTAACTAAATCTCTTTTATGACATCTGATAGTCCGCTCACATACATTGCAATATACTCTACTTTGTACTGAAGAAGGAGATATCCAGAATTTAAATTCATCATCCTCCAGCCAACAATTTTGGAAAGCTCTACGCTTCTTTCTAGCCACCTTTCGAATACTAGCAGCCATTATTTAATTCAATACGAACAACAACTTACCCGAAATTCTCGCAGCCCGCTCTTCTTTCGCGTCACGCGTCGTAACGGTCGTAACGGACTCCGCTAGACCTTCCCGCTAATAATAGTCTCCCACTACGTTCACCCTAATAGTTCCTCACAAACTGCGGCCGTAGATACGTTACTGACAAAACTCGAACATGCGCGTGGAAAGCGCCAATAATCTCATCACTGACGCGGAGTCGCGGAACGTTGAGGTTCGCCGAGCGGAGGGGGTGAGGCGGAGGACGGTTAGGCGGTGACGGTGACTCGGAGACGAGACGGAATATGTTCGGATTTATCACCATACGAGAGCGTCGGCCACAAGTGTCGAAGTATGGCCGGGGATGTCCAGAGGCGTCGGCAACGAACACTGGAGTGTACAAGCTGCGAAGGCGTCGACCACAAGAATTGTACGGATGGTGAGAATATCTCAAAGCGTCGGCCACAAGGATCGGAGAATGCGAGCGTAGAGAGGCGCTGGCGCTGGCCCAGTGACAGAGTTGCCAGACGGGGCGCTTTTTTCGCGCATGCGCGAGTTTCGGCAGGAACGTAACTATTTACGTTCGAAGTTTGTGCATAGACCTTAGACCATGTATACAGACAGACTCGGCTAGATAAAACCGCCTTGTGACGAGTGGCTAGCAGACGACTCTTGTGGGCACAGTGCTATAGTATGTTGAGAAATCGCAGTACCGATATGGTAAAGTGGCAGAGGGGAAAGGGGAATCGTCGTCACTTGTCATTCTGTATAAATATTTATGGAAACTGTAACTGTGTAATATACGTACATATATTTTATTTTATTACTTGTTAATTTTTATTTTAATCTTATTATTTTAAGTATGGTTAACTCATTTTGTCGATTATAATTTGGAAGAAGTTAAATTTTAATGTAGGAGTTGATAATATGAAATCTGTATTTATTTCCTCACAACTTACTTTATTTGAAAAAAGAACAGTAAAAATAATATATATGTATATGTCGAATACAATACATATATATATTTTTTTTAAACAAAATTTTTAATGGAATCAGCGCACTGGTTCGATCAAAAACTACTTCTACACTATTTGCAAAATATCACAAAATCAAAATTTCGACGTTTCGATCTATATTTAGATCATTTTCAAGAAATTAATAAAATTTTGCGTCTGTAAATTAACCGACAATTTCTATTAGTACTGTGGAGCAAATATAATTATAAACCTTTTTTTTTAATTTTAAATTTAAGAAAATTATAATTGTAACTCACTTGCTTAGTGTAAATTAAAATATAATTATAATAGATATAACTGACATTGGTGTAACCACATGTTTAGCCCAAGCCGGCATCTGTAAGACTGCGATAATGTCAGAGCATTTAGAAACAATGTAATCTATATTGGATCGATCTATACCTGATCAACGTTGAGCGGTAAATTCAAACATAATTCTTATATTCGTATATTTTTACATATAGTTTTCTGCCACTATACCATACTATTTGAGTATATGGTATTTATAAACTAACTTTCCAGTTTAATTGAACACAAATATATACCTTTTTAAAGGTATATGTTTGGATGTAAGGAATTATTTAAAAAAATTTCTAAATAAATTTTAATAATATCCATATAATTACTAAAAATACGAACATTGCTTAAAATTGTTGCAATTAATTTTGGCATGAGATTATGGTATAACGTGTAATGCGTAGTGTCCGCGTCGGTCTGCCGTGTCAGACATTTTGAAATTATCTTAAACACTATCTCATGACTCAGCTTTTACCACGATCTTTGCCACGGCCAACTCTCAGTTTTCCTCTTAGACCATATATACCTATAGACCCGGCATAGGTATAGTATGTGCATACGATGCTATGTAACGAGATCCAAAATGATCTGGTGTCCACAAGCCTCGATTCGAGATAATTTAAAATGGTGGATAGTGTATGAGACGAAACGAGTGCACAGTACACAAGTATTGTATTCGACATAACATGTATATTGTTTTTACTGTTCTTTTTTTAAATAAAGTAAGTTGTGAGGAAAAAAATACAGATTTTATATTATCAAATCCTACATTAAAATTTAGCTTCTTCCAAATTATAATCGACAAAATGAGTTAACCATATTTAAAATAATAAGAGTAAAGTAAAAATGAACGAGTAATAAAATAAAATACATGTATGTATATTTATACAGAATTACATGTGACGACGATTCCCCTTTCCCCTCTGCCACTTTACCTTCGCGGTACTGCGATTTCTCAACATACTATAGCACTTTTCCCACAAGCGTCGTCTGCTAGCCGGTTTAATCTCGGAACAAGGCAGAATTATCTGCGCCGGGTCTATAGGTATATATGGTCTAAGGTTTTCCTATACACATACTATACCTATGCCGTGTCTATAAGTATATATGGTCTAAGGGAGGAAGCCTGGATCTCAAAGGCGCTGAGACTGTGTTCGTGGAGTAGCCACTAGTAACGGTCATATACGGATCGGAGATCCCGACTGACTCTTTCCGGTTCCGCGACGCGTATTTATTATTTATAACCCGCGGTTACATCTTCGCGCTTACAATATGATTGTTACAATCTCGGTCCCAATTAGTTCGAATAATTGTTATCCTACTATACTGGGTGGTCCACGCAATTGTTTCAAGTCATAAGTCCGTTATTATTGCATTTACGAAAAAATGCCAAAGGAGAAAGATAAATGGTCCGAACAGCACTACATCTGTAGGCCTTAAAATTTTTTTAAATGCAGCAGTGCATGTACAATTAACAATTGCATCATTTCTTTAAATAGAAATTTATTTTCATTTCTTTAAATGAATTCGTCTTGACACACGCTTTCATACGACATAAAAATGTACAGCATTCCATTCAAAAAATTGAAGGTCACCTTCATTTCTATCAAAATAATGTAAATAAAACAAAAATGCATATGTCAGTGTGTTGCGCATAAAAGACAGTACTACTTTTTCTTGTATCATTTTTTTCTAATTTTTACTATTTAGAAAAAAAATACTGGCTAGTAATAGTCTGAAGACCTTGTATATCCACAGCATGTTTAAAAAAGAAAGTAAACAGACGCCGGAAATTCAATACAGTATTAGCAATAATTTTTTGCAAATATCTTGAAAACTAAGACCGAGCACCGGTAGATGTATTGACAAAACTACAAGTAATAATATATTTACTTAATATATTTTATATTTAATTTAATATAATTTATATATTTTAATATATTTTAATAAAGGAGGAATCATATATCGACATCTTCAATTTCTTAAATTTTCCAACAATTTTCACTTTCATATACTAAATTCTCTTATAAATGCATAAAGATCTGCATTCTTTGGTTTATAAATGAAATAGCTGTGTTTGTGAAAAATATTAATCGGACGATGTGTTCAGCAATTAGATAACGTGCATTCAAGTGCAGCAAAAGGATTACTGCTAATTATCATTAGTAGAAACGTAAATATACCATTCTATTATGAAGCAAAAAGGAACCTTGTGCTGGAAGATAGTTGTGGTTTCGCGGCAGGGAAGTGTGTTGGTACGGTTGGAAGTGAAAGCGTACACAAAACGAGTAATAAATCACCTGCAATATCCTTCAAGGTCTAGCTTTGCATTAATTTTTATACGGTGATTGAAACGAAACATTAGTCACGGTAACGACCATTGAACTACTGAAAGATTGAATGTTTCTTCCGAAAAATTTAGAATTATTAAAACAGGAAACGAGTGTCCGCTTAAACCTCGTTTGTTGTAAATCAGGGAGAACATTTTTATTTTGCATAAAAATTCCAACAAATCTATCCGAAATTATCGAATTAATGAGTCTCACTATGCAGACGCGGGCATTATTTGGCGAAACAAATATTTCAAATACTATTTAATATTTTATTTTGCTTAAGGAAAATAATATTTTAAATAAAATATAGAATTTCGAAAATAAAATATGTCTATTTGAACAATCTGAATCTCGAAATAAAATATTTCTGTTTCAACAATCTGATCCACAAAATAAAATATTTATCGTTAAGAAACGATTTAGACTCATAAATGTATTGAATTCGAACCATTATTTTCAGCAATAATATTTAAAATTAGAGTTGAAAATAAAGACAGTATACAAATATTTTAAATATTCTTCAAACAAAATACTATTTTCAAAAATTATTGCCTCAAATAAATTAGTTTACTAATCAAAAATTGCTGCATCAAAGAAAATATTTTATTTTTAAAGTTGTACGCAGACTTTAAAATAAATAGGATTATTTATTATTTACTATTTCAAATACTATTTTCCTCAACTCTGTCACTATGTTCGAAAGGAAATGATACTAAAGTGTTGGTTTGATTTTAAATTTCCATTTTTTGTCAGGTATTTGGTTACTGCCCCATGATACCCTTTAGACCGGTAGTTGAACCTAAACATCCAGGTGCTTTTCTAACGGAAGATCCTGCAATCTCATCACGAAATGGTCGCATGATGGACATACCATGGATGACAGGAGTTACGTCTGAAGAAGGATCGATTATTGCACCAGGTAATACCATTAAACGTACATGTATTTAATGTATTACCTTATAATATATTAATTTGTAATTAAAGTCTTCTTGTTTAGACCAGCAATTATTATTGAATGATTTTTTGGAGTGAAGGTAAATAAACTGTTAGACCGAATTTAATTTTTTTTCTTTGTTTATTCAGCGGGATATAAGATAACATAGTTTCAATATTTACATTACTTACGTTGTAGTTGTTTGACAATGGTGTTTGAAGATTGAAACATATTTGAAAAAGAATTTTAATCTTTCGATCACTTGCTTTTAATTAAGACGCTATAGGAAAGACAGTTTTCTTGAATTTAGTACAAAAGGATTATATTTATGTACATGTAATGTTCGAATTACTTTGGATGTAACTTCATCAGTCTGTGGTGAATGAAGTTTTAACATTTTGCCCGTTAAATATATCTAAAACAAAAGAATATTTAACCCTCACCCATCCCTCATGTCAGTTTGGCACAGTTTTCTCGACATAAGTTATACTGTTCTGTTTTGTTGGTAAATTTTTCTGAATCTTTGGGACTTTAATTTCTTTAATGAAATAAAAAAACTCATAACCAGAAACCTAAGATGTAAATGTCAACTCATTAATTTGATTAAAAAAACATAGTAAAAATAACTGTTTGCCTTGTTATTTTGACGATTTTTTATCATTATGCCAATTTAGCACCGAGGGATAGATTCAGTTCGTGAAATAAGGGACGGATGAGAGTTAGAGTTTTCGAAGAATTGAGCCACCCAAAACATCTTTAATACTTAACTGTTACGATGGGGACTCATTGTCAGAGTCTCTTTGAAATTTTTTAAATTATTGATAATTTGATTCTACTTATTATAAGTGACGTGTTAATGGTGCAGTTTATTTTGATGTACCAGCCAAATTGATCTGAATTCTTGATATTGAAGAAAATGTGAAAATACTGTAAAACGAAAAGAGACTCGAGAATGTTGTACAATAGGTTCTATCATTTTTATAATTAGACTGTGAATCTTTATGCATTTATGGCTTATGAAAATTTTGAAAAAATGTTAGAATATAGAATTTCACAATTTTTATTTATTTCAAAACTACAAGGACTACTGCCGCTGAAAATAAGATTACGCATGATTCCACTTTCTTAAAATTTGCCTACAAAAATTGAAAATTGCATAAACGACCGCAGTCTATTTATGGAGTATATGTTGCATTAATGTTATGTGTGTGTGTGTGTGTGTGTCTAGATTATATTATAATTTCTCCAGTTGCAATTAATACATATATTTTGTTGTTCAAAATATTTCATAGGATTATATATTATACATATAATTGATCAGAAATATATGTAAATTAAATTTCATTAGGACTATATGCACGCAACAATGGAGCATTAGTGAAGAAATTAAACGATGATTTCCTAAATATTGCTCCAATAACACTGTTGTTCGGACAATCATGTCCTGCAAAGGAGATGAAGCGAGTCGCCACCGAAATTCGAGAATTTTATTTCCGCGACAAACCAATCGACAATTCCACCAGATTTAATCTCATCAATGTAAGTATATCTGGTCATAACGCTTAACGGTTGAATGTAAAAATAAAATGTTATTGGTAGTTATTACTTTGCACGGTTTGAAAATATTTGAAAAATAATTATTCAAAAAGATTTTCATATCACCGAGAAGCTACAAATAATTTATTATACAGGGTGTTCATTTGAAAAGTTTCCAACCGAATATGTATCTCGATTAGTATGAAAGATATTAAAAAAGTGTAAAATACTTATCCAAGGATTTCAAGGGGGAAAGAGGTGGCGCTTTCAAAGGCATTTGAAGGTCAACTGTGTTTTTTCAAATGGAAACCTATATTTTTTATTATGGGTCCTATCGTACTTAAAAAGACCAGCAATTTTCATAGGATAGAAGTGGAGCGAGTCATATTATTGTGTAACATTCTTCGACGCAAATAGTTGAAATTTTCGAGTTTTTCTCACTCCAAAAAAAAGGATCCAATAGTACAAACAAAGCAAATTTGCAAAAATTAAACTCTCAACGTTTCAATCCGGATTTGCTTTGTTTGTACTATTGATCGAAACTGTGCACCGTGAGCATATATTATTTATATAAGAAAGTTGTACTGTTTTAAATTGCGTTCAAATACTTTCGTGGTTTACTGTGTAACGAGACATGATTAATTGCACGCGTACCCGACGAAATAACTTCGTTTTTTTCGAAAACAAAGCCTCATATGAACAAATTTTATTCTATATTTTCGACTTATTTTTTCATGTGGAATCATCCCCTTTTCGCTTGTACCACCAGTTACCGAACACCCTGTATGAGAATTTTCAATTCGATTTAAATTTTGCTTACGAAAAAACCATTACTATATTGATTTATAGATGTACAGCGATGCTTGGTTCACCCACGCTGCTGACAGTTCAGTGCACGACTATCTTGAGAAACAGTCATCCCCTGTTTACTACTACTATATGGCTTATCGAGGAAGTGCATCATTCAGTATTATATTTGGTGATCCGGATAACGATTATGGAGTATGCCACGCCGATGAACTACAATATTTATTCCCTGTTGGAGAACAATTGTTTAAAGACATACCACTCAGCAATGAGGATAACAAAATGATTGACACGATTACAAACCTCTGGGTCAACTTTGCAACTACTGGGTATGCATTCTAAATAATCGATAATCTTCTGTAGCACTCTTTCAGGGGAACGCGTTTGACAGGAATCGTATGTGGGCAAATTTTATTTCGAATAACGAATAAGGAATAGCGAATAAAGTCTCCTCTAGTAGCACAAAAATATTGGGTAAATGTTTTTTTCAAATATTGGAAAAATATTTTTTAAGCCACACTTTTTCATATGAGAAAAATATTAGATTTGAATATTGTATACATATACAAGAAATGTAAATTGAATGTTTAGAAAATATAAGCTAAATATTCAAAGAATATAAATTATATATTTAAAAAATGTAAAGTAAATATTTAAAAAAACGTGAAACCCATATTTAAATAACGTTCAATTAAATCTTCAAATTTAAGAAAAATTTATAACAAAAATTAGAAACTATATATAATAACACTACTTTCTGTGCACTGCTTGAGAGAATATTTATCTTTGTCTTCGGAAGGAGCTTATTAAAAATTCAGAAATTTTGTATGCAGTTAGAAAGATTAATGGTTCGAAGAATGCTACATTCGTAGGCCCACAGATTTTTTTAGGTGCAACTGTGCATGTGCAATTAACAATTGCGTCATTTCTTTAAGTAGAAATGCATATTTTTTGATGTACTAATCGATTTCTCTGTTTATTCTGCGTAAAAAGTTATTAGGGTACCATAGCAAAAAATTATTAAATTATCTTGTTCTCAAGATATACAATGAGCATCTTTTTCAATAAAGACAAGTTTTGAAAATATCTCGAGTACTAATAATTTTGTCGCACATAATAAGAACAATTCTTAATTAATGTATTTGTAACAAAAATGTATGTGTATTAAGTGATAAACACGAATTCAAAGTAAATTATTTTAAAATAAAATATTAAAAAATAAAATATTAGTAATAAAATATTTTTAAAAAATATCTTATTTCTAATATTACATAAAGCATTCATTTTATAATAGGAGAAAAATAATTTTTTCATGATATTAAAAATCCTTCATATTAAAAAAAATTCTATTTTCAATATTACATAAAGATTCATTTTAAGGGAAAAAATTTTTTTCATTGTACAAAATAGAAATATTATCTGTATATTAGGAAAAAATATTCTATTTTTAATATTAAATAAAGATTCGTTTTATAATGAGAAAAAAATATTTTTTTCGTAACATGAAATAGATATTCTCTGCATATTTAAAAAAAATATTTGTTACTTAATATAAAATAAATATTGTATGAATATTTGAATATTAAAGAAAGATTGAATCTCTTTTCAAATCTCATATTTCTACAAGTGAATATCCGCGTACTCGGCTGTTGACCGGTTCTTGCTATATATTTTGGTAAATAACTTATATATATTTACATTATGTGCATGAATCGAAAACCAACTTTTGGGAAAACCTAATATTTGGAACCTGTATCTTCCAATTAATGCAGACCATTTGTATTACAAACATGTCTTTAATTTAAAATCGAGTTTTATATTAATATTTTTTAAGCACGAGCAATTTGTCAATTGTGTATTCCTTCATTTTTTCAGCAATCCTACGCCGGAAGTGTCGAAAGACGTACCTATTAAATGGAAACCAGTGAGAACGGATGCCCTTGAATATCTTCGTATAGGACAAGGTCAAGTTGAAATGTCGATGAACCTTAATCAAGATAGAATAAACTTTTGGAAAAGTTTGCCGATACGGCCTGATCTTATTGACAGCGATAAATGGACACAGCGAAAAGACGAGCTGTAAAAATGACATAGGAACTGTTTTTATGACTAAACGCGTCATCGCGAATCGTAAAATAGAATCAATAACCGGTGCTAGACGATGTAAATCACTTCTTCGGCCTCGGTCGTTTAACATTCCCAGGTTTAAATGTTTTAAAATTAGTCGCAGTTTACACAACCGCATTCAAACTGTCTGGCCATATTTACTATGACTATGAACACGTGTTAAGTGTGTTTTTCCTGTTACGCCATCATATTTCTAGGAATTGCGTGTAATACAAGGAAAATATTCTATTCTAATCCTACCAATGTCTTTAAAACTGTGCAGTAGACAATTATTTTCTAAGTTATAATAAAAAAAATTTGAGCGAAACCTATCGACTGCTATGCCGTTAATGGCACATAAGGGGTATCACATCTTCTTCATTACTCTGACCTGAACCATAATTTCGAAACTATTAAGGGGACATTACACTTTTCGATCGAAAATTTGAATAACTTTTATGGGCCTGATAAAGTAAAAAGAAAACATTTTTTGAGTCCGTAATTTTTTTTACATATATCTTAAGTCTTCAAACACAAGACAAAATTTTTATATAATTCTGTAAATGATTTTTTATCATGATCTGCTGGCGTACACGATTGCACCTCAGTGGAACGTTCGAAAAAGAATCATCCTTAAAAAAGTATGACTATAGCCCCTTGGTGATTTCAAAAATAGCATTTTCTTCGTAAAAAAGAACATTAGAAATTGAAGAAAAAATGTACCAATCTTATTTACTCTAGTGTATATTGGGGCTATTGTTGTGTAGAAGAACATATTAAAATTTAAGACTGATCGATTAAACGGCTTTTAAGTTATCACGCACGCCGACTACAAAAACGTTTTTTTGAGAATTTTTACATATAAAATCTACTTATGTTCAATAAACTATGCTTACTATAATCGTCTACAACTTCGAAAGTATTTTGAATTTTCTTCTGAAATTTTCAGAGAATATTATTGAAATATAATACTTACCAATAGAATACTTTCTAATTTCGAGAAAGTGCAATGTCCCCTTGAATACAATAATATCTAATACCATTTATTTTCTATACAAATTCAAAGTGTTTGATATTTTATAAGGCTCTCTTCTCAAAGTGTTACAATTATATTGAGTAATATATTATTACTACATATATCAGCTACAATATTTTGAAAAGCAATGACTAAAAATCTAATAAAAAAATATTGAAAATACTATTTTTGTACATTGAAGTTTCAAGATTTGAAATTGTTTAATATTGAATTATCGTGTGCTACATTAAATGTAATATTTTATTTTTATTAATTTCATCAATTAAACACTCATCAGTATATCCGTATTGTGCAACCGTTGTCCGAGTTTGCAGATTTATTATTTGTCTTGTGCAATAATCTTTATTTTTATTATATAATATTCTTGCAACAAACTTTTCGATCAATGGCATTATGACAATAGTATTGCCAAGTCATTAACGTTTGTTGTTAATTCTGGCTGTGAGGGAGTTATAATTGAGAAATAATCCGGAGAATATATCAATGCATGTAATATAGAAGTAACCCATTTGTGTTAGCAAATGTCATCTACACAGTGGTTGGATTAAAAAATAAGCAACGTCATTTCAACTGATTGTAATAGCAGAATATGATGTACAGAGATATGTTACAGAGAAATAAACAAGTTTATCTTTTTTTCACTTTTTTCTTCTTACTATTGGGTTTTCCTTTTGTTTTTGATGATGCTTTAGCGACCGAAGACGAAATCACCAGCGATGGAATTCTCGGCACCGGTGGTGCCAACGCGATGCATACTAAAGAGTAATTTTTACTCTGACAGGCTTCGAATATTTCGAACTTGCGGTGTAACCAACCCATGTACTTGTACGGGATTTCCGAATAAATTTCGAATCCTAATCTTTCCGCTGTAAACGCCAGGAGAGATTAGTGATAACTTACACAGCTGCTCTACGAAATTCATGAAACCGGTTACCTTTCACTTTATGGACGATGAAGACGTACCGATGGTTTGCGCAGCATCGCAAGAAAACTCCCCAACGCAACCGGAGTTGATGTTGCTCGCTCGACTAACACAGGAACGTACCAACGCAGTGCCGATGCCTTTTTGCTGCTCTGTGCGATTCACGCATAGAACGTCGATGTGAATCAGTTTCTCTGCATTCACCATTTCGTAAAATTGCGCCTCCATAATAGCGTAATACTTTAACTCAGCGATTTGGTGAAGTGCATCCCCTTGGGTTGGCTGTTCAATGAACATTCCAATTTCAATACTAGGAAATCGACATTATTTTTGTACTTTCGCTTAACTCTATTTTTTGTAACCGAAAACATACTAAGTTAAAATTAAATGTTAAGTGCATGTCCAAAACTATTATTTACTATAACTTCTTCATTTATTATTTTTTTAAAGTAATACTTTAGCACAACTCAGCACAATCTAGCACAACTTAGCACAATTGAGAAATTTGAAAAAATGAAAAGTGGGAGGCTATTGTGTGGGCTACTAAAAACATCGTTCTCTCAATTTTTGTCTTAGTTTTTATATTACAGTTTTAATATTCGTGCACAATGTAGCGCAACCTTAGCACAACTGTTGAAATTATTTAATTGGACTAGTTGGGGGCTAACTTTTAGGAGGCGATTGTATCACTGTTCGGCCAACTATCGTCCGAAATACAAGGCAAGCCGGTCCTGAGCCATCATCTTATATCAGAATAAAACTGTATTAGTGATATATTGGTGTAGTATTTTTCACCTTGAATTTAAGTTCTGTTTGGTTTCTGTCGAGATGTGACGCGATAAGCACGCCTACAATTTCTTGACTCCCATCTTGAAGGGCACAGAAGCTCAACATTTCATGCATTTTGCTTAAAATTATTGTCAAACAAGCCCTGATAGATGTAACATCCTCAAACAAGTGAACAGCTTCGCACATTGGTTCCAAGTAGCAAAAATGGTCCTAAAACATGTGAAGGTGTTCACTAAAGTGGCTCTTATTATTTACTCTTCTCAAAAATTTCTTTTACGGTTTGTTCCAAGAAATTAAAGAAAAATCTGTGTAAAGTTTGATCACCCTACGATTACGCCTCGTAAACATAAAAATAGAACTTTCTAGGGCGATTGCGATCTAGACTGATCTTTTATCTAGGGCTTTTTACTACTGAAAAAACCCACCTTTGCATTATCGAGAAATGAGAAGGCGCATCCTTCACCCTTGCAACCCTGGAAACGAGTCTACCCCCTTAAACATTAAACTAATTAATTTAATGCTCATCAAATCCAGGTCCAGGTCTACAGGTTTTGTCTAATATATTTTTCAGTGCGGTTAATAATTTAGGAAATATTCGAGAAAAATGATGTTACGAGTATTAAATTAATTATTTTAACGTTTAAGGGCCTCTAGATACGTTTTCCCGTAATCTTAGGGTGCCCAAACAGTAGACAGATTTTTTGTAATTATTTAGAACACCCCTGGAGGAGGGGAGTGGCGTAAAATAAATTCAAAAGTCGAAAGTAAGAGTCACCTAGTGTTCACCTAAAAGGAAGAATACTTTTAAAGAAACTGAGATTATTAGACTGTGGATATCATACAAAATTGATTTCCATTCTTAATAGATTTAATCGGTTAAAAATAATATAACAATAGTCCTAAATACAGTTAATACTTTCACTGTGTCAAGTTCTTCCTATCCATTGGTGTCACAGTGTCATAGTCATAAATCCATAAAGTCCACAGTTTAATGGCACTGTTTGAATCTCTAAGAGAAATCACGTCAAATAACAATCCATGAATATATTAAGAATTAAATGCCTAATAGATAGACGTCAGAAATGTTTATATATAAAAAGGAATAAACTTTTGGTTCATTTTCTTACATTTGTTTCAAACTATTAGATTTAAAACATGGTAAAAACTAATTAAATTACAGTAACTTCCCTATGAATCGGGAAGTTAATAAACATAAATAAAATGTATCAGATATTAAAGATAACTATTGTCGATGCGACGTTAAATCACACTACCAATATAAAATTTTTTGGATAAAACTTACGTTTAGGGGTGCTCCGATGATTGACCTTGACATATGTTGTCAAGGACAACATTCTGAACAACTTTTGTCATTACATATACCCGGCGCTCGGCTTTAGTTTTCGAGATAATTGCAAAAAACTATTGCTAGTACTACTAAATTGTAAGTACTTTGTTTACTGTGTACGGCCAGTCCTCTCCGCCCCCTCCACGACCTAACCACAACTCATTCTATTCATATGATTTTTCCATTACTAGTTCAAATTCCAGATGACAGCTGCAATGCAAAAATTATGTGATCATAATGAGTTGTGGTTAGGTAATGGAAAGGCGGAGACCACGGCACGGAGCTTGCAGTAATTCGAAAATTTCAATACAGTATTAGCTTAGTGTATTAAATAGTTTTTTGCGAATATTTCGAAAACTAAAGCCGATCACCGGGTATATGTAATGGCAAAAGTTGTTCAGGATGTTGTCCTTGACAACATATGTCAAGGTCAAGGTCATCGGAGCATCCTCCCCTAAACGTAAGGTTTACCAATTTTTTGAACGTTATTAACACTTTAACTACCGAAAACCTATTAATAGGATTTGCAAAAAATGTGCTGTACCAAAAGGAAGCATGGAAATGTTCTTCTGTATTACAATCTTAAATGAAGCTATTATACAGGGTGGGGCATTTTAAACAGGTCACCTGAATAACGCGGCTGCTATTGGTGTTAGGAAGAATTGCATCAGATGGAACTTGTATGGTATCGAGGGGGCATTATTCTGATGTTAGTAGCTTTTTTGAAGGCGGACGCGCAAAGGACATATGAAGGTCAACTTCATTTTTTTAAATGGAATGAGGTATTTTTTAATACGTCAATCGATGCAGCTGGACATTCGTAATAAAAAAGTACTAACCTATGTATGTCGAAAAGTTAGTCGTTCAGTAGATATTTCAATATAAAAAACATAAAATACCATTACTGTCGTACTACACTAGTAAGTAAACGCTAACGTCTTAGTACGGCAGTAATGATATTTTTATATTTTTTACATTGAAATATCTACTGAACGACTAACTTTTCGACATACATAGGTTAGTACTTTTTTATTACGAATGTCCAGCTGCATCGATTGACGTATTAAAAAATACCTCATTCCATTTAAAAAAATGAAGTTGACCTTCATATGTCCTTTGCGCGTCCGCCTTAAAAAAAGCTACTAACATCAGAATAATGCCCCCTCGATACCATACAAGTTCCATCTGATACATTTCTTCCTAACACCAATAGCAGCCGCGTTATTCAGGTAACCTGTTTAAAATGCCCCACCCTGTATAGTTGATGTTCACAATGCAAATTACTGCAGCTATCACAAGTGCCATTAAAAACTATTTAGCCAAGTACCATAGATTTTTCAAAATTATGTAATAATCACCGGTCGGTAATGTGTTAAAAAGATCGAATTTTTTAATATCTTTATGTGCAAAGCGTACTCTGATATCTTTAATGGTCCAGAAGTTATACTAAAATGTTACTAAAATCTTCGATTTAGCCCACTGTGGGTTGGCGCGGTCGACACAATTATAAAAAAATAGTTTCCCTACACGATCACTGTCCCAGCTTGGAACAGGCGTTGGGAACTAGATCGCGACTTTACAGTATTATCAATTAGGTGTCTTTTATAGGTTATGTAGACTGTACTTCGAGCAGGAATGTACTAGCACAAAGCGTAATGCTTGCATGAATCTGTCCAGCCGAAGATCGATGATTCGGTAACCGCTTGATTTTCTTTCCCACACTATAGCTGCATCCAGAGATATGGGGATTCCTTGAAACGGTGCAGCTTCCGTTGTTTCAACAGAATCATGCCCGCTGAGGGAGCGATGCGCGACAATTGCACTACTCATTTTGCGTGACAGACGCATCTTCACTAATGTTTAGAACCAATATCTGAATAAATGCACTGGGTATTTTGCTTCGGTGATGCAAGCGAGGTTAACAATTTTGAACACTTCCAATATTGTAGAGACACTAGCATTTATTTCCAGAGCTATATTCACACCAGTGAAGCCAGGTTGCAACATGGATATATGGGTTGCAATAGCATCCCTCTCATAGACATCTAGAGATAGACTACGCGGCCGCTGAAGCCCACAAAGACGGCGCTGGGTAAATACAAAGAGTGAAAGAGAGAGAGAGAGAGGGCAATATCCGGGAGGTATTGCGCTCTCTTTCTAATTTCGTCAAGTAACGAAAATGCGCGGCGCCGTACAGTGGGGAAACTTGACCTAACTCGATTAAAAAAGGAATAACTTTCGATAGAAATGAGATAGAGGGCTGAAATTTTTTTTACATACAGCTGAAACTTCACAGAATATGGGAAAAATAGGGAGATTATGGTACGAATATTTTTTAACCTCGAACAAATTCGTCAAAGTTGCGCAATTTCGAGAAAATTGTGGGTTTTTCAATACCACGCGTGGAAAAAATTTTTGGAACATGTTCTACATCATTTCACGTAATTTTTTCACGCTGATTTCAAATCTAGTCTCAAAATTTTTCTACGACCTCAGAATTTTCCAAAATGTCGAATTATTGTTAAACAGTTAAACTTTTATTTTTTCAAGGTTAGAAAACATTCCTACCATAATCTCTCTATTTTTCCCATATTCTGTGAAGTTTCAGCTGTATGTAAAAAAAATTTAATTGCTCTATCTCATTTCTATCGAAAGTTATTCCTTTTTTAATCGAGTTAGGTCAAATTTCCCCACTGTGCGCCGCGGGGGTTGGTGAACGACGCGAACAGGGGGCCTAGTCTAGTCTAGACTGTCATTTTTCTGGTCTTTTTAGGAAATTTTTTATAAAAACAATATAAGTTCCTTAATATTTGCATTTTGCATAAATATTTATTTACGAATGTTCACAATTTTTTAAGTGAAAATGGGGCCATTCCATATCAAATCGAGCACTTTTTGCAGGCACCATCGTCGATTTTGTTCTACATGAAATATGTCGTAGCTATGTAAAGTTAGGGGGGGGGGTTACATCACAATTTTGCCGGTTTCGAATTTTTTTAGAAATGGCAGCCTTCGAAATTTTCAATTTTTGCTCATTTTGGCGAAAACGAGCCTCACTTATCAATTTTTATGTCAGGACTGTTTGTCTGATTGCGCTACATTTTATATTGTTTTATTCAGAAAGAATTGGACTATAACAAAATAATTTTTTCAACAAATTTATAACATCGAAAAATTTAAATAAATTCCTTTTGTACGTTTTTTCGATGAGGAGCTAGAGTGATTTAAATTTTGAAAAGAATATGGTTTTATTCCATGAAGTTTCCTCTTTAAAATCTGCCCCTGGAGAGGATAGAGCTATAAAAATTAGAATCACAATGTACCTCGTTGTCTACATATGTATATTGTATATGTATGTCTCAGGAAATGGAATGAAGATGAAATAAACTTAAAAACTTAGAAAGTAACCAAAATGAACGCTTAGTGTCAGCTGGTTTGCTTAGGAAGGGTTCTTTTACTAATGACCTTTTATCGCTATGTAATAAATAGATAATTTGCTTTTAGTAATGTCCAAACTTTTGGTATGATTTCTAGAACCCAACAAGATTTATGACTTTATTTTATTAAAACCGATGAGGGTTTCAGGATTTTACATTTCAACGAAACAATGATTTCATTGTTTTTGTTCACAAAAATCGACTTTTTGAAAAATCCTGAGGTCGTAGACAAATTGTGAGACCAGATTTGAAATTAGTGTGACCAAATCTACGGTAAATGATGTACAGCATCAGGTAGCAAGAAATCACAATTTTATTGAAATTGTGCAAGTCCAACAAATTTTTTCAAGGTTAAAAAACATTCGTACCACAATCTCCATATTTATCTCATATTTTGAAAAATTTTAGCTTTAATTAAAAAAAATTTTCATCGCTCTATCTCATTCCTATGAAAAGTTCTTTGATTTTGACACAGACTTCATCGGTTTGTTCTATAGTGTGCCGTCACATCGAGAGGTTAAACGTCTGAAGATAACCAACGATCGCAAAACTTTCAACTCCGAAGTCATTTCGCGTCGAATCAAATGATTAACCCCTTGCCCTACGATTTATTTTATGGTTTCAGCGATTACAACTTTTTTTGTAATTCGTAATTTCCGAAAAAAGGAGAAAATTTATATCTATCGTATGCCCACGTGTTCTTCAATAAGTATACAGCAACAAAACCAAAATAGAATTTTATTAGATTCCGTCGAAAATCTTCATCACTAGTCTGACACGATATTGTAAGGCGAGGGGTTGAATCAAAGATCAACCATCATAAGATTTCTCTTTGCAACGTTATAAACCAAAGCTTATTCAAGACACATTGCTCGTACTATCAAAAAGAATATAACAAAGCTGTGAAGTAGTGATAAAATGGACGATGATTACAAGGATGAGTTCAGTTTACAGATTGAAGCACGAATGAAAGCACCTTTAGTATGGGAGTCGTCAGCCAATTGTATAATCCAGGACCTGTTGGAACCGCAATATGACGAAGTTCTACGTCTGATCAAAGTTTAGCCATTAAAAACAACAGTGCGCAACGCCGTACAATCTCCTGTCAATTTTATTTATCAGTTTTCATGGATCACGACACTTTCTCGATCTACGACATAGCTGAAAGCAACGCAATCAGATCTACATTACTTTCAGCACCATTACTTTCGCGAGGAGCCCATGTGCAAATCGTGCGCGTTGCTGCATGATCAACCATCCGTAAATGGCTACTTAGAGCTCATGAGAACATGGATGCAAGACACAACGAGCTTGGTTGCTTGCAGCACGAAATCCGGTCGCGTGATAGGTGTCGCTATCACCAGAATAGATAGCCTCCCCGAAAAAACGGACGCGTACAACCGTGCACAAGTATGCATTTAAGCAACATTCTGAACACCAAGCATGGCATATATATTATTCTTCATGTGTTTCGTAACTAAAAACGTTCAAATACTTAATTATTATTATTTTTATTGTGTTTTATATATGAGAATACGATGTACGTTCAAATTAATGTGTCATAAAATCATTTCAACGAAAACATGATTACACTAATTTCTTGTCACGAAAATCGATTTCTTGAAAAAACCAGAGGTCGTAGACAAAGTTTCAGACCAGATTCGAAATCAGCGTGAAAAAATCTACAGGAAATAATACATAGCATGTTAAAAAAATTTTTTTACTGCCTGTGGTAACGCAGAAACCACATTTTCTTGAAATTGTGAAAGTTCAACGAATTTTCTCAAGGTTACAAACCGTTCGTACCATAATCTCCCCATTTTCACCATATTCTGTCAAGTTTCAGCTGTAATTAAAAAAGATTTCAGCGCTTTATCTCATTTCTATCGAAAGTTATTCCTTTTTCAATCGAGTTAGGTCAAGTTTCCCCACTGTGCGGCGTTGTCCCTCATTGGAATGGGTAGGCAAGTTTCAAGGGAGAGTGATCGTGGAGAGCCTCAGGGACAGAAATCGCGACTTTACTGTATATCAACCGTTTCCGCCAAAACCTAAGCGTAAGAGTGGGGTCCCGCAGATCTCGCTGTGCCCCATAGTCGAAATCACTGCCATCTTCTGATGGACAATCAGTACAAAGACCCGTGTTTCAGCGATTGCGATGGCTATCATAGTTTAAGAAATGTTAACTTACAAGGAGAGTGCAAGGCCTTCGGGTCACCGATTTGGTTGTGATTTTGTATACTTATAGATCTCGATCTCTCATTTACGAATATACAGGGTGGGGCAGTAACTATATTAGCACCTCAGATATCTTCGAAATTATAAGTTGCACAGAAATATTTGCTGAAATAAAATTGTCCAGTACGAAGGGGGCAATCCGGTGGCTATAATAGTTTTTTTGTAGGTGGAGGTACTTCGGACTTTTGAAGGTCACCTCAATTTTTTTTAATGGAATGAGGTATTTTTGAATACATCAACCGATGCAGCTGGACATTCGTTACAAAAAAGTACTAACCTGTGTATGTCGAAACGTTAGTAGTTCAGGAGATATTACAATTTAAATGACTCAAAAATACCATTAGTTTCCTACTAAGACGTTACAACAGTAAGTAACACTAACGTCTTAGTACGATTGCAATGGTGTTTTAGAGTTATTTAAATTGTAATATCTCCTGAACTACTAACTTTTCGACATACATAGGTTAGTACTTTTTTGTAACGAATGTCCAGCTGCATCGGTTGATGTATTCAAAAATACCTCATTCCATTAAAAAAGTGGAGGTGACCTTCAAATGTCCAAAGTACGTCCACCTGCAAAAAAACTACTATCGCCACCGGATGGCCTCCTTCGTACTGTGCAATTTTATTTCAGCAAATATTTCTGTGAGACTTATAGTTTCGAAGATATCTGAGGTGCTGATAGTTACTGCCCCACCCTGTATACCATTATAGGGGCAAACACTCAATAATAGTTGATATATCCATAAACAATTTCTATTGCTTCTTAAATATGTTATTGTAGCGAAGGTATATAATGAATAATTTTCTGGTGCAGTCGTAAATATAAAGTATGTAAATGTAGGACAAGAAAATATGGCATACGATAAATATATTGTACTTACATATTTTCAATTACAACAGTGGTACATGTCGTAAAAGCGTACGAAGTATAATATACAGAAACAGCTTGCACATCGAATAAGTGCAGTATTATTGAAAATTTGTCTCCCTATTGTTAATCCGGCTGCATACCATACATATTCCAGCATACGTTGAAAAATTGGTGCATATGATTGTTTGTGTATTAGAGAATGTAATTTAATTTCATCTTACCTGGTTGCAATTTCTCTTCCTTGTTCTATTAAGTAAGTGCAATTCTGTGTCATTTTTAGAAAATTTTGTATCTGTCGGTAAAAATAAACATTGCATGGTTGAACAAATTTTCAACCTATGCTGGAATATGCATGGTAGGTAGCCGTATTAACAGGAAAGAGACAAACTTTCCAAAACGTGAATCAAACCTGTTTTTTCATAGAAGTACAACGAAACAAGTGCCAATGCAATAATATTGCACTTATTCGTTATGCAAGCTGTTTCTTCGCACACTTTTACAACATATTTTCTTGCCCTATATTTACTTGATTTCTTCTGTTTCCAGACGCGAGAGGGTGATTTACTATTTTCTTAATTTCGTTTAATTTATTTATAATTTATAATTTATTAAAACTTTTTGTTTTGATTTTGTAATAATTCTATAATTTCTTATAAATAAGTTAATGTTACACAGCGAATAGATAATATAAATAAATAAGTGAAAAAAATGTTTTTCCCCGGACCAGGATCAAACCCTAAAGTCGACTGGGTGTGAATCTAATATGATGCAACTACACCAGGAAATTATTCCTTATATACTTTCTCTGCAATAGCATATTTAACAAGGAATACAACTTTGTTTATGAATATCTCAACAATTATTGAGTGTTTGCCCCTATAATGGTATATATTCGTAAATGTGATATCGAGATCCATAGGTATACAAAATGTCGACTAAATCAGTGACCCGAAGGCCTTGCACTCTCCTTGTAAGTTAAATGAGGAAATGCCATCATTTGGTTTACGTTTATGTTTTAAGACGTGTCAATACCTATTCTGTTTTTTAGAGAAATCGATATTTCATTGCAAGTATAATACAAGACGACCAATTTTTTAGATTTTGGAAGGAACCAAACTCAACGATATCATGCATTTAATGAACACGTTGATTCTGCAAACGGCCCCATACGAGAAATTTAGACAACCCGAGTATTTCCGCATCTATCTCGTCTGTGTACATCCGTCGTACCAAGAAAGAGATGTCGAAGTCGCACTGTTAGACGCGTGCGTGCAAGTAGCTAAGTCTCTAAACTTTGTGTCGATTGGAGGTATTTTCACTTCCGGTGCCAGCCAAGCGAAGGCACGCTGTTTCGGCTTCACCCTTTTCTCCGAGATACGTTACAGCCGGTGGATTGTCGAGGACCGTGTAGTTTTTAATGATCCAGGCAGGGGTAACTACTCGGCAGCTTTCATGGGTATGTCGATAACAATCGAAGATGGAGAGTCGGAACCGTCGCAAGATAACACAGTAACGCCTTCCTTCGAGAAAGAAACCTCTGTTAAAAGTTATAGAAGTGTCGTTTCATAACCTGGAATGTTGAAATCGTTGGAAAGTAAACTGCAGGAACGATTCAAACGGATACATATGAATCAACGATACTGTGAAATGTATAATGGAAACACTGGTTTGTAAATAATATTCTAATCAATGAAAAATTATTGGCACGTACAGGTTCTTACATTGATCTTTTTATTGATGATTTGTACTGTCAACATTGTTGTTAAATTAATAATTTAAAGTATCCGTCCATTAAGTCCACGATTAATAGAATTAGTGAATAAAAATTTTGCATCGTCCATTCAAAAAAATTTAATGTATGTACTTTTATTGATTGATTTCACTGTTCGTTGTTCCACTGGAGCATGGATACCTGCACAGGTATCACTATTAATTCGAGTTAGGTCCCACGGACGTCCGAGAGACCCAAGCTGGACATAAAATGGACGTTATTGGAAACAGAGATGCCTTCTACTATTAACTTGCATACGCCTTTATTATTTATACATTTGATAACTTATTTCGCCTGTGTGATACCTTATAATCATTCTCCATTTAATATTATAAAGCACAACATTGCCAACTATACTTCGACCAATATTTCGAATATATACAGGGTGAGTCCGCAGAAACAGAACACCCGAATAACGCGGCTGCTATTGGTGTTAGGAAGAGATGCATCAGATGGAAATTGCATTGTTTCGAGGGAGCATTAATCTGATGTTAGTAGCTTTTTTGTAGGTGGACGCGTAAAGGAAATATGAAGGTCAACTTCATTTTTTTAAATGGAATGAGGTATTTTTAACTTCCCGATTCATAGGGAAGTTACTGTAATTACCCCGAAAATCGATTTTTTAGCAGATCTTCACGTTTCATGGTTATTGAAGTCATTTTAGACTATTTTTATCAAATTGTTAGTATGTGTGTGTGTGTGTGTGCGCGCGCGCAACAACTTGCTAAAAGCAGAGAGTAAATGAGAGTGCTCACGCCCGGGATTTGCCCGTGCCCATTATAGTGCTGCCCCCTAGTCTAGTGCTTAGCCTGGATCAGCTCCTACATCGACTTTTCTACCCCAGACAAGAACCTACATCGACTTTTTGTTTCTGGCAAGAGCCTACAGCGAGGCGCTGTCAGCGACTCCCACACCCACTGATATATATACTATGGATGCGGTATCCGAAATTTTCCATGTCACAAATTGAAAGTCCTTACTTCTATAAATCTATGGCAGAATTAGATGCCAGCGCCTCTAGGGAGAAACCGCTGTACTGTATCCCCCGTACTCCTCTTCACCACCGTGATCCTCTATACTTTGCCACGTGCTTTTTGGTGCGTTTGACGAGCGTATATTCATTGTTTGTTCTGAATTTTGTGGCGTTTACAACTTATCAGGTATGTTACTATCTTTATGATTTAATATTAGTAAGCAGAAAATAATGGAACACAAAGCATTACAAGTAGTCTAGCATTTATGTGATTTTGATTATACTCCGTTTTATTACAGTATAACGATGGGTAAATGCGTCTATTGCGGAAATATGAGCAGCAACCAAAAAAGGCAACTTTGCACAGGTTTGTACAGATAATATAATTTATTTTAAATTTTCAGTAGTACTAATTTTTTTGTTTTAATTCTCATATGATAAAACACAGATTTCCACGAGATTCAGCACAGTGCAAACAGTGGCTCAAAATAATAGGTTGGGAAAATTGGATGCCTACAAAGAATAGTTTGTTGTGTTCAGATCACTTTTCTGAAGACTGTTTCAAATGTAAATCACAACAGGAAATTTAAAACCGAAATCTCTACCAACTATTTCAACACACCAGGAAGTGTTTCAAGAGCATACCAACATTTTGGTAGAAAGTAATCATGGAAGTAAGTAACTGTGTCTTAATTGATTTATAATATATTAATGTAATTAAATGTAATAAAAAAAAAATATATTAAATGAGTGTATGTACTTTGATTTCAGATATTAATGAATCTATTGCAACAATTGCAGAAGTCCCAGAAGTCCCCATATACATGTAGATTCCATTGAATCTCCTACAACTAGCAGAGCGATTCGTATGTTCAAATAAGTTTCAATTACAGTATTTCGTTTTATCACATTATTTAAGTGATAAAGATGATAATTTTTTCCATAACATAAGAATTTTTGTGACAATATTTTTCATTGCAGTTGATGAAGAGTGTTATCTCCAGCCAAGTACATCAGAAATGAATTTAACTTAGTTCCAGCCCATGTCAGTACATACGAACATACGTCATGACCACCAAAATCTGAACACCCCGAGGAGTACTCTGAAAAAATTAAATAGCATCCAGAAAAGACTAAAATCTACCCAAGAAAGTAACAGGAAGTTGAAGCGACAAGTGAAACACCTAAAAGTAAAGGTACATTCCTTAAAAGAAGTAGTGAAAGGGTTGAGGGAAAAGAGATTATTGCCGGAGAATGCGTATTATAATCTTTTGGCTCTCGAAAACACTACGTTGGAGTTATTTAACCATATAATAACAAATAGAAAGAGCAAAATAAGTAGGGACAAATATCCGCCAAGCTTGCGTGTTTTTTCTCTAACGGTACACTTTTATTCTCCAAAAGCTTATTCTTATATACGCGAAACGTTTGATTTAGCTTTGCCGCATCCAGACGTCCTTAGGACTTGGTATACTAGTGTAGATGCTATACCAGGCTTTACGGAAGAATCCTTTGTTACATTAAAAGAAAAGTCTGACAAATTAAAAGCAAGCGGGGAAAAATGAATTTGTTCATTACTCCTGGACGAAGTGAGCATAAAGAAAGGCTGTCAAAGGGGGAGAGACGGAAAAATGCGTGGCCACGTTGATTGAATCTTGAATAACTGCCTTTATATTACACAATAACATTATTTTAATGTATCTAATTAACATTATTTTAATGTATTTAATTGTATTATTTTTGTATAATTATATGTAACAATTAATTATAGTAATATAACATTTCATTGTATATTAATGTGTTTCATCAGTAATAAATGTATTTCAATATCATTATGAGTTTGATTTCATATCACACCTATTTACCTTTCTCTTATGTACAACAAAAAAGCAAACAAAAATGATACAAATATTTTTAATTCAATTTTGCTCTTTCTCTTCACATCATTAATCATTCTTAGTTTCTTTTATATTACATTTATTACACAAATTTCACTTCTGGTTGATTTGTTATAACTTATGATTAACTTGTGCTGTTATAACATACTATTATTTCAATCTTATAACCTTCATTTTTAAAACTTGCGCTATTTCCCTTAGTACACCGGTTTCTCCAAAGACGGCGCTGGCACTGAATTCTTAAGATGGCCCCGTTCAATTGGTGACATAAAATTTACACGGGGCTTATGGGCAAAACCGTATCCATAGTATATATATCAGTGCCCACACCGGACGAGATTCTACATCAACTTTGGTCATGATCAGAACGTTCAGTGTATATTGTTAGCTTCCATTTGCTTCGCAGCACCCGTATTATGTTCCCTTACGATCAAACAATTTTAACCTAAATGTTTTTTTCCAATTTTCGTCTCTCTCTCTCTCTCTTTCATGAAATGAAAGAAATATTCTGTATTAAATTATTTATGCAGTTATCTGCAAAAAATAATTATTCAATTAGGGTCAAATAAAAGGAACAATTAAAGAAGTAGACACGTTATGCGGAATAAATAATATTATTTAAACAAGAAAGATCAGACAACATTTTAGATCGACCTCCAACAAATTAGAAAATGTATAAGGTACTATTTAGTAATTATTGATAGGAATGCAATAACAATTAACTAGGCCAAAAGTATTAACCTTTTGGCAGGCAGCTATGACAGCGACAACTATGCAAATAGGAAAATGCATTTTATTATTCACTTTGAAGGTTTTTTTACTTTATTTAAATATAATCTATTTAAATCTACTAAAAAAACACGGATTATTTATGTTTGTTTAAACAATTTTATATGCCCAGAAAATTCGGTTTATCAATTGTTTATGGACATTTATACTTTGTTTAAAACATTGTATTTGTTTAAATAATTTAATTTACAACCATTAGACGCAGCTCGAAAATCTATCGAGTTTGGTCTCATTCTAATCAGAAGAACGCCGCGAAATCTGCTGACATGATTCCGTGAAATTATTATGTGAAATAACAAAGTCCAGCAATTGCATTTTGGCCGTCTCATACTGATATACCTGGCTGGCTGTAGAGTTGCCCAGCCGTGTTTATTGCACCACTAGGCCGCGGCCACAAAGCCATTGTCGCCTAGGCACCTCGTCGCCCCAGTAGAAAATAAGGAAAAGGATCTTCTAGAAGTCTACGGATCCTTTCGCGAGTACATTCACGATTTCAACAACCAAGCGCAGCTCGAAAGTCTATCGAGTTTGGTCTCATTTTAATCAGAAGAACGCCGTGAAATCTGCTGACATGACTCCGTGAAATAATTATGTGAAATAACAAAGTCCAGCAATTGCATTTTTGCCTACTCGTACCGATATACCTGACTGACCGTCGGGTTGCTCGGTCGTGTTTATTGCACCACTTGGCCGTGGCCACAGAGCGGTCAGAGCCGATCTTGAGAGGTCTCGGTCGTCGAGAAATGTAAACATAGCTAATCCAAATTTCCAACTTCCTTATTTTTCATTATTTTTTTAGGAGACTGCGATTACCATATTTGTGGCATTTTTCTAATGCAAAATGATACCAAACATGATATAATTCCGATGATATTTACTTGTGTAATAGACAGTTAAAGTTTCGGGCGCAAGGAAGGACAGTTGCCGGCGAGCCATTGAAATGTGCTGGCGACTAGGACTCTCTGCGTTTCCTTCTTTCCCATACGCTATCCTTGCTCGCGCCCGAAACTTTAACTGTCTATTACACAAGTAAATATCATCGGAATTATATCATGTTTGGTATCATTTTGCATTAGAAAAATGCCACAAATATGGTAATCGCAGTCTCCTAAAAAAATAATGAAAAATAAGGAAGTTGGAAATTTGGATTAGCTATGTTTACATTTCTCGACGACCGAGACCTCTCAAGATCGGCTCTGACCGCTCTGTGGCCACGGCCAAGTGGTGCAATAAACACGACCGAGCAACCCGACGGTCAGTCAGGTATATCGGTACGAGTAGGCAAAAATGCAATTGCTGGACTTTGTTATTTCACATAATTATTTCACGGAGTCATGTCAGCAGATTTCACGGCGTTCTTCTGATTAAAATGAGACCAAACTCGATAGACTTTCGAGCTGCGCTTGGTTGTTGAAATCGTGAATGTACTCGCGAAAGGATCCGTAGACTTCTAGAAGATCCTTTTCCTTATTTTCTACTGGGGCGACGAGGTGCCTAGGCGACAATGGCTTTGTGGCCGCGGCCTAGTGGTGCAATAAACACGGCTGGGCAACTCTACAGCCAGCCAGGTATATCAGTATGAGACGGCCAAAATGCAATTGCTGGACTTTGTTATTTCACATAATAATTTCACGGAATCATGTCAGCAGATTTCGCGGCGTTCTTCTGATTAGAATGAGACCAAACTCGATAGATTTTCGAGCTGCGTCTAATGGTTGTAAATTAAATTATTTAAACAAATACAATGTTTTAAACAAAGTATAAATGTCCATAAACAATTGATAAACCGAATTTTCTGGGCATATAAAATTGTTTAAACAAACATAAATAATCCGTGTTTTTTTAGTAGATTTAAATAGATTATATTTAAATAAAGTAAAAAAACCTTCAAAGTGAATAATAAAATGCATTTTCCTATTTGCATAGTTGTCGCTGTCATAGCTGCCTGCCAAAAGGTTAATACTTTTGGCCTAGTTAATTGTTATTGCATTCCTATCAATAATTACTAAATAGTACCTTATACATTTTCTAATTTGTTGGAGGTCGATCTAAAATGTTGTCTGATCTTTCTTGTTTAAATAATATTATTTATTCCGCATAACGTGTCTACTTCTTTAATTGTTCCTTTTATTTGACCCTAATTGAATAATTATTTTTTGCAGATAACTGCATAAATAATTTAATACAGAATATTTCCTTCATTTCATGAAAGAGAGAGAGAGAGAGAGAGAGAGAGAGAGAGAGAGAGACGAAAATTGGAAAAAAACATTTAGGTTAAAATTGTTTTATAGAAAGGGAATATAATACGGGTGCTGCGAAGCAAACAATATAAACTAAACGTTCTGATGATGGTCAAAGATCTTGTTCAATGTGAGAGTTGCTGACAGCGACTCGCTGTGGGCTCTTGCCAGAAACAAAAAGTCGATGTAGGTTCTTGTCCGAGCTAGAAAAGTCGATGTAGGAGCTGATCCGGACTAAACTCGATGTGCAGCCAAAAGTGGCACGGGCAAAACCCGGGCGTGAGCACTCTCATTTACTCTCTGCTAAAAGTCACAAGATCTTTACGAAATGTCAAAAGTCCAAGAAATACGTCGCTGTTTCTTTAATAGCATCGGCAAATAGTGTATCGATGTTCTTCAATTGTTTTATCGTTTCTATTGTTTTAAATTGCATCTGCTCATTTCTGTCTTAAATATCCAGGGTAGTGTCACTCAATGTATTTTTCTGTTAGCACGAAATCGAACGCCATCTGATAGTTGTGTTACACAACTAACGGGTCAAAACGCGGGAATTTGAAATCCATACTATCCATTCCATGCTAATTTATAATTTTTATTTAAAAATAAATAAATTAAAACATTTTCATACATTTTAAGAACATTATATTCAATATTTTAAATATTTGTAACAGTATATGTACAACTTTCTACTTATTAATAAATTTAAAACATAATATCAGGCGCGATTACACTGATTCATTACAAATATTGCAAGTTATACATTATTTACAAACTTTTTCATACTAATAATACATCAAATGCATATCACACCAATTGACATCGTGTAACAAACAAAGCATATCTCGTAACACACATCGCATATCGCAGAACACACAATTCGTTGTGTGTTACGAGATATACGACGTGTGTTACACTATGTCTATGTGTGTTACCCTATGTCGATGTGTGTTACGAGATATACGATGTGTGTTACAAGATATTCGATGTGTATTACACGATCTCACATCGAGATCGTACAATTTTACATCGTATATCTCGTAACACACATCGCAAATCTCATAACACACATCGACATAGTGTAACACACATCGCAAATCTCGTAACACACATCGACATAGTGTAACACACATCGCAAATCTCGTAACACACATCGACATAGTGTAACACACATCGTATATCTCGTAACACACATCGTATCTCTCGTAACACACAGCGCATATCGCAGAACACACAAAGCATTGTGTGTTACGAGATATACGATGTGAATTATACGATCTCGATGTGTGTTACGAGATATACGATGTGAATTATACGATCTCGATGTGTTACGAGATACACGATGTGTGTTACACGATGTCGACGTGTGTTACGAGATATTCGATGTGTATTACACGATCTCAGATCGATCACACATCTCTCTTAAAATATATATATTTTAATTTGTAAATGGCTAATTTCAGTACTGATGAGTCCTCGTTAAAGGTCCTGCCAGTGGTTTCAGAGGTTCACGGTTTCCTTCTTCTCCATGCAGGCAGTCAAAAATGTTGTTGAATTCCTTAATACTAATTGCAGTCCCACTGCTTTTGCTGTCCATGAGGAATTCTCCTGTAACATCAGTTTCATCTGAAAAGAAATACATTTTTTACTTCAATTTCAATTCTTAATTATAATAAACAGTGGACTGTAATCGTAATAATAATACTTACGGAATCTTGATCGCAAATGGTAGCAACTATCCGTAAACCTGAAATGATATTGAGTTAAAAAATAGTTTTAATCCTTAAACATATACTATGAGGGACCAAAAGCATGTTTGACTGATTTAAAAATAGTAAAACCTAATGTGAAATAATATATTTATTTACTATTAACTTAACTTAATTGGTCTTTAATTGTCTGCATTTGCGGGACCCTTACTGAATGAATAACACACTGTCTGCTTCGATTTCATTAACCATGACATCCCGTGTGGAACTGTAATGGATACCTGTGGACAAAACAATTTCGTCAAAAACTACAACACATGATCTACCTACAGGCCTAAGTAAACAAATTATGAATATTATTTATAATGCTGTCATTGAACCCTTCCCCTATGGGGATTTTACTCAGTAGCCGTAAAATTGTTGACTTCGATGGCAAGTAGAACCATTGGGCTAGAAGGCGATACGCTGCTCCCGATGTTTTGTATAATGACAAACTCATTAGTTTATTGCACTTTCTGTTTATTGTTTGTAGAATATCGATGTCCTCTTAAACACGTATGCGCCAAAATGCTGTCATCAATTCCATCTGGCGGACACTTTGAGAATTACTCTTGCAAAGTAGTGACATCTTTATTTTGTGTTACACTACTAAATTCGTGCTAACAGTTCTCCTATGAGAGTGACACTACCCTGTAAATATCATCATCCTGGCCATACACGTACATCAATTGTTTCGAATCCCAGTGTACCATGCTAAGTTAAAATAAAAGCGGGTTTTCCATTTTTCATCTAATAAAGTGTTTTCATTGCAAAGACACAAGTAATCGATTTTTAAGTCATGTCATCATCATTAAACACTCCATATCTGACACAACCAAAGCCTTCATGGTTCATCTTGTAAGGAATGCTTAAAAGCATGGTGAAACATCCGATTTCCTTCCTTCCTTCCGTATATCAATCCCCACAGTTTATTGTAGTTTATTGTGACAGGCATTACCGGCAGTAATTTCCCAGATAGCAAAAAATCCAATTTCGGCCGGTATTCTGCGCGCGCATTTGGACCTCTTTTTGCCGTCCAATGGACCAGGAATTTGGACCTGGGCACAAAGTCGGCCGCCGGCCGTCCATTTCGTCCGATTTTGCTCTTATTTAAGAGGGCAGCACGGTCGCACAGATGTGGCGAATGCCGCTTTATACAGGGCAGCACCGTTGCACTGACATTGCGAATTGCCGCTATACAGTAGAAGTAAATTTCTTTTGTACCAAATATACAGCACTCGTCCTTTTTACTGCCAATTCGAAATACATTGTGCACATGAAAGGAGAGGAAACGATATACATATATAGTGATATTCAATTTAATTTTAAACAAAATTTATAAAGACATACATATATTTACAAACATATACATATTTTAAAGGTATTTACATTTGTATATTATTATAAATTCTACCTTAAAAATATTTACAAACTATTTACACAATTATTCGTCTGCGTCTGAGTCAGGGGGAGAAAACTCTTATGTACGACCTTGGCCTGCTTATTTAACTAAAGGGTACTTGCCTAGATGGCGCCACGATCACAGCACATCACGTGATTAAATGTGATTGGACATGACATGACCGAGTTCCCTGGCGCTATTGGGCGCAATTTGGCGCTAATATTTGACTATTGCCGCCAAAATTAACCGTCAACTGTCAATCACTGTCTTTATCCGTTACTGTCCGTGCTGTGCCAATATATTGTTCAATATTGTTCAATATATTGAGTGATTGTGTAGACAGTTGTGAGAGTGTGGACTGTGGACAACTACGGCTATATTGACGAAGCTTTTTTAATATTATTTTAAATTATAAAACTAAAAATTTGAATTATAAGCTCCAAAGAAAGAAGTTTGCTCAGTGTCAAATCAATTTTAGAAGTAATTTTTTAAAATTGAGCGACACTTAGCACTCATTTTGGAGCTTATTTTTCGAATTTTGTGCATAAATTATAAAATTTTTTAAGTTTGTTTTCAGAATAGTAGATAGTGAGGAGCAACGGAGTGCAGCAGCAAGAAGAAAAAGTGAAACAAGTGTATAAAAACATTTAAGTGCACAAAAGACATAAAGTGCAGAACATTTGGACATTAAAACTGGTAGAACAAAATGGTGAAGTCTTGTTGTGTTCCCCAGTGTTCGTCGAGTGTGACCATCCGAGCGCATTACTTTCCCAAGGATGTGAAGCAATCAGATTCTTGGGCTAGTAAAATTCAGTGTCCTGTGATTCATAAATTAACAAGCACTGAAAGGCGCAAGTACAGGGTGTGTCGCAAGCACTTCGAAGCAACTTCCTACCTGTGCTTTGCCCAGCGAAGCAAATTAAAAAATGATGCAATTCCAAGTTTGCATTTGCCAGTGCAAAGCTATGAAACGGAATATGCACATGAAGATATGGAAGCAGAAGAATGTCCAGCCTCTGCTACACCGCTGGGAAATGAAGACGGTCCAAGTACATCAACGGGACAGTGTTCAGTGCTACAGGAGAGCCAAATTGTACTGCTGCGGGAAAACATTAAAAAGTGTCAATTGGCCCCAAAAGCAGCTAAATTGTACAGCGTTGTCAGGACATTAATGAAACGCAACAATTATGCACGTAGGAAGAGGGAAGACTCGAGAGCACGATTGAAACGAGCAACAAGAATATCAGAATCCAGTCTGATAAATAGATTTGAAAATCTATCCACCATCCAGAGGATGTTTATCAAAATGCAGTTACGTACATCCAGATATAAGCCAGAGGTAAGTAAGAATGTAGATATAGTTAATAACATATGAAGTTATTCAGCAGTTACAGCACATGCAATTTGCCACAACATACCAGACACGTTATGTTGAACAAAATAATAAATATAACTATTACTGTTCACATGGATCAACATGATGTGATGCAGACAATAAGAAAGGTAATTTTTAGAATTGTAAGATTCTTTCGCACGCTCTTTCACATGCATGAAGTTGCACGAAGTGCCTGAGAATCTACGCATGTTCAAATTTGAACAAAATTCAAGATGGTACTCCAAAGAGTATCAGACTTTGCATGTAATGACCCTATAACTAACTGGTTTTGCGTTTGGATATGGCTATATAACTAAATCTATCCTTTAACCATTTTTGCTGCTGTGTAATATATGCTGTATTTTCATTGTATTATTTTATTGTAATTTATTTATAACTTTATGATATATGTCTTCAGGGAAGGCGCTACACGACGGATGAAAAAATATTGGCCTTAGCTCTTCTGAAGCAGTCCACGAAGTCATACAAGCTTCTGAGGAGACTGTGCAACTTACCCAGTGAAACAACACTGAAGAAGATGTTAAGAAAAATTCCAGTCCAGACTGGAGTATCACAAGTTGTGATTGAGCATCTCCACCGTTAAGCGGATTCCATGAGTGAGCAAGAAAAGCTCTGTATACTAATGTGGGACGAGATGTCACTGAAGCCTCATGTGGACTACGACGTCAACAGTGGAAAAATTATAGGCTTTGAAGATTGGGGCACAAGAAGAACTTCAAGATTTGCTGACCACGCCCTTGTCTTCATGCTAAGAGGGATAAACAGTGGATGGAAAATGCCTACTTCTTATAATTATTGTGAAGGGCAAACTCAGACACCACAATTACTGCAGTGCATCAAAACTATAATAAAAGCACTGCAGGAAACCGGTCTACGAGTTGTTGCCACTGTATGTGACCAGGGATCATCGAATGTTGCTGCCATCAATACACTACAGGCAGACACACTGAGAAAAAATGGAAACAGGGAGAAAAGAACCCAAAGAGTATGTATACATTGTATTAAGTTTATCGTATAATTTAAAAAATATAAAATTTTTTGATCCACCGCATTTGATTAAAGGAGTGCGAAATAATTTATTAAACAAAGATCTCGAAATAAATGTGATGCCAAAAAGAAAAAATTGCGAAAGGCAATTCGCATCGTGGAAAATAATTCAACAGGCGTACAATATGGATATCGCTGGCTGCGTGGTACGCCCTATGATGAAGAAGCTTACGGATGAACATGTCGTACCTCAGAAGATTAAGAAAATGAGGGTGAAGTACGCATCACAAGTGTTCAGCGAAACAGTGGCGTCACATGTAGGATTTCTTAGCCGTCACCAATGTAAGTAAATCATATATTTCACTATATGAATTATATGGACGTTCTATTATGCTTGAATAACTAATAAAATATTCATTACTATAGGCGTTGTAGAAACAGACCATGGCCCATTGAAGCTAGCAAAGGAGGAAGGCCTCACAACAGCGGAAGTCCTTAACTTCTTCAACAAGCTGTTCGACTCCGTTAATGGACACACTGCAACCTCAGAAGCTCCACTGAGGACAGTTATATCAGAAGCCAGTGCCCATGAAGAATTTTGGTCCGACGCAATGAGGAATTTAAAATGTATGCGGTATGTCCACCCAACTACAAAAGTGCCAGAGTATAGAGCACTATGCCTCAAAAATTGGGTGAAGACTATCTCCTCATTCAAGATTTTATGGAGTTTTTTGAAGACGCAGGGATTTAAAAATCTGAAGACAAGAATAGTCAATCAAGATCCCTTAGAAAATCTTTTCGGATGTATACGATCTGTTGGGCATCGGAACGTAAATCCTACTCCGTACGGCTTCCAGATGGCATATAAAATTATGCTCATCAATAATATTACCTCCAGCCAAAGTGTTGGCTTCAATTGTGAAGACGTCTGCAGTGGACACTTCCTCTTTACACTGAGGAATCTACTAACAAAGGAAGTAGAAAAAGAGGCCACCAAATCTGCAGTGTCTGAGGCGGTTGTAGAAGAAACGAGTGCTGCATCTCAAAACACTGAAGATATAGCACAGGAAGAATTCGAAGAAATTAATAACTGTGCTATTTTAAAGAAGATATATATTAGCCCACACAAAGAATGTGAGTTGTGCAAAGCATCTTTTGGCAGATTAAACCAGGATGCATCAATACAGAATGTATTGAAAAAAATTGATACTCTGCTGCATAAAACCATGCCACAGGTTTATTTTAGAAGGAAACTCCAAGAATACATGGAGAACATGTTGCATGAGAAAATAAATTTTTCATGTATCATGTGTACGCAGCATGCACAGCAATTGAAACAAAGGATAGTGACTGTGAAAGTTTCACATTTTATTGGCAAGTGGTGCACCACAGTCAATAATATCCTATGTGGGAAGGACGTCAGAAGGCGACGAGATGCAGTACTTCGACAAGCGTTGTTAAAACACAAGACGCTTATGAGATCAAAGAAGAAGAAGAATTAATACGTATATTATAATAATAATATGTATATTGTATATAATTTTACAAATTGCTTATTAAATTAACCATGATCTAGCGATCAGTTCGACGCGTTGTCATCCCCGCACCGTCCCCCGTTCTCCGCGGACTCCTCGGGTGGATCGAGTAGCTCGAGCCTCGCGGGCGCGGCGAGGGGAACGGATGTGGTAGATCGACGCGCCCAGCTGATTGCTCAGATCGACTTTGTATTATATGTATGATGTGATTTATTATTAATTATGTATTATTATGTATTATTGTATACACATTATTGTATGATGTATGATGCATGATGTATGATGTATGGTGCATGATTTATGATGTATGATGCATGGTGTATGATGTATTATGATTTATGTATTATTATGTATTACTATGTATCATTATGTATTATTATGCATTATGTATTATTATGTACATCATATACGTATATACATATAATAAAAAATTTTTTAAATAAAATATTTGTTCAAAATATATTATATCCTTTTATTTCGAATTTTAAAGTAAGCGGTATAGAATCGTATAGCTATATATATACACATATATATATAGGTTTTAGTTGAGGGTACTTGCGTAGATGGCACCGCTGAAGTCCATGGTCCACATATTATACATGGGAGTTTACCCTCCCTGGTCTGAGTTGTCTGACCCAGACACCCAGCCATCCTCCTCTACAATGAATTCAATTGTTCTGTCTATTTCATAAAATCTATCTTCTTCTGTTTTTATATGGGATACATAATTCGCCCAGTTCGCCGGGGACACGTTTTGGACGGCTTCATTGACGAGTCAACGGACATCCGCCAACTTAAGGATGTTCTGGAGGTACAATGGGTGACAAAAGTACAAGAAATTCGAAATCTATCAATATATTGGCAATGAAAGTCATTCATGATTATATTTTGCATTTAAAACATAGATTAATTTAAGAAGCTTTCGTTTAATTAGTAAATTTCATGTTCAAGGGAAGTTTGTGGGCAAACGTAGCAAGAGTGGCAATGGCTGTATCAAAAAGTAGCATTTTATGCACTAAACACGTACAATCTAATTTTGCACACGCTGTGTCAAAAATGTAATATCGATAGGAATGCATACATTTGTATATGATAATGAAATCAATTTTGTATATACAATCGAATTGTACACAAATCATGCAAAAAATGTTGTACACATTTTAATTATTTCAATTTATTTTCATTTATTTGTGATATGTTATTATTTCATTTTTTAATAAAAACATATTCAAGATAATTCTGGTTTTACTTTTAAATTTTGTTTAATAGGCCGGAAGTAATTGATAAAAATTTTCTTTTACCATCAACAGGTAAATCTCATGATGATCTTCAAGAAGCATCTACAACACCACAAAATATTACGTCATTCAATGATATCGTTCGAGTGTTAGTATCATATGATACGGGGTGGACTACCCGAGGTTCAGGACGTAATTACGATAGTTTAAATGGATTTGAAGCAATATTAGGCTATTTTTCTGGATTAGTATTGGATTATGGAACTTGTAATCGTAAATGCAGAAAATGCGACAAAGAAGAGAATCCTTTCGGGCACAATTGCCGTAAAAATTTTTACGGCTCCGCAAAAGCCATGGAACCACATATTGGCCAAAAACTTATCGTTGAAAGCGACATCTTAAAGTCGGCAAATTTACAAGTTGGAGTTTTTATTGGGGACGATGATAGCTCGACGGTTGCAGCATGTAAAACAACAAGCAGCCATGAAATATTTAAACAATCAGATGTTAACCATATATCTGGAGGTGTGAAAAAACAATTATACCAAATAGAGAAAAGCCACAAGGAGCTAATAACAGATCGGATCAACTATCTCCATCGTTGTTTCATGTACGCTGTGACACAAAATCGCGGCAATAGTAAAAGAATGGCCGATGCTATTCGTAGCATTCCCCACCATTGCTGCAATAATCATGCACATTGTGGTGAATGGTGCGGATACATAAAAGATTCACAACATTATGAGCATAGAGTTGTGCCAGGAGGATTTCAAGATGAAGCGTTATTTGAAGATTTGAAACATATATTCGACAAGCTGGCTGAAAATTGTCAAAAATTTTCAAGTGGTGCGACCAGCAACCCCAACGAAAGCTTAAATGCTATGATGATGGCGAAACATCCCAAATCACGCTGTTACAGTACCACTGCCTCAGCAGATTACCGATATGCGTGTACTATTGGGCAACAAAATTTGGGAGAGAAATACATGGAAGAAATATGCAAAATTATGAATATGTCACCCGGAAAACACAATTTGCGTCACATTCATAAAACTCAAGAAAAACTAATTAAAAGGCGAGCACTAACAAAGACCCGCACCTATAAAAGAAAACGAAATGAGCTAAAAGCGAAGAGACGTGCATTACGTAACGTACGAAAGTAATTGCTCTCTTTTTACTGGGACGGCCGAAAATAATCACGAAACCGATTTTGAGTTCCATGATAATGGAACACCCATTATTCTGTTCGATTTGGAGACGTCCGGATTTGAACGGGATTGCGATATTTTGCAGATTGCTGCGAAACATGGAGAAAAAACTTTCCAAACATACATAAGTCCGACAAAACGAATTTCTGCAGCAGCAACAGCAGCTAATGGCCTTGTGAATTGCCAAGGAATTTTAATGCTCCATGGAAATAGAGTCAATTCCACAACAATAAGATTAGCCATAGTGTCATTTCTGGAGTGGCTAAAATCTTTGTCTAAAAAGTGCTATTTAGCAGCTCATAATTTAGCATTCGATGGGCCAAAACTATTTAGAGCTATAACAAGCTGCTCCTTAGTTGAAGATTTTTCGGAAATCGTATCTGGTTTTGTGGATACGTTGAAGATTATAAGACAAGTAACAAATAGAAAGGGCAAAGGAGCGTGCAGCATTGGTGGACTTTGCACATTTTATAATATCAGCAATGCGGGTGCACATAATGATGTTCATGATTGCAAAATATTAAATGCAATTTTGTGTAAGACGAATATCACAGGTACAATATTAGTGAATAATGCAACGACATTTAATGAAAAAATGCAAAATTGGAAAGACGAAGAAGAAATTATGAAAAATGTGTCAACATTATCACCACTGCAAAGAATTCTTGGGTCTGCAATTCGTAGGAAGCTAGCGACTGCTGGAATCAATTTCAACATTTTACACGAACAATTTATGTCAAACAAACATGAAATGTCGAAATTTATTAAAAATAAACTCTGGGAAAAAAATTAAGTTACGTCCATTGACGATAAAACATATTATTGATTTTTTCGAAAATTAGTTTTCATATATTTATTTTTGTATTTTTATTAATATAGTTTATATTAGATTATAGTATATTATAGTTTTTTCTTTTTTTAAAAATCTTTTTAGTACTTTAATGAATAAACTTTTTTACTACCCAAATTGAACCCCTTGTTTATATTATTATCCATGTAACACATACTATCCATAATATATTAATATTGAAATTAATATAATTTTTTTCTTTTACTTCAAAAGAGTAAATTTTGTATGCATGTAAAAGACCGGCAAGTGTTCAAACATCGCGCGCAATCATCGTCTGCATTATAGATGATATAGTAGCTATATGCAGTAGTCTACAGTGTTGTCGCATTTCCATGCTAGTGAGATGACAACACGATAAATTTGAAGTTTTGTAACAGTTTATAATTTTTTGCTCTGTAACTGTTTAGTGAATCCTAATAATATTTGAACATAATTAATTACATAACTTTTACTATATATAAAAAAAACTGGAGGTTCTAGTTGCGTTTTTTCAAGGTTTAAATATGGTTTGAAGTGGAATTTTATGAATTCTCCATAAGAAGACGTGTTAAAATGTGCAATCTTTAAGTTGCTATAACTCTTAAACGGTGTAGTAAATCGAACCCAAACTTTGGTAATTGCATTAATTTAGTAAGAATTATATCGTGTCAAATTTTCAAAAATTTAGTTGCGTTTTTATATACCTCCAGAACATCTGTTACGCTGCCTGATATATCTCTTAATTTGGGCCCACACGAGCTCAATGGGGTTCAACTCGCAGTGGTAAGGGGGAAGCCGCAACACTGGAAAACCTTTTCTTTTCATATAATCGTCTATGAAATACTTGTTCTCCGAGTCCTTGTATGTATCGGAGAGACTTAATAATTCGCATTTCAGACGATCTTGCATCTCAACAGGATCCTCCCCCTTACCCACCAGCCATTCGAGGATATCCACCTTCTTCCATGCCTTTGTTGGATAACGCTCCTGTAACACGCTGTGATAAGGAGCGTTATCTATGACAATCACTGCTCCAACTGGCAGCGTTTCCGAAATCTTGTCCATCCATTTGAAAAACGTGTCACCGTTCATTTCATTGTGGTAGTCAGCAGTACCCTTCTTGGATTCGAAGCATAATAAACCTTCAGCAAGGAATCCGTCCTCGGATCCAATATGCCCTATAATCAACTGGCTTCCTTTGCTCGCAGGGGCCGGTATACCTACCGACAGCTGCCTTTGTTGGGCGTCCTTTGAGCTGCCGACGGAGGTATCCACCCATAACCTTTGTCCGCCATCCCCGGAGTTATACCAGGTCTCACCCAGGTAGAATACTTTCCATCCTTCCGCGCGAAACTTCCTGATTGTCCTGATATACCGTTGCCTCCAGGCAAGAGTACTGTCCTTTTCAATCATTGCGCTTTCAGCGCATGTAGCGGAACTCCATCCGTTTTAAAAGCCGATGCAGGGTTGGTCGGCTGAAGTTCGGCAGTTCCTCATCTGCATTGATTGCCGCCAACACCTTGTCTAGGTTTGGCACCTTGCGCCGTATCCAAAATTCGAGGACTTTCCTCCTAATTGCTAATATGTGCGCATCTGAGGTTTTCTCCAAGACATTCAGACAACGCCTCTTCTTATTTGGCGACGTAACATTGCCTGTTCTCCTGTGTTCGGCAATCGTCTTCATTATGGTCGTCTTTCCAATCCCTGTACTCTCCGACAGGGAATTTATTATTGCCACATACGTCATGCCGGGGCTTCTCTGCTTTAGTTGCTTGTAGAGGTTCATGACAACCTCCTTCTGCCTAGACAAAATGTACTAAAAACAGAAAAAAATTGAAATAAAGGTTTTACAAAATGAGCGATATCGAAGATTCGAAATCTCCGACCCTCAAAGGCAAATAACAGCCCAAATACAATAACTCTCACTAATATTCGGACATTCTTAAAAAGACGATAATATTTTTAATATTGTATTATCCGATTTGAATTTTTTGGGAAAGCTAGAGCAATTAGTTTGCCACAGGATGAGAAGAAAAATGTTGTCAAAAATTGCAATTGATCGGAATTGTAGCAAAAATATTAAAAGTTGCATTTTACAACTTTTTTATGTGGGCCTATATTGAAAATTTAAAAACTACGTTTTATAGACCTGTGTCAATTAAACATATTCTGAAAATTTAACTTAAATTGTAACAAGCGTTTAAATATGATAAAAATTGCAGATTTTCGGCCTTCAACTGCAGTAAATTTAAGGATTCTAGCTTCCCAAAAAAATTAAAGTCGTATACTACAATATTAAAAATATTATCGTCTTTTTAAGAGTGTCCGAATATTAGTAAGAGTCACTGTATACAATGAAAATTATTTATATGTACAATATGAACGTACTTTTCCTTGCGGATTCCGCTCGATTCCGCTTCACTGGAGACAACGGCTCTTCTGGATTCATTATTTTGAACGCAGTCGAAAAAGCGCGAAAACAAGAATAACAAGAAACGCAAAAAGAAAAATAACAAAAAAATAAGAATAACAAGTAACGAAAACAAATGAAGAAAATAAGAATTGTAGTAACGAAAACGAGAACAAAAAGTAGCGATCAATAGCGTCATGCGCTTGAAGCGTGAAATGGAATGAACCCTGAATAATATAATTCATTGCAGCACGTGGCGTCGCTTCAGTGCAGTTTTGCCAAACGGGGCGTTTTTTCGCGCATGCGCGACTATTTTGACGTACATAATACGGCCTCAATAAAGGAAGAAAATCGGGTACGTTGGTCGCCCCGCTAATTTCGCAAAATTTATTATTTGATTAAATATTAACAATAACTTATCTGAAATTCTCGCAGCCCGCTGTTCTTTCGTGCCTCGTGTCGTAATGGTCGTAACGGACTCCGCTAGACGTTCCCGCTAATATTAGTCTCCCATTACTTTCCCCCAATAGTTCCCCACAAACTTCGGACGTAGATACGTTCCTGCCGAAACTCGCGCATGTCCGAAAAAAGCGTCCTGCAGTGGGAAAATGCGTTGTGCAGTGGGAGTTCAACCAATTAGGCCGAACATGCGCGATCACAACGAAAACCGGTTATTACCCAATTATCTTCTTGCGTGAGATTGACATGCGCGCGCAAGAGGACGTCTAATATGGTTGTTTGAATTTAAAAATTTGATTGTATTTGTAATATATTTTAAAGTGCGTATACGGCTAATATTTTTCCTAGTGTGGTAATTGACACATTTCTAATCAACATATTTGTGCTAGTATATGTGATGATCTTTTTTCGCACTCTAAGCTTTTTTGAGATTCAAATGGAAAGATTTGTTACACTAGATTCTTGCTATGTAGATATGATTTAGTTATACGAAAATTTTACAAAAAATGTCACTTCTAACCATAAAATAAAAAGTTTTTTTTATTGTTGATTTCAATACCTCTCAATATCTCTATTATGTTTTTCGTAAAAAATATTTAAATTTTTATGATTTATATAGATATGATATTTCCACATATATTTTTTCTATTAAAACGTGTCATGTATGACATGAATGTACACGAGTGCATGTTGCATATTTATGTCGTCCATTTGATACGAAAGATATTTATCCGAGTAGTGAGTACCTAAAATACTATTGAGTACGCAGCATAAAACAGAACCAGAGAGTAAATCTCTGACAGAACCATGGGAAAATATTGAGCGCTGTGTATCGTGCTTTCTGTACGCGTATGCCTATATAGTATAAGAAATAAGAACCTAAATAACAGAGGAGGTTACGTTCGAAAGTTGTGTTTATTTGTTGTAAAGGAGAGTAAATCAGAGTAAATACATATTAATGTAACACTCTTTTATTCACACAACGTGGAAAGCAAAATATTACATTTATCCAGATAATACGTCTTCATTACAACATATATTATATCTAACATAACGTTTAGATATGTTCGTCAAATATATACACAAACAACAGAAAAGATACGCGTTCCGTTGTACATAACCTTGCAAACATATAAAACATAAATGTGATTGCAAGAGTAAAAAGCATAATACATATACATATATAATGAGATGATAATTATAATTTGATTTCAATATAATTAATAATTGATCTGAAAAAATGTCTGTCAAAAGAAAACCTGACACTCAAGTACCAGCCGAAGAAAGTGACTTGTTGTCGATTAGACCGCTGGGTGCGGGGCAAGAAGTAGGAAGATCATGTATTATGCTGGAATTCAAAGGCAAGAAGATTATGTTGGATTGCGGTATTCATCCTGGATTATCTGGAATGGATGCATTACCATTCGTAGATTTAGTAGAAGCAGATGAAATTGATTTGCTATTAATTTCTCACTTTCATTTGGACCACTGTGGAGCATTGCCGTGGTTCCTGCAAAAGACGAGTTTTAAGGGACGATGCTTCATGACACACGCCACCAAAGCTATTTATCGTTGGCTTTTGTCTGATTATATTAAAGTTAGCAATATTGCTACGGAACAGATGTTGTATACAGAATCTGATCTAGAGACCAGTATGGATAAAATAGAAACGATTAATTTCCACGAAGAGAAAGATGTGTTCGGAATAAAATTTTGGGCGTATAATGCTGGACATGTATTGGGCGCTGCTATGTTTATGATTGAAATAGCAGGTGTTAAAATTTTATATACTGGAGATTTTAGTCGACAAGAAGATAGACATTTAATGGCTGCTGAAATTCCAAATATTCATCCAGACGTCTTAATTACTGAATCTACTTATGGCACGCATATACACGAAAAAAGGGAGGATCGTGAAGGAAGATTTACAAATTTAGTTCATGAAATTGTCAATAGAGGAGGAAGATGTTTAATACCTGTGTTTGCATTGGGCAGAGCACAAGAACTATTGCTTATTCTGGATGAGTATTGGAGCCAACATCCTGAACTTCATGAAATTCCCATATATTATGCCTCCTCTTTAGCCAAAAAGTGTATGGCAGTCTATCAAACTTACGTGAACGCAATGAACGACAAAATTAGGAGACAAATAGCTATTAATAATCCTTTTGTGTTCAAACATATTTCTAACTTAAAAGGTATCGATCATTTTGAAGACATTGGGCCATGTGTAGTAATGGCTTCTCCCGGTATGATGCAAAGCGGTTTGTCAAGAGAATTATTTGAATCTTGGTGTACAGATGCCAAAAATGGAGTTATAATAGCTGGTTATTGCGTGGAAGGAACACTAGCTAAAACTATTTTATCGGAACCTGAAGAAATCACAACCATGTCTGGGCAGAAATTACCACTAAAAATGTCTGTCGATTACATATCATTTTCTGCACACACAGACTATCAACAGACTTCAGAATTTATACGCATATTAAAACCGCCACATGTTGTGCTGGTACATGGAGAACAAAATGAAATGGGAAGATTAAAAGCTGCTTTACAAAGAGAGTACGAAGACGATCCTAATACAACAATGGAGATACATAATCCTAGAAATACTGTAGCTGTGGAATTATACTTCAGAGGAGAGAAAACGGCTAAAGTAATGGGCACGCTGGCAATGGAAACTCCAAAAACAGGACAAACATTGTCTGGAGTTTTAGTGAAAAGAAATTTCAATTACCATATGTTAGCACCTTGCGATTTGTCCAAATATACAGATATGAGTATGAGTCAAGTTATTCAAAGACAAAGTGTCTATTTTTCGGCATCGTTACCAGTATTGAAACACCTTTTAATACAAATCGCTGGAAATTTAGAAGTGGTAGATGATAAAAAGTTGCGTGTCTTTAAAAATATTGATGTTACGATAGATGGGAAAATTGTTACTATGGAGTGGATCGCGACACCGGTAAATGATATGTATGCAGATTCTGTTTTGACTGCAATACTTCAAGCTGAAATGATGGAACAACCACCAAAAGTACTACCAGCTCCAACAAAAATGGATAGAATGCATTTTAAGGAATGTTTGATAGAAATGTTACAAGAAATGTTCGGTGAAGATTCAGTCCCCAAGATTTTTAAAGGAGAGAAACTCTATGTGACGGTTGATGGGAAAAAAGCACACATAGATTTATTAAATTTAGAAGTGACTAGCAAGGAAGACGAAACTTTTCAACAAATAGTACAAACAGCAGTAACTAAACTACATCAATCTTTGGCTCCACCTTGTGATACAATCTAAAAGATAGTATTTTTACAATTATTTGTAAAGTAACACGTTTGTTTATAAGATTACTCTAATTATGAGAGTACACATTGTTAAGTATAAAAAGTAGTTTCATTTATTCTATAACTGATTGATATGATACAGATTACATTATTTGTGCATTTTTATAGATACAATAGTATAATTTATGTATAAAAATATAAAAGATGCAGTGGTATTTAACCCTTAGCACTTGAATGATAACTCTGAGGCACCACTAAAAATTGCTGTACCATTATTCAAAATAATGAAATAATGAATTACTGAGTTTGTTTACAGATTATTTTCATTTTCAAGTTAAAATAGCTCTGAATGCAAAGGGTTAAATATTTTTCATACAACACTTGCAAACTTCGTGTTACATTCAATGTCTGCCTTCACTAATCTGTACATACAGTTCAAATTCCATGTAATATTTATAAAATGATTCTGTTCGATTCCATTAAAATACAGTAAATAAATATACGTTATTTATACAATTGAAATATGCAATTCATTATTTTAAACTATAACTACATGTAAATATATGCAAAATACGCATAACATGACAAATACAATAAATATAACATTATAAATAGTAAATATCTAAAACATGATCATTTGGAAAAGTTATGTGTAAAAACGTACTCGTATAAATGTAAAATATTAAAGATTGTACTCTGTAAGATCTCCCCATGCTGGACCAACTTTGAGTTTTATCGGTAACGGTACAGCAAGTTGGCATACTTGTTCCATTGATTCTTTTATTATTGTCGCAACTTGTTGTAAATCGTTTATGTTCACCTAAAAAAACGATATAATTTGAGAAACTGTTGATTAAAATATAAGACAAAATTTGTAACCGTGCGGATTAATGATCATTCTGTGTTTTGTTTAATTAAAGTATTGCAAAATTAATGCATTTTGGTTGTTGCTTACCTCGTATAATAGTTCATCGTGAATCTGTAATACCAAGTAACCACCTCTTTGTAGTGGATCCTTGCTACTACTTCTCAATTTGCGTTTAAGATTAACAGTAGGCATAATACCTGTTGAAGTTGGCAATTCAAATCGCATTCTTTCTTCAATATTGACCATTGCTTTTTTTGTAATGTCTGCTGCTGAACCTTGCACTTTAGTGTTCACTGCTTGACGTTCTGCTTGAGCTATGAATTTATTAATAGATAATAAAGCAATAATTACTACAATTTATGAAGTAGAACTATCTTTAATTGATAATTAATGCTATTATTAGACTGCGGATCTTTATGCATGTATAGCAAAATTGAGTAGATAAAATTGAAAATTGTTGGAAAATTTAAGAAATTGGAGATGTCAATATATGATTCCTTCTCTATTAAAATCATTAAGGGAAGAAATAACATGGAATTTAGTTTTTATCTCTTGCAATCGGTGCAGATAATTTTTATTTTGCATAAAGATCTGCGGTCTAGCTATTATTAAAGTGGGGACTTTACATTTTTCTGCTGGATTAGAACTTGTTAAACCGGGAAGCATTCTTCGCCTTTCTAGAATAGTCGTTACATATCCATTTGCACGTGCCTCCTCGTGCACATTGTTTAACCATTTCGATATACCTGGGTATGCGTTCATGAAAGATTTCAAAAATTCTTTTGCTTCAGTTTCATCTACAGATAAATTTTCTGCAAGTGTTTTCACTCCCATACCATAGACCATTCCATAACATAGTTGTTTCGTATGTTGACGCATTTTATCATCGACCTGTTTAAAAATTTGTTAAAATAAATCAAACTAACAGTGAATATAAAATTTTGTTTTTTCCCCCCACATACTTGATCTTCGGATACATGGTTCCAAGTTGCTGCAATATTTTTAAAAATATCCCCCGGTTTCCTCATAATGTCGCACAATGTCACATCTTTAGAGAAATGGGCCAATATTCTCAATTCAAGTTGACAGTAGTCTGCTGACAACATAATATTTCCTATAGCTGGTACAAATGCCATACGGACACTTATCACAAAGCTATTATCCACGGAATTAAAGTCCTTTGGAATATTTTGTAAATTTGGTTCATGCATTGACACTCGACCAGTCAATGTGCTTGTAACGCAATTGCCGTGAATCCGAGAGCTGGATTGAGCCAGATTTAAAATTGGGTTAATAATCTGTAGAACAAAACACAATTTAATACTTGAAATTTCTTAGTATGTTTTATAGAAGAATAACTGTATCTCTTTAAAGTATTTTATACACATACTTTAGACTGGGTTGCACTTAATTTACGCCATGACATAACAAGCTTAGCTATGGGATGATCAGATTGTTCTAATACGACTTTATTAACACTAATTTTTTTCCCTTTGTACATGCCTAAAACCTAAACAATTTAATAATAATATCAAAATAGATTGAGTATATTTTAAGCATACAATATATATTAACAAACCTTTCCAACTTCCTTAGACGATAAGAAATTAAATTTTCTTCCCGCTAATGCATACGATCGTTCTTCTAAAGATGTTATTTCTTGATGGACAGCAGAGGATAAATCTTGTAACGATTTTAAAGATACACCCAAACCAGTTAACTCCATATTAGCCAGTAGAATTACTGTTTTCATTTCAATATCTAAAGGTATTTAATATTTCGTTAGTATAAGAAAGCTTGATTATTAATAACAATAAACTTTGGTGACGATTACCTTTAAATGTATACAATAATGTTGGACTTATTTGTTCTAATTTATCTAGAAGAATATCTAATATATGCCATGTAAGTACAGTTTCTGCAGATGCTCTAAATTCTCCAGGTATCGAGCTGTTAATATTTAATCCGGGTCCTGTATCAGAACAAGCACCTATCCGTTTTAATATAAAACATCCTTGTGGAAAATATTCTTTTACCTATTTACGATAAAAACATCTTTTAATACATATATACTGTACTCATTATAAAAAGATAATATTCAAAATTAGTTCTAATGCGCATTCATATTTTTTACCATTTCATTGAAATGTTTTACGTCATCATTGCTATCGTACAACCAACTTGCCACTTTTGGATCCAAAAATTTGCAATTTGCAACAATACCGCAACACTCGTACAAGATTTTAAACGTGTCCTTAGTTGCAAAGCATTTTATATACAAATGTGTATTATTAAGTATCTCTTTTAATAGCTTCATTTGCTCTTTGCCTGGAACTTTTAAATCTGAAAAATGATTATTTCAGTTATTATGTAGATAAAAATATTGATACAGATATATAACTTCACATACCTTGCTCGTTATCAAAAGAAATATAATATGCAATATTACTTTCCCAAGAAATAGCGGCACCACACACTTTCCTATTTTCATGAACATAATTGTCTAGCTTTTTAGATCTTTTTTTTCTGTCGGCAGTGGTTGAGTTGATAATTTTAGAGCCAATAGCATATGCATCATTGCTGTACCATTCACAATTTAAAGCTAAACCTATGTATCTTCTTTGCATTACTTCGCGTTTGAATAAATTAAATGTTCCCCTATCACTTCCAACTTTTATAATATTTAACGTATTCCAATGAATGTTCTCGTTAATATTATTTACAGTTTTAGATTCGGGACATGTTTCAACCATTTTTTGCGTTCTTTTTATACCAATTTTAGATTTCTGTAAGACCTTTGCATATTTTATTGGGGTATCCTCATCTGAATTTGAAATAAAACTATCTGTGCTACAATCTTTACGAATTAATAAATTGTTCGCTAGTATTTCTTTTAATGATGGTTTAATCTTATATTTCTCAATTTCTATTGCATTTGAAACAGGAGTAGAGTATTTTGTAACATTGCTCGATAGAGGATTGGAAGTTTTTTGTGCGTTTGGCTTTTTCCTTTCGGAATCCAATTTACTTCTTATTCTAATACTTGTAGTCGGTGTGTGCGTATTTTGTGACGCGACTACGATATCGTCTGAATCTGATTTGTTTGAATCTACTGATAATGTCCGGTTTTTGCTAAACAGAATGACTTTTGTTACAGGCGATTTTTCCACATCTTTAAGTTTACGCTTCAGTGATGCCTTTTTCAAATTTTCAGAAGTGTCTGAACATTTCTCATTACATTTCTTTTTTATTTCTGGCGTGGAATGGTTTATACCAGCACATTCTTTAATCTGCTGTAAGTTCATATTTTCTATGTTTCTTACATTACATTTGATCGATTTATTGGCAGTATTCTTTTCATTAATTTTATTCAACTTCTCTGTTAATTTACTTGATTCATTCCACGAATCATCTTTCCATGAAAGTATATTCGGTTTTGTTTGCGAAATTATAAAATTCGTTGAATTTTTGTTTACGTTTGTAAGATTTGCATCCTGTTTAATTAGTACTTCTGTACATATGTGTTTAGTAGCTTGTAAATTTGTTTCTCTTTTATCCTCTGTTATTGGTTTGGACTCGGACAGTCTAGAGTCTTCAAATTCTGAGAAATGTAAAGAATCAATGATGTTTTGTTCGAGAACATTACACATTTGCGTATCAAGATTTAAACTATCACCAAATAGACTAGGACTTCTTGAAACTGTTTGTCTAGCGTTGTCTTCAACACTGGATGTTTGGATAATGTTATTCATATTTATCTCATCCGAGATTTTTATTTTTCTTGATGGTGGGTTATTTGAATTTTGCGAACTTTGTATATTTATTGACTGATTAATAATAGTATTATGAGTTTTATTTTTTCTAGGATCCTTAAAACTGATCAAAGATTCGCTGTCCCTTTTCTGTTCTGGATCACATGCAATTTTTGGACTACTGTCTTCGAAAAAATCATAGGAAAATTTTCTATTTGGTGAATCAGAAAAATCCGGAATTTCTAATTGCAATAATTGATCGGTAAGTTTTACGTTATCATTGTTTGTTTCTTGAATTAAATTGGTCATCACATTATATCTCGTATCTTTAACATTTTCTGTTACATTTGGATTAATATTAGGCTTTGCATCTTCATTCAACTGATTATTTATTAATTCTTCACACTGATAAACAGAATTACTATGTTTTTCTTCAAGTTTACTGTTTACTAGAACTTCAATTTCTGAGTTTTTACTTGTAGTAATGTCAATATTTGTAGTTTGTAGAATTGTATGTTTATCGTTTTGAAATGAATTTTGTTGTATGCATGGATTAGTTACACTGTGAGATTCATTTGTGGCAATGGACTGTTCGTTTTGTTTCCATGACATATCATGCAGTCCTAGTTCGTTCTGTAATTAAATAAAAATATTGTGACAGTGTTAAATAATTTAGAAGCACTGAACTAATATTAACAAGAATAATTATATACCTGAACTAGTAATCTGGCTTCACGCACTAACATTACTGCAGCTTCATGTGGTGTTAAACCATCTTTCCCAGTTACAAATACAGTCCTCATTTTATTTCGTTTTACTGCTTCCGCTTCATGCTCACCATCTTGTTCTTTTTCACTAATATATAATTTTGGTGAATTGATAATATTTAAAAATATTAAAGGTCAATTGTGATTATTAATATATATGTGCATTGCATCATACTTGTACCATACCTTTCGAAGGGCAGAGCTTTATAAAGTGCGCGTTCAATGTCAAGCTCATTGGCAACTGCTAAATCTGCTACGCTTGTAATTCCTTGTTTGTAAAGACTTCTAGCACGAAGTCCATTCAACATTGGAAGCCGTAACAAGTCTAGCAATTCTCTGCACACGCCAAATTGTAAACGTGTTTGAAATTGGGAGACCAATAATTCCATGCAGTCCCAACTTAGCTGTTTGCAAAATTGTGTGACCATTCCTAGACAGCGAATCGAAACGTGACGTTACTGGTATCTTTAAACTTTCCTTATAACGAATTAAGGATCAGGAAATATTACCAGCAAAAGTAGCAGCCGATTGTTGTAAGCTTTGAAGAACTCCTCGACAACAACCATATTTCTTGCAAACTACGTTAAGAGGAACTTCGCGTACTAAATCGTGTAAAGCTAACGCAGTGTAGAATCGTTTGTGTATACTAAGCTGAAAATAGAATGTAAAAGTACAATGTAAGTCTACCAATTTTGAACAATTTAATGATTGATGTATTAGTTAACGGATAATTTACTGATTTCCCTGGTCGTACGATGCCTTTAATAGCTGATGTTAGAAAACGTTCTTCTACGCCAACAAGTTGGCCAACTCTTCGTTCACTTTCTGAAAGCACTTTCCACAATTCCAAGAAGGTCATCCAATCGATTCTTCCAATTTGATTTCCAGAACTGAGAGGTGTAACTAAATACACCACGTGCAATTCCGTATCCAGAACGAAACACCGTCTTGCTTTTTGTAGCTCTTCAAGTAAAAATAAACCATCTTTAGGCGGTATTGATGCAGCCAAACATGCTTTCCCGAAAGCAGTAGCCACCCATCTATGATCTTCTTCAGTTTTTTGTAATCTAGTAGACGGTACAATTTTTATATAAAATATAAACGTTTTAGTTACTTCGAGTACTTACAGTAATAGAGATTAAAATACCTACAATAAGAATTCGTTATCTATTAAAAATTGAATTGCCTCGTTTGAAGGGTTCTCTGTGCTCTGTTCATTGCACAAATGTATTAAAGTACATTTAATGTACAGTTCAAGATCTAATGGAGTATATACAACTTCGCTAGCTATAGCTTCTAAAAGAGCTCGAATTAAAGGTCCTGGGTCTTCAAGACATGACACAATTGGTTCCAAAGCAGCCGATAATAGTGATTCAGCTGCCTTTCGTTCATTTGGTTTACACACAAGTATGCTTTCACCTATATTGCAAAACGGTAACATTAAATAATGTACTCTTACATGTTCAAATGTAATACGATTTAAGAGGGTAGACTCGTTTCCAGGATTTCAAGGGTGCGGGATGCGCCTTCTCATTTTTCGATAATGCAAAGATGGAGTTTTGCAGTAGTCAAAAGCGCTAGATCAAAGATCAATCTAGGCAATTTAGGCAATCGTCATCTAAAGGACCTATTTCTACGTTAACGAGGCGTAATTTCCATTATTCGGCAGGATGTAGATGTCGCGGTTTTATGAAAATAGCTACATGGGCAGCTTTATGCTTCCGAATAATGCAAATTACGCCTCGTAAATGTAAAAATAGATCTTTTGAGGGCAATCGCGGCTTAGATTGAGGTTTGATGTAGCGTTTCTGACTAGTGAAAAACTCCATCTTTGCATTATCGAGAAATGAAAAGGAACATTCCGCACCCTTGCAATCCTGGAAAAACGAGTGTACCCCCTTATCATATTTACCTGCTGTATCTTTCCCCATTCTGCCTGCTCGACCTATCATCTGCCTATAGGTAAGACTACCCAATAATCTACTACCAAACATTGGAGACCTAACAATTACTCTTCGAGCTGGTAAATTTACACCACTACTTAAGGTTGACGTTGCTACAAGCACTCTTAAAGATCCTGATCTGAAATAATAGATTACAAATGTTCAAACACAACGCAAGAATCGAACAAAATCCGAGACAGTACTCCAAAAAGTGTCCCATTTCGCGTGGAATGACTAAATAAATAAAACAGTTACCTGAAAGATCCTTCTATGATATCACGTTCATCCATAGTAAGACCAGCATGATGAAAAGCAATTCCAAAAGAAACTGTGTGTTTCAATACATTGTCCAAGCCTGTTGGGCTACGCTTTAATTGCTCTAATGTTTCAGAGATTAATGTAGAATCTAATTGGTGTCTTAGAATTGCACCAAGCGGTGTATTTTCTCGACCTAAAAAATGGAATGTATATTGGTTTTTAAATAATGATTTTTATAAATTAATAGATGTTACTGTCATTAACTGTTGATGACCAACCTAATTTGAAAAATGCAGCTGCTATCTGCTCAGCTAACTTTTCACACCAATTTTTGGTTGAACAAAAGATCAGCACACTGTGACCATCTGATATTGTTTCAATGCATAAGTGAAGAATATCATCTGTATCCGAAGTAAGCTCTGGCATTGGTATTAATGTTCTAACGAGGTGCAATTTATTATCATAAATGTTTTTATCAATCTAAAAAGTTAAAATATTTTCATTAATTTTAACTGACAAGGTTCTCGTTTACTTTGATTATAAAGTACCTTGCACTGTTCATTTAAAGGTATGGGTCTGAAGTCTGTCTTGTACAATTCTGCATCTAACCACTCTGCTAAGAGTGATAAATTTGGAAGTGTTGCAGACATACCAATCAATTGTATATTAACATTTTCATCTCTGTAATGGAACAAAACAAGAATGTATACCAACAACAATTCATTATTATCATCATGTGTTGATAATATAATTGTTTATATATTCTGCAAGAATCAGTGCTGGATTAACCAATAGACAAATAAGTCAAAATGTCTAGGGCCCAGCTTCAGTACAGAAAAAAAAACAAATGTATAGCAAAATAAAATGAATATATATATTTTTCGCTGTACTTCTTGTTATTTAAGATTTACTTAGAAGCAACTTATATAAATGGGGCTCCAATTTTGTCTAGGACTCGCTAGAGGCCTAATCTGACACTGGCAAGAATGATATGCTTATTAAATTAGATAATTAGTAAAAAAAGGATATATTGATTTTCATTAATTACCTAAGAGTCATATATTTTAATTTAGTTAGAAGTAATTCTAAAAGGTATCCTCGATTTGGGTCTCCAACAAGGTGCAATTCATCAATTACTACTGCTCCTAAATTTATTAATTCATTTTCTTCCATTAAACGATTTATTAAAGAATTTGCTTTTTCAATAGTTGCAATTGCAATCTGTGTAGCTGCAAATCCTCCAGGAGGAGCTACACCTCCCATAAATCCCTCAACTCTAATACCACTGTCTGACAATAGATCCTATCAAATTTAATTTATTAATTAGAAACGCACGAGACTTTAAATTGAATCATTTAGATAAAGAGAAAATCTTACTTGAAAGTAGTACATTTTTTCTCTGACAACAGATACAAAGGGCAAAATAAAAATTACTTTCTTTCTTCTTTCTAGAACAGTTTTTATCATAAGAATCTCTGCTACTAATGTTTTTCCTGCAGAAGTTGGAGCAGAATATACAAGATTACGTTTCTCTTCCACAACTTTATGGTTTGTTAAACATTCCAATTGCCACTTGAACATTTCTTTTACCCCTCGTGCTTCATATTTCTAGAAAATACAATTTTTCTCTTCACATTAAAAGTAATAGTTTAAATGTTTTTTAAGTAAAGCATGTATATTACCTGAAGAATATTTGGGGGTAGTCCCCAAGATGCTAATTTGTATCGATCTTGAGTACCGATAGTGGAAATAGAAGGATTTAATTCTGTTGAATTTTCAATGCCACTGTTTACAATATTGCTTTCCAACAATTTTGAGTTTGTCACATTTTCCATTGTATTTTGTACATCATTATACTTTCTATTATTGTCATTAGTATGTGTGTCTGCTAAAATAGACTTATCAGATTGTTTCAATAATAGATTTGTTGTATTTGAATTCAGCAAAACTTCACATTTTGCGTTATTAATATTTATATTTTCTTTATTCACTGTACATGAGTTAACTTTCTTTCTTAAGAAAGTAGTGCTTTTGATTTTCAGATTATTCGATGCACCAATTTTACTACTATTTTTTGACATTTTTTCTACATCCTGTTGCAATTTATTGAGACTTGGATGATCTTGATTTATACTAGTCTTCAAATTAATTAAAGTGTTCAATATACTGCTTTGTTTAGAATTAACTGCTACGACACTGTTCGATTTATTTATTTCTTTAGAAAGAAATGTATTATCTTTGAAATATTTTTCCATATTGCTTTCATTAGAAACAATATTCATATTTTTAATTTCAGCCTGAACACAGGCTTGTAAAGTATCATCCCCGAAGGATGGTATTTTATTAAGTGAATGCATATTGTTTACTTAAATCTATTCAAACAGCATTACAAAATGATAATGTTTAAATAAATTACAATCGATTTATGTAATTCATTATTCATTTGATTAAGCTTCAGCTTTTTATAAATTGATCATATGTATACAGTTTAAAACACAGTAAATATTTTATAGAATTTTCGATCTTTGATCATTTTATTTAATAAATTATATAAATTCTACACTTGCGAGTAATCTAATAAAAATCATGTTTTCAATAGAAAATAACAATTTTATTTATGTACAATTATTGGAGTTGACATCACGAATTTCATTTTCTATAGGTTAACTTGATTGTGTTGTACAATTTACATAACGTAAATCTGAGTATTAGGTGACAAGTACACGCGTTCATTTATATCATAATTGTTATTCCTCGTAGATTCAGAAATATTTACTTAAAACTAAAACATTATGAACGAAACAAAGTTTGAAACGCGTCCATAGACGCATTCAACAGCTGATATAACGTCACTGAGCGTCACTGCCATAGTATACCTATTTAGCTGCCTAACTGCTTTTCTGACTGTTTCTGACAGTTAGTATCTGAGAGGATATTTGGTAATATAAAGAAATATGTAAGTATCTACATATATATATATTGTCAAAGGTAAAAAATATTTAGGATTTAATGAATCAGAGATAAGAGTAATACCTACTTGATAATTGATGAAATTTAAACAAAAATTGATGGAATCCCAACAAACACATCCTGTAAACATGAACCAAGTTCTCTATGGCCGTAAAAAGTTGTGAGATCAAACAAAATGTAACTCTTTAAAAATTAAATAGCGTTCTTTTAAACTAATTTTTACAAACGTTTTTTTCAGTATTGCAACAGGTATTTCTAAGCTAACGAACATGGCCGTATTTTATTTGATCGCACAACTCTTTACGGCCATAGAGAACTGGGCTCCTGTTTACAGGATGTTTTTGTTGGGATCCACTCTTTCCAGAGCTATCGTATATGTCCGGCCAAAGAGCATTCCAGATTCAACGTTTTAAATATTTAGAACGATCTAGTTCAGCATCATTCTTAACCCCTTGCCGTATCATTTTCTTTACAGTTACAGCGATTTGAATGTCCTTATCTCCAAAAATGTCGTAAACGAGAAAGAAAAGTTATATTTTTTGTATGGTTACATTTATTTTAATGCTTAAATAATAAATACAAACGAATCCAATTTTATTTCATTTAAAAAGGAAGACGTTCATATTCACTTGTTAAAATACGAAATGGGGTTAATAAACGTCTTACAAACTGTTTCTTTTTACGTCTTATAAATTGCAATTTTTTTCTACTTAAGGTCACCTGAAGGTAACGAATTAAGTACATTCAAATGTATTTTTGCAGCCGCTACGATACAAGATGGAATAAAAAAGAAAATAAGTTTTCCCGATAAAAAATAACAATGACCTTGAAGAAACTGAAAAAATAACCGACAAAAGAAATTGTTCTTTTCTGATATTCCTGCTTCGATACCATTTGAATTATGCCATAAATATTTTTTGTGCCATTAAAAATAAAGGAGATACTTAGATGGCCTCCTTCAACTGATAATTATTTTCGGAAATCTAATTGAGTGATTCAAATAAATTTTATCGACTTCGAAGGCAGTAATGGGATCCACTTGTCAAGAAGTATCATAAATGCAGATGCTGAACGAAGATGCAGAGAAAGGCAGGAACGTTCGGACGACGTCAGGTCGGTAGCATGAATAACTAGTTAAGGGTTACTGTAGTATAAAGAGTGATTCCATCATTCTAGCTAAGACCTTCCATTAAAATAAATTATTTTGACACTCATCTAGCGCGAATAAGACATATGCAACAACAAATTAAAAATAATATTCACTATCGGCGAACCTGATCTCTATTACTAAAAAATGTTTATAGATGATCACGATGAGGGAATCGTTTTCCTAGGCGGCTTCAATTTCACAGTCGAGCAGAAATATGGAAATAAGATGCACGTTCATCCTTCATACGCGACACATTCTCTATCAGAAAATACCCCCGTATTTGAATATTAAATTATGGATCCGGCTTCTGCAGAACACGTTGATCAATCGTGCATTTATCAAAATTAACATTTACCATTTGATCCTGTATATCTTAAACTGTTTATGCCTCGCATCTTCCGCATAACTGAGTCCTCCGCCAATTCCTTGACACGCTGTGGCTCCATGGGAGAGTAACAGACAGGCAATCATGGAATAGACGCTGTATCAAGTTATAACTGCCACTCGTTTATATTTAATAAGCAGAAAGCTGGCATGGTAATAGGTATAATCACGTCGGGCGTAATGTCAAGAAATATTTTTCTGACATTGCTTATCAAGAGTGCGAGCACTGGCTCCAGCGGCGCACAGGGGGGTAAACCGGTGAATTTTGTGTAAAAATCAAAGAACTTTGGACAGAAATCAGGTAGAGCGATGATTTTTTAAAAATCAAAGCTGAAATACTTCAGAATATGGTAAAACTGAGAGATTATGGTGCGAACGTGTTTTAACTTTGAGAATCTCTGTTAAACTTTCAGAATTATAAGAATAATGTGGTTTATTTAATACCACGTGCGGGTAGATTTTTTCTTGACACGCTATACGTCATTTCCTGCAGATTTTGTCACGCTGATTTCAAACCGATCGCAAAATTTGTCTACCACCTCAGGATTTTACTAGTTTTAAGGTATATTGTGTGGACACGTCGCACAGTGGTCCAGGAGCCCGCTTTTTGTGGCCAAAATTCAATTTTTCGACTTTCGAATTTCAAAAAAATTTTTTTTCCCTCATACTAAGAACACTTTGAAACCTCGAAATTCTAAATATTAGGTCTTTCGGATAGCTTTCCGAGCAGATATAGCGTTTGAAGTTCAGAATTATGAAATTGAAGGAACAACTATATAAATACTTTAATTATTCCTTACACAGTGCTGAAATGAAAATCTGTACAATATTTTCGTATGTGTGAGCAAGTATATTTCAGGTATTTATTGGTAATATAAACATATTTCAATCAATATACGAAGGGCAAAAAGTTAAGTGCAATGTCAACTTTAGGTAGGGTTTAAAAAAATTGTTGAAAAGTGTTAGCATTCAGACTTGATTTTTCTGAAAGTTTAGACCTTCAACATATACACATGCAAATTTTAGCTGCTACTTCCTGCAAGTTTTGATTCTACGTGTATTTTAACAAGTAGACGTTCGCGCGCGAAGTACGCACTCTAATGCTACGTTCTGAACGCGTCACAGATTTTAAACTTACGCACGTATGGTTTACAGTATATAATATACGTAGTTTATAGAATTATATAATTATTAGTATATTATATATATGTTTTATCTTTTATTGTATTTATTACTATAGTATATGGACCGTTTATTTTAAAAGTGGTGCAAGTCCATTTTCTTTAATTTATTTTTTTATTTGTTTTATTTTTTCCATTTTTTTAAGCATAAATTACGTCATATCTCATTTTAAAAAAGAGGACTTACACCACTTTCAAAATAAACGGTCCATATACATTCTATCTTTTATTTTGACAAAAAATGTTTCGAACAAAAGTTGATCAGTATTCACTTTTCTACAAACTTCAATAGAAAAAATTAAAAAAAAAAATTTTTTTTTATAAGAAATGAAGGTGACCTCAATTTTTTAAATATTAGCATATATTTTTTACATCGTAATATTTTAACTGGTATCAAGACGAATCCAACGACCTATAATAAGATCACATAAAATCTTGAAATAACGCTACAATAGTTTTGGCCATAAAAAGCGGGCTCCTGGACCACTGTGCGTCGCACAGTGGTCGGAAATCGCCAAATCGTGGTCAAAAGTCCAAAATTTTTTTCCGTTGTTTAAAAATCTATTTAATACTACTCTATTTATAAGGTTCCAGAACACGTTTTTTTGTTACAGCCAATATTTAATACGTACTTATGTCGGAGATACGCAAGTTCAAAGTTAGTAGTTCTAGAAGACCGGCATTTTCAACCATAATTGAAATTACCTCTACGACTTATTATAGCGCTGTAATGCTGGTTTATCATTCTTGCTATTATTAGGCATGCCCTAATTTAATATAATATTCTGATTTTATTGCTTTATTTAAATTTTTAAAGCTCTGGGAGATGAAAAATAGAAATCTACACGTCTGGTACATTTCATTAACGAAAAAGTTGCTTATCACTCGCGATCAAGCAATCGTTTTTTTGGAAAAGAAGCTGTTAAGGCTAATAAACAAGTGTACGTTTCATTTTCCTGCGACCTATTGCGACCTTATGAATTATCGCCATTTCCTTAGCGACTGGTAACGTTCCGAAATGGCGAATTTGCCCTAAATCGCAGACAAAACTAATTTTCGCAAATGTAAGGTACATTATTGTTATATCTATATAATAAAAATCAAATGCTGTACGTTGGTCACGACATCACGTGAGAACGGCTGGACCGATTTGGCTAATTTTTTTTGTTAAATGTTCGTTGTAGTCCGAATCAGGAAGAGTACAAAAAATTGGAAAAGTTGCCCAGAAACATGAAAATTCGGGAAAAACTAGAAGTGCTTTTTGAATCATATTTCAATATAACAAAAAAATGAACGTCGCAGCTTTTTATCAATATTTCAATAGGAATTTACATTATCCACGTCTGTTTGCTATAATAAGTCATTTTTACTTTGTTTACGTATATCCTACAGCTTTTCACAAATTCACAAAATGATCACAATCAAATTTATTGAAATTTGGACACGACAACGTCTGTCAGGTCAGCTAGTATTATAATAAAATGCTTCAGATAGTCAACAGTGTAAGATTTTAATGGTACATATTACAATTATGAAAAATACAATATAATTTGTATACAAATAATTTTAAAATACTTCGTCACATGACATATCTTCATTTATGTCAGGTTCTTCAAAAAATTGTGTGACTTCGGGGGGATATTGTTTCCTCTTTTTTGTACATGACATCTTCATACTACTTATGTATGGATCAGATGAAACTAGTAATCGATTAAAAATATCTTCCGTAGTTTTACTTCTGCACATCTTTCTACTATTAAATTCTCGAAAATTCTTGATCTCTTTATTTCGAGCTTCTTGGGCTTTTTCTCCCAACTGTCCTATTGGCTAAATTGCGTGTCGCATTATATCTCCACAATGAAACAGTACTTTGTGCACTGTAGGAGGCATATTGTACCATGGGTACAATCGAACATATTCTTGTGCTGTTTCATAGCAATAATTCTGGAAAAGTTCTATGTTTGTGGGCAATATTTAACACTATAATCTTACATTCTTTGCTATCTGAAGTCACCTGATAATAATTTAATATCTGTGGAAATAAATAAGTTTTTCACCGGCCGCCATTTTGTTTTTTGTAATTTTGACTTCAGATTCATATTCAACGGCACGAGAAATATGGGAATACTAATTTTCAAGATAGTCCAATAATTTGTTGGGTTACGCTTCCGCCATATTGAATCCGCCATTTTGTTTTTTGTAATTTTGATTTCAGTTTTATAATCAGCGACGCGAAAAACCTATGAGTGTCAATTTTGAACTAAATTGGAGTACTCCTTCCTATTTTGACCACGTTTTGGCGATTTCCGACCACTGTGGCGTCGCACAGTGCTCCAAATCGGGAAATTTAGTGACATTTTATTATAACTTTTGAAATTAATTTAAAAAATAGTCAATTGAACTGTAGACAAAATTATTATTTTTTCATATGTTAAATAATAATTTTAAATTAATTTTCAACGATAATTTTCAGGAAAAAAATTGTTTAAATATAATCTTTCGAACCATTTTTGCTGTCTAAGAGTGTATTTTATATTTATGTTTCACACATGCAATGTTTTAGGGGATAGATAAAATGTAAACTAGAGGAATCTTTTTGTAATCAACGCATACAAAAAGTATCAAAAAGGTAAGAAGGTCTCATAACTGTGTCGAAAGATATTTCATATAATAATTTATAATATTTACAATATTCTATATAATATGTAATAATTTAGTAATATTTTTGTAGAACTTTTGTGATAAAAATGTGATAGCAATGACGGTTTTATAATATAACAATAACAGCATACAACGAATAACATGAAATATAAAAAAAAACAATATTTGTTTATAATTTGTCAGTCTTCATTCTCAATGGGTTTTGTCTAGCATTATTTTTTTAGTCCATTTCGAATTCTGTCTTTTATGTTATTTACTTGTTAATGCTTCAGCTTCCGGTTCTAAATTTATTTTTTATTTTGTTTTTTAATGCAAAAGTAGCCCGTAAAGCGTAAAGAGGCGCGAGTAACATTGACAGCTTTAAACTGTTATAATTTAAAAAGGCGGACGTTTGCGGAAATAGTTTTCACGCCATCGTATAGAGGAAGGTGTACAGAAAATAGTCCAATTTGTTAGAGCCTGGGACATCCTGGGACTTTGAAGATATTCCTTACCGAATATAAAAAATTTTTTAAATTATCTCCATTTAGCCCAGCATTAATTTCTAATACATTATGCAGACTAATTAATAATGTAAGATACGATTTCTTATAAAAAAAATCTGCTCTTCAATTAAAAAAAAAAGCGCGAGAAAATATTAAATAGGAACGTCAGGACATCGCATCGAAGAGAAGCAATTTTTCTCGTGAAAAATACTCTTCGTAAAATCTCCAACTTTCAACATTTATTACAACTATAATATTTATTAAATTGTACTAATTTCTACATTTCCGAGGTCTATGGACATTTGGGAAGTAATGTTCATTAATTAGATATCGATACGAAAAAGTTCGTTTTTTGACCAAAAGTCACTGAATTTCTCGATTTGGACTACTGTTCGTCGTCGTCATATAAAATAATAACAGCGCAGTTCATTTGAATAGACATTGACGTATTGTATTGCATATTGTGATAATTGTAATAAATATTCATATAATTGTATTAATTATACATAGAGAATGTCTTGATTAACCCTTAATTGGGCGCGCCTAAAAAGTTGCATAAGTGGTCGCGTGGGGTGTTTAGCACCTCCAATTAGTAAATTAAAATAAAACACGAAATACATGGAAAATCAGACTTTTATTAATGAGAAAACTTGAACTTACATATTAATCAATCAATCAACTCAATTTTTAAACTTCTCTTTATTGATAATTAACAGCCTGGAAATCTGCTTTGGGGTGTACGACACCCCACGCGACCAATTAAGGTTTAAGCGAGTACAGCAGGATATCTCGAAAATCGTTATCGTTATAAAAAAAATGTTGGCACAAAAGTGGTTTGGTAGAACGGGCTACATTATGTAGCATTAATTGTTTTCTTGTGGGTGGAGTAGTAGAGAAGAACTGAAGATCAATCTGCTTTTCTTAAATGGAATACTATTAGGTTGTTGCAAATGAAAGGATCGTTTTGCATCTTTAACATAAACTTTAATTTCACAAGCTTCATTCATATTCCATTAATCGAAATAATTTCCATCGACATCAATACACTTCTTCCATCGTGATACAGTTGCCTGAATGCCTTTCTGGTAGAAATGTAATAAATAGACTGCGGATTTTATGCGTTTATGACAAAAATGTGTAAGCACAATTTTATTTAGTTAAAAATAATTTAATTTATTTACTTGCTGTACCTTCATCAAAAGCAGCATTTATGTTTTTCGCTGCTTCTGACGCAGTATCTCGAAGTTTGAACTCGTACAAGTAAATTATACGAAAATCGATTTTGAATCGTGTACACTGTACAATATCAATAATCTTGTACTCGCAAATTCATGTACGAGATATGTACTTTTCAAATTGTACAACTTCGACGCCATTTGTCGTGGCAAAACTAAACTACAAAGGCGGGAAGTTTTAAATGTGAAAAACGGTCATTTTATAATTGCAACAACCTAATATATTTTTTCTTCAGAAAATAACAGCGTGTTCTGAGATAAATCCAGGGATGTGCTATATGTTATTATTCTATTATAATTTCGATAAAGATAAATTGTTACTCCGAAAAGAGAATAGAATATTATTATTATTATTATTAAATATAAATTGTTAGTTTATGTTTGAGCACCGTTGCACAGTGTGACGTTTCGATCATTTAGGGCCGTTTAATTATTAATGATGTCGTTTCTTTTTTTTATCATGTATTTTACTAATACTACTCAAAATATGATGATTTTTAATCACTTTAACATTATTCTTGTTGTATTGGCCGGAAATACGTATTTTAACTCTAGCAAATTACTGTGTGATTGGGTATTTCATTTAAATGATATAAAGAAGTTGCAAACACAGTCTTACATAAATATATTCAAAGTTTTAATAAGCTAAGTACATGCAGAAAAATGCACTCTGTACAAACTTCTCATTAACTATACTATGTATATATACAGGGTGAGTCCGCAGAAATAGAACACCTGAATAACGCGGCTGCTATTGGTGTTAGGAAGAGATGCATCATATGGAACTTGCATGGTGTCGAGGGGGCATTATTCTGATATTTTGTAGGTGGACGCGTAAAGGACATGTGAAGGTCAACTTCATTTTTTTAAATGGAATCAGGTATTTTTTAATACATCAATCGATGCAGCTGGACATTCGTTATAAAAAAGTATATATCTGTATATAGTCTTTGACAAAACATCGAAATAGTTGATCGTGCGCGTCGTCATTCGCGAAATTTTGATTATGTGCATAGTCCTGCAAAATTTTCGGGCTTCCGCATTATTTATTCAAGGATGTTATGGAGGTATATAAAAACGCAACAAAATTTTTGAAAACTTGACAAGATATAATTCTTACTAAATGAATGCAATTACCAAAGTTTGGGTTCGATTCACTGCACCGTTTAAGAATTATAGCAACTTAAAATTTGCACATTTTAACAAGTTTTGTTATGGAGAATTCATAAAATTCTACTTCAAACCCTATTTAAACCTTGAAAAACGCAACTAGAAACTGCAGTTTTTTATTATATATGGTAAAAATTATGTAATTAATTATGTTCAAAATTTATTAGGATTCACTAAACAGTTCCACAGCAAAAATTATAAACTGTTACAAAACGTCAAATTTATCGTGTTGTCATCTCACTAGCAATAATTTCACGCAAATTTTACATGTTAATTTTTAATAATAACCATGAAATAAATTAGCTAACTAAATTAGCAGGAAAAACCTTTTTGTGATCGAAAAATACATTAGAATCTCCGGAATTTTTCTTCATTTGTTTTCCCTATTTTGGACAGCCACATTACTGGATATAAACATAATGTAACTGAAGTTGGACCCATGCGCGCTTCATTTAATCTTCCCCTTTAGAATGAGCCCCCATTCAGCTCAAACTATAATCGTACGAGGACGTGAGGTGTGTTCCCGTAAACCCCTTTTTTGGCCCAAAATCTAGTTAGATTCTGGTTACATTCTAGTAATGTCACGTGGGTACCCTACCCCCTTAAGAAATGCGGGACCAAAAAATGACACGGGATCCTGCGGGATTGCGGGATTGCATTGCCTAGGGGCCACTAAGAAAATTGTTTTTCTCAATTTTTCATGTTATTTTTGGTAAGACTTTAGAAAACCCCCCCTTCCTTTCGACATGTGACATACGTCATTCTATTCGTTTTGACATGCTGAACACAAAATTTATGTGTCATTTTTGGCTGAAATGAATAGTTTTCGAGATATTCGTGAAAAACTGCAGTTACTACACATTGAATTTTGTGTATACGTGCATGTCCGTGCTGTGCATGTGCGTCACCACGATTCGACCGCTGGTCAAATGTTTCTACCGCGTGAACTTTTTAAAACATGTCATGATGAAAAGTGAGTACACATTACAACAATACCACACACACCCACCCAGTGTTTCTGAGAAGTAGATTCGGTAATTATGTATTGCGCAAAGGACGCTGTACTCCGATTTTGATGAAATTTAAACATGTTATAGATTTCGTCATTGTGAACAACTTTTTCCTTTTCCAACGTAGGGGGGTCGCTTTTAATTTTGAAAGACCAATCCTAGATTTTTGTATGCGTGGTCGGGCCGGCCTGGCGGCCGGCCCTCTCCGCCCTCTCCGCGACCTAACCACAACTCATTCTATTCGCACGATTTTTCCATTACTAGTTCAAATTCTGAAAGACAGTTACAATGTAAAGGTTGTGATTAGGTCACGGAGGGGGTCGAGAGGGCCTGCTGTCAGGCCGGTCCGACCATGCATTCGAAAATCTAGGATTGGTCTTTCAAAATTAAAAGCGACCCCCCTTCATTAGAAAAGGAAAAAGTTGTTCAAAATGTCGAAATCTATAACATGTTTAAATTTCATCAAAATCGGAGTACAGCGACCCTTTCGCAATACATAATTACCGAATCTACTTCTCAGAAACACTGGGTGGGTGTGTGTGGTATTGTTGTAATGTGTACTCACTTTTCATCATGACATGTTTTAAAAAGTTCACGCGGTATATAGATCGTTCGACGATCGTAGTGATATATCTGTAGAAACATTTGACCAGCGGTCGAATCGTGGTGACGCACATGCACAGCACGGACATGCACGTATACACAAAATTCAATGTGTAGTAACTGCAGTTTTTCACGAATATCTCGAAAACTATTCATTTCAGCCAAAAATGACACATAAATTTTGCGTTCAGCATGTCAAAACGAATAGAATGACGTATGTCACATGTCGAAAGGAAGGGAGGGGGGTTTCTAAAGTTCAGCCAATGACTTAATTCAACAAGTGAGGGGCTAACTTCTAGAAGGCAAAGCTCGACGGTGTTTCGTTTTGGGTACGAAATTCCTGTTTTCGTCCCGGAGTGTAACTCGATGATCGAAGGCATCGTCGAAGCCCATTCGGTATCCAGAAGAAGTGTGAACGGAGCCTAACTGTTGGAGTAATCGCGCCGGACAAGCGGGCGGACAAGCGAGCAGACAAGCAGTCAGACAGACAGAAGCTGGAGCACCTGTCTGTCCCTCCACTCTTGTGCACGGTAAAAGGGGGACCCCGGCACTGAATACCCCGTGCCGTGGTTCAGTATCTCGTGCACGTTCACGCTGATAAGAACTTATTCTAATCACCCGTCACTTGCCGTCGATAGTCGTGCGCGGACCTTTTGCGCGATCTCACGCTCCGTCTGTCGCAACTCCTTCTTTCTTTCTTCTTTCGTTCGTGGAGCGTATCGCACGCATCCCGCAACCCATCTCTTCCTTTACACCTTTCTCCTTTTTTTCCGGTGTGCTTCGAACTGACGCGCGGTTGGTGGCACTTTCATGCTGCCGCGCGCCGCGCGCCGCGCTAATCCGTTCCGATCCGAACCGGGGAATTTCTTCGATCATCCGGATCCCCCGACCGGGCACGCCACCATCGTCCCCGTCTCGTTTCTTGCTTCGCCGTATACGTATACGTAATTACCTCGACCGATTACAGCCACAAATTCTTCCATAATCGGTCGCATATCGTTTGATACGTGACGGAGCGCGTGGGGTGACCGAGGAAAATCCATCTTGCGTGCTTCCCTATCGGTTGCCACATCGGGAACACTGCTGCGGATATCCGCGACTCAGCGTCCCTGTTTAATTGCATTTCTTTTATTATCAATCGATGACGATTAGTGTCATCGGTACCGAACCATCAATTCTTCCGGTTACTTCCTCGATAGGCTAGTGCCAGGCGTCGATCGCGCGGGAGATGGACCACGTGTTCGCACTTGCGTGATGCAAGGATCTCTAGCCTACGGAAGGGATAAGTCCCGTTAATTATTTCCTCGGGATATACGAACGGTAATATCGGAAAATGAAGAAAGGGACTGTTGTTTCCACGGACAAACTTTGACACCAACGAATCAGGCGATTTACAGGTTTTGTTCCTCGATCCGTTGGAACCATCCGGATATCAGGTGTTCCACGGGCAAGGAGCCTGCCTTCCACCTTGTGGAAAGAATTCAGGTGTTGCGTAACGGTGGAAAAGAATGAACGTCGTTGCAGGCCGAGTGACGGTTTTTCGTGAACTCGATAAACACCGCGTGTCGAGCGTGGCTTAAATTGAAGACTAGGCTCGTTTCCTTCTTGGTGATTCCCGGTCGAGATCTCCTGGTACTCTCGGTGGTTCTCGAATCGTGAAGGGAAGTGCCCTGTTCGGTGAAATCGGGATTATCGCCGAGTGTTTTGTGCTATCGTGAAACTGCGGAACCACGCGCGTGACATTTATCATCCGCGGACAGGTGTATCGTAAACTTCGCTCGTTCCTTTTTGTTCCGCGTGGAAACCGACACGATTTCTCAACCCGCGAGTGCGGCTTTCATAGGAAACCTTGTGGTATCGGCCCGTAACAAATCCCGTTAAGCTTCCCGTCGAGTGGTGCTTGGTGGATTAAAGGGAGCTTCGACATGGAATCGGTGAGCAACGAAATCTCTGTCATATACACTTCTTCGTTTATATTGAGATAGTTTTGCGATCGAAAAGAATAGATAGATGGTTTCGGCGCACAGGTTCGATCAAAAATAAACTAAAAATTCCATATTTTATAACAAATTTGCAAGTTGAAATCCCGACGTTTCGATCCTGATGAGGATCATTTTCAAGAGATTTTTGCGTCTGAAACAAAATGTAACATTGCAAAAATAACCGTATTTTAAAAGAAAAGGAAAAACAATGTTTTAAACTGGAAAATAAACTTATTTTTCTCACATGTTATATAGGAAAGAAATTTATCTTTATGAAGAATGTGTTGAAGGAATCCTTGTTGAAGGTTATAATGTAAACAGTGAATACTAACGGACAAAGAATTGGAACTTGACCAATTAGAAGCAAGTGATCTATGTTTGCTACAATCCATAATAGGCGCAAATTCAAACCTCAATATAATTCGTCTCAATCACATGACAACACAGTATAATACCTCAACATTGTTGTGGTAATAGAAGGCCAGTCATAAATCAAAAGACGAGCAGTTGGCTTGGAAGTTGTCGCTCCAGAGAACAGCTCCTGCGACAACTATCGCGACATTACTGTAATACCATCCGTAATGGTCGGCGAAATACAGTAATGTCTTGATAGTTGCCGCAGGAGCTGATCTCTGGGCCGACAACTTCCGAGACAAGTGGCTCTTCCTTTGATTTATGACTGCCTCTATAGTCTACCGTGCTGAGACATCAATCTAAAGCCGAACGTAGAGAAGGATAGAATGATACAAGTACAGTAATCTCGCGATCTATGACCAGGGATGCCGTTACGATCTATGACAAGAGCTTACCCATTCCACTGCCGGCCAACGCCGTGCCGCGTCGCAGAGGTGATTGATCTCGGCTCGGGTATATCGGTGTAAGCACCACACATTGACTCGAATGAATCGAATTTTCAAGGTCCTTAATTTTCATTATTTTTGTATGAGATTTTACTGGCTTATTCCTGGCATTTTTCTGATTGAAACAAGACCAAACACGATATAATTTCAATTTTATTTAGTGGTTTAATCGACGATGAAAGTTTTACTTACAAGGAAGGACAGCGTGTTGGAAAGAAAGAGACGCGGGCATTTAAACTGCGTCGACGACGGCGGTACGCTCGGTCATCCGATCCGTGTATCATTTTGTCCTTCTCTATGTTCGGTACTCTTTTGAAGTCACGGCGCGATCGATTCCGAGAAAAAAATAGCATACCCTTTACGAACTATGACATTTAAAACCCCCGTTTTCTGGTCATAGATCGAGAAATTACTGTACTGATCGCGTGGCCGAGCGTGTCGCCGTCGCCGGCACAGTTTAAAGGCCCGCGTGTTCTCACAATGTAATGCCAATTAAAAATGCTTTATTTCCCATTATTTTTTAATGAGATTTTACTGGCTTATTCCTGGCAATATTCTGATTAAAACAAGACCAAACACGATATAATTTAGCCCATCAGTAATGTCTTGAAAGTTGTCGGAGGGCTGTACGCGAAAGTTGCCGTAGTGCCTACTAGTGAATTTTCTACTTAATATTAATTATTTTTTAATAAGATTTCACCGGCTTATTCCTGGCAATATTCTGATTACAACAAGACCAAACACGATATAATTTGGCCCATCAGTAATGTTTTGAAAGTTGTCGGGAGGCATATTTACTGTACTTGTGAAGTATAATTTATAATTTATCATTCATTTAACATATGCTATAGCATATGTTTAAATAGACAACTTAACATTCGTGTTTTTGGAAACAAAAGTATACGCATTTTATGTAAGAAGGACAAGAGTCAACTTGGCATTCTTGTCTGAATCGTTGTGTTGCGGCCCTGGTGTTGCTTTACGCCGCTGTCACTTTAGAAAACTCCTTACACATAATTTCTTTGTCATATTCCTTTCCTATTGTTCTCCGTTTTTATGCACGTCTCTCTCTTTCCCATACGCTGTTATTCCTCGCAAATGAAACTTTCATCGTCGATTACACCACTAAATAAAATTGAAATTATATCGTGTTTGGTCTTGTTTTCATCAGAAAAATGCCAGGAATAAGCCAGTAAAATCTCATAAAAAAATAATGAAAATTAAGCAGTTTGAAAATTCGATTCATGGTATCAATACAGTGGTGTTCACACCGATATACCCGAGCCGACATCAAACATCGCCGCCCTACGGCCTGGCGCAGCGTTGACAGGTTGTGGAATGGGTAGGCACTGCGGCAACTATCGTGTACAGCTCCTGCGACAACTATCGCGACATTACTGTATTTTGTGTGGATTCCTTGAATTTGTCAGCATCTATTGCATATGGAGGCGAAATTACTTGTACTATTGTATAAAATTTTTTAATTAGTTCTATTTCAATTCTTGTGATTTGTGCATTTTCTGCATCATGCCACTGAATCACATCCATACTTAACGAAGTCAATTGTCGAAATCAAGTTAATTTTTTATTTAAACGCATTACTTTTAAAATTAACTTTGACAGTTTGTAGGTATACGTGTATTTGTAATCTAAAGAGTTTCTTAGAAACATTTTCCTAGACATTTCTTAGACATTTTCCTGCCCTACATTGAACATTGAATTTTTAATACATTGCATATAATAATTGTAACTGCAATTATAGTTTCTTAACAGAAAATAATGCTCTTTACTATAGGAAAAAAACGAGGCTGAAAGGACATTCTTCGGGTGTCAAACGTTGATAATACTAAAACGTTCGACTTTAAAAGCTTGGTACAACTACAATTTTTATTTAATTTTATTAATTCTTCCATTTTTGAGGTCAGTGGACATTCGAAAGACAATACTAACTGATTATACTGTTAATAACTCTTTAACTGTTTTAATTTTACTTTAAATAATCTCAGGAAACCATCACCTTTCAAGGAAGAACACTATTTTTGGGAACCACGTTTAAGTTTATTTACTAAACAAAAACATTCATTTATACACTAACAAGGGAACCTATTCAGATGAGACAAACCGATTTTGGTGAAACTTATGTCAGATATAGTTTTTCGAAAAATATTTGTCACGTGTTTTTTTTATCGGCAACCATCCACTTTGGAGGGGTGAAAACAGCCCTCAAAATTCGTGGTCAGAGTCTTATTTTCTGAGATATCTCAGAAACCAAAGGTCGAAAAAAATTGATTTTCTTTTTAAATTGTGTGTTTTTAATGGGAAACGTAGTTGTGCAAAAAATTTTAACAAAAGACATTTGTTTAAATAATATGTTAAAAATAAATACTTATATTTCTGTAAAACAAGCCAGAATTCCTTCCTCCGCACACCAGGTGCAAGCCCATATTTCATTATGTATAAATATTGTTAAATAGAAAAAAGAAGACAATCCTAAAACATGTATCCCCTATTTTGGATCAAAGATCACACATATTGTACATTAAAATTAACTAATGATACATAAGAGAAACCGAAAGAAAACATCAAAATTTTAATGTATTGTTTGAACAAACATATTTTGTTAAATTTTTTGCACTACTACATTCCCCATTAAAAGAAAAACACAAATTTTAAAAAAATCAATTTTTTCGATCTCTGGTTTCCAAGATATCTAAAAAAATATGGATCTGACAGCGAACTTTGAGGGCGGTTTTCACCCCTTCAAAGTGGATGGTTGCCAATAAAATATTTTTCGAAGAACTACATCTCGCATAAGTTTCATCAAGATTGGTTTGTTTCACCTGAATATGTTCCCTCGTAAGTTATAGTACAAGCAGTTTGTAATAACTAATTATTAATTCATGATGATTCATTGAGGGATTGCCGTTTTTATGTTATTTAACCATTTCTTTCACTAAATTCCGTGAACTTTTCTTGTAATGTAACGAAAGGATAATAACTATCGGTTAGATTTAATCAAAATTTATCACTCAAACGATAAATTATTTGAAGCGTTGGTCGTTTAAAAAATGAAGTAGTTAAATATCTCGAAACATTACTCTGCAAAAAGTTGATGTACCAAAATGGGACACATTCTACTACTTCACAAGTATGTGTACATCGATGTAAACTGACATTATTTACTGTTAGGCGACTGAGCACGCGATGCTTATGGAGAAGATTTTCTTTCAGGAAGAACTGTTTGGAAATTGTTTGCTCGGAGACAGCATTCTCTACCAACTCTGAGATCTTGTTAGAAATAATATTGTTGAAGACTTTCTAAAAGTTGACACAATTTTGAAAGAAATTAGTTGAAATGAGGGATCAGTGAGCAGATCCCGATACCGTACGCAGTTTTATACATAATCCTTCTGTCGTAACTGGATTTAATAATATGAATCACTATCATATTGGATCCTTCATACGACACTAAATGCGTATACTTCAGAAAATATTAACAAGCATATCAACATGCCCGAGACCAAGTAGTTTATTTATTTCGCCTTGGCACACTTTTCCGTTCCTGCCAGTAAAGAAGTATGTACTGAGATTGCAAGGTACCATGCATTATGTTTTAAGGAACGTGTGTGCTTTTAAGCAAATGAATATTTCTCTCTTTAATCGATTTCGAATGTCACGCGTTCGAACGGCAGTAATGCCAGCGCACACTTATACACTGCGTATAGGAATAAATGTTTACGAATTTCTCATTAACTCAAATCAGAAAGCTGTTCTGTTAACTAATCGTGCTACGACCGGTCAAGTGGACTGTGTCAAATTTTTTAATTTCTAATAATTCCCACAGAAACGATGCAACCAATTTCTACATTCAAAGATACAGTGAACCACGAAAGTATTTGAACGCAGTTTAAAACAGTATAACTCGTTTATGGTCGGACTAAACGACCTGACCTTTGTTTGAACAACTAGAGGAATTAAATTACCAAATGACATGCAAAAAAGATTTTTTTTTAATTTTCAGTTGCTGAGAATTACATGAGAAAGTAAAAAAGGCATCATTTATAACTTTTTTATTAGACCCTGTAATGAAAATTTTAAATATACGTTTCGTGGATGTATGTTAGTTATACACATGCTGAAAATGTTATCGAAATCGAGTGACAAAGAAAAAACTACACGCATCAAAAGATGTAACTATCTGTTGCGAAACTTCCGTTTATAGCAAAAATCAGAATTCGATGAAATTTTGAAAATAGGTTCTTTTGTGACTAAAATGACGATAGCCAGAAGGATTTTTGGCGCATCGAAAAACATTTTTTTTATCATTTCAATGTCGCGCTCTACCTTACCGACTTACCGACTTTCTATTTTATCTAGAATATCTTCAATTAGTTGTAAAAAGGGATCACACCAGCCTAATTCACCTCACAGCGCCATAAAAATCCACACATATCATCTATAAACGAATCCTCTTTAGTTTAAAGTAATACATATATAAGGTAAACTTGAAATTTTTAAAGACCACTCCTGGATTGTCGTGTGCGTGGTCGTCCCCACCCGACCTAACCACAACTCATTCTAATCACATAAATAATAAATAAACTTTTCGGGTTAACCTAATCCAAATTAATTCTCATCGCATAATCTTCCCATTGTAGATATTGGTTCACTTGGTTTAACAATTGAAATTTTCTATACATTTTACATTAATTTCCAGAATATATATATATATATATATATATATATATATATATATATGTATATATCCATTATATAATGATCCATTATCCATTATATAATATATATATATATATATATATATATATATATATATATATATATATATATATATATATATCCATTACCTTGGTTTTCAAGGTCAAGGTCAATTTTGCGGGGAGTTTTTTATGCCAATTTCTACTAAATTGTAAGTGTAGAATCACGCTATGGTGGCTATGACATAATTTCGTGACACCCTGTACAGAGTTCGAAATACAACGCAAACAGCTAACGGTTTAAGAAGTTAGTTGAATATGGAACGTTTCATAGCTGAAAAGCTTCATACATGTTTCATGTTGTTTTCACTTAGAATAAAGCAAACATTGTGCACAAGTTTCTTTTCTATGTGTACAATGTTTATTTAATACAGAAGTACCAGAGCCGTAGAAAGGAAAGGGGGGAATAAAGTTCTGATATTTGATCCTTTTTTTCCATGGTGAACGAAAATCGATTTTGAATCGTGTACACTGTACAATAATGTTATACTCGCAAATTCATGTAGGAGTTTTTAGTTTGCAAAACTAAATTACAAAGGCGGGAAGTTTCAGATGTGAAAAACGGTCATTTTAATTGCAACAATCTACGTTATCTATGGTACTGGAGTTTACGTTTATGTAAAATTGATAAGTATCCCGTAATTTTATTGGAGACGCTGCCGAACTAATACCTACCAAAATTATACAAAATCGAAAATAATTTATTTAAGGCAACGTGTTAATTAAAAAATCTCTTTTAATCCTCATGTGTCTTACAAAACTTAACCAGAAGATGATTTGTAAATTTAGACAAAGAATTGCAGACAACGCTATGGGTTAATACAAAAATCGACAGAAAGTTCATAAGAATTGCTACATTTTCTCGTGCTCATGTTGTAAAGGCAACCTTAGATTTAAATTTAGAGGTAGATACGGCTTCCACATATGTATAGGCGTGTGTACCTGGTCACTATCCGCCTTGATAGTGTTCGCTGAGAATTATCTAAACACAGTTGTGTTTGATCTTATTATCACCGTTGAGATTGCGCGTTGTATGGAAAGCGTTAAAGAGCTAATTGAAAATGTAGATGTTAGAGACCGATAATTTGTCTCGATTCATCAGATTGTGTCGTCGGCCACTTATCTCGAACAGATCGATCATTTGAGCGACTTTCAAGAAGCAGATTAAGTTGCACACTTCCACCAAGATCTTGGATGAAATCTTGCGAAGAGTGAAAATCATTTCAGGGAAATTTTTGCGGTACCAAAGAATAGTTTACAAAATAATTGCATTATAAATAGACTCCGGATTTTATGCATTTATAACAAAATGTGCAAGTATAGTTTCAAACAGTAAAAATATTAAAAGACTTTAAGGGTATTAATATATTAATTTCATAACATTACAATGATTAATGAAGAATATCGATTTATATTTAGCTTCTGCATTTTGCAATTGATGTACAAACTTTTTACTTTGCATAAACATCCGGAGTCTAATTATAAAATTAATTTAGTCTCGAATTGAGTCTAATTGAAATATGTCCTGAACTACTCCATTTTCGACATACATAGGTTAGTACTTTTTTATAACGAATGTCCAGTTATATCGATTGATGTATTCAAAAGTACCTCATTCCATTTAAAAAAATGAAGTTGACCTTCATATGACCTTTACGCGTCCACCCACGAAAAAACTAATAACATTAAAATATGCTTCACTCGATATCATTCAGGCCTCTGCTGAAACATTTTTTGCTACGAGTAGTAATAGCGAGAAAATCATGATGTCGAAATCGGATGGGACACCCTGTATATGTATATATATTTTAAGATAGGGAATACATATTTTGTTTTATTGCATATATAATAAAAAAAATACGATTGCTGCAATAAAACAAAATATTTATTCATATCTATATATATTTTTGTATTTATGTAACTTTTTATTATATATGCAATAAAACAGAATATGTATTCCTTATCTACATTATGTAAAATGAGCTCAATTTATAAATCTTCCACAAAATGCAGATTTTTGTTTGTAATAATTTAAAATCCATATTTGAAATGTCGCATTATCGGCGACAAGCAAAGGGTTATTTTTAATTGTTAGTAATTGTTAACTTGCTTATGTTTTTTTAATATAATTGTATTCATTCTTGTAAGGGGCATGTTTACCTTACTGCGGTCCTGTTGTAAACGAAACTTTGTAACTTCATTTGTATTCAACAAATAATTGTAAGAGGTAAGGATGGTAATCGCGTCTCAGGAATTTTCGATTGCAATCAGCGTGGGAGGGCGCCATTCTTTGTGGCCACTACTAATTACTCGGTAATTATCCAGCGTAAAAATACATGCGCTAAGTGCATAAATGGACTGCCAATTTTTTGGACAATGATCAACTTCAGATCAAGAGGCTTAATGAACTCGCAAGGACACTTCCGCTGGGTCGAGAGACTTCCTTCTGAAAGTTAATTGTTCCGCTGTAGACTGCGTTCTAACGAGTAATGAGTTATTGTTCTATGGTACGTCGTGCGTGTAACCGAAGTTGTTTATCTCCTGCATTTTATATCACAGAACTATGTTGTACTACACGACATCAATTTCAGAGCACACCTAGTTGCCATTGTTTAATTTGAAAAAATTAATCTCTTTTATCATACACTATGATATATTATAAACCAAATATGTGTTCTCGGCGCACCGTTTTGATCAATAATAAAAGCAAAAACAAAGCAAATTAGCAATAATTAAATTTAACTCAACGTTTCGATCAAGGTGTGGATCATTTTCAAGAGCAATTGCGTCTGAAAATATACAGTGGGTAAAAAAAGAATTGGCACACTCTTAAAAAGGTGATAACTTTGTAAATATCTTATTATACGATTTGAATTTTTTTGGGAGCTAGAGCAATTATTTTGCCACAGGATGCGAAACAAAATTTGGTCAAAAATTGCAATTGATCGGAATTGTAGCAAAAATACTAAAAGTTGCATTTTACAACATTTTTATGTGGGCTAATATTGAACATTTTTAAAATGCGTTTTGTAGATCTGTGTCAGTTATATGCACTGGTAAAGTTTCATCGAAATTGGTTGATGCGAAAAAAACGACAGGCATTGAAAGATGTAAGAATCTGCAGTTATAGGTCGAAAATCGTGAAAATCTGCAATTTTTAACATATTTAAACGTTTATAACTCATTGCAACGTCGACTGATTTTGACGAAATTGTCAGAATATGTTTAATTGACACAGGTCTACAAAACGCATTTAAAAAATTTTCAATATTGGCCCACATAAAAAAGTTGTAAAATGCAACTTTTAGTATTTTTGCTACAATTCTGAGGCAAACTAATTGCTCTAGCTTCCCAAAAAAATTCAAATCGATATTTAAAATACGATATTTTACAAATGCGATATTTAAAAAGTTATCGCCTTTTTAAGAGTGTGCCAATACTTTTTTTACCCACTGTATATAAACATAATGTACTGGGTATTTCACAAGATGAACAAAACTGTAAATAATATTTTAGAGAACCATACTTGCTAAGTGTAAAGAAAGTTTCAAAAATACAAATAGCGACTGAGTTCTCAGTCAATAGGAACATAATGTACTGGGTATTTCACAAGATGAACAAAACTGTAAATAATATTTTAGAGAACCATACTTGCTAAGTGTAAAGAAAGTTTCAAAAATACAAATAGTGACTGAGTTCCTATTGACTGAGAACTCGGTCACTATTTGTATTTTTGAAACTTTTTTTACACTTAGCAAGTATAGTTCTCTAAAATATTATTTACAGTTTTGTTCATCTTGTGAAATGTCCAGTAGATTATGTTTATATATTTTTTCAGACGCAATTGCTCTTGAAAATGATCCACACCTGGATCGAAACGTTGAGTTTTTAATTATTGCTAATTTGCATTGTTTTTGCTTTTATTATTGATTGAAACGGTGCGCCGAGAACATATATTTGGTTTATATTAAAAATTTACGATCGAGAAACACGTAACTATTATTATGATATATTATTAAAAATTAATTATCGTCATAGTTGTCGTTGGAACTTTATTATGTTAGCTACCTACTAAAGGTCTTGCACTCCAAATTCACTCTTTTGCAAATCACTTTCACCCTTTTGCAAATCAATTTCAACCTTCTATCCATCAGTCAAATCCTATTTTCATCAATCGAATTAAATAAAATCTTATTTTTAGTGATAACAGCTTTTGCAATAAAGCTCGAATACATAAAAATTGTATTAAATTCTGTCAAATTTTCTACTCTAGAACAGGCATGTAAACACGTGGCCCTTTGACAAATACTCTGCGGCCGAACCAAAAACTTTGAAACTATTAATGACAATTTACAACTGGAATTAATCGAAATGCAGAGCGATTCCGTAGTAAAACAAAAATATACGGATGTTGGGATTCCACATTTCTACAATTATTTATAAATTTGTCAACCGATTTCTCCATATTTTATGTGCAATTAGGCGTATTTTAGCTATGTTCGGTAGCAGTGGTTAGCACATATATGTGGGAACCACTATTTTCAAAGTTAACAAGTAATAAAACTGCGGAAAGGTCAATATTAACAGACCAGCATGTACAAGGTGTATAAAAAGTAATGGTCATCCGTTCTAGGGGTGAATCTACACACCTCTGGATCGGTGGACATTTGTAAGAGAAACATGCCGCAAAATTGTTTATAACAAAGAAAATTGTTGTTAAAGTTTCTTTACATTAACGCCGTCTACTCATCGAGAAGAGAAAAAGTTTGAAAGGAGCCATATATCGGAAACAAATAGTTATTGAGCTCTAAGCTGTTTTTTTTTGCAAAATTTGATTGTGTGGAATTATATGTATAGACCAGGGGTCGGATTTCTTTTGAGTCGGAAGAATCAAAAATTACAATTTACAAAATTTCAAAGTTTTTAAAGAGCCACAAAATTTTTTCTTGCCAAAAGTAAATAGTACTCGCATAAATAAAGTTTTTGATAAAAAAAACTAATCTATTTATTCATAAGAAAAAATATCTATTTATTCATATATAAGCAGTGTTTTTCGCAACAAATTAGATAATATATATGGATGACCCCTGTAGATTCATCCCTAGGATGGATGACCATTACTTTTTATACACCCTGTACAATCAATTTCAGAAATAATTACAATCCAACAAATTCAAACAAATTCTAAGTATTTCGTTACTGAAAAGCGTTGTTAGTTTTCTTCGAAACAAAAATGTAATAGTTTTATAAAACAACTTTTATACTTCATATGTGTTTTTGTGATGTTGTTGTGTTTTGTACGTATGTTATTTTGTATTAATGTAACTGCAACGTTAATAAAAGAAATGTGTTTCTTCTTTACTTCGAGTCTCGTGTTTTTTATTGCGGCCCCCGAATTAATATATAATTCTTAATGAGACCGTCAGGGGTAAAAGAGTTTGACAAGCCTGCTCTAGCATGTTTTGAAAATATTCAGAAGTCTTAAATGCATAAAAATCCGCAGTCTAGTAATTATGAAAACTGTGTGTAGATATATACATATGTGTAGATACGTTTTTGCCATTTTCTGATTAATTTTTTTAATAAATTCTGAAAACTGGGGTACGTATACGTATTTATTAAAGACTGAAGCACATAGAGTATTTAGTCCTATATTTCCCTCGCAGCATGACACCGTTCACACGTGTCTAATTAAATATGGAATTGAATGTACATAAATAATAAATTTTGAATATTCTTAATGGGTGAAATTGATTTGCAAAAGGTTGAATTTCTTTTTTAAAAAGGTGAAATTGATTTACATAAGGTTGAATTTGACTTGTAAGAGGGTGAATTTGGAGTGCAAAACCTATACTCGAGAATTTATTTCGTACAATTAAAATGTTCAACAATATTTAATTTTAGTCAGTGCGCCTTGTAATTGTTTTTTAACCAGTCCTTTAATGGACTTTAAATTATTTTCATAGCAAGTACATCATGCCCGCTTCAAGATAATACACGCCACGTGAAATATTGCATTTAATGTCGCGACTAATTGCTTTTTAATAACAATAATTTATAAGGGTCTTTAGTACAAAATAATGTGTGGCCGTCTCAGAACTATGAAATTGTTGAACACATTTGCTACATCGTTAGGCATCATCATCAGTGTAATAGTACTCATACTTCATGGTTAATGGTCTCCTTGTATATAATGTAGTATAAATCCGTTGGCGTGATCAACTTGAGGTCACACGGAGCTATTACACCGTATTTCAGAAGATTTGTCGTTGGAAAAAATTGTATTCTGTAAATTAAAATTTTTAAATGTTATCGGCGCCAGGTTCGATCATTTTTAGATCATAACAACAAATGTGCAATTAATACATGTCTCTAACGTTTCGATCCCGATGTGGATCTTTTTCAAAGAATCATTATTGCGTTTATCATTTAAAATATTTTCCAGACGCAATAATGATTCTTTGAAAAAGATCCACATCGGGATCGAAACGTTAGAGACATGTATTAATTGCATATTTGTAGTCATGTTCTAAAAATGATCGAACCTGGCAACGATGACATTAAAAAATTTTAACTAGCTGGTTATTGTTGCTCGCTCGCTTCGCGAGCTTCGCAGGTGGGGGTGTTGTAGCTCGCTCGCTTTGCGAGCTCGCGAGAGGGTTAGTGGTACGGATGGTATTTTGTGTGTGACTCTCCACGAGCCACACAAAGAACTTCCCGATTCGTTAGTTGCAATATATTATTATCATTATTTATTTAGTATACGTTTTAAGAAGATTATACGTTCTTTGGGAAGTTCAATAGTTTTCTACTTATCAAAATGTTTGAACCAACATCGTATGCTCGTTGCTCGCTTGGTTCCTTGTTATAGCATAGTAATGTTGCAAAATAAATTACAAATGCATTTAAATTTTTTTTAAATTTTTTTTTAAATGAAAAAAAAAATTTTTTTTTAATAAAAAACAAATAAAAATTATATATAATTGTTACGTTTGTTTCTTCGGTGGAAAATTTCCGTCCTCTCGTATAATTTGCATTGTTGAATGAACTTGTTTCGAAAAAAACTAAAAAATCTAAAAAACTACTTGACCAATATGGACCAAAATCTAATCAGCTCTAAGTTACAGCGGGGCACATCGATTGCATCATTCATTATTCTGATCGCATTGTTATTTTTTCAGAAAACGTTAACGAAAAATTTGATACCATACAAACGGACATACGCACACACACACACACACACACACACACACACACACACACACATACGAACATTTTGATAAAAATAGTCTAAAATGACTCCAATGACCATGAAACGTGAAGATCTGCTAAAAAATCAATTTTCGATTTTCGGGGTAATTACAGTAACTTCCCTATGAATCGGGAAGTTAATTATTAAAATTTTCGATCGAGAAGAATTCACTTTTATTTTGGAGAATTTTATTATTTAACCCTTTGCTTCAAGCTATTTTAACTCGGAAATTAAATATTTCTTCCGACCTAAAATATTTCCATTCCCTATAATTTTTTAAATTTCGTGAATATGAAATTGATATTTATATACTTAAATGTTCAATAATTGATTAGACATATCTAATAATGTAAACAATATTTTACATAGTGGTACAGCAATTTTTAGTGGCGCCCCTGTCAGAGTCGCTAAGGGTTAATACTAATCCTACCAAGCAAAATATATAAAAGTGAAACACCGTATAGAAGTGAGAAGATTGGATTTACTTTAACTTTGTACTGTTTTCATTATACATGCTTAAATAAAGAATACAATTAATTGCCTCGTAGAAGTTAGAAATTTATTGTTTAACAAATTCAGAAAATATTAATTTGTCTATAGTTCAAATTGACTATTTTTTAAATGAATTTTAGTGCAAATTTCATCCCGATGTTTCTTATGGTTCAAAAGTTATAGCAAAAAAATTATTCAATTTCTTAAATGTCTTATTAATTAATTAATGTCTTAAATTCTCGATCGATGTTTTATATAAAATATATTTATTTACAATTTTATATAAACCAGGACTACCCTCTAAACCAGTGTTTCCCAATTTTTTTGTGCCATACCCCAGCTAAGCTTTTCTAAAATTTTTATGCCCCCTATGTAACATAGTGCATAATCTTTAATATTCAAAAATTCAATTGTATATTCAGTTTCGTCTAGCAAGCTGAAAGATTTGCCTGAAGTCTGTTACGCGCGGCGAAGACCGCTTGTTAGTAACTGCTCGCTAATGCACCGCAAATACAAAAGCAAAAAGAATTGCTATTGGCTGTGGGCCGTTAAGTTAGCGCTTTGTGTAATTCTTTGGCGTCGAGGATTGTTCAGGGTGTAATTCATTCGTCCCAGCGTCCTCGGGAAACAATAGTCCAGACATGTAAAAACTTATCAGTTAAAAAGGAGCAAACACACGCACGGTGTTTGCTGCGTCGTCTGTGACGAGAAAGCAGCGTTGAACTCTCGAAACGCTTGTATACGATGGGTGAACATTATGCAAGCCTTATTACCTTATTTCGTGCATTTTGAGTATTAAAATGAATACGCACACTACCGGCCAAAAGTTTGAAATCATTTGCTGAGTTTTGTACAAATTTTGAAATGATCCATCGTTATAATATCAAATATTAACTACATTATTATTAGTAATATTATTAATAATATTATTACTATTATATTAAGATTAATATTATTAATTAATATTATTACTATTATATTATTATTAATATTATTAATTAATATTATTATTATTATATTATTATTAATATTATTAATTAATATTATTATTATTATATTATTATTAATATTATTAATTAATATTATTATTATATTATTATTAATATTTATAGGAAATGTTTATAGAGAATATCACAATATGTCATACAATACGTCAATACGTCAATGTCAATTTAACTGAACTACACTGTTATTATTTTATATGACAACGACGTGTCGTCAATGTCGTCAGGTGTTCTCTCGCCATAAAGGTAGTATTCACACCATTATTCCCCACATATTATTATTATATTATTATTAATATTATTAATTAATATTATTATTACTATATTATTAATAATATTATTATTATTAACATTATCAAATATTAACTAGTTGTATAATATTATAATATTTTTAAAGAGATTTCAGCATTTGCTTATGTGCATAATACTTTCGTATAGTTTATACACAAATCTTGTAATTTCACGGATTGTATTAAGTAAATCCGAGCGATGTGCCAGAGTCATCGAAAATGGGGTTTGTCGTATTCACTTCACCAAACGCAATCGTAATAGTCATTTATATGATATTGTATTTCACGTCTAACTCCATTTTTCGAATGTACTTTAAAATAAAGCAGTGAGTGATAGACTTTCGTATTTTTCGTTTTATTTCAATTCAAAATTCTATCGTTCTTATTCAAAGACCCTGTACTTTCTGCTTCCGCCATTTCTAATTGCCCTATGACACCGTACATTAAAAGAACATTACACTTTTCTCGGTAGAAAATTTTAATAATTTTTATGGGACTGATAAAATAATGAAAAATAATTTTTTGAGTCCATAATTTTGTTGACGTATGTCTTACGTCTCCGAATACAAGAATACAGTCCAAAGTAGGGCAAACAAGTCGAGACGACCACCCTCAGGTTCCCATGTATTTTTCTATGATGAACCTTCCTCTTTACAATGAGCCCCCGCACAACTCATAACATGCTAATATTAGGACAAAAATGTTTTCCCGCAAACACTGATTTGTTGATGAAATCAGTGTTTGCGGGAAAACATTTTTTGTCCTCATATTAGCATATTCTGAGCTGGTTGTGGGCTTATTCTAAAGAGGAAGGTTGATCATAGCCCGCTCTGCTTATGATTTAGATATATTATCTTTATATCTAATAATATGAGTATCCAAAGTAGGGAAAACAAATGAAGAAATATTCTGCAGATTCTAATCTATTTTTCTAATACAAAACGATTTTTTCGGGGGTAGGGGCCCCACGTGACTATGGTATTTTTCATCGTGACCAACCTCCGCGCGGAAAACCAATTTGGCAACAGTGATGAACATACATCTGTATCAACCTAACGCTTTAGTTTCGCTATAATTACAGGTTTTCTTCTTTTAATCATTATCCTTATTGCTATTAATGGATCCGAGTGGCTTCATGCCCTTTACACTTTTGTTGTTAAGAAACTACGCTGATAGTTCTCCTGTCTAAGCGCCATCTCGTTTGAGTACTTGAACTAATATTAGTTCTATTTGCCCTTCATTGCCCTTCATGAACGGAATCTGGGGAACAATTGAATGCGATCACGGGAAAACATTTTTTATTCTCATATTAGCATGTTATGAGCTGTGTGAGGGCTCATTGTAAAGAGGAAGGTTCATCATAGCCCGCTCTGCTCATGATTTAACAAGATTTATATTTAATAATATGAGCGTTCAAAGTAGGGCAAACAAGTCGAGACAACCACCCTCAGGTTCCCATGTGTTTTTCTAATACAAAACGGTTTTTCTGACTTAAATCATGAGCATAGCGGGCTATGATGAACCTTCCTCTTTACAATGAGCCCTCACACAGCTCGTAACATGCTTGTATAAAAAGAAAAAATGGTTTCCCGTAAACCACGGCTTTCACTTGTTTTTCTACTAATAATCTAGTAATATGCTAGTCATATCCATGGGTCTGGTAACCCCTTAACGAAGAGTTTCGACGCGAACTGGCTAAGGGAAAATGTACTCGGAATCACTTGAACAATCTACCTGTTCTCTTGTTGGGACACAATTAGAGTAAACTTATGTTCAGGCTGCATAGGATAGTGCGCTCACTTTTCTGTAACATAATTATTATTAAACCGTCCCAACAGTTTCGGCGTGCATAGTTGGCAGCCTGACAAACGTGTGGGCAATATACGTAATAAAGGAGTCACTGACATTCGTGCGAGTATGATTGGCCGTCGTTTTTTCACATTTCACGTGAGTGATACGCATTCCAGTGCGGCGCGTAACAGCGAAATAAAAGTATGCAGTATGCAAGAGAGTTCCGAGAGCGAAGCCGCCGCCTGCCACGATACCTAGAAACGATGGAAGGCTGGAAGAACTCTCACTTCCAGCTGGCTTTTGTAGGACAAATATAATTGATCGGGTTGCACAACCAACAGAAGTTTCAGCTCCAAATGACTCTGTAACGCGAACGTTTGTTGTGATAACGTGACACGCTGTCATCCGTCTCGATGCAGACATGGTTTAGCGTATCATCTATTCACAGTTATACGACGCGTCTGATAGATGACTTCGCCGACGCCCGACAATTTAATCAGGGAACTCTCTCAAACACTATCTCACTATTACATTACAATAACTATATAATGAAGAAAAACGTTTGTGGGCCCATAACCTATTGGAAATATGGGATAAACAAGCTGGTTATTGTTGCTCGCTCGCGAGAGGGTTAGTGGTACGGATGTTATTTGGTGTGTGGCTCTCCAATAGCCACACAAAGAACTTCCCGATTCGTTAGTTGCAATATATTATTATCATTATTTAGTGTACGTTTTAAGAAGATTATACGTTTTCAGGGAAGTTCAATAGTTTTTTACTTATCAAAATGTTTGTTATATGGCGTCGCACTAAACCAACATCGTATGCTCGTTGCTCGCTTGGTTCCTTATTATAGCATAGTAATGTTGCAAAATAAATTACAATGTTCCACAATCAAACGCATTGTTTTATTACATTTATATTATTATTATTTTATTATATTTATATTTATTATATTTATATTTATATTATTTCATTGTTTTATATTTATAAAGGACATTCAAATAATCTATTACATCATGTTTCAAATGATTAGCATTAAAACTATCATAAATGTGTACATTTCCGTTACCATTGTCACGTCCGGTGGTCCAACCATCATTAATAAACAATAAATAACCACGATACAAATATTTCTTAATTTTGTTTAACATTCTCTCTAACTAATTCTCTCTAACTAATAAAATATTGTAATCATATACTAAGCGAATAAACTGAAAAATGATACGCGAGCGATGTTAAGCAACGAAGCAGCTGCAGGCCACCTGGAGCGCAAAATTACAAGAAAACCACCTAAACAAAATTAAATACCAAGAAGACCAAGAACGCAATAGAGCTGACTGACGAAAGCACTCCGGAAGAACGCGAGAAACGGAGGATCCAGCTGAGAGAGAGAAAGACACAAGAATAATTCAGTGAACAAACTGCAGACTACGATTACGATGACAAAGTGAAAACCGAACCAACTCCACAAGGATTTGGTTTAGAACAAAGGATAGAAGAAAATATAAAAACGACGACACCTCGCCAGCGAGTCAGTAGTAATAAAAGAGAAGTAGTAGGAAAAAGGTCAACGGTTCAATCTGACAGTAGTCAGTAGTCAATCAAAAGTAGTAGTCAGTCAAAAGTCAACAGTTGAATCCGACAATACCAATTTAATAATCATTTTGAGTCTGAAGTCAAATCGTTCGTGTGTAATCAGTCAAACAACCATTTCGAGTTAAAAGTGAAATCGTCCGTGTGTAATAGTTCATAAGGATTACAATTGTAAGGACTACCATTTCGCCTACACGAAACTCGAACCAGCGTAACGGTAATTACTAACATTTATAATAACTACTAACTCTCGTATCGACTACTCGCAAAACTCCAATGTATTCTGAATTTATTGTTTAAATACACTTGTTCAATTTCTACTAAATATTAGCTTCTCCAAATTCATTTAGCATACCCAACTTCGATTTCTTCGTGACCAATAATCTATAACAAAGCCACATAAACATCATAAAAACCCTCAATTTCCCGAACCGAAGCCGGTGAATGCAGGTAGGTTCGAAACTGCGTCATATCCCTATCATATAAATCTATCAAAATCTCTATCGAATCTCTGTTTGTCCTACTTGGGACGTAACACCATCATATCTTGTGCAAATCCAATGTCCTACTGTTATGCGTACCATGAGCAATACCGTATTTACTCTGACTCACAGGCTTCCGCATCGAACTGACCTATGATTACATTGATTACTTTCAATATCTTACTTTCGCCATATATTTTCGGTCCAAAGATCACATCTGCGAAAACCCCGACTTCCACGTCATTCTTTGTCACTAAGGACTAATCATCCTTTCCTTACCAAACCGCGATAGTGGAAATATATATAAGACCCAACGAAAGGGCACGCGTTAGTTATTAGTTATTCATTCGAGAAGTCAGAGGTGACTTAGCCAGTCAGTCCGTGAATTCGTTTTATAAGTTGTTCTGTATTCCTGTTTGGCGCTCTATTTTCCAATAAACCTAAGTTGTGCTGGAAGACTTTGGAGTTGATTCGAGGATTCCCTTCATTTCCTCTTCCCGTGGCATAACAAAGGACTATTTTTGGTGGCAGCGGTGGGATAGAGTCTGCAATTCAGCAGGAAGACCGAGGTCAACAAAGCAACAAGACGAATTGCGGAAGGATCTAAGCCGATAATTATGAAAATTCTACTCGGGTAAGTGAAAAAAAAAAAAAAAATTTTTTTTTCACACGTATCATAACCCGAAATAAGAAATTCAAATCAAAAGTATTAACAGCGAATTATTACATTGTTTTATTCATAAAACTCTTGGACAAAATGAATCCAAACATGAGTCCCGTCGGAAGCAGTCTCGAACAGCAAATTGCTGAACTTAACGCAAAATATCTTAAATTAATGAGTTTCTGCGATGAACAACAGAAAGAAATCGATAGATTACGACAGCGGGAAACTCCAGTACCACTAGAACATGTTAATACCAATGATGATGAAAGTGATAGTTCCTTTCGGTCCACGGACGAACAACGCGTTTTAATAAGAAAAACAAAGGAATCAAGACAGGCAATTGAGATGATAAGTGACTTTGACGGATATAATAGACCGGTGGAAAAATTCATAAAGGAAGTTAAGGAAGTTAGACAAATGATTAGTGACCAACGTATCTATCTAAATCTCATACGAACCCATAAGTTAAAAGGAGACGCGAAACGATTAATCGACATGCACGATGTGATAGATTTGAATGATCTCTACGACATCTTGCTTAGCGAATATAGTTTAACCAAAAGCTATCATTTACTTATTCAAGAACGCAATACTTTTAGGCAAGGTAAACGAGACGTCCGCGAATATACCAGACGCTTCAATCTATTACACCGAGATATTAAACGTGCACTAGATCAAATGCCTACCCTATCTTCTAGTGAAAAACGAGCAGCTTTACAGGTTGAGGATATGACAGCCTTAGACGTTTACATTCAAAATTTGAACGATGAGTTAACTAAGGATGTTCAATATATGAGACCGAATAGTTTACGCGAAGCACAGAATATTGCATACGAACAGCAACGGCGTAATGAATTGCGACGAACCACTTACAAATCAACATCTTTTATACAACGCAGTGAGCGCGATAAACCTTCCTATAATTCTAACAGTAATTCGAGCACACCGCGAAGGGTCGAGACGCCACAAACCTCCCGACGTCAAGTGTGTACAGTCGATAAATCCACGGGATCTGACCGAAGAATTACAAATCGAGGAAAACTTGCAATCAGTCTCCGAATGGGACAAAGCAGATCAAATCGAGTATTTCTCCTAGATACAGGAGCGAGTATAAATTTAATAAAAGCAGCAGCAGCAGTCGTTTTACCCACACGAGCGAGAAACAATCAATTTTACGGAATTGATAATAAAGAAGTCGTCTCAACTAGAGAAGCTAAACTCACTGTAGGAAATCGCGAACATATTTTGGCGATAGTACCTGACTCTTTTCCGATAGAAGAGGATGGATTACTAGGGATGCCCTTTCTAGAACAAGAAGAAGCAAAAATTGATACCAAGAATAGGATAATAGAATTAACAGGTACTATGCACAAGGTTTTACACTTACAAATACCAGAGGAAAGAATTCAAATACTAGATGCCAACACAAGGGTTGAGCATTTAACAGATCCAAAGGCCATTGATTTAGTGAGAAAAGTCTCAAGAGAATTTGTAGATATATTTTCTCTTCCGGGCGACGCTCTGCCCATGACTAATTTAACCGAACATGCTATACCTGTCAATGATGAGATTCCAGTACATACCAAACAATTTCGTTATCCTCCGGGTCATCTCGATGTAATTAATGAACAGGTTACTGATATGTTAGAGAAACGAATCATTCGTAATTCGACTTCTCCTTACAACTCGCCACTTTGGGTGGTTCCAAAAAAACAAGACGCCAGCAATAAAAAGAAATGGCGTGTTTGTGGTGGATTTCAGAGCACTTAACGAGAAAACTAGGCATGATGCATATCCTCTACCAAATATAGAGGAGATCTTAGATCAGCTTGGGCGAGCCCGCTGGTTCTGTGCATTTGACTTAACGAGCGGTTTTCATCAAATTGGGATGAAAGAAGAGGACAAGGCGAAGACAGCGTTCTCCACACCATCTGGACATTTCGAATACAATCGCATGCCGTTTGGCTTGAAAAATGCTCCAGCGACGTTTCAGAGAATGATGGATCAGGCACTGAGGGGTTTGATCGGAAACATCTGTTTCGTCTATCTAGATGACGTTATCGTCTTTGCAGAAAATCTAGAAGAACTGGAAAAACGTTTGAGGACGTTATTCCAACGCTTTCGGGATAGTGAACTGAAACTCCAGCCGGATAAGTGTGAGTATCTGAAACCGGAACTCCAGTATTTGGGACACCTTATTACAAAAGATGGTGTCAAGCCTAACCCTGAGAAGATTCGAGCCGTGGCCGAATTTCCAACCCCTAAGGATAAAAAGAATATTAAGCAGTTCCTGGGACTGGCAGGGTATTACCGGAGATTCATCCAAAATTTTTCGCAATTAGCTAAACCAATGAATACTCTTCTGAGAAAGGACAGGAAATTCGAGTGGAAACAACAGCAAGAGGAATCTTTTCAGCGCCTGAAGACGGAACTTTGCGGAGACCGTGTACTTATGTACCCAGATTTTAAAAAACAATTCATTTTATCGACTGATGCCTCTGGTGAAGCTTTAGGAGCAGTACTGGCGCAAAAAGATGCGAATGGAAGAGAAAAACCAATCAGCTTTGCGAGTCGGACCTTGAATGACGCCGAGCAAAAATATTCGACTACGGATCGCGAAATGCTTGCGATAGTTTGGAGCGTAAAGCACTTCCGACCCTACTTATATGGTCGAAAATTCGTTATAATTACTGATCATCAGCCACTGAAATGGTTGAATAGCATGAAGAAACCAACTGCCATGCAGGTGCGGTGGAGAATTATTTTGGAAGAATATGATTACGAGATTCAATACAAGAAGGGATGTTTGAACTCCAACGCTGATGCTCTTAGCAGAAATCCGGTGATGTTAACTACCACTCATAGGGCAGCATGGGCTAAAAACATAACATTTTCAGATCAACGACCCACAGATAATGCAGAAATAACTATTAGGAATAAGGACTATAAAGTCCATCTAAATAGACTAAAATTTGCTAACATGAGTTCCGTTACAGACTTATAATCCTAGGCTTTAGTCTAGTCCATGTTTCATCAACCGTCCTGGAAATTGAAGAACTACCCAATGCGCCGAACCTAGAATTCGACAACATGGGTGTCACAAGAACGTACCACAGGAAATGGCGCACACTCTACACCTACGATCTACAGGAACTCAAAGGCATCGAAAAACTAGTCAACCAGGCTATTGTGGAACTCCCTAGCGACGCCGATCCCGTAATTAAACAAATTTATCGTCTCCTACATGAACGTTTTATCCGCGATATTGATGAAAAATGGTGTATGTTATATAGTATAGGTGTAACTTTACCTAATAGGAGTAAGCATGTAAAACGTGGTTGGTTGAATCCTATTGGAGATTTAGCCAATGTATTATTTGGCACCCTTAGTCAAAAGGACGCTGAATACTACGAATCGGAACTCGATAAACTTTATACAGATAGTATTAAAACCGATCTTGTAAAAAGAACATACCTCACCAAGGTATATTCTTTTAAAATAAGAAAAGGGGTGTTATGCGTACCATGAGCAATACCGTATTTACTCTGACTCACAGGCTTCCGCATCGAACTGACCTATGATTACATTGATTACTTTCAATATCTTACTTTCGCCATATATTTTCGGTCCAAAGATCACATCTGCGAAAACCCCGACTTCCACGTCATTCTTTGTCACTAAGGACTAATCATCCTTTCCTTACCAAACCGCGATAGTGGAAATATATATAAGACCCAACGAAAGGGCACGCGTTAGTTATTAGTTATTCATTCGAGAAGTCAGAGGTGACTTAGCCAGTCAGTCCGTGAATTCGTTTTATAAGTTGTTCTGTATTCCTGTTTGGCGCTCTATTTTCCAATAAACCTAAGTTGTGCTGGAAGACTTTGGAGCTGATTCGAGGATTCCCTTCATTTCCTCTTCCCGTGGCATAACACTACTACCTTTTTTCCAATTTCACCAGTATATATTATTTGAATATTCGTCTCATGTTCTGGGATCTCTTGTAAATTACTCGAAAAAGCTCGAACGTAACCAGTATCTTCAGCAAAGTTGTATATATTCCACGCTCGTTTAGATTTCTGTTCATAATTTCGGGAAACTAGTAAATAAACGATAATGTCTGGGAAGGGTGCGTCCTACCGTAGAAATAACGAAATTTTCTAAAGGCGCAACCCAAGGCATATAGAGTATGTCCAATCACATGACGTATGTAGTCTTTTGAATTAAAAAAAAAATTATTGGTGTTAAATTTTTTGATCAATATTTGCATTGTACATATAATCACGATAACGAGTTTTTACTTTCACTACCACTCTGGGCAATTGAAAATCTAACCACAATATAGACGGAATTTTAGTATTTTCTTGAAAAGTAATTGTAAATTTTAATATTCCGCACGCTCCATTATCCAGCCCATCTTCAACATCAATGTTATTAATTATCATATATTTTATATTAATTTTCAATTTATTCTCAGTTAATAATTTGTTTTGACTGATCGTTTTTTAAAAGATTGTAATATAAATTTTTTTGTTGGTACTCTCATCGATATTCTTTGAAAATGTATTCTCGATAGTAGAGATGATTAACTCACTCTTGCATTGCGATAATTTTCGATTATTGTAAGCGGTAACATTAGCATTAGTTGCATAATTAAAAAGAAAAATTATATATAATTGTAACGTTTATTTCTCGGTGGAAAATTTCCGTCCTCTCGTATAATTTGCGTTGTTGAATGAACTTCTTTCGAAAAAAACTAAAAAAACTAAAAAACTACTTGACCAATATGGACCAAAATCTAATCAGCTCTAAGTTACAGCGGGGCACATCGATTGCATCATTCATTATTCTCATCGCTTTGTTACTTTTTCAGAAAACGCGTTAACGAAAATTTTGATACCATACAAACGGACATACGCACACCCACACACAAACACAAATATTTTGATAAAAATAGTCTAAAATGACTGCAATGACCATGAAACGTGAAGATCTGCTAAAAAATCAATTTTCGATTTTCGGGGTAATTACAATAATTTCCCTATGAATCGGGAAGTTAATAAACTGAATATGTTTTTAAATGAATGAACTATCATTCATTTTTATACTCAAAGAATGACGTCGTGACACGATGAATGCAAAACATAAAGTGAACATGAAACAAAAGTAACTTATGAAGTAGTAATCAAACGGATTAAACAAATTCATTTTCGGTTATCGATTATACTGTCACGTCCGGTGGTTCTGTCATAGATAGTAATTAATAAACTCAATCATATATATTTTTCTTATTTGTTTTATTAATATTGCGCGAGAATTGTAACCGATTATTATATCAAATATTATATTGAATATTGAATTATCGTATTTTATACCGTACTGCGAGCGAGCGAATTAAGAAAAGTTTATAAGATATATTTTGCAGCGAATTACATAGGATTGTTAACTCATGCGATCTATTGCAAAACTAAACTTCTTTTTTTAAATTAAAAGCTTCACCGAACTAATTCATAGTGAAATTTGTTTTAAACCAATGAAATAATTCGAAACATAATATGCGAGCGATACGTGATAATAGACCGGTGCAAAAGAATGGAATATCATACGTCCGGTCAAGAGATAGACGATGGATTAAGAAGAAAATGATTACAAAGAAATTGATGAGCATGCATCCACCATAAGAAGATTAAGCGAAGAACAATGGATTAACAAATCTATAAAGGAAACCTCCTCATCAGGAGGAGTCAGTCGACAATAAAAATCTTTGAGACACTTCTCGTTCGTCAAATACCAACTTTCTGTTCAGTCGTTAAATTGTTGAATCTGGATATAAAGTGAAGTTATAAAATTATAGAGCGTGTGACACCCGCTGGATTGAATTAATTATTTTCTGCGTCATCATCTTCATCATCATCATCGTCACCACCACATCATCATCATCATCATCATTTGCGTTACCGACAAAAGACAATTTGAGAGCAAGCGATAATCATCAATCGGTAAATACTAACATTTATAATAATTCATAACAACTCTATGTATTCTGAATTTGTTCATTTATAAAATATACTTTGTTCAATTGTTACATTTAAAATTAATCTTCAAAATCATTATAAAATACCCAACTTCGATTTCTTCGTTCCACATCCTTATTTAAAGCCATTTTCATTAAAAAGTACCCTCAATTACCCGAACCCAAGCCGGTGAATGCAGGTAGGTTCAAAACTGCGTTCTATCTCTCATTAAAATCTTAAACTCTTCAACTTCTCTAAAAACGTCCCAACAAGGACGTAACAATACTATTCCAAACTAGCTGGTTATTGTTGCTCGCTCGCTTCGCGAGCTCGCGGATGGTGTTATTGTTGCTCGCTCGCTTCGCGAGCTCGCGGATGGTGTTATTGTTGCTCGCTCGCTTCGCGAGCTCGCGGGTAGGACTGCTCTTGCGAGAGGGTTAGTGGTACGCATTGCTAGTCAGGCATACAGCTATTAATGGTTTTTTTTTATTTTGTGTGTGACTCTCCACGAGCCACACAAAGAACTTCCCGATTCGTTAGTTGTAAGCGGTAACATTAGCATTAACTGCATAATTAAAAAAAAAATTAAATATATATAATTACGTTTGTTTATTTGGTGGAAAATTTCCATCCTCTCTTATAAATTGCATTGTTGAATGAACTTCTTTCGAAAAAAACTAAAAAATCTAAAAAACTGCTTGACCAATATGGACCAAAATCTAATCAGCTCTAAGTTACGACGAGGCACATCCATTGCATCATTCATCATTCTGATCGCATTGTTACTTTTTCAGAAAATGTTAACGAAAAATTTGACACACACACACACACACACGCACACACACGCACGCACGCACGCACGAACGCACACACACACGCACACGCCCACGCGCACGCACACGCACACGCACACGCAAACACACACACACACATACCGACATTTTGATAAAAAGAGTCTAAAATGAATCCAATGACCATGAAACGTGAAGATCTGTTAAAAATTCTATTTTCGATTTTCGGGGTAAAAAAACATTAATAGCTGTATGCCCCACTAGCAATGCGTACCACTAACCCTCTCGAAAGAGCAGTCCTACCCGCGAGCTCGCGAAGCGGGCGAGCAACAATAACCAGCTAGTTTTATTATTGTAAGCGGTAACATTAGCATTAGTTGCATAATTGAAAAAAAAAATTTTTTTTTTATTAAAAAAAAATTTTTTTTAACCCTTTGAACTCGAGGCCGTTTTCGCTTGCGCGAACCAGCAACTCGAGACGATTACGGCCAAATTAGGTGAACATTTTACAGGTACTTCAAAAATATTTAATTTAAAAAAAGTTAAAAAAAAAAAATTTCACCAGTTTATTCATTTATATGTCGAAAACAACAAATTTTGATAAATATTACACTCTGTAATTAGTTTTGGTGTGATACTTAGTAAAACAATAGCCAAGATGCATCCTTGCCACTTCACATCGGCCGGGCGCCGTATCGGCACCGCTCGAGTTGCTACTTAACATCGGCCGGACGCCGTATCGGCGCCGCTCGTGTTCAAAGGGTTAAATTTAAAAAAATTTTTTTTACATAAAAATGAAATATATATAATTACGTTTGTTTATTCGGTGGAAAATTTCCATCCTCTCGTATAAATTGCATTCTTGAATGAACTTCTTTCGAAAAAAACTAAAAAAACTAAAAAATCTAAAAAACTACTTGACCGATATGGACCAAAATCTAATCAGCTCTAAGTTACGACGGGGCGCATCGATTGCATCATTCATCATTCAGATCGCATTGTTACTTTTTCAGAAAACGTTAACGAAAAATTTGATAACATAAAAACGGCCATACGCACACACACACACACACACACACACACACACACACACACACATACTAACAATTTGATAAAAATAGTCTAAAATGACTTCAATAACCATGAAACGTGAAGATCTGCTAAAAAATCGATTTTCGATTTTCGGGGCAATTACAGTAACTTCCCTATGAATCGGGAAGTTAATAAACCAACAGTAACTCGATATAAGCACACGTGCACGTCAAACAAAGTTAATGTACGTGGCTGTTTGCAGTGTGATAAATCATTTGTTTAATTTAATAAATCGCACCGTGACCACGGTGCTTTACTATTCCGGTTCATCAATATTTCACGCGTCGGCAATATCTGTTTCACGGGTCACATTATAATTCAGCAAATCACTGGACAAGGAGCAACAAACGGGAATCGTTGCACAACTTCGGCTTATCGGGATATGTGTGATAGCTGGAGAATTGAAAGGATCGTTAATCGATATTTGAGAGTGAATGATTTGCAATTGAAAGGGGGACGGTATTTCCATCGATAACCCTGTCGTTCCTTTTTTGGCGAGAGGGTGCCGGTCGGTGGTCGGGCCACGCTGACTAGGTCTGCGACTGTGTATACGACTCTACGAGGCATCTCGATTTTTCTGCAGCTCAAAACCCGGAGACAGTTCCTAACGGTAGAGAGAGCCGGGCTTTCATTCATAAAACGGCACTCGTGGACGCAACATTACTCTCGATCAGATTGGAAACCAGTTCTAGACACGCCCGTTTCGAAGTAATTCTGCATTAGTTTTACCGCGTTTCATACATAACTTCCTCGCGCCGCACGGCAGGATATCTATTACGTCAAACTATATTTCAAGACTCATTTCCTCGCATTCAACCCTCGTTTCGTGTCGACGCCCTAATATGGATCAGGCTCCGGCGGTCATTCGACGGTCAGATTACTAGAATAACTTTGCATCGAGGGGATTGACATGATGTGGCACCCTCTTCGGTCCCAACGAAGCCGACCTGTCTCAATAAACATCCTTCCCATTGTGCGATCAATCCTCTTACCGACGCCGAATTATTTCACATTTGTCTGTTAGTCGATGAACCTAAATGGCTTGGGAAACGGTTCGCGATCACGATGAACCGCCGACACACACTAGGGTCAAACGGCCTGTAGCCAAGAACAGGAGTGGATGTGGACACAGTCATCGTCACCGTCGCACAGTGGTCTAGAAGTCACTTCTAGCGCGAATTAATTATTGTGCGAGGAAAAAATTAACATTTTGCGTAAAAATTACTTTCAAATATTTGAGTAAAGTAAATAAAACGTAATTTATACTACTGACTACTTGTTTATTAATATAATGATTAAGTGTTACAAATATAATATAAAAGATTATTATTCACTGACGTAGTTTGTATTTGATGAACCTTCCTCTTTAAAAGGAGCCCTCACACAGCTCATAACATGCTAATATGAGGACAAAAAATGTTTTCTCGTGATTGCATTGAACTTCCTATATTTCGTTCATACAGACAGTTTAGAGCAAGTCTGGAACCAATTTTAGTTAATTACTACGTTACTTAGTTACTTAGTTACTTAGTTACTTGGTTACTTGGTTACTTGGTTACTTAGTTACTTAGTTACTTGGTTACTTGGTTACTTGGTTACTTGGTTACTTAGTTACTTAGTTACTTGGTTACTTGGTTACTTGGTTACTTAGTTACTTAGTTACTTAGTTACCTAGTTACTTAGTTACTTAGTTACCTAGTTACTTGGTTACTTGGTTACTTGGTTACTTGGTTACTTGGGTACTTGGTTATTTGGTTACTTGGTTACTTGGTTACTTGGTTACTTGGTTACTTGGTTACTTGGTTACTTGGTTACTTGGTTACTTGGGTACTTGGTTACTTGGTTACTTGGTTACTTAGTTACTTAGTTACTTAGATACTTAGTTACTTAGTTACCTAGTTACTTAGTTACTTAGTTACTTAGTTACTTAGTTACTTAGTTACCTAGTTACCTAGTTACTTGGTTACTTGGTTACTTGGGTACTTGGGTACTTGGTTATTTGGTTACTTGGTTACGTGGTTACTTGGGTACTTGGTTACTTAGTTACTTGGTTACTTGGGTACTTAGTTACTTGGTTACTTGGTTACTTGGGTACTTGGGTACTTGGTTATTTGGTTACTTGGTTACGTGGTTACTTGGGTACTTGGTTACTTAGTTACTTGGTTACTTGGGTACTTAGTTACTTGGTTACTTGGGTACTTGGTTACTTAGATACTTAGTTACTTAGTTTTTTGTAATTTTGACATCAGATTCATATTCGCTGACACGAGAAATATGGAAATACTAATTTCCAAGAGAATCCAATAATTTTTTGGGTTACGCATCAGCTATATTGAATCCGGCATTTTGTTTTTTGTGATTTTCACATCAGGTTTATAATCAGTGACCCTAAAAAACCTATGAGTATCAATTTTGAACTACATTGGAGTACTCTTTCCGAATTTGGCCATGTTTTGGCGACTTCCGACCACTCTGCAATGCGACGTCCAAGTGGCTGCTTGATAACGACGCCAGGGGTAGGTAGGCAAGCTTGTTTATCAGTAATCGTTGCCCTCCGGCTACACACAGTGGGCTGGGTTACAAAATTACTAAATTGTGTTAAAAAATAAGAAATTACTATAATATCCACTGGTTTCGAATCGATCACCTTCATTCACCCTCTCGTTCATCCGGGCTGAACGCATCAATCGGGGATCTGGTTTTGCAAGGAAAATTAACATTCTTCCGCAGGAAAATTTAACAACGTACATCTTAGAAATTCAACTTTAGGAGAGCTTGTTGTACAACTTGCTTTATACACCTGAGATCATAATTTGTTTAGCTTCATTCGTGCACCAAATAACGTTTGTGATGAGATAGAACATCTCCAAAGAAGCCTCAATTAGGTTGTTGCAAATGAAATGGCCATTTTGAATCTTTAACGTAAACTTGAATTTAACAAGCTTTATTCATTAATCGAAATAATTTTCATCGACATCAATACACTTCTTCCAACGTGATACAAGTGCCTGAATGCTTTTCTGGTAGAAGTCTAATAAAGGTAAGGCAATAAAATTATCAAATGCAGTTTTTACAACACACATATTATACATATTGATAATATATATTATTAAATTATTATATATATTATACACATAATATATGTATATTATTAAATTATTATATATATTATACATATTATACATATTATACATATAATATATATTATTAAATTATTGTATACATTATACATATAATATACATTATTATTATTAATTATATATATTATAATATTACAATGAAGTTTTAAGAAACCTTGAAACTGACCTTGAATGACCTTCCTAATAGGTAATTGTATTTGACTTGAAATACTCTATCAGAATACAAGTAAAAAAACATACTGTTACATTTAAAAAAACAGAGTTGGCCTTCATATCTCCTTGACGTCTCCATCTATCAATAAAAACTAGTAATATCGGATGACCATCTGCTCCGTAATAAATAAGTTTGGTCTGAGGCATTTTCCTCTATTTCCAAAAACAAGCGAGTGAGCAGATGTCCTGTTTTCACTGCCTCACCCAGTATATTTTAAAAAGTTCAACTTCTGTATGAGAGAAAAGGTTCAGTTTGAAATTACGTAAAATAAAAATGATCTGGATTGAAAGAAATGTCTCGACTTGGAATTACAATTGCTTCCAGTCGAAAGGGTTAATAATTTCATTGATCTGAAGATAATGTACTGATATCATGAGTCTTTCGACCTTTTTGCTGTTTCAAATGACTCGTTTTAGCCATAATGCATAACATCTGCTTTCTAGTGATGGATCAGCGTCCTGAGGTAATTAAATAGTAGGTAATAGGTTTCGGTCACATTGTATCGTGACAAATTTAACGAGGTAAAATACGAGCGGAGTTACGCAAAAATGTTTGCTGAAATTACGATAATGGGTTCGTTAAAACGTGGAATTACCCGTCGGGAAGTACGAGTATATAGCGGTGTCCAGTAACGTAATGATCGTTTTAAAAGAATAAATTTCCTCCACAAATCAATTTCCATTGGCCGTCGTCGTGGTCGCGTCCCTCGAATGTGGCGCATAAATGCAGCAATCATGTGGGAGGTATACGGTGATTATCTCGATTGCACCCTTAGCCGATTGAGCCGGAGTGAGCACTGGAATCTTGAAAAACACAATAATTCGGAAAACGAACAAAGGCATTTGATTTTGAAACGACGCCTAATAATATACTATGTAATTCATTTAATCGTAAATAATTATAGAAGCTCAGCGAATAAATTTGATCCTCGGAGCTTCACCGGCAGCTAAGGTGTCGGACGTGCGGACGGAACCATATACTTAAAGCTTGTTGCATGCGCAATTTGAAGTTCGATCGTCGATACCATGCCGTTATTACACACCGTTCAAAATATTTCGCTGGTATTGCGAGAAGGTATACATCATTCGGCTGATCTATTCTTCTTTTTCCGCGCATTACGTTTGAATATCTGCATAAAATATTTTAAATAATTCAAGACACCGCGCATGAACGAAGACACTGCGGCTTCGACTTGTTATCATAGTGGGTTCTTGAACTTCTCATGGAGTATAATGTCGCTTTAACGAGCTCGCATTAGCGTATAGTTGCAGATTATTCCACAGATGATGTCATATTTTCACGTTAACCATTAACCTTTGGTGACTCGGAGTCACCATTAAAAATTGCTGTGCTATTAGTGAAAATATTGTTTACATTATTAAATACAAAGGGTGTCTTAAATTCCTTCAACATACGAAAATAGGAGGTTTCTGAGATCATTTGAAGCGATATTTTCCTTTGCAAAAATGGTTATGCAAACTGGAATAAAAGTTATTTGTGTGGTAACACTGATGAACATATGTCAGTCTAACGCTTCAGTTTTGCTATGATTATACGTTTTTTTCTTTTTATTAATATCTTTATTGCTATTAATGGATCCGAGTGGCTTCATGCCCTTTATATTTTTGTTGTTACGATTCCAGGTTGACAGTTATCCTGACTAGGCGCCATCTGGGCTAACTAGCTGAACTAAAATTGGCTCTAGACTTGCTCTAGACTCTGCCTTCATTAATGGAATCTGGGGAAATTGAATGCAATAATGCGGGAACACTTTTCGTCCTGATACGAGCATATTTTGAGCTGCACAAAGGTTCATTTGCGGAACTTTTCTCGATTTTTCTCTCTACTTTGGACACACATATTATTAGATGTAAACATCGTTTTGAAAACTGTTCCCGCAAAAACCCATGTTTCGACCCCAAATCTAGTAATATTCTAGTAATGTCACGTGGGTACTCTACCCTCTTAAGAGGGTAGAGTACCCACGTGACATTACTAGAATCTAACCAGAATATTACTAGAAAACAAGTGAAAACAGGGGTTTACGCGGGAACGTTTCACATCCTCATACGATTATATTTTGAGCTGAGTGAGGGCTCATTCGAAAGAGGAAGGTTGCACGCAGTGCGGTCTTCTCATGTTTTCTTTAGTTTTCCGTTCATGAAGGGTGAATAGAAGCAATTTTAGTTCAGCTACTTAAACGAGATGGCGCTTAGACAGGAGAATTATCAGCGTAGTTTCTTAACAACAAAAGTGTAAAGGCCATGAAGCCACTCGGATCCATTAATAGCAATAAAGATAATGATTAAAAGAAGAAAACCTGTAATTATAGCGAATTTGAAGCGTTAGATTGATACAAATGTATGTTCATCACTGTTGCCAAATTGGTTTTTCGCGCGGGGGTTGGTCACAATGAAAAATACGAGTCACGTGGGGCCCATACCCCCTTAAGGGGGTAGAGTACCCACGTGACCATGGTATTTTTCATTGTGACCAACCCCCGCGCGAAAAACCAATTTGGTAACAGTGATGAACATACATTTGTGTCAATCTAACGCTTCAGTTTCGCTATCATTACAGGTTTTTTTCGTTTCATCAATATCTTTATTGCTATTAATGGATCCGAATGACTTCACGTCCTTTACACTTTTGTTGTCACAGTGTGCAAAATGGCCTTTTTAGCTGGACAAAATTCTAAATCGCCTGTTTTTCTATATTTATCAATTGATATGTTTACAGTTATATAAAATATGAATAATTATTAACTTTTACAACATTTAGTTGGTTTTTGATAATTAAACAATATATTTTAAGTGATTTATAATTAAATATAATATACAACGAAGTTAGTAATGGATCTATGTAACACAGAATGATTTAACAAGTAGTAGATATTATCAAAGAAGACGTCATCTTTAATTATGGACAAAAAGAATGTTAATACAATTTAGTAATTTACTTTTTGGAGATTCACACATACGGGAAAGAATTATTCTTTGGTTTAGTATAAGGTTTCAATCTATAAATAATCTCACATTTCCGGATGTTGAAGGGATTTTAAGACAACCTGTATTGATATTTAATTGATCATTACATATCTAAGTATTGTATGAGGTATTATATCAATAATTATTTGTATTGAATATGTTAATATATTCATACAAAGAAAAAAATGTATATAGATTGGAGTTATACTCTGGATCAGAAGAAATGTTTCATTTTCGAGTTAAAATAGCTTCGAATGCAAGGTGTTAACAGGTTTTCGACACTTTGTATCGAAAACTTTACCTAATACTGATTTTTACGTATCACTTTAATGTCTCCATTTCACTAATTCACGGGGTATCTCAAAAATTATTTTATTTCCTTGAAAGGGGTGATTCCTGGCGTCATTTGAAGTAACTGTTTCCAGGATTGCAAGGGTGCGGGATTCGCGTTATCATTTATCGATAATACAATCACGCTATCTCCCTAAAAAGTTCTATTTTTTCGTTTACGGGCCGTAATTTGCATTATTCGGTAGCATGCAGCTATGGAAATAGCTACATGCGCAGTTATATGCTTTCGAATAATGCAAATTACGCCTCGTAAACGAAAGTAGGGCTTTTGAGGGCGATAGCGCTCTAGATCGATCTTTTATCTAGCGTTTTTGACTACTGAAAAATTCCATTGTTGTATTATCGAGAATTGGGATCGCAAATCCCGCACTCTTGCAAATCTGTAAAAAGGAGTCTGTGCTTATTGTTAATCCTTTACCGTACCATTTTCTTTACAGTTACAACGATTAAACCGTCTTCAACTCCAAAAATCTCGTAGGAGGGAAAAGAAAATTTATATTTTTTGTATGGCTATATTTATTTTAATGCTTAAATATTAATTGCAATGGATTGAAATTTTATTTCATCTAAAAAGAAAAGCGTAACATTCACATTTGTTAGCCTTTATTTTAATATGAAGATTTTAATCTTCATGACGAGTCTGACTCAACAGGGTGTTGAGGAGTTATCAACGAAAAAAGCGGACCAATCAGAGTCCCCTGAGCTGGCGTGTCGATAATTAGTGAGTGGTTATGATTGGCCCACGTTGGTCGTTGATAACTTTAGCAAAGCTGCGGAGAACATTTTTGCAACGGAAGCAATTACTTGAAATGATCTCAACCATGAGTTTTCAAGGAAGTACAATATTTTGGGGACACCCTGTTGTGGCACTTTTGTTATTTACTAGTTTTCAGTATACTAAGAATTGTCATTATAAAAACACGTAACATTGAATATAATGATATTTATCTGCCAATTTAATGTTCCACATTATTCAAGTATTTATTATAATTATTAGACAGCGGATCTTTATGCAAAATAAACATTTTCTACCTGATTTGCAACCAACTAGAGTGAAATGGAAATTTATTTTCTTTCTGAATACATTTGGGAGTTTTTTAAACATACTTTAAATAATCAATTAACCCAAAAAATCATTAACCATAGTTACTTATTTTGAACAAAATTTCGATTGAAGAAAACATAATACTGTAGCCATCGCAATGAAATAAATCAGGAAAATGCTGGAAAATATGGATTTATTGTGGAATTAGGATTTTGGTACAGGAAGTGTGTTGGGAAAATTTCGATTAACATATTCAATGTGCTATGCGTAATTCGAAATACAATTTTCTAGAAAGTTCACACGTGTACTCTAGCTAGGTTCCGTGGTTCAAACGACCAGGAGGTGCTCTGTCCTCTCTCGCTTGACAAGGCGTCCAGGTATTGTCGCCGTACTCTCCTTGTCGAAGCGAGCGGCCAGGAACACTCCCGTTCCCTCTCGGCAGGCGTCCAGGTATTTTCGCCGTACTCTCCTGCCGAGCCCTGGGCGGCCAGGAGTTGACCCGTTCTCTCTCGTTCGACAGGCGTCCAGGTATTATCGCCGAACTCTCCATGTCAAACGAGCGACCAGGAACAGACTCCCGTCCTCTCCCGATACTCCCGACAGGCGTCCAGGTATTATCGCCGTACTCTCCTGTCGGGGTGCTAAAGCTAACCAAGAGCGGCCGTGGACCTTACCTCGTCCTCTCTCTCGGAATAGCAAATAGGCCGAGTCGCTCCGCGAACCCTCTATTTATACGCATTCGTTACTATCCGCAAACGTGAAAATCAACAACCCAGTTGTTAAGCGCGATTCGACTTTTCGCGCGCTCCCCTTACGTCGCTACTTCACGTCAGTCGCCCACAAACTATTATTCCAGAAGCTTTTAGAAGCTTTTCGGTCTGACATAATTATAAAATTATCTATACATGCTACAATACAAATAAACGTCCGAACGTTGAATAATATGTAAGAGGAATAAACTGTTTAATCAATACTGTTGCAAAGAAACGATTCGTTTTTTTATTAACATCTTGTATCAATATACTGGATGATCAAATTCAAATGGAGCAAATTAGTCCACAATACGTTTAATAGGTTGAAAATAATATAACAGTACTTTTCAATTCTTCTAATCTTTTTACTGTTTTAAATTACACATACTCATTTTTGTCATAAATGCATACAATCTGTTGTCTAATAATTATTGATAATGTCTCAATAGGTCTATACACTCCTTTTTTGTAGAGAAGATCATAAACATAACGTTGCATCATTGTTGCAGTAAAAGACTATTTCTCGAAGCAAGAAACATCCATTTGAGAATAAACTATTACCGTAAAAGAGATGCAAATGTAATCGCTCTACCGCACCATTTAGCACGGAACGACCTTCCATTATAGCTCCTTGTAATCGTCTAAAATGCTATTCTATTCGGTACAAAAAATATATCCTACCACTTAAGAATATAATTGTAACTTTAATACCTCTAAGAACCGACTAAAAAGAAGTCACATTATGGCTTCCTAGATACCATACAATTTGTGGGAATAAAGGTTTTTCACAACCCTAGAAGAACAGAGACATTTCAAGGTGGTCCACACTGTGACGGTTTAAATATTAATCTCCTCTTGCACGTTATTATTCTAATAATGTAAGAAAGCTTGAAACAACTGTTTGCAACATGTATGAACCTTTTTCTCAGAATTAATGAGTGAGGACACCAATCGTTTGGGTAAACTTATCGATCTCCTCTCTCAGATCTCAATGACCTTGAAATATGTTGTCAAGGTCACCATCCTGAGCAAACCTAATTTTAACATAAACGTATCTTAAACAAAATTCAGACAAATGATGACATTGACAACATATTTCAAGATTATTGAAATCACATCGACAAGTGTCCCACAGTGTGGCAAATCTTTGCACTCGGAGGTATTTTAACTCGAAAATTAATCATTTCTTCCGACCGAGAATATTTCCATTTCCTATGACATTTTTAAATAGAATACTTTTTTCTGGATATGAAATTGGTATAATACCTCATACAACACCTAAATGTTTAGTAATTGAGTAGCTACAATATGTGTCGGATATACACTGTTTTATAAAAATGATAAGACTGAACTTACTTAGATTGTTCGCAATTTTTATAATAATACGTGATGTAATAAAGGAATTTATTGAATAATTTTTGATGGGAATGTGCATCTTCTCATAATTTCAATAATTAAAATGTAGAAAATGTGAAACCGGTCATTTGTGGTAAGTTTAGTGTTAATAATGTATACAGTATTTTTTGAATAATGGTACAATAATTTATGGTGGTACCTCGAAGTCAAGATTCGAGTGCTAAGGGTTACAAATTGCTCAGAATCAGGAACGCTATCGAATATTAAAATACCGTTTATCGATTTTTTAAGCGATTTCAGGTATCGAATGAGAATGTCAACGAACGATACAATTAACTGGGGTTTAAGAAAACAATTTTTCTTTTCGCGCCCGAGTTAATTCGTGATACCTGCAGTTTTGGTTTTCTATATGTTTAAATGCAACCGAATATACTCTGTAGACCTGTGATGGCGAACCATTTTGAAGAGTGGGACACAATTATTTTTATTTCTTTTTTAAATACTAGCCCGTGGGTCATAAGGCAGTGGTCTCAATCAGAAAGGGGTGGAGGGGGATAAAAAGGTTCCAATTATTCGGAAACATCAAACATCTTGTTAAGATAATAAAGTTGACAGTAGATATTTTCGGTCCTCACTCTTGAAATAATCCAAAAAGGTTTTAGTTTCTTTTTTCATATACAGTGACTCCCATTAATATTCGAACGCTCTAAAAAAAACGATAACTGGTTAAACATTGAAGTATAGGACTTGAATTTTTGTTGGGAAGCTAGAGCAAATAGTTTGCTACAGAATGTGGAAAAACAGTTTTTCAAAAATTGCAATTGATCGGAGTTGTAGAAAAAATACTAAAAGTTGCATTTTACAACTTTTTTATGTGGGCCTATATTGAAAATTTTTAAAATACGTTTTGTAGTTCTGTGTCAATTATATGCACTGCGAAAGTTTCATAGAAATCGGTTGATACGGGAAAAAATGACAGCCATTGAAAGATGTGAGAATCTATAGATTTACTGCAGTTATAGCCCGAAAATCGTGAAAATCTGAAATTTTTAACATATTTAAACGTTTATAGCTCATTGCAACGTCGAACAATATTGACGAAATTTTCAGAATATGTTTAATTGACACAGAACTACAAAACGTATTTTAAAAATTTTCAATATAGGCCCACATAAAAAAGTTGTAAAATGCAACTTTTAGTATTTTTTCTACAACTCCGATCAATTGCAATTTTTGTAAAACTGTTTTTCCACATTCTGTAGCAAACTATTTGCTCTAGCTTCCCAACAAAAATTCAAGTCCTATACTTCAATGTTTAACCAGTTATTGTTTTTTTTAGAGCGTCCGAATATTAACTGGGAGTCACTGTATGTATAACATTAACTTTTGCACATTCCACTTGGATTTTTGTTATTCTTTTATTTATTTATTAATTTTTTTATAAATCTGACATTACATATTTACATTTTATAATTTTTTTGATTATCTTTTCTCTCTGTTATAATTAAAAAGTGTAAGCCAATATTACAATAAACACATGGGTCACATACAAAGCTTCGTGGATCAGTATCTGACATCAGTTTTCCAGTTGTTTCACAGTTTTCCTCGCTCTTTTCCACTTTTTATATCTTTCATACTTTTCGAGATATATTCGGCTAGAAAGTTTTCATATAAACACCCTGTATAAATAATTATGTAACCCCATAATAAACGCCAAATATGTAACCCCATAATAAATGCCAAATATGTAACCCTAATGATTTTCTTGTAATACATCATGCTTTCTGAAGAAGAGTTAAGTTGCTTAACCTGTGTGTTCGTGACTGTTCTTCGAATGTATACCATCCGGATGCGAATTAAGTGCTTGCGGTGTACTTGGATACATTTTCGATAATACGAGTCCTATGATCGATGGTTCATTTGTACATATAAATCACCACTCATCTGTTCAGTGTACAATACATTAGTTATCAGTTAACTAGACATCTTGATCTGTATAACTGTTTCAACCGAGCAACAGGGTGAAAGTTCAGCGGCAACATGTCTTACTCATTAGGGGTTCGCAGATCTCGTAAAAATGGTGGCCCGTTATCGTGCGGTTTTCCGCGTATTTTCGTAAAAGTATCGTTAATACACCGGCTCGTGGGCGTGTAAACACGTGGCACTGTATAAAACCGCATGTAAATGATTTATCTTGATCCTCGCCCACGCTTTTGACTCCGACCTCCAGAATTATCCCGCGGTACGTTTCATTCGTCTCTGCTTTCCCTTTTTATTCCGGTCCGCTTGCTCTTCTATTTTCTCCCCTCTTTTATCTTCATTCGTATGCATTATTCCTCGACCATAGCGACGATATACAGGGTGTCCCAAAACTAGTGTAGGAGCGGGAAATGGGAGGTTCCTTGGGTCATTTGAAGCGACATTTTCCTTTACAAAAATGGCGTCCGCGGTTTTGTTTAAGAGTTACTAACGAAAAACACAGAACAATCAAAGCGCGACCTAGACGCAAATTAGCACAGTCGAACCGACGCGCCAACTGTCAATTGGCCGGACGTGCCATCGCATGTCTAGATCGTGCTCTGATTGATCCGTGTTTTTTGTTAATAACTCTTAAACAGAGCCGCGGACGCCATTTTGGTAAAGGAAAATATCGCTTTAAATGACCCAAGGAACCTCCCATTTCCCGCTCCTACACTAGTTTTGGGACACCCTGTATAGTACCAAATGAGAATTACTCTGTCCTTGGTCAAGAAAACACACGAGATATTAGATAAGCAATTTCTTCTTTTGCGTACACCGACACGCGAAATTGAGCCAAGGATTGTTATCTACCACGTGTAGAGTCCTTGAGTGGTTCCATTTGCCTTTGTTGACCCTCAGGAAGCCGCTCTTATGACGGAAACAGCCAATACTGTGTCGTTTCTGACTCCTACCAAACGAGGATGTTAGAAAGTGACCAAATTTTGGGTGGCTTGCAATGCCGCTCAAAAGTATGTGGAGACTTACCGTGTTTATGAAATTTGTGATAAGGTGAAGTGGGGTGAGTGCAGGCTGGTTTTTCTAAAGGTGGATTTTGAACTTATGTATTTTCAGTCATCACGCTGTCGGTATCAAACGCTTTTAATATTATATTATTTAATATAATATTAATATTACGTAGGATTCTAATTTTTCTTGAAAATTATTTTCTTTGAAAAAGAACCATGAAAAATAAAATAATAATAATAATATGTAGCCCGTAAAAGGAGGCGGGAACTAACATTGTCAGTTTTAAACTGTTATATTTATTTCTCGATTTAAAAAGGCGGACGTATGCGGAAATAGTTTTTACGCCATCGTATAGAGGAAGGTGTACTGAGAATACTCCAATTTAATAGAGCCTGGGACATCCTGGGACTTTGAAGATATTCCTTACCGAATATAAAAAATTTTTTAAATTATCTCCATTTAGTCCAGCATTAATTTCTAATACATTATGCAGACTAATTAATAATGTAAAATACGATTTCTTATTATAAAAATCTGCTCGTCAGTTTAAAAAAAACCGCGAGAAAGTATTAAATAGGAACGTTAGATCATCGCATCAAAGAGATTATAATTTTTTGGTAGGTGTCAACCCAGGGGAAGATAGTTAATAAAATTCCCAAAGAAGTAATTAATTATTTTCAACTATAAATAATTAACAAAAAATTCTGAACAAATCTGGAATGTAGAGTACATCTATATCTTTTGTTTGCCGTTTATCCCATGTCGATATCTTTTCTCGTTTTATAGCAAATTGCATTTAAGTGCGGGGGAATTTACCCTAATATCACCCCTATCGGTGGGGGTAGACATTTGAAATTTTACACAATGTTTTTTTAGACATAAAACTACGTTTTATGGCTTTTTTAGCTTTTAAAAATTCTCAAAAAATGCTGAGTAGTAAATTTGAGAGAATTTAGTACGATTTTTAGTTATTTTGGAACTATTAAGTTGTTGCATATGAAATGTGCAATTTTTAGCAATGGCATTTAATTAAACAAAAGCAATTTTGTACCCAATGTATTCTATCTACAAATTTCAAGTTTCTTGATTGTATTAATGTAGAAATTACGACATTGTTATCCTGATTCTATAGCTCTTTTTACCATCAACAACTAGTAAGTTAATTAATCACCACATTTTAACCAAATTATATTCATATAAACGGAATGCACGACAGTCGCGTTGGTTGACGTTAAAATAAACTCTATTTAAAAGTAAAATTATAAATCGAAATTAAAATTGAACATACTTACTTAGTTACTTAGTTACTTCGTTACTTAATTACCTAGTTACTTAGTTACTTAGTTACTTAGTTACTTCGTTACATAGTTACTTAGTTACTTAGTTACTTAGTTACTTCGTTACTTCGTTACTTCGCTACTTCGCTACTTAGTTACTTAGTTACTTAGTTACTTTGTTAGTTACTTCGTTACTTAATTACTTAGTTACTTAGTTACTTCGTTACTTCGTTACTTCGTTACTTAGTTACTTAGTTACATAGTTACGTAGTTACTTAGTTACTTCATTACTTCGCTACTTAGTTACTTAGTTATTTTGTTAGTTACTTCGTTACTTAATTACTTAGTTACTTCGTTACTTCGCTACTTAGTTACTTAGTTACTTTGTTAGTTACTTAGTTACTTTGTTAGTTACTTCGTTACTTCGCTACTTCGTTACTTCGCTACTTAGTTACTTAGTTACTTAGTTACTTAGTTACTTAGTTACTTTGTTAGTTACTTAGTTACTTAGTTACTTAGTTACTTAGTTACTTAGTTACTTAGTTACTTAGTTACTTAGTTACTTAGTTACTTAGTTACTTAGTTACTTAGTTACTTAGTTACTTAGTTACTTAGTTACTTAGTTACTTAGTTACTTAGTTACTTAGTTACATAATTACTTCGTTACTTCGTTCCTTTATTAGTTAATTAGTTACTTAGTTACTTAGTTACTTAGTTACTTACTTACTTTGTTATTTAATTAGTTACTTAGTTACTTACTTACTTAATTAGATATTAACACTAAACGTACCGAGCCTTGAAAGCAATAGGCACGTGGTTGCCTTATAAAGATGACAAGAGTTAATTTGTACAGACTGCGCGGTTCTTATTATAATAATATGTGCTCTAAAAAAGATATTTAAAAAATCTAGAATCAGTCATTTGACCAGTCATGGTATGTTTAGTGTTCAGGGTTAGCTTTGTACCTTAAAGTTTTATACAATAAACCTGTAGACTGTAAAAGCATTTCTTGATCGAAAAGTTGCATAGGAGTTGCATTCTAAAATCAGACATTTCATATGCAACAGCCTAATACAAATACTATTACTAATGAAAATAGAATTTTATTTGGTAACATATTCCTAAAATTTGTTTATCAAAATTGAAAATTGCATAGACATCCATATTTCATTTTGAAACTGTTCAGATATGTTTGTAGTATTTTAACACGAATAATCGTGCTTGTTTTTTAAAAACTGAATTAACATTAAACCTACCGGATCTTAAACGTAACTAGTACATAATCAATTTATATCGATCGTAATTATTTTAAATAATCTAAAACTTTCAATGTTACCGGCGCACGGTTCGATCAATCTCTAAACAAATGTAGCAATTTTGCAAGTATCCCAAACATTTCGATTCTGATTCGAACCATTTCATGGTAGAACTGCGTTTGCTATTAATTGTTATTAAATGCTAGTAATTGGTACAAGTTCTCTTCTAAAAACGACAAAATTGATTTCATTTAAACTTTGCGCGGCTCCTCTTGTAATACATGTTCCAATAAAGATATCTATACCATCATTTCTCATAAAACCATTTTTATCATATCAATGATTGTAAAATCAAAATTCTGGATCCCGTCATTCTGACCGGTAGATTAGTCTTAAGATTACGAAGAGATTACTCGTTTAACTGTATTACAAATACCTTCCCTATGAGTCGTGAAAGGCTGTCGATCGCCTGCATCGGGTGCATTGTCTGCATCCTCTGCTCTGGCAGACTGTTGGTGCTGTCTTTGACCTTAATATCGAGAGATACAGAGGCCAAAGACCTTGCCATTGAATTCGGCTGTAATCGAAGTTGACGTCACCGCGTACCCGGTTCGGTAAGGAGCACCGATGTAAATGACTTTCACGAATATTGCCTGCGACATTTTGTTAAAACGAGAACGGAGTGCACGCATTCTACGTTCCGGCCTCGTGATCTCGGTGAACAAACGCGATTGCGATTGTGTCCTTCGCTTAAAGGAGATATTGGCATCGGCGGACCATGAACGAGCCTCGTCCAGGTCCGCTTCAACGCATCCCCTAACCGAAAGCATTATTCCCTCGAAGAGGTTCCTCGTTGATTCGCTTCGACAAATGATCGCCTTGCACCGAGCCATAGAATAAATTGACTGGCTACGCCCTCGAATGCGCGAGCCGATCTGACGTTGAAACGGAGAAAGTTCTCTCGATTTTCGTCTTCACGAAGCTTCGTGTTATTGACTCAATTGTGCCGGTAATCTTCTATAATCTATAACGGCGCGTGACTTCAACATGTCACACGCACACATCATAGGGTCTTTACATCCTATGGTGAGGTGGGATGAAAGAGATGTGGGAAATGGTCTCAAATCGTTTGTTTAGCTATACAGGGTGCTTCGCAATAAACACTAGAAAAGAATCCCAAGAGGAGGACGTTGTAGTTCATTTTACTAGCAATGTAATAGCATATCTCAATTATTCCTATTTTTAATATTTTTCTAGAAAACAAGGTGAACTTCATTTTTTTTAATGAGATGCTTCATATTTGTTTACATCAAATGAAAGCTGGCATTAGGACGAGTTCAACCAGGTAGTATACTATGCTCTTCAGGGTCATACAAGGGTAGAAATTAAAGAAACTAGAGTTCTCAAAAACTGGGTGTGTAGGAGAAGAATTAAGGCCAGATTCTGAATCAGCGCCATAAACTGTATAAGATACATCCAATAGTTATATGGAAACATTTTTGTTATTGGACAGTATAATTTGCTCCGTCTTTTCCTATATTCGTCAGTTGCCACTTAATTTCCTAATTTTTAACGCCTGTCTCTCGGTGCTTATTGGGCCGAAAATTACAATTGAACAGTGAAATTTGAAATAAATTTAATGCTCTTTCCAAGAATGAAAACTAAAAGTTATTAGGACCCATAGTTTTTGAGTAATACGCGAAAAACCAAAACATGGTAATACATATCGTGGTTTTTACTCCCTCCCCAAGTTAGCACAGAGTCCTCGAGGTCGAAAACTCAGATACGACACCCCAGAGTACCCCTAAATGACGTGTCAAAATTTCATTGAGTTCGGAATACTTTCCAGGTAAAAGTACCTGGCGACTGGACTATATTGTTTTTTTGCACAAAATTCTGCGATAATTTTTGCACTTTCTGGAGTCAGTTAAATTTAAAAGGCCAATATTTACTTCAATGTTGAATAATGTAAATACTGTAATTAAGATAGAAATTAAGGCTTTTGTAAATACCGCTTCTCTCTCTATATACAGGGTGTTCACGCTATTACTAGCCAGCATTTTTTTGTGTAAATACTAAATATTAGAAAAAAATGATAGAGGAAAAAATAGTACTGTTTTTTATGCGCAACACAATGACATATGCATTTTTGTTTTATTTACATTATTTTGATAGAAATGAAGGTGACCTTCAATTTTTTAAATGAAATGCTATACATTTTTTTATGTCGTATGAAAGCGTGTGTCAAGACGAATTCATCCATGTACTATACAATGACCTTCAAGGTCATGCAAGGTCAGAAATGGAAGAAACAATTTGAATATTGCGTACCAATGTGTTTACAAGTATTCTTTATTGATGAGGCTACAACAAATGTTCAAAATGGCTTCCTTATGCATGAATATACATTTCGGCTCTATTACTTACGTTTTTGGTAGCTTCTTCTAGTGTGGTTCGAATTATTAACCCACATGCTTGTGTTATTTTGGTTTTGAAGTCGTTTATATCGCTGGGCGGCGTCTCGTAAACTAGTTCAAATTGTTTCTTCCATTTTTTCCATTTCTGACCTTGCATGACCTTGAAGGTCATTGTGTAGTAGATGGATGAATTCGTCTTGACACACGCTTTCATACAACATAAAAAAATGTATAGCATTCCATTAAAAAAATTGAAGGTCACCTTCATTTCTATCAAAATAATGTAAGTAAAACAAAAATGCATATGTCATTATGTTGCGCATAAAAAACAGTACTACTTTTTCCTCTATCATTTTTTTCTAATATTTACTATTTACAAAAAAAATGCTGGCTAGTAATAGCGTGAACACCCTGTATATCTAGAGTAATATAAGATAGTTGTAAGTTAGAGATAAGATAGAATTAATTAATTAATTAAGTATATTAAATATTAAGCATAGATAAGGAGAAAAGATGCGTATTGGGTATTGGGCAAGAATTGTAACCCTAAGGGGAATCAATAAAGATATATATACTTCAATGTTGAATAACTCGAATACAAAAAAATCGCATACTAATCAACAACCACACTCTTTTTTGTCAAAAAACAACATATTTTTATAAAGTGATGTCAACTTTCTATTTGTGGTAATAAATCCAGGATTTTAAACTTTGCATTCGCATCCGTTGATATCTAATAGAAAATTTTATTTGGTCCATTTCCCAAAAACTGCATTCAGCATATTTTTAAGCAATTTATTGTTTCTCCGTTACAATTCTTTACCCTTTTAAAAACCGCGTCCACCAAAAATCTCATCACTGCCTTTGGACATTTGAAAATCAGTAACTTCAAACATTATCAATAATAAATAGTGGATATTTTTATCGATCGAAATTTTTTGATATATAAGAATTAATTTTTCGCGGCGCTCTGGTTCGATCATTATTTTACTATACTTGGCTCTACTGTAGCGAATATGTCAAAGTGACATAGGGTAACTGCACCAGTGAATGAACGGGCACCAGTAAATGAACGCTTTTGTATATTTCAACAAATTTTAACCCGGACGGCATACTAGCGATAAAATTGTGATTAAAGAGTTAAATAAATAGGAGAATATTGTTTAGTAATTTTGTTCATTGATTGGACTAGCATTATTCAATTACTAGAATGTAGTGTTCATTCACTGGTATTTTTCATATTTTTGATTTAACGTTTAATAAAGAAGAATAATAATAATTTCATTATATTTGTGTTCATTTATTTTTGACAAATGAAGTATAGGGAGCTATTTGGCATATATGAGATTCCTTTAATTCACATAGTTTTTTTTTAAATAAAATATTTTCCTGAACAATTTCTTAAATGTTCATTCACTGGTGCAGTTACCCTACATGTGCTCGTCCAAATAGTAGAGGAAAAAGGAAAGGTGGTGGTGTTTGTGTTTCGTCCTAGACCCGCTAGAGGACTCATCATTATCAATAATGGATTGGATATACAATTAGGCCACTTTCAAAGTAATGTTTTAAATTATTGAAATAATTGAATATCTGTAAAAAAAACGTTCAAGTACTAGTTTTCAAGTTTAATGATAGGTATCACAATAACAGAAAATCAATAATACTTTCCAATTAAAAAATGTTGGAGCCCCCTGTTTGCCCCAAAAAGATTAGTACATATTAAAATATTAGCTCCTCTTAACCATTTAATATTAAAAAAAAATAAGTCGATATCTTCATTAAATTCCGAGAAAACAGCTTGTAAAGCTTTATCTGGTACCCCCTGTATATGGTCCAAGGATTATACGGTATTTGTGTAACCCACACATCGATTTGTAAGAAAATGGTACTTTCGCATGGTCGTAAGGTACTGTTGAACGATTCAATATAGCCCATTACGGGGAGATGAATCGTGTTGTCTCGAATAAGTGTAAAACAAAGGGGCCTCGAATGACACAGTTAGACGGAGTTGTTCTTTACGACTTACCTGGTCCGTCCCCACGATGAACCATATTTTATTGCCACCGCTGCATCGTGCCTCGCAACGAGCCATTTTCATTGTGATAGAGCAAACGCGGCGATGATATAATGCACAATAGAAGACGGCTGGAGGATAGCGTATATCGCGTACAATAGTGTTCATATTTATACTCTTCCAGTATTTTGAGTTACGGCCAAATGGCGTGTAACGAGTATGGTACCGTGTTTTGCCTTGCGCACACCGTCGACAATCAAAATTTCGCGTACGCTCCTTCTCACGGAGACGGCTGCGCATGATTTATATGATAGAATGAAAATTTACGGTGTATCATTGCGAGATGTATCACTAATTAGGGTGCCTAGACTTTCTCGCAAGGTAACGGAGCATATACGAACTATTTAGGCGCGAGTGTTTGTGGTGTTTTTGCTCCGTCGTTAATCTCTAAAACGTTCGAGCAGTGTCGCAATCTTGTAACAGGTCGTACAAGTCGGAATTAATTAGTTTAAATATATTTATGAAACACTTGGCGTTGGGGCATGTGTTTATGCACAGTTACTGGAATTAATATTCGCACGCTTTAAAATAGACGATAACTTTTTTAATATTGTACTGTATTATATGAATTTTTTTGGTGATTTAAATTTAATCAAAATCGGAGATGAGTGATACTCTCTAAATAATTACCGAAATTTTTTCAAAAATTGCAATTGATCGAAATTGTAGAAAAAATACTGAAAGAAAGTAAAATCATAAATGCTGTTAAATACTGTCAGGAAATTGATATAATGTACGAAAAATTGCGTGTTCAACAGCCGGCATTAGACGTGTAATTTTGATCCACTATAATGCTCGACCACCTATTGCGAAAAAAACAGTAACAAAATACTTTTCGAATGGAACAATATTCAAAGAAGAATGTGCTGTAGAAACTGCATTTGATAACTTTATTTCACGTTTATTAGATGTCTACCAGAAAGGCATTCGAGCACTTGTATCACGATGAAAAAATTGTATTGATGTCGATGGAAATTATTTCGATTAATCGAACATGAATAAAGCTTGTACAATTCAAGTTTATGTTAAAAGTCCAAAACGGCAATTTCATTTGCAACAACCAATTTCATTTGCAAAGTACAGAATTAGAAAAATTTCAGAATATTGTAATGTCGTGTTTAATGTAACGAAGTCATTAAGAGGTGAAATGAATTTTTTTTTCTGCTTCCCACTATGAATGCAGAACATTTATATTTTGTATAAAGCTCCGCAGTCTATATATATTTCAATAATGAATTACATATAGTCGAGTTGGAAAGTAAGTTAAGGATTGGTATATGGAGGCAGATGGATATGATGAATTAAATTAAATTATTTTATTGTTCTTATTTAGAAGGTGTAAGTAAATAAACAAGCATGTTAGTGAAGCATATCGTCGTTAAAGATTGAAGATGTGTCATATTCATTTGCTTTCTGGCTCGATTGTAGTTACCACCATTTTATTTTCTATCATTTTAAAAGCTGGTGGATTCCTTTATCATTAAAAAAGCTGCAAAAAATTGCGAAAAATTGCATTGTTTATAAAATTTGTTAAAATCATATGAAAGCATGCTATATGTGATAAAAGCATTTTCGATCGGACTGCTAATAAAAGAACAATCTCTACCGGTCACGATTCGTGGTTTACCCTGTATGTATACCCAAATAAATAAATTTCTTAAATAATCCTACATGAATACATCTTTACAATCTCAATTATCGCAAATTAAAAATACCAGAATCCATCATTTGACGATTTTGTAGTCTCTGAAAATCACTGGCAAATTAGTTAGGCGAAGAAAATTTGATTAGAACCCACGAGGTGTGACAGTGTTACAAAAGTCCCTGTTACGATCAACTTTGTCTTTTCTATTCTTGTATTATTAAATAAATTGTTTTGATTTTGTGTGATCTTTATGTGCATCGATGCGACGCTCCACGTGTTAGAAGTATCCGTATGCATGAAGGTATGCTCGACACAGAACACACAGGCTTGGTTGTAGTTTCTAAATGAATCTGAACGAGGAACACTGAAAGGATCGTAAGGATCTTCCAACGAAACACAGTCCGGTGTCTATTAAATCTACTGATCCTAACACAGAGCGCGTCGAACAGCTTTCAATTATATTTTATTAGGGGCGAGGATTAAAGCTGCTATATTTCGAGATTTAGGCGCGGCCAATCACATTTACCAGGCTCTTTTTGTAACTGCAGCCGCTGATCGGTAACCTATTCCTTGTAGCGGGGTCCATTGTGTTCAGTTTTCGACGGTGCCACGGTTAAAGTAGTCATGTACGCTGATTGTAATCTTCTTACATCGTGATTTAAGTGCTATGAGACGCGGATGAACGCGGACCAACGTCGTTAGTTATTCCCTTCCAACTTCGTCGCTTTTGTCGCCGTGTAAAGGCAGACTTAGGCCATATGAGAGAAAGGCTGTCGCCTCGCCAATCTTTTCGAGTCGATTTTTATGGTAATTCGCGCACTTAGCATGCACCGTTGCATTCGATCTCGGTATCAGATTCTCTAAATGGCCAGTCGATATTTTCAGACCGGCTGTACTTACTTTTTTCTTGGATACCGTTGTGCTTCGTTAGCTGCAGATAGTGGTCACTAGACTGCGGATCTTATGCATTTATGACAAAAATGGGTACGTACTATTTAAATTAGAGTACATATTAAAAAAGCTTAAAGACATCAGCTTATTGGTTTCAGCTTAATCAGATAATTAAAAGAAGAGTAAAATGTTTATTTCACTCTTGTGTCTTGCAATCAATGCAAACATTTTTTATTTTGCATAAAGATCCGCAGTCTATTCGTCACAGTATGACTCATTCTGATGTAGTCTTTCTTTCAGTGCATCAGCTTCATCTTCGATTAGGACAATCATTTTATTTTTGTGTCACGTCCGGTGGTTCTGTCATAGATAGTAATTAATAAACTCAATCATATATATCTTTTCTTATTTGTTTTATTAATATTGCGCGAGAATTGTAACCGATTATTATATCAAATATTATATTGAATATTGAATTATCGTATTTTATACTTCGAGCGATCGAATTAAGAAGAGTTTATAAGATATATTTTGCAGCGAATTACATAGGATGTTAACTCATGCGATCTATTTCAAAACTAAACTTCTTTTTTTAAATTAAAAGCTTCACCGAACTAATTCATAGTGAAATTTGTTTTAAACCAATGAAATAATTCGAAACATAATATGCGAGCGATACGTGATAATAGAGCGGTGCAAATGAATGGAATATCATACGTCCGGTCAAGAGATAGACGATGGATTAAGAAGAAAATTATTACAAAGAAATTCATGAGCATGCATCCACCATAAGAAGATTAAGCGAAGAACAATGGATTAACAAATCTATAAAGGGAGCCTCCTCATCAGGAGCAGTCAGTCGACAATTAAAATCTTCGAGACACTTCTCGTTCGTCAAATACCAACTTTCTGTTCAGTCGTTAAATTGTTGAATCTGGATATAAAGTGAAGTTATAAAATTATAGAGCGTGTTACACCCGGTGAAATGTACTCATTATTTTCTGCGTCAACATCTTCATCATAATCATCGTCATCACCATCATTTGCATTATCGACAAAAGACAAATTGAGACCAAGCGATACACATCCATCGGTAAATACTAACATTTAGAATAATTCATAACAACTCTATGTATTCTGAATTTGTTCATTTATAAAATATACTGTGTTCAATTGTTACATTTAAAATCGATCTTCAAAATCGTTATAAAATACCCAACGTCGATTTCTTCGTTCCACATCCTTATTTAAAGCCATTTTCATTTAAAAGTACCCTCAATTACCCGAACCGAAGCCGGTGAATGCAGGTAGGTTCAAAACTGCGTTCTATCTCTCATTAAAATCTTAAACTCTTCAACTTCTCTAAAAACGTCCCAACAAGGACGTAACATTTGCATAATCAGAACATTTTTGGAACAAAAGTAAATTGCTTTGCGCAATGAAAATTATTTTGCATTTTTAAATTGATCAATGTATATTTTGACTGCAGTATGTTTCAGTGTGTTGGAGTTAGTTTATCTTGAATAGTGCAACAGTTTCACCCTCTATTAGCATAATTGTTTTGTTGTTATACTATATAACCAGAACAATATTATTGGAATAAAAATAAATTTAAAAAAAAACGATTTTGCATTTTTAAATTGATCAATGTATATTTTGACTGTAGTATGATTCAGTGTGTTGGAGTTAGTTTATCATGAATAATGCAACAGTTTCACCCTCTATTAGCATAATCGTTTTATTGTTATACTATATAATCAGAACAATATTATTGGAAGAAAATAAATTAATAACAAATGATTTTGCAGTTTTAAATTGATCAATGTATATTTTGACTACAGTATGATTCAGTGTATTAGAGCTAGTTTATCTTGAATAGTGCAACAGTTTCACCCTCCATTAGTATAATCGTTTATTGTTATACTATATAACCAGAAAAATATTATTGGAATAAAAATAAATTAATAAAAAATTATTTTGCATTTTTTAAAGTGATTTATGTATTTATTCTTTTTCTGAACCCCTTTCGGGAAGAGTGCAACTACTTGCACATGTATACTAGAAGGAAAGAACAGGATGTTCCATTATCCCTTTAATTTTACATTTCATTTAATGAAATAATTGAAAAATTGGTAATTATTTACAATAGGTCATTGCTTACCGATTTCGATAACCTTGAAATATTTTATTAAGGTGCCTTATATACTCTGTACATAAATGAAAACTCTATAAATTGTATGCACAGTTTAATTAATAAATATTTCTCAGTCGATATACACCCTTTTTGTAACAGTGAAGAATTGACTGTAATTTTTCAGTGACAACTTTGAATATTTAAATTACATGTACAGCAATTTTTCACTAACTATTCCAGTTTGTCTGGCGTTTCATTGAAGATTATCTGAGTGTCGTGGATTAATACAGAAGAGAAACGCTTGGATGCACCCGGCTTAATTAATTGGTTCATTAGTTATTTCTGGCTACTTCCTCATTCCTGGGTATTTTAATGCGAAATGGTGTCCAAGATAAAATTATAACTACATCTGTAATGACTTTATAATAAACTGTATGAATATCGAATTTTAAGAAATGTTTAATATGTGACTCTTATAATTATCAACGCCATTTAATTTTTTTTTAAAGTGTAACATATTTAAGTTAATTCTGTATTATATGAACTATGAAAACTATGTATGTAATTATAATAAAATATTTTGTTACATATGTTATTAACATGTGTTCAATTAAATAAAAATTTAAACAAAATTAAACATTTGATCAATTGTTTGAGTCACTGTATGTACTTTTCAAATTGTACGACTTCAATGCAAATCTGTCGTGGCAAAACTAAATTACAAAGGTGGAAAGTTTCAAATGTGAAAATCGGTCATTTTAATTACAACAACCTGAAATACCATGTTGATGTTATGGTAATATTTATAAATTACTTTTGACCAAATTACATACAGTTCCGATTGTATGTGAGAACAAGTATATGTTAATACACTTGGAGAAGCAACAGAGGAATTCTATATATTTGAAAAATTCATCATATAACATTACTGGTTCAGTAATGTTGCGTAATATTCATGTATCGTAAATACTCGTAGATTTATGATTAATAGACTGCGGATTTTATGCATTTATGACGATAATGGACAGGTACAATTTAAAGCAGTGGATGAATTAAGAATATATAAAGACATCAGTGTATTAATTTCAGCTTAATAAGACAATTAAAAGAAGAAAGCAATTTCTATTTGATTCCTGCGTCTTGCAATCAATGAAAACATCTTGTATTTTGCATAAAACTCCGCAGTCTAATGATTAGTATCAACTAAATATAATTGTAGATGAGGAAGAGTAGTACATACACTAGACAATATTTAAAAAAAAATACGTCAAAATATAGTTTTATGGAAATTTCGGGCACTGTAATATGTTGCTTTACGTTTTATTCTTCAGAAAAGGAAAATTACATATTTATTTCACACACGAACAGATTTAGACATTTCAGCTAAATTAGAATAGAAATGTTCTATATAAGAGTAATTACTCGGGACCATAACTCAATCTCAGTTCAAAGAGACAGTACACAGAGAGCATCGAGGTTAAAGGTCCAACGAGTAATTTATATAAATGGCAAACTGCCCGCAGTTTAATTTTGGTTCGGGTTGAACTTCCTTTACATATTATATATAAAGGCCTATTTATTCGGCCAACTGAAGAAGTTTCAGTAATTAAAGACGATTCTAACTTCTTGCTTAGTAATCATTGTTCTCTAGCTAGCAACTATTTCAATAGAACTTTCCAGTTGATTCAGTGAGATTAGGCTGCTGCTTATGTTCTGTCACGTAGATTTATGTACTTGTAATCCATTCGTCACATAACAAGACGTTTCAAACAAAAGTTCCTTTCATCGTACGACATCATAGAAGTTAGCTTGCTGAATTAAACAATTTCAACAGTTGTGCTGAATTGTGCTATGTTTGTGCTACATTGTACTATTGAGTTGTTCAGAAAGTGATTTTGTTTTTCGTGTAAAGATGACATTGCTTCCATTTGTTGTAATTAATCTTATTTTAAATCGCAAAATCGTAGTATATCTCGACAGCTGACATTTCGGATGTAATTTCATACCTTGTAGTGCTTTCTAATCTTTCAAGTATGATTTTATCATCACATCAAATATGCAAAATCAAAGTACGCGTTTCCATCACCTTTTGCTTTTTCATTACAGCAAGGGTAAAATTATAGTACACGAAAGAAAAAGTTGTGCGCTGTTTAAAGAGAGGATGTACCGTCGATTATTATTTTTTTCGCTTTTTTTAACATTTTTTATGCGGTGCAAATTTCATTTCAAATAAAGTTGTGAACAGTCGTATAACTCAACATTTTGCTAATAAAAAACGGAACTTCTTCGAGCATGGGATCTTTAAGTTGTCTGAACAATGGCAAGAGATCATAGAACAAAATGTCAGAAAACTTATTCTAAATAGTAAAAATTGACTTCCATTTTCTCTTGAGAAAACGAAATGACTTTCCGAACGACCCAATATATCACTTTGAGGTACAAAGTAGAGCTCGAACTTTTACCCGGGTATATGAGATACCCGGGTACCCGAGTACCCATGAGATACCCGGGTAGAGCAAAACTACCCGGGTATTTCATGAGATAGCCAAGTACCCGGGTATCTTATAAGACAGCCGTGTCCTCGGATACCCGAGTATCTCATGAGGTCTCATAACTGGTTACGAGAGCTATTATATTACCTGTGCCACAGCGCCATATGCTTTACTTGATTATTAAATTAGTTTATATTTTACAAAAATGATATATACGACTAAGTATTTTCAAGAATTGTCTTTATTAATTTGGTTCATCCATTAATTTAATATGAATATTTTGCATGAAGATCCGCAGTCTATTCATGAGATACCCGGGTACTCGGGTAATTTTTGTTTACCCGAATACCCGGGTATCCGGGTAATGCTTTTTACCCGAGTACCCGGGTACCCGAGTAATTTTTGTTTACCCGGGTATCTCACGGGTAACCCGGGTACCCGGGTATCTCATAAGTCACAGCTCTAGTACAAAGTTTACGACTCTATCTTCAATTTTCAATTTTCTAAAAACATTGTTTTTTTATTTTCTTTTAAAACACGGTTATTTTTGTAATGTTACATTTTGTTTCAGACGCAAAAATCTCTTGAAAATGATCCTCACCAGGATCGAAACGTCGGGATTTCAATTTGCAAATTTGTTATAAAACAAGGAATTTTTAGTTCATACTTGATCGAACTTGTGCGCCGAAACCATCTATCTATTATTTTAAAACTATGTTCATACTATGTCAAAATGTTCAAATTAATCGTTTTTTGAAAAAAATTCGGAAAATTAAGTAGGAAATTAATTACAAGCGAATTTGTAAGCGAATATTAGGACGATATAGTAATACGACGAAATAGTACATACATCAGTTTATAGCGTAACTTGTTTACGTTGTGTAATGAACAAAAAAAGACTTTTGTAAGAAATAATCTTTTTAGAAAATGATAGCTGAGGGTTGGCTAATTGTTATCCATCTTCAAAAATTTTGTAATAGTTATGTGCAATATAATTATTAACCTGAAATGAAACCATTAAGTTTTATTAGTTTCCCTAATCGTTAGAAGAGGATAAAAAAAGTTGTTCAAAATATTCTGGGGTTTTGATTGCGTCGTATTAGTAACATAGTATATTTTGATATTATATAAGTTTTACTTGCAATCGTGTGCAATGAAGAGAGTTATTTAACAAAAGACTTTTGTAAGAAATAATCTTTTTAGAAAATGATAGCTGAGGGTTGGCTAATTGTTATCCATCTTCAAAAATTTTGTAATAGTTATGTGCAACATAATTATTAACCTGAAATGAAACCATTAAGTTTTATTAGTTTCCCTAATCCTTAGAAGAGGATAAAAAAGAGTTGTTCAAAATATTCTGGGGTTTTGATTACGTCGTATTAGTAACATAGTATATTTTGATATTATATAAGTTTTAATTGCAATCGTTTGCAATGAAGAGAGTTATTTAACAAAAGACGTTTGTAAGAAATGGTCAGCGGATATCCACTTGTAGAAATATTTAAAAAAACGAATGTCCTGATACTCATTATCAAATAATTATTGACACGATAGTAACACATATTAATTATGTCGTTTCATTGTTAAGAATACACTCAATTACGAATTTTCAATGCTGTCTACATACTTTCTGTAATCGATAAAAAATTTATTTTTTATTTTTTCTGTCATTATTATATATAAACTTTATGTTATCTTTGGAGCTACACATACTAGTTTATACTACATTCAATAACGCACAGAATATATATATTTTCGATCAATTCAAAAATTATTCATTTATAAAAGTAGAAAATATGCATTTTTGAGACCTGTCAACATATTTTCTGCGGCGATTGTATTTATTTTTATATGAATATTGTTTTTATAAATGATGAGTTTTACCGTGGTATTTGGAAACAGGTAAAATTGTAGTGATAGACAACAAAGGTAGATTTAGAAGGTGCATTGTTTCGATTTCCAAAAAGTTCTGTTCCACGTGAATAACTCGTGGATAAACAGTTTTTATAAACGTAGCAGTGGACAAAAGCTACGCATCGATCCTCTATTGTATAAAAATCAAATTAATGTCCCGGAGTTGTTGTTAACGAAGAGAATCAAAGTTTCCTGGAAGTATTTGAACGAAAGTTCATAGATCGTAGATCATCGGTGTCATTATTCGATGTTATGTAATAATTGGTTACTGTCTAGACCAGCAGCATTCGCAATTGAATGGTGTTTAAAATAGTTGAATGTTTGTCTATCGTGTATGCAATGGTATCTATGCATTGCCATTCCTATTGACCAGTCGAGGTTATTAAACTTGGTGTTGTAAGAAGTCGCGTGAATCAATAACCCTAATCTATTGAATCGTTTAGCAGTCATGAACGAAAGTTCAATCCTTGACTTTCTTCTATCAAATTGTCTATATTTTCTTGTTCGATAAATATCGTAATTGTTTTCACTATATTCGCCATACTGGCAATTTGGAAATTAAATACGTTGAATTACTTAGCAATCGTAAATAAAAGATATGTCCTTGATTTTCATTTATTAACAATTTATCGTACAATAAAAAGATTGCAGTACATTTCTCGATAAAATATGTTTTCAATAATACAAATTTCAAATTATGGTTTCTATCATGAATGTCTATTGTCTCAAGTAAAACTACAAATTATGCATTTATACATATAAGAATATTATAATAATTTACACTATAATTTTAATTTATCCTCAAATTTTAGTATTTTAACTACAAATTATCGCAATTTTATGTGTTGGGTTGGCAAGAAAGTAATTTCGGTATTTTAAGGTGAAACAGAAAAACAATTATTTTATTCAAGCAATAAACTTTAATATATTTAATATTTTCCATTTTACCACGTTTTTATTAGGTCGCTTTCTTGTCTGCCTGTCTGTCTGTCCGCTTTCCTTCCGCAAAATCCTGTCATCGTATTTTAAACCGCTTCCCGATGATCTGGAGACTTGAAATTTGAAACATAGCTCAGAACTGGATGACAATGCATTATTAAATCGGTTTCATGTCTGTCTGTTTGTTTAAGAACGAGTTATTAACGAATAATTATTTAAATAAAAAAAAAATGTTTTTGAACCACGTTTTTTAGACGAACTAAAAATAATTATTTAAATAAATGATTTTCTCACGTATGTAGGTTAACACTTTCTTTTGAAAAATATCAAGATGTATTAAGTGGTGCAATAGAAAATGTATGTTTTCATTAAAAAGAAAAAGTTAGCGAAATTGAATTGAATGAACCCACGTATGAAATAAATACCACGTAACGGGGACTCGCTATTAACGATAGGGTATTAGTTGGAAACTTTCACAATTGGTAATCGATAACAGTAAATGGCGCAACTGTGGCCGGTTTATTGCTGTTGCAAAGTGTACTTAAACGTGGAAAACAATCGCCGATAAGAATATTTCATTTACATAGGCACAAGTAAAAACTAAACAAAGGGCACACTTTCACCGTGACCTAACTCAGCCACTATGTGCAAACCACATTAAGCGCAGATAAGATTCTGCTATCGTTGGTGTACAGACGTAATCGAAAAGAATAGTTCTTCCAGGACAGAAAATCGAAAATTTACTACACATTACAATTTCAGAACATTTACCTAGTAAAAGTAGCTAGAATTATATCGAGACGTCTGTTTCATGTTGAGGTTGTGGGCACACGTCCTGAGTATCTCGGACAGCCATAGAATTTTTGCAATACCTAACTCTTTACACTCTGAGCTATTTTAACTCGCAAATTAAACATTTTTTTCAATTTTCAAAGATTTTTCAAATTGAATGGATACCAAATTGGTATAATACCTCGTACAATACCTAAAAGTTTAGTGATTGATTACATACAAACATATTTAATAATCTAAACAATATTTTCAATAACGATACAGCAATTTTTAGTGGCGAATCTCTTTGAATCACCACACGAGTGCTAAGGGTTAAATTTCGTACGTTTACGGAACGTTCATTTCTCAAGTCTTATGGATGTCCTTAGAACTTAAATTTTATATCTTCTAGGAACGTCCATTTCTTAAAGCAGTACCGTAACCATGGATATTACTAGAATATTACTAGAAAAACAAATGAAAACTGTGTTTGTGGGAAATCATTTTTTGTTTTTATACAAGCATGTTATGAGCTATATGCGTGCTCATTTTAAAGAGGAAGGTTCATCATAGCCCGCTCTGCTCATGATTTAGTTAGATTATGTTTATGTCTAGTAATGTGAGTGTCCAAAGTAAGGAAAACAAATTAAGAAAAATTCCGCAGATTCTAATATATTTTTCTAATAAAAAGCGGTTTTTTTACTTAAATCATGTGCAGAGCGACCTGCGATCAACCTTCCGCTTTACAATGAGCCCTTACACAGCTCATAACACGTTCGTATGAAGACAAAAAATGGTTTCCCGTGATTGCATTAAACTTCCCCATATTTCGTTCATACAGACAGAATCTAGAGCAAGTCTAGGACCAATTTTAGTTCACCTACTCAAACGAGATGGCGCCTAGACAGGAGAACTATCAGCATAGACTCGTAACAACAAAAATATAAAGGGCTTGAAGCCACCCGGATCCATTAATAGCAATAAAGATATTGATAAAACGATTTTGTACGTCCTAGAAACGTTCATTTGAAACTTTCGCATGTTCTAGGAACATCCCTTTCCACATGTTTTACAAACACATGAAGGTCCACAGATTTTTACGCGAAAATTGATGATCTATCGGTCCATACAAAAGGTAGATCTTTTCATTTAAACAAATCAAAGGGGAACTTGAAATCTCCGAAACGCCTTCATCCACATAAACATTTTTGCATCACAGTATTTCTCCTTGTATACCATGCAAGGTAGTATGTATAATTTTTAAATATTGTTACAAATAACGAAAATATTCAAGGTGGTCAAAATGATCGAACCACGGTGTCTAAATGTAAAAGTGTTCAGCCTGTATAAATTGTACAAATATTCCAAGATAAGGGTTGTCTTTCACGTTCTATTTGGAATAAATAAAACGGAATTTTCAATTGCCTGGAAAAGAGAATATTCATGATAAAATCGATTTCAGTGTTTCTTTTTTCTGTGCAGTTTTGCCACTAGTTTTAAGTAGCAGAATGAAACTCGTTCTAGGAAATGCATATTTTTACAATTTCTCGACCGTATCGCCAGCTTGGCGTAAATTACACCTGAGCCTATGTCATCCTAGACAAGTTGACCGGAAAAAAGAACACACACAAGCCCGCTGGTTACCGCAGATAACGCGGGCACGAGTAATAGTAAATAGGTCAGTCACCTTCGTAGATACACTGGTTGTTATATAAATCTGAAGTCTCTAACGCAACACGATAAACAGCCATATCGTCGCGGTTAGCTTAAAGTACATACAGTGACTCTTATTAATATTCGGACACTTTAAAAAAAAAGATAATACTTTTAATATTGTACTATACGATTTGAATTTTTTTGACAAGCTAGAGCAATTAATTTGCCACATGTCGTCGAAGCAGAACCGTAAACCTGTATGTACAGTGACTCTTACTAATATTCGGACACTCTTAAAAAGACGATAATATTTTTAGTGTTGTACTATACGATTTGATTTTTTTTTTTAATCTAGAGCAATTCATTTGCCACAGGATGCGGAACAAAACTTTGTCAAAAATTGCAATTGATCGGAATTGTAGAAAAAATACTAAAAGTTGCATTTCACAACTTTTTTATGTGGGCCTATATTGAAAATTTAAAAACTACGTTTTGTAGATCTGTGTCAGTTATATGCACTGGTAAAGTTTCATTTACTGCAGTTGGAGAACGAAAATCGTGAAAGTTTGCAATTTTTACTATCTTTAAACGTCTATATAGCTCATTGCAACGTCGACCGATTTTGATGAAATTTTCAGAATATGTTTAATTGGTACAGGTCTACAAAACGTAGTTTTTAAATTTTCAATATTGACCCACATAAAAAAGTTGTAAAATGCAACTTTTAGTATTTTTGCTACAATTCCGGTCAATTGCAATTTTTGACAAAGCTTTTTCACATCCTGTGGCAAACTTGTTCTAGATTCCCAAAAAAATTCAATTTGTATATTTCAAATATATTTGAAATATATAATATTATATATTCGTATTATTCAAATCGTATAATACGATATTTAAAAAATTATCGCCTTTCTAAGAGTGTGCCAATACTTTTTTTACCCACTATAATTGGGTTTTATTAAATTTTATTAAATTGCTCTAGTTTCCCAAAAAAATTCAAGTCGTATAGTACAACACTAAAATATTATCGTCTTTTTAAGAGTGTCCGAATATCAGTAAGAGTCACTGTACATACAGGTTTACGGTTCTGCTTCGACGACATTTTTAACAAAACTGAATTATGCTCGATTATATTCGCAATCGGTTTTGGTTGGTTGATCCTGCAAATGTTGGCTACGTAATCGTTTGGCAAAGTAGTTTTTCCCTGAACTCTCCACGAGTTCATTTACTGTATTGTGTGAACCGTTTATGTTGCAAGTGGATCAAATCATTTTCGAGACAAATCGAGCTACCAATCTTTTCATTCTGAAACAAATTCTAATTAATACATTTGAAATCACAAATATTTTATAAAAAGGAAATTAGCTGGTTAATAGTTGGTTAATAGCTGGATAAAAGTGGTCTAAGTCTTTTTATCAGGTGTTTGATGTTCAGGTACATAGTAGCCTCCAACAGTCGTCTAGACCTCTAGTCTCCAGTAGAAACATCAAAGTAGGTTTAACGTGACTAAAAATTTTCCAAACTGTTGAACATACTGTGGAAATCATAGACCATAAATTCTTAGTATCAGGACATTCGGTTTTACCGAATGATGGAGATTTTGGCGTCGTAGAAATGTGATTAAAGAAAAATAATTTACTGTTTGTCTCCCAAGATTATTATAATGTTATCACTAAGTGCCGGAGAGGTAATAACTTTATTTTAAATAAAATGAAACAAGAGAATTTCAAATCCACAAGATTTTTGGAGGATGTAATTTTTAAAAGAGTAAAGAATTCTAACAGAGAAACAATAAATTGGTTAAAAATATGCTGGATGCATTGTTTGACGACAAAATTGTGCATTGTTTATCAGTCCCACGAAATTATTCAAATTTTCGACCGAGAAAGTGTAATGTCCTCTTAAACGAATAACTGTACGGAACAACAGATAACCTGTTACATGTTCGACCTTCAAAAACACGTTGACACAAATGTGCGCAGACCGTGTCGTTCGGTTTCGAGATTTAGTTTGCAGATGCATAAATGTAACTCGGCGGCTGGTACGATCCCCCTTCTCCCTACAATTATTTGCATGCGAATCCGCGTTTATCACCTCGGATCCCATTGAGCAACCCTTTTTTCAATCACCGATGATATCCGCCACGTGGACTTTTTCGAGATACGAAGACCACGTTTTTATAGCGACCAGTGTTTTGCACAGACGAGGAATTCTTTCGTAACTAACGTGGTCACGAGACTTCTGTGGAAACCGGACCTAACGTGTTCGCGCGTACGCAAGGTCAGATCTTTTACTTTCCCGACTGGTTTGTTATCACTGACGCGTCAAAAGACCGGTAATCTGTGACGGTTACTATGTGCTTTTCAATTAATTGGATCTGAAAATTGCAGAACCCCGTCGCCTCTGCAGAACCATTTCACTTTAATTAAACAATAAAATTCATCGTTCTATCCGAGGCATGGATGGTACTTCGTCTCCTTTGCAGTTCAAACTTTCGACTTCATTTTTCTTCACGTTCATTGGATTGCGGAAGTTTATACCAATCCATATTTTTACCACGCTTGTATTAACTTGCCGTCTTGTTGTATGCGTCAAATTTTGTAATCAAATTTGAAACCACTTCCCATAGTCCAATCTTGTTGAAATTTGTATACACACTTGCTTCCGATGATAATTTAAATTTTCCGCCATAGTCATGGGTTCAAGAATAAAGGAAACAAAAAACAAAAAACCACGAGCGATAGAAGTGAAACTTATTGCTTATTAGGTATAATAATTCATCTGTATCTATACCTAATAAGCAATAAGCCGTGTTGTTGTATGCGTCAAATTTTGTAATCAAATTTGAAACCACTTCCCATAGTCCAATCTTGTTGAAATTTGTATACACACTTGCTTCCGACGATAATTTAAATTTGCCGCCATACTCATGGGTTCAAGAATAAAGGAAACAAAAAACAAAAAACCACGAGCGATAAAAGTGAAACTTATTGCTTATTAGGTATAATAATTTATCTGTATCTATACCTAATAAGCAATAAGCCGTGTTGTTGTATGCGTCAAATTTTGTAATCAAATTTGAAACCATTTCCATAGTTTAATCTTGTTGAAATTTGTATATACACTTGCTTCCGACGATAATTTAAATTTGCCGCCATACTCATGGGTTCAAGAATAAAGGAAACAAAAAACAAAAAACCACGAGCGGTAGAAGTGAAACTTATTGCTTATTAGGTATAATAATTTATCTGTATCTATACCTAATAAGCAATAAGTCTCACTTCTACCGCTCGTGGTTTTTTGTTTTTTGTTTCCTGTATTCTTGAACCCATGAGTATGGCGGCAAATTTAAATTATCATCGGAAGCAAGTGTGTATACAAATTTCAACAAGATTGGACTATGGGAAGTGGTTTCAAATTTGATTACAAAATTTGACGCATACAACAACACGGCTTATTGCTTATTAGGTATAGATACAGATAAATTATTATACCTAATAAGCAATAAGTTTCACTTCTATCTCGCGTGGTTTCCACGCACACGATTTTATTTTCTGTTCCACACACAGTAGTTTAAAAAAATATAGATCTAATGTGTCTATTATATATTTAATTGTATTACTTTAATTCATGTAAATAAAAATTAAAAACGTGGTTCCACGTGCTGTTCTAACCATTCCCTATCATTCTGAGATCGTTGGTTGTCCAAGCGGTAAAAAATTATTTGTCTCCGTTCATTCTCAGTTTAAATTTTCGCGCCACTCGACTTTCGACTTCCGTTACATTGACTTCCGTTACATCAGAAAATTGTTATCCTCAGCAAAGAAGTTTCACTTCAAAAAACAAATTTACTGACGGATGATAAATAAAGACTGAAACTGCTACGCAACGGAAAAGACGACTGGAAAAGGAAAGACATAAAAACGGGATAATGAATTATTTAATCATGACACGATATTGTTTCTTTTATGAAAGATCCTGGTTGAAGTGGTAATTACAATCGATTAGAAGATATGTAAAGAGTAAAAAAGTAGAAAACAAAATATATAATAAAACTTTTAAAAAAAAACGCTTATATTAAGATGCACTAAAAAGAAGAAACTAATATTTTTCCTGGTTCTTCGTAAAATACCGAGTCCAGTTAAATGATTAATAATATTTTTTCCCAAAAATTTAAACAATTAGTTCAAAATTTCTTCTGTTATGAAACTAATGTCGGAATAGGTAGAAAAATTTAACACAAAATTAAATAAAATCATGACATTGGCGACTATAAATAAAAGCGTGGAACGCTAAACTATATTGACGTAATCCTTGTGGGCGCTCCACGCTTTTATTTATAGTCACCTGACTATATATGAACATGATTTTATTTAAATTTGTGTTTAATTTTTCTACCTATTCCGACACTAGAATTTATAAAAGAAGAAATTTTGAACTAATTGCTTAAAATTTTGGGAAAAAATATTATTAATTATTTAACTGGACTCGGTATTTTACGGAGAACCAGGAAAAAAATTAGTTTATCATTTTTAACGCATCTTAATATAAGCGTGGTTTTTAAAAAGTTGTTCTTATATATTTTGTTTTCTATTTTTTTAATCTTTATAAATATCTTGTAATCGATTTTAATTACCACTTCGACCAAAATTTTTTTATCCCGTTTTTTGTCTTGCCTTTTTCAGTCGTCTTTTCCGTTGCGTAGCAGTTTCAGTCTTTGTCTTTTGTCCGTCAGTAAGTTTGTTTGTTTGTTTTTTGTTTACTTTCATTTTTGATCTCACGAGTATGGCGGCAAATATTTTCATCGGAAGTATACAACATTTCAGCAGGATTGGACTATGGGAAGTGGTTTAATATTCAATTAGAAGATTTAACTCGTACAACAATACGGCAAGTTAATATAAGCATGGTAAAAATAGTGGATATGAACTAAAAATTAGAAAGAAAATTAATGCTACTTGAAAAAGGATGTATGTATATGGTTGTACAGGGTGGTCTAGAGTATTTACGTATTAGCACACCATTATCTCCGCTGTTTTTGAAAATAACTTCCTAAGTTTTTTTAGTACAAAGGACTACAAATATGGCAGTGACAATAAATAACAGTATTTTTGTAGTGGAAAGAGTTTTGAAGATTTCAAGATCAACAAATTATTTTAAACAAATAGAAGCATGTATTTTATAGGCATTATTCGATGCAGCTCGTCATTCTCTATAAAAAAGAGTATTAATCCATGTATGTCGACAAATAATTAATTTAAAAGATATTTCAACTTCAATTATCCAAAATTTATTGTAATTGCATGATCTGCACAAATCTCTAACATTTGAGAAACGAGAAAGATTCGTTCCAATGAACGACTAAAATGAATATGGATTGATGTGGACTCAAAGGAATTTCCCTAAATTTTGTTTAAATTATTGTAATTCTTAATATAAATTTCTGTCGACGTAAAAAATCCCATAAGAGTACTTAAAAAGCGATAAACGACTTACAAAAATTTTTATTAATTATTTGCAGGCTGAATAATAACAGAGCAGGAGAGTTATACATGTATTTCTGTCTCTATTTCTGCTTCTTCTTCTTGTTCTCGCTCTTTAATTAATGGGCCCGTTAGTAAATGATGATTTATCGCATCATAAGGTTAAAAGTAATTTTACTCCATATGATTTTACACCACTTTGGTGAGTACTTCAATAATATGGTTCAATGTCAGAAAGTAAAAAGATTTGATTTGTATACAGACTGTACGTATCTTCATATAAATAATCCGATAACCTTCGAACACATTGTTCCATATCGTAATGTAATAAACGTATTATGTATACATATAATGATAACCTATGGTGCATAAATCGTAACACGAATAACTTAAGATCCGAGAGATATACTATCGTTCACGTAGAATTTAATAGATATATTATTACTAGTCGGAGAATTATCAGTTTCCATTCCTTTAATTTCAGTTAATCTCCATTACGAATACATTGTTTCATATCGTAATGCAATAAAAATATGGTGTATATAATGATAACGTTTGATGCATAAAACACGTAATATGAATAACTTAGTCGAGAGACTGCTATCGCTCACGTAGAACTTAATAGATATGTTGTTATTCGTGAAGAAATGATCAGTTTCCATTCCTTCAATTTAATGTAATTTTCATTCCAGATAATACCAGTTATTGATCGAATAATAGTGATTATACAGGGGAATAAAAAGCTATCAAAATTTAAAACATTTTTCCACTATATGTGGAACGTAGGTAATAATTCGAAATTGTTTTTTGTTTAATATTTATTTTATTTAAATTATTCCACAGTTACAGTAACCTCTATAAAAATAACGATACTTCATATGCAAGGATTGTTATGAACAATTTACATAATCTAGAAATTCTATAAGAGTCTTAATTGGTACGAGTGTGGTCATAACATCGAGTTAAAGAAACCTTTTTGTTATTTTTGTAACCAGATTTATAGTATAATGTTTTAATGATATCATGAGACAAAGTAAATAATACCATGCAAATTTTGTTGCAACTTTTGTTTAATATCATTTGTTGTTCTTGATATGGACCGTTTATTTTGAAAGTGGTGTAAATTCATTATTTAAAAAATGAGATATCACATAATTTCTGACTAATTTAGTGTAAACTTTCATTTATAATTAATATCTATTAATTTCTATAGATGTAGGTGTTCTTGTTAAAATTTATAAATAAAATTGGATTAATACAAAATGTATTTTAAATGATATTTCATTTTTCATAATTGAAATTAAATGATTTTTACAATTAGCTAATTAAGAAAAATGGTGTAAGTCCATTTACAGACCATAAATATATATTATTTTAGTTAAATTCCCCTAAAAGAAATTTATATAATCAAATTACATATTCAAGCATGTTTTCCATTCAAGTTGGTTAATCGAGGTCCTACTGCACTTCAAAACATATATACAGTCACTCGGATTAATATTTGGACGTTCTAAAAAACGATAACTTGTTTAATATTGTATTATACGATTTGAACTTCTTTGGGAAGCTAGAGCAATTAGTTTACTACAGAAGGTGAGAAAAAATTGTTTCAAAAATCCTAAAAATTGCATTTTAACTTGTTTATGTGGTGATATATTAAAAATTTTAAAAATACCTTTTGTAAATTGAAAATTTCGTCAGAATCGGTCGACGTTGTAATGAATTACAAACGTTCAAAGATGATAAAAATTGCAGATTTTCACGATTTTCGGCGTATAACTACAATAAATCTAACATCTTCCTTACATCTTTGAATGCCTGTTGTTCTTTCCCGCATCAACTGATTTCGATGAAACTTTCACAGTTCATATAATTGACAAAGATCTACAAAACGTATATTTTATATTTTCAATACAGGCACATATAAAAAACGTTATAAACTGCAACTTCTAGTACTCTTCCTACAATTCCGATCAATTGAAATTTTTGAAGAAATTTCTTTTGATATCCTGTAATGAAATACAGTGGGTAAAAAAAATATTGGCACACTCTTAAAAAGGCGATAACTTTTTAAATATCGTATTATACGATTTGAATAATACGAATATATAATATTATATATTTCAAATATATTTGAAATATACAAATTGAATTTTTTTGGGAAGCTAGAGCAATTAGTTTGCCACAGGATGCGAAAAAAATGTTGTCAAAAATTGCAATTCATCAAAATTGTAGCAAAAATACTAAAAGTTGCATTTTACAACCTTTTTATGTGGGCCAATATTGAACATTTTTAAAATGCGTTTTGTAGATCTATGTCAGTTATATGCACTGGTAAAGTTGATAATAGATAGATGGTTTCGGCGCACAGGTACGAACAAAAATTGGAAAATAAAAAGTTTGCTAAAATATTTCAACATACAAAAAACTTAACAATGTTAAATTTAAAAAATATTTTTGATGGAACCTGTGCGCCGAAACCATCTATCTATTATCAATTTTTTTCGATCGAAAAACTATCTCAATATACTGGTAAACTTTCATCGAAATCGGTTGATGCGAAAAGAAACGACAGGCATTGAAAGATGTAAGAATCTGCAGCTATAGATCTAAAATCGTGAAAATCTGCAATTTTTAACATATTTAAACGTTCATAGCTCAAAACGCATTTTCAAAATTTTCAATATTGGCCCACATAAAAAAGTTGTAAAATGCAACTTTTAGTATTTTTGCTACAATTCCGATGAATTGCAATTTTCGACAAAATTTTTTTTCGCATCCTGTGGCAAACTAATTGCTCTAGCTTCCCAAAAAAATTCTATTTGTATATTTCAAATATATTTGAAATATATAATATATAATATTATATATATTCGTATTATTCAAATCGTATAATACGATATTTAAAAAGTTATCGCCTTTCTAAGAGTGTGCCAATACTTTTTTGTTACCCACTGTAATTGGGTTTTATTAAATTTTATTAAATTGCTCTAGTTTCCCAAAGAAGTTCAAATCAAATAGTACGATATTAAAAGATTTAGTCTTTGTTAGAGAGTCCGAATATTAATCCGAGTCACACTGTATGCATTACGCATTCTGAAATTGTAACTTCCAGACTTATTATTACCTTGTTTATCCTCTGCAATGCACAGCGAAGTTGAAATTGTGCCGAGGTTTTTTTTTCACCACGGATGGTATCCGATTAGCATCCGGTTTTTATAAGCATCGAAATGTAAGGGATGACGTTATCACTAATAAAGGCCCATACTGCCGAGGTTAGACATGCGTGCATACATGTAAAGTTCTAGAAGTGCGAGGTCAAGAGCCACTTAAGAACACTCCGATGCGTTCGTCTGGCGGGATAGATCTCGACATGAATCTTGATCTCCAGCCTCTGTTCACACTGCGTGAAAGTTTCGAGTGGTTTCGTACACGAGGGCCGTAGGTACCATGATGGATGGGCTATTTTTTTCACGGATAGGATCAAGAGAAATGGGATTACATCGTTGGAAGTATCTTATTGCCGGACATAATTACATGCAACCGTCTTTGTTACCTCTCGCCTGAGTTTCCACCCCTTTCTTTTTATTTTTCTGTAAATGGCCAGACACCTTGACCACCGCGCGTCGTATCTCTTCACGTAGACATCTTATGATGAATAACTATTGGGTTGGAACTTTGGAACGAAAGTTCGTAGCGTTTGTAAAATAAAATTTATAGCTAAAATTCAGATATTTATTCATAGATTTATTCAATAAAATATTCTCCATTCTGTTCTATTACTTTTTGTCACTTTCGAGGTAACTTCTCGTGTTATTGGATCGACATATGAATTGAATAAATAGCTAAATTTGGAAACGCTACGAACTGTCTTCCCAACCCAATAATTAGGTAAGTGATCAGGATTTATGGTTACTGCGAAAACGGAAATTCTGATACCTCGTTTTGCAAACGAGCCGTTAGTTACTTTGTTACTTTGTTACTTTGTTAGTTTATTACTTTGGTACTTTGTTACTTTGTTACTTTGTTACTTTGTTACTTTGTTACTTTGTTACTTTGTTACTTTGTTACTTTGTTACTTTGTTACTTTGTTACTTTGTTACTTTGTTACATTGTTACTTTGTTACTTTGTTACTTTGTTACTTTGTTACTTTGTTACTTTGTTACTTTGTTACTTTGTTACTTTGTTACTTTGTTACTTTGTTACTTTGTTACTTTGTTACTTTGTTACTTTGTTACTTTGTTACTTTGTTACTTTGTTACTTTGTTACTTTGTTACTTTGTTACTTTGTTACTTTGTTACTTTGTTACTTTGTTACTTTGTTACTTTGTTACTGTGTTACTTTGTTACTTTGTTACTTTGTTACTTTGTTACTTTGTTACTTTGTTACTTTGTTACTTTGTTACTTTGTTACTTTGTTACTTTGTTACTTTGTTACTTTGTTACTTTGTTACTTTGTTACTTTGTTACTTTGTTACTTTGTTACTTTGTTACTTTGTTACTTTGTTACTTTGTTACTTTGTTACTTTGTTAGTTTGTTACTTTGTTACTTTGTTACTTTGTTACTTTCTTGCTTTGTTAGGTTGTTACTTTGTTAGTTTGTTAGTTTATTACTTTGTTGCTTTGTTACAAAGGAAAGGTTTACACAAGGAAAAGTTTACCCCTTAATTAACCCAACAATTTAGTTATAGATTAGTTATATAGATGCAAAAGAGAAATACAGTGCCAGAAAATAAAGCCACTAAGATTTTTGGTAATATCTTATAATTATTCTGTACTTACCATAAATTTGAGTGTGATTTCAGCATTAATGGATGCCTTTTCTTCACTGGTCAACAATTGTCCTCGTGGCATTTTACTAAAAATACAACATATTACGATTTCAATAAATTCACAGATCTATTTTTACGCAAATCTTTACCTTTCAATTGCAGTGTCACTTCTTTTATTGTACCTAGTTGGACTTATTCACTCAGAATCTAAGCACAAATTAAGTGGCTTTATAGAAATTTTGCACTTATACTTCGCTTCGTGCAGCCAAAAATGTAAAAACACCGAAAAAGTGAACATTTCCGAGCAGATACTCGTAGATTTATGATTAGTACCAATTAAATATAATTGAAGATGAGCAAAAGTAGTAAACTTGACAATATTTAAAAAAATACGTCAAAATATGAATATGTAGCTTTATGGAAATTTCGGAAACTGTAACTATTATTCAAATTATCTTAATATTAGAATGGTTAAAAATGTTGCTTATGTCGTTTAATTTTCTACAAAAAGATGATCAAATATTGTATATATATATATATATATATATATATATATATATATATATATATACACTATATATATATATACACTATATATATATATATATATATATATATATATATATATACACTATATTTTTATCTACACCAGTCTTCCAGATATTTTATAAAATATATTTTCCATATCTATCGTTGGGAACTACTTTCATATCTCACACATTCACAGCTACAAAAAAATACATATCAAATATATTTCAGTACATTACAGTGGGTCCAGTTTTATTACTATCTGAATATGAATGAAGGATGGCGCATGATACATGTAATAGTTGGCCACACACGATCGTAGATCTAATTAATTTATGCTATTAACTGGTTCTAATTGGCTAATAGGTCTAACTGATGTATTTACTAAACCATCTGGAAGCAGTCCAATCACTTTTTCTCACATGGTAATTGTTCCAGAGACAGTTAATGATTGACTACGAGGATTTTCATTAATATACAGTGAACCACGAAAGTATTTGAACGCACTTTAAAACAGTATAACTTTGTATAATGGTACCGAACGACCTGATGTTTTGTAAACAATTACAAGCATTCATTTACTAAATGATTTGCATAATGGATTTTCCAAAAATTAAAATTTACAAGGTTGCATGCAAAAAAAGGATTTATCAAATCTTTTTAATTTGGGTCCTTAATGAAAATTCAAAATGTATGTTTTGTAGATCTATGTTAGTTACCCACATGCTGAAAATTTCATTAAAATTGATTAACATACTCAAAAGCTACAGGTGGTTAAATGTGGTGAAAATCATAGTTTTTCGCGACTTTTGGCCAGTTTCTGCTTTAAATTTTCTGCATATGTATAAGTAAGGCACATCTACAAAATGTATATTTTAAATGTTCATTACGAGCTCTAATAAAAAAGTTATAAATGGTGCCTCTTTTACTTTCTCGTGTAATTCTTAGCAGATGAAATTTTTTCAAAATCTTTTTTGTATGTCATTTGATAAATCAATTCTTCTAATTGCTCGAAAAAGTCAGGTTGTTTGGTCCGATCGTAAAAAAGTATACTGTTTTAAAGTTCGTTCAAATACTTTCCTGGTTCACTGCAAGTATAATTTTAATGGAAACATAAGACTTGAATTTTGAATACATATTTTTGTGTCTGTAACATGTGTATTCGTATTATACAAATAATATATGCCTTCCATGTGCAATATGAAGTCTACGTTATTGTTCGGAGAATATCATTTATCATGACTTGACGGATAGTTCAAACCGCATGTATCATTTTTCAACATTTTTTACGATAGCGATCGCTGCTTCTAACGTATCAAAAGTTCACTCCATACGGTTACTCGTTACTCATAATAACTCAATGATTTTGTTTAAGGAAGTTCTGGAGCTGTATAAAAACGCAACAAAATTTTTGAAAATATGACAAGATATAATTCTTACTAAATTAATACAATTACCAAAGTTTGAGTTAGATTCACTGCACCGTTTAATATTTATGCGACTTAAAGTTTGCACATTTTAACACGTCTTCTTATGGAGTATTCATAAAATTCTTCAACTTCAAACCCTATTTAAACCTTGAAAAAAAATCAAACTACAAGTTCCAGTTTTTTTATATATACTAAAAATTATGTATTTAATTATGTTCAAAATTTATTAGGATTCACTGGACACTTACAGAGCAAAAAATTATAAACTTTTACAAAACTTCAAATTTATCGTGTTGACCAGTGTAGACCACTGAATATAGCTACTATTGGGAAAGTACAATTATTCACAAAATACATATACAATTTTTTGTAATATGAAGACAATTTGATTAAAAAATAAATATAACATGACATTCGCTAATTAAACGAAGGCGTTTTTAATTAATCTATTTTTTTCATGCAAATATACTTGTGAATGGCTTTCATTGCTAATATATTGATGGATTTCGAATTTCTTGTACTTTTGTCTCCCATTGTACCTCCAGAACATCCTTAACCTTTATGGCAATGGCCGATCATTCATATATCCGAGTAGAAATACGTGAAGAACAATAAACGTGAAAAGTAATGAAAATTATGAATTAAATACTTTCAGTAATATAGTAAGTGTAATTATAATATTCTCCCTGTGACAATGTTAAACCGACAAACCCTTTTATGATTGTATGAAAAAGTACTAAATATTGACTTTAATCAATATATATATATATATATATATATATATATATATATATATATATATATATATATATATATATTTATATATATTATTAATATGAAAAAGTACTAAATATTGACTTTAATCAATTATATATTAATATATATATATTAATTATTAATAAAAGAGAATCAGTTCGTTTTCCTTTTACACGATATAGGATGATCAAATTCGACATTTGAAATTTGATTGTTTCGAGAAAGCATTCAATAATTTCCAAACATTAAAATTTATTTGGCAATCATCAATTATTTGGCAAGCAACAATGTATTGTTTTATATCTGACGAACGAATAAGAATATTTATCATTTTGTTATTGTCTTTTTTACATGTGGTTTTCTTCTTTATTATGTTCGTTTAAACATAGGGAAGTTCCCCTAGCAGTGGACACATAAGTTTTTGTTTAAATATAAGAAAGTATATAATGCCTTATTTTTTTACTTATTCATAAATTAACAGCATTAAAAATCTGAATGAAGTGAAAAGTAGTCAACATTTTCGTTGTCTCTCGCTACACATAAACAAATATGGTACTTAACTTTTGATAACTGACAATATGTAAGCAAGCTAAGACAACGATGCCACGAGTTAAATGTTTGAAAATGTAAAATGATGTTTTAACGAACAGCTCTAAAATGGTTCCCAGTCTAAATAAAGAGACAACGACAAGGGTGAGAGCTAAATTTTTATATTGCTTACAATCAGAGCATTCACTCAATGAAAGGAGTATTCACTCGTATCCTCGCTAAGCAAAACGTTCTAGAAAGGTTTTATTCGGCTGACACGCGCGAATAAAACAAGAACATGCTTACTTAGTGTCTTGTTTCAAACCCCTTAACTACTATGGCGCGCGAAAAACGAGCGATCGTCTTTTTGTGGTACCCTTGATGAATCGACGTGCATCGTCGAAACTAATATTGAGCGTCTTGAAAATCCTGTTTGCTGGGCTTGCAAATCATCAGCCGCTGCTACTTCTGGCAGGCAATTTCGTATAAATCCACCGTGCTTGTACTTCATTTGTAGTACAATTGCATCGTTTCCATGTCACGTGCAAATACTTTATCAACATTTTCGCGATTGAACGACTGTTTGCTTTAATTAAGTACTACTATTACTAGATTTATCGCACCTTAACTACCGATAATGATCACCGAAAAATTACTGTTTTGTCAGATATGCAAACTCACCCTATGAGCAATACATATCGGGTGTCGTTCACGATTGGATTTCTTGGCCGTCTCAACAGTCCTCGCTTTAAAAATTGAATTATTTTACATGTTGGGACACAAGTTTGTGTCGAAATCAATTTTATTTTTATTTTTACTTCCCACAATTAATTCAGAACATTTTTGTTTCGTATAAAGATCCACAGTCTAATTATTACATATGGTAGTATCTCTAATCAATTACTAAACATTTACAATTACGAAAGTATTATATTATATATTGTTTGATTTTCATATCCATAAAAATCATATAGAATGGAATTATTCTAGGTTGGAGGAAATAGTTAAACGTGTAGCGATCGTAATAAGCTTTAAGCAAAATTCAAATGGTTTCGGCGCGTTGGTTCGATCAAATCAATACTTTAAACACTATTTGCAAATTATCACATTTTATCACGACGTTTCGATCTAGATTCAGATCATTTTCAAGAGATTAACATAAATAACATTGTGTCTGTAACAAAACAAAAAAATTTTTTTAAATTTTAACTTATATTAAGAATCAAAAACAAAAGTGAACCATATTATAGGAAGAAAACACAAACAAACATGTTACTCACTTGCGCAGTGTCACAAAACAATTTTAAAATAGAAAAATTAGAAAAATTAATAGTCTGTGTAGGACCTACATGTTGCTGCCTGGACAGTCATCACGGTAGTGAAAAACGTATAGACGCTAGGAAAAACAATGGCTGATCATGTACTGTGTGCTGATCAAATGTTTTCGGCGCGTTGGTTCGATCAAATCAATACTTTAAACACTATTTGCAAATTATCACAACGTTTTATCTTGACGTTTCGATCTAGATTCAGATCATTTTCAAGAGATTAACATAAATAACATTGTGTCTGTAACGAAACAAAAAATTTTTTAAAATTTTAACTTATATTAAGAATCAAAAACAAAAGTGAACCATATTATAGGAAGAAAAAAACAAACAAACATGTTACTCACTTGCGCAGTGTCACAAAACAATTTTAAGATAGAAAAATTAGAAAAATTAATAGTCTGTGTAGGACCCACATGTTGCTGCCTGGACAGTCATCACGGTAGTGAGGACGCTAGATCGAAACGTCGAGATAAAATGTTGTGATAATTTGCAAATAGTGTATAAAGTAGTGATTTGATCGAATCAACGCGCCGATAACATTTGAATTTTGGTTGGAGAAAATGTTTAATTTTCGAGTTCAAACAGCTCCGAGTGCAAAGGGTGTGTAGAAACTGTTTCACAGTTTGATCTCGGAGTGTAATTGAGAAGGATCATGGCCATCACTTCGATCGGCGGCTAATGAAGCCCACTATTTATATCCTTCCCAGATGTCAGCAAGTTTTTGTTGCACTTGAAATCGGAGGTCTTGATACGACTTTGTTAGGATCTTGTCTGAAACGTTCAATTTTTCGTCACCCTAAAAATGTTCGCTCGCCAGTGACTTTTTTCCTTGACGGACACCCGAGGCACACCCATGTCATCACTTACGTCGACTTACGACACATTTTTTATCGCATTTTTGCGTCGACGCGATGATTAAAAGCTGACAGGTGGGACTAGTGTTCCTGATTTCTCAACATTTTTCATTTCTCGAGAAATGAGAAATAAGACTATATTTCTCGAGAATTCTCTAGAATTTTGAATGAAATAAAAAAAATTGGAAAACTTATGATATTTGGAAAAATTTATCGGAAGCGCAAAAAACATTAACTCAATGTTTATTCCTGTCCAATATGTACATACCTTTAAAAACAACGAAAAAATAGACGCTAAAAATAACCGATAAATTCATTCATCTGAAACCAAACTTTTATGAAACGAAACATTACGCTTTTTTTCTGGTAACAAAATCTGTAGCCGTAGAAAAATTTCTTTCATTTTGTGTGGATGTTGGCTTTATTGTATATAGAACATCCAAAAGTTGCTGCAGATTGGGTTATGCAATTAGTAATATGCAATTTGAGTTAACTAAAAATTCATTTCCGTAAATACGTTATAAAATCAATGAGATGAACGAGTATTTCTTGATGAGAAATAAATGAGAATTTCCTAAAATATGTTATAAAATAAATGAGAATTTTCCTAGATTTAAATTTCTTGAGAAATACCGTAATTTCTCGAGAAATGAGAAATAACCGATTATAAAATTTCTCGAGATTTTCTCCTTTTTTTTCAACCGTAAACTAACACGTAACTCGCGGAATCTGATCCCACTTCTGAAATTGTAGTATCCAGAAAAATGAGTAATTTATTATTATTATTATTATTATTATTCTTATTACCATTTTGAATTTTATAATTTTGATAAAAAAATTTGAAATCTACGTCTAAAACAACTTAGAGATACCAATTTTCTAAAAATTTATTGCAGAATTCACTGAGTTATCGAATTTTGTCCATTCCAGCCGGATTTCGGCCACTGTGCGACGCACAGTGGGCCAGAATCGCTCGCTAGCTGTTCATGAGCTAAAAAATGAAAGTCGTCATATCGATTTTTAACCAATGCACAGTGATTCTTAAATGTCCATTACATTCGAAAACGATAATATTAATTAAAGTTATTAAAAACTCTCGTTACTATAAGCGTTCAAAGATTAAACTTTTTCAGATACGATTTATCACCGAAAAAATTCCGTTTCTTCATAACGATGTCCTAGAAAACCTACTGAAGATTAAGTGCCTAAATTTTTTTTATGTGAAGAATGTATATCTATGTTGAGAACGCACCAGGAACTAAACATCATTGTTCATAATTTATTATAAAAAAAAATATTTAGTCTACTAAGGAAAATCGTCAAAGTTTTTCACCTTTGACAAGGGATAAAGTTAACATTTTCAGCGATTCACATGGTCTAACATAGTGGAACATATTCGGCAAGATCTCCTCTAAAAGATCGCGTAAAATTCACGTCCCCTCTCGTCCCCCCCCGGAAATTATGACGGTTTGAAGCGTCGCGTGACACGCGCTCAGTGATGAGTTCGATCGAAATCGTGGCCAAAATAGGAAGGAGTACGGTGGTGTGACAAAAAAATGTTTCCTACAAAAATAATCAGTAATCTGTACTCTACAAATCTCAATACAAAAAATTTAAAGAATTTTTTTTTTTTAATATAAAATTGAGGTCGCGTTGATTATTTATTTATCACGATATATTTTTTATTTAATAACATTATAGCTGACGTCAAGACGAATCCAACGACCTATTTATTGTGGCCTTTAAGTTTTGAAATAATGGTGAAATAGGCCTGAACAGCCAGTTTTCAATTATTATTTATTATTCACACGATTTTTCAGACATTTCCGGTGGTGTGACAAAAAAATGTTTCGTACAAAAAGTAATCAGTAGTTAGTTTTCTACAAATTCCAATATAAAAAATTTAAAGAATTTTTTTTTTTTAAATAAAAAATTGAGGTCGCGTTGATTATTTATTTATCACGATATATTTTTTATTTAATAACATTATAGCTGACGTCAAGACGAATCCAACGACCTATTTATTGTGGCCTTTAAGTTTTGAAATAATGGTGAAATAGGCGTGAACAGCTACCGAGCCATTCTGGCCCACTGTGCGACGTAGCGTTGACAGGTGGTGGAATGGGTAGGCACTGCGGCAACTATCGTGTACAGCTCCTGCGGCAACTATCGCGACATTACTGTACTAGAGGTGTGCGAAATTTCGGGAATTTCCGAATCCCAATGCTTGGTCGGGATGTGGAGGACAGAATGTGTACCCTCGTATCAGATCGGGATGGGATCCCGAAAATGTTCGGGTTTCCCGAGAATAATCAATTTTTATCGGTCGTAAATATTAAATAATTTGAAAATTAATGTTATCAGCGCCCGGTTCGATCAATCTCTAAATAATACAGCCATTTTGCAAGTATACCCAAACGTTTCGGTTCTGATTTGAACCATTTCATGGTAATCTGCGTTTAATATTAATATTTTAATAGAGAGGGTAAAAGGAAGGGGTGTTTTGTCCTAGACCCGCTAGAGGAGTCATCATGGGACTCAAAATTTTACTTTGAAATGCCATCACAGTTGATTACATGTAAAGGCACCGAACTTATTTGTACAGGGTGTAAAGAAATGTTTGGTCCTGACTGCCATAGGCGTATTCTACACGTGAAAAAAGTTGCCGCAAAATTGTTCTTGACCTTGAAATTCAAGGGCAAATTTTTGTATTATTGCATTTTATTCTACGCATCATGGGGACAAAAAGTGTCAAGGGAACTATGGGTGAGTTGAGTTTTGACTCAACTATGATGCGCAGAATAAAATGCAATAATACAAAAATTTGCCCTTAAAATTCAAGGTCAAGAAGGCCGCTTATGGCAGCCAGGACCAAACATTTCTTTACACCCTGTACACCTAATACATAAACGAGTGTAGTTATCATAGTTATCGAGCATCCTACCGTTTAATACGATTCGAAGCCAATTGTCAATAAAATATTAGGTTCGAACTAGGCTCAGCTAATAAAGTATATTTTCTTCTGACTCCGTTTACGTTCGTACGAGCTATCTGTTTGCTAATTATCGACAATTTGCAGTACATCGTCGACCTGTTCTCGAAGCGAAGCGAAAGTCTATGTTCCGCGAACGTATCGTGACATGAATAAATAATATTTGGTTTTGTTTCATGCAAATGGGCAATATTGATACATTACAACACATACGGTCAAGTATAATGACCTCTTTTCGAATTTTCCTTTCTCGCGCGTGCGCGTGCGCAATTCTTCACGTGTGCTCAAGAATTATTTCTGGTTTTTACAGATACTTCCAAAAACAATGACGCATATTTGAACATGCGCAACGCGTCAACCATCCATTTTTTCAATGTAGAAAAAGAATGGATTAGCAAAATACCAGAAAATCTAATATGCGTTTTAACAAAAATTAATTTATGATTTCCTTTATTTTCAGCACGAGAAATATTTTAATAAACAAGAAATTTAGTCCTCGTTCTGACTGTAATAACATAATTTGCAAAAAACGAAATTTGAGACTTGCCATTTCTTAACATCTTAAGAATTACGTCACAGTATATTTTTTTGCGATAGCATGATAGACAATAAAAAACTGAATTTAGTGGATACCAGCTTTTTGACCTTGAAATGACTTTGATATGATATGTAAAGGTCAACCCGACGTAAACAACGTGCAATCTTTGCTGAAACACGAAAGTTTTAAACTTCCACGTTTAATCCGCTTCAACATGATTATTCTTGCTCAAGGTCATTTCAAGGTCAAAATGGTGGTATCCACTAAATTCAGTTTTTTATTGTCTATCATGCTGTAACAAAAAAAATATACTATTCCACTAAAAAAAACATCGGTGACATTGTAATTTCATTTAAATACACGACATAAAAAATTTTTTTCTTCATTATTATATTGCCCCCCTGCAATAGCGTCACTTTGTCCTCTGGAGTTTTCTGATAGGACTGTAAATACGAAAGATATTTAGGTGTTATCATTTATGCGGGACACCCTGTATATTACAGTAATTTCTCAATCGTAGTCCTCGGTCGCCTCTGCAATCGTAGTCCAGTGCCTACCCATTCCACCGCCTGTCAACGCTGCGCCGGGCAGCAGGACGGCGATGTAGATGTCGGCTCGGGTATATCGGTGTGAACACCACTACATTGACTCGAGTGAATCGAATTTTCAAACTACTTAATTTTCATTATTTTTTTATGAGATTTTACTGGCTTATTCCTGGCATTTTTCTGATTAAAATCATACCAAACACGATATAATTTGGCCAATATTTAGTGGTTTAATCGACGATGAAAGTTTTACTTACAAGAAGGACAGCGTGTTTGATCTATGCCGGCGACGGGGACTCTTCGCGTCTCTTTCTTTCCAATACGCTCTTCTTCGTTGCGTTCGAAACTTTCATCGTCGATTAAACCACTAAATATTGGCCAAATTATATCGTGTTTGGTATGATTTTAATCAGAGAAATGCCACGAATATGTTGGTGAAAGTTCCATAATGATATCATCGAAACTAAAGAAGCTAAGGTCTTGGTGTTTTATTGTGATGACGCACGGGCCTTTAAACTGTGCCGGCGACGGGGACACGCTTCGGCCACGCGATCCTATTTCATTCTGTCCTTCTCTACGTTCGGCTTGTCGTTTGAAGTCTCAGCGCGGTAGGGTAGACGCAGTCATAAATCAAAAAATAGCCACCCTCCTTGATCGTAGTCCGTTCATAACACGGGTGTTGGGACTACGATTCAGAAATTACTGTATAATGAAGATAGCTGTCAAATTGTAATGTAATTGCTAAAGAAATATCTTGTACACCGTTTTGAAAAACGCGTCTAAAGCTTACGAATATAATTTTTGTATAAAGATACAAATTTTCGATTTCTTCAAAATATTACTAGGTCCTAACCACTTAAATATTAATATTCTATATCCAGTTCTAAGCAGACTTATCGAGATGGTTGAACATAATTCTTCTATTTGCTTCGCCCATTCGTCTTGCATTTTTTCGATAAACTTGTCTACTAACATCTCACTTGAAAGCATATCGAGTATTTCCAACAGCTGATGCATGAATAACGATTGCTGTAATCGTATTACTCCGATCGATCAGATGCTTCTTACGCGTGGTACCTTTTTATTTACATTTCCAATAAGTCTTTACTCCCGTTTGATCGGGGGGTATGATCGTAAATAACGTTTCTCAGCTAATAAACAACGCATTATATGGATCTTCCGTTTGCAGACACTACGGAGGAATGTTAACATGGTGTAAGAAGAAGAAAATAAGGAAAAAGGAGGCATTCAAGAAAATTTATTTGAACGCGGAACTCTGGAACCAGAACTGCCTGAGTGAGTACAACTTGATATAACTAGCAAAAAATAATTGATTAATGCTCGCTGTATCGTTTGTTGCAATTTCCGTGCAAAGAAATCGTGATCGTTTCATAAAACAACGATATTAATGCGTTTTGCAACATGTAAACCGGGCGAAATTAATAGAATTGTATCTACGATGTTGATGCCTGAAGAAACAAAATAGCAAGATGTCTCGAACATATAATAAACTAATCCGTATTAATGGCTCTCCTATTCGTTCGTATGTTAGCCCTTGCTAGTGATTGTTTAACATAAATAAACTTGAATAGGCTTGCGCAAGCTCATTATAGTTATTCATTACGGTGCAACGAAACCGGACACCGTACTTTACGATGTGGACTACGTACGTTCACTGTAAATGCGAAAAATGCTGTGCAACTTCGACTGAAAAGAAATAATTCAAGTTTATTATATCCAGCTCACACATTATTAATAATTTTATCCAGTTTGCAAGTTTATTGTGGCTAGTTTGAAACCCTCATTACGAAGATAGTGGCTCGATTTTTTAAGGCGAAGGGTAGTGTTGATGAATATAAATATCCTTACAATTAGAAGAGCTTCCTCTGTCTGTGACCTTGAGTGACCTTGAGTCATTATAGTCACTGAATTCTTAATAAAACGGGATTATCATCGCAGGTGCTTAAACAGGGGTGGTAGGGTTAAAAAATGAAGGTGACCTTGAGATTTCTAAAAAAAAACAAAAGCAAATATTTTTATGGCATCGTGTAAGCCCCATCGAACCATACTATCTTTTAAAATAACAATGATATTTGAGGTGTAAACGTTAAGTGACTCACCTTGTATATATGAGCCGTTTCTTTTAAAAGTGGCCTAATTCCATTTAAGTTTAAATTGAGATATTTAAGAGCTTGCGTTTCAATGAAATTAAAAATATACATATAGGATACCAATGTATCACACTCCTTAAGTGTATCTAAGAGATTTAAATTTACAATTTCTATTAAAATAATAACAATTACTAAATGAATAATAAGTGTCTTCTCACCAAGAATGGACTTAAGGCACATTGAAAATTAACAACTAGATTTGTCATAAAATTTGAAACAGCCCAAGTCCATTCGATATCATTTAAAATACTTGAATTGAGAAGACAATATTCAATTTATTTTATATTTCACTAGAAAACTTGGAAATGACCATTTATGCAATTTCAGAAATTTTCTAAATATATATATATATATATATATATATATATATATATATATATATATATATATATATGTATATATTATTGTATATATATATATATGTTGTGTATACACACACACACGCACAATATATATATATATATATATATATACAATATATATAACTATAATTATATATATATATATTATATAATATATATATAATTATAATTATATATATAATATATATACATATATATATAATATATAAAATATAAAAATATAAAAATATAAAATATACAATATCAACATCTAATATAATGTAACTATGTATTGCATTTAATATTTTATTTTAATCAATTGTATTAACAGTTGGTGTGTATTCATAGAAATCAAAAGGAAATTATTTCATACGTTCAGTAAATTTTTTTAGAGCGTTTCGAAGTCGGTTTAATTTTTTTTAGAAAATTCTTTTATTTCACACTTTTTAGTGGAACGAGTAGTTTTTGTAGAACATCGTAGGATTGTTTTTTGGTCTTATTGTTGGTATAACAATAGTTATTATCAGTAACAAATTCTATTTTTTGCAAGTGGCATTATCGCAGCAGTATATCCTATTAAATGTGAATAGGTTCTTTGCTATAACAATAGTTATTAACAATAACAAATTACATAAATTTGCACATACTCTGCAAGATGCAAATGGTTTCGTACCTATTGGTGCATCCATCTCGGCGTAATCGGTGAACATACATAGAAAAAAAAGCGAAAAAAGGCTCATACAGGTTGAATTAAGTATCCCTCTTTTTTCGAAGTCGGTTAAAAATGTATTTTTTTAGCCTCTACAAGAAAAAATGAAACAATACAAGTTTTCCTCATGAAACGGAACAATGACCTTGAAAAAAACTATGCAAAAATAATCAGAAAGAAAACACTTTTCGTCTGTAGTATTTCTCCTTTGATACCATCTAAATTATGCCGTATATATTTTTTGTGATATTAAGTTTTAAGATGTAATACTAATTTAAATATTTTGATAGACAATAAAACGCAGTTTTTGAGCCTATCTGCATTCCCCGGCTTCGGTTCGGGTATTTGAGGTTTTCTTAAACTACAGTGGGTAAAAAAAGTATTGGCACACTCTTAAAAAGGCGATAACTTATTAAATATCGTATTATACGATTTGAATTTTTTTTTGAAACTAAAGCAATTAGTTTGCCACAGGATGCGAAAAAGAATTTTGTCAAAAATTCCAATTGATTGGAATTGTAGCAAAAATACTAAAAGTTGCATTTTACAATTTTTTTATGTGGGTCAATATTGAAAATTTAAAAAATACGTTTTGTAGATCTATGTGAATTGTATGCACTGGTAAAGTTTCATCGAAATCGGTTGATGCGAAAAAACCAGTGGGATTGAAAGATGTAAGAATCTGCAGTTATAGGCCGAAAATCGTGAAAATCTGCAATTTTTAACATATTTAAACGTTTATAGCTCATTGCAACGTCGACCGATTTTGACGAAATTTTCAGAATATGTTTAATTGACACAGGTCTACAAAACGTATTTTTTAAATTTTCAATATAGGCCCAGATAAAAAAGTTGTAAAATGCAACTTTTAGTATTTTTGGTACAAGTCCAATCAATTGCAATTTTTGACAAAATTCTTTTTCGCATCCTGTGGCAAACTAATTGCTTTAACTTCTAAAAAAATTAAAATCGTATAATACGATATTTAAAAAGTTATCGCCTTTTTAAGAGTGTGCCAATACTTTTTTTACCCACTGTAAATGACTTCGATTGTGGATTCGAAACGTAGAAACCAAAGTCAGGTATTTCTTAATATATTTAATGATTTACCTTTTTAAATTACACCTACTTGCTTTTCCAATAAATGCATGAAGTCCGTTGTTTAGCCATTAGAAACAAAGGAGATACAGTGACTCCCACTAATATTCGGACACTCTTACAAAGACGATAACTGTTTTAATATTGTACTATACGATTTGAATTTTTTTGGCAAGCTAGTGCAATTAGTTTGCCACAGGATGTGAAAAAAATTTGTGAAAAATCGCAATTCATCTGAATTGTAGCAAAAATACTAAAAGTTGCATTTTACAATTTTTTTATGTGGGTCAATATTGAAAATTTAAAAAATACGTTTTGTAGATCTGTGTGAATTGTATGCACTGGTAAAGTTTCATCGAAATCGGTTGATGCGAAAAAACCACAGGGATTGAAAGATGTAAGAATCTGCAGTTACAGGCCGAAAATCGTGAAAATCTGCAATTTTTAACATATTTAAACGTTTATAGCTCATTGCAACGTCGACCGATTTTGACGAAATTTTCAGAATATGTTTAATTGACACAGGTCTATAAAACGTATTTTTTAAATTTTCAACGTGGGTCCACATAAAAAAGTTGTAAAATGCAACTTTTAGTATTTTTGCTAAAAGTCCAATCAATTGCAATTTTTGGCAAAATTCTTTTTCGCATCCTGTGGCAAACTAATTGCTTCAGCTTCAAAAAAAAATTCAAATCGTATAATACGATATTTAAAAAGTTATCGCCTTTTTAAGAGTGTGCCAATACTTTTTTTACCCACTGTAAATGACTTCGATTGTGGATTCGAAATGTAGAAATCAGAATCAGGTATTACTTAATATATTTAATGATTTACCTCTTTAAATTACACCACTTGATGTTCCAATAAATGCATAAAGTCCGTTGTTTAGCCATTAGAAACAAAGGAGATACAGTGACTCCCACTAATATTCGGACACTCTTACAAAGACGATAACATTTTTAATATTGTACTATACGATTTGAATTTTTTTGGCAAGCTAGTGCAATTAGTTTGCCACAGGATGTGAAAAAAATTTGTGAAAAATCGCAATTCATCTGAATTGTAAAAAAAATACTAAAAGTTGCATTTCACAACATTTTTATGTAGACCTATATTGAAAATTTAAAAAATACGTTTCGTAGATCTGTGTCAATTATATGCCCTGTGAAAGTTTCATCGCAACCGGCTGATGTGGAAAACAATGACAATGATTGAAAGATGCAAGAATCATGAAGGCCGAAAATCGTGAAAATCTACAATTTTTACCATATTTAAACGTTTGTAGCTCATTGCAACGTCGACTGATTTTGACGAAATTTCCAGAATATGTTTAATTGACACAGGTCTATAAAACGTATTTTTAAAATTTTCAACGTGGGTCCACATAAAAAAGTTGTAAAATGCAACTTTTGGTATTTTTTTTATAATTCCGATCAATTGCAATTTTTGACAAAATTCTTTTTTCGCAACCTGTGGCAAACTAATTGCTTTAACTTCTAAAAAAATGTTCAAATCGTATAGTACAATATTAAAACAGTTATCGTCTTTTTAAGAGCGTCCGAATATTAGTGGGAGTCACTGTATCTTGAAAAGGTACAACACATTTTGAGGCCTTTCATCGAAATGTACAAGATCGACTTTGTGGGCATCTAACGATACATACAGTGCACTGCAGCGGTACCCACGAATGTATTCGAGCGCCATTTCAATCAGAATAACATTTTCAAAAGTGGAACAAACGAATTCACCTTTTCTTCTGATCAAGTTCAAGCGTTGATTTACTCAATGACGTGCAGACAAGATTTTGAAAACATTGGAGTTGGATTTAAAGCATAAACTTTCTAAAACTTTTTCATTTGAGCTCCTTCTGAAAATTTAAAATATGCGCCTTGTAGATCCATGTTAATTGTACACATGATAAATATTTCATCGTGATCGATCAACGTGCACACGAGCTACTATTAAAATATTATTAGTTAACATAGTTCTACAATACACATATATTAAATTTTCATAACTGGCTCAAATTAGAAAAAGTTTAAGAAGTGTATTTTTTCATATAATTCCTATCAATTGCAATTTTTGACAAAATTCTTTTTCGCAACCTGTGGCAAACTAATTGCTCTAGCTTCTAAAAAATGTTCAAATCGTATAGTACAATATTAAAACAGTTATCGTCTTTTCAAGAGTGTCCGAATATTAGTGGGAGTCACTGTATTTAGGTGGCCTCCTCAAAAACGAGTCTTCGAGTTATTTCCAAACAAACTGCAAACTATTTAACGGCTTCCACAATCCTGCTGTTGCTGTTAAGAACATTTACTATTGACAACAAGCAGATTATCAGCAGTGATTACGTCGCCGTGTGTCAGTGGTAGTGCCGTCACTTCAAAGTTCGCTTATCACAGCGACAGATCTTTCGGAATGACCTGACAGGTTCGTTCAGGTTCCCGGTGCTCTGGTGTTAAAGCGATTATCCTTCGATTCGCGGCCGTATTAAAAGCTAAGTAGCAATAAATGTCTTCCCCTTATCGGGAGACAGCCCCAGTCGTCTCAATAGAAACGCCCCTTAGAAAACTTCCAGGCGAACAATTTTTTCCAGAATATGTGGATCCACCGGTTTGCGAGCCGTCATAGGTAACAGCAATTTCTATCGCGTGGAGATCAGCGCCGTCGTCCGGTAATGTTTTGCCGTGACGAAGAAATTTCCGCGTTCCGAACGATGAGGAATCCGCAGTGGCTGGGTGTTGTTGACGCGGGCTCGAATAATCTTGTTACAGTAGCCGGGACTGGCAGCCAGTGTCAACCCTTTTTTCTCCGGACGCACGTGCATTGACATGTAGCATCTGGTCGGTGGATGTCGCCGTATAGCAATTGAACGTAATGATATTCTGGTATCATGCGAGTTACGTCGCCCGTTTTCCCTCTCCCCGCTCGCTCCCTTTCCTCTCCTCCGGTTCGCTCCTGTCTCTTGTCCTCCTTTTCCACCCCCCTGATCTTTCTTTCTTCCCCAGACCCCTCCTGCAACCCTGCCCTCTGTACCCCTGCCACTTTCTGCCACTATAGCGGCTGTTAGCCGGCGTGTTGGCCATTGACCGACCTTCGCAGTTGAACTGTGCCGCCAGAAGATAGAAGTAGCTCCTTTCTCTCCGGATTCCCTCTTTCCCTCTATCTTTCCCGATGCACCGTGTCTTTGTCTCCTTCGTTCCCTGCCCGGGTGTACGCGCTAAGAATGCCTCTGTGCGTGGAACGAAAGAAGTCCTTCCTGGCAGCGGGAACTGGGATCCTAGAATCGATGCTGCGGGAAAGTAATCCCCTGTTCGTGTCCTGCGTCTTTTATTATTCCACCAACCGGCGTTGTTACTCGTCCCTGCGATCGTTTCGTTGATTATTTTCCGAACGTCGCGTCGTTAGGCCACTCTCCTCGGTCCATACGAGAGTTAATAGGATTTCTAGCGTTGTCCGATTACTCGGGACTCTACCCTGATCTATTTAATAACACGTTTTTCTGCCTGATTTAACCGCCATCCCATGACGGATTTGTAACCGCCGCGCTGCGCCACTAGGCATCACTCACCTGGTGCTTCCTCGATTTCTGTCACTTCTGTCAGTCCCCGAGGAACGACGGTATCACATTTATTAAACAATATTTAAGAGAACTATACAGGGCCGGCGCACAGTGGGCTGGATCGAGAAATTTAGTGACATCTTATTATAACTCTTGAACCATAAGAGATATCGGGATGAAATTTGCACTAAAATTCATTAAAAAAATAGTCAATTTTAATTGCAGACAAATCAAATTTTTTTTATTTTGTTAAACAATAATTTTTAATTAATTTTCATTGATATTTTTTATTAAAATAAAATTGTTTAAGTATAATCTTTCAAACTATTTTTGACTTACTAAATATGTATTTTATATTTACATTTCATGTAATGTTTTATGGAATACGCAAAATATAAATTCGAGAAATCTTTTCATAATTAACGCATACCAAATGTACCGGGGAGGTAAAAACGCCTCACAAGTGTGTCAAAAGATATTCCTTATAATAATTTATAATGATTATAAACAATTTTTTCAATTTAATTGTTTAAAAATCATGTTGATCTTCGTTATTTCGTATTATTTCATGTATGTGAAATACGTTGATAGAAGATAAAAATATGAACAAAAATATAACAAATATAAAAGATAAGCCAATTAATCTAACCATTACGTTTTTAAATTGAAGTTAACAGGTAAACTGTTGGTCAATTTGTTTAGTTTAATTAATTATTAAAGCTGCAGCTTCTGGATATCTGCAGGCATAAAAACTGAGATTAAAATGATTACATTCAACAAATATTGTCAGATATAAAATGTTATCTAATTAACATACTACTTTAACTGCATAGATGATTAAATTAACAATTGTAGTGCATTAGGATGTAACGTTTTCACTTGCTTTAGCACAGCATAAACGTCTCGCGTCTCGATAATCTGAACAGTTCGCTAGAAGAGTCTCTTAATTGTTAACCTTGATTCAATGACAGATATACTTACCCAAAAATAGTGATACTCACTAAGAAAAACTAAGAAACTATTAGTCAAGTTATATCAGTACCGTTCATTATATTTTTAACAATAAAATTAATAAATTCATTATATTGTTGTTAAAAATTACATACTTTTTTTAGGTAGGTATGAACTTTTAATGCAATTCCAAAAATATTCATATTTCGATGGTACTTAATTACTTATGCATTATTATATGTGAGTGCTATACGCCAGGTGACACGTCCCGATAACTTTAAACAATAATAATTTGTTTGGGCGGATCGGGGCGGATGTGATTTTTATGGGGATATGTAGAGGAAGGTCTAATGAAAATGATCTAATTTGTCCGACGAGGTCCAATTAGGTCCACTAAAAGATATACCTCGCAAATTTAAAGAAAGTATATAGATTTTATTCATTTAATTAAACATTAATTTTTAATACATTGCGAGTGAATATCCTCAACTAACAGCGTTAATTGTTACCCCAAAGGACTGTTTTCCATTTGCACAAAAGAGGCAGATGAAATATTAAATGGGGTAATCAGGACACCTCGATGAAAAGAAGCAATTTTTCGCTGAAGAATACTGCATCCTAAATGTCTATCTTTGTGAATTTATATTAACTATAGTTTTTGTGGACCAACATTAATTTTTTTAGTTTCGATGTTGATGGACATTTATGAAGCAATACAAATTTATTAGAAATCAATATGGGGAGGTCTGTTCTTTCGTGAAGTGTCACTAAATTTTTCGATCCAGCCCACTGTGCGGCGCGAGGCGGGTTCAGCGCGTTCGCGGAACCCGGCCCCGCGTTTTGTAGGGCCCCGCGGTCTACGAAAACTCAGAGAAAAATCTACGAGAAATCAGATATTTTGCAGGACCCTCTGTATACTATATTGAATATTCGAGTCTCAGATTTTGTGTCTCTGTTTTTTGAAGACAATTGCCATCTTGCGGCGCGGAAAACGGAAATTATTTGATTACGCAGGACACGAGGAATCGTCGACGATTAGCGACGAAGAATACATCCGTATACATTACTTTTTAAAAATAATAGATTCTGCGTTAGTGTCATTTAAAGGTAGATTGGAATTGTATGCAAATCACCAGAATATTTTTGGTTTTCTATATTTGAATGAGATTGCGAATTTAGATGACGTATATTTATTAAAATGTTGTCAAGATCTTCACTTACATTTGGAAGGAGATCTCGACGGAACTGAAATGTTTGGATGTTCCGGTCGATAATGCAAGCCAATTATTCGGCTCTAGATGCGATGAAATACATTGTAAAAAACAACCTTTCGGAAGCATACCCAAATTTATTAATTGCCTTACAGATAAAATTAACTACGCCAGTAACGATTTACATCTCTGGCTATTCTTTCAATAGAAAGCGAAATAGCAAATTCCATCACTTTTGATGACGTCATCACAGAATTTGCGGTGAAAAAAGCGAGAAAAATTATTTAATATTCATTTTACAAAAAATATATGTAACATACTTTGTACTTATAATAAATAATTCCTTATTGTGAAATTTATGTATAGGATTTGAATGTGTATTCAGGCCCCGCAAAATTTTTGAACCCGGCCCCGCAAAAGGTCACGCCAGCACTGGAACTATAAGTCTTCAGCTTTCCCATTCCTGATCCCATAGTTCTGCTGTACCGTTGGTGAGGTATTTACGAATAAAATAATTATTTAATTAAAAGCAACATTTTTTATACCACGTTTTGAAGACGGACTAAAAATAATTATTTAAATAAAAATTAAAACGAACTAAAAATAATTATTTAAATTATTTAAATAAAAAAAAAATAATGAAACAAATTTTAATATACGGACTAAAAAGTACAATTAAGACGAATTAAAAAGTATAATTTAAAATGCACTAAAAAATATGAAATCAAATTTTCCCTAGCCTCATACAGATGTCTAACCCCATACAGATAGTCCTGAAAATTTGTGATTGTGCATTTTTAAAAGCTATGAAAATACTTGTAAGATTTAAAACGAAAAACGTGGGGCGAAAGATAATAGTAAAGAGTTCAGAGAGTAGCTATCGTTAAGAAAACTCGCACAACAATCCATATCACTTGCAGTGCAATAAAATTGTTACTGATTTAAGTGAACTATTCGTGCATCTATTGCATGCGCCCCACGTTTCTCGTTTTAAATCTTACAAGTATTTTCATAGCTTTTAAAAATGCACAATCACAAATTGATAACAATACTGATAAAGGAGGTACGATATAAAACGTTTTCTTTACACGCTATAGTTTTTCTACAAAATCATTTATTTTACTTGCATTCAGCAATAAAGTGCAGCATGTTTGAAATGTCTGTTTACAAGTAGAACAGGTCGTAACTATTTTCTCGAACACAGATGGTGTGGTTGTGGAAATTCATTGCAGATATAATACTTGAAATAATATTTGTCTTGCAAACAGAACGAAAGGAGGTATGTAACTCCGTATGCAAAGCTCCGTATAAACAATCGGATAGAAGGTGATTAAAAGTAACGTTTTAATTGCTGGTATAACATTTTCTTATGTCATTCTAGACAGCGAATCGTTGTGTAAAATAAAAATTTTATACCTGGATTCCAACAAACTGGAATGAAATAAAAAGTTAATTTCTGTCTTAATATATTTAACAGATTGAAAATTTCATTCTATTAATAATCATCCTCTATCAATACTTCTAATATGTTTACTGTTTTAAATTACATCTACTCATTTTTGACAAAACTGCATAAAATCATTATTTCTTTCAATAATTTTTACGCGTTAGATTTTGACAATTTTGATTTTGTAGCAAGACTTCTGTAACAAAAATTGATTCTACGTGTCTAACATATGTGATTTGTCTCTACGTCAGTTTGTAACAAGAACACCAATTGTAATTTTAAGATTCTACATTCTAAGCTAGTCACTAGGAAGTACGATACTCCAAGGCAAGTTAATATGAATTATTTTGATGAATGGTGGTAATTAAAACTCAACATTTTCCTCATTTCCTCATCCAAGGCGGCAATATTGTGAACGTCAATCTAAAACTACTTGGAGAAATTAGCGTGTTGGCTAAATGCGTCCGACGGTATAATTGTTAAGGACAGTCTAGCATATGGCATTAATTAGACACTTTCTGAAACTTATACTGGATTAACCCTGTGAACTCGGAATATATTTCCCGACCATGAGCAATTCCTTACAATTTACCTCACATTTAGTCAAACTGAAGGTCCCGGGAAGTTATTCATCCTCCTTTGAGGGCGTGTGAGCTTTCATTCGCGAGACTGAACATGGATTGAAGAATTGAAGAAATGAAAAATTGAAGGAAACTTTCAGAATCTTCTCTTGGTCAGTCAGCATGCACGGAGAGTTATGCCTATGAAAACATTGACCAAAATCTCATTTTCAACCAACCTTTTTTCCGTTTAAAGATTGTATTATGTAAATGAATTGTGTGATTATATTCTGTTATTGCGATACTCATTTATTGTAAGCAGTTATTCACTCAGAATGACAGAAGTACTAAATATTTTTCAGTTTTACAGAATATCCTAAGCTCAAGCTTCTTGAGACAGGGTTTAGAATAATCCTAATAGGCTAATATTTTACACACCTTCTTAGAACATGAAAAGGAATAAAATTGGAGGGCGTCCTAACATTTTATCGCACCTTCGTACCCTCTGATTTTGGGTATTTATCAGTGTAACCAACCTCCACTCTGAAAAACAGTTTGGCAACAGTGATGAACATACATTTGCATTAATCTAACGCTTCAATTTCGCTATCAATACAGGTTTTTTTTTATCAATATCTTTATTGCTATTAATGGATCCGAGTGGCTTCAAGCCCTTTATATTTTTGTTGTTACGAGTCTACGCTGAAGTTCTCCTGTCTAAGCGTCATCTTGTTTCAGTAGCTGAACTAAAATTGGTTCTAGACTTGCTCTAGATTCTGTCTGTATGATCGAAATATGGGGAAGTTGAATGCAATCACGGGAAACCAATTTTTGTCCTCATTCGAACATGTTATGATCGCTCTGCACATGATTTAAGTAAAAAAAAACCGTTTTTTGTTAGAAAAATACATTAGAATCTGCGGAATTTTTCTTCATTTGTTTTCCTTACTTTGGACACTGACATTAGTAGATATAAACGTAATCTAACTAAATCATGAGCAGAGCGACCTGCGATCAACTTTCCTCTTTAGAATAAGCCCTCACACAGCTCGTAACACGCTTGTATAAAGACAAAAAATGGTTTCCCGTAAACACTGTTTTCACTTGTTTTTCTAGTAATATTCTAGTAATATGCTAGTCATATTCATGGGTCAGCGGGCGGTGCGGTTGTGTACTCCGGTGATCCCGTACTGCCCGCAATAATAATTTGGGAAGGTCATGTGGTTTTTAGTCGGGAGTCCGACATTAGCTTCTCTCATCTCTCAGCGATGAGGGGGGTTATCTCTGGTTGGGATTTTCCACATGTAAAAAAAAAAAAAAAATGGGTACAGTACCTTCTTAAGGGGGTAGAGTGCCCACGTGACATTACTAGAATCTAACCAGAATATTACTAGAAAAGAAGTGAAAACAGGGGTTTACGCGGGAACGTTTCATATCCTCATACGATTATATTTTGAACTGAGTGAGGGCTCATTCGAAAGAGGAAGGTTGCACGCAGTGCGGTCTTCTCGATTTTTTCGCGAGAAAAATCTTTTTGTGCACGAAAAATACATAAGAATCTCCGGAATTTTTCTTCATTTGTTTCGCCTACTTTGGACACTCATATTACTTCATATAAACATCATCTAAAGAAAACATGAGAAGAGCGCACTGCGTGCAACCTTCCTCTTTCGAAAGAGCCCTCACTCAGCTCAAAATATAATCGTATGAGGATGTGAAACGTTCCCGCGTAAACCACTGTTTTGTCACGTGGGTACTCTACCCCTTAAGGGGGTAGAGTAACCACGTGACCATGGTATTTTTCAGTGTGACCAACCCCCGCGCGAAAAACCAATTTGGCAACAGTGATGAACATACATGTGCATTGATTTGCATCTATCTAACGCTTCAATTTCGCTATAATTACAGGTTTTTTTCTTTTAAGCATTATCTTCATTGCTATTAATGGATCCGAGTGGCTTCATGCCCTTTACACTTTTGTTGTTATGAAACTACGCTGATAATTCTCCTGACAAAGCGCCATCTCGTCCAAGTAGCTGAACTAAAATTGCTTCTACTCACCCTTCATGAAGGGAATCTGGGAAACAATTGAATGCGATCACGGGAACACACCTCACATCCTCATACGATTTTATATTGAGCAGAGTGACGGCTCATTTGAAAGAGGAAGGTTAAACGAAGCGCGCGTGGGTCCCTAAATAAGCAGGAAAAATCTTTTTGTGATCGAAAAATACATTAGAAAATCCGGAATTTTTCTTCATTTGTTTTCCCTACTTTGGACAGTCACATTACTGGATATAAACATAATGTAACTGAAGTTGGACCCACGCGCGCTTCGTGTATCCTTCCTCTTTAGAATTTGCCCTCATTGAGCTGAAAATATAATCATATGACGACGTGAGGTGTGTTCCCGTAAACCCCTGTTTTCACTTGTTTTCTAGTTAGATTCTGGTTAGATTCTAGTAATGTCACGTGGGTACTCTACCCCCTTAAGGGGGTAGAGGCCCCACGTGACCATGGTATTTTTCATTGTGACCAACCCCCGCGCGAAAAACCAATTTGGCAACAGTGATGAACATACATTTGCATCAATCTAACCCTTTAGTTTCGCTATCATTACAGGTTTTTTTCTTTGCATCAATATCTTTATTGCTATTAATGCATCCGAGTGGCTTCATGCCCTTTAAACTTTTGTTGTTACGAATCTACGCTGATAGTTCTCCTGACTAAGCGCCATCTGGTCGAAGTAGCTGAACTAAATTTGCTTCTATTCACCCTTCATGAACGGAATCTGGGGAACAATTGAATGCGCTCACGGGAACACACCTCAAGTCCTCATACGATTATATATTGAGTTGAGTGAGGGCTCATTCTAAAGAGGAAGGTTAAATGAAGCGCGCGTGGGTCCCTAAATTAGCAGGAAAAATCTTTTTGTGATCGTCAAATACATTAGAATCTCCGGAATTTTTCTTCATTTGTTTTCCCTATTTTGGACAGTCACATTACTGGATATAAACATAATGTAACTGAAGTTGAACCCACGCGCGCTTCATTTAACCTTCCTCTTTAGAATGAGCCCTCACTCAGCTCAAAATATAATCATATGACGACGTGAGGTGTGTTCCCGTAAACCCCTGTTTTGGCCCAAAATCTAGTTAGATTCTGGTTAGATTGTAGTAATGTCACGTGGGTACTCTACCCCCTTAAGGGTGTAGATCCGCTCTCTAGTGTGCATGACTCACACAGCGTAGACCCATATACATGCACAAGGATTGCAAGGGTCCGGCAAATTACAAAGTATGACTTTTTACTGCATATTTGCGACCCGTACGACGTCACAATCGTTAGATAAAAGATGAGTCTAGCGCGCTATGAAGCTACAATTTTGAAATTATGCGCTATAGAGGCGTAATCGACTTTATTCGACAGCAAACAGCTGAGTATCGAGTTGAAAGGTAGGCAATATGGCGGTACTACGACTCCCTACGAACGCTTATGTCTATTTCAGCTAAGTCAGTCCCCAACGAGCCGAGTTGTCGGGGATGTATCGGTAAAACAGAGGGAGGCTCTGCGAACAGGCCCGACTAGCCGTCCCATGATGCGCTCGCACGGGGCGAATGAGAGGTTCGGTGTTTGCGAAAACATAGCTCTGCAATACACATTTCGGTGCTTTGCGTAGTCGCGATCGCTAGATGAAAGATCAATCTAGCGCGCTATGTCCCTACAATTTCGAAATTATGCGTTATCGAGGCGTAATCGACTTTATTCGACAGCACTTTCGGGAGGCTCCGCAAGCAGGTTCGACTAGCCGTTTCGGGGCGCTCTCGCACACCAGTAACCTCGGTCGGAGCGTCCGTGTGCTTGAGCGTGCGAGGGAGGTTCGGTATTTGCGAAAATACAAATCTGCCGTGCACATTACGATGCTCTGCGTGGTCGTGATCGCTAGATGAAGGATCTATCTAGCGCGCTATGTCCCTACAATTTCGATATTATGCTTTACAGAACGGCAATCGACGATATTCGACAGCATTTTCGGCAGGCTCCGCAAGCAGGCTCGACTGACCGTCTTGAGGCACACAGACGCGCAAATCCTGAAAATCCTTTCGAATATCGACGATTGCCGTTCAGTAAAGCATAATATCGAAATTGTAGGGACATAGCGCGCTAGACTGATCTCTCATCTAGCGATCGCGACCACGCAGAGCATCGTAATGTGCATAGCAAAGTTGTGTTTTCTCAAATACCGAACCTCTCATTCGCCCCGTGCGAACGCATCGTGGGACGGCTAGTCGGGCCTGTTCGCAGAGCCTCCCTCTGTTTTACCGATACATCCCCGACAACTCGGCTCGTTGGGGACTGACTTAGCTGAAATAGACATAAGCGTTCGTAGGGAGTCGTAGTACCGCCATATTGCCTACCTCTCAACTCGATGCTCAGCTGTTTGCTGTCGAATAAAGTCGATTACGCCTCTATAGCGCATAATTTCAAAATTGTAGCTTCATAGCGCGCTAGACTCATCTTTTATCTAACGATTGTGACGTCGTACGGGTCGCAAATATGCAGTAAAAAGTCATACTTTGTAATTTGCCGGACCCTTGCAATCCTTGTGCATGTATATGGGTCTACGCTGTGTGAGTCATGCACACTAGAGAGCGGATCTACACCCTTAAGGGACACCCTAAAGTGTGCACTACTGCGCTATCTGACGCGGCTAAACGCGTGCAAGGTGCCACTAAGTAGCTGCAAACTCTGAAGAGTCTGCCGAACGTGACTGGCTTACGAGCGATGCCGGTAGCTCGTTAATCGTCGGCATCGGATCGTATTTCTGGCGTAAGTATCTACGCGCTTCCAGTAATGATGTTTCTTTTTGGTATCGCCGCTCTATGCTCTGCTCTATGGATCGACTTATGACGTGATCGTCTACACCGTGCTACTTTTTATCAGAGCCTGCAACGGACCGCCACGCCGCGCCGCGCCGGCCCATTTGCAATAACGCGCGTGATTGTCGACATTCCGTGCCGCAAGTCGCCGATATAATTGTTCTCTAGTGGCTGTTGGTAGGGATTACGAGAGTTAGGTCGCGTCGATTTATGATAATTCATTGACGAAGCGAGGCGTAGCTGGAGAATATACGAATCGTTCTCTCTCTCTCTCCCCTTCTAGTCTGTGACCCTTTCCGTTAACCGGAAACGACGACTCGCCACATTGTGTTCCCGCTTGCGATTACTCCCATTGACCATATTGAATGGGAACTCATGAATAATGATCGAAATACATAAGACTATTTATAAGAAGGAGGTTCGCAAAGATATGTACACTGTCGGATGGGTCAATGAAAATGGATTTAGGAGTTACTCATGTGAGCATATTTTGAGCTGCATAAAGCTTCTTTTGACAAAAAATCATTGTGTATTAGAAAAATACATTAGAACCTGCGGAATTTTTCTTCATTTGTTTTCCCTACTTTGTACACTCATATTATTAGATATTGTTACGTATGCGGCAGCGACCGTTGGTAACCTTTGGCCCTTCTGGAGCTGCACATCGAAATAAAGAGTCTATTCAGATTAGGGCACTCATTAAGATTTTGGGGCACTTAGAGACGATACATCAATCTGCATCGTTTCTGGGAACCCTGTTTTATCAATAGTCCCCACTCTTGCCTAGGCCGATATTGGGGACTATATAAGGGCACTCTGAATCCCTTCATATTCGGGCTTTCATCTCAAGAGTTTTACACTGTACGCGTCGATTCACGTCGTGATTACTGTCGAGCAAGATCGGGTATTATGTAGTTCTCTTTCGAGCAAAACTATTACATCTCTTCCGGTACGAATGCCATCAACGGGATTCTGTAGTAGATAGCCCCCGCATCCCTCGTTGCGTAAACAGAGAGGTTAGTCCGCAAGACTGCGACAATTCACACTCTAAACATTTGTATTCCTTCCGATTCAAGATTATATTATCGTGTGTTAAACTTAAACCTAGAGTTCAGTTTAATCATAACCTTTCCTATTTCGATTCCAGTCGTTAGCATCCTACGACGATACACCTTTGCCGCTCAAGGTGTATCTAACAATTTCAAATGTTACGTCCCGGATGGGGGTCGTAACGTGTTTACGGACTTTGACGATCTTCGGTCCACGTGGCACGTACGTCCACGTCTGACCAGGCTCGAATTTTCGGTTGTCCGAGGGAGATAATAAACGGGAACGGGGAATTAGCGAAGTCGCGTTGCTGCTAGAATGGGAACCGCGATTTACGACGCGTAACGGTACTCTTATACAATCGCGAAGGTTCCGGGCGGTCCCTGACGTCACAGTGATCGTGGCACGGCGTGCGAATCGAATTCTTGGGAGGACGGATTATGACGCGATAATCCGTGTTCCTCCGATTGTACCGGGCCCTGGTGGGCTCAGACGTACGAGGGGGAACACCGATTTAAGAGATCTGACAGTTTTTGACGTTTGGTATGCAACTCGGGGAGGTCCGTGCGCGAGAATCCGTGTTCCTCCGATTGTACCGGGCCCTGGTGGGCTCAGACGTACGAGGCGGAACACCGATTTAAGAGGTCTGACAATTTGACGTTTAATGTGTAACTCGGGGAGATCCGTGCGCGAGAATCCGTGTTCCTCCGATTGTACCGGGCCCTGGTGGGCTCAGACGTACGAGGGGGAACACCGATTTAAGAGATCTGACAGTTGTCAGTAGTTAGATCGGCACCTACGTCGTATCGCGCGCACTCACTTACACTTGTGTTTTCTCTCGTCCGTGTCGCGATGGTTTACTTGGGTCTCGCTGCCCTGTCGTCGGACGACAGGGGGAGGGAGCAGATAGGCGGTAGAAAATGGGGTTCTAGTAGTACCACCTCAAGATGAGAGATCGGCGGAGGGCGTAGCGTTCGTAACGCGGGTCGTCGATACTAATATCTTCCAGCGAAGGGAAGTTCGGGACGTAAATGAGAGGCACGAGTCTCCACGGGGGAGGATTCGCGGCGGGACGAACCTCGGACGTTCCGTTTTCCGCGATTTGAGCGTACCGCTCGTATCGTGGATCCTCGGTGTCGATCCCTTCTGGCGGAGGGTAGCTCGGCGTGAACGTGATCGGGACAAGTTTCCACGGTGGAGAACTCGCGGGTTGACGGGCCTTAGGTCGTTTATCCCGGACGATCCTCTTCGAACTCACGATTCGAACTGTTCCGGAGAACTCGATTTCTCGGAGGATGCGCGGGGGTTTCCGGATCCCGAGATTCCGGTCGTAGGTGGTCCCTTTTCCCTCCCGGAAGAGTCCTCCGAACAATCTCTTGAGCTGGTACTTGCGACCTGCGCGACGCGGCATTCGAAACACTATAAGGACACAACCACACTGACGTAATCGCACAACACAAAAGGAGAACAGAAAAATAAAAGAAAAGAAAATAAGTAAATTAAATCAACGTGTAATAACTAAAAGGAAGTGGCTGAATACAAAATTACGCGATAGCTACGAAAACGAAAATTAAACTAGAGCACTGCACGATGGCGAGATAACGACGCGAACACGATATAAATGAAATAACTAAATATACGGGAATAACTATAACTAAACTTAGGGATTAACGCAATTCGAAATTCGATAAACGAAACTAAAATTAATTAACTATGATAGAACAACGCGCACTAAACTAAATTACGAACTAGAATTATAATACAAAAGAAATGAGATAGATGAAATTGAAATGAACAAAACGAATATGGCAAGATGCGGTACGATTAGGTCAGAAGACTAGGAATTAGAAGAGCGAAGTGATTTCAAGAAACTGTTGCGAAGAACTGTCGCAGAGCGCGAATCTTGCCATATTTATAATGGGAGCGCGGACCATAAGAATTCGGTGGAGCGTGACATTAATTGTTCTCGATCATACGATTTATACTATTGTTCTTCGTGTCACTATTATTCGCGAATGTTCGGTAAACACCTGTAATAGCTGTTGCTATGCCAGGGTTCGCTCGCACCGGCGTCTCATGGTTGCGGTTTGATATGAATATGTATGTATATATAAATGTACACTTTGATTGACCCGGGACGAAAATAGAATTAAAATCGGCGTAACGGCCACGATTCGTTCGCGCGAATTATATATCCCGAGAATTTGTTTGTTCGCGCAAATGCTGAAGCAAACGTTGGTACGACGTAACACCTTACCCCTTGGGGGCGCGCATTTTTCGGGGCGGCGAAGGGGGGGCCTGGGCCGCTGGTACGTTGGTGCGCTGGTAGATGTATGGACACGATAGTGGAGTCCGCCGACAGTGGAGTTCCAACTCCAACGTCGGAACGACGTGACATCTCCCCCTCTGGGGGGGGGGATATTTACGGCTGTAATTGAGGGAGGTGGGGGGGTGATTACGGCTGTAATTGAGGGAGGGGGGTAGCGTAGTGGATCGTCGTGAGCGGGGATTGCTGCTGGATCTCGTCAAGATGTCGGCTTTCCGGGAAGACGAACCTTGCCGTAGCGGCGAGGACCCGGCTGGAGCAGTTCCTGCAGTCCAGCAGGGATTGCTTGCGGCACATATCTTTCCTGCAGCGGGAGCAGGCGACTCGCATGGTGGCCCACTTCTGGACTGAGTGAATGGTGAATGCCTCGAGGGGCCCATGGAGGTGGATGCTGCATGCTTCGCATGTTTCGACCCCGTCGGCGTCGGAGAATATGACTCCCTGGTAACATAGGTACTCGTCGAATCGGCTCCTGTACTTCTCAGCCTTTTCTCCCGGGGTGGGTTTGGTTTGGGTTCGTAGACACATGTTTGTTTGGCAGATGCGAGCTCTCGAATGAGGCAAATTCGATGTGTCGCTGGGTGCCTCGATTGATTGGGGGAGTTAACGGGGAGGGATAGGGGGGAAATGTGGGGTAACAGTGTTAAGGGGGGGATTTTTGCTTTCTTTAATTTATCGGCGTGGACCACCCTAGTGCCCCTTTTCGTCTTGATCCTGACGTTGTTTTTGGGCAGGACCTCGGAAACCTCGTACGTCCCGGTGTATTGTGCGTCGAATTTACCTTTTCTGGGCTCCTTTAGGAGGTAGACTCTGTCGCCCACCGCGACCGTCTGGGGATTTGTGCGTCTGTCGTACAGACTCTTTGATCTGCTCTTTGCCGCTATGAGGTTTTCGCGTGCTTTTCCGATTGTTTCCGTGATTTTTGTTTGTAGTCGCTGGTAGTATTCCTCGTACGATTCGTTGTCGAGCTGGGGGTGCGTTGCGTCGGCCGTGGGTACACGCGCCAGCGAGCCAAAAACTAGTTCGTGGGGGGTAAACGTCGTTGCCTCGTGAACGCTGGTATTGTAGCTCAGCATGGCTAGGTTGAGCCAGTTATTCCAGTCGTTGTTGGCGATGTACTGTTTGAGGTACTCTGTTAGTACGTGGTGGGACCTCTCAATTGACCCATTGCTCTGGGGATGGTAAGCAGTTGTCTGGGCACGGGCGATCTTGAATTTCTTCGCTACCGCCTTCATCAGAGAGCTGGTGAAATTCCTCCCTTGGTCCGTCAGTAGCGCTTTCGGGGCTCCGAATCGGCAGATTAGGTGTTCTACGAAGGCGTCGGCGATTTCGACGGCGCCCATGCCCTTGAGGGGAGCTGCTAGGGAATATTTAGTGAGGAGGTCCTGCATCGTGAGGATGTATTGGTACCCTTCTGGGGTTGGTGGGAGGGGGCCTACGACGTCCATAGATACCTTGTCGAACGCTTTGCCCGGCGTGTCCGTCAATGTCATTGGGAGGCGGGTTTTTACCCTCGTAAGTTTGTGGAGTTGGCAACTGGGGCAATTGTTGACAAATGTCGTGACGTCCGCCTTCAGGGTCCTCCAATAGTACTTTTCTCGTATTCTCTTGTACGTTTTGGTTATTCCTTTGTGGCCGGCGTAGGCGGAGGTGTGATTTTCTACGAGTATCTCTTGCCTTCTGTCCTCCGCCGGAATTTGGACGTCGTGGGAACAGAGGAAAACTTGGAGTGGTAGTTGTGCGAAAATTGCGGTGATTGAGGCCTGGATGTGGTGCCAGGGGATGTTGTCAATCGTGGTTCTGGAGAAAGAAAACGTAGGGAGTTGGAGTTCGGTGACGACATTGTATAGGGAACGGAGGCATTCGTTGACGTCGTCGAGGGAGGCTTCGTGGAACGGGGATCTTTTGACTGGGAGCTGGATTAGTTTAAATGAGCCGATGTTGTCCACCTTGGCTCTATGGAGCACCAATTCTGTGCTGGTGGTGATCTTTCCTAGTCGGAAGAGGTCTGCCGCTCCTGGGTCCGCTGGCCTTCCGTCTTGTGTGATAAAACACACTAGGTTATCGTGCCTCATGATGAGTCTGTCCCGGAGATGGACTATGGTGCGGCGATGTGTGGGGTCCAGTGAGCCTGTTGGTCCGACAACCGTGTCTTCGTGGTCTAGGGTGTCATCGGGATCGTAGGGGGTATGTGGGGGTGGTGACATAGTGGTTTGAGAAGTAGAGGGGGAGGGCGGGCTTGGAAAATAGGGGGTCGTGTTGTGGGGGCTAGTGGGTGTCGAAGTTGCCCCTGGTTTTCCCCCTTCTACGATTGTTTCGGCATCTGGGGAATCTCCGGGTGAGTTGCTTGTTAACCGACGGAGGAACGGGCTCGGAGGGGGTGGTATGGAGCGTCGGCTCCTCGTCCGAGGGGGCGTGAAGTCGTTGTTGTCTCTTGATGTGTCCCCTACGAATGTTGGGTCCGATGCTCGCGACGACGGGGAAAGGGTTGGCTCTTCCGGCGTGTCCTCGTAGATTGGTAGGGCTACCGGGTTGCGGGACAACGCATCCGCATTCGAGTTCGCTTTCCCGGGTTTGTAAATAACTTTATATTCGAATTCTGCGAGTTTCAGTCTCCATCGGAGCAGTCGTGAGGTGGGGTCCTTGACCGAAGTCATCCAGACCAACGGGCGATGGTCAGTGATGAGTAGGAATTGGCGACCGTAAATGTATGGTCGGAAATACTGGACGGCGAAGACTATGGCTAGACACTCTTTTTCGATGGTGGAGTAATTGAGTTCGGCTCCGTGTAAGATTCGTGAGGCGTAGGCGATCGGACGGTCATTGCCTACTTCACCCTGGCTCAACACTGCTCCGATGGCGTAACCGGAGGCGTCGCAAGTGACATTAAATGGTTTGTCGAAGTCGGGATATTGAAGTACCGGTTCGGAGCACAGAGCGCAGCGGAGGGTATTGAAGGCCCGTTCTTGGTCGGGCCCCCACGCGAATTTTGTTTCTTTCGTGAGTAGGCGCGTCAGGGGCTTCGAAATTTGCGCGAATTTATTGATAAATCGCCGGTAGTACCCTGCAAGACCGAGGAATTCGCGGACGTTGCGCGTGGATTTGGGTCTCGGGAAATCGCGCACCGCGATCACCTTTTGGGGACACGGTCTGACCCCGCTTTCGCTTATTTGGTGTCCGAGGTACGCTACCTCTTTGAATAGAAATCCGCATTTGGAGGGTTGGAGCTTTAGGTTCGCTTCGCGGAGTCGGCGCGCTAGTTTATCGAATTTCGAGCGGTGTTCCTCCAAGGTTCGAGCGTATATGACGATGTCGTCGAGGTACACGAACAACTCGTTACCCTGGAGGCCCGTTAGGATCGTGTCCATCAATCGCTGGAAGGTAGCCGGCGCGTTTTTCAAGCCGAACGGCATACGGTTATATTGATAGTGACCGAACGGGGTGGAGAAGGCGGTTTTCGCCGCGTCCGCCGATTCCATCCCGATTTGATGGAAGCCGCTAGCCAAATCAAATACGCTGAAATATTTGGCGCTGCCCAGCTGATCGAGTATTTCATTTATGCTGGGCAGCGGGTATGCATCAGCTACCGACTTCTCATTCAGAGCGCGGTAGTCGATTACCATGCGCCATTTTTTGTTGCCGTCGGCGTCCGGCTTCTTGGGAACGATCCACAAGGGGGAATTGTAGGGAGAGCTTGACGGGACCACGATGTCGTTTGTCAGGAGTTCGCGCATTTGTTTATCTATTTCCTCTTTGTGGATCGGTGGATATCGGTATTGCTTGGTGTGAACGGGGATATCGTCTGTGGTTGGTATTTTGTGTGTTAGCGCGTTTGTTTTGCCTAGACGATCCCCCTCGAGATGGAAGAGGTCGTGGTGTTCCTCCAACAGGGAGTTGACGTGGTCAGTCTCGTCTGAATTTAGGTGACCGGTTTTAATTATTTCGCGTAGTTCGTTTACGCGGACTGCAGGGGTCTTCGCGGAGTGATCGGTTACGATCGTCTCGCACAGACGGTCTGTGCGAGTTTTAGAATTTGAGCAAGAAGGAGTGTCCGAAGCGGATTCGGGGCTGTGGTGGGGAGGGACGGTTTCGACCTCTTCTACCTCTAGTGATGGGAGGGAGAAGGTCGCGGTCTTTTCGGAGGCGTTGACGCATCGCAGGTACGCTTTGCCGCAATTGTTCGTGACGAGGCAGTCGCCTAGGAAAACGTGTGGTTCGATTCCCATACGGGGAATGTAGCCTGTCGCGGGACCGTGAACGTGAACGGCGATACATGCGATCGTTCTGGCCTCGATCTGGTGTTCGCGCGCGTTCGAAAACGGTATTCGGACGTTGTTTTTAACGACTTCGTTTTTGGCGAAAGATATTTCGCCCTCGTCCTGGAAGAAGGGGGCGCCAAGGATTCCGTCGACGTTGGAGGGGAGAGTGTCGGGAAAGAGTTGGAACGAGACAGGTACAGAGTCGTTGAGCAGCGCGTCTACTTGACCTAGGGTGGGGATGGTACCTTCCGTGATTCCGTGGACTTGTATGACGTTATCGGAATCGATGGGGACACCTGGTTTTACGCTAGACGCTCTAATGATATTTAGTTCCGAGCCGGTGTCTAAGAGGAGTTCGCACGGAGAGAAGAGTTGTGGCGCGGTGACGTTTACGCGGGGGATCGGGGAGTTGGGCGCGAGATTTATTGCCGAGATGAATCGGGGAGCGTCCCGTGGCGTTCTGCCGTCAGGTGGACCGCGCTTTGAGTCGGGGCCTCCCGTCCGGATGTTGATTTGGGCGGGAGGCGGTCCCCGTTTCCCTGTTTCAATTTGTTATTGTATTCGCGTTTGCGACATTCATGGATGTCGTGACCCGGGTTTTTACAGTATCGACAGAATTTGGGAGACTCCGCGGGGTATTTTTCGCGAGACTCGGAGTGGGGGCTCGGAGGGCGCCGATCGTCTCGCAGCCTGGGGCGCGGGGGTTCGCGGTGAGGGAGTAACGGTCGTGGGGCATCGGACCCCTGGCCTCCAGCCTGAGGAAGGCGCCAGGAGGAAGAAGACGGTTCATGGTACGAGGAGGGCCGCCCCTCGCAGGGCTCTGGCGCGTTCGTTCGCGCCTCCGTGAAGTGTACCCGCCGATAATCGTAGCGGAGGGGTTCGCCGTATCGGCGTTTATCGAGCTCGTATTGCTTGTAGGCATTGATAGCCTCGTTAAAAACCGTGTTCAGGGGCTGGTCACGGAAGGAGCGAACGTCTGTTCGCAGAGTGGGGATAAGTCCTCGAATGAAACTGTCTTTCGTAAGGTTGTCGACCTCGGTTTTGTTGGGGTCGTCTCGGTGACAGTCTAGGATCGCGGTACGTAGATCTTTTACGCGACTTATAAAATCGAGCACGTGCTCCGTTATCCCTTGCGAAATGCTCGCCAGTTCGCCACGGTACTGGTCGACGAAACGGTGGGGGCCTAAGACGTCCTTGAGACGGTTGCAGAGGTCGGCGATGGTGGAACAATCCTCGTCCTCCACGGCGGCGTAGGCGCGACCGCGGAGTTTGTTACAAGCGAGTTTTGTTAGCGTACGTTCCGCGTACGGGGGTATGACTTCGCGGGCGCGTTTACACGCGCGTACGAATTGAAGGACGGTCATGTTACTGCCGTCGAAGGTGGGGATGCATTCGACGGCCTGCTTGACCGTGAAATTCGCGGGATTGGGGCGCGGGGGCTCGCCGAGAAGATTCGGTTCGGAGCCTGGTGTAAAGCGCGGGTTGTTTGAGTCGAGATTTTGGGAGCGAAGATCGTACAGTTCGCGACGCATGGCTCGTAGCTCTTCTTGAAGGGCGGCACTGGGATCGTATGCCCTTCGCGCGGTTTCGAGGGCGGCTGCTTGTTCCCGGAGGGCGGCCTCCTTTTCGGCCAGCTCTAGCTGGAACGCGAAGAGTTCCTCGTTGGTGAGGGGTATGGGCGCGTCTGGGTCCAGTTTCGAATTGTTGGGATCCATTGTGGAATACGGGGGGGGGGGTGCCGTGCGAGATAGGGGTACGGAACTCGCAAGATGGAGGCGGCTAGCTCCGAAAGAGAAAAAAAAAGGAAAGGGGCAACCGATCTATTCGGTGATCGTCGCGTCCTACCGACTGCGCCAAATTTCTGTTACGTCCCGGATGGGGGTCGTAACGTGTTTACGGACTTTGACGATCTTCGGTCCACGTGGCACGTACGTCCACGTCTGACCAGGCTCGAATTTTCGGTTGTCCGAGGGAGATAATAAACGGGAACGGGGAATTAGCGAAGTCGCGTTGCTGCTAGAATGGGAACCGCGATTTACGACGCGTAACGGTACTCTTATACAATCGCGAAGGTTCCGGGCGGTCCCTGACGTCACAGTGATCGTGGCACGGCGTGCGAATCGAATTCTTGGGAGGACGGATTATGACGCGATAATCCGTGTTCCTCCGATTGTACCGGGCCCTGGTGGGCTCAGACGTACGAGGGGGAACACCGATTTAAGAGATCTGACAGTTTTTGACGTTTGGTATGCAACTCGGGGAGGTCCGTGCGCGAGAATCCGTGTTCCTCCGATTGTACCGGGCCCTGGTGGGCTCAGACGTACGAGGCGGAACACCGATTTAAGAGGTCTGACAATTTGACGTTTAATGTGTAACTCGGGGAGATCCGTGCGCGAGAATCCGTGTTCCTCCGATTGTACCGGGCCCTGGTGGGCTCAGACGTACGAGGGGGAACACCGATTTAAGAGATCTGACAGTTGTCAGTAGTTAGATCGGCACCTACGTCGTATCGCGCGCACTCACTTACACTTGTGTTTTCTCTCGTCCGTGTCGCGATGGTTTACTTGGGTCTCGCTGCCCTGTCGTCGGACGACAGGGGGAGGGAGCAGATAGGCGGTAGAAAATGGGGTTCTAGTAGTACCACCTCAAGATGAGAGATCGGCGGAGGGCGTAGCGTTCGTAACGCGGGTCGTCGATACTAATATCTTCCAGCGAAGGGAAGTTCGGGACGTAAATGAGAGGCACGAGTCTCCACGGGGGAGGATTCGCGGCGGGACGAACCTCGGACGTTCCGTTTTCCGCGATTTGAGCGTACCGCTCGTATCGTGGATCCTCGGTGTCGATCCCTTCTGGCGGAGGGTAGCTCGGCGTGAACGTGATCGGGACAAGTTTCCACGGTGGAGAACTCGCGGGTTGACGGGCCTTAGGTCGTTTATCCCGGACGATCCTCTTCGAACTCACGATTCGAACTGTTCCGGAGAACTCGATTTCTCGGAGGATGCGCGGGGGTTTCCGGATCCCGAGATTCCGGTCGTAGGTGGTCCCTTTTCCCTCCCGGAAGAGTCCTCCGAACAATCTCTTGAGCTGGTACTTGCGACCTGCGCGACGCGGCATTCGAAACACTATAAGGACACAACCACACTGACGTAATCGCACAACACAAAAGGAGAACAGAAAAATAAAAGAAAAGAAAATAAGTAAATTAAATCAACGTGTAATAACTAAAAGGAAGTGGCTGAATACAAAATTACGCGATAGCTACGAAAACGAAAATTAAACTAGAGCACTGCACGATGGCGAGATAACGACGCGAACACGATATAAATGAAATAACTAAATATACGGGAATAACTATAACTAAACTTAGGGATTAACGCAATTCGAAATTCGATAAACGAAACTAAAATTAATTAACTATGATAGAACAACGCGCACTAAACTAAATTACGAACTAGAATTATAATACAAAAGAAATGAGATAGATGAAATTGAAATGAACAAAACGAATATGGCAAGATGCGGTACGATTAGGTCAGAAGACTAGGAATTAGAAGAGCGAAGTGATTTCAAGAAACTGTTGCGAAGAACTGTCGCAGAGCGCGAATCTTGCCATATTTATAATGGGAGCGCGGACCATAAGAATTCGGTGGAGCGTGACATTAATTGTTCTCGATCATACGATTTATACTATTGTTCTTCGTGTCACTATTATTCGCGAATGTTCGGTAAACACCTGTAATAGCTGTTGCTATGCCAGGGTTCGCTCGCACCGGCGTCTCATGGTTGCGGTTTGATATGAATATGTATGTATATATAAATGTACACTTTGATTGACCCGGGACGAAAATAGAATTAAAATCGGCGTAACGGCCACGATTCGTTCGCGCGAATTATATATCCCGAGAATTTGTTTGTTCGCGCAAATGCTGAAGCAAACGTTGGTACGACGTAACACAAATAAGTTACGAGTCGGCGGAACCACGACCTTATCCTTTCCGACAGTGGCACAAACGGATATCCTGGTGTTGAAAGATACACTGGCTAGTCCGGAGTGTACCCCTCAAAAGGTAATTCCACTGAACCCTATTTCCACACAAACGGATATCCCGGTGTTGAAAGATACACTAGCTAGTCCGGAGTGTGAATGGCCTCTCATCGATGATGATCGCTCCCTGATTAGTAGATCGTCGCCCTGCAAGTTGCCCGGGCTATAAAAAGCAGGGTGGCGGTTGAAAGCAGGGGTATTTGCAACCCTTCGGGGCCGAGGACCGGTCGCCACATGATATCGACTATGCTGTTGGTGTGCGTATCGGAGAAGGGCTGGTGCCTAACGGCACCAGTCCTCTCCTAAATGGAACAGGAGATGGTGCCGATCACTTACTCCCCGGTCATAATTTACTACTACTACTACTACTACTACTACTAGTCCGGAGTGTACACCTTATACGGACGACCCGGTGGTGAAAGATACATCGGTGGGTTCGTAGTGCACTACTCCTACCTATACCAAAAACTCTTAAAATCCCAAACAATCCTCGGTTTCCGCACGCTGCCAAACCTCGGCTCGTAACAATACAGGGTGTTCGACTACAGTTGGGAGAAAATTTAAGAAGTGGTTCCTTACGATGATATGAGACGAAAATGATAAATAAAAAAATTGCGATTTCGGATTCGTTATTTAGCTAGTTCAATGTTGTCCAACGATTTGTTAAACATTTTCACCTCGCTGGGGCCCCAAATGAGAACCAAGGTATGCATGCATCTGTCACTTGATACGTGACTGTCGCGTTGTTAATAGCTAAATAACAAAGCCGAAATCGCAATTTTTTTATTCTTCATTCTCGTCTTATATCATCGTTGACAATCAACCCTTAAATTTTCTCCCACCTGTAGTCGAATACCCTGTATAAACATAACTGAACTAAATGATGAGCTGAGCGACCTGCGATCAACTTCCCTCTTTAGAATGAGCCGTCACACAGCTCGTAACATGCTTGTATAAAAACAAAAAATGGTTTCCCGTAAACGCGGTTTTCACTCGTTTTTCTAGTAATATTCTAGTAATATCCATGGGTACGGTTCCGCCTTAATATTACGAGAATTACGAGAGCGCGTCTGACAAATTGAATTGGGGCGAGCACGGAGCATCGCAGACCTCTCGGCGAAGGAAGCTGAGTGCGGACTGCGAGAAGCGAGAAGATCGTCGGTGCCGGCACTCTCGCGTGTTTTCCTTTCTCCATCGGCGGCTCCACCGCACACCCCACCAATTTTCGCGTTTGCGTTTACGTTCGCGTTACGTCTTACTCTTTCGTCGTCGTGACGCGCCGCTCCGTCGCAATGTCGTCGGCGAGCAACCGCGCGCCATCGTAATTTGTTCGGATTGCACGTACGCCAAGTTCCGCACGCCAGACGACCCCGCGGTCGCTGGCCCGTTTCGTTAGACCCGAACATCGATGGCTGTGCCCCGTCCCACCTCGGGGCCGTCTTATGCAATAACTGCGCTAGTCATGATTCTACGAAAAATTACGATCGCGCCGCGGGGACAAATACTAGATTCTAGAGCACAGTGACGTGAGCGATGCAACCATCGAAACGAAATACAATAGATACCTAATCCCCTACTTTATTTATTTGTGATCGGACTGACGCACAGTGGGCTGGATCGAAAAATTTAGTGACACTTCACGAAAGAACAGACCTCCTCATATTGATTTCTAATAAATTTGTATTGCTTCCTGAATGTCCAACAACATCGAAACTAAAAAAATCAATGTTTGTCCACAAAAACTATAGTTAATATAAATTCACAAAGATTGACATTTGGGATGCAGTATTTTTCAGCGAAAAATTGCTTCTTTTCGTCGAGGTATCCTGATTACCCTATTTAATATTTCATCTGCCTCTTTTGTGCAAATGAAAAACAATCCTTTGGGGTAACAATTAATGTATTAAAAATTAATGTTTAATGAAGTGAATAAAGTCTATATACTTTCTTTAAATTTGCTGATTTATGTAAAAATCGAATATATCGATAAATTTTGAAATGATCCATTGATATGATATCAAATATTAATTAGTTGAATAATATTTCTAAACAGATTTCAGCATTTTCTTATGTCCACGATGCTCTTGTATAATTTATACACCTAGTGTAAGACAATATTCGGAATGCACCTTACTAACGGGACATCTCTGGAAACTTCTACAAGAAGCACGGAAAAATATCAAATTGGAAACAGTCGGAAAATTAATTGCCAGGATGCACTGTATTGTCAGGCTGTTATTAAAGATAAATGCGATTTTTTAATGAAAGAGACATTTGAAGAAAAATACGCATTCCTCGATAAAAAAAATAACACCAAATGTAAAACATACTGCTCGTAAGTTTTTTGACAAGTTAATCTTCCTTGGTTGTTCTAAATGCATTCTCTGATAAACCTTCTGTTTCTCTGAATTTACGTCGTGATTCCAAACTTTTGGCCGGTAGTGTCTGTAAATGTATCTGAAAACGAATTTGTGTTGGAGACCAAATTAGCCTAAGTGAATCATAATTAGACTGCGGATTTTTATGCAAAATGAGAATCGTCCAAGTGTGAAGTTACATAAAAGTGCATTTTCTCTATAAATATTTTATAATTTAGAGTAAATAATAAAATAATAATGCTCTGAAATTCTAACGTCTTTCCAGTTTTGCATTTCAAAATAAAAATGTTCTGCAACGGTTGTGGGCTGCATTAATTAAATAAAAATTTATTTAATCGGTTAATAGATTTTTTTACATTGAAAACATAATAACATTCTTAGATTTTTCTACTCTTTTACTGTTTTAAATTTTAACTAGCCAATGTCTTGATGCATGCATAAAAACTGCAGTCTACTCATCACTCACTTATGTCAAAGAAACATAAAATTTTCATTTAAAAAAATGAAAATATTGCAACAAAGTTAGATTGCGAATTTATATTTAAAACATCTGGTGCATGATGTGGCTTCTATTTGAAATTAATATTAATGTACATAATGAAATAGGAATCAATTAACAATGGAACCTGTACTTACGTTGCTGATGTCGACTAAGGTCAAGCCAGTAATATAACTGTGCACGCAACTTGTCTATCGTTACTATAGTGAATGTCAGTTGCTCAATCCCTTGTAGACGTATGTATACTACCGCTCAAAAGTATGTGGACACTTAAGGTTGAAATTTTGTTTACTATTTGATTGTTATTAGACGATATTTATTGTTTACAGAGCTGGGTAAAATTGAATTTGAAATAGTGAATAGTTTAAGTATGCTGTTGTATACCAACGATAAGATTCTTTCTAGCATTAGTAATCACTCGTGTAATCTAAACGTTTCAGTTCGTCTCTCTATCTTCAGTTCGACATTCCACCTCATCTTTGTACCTCGTCTCCATGATTCATCCCTTACTGATCATTAGACCTAAAACAACTCCCACTTTATAGAACCCAAAACCTATATTTCTTGCTGATTTCTTCCTCTCAACAGCATTCTTCTCGCAGTCTTCTCTCACTTCTGATCATTCCCTTACCGAGTCTTGTGTAGACTATTAAGATCTTTTGTATTGCGTCCATAGATGTATTTCGTTTAGAATTTATACTTAATAAATATACTTATATTAACTATCCGGAATACAACAATGCGTACGACTGACAATGTTTAAAATACTTTGTGTTACTTCAGTGAAAAAGTAATTTCTAAGTATTTTTTTTAGAATAATTAGGTATATGGAAGTAGGCTTTTTCCAGATGTAAACAGATAATCCTGAAGTACAAGTGTTCTTGTTTTACTGTTAAAAGAAATGTATATTGCTCAGAAAAATGTAAATAATAAAAAATCAAATATATATTTTAGGTCCAATCCCTAGAAAAATGTGGAATTATGCAGTGAATAATAACTTTTCTTATGAATGCATCAATTTGGCGATTTACAAATAATTAATTGCTCAGATCAATTCTCCAATACTGTACAAAGCAGATCGCTTGAGATTAAATCTCTTGAAGATTCTTTTTCTTCCAGGAGGAGATTAGAACAAGTGCCCACTTACTTTTGAGAAGGAGTGTACATTAGAAAGCCTACATGAATTTGTGCACTTCCTGGCAATCGGCAGCTGGTTACTGTTCAGAAGTTGAATTACGGAAAACAAGAGTTAGTAGTAGTCGTGATATAATGAATGAAGACAGATAAGCAATATTGCATCATTATATCATGTTGAGCGGTTGTTGAACACCGAACGGCAGGTGTCACTTAGTAGCTAAACGTAGCGATTGCTACACCAGCTTCATCCGTTGCTGTTCAGAATTTACAACAAGTACCACTGAACATATTAACACTAGAACTAACGGATGAGTCAAAATGACTTGCTCCTGATTTGTTTTTTAGAAATATGAAAATTATAAATATGTTTTCCTGAGTTTTGAGCTGAGTGAGGGCTCATTGTAAAGAAGAAGGTTGATCGCTGGTCTATCTGCTCATGATTTAGTTAGATTATGTTTATATCCAGTAATGTGAGTGTGCCAAGTAGGGAAAACAAGTGAAGAAAAATTCTGCAGATTCTCATGTATTTTTCTAATAAAAAATGTTTTTTTTTAGTTAAATTATGTGCAGAGCGACCTGCGATCATCCTTCCTCTTTACAATGAGCCTTTATACAGCTCATAACATGTTCGTATGAGGACAAAAAATGGTTTCCCGTGATTGCATTCAACTTCTCCATATTTCGTTCGTACAGACAGAATCTAGAGCAAGTCTGGAACCAATTTTAGTTCAGCTACTGAAACAAGATGACGCTTAGACAGGAGAACTATCAGCGTAGATTAATAACGAAACAAGCTGGTTATTGTTGCTCGCTCGCTTCGCGAGCTTCACAGGTGGGGGTATTGTAGCTCGCTTTGCGATTTCGCGAGAGGGTTAGTGGTACGGATGTTATTTTGTGTGTGACTCTCCACGAGCCACACAAAGAACTTCCCGATTCGTTAGTTGCAGTATATTATTATCATTATTTAGTGTACGTTTTAAGAAGATTATACGTCCTCAGGGAAGTTCAATAGTTTTCTACTTATCAAAATGTTTTCTGTATGGCGTCGCATTAAACCAACATCGTATGTTCGTTGCTCGCATGCTCCATTAACCATTTTTTTATATTAACTTTCAATTTCATCTCAGTTAATAATTCGTATTGAACTGCTTGTTTTTTTAATGGATTGTAATATAAATGTTTTTGTACTTTCATCGATATTCTTTGAAAATGTATTCTCGGCAGTAGCGATGAATAACTCACTCTTGCATTGGGATAATTTTCGATTATTCTAAGCGGTAACATTAGCATTAGTTGCATAATTAAGAAAGGAAAATAAAACAAAATTTTTTTTAAATAAATTTGTTTAAATTATAAAAAAAAATATATGTAATTATTATGTTTGTTTCTTCGGTGGAAAATTTCCGTCCTCTCGTATAATTTGCATTGTTGAATGAACTTCTTTCGAAAAAAACTAAAAAACTACTTGACCAATATGGACCAAAATCTAATCAGCTCTAAGTTACAGCGGGGCACATCGATTGCATCATTCATCATTCTGATCGCATCGTTACTTTTTCAGAAAACGTTAACGAAAAATTTGATACCATAGAAACGGACATACGCGCGCGCGCGCGCACACACACACACACATACACACACACACACCATTTTGATAAAAATAGTCTAAAATGACTCCAAAGACCATGAAACGTGAAGATCTGCTAAAAAATCGATTCTCGATTTTCGGGGTAATTACAGTAACTTCCCTATGAATCGGGAAGTTAAAAATAGTCTAAAATGACTCCAATGACCATGAAACGTGAAGATCTGCTAAAAAATCGATTTTCGGGGTAAAAAAACATTAATAGCTGTATGCCCCACTAGCAATGCGTACCACTAACCCTCTCGCAAGAGCAGTTCTACCCGTGAGCTCGCGAAGCGAGCGAGCAACAATAACCAGCTAGTTTTTATTTTGCTATTCGTACGTTTTAAGAAGATTATATGTTTTCAGGGAAAGTGATTATAACACTGTATTGGGCATATAGAGTATGCCCAACCACATGACGTATGTAGTATTTTGAATTAAAAAAAAAAAAAAAAATTTTTTTTTTTAAACTAAAAAACTACTTGACCAAACTTGACCAAAATCTTATCAGCTCTAAGTTGCAGCGGGGCACTTCCAATGCATTATTCATTATTCTGATCGCGTTATTACTTTTTCTGAAAACGTTAACGAAAAATTTGATACCATAGAAACGGACATACGCACGCACACACACACACACACACACACACACACACACACACACACACACACACACCGACATTTTGATAAAAATAGTCTAAAATGAATCCAATGACCATGAAACGTGAAGATCTGTTAAAAATTCGATTTTCGATTTTCGGGGTAATTACCATAACTTCCCTATGAATCGGGAAGTTAATTCCCTATGAATCGGGAAGTTAAAAAATATAAAGGGCTTGAAACCACTCGGATCCATTAATAGCAATAAAGATATTGATAAGAAAACGGAGGACGCATGCAATAGATAATTGATGCAAGTTCATCAATAGTTCACCTAAGTCACTAACAATTTTATTGTACCGCAAATGATGTGATTTGTTGTGTGACTTCTCTCAACGGTAGCCACTCGCTACACTCCTTGCTGTTATCTCGCGCGGCACGTTTTTCGTTTTAAACTTTACAAGTATTTTCATAGCTATAAAAACTTCAGAATCACAAATTTTCAGAACTATCTGTGTGTGGTTAGGAATCCGTATGTGGCTAGGAACAATTATTTTATACTTTTTAGTCCGTCTTAAAGACGTGGTATATTTTCCTAATTGTAAAATAAAAAACCTGGAACCGGTATTGGTAGGTTTAGTGTTAACTGACAGAAAAGACTTTAGAAATATAGAATGAATAGAAAGAACAGACATATAAGTCTAGAAAGATTTAAATGCGGAAACGAAGGGCTGATTAGTAAATTCTGGGAAAACGAATAAAAGAAGCAGTCCAGATTATGCAAAGCAGAAGAAGAAACTCTTGAACATCTGGCCACGTGTATCGCAAAGAACAGGATAAAATAAGAGAGGAGATAAAAAGCTGCCGGACGAGTTAAGAGAGAAGGAAGTCGGGAAGAAAGTTATACATATTTAAAAAGGAACAAGCGAAATGAAATCAACGAGCTTGGAAATGCTCGCATGCCAAGAGGCTAGCAATAAATAAATTTGTGTAACAAATGATATTTGGTCTGACGATAATTGTCTTGAAAATGTACAACACATTTTTAGGCTTTTCATCGAAATGTACAATGAAACGAAAGAGCATGTAAATGCTCGCATGCCAAGAGACTAGCAATAAATAAATTTGAGTAACAAGTGATATTTGGTCTGACGATGTACAGTGATTCCCACTAATATTCGGACACTCTTACAAAGACGATAACTTTTTTAGTATTGTACTATACGATTTGAACTTTTGGCAAGCTAGTGCAATTAGTTTGCCACAGGATGCGAAAAAAATTTTGTGAAAAATCGCAATTCATCTGAATTATAAAAAAATACTAAAAGTTGCATTTTACAACTTTTTTATGTGGACCTATATTGAAAATTTAAAAAATACGTTTTGTAGATCTATGTCAATTATATGCCCTGTGAAAGTTTCATCGCAATCGGCTGATGTGGAAAACAACGACAACGATTGAAAGATGCAAGAATCATTAGATTTACTGCAGTTGAAGGCCGAAAATCGTGAAAATCTGCAATTTTTAACATATTTAAACGTTTGTAGCTCATTGCAACGTCGACCGATTTTGACGAAATTATCAGAATATGTTTAATTGACACAGGTCTATAAAACGTATTTTTTAAATTTTCAACGTAGGTCCACATAGAAAAGTTGTAAAATGCAACTTTTGGTATTTTTTTTTATAATTCCGATCAATTGCAATTTTGACAAAATTCTTTTTTCGCATCCTGTATCAAACTAATTGCTCTAGCTTCTAAATAAATGTTCAAATCGTATAGTACAATATTAAAACAGTTATCGTCTTTTTAAGAGCGTCCGAATATTAGTGGGAGTCACTGTATCTTGAAAAGGTACAACACATTTTGAGGCCTTTCATCGAAATGTACAAGATCGACTTTGTGGGCATCTAACGGTACATACAGTGCACTGCAGCGGTACCCACGAATGTATTCGAGCGCCATTTCAATCAGAATAACATTTTCAAAAGTGGAACAAACGAATTCAGCTTTTCTTCTGATCAAGTTCAAGCGATGATTTACTAAATGACGTGCAGACAAGATTTTCAAAACATTGCAGTTGGATTTAAAACATAAACTTTCTAAAACTTTTTCATTTGAGCTCCTTATGAAAATATAAATATGCGCCTTGTAGATCCATGTTAATTGTACACGTGATGAATATTTCATCGTGATCGATCAACGTGCACACGAGCTACTATTAAAATATTATTAGTTAACATAGTTCTACAATACACATATATTAAATTGTCATAACTGGCTCAAATTAGAAAAGGTTTAAGAAACGTATTTTTTCATGTAATTCCTATCAATTGCAATCTTTTCAAAATCTTTTCTGCGCGTTATTTAATATATCAATGCTTCTAACTGGTTAAACAAATCGAGACGTTTCGTCCATACATTGCACTATCTCGAACATCATAACAATTTTCGTGGGCTGTGGTTTGCACATGCATAAACAATTTCTTTATAACATTGATGTTTATTTTTATAACAAGTTTCGAACAGAAGAATATTAATTTTTTATATCACATATGTTTCTGGATTTTTACATGTTCTAATTTGTAATTTGGCGATTCCATGTACTTGTTTAACCTGCAGAATACACATTCAAAATTCATTCAGTTAACACAAAGTTAATAATTAATATAAAACAAATTTGTAAATCATGTGTATATGACAGAATATAAGTTGCGAACAAAATTATCCATGGAGTTGTAACATGATTTGCAATGAAGAGAGCAGAATGAAGCTTTTTAAAAGAATATTTTAATGTAAATAAATTTTAGAGAGTTGTAATCATAAGTTGAAATAATTTCATAGAAAATTTTAATATTAGAGGGGGAGGTTTATAGTGTTACAGTTGAATTTTGTGTTAACAGTCAATCTTAATAAGGGTAGCTATGTACTCGCATTAAGTATATAACAATACACAGTAATATTGTATTAAAAGAAATTGAGTAAATTAATCTCTTAATAATTGCCTTTAGACCGAAATGAAATTCTACTTTGGTTTTGTCAATATATAGCTATTGGAGAACATATAGGCATACAATTTATATAAATATTCTCTTTTTTTAAGGAAATTGCAATCTAAAAGAAAAGTTAATATTCTAGTCGCTAAAATAATTTGTAAGTCAAGGGGTATAATAATAATAAATTGTGATGAAATTTTTTATCGTACATAAAATATTATTTTACCCTTTTTTTACATTCTCGAATTGATAAACAATCTTATATTATATACAATTGATATAGACAGATCTCTCTAATAAAAATTGAATGTGCATAATAGAATTTACCATATCTGGGTATTTTCACATAAAAGAGTAAAAATACGTATTATGTTGTTTAAATATACCGCCCAATATTGATTGAGACAAAAAAAATTTGATCGAAACGTAGCGCCGAGAACATTGAACATTTATTATAAAATATTATTTTTAGAAAAAAAATCGTTAATGTGTACACTTACAAATTATAACTAAAGAATAATATTTTCAGAACACAACCGTATGAAAATAATTCTCTTTTATACGAAGCAACATAGTCGGAGACCATCCTGTATTCGAATATTAATGTGAATAACTGTACCTTAAAATGTTAGGTACGGAGGCAAATCATGATGAAACAGTTACCGACTGACTGTTGCTCTCGGACCAGCGCTAATGAGCGACTTGTCTGATTGCGTTCGAATTAATGTCTGATAACTGTGTGGCTCTCGGCAAAGTGGCACGCTCAACTTCACTGATCTCTGTCGCGTGAGAGGAATCCCTTTCTCTCTGTCTCTCTTCGTTTAAAATGTGACAGGACTGGCACACAAGTATTTATGACTCTTACTTTTTCTTTACAGACATCAAGAAATTTCTGATTTACTTCAGTTGTACGGGGGTATACAGTGGTTATACATTTTAACTGAAACTTTTGTTAAAAAAATAGCAACTGGACTTATTTTATAGCTTGAAGCTGTGTGCAGAAACACAAATTAATGGGGGTTTCATTTAACTTTTACAAAAATAAAACGTCTTTCCTTTAGTGCAAAACATTTTTCCTACAGCAAATTGTCATGAAGATCTATAATCTATTAATATTTAAGAGAAGTAGTAATGTTGTCATAAATAATGAAATATTTTCTACAAAATTAAAGTAATAATGAACGAAGAGCTTTTAATGGACTTTGAAGAACTGCAAGTTTAGAGGATTACTAGGGATTATTGAATTGGATTCTCCAATAAATTTATAAGGCTGAAGTTATAAGGCTGAAGTTTCTTTACAGACATCAAAAAATTTCTGATTTACTTCAGTTGTACGTGGGTATACAGTGGTTATATATTTTAACTGAACATTTTGTTAAAAAAATAGCAACTGGACTTATTTTATAGCTTGAAGCTGTGTGCAGAAACACAAATTAATGGGGGTTTTATTTAACTTTTACCAAAATAAAACGTCTTTCCTTTAGTGCAAAACATTTTTCCTACAGCAAATTGTCATGAAGATCTATAATCTATTAATATTTAAGAAAAGTAGTAATGTTGTCATAAATAATGAAATATTTTCTACAAAATTAATGTAATAATGAACGAAGAGCTTTTAATAAACTTTGAAGAACTGCAAGTTTAGAGGATTACTAGGAATTATTGAATTGGATCCTTCAATAAATTTATAAGTCTGAAGTTAATTATTTAAATTTATTTATAACTTGTAGCATTGAAAATATATTATTTAAAAGTAACAATTTTAAATCTTAATTCTATGAACTTCCTTCAATGAATTCAGTTTATCGATTAAACATTTTAAAATTTGTTGTTTAAACCAATAAATTAAATCAAACGACAACTTCACAATAGTGAGAAAGTTCACATTGATGAGTGTTGACTGAAGCTACAGTTGCTACACAAGTATTATCTTTAGTGCAATAAATTTTTCTCTTGTTCTGATTTTTATAAAATATTCTATGGAACATTTTCATGATGATCCCCAATCTATGAACATTAAAAAAAAAGTAGTAATGTTGTTGGACATAATAAAAAATTTTTACAAAGTGAATGTAATAATGAACGAAGGGGTTTTAACGGACTATGAAGATTGTAGATACATTATCAACGTTTGATAGTGGTCTATCTTGTAAACTAATATCTGCATCGACGGTACGTGAAAGTAGGGCACAAAGTATTAGGGTTGGGTGTGAGATAGAAACTGAAAGGTGGATCGTCTCACACCAAAGAGGATAGATGAAAATCGTAGTTGCAGTGAGACTTATAATTCAGTAGGCTTTTTAATAATTAATCAGATAATTTTTTTACTTCAGTGGTTTACCTGTAAAAGTGAACTTGAAGTATGAAATTAAAAGAAAATTTTTTTATTCTTTGCTTGAAATACTTATAAGTTAGTAGGCAACAGTCTGTTTATGTGACACATGCAAGTAAGTATTTTGTTTTCAACCCATAATTATTATTTATTTATATTATTGACAAGTGCGTTTGCGACCTGCATCATTACAACAAACTTTTAAGGTAACAGGGTTAATAAGGAAATTATATATACGAGGGGAAAATTCCAAATTTTATACCCAGAATTATTGTAAATATTAATATAACTTGTGTACATAAATATTATCAATATTAATACATTTTATATTCATAAATATTACATGCATCAATATATTTTATATTTTATTAAAAGATCATTTGTCTTGTCACATAGTGTTTATTTTAAACTAATGTCGAACAACATAAGATTATATATTATTTGTAAGTTATGACTGTCTCTGAATAGGTTATCATTTGTGCTGTGTTTGTTCTGCTTTGGATACGCCAATGTGTTTATATATTATGTACACTAAATAATTGCTTACACAAACTCTGTGAAATATAATACTCTAGCAAATGTAATCGTGTCAACGTATTTGCCCCTATTACACAGCAAATATAGAGTTCATTATTTTTTATGATAGATAATTTATTACATATTTGCAGTGTATGTTTTATTCATTGCAACATACAGATGTATGAAACCGGTGTGAAAATGAAATCTGAGCTTCCTCCTCTTCTATAATTATCACCTTGGTTTTCATCGTGACTACAGGTACTAAGGTTCCACTACATTTATCAAACGAGCAAGAAATGTGTATTGCAAAAATTAGTTTAAAAAATACGAGGCATCTCCATTGGCGCTAATCCCAACCGGTATATGTTTGCTGAAGCGTGTAGCGCTGAATCAAGTAATTAATCGGAACAAACATAATTCCGCGGAAGAAAAATAGTGATTAACGTAGCACAACTGTTCGATTCGCGGGTATACTCTGAAATTATTCGTAGCGTTCATCATTAAAATTTTTCACTTGCTCCGCCTTCTTTGGGCGTGCTTTAGACCTTTTCGCACTGACATTGTGTAATTGAACACAATCACGTATAAATAAGTTCCTCCGATTAAAGATTGGACAGTAAATCAATAGTACGGATGTCAGGCAGGTACGATGAATTGTGCGAAATTCCTGGAATCAAACGCTGTCGGTATCTCTTATACAGTATACGTAATCGAGTAGTTCCGATAGAAGTAGTGATGGGTTTAAGCAAGTACAATTCACTGTACATGCGAGTTTTGTAACCTGGTCTCCATTTGTAATCCGTTTGAAGACCTTTGTAATGAAATCATAGTACATTCTAATAGAGGTAATACATTTTTAGTTAAATATTATTGATGTACTATTGGAATATGGATAAAACATATTTAAAATATCAAAACATTGATATTTGAACTTGTCAATTGTAAAATTTTTATTTTCTTTGAAATTACATTTTAAACTTTATTTTTACATATATTAGATTGTTTTCACCAGTATTCTTATATTTAATTCAGTTGGAAGCGGGACGCTGTATGAAAATATTTTATTCTAAGGTTTAGACATATTTTATCCTACAAAATTATCTCGTATGTAAACGGTGTTGAATTTGTACACTTCTCTACTTGTTCCCTTAAGTTCAATCGTCCCAATGGTAAATTATGTATTAATTGCTAAATAATACTCCCTCTGTCCCTTAATAATAGTCGCAGTTGATGAATTTAATTTGTCCCATAATAATAGAGCAAAAGAAAATAAATATAGAACACAACATTTATTATCGAAAACTAGATTACATTAAACAATAAATTAAAAAGTTCAGATAGTGTCAAGATTTTTCAACAATTTCGTTTAAAACTTGCTGCATTTTAAACTTGTTGATAGGATTCCTTGACTGGAAAGTTTTGCTTCTCCCATATACGCGAGTTTAAAATTATTGGAGCTATCATTCTTCATTGCTTCCAGAGTTGGGCATTAATCGATATAGAACACGGTAGGTTTATTTATTGGTCTTACTGGATGCGTTAATATACAAATAATATACAAAATAAACAATATACTGATCGAATTGAGTCGGTTAATAATACAAAAACAACCAAATAGAACATATAATTTTTATTATTATATATCTCTATCTATTTCATTTAAGCAAGAAATTTCACTTGTGTCGCACATGGACTCGATTTTTGCTATAACAATAGTTATTTACAATAACAAATTCTATAAATTTTTGCAAGTTGCATCATCGCGGCAGTATCTCCTACTAAATATGAAAGGTTTCATTGTGATCGGTACATCCTTCGCTGAGATACACCAACGAATAGGTTTTTTGCTATAACAATAGTTATTACCAATAACAAATTACATAAATTTTTGCAAATATGATCGTTGCGGCAGTATTTCCTACTAAATGTGAAAGGTTTCGTAGCGATTGGTCCATCCATCTCGGCGTAATCGGTGAACATACATAGAAAAAAAAAGCTTAAAAAAGGCTCATACTGGTCGAATTGAGTAACCTCCACCTTTTTCAAAGTCGGTTAAAAACGTCTCTAGCATTCTATTTTTCGGCTATTTTGTCGTGAATGCAATATCATATTTTTTCTATACAATTTATGCTACGTTTTTATTCGCCCTTATTTGCAATTTGGCTCTTGAAACTTTATAAACAACAAAAGAGTTCGTTTTTATAGAAGACTTTTTTCCCGTAGACTTTTTCCAAGAAAGGCTATACAGGGTGTCCCAAAATAAGTGTAACTCCCGGAAATAGCAGGTTCCTTGGGTCATATGAGGCGACATTTTCCTTTACAAAAATGGCGTCCGCGGCTTTGTTTAGGAGTTATTTACTGTTCAGTTATGCAACTGAATGTCCAGTTGCATCGATTGAGGTATGAAATAATACTTCGTTCCGTTAACAAAAATGAAGTCGACTTTCACATGTCCTTTACGCGTCCACCTACAAAAAAGCTACTAACATCAGATTAATACTGGGGTAGGGGCCCCACGTGACTATGGTATTTTTCATTGTGACCAATCTCCGCGCGTAAAACCAATTTGGCAACAGTGATGAACATACATTTGCATCAATCTAACGCTTCAGTTTCGCTATAAATACAGGTTTTTTTCGTTTTATCAATATCTTTATTGCTATTAATGGATCTGATCGGCTTCACGTCCTTTACACTTTTGTTGTTACGAATCTACGCTGATAGTTCACCTGAGTTTACCTGACTAAGCGCCTTGTCTAAGTAACTGAACTGAAATTGCTTCTACTCACCCTTCATAAACGGAATCTGGGGAACAATTGAATGCAATCATGTGAGAACAATTCACGTCCTCATACGATTATATTTTGAGCTGAGTGAGGGCTCATTCGAAAGAGGAAGGTTACATGCAGTGCGGTCTTCTCGATATTTTCGCGAGAAAAATCTTTTTGTGAACGAAAAATACATTAGAATCTTCGGAATTTTTCTTCATTTGTTTCCCCTACTTTGGACACTCATATTACTTCATATAAACATCATCTAAAAAAAAACATGAGACGAACGCACTGCATGCTCTTTCGAATAAGCCCTCACTCAGCTCAAAATATAAGCGTATGAAGACGTGAATTGTTCCCGCGTACACCCCTGTTTTGGCCCAAAATCTAGTTAGATTCTGGTTAGATTCTAGTAATGTCACGTGGGTACCCACCAACAGCAGCCGCGTTATTCAGTCATTTGACCTGTTCAAAGTGCCCCACTCTGTGTATGGTCTAAGCTTAGAACCACCTGAAGAATCACTTTTATCTTTTCCGAACACCGACTCTGGGACACCCTGTAGAGGAGGATGCACTGTTGGACCCATCGCTAGCCGTGCCGCGGCTAGATCCACCGTAGCAAATAAATGTCGTTTAATATCGGACCGGTTTTACCTTCCTTTATCCACGCGTATCGGCCGCGGATAAGTACCGGGCTGACTTTCTTTGAAGACGGTGCAATGACTGTTTCCACTCCGTGCTCGAATTAATTGAAGCGCATACCAGATGAGCAGGTGGCACTAAAGGGTTTATTTAGGTTCCCCACCACGAAATTAGCCACGTCCACGGGCAGGGGAAAGCGGCACGTAGACAATCGTATCGTGGGGCATTGCGAAAATTATAGGCTCGCAATAAGCATGAACGAAACCACTTACCCAATAACAGTCTGTTTCTGCAGACGGATCGGAGAAACGGCCGGGAAGCTGAACAGGCTGCACACTGATGCTTACAACGAACAGCTTCTCTCGGAATCGATGCGCAGAACTAACCGGGAAATTTTATAATTGTTAGCGCTTCCTTGAATTGGCGCGTGTATCGAGCCAATCGTTGCTTTCTGTGGTCAAAGGACGCACAGATGGTTCCCTCTATTCAGATTCTCGGCGATCTTCCTGGAAAATGTTTGCCTTTCCAGAATGTTGGCCTAGATACTGCTGCTGCTGCTCCAAAGGGTTAGAACACATTAATGTTTTTAAAAAATCGAAATTTTTTTTTATTAAAAAGTTACATTCATAATAATAATAATTCGTAAACAACGATGTACAAGATATATATATCGAGTTCCACCTTAGCAATTACATTAAAATTTGACAGTTATCTTCATTATAATATCTATTAGGCATTGGCGATCTTTTTCTTTCATTTTCCCATTACTTCGTTAAATATAAATAAAAATTAGCAAATTTTCTACCGAAATTCAGTCATTGCTCTTGTTGTCGCTTCGTTAGGATTATTTACCATTTCCAACCTTAATTTACTTCTAAACATTACTAGACTGCAAGAAGTTTCACTTCTGTCGCGCGTGGTTTACGACGGGTATGACTTTAAAAAATAAATTATTATTAACTGATTTATGGCGTTGAAAGTCACTATAAGGTTGAACAACACTAGAATTAAGATTACACGCATTCACATCATTTAATATTGAACGTTTACGAGATGTGAGGTTATGTTTCTCAATACCATTTTGAGAAAGAGAAATAGGTCTCGATAATGCACTTGTTCATGGTACAGCAAGATATTGTGATTGCTCGGCATTTTGTTTATCAAAATTTAAAGTATTTGCAATTAATAACTTTCTGTTTTTCCACGTAATTCATTTTGACGTTCTGCATTAGTTTTCGGCATTATTGTTTGTATATTATTTAATTAACTGCGAATTAAATAACACCCGTTGGTTAGGTACAAACTGTGACGCATCATAAAACGACAGTAAGGGTTTTTCTTTCGTGTTCTCTCCTTCTGTCTCTCTCTCTCCCTCTCTCTTTCTCTTAGTTAGACTACGAACCGCACGAGAGTCAAGCGCACTAGCCACTTCCGTTACGCACTTCCGTTACAAAATTAAATCGGCTTTACGCCTACCGCGGCAAAAGAAGTTTCACTTCAAAATGATTGTTTCCGGACAGACCTCGACTATACTCGACACGATCAGATTTTCTTTGCTGTTAATAGGTACTTATCCATCCGCGAAATTGAAAAAATCTGAATCCGGGTGTTTACATTGCTGGATGGATTCGAGTCGATCCAATCAGTCTATCGGCCTATCGAAAAACGATAACTCGCGCGTATGCGGCTGTGTGGGCTCGCCGCGACACACCTACGTAATAGCGAAGAACGATAGTTATCACTCGCATCTCATCCGAGGGCCTTAAGTGCACCTTGTAAATATGTAAATGAATAAATCCTGAATGCGCGTTTGCGCTATGCGCACACGAATAACAGATCAGCCAACGCCAGTGACCCTTTTGTCGTCCTGTTCCGGCACGACAAAATGCACCGTAACTCACTCTTATCACGTGAATTACGTGTACCCATACGGCCGTTCACGGCCAGCCGGATTAGTAGATGGACCAACAACGACGACTATAACCGGTGCATAAGTAGTCTCGAATCGTTCAAGGGGAAGCCATGGTTGATGGGTCACAGATTTTTCTGAAACTTGCAGTATTTGAAGTAGGGACCACGGTTTTGGACGTGTACTGAGGATACACGTATTCACGTGTTCACGTCTACTAATCTACAGTGGCGTGCAATAATATTCGGCCGCTCTAAAAAAGACGATAACTTTTTAAATATTGTACTATACTATTTGAATTTTTGTTGGGAAACTAGAACAAATAGTTTGCTGCAGAATGTGGATAAACATTTGTCAAAAATTGCAATTGTTCGTAATTGTAGCAAAAATACTAAAAGTTGCATTTTACAACTTTCTTATCTGGGCCTATACAGAAAATTTAAAAAATACGTTTTGTAGATCTGTGTGAATTGTATGCACTGTGACAGTTTCATCGAAATCGGTTGATGCAGAAAGAAACGTCAGGCATTGAAAGATGTAAGAATTCTTGGATTTATTGCAGCTAGAGGCCGAAAATCGTGAAAATTTGCAATTTTTACCATCTTTAAACGGTTGTAGCTCATTGCAACGTCGACCGATTTTTACGGAATTTTCAGAATATGTTTAATTGACACAGGTCTACAAAACGTATTTTTTTAAATTTTCAATATAGGCCCAGATAAAAAAGTTGTAAAATTCAACTTTTAGTATTTTTGCTACAATTCCGATCAATTGCAATTTTTGACAAAATTCTTTTTGCATCCTGTGGCAAACTAATTGCTCTAGCTTGCCAAAAAAGTTCAAATTGTATAGTAAAATATTAAAAAAGTTATCGCCTCTTTAAGATCGCCAATACTTTTTTTACCCACTGTAAGGTTTGGTTTGCCGGAAAATGTAAGGATTTTGGTTTTTCTTTATCAAAATAAACAGTTAATTGTATATTAAGGTTTATTAACTGAAATTATGATGTTTGTTAATTTTCGAAATCATGTTAACTCTCATGTTAACTCTTGTATATTTCAATACCATCCGTGTATCCGTGTACTTGAATACACAAGCACGTATATCAAAATACACGGATAATACACGTGTATCCGTATATTCAAGTTCACAGTGATACGTATATTATCCGTATATTTTGATATACGTCAACACGTGTACTACAGTACACGTGGATCTGTGTATTACATTGAATTCGGACTTCTGCACGGATATATTAATTACACGTGAAATGGGTATCTCTAATTTGAACATGTCTTCTCGAAATGTAATTTGGCAAGGCAATAGCGCGCGCTTCCCAATATTTTTCGAAAAAATTGCATTTGAAAATCGGTTTACACGTTCATGAATAGTAATCGGTAGGTTGCTGGTGTAGCAAACTGTAGTTACCTTCAGACAACACTCATCAATGTGAACTTTCTCACTATTGTGAAGTTGTCGTTTTATTTAACTTATTGTTTTAAAAACAAATTTTAAAAATGTTTAATAGATAAATTAATTTCATTGAAGAAGGGTCATCGAATTAAGATTTAAAATTGTTTCTTTTAAATATTATATTTTCAATGTTACAAGTTATAAATTTTAAATAATTAATTTCAGCCTTATACATATATTTATTGGAGGATCCAATTCAATAATCCCTAGTGATTCTCTAAAGTTGGTTCGAGTCTCACTGTCTCACTGAATTTTCAATAATGAAGTGAATATAACATTCTGTATTATTTTTATATTCGAATTATTTCCCAACGTCCACAAATAAAAAACATGCATTTTCCACTTAAGGTACAGAAATAACTTATAAATAACAGATTTTATGCTTAAAATTGAAAGAGGAGTAAAGATTCAGAAAAATCCGTGACCCATCAACCGTGGCTTCCCCTTTGTTTGATACGTAAACGCCTCGAATCGCATGAATAATCGAAATAAGAAAAACTTAATCTCGCTGATATCGTCACATCGGGAACTTGAGCAAGAAATCCGAGTCGGCAATGGCTCCGCTTGCTTTCGATTTACTACTTTATCCTCGAAGAGTCGATGGTTCACGCTTGGTCAGTATTCTACGATCAATATGTCGAAACGTTACGAACGGAGTGTGAAACTTTATGCTAATTTACACTTACATGCGTGTAATTTCAGTTCAACTTTTTTCCTCCGATAATGGACGCGATAAAAGAAAAATTAAGTGACATTAAATTTCAATTGATTTTATAGTTGCTATGTTTTCGTAATAGACACTTGTAGCAGTCAATTAGGCAAGCTTCGTTTCTTGCTTTTTCTCTATTTGGAATTTAGATAAATTAAAAATTAATTTGTACCTATGTAATCTTTCATCCACTTTATACATTTACAAATGTGTTTACAGTCCAATAGTAAAGCTAGGAGACGTTGAATTTTAATTGATTTCATAGTTTATAAGTTTTCGTAATTGACACTTGCATCAGACTATTACGCAAACTTTATTTTTCTCTTTTTTTATTTTGAAGTGAGGTAACTTAAAAAGTACCTACACTTCTGTACAAAACGGAAGTAGCATCCGGTCATATTTAACAGAAAAGCGTAAAAAGTTAAATAAGAGCACAGTAAGTTTTGAAAAAGTTTATAATTAATTGTATTTACATACATATATTTGATATACATTTATTGCGGATTATCAAATACTAGAAATGCAATAAATCAATACAATATCTACATAAAGATATTGTTTGTCATTATATCTTATAATTATACTGGGTGCTTCTTTCTTTTGCACAGAAGTGTATGTAATTTTTCTTTCTCCTTGTACACTTAGAAATGTATTTACAATCCAATAGTAAACCTCAGAGACATTGAATTTCGATTGATGTTATAATTTCCAAGTTTTCGTAATTGACACTTATAGTCACATATAATTTTTTAATTTTCATTCTTTTTGTCCATTTGAGTAGAGACATTGAACATTTTAAATGGATCTCATTTATTATTAAACTTTCTCATTGCATATTTTCATCTCGTCTATTTTAAGTTTTCTTGGTCATAAAAATCTCTCTAATGTAGAATAAAATGAGAAATTGTTACCTACTGTTGCTTCAAACTTCAAACGAGAAAACAAGCCAAGAATTATAATTTTAAAGTAAAGAGAAAATTTGTTTCTAATGGATGAAGAACTGGCTAAAAATTATGAAATTAAATTCTAAACTCTTCCTTACTAATTATTATCCAATTTCGTGAATGCAATTGTTGATGTGAAATATGTGTTTAAGCTCGTTTTCCTAATTACTTATAAATAATTGTTATTTGAGAATAATCATTTTACCATAAAAGTACTTTCAAGGCTTATGAATTCCTCGGTTTTAAGTATATTACCAATTGAACAAAAAAGAAATTATAAATATTGCACTGAAAATACTTTGAAACTTTATCCAATATTCGAAACTTGAATGTTGATATTTGAAAAAAATAAACTATAGTTTCCGTTTATCGTGCAGACTATCATATTTTTTGATATTGAATTATTAAAGCTATTATAAAACGTTTACAAAAATAAAACATTTTTTAAATGAAAATAATGATATTATCGAGTAATTTATGGTTTAACAATTTGAAACAAATGCCAATATTAATAATTTTTAGCAATTCGTACCACTCATGAACTTGTTCGTTTTCTTCATAGATGTCGCTAAGTCATCCTTTTGAATTAATGTCCCTACCTGTAGACTGCACAGTTCTGAGCTTAGAAAATTATTCAAAATACAGTATTTCCATATACACAAAGATACATATTTTTCAATAGAATATTAGAACTTAATTGTTATATATTATAAAATATTGGCAAACATATTGAATAAAACTGATATATTTAATATTCGATAAAATTGATATATTATAACGGAGATTATTTATAACTGGACTTAATTTATTTGTAGACGTATGCTATATTGAATAATTGTTTGTATTATTTATTTATATTGAGTTGGAAAGAAAGTTCGCAGTGTTATCAATGTATTAATCAAAGATAAAAAGTATTAGAACAGAATGGAAAATATGTTATCGAATAAATCTATGAATAAATTTGTGAATTTTAGCGTTCAAATTTAATTTAAAAACGCTACGAACTTTCGTGTGAACCCAATGTTGTATTCTTTATAATTTAAAATATAACTTAGAAAGTTACACTAAAACTAAAATAGATAGTTTATTTCAAAATTTATTATAAAGTCAATACATTAGTATGTTAATAGGAAGTACTTTTGTTTGGATTAAGTCCTATTATACAGCAACTCATTTAAACATTTTTCAAATCGGGATAAATACCTCTCAAAAACATAAATCACTCTCATGATAAAGAAAGACAAAATTATCAAGTTTATAAAAGGTGAATTCTTCTCGATCGAAAATTTTGATAATTAAAGTTTTAAATGTTATCGGCGCCAGGTTCGATCATTTTAGAACAAAAACAACAAATGTGCAATTAATACATGTTTCTAACGTTTCAATAATGATTCTTTGAAAAAGATCCACATCAGGATCGAACCGTTAGAAACATGTATTAATTGCACATTTGTTGTTTTCGTTCTAAAAATGATCGAGCCTGGCGCCGATAACATTTAAAACTTTAATTATCAAGTTTATGATTAAAAATTGTAATTGACAATTAACCACTTTGTGCTATCCCAATATTATTTCGTACGCCACATGAATTAATTACAGCTTTCTACAAAACTTGAATATGTGATAAAAATGCTATCATTGTAAGGGCGGATCGTTAATGTTGGAGCCCTGGGCTAACTCTGTTTGGGGGTCTACCCAAAATTATCTCATGCATAATTTTCTTTCCTTAAGTGTTTAATTTAAATTGTTTCGTTTCTTTGTTTATTTGCCCATACATGGCATGCTTAGATCCGTATTATAGCTCTACATATTGATAAAACATCAGCCAGTCATAATTATGCATAATAATAACACATCAGTCAATACAGGAAAGTAATTAGCTAATATCGAAACTTAATTAAGCTTGCTAATCAGAAATGGAATCTTGTTACGTGCCTTCGACAGTCGATGTTATCGATCTCGTTGCATTCCGTTCAACTGTGAAAAACCATGCGCATTTATCAGTTGTTTTGACGTGGTATCAAGTCATTGCCTTGTGAAAGATTGAACCGACTTGAAGGGACTCGGTCCTTTCTTATCAATCATGCCTAGAAACCGGTATGATAATTTTATATGGGAAGGAATTTGCTGTCTCCCTATCACAAGCATTGTATAAATACTATGCGATTGGATAGGAATTACTGTGGGAACTCCTTAGTCCATTTGAAATTGTGTACAAAAAAGTTAACGACGCCTTAATAAAAGATCTTATAATATCTCACGGTGAAACAGAGAATTATCGGCATCGTGTCGCTAGAAATATTTTCGCTAGAAACTGCACAGCGAGCGGCGAACAATTTCGTGATTACGGATCGGTCGATTAATTAACTCTTTTGGAATTTCTGTATCACTATTTATAATTTCCGTCCTCCAGTTGTTGGAACAGCGCGATGGCTCCGTATAATAAGCAGTAGTCAAATTGTTACTCTCCGGTTACAAGCAGTACAAGTTTCGTCACTCGAATAACCGGTCACTGTCTCGTCGATTCCCATTAACGTGAATATGTTTCTTGTACAGTGCTTTCTTTCGCAGTACGAGTGTTACATTTGTTCTTTGAATTTCATACAGACCGCCGATCATTGTGGGAAAACGCGTTTACGCGTACTTTGCATTCTGGTCGTTTTTAATCATTCGCTTCACAGAAGCATAATTTTATACCATCTTGTTGCGTTTAGATATCTGATTCCTTGTTCCGCTATCTTAATTATAACATCGCCATTCCGCCTCTACGTATAATCTGGCTCGCATAATCTGCTCTTTTCATCGCATTAACGGTATGCTAAGCGAATTGCTTAAGCAAACTTACATTTTTGTAAAATCTATACATATATAAATGGATGTTTGTATGTGTGTATATATATATATATAATTAACTTTCCAGTTTAATTGAACACAAACAGATACCTCTTTAAAGGTATATATTTGTGTTCAATTAAACTGGAAAGTTAATTTATAAATACCATATACATACTCAAATAGTATGGTATAGTGGCAGAAAACTATATGTGAAAATATACGAATATAAGAATTATGTTTGAATTTACCGCTCAACGTTGATCAGGTATAGATCGATCCAATATAGATTACATTGTTTCTAAATGCTCTGACATTATCGCAGTCTTACAGATGCCGGCTTGGGCTAAACATGTGGTTACACCACTGTCAGTTATTTCTATTATAATTATATTTTAATTTACACTAAGCAAGTGAGTTACAATTATAATTTTCTTAAATTAAAAAATTAAAAAAAAAAGGTTTATAATTATATTTGCTCCACAGTACTAATAGAAATTGTCGGTTAATTTACAGACGCAAAATTTTATTAATTTCTTGAAAATGATCTAAATATAGATCGAAACGTCGAAATTTTGATTTCATTGTCAATATGTCGATGGATTTCGAATTTCTTGTACTTTTGTCTTCCATTGTACCTCCAGAACATCCTTAGAAGTTTGTTAGTAACTATCTACGATCAACATAGGGAAATATTTATTTCGATAATGCCCAAGCCAGTTCACACATTTGTCAGCGCACGATTTTTCATCGGTGCATTCGACAGATCACTGTCAGCTAGGGGTTGCTCGTTGTCTGGTTCGCTGTCGTTCAAGGGACGACAAAAAAAAGTAAAAATCGCTTTGCCCCTCGCATCTGTCAAATGACACAAGAACCTTGCGTATCGACGTGTAAATCCGAAAATCGGTGTTCGTTCGTAACACATGGCGGCCGTTTCTTGACAGGAGATTGATATACCGCACTCCTGTTTGCATCCGAGACGCGACTGTGATTCGTTTGATCTTCTTCGAAGGATCGACGTGTCACGGAGCCTTCCCTGTGCAGCTTTAAAATTGTCTGCACGGCCCGTAAAACCCAACACTGAAATCTGAAACGTTGTCTGAAGATCGATGGCGGACGTCGCCAGACAGTACGACCTGTAGTTGATGAAAAAGAAGTAAAACCGGAGAATTTGTGCAGGCTCCGATCGCGCCGGAAGTGGTGGGTGCCCGACAGATCCACCGAGCGGCGCGCCGGCGAAATTCGAGAGTCGTAGATTCCTTTTTCGTAGATTTCTTCGTGAGCCGCTTCGTCTACACGTATTCCAGAATCAACGTGTAGATCCGGAGGCTTGATACGCCGAATTTATTGGCGTTCTTAACAGGTAAACATAACAGCTATTCTTCTTTGTCTGCACAAGGTCTACTCACAATTAGTGTTCCATCACTCCTGGCAAAAAATTAGTCCATCACACGAATCAAGTGTCATTGTAAGGTAACTGCAACGATTACTGCGGTATCATACTTCGATCGCACTTTATTTTAATTAGGGTTTGCAATACCGGACTAAAAATACAATATCGGTATTCGGTATTTTTTTAAACGTTGTATCAGAATACCGGTACTAATACCGGTATTAGGAATTTTCAAAAAGGTACAAGAACACATTTGTTTCTGTGCCATATTAGTTTTATACAAAAAATAATTAACTAAAAGAATATAAACAATTTTGTGATGTACAAATATTTAATATAAAGTATAATTATGATATCGGCGCCAGGTTCGATCATTTTTAGAAACAACAAATGTGTAAATTAAATATTTAAATTTCTCAACGTTTCGATCCCAATATGGATCGTTATCAAGAGACAAAATTTTTGCGTCTGAAAAAGAAAATAATAATAAAGATTTTGAAATTAAATATACTGTTTTCAATGTAACACAGCCACGTAAATTACCAAAAATATCATAATTATACTTTATATTTAACTTCCCGATTCATAGGGAAGTTATTGTAATTACCCCGAAAATCGAAAATCGATTTTTTAGCAGATCTTCACGTTTCATGGTCATTGGAGTCATTTTAGACTATTTTTATCAAAATGTTTGTATGTGTGTGTGTGTGTGTGTGTGTGTGTGTGTGTGTGTGTGCGTATGTCCGTTTGTATGGTATCAAATTTTTCGTTAACGTTTTCTGAAAAAATAACAATGCGATCAGAATAATGAATGATGCAATCGACGTGCCCTGTCGTAACTTAGAGCTGATAAGATTTTGGTCCATATTGGTCAAGTAGTTTTTTAGTTTTTTTAGTTTTTTTCGAAAGAAGTTCATTCAACAATGCAAATTATACGAGAGGACGGAAATTTTCCACCGCAGAAACAAACGTAACAATTATATATAATTTTTTTTTATTTTTAAAAAATTTTTTTTATAATTTAAAAAAAAATTTTTTTAAAAAATTTTTTTTTAAATTATTCAACTAACGCTAATGTTACCGCTTACAATAATCGAAAATTATCCCAATGCAAGAGTGAGTTAATCGTCTCCTCTGTCGAGAATACATTTTCAAAGAATATTGGAAGTACCAAAAAAATGTATATTACAATCTTTTAAAAAACAATCAGTCAAAACGAATTATTAATTGAGAATAAATTGATAATTAATATAAAAAACAAGCAGTTCAATACGAATTATTAAGTGAGATGAAATTGAAAGTTAATATAAAAAAATGGTTAATGGAGCATGCGAGCAACGAGCATACGATGTTGGATTAATGCGACGCCATACAGCAAACATTTTGATAAGTAGAAAACTATTGAACTTCACTGAGAACGTATAATCTTCTTAAAACGTACACTAAATAATGATAATAATATACTGCAACTAACGAATCGGGAAGTTCTTTGTGTGGCTCGTGGAGAGTCACACACCAAATAACATCCGTACTACTAACCCTCTCGCGAACTCACAAACCGAGCTACAACACCCCCACCCGCGAAGCTCGCGAAGCGAGCGAGCAACAATAACCAGCTAGTTAAATTTTCGATCGATAAGAATTTTTCCTTTACAAATATTTAATAAAGGAACATATATTATAACCAAGTATTATTAATAAAAGCAGTAAAATAATAATTTTTAACGTCAGAAACAAAAAATATAATAGAAAAAACAAACCATTACAGTATTATAATACAAAAAAGGAACAAACATATAATATTATTATTAAGGAGACACTAATAACTAAGAGTAAAGAGATAGTATAGATACTAAGAATATATATCATTAATATCTATTAATAAAAAAAACATTAACTAAATTAACTGCAAATTTTTGAAATGTGATTGTAAAAAACATAATGCATCTATTAGACTGTCATAAATTATGGAACGCATTTTTCTGTACAAATTAACTGGAGTTGGAAATGCTTTTTCCCTATACACGCTGGTTGGTGGTACTGTTAATAATGAGCGATATAACAGTTCCCTGTATCTCGATCGACAATTGTTAGTAGTAAGCGATATACTTTCTCTAAATATTAGCCTCAATGTCCTTCATCTTTTAACAACTTCGGTCACACGTCAGACGGTTTTTGATAAATCTATTTTTGTATTACTTTTGTATTATTGTTTGTGGGAATTTTTTTATTTATAGCTAATTGAAATTCAGCAAATAATTGATGTTGGTGATACTGTAAATACGTATTTCAAATAAGAGTAGATGCCTGTAAAGTTCTATTTATTATTTGTAGATAATACCGGTATTTTACCTTAGCAAATACCGGTATCACGAAATTGCAAAATAGGACGAAACACCGTTATTCGGTATACCGGTGTACCGGTATTGCAATCCCTAATTTTAATATTGTTCCTAATTCATCATGAAATAATATTAGGTTCGCAAGAAAGTAATTTCGGTATTTTACTTAAGCAATTAACTTTAATGAGTAAGATATTTTCACTTTTGTTCAATGATGTTTTGCCAGAATAAATAAGAACATATTTTATTGATTCAACTATTAACATGATTTTATTGATTAAAATACCGAAATTACTTCCTTACTAACCCAGTAATATGTGTAAGCATTTTATGGAAAAATTATGGTTTCTGAACACAAAAAAAGCTGTCGAACGGCCTATTGTAAATTCGATTTGGTTTAGTGGCACTTTGGCCTCCTTATCCGATTATACTCTTTGTTAACTGGTACTAGATTCTGTTGAATTTAATATTTTAGCATCTTTAAAAATTTTCAAAAGCTATAAATGCATAAAGATCCACAGTCCAATCTTGACTATTCACTTCTTGGCCATTATTTAAGACACTTTGCAAAACAACTTTGTCGGAAGAATGTGCTCGATCATGGTAATTTTTATCGAATGGGCACTACTCTGTTATACAGAGTTATCACAATCGCATCCTGGTATTCCCTGCAACATTGCAATGACGATATCTCTATGTCATTTCCGCTCGTTTTCTATTTCGTTATTTTCTTTCTACTGTTTCCTGCAGCAACGGTGTACCTCATGCTTTTCTCGGTGTTTTCCATGTTTAACCAGGAATTTACTAAGGCACATACAGTGTACTGTACCTAACTTGACTATCTTAAGGATGTTCTGGAGCTACATAAAAACGCAACAAAATTTTTGAAAATTTGACAAGATAAATTTTGGTAATTGCAATAATTTAGTAAGAATTATATCTTGTCAAATTAAACGGTGTAGTGAATCTAACTCAAACTTTGGTAATTGCATTAATTTAGTAAGAATTATGAGTTAGATCCACTACACCGTTTAATATTTATAGCAACTTAAAGTTAGCACATTTTAACACGTCTTCTTATGAAGAATTCATAAAATTCCACTTTAAACCCTATTTAAACCTTGAATGTTTCATAACTGGAACTGTTGGTAGTTAAATGTTACAAAATAGCGGGCGATTATTTGCATTCAAACCAGAGTTATAAATAATTTAATATCGAGGCACCACATTAATTTCTACACCTAATGCAAAGATGGGATTTTTTAGTAGTCAAAAGCGCTAGATAAAAGATCAATCTAGACCGCCATCGCTCTCGAAAGACGTATTTTTACGTTTATGAAGCGTAATTAACATTATTTGGCAGTACGTAGCTGTCACAGATTTATGAAAATAGCTACAGTGACTCGGATTAATATTCGGACGCTCTAAAAAGACGATAACTTTTTAAATATTGTACTATACGATTTGAACTGTTTTGGGAAGCTAGAGTAATTAGTTTACTACAGGATGTGAAAAATTGTTTAAGATTTACAATTTGTCAGGATTGTAGAAAAAATACTAAAAGTTGTATTTTATAACATGTTTATATGGGCCTATACTGAAAATTGAAAAAATACGTTTTCTATATCTGTCTCAATTAAACTAATTCTGAAAATTTCGTCATAATTGATCGACGTTGCAATGAGCTACAAACGTTTGAGGGGGTAGGACACAGTGAACACATTAATTTTTTGAAAAAATCAAAAATTTGTTTCTATATGTATATTGGGTGCTCAAATCGAAAATCAATCCACACTGCTAACGATTTTTCACTTTTTAAGGCTGCAAATAATACTAGCGAACGATTTTTTAACTCATAACTAGACTGCGGATGTTTATGCAATTTTTAATTTCTATAAACAAAATTTAAGAAAGTGGTACCAAATAAAATCCTATTTCTAGTAGGAAGCCTCTGTTGATCCAAAGTAAATAAAAATTGTAAGTATTAAAGTCAATTGAATTTTATATTCTAGCACGTTTTCATAATTTTCACAAGCCTCTAGTTCACTTCTAATATTTTTAATTTGCGATTGTAAAGATGCTTCCCTGAGGAATTATTTGCCAAATTTATTTCTTTAGGTATATATTATTGTAAAAATGGCCAACAATCTGAATAGACACATACTTGTTACGTTTATAAAATAATGTGAAATATTTATTTCTAGAGCTGTGTAAACCTACGGTTAAATGCATAAAGAGGTATGTAAACGTTTTGTAGCAAGTATTCACTGACTGCAAACATCGTTGAAACGTTTCAAAACTTTAGAATAGATAATGTAATCTGCGCATTTGAATGTTCATTCCATGTTTCCATGTCAATGCTGTGATTATTTCCAGCATACAAATTTTATTGATGAATACTGAGATGATTGTTGAGAAGGTTGTTGCGTGTCACTCTTGCAATGTGAATTACAACGGAAAGAAAATAGGAAAGGAGTGGGTGCAGTATTGCCTGTGTGAATAGTGGGTGGACTATGAATGTCTTAGTTATGACTCCGGAAGTTATACCTGCGACTACTCTGAAAGTAAATTGAAGACTGGAATTAGAAAAGGCTGTAAGTGCCAAAACGAAAATTCCGATAAAAATCTATGTAAAACTTGTGAGAATGCAATTTATTTCAGAGACACTTACAAAAATTGCAATTTCTAGTTAATACATCTTGAAAACAATATAAGGGAGAATTGCCTAATGTGTACTGGCTTATTCTTTTGGTAACAAATTAATGTTTTCGACTTCTAGTGGTAAACATATAAAGCGTTTATGGAATCGGTAATATATGTAAGACACTACTTGTATTATCTCGATTGATTTCGCGCCAACCTGTACTAGCCGAAAGATTTAAAGTGAGTTTGATGTCAATTTTAACTTATTATTTTAAGACAAATTTCAATTAAATACTATAATTGATTTATACATTTTGTGTTTGCTTTGAAATATATTTAATATACCATCTTTATAGTGAGTTATAATAAAGTCAGGTTATAGAACCATCATGTTAGAATTTAGATGATCAAAACTGTAAAAAAACCTACAATCAAGGATTGACTTTGTTAAAAACAAAGGTGGGCATTAGTTGGCGAAACAAATATTTCAAATACTATTTAATATTTCAAATATTATCTAATATTTCAAATATTATTTAATATTTTCGATTTTATTTAATATTTTCGATTTTATTTCGCTTAAGACATTTCTATTTTAACAATCTGAAACACGAAATAAAATATTTTACTTTCTGTGTCATAACACTCTAAGAAACCGCATAAACATATCTTATCATTACAATGGATATTATCGAACCATTATTCTCAGCAATAATATTTAAAACTGAAGTAGAAAATAACGACAAAATACAAATATTTTCAATATTGTTGAAATAAAATTCTATTTTTAAAAATTAGTGCATCAACTAAATAGTTTATTTATTAATTACCATTTGCTATGTAAAATACTATTTTACCCAGCTATATAGTTAAAAGTTTGATAATAGTGTAATTTGATATTTGTTCAAAAATCCAAAATCGTGTTGTAAAACCACCATATTTTACATAATATTTTGCATAGCCGCAATTTATAAGAAAACTCAATAAAAGATTACCTCTATACATTTTTTAGTACTGCATTTTGATATGTGCAATAAATACAAAGTCACGTTCCAGAACCACCATAGTCCACGACTAAACGTTGAACAGGGGTCGCGTTGAAATATGACGATGCAAAAGGAAGATATTAACGTCAACGGGAGAAAAGGGGGTATAACGAGACGCGTAAAGCCGACGGGGTCGGCGACTGATCGGAATTATTCTTTCCGGACGGGAACGGAACGCCAAAAGCGAAAGTGGTCCAAAGAGTGGTGAGGAACCTGATGTGGATGACTGACCGGGTGGGTACATAACTTACGTGGAGGCGGCAAGCAACGGAGTTCTGCTGTCCATGCACGATATATGTACAGCACGTCGCACCACACCTCGCTGGAATAAATTTACATGTACCTCAGCTCAATGAGCCCCGACAAGTTTAGGCCGCATGAGGGGTAAAGGGCTCGAATGGGAGCTGCGAAAAAATGTCGGTCGGCACTACTTACACTGAACCACTCAACGGTGGAACCAGGTCGCAATATGAATAGTTATATACCGTTTTTTAAACATTTCTTTCGAATACATATTATTAAAAATAAGTCTCGTTTTTCTGTCCAATGCAAGCTTGCATTCTTCTTTATGCGCTAAGGAAAGTCTCGATGTTGAATCATTTAATTCAGTTTTCTGTTGTAACCATTTTTATTTAACTCAATTAATATTTTTGTACGAAAGGACTAAGCATTTTTTAACTTTAAATTTATATATATGTATATCAAACATATATATTACATACAATTGTGATTAATAGATTGGGTATTTTTATGCAAAACAAAAATTCTCTGTATTAATTCAAAATATGAGAGCTACATGAACGTTTATATCGTTTTTTAGTAAGTTTAGCGAGGTGGAAGTAGTACAATAGTATTTTTAAATCCTTAGCATAGTTTCACGGTTTTGCAATTGATTTACTGATTTTTGCCACAAGTATAAGCATTTTGTATTATAATATTGAAATTTTTTGTGCTCACGCCTATATAAATAAAACTTATCTGTATATAATAAGAATTTTAGAATAATATTTTTTTTTAGAATCTGAATCTCTATGAAAATAAGTTCATTTGCAACATTTATTAAAATGTACAAAAAAAATTCATAATCTCTCAAATACACAAATTAAAAACCTCCCACAATCCTCTCTCCAGCAACAGTATCATCGAAACTTCTAAAGGACACCAAAATGGAAATATAAATATTATTACAATGTAGAATCTGTTGAGTTATTTTTTCTTACTTTGAATAATAGCGTAAATAAGTTAGGCGCTCCAGTGAAAATCAACACGCTGTATAATGGCTACTATTAGTGAAAATCAAATTTTATCAAATCCAACTTTCTCAAAATTTGTTTACAAAAATTGTAAACTGCGTAAACGTGCACCAGTAATCACTAGACTGCGGATTTTATGCATTTATGACAACAACGGGTAAGCACAATTTAAAGCAATGGATAAGGAACATTACAATTTCTTATCCACGTGGTCGAAATAATCGACTTTTTAATAAGTACCCTTTCATTTCGATGAAACTTTCGCAGTGCATATAATTGACACAGATCTACAAAACTTATTTTAAAAATTTTCAATATAGCTCCACATAAAAAAGTTGTGAAATGCAACTTTTAGTATTTTTTCAACAACTCCGATCAATTGCAATTTAAAAAAAAATGTTTTTCCACATTCTGCAGCAAATTATTTGCTCTAGCTTCCCATCAAAATTCAAGTCGTATAGTTCAATGTTAAACCAGTTATCGTTTTTTTTGAGCGTCCGAATATTAATGGGAGTCACTGTATATATATTTTCAGACGCAATTGCTCTTGAAAATGATCCACACCTGGATCGAAACGTTGAGTTACATTTAAATATTGCTAATTTGCTTTGTTTTTGCTTTATTTTTCATCGAAACCGTGCGCCGAGAACATATAATTTATTCTAGTAATCACCGATGGCAATCATTTCGGCAAAACATTGATCACAAAATCCAGCAGCAGTTGCCGAAGACGAAGAATTATTGAGAGAATTATTTCAACAATTACTGGAGGCATCAATCGATGAGCGATCTCGTAATACACGTTTCACGCGACTCTGGCGGGCAATGAACGTTGCTCGAGTCAAGATATTCATAATGGATGTTGAACCGGTAAATGGAACTGTTGAATATTGACAGGGACGAGCACGGTGCGCTCTGCTCGGTTGTGAAACACGCGACTGCTGTCTAATGACAATGTCGTGTTTTATAGATAATTTTAATGGGCTAAGCTCCTTAATATTCTCGGTCACTATTGCGTTTCGTCCCGTAATGGTATTAATCGTTTGCGGTAATCCCCGAGATTTAGACAAGACGCGAATTACGGTTTCAAATCCCAAAAAGAACGGCGGTCTAACTGCTTATTTTTCGTATCACTCGGACGAGAACTAGATGACCGACTTTTGTAGGAGAAACACTTTTCTTGAAACTCGACGAAAAAATATTGCTCAACACATTCCTGCACACTTTTTGTTTCTAGAGCCTCGACAATACACTTTCTGTTTTAAGGATGTTCTGGAGCTATATAAAAACGCAACAAAATTTTTTGAAAATTAAAACATAATTAAAACCTTTCAATTAATTTAATTATTTTAATCAGATGTGTAATTGAAATACAATATAATTAAAATACTGCTCTCCAAATTATAGCCCAGAATTTTGAAGAAGTGAGATATATTTTTACGTTTTCTTTTTAATATGCTTGTTTGCTGTCTATGCGACGTATTTTCTATTTGTCGTCCTCTAATTAATGTAATTTAATTACAAAGTATTTTATAATTGTACTTCAGTTGCAATTACGAATTACATTGAAATTTTATTGAATGAAGATCTGAATTATAAATTACGATGTAGTTCAATTACTTTGTAATTACAATTCCTAAAGTAGTTCAATTGTAATTCTGTACAACTCTGAATCCTGGACACATTTTAAAACTTGAAGCGATTCATGGTACGAAAGATAGGTCCTTCCAATTAAGGATGTTCTGGAGCTATATAAAAACGTAACAAAATTTTTGAAAATTTGACAAGATATCATTCTTACTAAATGAATGCAATTAGCAAAGTTTGGATTCGATGCACTGCACCGTTTAAGAATTGTAGCAACTTAAAGAAACACAAAGTATATGAAACTTTGGTGTAACTGAATACTGACGTAAAAAGTTCTCATCGAGTGAGTACAGTGGATCCGAGAAGTAATTAAACACTACATTTCCGATTCTCGAAAAATTTTGACACTTTCGTAAAAACAAATAGTACAACCATAATCCTGGCAGAGTCGTACTAATTCAATTACACAATTTAATTACATCGTATTTCAATTATTGTATAATAATGCAACTACGTCGTAACTGAATTACATAATTAAAACCTTTCAATTAATTCAATTATTTTAATCAGATGTGTAATTGAAATACAATATAATTAAAATACTGCTCTCCAAATTATAGCCCAGAATTTTGAAGAAGTGTGATATACTTTTACGTTTTTTTTTTAATATGCTTGTTTGCTGTCTATGCGACGTATTTTCTATTTGTCGTCCTCTAATTAATGTAATTTAATTACAAAGTATATAATAGATGTTGTGATATATTAAATTCTATTAATTGAGTTTTACACGACTATAGTATGTGTTTATGTTATCTTCCATTGTGCACTGTGTAACAAGTTTGAGCGCATTGCGTAGACGTAGATCTATTGACTTGAGCGAAATGAGTGTCGTCTCTGTACCAACAGACAATGTTGATTCGAAGAGAGAGTTGAAAGTGACCTCGGTCGTGAAAAAGTGTATAATTTGTACGTAGTGTTAAAACTATCCATGCCTTTCGCAATAAATAATAAGTAGATTGCGGATCGTTATGCAAAATAAAAATTGTCTGCATCATTAATACAGGAGACATCGTTTATTTTCAATTTTGCTATAAATGCATAAAGATCTACAGTCTAATAATAAACAAGTATTTTAACCTATGTGCTGAACTTATGGTCTATAATCTCTAAGATGAACTAGACATTTGCGATCATTTTCATCGTCATTATTTCAATGCTTTATATGTGTGAAAGAATGTATAAGATTTATTGTTAGTGAACTTGTAGAAAACGCTTCTCCTCTCCGATTTCAATGACGTTGACATATGTTATCATGATCACCATTCTGAACAACATGTACCTGTAAAGCTTTTGGCAGTCGGCTTTAGTTCACGAGATATTTGCAAAACACTTTACTTGTACATCCATTTATGGAGTGCTACCTGCTCTCCGATTTCAATGATCTTGATTTCATCATATTTATTCACGTTCAACATATTGAACATACATATTTATTCATGTTCAACATATTGATCATACATATTTATTCATGTTCAACATATTGAACATACATATTTATTCATGTTCAACATATTGATCATATATATTTATTCATGTTCAACATATTGAACATATATATTTATTCATGTTGAACATATTGAACACATTTATTCAACATATTTATTTGTGTTATTATGGTCACTATTCTGAACATTACTCTGTGAAGTTTTTAGTTTACCAGATATTCGCAAAAAGACTTTACTTGTCAATCCAAACTACATAGGTTTGGATTACGTTCAAGTTTCGGTAACCCAGACCTGATCCATGCATATACAAGTAAAGTTTCTTGAAATTATCTCGTAGATTAAAACCTGCTGACAAAAACTTTAAAGAGTTGTTCAGAATGGTGAGCCTGAAAACAGATTCCAAGCCCATTGACATCAGAGGTGAGGATCATTTTCTACTAGTTTACCTAAGTTTTAATCAATGTGAGTTCTAGCCTTCGTTGAAATATAATCATAAAATAGTAAAAATAGGTTTTTATGTGATTTTGTAGTTTGTGATTCCAACACATGCGTTGATATAATTCTTTCCGAAGGAATGAGCAAAGTTCCCAACCTTGTACGTTTGCTAACGATGCACGATTTTCATGCAAACGGTCTTTTAGGAGCACGTATCACACATAATTTCTCGTGTAAACATTGTCTCGCCTACTGAACGTTGATTTGTATTCAAGAATCTTGAGGTCACTGTATCAGTATTTCAGTTTCAAAGAAAAGTTTCGTACTTACAAATCTATCTATTTATAAATCTTCCACTTTGAGCCCCAAAGGAACGAAATTTGTTTTTCGTTAACTCTCCACTGCAGAATAAAAAATATGAATCAAAATAAACGGATTGAATATTAAAGAAAACAAGATTAAGAAATTATTGATTTCAATTATGTTAAACGCTTTAAATAGTGGTTAGTGCAGTAGAGATTACTTTTTTATGTAATATAGAATATGTACTTTCATTTGTTCAACTTGTTTATTTGTTACGTATAGCAGAAACGTATAGAATCATATACAAAAATTATTTTAATTGAATAAAATACGTTTCCTAGGAAATTTTTTCAATTTCACAAATTATGAGCTACTTAAACTAGTTTCGCTAGATACTAACTTAAACTGTATAGTGTCAATTCAATTAATCGAAAAATTATCGAAATATTAGATAACTGATAACCCATGAATGCGAGATGTGGTGATCATGGAGATTGTATAAGTGTTTCATAGTTCAATTCGTGTGATTCAAAAGGAAAATGTTTTCTGTTAATTAATTCCTTGTTAATGCGAGAAAACCGCTTTAAAAAATGTCGTAGAAGGGAAAAGAAAATTTATATTTTTTGTATGGCTTCATTTCTTTTAATGCTTAAATATTAATTACAAACGAATCAACTTTTCCATTTTACTTAAGTGCTCAAGATTCGAAAGTGCTTAGAAACTTTCGAATAATGCTGATTCTATTTTTCTACAGCAAACGTGGATCTCGTTTTACACAACTAATGTTTACATTGTTTCTTAACACGTTTACTTGGCCATGGATGCTTTAAACACGTTTTCTTTTACTTGCGTTTTCTAACCCCTTGCCGTACCATTTTCTTTACAGTTCCAGTAATTAGAACGTCTTTATCCCAAAAAATGTAGAAGGGAAAATAAAATTTGTATTTTTTGTATGACTACATTTATTTTAATGCTTGAATATTAATTACAAACGAATCAAATTTTATGCCATCTAAAAAGAAATTCGTAATGTTCATATTGGAAGACTTCGTTAAAATCTTCATGAAGAATCTGACTCGTTAAAATTATGGCAAGGGGTTAAGGCGATTCTCATTATATCGAGAGACCAGAGTTGGGCATTATCGATTAAAATTTTAACCAGGATTGATTGATTAATATGTATGATTAAAAAAGTAAACGTTGAAAAATGGACGATTAATTCAATCGATTGATGAAGCTAATCGTCAATAGTTGATTAAAAAAAGAAATCATCAAAAATTCGGAGACTGATTTAATCAATTGTTGAAGTTAATCGCCACACGGTCTATCAATAAATTGTAATAAGGAGGGAAAGAGAGAGAGAGAGAGAGAGAGAGAGAGAGAGAGAGAGAGAGAGAGAGAGAGAGAGAGAGAGAGAGAGAGAGAGAGATCGACAAAGAGCGGCAATGGAAAATCCACAGAAATACAAGAAAAACTCAGTTTACGTTGCTTTCATTTCTGATTCCGTATTTCATTTCGAAATTTCAGCAGTTAATCATTAATCAATTATCCGATTGACGATTAAAAGAATCTAATCGTTAACGCCAATTAATGACTAAAGTAGGAATATAATCGTTAATTGTGATTAACGATTGAAGTAGAAATTTAATCGTCAATCGCTGATTAAAATTTTGCCCAACTCTTCGTGTGGCCTAGTTGACACCATATATGAAGGAACATGACAAGAAAGGATCTTAAGAGTTTACTCAGTTTACAAACGGAACCTGTTCAGTGGCTAATCCCGTACGAGAGAGGCCAGATTGATACAGTAAAATCGCGTTATTTTGCAAACTGCTGCGTTCTGCACGGAGAAATGTCGTGTAGAGTTTGGGGACACTATTTTTTTCATGACTGAGTACACCAAGAAGACTCACAGTGGGACGAATCGAATTTTAGGTGGAAACCAATCATTTTTGGCTAGTGATGTCAACGTATGTGGTATCGTTGTAAAGAGGAGATCTCTATTAAAGTCAACTAAATGACATAGAGAGCTGGTAGTTAAACAATGTTGGAAAATTATTGTAAAAGAAAAATCATGTATAGAAGCTTAAAGATTCTTATTTATAGCTCTCACCAAATTTTCTTTGTAATAATTAGGGGCGTAATTAGGGTCAGTGAACATTTCCAAAGAAGTATGTATGAATGTTATATCTATTTTCTGACATGACTTTCTTCCACCTAAAATTCGATTCTTCCCACTGTGCGACCGCGCCGAAAGTACAAAGGATGCCGAACGTAGAAAAATCAATTCTTCCATCGTCAATCAAGCCACCAAATACAGTTGAAATTATATCGTGTTTAGTTAATTTTCCCCCTAATTCGTGCTTCCTTCCCTCATTTGGCGACTCGTAAAACACTAATCCTAACGTTACAGCTGTGGGAAATTATATAATTTTTCAGAACTTCTATTAATAAAAGTATACAAAAAAAGTACAAACTAAGTATACAATAGAGACTTTTGCTTATAGTAGTCCTCTGCTTAACTTTAATTAAATCAAAATAATTTTATTACAGTAACTTATTTTATTTTATTTTAAGTTACTGAAACGTTAAAACATCGTTTCGAATACTACTTGAAAAATTATGTCTGTCTAATAACAGTACTTAAAATTATCTAATTAGCGTGAGAGATAAGCTGGAAACGTAGCAAAGTAAATATATGGAATACAGAGTAAAACTTTTTAATGGCGCTCTATTTACATTTAAATATTGTATAATACATTCTTGTGATAAAATGTCGTGCCATTAGCCGGACAACAAGTTTTGCATGTCTCCCGTATAATCTGGATTCCACTGCAGTAGTTGGGATTCAGTACAAGCAGTACAGACCTAATGTCATCAATAGACAGCGGATCTTTATGCGAAATAAAGGTTTTCTATCTGGATTGCGCCACACTCGAGTGAAATATAATACGTCTAATATGTTTAATAGGTTGAAAATAATATAACAGTACATACTTCAAATGCCCTCGGCGATCACTTCTTTCAAGGAAGGATAACATTTTTGATATATGAAACTTTGACCAATAGATTTGTGGCACTTTTTTTATTAAAATAAGACCAAACACGACATAATTAACTTCCCGATTCATAGGGAAGTTATTGTAATTACCCCGAAAATCGAAAATCGATTTTTTAGCAGATCTTTACGTTTCATGGTCATTGGAGTCATTTTAGACTATTTTTATCAAAATGTTTGTATGTGTGTGTGTGCGTGTGCGTATGTCCGTTTGTATGGTATCAAATTTTTCGTTAACGTTTTCTGAAAAAATAACAATGCGATCAGAATAATGAATGATGCAATCGATGCGCCCCGCTGGAAATTAGAGCTGATTAGATTTTGGTCCATATTGGTCAAGTAGTTTTTTAGTTTTTTTCGAATGAAGTTCATTCAACAATGCAAATTATACGAGAGGACGGAAATTTTCCACCGAAGAAACAAACATAATAATTACATATTTTATTTTTATTTTTTTATAATTTAGACAAATTTTTTTTTTATTTAAAAAAAAGTTCTTTATTTTATTTTCCTTTTTAAATTATGAAACTAATGCTAATGTTACCGCTTAGAATAATCGAAAATTATCCCAATGCAAGAGTGAGTTACTCATCGCTACTGCCGAGAATACATTTTCAAAGAATATCAATGAAAGTACAAAAACATTTATATTACAATCCATTAAAAAAACAAGCAGTTCAATACGAATTATTAACTGAGATGAAATTGAAAGTTAATATAAAAAAATGGTTAATGGAGTATGCGAGCAACGAACATACGATGTTGGTTTAATGCGACGCCATACAGCAAACATTTTGATAAGTAGAAAACTATTGAACTTCCCTGAGAACGTATAATGTTCTTAAAACGTACACTAAATAATGATAATAATATACTGCAACCAACGAATCGGAAAGTTCTTTGTGTGGCTCGTGGAGAGTCACACACCAAATAACATCCGTACTACTAACCCTCTCGCGAAATCACAAAGCGAGCTACAACACCCCCACCCGCGAAGCTCGCGAAGCGAGCGAGCAACAATAACCAGCTAGTTTGAACTGTATTTAGTGGCTTAATCGACGATGAACGTTTCGGGCGCAAGGAAGGACAGCGTATGGAAAAATATTTTATAAAAAAAGTTAAACCGACTTCGAAACGCACTAAAAAAATGTATTAGTTTAGGAAATATTCTAACAATATTTAATTGAAAATCATTCGATGTACCAATATGTTATCCGATTTCGATGAAATTTTGATACGTTGTCAAGACCACGATTCTGAACATTTCCCTTGACAGTTTTTGTTTGCCGGCATTAGTTTAGGAAATATTCTAACAATATTTAATTGAAAATCATTCGATGTACCAATATCTTATCCGATTTCGATGAAATTTTGATACATTGTCAAGACCCCGATTCTGAACAACATTTCCCTTTACAGTTTTTGTCTGCCGGCATTAGTTTACGAAATAATAGTGCAAAAACTAGTGATTGAAAATCGATCGATGTAAAAAATCTATGTTAATTAGATATTTAATTCGTGGAATTTATAACATATTATATCTCAAGGTGATCGAAATCGGTGAAGGCCTACATCATCGGCAACTTTACCCGAACTAGAGGAAAAGCATAAATTACTAAATTAAAAACTAACCTATTCAGTCGTTAATCCATTTGCATGTTCCACCAGTGAAACACTATACACCACACTTTCACACAATTGCTCCACACTACACGTAGCACACTTTTCGAACTCGAAACGATAGCAAACGAAATTCCATTCTCCGACGCGGCGCGGAAAGAGTTCCGTGTTCTTCGCGATTTCGCGCGAAACTGTGCTCTCAAACAATGTTGTCGATGAAGGCAGATTGTTTGAAACAAATGAAATCGTCGCCTTGAAGATATGCCTCCACAATACAATAATAAAGTCTGAAATTTTTATTGCATTAGGCTAGCCTAATTTGGCTGTTGGGCTCTAATGGGGCGTGTAACGCGTATGAGGCCCGCCTTTTTTTTTAATTAGGCTAGCCTAATGTAATAAAAATTTCACTTTATTATTGTATTGTAGAGGTATCTTGTCCATGGCTTCGTTCTATGATTCTCGAAAAATCAATATTACCATATGATTCGCGAAAAATCAATATCTTCAAGGCAACGATTTCATTTGTTTCAAACAATCTGCCTTCATCGACAACATTGTTTGAGAGCACAGTTTCGCGCGAAATCGCGAAGAACACGGAACTCTTTCCGCGCCGCGTCGGAGTATTGAATTTCGTTTGCTATCGTTTCGAGTTCGAAAAGTGTGCTACGTGTAGTGTGGAGCAATTGTGTGAAAGTGTGGTGTATCGTGTTTCACTGGTGTAACATACAAATGGATTAACGACTGAATAGGTGAGTTTTTAAGTTAATCAATTCATGCTTTTTCTCTAGTTCGGGTAAAGTTGCCGATGATGTGGGCCCTCACCGATTTCGATCACCTTGAGATACAATATGTTATAAATTCCACGAATTAAATATCTAATTAACATAGATTTTTTACATCGATCGATTTTCAATCGATTCAATTTTGCACTATTTATACAAGGTGTTCGACTACAGGTGGGAGAAAATTTAAGGGGTGTTTCTTAACGATGATATAAGACGAAAATGAAGAATAAATAAATTGCGATTTCGGCTTCGTTATTTAGCTATTAACAATTAAAAATCAACAACGCGTCTAACAAAAGTGTACGTTGTGTACGTCAAAGAGTTCAATGCTGTCCAACGATTTATTAAACATTTTCACCTCGCTGGGGCTCCAAATGAGAACCAAGGTATGCATGCATCTATCACTTGATACGTGACTGCCGCGTTGTTAAAAGCTAAATAACGAAGCCGAAATCGCAATTTTTTTATTCTTTGTTTTCGTCTTATATCATTGTTAAGAACCAACCCTTAAATTTTCTCCCACCTGTAGTCGAACACCCTGTATTGTATATATATATATATATATATATATATATATATATATATATAGAGTAATTTTGTCAAAAGTATATATATATATATATATATATATATATATATATATATATATATATACTTTTGACAAAATTACTCTTGAGAAAAAAATGCTGACTAGTAATAGCCTGAAGACTCTGTACATAGAATGGAAGTATTCCAGCTAGAAAAGAAACGTTTAACTTTCGAGTTAAAACTCCATGTCCAAAGGGTTACACAAAGCCCGCGAATGACGAAAAAACTCACAATTTCTACCGTAAAAAAAATCTAGAAACGTGAGATTCCCACAGTCAGCGTTCGTCGATGACAATAACGCTTACATTGATCAATAAGGTTAGTTTAAACTTGACGTTACCGTCAAAACGGTAAATTCTTCTCGATCGAAAATTAGTAATATAATAAATTTCGCATGCAACAACCTAATAACACACGGAGTAAAATTACTTCAGGACGTTGTGCTCCCGGCATAATTTGCATTATGAGGCCGACCAAGTGTCCGGTGACTTATGAACGGCGTGGCGCGGCGCGGCATGAACAGGCGGCGTGGTTCATTGTATTAACTAGGAGCGAAATCATCCCTCAGCTCGGAGTGGTCGTAAGACGCACACGCGAGTCGTTTCTATTTCTGACGGAGCAGTTTTACTGAAATTCCAAGGATTCATTCCGTCTCCCGGAAAGCTTGTAACTCGTCCACTTGTCCAGTGGCCGCTCTGTCATCTCCTTTACGGGCTCTCGTAATCCCTCGATTGACATGCAACATTCCGCGAACAAAAAACGGGCCGGCTCGTCCAATTTACGTAGTTCCCGCGCATAAAATAATAGCGGGCATGGGCAAAAGCCGCCGCTTTTGCGCCTCCTCTAAAAATAGTAATCCACAGTATGAGCTAATCCCATTGAATTCGCTGCGAGTGTTGAACGCAAAGGAATCTGCATTACGATAGTTATCGAGATAATGTTGCTGTAAAAAAAACCATTAAAATGGAGAAGAGATGAGATCTATTAAATGAATCACGCGAATGACCAACAAACTCAATTCATACCGTAATAAAATCTACTAATCTTAATCTAAATCTTGTGGTGATTGTGGTAAAATATTTTTATTTATATAAATAAAATATTTTCTTCTATGAACTACTGCTTCACGATTTTAGAGGTATATTTGACGTCGTTATGATGCAGGAAGATGAAATTGTCTCCCATATATTCACGTGCATCAGGTATCATGGTTTCCTTCATAATGTACAGATATTGAAACCTTTCCAGAACGGCATTAATGTCTCGAATTGGTCCTGGACCGTTTGGCGAGAACACCATTACACAACCACCACCGTTAGGGTGTCCCTTAACAAACGAAGGAGCGATAAAATGTTAGGACATTCCTTTTCTTGTTCTAAGTAAGTGTGTAAAAAATTAGCCCAATCGGATTAATCTAAACCCTGCCTCGAGAAGCTTAAAGTTAGGATATCCTGTAAAATTTAAAAATATTTAGTACTTTTGTCGTTTCGAGTGAAAAACTGCTTTCAATAGATAAGTATCACAATAACAGAATATAATCACACAATGTATTTACATAATACCGTTTTTAAACGGAAAAAAGTTTGGTTGAAAATGAATTTTTCGTCAATGTTTTCATAGGCATAACTCTCCGTGCATGCTGATTGACCAAGAGAAGATAGTTTCCTTCACTTTTTGCTTCACCTAAATATTGTTGTGTTAAGCTCACAACCTTTCAGCGGCGTCGTTTGTGGCAGGAAACTTCCGGAAAAAATCTCGGGCTTCCTGAAAGTTTGAATAATTTAGCTCCCCATGTAATTCTTTAAAAATTAAATAGCGTTCTTTTAAACTAATTTTTACAAACGCTTTTTTCAGTATTGCAACAGGTATTTCTAAGCTAACGAACCTGGCCGTATTTTGTTTGATCTCACAACTTTTTACGGCCATAGAGAACACGGCTCCTGTTTACAGGATGTTTTTGTTGGGTCAGCTTTTTCCGCACACTTCCGACTTCCCGTTCGTTCCCATCACTAGCCGATACTGATCAAACCGTGCGTTCGCCGGCACACTTTATTTTTTTTGACACTGTTCCACCAAATGGACACTTCTGAGATTTTTTTTTACAAAGTAGGTTAGTATCACGGCAATATTTTAGAATTTTTTGTAGGTGTCAACCCAGGGGAAGACAGTTAAAAAAATTCCCAAAAAATTAATGAATCATTTTCAACTATAAATAATTAACAAAAAATTCTGGAAAAAATCTGAAATGTAGAATGTACCTATATCTTTTGTTTGCCGTTTATTTCATGTTGATATCTTTTCTCGTTTTAGAGCAAATTGCATTTAAGTGCGGGGAAATTTACCCCAATATCACCCCTATCGGTGGGGGTAGACATTTGAAATTTTGCACAATATTTTTTTAGACATAAAACTATGTTTTAAGACAGAAATCAGGAAAATCGGAGCGGGGATCGCTGACCCATGCTTATCCTGCTATACCATTTATTTCTTTGGATATACGGGTGTTCGACTACAGGTGGGAGAAAATTTAAGAGGTAGTTCTTGACGATAATATAAAACGAAAATGAAGAATAAAAAAATTGCGATTTCAGCTTCGTTAATTAGGTATTAGCAATTAAAAATTGGCCCAAGAAGCGGCAACATTTCGACACAGGTGTACGTTGCGTAAGTCACACAGGCGCGCGACACTCTCGTATCAAGTGACAAACGCATACATATCTTGGTTCTCATTTGGGGCCCCAGCGAGGTGAAAATGTGTAAAAAATCGTTGGACGACATTGAACCTACCTACTCGTTAAAATCCACAAGGGCATTTCTAATATCCGCCCTATGGAATTATCGAGTAGAAGGGGTCAATGACCTACCTCGTTTAAATTGTTCTCACACATATCCACAAATCCTTATCCTGCACTATAATTGTTCATAACACCGTACATAATACACTGACACAAACCACTTTAAAATGGTATCCATTGGGTCCATTAATGTTGAATAAAATACTCACAAATGCAAGTATCCAGAAAAATGCACATGCGTACTGGAATTGTTCACAGCTAATTCACGTTTGATGCACGTCAATTTGACTTTCGTACACAAAAATAAAATATCAGTGGGATTACTGTGAAGTACACCCACTTAATTAACACCCTAATTCAATGTTTTAAGAAAATGTGTTTTTGCTAGGAAAATCGTTCGTACACGTTCGCGTTCGTATGCACACTGATTCAAGACAGCTGACGTGATGAATGTCACACACATGAGACATTTGGCGGTCACAGACAGAATAAGGAGTCGCGAAATTCATGAAAACAGGATAGACAATGTCTTGGTATAGCAACGCGTGATGTTTGGGCGGGAATTTGCTGTAGATCTTCATTTGTTTTATCGATCTGGTAGTGACCTCACAGCTGTCTTGAATCAGTGTGCATACGAACGCGAACGTGTACGAACGATTTTTCTAGCAAAAACAGATTTTCTTAAAACATTGAATTAGGGTGTTAATTAAGTGGGTGTACTTCACAGTAATCCCACTGATATTTTATTTTTGTGTACGAAAGTCAAATTGACGTGCATCAAACGTGAATTAGCTGTGAACAATTCCAGTACGCATGTGCATTTTTCTGGATACTTGCATTTGTGAGTATTTTATTCAACATTTATGGACCCAACGGATACCATTTTAAAGTGGTTTGTGTCAGTGTATTATGTACGGTGTTATGAACAATTATAGTGCAGGATAAGGATTTGTGGATATGTGTGAGAACAATTTAAACGAGGTAGGTCATTGACCCCTTCTACTCGATAATTCCATAGGGCGGATATTAGAAATGCCCTTGGGGATTTTAACGAGTAGGTAGGTTCAATGTCGTCCAACGATTTTTTAAACATTTTCACCTCGCTGGGGCCCCAAATGAGAACCAAGATATGTATGCGTTTGTCACTTGATACGAGAGTGTCGCGCGCCTGTATGACGTACGCAACGTACATCTGTGTCGAAATGTTGCCGCTTTTTGGGCCAATTTTTAATTGCTAATACCTAATTAACGAAGCCGAAATCGCAATTTTTTTATTCTTCATTTTCGTCTTATATTATCGTCAAGAACTACCCCTTAAATTTTCTCCCACCTGTAGTCGAACATGTATAATATTGGAAAATGGCCAAATATTTGGATAAACACATGCTTGTTATGTTTATAAAATAATGTGAAATAGTTTTTTCTAGAGCTCCGTAAGCCTAGTGTTAAAAGAATCCTTAAATAACAATAACAACATTAATCATAAACCGAATACTCAAATTCAGTAACAAAATCTAATCATTTTCGCCCGGATCATTATGTTAAAGAATATTTTTAAGCTTCCATTTGGTACAGCAGAATTAGTGAAAAGCCTATTAATAGGCTACCGGTCGATGAAGTGTTAACTAAATTAGAACGACTTGAATTTCAAACAAATATGGAATAAACGAATTAATTTTAATGAAATATGTAAAAGGAAGTGAACAAACCTGCAGTGTTAACATCGCGTGACTGTAGCGCATAAAATTTTCATTGAACGACACTGAATGCGTAAACAGGGAAAAATAGTGATCTTGAAATCGCGAATACATATTTATAAAGACCTGTTGAATGCGGGCGAGACCGCAAGTACAAATACGTAGGCGTTCCCGTTTTTACTGAATTAATAATTGCATCTATAATGCTTTCACATTACTGCTTACGGTATTGACTATTGACAACTACATGGTTCCCTTCAATTTGATTTGCAGCGACGGAAGTTGATTTATTCTTAGTCATGCATTTAAGTAAAGTATAAACTAAGTATAACATATTTCAGGTGAATTCTTGTCGATCGAAAATTTAGATAATTAAAATTTTGAAATGTTATCGGCGCCAGGTTCAATCATTTTTAGAACATAACAAATGTGCAATTAATACATGTTTCTAACGTTTCGATCCCGATGTGGATCTTTTTCAAAGAATCGTTATTGCGTCTGGAAAATATTTTAAATGATAAAAATGTTAAAAATGATAAAACGTTAGAAACATGTATTAATTGCACATTTGTTATGTTCTAAAAATGATCGAATCTGACGCCGATAACATTTCAAAATTTTAATTACCAAAATTTTCGTTCGAGAAGAATTCACCTGAAATATATTATACTTAATAAATTAACAAAGTATAATGTAAACATTAAGTAAACTATACAAATCGTGATTTAATTCAAATTAATATGTATAAATGACCTAAATTTATTACTGGAAAAGAAAGAGAGTGTGAGACCTAAATTATTTGTAGATTTAGGTTTCAATATACAGGCCAAACAAAAATTAAGTAATCATCATTTTTCCTTGAAAAAGAAAGATTCCAGCGGCACGAATAAAACTGGAATTATAAACATTTCAGTAAACGATAATTCAATAGGAGACAGTAGACCCAGTGTACATACAAGTGGTCCCATAAATAATACTGAAATAATTAACATTGGAGTAAACGATAATTCAGTAGTAGACAGTGGTCCCAGTACTTACAAGCAATCCCATAAATAATACAGCAGTAATAAATATTTGAGTAAACAATAATTTTACAGTAGATAGCGTACTATTATCACGCAACTGCGAAAATTACAAAGTTTAACAAATCTCAATAGCATCAATGTCCACATAACGCGATAAGTATAACCTTGTAGGATTCCAGAACTCGCGAGGTATATAGTACGTTGTATAGGATAAATGTTACCCGAAGAAAGTGTCAATTTGATCGGACGAAAATTTGCATACACAATGCGAGGAAATGCAGTAACTTATCGCATGATCCGAAAAATTTGCGTGGAACGACTATCGGGAAACATTACGAGACAAGTTACTCCAATTTTGTCGGTATTTATGAACAATATGCTGCACAGTAGCATCGTGAAGTCGATATTTTAATGAACCGATTGGACGACGTGCGACATGCAAATGAACGCGAGCCTACATGTACCCAGAAAATTACTATAACTATACAATATCAATTGGAATGTGATATATCATCGCTGGAGGAATTGCAGTTTGCTGAAACGTGTCCTTAGGGTTCATGGATGTGCCCGCCCCACGCTACGGGGCAGGCGACGGACCGGGGGAGGCGGGACTCGTTAAGTCCTTCCCGCCTCCCCCGAAGAGGCATCCCAGACGGGTTGTTCTTTTGTGCTGGGGGGGCTATTCCCGCCCCCTTTCCTCTTTCCCCCCGGGGGACGTAAAGATCGTTGGGTCGGGGGAGGGGGTGGGAGTGGGGGAGGGGCGAACGCGGGCGGTGTGCCCGCCTTCGTCCCCCCTTGTCGCGCGCGGAGACTTCGTCCTTCGGCCGAGAGCCCTTTTAAGGGCTCCTCGAGCGAGGAACAGAGTCACCGGGGGTCGTTGGGCGGAGCGAGCTGGAGACTCGCGAAGCCCACCGAACGGCCCAGGGAAGGGGGGTGTAAGTGGGCAACCTGCTTACACCCTGATAGCGTAGGTATTGCTGGGGGGAGCTTCCCTCCCCCCGGGACGAGGCCCCACACAGGGCCAAGGGCGAAGGGGGATGGCTGGTTGTGTTCTTTGGAGATCCCAGCCGCCCCCGGATAGCTTAGGGAAGGTTGTCGTGAGGTTTTTAGTGGGTAATTGTGAGCCCTTCTGGCCACGTAGCCCCACATAACCTCGTATCTCTCCCAGGGGGTACGGGGTATGCGTAAAAGCATTTCCCTCACGCAAAAAAAAAAAAAAAAAAAAAAAAAGGGTTCATGGATGTATCTATGCATGTTCTAGAAATTTCTACAAATATCGTTGAGTTCGTTTTAAAATGATCTACAATACATTATGGACAAAAAATACAGTACTTCATTTAATCGGTTTTTATAATAATTTCATTCTATATTAATTAACTTCCCGATTCATAGGGAAGTTACTGTAATTACCCCGAAAATCGAAAATCGATTTTTTAGCAGATCTTCACGTTTCATGGTTATTGAAGTCATTTTAGACTATTTTTATCAAATTGTTTGTGTGTGTGTGTGTGTGTGTGTGTGTGTGTGTGCGCGTATGGCCGTTTTTATGTTATCAAATTTTTCGTTAACGTTTTCTGAAAAAGTAACAATGCGATCTGAATGATGAATGATGCAATCGATGTGCCCCGTCGTAACTTAGAGCTGATTAGATTTTGGTCCATATTGGTCAAGTAGTTTTTTAGTTTTTTTAGTTTTTTTCGAAAGAAGTTCATTCAACAATGCAATGTATACGAGAGGATGGAAATTTTCCACCGAATAAACAAACGTAATTATATATATTTCATTTTTATTTAAAAAAAATTTTTTTTTAATTTAAAATTATTAAGAGCTGTATGCCCCACTAGCAATGCGTACCACTAACCCTTTCGCAAGAGCAGTCCTACCCGCAAGCTCGCGAAGCGAGCGAGCAACAATAACCAGCTAGTTCTTTTCTTTGTATGAGTGTAAAATAGATATAATACCTTATATCAGGTCGTTAAGTATGAAACTTGACAAATGTGTTTGAAAGGGTCTAGCAGACTAAGAATAGTGAATCGGCCCCCCCTGGATTTTTATTGAAATTGTGTGGAAAATATTGGTTTTAAGTTGAAAGATAAACCCCCAAAATTTCAAGTCGTTAACCCTTCATATCAGGATTATATAAGGGTAAATTCCCTTAACTTTATCATTTTTTTCTCGGTTATTAATTAAGATATTCAGATAAAAAATACGAAAAGATTCGTGCTTACGGCCTTCATATCATATTTTTTTTCACAATTGTGATCATATTATTAAGGGTAGAAAAAAGTCATTTAATTCTTTAGGGGTGGGAATTTCAAGTAACCCCTCGAATGACCACTTACAAAAAATTCAAGAACAATGTTCTGTTACCTATCTAACACATACAAAATGTTCAAGATGATCGGATTGGTGGAACATAGTTAAACATTGAAAAACAAATGAAATAACGCCATTATAATAGTACAATAGATAGTGTCGTGTTTCTTTCGACACTATTTAATAATTCTTATCAGGAGATTAAGTCCCTTCTTAATCAATTATTTCTTTTTAAACGCGAGAGACATTATATAGGTGTAAATGAGAATTCTAGGAATCATAATATACATAATTCATTCAATCTTCGTCAGTATTTTCCTCAATAACCGGTACTATATGTGTCACATCAAATATCTTCGTTAATATTTCGAATGGTTTTACAATTTTGATTTTAAATCGCCCGTGAGATAAATAATAAATAATTCTAACGACATGAGAACAGCAACCCACTGAGCTGTTGCCGTTAGCACAGTCACATGTACAAGGTGTCCCACTGTATCGAGAACGGCAGGATATCTCGAAAGACGGTGTCGTTATCAAAAAAGTGGTACTACAAAAGTTGTTTGATATGACGGGTTAAGTTACGTGGTATTAATTGTTTTTTTGTGGGTGGAGTGGTGGAGAACATTCCAAGGTCAACTTGATTTTTTTTAAGGGAACTGTTACGGATAGAAATGGGTTTCTGTTGTTTTTGCGTTAAACAAATGTATGTGAAATAAATAAAGGTATGTAATTTGAAATTGTAAGAGATTAGTGGAAAATGGCTATTGTTAGTCGGTTGTCGGTGATGTGAAATTATGAATAGTTTGAAGTTTAAGCATCCGAATCTCGTTGACACTGGCGACTACACGAAAGTGTTTGTTGCATTCAAGCCAATAGCGTGTAAAGGTGGATACAATGCGTATCTACCTTAGGCCGCGAAAGAACCTCGCTTCGGAGAATTTCTCACATGAAGGTCACTTGCGAGCACGGGGAAGCCGAAAGGTGGACCTGGGGCCGCCAGGCTACAAAGGGTCGCGAGGTTCGAGACAAAATATGGTTGTAAAATTAGAAGAAAGTAAACGTCTAGCGAAAGTCATTACGCATGTTGGTGACATGTAAGGACGAGCCCAGGGCTTACACACCTGGGACGGCGGTTCAAGTAAATAATAACAGGCAACTGCTCTAGTCTTTTCCATGAATCTCAGGTAGTTAATAAGGGTAAAAGGACTGTATAAATAGCGGCGGAAAACCATTGTCGGCGTCTTTTCGTTATCCGACTTCGCTACAGTAACATCGCGAAATTGTACATCGTTTGACGGGTGGAAATAAAGTTTGTGTTTATAACAGAAATAGTATATTTTTTTTCTTTAGAAAATAATAGCGGTTAGTGAGACGCATCCAAAGATGTGCTACATCATATTATTCTGATTTTGATGAAGGTATCTTCACAATTTTCAGTTGCAAAATCGATTTCTAATTTTTAATTTTTAATCTTTAATCTTGAATCTCTTGAATATATTGAATCTTGAATGTATTGAATCTCTTGAATCTCTTGAATCTCTTGAAACTATTGAATCTCTTGAAACTCTTGAATCCCTTGAATCCCTTGAATCCCTTGAATCCCTTGAATCCCTTGAATCCCTTGAATCCCTTGAATCCCTTGAATCCCTTGAATCCCTTGAATCCCTTGAATCCCTTGAATCCCTTGAATCCCTTGAATCCCTTGAATCCCTTGAATCCCTTGAATCCCTTGAATCCCTTGAATCCCTTGAATCCCTTGAATCATCATCAAGAGATTCCTGGATATTCATGGAGATTCATGGAGATTCATGGAGATTCATGCAGATGATTCATGGAGATTCATGGAGATTCATGCAGATGATTCATGGAGATGATTCATGGAGATGATTCATGGAGATGATTCATGGAGATGATTCATGGAGATTCATGGAGATGATTCAAGGAGATTCCTGGAGATTCATGGAGTTTCATGGAGTTTCATGGAGATGATTCATGGAGATGATTCATGCAGATGATTCATGCAGATGATTCATGCAGATGATTCATGCAGATGATTCATGGAGATTCAAGGAGATTCATGGAGATTCATGGAGATTCATGGAGATTCATGCAGATGATTCATGGAGATGATTCATGGAGATTCATGGAGATGATTCATGGAGATTCAAGGAGATTCCTGGAGATTCATGGAGTTTCATGGAGTTTCATGGAGATTCATGGAGTTTCATGGAGATTCATGGAGACGATTCATGGAGATTCAAGGAGATTCATGGAGAATCATGGAGATTCATGGATGTTCATGGAGGACCATCGAGGTTCATGGAGATTCAAGGAGATTCATGGAAATTCATGGAGATTCATGGAGATTCAAGGAGATTCAAGGAGATTCATGGATGTTCATGGAGGATCATGGAGATTCATGGAGATTCAAGGAGATTCAAGGAGATTCATGGAGATTCATGGAGATTCATGGAGATTCATGGAGATGATTCATGGAGATGATTCATGGAGATTCATGGAGGTTCACGGAGATTCAGGGAGATTCATGGAGATTCATGGAGATTCATGGAGATTCAAGGAGATTCATGGAGATTCACGGAGATTCAAGGAGATTCATGGAGATTCATGGAGGTTCGCGGAGATTCAGGGAGATTCATGGAGATTCATGGAGATTCAAGGAGATTCATGGAGATTCATGGAGATTCATGGAGATTCAAGGAGATTCATGGAGATTCATGGAGATTCATGGAGATTCATGGAGAATCATGGAGATACATGGAGATTCATGGAGATTCATGGAGGTTCATGCAGATTCATGGAGATTCAAGGAGATTCATGGAGATTCATGGAGATTCATGAAGATTCATGGAGATTCATGGAGATTCATGGAGATTCATGGAGATTCATGGAGATTCATGGAGATTCATGGAGATTAATGGAGATTCATGGAGGTTCATGGAGGTTCATGGAGATTCATGGAGATTCATGGAGATTCATCGAGATTCATCGAGATTCATGGAGAATCATGGAGATTCATGGATGTTCATGGAGGACCATCGAGGTTCATGGGGATTCAAGGAGATTCATGGAAATTCATGGAGATTCATGGAGATTCAAGGAGATTCAAGGAGATTCATGGATGTTCATGGAGGATCATGGAGATTCATGGAGATTCAAGGAGATTCAAGGAGATTCATGGAGATTCATGGAGATTCATGGAGATTCATGGAGATGATTCATGGAGATGATTCATGGAGATTCATGGAGGTTCACGGAGATTCAGGGAGATTCATGGAGATTCATGGAGATTCATGGAGATTCAAGGAGATTCATGGAGATTCACGGAGATTCAAGGAGATTCATGGAGATTCATGGAGGTTCGCGGAGATTCAGGGAGATTCATGGAGATTCATGGAGATTCAAGGAGATTCATGGAGATTCATGGAGATTCATGGAGATTCAAGGAGATTCATGGAGATTCATGGAGATTCTTGGAACTTCATGGAGATTCATGGAGATTCAAGGAGATTCAAGGAGATTCATGGAGATTCATGAAGATTCATGGATGTTCATGGAGGATCATGGAGATTCATGGAGCTTCATGGAGATTCATGGAGATTCATGGAGATTCATGGAGAATCATGGAGATACATGGAGATTCATGGAGATTCATGGAGGTTCATGCAGATTCATGGAGATTCAAGGAGATTCATGGAGATTCATGGAGATTCATGAAGATTCATGGAGATTCATGGAGATTCATGGAGATTCATGGAGATTCATGGAGATTCATGGAGATTCATGGAGATTAATGGAGATTCATGGAGGTTCATGGAGGTTCATGGAGATTCATGGAGATTCATGGAGATTCATCGAGATTCATCGAGATTCATGGAGATTCATGGAGCTTCATGGAGATTCATGGAGATTCATGGAGATGATTCATGGAGATTCATGGAGCTTCATGGAGATTCATGGAGATTCATGGAGATTCATGGAGAGTCATGGAGATTCATGGAGATTCATGGAGATTCATGGAGGTTCATGGAGGTTCATGGAGATTCATGGAGATTCATGGAGATTCATGGAGGTTCATGGAGGTTCATGGAGATTCATAGAGATCGCTGGAGCTTCATGGAGATTCATGGAGATTCATGGAGATTCATGGAGGTTCATGGAGATTCATGGAGGTTCATGCAGATTCATGGAGATTCAAGGAGATTCATGGAGGTTCAAGCAGATTCATGGAGATTCATCGAGATTCATCGAGATTCATGGAGATGATTCATGTAGATTCATGGAGGTTCATGGAGATACATGGAGATTCATGGAGTTTCATGGAGATTCAAGGAGATTCATGGAGATTCACGGAGATTCATGGAGATGATTCATGGAGATTCATGGAGATTCATGAAGATTCATGGAGGTTCAAGGAGATTCATGGAGGTTCATGGAGATGATTCATGGAGATTCATGGAGGTTCATGGAGGTTCATGGAGATGATTCATGGAGATTCATTGAGGTTCATGGAGGTTCACGGAGGTTCATGGAGGTTCATGGAGATTCATGGAGATTCATGGAGATTCATGGAGATTCATGGAGATTCATGGAGATTCATGGAGATTCATGGAGGTTCATGGAGGTTCATGGAGGTTCATGGAGATGATTCATGGAGCTTCATGGAGATTCATGGAGATTCATGGAAATTCATGGAGATTCATGGAGATTCATGGAGATTCATAGAGCTTCATGGAGATTCATGAAGGTTCATGGAGGTTCATGGAGATTCATGGAGATTCCTGGAGCTTCATGGAGATTCATGGAGATTCATGGAGATTCATGGAGGTTCATGCAGATTCATGGAGATTCAAGGAGATTCATGGAGATTCATGGAGAGTAGAGTATATATGCCGGTTCTACGATGACACTTATCATTGTAGGTAGATTCCTACCTTACCGGCACCATTACCTTATAGCGTGAGCTACTTTGCGGGGAGGGGGGATTTTTCAAGGACAGTTTCCCACGTTATAGTGCGAGCATACTTTGCGGGGGGTGGGGGGAGAGGAGACCATATTATCTGTACACAGCTGTATATAGTTTCCTCTTATCTATGACAAGGGTTTTGCGAATATGATATTCCGAACGTGCTTCGCGAATATGATACATCGAGAAGATAATTTTTTGCGGGGAGGGGGGATTTATTTTAAGAACATAGCGAGACCATATTATCTGTTCACAGCTGTATATAGTTTCCTCTTATCTACTCGATGCATTCCTATTGTACCTACCTACGACAGATGTAATACGATACCCCTGGGGAACACATGCTTTTTCCAGGAAGACTTGACCTTGAACGTGTTCGAACGTCGTTCCTACCCATCGTTTAAGGCGATTAACCTGAACGCGGTTCGAGAAAGAAAGAGACCGTTCACGATGTAAGAGAGAGAGTCATAGAATCTTGAACGCGTCCGAACTCAGTACATTGTTTATATCGTTCAAGATGAGCGTTTTATAATCTGTAGTTGCGGCCGGTGTCGAGTTGCAAACGAGACGTCTTTTCCCTTTCTAATCTAGCGAGTTGTAGTAGCGGTTTCCTTTTTCACGGTTTGGTGTCGAGTTTTCCAAGCCTCGAGACATTTGGACACATCAGCGTTATCAGTTCTCTCGATTTAGCGTAGCGTTAATTGAAACATACATTTCACGAGTTTTAGATTACTGCAACGAACGTTTTTTTAATCTCGCGAGTGGACATTCTCGCCGCATGTTTTCTGGAGGGGATATGTGTTTAAAAGAATGGGTGTTGCCGACAGTCATGTACAGAATTAGTGCGTAAGTTATTATATAGACGAAAATCTGCCACTTAGTGATGTTATGGAGTTAATTGTAAGTACAAAAAAATATTGCACGTGATATATTATTTATTGTTATTGAATTTACATATTACAATGTTATTTTTATCAATAGACATTTAACTCTGCAGAGGAGAAAGCAGCGTTCATCGGCGGATGGCGCTATGCAATGAAACGCTATGGAATTAATATGGAAGAATGGAGTGAGGAGTATGCGACGGCGGTTAAGGTGACAATCATAAATCTTGTAAGTAAAAATATTAATAATTGTATATATTTTTTATTAATTAAACATTAATACATTTATTTCTTTCAGAATGCTACTGCTGCCGAAAACAATGTTAATATATAATAACAATTCCTAAAAAAATGTTTTTATAACTTTTTATTTGAATAAAAAAGTACATATTTTCAAATAATGTATCTTTATTTTTGTTCGCCCCCAAATAGACGTATTATATAATTTAATATATTTTTTAAGATTTAGATTTACTTTGAAAATAATTCAAAAAACATATTTTCTAAAAATTATTAAGCGCTATTTAATTAAGATGGAAGAATGGGATGAGGAGTATATGACGACGGTGATAACCATAGACATGATGCATGAATATTATGTATATTTTTTTATTAATTAAAAAATTAAACATTAATACATAATAATAAAAATAAAAAATTAAACATTAATACATAATAACAAAAATAAAAAATTAAACATTAATACATAACAAAAAATAAAAAATTAAACATTAATATATAATAACAAAAAATAAAACTAAATAAAAAGTACATATTTTAAAAAATAACGTCTTCATTGTAGTTGTTCTCCTGCAAGCAAACAAAACATATTATATAATTTTAGTATTCTTTTCTTTTTAAGATTTACCCCACACACGTATCCACAGAATCTGGACCAGACGCGATGTTCCTTCATGGGATCATCATCCTCTTCCCATCGAGTCAACTGTATACCACATTCGAAACATTCAACGAAATCCTCATCACCCAGATGGAAAAATCCTGCGGCGGCGAGTTTCTCCGGTTGGACGATGTGTGAGTGACGCCAGTTGTGAAAACTTTGAAGTCTGTCACGTTCGAGACGATAATCGGGTGGTGGTGTTGCGTGATCGACTGTTGTTGTGACGGCTGCCTCGGATTTTTCAATCATTGTGAAACGCTGTGAAAAATGTAAAAAGAGGTGTCATGTTTTGTGGTTTTTAATTCGCAGGAAAAAATTATGATGCTTTACATTTTTTATTATTATTCATCCATGCGCGAAATGTTACTACTTCGCGCATACTACAATGATACGGCTTCGATTGTTTTGTCGAACGCCAACAATGAAGTCGACATGGTACCTCACCAATGTTATAAACGGGATCCTGAACTAGTACGTCGTATTTAGGACACCCGAAATCCTCTAAATTTACTGAGTTTATATTCATTTCTCGAAGGATGTCTCTTTCGAAACATCCTCCTTTGTACGCTATGCTTGGGTTTCTATATTCGCGGACAAAATTTTGTATAACTCCAAATATATCTTTTTGATTAAATTTTTCATTGCCGAAATTGTTAAATGGCATCCCGTGTACAAAATTAGTGACGTACCACGCCGACTTCTTGTCAGCGTTCGACAAACAATGAAAACTTGTATTTAATAAAAATTCGGCCAGTAGGGAGCCGTCACAACATGCATTGACTATCGCCAGTTCTTTGCATATGAATTTTTTGTTCACCATGAATCCATCCATATCTATTATGTGAGTGATTTGATCCATCTAAATAATTAAAAAAGTTTTTACTAGATTTTACTAGATTTTACATAGTTCTTTTAAAAATTTTTATATTGTACTTACAATTGAAGAAAGGAGGATACACAAAGTTGATTTATCAGATGACGATGCTGCAGATGACGATGCTGCTGATGATGATGATGATGACAACGCACAGCACACACAATATCCTATATTTTGCGTTGATTTGATGGTAAAAACAAAAAATAGTATGTACTTCACCACTAAAGGTTTCTTATGACACATCTTCGCACAACGATGCGACGAGCTATTTATAATGAGTACCCCTACCACCATATCTCGTTCTATGGTGCAAGAGTGATATCATTACTATATTTTTTCTTTTAATAAAATACGAGTTTAATTGTAGGAGGAGGATTGTTTTTAAATAAAAGATCATTCACATAATTTTTTATTTGATAAAGCATATATATTTTATAACATAAGAGCGGTTTAAGTAATTTTTCTAACAATGTTTGTCAATGGACTGTACTCCACGATGCGGTCATGTATCATCAAACAGTAGGCTGTTGTCGATGGGGGGACGTCGGTTCGGCATTCGAATTCTATTCGCACGTCAATCGTAGCATTTTTTAGCGCTTCGTTTTGTCGAGAACAATCGAGAACGACGAGCGGGCCGTATCGCAGGAAATCTGAGACGTTGAGTAGCGCTTCGCCGTTTCCATAGTACGATTCTTGGAATTTTGCATACATGTCGTAGAGCAATGCGTATTTACCTTTCTCGAAATCCATATTTAAATCATCATACGGATAGGTTTCCGAGTTCAAGTAAAGCCGAATATTTGACAATGCGCAATAATCGAATTGCGCCGCCGTTTTCGTTAAGTTATTCTTTCGATTGGTTTGCAAAGCGAATATCACGTATCGCGGTTTTTCCATTTGTTGAGCCGTTTCTATCGCCCATGTATGCTTCGTAGTCGTCTGTAGTAGAGGATATTCGAACAGATCCCACGATCGAAAACTCATACCAATCGGTCTGTCACTGTCTAAAATACGTAACATGGACAGCTTATGTATTTCGTCCAATGCGACGTGTGGCATTCGCCATTGAATTTTGTACAGATCCAGAATAGGTTTCACGTTGTCGGAAGGACTGAACAACGCGTTTGCGTCGGTACGCGAGCGGATCAAAATCAATTCGTGTCGAGCATTTATCACAACACGTTTGTAATCTTCGCAGAAACCTAATAAAACGCTCATAGGCACGCAAAAGTTGAAATTAATCGCAGCCGTGGTCGTTGCCGTTTGCTTCCGCCGATCATCGTCATACAGCCAACCAGCGTTGGACATCGCGTCGCTTCTCGTTTTGGACAGACTCACATAATTCTTCAGAGTTGTCGTTGCACCAGGATTTCTGGACCGATCGATTTCCACTCCGTTCAATTCATAGCGTATTTCCTCAAACATAAACGCAACGGCATTGTTCTCGAGAGTCGCCGCATCGATGGAGGATTCTCCTGCTCCAACCGGTAATTCGAGTTTCCCCGGTAAACTAAGTTTTCCCTCAACGTATAGGAAGCTTTTACACGGGAGCGTGTACAGGTCTTGTTGTTGAATGGGTATCCGTATTTCATCGCTGTTTTCAAACGTCGTGTTGGCGTATGGATTGTACGTGTGCAGGTCAATCTTCGTTATGCGATTGTCGAAAACCGGTGCTTCGGAGATGTTCAAAATGTCGTTGAACATGATTTTTCCTCTCACTTTTTAACAATAAATCCCAAAGATCGTAGATACTTTGCGTTTTCCACGGTTAATTTCTTACGTATCGGCGACTTTACGTTTTTTTTCACGGTTAGTTTCTTGCGAATCAATGTGCTGCTGGTGTTGTTCAACGTATGGAATGTCGTATTGTTATGAATTAGCATTGCTTCGTCGAACGTGTAGTCGCACCGTGATTTCTTCACCTCGAAAATCAATCAAACGTCCGGATTGGTCAACTATGCAAATCGTTAAATCGTCAATTACTCGTGCAACGATTGGAAGGTAAATGACTCGTGCAGGCGTTTCCGATAATTTATACCCTGGTGGTGCCTGAGGCGCGAACTCATGTATCGTGTGAACGAGTTTACCATTGTCGTACGATCCGGTGGTTATGTTACATTCCACTCGTACGATATTCACGTTTATGATATTCACAGGTGCGTTCGACGTGTGCCACGCGTTCGGTGGCAAAACACGATTCAAGGAAAATCCCAGAATAGATCCCACGTTGCGAGGCTTTGTAAAGTTTATTTGATATTTGCTTATAATTTCGCTTTTCATGGTGTTGTTGTTCGCTCGTAGGACCAGCGGATATTCGATATCGGAGGCGGCGGATGACTTGTCAACATTTTTGGGGGGATATCGCGCGCGTATTTCACGTCTCAAGTACGCGTTGATCGCTTCCAATTCGTACGAACCGTCGGGGATGACGATCTCCTCGTCTTTTTCACCGAAGTAGAATCGATTGTTTCTGATGTTAGCGCTAATGTTCGGTATCGTGTAATAAGTTTGTAAATCGAGCAATCCCAACTCGTATTCACCATTGGTCAGATCTATGGGCGGGAAGTACTTGGACGACAGTATGCTGCTTCTCCCCGACAACGTGAGCGTAAATGACTTTTCGCATGCATCGTGCAGAGAGAGAGACTCTTTCCAGAGAATTTAAAATGTAGTTTCTCGAAGAAATTTCACACACAATTGTCCACACACGCTTTCGTCGTACTTTTGAAAACGTTTGTGGTTATATAAGATCGTCGCGTTCGCGCCGAAATAGCGAATCAACTCGATCGGTGGTCGAAGATTTCCAAAACTATCAAAGTATTTGACGCGCGAGCCGTGTTTTATGTATGCGACCCAGTGCGTTCCCGGTCCATGACTATTTTATCTAGATTGACTATACCCCGCTCGTTTACCCACGCGCGCAGCGGCAAATCGTCACGCATAAAAACTCCACGAAAATACGGTAATCCTTTACAGATGGTCATCAATTCGATATCTGTCGTTGTGTTGTCTTTCTTCGTTTTTTCCCCTCTTTAAACCTTTTCCATGCTTACACGGTGTGAGATATACTCCGCGACCTTCCATGGCACGATTGTGTCGCTCCCCTTCTTGTAATTGTTTCTTCGCAGCTTTCGCAGCGTTTATGGCTTTGACTACTCCTGCGGCACCACCTGTCAATGCTCCTATAGCCGACAAAGCAGGCAGCAGCAGCGGCAGGAAACCACCGCGTTTGGCGATCGGGAGAATTCGTTGTTTTTTCTCTTTTCACCTTTTTTCTTTGTCAGACCCATGCCCAATTTCGTTTTAGCTTTCTTGGCTGCCAACACTGCGGCCGCAGACACCTTCTCTCCCAACGTTGCGTCCCCAGACGTTACTCGATGCAACGCTCGATCTGCCAAAACGCTGTCGGCTGCGTGACGATTTCCAAGATCCTTGTATCTTGAATACGCTATATCGTGTTCGCGACAGGCTGCATCCAACGGATTGATTCCTCGATCCCCACGAGCTAATCGAGCGGTCAGTTTCGTACCAGGACCGCAGAATTGATAACCGGGTATATGTAATTCGAACGGCAACGCGTTTATAGCTCTGTTTAAGAATCCCTTACCCGTATGCGAACCGGGACACCGTTTTGAACGATGATTCACACGCATGAGCTATATTTTTCTGTTCTCTCTTTTAAAATTTCTCTGCGCTCTCTCTCTTTAAAAGAAGCGAACCCTTTAGGGTGACTGATACTAATGGTGTTCGAGCTGCCGTATAAATACTACCCACCCACCCCCCTCATCGAATCAATCAGAACATGCGTTTTGTGAGGCAATCTTTGGATATTCGTGTTCCAACGTGTCGCGCGTTCGACGATTGCGACGAGACGATGCGGAAACATGGATCATTGTTACCGGGCAATATACGATGCGTCATAAGCGGTCCGTCAGGATGTGGTAAAACGAACGTTATGGTTAGCCTGCTGGAGAGGGGCGCAGTGGCTCGGTGGGTAGAGCGCGCGCCTACGGACCCCGTGGTCGCGGGTTCGATCCCCGACGCGGCACCTCTGGAAATACTCCATGTGCTCTATAAACTGTGGTGCCCCCAGGTGGTTCGGAACCCACCTTTATAAAAACTGTAGGTCCCGTTGCGATGCGACGTAAAAAAAAAAAAAACGGAACAACGAACCTCTAAGGGAAAGGTCAGATGGACGGAGCTATTTGCTGAACATCGACCGGACCTGGGGATGATGGTCACATCCAAGCAATCAGTCATTATTCCGAGAATGTGTCAAGCCCACCCAATGAGGGGGGAGCACGATGGAACTGATATCTATGGTCCGAAGGAGAAAGATTTCGGCGAAGTTGGAGCGACCGACCTCCGTCACCCCATCGCATTTAGTAGGACGGCAAGTGATGACCGAATGGAGGTGATGTTTCCGCGCGAGCGGGAATTTCGCCGAAGTCGGATCGAATCCCAAGTTTGACATATATGTACAGACATATAACTAGAATCATCCCCACGAAAACTCTCGCGATCGCGTCCCTTGTTCTTTGCAAAGCCCGTAGAGTCACAGCTTAGCCTATCCTAACCTTGGGGAGGGAGTGGGTAAGTCGCTGGATAGCAGCGACAGAGTAGGGAGGGGATTCGAACTTGACACATTCAACTAAGGAATATGGCGAAGGTGGGGGGAGCCAAAACACGGGCAGGCGAGGCACCCTGCAGGTCCGAAGGTGTGAGGGTCCGACGTTCACTCCGAGCCTTAAAACCGCTCAAAAATCCGAAAACTAGGTAGCATGGCCCTTCTCATCGATGACGACCGGACCCATCATAGTAAGTCGCAGACTCCGAAAAATGGCCCGGGCCGAATAAAACGGAGGAAGGGCGGAACGATGGGAAAACTGCAACCCCTAGTGGGCCGAGCTGCCGGAAGCGCCGATTATGATACTAGTGATGAAAGATCCGGTGTGCCTTAAGGAAGTGGGGGGCGGATGATCCGCCATACCCCCCCGGCAGTATACTTACTACTACTACTACTACTACTACTACTAGCCTGCTGGAGAGCGCGAACGGGCTACGATTCGCCAATGTCTACGTGTACTCAAAATCGCTGAGTCAGCCAAAATATCGATACTTGAGCAAACTGTTCTCATCCGTGGGGAAGCATGTGGGATACTTCGCGTTCGCGGACAACGCCGACGTAATCCTCCCCACAGAGGCACGGCCCGATTCGATATTTATCTTCGACGACGCACAGTGTGTCGTCCAATGGAAAAAAGTCCGGAAATCAAAGTGTAAGACCAAAAAATTTATGTATGCTAAAATGTTCGTAACAAAACGTAGTTTCTGAAACTGCATTAAATTTTAACTGAATAAATCAATTTATTATTAATATTGAGGCTGAAACTTTACTGTCAAATTCCGTGCATTATTTTAAACATGCGTCCCTCGCAAGCTATTTGGTTTTTTAATTTGATTTTTAGAGGGTGTGTTTAGCATTATAAGATCTTCAATCTCCCAGAAAATTTTTTTAAAATAATCGCAATTTGTCCTAATTTTTTATGTTTAACATTTATCAACTTTGATTAGAGTTTAAAAAAAAGTACATCAAAGTACATCCGTAAATTTTTTTACAGTAATTGGTGGCATATTAAACTTTAATTTCGCGTTGGTTTAAATCTGCTCACATTTGCTCAAGGGGAGAAAATAATAAAAAACCATATAAAGACTTATAAATTATATATTTAGTTTTAAAATTGTTTAAATATTTACAATCTTCCAATTCAGTATTACAGAAAGTACCAAAAGGTTCCTTTGAGATTTTGTATTATATTAATTTAAAGCACATTAGACTTCTTTCTAGGTAAACAAACGGAATTCTTAAGGACTCTTAAGTTGTAATTCCTCGTTGTGAAGATTTACAATTAGATAAACAATGTATATAGTATAGTACTTTTTTAAAAAATTTTCGTTAAAATTGTAAACCACTTTTTATTCAATAAAAAGTCATAAAAAACAAGATCATCGCAACTAAAAAATAAAATTTTTGTTTAAATAATTAAAAAAAAAATTTTTTTTTACATCATTCGATTCGGTTTTGCATTTTATTTCAAAAAGTATTAAGGTACTTTACTCGAAAATTGCATAGTTTAAGAGTTACGACTTTTTTCCCGAATTCCCATATACTCGACACACTGTGCGACGTGGCGTGCGATGAGCAGGATATCATGAGAGAGTATTTCGCGATGGGTAGACATTCACACATCGATTGCTTCTACCTGGGTCAGTCGTACGCGAGAATACCTAAACATTTAATTCGTGACAATGCCAATCTGTTGATTTTGTTCAAACAGGATACCATGAAGTTACGTCACATTCATCAGGATCATGTAAATACCGATATGTCGTTCGAGACGTTTAACACGTTATGCGCGAATTGTTGGCGAAAGAAGTACGGATTTCTCGTAATCGATAAAGACAGCCCTGCGAATCGTGGTCGTTACAGACGTGGCTTTAACGATTTTGTCGTACTGTAGCGAATACAGTTACTCGGTAAGAGTCGTCGGTGCTGTATCGTGGCTGTAATCTCTCTCTTGCGCAACGAATATGTCAGGCAAAAAGGAAAAGAAGGAGAAGCTCCGAGCTTCGATCGTGAACGAAATAGCAAAGACCAGCAATACCATACGTAAAAAGTATTTAGCGTTGAAAGTTGAGAAAATGACGGCCGAGACGAATTTGCGAACGACTTTACAACCGATCGTCGAACCGTTGAAACAGATAGTTCAAAATACGACTACTGTCAAACCGAACGACAACGCGTTCATCAGTCAGATATTAAGGAAACACCATCGTCGTCCTCCCTACGAAAAAAAAAGATTCTCAGATATTAGGGGGACGCCATCATCCTCTATGAAAAAAAGAAGAAGAATAAAGAAGAATGAGGAAAAGAACGACGAAGCTGATGTAACGCGCGCCTCGAAAAAAATATATCTCGATGATGATGATGACGATGACGACTACGAGGATGACGAGATCGAATCGACGACTACGGTACCACAACAAGATACCTTCGAATCACCGCGCACGGTATCTTTGGAGTCTTCAATGCGTAATATTTTTGAAAATCCGGAAACTCATCCAGAGGAAAATCATCTATCCGAGAATCTTGGACCTTTGGCGCGCGAATATTTAGAAAAATTTTTTACCGGGCCGACGAAAAATTCTGACAACGTGTACGGAGTATGTTTGAAAGATGATAAGATGATGATGGGAAATTCAACGTTCGAGGTGGACGGCAACGACGATATCATCATTAACGGGGTACGGTACAAGGGGACTCGCGGTCTGTACGAATTGATATTCAAAAGAATACCCGACGATTGGTTGTACACCGAGGATGATAAGAACGCGTACAAAAGAATTCTCACTCTTACGAATGCACATCGACGCAGAAATCAGATAATGGGAAACAAAGGATTCAAGAATAGGAGAATTATAGGACCGTTGTTTTCATCGCGAGGTGGGAAGGGGATTGAACTTCCAACTTCTATGCGCGTGACCAACAATCCGATCGATTACGTGCATTGGGATGATCCCAACGAACTCGTCGATCGTCTGAAATTGTTAACCGCTTCGAAGAACGCCGGTCATTCCAACCATGACAACGAAATAATGTCGATAATCGAAGAACTTCGCGAAGCCGGTATAATTATAAATTAAAGCGCGTGGGTTCGTTGAGTTAGTGACGAATGAAATGTCGATCGATGAAATTGTTACGGCTCGATAAAATGCGCGTTCGTCTTAATTGTTGCGAAACGAATCAAACGATATCCTCGGGAGAAGACCACGACGGTGATAGCTGGAACTTGAGGTTTCAAAGTCTATGGATAAAACTGGATGAGATATTTCAACGAATACTGTGGGTCGAAGAGCAGGTAAAACGTTTGTGCAAGCGATACGAGTTGGCGATAATCGAAGAAGAAGAAGATTAACTCGAGCGAAAAGTGTCTATCGACAAATTTGGTAGAGTACTTCGCGAAGCGGACAAAAGCGAGTCGAATGTTTCTTCGATTTTCTATCCTGACGTTTTGAAAAGTTATGTGCGCGATAACGCTCTATGTTTGAACGATGACGCTAAATTGTACGATGCAAAAGGTATGAAGATCGGACACGTGGCGAATCCTGAGGCAAACGATCACACTGCGACCAAACTATACGTGGACACGCTTAACGCGAAGCTCGAGTTCGAGATCATGAAAACACTGGTCAAAGAACTGAAAACCGCTAAAGAGACGATAAAGTCTGAAATATTAGCTAAACAGAATGAAGACCTGAAAACTGCTAAAGAAACGATAAAGTCTGAAATACTGACTACGATACAAGGCGTTCGGGAAATATAACTGAGAAATTTGAAGATTTTTAGAGGAACTGTATATATGTGAAACGTGATAAAGTATACGCGCAGATACGACGTATTGAGGAGCGAGAGCGTCAATGACTGAGAGAGAGCGAGATAACAGCGACAAGATGAGTAAAGAAAACGTGGTGGAAGAGCTGCATGTTCCGGCGAGACGTTTTTACCCGCGTAGACGTGTGATCGTGCGAGGATTCGATGATCTTTGGCAAGCCGATATCGTTGAAGTTCAAAACTACGCGCGAAACAATCGCGGGCATCGATATATTCTTACGATAATCGATGTATTTAGCAAATACGCGTGGACGGTTCCTTTGAAGAGTAAAAATGCGAGCGACGTGTGTAAAGCTTTCGCGTCAGCGTTGGAGAAGGATGGCAGAGCTCCGAACAACTTGCAGACCGTCATGGGGAAAGAATTCTACAATGCAACGTTCCAAGAATATCTGAGGAAACGTAACATCCACCATTATTCAACGTTTAGCCCTATGAAAGCATCCGTCGTGGAGCGTTTCAATCGTACGTTGAAGAACAGCATGTGGAAATTTTTCTCGTTGAGCGGAAAATATCGCTGGATCGATGCGCTTCCCACGTTGACCGAGGACTACAATAATCGAAAACATCGTACCATCCGTATGCGTCCCGCCGACGTGAACCGTAAAAATGCCGGACACCTTCTGTCCACCGTGTACAACAACGTGAAGATTGCTGGTCCTGCCAAATTCAAGGTTAATGATCACGTGCGCGTCAACAAGTTCAAAACTCTATTTGACAAAGGATACACGCCAAACTGGTCAACAGAAATATTCAAGATTACCGCGGTGAAACGAACGAATCCTGTCACGTATCTCTTGGCCGACTCGAGGGGCAAACCTATCGCCGGAGGATTTTACGAACACGAGATACGCGTGGCAAAATATCCTGACGTATACTTAGTTGAAAAAATATTACGTAGAAAGGGGCATAAAGTATACGTAAAATGGTTGGGAATGGATGCGTCACATAATTCATGGATATCTAAAACGAATATACTTTAATTGTATTTTCTACTCGTATTTTATATGTAAGATAATTAATTTTTCTCTTCATTGTGAAAAATGTAATTTGCAATAAAATTTAAATAAAACTTCTTGCAGTCTAGTAATGTATGTTGGCTAACTTTCTACCCTCGCTACAAAATAGCGACGTTGTCCCTATCCTTTCTCGCTAGAACATGATCCGTCGACGATTTGCATATATACCGTCCTCAACCGTCTACTAGAAGATAACTTCTCTACAGTTGATGATTTAGCAGTGCATATAAGGACTCTGGCCGTCCACATTGTATCGTTTACTGGTAGAAATTCTAAATTGGTTGGTCGGGGTCCTTATGTGAACTGTTAAATCATCAACTGTAGAGGAGTTATCTTTTCTGCTAAGGTGAATCAATGCATATCGAAATACATTCATATCAATAAGTCAGGTGGAAACCTTAGTTCTGCTGAAAGATTTGGTACGTGATGAACAGTCTAAGCGAGATCCCCCCACCTTAGACGTTGACATATTAGTATGTGGTTGAGGGATGGTAATATGATAATTCATTTTTTCTTTAAAACGACTATACTTTATATGTAGAAATTCATTTTTCTATAGGAATTATAAAAGAGTAATTTTACAATAAAATAAAATACAAAGAGATATTCTTAAATTATTTTTATTTTTTTTAAATAATATATCGTTACAAAAAGACCTCCAATAATTTTTTACACACATTATCTTTGTTTTTAACCTATCTGTTTTTGCGCAAACGCCTCGGTCGCAATGATATCAGCGCACAAAGCCAGCAGTTCACAATCGATCAGCGAATTTTGATCGAAAGATTCGCTCTCGACGATCGTTTTCATGATATTCTTCGCGTCACTATCCTTCACCGCAACAACGAAATTCGTAAATTTAGCGACAATTGTGGGAACATTATCAATCAACCATGAATACATGTGCACGCAGAAATCGAGGTTGTACAGGTTACGCATAGTTTTTTCCGTGATATACAGAGCTATCATGTGAACTGATTTGATAATTTCACTAGATTCATACCATCGATATTAACTGTTTGAATGCTAAATCATCACTAATTTTTCGCTTCTGTTTCTGCATAGACGGCAAAAGTAAATCGGAAATACACTCCTTTGTGCGCAATAACTCTGTCCACGCGTCCAGGAAAAACGTAATTTCATTACCACGGTTATCCCCTATAGCTAGTTCCACGCAAATATCGTTGCCAACGCGCGCACCAATTTCAAAGTATTTAAAATAATTGCCGGCTATGGAGTATCTTCGACTTAAGACCCGTGCGCTGTGCAAACTCCTCGGCGGTTGCATCATTGATGATTGTGAAATGGAGTTGTTGAGAAAACTCTCGCACGATGACGGTGACGGCTGTATCATCGATGATCGTGAAATGGGACGGTTGTTGAAAAAACCCTCGCACGACGATGACGTTGACGGCTGTATCATCGATGATCGTGAAATGGGCTGTTGTTGAGAAACCCTGCAACAGATTTTTTAAAAAATTAGACGTTTTTCTAAATTACTTTTTCATAATTATTTTTCATCTTTCTACTTACATATTATTTAGTCTCCTCTTTTTGTGCGGCTCCTCAACGTTTGAACGATTACATTCAGCAGGCGAATAACGGTTGTAATACATCGTGCGGTCTATGGTTTAGCAGTCTACGGTTTTTAGCGATGGTTGTCTCGATCTGAAGCGTGCCGCTTGGAATATGTTATGATGTTTTATAGGATGTCTCCCTACCATTCCTTTTTACAGTGAAGATCTGCAATGGGGGAAGCATCCCCTCCCCGACAGTTCCAGACTTCAAAGACCTATGATAATCTCTCTCTACCACTTCCTTTTTTCTTTACGGATAATAAAACGACGACGCAGTTTTTCTCAATCGATGCTGTAATGCCCCCAAGGAAGAGTATCGATCACAAATTATTGCAAATATATCGCTTATCGTCATGCGGACTCAATGCTAATTTCTTTTCCGACATCGAATACACCTGATGTCGTACGGACACTATGCGATTACCGCTAACGCTCTTTTCCGTATGATTACGAAGGCATTCAACATAGTCTTCGAAACTTATATCTCGAGCGGTAACGTTTGTTCTGATTCCTTTGATCTTTTTAGTGTCCTGATCACCGTGAACGCGAATCGCATACATTTTCGAACGAAGCCCTACGAACTCGGTCATAATTTTACCACCGTTCTCATCCTTCATCAAACCTAGCTGTTTATTGTTCGCGATCGGAACGCCGTAAACGTTGTTCGCGGCATAATTACTGGTGTCGTATCGATGAATATCACGTTTCAGCAGCGCCTCGTACGCGTCATCGCAAGCGATCTCATATATCAGACTGTCCGTGTCCGTGTACAAAATCTTACAATTTTGTTGGAAGTTTGGTTGGATGTACTCACAATGAAAGCTGTACAAATGAAATTTTGATATATCCAATATGGACATGCCTACGTAGATTGGCTTGTAAAATTTAACGAACAGCTTTTTCAGCTGAATCGCGACAAAGTCCTCGGAAAACACCGTACAGCTATGAAAATTTGGTCTAGATATCAATCGTTCGACGCCGTGTCTACCGCTCCATCGAGAAAGTAATTTCACGCTCGCATGATTTCGAACGTTCTCCATCGTTTTCCCAAACACGGCATTGTTCATTAACTTGAATAGGTTCTTGGAAAAATCGTTGGTGGCGTTGGCGCGTAATTTCGTGTTTAAATCAATATAGCCATGCAACCATCGCGACTGTTGAAACTCTAGAATTCGATGTATTTTCCGCAATTTCAAATTATGTTCCAAACTTTGTTGGAGATACCGATAATGTACAACGTATCGCTCCTTATCGCGAAGTGTTGCCATCAACTTTTTCTGCGTACTCGAGATGGTCGCTGCGTCGTGACTTGGACAAAACGGAAGATCCGCGTGAGCATCGTGAATTTCGCGCGAATACTCTAAATCCACCTCCAAAATGTATCCTACGGGGCTATCGATCGGAATGGATTCAACATCGAAATTGTCCACGTCCACCCATCGAAAGTCTCTGTGCGGCAGAGGTTGCGACATTGCTCAACCGTACAGATTATTCACATCAAAATACATTAAGTAGGTGGATGGTTTACTCGAGTCGTGTGTGGACAAATATTTGTTGTTAGCGCGCGCATATCTGTGCGAACACTGGCTCAATCCACCGCGTATTCCTCGTTCCACGAACAAAAGCATGTCAACGTCGGTCAACAACTCCAATTCAATCTTTGTCATTTTCAACATCACGTCCCACGCGAAACCGAGGAGCGTGTAATAATGCGCCGGATCGAGCTTGTAATTCTCGAGACAGTCATCGCGAAAATTTTCGAAAACATCCGCCAACAACAGCACATCCAATTTTAAGTATAAATCGCTGTACTGCCCTAGCGTTTGTATAGCAAAACGCGACCAAACCGTATTCGCGTGAAGGTAATCATCGTCGGATATCTCGCTGCCGTACAACCGATTGTAAAATGCTTCGCGCGGTGGCAAACATGTATCGTTTAATTTATCGTACGATGTCAGATAGTCGTATGGAAAAACGCCTTTTCTGGTCAATAGGTTAAAATCGTCATCGGAAAGATGTGTAAATTCACTTCGTACGATGCGTAATTTACTTTTGTCCAAGTATGACGACAACTTGTCCAGACCCGAGTTCAAGAACTTGAACGAATCGATGAAGCGGAATTTCAACAATTTTGCATAATTTCGCTCTTCATCCGACTGTCTCTCGATGTGAACGTTTTTCGTGAAAGAGATATACTTCTCTTTCGTCAATGGCAACACGTCTATCTGTCCCTCGAAAGAGTTTGCTAATTCTTTGATGATGAAATGTGCGTCGTAGCCTGATAAATTATGGAAAACCACCGGTACCACATACGAAAATTCATAGCTTAAATTGCATCCATTATGAGCCGGACCGCGATACGCGCCCGTGAAATGACAATGATTGTGCACCCTCGTCGCATCGGAAGTGTCGAACGGTTTCTCGCAGACGCACATACGGCCGAATGACCAAATTACGACGACAAAAATATAAAATGAGATTTTATTTGATATTCTGATCAGAAATGCTTATAAGAAGACTGCTTAATAATTATCTTCGGAAAAGTAGCTACTTAATGTAAATTAGTGTCATAAAAAAGGGTCAAGGGACATAGTATTTTAATTTATGAAAAATTAAATAAATTAAAACACTAAATTATTTTTGTAGTTTGATTAGTGACATATAATGTGTAATAAGAATATTATTCTACATCCTCATTGTTATTTTCATCATTATTATAAGCATCATAAGTACCATCGTCATCATCAGCATCATCAGTAGCATCATCATCGAGCTCCTGATCATTACTACAGAAAGTAGGCAATCTTAGCATGCTTAATACAATCTCATTAAACTTTGTTTTTTTGTTTTTCGGTTTTTTCGCGTACTGGTCACAAGAGGGTCCGAGGATACCAGCATCCAGTTAAATATATCACTGTTGGTGTTGATTCTTGAAGTTCTTCTGGAGTGATATTGTCTTAATTTTTTATACTCTTTATGGCCCGTTCCAATTACATCTTCTGACAGTTGGCCAACTGGTAGAGGTAAAGATTTCATTATATCAGCTCCATGTATTAATAGTTTATGAACACTGGCGCTCATTTTGTACCAACCATAAAGTTATATAGCTATCTGTGCTGTTTCAAAACAATATTTTTCAAATAAATCTTCTTTAATATAATGTCCGCAAGATATAATAGAAAGAAAACTTGAAAAACTGTTCACTTCTTAACACGTCAAACAGCTCTTTTCTCGTAATCTTCATTTCCTTTACAGCGCGGTCGATGCGACTACCTGTAAACAATCCGATCTATTGATCGATAGGACAAAGATATGGACTCATTTTTTAATTTTTTATATTAGTTATGAGCCATTTTTTCGAATTAGTAAAGAAAAATCGGTGTACTCTTTGGAACTTTTTTTATAACTCTAGCTAAAGTAAGCATATCAATATTTTTTAACCAAAAAAAGTATATGATAGAACATAGTATATTAACAGTATGTACAACTTATTTTTGTGTTAACAATAATTGCAGATGAAAGTATGTACCTGACGCTTCAGTATCCATGTAGAAAACTTGGCGAATTTTAATCGGAAAAAATAGAATGAACGCAATTATATCGTCAACAGTACTGGCGCAAACAACTGAGATTCACCGTCCGAACCACAACCTGACTTTGCGCATGTGCACCAACTACTGTGTTGCGTTAACAAAAGAAAATCTGACGCTATATTATAGGCCGTTTCTTAAAGTACGTTATGATGGTATTTGTCATTAGTTTAGAGAAAATTTTTAAATCTACTTTTGTCGTCGTAATTTGGTCATTCGGCCGTATGTGAGACGTGACAATGCGTGGCCGTACGAAAATTTAACTTTTCCAATTCGGTTAGCGGATTCATCGGTGTTGAGGTATACATTTAATTATATATATATATATATATATATATATATATATATATATATATATATACATATTGGTTGTTCGCCTGGCCCCTTCTTCTTGTGTGCGACCTAGCAGAGTAAACACGTGTGTTGTGCGTTGTGGAATTTGTTACGAAATTTACCAAGATATTGTTGTATCGTCGCAATTGACATTAACGTGAAATTGACCATTATATTAAAGACGAGCTGACGTTTAGTTCTGTACGTGATACGCAATATATTCGGCTGGTTATTAAAATATATAGACATTGAACTTCAACAGGTTATGGGCCCAGCCACGTGGCTATAGAAGAATCTAGATTTATTAATTTATGTTCAAATCTTGAAGCAGAATTTCAAGTAAATTATAAGAGAAATGAAGGTCAGTGAGCAACGTCTGTTTCAAATACATCGATTCAACGGTCAAAATTACCAATTGTGGCGTAGACAAATGGAAATCTTCATGACGGAAAATAAATTGAAACCGTATATTCTCGGTATTGAAAAACGAACTACAGAGAATAGCAAACTTTATGATGAAAAGGATGCTGAAGCACAAGCATTCCTGATGCGAGGTCTAGAATTAGAACAACTAAAGTATTTATCCGATTGCTCTACAGCAGCAAGTATGTGGGCAAGATTACGTACTGTGCATTCCGAAAAAAGTGATCAATCCGTGCAGGTTCTACTCGATAGATTTATTAATGCTACAATGGAGGAAAATGAGAAAATGGCGGACTTCATCGCACGAATAGTATCCCTCACTCAACGTTTAAAGGATATGGACCTTGAACAGAAGGAGCCCGTAATTATTGCCAAAATATTAAGTGGACTTTCTCCGCAATTTGATAATGTTCGAACCGCTTGGTATGCAGTGCCGAAAAAGGACCAAACGGTTGACAGATTAACAGATCATTTAGTAAACGAGGAAGCAATATTGTGCAGTAGGTCAAAGGAGGAAATCAGCGTTGAGACAGCCCTGCTCGTGAGAGGCAAATCACGTGGATCGAGTTATAATCAAAGAGGTGAGAAAAATTCAAATTATATCAGTCAATCAAAAAATTATAACAGTGATTCAAGCTCTTATAATTTCAAGAGAAATATAGGAAATTCTCAGAAACGTCTAGGAAAGTGTAATTATTGTAAAATACCAGGACATTGGGCAAGGGAATGTCGAAAGAAAGCTCGAGATTACCCAGACACCAAAAATCAACACTCCTTTATGGCACAAGGACCTGTGAAAAGTGAAAGGTATTCCGTTGGATTTGATGGGAACTCGAACAATGAATCATTTTTATTAACTGCTGAATGTTCCAAGGAACATCATAATGTGTGGTTTGCAGATTCAGGTGCAACGCATCACATGTCTTTTCAGAGCGACTGGTTTAAGAATTTTGAATCATATCCGGAAAAATCTTGTTGTGTAAAGGTTGGAAATGGTGAAAAGATTGATGCACGTGGAAAAGGCGACGTGGATGTTCAAATTCGAGGAGATGATGGTATTGTTCGAACACACACTATCAAGGATGTGTTCGATACGTTCCTCAAATAGAGAAAAATTTATTGTCTGTTTATCAAACAACTATGAGAGGTACCAAAGTTACCTTTGAAGAGGGAGGAAATACAATGAGACTTGAAAGAAATGGAAAAACAATCATTACTGAAGTAAGAGATGGAAACTTGTATAAATTAAAAGTCAGTCCTGCAAAAATAATACAGGCAAACTTAGCAGCGTGCAATTCTCCTACGATGTGGCACGAACGCCTAGGACATGTGAATTACAGAACCTTGAGACAAATGCATCGACAACATACAGTTGAAGGACTAAATATTGTTGGTCTGACAGAGGAAGATCCATTTTGTGAAGGTTGTGTTCTTGGGAAACAACACAGAAGAAGTTTCCCGAAAAATCAAGCGCGACGATCACGAATCCCTGGTGAACTATTTCATGCAGATGTTTGCGGAAAGATGAGTACTCAGTCTATAGGAGGATCAAATTACTTTCTACTTATCAAGGATGATTGTTCCAGGTATTGTTTCGTTTATTTTCTGAAATATAAATCCGATGTTGCAGATAAATTGCAAGAATTTTATGCCGAAGTTCTAGCAGAAAATAAACAAATAAAACGGCTAAGGACTGATGGAGGAAAAGAATTTTGTAATGCTGAAGTAAAGAAATTCTTACAACAAAGAAGGTTCTAGTACGAAGAGATGTCGTCTTCAATGAAGATAATAATTCTCATCATGTTAGCTTAGAAAACATTGAAGAATTGAACGAGAAGGAAGAAAATAAAAAGGCAACAAGAAATCTGGATGAAAAGTTAGTTAATAAGGAAAGCAATGAACAATCTTATGATACTCCTTCGAAATACAGAAATCCACGTTTGCCAATTCCACGAGATCCTTACAATTTGCGAAACAAGTCTCCCAAAGGAACTGATGATTCAGAAGTAACTCTGGCTGAAACGTTTATGGCTCAAGTAGAACCAGTGAATCTAGAAGAAGCCTTGGAGGCAAAGGATGCTGAAAAGTGGATTCAGGCAGTAAATGAAGAGCTTCATGCTTTAAAACAAAACAATACATGGACACTCGTATCCAGAACAAAAGATATGCATGTGATTGGAAATAGATGGGTCTTTAGAAGAAAATTTAAGGCAAATGGTGAAATAGACAAGTACAAGGCCAGATTAGTCATAAAAGGATACTCTCAAGTAAAGGGTATCGATTATCAAGAAACCTTCGCACCGGTGGTTAAATTTGACTCTGTCAGATTGCTATTATCAATTGCTGCAGCTTGGAATATGAAGATTTATCAATTTGATGTGAAAACGGCGTTTTTGCATGGAGAATTGAACGAGAAGGTTTACATGGAGCAACCATACGGATTTGCAGAGGACAACCGAGTGTGTCTCTTGAAACGAAGCTTGTATGGCTTGAAGCAGGCACCCAGACAATGGAACAAGAAAATTGTAGACTTCTTGATAAATTTTGGAATGAAACAATGTGCTGCTGATCCTTGTGTGTTTTTCAAAGTAACTGAAATGGGTGAAAGACTGTATCTGGCACTTTATGTTGATGATGGACTTGTTTGCGGAAATGATGTAAATTCTATAAACAATCTGTTGAAATGTTTCAGAACTAATTTTCAAATTATCTTTTCAGAGGCACAATTTTTTTGTCGGTTTACAAATACACAAAAATGAGACTAACGGGACAATAAAAATACATCAAAGTGCCTATACGTCAAAAATACTTAAAAGATTTAATTTTGATAACTGTGCGTCTGTTTCCATTCCAGTTGATCCAGGTTTGCATTTCTCAAAAGGCGATAATAATAATAGTGAAGGCCAATATTATCCATATCGAGAAGCCGTAGGTTCATTAATGTTTTTAATGATTGCATCCAGACCGGATCTGGCTTATATTACTGGAGTTTTCAGCAGATTTCTCGAGAATCCTCAGCGAGAACACTGGAATGGAGTGGTCAAAGTATTTAAATATTTAAAGGGTACTGAAAATTATGGTGTAACTTTTTCTGCAGGATCAAATCAATTTGCGATGACTGCATATTGCGATGCAGATTGGGCAGGAGACAGAGACACTAGACGAAGTACGACTGGTTGGCTATGCTTGTTAAATGATCATCCGATTGCCTGGAGTTCGAAACGTCAAACGGTGACAGCTACATCGACAACTGAGGCAGAATTTATCGCACTGTGTTCTGTAACGAAACACATTATGTGGACCAGAAAACTATTGGCCGAACTAGAGTACAATTTAAGGACGCCTACTCGCATAATGTGTGATAATCAGCGTGCGATAACGATTGTTAAAAATCCGGAATCAATTAAGAGCACCAAACATATAGAAACACAATTCTTTTATACAAGCGATCAATACAAAAACGGTAATATTGATGTTCAGTATGTACAGAGCGAAAATCAGTTAGCAGACCCTCTTACGAAACCGTTACCAAAGGAAACATTCTTGAATATTAGAGCGCGATGGGGTATGGATTGATTGGACCTTTTTTTTGTCAAATTTTGTTCTGTAAAATGATCGTGTGTGTAATGCGAGAGGGAGTGTTGAGGTATACATTTAATTAGCCCGCCTTCCACACACGAAAATTATGGCGTATGTAAGGAAGAGGTACGCTAACAGCACAACAGATGGAACGAATATACACATTGTACTTTCATGGTACTTATATATATGTTCGACTACAGGTGGGAGAAAATTTAAGGGGTGGTTCTCGACGATAATATAAGACGAAAATAAAGAATAAAAAAATTGCGATTTCGACTTCGTTAATTAGGTATTAGCAATTAAAAATTGGCCCAAAAAGCGGCAACATTTCGACACAGCTGTACGTTGCGTACGTCACACAGGCGCGCGACACTCTCGTATCAAGTGACAAACGCATGCAAACCTTGGTTCTCATTTGGGGTCCCAGCGAGGTGAAAATGTTTAAAAAATCGTTGGACGACATTGAACCTACCTACCCGTTAAAATCCACGAGGGCATTTCTATTATCCGCCCTATGGAATTATCGAGTAGAAGGGGTCAATGCCCTTTCACTTTAAAATTCTTCTCACACAACTCCACAAATCCTTATCCTGCACTATAATTGTTTATAACACCGTACATAATACACTGAAACAAACCACTTCAAAATGGTATCCATTGTGTCTATAAATGTTGAATAAAATCATCACAAATGCATGTATCCAGAAATATGCACATACATACTGGAATCGTTCACAGCTAATTCACGTTTGATGCACGTCAATTTGACTTTCGCACACAAAAATAAAATATCAGTGAAATTACTGTGAAGTACACCCACTTAATTAATACCCTAATTCAATGTTTTAAGAGAATGTGTTTCTGAGAGGAGACAGCTGACGTGATGAATGTCACACACATGAGACATTTGGCGGTCACAGACAGAATGAGAAAGAGTCACGAAATTCATGAAAACAGGATAGAGAATGTATTGGTGTAGCAACGCGTGATATTTGGGCGGGAATTTGCTGTAGATCTTCATTTGTTTTATCGATCTGGCATTGACCTCACAGCTGCCTTGAATCAGTGTGCATACGAACGCGAACGTGTACGAACGATTCTCCTCGCAGAAACACATTTTCTTAAAACATTCAATTAGGGTGTTAATTAAGTGGGTGTACTTCACAATAATTTCACTGATATTTTATTTTTGTGTGCGAAAGTCAAATTGACATGCATCAAACGTGAATTAGCTGTGAACGATACTTGCATTTGTGATGATTTTATTCAACATTTATAGACACAATGGATACCATTTTGAAGTGGTTTGTTTCAGTGTATTATGTACGGTGTTATAAACAATTATAGTGCAGGATAAGGATTTGTGGAGTTGTGTGAGAAGAATTTTAAAGTGAAAGGGCATTGACCCCTTCTACTCGATAATTCCATAGGGCGGATAATAGAAATGCCCTCGTGGATTTTAACGGGTAGGTAGGTTCAATGTCGTCCAACGATTTTTTAAACATTTTCACCTCGCTGGGACCCCAAATGAGAACCAAGGTTTGCATGCGTTTGTCACTTGATACGAGAGTGTCGCGCGCCTGTGTGACGTACGCAACGTACAGCTGTGTCGAAATGTTGCCGCTTTTTGGGCCAATTTTTAATTGCTAATACCTAATTAACGAAGTCGAAATCGCAATTTTTTTATTCTTTATTTTCGTCTTATATTATCGTCGAGAACCACCCCTTAAATTTTCTCCCACCTGTCTACGATCAGACTTATCATTGTAGGTAGATTCCTACCTTACCGGCACCATTACCTTATAGCGCGAGCTACTTTGCGGGGGAGGGGGGATTTTTCAAGGACAGTTTCCCACGTTATAGTGCGAGCATACTTTGCGGGGGGTGGGGGGAGAGGAGACCATATTATCTGTACACAGCTGTATATAGTTTCCTCTTATCTATGACAAGGGTTTTGCGAATATGATATTCCGAACGTGCTTCGCGAATATGATACATCGAGAAGATAATTTTTTGCGGGGAGGGGGGATTTATTTTAAGAACATAGCGAGACCATATTATCTGTACACAGCTGTATATAGTTTCCTCTTATCTACTCGATGCATTCCTATTGTACCTACCTACGACAGATGTAATACGATACCCCTGGGGGAACACATGCTTTTTCCAGGAAGACTTGATCTTGAACGTGTTCGAACGTCGTTTCTACCCATCGTTTAAGACGATTGACCTGAACGCGATGTGAGAAAGAAAGAGACCGTTCACGATGTAAGAGAGAGAGTAGTTTCCTCTTATCTACTCGATGCATTCCTATTGTACCCCCTACGAATATGATATTTCGTACGTGCTTCGCGAATATGATACATCGAGAAGATAATTTTTTGCAGGGGTTATCTATGACACAGGTTCTTTCACGGTATGTAGCCCTGGAGGAACATATGCTTTTTTTCCAGGAAGACTTGACCTTGAACGTGTTTCAAACGTCGTTCCTATCCATCGTTTAAGCATACTGTTTATATCGTTCTAAGAGAGATAGTTTTAATTAACAAATTCCACAACGCACAACACACGTGTTTACTCTGCTTGGTCGCACACAAGAAGAAGGGGCCAGGCGAATAACCAATATGTATATACATATATATACCTAGCAGAGTAAACACGTGTGTTGTGCGTTGTGGAATTTGTTACGAAATTTACCAAGATATTGTTGTATCGTCGCAATTGACATTAACGTGAAATTGACCATTATATTAAAGACGAGCTGACGTTTAGTTTTGTACGTGATACGCAATATATTCGGCTGGTTATTAAAATATATAGACATTGAACTTCAACAATCGGTACCGTTTTGTCAAATATCGGCTGTAATTTACGACTTAATTCGTACAACCTGTTTGCGAACCACGCGGCGCATCCCTCTTTCTCGTGATAAACATGATACTCGCAGAACGATTCGTCGTAGCGGCAATGCATGTAGTATCCTATGCTAAACGCGTGGTGATGTTGATACTGTACGCGTGCCACACGGCCTTGTCCTTCCTGTCCCCCCGGCAGCAGCAGCAGGCACTCCAAGTCAGCATAGATAACGAACGGCGCCTCTTCTTTGTTCGTGTAGTTCTTAAACTGCAACCACTTATCTTCTTCCTTTGTTGGAAGCATCAGAGCGCAATCATTCATCCGTTCGCAGTCAACTGTATGAACGTTTAATCTCTCCTGCGAGGGAAAAAATTGCAAGCACCTGTGGGAAGGGGAAAATCGTGTCTTTTTTGCTTCAAAGAATTTTTTTAAAAATCAAAATGCAACTTACCGGTCACAAATATACTTCTGATGATCCCGCTTGCTAAGCTGCGATGAAACCAATCGCGACAAATTTCGTATACACACGAAATGACCGTGCGTCTTTGCGGCATTCTGTAGAAACAGCAAGTTGACGTGTCTTCCCTCACGTTTCTTCCCAGTCAAATGAAGCGTTACACATTTCTTGCGTGCCCATGCGAACACGTTCACGGAAACGCTGTTTTTTCGTTCAAATTTTCGGATGTATTTGAACGACATAGGCAGTTGAAAACCTTCGGTTTTCGGCAGCACGTCTTTGTAGTGTGGATACGATGATAAACGTGACAGATTTGCCTCGGCTGGGTAGAGGCCCGCCACGATTGCCCAATAAAAGCACGCATCGTCGTTGCTGTTCACGTTCACGATTGCTCTTTTCAGCAGTATCGCTCGAGGCACGTCGATTGTAGCGGTGCAACCGGCTTGCAACGGTTGGTATTTGTTAAAGTTGACGATCAAATGTAGTATCTTCGACAGCGCCCACCCGCTGTCCCGCTTCTGAAATTCTTCCAACGATGTCAAAATCGTAGGCATAACGTCTTTCTGGTACCACTGTCGTAGATTGCTCGTTCGAAACAACGCAACGTTCCGCGTGCTAAAACTTTTCACGGAAACCTCGCCGGCGTGCAGTATAAATTCCGCCTCCAACGTTACGCTAGCTTTCAACGATGAATGCGTGTTTAAAAATTCCGTAACGCGTCCCGTAATCATTCGTTTCGCATGTTGTAAAAATTGTTTTGGATCAATATGTTCAACGTTGATAACGATTCCGGTCGATATGCGATTTTTAAAAGCCGACTCAACATTTTCCCACCGAAGCGTTGAAGCTTTCGCATCCCTGCGGTCGTATAAACCTCTACCGACGCGCGAAGAGGAAATACGATGATTCAACGAAACGTTCAAAGTTTTCATACGACACATCGTTGATGTTAAACTCAATTTCTTGCCTACTGGCAATTCATCCTTTGCACAGGATAGATAATTTACACAACACTGCAGAGACTCGATGTATGAGCGAAACCATTCGCGATACTCGTCCATAGTTTTCACCAACATTGACATGGGTGTCAAACACTTCAACATATTTTTACACGTTTCAATCATCTTGCCGCTATTCCATCGATACTTTTGTTACGGTAAACACTGTGTCCGCGAAACGATGCTACTTCCAACTCGTTAAATTAGAAATGTTCCCAAATGTAATTACACTTCACATACAACGATGCGACGTTCGCCCGTTTCAATGATGTCCAATATCGCGGATGGGGAATCGACCGCAGGCCATTGCGCAACAACTTGACTAAATCTTTTCGTGTAAGCGAAACATACGCGACTCGTTACGTCGTTTCGCATTAAACGTTCCACCATCGATTTCTGCTCGATGGAGAAATGATCGTTCAAGTGTGAATTTATAACGTGAGGCTATATTTTTCAACGTTGGAGCGGCCATGTCATCTTTTTCCTCCGATACGTCCATTTCCGCACAAGTCCGTACGCGAAAAACCGTCACGTATGGAACAATGGTGGATCTTTAAAATCTTACGCAAACTGAACACTCTGTATGCAAATGAGCTTGACGCCAGCAATATCCATTCTTTTAAACACATACCCTCTCCGGAAATAGATGCAACAAAAATCTCCGCTCGCGAGACATCTAAAAAGATAAGGCGGAAACTCTATAGCGCTCAGAAACGAGGTCGCGATAGTCACGTTGGAAAGATAAGGGGGACTCTATACCACTCTGTTAATTAAAACTATCTCTCTTAGAACGATATAAACAGTGTGCTTAAACGATGGATAGGAACGACGTTTGAAACACGTTCAAGGTCAAGTCTTCCTGGAAAAAAAGCATATGTTCCTCCAGGGCTACATACCGTGAAAGAACCTTTTTTTTTTTTAGCGTGAGGGAAATGCTTTTACGCATACCCCAAGTCCCCTGGGAGAGACAAGGGGTTATTTGGGGCTACGTGTCCAGAAGGGCACACAATACCCACTAAAAACCTCACGACAACCTTCCCTAAGCTATTCGGGGGCGGCTGGGATCTCCAATGGAACACAACCAGCCACCCCCTCGCCCTTGGCCCCTTGTGGGGCCTCGTCCCGGGGGGGAGAGAAGCTCCCCCAGCAATGCCTAATCTATCAGGGTGTAAGCAGGTTGCCCCCTTACACCCCCCTTCCCTGGGCCGTTCGGTGGGCTTCGCGAGTCTCCAGCTCGCTCCGCCCAACGACCCCCGGAGACCCCGCTCCTCGCTCGAGGAGCCCTTAAAAGGACTCTCGGCCGAGGGACGAGGTCGCCGCTCGCGACAAGGAGGAGACGGAGGCAGGCCCCCCGCCCGCGTCCGCCTCCTCCCCCACTCCCACCCCCTCCCCCCGGGGCCATATGGCACATATGGCCGGGAATCCGGGATTGGGTGGGGGGCCGGAGCGGTCCCCCCCACAAAAGACTCCCCGATTTGGGATGCCTCTTCGGGGGAGGCGGGAAGGACTTAATTTGCCCCGCCTACCCCGGTCCGTCGCCTGCCCCGTGCAGGGGGCCGGCCACCCCCGCGAGGTCGCCTCGCGAGGGCCAAACTCCTGGCGGAGAGGGGGTCGGCTTCCCTCTCCCTCTCCGCGGTCTCCTTCTGCTCCATGATCTCCTCACAGAAGGAGACCACGGCCATGTGCGACCTTCCGCCGCCGACCATGTGGTCGACCACAGCCGGCAGCGAAAGGTCCCCTCCCACAACGCTTCTCAGGACACGGCGCGGCGCCGACCACGCCGGACATTCCTCCAGCGTGTGCCGCGCCGTGTCCAAAGCCTCCCCGCAGTGGTGACACTGCTCGGTGGGTTCTCTCCCGATCCACCGCAGGTACCGGCCAAAACAACCATGGCCGGACAGCACCTGGGTGGATCTGTAGGTGAGCCGAACTCGCCTCTCGCACCACTCTTCCATAATGGGCAAGAGGGCCGGACTATTGGCCGGCCCGAGTCTTCGGCCAGAATTTCTGACCGCCATCGGGCCAGCGTCTCTTGCCGGGCCTGGCGCTCCCGCACCTTGATCCCATCCTCCCCGTCTGGGTCCGCCTCTCCCCCGCGCAACGAGCGGACGGCCGCATATATGACCGCCCGCTCCCTTGCTACGTGGTGCAGGGGAGCAAGACCCGCGAGGAGGCACGCCGCCTCGGTGGAGATGGTGCGATAACCCCGTATGGTTCGCAGGGCCAGCCGGCGCTGCACCTTGTTGCAAAGTGCTTGACTGCGCCGGCTGACCGACAAAGCGTCGGACCACACGGGTGCCCCATATAGGAGCTTGCTATGCACCACTCCCGTATAGAGGCGGCGGATACGTCCATCGGGCCCCCCAATGTTGGGCAGCAACCTCGCAAGCGAGGCCGCCACCTTTTGCGCCTGGGGGCCCACCCGATCGAAGTGCGCTTCGAAGCGCCAGCGACCGTCGAGCGTCAGGCCCAGGTACTTCATCTCCTGACCGACCTCGACAGTGGCATCACCTACCCGGATCCCGAGTTGGGGCGGCCGCCGACCCGAAGGCAAATCATGCAACCACATTGCCTCCGATTTGTCGGCGGCTATCTTAAGCCCCAACCCCTGGATCCTACCCACCACAGCGTCCACCACGGCAGTCGCCAGGGCTATGGTTCCCCTCCATGTCTCCCCCTCCACGACCACCAGCGTGTCATCCGCATGACAGACGACGCTGGCGTCGCGGGGGAGAGTAGCCCGCAGCACCGAGTTGTACGTGATGTCCCACAGGAGCGGTCCCAAGACCGAACCCTGCGGAACTCCTACCGTGAAAGAACCTTTTTTTTTTTTTTTTATCGTAGGACTCCAATGCCATTACGCATACCCCGATCCTCTGGGGAAGATCGGGGTTATGTGGGGCTCTTCCGACCAGAAGGGTCAGACATACCCACTAACCTATACCTACGGTGACCTCACTGAGCTAACAGGAGGTGCTCGGGAATCTCGAAACGAATACATCCGCTCACCTCCTCCCCGCGGCTTAAAGCCCCATTCCCGGGGGGGAGAGAAGCTCCCCCAAAAATACCTAAATTATTCGGTCCCCGTGCAGGTCACTACACGGTGTCCCCCTTCCCAAGAGCTTTTCGGCTGAGCTTCCCGAGTATCCCAGCTCGGTCCACCCAAAGCTCCCGGAGACCCCCTTCCTCGCTCAGTCGGAGAGCCCATGGGCTCCCAGTCGGCCGAGGGAGGAGGTCGCCGCACGCGGAAAGGAGGTGATCGAGGCGAGTCCAGCTCGCTTCGACCACCTCCCCCCTATCCCAACCCCCAGGTCGCCCCAAATAAATAAATCGAATATAATAAATAAATAAATAAATAAGTGTATAAAATAAAATAAGATAAAATAAAATAAAAATAGAACGGGGGGCGACCGCCGCGACATGGTAGCTGGGGGGAGGGGTGTAAAACTTCCCTCCCCACCCGCACGGTTCGCCCATCCCAGGGGGCGTGCCAAGCACCGCCCTCACGACGGCAGGGGGGGGAAACTACCTTGTCCCTCTGCCGCCGTCTCGCCTGCTGCCCCTTATGGGGAGCCGCCGACCTCTGCGGGGTCTCCCCCGAGAGGCCTGCCGCCTGGCGGAGAGGGGGTCTGCTTCCCTCCCCCTCTCCGCTGCCTCCTTCTGCGAGAGAACCTCTTCGCAGAAGGAGGCAAACGCTGAGTACGACCTCTCGCTGCCGACTATGTGGTCGACCACAGCCGACAGGGAGAGGTCCGGCCCAATCGTTCCGACAAGGACACGGCGCGGCTCCGACCACGCTGGACATTCCTCCAACGTATGCCGCGCCGTGTCCCGGGCCTCACCGCAGTGATGGCACTCCGTCGTCGGTTCCTTCCCGACTCGGCAACACAGATACTCCCCGAAACACCCATGTCCGGTGAGCATCTGTGTTACCCGGTAGGTGACCCTTACCCGCCTCTCGCACGATTCTCCCAGGATGGGCAAGAGGGCCCGGACTATTGGACGGTCCGAGTTGGAGGAAGCGACTTGCTCCCTCCACCGGACCAGCAAGTCCTGCCGGGCCTGGCGCATGCGCACTTCTACCTCGTCTCTCGCTGCTTCGGGCTCCCCTATGACGACGGAGCGAGCCGTCCAGTACGCGGACGCCCGCCCCACCGCCATTAGGTGTAGGGGAGCCATTCCAGCCAGGAGACACGCCGCCTCGCCGGAGATGGTGCGATAACCCCGTATGGTCCGAATAGCCAGTCGACGCTGCAACCTGCAGGCATGCTGCATATTGCGTCGACTGGCTACTAATTGTTCGGACCACACGGGGGCTCCGTATAGGAACACGGAGTGCACCACCCCGGCGTATAGGCGGCGAATACGGTCATCGGGCCCCCCGATATTGGGCAACAGTCGCCCTAGGGCGGCTGCAACCCCTTCAGCTCGGGGGGCCACACGGTCGAAGTGCCCTTCGAAGCGCCAGCGGCTGTCGAGAGTGAGGCCGAGATATTTCATCTCGCCCTTTATTTCGACAGAGGCGTCACCTACCTGTATCCGGAGCGGGGGTGGCTGCTGGCCCGAAGGCGATGCGTGTAGCCACATCGCCTCCGTTTTGCCAGCAGAAATCTCCAGCCCCAGGCTCCGGATACTACCGACGACAGAGGCCACCGCTGCCTCTGCCAGGTTGCTCGTCCTCCTCCAAGTCTCCCCCTCGGCGACTATCAACGTGTCGTCAGCATAACATATTATGCTGACGCCGAGGGGGAGAGAAACCCGCAGCACCGCGTCGAATGTTAAGATCCACAGGAGTGGTCCAAGGACTGACCCCTGTGGAACTCCGCGGTGCATTTCTTCCCTCCGCAAAAGTCCGCCCTGTCCCGTGTATTGGAACCACCTGTCCCTCAGGTAGTCCCGAATCACTGCCCGGAGGTAGTGGGGGACCTGAAAGTGTACCAGTGCCCCCACTACCTCGTCCCATGGGAGGGTGTTGAAGGCGTTGGTGATGTCTAAACTCACCGCCGCCAACACCCTTTCCCGGGCGACAGCCTCATTCCGGAGGTTGGCGAGTCGGTTGACCGCATCAACAGTCGACCGTCCCCTCCGGAAGCCGTACTGGCTGTCGTTCAAATCGGGACCACCTCGGGACAGGTGCTCGACGAGGCGGTCGGCAATGATCTTTTCGAAGATCTTGCCAGCCTCGTCGAGGAGACATAACGGGCGGAACGCGGAGGGAGAATCCACGGGTTTCCCCGCCTTTAGGAGGAGGACCAACCTGGCAGTCTTCCACTCTTTGGGGAAGGTACCCCGGCTCAAACATGTGTTTAACACTTGAATGAGAGCCGGGGCCAGGACGCCCAACGCCAAGGCCAGCACTCGTCCAGGGACACCATCGGGCCCGGGGGCCTTGTTGCCCCCGTCCCGAATCCTCTGGACAGCCTGAGTGAGCTCCTGCATCGTGACCCCAAGTTCGTCGGTCCAGATGAAAGGGACCAATGGGGGCGGGTCATCAGCCCTCCCCTCAATAGGGGGGAAGAGCGTACTGATCACCCGCCCCAAGAACTCGGGGTCTAGCAGCTCCGTCACGGGGGGCGCCGCAGGGCGGAGCTTATCAAGCACCACCCTGTATGGGCGCCCCCATGGGTCCCTTTGTAGGGTACCCAAGAGCTCATCCCAGGCCTTGGCCTTAGCAGCGGCAATTGCACGCTGGAGAGCCATCCTGGCCGCTCTGTATTCAGAGTACAGAGCGGCCACTCTCGCCCCGTCGTCACTTGTAGCGGTGTGACGACGTCGTCGAGCGCGGGTGTACTGGCGTCGGGCGCGGATACAAGTGTCTCTCAATTCTTGCAATTCGCCCGACCACCAGTACGTCGACTTTCTCGGGGGGGATTTACCGATCCGGGGCATACTAGTGTCACAAAGTGACTTCATTATGCCTCGGAACCAGCTTACCCCCCCGTCACCTCCGCGCTCCCTGGCCATAGACCAGGAGTGGGCGAGAGCTGATGCTCTCAGGACGTCCTGATCCAGTTGCTTCAGTGCCCACCTCGTGGGCACCGACCGGGTGTTACCCGTCTCGGGGGGCGTGTCCGCCTGTTGCTGTTGGTGGGTGGCCACCACCTCCATCGTTATGGGGAGGTGGTCGGAGATGGTCTCCCACTCCTCGGCCACCCGCCAGGCGGACACAAATCGCAGTGCGGCGGGGGTGACCCAAACTAGGTCTACTATGGACCACCCATTCCACCGCACGCATGTTGCAATGGAACCCCGGTTTAGTACCCGGAGTTCCATGCCCCCTGCCCAAGTCTCGAGCTCCTCGCCGCGAGGGGTGGTCCTGGGGTTTCCCCAAGTGGAGGACTTCGCGTTGAAGTCCCCCAGGACCAGCATTGGATTGGCTAGGTAGGGCCTAATCATGGCCCCCAGCCGATCCAAGAAACCCTCAAACTCGGCGAGGAGGCAGTTGGGCGAGACGTAACACCCCGCAACCAGATACCTTCCCCAACGATATAAAATCATCCCCCGACCCCGTTCGACCACGGTGCCGGGGGGAACATCGTCGCCATAGTGGCGCCAAATGGTCACGGAGCCCTCCATGTCACCCTCCCAAGGGGGGGAAGAGGGGACATTGTAGAGCTCCGTGATCACAGCCAGCCCGACCTGCCTCTCCGCCAGGCTCTGGACAAAGAAGTCTTGAGCCCGGCGGGAGTGATTCAGGTTGGCCAGCACGAGCGGGAGCGTCTGGGGCATTATTTAGCTGATGCCGACGCTCCCGACTCGCCCGGCCCACCGCCGGCTGGCTGTGACGTATTGTGGGGGGAGGAGTGGGGTCGAGCTCCATTGGAGTTGTTGTTTCCCCACTCTCTCCTCCCCCGGTAGCAGAATCGTCAGGGGGCCCCTTCCCCTTGACGTAGCGACTTTTCTTCTTCCGGGGCGGCGGGGCGCACAATGCGCTCCCCGCTTTGTGCCCGGCCGGCCTCCCCTCGTCCGTACAGACCGGGCAGCGGGGAGGTGCACCGCATGCAGCTGCCCGGTGGGCGGCCGACCCGCATTTATAACACAGGCCGCGCGGCCAGTACCTCGACCCGCGCGGTCGACCAACCCACTCTTATTTTCCCGCCGCCGGCCAAGGCGCGGGCAGCGGCAGCGGGGCATTTTAGCCACGTGGTGCCCAGGCCACCAGTAGGGCACTTAATGTCCCCTACCGTGACCTCAGCAGACGGGCACCCCGTGGCTGCAGCCACCGCCCCCCTCACTTCCTCGGGGGTGATCGAGTCGTCCAGGCCCCTGAGCCGCAGCTCAGCCATTTTAATGGGCCTGGACACCCTCACCCCCCTCGGAGCTAATAGCTCCCTCATGCGGAGCGCCAAGGCATCCGCCTTGGTCGCTCCGTCCGGACCGGGGATCTCTAAAACGAGACCCCCGGTCACTGCCCTCCTGGTACTCACCTCCGCGATGCCGATCGCCGCCAGGTTAATTCCCTGTTTGGCGATCGACATTGCCGAGGCAAGGGTGGTACCGCATCCCTCAGGGACGTTGAGGGATATGGCAGCCGTCCTCGGGGGTGCGGGCACCGTCACCTCCTCTTTCCCCTTTGCTTTCTTCAGGGGGGGGGGTCCTTTTTGGGGAGGACCCCTCTTGGCGGGCTGGTTTGCTGAGGGGGGGACCCTACCAGCCCTCTCCCTCTCCCCAGCCTCCCCCCGTCTGGCCTTCCTCCCGACCACCGTGGTCCACCTCTCTTCGGAGGGGGTGGTCACGGTGCCGGGAGGGAGCCCGGCGGCCTTCCTTTTAGGAGGGGTGCGGGGAGGGGGGGGAGGCATCAATTCGGCCGACGCCCCCCTGCTCCTCCTGCTCTTCTTCTTCTTCCTTCTCTTTTTCCTCCCCCTCATCGTCTCCTCGCCAGCAAGGGACGGGGGGGAGGCTGTATTACCGGGGCCAGAAGGTCCCGGACCCGTCTGTTTGGCAGGTGCAGAGGGCGCATGTGCAGCGCCAAACACCGCCGCGCTCAGCTCCGCCTGCACCTGTCTTATGGGGGCCAGCTTGGAGTCCAGAAGGACTCCGAGCTGCGCCAAAAGCCCCTCTGGACCCGGCCCCTCCGTCAGCGGGGGGGGGGCGGTGGAATGGTCCGCAACACCTTTTCTGAGGGGGGGGGGCTGGGGCGAGAGACTCTTCCGTCCCCCGTCAGCTACGTGTTTGCTCCGGTGGGGAGACGACGCCGAAGCCAGCAAGGGGAGGAACTCAGGGGGCACCTCTGACCTCTTGTTGGCCATCATCTCCCTCCTCAGGGCGGCATTCATTGCCTTCAGCTCGTCGACCTCCTGTCGAAGCAGAACATTCTGCTCTATCAGGGGGCCGACATCCGGCTGAGGCATGGCGGGGGGTGCAGGGGGAGCGGCCGCTGGGGCAGCAATCGAGTGGAGGTACTCTCGCCCCTCCCTCTTAACCAACTCGGTGATCGCCGCCTCCGCGTACCTCGCTGCGTACTTTAAGTCCCGTACGCAGGTCCCCTTCAAGCTGCCGCTCTTACGGGCGGTCTCCTCCACCAGACGGGCCTGCTCCAGGGCCTTTTGGAGAATCTCGCCCGTGGAGCACGCCCTGACATGCCCCAGGATTTCGGCGACCAATGGGGTGGGGTCCTTGTGGCGCTTTGGTTTCGGCAAAGCGTCGGAATCCCCTTCCCCGGCGACCAATGGGGTGGGGTCCTTGTTGCGCTTTGGCTTCGGCAAAGCGCCGGAACCCCCTTCCCCGGCTTCCCTCATCCGCTTGCGGGAATCCGAACTCTCGTCCGTTTTTTCCACGGCGCCCTCGCCAACAACGTCCAGGGGTGCACCAACAATGGCAGCTGCTGGTGACGCCCCCGGAAACTCCCCCACGTCCCTAGCGACATGGGAGTCATCCCCCCTTTTGGCGTCTCCTATGCCAGGGGCACAGACGACGACTCCAGGGGGGGCATCGCAGGTAGCCGTTCCATCCTGGGTGGCCCTGTGGTGCACCAACCCAGGCTCGCAGGCACTGGATGACGATACCGAGGGGGCCTGCGCGACCACCCCCTCGCTACCGGTACTGGGGTATCCCTCCCCTGCACCGTAAACAGTTTTCCCAACGTTGTCCAGAGCCAGAAGTAGAGTACAAAGCTCTCCAGCTATACTCCTTCTTGCGTCTATCGTTGTAAAATATCCAATCCCTGGAATGGACTGGGTTCGTATTCCCGCTGCCACGGGGAGATCCCACAGCCCACCCACACACCTTCCTACTCCGTCCGCACTCTGCTTCGGCCGAAGCCTACGCAGAGTCCCGGGGGCCCCACGTGGAGGTGGAGTAGGAGGATTTTGGCCAGGATGGACCCACCGACTTCACCGAAGTTCCTCACCCCGGGTCTCTCTCCCGGACACGTACCGAAGGCCGTGCCACGGGCAAGTGCCCAGTTCAGAGGAACATCAGTTCCATCAGGGTTTCCCTCCGAGAGAGCGAGGAAGCCAAGAGGCATGGGGACCTCGAGGTATCTCACTCTTTCGAAGGGAATCCATCCCAGCCTTACGCCCCCACCGTGAAAGAACCTGTGTCATAGATAACCCCTGCAAAAAATTATCTTCTCGATGTATCATATTCGCGAAGCACGTACGAAATATCATATTCGTAGGGGGTACAATAGGAATGCATCGAGTAGATAAGAGGAAAGTACTCTCTCTCTTACATCGAGAACGGTCTCTTTCTTTCTCACATCGCGTTCAGGTCAATCGTCTTAAACGATGGGTAGAAACGACGTTCGAACACGTTCAAGATCAAGTCTTCCTGGAAAAAGCATGTGTTACCCCAGGGGTATCGTATTACATCTGTCGTAGGTAGGTACAATAGGAATGCATCGAGTAGATAAGAGGAAACTATATACAGCTGTGTACAGATAATATGGTCTCGCTATGTTCTTAAAATAAATCCCCCCTCCCCGCAAAAAATTATCTTCTCGATGTATCATATTCGCGAAGCACGTTCGGAATATTATATTCGCAAAACCCTTGTCATAGATAAGAGGAAACTATATACAGCTGTGTACAGATAATATGGTCTCCTCTCCCCCCACCCCCCGCAAAGTATGCTCGCACTATAACGCGGGAAACTCTCCTTGAAAAATCCCCCCTCCCCCGCAAAGTAGCTTGCGCTATAAGGTAATGGTGCAGGTAAGGTAGGAATCTACCTACAATGATAAGTCTGATCGTAGAACCGGCATATATACTCTACTATGGAGGTTCATGGAGATTCATGGAGAATCAAGGACATTCATGGAGATTCATGGAGATACAAGGAGATTCATGGAGCTTCACGGAGATTCATGGAGATTCAAGGAGATTCATGGAGATTCATGGAGACTCATGGAGATTCATGGAGATTCAAGGAGATTCATGGAGATTCATGGAGATGCAAGGAGATTCATGGACATTCATGGAGCTTCATGGAGATTCATGGAGATTCATGGAGATTCATGGAGCTTCATGGAGATTCATGGAGATTCATGGAGATTCATGGAGATTCATGGAGATTCAAGGAGATTCATGGAGATTCATGGAGATTCATCGAGATTATGGAGATTCATGGAGATTCATGGAGCTTCATGGAGGTACATGGAGATTCATCGAGATTCATGGAGATTCATGGAGCATCATGGAGGTTCATGGAGGTTCATGGAGACTCATGAAGATTCATGGAGATTCAAGGAGATTCATGGAGATTCATGGAGATTCATCGAGATTATGGAGATGATTCATGGAGCTTCATGGAGATTCATGGAGATTCATGGAGATTCATCGAGACTCATGGAGATTCATGGAGATTCATGGAGATTCATCGAGACTCATGGAGATTCATGGAGATTCATGGAGATTCATGGAGATTCATGGAGATTCATGGAGCTTCATGGAGATTCATGGAGATTCATGGAGATTCATGGAGATTCATGGAGATTCAAGGAGGTTCACGGAGGTTCACGGAGGTACACGGAGATTCAGGGAGATTCATGGAGATTCATGGAGATTCATGGAGATTCAAGGAGATTCATGGAGATTCGAGTAGATTCATGGAGATTAATGGAGCCATGAACCTCCATGAATCTCCATGAATCTCCATGTATCTCCATGAATCATCTCCATGTACCTCCATGAACCTCCACGAACCTCCGTGAACCTCCTTGAATCTCCATGAAGCTCCAAGAATCTCCATGAATCGCCATGAATCTCCATGAATCTCCTTGAATCTCCATGCATCTCCATGAATCTCCATGTATCTCCATGAATCATCTCCATGTACCTCCATGAACCTCCACGAACCTCCGTGAACCTCCATTAAACTCCATGAATCTCCATGAATCTCCATGAATTATCTCCATGAATCTCCATGAATCTCCATGAAGCTTCATAAAGCTCCATGAATCTTGATGAATCTCCATGAATCATCTCCATGTATCTCCATGAATCTCCATGAATCTCCATGAACTTCCTTGAACCTCCATGCATCACCATGAAGCTCCATGAATCTCCATGAATCTCCTTGAATCTCCATGAAGCTCCATGAATCTGCATGAACCTCTATGAACCTCCATGAATCTCCATGAATCTTCATGAACCTCCATGTATCTCCATGAATCTCTATGAATCTCATTGAATCTCCATGAATGTCCATGAATCTCCTTGAATCTCCATGAAACTCCATGAATCTCCATGAATCTTCTTGAATCTCCATGAATGTCCATGAATCTCCTTGAATCTCCATGGTTAATTCTGACCATTGTATCTGATTTTTTAGTGCCGAGTTGTCCATGACTTGAACGGACTTCAGATTTCTTAGGCTGGAAGAGTTCCTTGGACAGATTTTGAAGCTGGAGCTTCTGCCGACGCCTCCAGTTGCTGACGCCTCTTCGTCATGAAGTCCTTCAAGGTGGCAACGGACGGTGGATCGTTGCTGCTGGTGACTCTCTCTTCCCACTTTTCTCTTGTTGTGGTGTCGAAGAGGTTGACCACAGAGTAAACGAACCAATCCTCGGTGCGGTCGATTGGTCTGCCCAGTCCCTCCAAGGTATTTACGACTGAAATCACTCCCTTATGGATGTTAGTGAGCTCCTGAGCGGAGCTGTTTTTCATTTTCTGGAGAGAGGCTAATCGATCAAGGCACGATCGTACGAGAGTCCGTTTGTTCTCGTACTGCTCTTCCAGGATAGACCACGGTCGCTCGTAGTTGTCGTTGGTGGTTGGGAGATCCTTGACGTGGTCAGCAGCTTGACCATGGAGGCTGGTTTTAAGGTAATGTAACCTGTCTATCTTGCTCAGGTGTTTGTTGCGATCCATTATTGAGGTAAATAAATCTTTGAATGCAGGCCACTCGACATATGCCCCATGGAATTCGGGCAGCTGTATCCTGGGCAGCGGTGCAGAACCTGCTCCTGTCACCTGATCCGATTTGGCTGCCTCCACTGAACTTCTCACCGATGAATTTGAGCTGCTCTCTGTGAAACGGCTAACCAAATCCAGCAGCCGTCCTCGTTGCTCCATGTATGCTTCCTCTGTCAAGTCCGCACTTCACGTATTCACTGGATTTGATGGCATCCTTGTCTCTAAATGTCAGGATGTCGTGATTGCTTTGAAACGAGGACCAGTATTCTTCAAGGCGTTGGAGTCGGGACTGAACATCACCTCTGGTCATTTTGGAATGAGAGGTGGACCTTTTGAAGTTTTCAAAAATGCGGCTGATCTTTCGTCCTACTTCACTCTGCTTGGATAGCAATTCGTCGAGTGAGAATTTCATTTTGCTGCTTGACTGGATCGCTGGATGGACTTCTCACAAGTGGAACACTTTCACCTTTGATTTTCACTGGTTTAGTTGTAAATCCGGCTCGAAGGACCAATGTTTGGAATGAACGGTCTTGATCGACCAGAATGAATGGAATTTCCTTGATTTGATAGGAAATGTTGCGAGACAGGATCGCTTGATGTGAAATGAACAATGGTGTGATGGGGTGTGTGGATTGTAACGGAAGGATTTGAACGAGGATGTGTGAATGAGAATAAATGGGTAGATATCCGGATTTACAATAAATAACTGTATTTTGCACTTTAATTGTACAATAGTCGTAAATGAAACTGTAGTGAGAATGTATGATAAGAGTGAAATAAAGATACTTTGAATGTCGCACGTGACTTTGACTGGATCAGCTGAGAGCCTTTTTAAAAGATAGACAGACAGACGGTTCTCTCTGTCTTTTATTATCTCGATCCTCCTGATAGTTCGTTACGCATCGGTGATTCCGGTTACGCGTTCTCGAACATTCCAGAAGGATCGAGAATGCATCTGGCCAATCACCTGCCTGAGATATTGCCCGCGCGAGCCTCGTATTCAGACGCCACGTACTTGTTTTTGGGCGAGATTGCGTGCTACGCGTGATGACGTCACGCGGGACGAGAAGGCTAATATGGCGCTCGGGCGCGCCAGTCTTGAACATTCCGCCCGCCTCGACTAGTCGAAATGTCCGCGAACGGTGTCCGACCCACCGTACAGCTGAGTTGACCTTGCATAGTGCCGCGACTGTGATAGTGATAACAATGGTGATGAAGAAGCGGTACTGCAGTGTTTAAGATGTTCGGAAAAGTTTTAGCTCGAGCGTTATGGTGAATCAACGATGTGAATGAACGCGATTCATCAATGCGTTGTCGATTTGCTGCGCCGGCGCAGAGACGAGTCGCGTCGCGTAGTACGCAGTTGTAGGCTGCGCCGCTCGTATGCGCCTGAGTTGCATCGACCCGTTCATTGACTCGGCGCGTTGATCGGTAGTGCGATGAGTTTACACACGGGTCTTAATAATTCGGTGGTCGCGGTGACCAGCTTCGCAACGCGAACTTTCCCGTCTGTCCCAGCGTGAATTTCGGTGATGCGCGCTAGAGGCCATTGAGAAGGAGGGCTGGTTTTGTCGACGATGATGCAGAGACGTCCTACCGAGAGATCTTCCATGGATCGTCGCCATTTTGGTCGCATGGTGAGGTTATGAAGATACTCCTTCTGCCATCTCGTCCAGAACTGATCACGCATTTTAGATAGCAGCTGCCATCGCGTGAGCCTGTTCTCCTTCTTGTCTGCCAGGGATGGTTCGGGAAGCGAGTTTAGCGCTGATCCGATTAGCAAGTGCCCTGGCGTCAATGCTTCCATGTCTGTGGGATCGTCGGAGAGTGCTGCCAATGGCCTGGAATTCAGGCAGGCCTCCACCTGAGTCAACAGCGTGGTGAGCTCCTCGAAGGTGAGTCGTGCCTCCCCTATTGTGCGTCGCAGGTGGTGCTTGGTGGACTTTACAGCAGCCTCCCATAGTCCACCAAAATGAGGTGCTCCAGGCGGGATGAAATGCCATTGGGTCCTCATGCTGGCCATCTGATCCCTGATGCTGCGGTTTTCCTGGCTGCTGGCGCTGAAGAGACGTCTCAGCTCTGCATCTGCTCCCTGAAAATTTGTTCCGCAGTCGCTATATAGGTGAGCGCATATACCTCGCCGGGAGATGAATCTGCGAAATGCAGCCAGGAACGCCTCGGCTGAGTAGTCCGACGCAGCTTCCAGGTGTACAGCCTTTGTAACCATGCAAATGAATACTGCTAGGTATCCCTTGTAGGCCTTGTGCCCACGTCCTGCGGTGGTCCGCAGCCAAATGGGACCTGCGTATTCCACGCCGGTGGAATGAAAGGCGCGTGCTGGATTGACTCGATGAGCCGGCAGCTCTCCCATTATCTGCTGTTGTGTCCCCGCCCGCGACCGCAAACAAGTGACGCACTTGTGAAGGATGCCTTTCACCACGGACCGTCCCACAGTGTGTCGAGTATATGGGAATTCGGGAAAAAACTCTTAAACTATGCAATTTTCGAGTAAAGTACCTTAATACTTTTTGAAATAAAATGCAAAACCGAATCGAATGATGTAAAAAAAAATTTTTTTTTAATTATTTAAACAAAAATTTTATTTTTTAGTTGCGATGATCTTGTTTTTTATGACTTTTTATTGAATAAAAAGTGGTTTACAATTTTAACGAAAATTTTTTTAAAAAGTACTATACTATATACATTGTTTATCTAATTGTAAATCTTCACAACGAGGAATTAAAACTTGGGAGTCCTTAAGAATTCCGTTTGTTTACCTAGAAAGAAGTCTAATGTGCTTTAAATTAATATAATACAAAATCTCAAAGGAACCTTTTGGTACTTTCTGTAATACTGAATTGGAAGATTGTAAATATTTAAACAATTTTAAAACTAAATATATAATTTATAAGAATAAAATTGACCACATATGTAACTACTTATCAAATGGCATGCGTTTAAAAATAATTGCAACAAATTTCTTCGAAAGACTACGCAGAAAGCCGCCGAGCGCGAGCGTCTTTATATGGTTTTTTATTATTTTCTCCCCTTGAGCAAATGTGAGCAGATTTAAACCAACGCGAAATTAAAGTTTAATATGCCACCAATTACTGTAAAAAAATTTACGGATGTACTTTGATGTACTTTTTTTTAAACTCTAATCAAAGTTGATAAATGTTAAACATAAAAAATTAGGACAAATTGCGATTATTTTAAAAAAATTTTGTGGGAGATTGAAGGTCTTATAATGCTAAACACACCCTCTAAAAATCAAATTAAAAAACCAAATAGCTTGCGAGGGGCGCATGTTTAAAATAATGCACGGAATTTGACAGTAAAGTTTCAGCCTCAATTTTAATAATAAATTGATTTATTCAGTTAAAATTTAATGCAGTTTCAGAAACTACGTTTTGTTACGAACATTTTAGCATACATAAATTTTTTGGTCTTACACCTTGATTTCCGGACTTTTTTCCATTGGACGACACACTGTGCGTCCCTTGGGGATCCAGAAGCGTTGACGGATGGCTCCGAGAGATGCTTCGACTCCTCCATGCAGTGTGCTCCTGTGAATATAAATAGCAAGCAGGTAGGTGAAGTGAGAATCGGGAGGCAGGATCATAGGGTGGGCCTCATCTGGACTGAGGTGTGCTTTGCTGAGTCGTCCTCCGACTCTCAACACGTTTTTGTTGTCCAGTATCGGAGTCAAGGGTGCGAGGCTGCTCTTCGACGGCACGTGTTTGTTTTGTGCAATCAACTCCATCTCCTTCTTGTAGGATATCCCCTGCACTCTTCGGATCCAACAGTCTTCGGCCTCTGAGATCTCTTCTGCAGTTAGGACTGGTAGAGGAACCTTTCGAGCAGCATCGTTGTCAATGTGGACGGCTGGTGCTGAACTGCGATGGTGTGTGAGCCATCTTCGACACCATGCTGTGACTCGTAGCAGCCTGGTGTAAGACGAGAACCGAGTCAGCATGTCAGTGGCTTCGTCAATCTGCGCTGCTCCCGTGGCGACTGCGACAATAGGCCCTCTCTCCTCCGGAAGCTGCTCACACTCGACTGTTTCTGTTGGTGCGAAATCAGTGTCTTGAAGCAGGAACTTCGGTCCCTTCCACCACAGAGTGCAGTCGAGCAATTGTGTGGGAGAAATGCCTCGGGAGGCACAGTCAGCTGTATTGTTGTCTCCAGCTATGTTGTGCCACTGTGCCTCCGGAACCCTCCGCTGGATGTCTGTGACTCGGTTGGCCACGTATGTTTTCCACCGTGACGGGTGTGCCTGGATCCAACCCAACGCCACCGTGGAATCGGACCAAAGATGAGTTGTGACGACCTTGAATTCGAGTGTGTTACTGGTGTGCTGGACCAAACGTGCGAGGAGGTGAGCTGCGCATAAAACTAGTCGTGGAAGTGAGACCTGTTGAAGTGGAGCTACCTTGCTCTTTGCTGTGATCAAAGTGTTTGACCGTTGACCTTCCGCGTCCCGTGATCTCAGATAGACGACTGCTCCATATGCTCTTTCGGAAGCATCGGCGAACCCATGGTACTCCCTCTGGATCTGACTGGAGCTGTGGAACAGAGGACGAGGCACCCTCACCTTCTCAAGCTGTTGTAACTCCGAGCAGAAGTTGGACCAGTCTCTAACCAGTGTTGTCGGAAGAGGATCGTCCCAACCGAGTCCCAGGGTCCATGTGGTTTGGATTGTAATTTTGGCTCGTACCACGACTGGTGTGAGCCATCCCAATGGGTCGAACAGCTGCGCTGCCCTCGACACAACGCCCCTCTTAGTCATTGGTGGACTTTCAGCGCAGGTCACGGAGAAGCAGAAGGTGTCGTTGTGAGGTGACCACTGGATGCCGAGAGTTGAGTGCGTCTCATCCGTCCACATCTTGCTCTCTTGTTGGAAAGGGAACACTCTGGAAGAGTTTTCGTTCGGTGGTTGCAACTGTGGCTGGTTACCAAGCAGATTGGCAACATTGGAGGCCCATTTTTGAAGTGGAAAACCGCCCGCCTTGCACAGCTGGTGTATTTGGTCCGCTGCTTCCTTCAAGGCGGGGACGGAGTCGGCTCCAGTCAGGATGTCGTCCACGTACGAGTCCTGCATGATTGCTGCAGCGCCAATGGGAAAGCGGGTGCTTTCGTCAGCTGCCAGTTGTCGCATCGTCCTAACTGCGAGGTAAGGAGCACAAGACAACCCGTAAGTTACTGTGTTGAGTTTGAATTCACTCACGTGATCTGTGCTGTTGTGTCTCCACAAGATCCGTTGATGGTCACGGTCCTGGGGGTGCACCAGGATCTGTCGGTACATTTTGGTGACGTCTGCTGTCACCACATACAGGTGCCTGCGCCATCTTAGAAGGATGTCGGCTAAAAGGGGCAGCAAGTTCGGTCACACGTGCAGGCAGTCATTGCGTGACAGCTGCGAAGGTTGTGCCCAGGAGCCGTTGAATACGACACGCAACTTGGTGGTGGAGCTGCTCAACTTCAAGACTCCGTGGTGTGGAAGATAGTGAGCTTGATTTCCATCTACTGGATCACCAACCAAGGTAATGTGCCCTAGTTGTTCGTATTCTCTTATGAACTCGTGATACAACTTCTTGAATTGTGTATCCCTTTCAAAGCGCTGTTCCAGGCTCTTCAGCGCGTGCCAAGATGCTGCTTTCGACCCTGGCGTGACTGGGCCCCCTTGTCGGAAGGGCAGCCGCACTTGGTATCTCCCCTCAGCAGTGCGAGAATGGGTTGCGAGGAAGTGGTTCTCGCACTCTTGCTCTTCCGCTGTCAGCGTAGCGTGAGGCTCCTGCAGCTCCTCTTGCTCCCAAAACCTGCGGACAAGCGCACTGAGGGAATCACCTGCGACTACTTGGTGTACTCGTGCCTGCGCGGAGACGGTTGTTGGTCCTGTCATTCCTGTGACTATCCATCCGAAAATGGTAAGTTGACCAATCGGTTCATTCGATGCCCCTTGCTTGATTCCTGGTTTGATTATGGCAGAGTACACATCCGCGCCCAGCAGCACTTCGATTGGCATTGCTCTAGAGGACAACGGATCTGCCAATTCCAGTCCTTCCAGGTGAATCCAGCTTCGACTTGGTCCCATGCAGTCTCGAGTGTAGTCTGTCAGCTTGCGAAGAACTACTGTCGTGACTTTGATAGTGTCCGCTGCCTTATTTGCGATGATGGTCAGCGTCACTCGTCCCCGTGCTTTGGCCAGCTGCTGTCCTCCTACCCCGTAGATGTCCACGGCCGAAGACGGTCGTCGGAGTTGAAGTCGTTGCGCTAGCCCTTCGCTGACCATTGAGACCTCTGACCCTTAGTCGATGAGCGCTCGCACCTCGTGTCGTCTGCCGAAGCGGTCTTCTACCTGTATAACAGCAGTAGCGAGTAAAACCTTACCCCTTTATTCCGACAATCGAGTGAATGGTGGACCGTCGACTGCTTGGAGCCATCTCGGAATGCATTGTGGAGTGACGAATGATGCTTCTCGCCGCACGACATGCAGCTCTTCGTGAACGGGGACGCTGCAGCTTGATGGTTCCCGAGGCAGTTTCTGCACAGCCGAGCTTTCTCCACGTATCCTCGTCGATCGGCTGGTGAAAGTGCCTTGTAGTCATTGCACTGCATAAGGTAATGGTCCTTGTGACATTTAGTGCAAATGGTTTTGCTGCTCTGCTGTGCATGGTTAATTCTGACCATTGTATCTGATTTTTTAGTGCCGAGTTGTCCATGACTTGAACGGACTTCAGATTTCTTAGGCTGGAAGAGTTCCTTGGACAGATTTTGAAGCTGGAGCTTCTGCCGACGCCTCCAGTTGCTGACGCCTCTTCGTCATGAAGTCCTTCAAGGTGGCAACGGACGGTGGATCATTGCTGCTGGTGACTCTCTCTTCCCACTTTTCTCTTGTTGTGGTGTCGAAGAGGTTCACCACAGAGTAAACGAACCAATCCTCGGTGCGGTCGATTGGTCTGCCCAGTCCCTCCAAGGTATTTACGACTGAAATCACTCCCTTATGGATGTTAGTGAGCTCCTGAGCGGAGCTGTTTTTCATTTTCTGGAGAGAGGCTAATCGATCGAGGCACGATAGTACGAGAGTCCGTTTGTTCTCGTACTGCTCTTCCAGGATAGACCACGGTCGCTCGTAGTTGTCGTTAGTGGTTGGGAGATCCTTGACGTGGTCAGCAGCTTGACCATGGAGGCTGGTTTTAAGGTAATGTAACCTGTCTACCTTGCTCAGGTGTTTGTTGCGATCCATTATTGAGGTAAATAAATCTTTGAATGCAGGCCACTCGACATTACCCCATGGAATTCGGGCAGCTGTATCCTGGGCAGCGGTGCAGAATCTGCTCCTGTCACCTGATCCGATTTGGCTGCCTCCACTGAACTTCTCACCGATGAATTTGAGCTGCTCTCTGTGAAACGGCTAACCAAATCCAGCAGCCGTCCTCGTTGCTCCATGTATGCTTCCTCTGTCAAGTCCGCACTTCACGTATTCACTGGATTTGATGGCATCCTTGTCTCTAAATGTCAGGATGTCGTGATTGCTTTGAAACGAGGACCAGTATTCTTCAAGGCGTTGGAGTCGGGACTGAACATCACCTCTGGTCATTTTGGAATGAGAGGTGGACCTTTTGAAGTTTTCAAAAATGCGGCTGATCTTTCGTCCTACTTCACTCTGCTTGGATAGCAATTCGTCGAGTGAGAATTTCATTTTGCTGCGTGACTGGATCGCTGGATGGACTTCTCACAAGTGGAACACTTTCACCTTTGATTTTCACTGGTTTAGTTGTAAATCCGGCTCGAAGGACCAATGTTTGGAATGAACGGTCTTGATCGACCAGAATGAATGGAATTTCCTTGATTTGATAGGAAATGTTGCGAGACAGGATCGCTTGATGTGAAATGAACAATGGTGTGATGGGGTGTGTGGATTGTAACGGAAGGATTTGAACGAGGATGTGTGAATGAGAATAAATGGGTAGATATCCGGATTTACAATAAATAACTGTATTTTGCACTTTAATTGTACAATAGTCGTAAATGAAACTGTAGTGAGAATGTATGATAAGAGTGAAATAAAGATACTTTGAATGTCGCACGTGACTTTGACTGGATCAGCTGAGAGCCTTTTTAAAAGATAGACAGACAGACGGTTCTCTCTGTCTTTTATTATCTCGATCCTCCTGGAAGTTCGTAACGCATCGGTGATTCCGGTTACGCGTTCTCGAACATTCCAGAAGGATCGAGAATGCATCTGGTCAATCACCTGCCTGAGATATTGCCCGCGCGAGCCTCGTATTCAGACGCCACATACTTGTTTTTGGGCGAGATTGCGTGCTACGCGTGCTGACGTCACGCGGGACGAGAAGGCTAACATGGCGCTCGGGCACGCCAATCTTGAACAACCTCCATGAAGCTCCATGAATCTCTATGTACCTCCATGAAGCTCCATGAATCTCCATGAATCCCCATGAATCTCCATGAAGCTCCATGAATCTCCATGAATCTCCATGATCTCTATGAACCACCGTGAACCTCTTTGAATCTCCATGAATCTCCTTCAAACTCCATGAATCTCCATGAATCTCCGTGAATCTCCATGAATCTCCTTGAATCTCCATGAATCATCTCCATGAATTTCCATGAATCTCCTTGAATCTCCATGAATCTCCTTGAATCTCCATGAATCTCCTTGAATCTCCATGAATCTCCTTGAATATCCATGAAGCTCCATGAATCTCCATGAATCTCCTTGAATCTCCATGAATCTCCATGAATCTCCATGAATCTTCTTGAATCTCCATGAGTCTCCACGAATCTCCAGGAATCTCCATGAATCTCCTTGAATCTCCATGAAGCTCCATGAATCTTCTTGAATCTCCATGAGTCTCCACGAACCTCCGCGAATCTCCATGAATCTCCATGAATCTCCATGAATCTCCATGAATCTCCATCAATCTCTATGAATCTCCAAATCATCTCCATGAACCTCCACGAACCTCCGCGAACCTCCATGATCCTCCATGAATCTCCATGAATCTCCATGAATCTCCATGAACCTCCATGAACCTCCATGAACCTCCATGAATCTCCATGAATCATCTCCATGAACCTCCATGAACCTCCATGAACCTCCATGACCGTCCATTAATCTACATGAATCTCCATGAATCTCCTTGAATGTCCATGAAGCTCCATGAATCTCCATGAATCTCCATGAATGTCGATGAACCTCCGTGAACCTCCTTGAACCACCGTGAACCTCCACGTACCTCCATGAACCTCCATGAAGCTCCATGAATCTCCATGAATCTCCATGAATCCCCATGAATCTCCATGAATCATCTCCATGAACCTCCATGAACCACCATGAATCTCCATGAATCTCCATGAATCTCCATGAATCTTCTTGAATCTCCATGAGTCTCCACGAATCTCCAGGAATCTCCATGAATCTCCTTGAATCTCCATGAAGCTCCATGAATCTTCTTGAATCTCCATGAGTCTCCACGAACCTCCGCGAACCTCCATGAATCTCCATGAATCTCCATGAATCTCCATGAATCTCCATGAATCTCCATGAATCTCCATGAATCTTCTTGAATCTCCATGAGTCTCCACGAATCTCCAGGAATCTCCATGAATCTCCTTGAATCTCCATGAAGCTCCATGAATCTCCATGAATCTCCATGAATCTCCTTGAATCTCCATGAAGCTCCATGAATCTCCATGAATCTCCATGAATCCAAATGGAATCTCCACGAATCTTCATGAATCTCCATGAATCTCCATGAATCTCCATGAATCTCCTTGAATCTCCATAAAGCTCCATGAATCTCCATGAATCTCCATGAATCCCCTTGAATCTCCACGAATCTTCATGAATCTCCATGAATCGCCTTGAATCTCCGTGCAGCTCCATAAATCTCCATGAATCTCCATGAATCTCCTTGAATCTCCATGAACCTCCATGAATCTCCATGAATCATCTCCATGAACCTCCATGAACCTCCATGAATATCCTTGAATCTCCGTGAATCTCCATGAATCTCCATGAATCTCGTTGAATCTCCATGAAGCTCCATGAATCTCCATGAATCTCCATGAATCTCCATGAATCTCCATGAATCTCCATCAATCTCTATGAATCTCCAAATCATCTCCATGAACCTCCACGAACCTCCGCGAACCTCCATGATCCCCCATGAATCTCCATGAATCTCCATGAATCACCATGAACCTCCATGAACCTCCATGAACCTCCATGAATCTCCATGAATCATCTCCATGAACCTCCATGAACCTCCATGAACCTCCATGACCGTCCATTAATCTACATGAATCTCCATGAATCTCCTTGAATGTCCATGAAGCTCCATGAATCTCCATGAATCTCCATGAATCTCCATGAACCTCCGTGAACCTCCTTGAACCACCGTGAACCTCCACGAACCTCCACGAACCTCCATGAACCTCCATGAATCTCCATGAATCTCCACGAATCTCCATGAATCTCTGTGAATCTCCATGAATCTCCTTGAATCTCCATGAACCTCCATGAACCTCCTTGAATCTCCATGAATCTCCATGAATCCCCTTGAATCTCCACGAATCTTCATGAATCTCCATGAATCGCCTTGAATCTCCGTGCAGCTCCATAAATCTCCATGAATCTCCATGAATCTCCTTGAATCTCCATGAACCTCCATGAATCTCCATGAATCATCTCCATGAACCTCCATGAACCTCCATGAATATCCTTGAATCTCCGTGAATCTCCATGAATCTCCATGAATCTCGTTGAATCTCCATGAAGCTCCATGAATCTCCATGAATCTCCATGAATCTCCATGAATCTCCATGAATCTCCATCAATCTCTATGAATCTCCAAATCATCTCCATGAACCTCCACGAACCTCCGCGAACCTCCATGATCCCCCATGAATCTCCATGAATCTCCATGAATCACCATGAACCTCCATGAACCTCCATGAACCTCCATGAATCTCCATGAATCATCTCCATGAACCTCCATGAACCTCCATGAACCTCCATGACCGTCCATTAATCTACATGAATCTCCATGAATCTCCTTGAATGTCCATGAAGCTCCATGAATCTCCATGAATCTCCATGAATCTCCATGAACCTCCGTGAACCTCCTTGAACCACCGTGAACCTCCACGAACCTCCACGAACCTCCATGAACCTCCATGAATCTCCATGAATCTCCACGAATCTCCATGAATCTCTGTGAATCTCCATGAATCTCCTTGAATCTCCATGAACCTCCATGAACCTCCTTGAATCTCCATGAAGCTCCATGAATCTCCATGAATCTCCATGAATCCCCATGAATCTCCATGAATCATCTCCATGAACCTCCATGAACCACCATGAATCTCCATGAATCTCCATGAATCTCCTTGAATCTCCATGAATCTCCTTGAATCTCCATGAATCTCCTTGAATCTCCACGAGTCTCCATGAATCTCCATGAATCTCCATGAATCTCCATGAATCATCTCCATGAAGCTCCATCAATCTCCATGAATCTCCATGAATCTCCATGAATCTCCATGAATCTCTTTGAATCTCCATGAAGATCCATGATCCTCCATGAATCTCCTTGAATCTCCATGAATCTTCATGAATCTCCATGAATCACCATGAATTATCTCCATGAATCTCCGTGAATCTCCACGAATCTCCTTGAATCTCCATGAAGCTCCATGAATCTCCATGTATCTCCATGAACCTCCATGAACCTCCATGAATCTCCATGAATCATCTCCATGAACCTCCATGAACCTCCATGAACCTCCATGAACGTCCATGAATATCCTTGAATCTCCATAAATCTCCATGAATCTCGATGAATCTCCATGAACCTCCGTGAACCTCCATGAAACTTCATGAATCTCCATGAATCTCCTTGAATCTCCATGAATCTCCATGAATCTCCATGAACCTCCATGAACCTCCGTGAACCTCCATGAATCTCAATGAATCTCCATGAATCATCTCCATGAACCTCCATGAACCTCCATGAATCTCCATGAGTCATCTTCATGAACCTCCACGAACCTCCGCGAACCTCCATGGACCACCATGAATCTCCATGAATCTCCATGAAGCTCCACGAATCTCCATGTATCTCCATGAACCTCCATGAACCAGCATGAATGTCCATGAATCATCTCTATGAAGCTCCATGAATCTCCATGAAGCTCCATGGATCTCCATGAATCTCCATGAATCCCCATGAATCTCCATGAATCATCTCCATGAACCTCCATGAACCACCATGAATCTCCATGAACCTCCATGAATCTCCTTGAATCTCCATGAATCTCCTTGAATCTCCATGAATCTCTTTGAATCTCCATGAAGATCCATGATCCTCCATGAATCTCCTTGAATCTCCATGAATCTTCATGAATCTCCATGAATCACCATGAATCATCTCCATGAATCTCCGTGAATCTCCGTGAATCTCCATGAATCTCCTTGAATCTCCATGAAGCTCCATGAATCTCCATGAATCTCCATCAATCTCTATGAATCTCCAAATCATCTCCATGAACCTCCACGAACCTCCGCGAACCTCCATGATCCTCCATGAATCTCCATGAATCTCCATGAACCTCCGTGAACCTCCATGAATCTCTATGAGTCATCTTCATGAACCTCCACGAACCTCCGCGAACCTCCATGGACCACCATGAATCTCCATGAATCTCCATGAAGCTCCACGAATCTCCATGTATCTCCATGAACCTCCATGAACCAGCATGAATCTCCATGAATCATCTCTATGAATCTCCATGAATCTCCATGAACCTCCATGAACCTCCGTGAACCTCCATGAATCTCAATGAATCTCCATGAATCATCTCCATGAACCTCCATGAACCTCCATGAATCTCCATGAGTCATCTTCATGAACCTCCACGAACCTCCGCGAACCTCCATGGACCACCATGAATCTCCATGAATCTCCATGAAGCTCCACGAATCTCCATGTATCTCCATGAACCTCCATGAACCAGCATGAATCTCCATGAATCATCTCTATGAAGCTCCATGAATCTCCATGAAGCTCCATGGATCTCCATGAATCTCCATGAATCCCCATGAATCTCCATGAATCATCTCCATGAACCTCCATGAACCACCATGAATCTCCATGAACCTCCATGAATCTCCTTGAATCTCCATGAATCTCCTTGAATCTCCATGAATCTCTTTGAATCTCCATGAAGATCCATGATCCTCCATGAATCTCCTTGAATCTCCATGAATCTTCATGAATCTCCATGAATCACCATGAATCATCTCCATGAATCTCCGTGAATCTCCGTGAATCTCCATGAATCTCCTTGAATCTCCATGAAGCTCCATGAATCTCCATGAATCTCCATCAATCTCTATGAATCTCCAAATCATCTCCATGAACCTCCACGAACCTCCGCGAACCTCCATGATCCTCCATGAATCTCCATGAATCTCCATGAACCTCCGTGAACCTCCTTGAACCACCGTGAACCTCCACGAACCTCCATGAACCTCCATGAATCTCCATGAATCTCCATGAATCATCTCCATGAATCTCCATGAATCTCCATGAATCTCTTTGAAACTCCACGAATCTCCATGAATCTCTGTGAATCTCCATGAATCTCCTTGAATCTCCATGAACCTCCATGAACCTCCTTGAATCTCCATGAAGCTCCATGAATCTCCATGAATCTCCATGAATCCCCATGAATCTCCATGAACCTCCATGAACCACCATGAATCTCCATGAACCTCCATGAATATCCTTGAATCTCCATGAATCTCCATGAATCATCTCCATGAAGCTCCATCAATCTCCATGAATCTCCATGAAGTTCCATGATTCTCCATGAATCTCCATGAATCTCCTTGAATCACCATGAATCTCCATGAAGTTCCATGATTCTCCATGAATCTCCATGAATCTCCCTGAATCTCCATGAATCTCCATGAATCTCCATGAATCTCTTTGAATCTCCATGAAGATCCATGATCCTCCATGAATCTCCTTGAATCTCCATGTATCTCCATGAACCTCCATGAACCTCCATGAATCTCCATGAATCATCTCCATGAACCTCCATGAACCTCCATGAACCTCCATGAACGTCCATGAATATCCTTGAATCTCCATAAATCTCCATGAATCTCGATGAATCTCCATGAACCTCCGTGAACCTCCATGAAACTTCATGAATCTCCATGAATCTCCTTGTATCTCCATGAATCTCCATGAATCTCCATGAACCTCCATGAACCTCCGTGAACCTCCATGAACCTCAATGAATCTCCATGAATCATCTCCATGAACCTCCATGAACCTCCATGAATCTCCATGAGTCATCTCCATGAACCTCCACGAACCTCCGCGAACCTCCATGGACCTCCATGAATCTCCATGAATCTCCATGAATCTCCATGAATCTCCATGAATCTCCATGAATTTCCGTGAATCTCCATGAATCTCCTTGAATCTCCATGAATCTCCATGAATCTCCATGAATCTCCATGAATCTCCATGAAGCTCCACGAATCTCCATGTATCTCCATGAACCTCCATGAACCAGCATGAATCTCCATGAATCATCTCTATGAAGCTCCATGAATCTCCATGAATCTCCATGTATCTCCATGAATCTCCATGAATCTCCTTGAATCTCCATGAATCTCCATGAAGCTCCATGAATCTCCATGAATCTCCATGAATCCCCATGAATCTCCATGAATCATCTCCATGAACCTCTATGAACCACCATGAATCTCCATGAACCTCCATGAATCTCCTTGAATCTCCATGAATCTCCTTGAATCTCCATGAATCTCCATGAATCATCTCCATGAACCTCCATGAACCTCCATGAACCTCCATGAACGTCCATGAATATCCTTGAATCTCCATAAATCTCCATGAATCTCGATGAATCTCCATGAACCTCCGTGAACCTCCATGAAACTTCATGAATCTCCATGAATCTCCTTGTATCTCCATGAATCTCCATGAATCTCCATGAACCTCCATGAACCTCCGTGAACCTCCATGAACCTCAATGAATCTCCATGAATCATCTCCATGAACCTCCATGAACCTCCATGAATCTCCATGAGTCATCTCCATGAACCTCCACGAACCTCCGCGAACCTCCATGGACCTCCATGAATCTCCATGAATATCCATGAAGCTCCACCAATCTCCATGTATCTCCATGAACCTCCATGAACCTCCATGAATCTCCATGAATCATCTCCATGAACCTCCATGAACCTCCATGAACCTCCATGAACGTCCATGAATATCCTTGAATCTCCATAAATCTCCATGAATCTCCATGAATCTCCATGAACCTCCGTGAACCTCCATGAAACTCCATGAATCTCCATGAATCTCCTTGAATCTCCATGAATCTCCATGAATCTCCATGAACCTCCATGAACCTCCGTGAAGCTCCATGAACCTCAATGAATCTCCATGAATCATCTCCATGAACCTCCATGAACCTCCATGAATCTCCATGAATCATCTCCATGAATCATCTCCATGAACCTCCACGAACCTCCGCGAACCTCCATGGACCTCCATGAATCTCCATGACCGTCCATTAATCTACATGAATCTCCATGAATCTCCTTGAATGTCCATGAAGCTCCATGAATCTCCATGAATCTCCATGAATCTCCATGAACCTCCGTGAACCTCCTTGAACCACCGTGAACCTCCACGAACCTCCATGAACCTCCATGAATCTCCATGAATCTCCACGAATCTCCATGAATCTCTGTGAATCTCCATGAATCTCTGTGAATCTCCATGAATCTCCTTGAATCTCCATGAACCTCCATGAACCTCCATGAAACTCCATGAATCTCCATGAATCTCCATGAATCTCCTTGAATCTCCATGAATCTCCTTGAATCTCCATGAATCTCCTTGAATCTCCACGAGTCTCCATGAAGCTCCATCAATCTCCATGAATCTCCATGAATCTCCGTGAATCTCCACGAATCTCCTTGAATCTCCATGAAGCTCCATGAATCTCCATGTATCTCCATGAACCTCCATGAACCTCCATGAATCTCAATGAATCATCTCCATGAACCTCCATGAACCTCCATGAACCTCCATGAACGTCCATGAATATCCTTGAATCTCCATAAATCTCCATGAATCTCGATGAATCTCCATGAACCTCCGTGAACCTCCATGAAACTTCATGAATCTCCATGAATCTCCTTGAATCTCCATGAATCTCCATGAATCTCCATGAACCTCCATGAACCTCCGTGAACCTCCATGAATCTCAATGAATCTCCATGAATCATCTCCATGAACCTCCATGAACCTCCATGAATCTCCATGAGTCATCTTCATGAACCTCCACGAACCTCCGCGAACCTCCATGGACCACCATGAATCTCCATGAATCTCCATGAAGCTCCACGAATCTCCATGTATCTCCATGAACCTCCATGAACCAGCATGAATCTCCATGAATCATCTCTATGAAGCTCCATGAATCTCCATGAAGCTCCATGGATCTCCATGAATCTCCATGAATCCCCATGAATCTCCATGAATCATCTCCATGAACCTCCATGAACCACCATGAATCTCCATGAACCTCCATGAATCTCCTTGAATCTCCATGAATCTCCTTGAATCTCCATGAATCTCTTTGAATCTCCATGAAGATCCATGATCCTCCATGAATCTCCTTGAATCTCCATGAATCTTCATGAATCTCCATGAATCTCCATGAATCATCTCCATGAATCTCCATGAATCTCCATGAATCTCTTTGAAACTCCACGAATCTCCATGAATCTCTGTGAATCTCCATGAATCTCCTTGAATCACCATGAATTATCTCCATGAATCTCCGTGAATCTCCACGAATCTCCTTGAATCTCCATGAAGCTCCATGAACCTCCATGAACCTCCATGAATCTCCTTGAATCTCCATGAATCTCCATGAATCTCCATGAACCTCCATGAACCTCCATGAATCTCCATGAATCATCTCCATGAACCTCCACGAACCTCCGCGAACCTCCATGGACCTCCATGAATCTCCATGAATCTCCGTGAATCTCCATGAATCTCCTTGAATCTCCATGAATCTCCATGAATCATCTCCATGAACCTCCACGAACCTCCGCGAACCTCCATGGACCTCCATGAATCTCCATGAATCTCCATGAATCTCCATGAATCTCCTTGAATCTCCATGAATCTCCATGAATCTCCATGAATCTCCATGAATCTCCATGAATCTCTTTGAATCTCCATGAAGATCCATGATCCTCCATGAATCTCCTTGAATCTCCATGAATCTTCATGAATCTCCATGAATCACCATGAATTATCTCCATGAATCTCCGTGAATCTCCACGAATCTCCTTGAATCTCCATGAAGCTCCATGAATCTCCATGTATCTCCATGAACCTCCATGAACCTCCATGAATCTCCATGAATCATCTCCATGAACCTCCATGAACCTCCATGAACCTCCATGAACGTCCATGAATATCCTTGAATCTCCATAAATCTCCATGAATCTCGATGAATCTCCATGAACCTCCGTGAACCTCCATGAAACTTCATGAATCTCCATGAATCTCCTTGTATCTCCATGAATCTCCATGAATCTCCATGAACCTCCATGAACCTCCGTGAACCTCCATGAACCTCAATGAATCTCCATGAATCATCCCCATGAACCTCCATGAACCTCCATGAATCTCCATGAGTCATCTCCATGAACCTCCACGAACCTCCGCGAACCTCCATGGACCTCCATGAATCTCCATGAATCTCCATGAATCTCCATGAATCTCCATGAATCTCCATGAATTTCCGTGAATCTCCATGAATCTCCTTGAATCTCCATGAATCTCCATGAATCTCCATGAATCTCCATGAATCTCCATAAAGCTCCACGAATCTCCATGTATCTCCATGAACCTCCATGAACCAGCATGAATCTCCATGAATCATCTCTATGAAGCTCCATGAATCTCCATGAATCTCCATGTATCTCCATGAATCTCCATGAATCTCCTTGAATCTCCATGAATCTCCATGAAGCTCCATGAATCTCCATGAATCTCCATGAATCCCCATGAATCTCCATGAATCATCTCCATGAACCTCTATGAACCACCATGAATCTCCATGAACCTCCATGAATCTCCTTGAATCTCCATGAATCTCCTTGAATCTCCATGAATCTCCATGAATCATCTCCATGAACCTCCATGAACCTCCATGAACCTCCATGAACGTCCATGAATATCCTTGAATCTCCATAAATCTCCATGAATCTCGATGAATCTCCATGAACCTCCGTGAACCTCCATGAAACTTCATGAATCTCCATGAATCTCCTTGTATCTCCATGAATCTCCATGAATCTCCATGAACCTCCATGAACCTCCGTGAACCTCCATGAACCTCAATGAATCTCCATGAATCATCTCCATGAACCTCCATGAACCTCCATGAATCTCCATGAGTCATCTCCATGAACCTCCACGAACCTCCGCGAACCTCCATGGACCTCCATGAATCTCCATGAATATCCATGAAGCTCCACCAATCTCCATGTATCTCCATGAACCTCCATGAACCTCCATGAATCTCCATGAATCATCTCCATGAACCTCCATGAACCTCCATGAACCTCCATGAACGTCCATGAAACTCCATGAATCTCCATGAATCTCCATGAATCTCCTTGAATCTCCATGAATCTCCTTGAATCTCCATGAATCTCCTTGAATCTCCACGAGTCTCCATGAAGCTCCATCAATCTCCATGAATCTCCATGAACCTCCATGAACCTCCGTGAAGCTCCATGAACCTCAATGAATCTCCATGAATCATCTCCATGAACCTCCATGAACCTCCATGAATCTCCATGAATCATCTCCATGAATCATCTCCATGAACCTCCACGAACCTCCGCGAACCTCCATGGACCTCCATGAATCTCCATGACCGTCCATTAATCTACATGAATCTCCATGAATCTCCTTGAATGTCCATGAAGCTCCATGAATCTCCATGAATCTCCATGAATCTCCATGAACCTCCGTGAACCTCCTTGAACCACCGTGAACCTCCACGAACCTCCATGAACCTCCATGAATCTCCATGAATCTCCACGAATCTCCATGAATCTCTGTGAATCTCCATGAATCTCTGTGAATCTCCATGAATCTCCTGGAATCTCCATGAACCTCCATGAACCTCCATGAAACTCCATGAATCTCCATGAATCTCCATGAATCTCCTTGAATCTCCATGAATCTCCTTGAATCTCCATGAATCTCCTTGAATCTCCACGAGTCTCCATGAAGCTCCATCAATCTCCATGAATCTCCATGAATCTCCATGAATCTCCATGAATCTCTTTGAATCTCCATGAAAATCCATGATTCTCCATGAATCTCCTTGAATCTCCATGAATCTTCATGAATCTCCATGAATCACCATGAATTATCTCCATGAATCTCCGTGAATCTCCACGAATCTCCTTGAATCTCCATGAAGCTCCATGAATCTCCATGTATCTCCATGAACCTCCATGAACCTCCATGAATCTCAATGAATCATCTCCATGAACCTCCATGAACCTCCATGAACCTCCATGAACGTCCATGAATATCCTTGAATCTCCATAAATCTCCATGAATCTCGATGAATCTCCATGAACCTCCGTGAACCTCCATGAAACTTCATGAATCTCCATGAATCTCCTTGAATCTCCATGAATCTCCATGAATCTCCATGAACCTCCATGAACCTCCGTGAACCTCCATGAATCTCAATGAATCTCCATGAATCATCTCCATGAACCTCCATGAACCTCCATGAATCTCCATGAGTCATCTTCATGAACCTCCACGAACCTCCGCGAACCTCCATGGACCACCATGAATCTCCATGAATCTCCATGAAGCTCCACGAATCTCCATGTATCTCCATGAACCTCCATGAACCAGCATGAATCTCCATGAATCATCTCTATGAAGCTCCATGAATCTCCATGAAGCTCCATGGATCTCCATGAATCTCCATGAATCCCCATGAATCTCCATGAATCATCTCCATGAACCTCCATGAACCACCATGAATCTCCATGAACCTCCATGAATCTCCTTGAATCTCCATGAATCTCCTTGAATCTCCATGAATCTCTTTGAATCTCCATGAAGATCCATGATCCTCCATGAATCTCCTTGAATCTCCATGAATCTTCATGAATCTCCATGAATCTCCATGAATCATCTCCATGAATCTCCATGAATCTCCATGAATCTCTTTGAAACTCCACGAATCTCCATGAATCTCTGTGAATCTCCATGAATCTCCTTGAATCACCATGAATTATCTCCATGAATCTCCGTGAATCTCCACGAATCTCCTTGAATCTCCATGAAGCTCCATGAACCTCCATGAACCTCCATGAATCTCCTTGAATCTCCATGAATCTCCATGAATCTCCATGAACCTCCATGAACCTCCATGAATCTCCATGAATCATCTCCATGAACCTCCACGAACCTCCGCGAACCTCCATGGACCTCCATGAATCTCCATGAATCTCCGTGAATCTCCATGAATCTCCTTGAATCTCCATGAATCTCCATGAATCATCTCCATGAACCTCCACGAACCTCCGCGAACCTCCATGGACCTCCATGAATCTCCATGAATCTCCATGAATCTCCATGAATCTCCTTGAATCTCCATGAATCTCCATGAATCTCCATGAATCTCCATGAATCTCCATGAATCTCTTTGAATCTCCATGAAGATCCATGATCCTCCATGAATCTCCTTGAATCTCCATGAATCTTCATGAATCTCCATGAATCACCATGAATTATCTCCATGAATCTCCGTGAATCTCCACGAATCTCCTTGAATCTCCATGAAGCTCCATGAATCTCCATGTATCTCCATGAACCTCCATGAACCTCCATGAATCTCCATGAATCATCTCCATGAACCTCCATGAACCTCCATGAACCTCCATGAACGTCCATGAATATCCTTGAATCTCCATAAATCTCCATGAATCTCGATGAATCTCCATGAACCTCCGTGAACCTCCATGAAACTTCATGAATCTCCATGAATCTCCTTGTATCTCCATGAATCTCCATGAATCTCCATGAACCTCCATGAACCTCCGTGAACCTCCATGAACCTCAATGAATCTCCATGAATCATCCCCATGAACCTCCATGAACCTCCATGAATCTCCATGAGTCATCTGCATGAACCTCCACGAACCTCCGCGAACCTCCATGGACCTCCATGAATCTCCATGAATCTCCATGAATCTCCATGAATCTCCATGAATCTCCATGAATTTCCGTGAATCTCCATGAATCTCCTTGAATCTCCATGAATCTCCATGAATCTCCATGAATCTCCATGAATCTCCATGAAGCTCCACGAATCTCCATGTATCTCCATGAACCTCCATGAACCAGCATGAATCTCCATGAATCATCTCTATGAAGCTCCATGAATCTCCATGAATCTCCATGTATCTCCATGAATCTCCATGAATCTCCTTGAATCTCCATGAATCTCCATGAAGCTCCATGAATCTCCATGAATCTCCATGAATCCCCATGAATCTCCATGAATCATCTCCATGAACCTCTATGAACCACCATGAATCTCCATGAACCTCCATGAATCTCCTTGAATCTCCATGAATCTCCTTGAATCTCCATGAATCTCCATGAATCATCTCCATGAACCTCCATGAACCTCCATGAACCTCCATGAACGTCCATGAATATCCTTGAATCTCCATAAATCTCCATGAATCTCGATGAATCTCCATGAACCTCCGTGAACCTCCATGAAACTTCATGAATCTCCATGAATCTCCTTGTATCTCCATGAATCTCCATGAATCTCCATGAACCTCCATGAACCTCCGTGAACCTCCATGAACCTCAATGAATCTCCATGAATCATCTCCATGAACCTCCATGAACCTCCATGAATCTCCATGAGTCATCTCCATGAACCTCCACGAACCTCCGCGAACCTCCATGGACCTCCATGAATCTCCATGAATATCCATGAAGCTCCACCAATCTCCATGTATCTCCATGAACCTCCATGAACCTCCATGAATCTCCATGAATCATCTCCATGAACCTCCATGAACCTCCATGAACCTCCATGAACGTCCATGAATATCCTTGAATCTCCATAAATCTCCATGAATCTCCATGAATCTCCATGAACCTCCGTGAACCTCCATGAAACTCCATGAATCTCCATGAATCTCCTTGAATCTCCATGAATCTCCATGAATCTCCATGAACCTCCATGAACCTCCGTGAAGCTCCATGAACCTCAATGAATCTCCATGAATCATCTCCATGAACCTCCATGAACCTCCATGAATCTCCATGAATCATCTCCATGAATCATCTCCATGAACCTCCACGAACCTCCGCGAACCTCCATGGACCTCCATGAATCTCCATGACCGTCCATTAATCTACATGAATCTCCATGAATCTCCTTGAATGTCCATGAAGCTCCATGAATCTCCATGAATCTCCATGAATCTCCATGAACCTCCGTGAACCTCCTTGAACCACCGTGAACCTCCACGAACCTCCATGAACCTCCATGAATCTCCATGAATCTCCACGAATCTCCATGAATCTCTGTGAATCTCCATGAATCTCTGTGAATCTCCATGAATCTCCTTGAATCTCCATGAACCTCCATGAACCTCCATGAAACTCCATGAATCTCCATGAATCTCCATGAATCTCCTTGAATCTCCATGAATCTCCTTGAATCTCCATGAATCTCCTTGAATCTCCACGAGTCTCCATGAAGCTCCATGAATCTCCATGTATCTCCATGAACCTCCATGAACCTCCATGAATCTCAATGAATCATCTCCATGAACCTCCATGAACCTCCATGAACCTCCATGAACGTCCATGAATATCCTTGAATCTCCATAAATCTCCATGAATCTCGATGAATCTCCATGAACCTCCGTGAACCTCCATGAAACTTCATGAATCTCCATGAATCTCCTTGAATCTCCATGAATCTCCATGAATCTCCATGAACCTCCATGAACCTCCGTGAACCTCCATGAATCTCAATGAATCTCCATGAATCATCTCCATGAACCTCCATGAACCTCCATGAATCTCCATGAGTCATCTTCATGAACCTCCACGAACCTCCGCGAACCTCCATGGACCACCATGAATCTCCATGAATCTCCATGAAGCTCCACGAATCTCCATGTATCTCCATGAACCTCCATGAACCAGCATGAATCTCCATGAATCATCTCTATGAAGCTCCATGAATCTCCATGAAGCTCCATGGATCTCCATGAATCTCCATGAATCCCCATGAATCTCCATGAATCATCTCCATGAACCTCCATGAACCACCATGAATCTCCATGAACCTCCATGAATCTCCTTGAATCTCCATGAATCTCCTTGAATCTCCATGAATCTCTTTGAATCTCCATGAAGATCCATGATCCTCCATGAATCTCCTTGAATCTCCATGAATCTTCATGAATCTCCATGAATCTCCATGAATCATCTCCATGAATCTCCATGAATCTCCATGAATCTCTTTGAAACTCCACGAATATCCATGAATCTCTGTGAATCTCCATGAATCTCCTTGAATCACCATGAATTATCTCCATGAATCTCCGTGAATCTCCACGAATCTCCTTGAATCTCCATGAAGCTCCATGAACCTCCATGAACCTCCATGAATCTCCTTGAATCTCCATGAATCTCCATGAATCTCCATGAACCTCCATGAACCTCCATGAATCTCCATGAATCATCTCCATGAACCTCCACGAACCTCCGCGAACCTCCATGGACCTCCATGAATCTCCATGAATCTCCGTGAATCTCCATGAATCTCCTTGAATCTCCATGAATCTCCATGAATCATCTCCATGAACCTCCACGAACCTCCGCGAACCTCCATGGACCTCCATGAATCTCCATGAATCTCCATGAATCTCCATGAATCTCCTTGAATCTCCATGAATCTCCATGAATCTCCATGAATCTCCATGAATCTCCATGAATCTCTTTGAATCTCCATGAAGATCCATGATCCTCCATGAATCTCCTTGAATCTCCATGAACCTTCATGAATCTCCATGAATCACCATGAATTATCTCCATGAATCTCCGTGAATCTCCACGAATCTCCTTGAATCTCCATGAAGCTCCATGAATCTCCATGTATCTCCATGAACCTCCATGAACCTCCATGAATCTCCATGAATCATCTCCATGAACCTCCATGAACCTCCATGAATCTCCATGAATCATCTCCATGAACCTCCATGAACCTCCATGAACCTCCATGAACGTCCATGAATATCCTTGAATCTCCATAAATCTCCATGAATCTCGATGAATCTCCATGAACCTCCGTGAACCTCCATGAAACTTCATGAATCTCCATGAATCTCCTTGTATCTCCATGAATCTCCATGAATCTCCATGAACCTCCATGAACCTCCGTGAACCTCCATGAACCTCAATGAATCTCCATGAATCATCCCCATGAACCTCCATGAACCTCCATGAATCTCCATGAGTCATCTCCATGAACCTCCACGAACCTCCGCGAACCTCCATGGACCTCCATGAATCTCCATGAATCTCCATGAAGCTCCACCAATCTCCATGTATCTCCATGAACCTCCATGAACCAGCATGAATCTCCATGAATCATCTCTATGAAGCTCCATGAATCTCCATGAATCTCCATGAATCTCCATGAATCCCCATGAATCTCCATGAATCATCTCCATGAACCTCCATGAACCACCATGAATCTCCATGAACCTCCATGAATCTCCTTGAATCTCCATGAATCTCCTTGAATCTCCATGAATCTCTTTGAATCTCCATGAAGATCCATGATCCTCCATGAATCTCCTTGAATCTCCATGAATCTTCATGAATCTCCTTGAATCTCCATGTATCTCCATGAACCTCCACGAATCTCCATGTATCTCCATGAACCTCCATGAACCAGCATGAATCTCCATGAATCATCTCTATGAAGCTCCATGAATCTCTTTGAATCTCCATGAAGATCCATGATCCTCCATGAATCTCCTTGAATCTCCATGAATCTTCATGAATCTCCATGAATCACCATGAATCATCTCCATGAATCTCCGTGAATCTCCGTGAATCTCCGTGAATCTCCATGAATCTCCTTGAATCTCCATGAAGCTCCATGAATCTCCATGTATCTCCATGAACCTCCATGAAACTCCATGAATCTCCATGAATCTCCTTGAATCTCCATGAATCTCCATGAATCTCCATGAATCTCCATGAATCTCCATGAATCTCTTTGAATCTCCATGAAGATCCATGATCCTCCATGAATCTCCTTGAATCTCCATGAATCTCCATGAATCTCCATGAATCTCCATGAATTTCCGTGAATCTCCATGAATCTCCTTGAATCTCCATGAATCTCCATGAATCTCCATGAATCTCCATGAATCTCCATGAAGCTCCACGAATCTCCATGTATCTCCATGAACCTCCATGAACCAGCATGAATCTCCATGAATCATCTCTATGAAGCTCCATGAATCTCTTTGAATCTCCATGAAGATCCATGATCCTCCATGAATCTCCATGAATCTCCATGAATCATCTCCATGAACCTCCATGAATCATCTCCATGAATCTCCGTGAATCTCCATGAATCTCCATGAATCTCCATGAATCTCCATGAATCTCCATGAATCTCTTTGAATCTCCATGAAGATCCATGATCCTCCATGAATCTCCTTGAATCTCCATGAATCTTCATGAATCTCCATGAATCACCATGAATTATCTCCATGAATCTCCGTGAATCTCCACGAATCTCCTTGAATCTCCATGAAGCTCCATGAATCTCCATGTATCTCCATGAACCTCCATGAACCTCCATGAATCTCCATGAATCATCTCCATGAACCTCCATGAACCTCCATGAACCTCCATGAACGTCCATGAATATCCTTGAATCTCCATAAATCTCCATGAATCTCGATGAATCTCCATGAACCTCCGTGAACCTCCATGAAACTTCATGAATCTCCATGAATCTCCTTGTATCTCCATGAATCTCCATGAATCTCCATGAACCTCCATGAACCTCCGTGAACCTCCATGAACCTCAATGAATCTCCATGAATCATCTCCATGAACCTCCATGAACCTCCACGAATCTCCATGTATCTCCATGAACCTCCATGAACCAGCATGAATCTCCATGAATCATCTCCATGAAGCTCCATGAATCTCCATGAATCTCCCTGAATCTCCATGAATCTCCATGAATCTCCATGAATCTCCATGAATTTCCGTGAATCTCCATGAATCTCCTTGAATCTCCATGAATCTCCATGAATCTCCATGAATCTCCATGAATCTCCATGAATCTTTATGAATCTCCATGAATCTCCATGAATCTCTATGAATCTCCATGAATCATCTCCATGAGCCTCCACGAACCTCCGCGAACCTCCATGGACCTCCATGAAGCTCCATGAATCTCCATGAATCATCTCCATGAAGCTCCATGAATCTCCATGAATCTCCATGAATCTCCATGAATCTCCATGAATCTCCTTGAATCTCCATGAATCTCCATGAATCTCCGTGAATCTCCATGAAGCTCCATGAATCTCCATGTATCTCCATGAACCTCCATGAACCTCCATGAATCTCCTTGAATCTCCATGAATCTTCATGAATCTCCATGAATCACCATGAATCATCTCCATGAATCTCCGTGAATCTCCATGAATCTCCTTGAATCTCCATGAAGCTCCATGAATCTCCATGTATCTCCATGAACCTCCATGAATCTCCATGAATCATCTCCATGAACCTCCATGAACCTCCATGAACCTCCATGAACGTCCATGAATATCCTTGAATCTCCATAAATCTCCATGAATCTCCATGAATCATCTCCATGAACCTCCATGAATCATCTCCATGAATCTCCGTGAATCTCCATGAATCTCCTTGAATCTCCATGAAACTCCATGAATCTCCATGTATCTCCATGAACCTCCATGAACCTCCATGAATCTACATGAATCATCTCCATGAACCTCCATGAACCTCCATGAACCTCCATGAAACTCCTTGAATCTCCATGTATCTCCATGAACCTCCATGAACCTCCATGAATCTACATGAATCATTTCCATGAACCTCCATGAATCTCCATGAGTCATCTCCATGAACCTCCACGAACCTCCGCGAACCTCCATGGACCTCCATGAATCTCCATGAATCTCCATGAAGCTCCACCAATCTCCATGTATCTCCATGAACCTCCATGAACCAGCATGAATCTCCATGAATCATCTCTATGAAGCTCCATGAATCTCCATGAATCTCCATGAATCTCCATGAATCCCCATGAATCTCCATGAATCATCTCCATGAACCTCCATGAACCACCATGAATCTCCATGAACCTCCATGAATCTCCTTGAATCTCCATGAATCTCCTTGAATCTCCATGAATCACCATGAATCATCTCCATGAATCTCCGTGAATCTCCGTGAATCTCCATGAATCTCCGTGAATCTCCATGAAGCTCCATGGATCTCCATGTATCTCCATGAACCTCCATGAACCTCCATGAATCTCCTTGAATCTCCATGAATCTTCATGAATCTCCATGAATCACCATGAATCATCTCCATGAATCTCCGTGAATCTCCATGAATCTCCTTGAATCTCCATGAAGCTCCATGAATCTCCATGTATCTCCATGAACCTCCATGAATCTCCATGAATCATCTCCATGAACCTCCATGAACCTCCATGAACCTCCATGAACGTCCATGAATATCCTTGAACCTCCATGAATCTCCTTGAATCTCCATGAATCTCCTTGAATCTCCATGAATCTCTTTGAATCTCCATGAAGATCCATGATCCTCCATGAATCTCCTTGAATCTCCATGAACCTCCGTGAAGCTCCATGAACCTCAATGAATCTCCATGAATCATCTCCATGAACCTCCATGAACCTCCATGAATCTCCATGAATCATCTCCATGAACCTCCACGAACCTCCGCGAACCTCCATGGACCTCCATGAATCTCCATGAATCATCTCCATGAACCTCCACGAACCTCCGCGAACCTCCATGGACCTCCATGAATCTCCATGAATCTCCGTGAATCTCCATGAATCTCCTTGAATCTCCATGAAGCTCCACGAATCTCCATGTATCTCCATGAACCTCCATGAACCAGCATGAATCTCCATGAATCATCTCCATGAATCTCCATGAATCTCCATGAATCTCCTTGAATCTCCATGAATCTCCATGAATCTCCGTGAATCTCCATGAAGCTCCATGAATCTCCATGTATCTCCATGAACCTCCATGAACCTCCATGAATCTCCTTGAATCTCCATGAATCTTCATGAATCTCCATGAATCACCATGAATCATCTCCATGAATCTCCGTGAATCTCCATGAATCTCCTTGAATCTCCATGAAGCTCCATGAATCTCCATGAACCTCCGTGAACCTCCATGAAACTTCATGAATCTCCATGAATCTCCTTGTATCTCCATGAATCTCCATGAATCTCCATGAACCTCCATGAACCTCCGTGAACCTCCATGAACCTCAATGAATCTCCATGAATCATCTCCATGAACCTCCATGAACCTCCACGAATCTCCATGTATCTCCATGAACCTCCATGAACCAGCATGAATCTCCATGAATCATCTCCATGAAGCTCCATGAATCTCCATGAATCTCCCTGAATCTCCATGAATCTCCATGAATCTCCATGAATCTCCATGAATTTCCGTGAATCTCCATGAATCTCCTTGAATCTCCATGAATCTCCATGAATCTCCATGAATCTCCATGAATCTCCATGAATCTTTATGAATCTCCATGAATCTCCATGAATCTCTATGAATCTCCATGAATCATCTCCATGAACCTCCACGAACCTCCGCGAACCTCCATGGACCTCCATGAAGCTCCATGAATCTCCATGAATCATCTCCATGAAGCTCCATGAATCTCCATGAATCTCCATGAATCTCCATGAATCTCCATGAATCTCCTTGAATCTCCATGAATCTCCATGAATCTCCGTGAATCTCCATGAAGCTCCATGAATCTCCATGTATCTCCATGAACCTCCATGAACCTCCATGAATCTCCTTGAATCTCCATGAATCTTCATGAATCTCCATGAATCACCATGAATCATCTCCATGAATCTCCGTGAATCTCCATGAATCTCCTTGAATCTCCATGAAGCTCCATGAATCTCCATGTATCTCCATGAACCTCCATGAATCTCCATGAATCATCTCCATGAACCTCCATGAACCTCCATGAACCTCCATGAACGTCCATGAATATCCTTGAATCTCCATAAATCTCCATGAATCTCCATGAATCATCTCCATGAACCTCCATGAATCATCTCCATGAATCTCCGTGAATCTCCATGAATCTCCTTGAATCTCCATGAAACTCCATGAATCTCCATGTATCTCCATGAACCTCCATGAACCTCCATGAATCTACATGAATCATCTCCATGAACCTCCATGAACCTCCATGAACCTCCATGAAACTCCTTGAATCTCCATGTATCTCCATGAACCTCCATGAACCTCCATGAATCTACATGAATCATTTCCATGAACCTCCATGAATCTCCATGAGTCATCTCCATGAACCTCCACGAACCTCCGCGAACCTCCATGGACCTCCATGAATCTCCATGAATCTCCATGAAGCTCCACCAATCTCCATGTATCTCCATGAACCTCCATGAACCAGCATGAATCTCCATGAATCATCTCTATGAAGCTCCATGAATCTCCATGAATCTCCATGAATCTCCATGAATCCCCATGAATCTCCATGAATCATCTCCATGAACCTCCATGAACCACCATGAATCTCCATGAACCTCCATGAATCTCCTTGAATCTCCATGAATCTCCTTGAATCTCCATGAATCACCATGAATCATCTCCATGAATCTCCGTGAATCTCCGTGAATCTCCATGAATCTCCGTGAATCTCCATGAAGCTCCATGAATCTCCATGTATCTCCATGAACCTCCATGAACCTCCATGAATCTCCTTGAATCTCCATGAATCTTCATGAATCTCCATGAATCACCATGAATCATCTCCATGAATCTCCGTGAATCTCCATGAATCTCCTTGAATCTCCATGAAGCTCCATGAATCTCCATGTATCTCCATGAACCTCCATGAATCTCCATGAATCATCTCCATGAACCTCCATGAACCTCCATGAACCTCCATGAACGTCCATGAATATCCTTGAACCTCCATGAATCTCCTTGAATCTCCATGAATCTCCTTGAATCTCCATGAATCTCTTTGAATCTCCATGAAGATCCATGATCCTCCATGAATCTCCTTGAATCTCCATGAACCTCCGTGAAGCTCCATGAACCTCAATGAATCTCCATGAATCATCTCCATGAACCTCCATGAACCTCCATGAATCTCCATGAATCATCTCCATGAACCTCCACGAACCTCCGCGAACCTCCATGGACCTCCATGAATCTCCATGAATCATCTCCATGAACCTCCACGAACCTCCGCGAACCTCCATGGACCTCCATGAATCTCCATGAATCTCCGTGAATCTCCATGAATCTCCTTGAATCTCCATGAAGCTCCACGAATCTCCATGTATCTCCATGAACCTCCATGAACCAGCATGAATCTCCATGAATCATCTCCATGAATCTCCATGAATCTCCATGAATCTCCTTGAATCTCCATGAATCTCCATGAATCTCCGTGAATCTCCATGAAGCTCCATGAATCTCCATGTATCTCCATGAACCTCCATGAACCTCCATGAATCTCCTTGAATCTCCATGAATCTTCATGAATCTCCATGAATCACCATGAATCATCTCCATGAATCTCCGTGAATCTCCATGAATCTCCTTGAATCTCCATGAAGCTCCATGAATCTCCATGAACCTCCGTGAACCTCCATGAAACTTCATGAATCTCCATGAATCTCCTTGTATCTCCATGAATCTCCATGAATCTCCATGAACCTCCATGAACCTCCGTGAACCTCCATGAACCTCAATGAATCTCCATGAATCATCTCCATGAACCTCCATGAACCTCCACGAATCTCCATGTATCTCCATGAACCTCCATGAACCAGCATGAATCTCCATGAATCATCTCCATGAAGCTCCATGAATCTCCATGAATCTCCCTGAATCTCCATGAATCTCCATGAATCTCCATGAATCTCCATGAATTTCCGTGAATCTCCATGAATCTCCTTGAATCTCCATGAATCTCCATGAATCTCCATGAATCTCCATGAATCTCCATGAATCTTTATGAATCTCCATGAATCTCCATGAATCTCTATGAATCTCCATGAATCATCTCCATGAACCTCCACGAACCTCCGCGAACCTCCATGGACCTCCATGAAGCTCCATGAATCTCCATGAATCATCTCCATGAAGCTCCATGAATCTCCATGAATCTCCATGAATCTCCATGAATCTCCATGAATCTCCTTGAATCTCCATGAATCTCCATGAATCTCCGTGAATCTCCATGAAGCTCCATGAATCTCCATGTATCTCCATGAACCTCCATGAACCTCCATGAATCTCCTTGAATCTCCATGAATCTTCATGAATCTCCATGAATCACCATGAATCATCTCCATGAATCTCCGTGAATCTCCATGAATCTCCTTGAATCTCCATGAAGCTCCATGAATCTCCATGTATCTCCATGAACCTCCATGAATCTCCATGAATCATCTCCATGAACCTCCATGAACCTCCATGAACCTCCATGAACGTCCATGAATATCCTTGAATCTCCATAAATCTCCATGAATCTCCATGAATCATCTCCATGAACCTCCATGAATCATCTCCATGAATCTCCGTGAATCTCCATGAATCTCCTTGAATCTCCATGAAACTCCATGAATCTCCATGTATCTCCATGAACCTCCATGAACCTCCATGAATCTACATGAATCATCTCCATGAACCTCCATGAACCTCCATGAACCTCCATGAAACTCCTTGAATCTCCATGTATCTCCATGAACCTCCATGAACCTCCATGAATCTACATGAATCATTTCCATGAACCTCCATGAATCTCCATGAGTCATCTCCATGAACCTCCACGAACCTCCGCGAACCTCCATGGACCTCCATGAATCTCCATGAATCTCCATGAAGCTCCACCAATCTCCATGTATCTCCATGAACCTCCATGAACCAGCATGAATCTCCATGAATCATCTCTATGAAGCTCCATGAATCTCCATGAATCTCCATGAATCTCCATGAATCCCCATGAATCTCCATGAATCATCTCCATGAACCTCCATGAACCACCATGAATCTCCATGAACCTCCATGAATCTCCTTGAATCTCCATGAATCTCCTTGAATCTCCATGAATCACCATGAATCATCTCCATGAATCTCCGTGAATCTCCGTGAATCTCCATGAATCTCCGTGAATCTCCATGAAGCTCCATGAATCTCCATGTATCTCCATGAACCTCCATGAACCTCCATGAATCTCCTTGAATCTCCATGAATCTTCATGAATCTCCATGAATCACCATGAATCATCTCCATGAATCTCCGTGAATCTCCATGAATCTCCTTGAATCTCCATGAAGCTCCATGAATCTCCATGTATCTCCATGAACCTCCATGAATCTCCATGAATCATCTCCATGAACCTCCATGAACCTCCATGAACCTCCATGAACGTCCATGAATATCCTTGAACCTCCATGAATCTCCTTGAATCTCCATGAATCTCCTTGAATCTCCATGAATCTCTTTGAATCTCCATGAAGATCCATGATCCTCCATGAATCTCCTTGAATCTCCATGAACCTCCGTGAAGCTCCATGAACCTCAATGAATCTCCATGAATCATCTCCATGAACCTCCATGAACCTCCATGAATCTCCATGAATCATCTCCATGAACCTCCACGAACCTCCGCGAACCTCCATGGACCTCCATGAATCTCCATGAATCATCTCCATGAACCTCCACGAACCTCCGCGAACCTCCATGGACCTCCATGAATCTCCATGAATCTCCGTGAATCTCCATGAATCTCCTTGAATCTCCATGAAGCTCCACGAATCTCCATGTATCTCCATGAACCTCCATGAACCAGCATGAATCTCCATGAATCATCTCCATGAAGCTCCATGAATCTCCATGAATCTCCCTGAATCTCCATGAATCTCCATGAATCTCCATGAATCTCCATGAATTTCCGTGAATCTCCATGAATCTCCTTGAATCTCCACGAATCTCCATGAATCTCCATGAATCTCCATGAATCTCCATGAATCTTTATGAATCTCCATGAATCTCCATGAATCTCTATGAATCTCCATGAATCATCTCCATGAACCTCCACGAACCTCCGCGAACCTCCATGGACCTCCATGAAGCTCCATGAATCTCCATGAATCATCTCCATGAAGCTCCATGAATCTCCATGAATCTCCATGAATCTCCATGAATCTCCATGAATCTCCTTGAATCTCCATGAATCTCCATGAATCTCCGTGAATCTCCATGAAGCTCCATGAATCTCCATGTATCTCCATGAACCTCCATGAACCTCCATGAATCTCCTTGAATCTCCATGAATCTTCATGAATCTCCATGAATCACCATGAATCATCTCCATGAATCTCCGTGAATCTCCATGAATCTCCTTGAATCTCCATGAAGCTCCATGAATCTCCATGTATCTCCATGAACCTCCATGAATCTCCATGAATCATCTCCATGAACCTCCATGAACCTCCATGAACCTCCATGAACGTCCATGAATATCCTTGAATCTCCATAAATCTCCATGAATCTCCATGAATCATCTCCATGAACCTCCATGAATCTCATTGAACCTCCATGAATCTTCATGAATCTCCATGAATCTCCATGAATCATCTCCATGAATCTCCGTGAATCTCCATGTATCTCCATGAACCTCCATGAATCTCCATGAATCATCTCCATGAACCTCCATGAACCTCCATGAACCTCCATGAACGTCCATGAATATCCTTGAATCTCCATAAATCTCCATGAATCTCCATGAATCATCTCCATGAACCTCCATGAATCTCATTGAACCTCCATGAATCTTCATGAATCTCCATGAATCTCCATGAATCATCTCCATGAATCTCCGTGAATCTCCATGAATCTCCTTGAATCTCCATGAAACTCCATGAATCTCCATGTATCTCCATGAACCTCCATGAACCTCCATGAATCTACATGAATCATCTCCATGAACCTCCATGAACCTCCATGAACCTCCATGAAACTCCTTGAATCTCCATGAATCTCTTGAATCTCTTGAATCTCTTGAATCTCTTGAATCTCTTGAATCTCTTGAATCTCTTGAATCTCTTGAATCTCTTGAATCTCTTGAATCTCTTGAATCTCTTGAATCTCTTGAATCTCTTGAATCTCTTGAATCTCTTGAATCTCTTGAATCTCTTGAATCTCTTGAATCTCTTGAATCTCTTGAATCTCTTGAATCTCTTGAATCTCTTGGATCTCTTGAATCTTAAATCGTTAATCTTTAATCTTTAATTTTAAATTTTTATGCTCGTTGCTCACTTGGATCCCTGTTATAGCATAGTAATGTCGCAAAATAAATCGTGTAGATGTTAATTCTGGATACAATCATATTATATATATATATATATACAGAGTGTCCCAAAATTCCTTCAACATCCGGAAATGGGATGTTCTTGACATCATTTGAAGCGATATTTCCCTGTTGAGATGAATAACTCAATCTTGCATTGAGGTATTTTTCGATTATTGTCTGCGGTAGCATTAGCATTAGTTGCATATTAAAAAAAAATTTTTTTAACTAAAAATGAAATATATACAATAATTACGTTTGTTTACTTGGTGGAAAATTTCCATCCTCCTGTATAAATTGCATTGTTGAATGAACTTCTTTCGAAAAAAAAACTACTGGACCAAAGTGGACCAAAATCTAATCAGCTCTAAGTTACGACGGGGCACATCGTTTGCATCATTCATCATTCTGATCGCGTTGTTACTTTTTCAGAAAACGTTAACGAAAAAGTTGATAACATACAAACGAACATACGCGCACACACACACAAACAAACATATTGATAAAAATAGTTTGAAATGTCTCCAATGACCATGAAACGTGAAGATCTGCTAAAAAATCGATTTTCGATTTTCGGAGTAATAACAGTAACTTCTCTATGAATCGGGAAGTTAAAAAAGTTCGGAAGCATAAAATTGCCGGTTTTATAACGAAATTTCAGAGTACCACGTTCATACTACCATAGTTGTGATTTCTCGGATTGTGTAAACATTTTTAAACAAACTGGAAGTCTCAGAAGATTCAAAGAAAATGCATGTTTCGTTTTGATACCCATTGTTCTGAATTTTTTGGAGAATTTCTTATAGAGTGCACCGCCGTTAAAAAAAAATTGATTATTAATATTGACCATTTTTATTGCGTCGATATAATTGATATGATAAGATATGATAAGAGGATTGCACAAAACAAATGGCATTCTTTTATGCCCGATAAACAGGTTACACGCTTCGCATAATTTCCCCGAAAAAACTATACAGTCGTGCAGTTAGAATCTTAATATCCTTTGATCGGTGCGCGTCGTTGTACTTACACGAGACTAGAACCCCTAAATTCATTTTTTGTGACCGTTCCGCACGGAGGCGATGCAGGGCAATTAACTATCAATATTAGCAGCGCGAGGTACTTAGTGACGTTATCATTGTTATATAAATGACACGTACACGGTTAAGTACATGTTAAAGCGATTCCTTTTAATTGCAATAATCGATGGCTGAGAGTCGATACTCGATGGCCATAATGGGTATTCATCGATCTGTCGTAAATCGATGATCTCGATGCTGCCCCGTATTATCATGGGATGCTGCTTTGGACATAGAGAATAATTGCCTCGCATCCGTAACCATCGGCGGACGACGGTTTTTTGCCGTCGTTTCCCTTGGCAGCGATTGGGATCGTTTCAAAGTGTAACACCGCCGCGCCATTTTTCCGTGTGATCGTCGGTTACACGGCGCCAAAGAAACACGACGACTTCACCATCCATGGTCCCGCGATACTTTTTTCCCCCGAGCCGAGGTTATTTATCGTGAAATCGAAATATGGAAAATTGCAACGCCGGCAATCAGTAACGCGTTCTCGGTCGAACGTCGATAATAGTTCGGTACGTTTTTCCCTTCCGCTCGCTTTTTACCCCTTCGCCCGCTGGAAAAAAACTGATATTCTTCTGTGGGGCTTGTCGTTACTGGTACTGAATTACCCGTAGTATATTACTTAAGTATTACTAAGACCGGCCACGGTATGATTTAAGACTGAAAACCATCCAGGCTTGATTCACGGGAAATAAGAGAAAAGTATCGATTACGCGGTTCTCGGGCTATTACCAGCTCAAAGTTGCCAGTTTTTAGGCTGAGGCGAATGTTACGTTGTGCACGCGGCCTATAACGGAAGAGGATTAATCCGGGAAGGATACAACCCCGCTTTCTTGCCTTCCCGTTTAACTTGTTTATCGTCCGCAGACGGCAAGAATGTTTCGCAATGTTCGCGTCGAATAATTGTTTAATCGCCAATTAGCTGGAAGATACAATCCTCGGAAGCTGTTATTCATCGACAGATACGCATTTTTTCGCCCCAACTCACAGTGCGGTACCCTGTGGACAAAAATGTAAAAATTCATTGTCTAATATCCACAGGATTCTATGTTGAAACTATGTTTTAACATCTAAATTATCATGTTTATCAATAAAAAATTCAAATAATTCAGTAGGGGATTAGTTGAAAACGTTTTTCTTCTCAAGAAAATGCTACATATATCAAGCAGTTTATAAATCCGAAGCGTCACTTACTTTCATGGTATCAGGAAAAAGAATTTTATGAATTATATCCTATGGGATATAGCTTAAAGTACAACTAATGTGACTGACCTTTCGTAACTTGTAAGTTTCTTATATGCATTATACTAGTAAATAATACAGTTGAAATAATTTTGTCACATTTTCCTCGTTTAAATAGAGATATTTCAAGAAGGGTTCAAAACATCCTATAGTTTTTGTTTTTTCGTAATTAGTAGACATTATACTTCAATTTTCCACAACTTTTCCCTGCTACAAACTGCTACAGTAATCTCGCGATAAATGACCGGGGATACTTTTACGATCTATGACAAGAGCTTACCCATTCCACTGCCGGCCAACACCGTGCCGTGTCGCGTCGCAGAGCGACGGTGATTGATCTCGGCTCGGGTATATCAGTGTGAGCACCACACATTGTCTCGAATGAATCGAATTTTCAAGGCCCTTAATTTTCATTATTAACTTCCCGATTCATAGGGAAGTTACTGTAATTACCCCGAAGATCGAAAATTGATTTTTTAGCAGATCTTCACGTTTAATGGTCACTGGAGTCATTTTAGACTATTTTTATCAAATTGTTTGTGTGTGTGTGTGCGTATGGCCGTTTTTATGTTATCAACTTTTTCGTTAACGTTTTCTGAAAAAGTAACAACGCGATCAGAATGATGAATGATGCAATCGATGTGCCCCGTCGTAACTTAGAGCTGATTAGATTTTGGTCCATATTGGTCAAGTAGCTTTTTAGATTTTTTAGTTTTTTTCGAAAGAAGTTCATTCAACAATGCAATTTATACGAGAGGATGGAAATTTTCCACCGAATAAACAAACGTAATTATATATATTTCATTTTTATTTAAAAAACATTTTTTTTAATTTAACCCTTTGATCTCGAGCGGCGCCGATACGGCGTCCGGCCGATGTGAAGTGGCTATTGTTTTACTAAGTATCTCACCACAACTAATTACAGAGTGTAATATTTATCAAAATTTGCTGTTTTCGACATATAAATGAATAAACTGGTGAAATTTATTTTTTAATTTTTTAAAAATTAAATGTTTTTGAAGTACCTGTAAAATGTTCACCTAATTTGGCCGAAATCGTCTCGAGTTGCTGGTTTCATTTTTATTTTTTTTAATTATGCAACTAATGCTAATGTTACCGCTTACAAGTAACGAATCGGGAAGTTCTTTGTGTGACTCGTGGAGAGTCACACACAAAATTAAAAAAAAACCATTAATAGCTGTATGCCCCACTAGCAATGCGTACCACTAACCCTCTCGCAAGAGCAGTCCTACCCGCGAGCTCGCGAAGCGAGCGAGCAACAATAACCAGCTAGTTTAATTATGCAACTAATGCTAATGTTACCGCATACAATAATCAAAAAATATCCCAATGCAAGAGTGAGTTATTCATCTCTGCTGCCGAGAATACATCTCGAATTATATAAAATAGTTCTGTCACGCTAAAACGCCGGGCGGGTTGCCTACTGAAGGGGAACCGATAATTGAGAAGCGGGTTGCCTACTGAGGGGGAACTGAAACTTGAGCGCCGTGACAGTGTGTATCTTTCGGAGCGGGATAGAGAGCGGGAGAGAGAGAGAGAGAGCGAGAGATAGAGAGAGAGAGCGAGACAGAGGGAGAGAGAGAGAGAGCGGGAGATAGTGAGCGAGACGCCGCGGGGGTTGGCGAGCGAAGCGAGCAGGGGGCTGAGCCCCCTAATATTTATATAATTTGATTGTATCCACAGAATTAATATTTATACATACATATATAATGACTTGATATCATAGTGAAAAAAATATAATTAATTTCGACGACGCTAGCGCGTTGGAATTTCGGACATCACGTGCTGTGATGTTTTTTTTTAACTTCCCGATTCATAGGGAATTTACTGTAATTACCCCGAAAATCGAAAATCGATTTCTTAGCAGATCTTCACGTTTCATGGTCATTGAAGTCATTTTAGACTATTTTTATCAAATTGTTAGTATGTGTGTGTGTGTGTGTGTGTGTGTGTGTATGGCCGTTTGTATGTTATCAAATTGTTCGTTAACGTTTTCTAAAAAAGTAACAACGCGATCAGAATGATGAATGATGCAATCGATGTGCCCCGTCGTAACTTAGAGCTGATTAGATTTTGGTCCATATTGGTCAAGAAGTTTTTTAGATTTTTTAGTTTTTTTAGTTTTTTCGAAAGAAGTTCGTTCAACAATGCAGTTTATACGAGAGGATGGAAATTTTCTACCAAATAAACAAACGTAATTATTGTATGTATTTCATTTTTAGTTAAAAAAAATTTTTTTTAAGTATGCAACTAATGCTAATGTTACCGCTTACAATAATCAAAAAATATCCCAATGCAAGAGTGAGTTATTAGTTATTATTACTTATTACAATGATAATAATGTACGGCAACTAACGAATCGGGATGTTCTTCGTGTGGCTCGTGGAGAGTCACACACAAAATAAAAACTAGCTGGTTATTGTTGCTCGCTCGCTTCGCGAGCTCGCGGGTGGGGTTGTTATTGCTCGCTCGCTTCGCGAGCTCGCGAGTAGGACTGCTCTTGCGAAAGGGTTAGTGGTACGCATTGCTAGTGGGACATACAGGTCTTAATGGTTTTTTTATTTATTTTGTGTGTGACTCTCCACGAGCCACACAAAGAACTTCCGGATTCGTTAATTGTAAGCGGTAGTAGTAGCAGTAGTTGCATAATTAAAAAAAAAAATTTTTTTTCTAAATTAAAAATAAATTTTTTTTAAATAAAAATGAAATATATAATTACGTTTGTTTATTCGGTGGAAAATTTCCATCCTCTCGTATAAATTGCATTCTTGAATGAACTTCTTTCGAAAAAAACTAAAAAAATTAAAAAACTACTTGACCAATATGGACCAAAATCTAATCAGCTCTAAGTTACGACGGGGCACATCGATTGCATCATTCATCATTCTGATCGCGTTGTTACTTTTTCAGAAAATGTTAACGAAAAATTTGATAACATAAAAACGGCCATACGCACACACAGACACACACATACTAACAATTTGATAAAAATAGTCTAAAATGACTTCAATAACCATGAAACGTGAAGATCTGCTAAAAAATCGATTTTCGATTTTCGGGGTAATTACAGTAACTATGCCCCACTAGCAATGTGTACCACTAACCTTCTCGCAAGAGCAGTCCTACCCGCGAGCTCGCGAAGCGAGCGAACAACAATAACCAGCTAGTTTTGTTATAGGACTTTCACTATCTTATTTCTGGTGTTTTTCTGATTACGACAATACCAAACACGATATAATTCCAACTGTATTTAGTGGTTTAATCGACGATGAAATTTTTACTTACAAGGAAGGACAGCGTGTCTGATCGATTCGCGTCTCTTTCTTTCCAACACGCTGTACTTCCTTGTAAGTGAAACATTAATCGTCGATTAAACCACTAAATAAAGTTGGAATTATATCGTGTTTGGTATCGTTGTAATCAGAAAAATGCCAGGAATAAGGTAGTAAAACTCCCATAGAAGAATATGTAATTAAACATGTAATGAATAAAGCATTTTGAACTGCCGTTACATTGTGAGCACACGCGGGCATTTAAACTGCGTCGACGACGGCGGCATGCTCGGTCATCCGATCCGTGTATCATTCTGTCTTTCTCTATGTTCGGCACTCTTTTAAAGTCACGGCGCGATCGATTCCGAGAAAAAAATAGCATACCCTTTACGATCTATGACATTTAAAACCCCCGTTTTCTGGTCATAGATCGAGAAATTACTGTATAACTTTTTCTAACTCCGACTCCGACTCCAGTCATCAGCAATTACTCCCAAAGTCCGACTCCGACTCCACGACTCCGACTCCGACTCCGAAGCCCTGGCCTGAACACGTAACAGGATGATCATCGACAAGAGACGCTCGGCTTTAGTATTCGATGGAACCGATCGATAAATCCTCGATCGAGCGGGCCGCGCGCGATCGCTAAGGGTTCCCTAGGCTGGTGTTCAATCAGTGTGAGTTCAGACTAATTTAGGAACTGCGATGTATAACGATCGTGCCGGAGGGCATCGCAAATTCGACTGCGAGACCGTGGCAAAACCCGTACCTAGAAGTTACGAGTGTATCTTCGACTGCATCTACCTGCGTCTTGCATCGGCTCGCCCACCAATTTAACAGTGCATCAATTTGTCATTTAGCTTCTTCACGGCTCTGCCTCCTTCAGCTCCGCTATTCTCCTCCATACGGCGAACCCTATGTTCAAAGCCATTCAATTATATCAATCTAGAATGGTTTAAGTAATAGAGATGGCCCGTTTATTAGCGTGATTGTTTATTTGGACGCAAATCAGAAACTATTATCAGGGACGAATCCTCCAACCTCCTAGGGAAAGTATTGTCATATTTCACGATCATTATACTCGTCAAAAAATTGAAGTGGTTCGCACTTTATACTAAATTGTTAGACGTACTCTATCTACGAACAATTTTATCTTTTCGGAAATACATTTGGAATTTCTTTTCAGACTGTTGTTAAATTATTAGGGGTACTCATGGGTGGTGTTCTTTCATGATACTTTATAATTTAATCACATTTATTTGAGTTAACATTTGGTACAGATTAATTAATTAATTCACGAATGATTCGACAATCCCTAATATGTAATATTATATAAAATTAATACCAAATAAATTCTATTATACTAAAGAGAATATTTTTGAGATTAGCTGATAAATAAATGCAATTATTTGTAGATATTTCAGTTTATTTATTTAACAAAAATATGTACATATCTTGCTTAGTATTCCAACTAAAGAACAATTAATTATCTCTTTCTTTTTTAATATGAGTGCTTAAAAGTTTTGAAAGGAAAATATATATTAAACTAATAGGGTCTGGCAGACTAACCATGGTGAATCAGCATACTCTGGATTTTTATTGATATTGTGTGGAAAACAATGGTTTTAGGTTGAAAGATAACCCCCTAAAATATCAAGTCGCTAACTCTTCATATAAGGATTATATGAGGATAAATACCCTTAATTGTACCATTTTTTTTCTCGGTTGTTAATTAAGATATTCAGATTTAAATGAAAACGAAAATACTCGTACTTACGTCCTTCATACCATATATTTTACTCACAATTGTGATCAAATTATTAAGGGTAGGAAAAAATCATTTAATTCTTTAGGGGTGGGAATTTCAAGCAACCCTTCGAATGACCACTTTCAAAAAATTCAAGAACAATGTTCTGTTACCTATCCAATACATACAAAATGTTCAAGATGATCGGATTGGTGGAACATAATTAAATATTGAAAATTAAATTGTTTTCCAAACAATATCAATAAAAATCCATGGTGGGCGATTCACCATGCTCAGTCTGCTAGACCCTTTACAATTGTTCAAAATTTCACATATTTTTTATATTCTAAACGATATTATAAGAATTAATTAATCATTTTCATAAACATTATAACGATGTCTTGTCAATTTTCTAAATAATTGTTTAATCAAATGGGGTAATAGTTAACTTAGTTCATTAGGCTCTTCTTCGAATAAGTTTCAGCTGATATAGTCTGTTGTTTTAAAGTCTATTTAAAGTCTAGATCTTTTAGTTAATAAATGTTTATTTATTTTCGATGGAATTTCCTTAGAAATTAAATTATCCCCTAAAAATATTAGTGATTCGTTGCTTCATTCGATACATAATGAAAGGTCTCTAAAAATATTTCTAAAAATAATTACCTAGTACACTCAGTAATCCATTTATCAAATTTAATGTTCTCAAAGAAATATGATTTATGTAACCTCATACGCTAAGTTCATAGTTACTTTCACAATATAATACATTGCAGTGTGAACTACGTTTCTAAATACACATATAGTACAGTTGTAACTGTTGTTATATGAAAGCTGTATATGTATAGTACACCGGTAATAATATTGTTAAAAACACACCGAGTGAATGCCAGTTGTGCACAGCTGAGATTAATGCTAGCGTGAATGATTCCCAGTCAATACCATGTTTTATTAAATGAATTAGTGTGGTTGTCATAAATCAAGATATACGTCTGTAAAGCATTATGTGCTATCACGATATAATAAATTGTATTCATTTATACTAATCCATTGTGATAATGGCGTTTTACACATTAATCACATTACGTGTTATATGTTCAACGAATGAAGATTTATTTCTTCAGTTTGTATGATGCGTGTGCACTGGCGATTCCGTATAGGGAAAATTTGCATGTATTACGAGATCATTAACGTTTTTAAGATACAATAAAATTTTTAATTAGTAAATCAAATTATTAAGTAGCAAAGATTTTATAATAATTCTACAAATTATTAAATTATAGCATCGTACATTGCCAGGACATCCGTTTCATGACCAGTTTACGCAGAAACGTCCTAACCCAGAACGTCTTACCTCCAAATTTCCTACATTCATACGTCCTGTCTCCAAACTTCCTATGACCAAACCTCCAGCGCCAAATGTCCTACCTTGAAACGGTTTATCTCCAAACATCCAAACACCCTACCTTAAAACGTCGTACCTTCTAACGTTCTTTTAAAAGTTCTATTAACGTTCTTAGAACCAAAATTTCAGCTGTTCCTGAGACGTCCATTTGTTAAGTCTTGTGGACGTTCTTAGGGCTTGAATTTCGTACGTTCTAAGATGCCCACTTTTTATACAAAAAGGTATCATTAATAATGACAGTAATATTACCTATGAAACATTCTCAGTAAGTAGATTCTCAAGTTAAAAGGTAACTCTAAAACAATGTCAATTAAGTATGTATACATCATATTTGTTTAAAACACGTTTCACTCATTTTATCAGAGATTAATCTTTTAATACATACCTTCATCATTTGATTACAAATACGCTTTTATTGCGTAATTCATAAATCTTAATCAAAAACAATGATTCACTAGAAAATAAATATAAGTACGTTGGTATGTATTTATGCAGATAACAAATACATTTCCGGTACACCTGTAAAGACAACAAAAGAGTAATATATTGTAACAATAAAATGTTTAATATCTCACGAGATGTATATGAACAATACCATTTCACTTTGCTGCAGATTGTGAAGTTCAACAATAAATTGCTACTTTCACTACTTTCGTGAGTATCATTATCCATTTTATTGTACAAGTCTGTGCATATCGTTACAGGAAATTGACAACGTTGTGTAAGAAGTCCTACAATTTATGGACATCTGTATATCGAAATAACGTTCTACAAGGGTTATCTGCATATCCAGTAGGAAAATTTAAATAAATAATTCATATAAATTGCACACGACTAGGCCGCGGATGTTGTACATTTTTAGCATTCATGAAACATAAAACATAAGCTATACTGAAAGATATTGCATGTGGAATTTTTTAAAAATAGTTATATTATTGGCTTCGATAAATATACATAAACATATATTTTCGAGAAAATATGGTTATCGTTTAACTACAACGAATGAATTATAGTAACACAAGCTCTATTGCAGAAGGATACATCTATTTTATACATATATTAACATACCAAGAATTCTCAAACAGTACAGCAAACATAATAATGAATTATAGATCATTACTCATATTTTCTATCATATATATATATATATATTATTAAACAAACGTTTTAATAAACTAGTTCTTTTTTTTAAATAGAAAGAAGTCTTTCCTCTCCAATACTACTATTGAAATTATTAATTATTACCCTATTATGATTTTCATACTATTTACTCAATAAATTTATGAATTATATATGGTATATTATTGAACAAAACTAGTACATTTGGCTTTCTCATTTATTTTATGCAAACATTTTTAAAAAATTACGAATGTATAATAAAAATATTTTATACTTGTAAAGAACGTTTATTGCAATTATTAAGTGTTAAAATTACTTATTAAGTAATCACTTAAGTGTCAATATCCTATACTTACATGTATATTTACATGTATACAGGGTGGTCTAAGAATGTTTTCTAATTTTGACAAAGTAAACAATTCTTGATATGTAATTTGAATGGTATCAAGTGGTAATTATGCTACGGGGATGTGTTTTTAAAAGTTTGTTTTTCCTCGTAATTTTTATGGTCATCTCAATGTGTTTTTAAATAACTACATATATTTTCGTGTTGGATATTAAGTACACGACCTTCAAATGACCTTAAACCTCGAATATGAAAGTCAAACTTCGGACAAACGTTTTCAAAATGAAGAAGATAACTGTTTAGTACGAGTTCTGCCTATGAAGTGCTTCTTTATGTTGTAGGGAATATCATGAATTAAACTGCGGACTTGTATGCGAAATAAAAATTATCTCTATTAATTACAAGCTGCAACAGCTGCATAGACATTTATTTATAAACAAATTTGAGTGATTTAAAACCAACAGAGATTTGATCCACTCATTATTGTTATAAATGCATAATATTCGCAGTCTAGTTATAACTACACAACGAATCTTTATGCAAAATAAAATTTTTACCTGATTTGCAATGAATTGAAATGAAATAAAAATTTATATAGGAATTATTCTGACGTTTTTACTATTTGGTTGGAAAGAAAGTTCGTAGCATTTTCAAATTAAGAGTCGAAGATATTAAGAAATTTATTCACATGTTTATTCACTAATAAAAGAAGTTAACAGTTAAACGTGTAGCGATCGTAATAAGCTTTAAGCAAAATTTGAATATTTTTGGCGCATTGGTTCGATCAATACACTATTTGCAAAATATCACAATATTTTATCCCGACGTTTCGATCTGGATTTAGATCATTTTCAAGGGATTAACACCATAAACAGTGTGTCTGTAACGAACAAGAAAAAATTGTTTTTCTTTAATAATTTAACTTATATTAACAATCAATTAACAAAAGTGAATCATATTATAGGAAGAAAAAACTGAAACAAAAATGTTACTCGCTTGAGTAGTGTTACAAAACATTTTAAAATAGAAAAATTAGAAAACTTGATAGATTAGTAAACTATTGGCGTATACGAGAAGTTACCTCGAAAATGGCAAAACGTAATAGAATAGAATGGAAAATATATCATTGAAAAAATCTACAAATAAATATCTGAATTTTAGCTTCCAATTTTAATTTCCAAACGCCACGTACTTTCGTTTCAACCCAATATTTTCAATTATACCTACCAATTTTTAAAACAGATAAAGAGAAAATGATTTCGGCGCAACGGTTCGATCAAACATAACAAAAATAAAGCAATTTTACAGATAAATTTTAAACTTTCTACGTTTCGATCCTAATTTGGATCATTTTCAAGAAAATGGGAAAAACTGCGTCTGAAAATATAACACAGAGAAACGGTTATGATATTGAAAAAATTCCAAAATCTATTTAAAATCTATTCCATTATAATATAACTTAATAATATAATATTCTAATTTAATTAATAATTCTAGTATATTAATTTAATATTAATATAATATTCTAATATATTAATTTAATATTAATATAATATTCTAATATTATATTATAATATTATATTATAATTATATTATTATATTATTTTATATTATATTATTATATTATATTTTATATTATATTATTATATTATATTATTATATTATAATATAATATTATAATATAATATAATATCCATTATAATATAATATTATAATATAACATCAGCTACGGAAATTCTGCAGAAACGAATGGCGTCAGAGTCAAGGATGCAATAGTTATCGAAACTAAGTCAATCGATTATACGGTGTCCTCGTTGCCCTCACAATCAGTGGCGCTAGGCGTTCACGCTAGGGGCGCGTTCTTTTAATGATGTATTAGCGCCGTGTTTTGACACGAAAGAACCGGCAACTGGTCGAGGTCGCATTCTTCTCCTTCTTTTTCCTTTGTCCTTTCGTCCGTCTTTGAATCCACGCGCGGCCTCTTGTGGCTCCCACCGTCAGCCCGTAGAAACATTTCAGTGAACCACTTAACGTCTCGAAACCCTTAACCTTCAATTAATCAGTCCCGGCGAAGACCGTTCAGCCGAGATTTTCTGGGTCTCCGAGCGGTGACGAGATCTTCATGGTGGGTAGGAATCATAACTTTAATAAGACCGGCTCACTGATCTTGAAGAAAGTGCTTGGACGACTGCCAAGTAGGGAAAAACGATTTTTTAAAAAGTTACTCTTTCTTTCAATATTTATGATCTTTTATGCATTGGAATCCGGGAAAAAAGAAAATAAGGTGAAATACGGTAAATTCGTAAACGGGACAAGTGCATAAACTGGTTATTTTTCTTATAATAGGAGCGAAATTGCTCTAGCTTGTATTTATTAATGTACTATAAGTTAATATGAACTATTCGACATATATGTCACTGAAGAATAAAGGTGTTTTCCTCGCTTAAATCAACCAGGTAAACAGTCACGTGAAAAGTACATACACAACTTTAAAGTTACCCTAAACGTGGAATAGTTCATAAGCTAATTCTATATTCTGTGATGTTATTTTAGATAAGTACAAAAAATATGTAAGTTTACATTAAATAGACATTTTTATTGTATCTTTTAAAATTTATTGAGGAAAACACTAGTCTGCTGTTGCCCCATAAATATTATTACATGGGGCATGTAATTACAGACTATCACGGCGGGGTAAATGCGTACTAATTCTTAATGAAGGGTAAGGAAGGTATTACCCTATATTTGAAGCGACAAAATTTTTCTAATAATAAATATCATATTGATATTTTAAACTTTGTTTTATATCACTGTATCCTCTTGCACATTTCACTAAAAAATACTTGTTTGTTTAAAAATGGATAACTATGAAATTAAACTACATAATTTAATGCAATAAAAAGCATTTTATAGCAGGGTTATTAACATTTATGCTCGTGCCCCTTTGCACATGAAACAAGATTTGAAAGCATTTTTCACTTTAAGTTACGCTCTTGCTCCATTTTCGGGGGAAAGTGCAGAGCAGTCGACATCGTTTTGGGATCGGAAAGAATTGATAATAGATGTATGATGATTTCGGCGCACAGGTTCGATCAATAATAATGATAATAATGATTATTGATCGAACTTGTGCGCCAAAATCATCATACATCTATGTATCCCATATATAGATAGTTTCGCGATCGTAAAGAATTGATAATAAACATTTGATGATTTCGGCGCACAGGTTCGATCAATAATAATGATAATAATGATTATTGATCGAACTTGTGCGCCGAAATCATCATACATCTATGTATCCCATATATAAATAGTTTTGCGATCGTAAAGAATTGATAATAAACATTTGATGATTTCGGCGCACAGGTTCGATCAATAATAATGATAATAATGATTATTGATCGAACTTGTGCGCCGAAATCATCATACATTTATGTATTCCAAATTTATATTTAAATAGTTTTGCAATCGAAAAGAATTGATAATAGATGTATGATGATTTCGGCGCACAGGTTCGATCAATAATAATGATAACATATATCAATAATAATGATAAAAATGATTATTGATCGAACCTGTGCGCCGAAATCATTATACATTTATGTATCCCAAATTTATATTTAGATAGTTTTGCAATCGAAAAGAATTGATAATAGATGTATGATGATTTCGGCGCACAGGTTCGATCAATAATAATGATAACATATATCAATAATAATGATAAAAATGATTATTAATCGAACCTGTGCGCCGAAATCATCATACATCTATGTATCCCAAATTTGTCTACAAGAATTGAAAATTGCATAAACATCCGCAGTCATCATCAAATTTTGTGGAGGTCAAATAATTTTTTCACGTACTCGTTCGCCATTTTGAATAGTCCATAATCAGCGACCCGCAAAGCTGCAGAGTATCACTATTCAACAAAATTGGAGTTCACCTTCCTATTTCGGCCTTGTTCTCGTGATTTGGTCCCACTGTGCACTGCGGCATTCGCCGTGTTAACACCGATCAGTGCCAGCAACCGAAAGACAAAGATCCACGGTGGATCGTAAAAAGGTCTCTGAAATTCAGTGGATTCATTAGACAAGAGTCGCGCAGGTACGTGCAGACTTACGATCCTCGATCCGAGAAATCGGCGTACCTACACGGTTCTTATCTGCGAGCAGCATCTATAGTCCCGATGTCGAAAATCGGACTCTCGGTATCTTGTAAGAAAGGCGTCCTATGGTTTTCAGGGTCCAGCCCCCAAAAACACCTGAAAGAGTTTACGATTTTCAGCGCGCACGCCCAGAGGGTGGGAAAGAGAAGATCCCAATCAAAACTTGAAAAATGTAAAAAAATTACGCCAACTACATGAAAGTGAAGAAAGGAAAAAGATAGAAGATAATAAACAATATAAAAAAATAGGTGAAATCGAAACGAGCTGCAAGTACATAAAGGTTCTTTCCAGCAATGTGTAAAGGCGACACTGTGTAACACAATGTAAGATTCGGTGAAGATAAAATGCAACATTTAGACATTTGCCTAGATCATAGTCAAGGTGTCGATGCATAAGAATTAGTTAAAACCCGCAAACTAATGCAAGCGTACGCAATGTGTCAAAGCTTTATTTAAATTGATGAAGTAGCAGCACGCATGCGAAAGGCAAGGTATTGGTATCGATAAATAATCTTAGAATTATTTGAAAACGCAAAATAATGAAAGTGTACTCGTATTGTCAGTCTTAATTAAATTGATAAATTATTTCGACCTCGCCTGGCCACGCCAAGTATTTGACATCCAGGCCGCGGACATCTAGGCAAATGTCTAAATATTGCAATTTATCTTCACCGAATCTTACATTGGGTTCATTCCGTTTCACGCATCAAGCGCATGTATCGCATAGAGGAGCGTTCCGTTGCATTCAATGCGCGCATCAGAACTGCATCAGAACGCTCAGAATTCCCTAGATCCCCACCACTTCTCGCGCATTAACATCGCATCAGCCACCACAGCTCAGAAGTGAAGCGTTTGATGCGAAGTCGCTGCATCAGCGGTTGTTAGCGGCAATTTCCAAAAATTTGTTCTGTGCACATTAACGAAACGGAACGATGTCAATGCGCGCAACGCATTGAAAGCGATCTATGCGCTTGACGCGTGAAACGGAATGAACCCATTGTATTACAGTGTCGCATTTGCACATTGCTGGAAAGAACCTTTATGTACTTGCAGCTCATTACGATTTCACATTTTTTTATATCGTTTATTATCTTCTGTCTTTTTCCTTTTATCACTTTCACGTACTTGGTGTGGGAGTTTTCTAAATATACTTTAAATAATCAATTAACCCAAAAAATCATTAACCATTGTTATTTATTTTGAACACAATATCGATTGAAGAAAACATAATACAAATATACGTCTGAACGTTGAATAATATGTAAGAGAAATAAACTGTTTAATCAATACTGTTGCAAAGAAACGATTCGTTTTTTTTATTAACATCTTGTATCAATATACTGGATGATCAAATTCAAATGGAGCAAATTAGTCCACACTTGGCGTAATTGTTTTATTTTTTTTATTTTCAGCGCGCACACCCAGAGGTGGGAAAGAGAAGATCAGACAAAGAGGGAAGACTGGTCCCGACAATAAACGCACGGGGGCATCTATAATGAAAAAGGTCAGATGTGAGCGTTTTTATTCTGCCTTTTCGCTCTTCCTTCACTTCTCTTTTTTCCCTTAAACTAATACGTCCTCCACGGGGATGGGCTTGCCCACGAACTCGCTATCTTTGCGCGCGCATTAATCATACCGAGAGGGATGCCGAGAGAATTGTCGTCCCTCCGTGAGGTATCTCTCTGTCCACTCTGCTTGGCTCCAAACTTGTTCTGTTTGTAACTTTACCTTCGTTTGTCGCGATTTTATAAAACTGTTTTACGAAAACGGCCCCCCCTTTTTTTATTAGAAAATCTCATATGAGATTTATTTCAACATAATTGTAATGCAATTCATAGAATACAGTGTATATAGAAAACAATACATACAGCACAAAATACAAAAACCACAAAACAGAACAGGACACAGAAGAAAGATAAATAATATAACAAAGACACGAGAATGATAGTAACGGTATAAACAAACACTTATACTTTAAGTCCGCAGCTCTTAAAAAGTGAAAGTATATAACGACAGGCCTTGATATTAGGTTTAGCTATTAATATGGAGACATCCATTGGAAGCTGGAAGTTAATTAATCAGAGTTTATTAATTAATTTGAGTCTTTACTCATTATACAAGTTGCATTGCTACAAAACATGGTTCAGTGATTCGTCCTTCTCCATGCAACTACACTTAGGATCGTCAATAAAGCCAATGCGAGCCAGAGAAGAAGCTAGATGGTAGTGGTCAGATCTACACCTATTGATAGTGACAATAATTGTTCGGGATAAGTTTAACTGTGAAAACCAAGGAAGTCGATTTTCACTAAAAAATTTCTGAAAATAGAAACGATCCCCCTTCTATTAGATTGTTGCAATTGAAATTACCGTTTTTCAGATTTGAAACTTCTCGCCTTTGTAGTTTAGTTGATAAAGGAAATATATTAAAAATACACATAGATGATTATTTACATTTTTGAGTATTGTACTTAAAGATTTAAGAAATTTGAAATTTTATATTACGCGAGCTTGCAGGACTATAAGCTTATTTGTCACAGAGATGTATTAATTGAAAGTAATTTAATAGAATTAATAGAATTTTAATTACATTGAATTATAATAATGTGGTAATTCAATTAAATTGTACATTGATTACGTAATTGAATTATATTGTAGTTATATTACATAATTGAAATCATTAAATTAATCGAAAAGCTAATTAAACTAATCATGAGTGTAATTGAATTACATTATAACTGCCATGAAAAGTCCTACAACATGAAAGGAATTTATTTAATAAGACCCAAATCGCAGGATTAAAATTGATCATATTGATGACACCTTTAAAAAAATATATTATAATTAATTTTAAAAAATGTGAAATAAATTGTGTTCGTTTCTTGTCCCTCAAATACACCAATACAAACTTCAGATCATAGAATCTTAGTAGAATAATTTAACCCTTCGAAAATTAAATACTTCTTCCAACCTAGAATATCTCTGTTCTGAATGATTCTAATTCAATGATTCAATTCTGATGATTCTGATATAATGCCTCATATAATACTTAAATGTTTAACAATGGATTAGATGTCAACAAATTTAATAATGCAAACAATATTTTAAATAATAGTATTTTAAATAATTGTGGTCTCAGAGTAACATAATGCTCTAATTGGGAATTATTTTAAAAGCCTGCAAATGTTTCAATGGAGAACCAGTTAAATGAACTCGCCAAAGAGATTGCTTTTGCTTGTCTGGTTTCGTTCCGTCCAATCAGGCGGATGGGCATGTTCCGAGACGCCCTATCTTTGCATACATTAATCACTAGAAAAGGGTTGGCAAGGGAATTGTTCTCTCATTCAGATCGCGCCCAGCCGGCCCTTCTCGTTGCCACCATCGTCCCGATGGTGTTTCCCAGTCGAAACTCTATACCCGTCCTGGAATTCCAAATTGAACCGCATTAGAGGTGTTCAGCGTCACGTTTCCCTAGATTCCACGATAGAGGGATTCCAGAATTCGTGGAAAGCTATCTCGTTTCACTTTATCTAGATCACACACCCAGTCGAAATGCTCCTTTCATTCGACTGCTAGATCGCGACCGTCAGACAAGAAATATTTTCTCCTTCAAATCCGCAAAGATTTTTTGTCAAATACAGTGTTATCCGAACCTAGATTATCCGAAACACTGAATGAAAGCTGAATAGCTATGTTTGTTTAGAGATTGATCGAACCGTTACGCCGATAACATTAAAAAGTTTAAAATTAATATTTAAAATCGATAAAAATTGATTATTTACTGAATTAATCGCGAAAAGACAGTCTTTGATCGTTAAAAAAAATATGACCAAATGGGATGTACAGTCAGTCTCATAAGTATTCGTACGCACTTTAAAACAGTATAACTTTTTTATAATTGTAATTAAACGACCTGATGTTTTCTAAGCAAGTAAATTATTTTTGTTTATCTAAACTGGTAAAATTTAAAATGGAAAAACATGCTGTCCAGGCATAGGGCACTTCACCTTACATGTTGTCCTTTTCTACGTTCTGTGCAGTCGACAAAGCAACAAAACAAAAATAGTGTTCTGTTCCGATCTATGTTACAGCACAAAACCGAGAATTGACTTAGAATGGGACATTACTGTAATATGTATTACGTTCGTTGCGGTCTGCGCGTAGTGATGGGCATACAACACTCTGTCTTGCAAGTTTTCGAACAAATCAATCACCACATACTTTCAAATCAATTCGATATTTATTCGGAATCAGAAATTCTGGAAACTCGTGAGTCTTGACAAATTTAAAGATCTTGATAATCTCAATACGCGGACTGTGTGATTTTCAAGATTTCATAATAATATAATATTGGCACGTTCCTACTGTTATTCGTCCCAATGCTGACATGACGTAATCATTGTTTCGTGATACATGTAACATTTCAAGAGTTTCAATTCTCACAAAGTTTTAAGGTTTTCAAGATTTTCAAGACAATGAAGACTTCCGAGACGCCCAAGAGTTTCAAGATTAAGGTTCGAATGATATTACAAGTGATTCGAATCTTTTGTCGGCAATATTGAATCGAAGCGATTCGAAGTGATTCATATCCCACCACTACCCGCGCGTAGTGTTAGGGATCCACTTTTGGCCCAATGCAGTCTGGCGGATTGCTCATCACTGGTCCAGCGTAATAATCCTAAGCACCAGGCGGCCGTCTAATCAGAACGTTTGACATGATTCGCGGGGCGTTCCAAGCGGGGAACAATGATCACTTCCTGTTTGCATTGTTTCCCGTTTACGATGGCCGTGTAAAAGAATGAGGGCTGGGACAACACGGAGCTGTAAAGGTGTTTCATTGTACGTCCTACGTATTGCACCGGGTATCGGTGTTTACACGATCATCCGTGGACAACGTTATTGAATAGAGGCGAGGCGTTGTAAAAAGGGCAGGTTGTGTCGCGCGCCAGTGTTCCCTTTCGGGAAAAGGGGATAAACGTTTAAAGAGGGTGGCCCGTTGTCCCACAAAGGGGTTCGTATCCCCGGGAACCACGGGGCCCCACCGCGATTCCAAAACGCCACACAGGACGAGCCCGAAATCAGATATTGTTCAGCCCTCGACTTCCTTTATGGCGTATGATGGATGAAACTAATCGGTCAAGCAGGTGACTATATACACCCTGCAGTTGCACACGACTTACCATGACCACGGGTGGTGTCGTTTCTCCTGAGTTTTCCGGTCACAGAAATGGTCTGCTCTCTCTCTCTCTCCCTCTTTGGGTGTCAAGTGGTCCCCAAACTTCACGACAGAAAACATTCGTACTGACAAAAGCTGCTTCGGCCGCACCGGTTCGTTTAACTTGATCTATGGGGACATACTTTAAAATGAATGTGTAAATGAGTAGGTGTAATTCGAAACAGTAAATACATTAGAAGAATTAACATTTTTTCAAACATTGTTACACTATTTTCAACCTATTAAACATATCTAAAAAGAAAATAAATTTCTATTTCACACTAGCTTGCTGCAATTCGGATCGAAAATTTTTATTTTGCTTCTGTTTAGCAATTATAGTAAGCGACACTTTTCATTGAACACAGTAAATATTGGGTGGCAGTATATGTTCAATAAGGAAGCAGAAAATTACATTCAAGCAGTTATAAAATTGTTGTTTATAAGAAGATTTGAGCAGAAATTCTTGCCAAACGCTGTCGATGTAGAAATTAATTATAGTTAATCAATACTTTAAAACTAAAGGCCTTGAGCAAATGCATTTGTCAGAAGAATTACACTTGCTTCTTTGAAAAAAGAATTATGATGATTCGCATGAAGGTTTATAATGTTTCAGTTGAATTTTGCATTAACAATAACTTTCGATAGGGGTAATATCTACATAATTAACTTTTATTTAATTTGTCCATATAATTAGTGAATTTCAACGAAATACAGTATAGTGAATTTCGATAAAAATTAAATTTCGTGAAGAATATTTTGTTTTTCAATCTTGTTTTTACGATAAATGTAAAAATTGATGGAATAATACCAAGAAATAACAATGTTTAGTAAAATGATAATAATAACTTAATTGATGCATTGCAAATAATACGTAATTAAAAAATAATGAAGTATTAGAAAACAATTACTTATTAATCGAAAACGTGTAATAGAAATAAGTAATAAAAAAAATTGAAGTAATAATACTAAGAAATAACAATGTTTAGAAAAATGATAATAATAACTTAATTGATGCAATAAAAACAAGAAGTAATAAAAAATTTAGAAGTATTAGGAAACTATAGTGATAGAAACTTAGTAATAGAAAACAATAAGTAACAAAAGAAAAATGAGAAAAATGATGAAATTAAATATTAGAGAATAGAAAATTGTACTTTCTATTTCAAATATATTAATAATATTTTTAGATCATTATGAGATGACGTCCCCCCAAGCAGTTTTTATATTTCCTAATAAGAGTTCGATAGAACAATGACAGCGTGTAGAAACAAACTTGTGCCATTAAAGATGTTCCAGGATAGTCAAAGACACATTACGTCACGCATAGTTTTTCTTGAAATTGTAAATCACAGTGGTGGAACGCTTTCGTGACGCGAACAATACCGATTTCTAGAAACGTCTAACTGTTCTACCGTCCTGAATGCTAGGGAAAAGGGTCCTACACGTAGTCGATATTAGAACAAGATTTCGATATTCCTGGAATTCGTGACCGGAGCCTTCGGTATTCAAAGTATCGCTTCGGGATCAGTATTCAAGGAAACGCGACACAATCTTGTCGGCTTATAATGACCGTAATTAAGGCACGATATCCATAAAGCAATATTCGATACGGAAGATTTTACATGTTGAGAAAGAAATCAAGGGACGGTAAATTACAGTAAGCCTAAGAAGTGTTTGGACACTCGTAAGGATGTTCTGGAGGTAGAATGGGAGACAAGAGTACAAGAAATTCGAAATCCATCAATATATTGGCAATGAAAGCCATTCACGAGTATATTTTGCATGAAAAAAATAGATTAATTTAAAAAGCTTTCGTTTAATTAGTGAATTTCATGTTATATTTATTTCTTAATCAAATTGTCTTCACATTATAAACAATTATAAGTGACTTGCGAATAATTGTACCCTCTAAATTAAACTTCAAGAAAACGCAATGAAAAGTTAAAAATAAATATTGAAATAAATTAAAAATAATTCAGAAAGCAATATTCATGTTTATTATTGAAAACAAACATGTGAAATTTATGTAAAATTATGTTCTGATAATAAAAAACGTGACCATGCTTGTGAGATGACAACACGATTTTCACGTTTTGTAACATTTTTCACGTTTTATAACAAATTTTTTGCTCTGTAACTGTTTAGTGAATCCTAAGAAATTTTGAACATCATTAAATACATAATTTTTACTATATATAAAAAACTGGAGCTTCTAGTTGTGTTTTTTCAAGGTTCAAATAGGGTTTGAAGTGGAATTTTATTAATTCTCCATAAGAAGACGTGTTAAAACGTGCAAACTTTAAGTTGTTATAAATATTAAACGGTGTAGTGAATCTAACTCAAACTTTGGTGATTGCATTAATTTAGTAAGAATTATATCTTGTCAAATTTTCAAAAATTTTGTTGCGTTTTTATATAGCTTCAGAACAGCCTTAAGAAGACGATAACTTGTTTAAAAATGTGCCAAATCACCTTGATTTACTGTGAGAAATTAGAAGCATTGGTTTTCTGAATGTCGGGCACAATACATTTTAAAACATTGCAATTAGCAGGAATAACATAATTATTGTACTGAAAAACAAAAAATTAAACTGAATAAAATAATTAAAATTAAAATTGTACTGAACTCTGTCAAATTTTATATTCTGCTCTTTTTTTAAACTATAAACAAGTGGGCTAGCCAACAGATGTTTCGTCAATCTACTACACATGTGTCGACAGATTAAGACTTGTCTCCCACTCTACCCTCCCCCTTCCACGACGTTATTCTCCCATTTTTCCTTAGACCATATATACCTATAGATCCGGCGCAGATCATTTTCCCCTCGGCAAACATGAAGTACCGCGTGACGTCACATTCTCGAAAGATGTATAAGCTATGATCATCGACAGTGCCTACGCTTGGCTTATATGAAGGGTGAGGGGGATGAGGGAGAGTACGCGGAAAGAATGGACAGGATAATTTCAAAGAATTTGGCATTGTATCATGAAATATTAATTTTGCAAAGATTAATTAATTGATACCCTATTTTTACATGATTAACTCTTAAGCATTTTCCAGACCGGTCACGTGACACAATGGGCGTACCCAATGCGCGTTGCGTCTGCGTCATAACTAACCCGATAATACCAGAAAGAGGGTAACTGTATTCTCCTCAATTCTCCTCATTTCCCCTGATCTGGCTGCACTGCATCCATTTATACTTTCTACAGTATTTTCTAACTCAAAATGTCTTCCGACTGATAAAAATTGGAAACCATCGCTGATATCTACAATCTAGTCTAACTTAAAATAATGACTATATTATTGCTTATACGCGAAACGATCAAAGTCTTGGTCGTTTTCAAACATTTAGCATTTAGCATACTTTTACTATAATTGCTCCACCTTTCACGAAACTGTTTCATTTATGTGGTGGGACAATAATTCAAATGAAAATTGTCTAATAATATGGAAGTTTCGAATTTTTATAATCTTCGTAACCATTACTTTAAGATGGAAAATTGGTGCGTCGAGATATGTTAAACCGGTACTAAAATATTATAATACGGTGATTCCGTGTCGTGAAGTTTTAAGAACTGTTTTTCTCTCCGTTAATAAATCAAAAACGGCATATGTGAAGTTACGTCAATGTTGCAGCTAATGAGCAATAATGACAGAAATCCTACTAGGTTTGAACATTGTCGAATATGCAAATCATTTTCCCGCTTATCGATGATAGATTAAATATGCAAATTGTCACTTCGTAAATGGCGGAACCATTACCAGTATCCACGCTTCGCAATGGCAGTTAGAACAGGTCATTTATACCGAGGTCTGAAAACAAGTAGCAAAACGGTCGGCGTTTCGTGAATTTTCATAAAGGAATATACATATATAGTTGTGGTCCGAACCACATTTTTCTGCAAGTGTATTAATTCTCTTACCTCTGGCCGAACTTCGACGTCCTCTCGGTAAACCCTCAACGTAATGGCGGTTATTATGATAATCGTTTATTACGAGACGAATAGAAATAAAAATCGCGCCTGAAGCACATTAAATTACGCCGAGCCTCGTTATGTCTATACGTGTATCGATACTACGATTATGAGCTTCTATACAGTGTGTACCGTGAATCGATAACTTTAGCGCGACCAATTTGAATAATATACGCTGTGTCAAATTTTCAACGATCGTCACTACTATTCCTAAATCTGTGATATAGAAATTACACCATATTATAATGGAAATTTTGATAGCAATTTTATCAGACAGCGGATTTTATGAATTCATGTGAAAAATAAGTAGGTGTAATTTAAAACAGTAAATACTCTAGAAGAATTCTAATTTTTTATACTACTGCTACACTATTTTCAACCTATTAGGTTGTTGCAAATGAAATGGCCGTTTTGAATCTTTAACATAAATTTTAATTTTAAAATCTTTCTTCATATTCCATTAGTCGGAATAATCTCCATCGAGAACGATGCACTTCTACCATCGTGATACAAGTTCCTGAATGCCTTTCTGGTAGAAGTCTAATAAACAGTGAAGCAATAAAGTTATCAAAAGCAGTTTTTACAGCACGTTCTTCTTTAAATATTTTTCCATTCAAAAAGACATTAGGTGCTTGAAAAAATGGTAATCAGTAGGTGACAGGTCAGGTGAATAAGGAGGATGAGGAAGAACCTCAAATTTCAACTCTGTTCAATTTTTTACGGTTTTTTTTTGGCAATATGTGGTCGAGTGTTATCGTGAAGCAAAATTACACCACGTCTATCGACTAATGCCGACTGTTGAACAGCAGTTTTTCATACTCCCATGTTTTTGTGCTTGCTCTTTCCCTCAACGCACAGTGTGTCGTCCAATGGAAAAAAGTCCGGAAATCAAAGTGTAAGACCAAAAAATTTATGTATGCTAAAATGTTCGTAACAAAACGTAGTTTCTGAAACTGCATTAAATTTTAACTGAATAAATCAATTTATTATTAAAATTGAGGCTGAAACTTTACTGTCAAATTCCGTGCATTATTTTAAACATGCGTCCCTCGCAAGCTATTTGGTTTTTTAATTTGATTTTTAGAGGGTGTGTTTAGCATTATAAGACCTTCAATCTCCCACAAAATTTTTTTAAAATAATCGCAATTTGTCCTAATTTTTTATGTTTAACATTTATCAACTTTGATTAGAGTTTAAAAAAAAGTACATCAAAGTACATCCGTAAATTTTTTTACAGTAATTGGTGGCATATTAAACTTTAATTTCGCGTTGGTTTAAATCTGCTCACATTTGCTCAAGGGGAGAAAATAATAAAAAACCATATAAAGACGCTCGCGCTCGGCGGCTTTCTGCGTAGTCTTTCGAAGAAATTTGTTGCAATTATTTTTAAACGCATGCCATTTGATAAGTAGTTACATATGTGGTCAATTTTATTCTTATAAATTATATATTTAGTTTTAAAATTGTTTAAATATTTACAATCTTCCAATTCAGTATTACAGAAAGTACCAAAAGGTTCCTTTGAGATTTTGTATTATATTAATTTAAAGCACATTAGACTTCCTTCTAGGTAAACAAACGGAATTCTTAAGGACTCCCAAGTTTTAATTCCTCGTTGTGAAGATTTACAATTAGATAAACAATGTATATAGTATAGTACTTTTTTAAAAAATTTTCATTAAAATTGTAAACCACTTTTTATTCAATAAAAAGTCATAAAAAACAAGATCATCGCAACTAAAAAATAAAATTTTTGTTTAAATAATTTAAAAAAAATTTTTTTTTACGTCATTCGATTCGGTTTTGCATTTTATTTCAAAAAGTATTAAGGTACTTTACTCGAAAATTGCATAGTTTAAGAGTTACGACTTTTTTCCCGAATTCCCATATACTCGACACACTGTGCAACGGTTAGTTGCTTCAGTTCAATGTAGACTAGCATGGAACCCAGTCATTATTTTTAAAAATTTTCTTTACACTTAGCAAGTATGTTCTTTAAAAATATTATTTACAGTTTTATTAATTTTGTGAATTACCCATTACATTTTATTTATATATATTCTCAGACGCAATTGCTCTTGAAAATGATCCACACCTGGATCGAAACGTTGAGTTACATTTAAATATTCCTAATTTGCTTTGTTTTTGCTTTATTTTTGATCGAGACCATGCGCCGAGAACATATATTTGATTTATATTTAACAAAGATACACTAGTTTTACAGTTTGAGTAACTTCCTGACAGTATTTATCCGCATTTATGGTTTCACCTTTTTCTAAAAATGAATAAAGGTACAATACCCTTTGCTGACCACCATACAGACACTTCCGAAGATTTGGTTTCGGTATATGTTTTGGAGTTTCATCTGCGTCTAGCCAGTGTGTAGAACGTCGTCGATTGTCGTAGAGAATCCATTTTTCATCACAGGTAATAATCCTGTTTAATATACCTTCATTATTCTGTCGGAAAAGTAATGAAGAACTGATCTCCAGACGGCACATCTTGTTTCTTTCAGTGAACTCATACGAGACCCATTCATCGAACTTTTTTAGTTGTCCCAAAGCCTTCAGATGTCGTAAGACAGTTGAATAATGTATATTGGTTCTCTCCGCGAATTTCCGAACAGTTAGATGTGAATCCCTTTCAACTATATCTTGTAAATCTGAATCTTTAATAGCAGTTCGCTTATGACCACGAGGCTCACTTTCCAGAGTTGTATCTCCGGAACGAAATTTTTCAAACCAACGACTTATGGTCCGATCACTTGCTGCACCTTCACCAATAGCATCATTGATGTTTTTCGCTGCTAAGACACAGTATGTCGAAGTTTGAACTCGTTCAAGCAAATTATACGACTTTCCTTTTTTTCCATGGTGAACGAAAATCGATTTTTGAATCATGTACATTGTACAATGTCAATAACCTTATACTGGCAAATGCATGTACGAAATATGTACTTTTCAACTTGTACAACTTCAACGCCATTTATTGTAACAAAACTAAACTACAAAGGCGAGAAGTTGGCGAAACTTCCGTTTATAGCAAAAATCAGAATTCGATGAAATTTTGAAAATAGGTTCTTTTTTACTAAAATGACGATAGCCAGAAGGATTTTTGGCGCATCGAAAACAATTTTGTACCGATTTTCTATTTTATATAGAATATCTTCAATTAATTGTAAAAAGGAATCATCACCAGCCTAGTTCACCTCACACGCCATAAAAATTCACACATGTCATCTATAAACGAATCCTCTTTAGTTTAAAGTAATACATATATAAGGTAAACTTGAAGTTTTTCAATTTTCCTTTCCTTTTCAATTTTCCAAAGCGGAAAATTACATTCAAGCAATTATAAAATTGTTGACTCTAAGTCGTGGTTATTTAATCACAATTACTACAGTTGCAATTAATATATTTATGTTGCAATTCAATATAATCAACTCTGTGAATACAAGAGGTTGACTGTTATGACTGTTATATATATATATATATATATATATATATATATATCTGTTACATCCAGAACCTTTATAACATTTAGCCCGGCTAACGCGGCACGAATTCTTAATTTCCAAATACTATATCGTTCTCCGTCAAACACTTGAATATTTCGTTTTGCATTCATTCTTTCTTCCGGATCACCCATTTTTCACTTGAAATGTATGTTTTATAATCTCTGTTTATATTGCACTATTGTTTTATATTTTATTTCACATATGATTAACACGCACGTTATTTGAGCCCATAACTTATTGGATTATGTAATTTAATGAACAAAATTAACTGAACTTTATTAATAGAAGTAAATGAATTACTAAGCACAAAGAAAATACGTCTTTTTGGATTAAATGTCACACGTCAAGTGAGGATCACGTTGTTAGAAAAATAGAATGATGTGTCAAACAAATAAACAACAGTTTCATTAAACAAACTGAAACATACCAATATTGAATCATATCGAATCAATTAATTATTAATTATATTTATCGAATTAAATAATTATTACTTATATTAATCAATTAATTAATCAATTAATTAAATTAATTTTGACATATTTCAATACTGAGCATCACGTTCAGAGATAAATTATTAATAAATTCTAGAAATGGAGTGCTAGTCAACTTTCAAATACGTCTTTAACTGACAAACACATAACAGAAAACATAAATTGTACAGAATATTTTATGCTCAGCTATATAATACAATTTTAATTGTGACAATTTGAAAAATATCCTACTGACAATTAAAACGATATAGTAGCAATAGATGAACAATACTGCAAAGAGCAATTGATTTTAGGTTTTTTGGTTGATATTTTTTTTAGATTCAAGTGTATACTTTTACATACGCGTGAACTTGAAATTTATTCAGCAATGTATAAGAACAAGACCTCTTACTACCCAAAATTAAATTTGAATTTTTGTTTTATTGGCTACACAAATTTTAAGCACAAGACCCCTTCGCTAATAAAAATAAAAACAATTTAATCCTTTGTACTCGGAGCTATTTTATCTCGAAATTTAAACATTTCTTCCGACCTAGGGTAATTCCATTCTATTTATATGATTATTTTCATTTTACAGATATGAAATTAATATAGTAACTCATATTATATTTAAATGTTTAGTAATTGGTTAGATCTTAACATATTTAATGGTGTAAACAATATTTTGAATTATCTCTCTCTGTTTCCCTCGCAATCACCACACAAAAACTAAATTAAAAACTTGCGAAAAAATAAATGACACAAAACATTTTGGTACTTGAATTAATTTGAATAATAATTGGTAAATAGAAAACACTTTCTTAACCCTTAACTGGGCGCACCTATAAACTTGCGTTAATGGGCGCATTGGATCTTTTTCTGTTGATTTTCAAATAATTTAGCAATGAATGAAAATGTTAAAAACTAAGTAGACAAATTCCACGATAAACACGAAGCAAACATAATATATAAAACTGAAAAAGTTGTATACTATTTCATACCACTCGGGGTCAAATAGAGCACATGCGCTCAGTAAGTTAGATTAGAGTAAATACGGGCCAACTTATATCATGTTTGATCTTGTTTTAATCAAAATGATGCCAGAAACAAGCCAGTGAAAGTCTCATACAAAAATAATGAAAAATAAAGCATTTTGAATTGGTGTTACATTGTGAGAACAGTGGGCCTTTAAGGATTAACACTGGATTTACGGGACCCGTCACAATAACGGGTTCTAATATTCTTAAATTGCGATTTCTAAGATTGTAAAGATGCTTCCCTGAGGATTTATTTACCAAATTCATTTTTGTGGGCATATATTATTGGAAAAATGGCCAGTAATTTTGATTGACATGTTGACTTGTTATGTTTATAAAATAATGTGAAATAGTTATTTTTAGAATTCCGTAAACCTAGTGTTAAATAGCAGACGAAAGGAAAGTATTAAACGCATAAAAATCGGTCTTGCAAATTGCTGCTTGTGCACGGGCAGTGTAGGGCATTAATCAATTAAAATTTTAACCGATATATATATTGATTAATGTGTACGATTGAAAAAGGTAATCATTGAAAAATGGACGATTGATTCAATGGATTTACCAAAGTTATTCGTCAATCGTTGATTAAAAACAGAAATCATCAAAAAATTAGATCAATAGTTGAAATTAATCGTCACACGGTCAATCCATAAATTGTAATAAGTAGGCACATAGAGATGACAATATACCTAAACTCAGTTTACATTCTTTTCAGTATGTATACAGTTTCGATTCCGTATTTGATTTCGAAACTTCAGCAGTAAAGCATTAGTCAATTGTCCGATTGATGCTTACAATTGAAAAGAAGTAGGAGTGTAATTGTTAACTGCGATTAACGATTGAAGTAGAAATTTATTCGTCAATCGTTGAATAAATTTTCGCCCAACTCTGTGCATAGGCAACACCCTGTATAATAAAGAGGGCCGCACATAGCCTACAAGAAAGGAACGTCCGAAATACGCGAGAGCAGCCCACGGGCCGAAATTATGCTTCGATTATTCGTGTCTGGTGGTTGTGGTGGTGGACGAGGACGGGTATGGGGATGGGTATAAGGATGAGGGAGAGGAAGCCGCAGGTGGGAGGCATAACTCGACTAAGCATCTCCGCACAAGTCACCCTCACCCCTCTTTGCACGTGATCCATGCCGCTCTTACCTTTTCGCTGGTTTCTTTTTATTTCACCTTTCTTTTTACCCTAGACTCCCTCTTCTCTCTTTCCTTTCGCTTTTTCTTCCTTACCTTTTCAACCCGATTCCTCCCGACTTCTCCTACACACGTACGAGCCGTACGACGCGACCGTGCCGTGTCTTCGTGGCCGAAAATCTGGGTCCCGATAAGCAAACACTCGGCCGCGCCGCTCTATTATTAAACTATAAAATCGAAAGGGTCCCAATGGCGCAGAACCTATCGCACACCGTACTGCTCCGAGGTTTGACAGTTGATCGAGCCACGATACCCACGGCCTCATAAGCCCGCTCTTCCAGCTCCTTAGCTTGATTGAGACATCCCGATCAAACGAACGCGGAATATTCGATGCGAATTTAACCCGAAAATTATGCTATCGATCGAGCGTTTAGATGCAAATGCAATCATTCCCAAGAGATCGGTCTTTACGCGGGAAATCAAACATCGTTTGATTTTCTTTCTTTTTTTTTTATTATGCTATGAAACCCCACATGGGATTATTAGTACATATCTGTACATGCTAACATTACAATGACAACTTATAAACTAGGATAAGTAACATAATTAACAATTGTAGTACAACACTATAGATACAAACAGTGACATTTGAGAAAACTGTGAATAAGAAATAGAGGACAAAGAGAAGGTCCACACAAAAAAGCATCTATTGTATAAGGTGGATAGTAACCTTTAAAGGCGAATTATTTACAAAATTTTGTAAATTGTGTGAATACAATTTATACCGTTGTTAAGTAGACGCATTAACCCTTAGCACTCCGAATTATTTTTCAAATTTGTTGCCAACAAACTGATTTTTCAAATTTGTTACCAAGAAACTTATTTTTCAAATTTGTTGCCCACAAACTTATTTTTCAAATTTGTTGCCAACAAACTTATTTTAAACAATTCTGTTTACTAATTATGTTAAATATAGCTCTTAAACTTTGTTGTAATTTATATTTGTGGAACTTATATTTGTTTTTAACTAACAAATATAAATAAAGGAAGCACCAAATACATGTAAGAACCCGGTTTATTTACAGTTTTGTTTCTTCGATGTCGAGATTGTCCAGTCACACTCGACAAAGGTGTGCAAAGGGTTAATATTACACCTGACCATGTACGTCGTTTTCCGGTGTGAACAAAATTATTCTGCCGCGACGTGAAATGTTTAAGTATTCACTGTATTATGCGGCATTAGGTATACTTAGGCAAGGGATGGTTGTTAATAGATTTCGGATCTTCATGCAATTATGGCTTTTGAAAATTGCCAGGAAATGCTGGCATATAAAATATCACAGAATTTTGTACAATTTTGATTTCAGAAAATAAGATTCTATTTTATTCCGTTTTCTTGAAATTCGTCTACAAAAATTGAAATTGCATAAACATCCACAGTCTAGTTATTCATATTCTAATTCATATATTTCTTAATTATGAAACCTCCTTGGTTTAATTTTTTTGTACAATACTTGTACAATGTATAGATATTTGTACTTCTTTATTATACAGGGTGTCCCAAAAATGTTGTACTTTCTTGAAATTAGTATTAGATGAGTGCATAAGTTCGTGCCCTATTTTCATAAATGTCATGTAAACAAAAAATTATATTTTTTTCTAATTGTAGTAAAGAATGGCGACTATACAATTGATTAACACTTTACGTACCGGAAGCCTGTTAATAGGATTTTTAATAATAGTGCTGTACCATATGAAAGCATAGAAATTTTCTTTTACATTGCAATCTTAAATGAAACTATTATATGACGTAATTCAGGGTCACTTGTTAGTTCACAATGAAAATTGCTGTTGCTATTCAAGGTTCCATTAAGAAGTGTTCAACCGTGAACCATAGATTTTACAAAATTATTATTAATTTAACCATTGAATTTTATTTTCAGATCGGGCACGAACTTATGCAATCATCTGATACATAAAATATTACTGCGAGAAAGAAATCGTTTATAGATTTATAGAGTATAAGTAATCAAGAAATCATATTGGAACATAATTCTTATGACGCCTTCTTTTTTAGTATACAGTTACGAGTTTGTCTCATATTTGCCACCTGATATTCTCAGTTATTAAATACTCTTCGTTCACTTCTTATAAAGCAATGGACAACGATATAAAATTAATTTCTGCTTTAACTAATTTTCACAGCTAGAAATTAATGAGAAACTGCAACATGAAGTAAGAATATTTGAACTTTTTCGGTACTAAAATTCAACGTTCTCATTAAAAAATAATCATAATATATTGCTATTATAAACTAGCACGGGATAGTGAATTCTGCCGCATCAGATGAGACGCATTGGAATGACTTAATTTTCGGAGCCAACGGATGACTAAGGTAGAGCGAAAGAAAAATGACGTATAAAAATAAAGAAGGGCATGATTAGATGCAACTAATGCCACGCCATTGCACCACTCGATCTTTCGTAGCTCATTCTTTTGCCGGCGTATCCTGGTCACGCCCTTGTCCAAACGTCGGCGCCCCTAAGATGATTATAACATCATCCTCCTGAAAATCTACAAGCTCGTTATACCGCGTAGAACAATGATCCCCCTCCACTCATTCTTCTGCACGATTCAAAATATGTTGCTGCATTTCAGCTTTCTAAAGTGAACCGCATCAGAATAGCCATTTAATTGAGACACAACATTTTTAATATACCTGCACGAAATATTATCATTAAATTAATTTTAAAATAAACTAGCTGGTTATTGTTTTTTTTAAATTTTTCACCTAAAATACTATTAATAAAATTATTTTATATGAAATTTATTTCTCAACTTAAATTTCACAAATCAAATACTATTAATAAAATTATTTTATATGAAATTTTAAGAACTTCCCGATTCATTAGTTGCAGTATATTATTATCATTATTAACTTCCCGATTCATAGGGAAGTTACTGTAATTATCCCGAAAATCGAAAATCGAAATTTTTTGGGTAATTATTTATTAGAAAATGTTTGTACTTGCAACCGAACGGTACTATTTAATACTTTGATTTTGATCTCTGTTATTTCTTTGTATAATTTATATTTTTGTTATTATGTTTTTATTAACATAATAAACTATAATATGAACCAGATTTGTTATTTGTAAATTGAAACCTTATACTAAACCAAAAAATAAATTTTTCTCCTTAGAATATGTCTGAATCTGCAAAAAAATAAATGAATAAATAAATAATATTTACATTGTGTTTGTCCATAATTAAAAATGACATCATTTAAATAATTCTGTGCTATATAGGTCCATTACTAATTTTGTTGTAATGTATATTTAATTATAAGTAACTTAAAATATATTGTTTAATTAACAAAAACCAACTAACTGTTATAAGAATTTAATATAATCATATTTTATTCAACTGTAAACATATTAATTGATAAATATAGAAAAACAGGCGATTTAAAAATCCAAACAAGAAAAGTCTTTTTGGAGCGGAATCCATTGTTTGACAGAAAAATTTTCCGTTTTGTTGATCGCAAATATTTAATAGAAATTGTGTAAAATTTCGACGAACTTTGCTAAATGTGTAATTGCAATTGCAAAATTGCTTGTTTTAATAATTGATCGAACCTGTGCGTCGAAATCATCACACAACTTCTTTGACAGAAAGATGGAAAAAAGTCCTAGCTAACCATGGCTAATACTTTAATAATTAGGTAATTTATTTTGTTATGGAAATAAACGCTCATACTTTACGAAAAAATCGACATTAACCGAAACACCTATTACAACAATTGACACAACAAGCGCCTAGGTTGCCTCGGTACTATAAGCCCGGCTAGCTCAGTCGGTAGAGCATGAGACTCTTAATCTCAGGGTCGTGGGTTCGAGCCCCACGTTGGGCGAATTTATTTTTTATACTTTTTTTTATACACACGGCATTAATTTTTGGATACAGGTGTAATTGCTTTGTTTAAATATACTATTAAGAATGTTTGAGATGTATATAATACATATATAATTGGATATTAATAGTAATAGTTGTTTAACAATACTTTTTAATTGGATAATTAAATTGAAATAATTGAACAGTTAAACAATACTTATTTAATTGAATAATTAAATTATGTTTTTATAGTTGACTAAAAAGTACTACATTAAACATTATAAAAATTAATTATAGAATATTAGGTTGGCAAGTAGCAATAAGTTCGTGACCTCTACATTTTCTCAAAGAAAATCATTAATATATATAATATTTTTTAAGCACGATTATGTTATATCAAATTAATCACAAAATTCAAAACTTTCCAATGATATACAGTTCAAAAGGTCATTATAAATAGTTACAATGATACAATAGAAGAATTACGAAACAAAAGGTAGCGAATTTAGTTGCCAACCTAATATATTAAGAAACAGCTATGGCGTATTCGATTTCGTAATAAAATTCTTAATGTTAGGTTTCCAGGGTATTTTACTTTTATTTTAGTATTAGTCAAGCATTTTAGATTATTAATTATTGTACTTCGCTGAAATGCACAACCTTCTTAAAAATAAATATTTCGTTATGTCGATCGTAGATTGTTGCTAACAAACTTTTAATGATTTCAGCGTTGAAATCATTAAAAGTTTGTTAGCTATAAAATATTTAATCTCTATATTCGTTGGTATGTTCGTGTCTTATCTAGGGTGCGGTATGTAAGCATTCTCTGTATGACAGGAACTAAAAATACATTTTGGAATGTCTACGTAGTCAGATACAATTTATATTATTGTTACTGAATACAAATATTATGATGTGTGTCTATCAACACGGTCCAAGACTCGGCTCATTTCAAAGTTTTAAATGACAAAACTTAAAAATATAAATTATATGAAAATTATAATTATTATATAGCTTTAAATTATAACAAAGTAAAAAATTTCTGCATCAATTGCAAGACACAAGAGCTAAATATATTTTTATATTTTTCGCTATTAATGTCAATGTTGTGAAAATAATATATTAATCTTCTTTAACTCTCCTAATCTTTTCAATGTTTTAAATTTCACCGACTTACTTTTGTCATAAATGCATAAAATCCGGAGTCTACGGATAATTAACATCCAGTATGTCAAATGTAATACTTATTTTCACTTTTTAAAATGAATAATTCATTTTTTTAAACATATGATCAATTAAATTAAATATATGATCAATTCTAATAATTCTCACGAATATACTATTCTTACGTTATCAATGTAGTTAAAGACAATGTAGACATAGTATAAACAACAATTTTCTGCTTCTTCTACAAAATCATTAAACACAGTAACGTTCTAATAATTGCATTAGGAAAGACATACAATAAATGTTGACATAATTATGACAGTCTTCATGTAATCACATTTAATTAAAAAGGCAAATTGACAACATTTAATTCCGTAATTATTGTTAAATTAATGTCAATTGTTTGCGAGAAGTTCGCAAATTGCATTAACGTATTTTATATTTTTTCTGGCCCCGTCACAAGAATATAAATAATATTCTTTATTCAATTAAATACCAACGGTATAATTATTAGACAGATGAAGTATCAATAAAGGATCTTTCATCTAACTGTGATCCCTAGAATATCTATTATATTTTTGATAAAGTAAATAGATTTAACCTTCACCTTCGAAAGTTCGTAGCGTTTTTAAATGAAAATTCAAAGAGAAAATTAAGATATTTATTCATATGATAAGACACATGAGTGATTAAGATATTTATTCACATGATAAGTCACCTAAAAAATGAAAGAAAGTAATAGAAGAGAATGGAAAGTATGTTGTCGAACAATCCTACGTATAAATATCCTAATTTTATCTTTGAGTTCTAATTTAAAAATGTTACGTACTTTTGTTCCAACCCAACACTTTTTGGTGAGCTTAGTGATGCATCACAAAAATATTTGTAGTTGTTTAAGGATGTTCTGGCGCTATATAAAAACACAACAAAATTTTTGAAAATTTGACAAGATATAATTCTTACTAAATTAATGCAATTAGCAAAGTTTGGTTTCGATTCACTGCACCGTTTAAGAATTATAGCAACTTAAAGTTTTCACATTTTAACACGTCTTCTTATGGAGAATTTATAAAATTCCACTTCAAACCCTATTTAAATCTTGAAAAAACGCAACTAAAAACTCCAGTTTTTTTATATATAGCAAAAATTATGTGTTTAATGATGTTCAAAATTTCTTAGGATTCACTAAACAGTGCCAGAGCAAAAAATTATAAACTGTTACAAAACGTGAAAATCGTGTTGTCATTTCACTAGCATGGTCACGTTTTTTATTATCAGAACATAATTTTACGCAAATTTCACATGTTCGTTTTCAATAATAAATATGAATATTACTTTCTGAAGTATTTTTAATTTATTTCAATATTTATTTTTAACTTTTCATTGCGTTTTCTTGAAATTCAATTCAGAGGGTACAATTATTCGCAAAAGTCACTTACAATTTTTAATAATATGAAGAGACATTTTGATTAAAAAATAAATATAACATGAAATTCGCTATTTAAACAAAAGCTTTTTAAATTAATCTATTTTTCATGCAAAATATACTCGTGAATGGCTTTCATTGCCAATATATTGATGGATTTCGAATTTCTTGTACTTTTGTCGCCCATTGTACCTCCAGTACCTGTTAGAACACTTGATGGCACAAAATATAAACTTATTTAAACAATATATAATAACTTCATTTTACATATTCGTTATACAATGCTTACACAATACTAGTCAAGTTAGTCGAGTTAGCAACAGAATGAAAATACAAATTTCAGAACATCAGACATCTGCTCAACTGAAGAACTTCGTGATTTTTGTTCTCGAATTTTATCTTCGTCTGTCTGAAGAGGACGGAACGTTTCTCGCCTTCTAAACAAAAATTTCCACCTTTAGAACGTTGAAACCACTTCCTGCAGGTTCGAGATGAAAGCGCACTTTCTCCGTAAACAGCACATACTTTGTTCGTGGCGATTGTTATTGAACTTCCTTTCGGAAATACATACAACATAAGATGTCGAAAATGGATACACATTTCGCTCATGATTCTCCACTGCTACGAATCACTGTGTTCACTGTTTCACGATCTTATACCCACGAAAACCTTCTCTAGACTGGTCCCGAACAGCTATTCTTGAGTGCATTGGTCCCTTATCGCCGTATGTTTATAAATCAACGCGTGAAATATACAGGGTGTCCCACATAAATGATAACACCTAAATATCTTTTGTATTTACAGTCCTATCAGTAAACTTCAGAGGACAAAGTGACGCTATTGCAGGGGGGCAATATAATAATGAAGAAAAAAATTTTTTGTGTCGTGTTTTTAAATGAAATTGCAATGTCACCGATGTTTTTTTTAAATGGAATAGTATATTTTTTTGCGATAGCATGATAGACAATAAAAACTGAATTTAGTGGATACCACCTTTTTGACCTTGAAATGACCTTGATATGATATGTAAAGGTCAACCCGACGTAAACAACGCGCAATCTTTGCTGAAACACGTAAGTTTTAAACTTCCACATTTCATCCGCTTCAACATGATTATTCTTGCTCAAGGTCATTTCAAGGACAAAAAAATTCAATGGTTAAATTTTAAAAAATGCAGAGCTTTATTAGTAAATTCTTTTCTAAAAGGACTTAACCCAGACCATTCTTTCCTAAAAAGAATGGTGGCTACATAATTAATTAATGAAGCTATATTCTTAAAATTTAACCATTGAATTTTATTTTTAAATCGGGCACAAACTTATGCAATCATCGGATATATACCCGAAAGAATTAATTTGATGAATAATTCCTAAGGGAAACATTTTTACAATCTTAATAATTGCAAATTAAGAATATTGGGTCATTCTGAGGGGTCTCGTAAACCTAGTATTGAAGATTGTAGTTTCCCCTTTATAACGAATATTAACAAATTACTGACCGGTGATTATTGCATAACTTTGAAAAATCTCTGGTACATAACTAAACACTTTCTAATGGATCCATCATAAGCAACAGCAGAATTTTCATTGTAAACTAATAAGTCACCCTCATTATGTCATTTAATAGTTTCATTCAAGATTGCAATGTAAAAGAAAATTTCTATGCTTTCTTTTGGTCAGCAACCTTTTGAATCAGAAGAGTCAAAAATTATAATTTACAAAATTTCAAAGTTTTTAAAGAGGCACAAAATTTTGTCTTGCCAACAATAAATAGTACTCGCATAAATAAAGTTTTTTGATAAAAAAAAGTAATCTATTTATTCATAAGAAAAAATATCTATTTATTCATATATAAGTAGTGTTTTTCACAACAAATTAGATCATATATATATGGCATTATTAGATAATTACATATTATTTAAGTAAAAAATTAAAACAATTAAACATTTACTTACAACACTAACTTGTACTTCAAACAATTGAGCAAACAAATTGAATGGGAGAGTTGGCTTTGCATTGTTGTTCAAGTAGAAAATTTGAACTTTACTAAACAATGTAACTTGTACTTAAAATAAAAAAAACAATAACATACATTTGAGCAAACAAATTCAATGGAAGCGATGGCTTTGCACGGTTATTCAAGCAGAAAATTTCAACTTTACTAAACAATGTAACTTGTACTTAAAATTAAAAAATAACAACAACATACATTTGAACAAACAAATTCAATGGGAGCAATGGCTTTGCATGGTTGCTCAAGTAGAAAATTTTAACTTTACTAAACAATGTAACTTGTACTTAAAATAAAAAAAACAATAACATACATTTGAGCAAACAAATTCAATGGAAGCGATGGCTTTGCATGATTATTCAAGTAGAAAATTTTAACTTTACTAAACAATGTAACTTGTACTTAAAATTTAAAAAAAAACAATAAAATACATTTGAGCAAACAAATTCAATGGGAGCGATGGCTTTGCATGAGAAAGTTTGGATAAAGTGGTGAAAAGCGAATACAAATGGCTGACAGATAGAATCGGTGCCTAATTCTCGTTAGTCGATTAAGAATGATTTTTTTCTAAAATAAATAATATTTGCGTATAATAATAAGGAACTAAAAAGCCGCAGCTTCACATCCAAAGAGCTGCAGGTTGCCAACTCCTGGTACAGCACAATTATTAAAAATCTAATTAATAGGCTTCCGGTAGCTAAAGCGTTAAAAACTTGATTTACGTTTTTCACTCGTCGCTTTACTGAACTACATATGTCAAAATAACAGAAGATATTCGTTGGGTCACGTGGACAATGTTGTTTTGTAATACATTAAGCTTCCCCGAGCGTTTCGATAATCAATACCATCAGGATAACATTTTTGAAACGTAATCCCTTCGGCACTTCTGTCACCAATTGTAGGTTTCAACCCTTCCATAAATAATTCATTTATTCATTTATTATGGATTATAAATCATTTACTCATTTAGTGCTTTCTTATTGCAGTTTCGTGTACAATGTAGACATATCAATTATTATGGTCGCGCAAGAACGAAATGCCGCGCCGCAACCATAAAATTGATAACGTGCCTCGGGAATTACATGTTGCCGTGTGTTACCGTCTACATTCTAGCAACTGAAAACATATTGAAAAAAGCTGGGATCGACTGGCAAGAACCGCGGAATTAAGCTTTTAGATTGAAGCTTTCAATGATAGACTTTATGTCAGCCGTGACGCACGTTAAAAAGGAACAGTCGACGTAATTGCTCCGTCGTCATTTGACACAAAATGAAGCTTCTGATGAAGGGGAGGTCCGGTCAGCGTGAATGAAAGTAGTTGCGCGCAAAAAAGTTCTGGAACGCCGTCCGGTTCGATATATTTAAGTCAGTGTAGAAGATAAGATCGGCGCGCTTGACCGATCACCGTAGAGATCACCGGTGATCGAGGATCAGCGCCGATTGCCCTCGATCACTCTCCTCCTCTCAGTCTGCTTATTATTTTATTGGCCCTCGTCTATTTCTTTTGCCACCCCACGCTCGCTGTCCTCCCATTTTGTTCCCGTTAATCATCTCGACGTCGCGCGAACGAGTTTTATTTAATTGGTAGTGGACATTGAATTAGAATTAAACATTACGTTCTCGAGCAAAACAAACAGAGACACACGCAGAAAAAACATCCCGTAACGATTACGAGTTTTCTTTCAACTTTTGTGAAATAAAACGATACGCTATATACAAAATGTTAATATTCAAATGTTGATCATTTTATAGAAATTAGTTTATGCTATCGACGCACAGGTTTCATCCAAGAATAAAGACAAAGCAATTTTACAGTTTAAAAAATCCTTATTAACGTTTCGATACAAGTATGGACCATTTTTAACCAAAATTTTGCGTCTGAAAAATAGTGAATAATATACTGAGTGTTCACAAGATCAATAATAACCACAACATAATTTTTCACCGTACTCGCTATGTGTAAAAAATTGTTTATAAGTGTATAAATTGATGGCTGGTTGATCATTTCGTTCGGAAATTCAGAAATACTGTAATAATATATTTTAATTCTTCTTTTTTTCAAAATGTGTTATCATCCGCAGTCGATACACTTGAAAATCTAGATTGAAAACAGAGTTGGGCAAAAATTTAATCAACGAATGTTGAATAAATTTCTACTTCAATCGTTAATAGCAATTGATATTTAAACTCCTACGTTAGTTGTTAATTGCGGTTAACGATTCCATTCTTTTCAATTGTAATCAGCAATCGGATAATTGACTAATGATTAACTACTGAAATTTCGAAATTAAATACGGAATCAAAACTGTATGCATACTGAAAAAAATGTAAACTGAGTTTAGGTATATTGTTAGGTATATTGTATGTGCCTACTTATTACAATTTATGGATTGATCGTGTGACGATTAACCTCAACAATTGATTAATCAGTCTCTGAATTTTTGATAATTTCTTTTTGTAATCAACGATTGACACTTAATGTCATCAATTGACTGAATCAATCGTCGATTTTTCAATGATTACCTTATTTAATCGTACACATTAATCAATCAATCTTGGTTAAAATTTAATCGATTAATTCCCAACTCGGATTGAAACTTACACGATGACCAAAAAATTTTCCGTATCAATACACCGCAATCTGTAGAACGGTTTCTCTGTTCCATCTCTCAGAAATAAGAAAAATAAAGATTTTACAGTATTGTACATTGTTCCTTAAAGTATTCATAACTATTGGCAATGAATTAAATTGTAATAAGTGTTATCGCGACTTTGATATTTTGACAGTATGCATTTATTTAGTATCATGTATAAGATGCTCTAAATATACACAGAAACATAATCAAAAATACACAAATTCTATTGTATAAGTAAATTGTAATGTATAAGAACAAAATATAAATAAAATGTAAAAATAAGCAGCCTTATCTTAATGGATGGTGTTTAATAACCACTGTTAAAGTGTACATGAAATACAGTGATCCGAATTAATTCGGACGGTCTAAAAAAGAGAATCTCCGAGATTGCTGATACTGCACGCAAAAATTTTACTATTGTTTCTTAGTAAGAAATCCCGAACATTTTTGGGAAACCCGAAACTTTCAAGATCTCGTCCCGATCTTGAACATCGTTCCCGATCTCCCACGCCTCTAATAAATATAAAGGTTAAATTCTTCTCGATCGAAAATTAGTAATAAAATAAATTGAATGATATCGGCACTAGGTTCGATCATTTTTAGAAAACAACAAATGTGCAATTATTTAAGCATGTTTCTAACGTTTCGATTCCGATGTGGATCTTTTTCAAACAGACACTTTTGCGTCTGAAAAATATGAGAACAATTAGACAAGAAAAAAAAAAGAAAAATTTTTTTCACATAGAAAAAAAACCCAAAAATAAATTTCATATACGTACTTGTTGTGTGAAAAATGGACATAAACATTTTAAAACAAAAATTAGTGAGTTACGTTTGAACGGTAATCTAGCCCATGATGGTAGATATGTAACTGAAACATGTGCTGTTTCAAAGGTATAAAGGCTATGACATATATCTGTGTAACTTGTTCTAATAAATATAATAGTGTAAGGAATAAGCCGTATTTATTTGTAAAACAAGACACACGCATAGCCCAATCGTTGACAGACGTGTTGTTTGTCGCGGTTGCTCGTATCGAACTGATCTTCTTTTTTACAATTCGTTGGCAACTACAATTTTACAATTCTTCTGTTCCGATTATCTATTTTATAAATTTAACTATACATAGGGTTGTCTGTTAATGCACACACATACATACATACAATACATACACATCATTCGTGCTTTAATCCTATAATAGTAAGGTAGGCTCTCCTAGACTCCGACAAATGAATTTTAAAAACAGCCTTGTTTTTAATCAATTTGGGATAAAGAATAACACATGATAAAAAGTAAACAAACAGATTTAATTTTATTCGTATAAAAATCCTTTCCAAACTGAAGCTGGGGTTAGGAAAAAGATCCACATCGGGACCGAAACGTTAGAAACATGTATTAATTGCACATTTGTTGTTTTTCTTCTAAAAATGATCGAACCTGGCGCCGATAACGTTTAAAACTTTAATTATGAAACTGGGGTCTCCGAGACCCCACACTACCTTGCGAAGGTTCTATTATTACGTATTTTTTTAAAGACCAGTCATTCCGACTGGTTTTGGTACAAATAGCTTCGTCTTAACTGTTGTTAGTTCTCTTAATGTTAATCAGTTATTCGTTATTGCTATCATTAATATGCACTTCGATATTCTAACAACAAATTCCACTCGAGTGAGTTTCGAGCGGTTAGGCGTAGCGTAGGTGGAAACATTTCAGTCTTAATTTATGAATGAACGTTTAATTCACAGTCTTGAGGCAGTAGATACGTGAATTGCAATTCCTCGATAGTGTAGAACCACAGCAATTGCGACGTAGCGTCGATTCCATAGTATTCGTTGATTAAATGGTGCCATTAAGACGGGTCTAGACAACCTAGTCTGCTTATTTAGCAAGCTAGACGAACATATATTTACGCCCACTTGCTAAATATTGCATCGTATATACACATATACATATTTATAGGCCTGGTGTATTAACTTACTTGGAAATATTATAGATTGCTGGCCTTTAATCTCTCGTAATAATATTTAACTTCTAATCTTGCTGTTTCCATTATCATTCGAAAACTAAAACTGAAATTTTCTGGTCAATTTACTTCTAGCCCGAATCGATTTCACACTCGTCGAACACGTTATATATTATATAACAAATGAGAATGCATAAATTTCGTGAAATTAGTGTGTGCCTGCTTTCACGTTGGTACTTTCATTGTCGTCACGTAGTTAACATTTCAAAATGTGATGCTGCATTTCGCTCTTTACGTGAGCAGTAAGTGGAAAAATAGTGGAAAAGTAGAAATAGTAGGATGTTACATTTATTAATGTATACGTACAGGGTGTCCCATTTATATCGTACCAGTCAAATATCTCCGAAATTATTGATGACACAAAAAAATGTTTCATAAGGAGAAACTTGCTCTGTCCCTCATGGATTTAGTTCAGACTTTACAGAGTTATAGATCTCGTTCCTCTGATTACGAAAATACCCCATTGTAGGGGCAGACACTCAATAGTTTTCGAGATATTTGCAATTAAAGCAACGAGCTGAACTGTTACGCCATAGCACAGTGGTCCAGATGCCCGGTTTTTGTAACCAAAATTCAAAATGATGTCATAATTTTCTGAAAGTTGGTAATTAGGAGTTTTTGGAGTCGCGGATAACGAGTCTGACATTAAAAATTAAAAATTTTTTACGGCACGGTTATTATGGCGATCTAGATGACGGTATTTCGTGGCCCGATTAAAAAATTTTGTAAATTGATGTTTTTCATCATTTTCATAGAACAATATCATTGAGATACTTAATGCCATGTTTTTTAAATTAGTATAATCTATAGAAAAAAAAGAAAAAATACGTTGGACGCCTTTATTAAAATTAATACAGAGTTAAAAGTTGCAAGAGGGAGCAGCTAAACTTTGCATATTCTTGTTAACAAACTTTCGTACAAAATAAGTCCAAAGTTTAGCACTTTTAAGCATTTTTTTAAAACCCTTCTTAAAGCTTAAGTTGTTACAAACTTGGAATATTTGTTTATGGATTAAAAAATGTTTATGATGGCATTTAGAACATAAAGTACATCTACTAACATATAAAAAATCATAATTCTAACTTGTTTTCTGATATCCTATAAGTGGTATTTAAAACGTTTAATAGAATGTTCAATTTTATGATTTTGTATTTAGAACGCTGTATCTTATTATACAATTACCTAAAAGTGGTATTTAAAACGTTTAATAGAATGTTCAATTTTATGATTTTGTTTTTAGAACGCTATATCTTATTATACAATTACCTAAAATCAATAATATTTTGGATTTAGGAGCTTTGAAGAATTATCAATTTATAGCAAAAAAAATTTTTTTAATCTATTAATCTTGAAAAATTGAATTTTGGCCACAAAAACCGGGCTTCTGGACCACTGTGTACAGACCTAGGTTCGAATCCCTTCGTGGTGAATTATTTTTTATTTTTTTTTCATGGAAAATGCATTTTCAGTGTTAAATAAATTTTAAATAAAATGTTTTTATTCGCTAAAGGACTAATGGAAAATGATACATATTATATTATAGAAGAAACACTATCTTTATGCAAAATAAAAATTGTTTACTTCAATTACAAAGAACAAGAGCCCAATAGAAGCGATATTCTTTATTCTATAATGTGAATAAGTTGAGCCTAAGAAATGAATGTTCTCAAATTCTTTTAATTTGTCAACTGTGTCAAGTTGCACGTAATCGTCTTTGTCATAAATGCATAAAATCCGCAGTCTATTAATATTAAATGCAGCAGATAGCTATTTTCATAGCAGTTGTATGCTTTCGACTAATGTAAATTAAGCCTCGTAAATGAAAAAATAGGACTTTTAAGGGAAATAGCGTCATAGGTTGGTCTTTTATCTAGCGTTTTTGATTACGAAAAAATCCCATTGTTGTATTATCGAGAAATCAGAAGGCGAATCCCGTACCCTTGCAATCCTGGAAAAAGAAGTCTACCTCCTTTAAGTAATGAATGAGGTATTAGGTATATCAATTGCATGTTCATACAAAGAAAATAATGAATATAAAATGAAATTATTCTAGGTCGGAAGAAATGTTTAATTTTCGAGTTAAAATAGTTGCGAGTGCAAAGGGTTAACAAACTTTACAAAAAGTAGATTATACAGACATTTTTGGTACCTGAGTTACTTTGAGTGAAGTGGGTAAGTTTGGGAACAGCTTTGGCCCTGGGCCCAAAAATGAACGGTCCATAGCTGGAAGTATCAGCGTTTTATAATTTTGCACGCAACTTGAGGCCACGTTTTCGTGCGATACAGCGACGTCCCTACCGACGGATGTTCACGTGAATAATTGATACGTCAGCGTCGAATTGATGAAGTATCATTACTGGGCCAGTCTTACCGGCGACTCGCTTCAAGCGGCTCGTTTTAAACATTTGCGTCAAGCCTGCTTAATCCGATCGTTTCTGTTGGTCACGACGTTAATTTGACTGAAATTGCCATGTGTGTGATCCACTATAAATGAGCACCAGATGAGGATTGATCGAGGTTACATCCAACAAATTAATAGTTACTGAACTGCAACTCGTACTCCGGCTTTAACCACGTTAATGAATAATAATGTTTTGCAATTCGTACGACAGAACCGGAACGTTTGATGCATTAATGTACCGAATGCGAAACGTAAGAATGAATGCAACATATGCATTCTCTGAAATACGATTACCAAAACAGAAAGTCATGAAAATGTTACATACTGTTTGGACCTGTTATTAGACTGAGGATTTGATGTATTTGTGACAAAAATGGAGGGATGCAATTTGAGTCATTAAAAACTTTAAGACGATTTAAGAACATGCATATGTTATTTTCAATTTGTTACAATTGTTAAAGATAGAAATAAATTTTTATACGGTTCCCACATCTTGTAATTGATGAAGAAAATTTTTATTTTGCATAAAGATCCGCAGTCTAGTTGTTATTAATTTTCCACTATATTCATTGGAACCGAATATCTTTTCACTTCAATATTTTTCACACTCAAAATGTTATATTTAATACAAAAAAAACATGCTGCATTAACTCTTTACTTTCTGAACAAAAAATCGTACATAGAAACTCATGTTACTTAAAAACATGCCTCATTATTATTCACAACGTTATCTTTTTGGTTATTATTAGATTAGTGAAATACTAAAAATATGCACAATATACAATGTCCAAAACGTATGCTGCATGCATAATAAAAAATCATTTTTTTAAATTAATTAATTTTTCTTAACGGGGTAGATGTTCATTAGAAATAATTATTATATGTTTCTGGTTATTATTATACGAGTGAAATACTAAAAATATGCACAATGTGCAAACAATATACTGTATGCAAAGTACTAAAAATATTCTTTTTTAAGTACTTAATTAATTATTCCCAATATTATCATGTAACAACATGGAAGAGATGTTCCTTAGCAAGATGGATGTTCATTACAAATAATTATGTTTCTGGTTATTATTATACGAGTGAAATACTGAGAATATGCAAAATGTGCAAAAAATATATCGTACGCAAAGTACTAAAGATATTCTTTTTCAATTACTTAATTAATTATTCCAATATTATCATGTAACAACATGGAAGAGATGTTCCTTAGCAAGATGGATGTTCATTAGAAATAATTATGTTTCTGATTATTATACGAGTGAAATACTAAAAGTATGTACAATGTGCAAAAAATATACTGTATGCAAAGTACTAAAGATATTCTTTTTCAATTACTTAATTAATTATTTCCTTAGCAAGGTAGATATTCATTAGAAATAAATATGTTTCTAGTTATTATTATAGGAGTGAAATACTAAAAATATGCACAATGTGCAAATAATATACTGTATGCAAAGTACTAAAAATATTCTTTTTTAATTATTTAATTAATTATTTCCTTAGCAAGGTAGATGTTCATTAGAAATAATTATGTTTCTGGTTATTATTATACGAGTGAAATACTAAAAGTATGCACAATGTGCAATAAATATACTGTATGCAAAGTACTAAAGATATTCTTTTTCAATTAGTTAATTAATTATTCCCAATATTATTATGTAACAACAGAGAAGAGATGTTCGTTAGAAATAATTATGTTTCTGGTTATTATTATACGAGTGAAACACTAAAAATATGCACAATGTGCAAATAATACGCTGTATGCAAAATAAAAAATAATTTTATAAAATTACTTAACCACGACATCACTTTTTTCGGGTCCCACTGGTCTGCCCATTTTCTACAAAAATTACGAATTTGCATGAACCTCCGCAGTCTAGTTATCAAAAAGTTTCAGAAGTCTTGAGTGCTGCGAGAGTCCGTAGGTTACAGATTCGTCTCCTGAGTGTTTCGAATAATCTACTACGGTCTAGTCTAGTGTAATCTATATTTCTGAATTCTATACAGTGGCCAGTCACTCGCACGAATAACTACTGCTTATTCTTCCTCGAACAATAAGTAACGTCACAGTGGATCGCACAAAACGTCCGTGAGTACCTAACGTCTGGGTCGGGCTCGGATCGTAAAGAAAAAGGAAAGAAAAGGGATCACGCATCGGGTATGCGTTTTGAACAGCGTTAATAGCGGTTTTTTCGTGGAAAACTATCTCATCTGGTAGGACAGTGTACAAGCGGCTTCTCGGCCGTGTACGGAGATAAAGGGAAGATACCCTTCATCGAGGCTAGCGCCGCGGTGCAGACTAGCTCTTCGACATTTTCTGGAAGCGTCAAATTTCTTCTGTTGTCGAACATCTCGTACTTCGGCGGTCGCAGATAGGCGATAGTGCACGGCTCGGTTGCAGGATTTCTCAAATCTGAAACTGAAAGGAAAAGTGGATACATTTTCCCTCGTGAGCGAGCATGGCCCAGCGTCCTGGTCAATCTGGACTTTGTGCAGCTGCACAATCACTAGGAATGTTTCTGAGGCTTCGGACAGACCTAAACGGTTTGCCGAACCGTTTGACGGACCGCGCATTTCGCCAAACATTTCGCCGAGCCGAACGCCGCGCAGAACGGCGCGCATTGACTAACGGCGAACGGATAGGATTTGTGCTATTTACAGAATTTTTTGCTAACAACTGTGGAAACTGCAGTAGCATATACTACACAAAGAAATACAGAAAATGTTGGTAGTTTATTCAGTGAATTAAAGCTTATAAACTAGCTGGTTATTGTTGCTCGCTCGCGAAGCAATTACGGGAACGGATTTATGGAAACGGAAGAAGAATTGAGAAAGACAGAGGAGTTTACATGCCTTAATTTAAAACAGCAACTAAAGATAATAAATATTACTCAAATATTTTTTAAAAGAATGTATTTAGTTATTTATGTGATATTATATTACAGTGTTAATATTAATAAAAAGTTTATTTGTTTTAAATGTAATTATTTGTTACTGTACTCAGGATTTATTTAAAGTAATTTAACTATTTAACTAGTTTGTTTCTGTACGTTCGTATATTTCGAATTCTAATTCGCAATGTAATGGGTGTACGCAGTAATTGGTACTTGGCTGTTTTTTGACCGCAGTAATACGTACAAAATTTTATCGATTTTATTTTTTAATATTTTTTATGTCTTATTAGGTTTTGAAGCTCACCAATTTCCTTTTGTATTCAGAACATATTATTGTTCGTTAAAATGCTTACACATACAAGTATTACTATTTTATGATAAATTAGAAATAATATTAACATTAAACCTACCTAGACTTAAAAGTAACTGGTACATGATCCCTTATAAAAATGACAAGTTTAGAATTTGTGCAGCTCCTATTGTAATATGTGCACCTCTAAAGATATATATACAATCATTTCTTATGAAATTATTTCTGTTATATCAATAATCGTAAAATAAAAAATCCCGAACTGATCCTTTTGACCGGTGATGGCAGCTTTAGTGTTAAAATAATCTACGATCGAAGCGTGATACCCCAGTACATAATCGGTACAGCAGCTACTTTCAGGCAACACTCACCAATGTGAAGTTGTCATTTTATTTAACTTATTGTTTTAAAACAAATTAAAAAATGATTAATCGGTAAACTTACTTCATTGAAGAAAGGTCATAGAATTAAGATTTAAAAGTGTTTCTTAAAATATTATATTTTCAGTGTTTCAAGTTATAAATAAATTCAAATAATTAACTTCAGCCTTATATATTTATCGGGGGACCCAGTTGATTCTCTAAACAGTTACCCTAGACTGTTCAGTATAGCCAGGCCAGAGGAATTGACTCGACTTGAGGAGAAAAAGTTACCCCCTCTCTGCCAGTACTGGGTTAATAACGTGATATTGTGATACATACAGGGTGTCCCAAAACTAGTGTAGGAGCGGAAAATGGGAGGTTCCTTAGGTCATTTGAAGCGACATTTTCCTTTACAAACTTGGCATCCGCGGCTTTATTTAGGAGTTATTAACGAAAAACACGGACCAATCAGAGCGCGATCTAGACATGCGATGGCACGTTCGGCCAATTGTCTACAAAACATATATTTTAAATTTTCATTAGGGGCTCAAATAAAAAAGGTTAAAAATGCTTTCTTTATTTTTGCATGCAACCTTGTAAATTGTAATTTTGGAAAAAATCTTTTTTGCAGATCATTTAGTAAACCATTGCTTCTACTTGCTTAGAAAACATCAGGTCGTTTGGTACAATTATAACAAAGTTATACTGTTTTAAAGTGCGTACGAATACTTATGAGACTGACTGTACATCCCATTTGGTCATTTTTTTTTAACAATCAAAGACCGTCTTTTCGCGATCGCTTATTCAGTAAATAATCAATTTTGTCGATCGTAAATATTAATTTTAATACATACATCTCTTAAAACAGTTATAAATGGTGCCTTTTTTTACTTTCTGGTGTAATTCTCAGCAATTGCAATTTTTCCAAAATCTGTTTTGCATGTTATTTGGTATATCAATTCCTTCACTTGCTCAGAAAAAATCAGGTTGTTTGGTCCGATCAAAAAAAAGTTATACCTACTGTTTTACAATGAGTTAAAATACTTTCGTGGTTCACTGTACATACAATACGTTGAACAAATTGGTTTAAAGAAACATAATGTAAAACTAGTGGGGCATACAGCTATTAATGGTTTTTTTTTTATTTTGTGTGTGACTCTCCACGAGCCACACAAAGGACTTCCCGATTCGTTAGTTGTAAGCGATAACATTAACATTAGTTGCATAATTAAAAAAAAAATTTTTTTTTAATTAAAAAAATTACAAAAAAATAAAAATGAAATATATATAATTACGTTTGTTTATTCGGTGGAAAATTTCCATCCTCTCGTATAAATTGCATTCTTGAGTGAACTTCTTTCGAAAAAAACTAAAAAATCTAAAAAACTACTTGACCAATATGGACCAAAATCTAATCAGCTCTAAGTTACGACGGGGCACATCGATTGCATCATTCATCATACTGATCGCGTTGTTACTTTTTCAGAAAACGTTAACGAAAAATTTGATTACATACAAACGGCCATACGCACACACACACACATACTAACAATTGGATAAAAATCTGCTAAAAAATCGATTTTCGATTTTCGGGGTAATTACAGTAACTTCCCTATGAATCGGGAAGTTAAAAATAAAAAAGATTGTTGGGATTCGATTATTTTACAACCGTTAGAAGGTGTATGTAACCCCTTAATGGCCAGAAATTAGAAAGCTTTTTGTTCGATTTTGATCACGTTTCCTGGCAAATTGACCATTGTGCGGCGCGGCCTATTGTTCGTTTACCGATCGTAACGATCAGCCACTGACTCACTTTTAAACTGACTTCAACCGAGCGAGTCACTTAAAGCGCACTTAACCGAACGTCTCGTAAATACGAAAGAATACGAGCTTGGCTAGCGACGGCCTGAAAAAATGACGAAATGGAGCGGTGCATACTGATAGACCGAGAAGGAGCCTCAATTCGGGCTTGAAGATTAGGAGGCGCCACCGAGATCCACATTCTTGCGTTATTGTTGTCGCGATACCGAGAGAATACCATAATTGCCGGTCGGCGAAGCTTTGAATGCTTAGTACAAGTGGAATACCTCATTTAGAAGCGTCTGTGGAACCTTCAAAATCACTCTACTTGTTACCGTGGAAAATTTTAAATCAGATACAGTCACTCGGATTAATATCCGGACGCTCTAAAACAGGTGATATATTATATATAATAGTCATATTATATACAATTATAATAATAACATTATATATATTATATTATATATAATAGTCATATTGTATACAATTATAATAATAATATTATATACAGTAGCGGACAAAAGTTTAAGACCGCTCTAAAGAAGACGATAACTTTTTTAATATTGCACTATACGATCTGAAATTTTTTGGGAAGCTAAAGCAATTAGTTTACTACAGTATGTGAAAATAAATTTTTTCAAGAAGTGCGATTGAGAGGAATTGTAGAATAAGAACTAATATTTGCTTTTCGCAACTTTCTTATGCGGGTCTACATTGAAAATTTTAAAAATACATTTTGTTGATCCGTGTCAATTGTATGCACTGTGAAAGTTTCATCGAAATCGCTCGATGCGGATAAAACTGATAGGGATTGAAAGATGTGAGGAACTTTAGATTTACTGCAGTTATAGTCGAAATCGTTAAACGTTTGTAACTCAGTGTAACGTCGATCGATTTTGACGAAATTTTCAGAATATGTTTAATTGACGTAGATCTATCAAACGTATTTTTTTAATTTTCAATATAGGCTTACATAATGAAGTTGCAAAATGTAACTTTTCAGATTTTTTTACAATTTCGATCAATAGCAATTTTTGAAAATATTTTTTCCACGTCCTAGACTTTTTAAGAATTTCGAATATTAGTGAAAGTTGCAGTATATATTTCAAAAATTAAACTTAGACAATGGGTATACACGTGTTTCATTTTAATACAGATGTTCTTTTGGGAGTACTCGTGGCTAGAAATCCGTTCCGATAGGGTTACATCGTGCTAAAATACACACGTTATCTTAATCTGTTTCCAGTAAATATCTCTAGGAAGTAACGATAACATTGTTGATATCGATGTGACGCAACAATTTGCATCAGTAATACGGTGTTCGTAGCGTTTCAGTAAAGTAGCATGATTACGAGCGAATAAATTCTATTATAACTAGACTAGATTTGACGCATTTATAACACAAATGGTAGTTGCGGTTTAAAATATTAGAAACATTGAAAATTTTATTAAAAAAATTAAACCGACTTTCAACGCACTAAAAAGTATGAAATAATTTCCTTTTAATTTGTATTGAATGGTTAATAAAAACCTTGAAACATTGAAAGAAACATTGAACATTTTATTTAAAAAATTAAACCGACTTTGAAACGCACTAAAAAGTATGAAATAATTTCCTTTTAATTTGTATTGAATGGTTAATAAAAACCTTGAAACATTGAAAATTTTATTTAAAAAATTAAACCGACTTTGAAACACACTAAAAAGTATGAAATAATTTCCTTTTAATTTGTATTGAATGGTTAATAAAAACTGATAATAAAATAGATTAAAATGAAATATTAAATTCCATACAATCCGTTCGGAGGCGAAAAGAACGAAAATTGAAAATTTTCCAAATAACAGATGTTGCTGATTATGATTTCATTGGAATATAGTATAAAATCGGCAAATGGGGTTTGTTTCATAACTTTAAGGATACTTTAATAAAAAAAATATTTATGCTAGTTTCGTTTGGGCATTATGAGGCAAACATATAAAATTACGCATTGGAAATTTACTTTTTTAATTCAAAATCGAGTTAATACGCTGGTCGAATAAGAAACTCGAAAATAATTATTAAACATATTCAAAAAAATTGCATAGATTTTTTATCGATACAATGTACAAAGAGCCATATAAGCAAATCTTTTTATAATTTTACATGCAACTGTAGCTGTGTAAGAGGAGTTTGACCAGACATATTATTAAATTATTAAATTAAATATTATTAATATTTATATTTATAATATTATTAAATTAAAGCGATGAGCAAATAACGACGATACTTAAATATAAATATCTACTTCTACTTAATAACTTTTAACTCATTTTACTTGTTTTTCATAAACTTCAGGGTATTGTTAATGATGTAACATAATTGATTTCGGTCATTTAAACAAAAGTTAAAAATCGATTTTTGTCCAAGTTTTGGCCACTGTGAGGCACGGTTGCGAAGAGCGGGGAAGAGCCCAAAAGCGGAAACATTCCGAAACAGAGATTTAAGGTACGACCTTGTTGATTTGTTTACAGGTACCCTCGGCTGACCTGAATAGAGCTGTCGCTTGTATCTGAGGAAGAATGGAAAGGAAACGGTAGAGCCGAAGAAAACGAGAACTCATGCGCGTCGCGGCGACCGATCGCGGTCTCCTGGATTTGCGTTGCAGGTTGGCGTAAACGGACGCCACGAGCCCGTCCCGTTAGCGAGAGACGACGAGACGAGGGTAGTGGAAGAAGTACAGGGAACAAGGTGCAACAGCAAGAGTAGTAGTAGTAGAAGTAGTAGTAGGAGGAGGAAGATAGTCGTTAACAGTGAGAAATAGAACAACAGAGAAGAAGAAACGGAAAAATTCGCGCGAAGAGATCAGAAGACTAGATACAGCATAGGTTGCGAAGTAAATAAACTCGGCAGGGAACCGGGGCGAGGATAGGAGGTAAAGGAGGTGGGAAGATATCAAAAAGCAGAACGGAGAAGATGAAGAGTGAAGAGGCGTCGCCGAAGACACGGTAAAAAAAATCGTGACACGGGCGCGTGTGCAAGTCGCGATTTCCGAACGATATCTCTTCGCAGGTTTGCAGGTGTTCGCGTGCGTCCTTCGTGGCCTTGTTAGCCGAGCTTCCTCTTTCTCTAGATCGCCGACTCCCTTTATCATCCAGGCATCAGCAGTTCTCTAGCGGCCGCGAGGGGAGGAGCGGGGAAAAATAATAGCGCGCCTCGAGGAAATAGACGAAAAACAGGAAGGGTTGGGGAACTGGTACACGCCGGAGTAGGGGCGGAGAGAAGAGAGAAAGAGAACACCGGATCGGTGTTAATAAGGGGCGAAAAGATCGAGTGAACGAGTAGCGTAGGGGGAACGGAGCACGTTGACGAGCCACCGAGGAGCAGAGCAGTGGCACGACTGAAAGAGGGAAACGAAAAGTAGAAGAAGCAGCAGAAGAAGAAGAAGAAGACGAAGCAGAAGAAGAAGAAAGGTGAGACATACACGAAGTGTAACGAGAAAACAGAGAGAAAGAGTGAGAGAGAGAGAGAGAGAGAGAGAGAGAGAAAGAGAGAGAGAGAGAGAGAAAGGGAGAGAAAGGAAGCGAACCGGTGGAGGGATAGAGAGAGGGAGACACAGATAGAAAGGTACACCGAGGTAGCGAGAAGTAGCTTAGTTAGAGGGAAGGAGAAGAAGAAGTAGGGTAGAGAAGAAGAGGCAGTGAGACGGAGAGAAAGACGAAGAAAGAGCGCGGGGTAAAGAAGACGGGAGGAGAAGCCGGAAGGAGAAAGAGAGATAAGAGAAGGTAGGAAGAAGGGTGGGGAGAGTAGCGCGCAAGAAGAGAGGGAAAAGAAGAGGCGCGTGGTGGTCGTGGTGGCGCGGTAGTGGACGAGAGCGAGCGAGCATCCAGATCTGTCGCGTGCTGCGTCGCTCTGGGATGGGACAGAACCGGGACGACACGGTATGAAGCGGAACGGGACGAAACGGGACGACGGCTACTACTACAACTACGAGACGGGATAGAATGGATGCTGCGGGCCCGTGTGAGTAGCGAGTCGAGTCGATCCCCGCGCGCTGGTATTGGTTTCACTCTCGGCTGCTGCCGGGCCGTGTGCTGGTGTGTCGGTCTGCTGTTCGATCTCTCTACGAGAGCGAACCGAAGAGCGTGCCCGAACCGAGCCGGAGAAGAGAACCGCGGCACTCGTTCAGTAGTTTCTCGGACGCCGCACCGGCACCATCCGACCTACCAGATAACCCCAGTTGCCGGACTACCCCCGACCTCGTAGTAACACCAACAGACATCACGATCACGACACTGGATCGCTCGTTTCGAGGAATCGTATAGAAACAAGTTCTAGTCAAGATCGTATCCGGTGATCGGTTTTGCTAAATTTTTACCGAAGTGTTGTTCCGTTATTATTATTGTTGTTGCTGCTGCTGTTGTTGTTGCTGTTGTCGGCCCCCATCGTTTCTTCTCCCTTTTTTCTCACTCGAGAAGTAAAAAGCATCGCCGCTGCCGGTATCGCTCGCGGTCGCGTGGCATCCGGAAAATCAAAACGATCGATCGAAGGGTGGAAGATCCGCGACGATCCACCGGGCCCGGTTCACCCAGTCGATACTGCTTCGAACCGATCGGAGTGTCACACGGAGAGCTGTTCGGAGTCGCACGTACTCTTCTTCGTCGTCTCCACGTCCCCTCTTCGTTTAGCTCTCTTTCTCTCTCTCTTCTTCTGTCACTCTCTCGCTCTCTATCACTCTCACACTATTACTTTCGCAGTGATTGGTTATCAGCGGCGAACGGAGAGAGCATCGTACCACGAGAGGAGGCATCGTCCAGCCAGGTGTTTTCCATCGCGGTGACGAACGTGTTTCACGGGAGCAAATTGGAGGTCACTTGTGTTTCTCGGCGTTTCGAGGTGTTGCGCTGCCGGCCGGCCGGAAAGCCAGTGCAGTGCATCGCGCGCGTTAGTCGCGAATGTCGTGTACGTGGTACGCGCGCAGTGGTGAGAAGTGGTGGCAGTGATATACCCGCGAATATTTTCGCGAAAGAACATCGCGCGTGATTACGACCCTCCGCGACTCCGGAAGGATACACGGCTCCCACGGCACGCGGCTGACAGGAGGAGGGGAGTGCGGTCAGTGGAAGAAGAACAGTGATATAGACAAAGACAAGAGGATAGAAGGAGGATGAGGAGGAGGTGGTTGTGATGCTGGGAAGAGAGGGGAAAAAGAAAGAGAGAGCGAAACCCGTTAAGGCGGTACGAGTAACGTGTCGGTAGAAGTTCTTGCGATTGATAGAGGGACTAAGAGAGAGGGACAGAGCGAGGTCGACGAAGGTAATCGGTAGCATCAACCTGCGTGCTTGAACAAAACCGATTAAACGACGGGAGCAAGCAACGATTCTCTCGCCTCCTTTGTCGCTAATTCCATCGTCACTGCGGTTTTCGAATAGCCGTCGTAACATCGTGTCCGATCATCTTCCTCGCGGCCAATCCTCACCCAGGATCATTCGCAGTGTAACGAGTACCCTCGGCGAGATATCGTGTACAGGAAGTCGACGACGATCCGGTCGTTCGTTTACAGTGAGGATCTATCGCACGTCGCCTCGATGGTACCTCGTAAACCAATTCCGTGGTTTCCTATTTTCGCGAACAAGCCGTTCTGACTGGCGTGATCCAATTCACGTTGACCAGACGTCGCCGCTGCGCGTGTCGAACGGAGGAGGCGGTCATCGTCCGTCTCCATCTGCAGCAACGGCATTGTCGTCGACGTCGTCGTCGTCGTCGTCGTCGTCGCTGCCGTCGTCGTCGTCGCCGCCGCCGCCGTCGTCGACGCATCAGACGATCGGGTTAGTCGCGATCGGAGAGGCTGTCGGGACGGTCAGCAATAATGCGAGGCTACCGAAAACGCTGTGCATGGACGGTAACAGCGGACCGGCTGCTGCATCCTCAGCACTTGCTGAGAAACGTCCAAGAGTGTCTTCCCGTCGAACGAAATTAACCGAAATGAGGTGGACCCCAATTGTAGAATATAGTCTCCGTACCAGCGACACCCTGCACGACCAATCGACTCGCGTGCCGTGGTTCTGATCGAACGGTGCGAACGACAAGCTTTGGAATCATTGAGGTCTACGAGAGGCCACGGCCACGACGAAAACGACGACCAAGAAAAAGAAGAGGAAAAGAAGGAAGTGGAGCGAGTCGGTCGCGCACCGAGCAAAACGAACAACGGACGAAAGTGAACGAGATATTAAGATAACAAGCGGAAGAGAGTGGCGTGTAGATAGGAAGGAGGCCTCGGAAAGGAGTGTGGATGAGACCGTCATGCCCGCTGAGATCGACACGGGCGGGCCAAGGGTGCTGCACTGTGATTACCGTGCCGTTTGCCCGATACCGATCGTAACGTTAGCTTCCACCGAGTCGTCCCCGCGCCACGAAAATAGACCTATTCGAACGTCCATCGCGCGCCGACTACCGCCGATTAATTCGACCGACGATGGAGCCGTGAACTGCCGGCGTTACTCCGGCTTCACCTCTCAACGCATCGGAGGTACGTCCGCCGCGCGTTCTGGGAAAAGAGGATCTCGAGAGAACAAATCGTGCACCAAGCTCGATCCACCCGCGGAGACCAGTGTGCCCGAAGCTTGCGATCCCAAAGATCTCCAGCGAAATGTCTACTACCCGGAACAGCTGGAGTCCCGGCTACGCGATACCACAGCCGCCCCTGTCGACGAGCTCGAGGGACGCGGGAGCGTATCCTCGATAAAGAACAAGCGGACGATCCGAAGATTTCGACGTGAGCCGTCCAGGACAAGCGGTAACGATGTCGGCGACTCGCGGCATGGGGAACGAGGCTGCTGCTCGAAACGCGACTTCTCGGCCGAGAATTGGCCGCAGGTCCGTGCCGCGGATTGTGTCCGAATAGGGGAATCGTTGTTCTCTAGTCAGTCGAACGAGCCTCGCGCTTGGACGGACCAGACCTATGGAAAGCTCGTCTCGACGGGCACGCTTCCGTCCTTGGCTCCCGACGAGAAGAAGACGCGGGAGGAACAAGAAGAAGAAGAAGAAGCAGTCAGGACGAATTCCTGGAGACGCGAGTCGCGCGTCCCCAAGGTCGAGCAGACAGATCACCAGGCCGAGTTTTCTCAGGGCAGCGAGCCCGCGAGGTGTTCCCGTGCCAGAACGAGGAAGAAGAAGAAGAGACGCGAGTGCACGAACAGTATCCGGTCCTCGTACTTTCAGTTGGCCTTTCTCCTGTTCCTCGTCACGTTCGGTCAGTGCGGGCTCCGTAAATCGAGTGTGTTCAACGGTAGTGCGAAAACGAGCAGCACCGGATTGAGTGTCTTCGCGATTGGCACGGTTATTAGTGCAGTGAGTGCCGCGCCGGTTGATTTAATGGGCGACTCCGGCGCTAGAGCTGAACGATCGGCCAATTTGTCGCATATCACCGGCGCGTCCAGAAAAATACAGATGTACATCAAGAATCGGCACCTACAAATCCTGCCGGACGGCACGGTGAACGGATCCAACGACCACACGTCGGATTACAGTGAGTACACCACAGATTTCATTTTTACTGTTAATTACCGGTGTAAATCGGCATTCGGATACGATCCCCGCGCGAGCTGCCAGCTCGCTCATTCTCGATCACGATCGTGTGCGCCAGCGCGCACTCGCCACTGCTACTGGGACGATTGACCCTCTTCGTTTTGTTGGACTCGCACATCCGCATGCCGAGATTCAGGTTTGATCGATGTTGAAGATTGACGTCGCTTGTACGGTTTTTCTTTTATTTTTCCGTAGATAGAGAGATCTTGACGTTACTCGGTGTTTTTTCTTGGAATCGATGATTCGATTCGTTAAAAAATGCACATTTTCTGCAGTCCTCGATTAGCAACGCGTACGTTTAGTTCCGACGGAGGCGATTTTGTGCAGCGTGGCTTATTTGCGCGCGTCTCTCTCGAGGCTTGATCCGAACAAAGGATCAACGGGGACTCCTTCGGACCAATTGTCATTCAACTCCGTCGTTATAAATTCATAAACGTTCTGTATGCGTTGCGTGGATATGCTACATTGTCTTCTTCGAGGCTCGATGTTTACTTTGACCATCACCGTGAATCGAGGGTTCATCGTGAAGACGAGGTATTCTTCAATTCTAATTTTCCGAACCTGCACACGCAGTTTAGCTCATTTGTTTTCCGAATCAACAACTGACCAGCTGTTCCCTGTACTCTTTCATCGCTGGGTTTACTGTGCTTACGGTTTGCGCAGCATTTGTTTAAATGTACCAGGGAAATAAGCAGAAACATTTTCGCAACCGTATTTCACTTGACGCGTTAAATAACCTCGCTATAGAAATTTGACTGCGGTCTTAGAGATTCGCCAGTGAATTTCAATTTAACTTGATAACATTGTTGGTAAAATCGAATTACGTTACGTCGAATATATATTCGCCAATTTCTCGATAAAGAAATACTCAACCCCTTGCCCTACAATTTAGTTTAAGGGTTTCAGTGATTCGAACTTTTTTGTAGTTTAACTTAAAATTTAATTAAATTAATTTAACTTTCTAAAAACGGAGAAAATTTATATCTACTGTATGAATACGCGTTCTTTAATGCCTAGTCTGCGGATCTTTATGCAAAATAAAAATATTTTGCATCGATTGCGGGGAGCAGACGTTAATTGAAAATTCATGTCAATCTTTAACAGTCTTTTCACGTCGTAAACAACATAACAATATTCTTGGATTTTTTAATATTCATCACAGTTTTATATTTAACCTTGCCAATCTCTTAAAAAATGCATAAAAATTTGAAATCTACTAATAACTGTACGTTAACAAAATCAAAATAGAATTTTATCTCGGTTTAAAGGAAATTAATAACAATCATATTCATTAGAGTTTGTTCAGAATCTTCTTTACGAGCGTGATACGATATTGTAGGGTAAGGGGTGAATTAATTATTTTAATAATTGAGTAATTTTTAATTATCCATAATAACTGTCGGTTATAATAGTACTAGTTTTCTTGTTACTCCTTCAGCAAAAAAGTGCATCTTTGAAATGCATTAATTGATTTAATTTAGTATTATCTATATATATCGTCCAACGAGACGAGCAGTAAAGTATCAACGAGCTTGTTTACGTTTACAGCCTTGTCTCGTTGGACAAGGTATAATGTAGAGTCGTACAAAAATTGCATCTTAATAAAAATTTTTAATAAATTGAGGTTTCTTGAAGTGGATTTGAAACCCACTATATTTGAAATTTTTATTTATATGAAATTTTTGCCCAACTCTGAGTACATGTGATGTGGTAACAACGCAAGTTTGGCCAGATTGACAGACAGTGCAATGAAAAAATGAAAATATTGAAAAAAGTGGACAAAAAACACGTTCTCATTTCATGGAGGCAAATTTGAAGCGCATATTCCGTCGAAAATTGAAAGAACCACATTTTCCCATTCCATCGCGCAATCTATCATTCGCTGCACTCACCGATAAAACGACGTCGATTCGCGCAAATAGTTATCACTAGCCTGCGGATCTGAAAATTTTCAAAAAGCACTGGAATGTAAAATTCGATAGAATTTGGTACGGTTTTTATTTATTCCAGATCTACAAAGACCACTACCACTGAAAACAAGATTTTATTTAATTCCACTTTTTTAAAAATTACCTACAAAAATTCAAAATTGATCTGCAGTCTAGTTATCACTATACCATGAATCTTCCCACAATTTTGAGATTTAAAAAATTGAATATAGGCTCTTTCAATTGTTACTTTCATCAACGAGCTCTTAAAAAATTCAGTTGTTTGAATAATCCACTTTCCGCCGGATTATTGGTATATATAAAATTATAATAATGTAGGGAACCATTTAAAAAACTATCATGGATGATATTAGGTTGCACCAAAAGTTTCTTTCGGAATGTATTCCTTTACTTAATATTGCCATATAAATATCAGATTGTCCCAAAAGTTGGTTTTCGACTTATGCACATAATGGAAATTCATGTTAAGAAGTTCTAAAACACGAACATAAAGATTGTCGCATTGTTTGCATTTATTTAACAACATTAACAACATTATTTAACAACTTAATACATATGTCAAATTTAATACTAAAAATAAAATCACATGCAGACTATATGGAGCAGAGCACAAACAATACATTTCTGATTCTTAAACAAATTTCTTGTATCAGCTTGTTTCGTATTGTTTGATTAAAGAATTGCTTTCGCAGAATATGCAAATCAGTGTTCACTATAAATGTTATCAGTTTATTTAATGCTTCACTAGATTCATGCCAAGTTCTGTTACTTGAAGTATCATCTTCTTCATCACTTTCTGTTGCCTCTATTTCCGCCTGTGGACTCATTACACTTTGAATTATTGTATCGTCGATTATTCATTCTATAATTGCCTCGTTTTCGCCGGTCTCCAGCCATTCCATAATTTCTTCTTCGGAAAGTGCATTTCATAAATTTAAGGAATCACTTTGAATAACGTTTAATAACTCGACAACGGATTTTATGCATTTACGGCAGAAATTAGTAGGTGTAATTTAAAACGGTAGAAATATTAGAAAACTTTAATGATACTGTTATATTATTTTCAACCTATTGAATATATTAAGAAAAGAAATAAACTTCTTTTTCACTGCAATTTGTTGTCATTCGCATAAAAAATTCAATTTTTCTACGAATAATGCATTTAAAATTATTTTATTTTATTTTAATTTTCAATCAGTCAGTGTGCTGTATTTAAATGCAAATAAAGAGCAATTCTATTTTCATCAATAGACGGCGGATCTTTATCAAGAGTAACGTAGAAATTTATGTTCTCTCTTAACTCTTTGCACTTCGAATTATTTTTCAATTTTATTGCCAACAACTCTCTACTATTTTACGTGTATTATTTGAATTTACTTCACAGGACAGTGTCTTGACTGTTAATTTTTTATTATTTTAAACAATTTTGTTTACTAATTATATTAGATATAGCTCTCTCGAACTTTGTTGTAATTTATATTTGTGGAACTCGTATCTGTTTTTAACTTAAAAAAAGGAATTAAATAAATAAAGGAAGAACCAAATACACATAAAAATCCGTTTCACACTCGACAAAGGAGTGCAAAGGATTAATATGCAATATGTTCGCTCGATTGAAACTGACATAAAAGTATTTCTAAATTCGTCTAATGTTGTTAACACTAGGTTTACGGAACCCGTCAAAATGACAGATTCAGATATTTTAAATTTCTGATTATTAAGATTGTAAAGATGCTTCCCTGAGGAATTATTTATCAAATTTATTTCTCCGAGTATATACTACTGGAAAAATGGCCAAAAATTTAGATAAACACATGCTTGTTTATAAAATAATGTGAAATAGTTATTTCAAGAGCTCCGTAAACCTAGTGTTAATGTTTTCAATTACACCTACTCATTTTCATCATAAATGTATAAAATCCGCTGTCTACTTATCACGATTTACCGCCGAAGCATAGAATAAGTTTCCACCTCTTCTTTAATAACTAGATTGCCGAACTTTATGCATTTATGGCTTATGAAAATGTTCAAAGAAGGCTACAATATAATAAAATTCGATAAAATTTGGAACCATTTTTATTTCTTTTGGATCTACAAAGGCTATTCCCATTAAAAATAGGATTTTATTTCATTCTACTTTCTTCAAATCTGTCGACAAAAATCTGAAAATGCATAAACATATGCAGTCTACTAATAACTGTACAATAACAAAACGGAAATAGAATTTCATTTCGATTTACTGTCGAAGCACAAAATTAGTTTCCACCTCTTCTCTAATAACTAGATTGCCGAACTTTATGCATTTATGGCTTATGAAAATGTTCAAAAAAGGCTAGAATATAAAATTCGATAGAATTTTGAACCATTTTCAGTTCTTTTGGATCTACAAAGGCTATTCCCATTAAAAATAGGATTTTATATCATTCCACTTTCTTCATATCTGTCGACAAAAATCTGAAAATGCATAAACATCTGCAGTCTACTAATAACTGTACAATAACAAAACGGAAATAGAATTTCATTTCGATTTACTGTCGAAGCACAGAATTAGTTTCCCCCTCTTCTCTAATAACTGTACAATGACAAAACCAAAATAGAATTTAATTCCGAATTAGTTTCCATCTGACGAGCTCGATAATTTGGTAACGCTCTTGCAATCGACATCAACGCTACGGAATCGTAGTGCATACTGTGGTCCCGGCTCGTCGACTTCATCGATGACGTTGACCTTATTTCGAGACTCTGCTTCGGATGTTCGATGCTTGAACATCTCGATTGCATATTCGAGACGAATCGAATCGAGGAATTCCGACATTCCATGCAACCGGTGTGCGTCATTGGGTCGCTGCTCGAGATAACGCCACTAGGGAATTTGGACGCCCGCACACTGTGCAACGGATCGGACAAGAATTGCCTGAAACTTTCACTGATAACCGACAAGCTTGACGTGGGTCTTGCGAAAACGAAATCGAGACACTTTGTCGGTCGCTGAAGTTTATTGCCTGACTTTCAAGATCAACTCCAGCCTCGTAAACTTATTGCTCTGGATTTATTATTCAATCACATTTTGCGGAATATAAATTACTCGGGGCCTTGTATGTAGTATGCAGACTACGGACTTTACATATTTATTTTTATATATCATATAAATTAATTATCATTTATTTATTATTTATGATTTTTTTTATCACTTATTTATCATTTATTTTTATATATTACAAGCATATGAGTAGCTGTGTGTAGTAAGAAACAGGAGGAAGTTTAGAAAAATTTAAGAGTATTAAAGATGGACGCTCTCCTGAGTGGCTCGTGTTTGTTGCAGTTAAAACAAAACATTTTCAGTTTGTATAAAGACCCGGTCTAGTACTTATATGTACTATTTGATATGTTTCATGAAAAGCTTTCTCTCCGTATTGATTTCTTAGGATGTTCAATATTCACATTCTTTACATCACATGTTTGGCACTCAAGGTCACCCGAAGGTCATGCCTGAAGCATATTCAAATGTCTTTTATCAGCCGCCATAAGACAAGTTTTTCTGATAAAAAATTACGATGACCTTGAGAGAACTATGAAAAAATAGTATCTATCTCTCCTTCGATACCATTTAAATTGTGCCATAAACATTTGTTGTGTCAGTAAAAACAAACGAGGAGTTTAGGTGATCCCAGCTAAAGAGCTGGGCACCCTGTAAATTGTGAGCATGATTTGACCATATTACTAGACCTGTGATAAAAGGGAATTAACCCTTAGCAGTCCTGAGGTGCTTCTGCGGCGTCACTAAAAATTACTATATTAGTATTTAAAATATTGTTTACAGTATTAGATATGTCGGTATCTAATCAATTACTAAACATTTAAGTATTGTATGAGGTATTTATGTATATCAATTTCATATCTAACAAATTTAAAAAATCGTAGAGAATAGAATTGTTCTGATTCAGAAGAAACGTTTGATTTTCGAAGAAGAATCAGAATCGTAGTTATTTGTCCACACGAAAAAAGAAATGCAAACCATGCTCGAAAATTAGGTGGTACAGTAGGTCCCGATTATCCGAACCACCGATGTCTAGAGTCTCGAGTATCCCAACATGCTGCAGATGGACATAACTCGATCTAAGCCGATCCATATGCAATATTAGTTAGTTTGTAAGTTATTAGGTTGTTGTGTAGAAAATTAACTATACCATAGTATTAGGTTGGAACGAAAGTTCGTAGCGTTTTTAAATCAAAATTCAAAAATAAAATTAAAATAATTATTCATAGGTTTATTAAATAACATAATAAGTTATAAAAAAGAAATGGCTCAATTAATAGAAGAGAATGGAAAATATGATATTGAACAAATCTATGTATAGATATCCTGATTTTTATTTTAAGATCCAAAGCAAATGAAAATTGTATGAAATTCTATCGAAAAATGTTTTTTTAAATCTAGTATTATGAATCGAACATTTCATATGCAATCAACTCGTAGTAAAAATTGAATCTAGCATTATCACTAGACGGTAAATTCTTCTCGATCGAAAATTAGTAATATAATAAATTGAATGATATTGGCGCTAGGTTCGATCATTTTTAGAAAACAACAAATGTGCAATTATTTGAACATGTTTCTAACGTTTCGATCCCGATGTGGATCTTTTTCAAAGAGACACTTTTTCGTCTGAAAAATATGAAGAGAAAACAAAAAAGAAAAATTATTTTTGATATGACAACAATTATAAAGAAAAAAAAAATTTTTCAATTTCATATACATACTTGTGTGAAAAGTGGACAATAACATTTTAAACAAAAATTAGCGAGTTACACGTGGATGGTATTTATAACATATGTAACTGAAACATGTGCTGTTTCAACGTTAGAAACATGTTTAAATAATTGCACATTTGTTGTTTTCTAAAAATGATCGGACCTAGCGCTGATATCATTCAATTTATTATATTATCACTAGACTGCGGATTTTCATGCATTTATCGTTTGTAAAAATTTAAGAAAAATGCTGGACTATTAAATTCGACAGAATTTAGTACAATTTTGATGTATTTTGAAACTACAATTTGGTCCCACATTCTCAAAATTTGATAATTGCATAAACATCCGCAGTCTGATTCTAAGCACTGAGTACATACTAACTGTTCCAGTATTTGAACGGTTTGTTTTCCTGTTTTGTTCGGATAATCGAGGTGCTATTGTACAATTATCCGTGTAAAAATATTTCTCAATTCCATGAGATTTTGTTAAAACTATTTTGCACGTTGTTTCGGTATCCCAGCGGTTTTATTGTATTTAATTGTGAAATTTTGAAAAATTTCATGGTATATCGGATGAACGACTCGATAAAAAAAGTCATGTTTGCTACGCGGTCTTAATCGATTCGGCGGAATTAACAGGAGAATGCGATCAGGACTGTGACTGGGGCGAGAGAGCTGATCCAAGAATATGCGCTGCCTAGTACATGTACCTCTTCTGATCTAGTCCACACTAACATTTGAAGCATCGATAGTCTCTGTCGGTAGTGGTTCTAAATTCACGTCAGCCGATCGAAGTTTCTTTTTTGAAACCAGGGTGAATACCTGAGCGGCACTAGTGAACTATCGTGTCACTGTCTCGCTTATGCGAACGCGTCGTGTCACAATCCCCGAGATTTACTTTACCTAACGCATCCCGCTCGAGCGGACATTAATCCCCTGACCGTGAATAATTACACGAGCTATTCCAAAATGATTAATACTTTCGACTCGGAGCTATTTTCATTCTAAAATAAAACATTTCTTCCGACCTAGAATAATTTAATTCTATATTAATCTGTTTCGTTGTATGAATATGAAATTGACGTAATACCTCATACATTACTTAAATGTTGAGTAATTAATTAGATAGCAACATATTTAACCCTTTGCACTCGGAGCTATTTTAATCCGATAATTAAACATTTCTTCCGAACTAGATTAATTTCACCCTATATTAACATTTTTCTTTTAATGAATATGACATTGACATAATACCTCACATATTAATTACATGTTGAGTAATTAATGAGATAGCAACATATTTAACCCTTTGCACTGGGAGCTATTTTAATCCGACAATTAAATATTTCTTCCGAACTAGATTAATTCTACCCTATATTCACATTTTTCTTTGTATGAATACGAAATTGACATAATACCTCACGTATTAATTAAATGTTTAGTAACTAATTAGGTAGCAACATATTTAACCCTTTGCACTGGGAGCTATTTTAACCCGACAATTAAACATTTCTTCCGAACTAGATTAATTCCACCCTATATTCACATTTTTCTTTGTATGAATACGAAATTGACATAATACCTCACATATTAATTAAATGTTCAGTAATTAATTAGATAGCAATATATTTAACCCTTTGCACTGGGAGCTATTTTAATCCGACAATTAAATATTTCTTCCGAACTAGATTAATTCTACCCTATATTCACATTTTTCTTTGTATGAATACGAAATTGACATAATACCTCACATATTAATTAAATGTTCAGTAATTAATTAGATAGCAATATATTTAACCCTTTGCACTCGGAGCTATTTTAACCCGGCAATTAAACATTTCTTCCGAACTAGATTAATTCCATCCTATATTCACATTTTTCTTTGTATGAATACGAAATTGACATAATACCTCACGTATTAATTAAATGTTGAGTAATTAATTAGATAGCAATATGTTTAATAATGTAAACAATATCTTGAATAATCGTACAGCAATTTTTAATGGTGACTCTAAGTCACGTGCAAGGTAAAATTGGAAAATCGTTTTCTACAGAAGATGATGGTATTTATTGGAAGATCGCGATGTACTCGTTATAATTTCATTATAATAGCGATAAACACATTATTATCTAATATATATACATAGTTTATTATAGTAATGTAAGAAAAATGAATTGTTCACATTTTATCAACTGTATGTACACGAGGCACGCATAGGCCCCCTTAGTGCGCTCTCTCTTTCTTCTCCCACTCTGCTTCCACACCATAAGTCACATTGCTACAGTATTTGATCAGAAGAATTTGATCTACTTTGGTGGTTCTTCATAGAGTCATTGAGTAGAAGTTGGTACGAACATTAGGAATTCAGTGATTATAATTACAGAAGGTCATTCAAGGTCACAGATAGAGATAAATTATTATATGCACGATAGCATTATGAATTAGACATCTGTCTGTTGGAGTTGTTGATAATTTTTATTTTGAGTAAAGATCCGGAGTCTAATTATTTTGTACTAGATGATATTCTAGGTGATACTCGTTCTTTTTAGCGTCGTACAATCCCTTGCAAAAATCTGTTATACTATTTGCAAAATATGCACTACTAAATTGAAATTGCACCTATACTATACTACAGAGAACTATAACTTTACATATTACATTCATTTCTCGCGTGCAAATTAAATTTTATTTTTTATAGGAATTATGTATAACATTAAAAAATATTTTTTTTCTTATTATATTTGTTTTCGACAAGTTCAGAATTTTCAGGAATATTGTGTTATTGGACTGCATTTTAATCACAATTAGTGCAGAAAATAAAAATTTCAAATAAAGGTACTTGATGGATGGGTGTTATCGAAAATTATTTCTATTTAATCTGCTTTGAAGTAGCAATGAAAAATAAATTACTTGCTGTTCGTGACAGAAGTATTTAAAATAAATATATATCATATAAATATAATGTCTCTATATATACGTTTAATAAATATATCATATAAATATATGTATATCGTTTATTGTGTTACGAAGACAAAGGAAAATACCATAGGGTAACTGCACCAGTGAATGAACATTTAAGAAATTGTTCATGAAGATATTTTATGTAAAAAAAAATGTGTGAATTAAAGGAATCTCATATATGCCAAATGGCTCCCTATACTTCGTTTGTCAAAAATGAATGAACACAAATAAAATGAAATTATTATTATTTTTTTCATTAAACGTTAAATAAGAAATATAAAAAATACCAGTCAATGAACACTACATTCTAGTAATTGAATAATGCTAGTCCAATCAATGAACAAAATTACTAAACAATATTCTCCTATTTATTTAACTCTTTAATCACAATTTTATCGCTAGTATGCCGTCCGGGTTAAAATTTGTTGAAATATACAAAAGCGTTCATTTACTGGTGCCCGTTTATTCACTTGTGCAGTTACCCTACACATTTCGCGCAATTATGGAATGTTTAGGCTTTTTATAACGGATAATAATAACCTAACAAATACATTCAAACTGCTAATCCCACGGATCCAACATAATTCTTGGCCTTGTTTCCGATAATAGTGGCGGTACCCTTTCACGAAACACTCGTATAAATTTCCTAACGACGACGACGCGACGGGAAGAAAGTCTTGTACTTCAATTTCTTGTCGGAGGTTTACGTAAGAACACGAAGAGGAACACGAAGGGGAACAGTATTCGTGTAACGGTCGCGTGGATCTTTTACAATACTGCCACCATACTGCGTCATAAATTTACACAGACGAGGATTATTTGCGGTTTGGAGACTTAACCATGGTAAATGCCGGTGTTATGTAATTAATGTGACGACCGATTATATTCGTCGAAGAAATGATATTATGTATTTCTTATTTTTTGATAAAGTTCAAAGTTTTCTCTTGCTAACAATTTGTTTTCTCGCGATCGTAGGTTCGACAATGTAACCGCGTTTCTTCGAACGACTTAATTGCGATATATCTTGCCAAAATACTTTTCTCTTGCCAATAGAGTTCGCACGCTGCCTGACTCAGTGACTAACTAATCTATTTTCGACTCTCTTCCGGTGTTGTTTTTAACATCTTATATTTTGATTTGCTTGTGCAGCGTGTCTGTCCTTTTTCTCGGTGAAAATAAAATGTTCCTTTGAGCGCCATTTTCATTCGTCTTATCGCGGACGTTCTTTACGAAAAACTCTGACTGCCAGCAACGGATCTAGACATGGACCTTATTGGCTGCATCCCTTTTGCTGTAACAAAAATATAAACAATTGCAATTAAAAATTTAAGAGAAAATAAATTATACAGACATTTTTCGTATTTGAGTTAATTGAGTAGGGCCCCGTTCAGTCAAAGAGCCCCCTTCACGGGCAATAAAATAAAAACGATCTGAATTAAAAAACATTAATCAAAAACAAATAATAGAACATTTTTTAGTTAATTTGGGTTAATTGGGTCCACAACCAGTGTTAGCTCAGGGCCCCGTTCAGCCAAACAGCCTTTATATCGGTTAAAAAAGTAAAAACAATTTGAACTAAAAACTTAAGAGAAAATAAATTATACAGCCATTTTTGGTACTGGAGAGAATATGGGTCAATTGGGTAGGGCCCCATTCAGTCAAAGAGCCTCCTTCACGGTCAATAACGTAAAAATAATTTGAATTAAAACATTAATAAAAAACAAATAGTAGAGCATTTTTTAGTTAATTTGGGTTAACTGAAGTAAAAACAATTTGAACTAAAAACTTGAGAGGAAATAAATTATATAATAATTAATATAGGATAATTGGGTAGGGCCCCGTTCAGTCAAACGGCCCCTTCGCGGTCAATAAAATAAAAACATTAATCAAAAACAAATAATAGAACGTTTTTTTAGTTAATTTGGGTTAATCGTGTCTCCAACTAGTGTTAGCCTAGGGCCCCGTTCAGTCAAAGAGCCCCCTTCACGGTCAATAACGTAAAAATAATTTGAATTAAAACATTAATAAAAAACAAATAGTAGAGCATTTTTTAGTTAATTTGGGTTAACTGAAGTAAAAACAATTTGAACTAAAAACTTGAGAGGAAATAAATTATATAATAATTAATATAGGATAATTAGGTAGGGCCCCGTTCAGTCAAACGGCCCCTTCGCGGTCAATAAAATAAAAACATTAATCAAAAACAAATAATAGAACGTTTTTTAGTTAATTTGGGTTAATTGTGTCTCCAACTAGTGTTAGCCTAGGGCCCCGTTCAGTCAAAGAGCCCCCTTCCCGGTCAATAAAATAAAAACGATCTGAATTAAATCATTAATCAACAACAAATAATAGAACATTTTTTAATTAATTTGTGTTAATTGAGTCTCCAACCAGTGTTAGCCTAGGGCCCCGTTCAGTCAAACGGCCTTTATAGCGGTTAAATTAAAGTAAAAACAATTTGAACTAAAAACTTGAGAGAAAATAAACTACACAGACATTTTTGGTACTGGAGTTAATATGGGTTAATTGGGTAGGGCCCCGTTCAATCAAACGGCCCCTTCGCAGTAAAAAAAATAAAAACCATTCAAAAAAAATTTGTTTAATAAAAAATTCGAATTCGCGTAATAAAAAATTGTTTAGTTAATTTGGGTTAATTGAGTCCACAAGCAGTGTTAGTCCAGGGCCCCAAAAAGAACGGCCCGCCGCTGGTAACGGCTGAAAATTCTCAATGATGAGGTTTTAAATTTATGAGCAGTGTCTGTAATTCAACAAATTTATCGACAAATTGAGCAAGTTTTTACAGCGCATTGTAATGGCCAATGAATTATGGATCTCGCGTATTTATATCGTTCGCAAGTTTGTACAAAGCAATGACATCTTTATGAACGCTAATTATCATTATACATTATTGTCAAGCTAATAAAATTAATATTTGATTACTCTGGTTTTCGCAAAATTATTGGAAATTAAGGCAGCGTACTCATTCCACTGACGATATTAAAAAAAATCATAAATGAAGTCATACAAAAAGCTCATGCAACCAGCAACGCATTATAATTGTTACCTATATCGTTCAATGACTACAAGGTTGCTGATTTGTGGTACACCCGAACACATTAATCACTGCAGGAGGAAAACGTTTAATCAACCTTCCGATTTATTTCAACCTCATAAAATCTTTTATAATGCGGTTAATTTAATTTCGGCCTTTAAGAAGTATTCAAAAATAATTTATTTGAAAACCTTATACGCAGTTATTACTCCTGCACAAATTATTCCACTTTTTGAGTGACACGTTTCAAAGAATATTTTTAACAAATGTCCTTTAAATTTCAGTTCAAAGAGGTTGCGTTAAAAAGTAATGGCTGCAGTACATTCTAGTTTCGTTAGTTTTCTCAATGTTCGAAATTCTTAATACAAGATAGATACAACCTATTCTCAGTTTCCAATTATACGTTTTTATTAATAAAAATCATCGATACGCTCTGCTACATGAAAAGCATGAAATTAAAAAATTAATTTAGACACTCTTAACAAATGCATGAATATCTTTATGAACACAGACCATACTTTAAAGACAGAGTTGTGATATACAGGGTGAGTCACCAAAAAGCACCTCAAATATCTGTGGTGTTTCGATAGATACGTAAAATATGGTAACAATGCAAAATTTTGTTTTTGTCATTCTTTTAGACATACATATCAAGGTCACCTTCATTTTTTAAAATGGAATGAGGTATTGCTTAATAAATCAATCGATGCAGCTGGACATTCGTTATAAAAAGAGTACTAACCTATGTATGTCGAAAAGTTAGTAATTCAGGAGATATTTCAATTTAAATAACTCTAAAATACCATTAAAGTCATGCTACGATGTTGCACTAGTAAGTAAACGCTAACTAAGGTACGGCAGTAATGATATTTTTATATTTTTTACATTGAAATATCTACTGAACGACTAACTTTTCGACATACATAGGTTAGTACTTTTTTATTACGAATGTCCAGCTGCATCGATTGACGTATTAAAAAATACCTCATTCCATTTAAAAAATTGAAGGTCACCTTCAGTTCTATCAAAATAATGTAAATAAAACAAAAATGCATATGTCATTGTGTTGCACATAAAAAACAGTAATACTTTTTCCTCCATCATTTTTTTCTAATATTTACTATTTACACAAAAAATGCTGGCTAGTAATAGCCTGAACACCCTGTATATTCGTAAATGAGAGATCGAGATCTATAAGTATACAAAATCTCATCCAAATCGGTTACCCGAAGGCCTTGCACTCTCCTTATAAGAACTATTCAATTAAACAACGAAACAGTCTTTTTCAAAAATTATTGTCGTTTTATTTAATTTTTTACGCTTTTCTTTTAAATTTGGCCGGTTCTTCTTGCTTTTGCATAGCAATGTACACACACACACACACACATATGGGGTTTGCTGTTAATTAATATAATATACACATTAATTAATTAATTAATTAATTAATTAATAACGTTAATTAATATACACACATTAATACACCATTCGTACTTCAACTCTGTATAGTATAATATAATAAGTAGACTGCGGATCTCTATGCAAAATAAAAAATGATCATATTGTTTATAAGACACAGGAGCCAAATAAAAATTGTGTTCTTTTTTTAATTATCCTATTAAGCTGAAAATAATACATTGACGTTGTTAAATATTTTTACCATGTCCACTGTTTTTGCCATAATTTGCCATAATGGTTTTGCCATTTTTGCCATAAATGCAAAAAATCCTCAGTCTATAATAAGTAATAAAAGAAAATACAACAAAACTGGTTCACTATTTCGATGTTCATAAACGAATGGTCAGCCATTAATTATAATACGACCGCAAAAAGTGTGATCCCACAAATTAACACCGTTGAGTAACTTTGCATCCACGGGTTTGTCAACACTGTGAAAACGCATTGCGGTATTAGTGGCCTAGAAGATCGGTTAAAAATCTTAGGGGGGAGTGATTAATCCCGTTTGTTATTAAATCGTTGAATTCCTTCACCTTGACAACGAGATCCATCAAGCATAGGGCAATGCTGCATCAACGTCAGTGGAACTGCGAGCTCGCGGTATCGATAGTAACCAATTAAACCGCCCGTTTCCTTTTTCCTTCGGGAGAAAACTTTATCGACTATCCTATCCCGTTAATAAATATTTGCTGGTGAAAAATAAGTTGTTACAAGGGAGGAGCGTGTTCCTCATAAATATTCATGGGCAGACGATGATTATGATGTTCCTCGAGATTCGAGTCGATTTAATTGCGAGGGAGAACTATCTCGCGAAACTAGTCGGCCGATAGTCCATTCTGGCCGGGCGACGATTGAGCAATTCGAACGTTAATGGAAAAACTCGAGCGTTATAGCTTCATGCCGCTCGAGGTTCGGTATAGCATTATGTCACCTCGACGAAGAAGAATAAACGCCTTGCCTCCTGCTGCCGCCGCTGCTGAACCGTTAATTACGGTCACTGCGAAGCGAGGGTTCCGTTCCCGATCTATTTTCAATGATCGACTCCACGCGACCGTTTTTGCTAGGTTTAACGGCGACTCGAAGACCTTGATTTGCTCGTCTTAAACTTCCTAGAGAATTCCTCTGTTGGGTTAACAGACCTCGGTCTGGACACTTTCAGCTAAAGGCCTCCCTTTTTAAGATTAAACTGACAGCGAGTTTAATCTCAATAATTTTGAGTTTTAACGACCGTAAATTGTTGTTTATGCGCAAATGATATCGGCGCTACAGGTTCGATCAAAGATACAAAAATTAGCAATTTTGCAGAATTATAATTTCAACTGAGATAGTTTTGCGATCGAAAAGAATTGATAATAGATAGATGGTTTCGGCGCACAGGTTCGATCAAAAATAAACTAAAAATTCCATGTTTTATAACAAATCTGCAAGTTGAAATCCCGACGTTTCGATCCTGATGAGGATCATTTTCAAGAGATTTTTGCGTCTGGAACAAAATGTAACATTGCAAAAATAACCGTGTTTGAAAGAAAAGGGAAAACAATGTTTTAAACTGGAAAATAAACTTATTTTTCTTACATGTTATATAGGAAAGAAATTTATCTTTATGAATAATGTGTTACTTCCATGCTGGTAGATAACTGAATCCTTGTTGAAGGTTAAGAGAATTGAAACTTGACCAATTAGAAGCAAGTGATCTATGTTTGCTACAATCCATAATGGGCGGCAAATTCAAACCTCAATATAATTCGTCTCAATCACATGACTACACAGCATAATACCTCAACATTGTTGTGGTAACAGAAAGAAATTAACATTCAATTACATTTGAAATATAAACGCAAATAAATCAGAATCAAATATTATAGTAAATACTATTAAAAAGTTAGAAACTTCATCTACCAGCATGGAAGTAACACATTACTCATAAAGATAAATTTCTTTCCTATATAACATGTAAGAAAAATAAGTTTATTTTCGAGTTTAAAACATTGTTCTTCCTTTTCTTTTAAATACGGTTATTTTTGCAATGTTACATTTTGTTTCAGACGCAAAAATCTCTTGAAAATGATCCTCATCAGGATCGAAACGTCGGGATTTCAACTTGCAAATTTGTTATAAAACATGGAATTTTTAGTTTATTTTTGATCGAACCTGTGCGCCGAAACCATCTATCCATTATAATTTCAACGTTTCGGTTCGGTTTTGAACCATCATCAAGAAAAGTCCGCGTCTGTGGAATTTAATAGACACTGTTAGTCATTAACACAGGAAATTTTATTGTTTAGACAAGAGGTAATATACATACTTGCTAATTGTGAAAAAACACATAATGAAGAGCGTAAAAGAAATGGTAATTGTCAGTAAGAAGGTTTAAACTGTACTGACCGTTGTGAGATCTAGCTAGATCTACCTAGCCAATCAGATGACAAGGATCAAGAGACACCAAATCAATGTTTGGCGTGAAATTCAAATTTTAAATATTCATCAACCAACTTCCAACCCAATTTTTTCGATGTATTGGGGAAAAATTAATCCATTATTTTTACCTTTACTTCAAGATATTATTTAACATGGTTCGGATTGTTCGATTTGTTGCCATTTTGAAAGTAACTTCATAATGCCCACCTCATACAAGCCCTAGTCCTTATTGGCGAAAAACTTAACGAAGCGATTTTCACAGTCTGCTCTTGACGCCAATTTCTTATCACTGAGGAAATTTTGCAAGGATAAAAAAGATAGTAATCGCTTGGTGTCAAGTCCGGGCTATAAGGTGGGTGCATTAAAACTTCCCAACCAAGCAATATGCATTTCAGGCGCAAACAAATAATTTCCAACGACTCCATCAATAGCAATACATATAAACTATAGATGACTGACTAATGGAAATGTACTAATAAATAAAATCAGTTTGATAATGAAGTAACATTACCGCAATTTTTTAAGAGAACCATCGCCCTTCGTATCCTTGCGATGAATAGAATACTATACAATGAGAAAGAAGAAACAAACGACCTTGAAATACAAGGTGGTGCTATTACATTATTTTCTACTTTATAAGAAAGTGTCAGAATTTCGTAAGGGATGAAAAGGGAAAGAATACGTCTATAGTTAAATGTAATTTAACGCATGTGCAATGTAGCATGACTACGTGGTATTAATTTCCAACTAGTCATTACTTCTCCGAAAGGCTTGCTTTGACCCCGACCACTTTTTGTTTCCGACTTCCTGTACCGACAATCTTGCAAAAAACAATGCAATAATTCAAATAGCTCAAGTTCTTCTCGATCGAAAGAAACCGATATTTATCACGGGCTAGAAAAATCTTTCGAATCCATTCCAATTCGATTTTTCTACTGAATGGTTCTTTCTACGTTTCTTCTATCAGTTTAATTGTGCCGCTGCGTTCTCGCATCGCTCGAATGTGACCGTGCGATTTAATTCAGATGCCGTTTCCCGAGAAAAAGAAATGCTCGCGAATCACTTAGCGTTCGTGTACAGTCATGAGGAACAGATCCCAGAAGATTAATTATCAAGGAATCCATTTGGCGGAATCTCGTGCGGCGATTTGTTGTTTCGAATGCCGCAGGATGATCCTATGTAAATGAGTTTAATGGTATCGCGATCAAACGTATGTCGACGGAAATGCCAACCGTGATGACTCGACTTCGTATTCACCCCTCTCAGCCTACTTGTTAATTGATTCGATGCGCCTACCGATCCAGGTTATCCCTGATTTTTCCTCGCTTATCTGCCAGGCCATAAGCCAAGCAGCCAGCTCGCTCGAGATACTCATAAATACACTGCAGATTTTTACGTAATTATATCGTGATCTGAACTGTCCGGTGTATAATAACTTCAGCGAAGTTCTACATCGTTTTAATCCATTCTCTTTCTGAAGATGAAACGATACTTCCATCCACAATCTTAATTAATCTTAATTAATTGTAGGTATTCCGTCGTATTTTATTTCATTTTTATCTTGATTTATTTAGTTCTCGTAATACAGTGGGCGTACAAAGTGTTTGTGCACCGTTCAATAAACGAATAACTTCTTCAAAATTGAAGTCAACAGCTTGAGTTTTTTTGGGACGATAGAAGAATTAGTTTAGTGGCTCTAATGTGTAAATCTCTTTTTTATGGTATTGGTCGCTATTGCGAAGGATAAAGTAAAGATGACGATTTTTTAAATTCTTGCCTGTGTCTGTAATGAAAATTGAAAACATGTACATATTTTGTGAATCTAAGTAAGTTATATATGTACATGTACAAGGTTTTATGGAAATCGCATAAAAAAGCTATGGAAATTGAAAGATGTAAAAATATTCGAATTTTGGGTTTGTGATTCATTTCAATCGCAGTTTCTTACAATTGTTGCTAGTTTCAATCAATTATATTTCATAACAACCTTGACCGATTTCGACGAAACTTTGTACATGTATACATAGAACTTCTAAATTTTCGTTGCAGGTATAGATAAAAAATTTAAAAATTATTTTATAATAATAATAAATAATAATAATACATAATAATAAATAATAAAATAATAAACATTATTTTATAATAATAATAATAAAAACATTTACGTTTTCTTTTGTAATCGCGACCAATAACAATTTTAAAAAACATTATTTACATGTTTGCTAGTAAACTTTTAACATCTCAAAAAACTCGAGCTGTTGGGTTCAATTTTGAAAAAGTTCTTCGTTTTTAAAAAGTGTACGAATACTTCGTACACGCACTGTATATGTCCCTAGTTTTGTTTACACTGACAATTTATCTTGTTTCTAAGTGTAAATTATATACCGATCAGTTATCTATAGAAGTCTGAAAAACATTTATACGCGCATTGAAAGCAGTGTTGTTAAATCGTATGGAAGGTTATTAATTAGATTTTATCGTAATTAGAAACGAGTACCTTGTAGACCAGTGCTGGACACGGTTGGGGCCCTGAAACGCTTGTCCATCTACAGCTCATCAAGACCATGCTTAAATTCGCTGCTATTTCTCTGTCAGTTTTTCATTCATTCTTTTTTGCATTATATTTTACAAATGTAACAATGTAAATCATACATACAGTTGATCACAATTACTGACCCTACGTTATCTAAACATAGTGTAACATTTGAAAAATGTAATTAATTAATATGACAAGGATCATAGATTAGAGTTCGTCATGATAGTAATTAATTGGAAAATTGTTAACTAGTTCTCGTTTAAACCGAAGTCTAAATGTATGAAACTCTCTCACTGTGCTTGTAATTTATTCTTGTCATGTAAAAATATTGTAATTATAGTCTTACGGGCAATTACTTTCAATCGGGACTAATTAATTAAATTATTAATTAAATTATATTCGCAAGTGATTATACTCAACTGATCACACTTTATACATACGAAATTATTGATTTTGATGAAATTACATTAGCTTGTAGTACTGGATACCCCGATAAAAAAGCGATCATTCACGTGGTTCCCTCATTTTAAAAAATTTTTTAAGCATAAGAGTCGTCAGTTGAACGTCCACCTTTTTAAAAGAAATTCTAACATCAAATTTTTAAATGAAAAATATTATTTACAAGATGCTAAGTTGTTAGTAGAGTATTTTTAAAACGAAATATTCAAATTTCGTGTATAAGATGTCGTTAGTCTGCGGATCTTCATGCAAAATAAAAAATGTTCGCTTCGATTGCGGGGCACATGAGCCAAATAAAAATGGTATTCTTCTTTTAATTATCCTATTCAGTTGAAACGAATACCACGATATCCTTCAATATTTTTAATGTGTCCACTGGTTTAAATTGTACGTGCCCATTTTTGTCACGAATGCATAAAATCCGCAGTCTACTGCCTGCATTAAATAATCGATTATAGAAATCAATCACAAAAGACTTAATCATGCCCAACTCTGCATACAACTACTCAATTTCCAGCGATTAATTCAAATTTAGATTAGCTGTTACATTAGAAACAACAGTGAGAGAGAGAGAGACTAATGGGGCTACAAGAATTACTTTCAAAAACTGTTAAAGAATTGTCAATCAGACTTACAAATCTGTCAAAGGACACATAGAAGTTCGAACAAACTCACTGCCCAACTCTGCATACAACTACTCAATTCCCAGCGATTAATTCAAATTTAGGTTAGCTGTTACATTAGAAACAACAGTGAGAAAGAGACTAATTGGACTACAAGAATTACTTTCAAAACATGTTAAAGTATTGTCAATCAGACTTAGAAATCTGTCAAAGGACACATAGAAGTTCGAACAAACTCACTGCCCAACTTTGCATACAACTACTCAATTCCCACCGATTAATTCAAATTTACATTAACTGTTACATTAGAAACAACAGTGAGAAAGAAAGAGACTAATGGGACTACAAGAATTACTTTTAAAAAATGTTAAATTATTGTCAATCAGGCTTACAAATCTGTCAGAGGACACATAGAAGATCGAACAAACTCACTGCCCAACTCTGCATACAACTACTCAATTCCCAGCGATTAATTCAAATTTAGATTAGCTGTTACATTAGAAACAACAGTGAGAGAGAGACTAATGGGACTGCTACAAGAATTGCTTTCAAAAAATGTTAAAGTATTGTCAATCAGACTTAGAAATCTGTCAAAGGACACATAGAAGTTCGAACAAACCTTTGTTTCGTATAAAGTCGACGAGCTTTCTGAGCCTCCTGAAAAAATATGGACCGTTGACACGAGAATTGATCAAATCGTGAAACTAAGACGTTACGAGAAGCCCATAAGCTGCGCCTGAAGCAGTGAAACGTTGAACGGTGGTCCACCAATGAAAATATCAATAGCGACCGAAAGCGACAACCCGTTCTTCGGGCGCACAACCAGGTAAATCCGGTCTCTACACTGCTTTCGTAAACATAAATCACGATCAGCCTGCGCCGTGATCGCCTTGATCACGGCATACATTATTTTCCGGTCAGCCCGGAAGGAGCCACGCTGCCGATTCAATTCGATACGATGTTTCTGTTAGCGTGACAGAGACCGAGGTCGTCGAATATTATTGAAAAAGCAGGAAACCAGTGGCTGTGCAATGAATCTGTCGGCGTGGGTCGACGATAACGAAAGTTTCGGAGAGATTCAATGGCCCCAATACGTCGCTATCAGCCGGTAGAGAACGCAGCGATTAGGCAAAGCCGGCACTATGCGGAGGGATCGCGAGGTCGTGACCCGTATTGCCCTAGGGATGCTCACGAATTCGTGTATACATATACAGTCTTGGGTGTTCCCCTAAACACATTGTTCACGTGACGTGCTATCTTATTTTTCTTTTTCCGCTGTGGAATTCTTTTGGTTGTTTTTTTCTTCGGAATTGAACCCTTTTGGGGACCCAGAAAATTCTCATATTAATATTTTCGTGGAAGTAGATTGAAATTGACATTCAATTAATGGGTTGCTTGCTTATCTATAGCTTCAACATGTGTAAACTCTTCCGACATGTGTAAACTGTTCGTAGTGAATTAATTTGTAATCGCAGATTTGTAATAGAGATGATGCAGATTTATAATTTGGTCGAGCCAAGTAGTGCGGTGAGGTTAAAGGACAATTTAGCAAAAGATATTTTTTTAACATTTCAACTCTCGTCTATCTTTATTAATTATTCGGTCGTAATAATATAAATTCGTTATCTTCAGAATCTTCTTTTCATTTGTTGGCATAGAAAGTTACAATCAAATATAAATTGTATTTGCATGTAATTATACTCAACTGATAACACTTTGTATATACGAAATTATTGATTCTGATGAAATTACATTGGCTTGTACTACGCCCCGATAAAAGAGCGATCATTCACGTGGTTCCCGCATTTTAAATCAGTTGAACGTCAACTTCTATTAAAAAATTCTAACATCAAATTTTTAAAGGAAAAATTTTATTTACGAGATGCTAAGTTGTTAGTAGAGTATTTTTTGTTTTTTTTTCAAAATTCGAACCCTTTTGGGGACCCAGAAAATTCTCATATTAATATTTTCGTGGAAGTAGATTGAAATTGACATGCAATTAATGGGAAGCTTGCTTATCTGTAACTTCAACATGTGTAAACCGTTCGTAGTGAATTAATTTGTAATCGCAGATTTGTAATACAGATGATGCAGATTTATAATTTGGTTGAGCCAAGTAGTGCGGTGAGGTTAAAGGACAACTTAGCAAAAGATATTTTTTTAACATTTCAACTCTCGTCTATCTTTATTAATTATTCTATCAAAACTGACAACATGATGATTTTTGAATCTCTACGAATTTAAATTGAATGATTTGATGGAACAGTAAGGTTGATTCAAATATGGCAATATTTGCGATGGAGGGGTATGAGGCATTATCAGGCAAATCAGTTAAAAAGAAATTTCAATTTTTTTATCTTTAGATTCAAAATTTTCACTGGATGCTTCAGGTGTTTCTTCGGTGCTATTATGTTTATTTCTTCTTGGCAAGGCTAATAGATCAATTGCTTCTGCAGATAGGCACCTCACTTCTTTTGCGGCAATTGTCTTATGCCAGATAAAAATGGGTCCGAATGTAGCAGAAGACGATTAAATACAGCTTCCATCGTTTGAACTGTTGAAAATTTTCGTAGATAAATCTACTCGAAATCTCTCTATGCATTTATTTAGTGACTCTTGTTTTTCGAAATTGCAAGTTCAGATTCGCAATCAGAGATCCCAAAAATAACGTGTTCCCATTTTTATAGAAATCGAATCATTTCTTCAAATACCCTTCCGCCATATTGGATCGGCCATTTTGTTTTTCGAAACTCTAAGTTCAGATTCATAATCAGCGACCTTGAAAACATTACATCACAAATTTTCAATTTAATCGAGGAACGTCTTGAGATTTTGGCCACGTTTTCGAGCTTTGGGACAACTGTGAACTGGGACAAGTTATATCTCTTTCTGATTACGAATTATGTTTGCTAATTATGCTACCGACGTTCCTAGAGTCTCGTTTAAGAGTTTCTTTCTAGAACAAGATAATACTGCTTGAATCTTTTTTACCAGTAAACTCAACTTGTTGCATTAACCTTTGAAACGGAGATGGTAATTCATTACTCGTATCACATCTCAGCATTCGTTAATGCATTTTTCCGTTTAACAAATAATTCCTTCAATTGATTGTGCCTTGGTACCTACGTATAAACTATACTGTACTTGTTCAATGCGGTACCAGGTAAACTTGTAGTAAAGGGTCCTCCCCTCAGATTTCAATGACCCTGAAACATGCTGTCAAGGTCACTCTGCTGAACAAGTTATAATTCCGAGATAATGGCGAAACACTTTAGATCCACGAACTTAAACCACACCTAACACAAACCTAATGCAAACTCGCACATAGATGTACAAGTAAAGTTTCTCTAAAAAACTTCAACACTAAACCTATCACCATCGCTCCGATAACCGGTTCCAGATTTTCTATTGCTCAATTATTGCAATTAGACAGATGCTTATACGAACCGCACAAAGTTCAAATAAATGTAATCTTGTCATTTTTATAAGGCACATCCGCCGGCCATTTTTAAGGTTTAGTGTCAAAGGAAAATGTTGTTCAGAATGGTGACCTTGACAAGATATTTCAAGGTCATCGAAATCGGAATAGAGGCACCCGACAGAATCTTTGTCACCCAAATTTGCTTTGGTTAATGTAGTTTGCATGAAACTCATAGATAACGTGGCTCGGGATTTGCGACCCACCCTGTACATAAATCATCGCCATAATATTCATGACAGCTATGTCAGAAAATTATGTAATTACGATCGTCGTGTAATTCCTTTGAAAATGAGAAGAGCAGGGGATCGTGTCGGCTAGAATTGACGAGCCTGTAAATCGAATTTGCGAACGGAAGGGCAGCAGTGGAACGAAATACGTAATGCAACGTTGTAGCTCCGGAGCGTATAGAGCATATATTGCAAAAAACTAATTAATTCGGAGAACCGTCAGCGTTTTCCATGAAACGCAATTTTCTGGATTCCTGGGTTTCTCGCTCCACTATTCCTGTCCCGCGAAATATGTAGTTCCACGTTTGCAACGTCTGCCGATCTTATCGGCGTTGTATCCCCGGCATTTTTCTCAACTTCCTAATGCAGCTATCTCGGCGTGCCGAGCATTCTGTTGCTTGCGTAATGATACCTAACCCTCCTGTAATTATTTGCATGCGGGAAAATGCTCGTCTCTGTCGCGACGAACGCTCCTCCTCCCTTCTTCTTCCTGCTCCCCTCCCCCACCCCGCCAGCCGAGCGATATAACATTGATTATCCACGGAACATACGCGACTTAGTGGTAATCTTCAAACCGGTGGTAGTCTTGATAACTAATTGACTCGTGATTTTCTGAAATCTTATCTATTTCTAATTAAACTGAGTCATTGTATCGATGTTTCCACAAGATTGCGAATCAGGAACGTCGTTTCAAATTAGAGCACAGTCGTCTTCCCCAGATTTGCTTAGTCTTCACGACAGCAATGAGTTGCTGGCATTATACTAATTTACGACTTCGCTGATACGACCTCCGCAATCGCAACGCCTTACGATCGCATCACTGCACAGTGGTCCAGAAGCCCGGTTTTTGTGGCCAAAATTCAAAATGTTGTCACGATTTTCTGAAAGTTTGTAATTAGGAGTTTTTGGAGTCGCTGATAACGAATCTGACATTAAAATTGAACATTTTTTACGGCAGGGTTATTATGGCGATCTAGAGGGCGGTATTTCGTGGCACGATTAAAAAATTTTGTAAATGGATGTTTTTCATCATTTTCATAGAACAATGTCATTGAGATACTTAATGCCATTTTTTAAAATTAGTATAACCTATAGAAAAAATACCTCGGACGCCTTTATTAATATTAATACGCAGTTAAAAGTTGCAAGAGGGAGCAGCTAAACTTTGCATATTCTTTTTAACAAACTTTCGTACAAAATAAGTCCAAAGTTTAGTATTTTTAAGCATTTTTTTAAAACCCTTCTTGAAACTTAAATTGTTACAAACATGGAATATTTGTTTATGGATTAAAAAATATTTATGATGGCGTTTAGAACTTAAAGTACATCTACTAACATATAAAAAATCATAATTAAAATTTGTTTTCTGATATTCTATAAGTGGTATTTAAAACGTTTAATAGAATGTTCAATTTTATGATTTTGTTTTTAGAACGCTGTATCTTATTGTACAATTACCTAAAATCAATAATATTTTGGATTTAGGAGCTTTGAATTATCAGTTTATAGCAAAAAAAAATTTTTTAATCTATTAACCTTGAAAAATTGAATTTTGGCCACAAAAACCGGGCTTCTGGTCCACTGTGCACTGTGCTGAAGGCAACGTGGTCTCCCATTGTCAGACAACTTTTAACGCAGATCTTTTCGTTCTATTTATTTTACACAATCTTTGTCTGCGATAATCACTGCAGCATTCCGAAATGTGTAATTTGCCTTTCTACAACATTTGATAAAATTTATAAAACTTGAGTGGTTATATCAGCGACGCTGTACGCCTTCCGAAGAATTAAATCATGCTTAAGCCTTATTACCACGTTTTTATCAGGTCGCTTTCTTGTCTGTCCGTCCGTCCGCTTTCCTTCCGCATAATCTTGTAATCGTATTTTAAACCACTTTCCGATAATCTGGAGACTTGAAATTTCAAACATAGCTCAGAACTAGATGACAATGCAATATTAAATCGCTTTCATGTCTGTTTCTTTTGTTTAATAACGAGTTATTAACGAATAATTATTTAAATAAAAAGAATTTTTTTAAAACCACGTTAGGTTGTAGCACATGAAATATCTATGAAATAATAATAATGAAAATATTGGGTTGGCAAGAAAGTAATTTCTGTATTTTAAAGTGAAATAAAAAAACCAGTTTCGTTATTGAAGCAATGCACTTTGATCAATAAAATATTTTCTTATTTATTCTTTTTGGCAAAAAATCATCGAACAAAAGGAAATATATCTTATTCGTTAAAGTTAATTGCTTGAATAAAAAAATTTTTGCTCTATTTCACCTTAAAATATTCATTGTTTAGTTATATAAATGTTGCTAAATAAACATTAGGTTGTCCGAAAAGTTGGTTTTCGATTCATGCACATAATGCAAATTCATGTTAGGAAGTACTAAAACATTGACATAAAGATTATCGCATTGTTTGTATTTATGTACTTAGCAACATTAAAGAAACACATTCAGAAAGAAACTTGGGATAACCTAATAGGAAACGTTTTGATCATGAAATTCCATTAGGATGTACAAGTTCATTATGTTGCCCCAAAATTATTGAATGTCCTTGAAAAGAGTGATTCCTAAGGTCATTCGAAATTACTTTTTCTTTTACGAAAATCTTCTCCGTGGCTCCGTTCAAGAATTATTCACGAAAAACATGGGCCAATCAGAGCGTGGCTACAGTGCTGTTTCCGGTACAGCGACATGTGACGCTGACTGTAATAATGACATTGGTTGAGTCGCAATTGCTCCGCTGTAGCGGCGCTCTAATTGGTCCGTATTTTTCATTAATAATTCCTTAACGAAGCCGCGAAGAACATTTTTGTAAAGGAAAAAGTTGTTTCAAATAATCTTAGGAATCTTTCGAGGATGTACATTGTTGAGACATTTGGATCGCTATTGGAAGGTACAAAGCTGATCATCAGGCTCCTTTAATTTTAATATAGATGTTTGATTTTACTTTTACATCAAGATGATTTCAATGCCAATCAAATTGTTACTTCGCATTAAATTAACTTTTGTGAAGCAATGTAAGATAGTCATTTTTACCTCAAGACATGCAAATATAATTTGGTATTTATCACTGCCAATTTAGATTACGTAAGATTAATCGAGCATCTCTTATCAGTGAACTGTTTGTGATACTGATACCTGGTATACAATCGTTATCAGCGTCCATTCATGGTTTCGCGTTTCGCATATTCTCCGAGCGGAATTTGCAGTCCTGCATTGTCCTGGATTGCCCGGGATTATCTTGGAATTATAGTTGCTTTCCAGACTCTCGGTTGAACGTCAAACTGTCCCGAAATTTCTGAGAAAGGTTAATTTATTATTAAAGATTTATGTTTATTACTATGTAAGAGAGTATGTATGTAAGAGAACGATCAGACAGGTGAACCATTGTACAATTATTAAAATGAAAAAACCGGTATTATTTTTTCTTTACATATTTTGTTGTACAGAAAAAAAATTTCCCGAAAAAGCTAGGTACATACGTTATGTTAAGTAGTTTCACAGTGGAAAATATTGTGAAATTACATATGTATATGTATATCATACATATATGTATATGTATCATACCTGTATGTATTGATGTATGTATAACACATACAAATATCTCAGTTTGGGGCAGTATGTCCTGGAATTGTTTTGGAAAAAGTTGGCAACTCTATAATAGGGTACATCATGTGTAGGAAAGGTATTGCAATGTATACTATAATATACTGGAAGGTACTAAAATATACTAGCATATACTGGAATATACTAGAATATACAGATTTTCCCCGAAAATACTGAAATATACTCAGATATACTGAGAGGTACTAGAATATACTAAAATACTCTTGAATATACTATAATATACTAGAATATATTGGAATATATTGGAATACACTAGAATGTACTGGAAGGTACTAAAATATACTAACATATACCGGAATATACTAGAATATACAGACTTTCCCCGAATATACTGGAATATACTAAGATATACTGAGAGATACTAGAATACACTAAAATATTCTTGAATATACTATAATATACTAGAATATATTGGAATATATTGAAATACACTAGAATGCACTGGAAGGTACTAAAATATAGTAGCATATACTGGAATATACTAGAATATACAGAATTTCCCTGAAAATACTGGAATATACTTAGATGTACTGAGAGGTACTACAATATACTAAAATATTTTTGAATATACTAGAATATATTGGAATATATTGGAATATATTGGAATATATTGGAATATATTGGAATATATTGGAATATATTGGAATACACTAGAATGTACTGGAATATACTAGAAGATATTAGCATATACTGAAATATACTAGAATACACAGAATTTACCCGAATATACTGGAATATACTAACATGTACTGAAAGGTACTAGAATATACTAAAATATTTTAGAATGTACTATAATGTACTAGAATATATTAGAATATATTGAAATACACTAGAATGTACTGGAATATACTAGAAGATACAAGCATATACTGGAATATACTAGGATATACAGAATTTACCTGAATATACTGGAATATACTAAGATGCACTGGGAGGTACTAGAATATGCTAAAATATTTTAGAATATACTATAATGTACTAGAATATATTAGAATATATTGAAATACACTAGAATGTACTGGAATATACTAGAAGATACAAGCATATACTGGAATATACTAGGATATACAGAATTTACCTGAATATACTGGAATATACTAAGATGCACTGGGAGGTACTAGAATATGCTAAAATATTTTAGAATATACTATAATGTACTAGAATATATTAGAATACACTAGCATGTACTGAAAGATACTAGGAGATACTAGCATATGCTGAGATATACTAGGATATACAGAATTTCCCCGAATATACTGGAATATACTAACAGGTACTGAGAGGTACTAGAATATACTAAAGTATATTAGAGTCTAATAGAATATACTAGAACCTACTGGAATATACTAAAATATACTAGAGAAGGTGGATCGGAACCCATCTTAATGAACCGTAGGTCCCATCGCAAAATAACCTTAGCAAGAGTTGAGAGTGACGTAAAATAAATTAAAAAAAATATACCGGAATATACTAGAATATATGTATACAGAATTTACTGGGAGGCACTAAAATATAGAGAAAAGTGGAATAGCTTAAGTATAAAATAAAATCCGCAGATCTCTGTTGGAATATTCGAATGTGCGTTTTCTTTTGAATAATAGATCCGCCAGATGGTAGAAGGTAGTCCGCATATCATTTAACCCTGTTATGCTAGTCGGACACTAACTTAATTCCAAGGGTCATTTAAACCGCCGACACTGGCAGGAATCCGCTGTGATCTAGGGAGGGAAATAAAAGCTCGTCTCAACGAATTAAATAGCTCCGCGAGAACGCGTTACACTGTACGTACACCTTCGGCCACTTATCATCGACCTCTTCTCGTGCACTATGCAACCATAATTCAGTATTCTGTGGGATTAGACGCACCGTTTTTCGTATTCCAGCGTCTCGTCGCCGCGCCGCGGCTGGTAGGCACTGCTCGACTAACCGAGTTAAACTGCCGACCTGTTTCGCATGGGACGCCATCAATTATCATTTCTAAGTCGCGCGAATAATGTCTCAATATATCACACGTACCAATGCGTCATAATTCAAATTTAATATAGCCCTACGACCATTTATTAAATCCCAGCGCCTTCGGTTTTCCATGCGTTTTGTTCTGATTTTATCTCGTTCGAATTACGTTCTGCAGAATAAGAATTGTAATTTATGCAACAAGAGTCTGAGGCAGAGGTGGTCCCAGTTTTTCAGCATACTGTTCGATGAACTATGAGTACTGAATATTCTTTTCTATTTAAATAAAATAGCAATGTAATGTTAATACTTTTTGGACGTAAAGTTGTAAGATATAGTTGTAACTACAAAAATGGATAAGAAGAAATTGATAGATTTTATTATTTTTGTAATAAATATTTTGTATTAAATTATAATGTATTATTTTGTATTATTTTTGTAATATCTAAATGCTGAATTATCTTCAATTTTTCCTGTTTCTGTTTCAATAATAGGTGTAACTTCAGATAAAACTAACTTTAAGCAAATGTCTTAACTTTCGTATTAAAATAATTGTCGAAAAGGATTACAAGACCTTGCATAATATCCGATAAACATTCAGAAGAAATAAAAGAAATTTACTTTTATACTTATTACTTTACCTGTACACCATAAAAAGTGAAAGCACTAGTCTCCTCCTAAGAAATTTCCAGTAAAAAATAAAGCGAAATTACATTGCTGGTGAAAAAGAAAAGGTACAACAGCTATGGGTTGTTCTTAACTTAACTTCAAATTTGATGAGTATTTTACCCGGTTCAAAGACGATAAAATCGTATGAATATGAAAGAGAATGGTTCCTTTACTGCTCGGTGCGTTCTTTTGTTCACTTAAATAGAGTGCTTCGATAATTAGGTGAATCAACCTCGCGGGCCTTTCTTGAAAGGAGCTTCAAATTGGTGAAAAAGAGAAATACGTGACTGGGTACGTTAGGCCATTAATTAGAACGCACCGCCATATTTTCGTGTGCTGCGTTGTTTGAATCGTTAAATCAGATGCAAGGTATTCCTCCAAACAACGTCAATCGTTGAAATAAGATGGAAATCAGAACTAACAATACAATAAAAATAATATTCAGGGTGTCTCAGCCAAGGGAAGCTACCTCCTTAAATATCTTCTTTATTTTTAATGGCACAAAAAATATTTATAGCATAATTTAAATGAGGTATTATTATTTTTTATCAGGGAAACTTATATTTCGTTTCATTCCATCATGTAGCGGCTGAAAATAATTAGGCTGCGGATTTTATGCATTTATGACAAAATTGGGTAGGTACAATTGAAGCAATGGACATATTAAAACGATTTAAGGACATCAATGTATTAATTTCAGCTTAATAAGATAATCCATGTAATAAAAATGAAATGCTGTTCGTTGGTCACGACATCGCGTGAGAACGGCTGAACCGATTTGAGTAATTTTTTAAAAAATGTTCGTTGTAGCCCGAATCAGGTTTTTAGAGCACAAAAAATTGGAAAAGTTGCCCGGAAACATGAAAATTCGGGAAAAACTAAAAGTGCTTTTTGAATCATATTTCAATACAGCAAAAAAACGAACGTCGCAGCTTTTAATGAATATTTCAATAGGAATTTATATTATCCACGTCTGTTTATTATAATGATCGCTGCGAAATACGTTCTTTATATGTATCCTATAGCTTTTGACAAATTCACAAAATGATCACAACCAAATTTATTGAAATTTGGACAGGACAACGTCTGTCAGGTTAGCTAGTTCAAAATAAAATTAAAGTGATTGAGTATCAAAAACGTGATTACTGATCAAATTGTAGGATAATATTAGGATCATATTTGAAAGATGACTACGTGTCATATACGTATTATAGTGAATAGTGAATATCGATTACTTACTTATTATTTGGACCAAGAAAATGGTAAATAATTCAGATTAGAAGAATCATAATTGCAGATATATGTACAATTTATATTCAATATAAATAAAATTAAATATATGTACAATTTTATAAGTTAAGATTTATATAAAGCAAGTGAGTTATAACATATAATACTCAATATTAAATAGATTTTGAAATTTTTTCAATATCATAACCGTTTCTCTGTGTTATATTTTCAGACGCAGTTTTTTCCATTTTCTTGAAAATGATCCAAATTAGGATCGAAACGTAGAAAGTTTAAAATTTATCTGTAAAATTGCTTTATTTTTGTTCTATTTGATCGAACCGTTGCGCCGAAATCATGTTCTCTTTATCTGTTTTAACAATCTTACGATCGATAACTCTAACAACATTTATATGTACAATATTTGAACCTATATTGAACTTATTTTTTAAAAGTATATTTAATTTTAAAAGTATAATAATCATTCACGAAATGCTAGAATCATAAGTAGACTGATATTTATGCAATTATGCCTTTTGGAAATTCTGAAATAATACTAGGATATAAAACATGGCAGAATTTAGTACGATTTTAATATATTTTTTATCTAAAATGGCTACTACCACGGAAAATAAGATTCTATTGTATTCCATTTTCTTAAAGTTTGTTTATAAAAATTGAAAACTGCATAAACATTCGCAGTCTAATTATAAGCAATATTAGTTACATATTCATTGGTTTTAAATGTCAATGTAGACCATTTTACCGGAAAAATTGTCACGATGAAAAAAACTATTCGCAATTTCTATAAAGTATAAGAATTATTTAAGACAATTTTAAGGTTTCAGCGCGTACGTTAACCCTTTGCACTCGAATCATTTTTCAATTTTGTTGCCAACTAGTTCCTTTTATTTTAAGTGTTTTATTTGAAATTTACTTTAAATTTACTTCAAACGATAGTTCCTTGACTCCTACTTATTTTAAACAATTTTTTTTGATAATTATAGCAGATACAGCTCTCAAATTTTGTTGTAATTTATACTTGTGGAACTTATATTTGTTTTTAAATAAAAATACGACTTAAATAAATAAAAGAAGAACCAAATACAGTTCAACCTCGATTAACCGGCTTGATCGGGAGACCAACGGCTTGGATGAATTACGGCCCGATGGATAATCAAGACCCGAGGGAAATAATTAAAACGTACATTAGTTTACAATCGGGATCCGGTTAATCGAGGTCCTACTGTACATACAAAACACGTTTCATTTACATTTTTCTTTCTCCGATGTCGAGTAAAATTGCTCTAAATATTTTTCTTACGAACATAAACTACGTTTTGTAGAAAAAAAGCCACATACTTTTGAGCGGTAGTGTACCTACTTTTAAACATGAAAGAAATTATCGAGAGAGAAAATTAATTTTTCTGTTCTTAAATACTGAAATAAGGTACGGAAGAGAAAATTGAAAAATTAAATTAAAAAATTAAATTACCTACAGGAAACGTAACGTAAATTAATTAAATAAGGTACGGAAGAAAAAATTGAAAAATTAAATTATCTACAGGAAACGTAACGTAACTTAATTAAATAAGGTACGGAAGAGAAAATTGAAAATTTTCGATTTTTATCATGGAATGAAGTAAATTTAAATTATCTACAGGAATCATAACGTAACTTAATTAATGTATTTAAAAGAAACTAGGATAACAATTTATCCACTTTTATTTTACACGTTAAATCAACACATTAAGGTAAAGGTACCAGTAGTTGACCATGAACGAGTAATTGACCATTTTATAGAAAAACATAAAAAATAAGATTTTTATAAGCTGTACACATTTGATGAAAGTGAACCTCGGATGCCATACCATCTGTTGGTTAAATTTCTCTAATACTATTCTCTATGAACTTGCAACGTCTACTATGTTCCTCAATTAAACTTTTTATAGAATTGATTTGTTTTGTTTCTTACTTCATTCTTTAATTGTAATTTGTGCTGGAAATTGTTGAAACTAGTAGGAGGTTATTTATTAGATTTTTCATTTTCATGAGTGGTCAACTTCTGAAGCAATTACTGAATTTCTAAATATGTTTCTTAAATTTGTATAAGTAAACCTTTAAAAAAAAAATGGTCTTGGTACATAACTTAGCAGACTTGAAGAGTGTCTTCATCGACTCTCGCTGTTTGATGACAGAGTAAATAGTACCTTTACCTTTAGTTTCATTTATTAAAGAAATACATTCACGACGTAGACACAGAGGGATGAATAATTTCACGGTATGTGAAAATATTTAATGGATGAATTTTCACTCTGAGGAACATATCAGAGTTAATAAAAGAACTAATTCTGTGATCGTGATTCTGCGATCACTTTTGCACGCCATCACTGCACATAAACCTTTTGCGAAGGGACTTTTAACGAGGCCAGTGAAGTCGCGTATCTCTCGAGTGTCACGGGTGGGCCGTTCCTAAACGCTAGTGGGGGACAGTCGTAGCCGTGCAAAAGGTGCAACGGGACGGTTAATTAGGAATGGTCGTGGGCCCGGTACGGCGGTCTACGTGGCAGGACGCAGCATAGTGGCCGCGATCAGTATTCCGCACGCTTCACGCGGGGACCACTTAATGTCGGTGCATGCGACTCTAAATCTCCGGTCTGCCGCGAGAACGCATGGGGTCAATTGGTGGGTCCTTAAATCGTGAGATCTCGGTACGATGACAAATCGCTGTTATATACGCTCCCGTTCCCGGTTCCCGGGCTCTTGGGCTCTCGGGCGGCGATCTTGAGAAAGTCGAGAGAACTGCAGGAGCACGCGGTGCGTGCATCCTGGCTTCGTGCTGGTCGCGCGCGTAAATCAAAGGACGCAGTCAGTCCCATCGACGCGACGCAAGTCCCCTCCTTTTTCGCTCGACTTTTGCTCTTGTTGCCGCCTCTGCGGCCTACACAAGCTTCAAACGCTGCGAGAACGCCGGATACCGAAGGTTACCTTAATCGTAATCATCGGCAGACGGTCCCGCGGAATTTATACCTTTCCCTTTAATCCCGTATCACTTTAAACGAATAAATCAACCGATAAACGTAATTAAAATGTTTCCCCGGATTTATTTACACATTTCTTAAACGATTAAGTCTTCGGGGACCGAGATCGCAGGTTTCTTTCTGTATGATGTTGCCGATGCATCATTGGACTGCGGACCTTTATGCAAAATAAAAATGTTTTGCACTGATTGTGGGACGTAAGAATAATATAAGAATTGATTTCATCCATCAACGACTTTGTACGTTACAAGCAATGTTGTAACAAAGTCGTTAAGGGATGATATCCATTTTTATGTTATTCTTGCTTCTCACTAAAGATCCGCAGTCTAATGATAACATTTTAATTACGTTTATCGGTTGAGTTATTCGTCTGAAATGATACGCGATTAAAGGAAAAGGTATAAATTATTATCAATCCATTGCCTCCGATGGAGAAGGACATCGATATCATCACTAGACTGCAGATCTTTATGCATTTACAGCAAAATTGAGTAGATGAAATTCAAAGTTGTTGTAAAATTAAAAAAATTGAACCCGTCAATATATGATGTCTCCTCTATTAAAATTATTAAGGGAAGAAATAACACGCAATTCTAAACATCCTAAAATCCAATAAAATATCCTAACCCAAAATAAATGTGTTTTACACTGATTGTGGACACCAGGAATAACATAAGAATTGATTCCATTCCTCAATGAATTTGTTACATTAAAAGCAACATTATAACATTCTTGAATTTTTACAATTTTTTCACTGTTTCATATTTCACCTAACCAAATTTTTTATAAATGCATAAAGATCCGCAGACTAGTTATCCTAATTTGTTGATGATAACTTGTGTAATCAATTCTGTAACATTGAATCATTGAATTGATGAAATCCAGAATGTCGATAGTAATTAGGATGTCAGTGATTCGATCAAATGTGTTTTACTAAATATATTTCTGAAACAAATGATTTCAAAAACAATAGGTTCCAATCGAGTATTGTAAACATACCTATAAATTGAGGTCCGTAGAAGTTCAGAAGCTTACAAAAATTGTTTCTTCAATTAAATATGTAAAATAGTAATCTAGTGTTTTACTAAATATATATCTGAAACAAATGATTTCAATAAACAATAGGTTCCAATCCAGCATTTTAAACATATAAATTGAGGTCCGTAGAAGTTCAGAAGCTTACAAAAATTGTTTCTTCAATTAAATATGTAAAATAGTAATCCTTATAAACAAAAACTATAATTATTTCCACAGTGGTTCTGTTTTCCGATTTTGATTAAATTGAAATACGTTATACGTAGGTCTTGACATTACAAGTAACTTTTACTGAAAAATATACAAGAATTAACAATATTCCGCTTAAAATTGTTTGACAAGTTCTTCATCAAATGAACTACTGCTACAGGAATAACATTTCAATTGTAAACGAATGAGTGCCTTTAGAATCCATAAACCAGCCAGTACGTAAGTTGGGAGTGACGCGATTCGAGATGGAAAGTGACCGATTTAGTAATTTTTTAAAAAGAGACTATCGATTATTCGACGCGATTTATAGCCTGCAGAGCTCCATAGAAGGAAATTTCACTTGCCTCGTCAGTTAATTTCTTCGGGAGAGACAACGTCCTTCCTGGTGGGAACGGTCCCGCCCTCCGTTTCAATCCACTACCTCGCCTTCTATTTAGCTGGACCGATAATATCTGTCTCGATAGAGACATTCGACGCCGCAAAAACACATCCAGGCAGGACATCGCTGGAACAGCTTTGAATCCCGGCAACGGCTCGAGAGAAAGCTTGTCTGTCCACTAAGTTACCAACCAGAAAGATTGAAATTCCGAAGAAATTGCATTTCTATCGATTCTATCGGCGTCAATAAAAGGATAGCCGTTGCAGCAATGACAATGAACACATCCAGCACTCGACCGTCTTGATCTCACGCGTGTATCCCCGAGACAGGTGAAAGGAACACGCTCGACGAAAATTACTCTCGAGATAACGATACTATCTGCCGCTGCCATGAATTATGAGCGCCGGCACGCCGTGTTCGGTATTTATCGAAGTACCGTTTGACAACGTGAAAATTACTACTTATCGCGCAAGCCGTCGATCTCGCGGAGAACCGTGTCGATTTTACGCTATCGGGAAGCTTGTACGAATAGTATCGACACGGGGATAAGAGACCCGCTAGAGAACGATAGAGATAATCGATCCGAACACGCGCCGCCTGTCGCTAATGCGCCAGATCCTCAGCGATATTCGGATTCCGGAGGGAATTCCTGGTACGTGTTGGATTCGAGGCACAATACGTGTCCAACGAGCGCCGAGAATGCAACGTCAGAGTACGTCTGTTTTAACCCTCTCTCGAGTTTCTTATCAAATATATTCGACATTACAGAAACGCATTTTCGAAGGCCAATAGATTACGGTAAAGAGTGTAGCCGCATAAGAAGGTCAAAAGTAACCGTAAACATTCCATAGCTTATCCAAGGAAACTACTTTATGAATAAAAAAAAACTACTTTATGTCAATTTTCAACCCCATATGTCGACATGGCAGGGAATGATTAATTGACAATAAGAAAATCAGGTTTTCCCGTAACTTCGCTTATCCTCTTCAATTAAAACTTCCGAGAAAGATCAGGCATGTTTCAGTTATCAGGTAATGATTAATTGACAATAAGAAAATCAGGTCTTCTCGTAACTTTCCTTATCCTCTTCAATTAAAACTTCTGAAAAAGATCAGACATATTTCAGTTATCAAGTAATGATTAATTGACAATAAGAAAATCAGGTTTTCCCGTAACTTCGCTTATCCTCTTCAATTAAAACTTCTGAAAAAGATCAGGCATGTTTCAGTTATCAGAATGCACATCTATGAATGTTTTCAGCTTCGAAACCAAATTTTAAGAAGTAAAAGAAATTTTGAAATGCCGATTTCTTATAAAAGTTATGGACGGCTAAGTTGTTAATGTTATTCAAAAAGCAATTTTACAAGTTTATTTTAAACTTTCAACGTTTCGATCCATATTTGATCCGATCAATTCGATGCACACATCGAACTATGGTTCCCTTAACACTTCTTGTCCCCATGATGCGTAGAATACAATGCAATAACACAAAAATTTGCCCTTGAAATTCAAGGTCAAGGACAATTTTGCGGCAACTTCTTTTCACAGATCTTCACCGATTCGAAGATGTAGAATACCGCTGTGGTAACCAGGATAGGGTTAGGACCAAACATTTTTGAAGTGAAACTTCTTTGCTGAGGGTAACAATTTTCTGATGTAACGGAAGTCCATGTAACGGAAATCGAAAATCGAGTGGCGCGAAAATTTAAACTGAGAATGAACGTAGAAAAATAATTTCTTACCCCGACGGGATCCGAACTCCGGTCTACCGATTGGTAGTCCAACTTCTTAACCGCTTGGACAACCAACGATCTCAGAATGATAGCGAATGGTTAGAACAGTACGTACAACCGCGTTTTTTATTTTTATTTACATGAATTAAAGTAATATAATTAAATATATTATAGACATATTAGAGATATATTTTTTTACACTACCATGTGTGCAACAGAAAAAAAAATCGTGTGCATGGAAACCACGCGCGAAAGGAGTGAAACTTATTGCTTATTAGGTAGGTATAATAATTTATCTGTATCTGTACCTAATAAGCAATAAGTTTCACTTCTATCGCGCGTGGTTTCCACGCACACGATTGTTTTTTACACCCTGTACTACAGCTCGAACTTTTCCCGGGTATCCGAGAACCCATGAAATACCCGGGTATCCGAGAACCCATGAAATACCCGGGTAGAGCAAAACTACCCGGGTATCTCATGAGATAGCCGAGTATCCGGATACACAGGTATCTCATAAGACAGCCGTGTCCCTGGGTACATACCCGAATATCTCATGAGGTCTCACAAGTGGTTACGAGAACTACTCTGAGAGAACGTTCGTATCTATTGCCGGAAAATGTAGACTTGTTGGTATTTTTACATAAAAATAAGAATGCCTTATTTCATAATTAAATAATTGACTTTTTAATTATTCCCCCTCAAAACACATGAATTGCTTTGTAAACGATGCAAACGATTTTTATTTTGCATAAAGATCCGCAGTCTATTCATGAGATACCCGGGTACTCGTGTAATTTTTGTTTACCCGAATACTCGGGTATCCGGGTAACGCTGTTTACCCGAGTACCCGGGTACCCGAGTAATTTTTGTTTACCCGGGTATCTCATAAGTCACAGCTCTACCTGTACAGTGCGCAGACGTAGTCTTTGAAGGATAAGTTCGATGTTTAAAAGAGGATGCTTGAAGTGTAATAGCTGTCCAGTGCTGCGTTGCAGGTCTGGAGTGAACTATGACTTCATGAAGATCCGCAGTCTACTGACGATATTGATGTCCTTCTACATCAGTGGCAATAAACTGATAATGATCTTGTTCTACTACTGCTTTCGCAGGCAATGCCCCAATCAGTGGGCATCAGTTTACCGGGCAATGCATCGATCAATGGGATGATTCGTTTCGATCTTCCCCGTAGAGAACCTTCGAACTTCTGTAATCCTAGACGCCGGTGGCCGTGATCGGTTCTTGAAATAGATTCAGGTCCGTGTGGTACCAGTAATCGGTAAAGAGAGAGGCTTAATGATAACAAATGACGTTCCTAAGAACCGCGGTGGATTCAGTGATTTATAGCGGATCGAAAGACGCCTCCCTAAATCAATTACCCCGTCGATCGATCCCGTCGAAACCATCGCATCCCCCGATCGCGTATGCAAATCGTTTCGGGGATAAATCGACGCCTAAGGCGATGTGGCGCAGTTAAATCGACAAATATTTATTGATCCTAAAAATAATAACGTGGCATCTAACTTTTCGCACTTGGGGGTCTCGATCCGCCCACTGTTACGTGCAGTAACGAGACGAGGACAGCAGGAAGAGAGAGAGAAAGAATGAAAGAATGTGCAAGCTCCCCTCAGACAGTGAGGCACAAAGCTGCAGTTTTCGCTCGTTGAACGGGCTCTGTGTGTTTCATTGAGGGGATATTGAATTATACGAACAGTATTAGCCCGTATGTATCCCTCACGGTGTAATTTATATCGCGGGTCGATTCGACGTTTTGCTCGTGTCGGCAGGTAACAAGTATTTATTTTATTATTCCGGCAGCCGAGGTGATGGGAACGCAGCGTAATTTTATCTGGGTTTCGGTGTCGGCGCGTGAGCCATTTTTTCCATCGTTTTGCGGGGATAATTCTTTCGATAAGAAATATGGCGACTTGGGTGGGATCGACGGTGCTGCACATTGGTCGAGATGGTGGAATTCCGTGACGGAGAACACTTATGATGTTACTCTATGATCTTGTTGGTTGTATATTTAAAATATATGAATAAAATTCATTTCTAAAAAAACTAGATATCTAAAAATTCCAATTACATTTCACATCAAATTAAATATTAATAATCTTTATGCCACAAAAAAAATTTTATTTAATTAGCTCATTTATATTCGAGATTAATATTAATAATATTTTCAATTTAATTAACCCTGATACAAAAGGTACAAAAATAAATTTTACTTTTTAAAATTTAATTAAATATCTTTCACAATACAATATTATATAAATAAATAAATTTATTCACTTATGATGTTACTCTATGATCTTGTTGGTTGTATATTTAAAATATATGAATTAAATTCATTTCTAATAAAACTAGATATCTAAAAATTCGAATTACATTTCACATCAAATTAAATATTAATAATCTTTATGCCACAAAAAAAATTTTATTTAATTAGCTCATTTATATTCGAGATTAATATTAATAATATTTTCAATTTAATTAACCCTGATACAAAAGGTACAAAAATAAATTTTACTTTTTAAAATTTAATTAAATATCTTTCACAATACAATATTATATAAATAAATAAATTTATTCAAAAATAATTGTTGGTGATCTTACTGTAGACATTGTACAGCGTAAGATACAATTTTTAATATTCTTAATTTTTAATTGTTCTTTTTAAACACAATTTACTATCAGATCCCCTTATCACTCTATGATGTTACCAACACATTTCAAGTAAACGAATAGAAGATGCTATACTTTATTTATGTAATTGTTGATTAAATGTTTCTCGTTAATTATCGCATGGTTTGGTTGATTTCCGTTTTAAAGTAAATTACTTTGAAGATCTGCATCACTTATTTGAATCATTTGAATATTATCTGTATAGTTTATATGAACGCTTATATGTTTACATGAACGTTTATATGAATGCTGATTTACGCTTTCATCTTTTTGCAAGAAGATCACAAATAAATAAGATGATGCATTTCACAAGAAGTGTAACTTTCAAACGCTCACTCCGAAAGAAACATAATTATTTTAACTATTAAAACATGGTCGCAAACAAGGGAGACTGATTGCGGTCACGGTCTTTCATTTAGTCAATTGATAATGCATATCGTAATATTCCGACAATACCTTCTTCACTTCCAGGGTTCTTTATTCTCAATAAAATATCGTAGTGACGCACAGTGGACGAAACCTGGATAAAAATCGATTTTTAACTTTTGTTTAAATGACCGAAATAAATAATTTCACGTCTTTAACAATACCCTAAAGTTTATAAAAAACAAGTACAATGAGTTAAAATTTATTAAGTATAAGTTGATATTTGTATTTAAATATTATCGTTAACGCTCATCTCTTTAATTCCATAATACTTTTGTCTGTTCAAACTCCTCGTACACAGCCGGAGTTGCATGTAAAATTATAAAAAATTTGCTTATGTAGAATAAATGTTTAATATATTTTTTATTATGTTTAATAATTATTTTCAAGTTCATCAATTGACCACCGTAATAACTCGATCTTGAATAAAAAAGGAAGTTTCCGATTCAAAATGTAATATGTGTGCCTCATTGTGCCTGAACGAGATTAGGATAAATCTTTTTTTTAAAGTATCAATAAAGTTATTAAGAAAAAGATTTATCCTAATCTCGTTCAGGCACAATGAGGCACACATATTAAATTTTGAATCGGAAACTTCCTTTTTTATTCAAAATCGAGTTATCACGGTGGTCAATTGACGAACTTGAAAATAATTATTAAACATAACAAAAAAAAATATTAAACATTTTTTCTACACAAGCAAATTTTTTTATAATTTTACATGCAACTCCGGCTGTGTAAGAGAAGTTTGAACAGACACAAATATTATTAAATTAAAGCGATGAGCAAATAACGACGATACTTAAATATAAATATCTACTTCCACTTAATAACTTTTAACTAATTTTACTTGTTTTTCATAAACTTCAGGGTATTGTTAATGACGTAACATAATTGATTTCGGTCATTTAAACAAAAGTTAAAAATCGATTTTCGTCCAGGTTTCGGCCACTGTGCGGCGAGAGCGGACCTTGTAATTCGGGGTGTTTATTCGCTCGCCGAGTAACAAGATATCCAGAAACAAATTGCGCGGTCGCCAAGCCGCGTGATCGAAGTGAACGGTCTCCGTGGCCGGGGAGAAGAAAAATAAAAGGGAGACACCGTCGAAACATCGAGCGTGGAAGTCGCTAAATAATCGATACAAATTGACCGCCATGACACGACGTGACGCGGAGCGATACGGCGAAGAACACAGTGGAAAATGAATTCGTTCGCACGGTACAATTACGTCGCGTCGCGCGAAGATAGTCGCGCGCGTATTACCGGATCACAGTTGTACGTGCACGCAATAATGCGTGTCCGGCTGCCACGATTTCCATCGTGGGCTCGTTAATGAACTTTTGTTGCGAGTACAAGCCATTATCGCGTCGTTTCCGTGGTGCTCCGCAATCTCGATATGCTAATGCTTGCAGCTTCTCAAGCTCTCTTTTGCTCTCTCTGTCTTTCTCTATCTCTCTCTCCCTCTCGGTCGATCTGCACGAACGTTCCTCCGAGCTACATACGCGCATACCTACTCGTGGGTACCTGCGCACGTATGTCTCGAAACGACTGCGGTTTTTTCCGAAGGTACCATTTCGGTCGGGTTCGAGAAACGCTCTCGCAGTTTCTCACGTGTCTCTTGCACCTGAGCACTTCCTCATTGTGGTCACGGACCACGGGCACCCGCAATGTTTGGACAGGGATTTATATCATTTTTCGATACCCGCTCGTGGCGATCTTTCTTCGTGTTCGTGGGAGTTTGTCGGTTCAGGTTATGTACTCCGATGTTCGAATACCTTTGATTAATTGGCAGAGGATAGCGAGCCGATGCACCTCTAAAAAATGAACCTTCAATTGCTCGGCTGCAGTCTCGGACCAATCATGAGCGCCGAAAAAAGTTGTCTGGAGGAACGAGGAGTATGGTCACCAAATAAGGATTAATAAAATTGGAAGTATATAGGGAATTTTTATTGGAGCAACTCGAGTTGATATTTCTATTTCCGTACAAGTGTATTAATCCCTTGCTGTATTTTAACGAGTCACACTCATCACGAAGATTTTAAACAAATACGAATTTTTCGCATTTTTTTTTAAATAAAATAGAATTTGATTCGATTGTAATCAGTATTCAAGCACTGAAATAAATGTAGCCATGCAAAAAATGTGAATTTTCTTTTTTCTTCTTCTACAATTTTTGGGATTAAGACGTTTTAATCATTTGTAACTGTAAAGAAAAATTCTAGGACTAAAAATCTGTTGAAAGTTTCCATTATCAGTGTCTCAAATTGTGCATTTGCAAATAAGGATTAATAAAATTGGAAGTATATAAGGAATTTTTATTGGAGCAACTCGAGTTGATATTTCTATTTCCTTACAAGTGTATTAATCCCTTGCTGTATTTTAACGAGTCACACTCATCACGAAGATTTTAAACAAATACGAATTTTTCGCATTTTTTTTTAAATAAAATAGAATTTGATTCGATTGTAATCAGTATTCAAGCACTGAAATAAATGTAGCCATGCAAAAAATGTGAATTTTCTTTTTTCTTCTTCTACAATTTTTGGGATTAAGACGTTTTAATCATTTGTAACTGTAAAGAAAAATTCTAGGACTAAAAATCTGTTGAAAGTTTCCATTATCAGTGTCTCAAATTGTGCATTTGCAAATAAGGATTAATAAAATTGGAAGTATATAAGGAATTTTTATTGGAGCAACTCGAGTTGATATTTCTATTTCCTTACAAGTGTATTAATCCCTTGCTGTATTTTAAAGAGTCACACTCATCACGAAGATTTTAAACAAATACGAATTTTTCGCATTGCTTTTTAAATAAAATAAAATTTGATTCGTTTGTAATCAGTATTCAAGCATTGAAATAAATGTAGCCATGCAAAAAATGTGAATTTTCTTTTTTCTTCTTCTACAATTTTTGGGATTAAGACGTTTTAATCATTTGTAACTGTAAAGAAAAATTCTAGGACTAAAAATCTGCTGAATGTTTTCATTATCAGTGTCTCAAATTGTGCATTTGCAAATAAGGATTAATAAAATTGGAAGTATATAAGGAATTTTTATTGGAGCAACTCGAGTTGATATTTCTATTTCCTTACAAGTGTATTAATCCCTTGCTGTATTTTAAAGAGTCACACTCATCACGAAGATTTTAAACAAATACGAAAGTTTCGCATTTCTTCTAAATAAAATAAAATTTGATTCGTTTGTAATCAGTATTCAAGCATTGAAATAAATGTAGCCATACAAAAAACGTGAATTTTCTTTTCTCTTCTACTACAATTTTTGGGATTAAGACGTTTTAATCATTTGTAACTGTAAAGAAAAATTCTAGGACTAAAAATCTGCTGAATATTTTCATTATCAGTGTCTCAAATTGTGCATTTGCAAATAAGGATTAATAAAATTGGAAGTATATAGGGAATTTTTATTGGAGCAACTCGAGTTGATATTTCTATTTCCGTACAAGTGTATTAATCCCTTGCTGTATTTTAACGAGTCACACTCATCACGAAGATTTTAAACAAAAACGTATTTTTCGCATTTCTTTTTAAATAAAATAAAATTTGATTTGTTTGTAATCAGTATACAAAAATGTGAATTTTCTTTTCTCTTCTACTACAATTTTTGAGGTTAAGACGTTTTAATCATTGTAACTGTAAAGAAAAATTCTAGGACTAAAAATCTGCTGAATGTTTTCATTATCAGTGTCTCAAATTGTGCATTTGTAAATACGTTCGCAAACACAATGTAACGAATTATCGCTTTCTCTAAATAGACACTTTTCGAATAACTATAGTCTTTTAGTCTCCGGAGGAGGGAGACTCATCTCTTTCTCTTTATCGCCTTTATAGCCGGTAATTCAAAAGGATGTCCGTCCTTGATCGCGTCTGTCTCCAGAGTCTCTTTTGTTCCAGCGCCGTTTTCATAACAACGCTGTAACCAACCTGAATCTACCACCGATTACCAACTGCATATAACGGGTGTACCGGCAGACCTGTAACAATATGTGTTACGTTTGACATTTGAGTTACATTGTGTATCTTCGTTTAACATCGCATCAGCTACCACAGCTCAGAAGTGAAGCGTTTGATGCTAAGTCGATGCATCGCGGTTGTTGGCGGCAATTTCAAAAAATTTGAAATTTGATGTGATGCTGTGCACGAGAAAACACGCATCATGCGCATTAACGAAACGGAACGATTGTCAATGCGCGCATCGCATTGAAAGCGATCTATGCGCTTGACGCGTGAAACGGAACGAACCCGTGGAATACGCCTATGTCAACTATGAGCAAACATTTCTCTACAACCTGTACAGGGTGTTTAAAAATTATATGTCACGGCCACCATAGCGTGATTCCACACCTACGATTTAGTGGAAATTGACATAAAAAACTCCCCGCAAAATTGACCTTGACCTTGATAATCAAGGTCAAAAAATTTTTTGTTTAATCGTGTTCTACTGGTCATAAGATCAATACAAACAACCGTTCCCTTAAAAAATGATGTTGCATTTCTTATCATTTTTGCAACTTCTTTGTACATAATGTTCGTTCTTTGATTTTATAATTAGTGAAATATCATGATTCTGATCATTTCAAGCCCAACGAGATGATGCTCACAGAATGTTGTCATGTGAAATATTTTGATTGAGCTGACAGTTTTTCACGTGATTCATTATCGCGGCTAATATTGATAATTTAGTCCATCATAAGCAAACGATTGAGAAACATGCCTTCCAGAAAATATTTAAATTATCGCACTTTCACAGCATTCCTTAAGAAAATGGACCATTTTAGTCGCCAGCAATTGTTTACCTGATCTGAGATTAGTACGCTATTTATTTATATATCGTTGCTGAATGTAAAAATTTTCCAAATAAAGTTGAAAAAATGATAAGAAATGCAACATCATTTTTTAAGAAAACGGTTGAGATACGACCCATGGTTTCTTTCACAAAGTTGGTCCTTATGACCAGTAGAACACGATTAAACAAAAAAATGTTTGACCTTGATTTTCAAGGTCAAGGTCAATTTTGCGGGAAATTTTTTATGTCAATTTCCACTAAATCGTAGGTGTAGAATCCCGCTATGGTGGCCGTGACATAATTTTAAGACACCCTGTACAACTACATCCATTATTTCATTTGTATCAAATTCTGAACTGAAGGTTCATCTGGCAATACAGGCACGATCTCCTCCATCATAATTAAAACATTTACATATCTAAACAGACAGAGAAAGAGCGAGAGAGAGAGAGAGAAAGAGAGAGAGAAAGAGACAGAGAGAACAAGCGTTTGACTATCCCGTTGTTCAATTACTCCGATGGCTCGGAGTAATTGCCAGTTTAGCATGTAAATAACGAAACGATCCCGAGCGTTCCCGTTCTAAACGTTGATCGGTATTCTTTCGGCATTAATTTCATTTGAGTTACCTACGTCCGGGATATTTCAATTAAAAGCGGTAGGCCAATCATCAGTCGCTCAGCACGCAGCATGTTCTATCGCGTGGGCGTTAGGAGCTGTGTCGCCGTTGCTGCAGGGGTTCCCGAGTTTCACTCTACAACTATGTAATGACACGTGTTCCTCAGCGTTCGTGTTTCGCCTTCAATTATCTTACATCGGCCCGAATAAATTACCTTTGTCCTAACACGCGTTCCTTTGATCGGGCGACGATGCGCACCAGGCTTTTCCCGGAGAAGTGTACAGGGTGTCTAAAAATTATATGTCACGGCCACCATAGCGTGATTCTACACCTACGATTTAGTGGAAATTGACATAAAAAACTCCCCGCAAAATTGACCTTGACCTTGAAAATCAAGGTCAAACATTTTTTTGTTTAATCGTGTCCTACTGGTCATAAGGACCAACTTTGTGAAAGAAACCATGGGTCGTATTTCAACCGTTCTCTAAAAAATGATGTTGCATTTCTCATCATTTTTGCAACTTCTTTGTTCATAATGTTCGTTCTTTCATTTTATAATTAGTGCAATAGGAGTATCATGATTCTGATAATTTCATGCCCAACGAGATGATACTCATAGAATGTTGTCAAAACAACCGTTCTCTTAAAAAATGATGTTGCATTTCTTATCATTTTTGCAACTTCTTTGTTCATAATGTTCGTTCTTTCATTTTATAATTAGTGAAATAGGAGTATCATGATTCTGATAATTTCATGCCCAACGAGATGATACTCACAGAATGTTCTCATGTGAAATATTTTAATTGAGCTGACAGTTTTTCACGTGATTCGTTATCGCGGCTAATATTGATAATTTAGTCCATCATAAGCAAACGATTGAGAAACATGCCTTCCAGAAAATATTTAAATTTACGGCATATGTTACGTGCGATTGACCAAGCAGCAGGGAATTACGCATTAGCTCGGGAAATATATATAAATTTAGTGCGAATTAATGGAAGGCGACTACGTCCAGTAGAAATTCCAGATCGACGTGATTTTCAACGACTAGATCAACAATTTGCTGACCAAGAAGTTATATTGCGGAACCTCTGCAATTCAGCCTGCAATTCACTGAAGGAGCGAGATTAGTACGCTATTTATTTATATATCGTTGCTGAATGTAAAAATTTTCCAAAGAAAGTGGAAAAAATGATAAGAAATGCAACATGGTTTTTTAAGAGAACGGTTGAGATACGACCCATGGTTTCTTTCAGAAAGTTGGTCCTTATGACCAGTAGAACACGATTAAACAAAAAATGTTTGACCTTGATTTTCAAGGTCAAGGTCAATTTTGCGGGGAGTTTTTTATGTCAATTTCCACTAAATCGTAGGTGTAGAATCCCGCTATGGTGGCCGTGACATAATTTTTAGACACCCTGTACACACTCGGGCCTGGGACACAGGCTGTCGACTGGCGAGCACGCACGCGACTGATTTGTTGAGCGGCCCAATCCGGCTGGGATACTTTATTTCAATACGAATGGAAAAGCATCGACACGAAAGATAGGCCACGTCCCACGCACTTCCCGCACCGACCGTAAGGTGGAAATGGGTTTTGATATGAAAAACAAATACGCGCCGGAGCTGAACAACTTTAGATAGTCGAATCTAGCGGGTATGTCGAGAACGGGCCGTTTGCGACTCCAGTTTCTGGAATCGAAGTTCGCAGATGAAAATCCGATCGCTGCGACATGGCAGAGAGAAACGAAAATAGAACGTCAGTATTTATATGGAAAAAGTCACCCCTATGGAATGGAATGTAAGTTGATGCGGAGATTGTATTTATTTCGCGAGGTTTCACGCAATTGATTCATCGAACCAAGTTCAAGTGTAATAAAATAATTGTACCATTTAACTTTGTCTTTACCGTATTTTACGTATCTTTTGAAACAACAAAGATATTTGAGGTGCCAACGTTTGGTGACTCACCCTGTATATGAAAATGTAAAGGGTTAACCTACCCTTAAAACGTTAGCAATTATGTTTCAAGACAGAACACACGTCTCACCGATAACACCGGTACACACCCGCCAATAGGGCTCCGGCCGTTCTGCTACCTTATTCTAGACACGGCACTGTTTTTACCCCATCTGGTGGCCGTCGCGTGCGAATCGGTGCGCCATATCCGAACACTGTCCGCGAAAAAAGTGACACAAGTCAAGAAATGGCAATTTTGAAGTTACGCCATTGAAAAATATCTATGAAGTGCCCCAACATGCACGAAAAGCATGATTAACCACCTGAGGGATAAATTGCGAGATAGAGATGCAATACTGTATAAGGTTTACAGTTTAATATATATATATAAGGTTTTATATAAATATAATATAAATATATTATATAAATAATATTATATATTATATAAATAATATTATATATTATATAAATATTATATTATATAAATATATTATATAAATATTATATTATATAAATACATTATATAAATAAATATATTATATAAATATATTATTATTATATAAATATTATATAAATATAAATATAATATAATATAATATAAGGTTTACTTTAAGTTGATTTTTCTCAAATGCTGCATTTTGGAGTTTTGTCACTTTTCTTGCGGGAGTGTGAAATGTTTGCAACACTAATTTTTGCATATGAAGTATCTCATTTTTAACAATAACGCTAAACAGACTGCATTCTCTATAACTTAATTAATTACTGCTAGACTGCGGATCTTTATGCATTTACGGCTTCTGAAATTTTTCAAAAAATGCGAGAGTATAGAATTCCATAGAATTTAGTTTTTCTTTATTTCAGATGTATAAATGTTACTAGCACTGAAAATGAGATTTCATTTGTTTCCACTTTCTTGAAATTTGACTGCAAACATTTAAAAATTGCATAACCGTCTGCAGTTTAATTATTATTATATTGCGGATGTTCATGCCAATTTCAAGTTTCATGGATTATTTTATGAAAATCAGAACGAAAAGGATTCTCAACTTATGAACCAGAAAATTTCCTACAGTAAGCGTAGAGTAAAAATGTCATTTGTTACTAAATATGCGTTCTTGTATTTTAAAAATGGGCAAACACTGTAAATGCATACAGACCCGCAGTCTATTTGTTACCTATAGATAATAATAACTTGAAGACAATTGCAAATATTTGTCATGTTTACTCTTTGTAGCGTTAATGAACATTAATTCTTCAGAAAATATACACGTTTAGCTTCGTTTTATTCTCAGACTCGTATTTTAGGGTATCGCAAAATCTAAACTACTAAAAGGATGCTCATTCTAGCTCATAGAATCACTCTATTTCATTGGTTTGCTAGTACACTGGGTTCATTATAGTTCATTGGCTCGTTTCGCCCATTAACTCGTTTTAGTTCACTCGTCCGCTCTCGTCGCTCTATTTTTACTATTCCATTTCTATATTAATATCCTAGCGCCGTGTACTTTATAATTTCTCAGCCTTTTTACTGTAATCATTCTTTACTGTCTAATCTTATTTCACAGTTTATATCTTCGAAGCATCTACATTAACTTTTACGGATTATCGATTACATTCTTTTCACTTTCTGTATGATATAATGTTATAACGTAATTTACGTACTTATAACGAACATGACCACTTATGTACTATTGACTGCGTATTAATTGCAAAATGCAATTAATACAGACACTCTTTATTTTGCATAAGAATCCGTAGTCGAGTAAAAAGTATTCTTTTCAACTTGTATAACAATATAAAAAGTAAATATATATGTCTTATATACAGTGGCGTGCAATACTATTTGGCCGCTCTAAAAAAGACGATAACTTTTTTAATATTGTACTATACTACTTGAATTTTTGTTGGGAAGCTAGAGCAAATAGTTTGCTACAGAATGTGGAAAAACATTTTCTCAAAAATTGCAATTGTTTGGAATTGTTAAAAAAATACTAAAAGTTGCATTTTACAACTTTTTTATCTGGGCCTATATTGAAAATTTAAAAAATACGTTTTGTAGACCTGTGTCAATTAAACATATTCTGAAAATTTCGTCAAAATCGGTAGACGTTGCAATGAGCTGCAATCGTTTAAAGATGGCAAAAATTGCAGATTTTTACGTTTTTCGGCCTCTAGCTGCAATAAATCCAAGGATTCTTACATCTTTCAATGCCTGACGTTTCTTTCTGCAACAACCGATTTCGATGAAACTTACACAGTGCATACAATTCACACAGATCTACAAAACGTAATTTAAAATTTTTCGTTATAGACCCACATAAAAAAGTAGAAAATGCAACTTTTTAGTATTTTTTTAACAATTCCGAACAATTGCAATTTTTGCCAAATTTTTTTTTGCATCCAGTGGCAAACTAATTGCTCTAGCTTCCCAAAAAAGTTCAAATAGTGTAGTACAATATTTAAAAAGTTATCGTCTTTTTTATAGCGGCCGAATATTATTGCACTCTGTATATATATATATTTTTTAATTTTTAAATATATATTATATATTTAAGATCATAGAATTCAGTTCTTATTAACAAAACAAGTATATTTTCATTCTATTTGATTGCAACTTTAGATTTTTAATTCTTTATTTATTTTATTCTCTTATTTATTAAAATTGTTTGTTTGTTAAATATTGAACGTATATAACCAAAAACGATATTATTATTATTTTTCGAAGTGCTATTACTATGATGCTATTCTCTGTTGAAGTTGAAATTGCTTACATAAATTTGTACTTACACAATAATTTTACACGATGCTATCTATACAGACAATCGAATAGAAATTGTCAACATTTTAACACATTCAATTTGGATGTCATCTTTCTGTGTCACATATTACAGTGCTGTTGAATCATAACGAGGAAAAACAAAAATGTACACATTTTTAACAAAATTGTTGTTATCACTTCAAACTATGAAGGCTGATTGATTAATTGTTCATTTTGAAATGAAAGAAAATTGATTGAATTCACTTCAAAATAAAAGTTAAATAAGCACCTATGATGTTTACAGATGTGTACACATTTATTCTTCCTCGCCTTGACTTAACCTTAATCCACATACTCCATGTGATAACAACTCTTGATAATAGCTCTCATACTGATCCCCATTTAAGCTACCTTTGAACGACTAGATTTCTATTTGACGAGTTTAACTGAACTACTTTTTACTTGACAACTCTTTTCTTTAATTGAAATTGCTTGTATTGCTTTTTCTATTTTTCGAATGGAAAGCACAGAACTGCTTTTATCAGTTTTTAGAATGCATACTTCAAGTTCTTTACTTACGAACGTAGAAAAGGACAGTATGTAAATACGGATCGCGTGGCCGAAGCGTATGCGTGTGAATCACTACTAATCCAATTACAAAACTTCTTTATTTTTCATATATTTTTTATGGGATTTCCGCCAATTTATTTCCACCATTTTTCTCATTAAAATGACAGCAAAAACGATCTAACTTCAACTGTTCTTATCGGTTTAATCGACGGTAAAAGTTTCGGGCGCAAGAAGCAGAAAAACATCGCGACTGTACTATACATAGGGGGCGTAAAAATTTGATTAATGCTTAGATGGTACACGGCGCAGAAAAGGTTGGGAAACACTGCCATAAAGGATCTTACAGAGCAGAGAAAGTGCTCAAGAAGCAATTACCATTATTCTCGGAAGTACCATATGCAGCCGGTCATGAATGTCTAATCGATTCTGGTGCCTATTGAAATGATTCGCAGTTGATACAGATACGGATCATTCATTACTGCGACCCGTATCAGTTAATGCTCCCCGCCCTTGGCATTGCTTGCTCCACGATGCGGCGTATCGCTTCGATCATTCCAACGCGGCGTATCGCTCCGATCGTTCCGCCGATGAAATTTTGATGCGCGATAAAAATCGAACACGCAAATAGAATCCGGCGTATTCATTAAACACCTTGTTAAGCAACTCTGTAACAAGACTTACAATGATTACACGGTGTCCGGCCGGAGCGGCGGGATCACCGCATGGACAATTAGCAATTGCCGAGCTCGCAATCGTTATTACAATGCCGGGTGCTTTGGAGTCCCTACGCAACGCAGGCATTAATCGGTACAATCTTGCGGTACGAGTTAATCTTTGCCCGAAGAAACGTATGAATACCTCGCAGAGGGCTTAATTGCAAATCAGCGGGAGGGACACACACGGCCTATCGGACGAGATAAACAGAACGGATGCAAAATCGAGCGATTCCTCGAGAGCCTGCTCGGATCCTGGGACAGGGACCAGGATTGCCCAACCGAATAACGATCGTATGCATCATCTGACAAACCGTCATCGACTCTGCGGCCTTTTTAGTGGCGGCACGTCGCATTATCGTCCCCGATAAATTGTGCAACGAAAGCCCTGCATTTTACGGTTGCTAAATCCACGGACGGTTCTGTGGTTATCCAAGCGAAAGGATAATCTTACCTGTTGTCGTTGCATTCGCCGGTTTCGAAAAAAGTAAAGCAATTATCTGGCCTCGTGCATCGCGGTTCGAACAGTGCCGCTCATTTTCTTGTCGGATTATAACGCGAAACGAACGAGCCGAAACGATGATATATGGAGTTCCGTTCAACGCAGCAGCTCGTGCTTAATACCTTTGTCGCGAAGAGACTGCCTCGGGAACTATTAACCTCGGATCAGGTCAACGCTGTTGTTGATCGATATTAGTCAAATCGAGGGGGGTCCGAGCCCGATGCCACGTCCCATTCTTCGAAATTATTATTAATGGAGCCCCTTCGTAGCTCGCACGGCCCCTTTTCAACGACCGCGTCCATATAGAAACGAGATGCTTATTAATGATCTTTCGCACCTTCTTCTATCGCCCGGATTTCGAGCGGTCTTATTTACCCTCTCGAAAGTGGGTTGATTGAAATCAGCGCCAAGTGAAATTTATAGGGAAAATATTTCAAATTTTCAAACTGAGAGTAGTGAGTAATGGCGCACGCTTAACCCCGTGCCTTACAATTTAATCCTAAGGTTCAGCTGTTCCGACGCTCTAGATACGCGTCGATGGAAAATATGTTTGCGGTGCTTTCACCTCCGAGATAGACTCGTCATGAAGATTTTCAAGGGATTAATATCAAAAATTTTAATGTAGGAGTTCACAATATATTATATATATTCTATATATTTTTTTTTTAAGTGCTGTGCACTCTATATATATATATTTTAAGTATGGTTAATTATTAAGAAGTTAAATTTTAATGTAGGAGTTGATAATATATTCTTTTTTTAAAAAGAGAAATGTATATTGTTTTTACTGTTCTTTGTTTAAATAAAGTAAGTTGTAAGGAAATAAATACAGATTTCATATTATCAACTCCTACATTAAAATTTAACTTCTTCCAAATTATAATCAACAGAATGAGTGTGTATATATATATAGGATGGACCGCGTATTTTACGCATTTATGGCAAAAATGAGTAGGTGTAATTTTTAGATAGAAAAAGTTAGAAGAATTAGAAATAGTGTGATATTATTTTCAATGTGTTAATCTATTTATGCAATGTCTGGGATGGCATTTTAATTCAAATTATAATTGCAATTAATGGAATAGATGAAATATTTGCTACGAACTACTGTTTCCAGAATTATACTGTCCAATTATTTGTGAGATATCAAAATAACTAATTCCGTATTGAATTATTTCATAGAATTAATAAATAAACAGATGAGTTTGACCTGTATTGTACACACCTTGGGTAATAGCAGTCGTGATTTTGCCAATCGAAATCGAAAACCTATACGATAATTATTGCTGAATAGGGCGCACCTAACATTCTGAATGAGCATCGATATAACATTTCATTGTTATAGCTAAATTGATAGTAAATGGTACACTTATTTCCGCTTCATCGACATCGTTGCTATAGCTTCCAGTTTCTTTTTCTCCATCCTTAATCATTGAATCTTTTTATAAATTCGATTTTCAAAGTGCAAAGGGTTAATTGCCACAATCATTACAATTTTAATGAAAATATGTAGCTATAAGAATACATTAATTTAATATTATATCGCAACAATGAGTTTTTGTAAAATTTCCAATAATGTTAATGTAATTTTAAGTGTAATTTTGCAATACATTACATTTTCGACCTACTCAAACTACTGGGGAAAAGCACTCCTAAATGTCTTTTGTTCTCTGCAATTATTATTTTGCATAAATCTCAGCCTGATGGTAAATATTTTTGTGCTTTCAGTTCCAATCATTCGAATGTCTTAATTTTTGGCGAAGTTTAAAATGTTAATTGTTCAAGAACAAAAATATGTACTTACTGACCAACTGGTAAAGAGATGTTCATAAAATTTTACCCCGACGTTAGATCGAACAGACGATAACCGGAAGAACGAGTTCTGGCCAGGGAGGCCTCAACAAGCTGATCAATCTGAATCTTTGAATCTGCGTAGAAACGTATTAATGTCACGCACACGTGGTTGGTTATCAGGTGCATCATCATCAGGAATGCGTATTACATTCCTCTGCGACAACTATCGGTTAAGCAATTGACACGCGCACAACGCAGTTAAAAATAGACGACGCTCCAGTTGTTGAGTTTGATATGTGAATGGAACATGTTGGTGCAAACGTAAAATCCTTTTCAGCTAAAATATTAGATGATTGCATAAGTTCGTGCCCGATTTTCATTGATATCGCAAACTAATACTGCACGACGTAGTGTAAAAAAATTTTATATAGTCACCATTCTTTTCTACAATTAGGAAAGAATGGTGACTAACTTTTTTTTAACTGTAGAAAGGAATGGTGGCACAATACAATATCATTGTATTTATATCGTAATACATTATAATTACAACTGTAAAACAAAATAATTAATACAATATAATTACAATACATATAATTGATTAATAAAGCTGTATTCTTTAAAATGTGACAACTAAATTTTATTTTCAAATCAGGCACGAACTTATGTAATCATCAATTTACATGATTATTATTATTCGTAGCGGAAAATGGTTCACGTAGAGTTGAATGGTATCGAAGGTAGCTCATTCTGACGTTAATGGCTCTCTTTCTTCATTCACTTTTTTAAAATGGAAACGTAAATAATCGCCACATTGAGCCCCTCTCATATCTTTTAAAGTAATTATTTTTTCACATAAGTGGATTAACGCTTTCTCTTACAAAGAGTATCTAGAAGCATTAAGTGGTGCAATAAAAAAATACCCATTACGCAATCACCATCGTGCTTGAGTGTTGCTACTAGTATTTCCAATTTTTCAACCTTTTTCATTTCTCAAGAAATGAGACTATATTTCTCGAGAATTTTCGAGTATTCTCTATAATTTGTAATGAAATAAAGAGTTATTGGAAAACTCATGATACTTGGAATATCGTTGATAATACATATTTATTGAAAGCGCAAAAAACATTAACTCAATGTTTATTCCTGTTTAATATGTACATAACTTTAAAAACAGGGAAAGAATAGACTTACAAATAATCTCTTAAAAAACAATGCACCTAATCAGGCAATTTACTTTATTATTTTGTAACAAAATCTGTAGCCGCAGAAGAATTTCTTTCATTTTGTGGATGTTAGCTTTATTGTGTATAGAATATCCAAAAGTTGCTGCAGATTGGGTATCCTTTCTCCAGTGGACTGAAAAATCTAGAATTCCTTTGTCAGAGTCCAGAATTTATTTTCTTCTGACGCTAAACGCTTGCAACTAAATTCTTGAAGCCTATCTGCAATTTCTAATTCCAACTGTTTTTCCAGTGGTAGTTCCTCATTCTGAGAATCTGAAAGCTTATCACTATTTTCATAAGGATTATTGTTATATTTTCCGAGAAGTTTACTTGGAAATTGCTGTGCCGCCTAAATATATAACATTGTGTCGTGCAGCGAACATCGAAGCACCGAGTGCCTTACGGCACATCGACACGCATTCCCAACAGTTATTATAAATTATCACATTGCAACCATGCATAAGTAGGCATCAATATGCTGTTTGTAGATTGTTAACTATTGTTTGTTAACTAAAAATTCATTTCCGAAAATATGTTATAAAATAAATGAGATTATAATAACTAAGATTGTATGATATTTAATTATATAATATTTATATAATATATTTATATAATACTTATATAATATATTTATATAACACTTATATAATATATTTATATAACACTTATATACTATATTTATATAATATTTATATAATAATTTATAATATATTTATATAATAATTTATATAATAATTTATATAATATTTATGTAATATATTTATATAATAATTTATATAATATTTATATAATATGTAAGATAAAAATAAATGAGATTTATAAGAATTTTCCTAGATTTAAATTTCTCGAGAAACATTGTAATTTCTCGAGGAATGAGAAATAGTCAATTATAAAATTTCTCGAAATACTCTCGAGAAGGAACAGTAGTTGCTATGGTGCAGTTTCGATTAAGATCTTCAACTTTGCTACGTCTGATATGTATATCGAATTTCCTCAGAAGATACTCTATCGAACTTCGACATTTAAAAGCAATTGAGAATTATTAGACGTTTAGCATCTCTAATAAAATGCGATAATCTACTGAAAAGATAGTCGTCTTAAACTTTTGTCCGTTACTGTAGATCTACATACGATGACAGTAGATATTTTAGTTATTGAGTACCCTATATTTGAACGTAGTGTGTATTTATACATTCGGTGTTTTCTTGCTCGAACTACATATGACGCGTATAACGTTCCGTGAAGCCCATTTTCACGATAAATCGGTAAATTCTGCATGGGATGAGTTGTGCTCGATCCCCTCGCAATTATCAATTATTGGCGACATTAAGAAGACCAGACTTGATAAGTCGCTTCGAGTAACGCAAATTGCACATCGCAAGCGTACCCACATTAACTTTATCACCCCTCATACTGCTGAATCGTAGTGCTCTACCTAGATTAATCTAAACAATTTTCCAGTGGTTCATTCATTCGCCTGCTTTGTCAGACGTCCTACTATTTTCTAGGTCTCCGAAACTCGTCTCCTTTCATATTTTTCTTTTACACGAATAAGTAGAGCTTGATTGTTTTTACTCTTTTCGTTTGAAACAATTGATAACTGAATAGTATCTTTTCAAACTAATTAACGAAAAAATTGTTCTAGTAATAATTTAGTTAATAATTGTCTTCTACTGAAATATCCACAACGTGTACGGTACAAATTAACCCCTTGCCGTAACATTCTCTGTACAGTTAGAATGATTAAAGCGTTGTTATCCCAAAAAATGTCGTAGACATATTGTATAAACAATAAATGTATAGACTATAATGAAATTTTATATAAATATCAAGAAACGACGTTGTTTGTGGGTACCCATAATAATTTGACACCTTTTCATTTAGCAACTACTTGTAGACAAACAGTATAAGTGCAGTGACGGCTCAAGTCAAGTGGAGGCTCCAAGCGGTAAAAATTTTGGTCTGTTACATAAAAAAACAACATTTTAGTCTTCAACATAGCCTATAACGTTCGTGGTATTAAAATTACGCATTACTCGCAATTGAAAATTGAGAAAATTGTTTTTTTAGATTGAATTTTTTTGTAAAAAATTTATGCTGCGCAATTCCGGGACCTATGGTATTCCAGGGTCCCACGCGGCCGCTTAGTCCGTTTACCGTTAAACCAGCCTCTGTAAGTGAAATGCAAAAATTAAATTTGATATTGAATTTGCTTGATCTGATGGATCATCTGATGTCCCAAGATTCAAATGTTCCGACCATTTTCACGAAAGCATCTAGGATAAATAGACAATTGATTTATGACAAATTGAATAGAATATGGAAAATGATGAGAAATCTCGACGTGCATATGGCATGCGACGTCCATATGGCATGCGACGTCCAGCATATTTCACTGGAAATGCATGAAGCGATCCCACAGTTTTGCGTTATCGAATACACCGTTGCGTCGTCAGTGCGTCTCTCATGTGAAGTCGCTTCTCTCTCGTGAGCTTCGGTTCTCCTCGCTCATTCAATTCCATCGAGTTCACGTCGAGAGATCAGAGAGGGGTTACAATAGGAGGACAGTATCGGGCGGGAAAGTTAAAGGACAGTTGACGGGGCGCGGCCGAGAATCGTCATCAATTTCGTAATCGACAGCGCGTCACGTTAAATGGATCTTCATTAATGACATAACGCAGGAGGGTCCCGTCATCTCTCTCTCTCTGTTTCTCTCCTGATCTCTCTGTGAACGCGTCGGTCAACGACGCATAGGTATCGCGTTACATTGCCTGGTATCGGCATTATAATGCCCGGCTGGCCAGTCCGGCCCGGTCTGGCCCGGTTCAGTCCGGGAACCCCTTAATGGACTTGATTGATTTTCGTCGTGTGCCCGAATCACTGGACAGACGCATTAGTTTCGAACGGGCCAGCCACGAGAACGTGGTCTTCTTCTTGTCTCATCTCCGTGGCTTCGCGTTGTCTCGTTCTCGCAACGCCTTGGCAACTTGACGCTGCTTATCCGTGTCACAGACACAATCGTTCCCATACAGTGGGTGTACAAAGTGTTCGTAAACTTTTTAAGAAGGAATAACTTTTTTATAATTGTACCAAACGACCTGATTTTTTATAATTCATTAGAAGCATTGATTTATGAAATTATATGCAGAAAGTTTTCCAAAAATTATTATTTACGAGGTTACATGCAAAAATAAAGAAGGCATTTTTTAAAACTTTCTTGTATAGCACTTGGACACAATCGTTCCCATACAGTGGGTGTACAAACTGTTCGTAAACTTTTTAAGAAGGAATAACTTTTTTATAATTGTACCAAACGACCTGATTTTTTATAATTAATTAGAAGCATTGGTTTATGAAATTATATGCAAATAGTTTTCTAAAAATTATTATTTACAGGTTACATGCAAAAATAAGGAAGGCATTTTTTAAAACTTTCTTGTTTAGCACTTAGACACAATCGTTCCCATATAGTGGGTGTACAAAGTGTTCGTAAACTTTTTAAGAAGGAATAACTTGTTTATAATTGTACCGAACGACCTGAGTTTTTATAATTAATTAGAAGCATTGGTTTATGAAATTATATGCAAAAAGGTTTTCCAAAAATTATTATTTACAGGTTACATGCAAAAATAAAGAAGGCATTTTTTAAAACTTTCTTGTATAGCACTTGGACACAATCGTTCCCATACAGTGGGTGTACAAAGTGTTCGTAAACTTTTTAAGAAGGAATAACTTTTTTATAATTGTACCAAACGACCTGGTTTTTTATAATTAATTAGAAGCATTGGTTTATGAAATTATATGCAAAAAGGTTTTCCAAAAATTATTATTTACAGGTTACATGCAAAAATAAAGAAGGCATTTTTTAAAACTTTCTTGTTTAGCACTTTAATGAACATTAGAAATGTATGTTTCGATGATCTATGGTAGTTATGCACATACTGAAAATTTCCTCGAAATCAAGTATACAATGTACGATTCTGTGGATTTTAAACAGAAACTGATAAAATATCGTGTAAAACTACGATTTTCACCAGTTTTAACCGTTTACAGCTCGATGAAATTTTCAGTATGTGTGTAACAAACATAGAACTACAAAACAAATATTTTAAATTTTCATTAAACCCTAATCAAAAAATTGAAAAAAATGCGTTTTTTATTTTAGTATGTAACCTTATAAATTGTAATTTTTGAAAAATCTTTATAGCAGATCGTTTAGTAAACAAATGCTTCTAAACGATAAAAAATCAGATCGTTTGGTACAGTTATAAAAAAGTTATTCTATTTTAAAAGGCGTACGAACACTTTGTACACCCACTATATTCGGCTCGCTTGTCGAAGCTTGCCATCGAAACTGACTGATCTCTGACTTTGCTTTTTATGATGTTCACAGGCCTCAGACTCTGGCACGTTAGACCCACCATTTTATTAGCCTGCCCTTTTAATTTAATTTTTTAAATAGATTCTACAGTTACACTATATCCTACAGTGATATCCTAGCTTGTTGGGATACAAGCTACCATCTGAACCTAATTTGAAACTCCCTTCTCCAGTTCTTTAATTGTATAGCTCGCCAATTAACACTTTGCTGGTAGGATGATTTAACCTTGTAATGGTACCCTGGGTTCTCTTAGAACACCAACTAAATTCCTCATTATCGCTACTATATTGTACGAAAGTTGCAAACAGTTTCTTTTCAAATTGCACACCTCAAATTATGTTAGTAAATTTTTAAGGAATTTTAAGAAACCCAACTGCGATGTTTTGTAGTCTAAGTAAATCTAATACCACCTAAAATTTAACTTAAGCCTTGTATAGCTGTACAACAGTACAGAATTTCTTTCAACAACTTGTTAATGTTCCTCTAAAAATATTACAAAATTTCTCTGGCTGTCTATTCTTTGCTCGCTAATATATTAATTTATAGTCTTAACCAATTACCGGTCGGTGATTATTACACAATTTTGAAAAATCTATGGTTCATGGCGTAACACTTTTTAATGGAACCTTCAAAAGTGATAACAATTTGTATTGTGAATTAACAAGTTACCTTCAATAACGTCATCTAATACTTTCATTTAAGATTGTAATGCAACAGAAAATGCTTCCTTTCGGTACAGCATAATTATTGAAAATCCTATTAACCGGTTTTCGTTAGGTACTGTGCTAAAATGAGAATGTGTGCAAATATGTTAAATACAAAAGGTTTTAAATAATTTATACACTTTGGTTGGCTACATAAGGATTAGGATCGTACGTTCAGAGCGTTTTTTCGCATACAGTAGCTTCAAATTGATTATAAGAAAAGATCAGGAGTGGTGTAGGCCTGAAAAAGGCACCCTGGGTGCAATACGGAGAGTAGGTCCCCGGGGAGTCTAGTTTGGGCACTCTTAGATAGTACAGGGTCAACCCATAGGTTGTCCCAGGTGGTGGATTGTATTAGACTTTAACCACCTCCCTTAAGGGGGTAAAGTACCCACGTGACATTACTAGAATCTAACCAGAATCTAACTAGATTTTGTCTAAGTAGCTGAACTAAAATGGCTTCTACTCACCCTTCATAAAGGGAATCTGGGAAACAATTGTCCTCAAAACGTCCTCATACGATTATATTTTGAGCTGAGTGAGGGCTCATTCGAAAGAGGAAGGCTGCACGCAGTGCGGTCTTCTCATGTTTTTGTTAGATGATGTTTATATGAAGTATTATGAGTGTCCAAAAGTAGGCGAAACAAATGAAGCAAAATTCCGAAGATTCTAATGTATTTTTCTAATGTATTTTTCATGAAGGGTGAGTAGAAGCCATTTTAGTTCAGCTACTTAGACGAGACAATAAAGATAATGATTAAAAGAAAAAAACCTGTAATTATAGCGAAATCGAAGCGTTAGATTGATGCAAATGTATGTTCATCACTGTTGCCAAACTGTTTTTTCGCGCGAGGGTTGGTCACAATGAAATACCATGGTCACGTGGTTACCCTACCCCTTTAACAAAAAAAAAGTAGCTTCGAATTGATGTCAAATACGTTGACATCACGAGACCATCAATGAAAAAATCATGTTGGTATGAGGAAAAGTAGCTGATTTGTACTGCTTTGTGGTACTACCATTTCCTCAGATTTCGTGCAATTTATACTATTAACATTAGAACTACCGAACACTGAACGCAGTTGGCATACGTGGCCTTACAATAACGACAATATTGCACTAAAAGAATTTTTCAGAAAAACATATATGTATATACTTTTAATATTATTAATCGATCAAAGTTCGCACCATTTTGACTGGTCCGGTAGTTCTGGTGTTAAATAAATGAGCTATAATAAATAACAATATTCGATAAAAAATTGAGCGGAATCGAAAATATGAAACTAGATATTTGCTCTAATGAACGTGGCATTCCAGTAACGTGTGCTCGTTGCACAATGGCGCGATGCTTCACAAGGAGAATCATCAGCGGTGTTTGCCCTAACTCGTTGTCTCGTGTAATCGCGAGCATTTGCAGGTAACACTGTAATTCAAGATTACAATCATGCAATTCAGAAGACACCCGTATAATTTCAGACGCGTTTTCAGCAGGGGAGACTCCACTGCTGATTAGCATAAACGACTGTCATTACGGTGACGCCAAACTCCTCGATCGCCTCGGTTTCGCACCTTCATTCGAGCCAGCACACGATTTCATAACGATCAGCTGGACAACCCTTCGACGACCGTGTAATGTCCGTGGAAAAGAGACACGCGCGGTACGACAGCTTTTGTCTTCGTCCGTGCGAATAGCTGAATCGAGTCGATTTGTCTTTCGAACGTGACAGGACGGGAATTCAAATCCTTGCACACGGAAATGGCGGCACGGCTGAAAACGAGCGCGGCAGGTGTACCGCCGAGAGTTGTAAACTAGTCGAATCAAACACACTTTATTTCGCCAAGTAAGCGCTATTCGCTGTTACGACCGGTTGTTACGCGTGTAGTATTCGACTAATGAAACGGATTAGCGATCTACTTTACCTTCTAGCCGTGCACGCATGCATGCCAACCCCCACCCACTTTCTTGCGATACTTTAATGTTTTATCTGAAAAAGAAAGACGACTCCGTCCTAAGGGCAATAGCAGTATTTTTATTACAAATAGACAGAACAATTTAAACATGCCTCTAGAGAAGGGAAAGGAAAATAGAGTACAAATATTAAATTTTAGCTCAGAGCAATATATTAATGTTATCGGCGCCCTGGTTCGAGCAATTGGAACTATAAGCAAGTTTGCAAAATTGAATGAAATTTAATTCAACGTTTCGGTCTACAGTTTAGACCATCTTCAAGAATAATATATCTCATTCGTAAGGATTATCAAAAATAATTTTTAAAACGTGATTTATATTAAAAAAGGTGTGAATTCACCTTTAAAATCAATAATTAAATTTAACTCAACGTTTCGATCCAGCTTTGGTTTTGTTGGAAGTTAAATTCTGTTTGTTTGAAAAAGTAGAATTCACTGTAGTGAATATGGAAAAAGTTATTCTAAATAACTGAGGAATTACCCCATTCAAGGAATTGACAACATATTTCAGGGTCATGAAAATAGGAGAAAATTACCCTGTTGTAAATAAATCATATAATATCAATAAATTTATAAATAATAAATATAAATAAATTTATAACGTTATAAATAAATCACTCAACCCAAAATAATCCTAATTTATAATTATAATTTCCATTGTGTATTTAATAATTTCCTAGTTATTCTAAATTATTACTTGATCGACCCTATCCAGGATACGATATAGGGAATCATAAGCAGTACAGTTATCTTTCGACGTTAAAACGTTCTAATGTAGTCGTATTCTGAATCATAGTGTTATACACTGTACATATAATTAGAATCATTTCAAATTCCGTGGGAAACGAAACCCTTAAACTTCTGCAAGATTATTTAAGATGCTAAAGGGGCGTACATTAAATTACAGAATTATACCATTACATGAACTTGAAAATGTTACGTCTGAAGATCTCCATTTTGTAACATATGAACGTAAGAGTGGGGATTTGATCAAATCAAACTACAGTTTCCTATCTCTATGCAATTTTGTAATTAATTTTTATTGAAGTATTGTCTCCGAAATTAATAGTAACACACTGATATTCTGCTGGAAATATTTAAAAGAAAAACAGATGACATTACCTATTTTTAAGGTTGGCTTTAAATAATAAATTAAAAATGAAATTTCTTCCTCTGATTATAAACGTTTGTGAGCCTAAAGGAAACATTTTGTTTCAAGGGAAAACGAAATGAGAAAGAATAACAAATAATTAGTATTATCGAAACTTGTGATCGAAATTACTTATTTACATAATTTGCACGATAAATTGTTTAGAATGATATTCAAGACTTCATTATTATTGCATGTAATTAACAGACTGCGGATTTCATGCATTTCTGACAAAAATGGATACGTAAAATTCAAAGCAGTGAACTTATTAAAAAGATTTAAGGACATCAGTCTATTAGTTTCAACTGTATAAGGTGATTAAAACAAGAAAAAATTTTCTACGTGACCTCTGTTGCTTGCAATTGATGTAGAAATTGTTTAACCTTCGCAAGGTAATGTGGGATCTCCGACAGAGCAGGAAAAAATCATCAATTTTTTAATGATTACCTTTTTCAATCGTACACATTAATCAATCGAAATTGGCTAAAATTTTAAGGATGTTCTGGAGGTACAATGGGAGACAAAAGTACAAGATTAAATTTTCTCCCACCTGTAGTCGAACACCCTGTATATATACAAATTACGCAATAAAAAGTTAAATATAAATATTTAAATAAATTAAAATTATTAAAAATAAACATTAGTATTGAAAATAAACATATGGTTATGGTTATTATTGAAAATAAACATATGAAATTTGCGTGAACTTATTGCTAGTGAGATGACAACACGATAAATTTCACGTTTTACAACAGTTTATAATTTTTTGCTGTGTAACTGTTAAGTGAATCCTAATAAATTTTGAACATAATTAAATACATAATTTTTACTATATATAAAAAAACTGGAGCTTGTAGTTGCGTTTTTTCAAGGTGTAAATAGGGTTTGAAGTGGAATTTTATGAATTCTCCATAAGAAAACGTGTTATAATGTGCAAACTTTAAGTCGCGATAAACATTAAACGGTGCAGTGAATCTAACTCAAAATTTTGGTAATTGTATTGATTTAGTAAGAATTATATCTTGTCAAATTTTCAGAAATTTTGTTGCGTTTTTATGCAGCTCCAGAACATCCTTAATAGATTAATGTCCAACTCTGGTCTCAGAAACCCCAATTTCAGATGTTTGAAAAGTACTTTTATATGAATAAAATTAAATCTGTTTACTTTTTATCCCATGTTATTCTTTATCCCAAATTTATTAAAAACCGAGGCTATTTATGGAATTCATTTGTCGGGGTCTTACCTTGCGAGGATTAATCTGCATGAAGATCCGCAGTCTAGTAATCAGTAATAAGAATATTTCGAGGGTCGAGCAAATAAAGTGGCATGAGCGATGTCATTAGCGTTACCGCGAGGAAACATTGTACCATAGAATGCATATGCATAAATAAAACACGTGATTCACAAATAAAGGTGAAATTATCATTTATGAGAATCATCGCATGCTCGACACTCGTAATGTTTCTTTAATTGAATTGAGTTTTATAAATAAAATCCCGCCTACGGGATACCGTAAACGCGTACACATGTTAACATAAAATTTCGCTACGCGGAGGAACAGAGGTCTGAAGTTTCAACAATTTCTCTTCTCGGAAGTTGAGCTTTCCGAAATTACCGGGCAGCACGGATGAGGAATGAAATCAGATAGGGCGATAACGAAGTTGCAAAATATAATTAAACCACGAAAGACTAATGAGGTGATTTGAATTCGAGTTCGTTATAAATATTATGCGTATCTCTGTGTCTCGGAGAAAATTGAACGTTTCTCTGTATACAGTCCCGATGATTATAATAAAGAAATAATTACGAAAATGAGGGGAACGAACGATGGAGGGAGGGATGGAGATTGGAAGTACAAGGAGGATAAAGAATACGAACGTTCGTGACCAAACCACATGTGGTATCTTGTGATTTATTTCGTTGATGATGGATTCGTTCGATAGCAACTATTCTTTTCAAAGTTCAGACGCTGATTCAACTTTTTAACAGCAGATTTCCATGAGACTAACCTAATTGCTAGACTGCGGATTTTATGCATTTATAATGAAAATGGACGGGTCTTGTTTTTGGCTGTAAAGTAACTTGAAAAATTTCAATGTACTACTATATTATTTTCGACCTGTTACACATATTCAGCAAGAAATTAAATATTTATTTCATCCCAGCTTATTGCGGTTTAGGTTGAAAGTTTTTATTTTGCATAAAGTCTCAAACATGTTTTAACATAACTTATTTATAACAAACACACTGACAATTTCAATTTCATGTAATTTTTATACAAAAATGTATCTTGAAAACACTTGATTCTCGGTAGTTTACTATAAATTGTTAACATTAAGAATTGGTCTGAACAAAGGTTTCTGGAAACATGCATTACACATTGTTTAACAAGGAAAGTTAAAGCATTTTTATCAAAAATTTGTCGGTTGACATAGGTAGGTGTTTAAAATAAATATTTATAATATTTATCTGACTCAATCAAGAACATAAACAATGCCAGTGTTACTAACACGAATATTTAAATATTTCAGTAAACAATGCATACATATAATAATAAATAGCATTTTCAGATGCTTGCTGTTAGTGGAATCTGCATACAAAATAAAATTTTGTTAATTAAAGTTTTAAATGATATCGGCGTCAGGTTCGATTATTTTTAGAACAAACAACAAATGTGCAATTAGTACATGTGGATCTTTTTCAAAGAATCATTATTGCTCCTGAAAAATATTTTAAGTGATACATCAAAACGAGAATTTGCAAAAATTAACATAAAGAAAACCAACGAAAAAGAAATAAATTTTTTAACAAAACTTACATGTTGCGTAAAAAGTGGACAATACATTATAACAAATATTGAAGGTTGTATGGAAACTACTTAAACATCATGAAAACCCCGAAATCATTTAAAACTTTAATTATCCAAATTTTCGATTGAGTAGAATTCACCTTATAAAATTTTTTTATCTGAATTGGAGTAAACTGGAGTGAAACAGAAGAGTATTTTCTTTCTTAATATGTTTAATAAGCTGAGAAGAAAATATAACATCATTATAAAATTCTTCTAATGTTTTTACTGTTTCAAATTACACTTACTCATTTTTGTTATACACTGCTGTGCAAAAGAAAGAATCACCCTGTATAATTAAAAGATGTAATGATAAACAACATCTTTATATAAAAATTGCATTGTACAATGACTGATTTACTGCATTTAAAGTATTAGATGGTCCGTAATAACACATATTCTCACAAAACAATTCAATTAAACTGAATCCTTTTATTTTTCATGCTTTACTATTAACCATGGCCGGGCGCTTCTTGCTTTTGCGCGGCAGAATAAATGTATAAAACCCGCTATCTAATAAATCGGTATTCGAAGAAAATATAATGTGGTAGATAAAGGATTTCACGAAATAAGCGAACCGGGTAAAAGCGAGGAGAACGATGGAAATAGTTTTGTGCGAGCTTTATCTTATGGCAAAGTACTGTTTTTGTATCCGGTTTTATGAAAGATAAGGCGTACGGGGTTGTTGCATTCCGTGTGTTACTTAATGGAAAAATTTTATTTGTCCTGCAACCCTGGCTAACTACGCAACGCAATGATTGTCCGGAAAGGGGCGGAGGACTACTATAATTAGGGTTCGTGCGATTAAGAATAATGCCGATCTTCGTATCTAATGCCTGTTCGTAATTAGTATGCCACTAATAAAAGAGAATTTTTCATTTCTCTCTCCTCGACGAACCGCGCGCATTCAGCCTGTCCAGGGCCTCTTCGGTGCGCCTCTGAGAGAGGGATCTTCTCAAATGAGAATTGCTACTTCATCATTTTGAAACCCTGCATCGCTGATTACTGTTATCTAAAATTCTTAGTCACGCAAGGATTTTGTTGACGCTGACAGAAACGTTCGGTCGTTTCCTTATTTTACTATAGCGAATTTACAAGTTCTATTGGTCAACAATTCTGTTCAATTCTTTTCATTGGAATACCATGCCCAGGCTTGGTCCTCATTAAGATTCCTCTGAATGAAATTATTAACACTATTAATACGAACTAGTGTTCCTTCTCGGGAATTCTTTCTCCAGATTTTCTCGAGAAATTTTATAATCGGTTATTCCTCATTTCTCGAGAATTACAGTATTTCTCCAGAAATTTAAATCTAGGAAATCCAGAAATACTAAGTTTATCTCATTGATTTAATAACGTATTTTCGGAAATGAATTTTTAATTAACTCAAATTGCATATTACTAATTGCATATTACTAATTGCATCACCCAATCTGCAGCAACTTTTGGATATTCTATATACAATAAAGCCAACATCCACACAGAATGAAAGAAATTTTTCTACGGCTACAGATTTTGTTACCAGAAAAAATAGAAGTAGATTATCTGATTCTACATTAGACGAAGTCGTTTCAAAACAAAAGCGTAATGTTTCGTTTTATAAAAGTTTGGTTTCAGATGAATAAATTTATCGGTTATTTTCAGCGTCTATTTTTTCGTTGTTTTTAAAGTTATGTAAATACATATTGGACAGGAATAAACATTGAGTTAAAGTTTTTTACGCTTTCGATAACTATTTCCAAATATCATAAGTTTCCCAATTTTTTTTATTCTATTCAAAATTCTAGAGAATTCTCGAGAAATGAAAAATGTTGAGAAATCAGGAACACTAGTGCCTTCCGAACTAAAAAAAAAACAAATTTTTTATTAGATTCATCATAAAAACCTGAAAAAACAATACAAGGTTAACTGTCGTCAACAATGAATATTAAAAAGTAACATAACTCCGCTTCTCTAACTCTCAATCAAACAAATCTGTTAATTAAACCTTTTTCATTTAAGCCTTTTGCTAATGATATTTCTATAGAAATTAGCACCCAATATTCTGAACGATAAAAGGTGAATTATCATTTTTAGAACAAACAACAAATGTGCAATTAGTTCATGCTTCTAACGTTGCGTCTGAAAAATATTTTATATAAAATTTTAAATATTTGATATATCACTTAAAATATTTTTCAGACGCAATAATGATTCTTTGAAAAAGATCCACATCGGGATCGAAACGTTAGAAGCATGTACTGATTGCACATTTGTTATTTGTTCTAAAACTTTAATTTTCTGAACAATCTTTTACAAGAGATAGACTGATGTTGCGATGTTGCTGATCTAGACATGCGATGACACGTTCGGCCAACTGACAGTTGGCGCGTCGCACAGTGCGGTACCTTAATAGGAATTTGGGACAAAAATCAAAAAATTCGCATGGCGTAGCAATAATTAAAATTTTTTGTTTGGAATTGTTTTAAATGCACTAATTGAACACTTGGAATACTATTTTAGAATTTTTCATTCTTTTACACTACATAAATTTGAAAGAAACAAAAAGAGGCATACTTTATGTAGAAAAGGTGAATTCTTCTCGATCGAAAATTTTGATAATTAAAGTTTTAAATGTTATCAGCGCCAGGTTCGATCATTTTTAGAACAAAAACAACAAGTGTGCAATTAATACATGTTTCTAACGTTTCGGTCCCCATTTGGATCTTTTTCAAAGAATCATTATTGCGTATGTTGTGTAAAAAATGGACAATACATTATAACAAATATTGAAGGTTGTATGAAAACTATTTAAACCTCATGGTGGCAGATATGTAACTTTAAATACTTTATGAATAATGTAAAAATGTAATATGGACATATGGTACATACATATATTACGTATAGGACACAGATAAATCACGTTAATGATAGTTCGTATAAGAATTCGTTCCCTAACTCTGAATAAAAAAAATCAAATTTTTGCGGGATATCTTCCGTTGTTTACTAGATATCAATACTCTGTCTTATGTCCGCAAGTTCTCTGTTTTGAAGCAGTTTACATATAGCTTGATATGAAGGGATCCGATGAAAGTGTTGAAGTCTTTTCATCCAATCTTCATTACTAAATTTCCTACTTGCTTCGCGAGTATGATTTAATCGGGTTTTCATAATTTTTTTGTGCGTCGTTTCTAATGCTTCTTCCGATAGAAGGCCTATGTGTAAATCGAAACTTTCAATTACTATTTGCTTGAATACTCATTTTTACATACACATTTCTTATTTACCAACTGATGATTTTATCGGATAATTAGATTGAAATCGAACTATGATTATTTTGGTTCGTGTCCATTGCATTGCACACGGTGTCGGACGTAGCATTCGCCGAGGGTTAACGTTGGATAACTTTGAGTGTAGCAGTTTGTAGCAGGAAAAACTTGTGGGAAATTGAAGTATAATTTCTACTAATTACGAAAAAACAAAAACTACAGGATGTTTTGAACCCTTCTTGAAATATCTCTATTTAAAGGAGGAAAAGGTGACAAAAATGGTTTCCAGTGTATTATTTACTAGTATAATACATATAAGTGACTAACAAATTTTGAAATTTCAGTCACATTAGTTGTACTTTAAGCTATATCCCATAAGACATAATTCATAAAATTATTTTCCCTGTTACCATGAAAGTAAGTGACGGTTCGGATTTATAAACTGCTTGATATAGCATTTTCTTGAGAAGAAAAACGTTTGCAAGTAATCCCCTACTGAATTATTTGAATTTTATATTGATAAACATGATAATTTAGATGTTAAAACATAGTTTCAACATAGAATCCTGTGGATATTAGATAATGAATTTTTAGATTTTTGTCCACAGGGTACCGCACTGTGCGACTGTGCTAACTCGCGTCTAGGTTGCGCTCTAATTGGTCCGTGTTTTTCGTTAATAACTCCTAAACAAACCCGCGGACGTCATTTTTGTAAAGGAAAATGTCGCTTCAAATGACCCAAGGAACCATTTTCGGGTGCGGAGGAATTTTGGGACACCCTGTATAAGTAACATTTTAAAAATCGAATTTTGACCGTACAAATCGGGCAGACAGTCCACTTTGCGCCGTAAGTATCGGTAGCCAATCAAGTGATGCCGATAAACGTGTTAATTGATTAGAACTGATCGGGAACGTGTTTCCTCTCGATCACTTAAGCACGTTAGTTAAAGCAACGAGTCGTGTCATTTGATATGACAGTAGTTCCGTGCAGTAACATCTGTTGTTTCGTCGATGGCTGAGTCTAATAGCGTTCTAACTGCTCGGGGACGAGTGAAACGGTATCTAAGGACGGGCCCGAGCATTTCCTAAGCTCCGATACCGCTATTTTCGTACGTGGACGTCTCCGTGGAGTCGTTGCGAAAGAAATAAAGAAGGAAGCATCCAATGAAACAAGTCTCGACGATAAACAGATCCTCGTAGACGGTGATCCCACTGAAAATAAAGGGGTAATGCGAGGGACGTGGCTCGTAAATTTGCTCCTTCTTTGTAAATCGAAAGAATAGAGGAGGCAGCAACAATGCGATATGTTAATCATAAATTTCGGCGAGCGTGCGTGCACCGTCTACTCGGCGGGAGGATCACCGGAAAAAGAGGACCAAAAGGTTGCCGGAGCACTGAAGTAGAGGGTCAAAGCTGAGAGGATGCACGCGTGTAAGAGGATAAGAATGAGAGTAAACGAGAAAGTTAATAGACAGGATCGTGAATATAGTAAAACCGCTGCATTGTAACGATGCCACCGCATCGCGATAGATTCTTGTTCTACGAGGCTAACAAGGGAACGTATTCAGCTGATACAAACCGATTTTGATGAAACTTATGTGAGATATAGTTCTTCGAAAACTATTATATGTACTACTATATATACTATTATATAACTATTATATATACTATATACTATACTATTTTCCATATATATATATTTTTTTTTTTAATTTTTAATGTAGGCCCACATAAAATAGTTGAAAAATCAACTTTTAGTATTTTTTCAACAATTCCGATCAATTGCAATTTTTGAAAAAATTTCTTTTCACATCCTTTAGTAAACTAATTGCTCTAGCTTCCCAGAAAAGTTAAAATCGTATAGTACAATATTAAACAAGTTATCGTCTTTAAGACCGCTCTAAAGAAGACGATAACTTTTTTAATATTGTACTATACGATTTTAACTTTTTTGGGAAGCTAGAGCAATTAGTTTACTCAAGGATGTGAAAAGAAATTTTTTCAAAAATTGCAATTCATCGGAATTGTTGAAAAAATACTAAAAGTTGATTTTTCAACTATTTTATGTGGACCTATATTAAAAATTTTAAAAATACGTTTTGTAGATCTGTGTCAATTAAACATATCCTGAAAATTTCGTCAAAATCGGTCGACGTTGCAATGAGCTACAAACGTTTAAAGATGGTAAAAATTGCAGATTTTCACGATTTTCTGCCTTCAACTGCAGTATTCTTGCATCTTTCAATCGTTGTCGTTATTTTCCACATCAGCTGATTGCGATGAAATTTTCACAGGGCACATAATTGACACAAAACGTATTTTTTAAATTTTCAATATAGGTCCACATAAAAAAGTTGTAAAATGCAACTTTTAGTATTCTTTTTATAATTCAGATATATTGCGACTTTTCACAAAATTTTTTTCGCATCCTGTGGCACACTAATTGCACTAGCTTGCCAAAAAAATTCAAATCGTATAGTACAATATTTAAAAAGTTATCGTCTTTGTAAGAGTGTCCGAATGTTAGTGGGAGTCACTGTACATATAAAATTTAAATAATATACAGGGTGAGTCAGGTAAAGTGTAACAGATGTATACCTCGGAAATGAAGCATTTTGGAGAAAAATGTTTCAGACAAAAGTTGTATCGTTTCATGGGGGACATAAAACGATGCCATCTTCAATTTCTTGAAAAGGAAATTTTAGTAGATCCATCAACGGGTTAGCGAGGGAATCGATTATCGATCGAAATGATATGTATATTGTTGTATAAAATTCTGGAAAAAATTAGGAACAATGGTTTGAGCAATATCTTACTACTGAGTTTGTATACATTAATAATATAAACGTGGTAATCTAAAAACTTCAATTAGCAATTTTATCATATTTATGCTTCCGGAATTTTCAAAAAATGAATTTTACGACCAAAAATTCTGCAATAATTCACTGTCATGTGTGCTATTAGGTATAATGTTCATGAATTTTTTCGTTATTCCTTGTTGAAGAAAAAGCAGAACCGAAGACAAAATTAACCCTTGCACTCGTTTGTCGAATGTGACTCGACATCAGAGAAAGAAAAATGTAAATAAAACGGTCATATGTATTTGGTTCTTTCTTTACTTATTTAATTTTCTATTTGTTATTGAAATACATACAAGTTCCGTAAATTTTAACTCAATTAAAGAGCTATATTTAATCTATTTAGTAAATAAAATTGTTTAAAACAAGTAGCAGTAAAGAAACTGACCTTTGAAGTTAATTTCAAATAAAATACTTAAAATAGTAGGTTTGGCAGTAGAAGTAAGTTGTGGGCAATAAAATTGTGAAAAATAATTCAGAGTGCAGAGTTAATAATGCACCCTAGTGCCAACTTTGGGAGCCCTATCGAATGGTCCAACCAAGAATCAATTTGGTTCGGTGTCATTTTTGATCTTATCAAGCTGTACCCTTTCCTGTGTGAAAGAATGAATGAGTGAATAATATTGGAATTTTACATGCACAATATTGTTGTCATTGAAATGATGTCGCATCGTACATTTTCGGAAAGCTTTACGCGTCCATAATACGTGAAAAGTTTCTCGATCCCAGACGATTTGCTCGTTCGAGAACTATTTTCGCAGCAGCCGTCATTCACAACTATACATACATACACAGCGCGAGTAACATTGTAGCTTAAAAATGCTTTCGTTGGCATAGATCCATAAGCGCTCAGACCCTCGGCAGACGGAAGACAACGAACTTCGATATACATACATACATTTCTGTCTTCTTTATTTTTGTTTCATGCACGCGAACCAATTTGCATATATCACGTTACGTCTTGTCCCGCTTTCCTGTAAAGTGTAAGCTCTTCGCGTACCTTCCAACTTTGTTGCTTTCTTAGAATGACTTCACTTGTGTTTCATTTGCAGCTTATCTCGCTGTTATTCAAAACAAATGAACCGTCAAAACGATTGGATATAAACGTTCCGTTCCTTCAACCTTCTTACCGTGAATTAACATTTTTTATTTTAGCTTCCTATTCTATTATTTCAGTCTCTTATGAAACGACGGTATCCCTCCACGTTTCCGCCACGGCTCGGTCATGTGACGCGTTCCATCTTTGTCGTCCGTGTGTCACAATGTCACGTAACCATAACCACACTATAATTAAACAGAGGGTGTACAAAGTATTCGTACGCCTTTAAAAAACGAACAATTTTTTCAAAATTGGATCCAATAGTTTCAGCTTTTTTGAGTTGTTAGAACGATTGATTTACTAACTAATGTGGAAATGATTTGTTTTTAATTGTTATTGGCCGCAATTGGGCAGGAAAAATATAGGTCACGATTCCTAAATTTTTTATTTGTGAATGTAATGACAATTTAAACGGTACCTTTGGTAGTCCAAGTAAGTTATGTACAAAGTGACGAAATATATTTTATTGAAAATACCAAAAATAATAAGAATCTGCTATTTACATGAATCACAAATCCTAAATTCAAAATTTGAACATCTTGCGAAGCCCATAGCTCTTTTATGTGTCAACTGCTTTCAATGAAATACTTCTCTAGTAGCACCAAAATACATATTGGGTAAATGTTTTTTTCAAATATTGGAATAATATTTTTTAAGCCACACTTTTTCATATGTGAAAAATATTAGATCTGAATATTGTATACATATACAAGAAATGTAAATTGAATGTTTAGAAAATATAAGCTAAATATGCGAAGAATATAAATTATATATTTAAAAAGTGTAAAGTAAATATTTAAAAAACGTGAAACCCATATTTAAATAACGTTCATTTAAATCTTCAAATTTCAGAAAAATTTATAACAAAAATTAGACACTATATATAATAACACTACTTTCTGTGCACTGCTCGAGAGAAAAATATTTTTTTCATGACATTAAAAAACCTTCATATTAAAAAATAATTCTATTTCCAATATTACATAAAGATTCAATTCAAGGGAAAACAATTTTTTCATAATATGAAATAAATATCTGTATATTTATATGTATATGCATTAGGAAAAAATATTCTATTTCTAATATTACATAAAGCATTTATTTTATAATAGGAGAAAAACATTTTTTTCATGATATTAAAAATCCTTCATATTAAAAAAAAATTCTATTTCCAATATTACATAAAGATTCATTTCAAGGGAAAAAAATGTTTTCATTGGACAAAATAGAAATATTATCTGTATATTTATATGTATATGTATTAGGAAAAAATATTCTATTTTTAATATTCAATAGAGATTTATTTTATAATGAGAAAAAAGTATTTTTCTCGTAACATAAAATAGATATTCTCTGCATATTTAAAAAAAGTATTTGTTACTTAATATAAAATAAATATTGTATGAATATTTGAATATTAAAGAAAGATTGAATATTTTTAATATTTTTTAATATAATACGAATTTTAATATTATATTCTTTTTAATATTATACGAATGTGCATACAATATTTTGTGCTACTAGGGGCAGATTAGCATGTTTGGCTGCGCATTATTGGTTCCCATTGGGTTCGTGTCGAGCACAGAATCGAATTTTTAGCAAATTAATTGAAATTTGGACAGGACAACGTCTGTCGGGTCAGCTACAGTGCATATTTCTTAATTGTACACCAGTATGCACGGTCCGAGCTATAGAGGATACTTTAGTAACATAGTTGCGCGGGTGTTTCGTAAAATTTTGTGCATGTTCCGGTAACGTGTTGTTATAGTAAACTTAGAACGTGCCTATTATTAACAGCGACAAATTAGATTGCACGTGCCGCGTAATTTATAGATTCGACAGAGCGAAACGATTACATTACAGCGTGATCTATGGTTACGGTGCTTCGCGTGTTCAGAATCTTTCAGCCGTGTGTTTACCGAGCAATGTTGCCTACGATTATTTTCTGATTTTTAAGTAGCACGTAGTCCGAGGCGACCGAACTTCTGATTATTTTTCTTCGCTTTTGGATCTTGAGAGATCGCATCCTTTTTAAATAGACCGTTCCGTATTTATGAAGTTCTTTTTGTTGTGAAGTCGTGCTGGATAAATGTTACGTAATAAGTTATCTATTGTATAGTATACATATAATGATCTCTAATTAATAAAATTAATTAAAAAATATCTAATTAATGCTATTAATTATTATTATTATATAATTAGTACTAACAAAATAGTCTGTGGATCTTTAAGCACGTATGGCTTATAAAATTTTCTATAAAATGCTGGAATATCAAATTCGACAGAATTTAGTACGATTTTGATTAATTTTGGATCTACACAATACATACAATTTTATTTGGTACCACTTTTTAAAAATTTTATAAACATCCGCAGTCTTTACAATCAAGGATTGAAAATTGGACAGTTACAGGAGGTGATATTCCACTCTAATGCCAGATATTTTAGCCTAACTGTGCTATAACCTTTAATTCACTCGTGAATATTTTCATTCACGTTTTAAGCATGAATCATGAGACATTTTTGAAAATAAAAGGAGATCAAATGGGTACCACGATTCTAATGGGGTTGCTTACGCATAATTTGTATACAGCATTAATTTTTCGTATTTAAATAGTTTTTCGATCGAAAAATTAGTAATAGATGTATGATGATTTCGGCGCACAGGTTCGATGAATAATATAATATACAGGGTGTCCCAAAATTCTTTCAACATCCGGAAATGGGAGGTTCCTGAGACCATTTGAAGCGATATTTTCAAAATGATGACTTCATCTAATGTAGAATCAGATAATCTACTTCTTTTTTTCTGGTAACAAAATCTGTAGCCGTAGAAAAGTTTCTTTCATTTTATGGGGATCTTGGTTTTACTGTATATAGAACATACAAAAGTTGCTGCAGATTGGGTGATGCAATTAGTAATATGCAGTTATAAAATAAATGAGAATTTTCGTAGATTTAAATTTCTTGAGAAATACCGTAATTTCCCAAGAAATGAGAAAAAACTGATTATAAAATTTCTCGAGATATTATCGAGAAAGAATTCTAGAGAAGGAACACTAGAAGGCACCAATTATAATTTTGGCCACAGGCGCAAGTTTTCCTTGCCGCAGACCTGCGCGTGGGTGTTCGAGCACGTGCTGCGAAAACTCCGGATATTATCGCACTTTCGTGGTCTTCTTGGTCGAAGTCGCGTCGCTTCCCGGTATTTCGGGTTTTAACATCGTTTGAAGCTGTTAGAAATCCGTTTATTTGATTAATCTGATTGAATAGCACAATGTGGAAGATCCTCGATTTGACTGGTTAAACGAGGAAAATGGTTAAAAGAAAGAGATGATGAAATACGACGCAACATCGTGTTTGAAATCGTCAAAATAACGGCTTTTAATATTTTTAATTTACGATTATTGAGATTGCAAATCTTGTCAATGATTGTCAAAACTCGATAAGTCGAACCTCAATAACCTCTATAAGACGTACATTTTATTCATTCTCTTTCGCTGCGCAAAACTTTCTTCAACTCGAATTATTTTCCACAAATGTAGAAGCTAAATAAGTCGAAACAGCAGACCTTCCTAAATTGTCTGAATGTTTTTATCGTTTTAACACTACATCTAAACAGCATCAAAAGTGACTGGTGTGCATAGTATTATAAAAATACCAAGATTAAATTTATTTATATTTTGTGCTATTTTTATTATAATCTAAAGAGCATAAAAAATGACTGGTGTGTATAGTATTATAAAAATAACAAGATTAAATTTATTTATATTTTGTACCCTTTTTATTATAATATACAATACTGAAGTCAAAACATATATTCAATACATTCCCATGAAAACACAAAAATGTAAAATCCAACCTCGTGGTCAGTGTAGTGTTAAATTATCGATGAAAATAGTAGTGATTAATAATCTGTTGGTTCATAAACGCAGAGTAAACTCACATACTTTTTTAATATGCATGTAAGAGCCTAACTCATCTCCAAAAACTGTACCTTTCTTTCTTTAAAACTGTAATAATTATTAACTCTCGTATAAAACCCCGTAAATCGAATTTTCGTAGGGTAATTCTTTCTCGTTCGAAGGCTTCGATAATTCGAAACCTCTACAACTTCGAGCTATCGAGGTTCGACTGTATTATTTAATAAATGGCTAAAAATTTGGATAGACACATGCTTGTTATTTTTATAATGTATAGTAAGTGAATGCAGAGTAATGGAAGCAATGAATCAGGATTGAGAATGCAGTGAGTGGGAGGAAAGATAGAAACAAAAGAAGAACAAAGAGCATAAATCTATCAAACTAAAAACAAAAACAAAAATCTTAGGGAATAGACAAAGCTGCAATAATTAGGCTACTAATACTTACAAGGAGAGTGCAAGGACCATGTCACACCGATTTAGTTGAGACTCTGTATACTTATAGATCTCGATCTCCCATTTACGAATATATACCATTGTAGTTCTTTAACTTGTAATAAATGTGCAATCTCATATAGACAAGTCAATGTTACACAGCGAATAAATAATATAAATAAATATGAAAAAAAAACACCAGACGAGAATCAAACCCTAGACCATCGGGTGCAAGTCTCGTACGTTGCTGCTACACCAAGCCTTATTCGTTGTATACCTCCTCTACAATAGCAGATGTAAGAACTTTGTTTATGAATATCTCAGAAACTATGTAGTGTTAGCGCCTAGAATGGTACATATTCGTAAATGGAAGATCGAGATCTATAAGTATACAGAGTCTCAACTAAATCGGTGTGACGTGGTCCTTGCACTCTCCTTGTTAGGTTAAGAATATAGTAGGTCAGGCTAAGAATGAGTAAGATGAAGAAAAAGATAGAGAGAGAAAATTAGGATATCGTAAACCAAGTCACATTTCTTAGCTGCAAGATTGACAAAATAAAGGAATAATAATAACATAATAATTTACGATTATTGAAATTGTAAAGATGCATCGATGAGTAATTATTTAACAAACTTATCTTTTTGAGCAGGTATTTCTGAGAAGCTTGTAAGGGTTAATAACGTTGGAGTATTTCTTGAACAATTGAATTGTTCAAGTAATGCTAAGGGTATGTGAACAGGATTCAATTGGTCTGCGCGAAGAAATAAAGAGGATCGAATGCCGTGTTTCCGGTGCGAACCTGTTTCTACCAATGCGCATACACGCGTGTATTACTTTGTTGATTGCTTGTCTCCCAGATGGACAAGAGGCCACACGCGTACCAATTGAAGCTCCGTAGGAACTCCGCGCTGGGAATATTACGGGCGTTTCAACGAACTAATGCCTTTCACTTAACCCCTGCTTTTGTAAGTCTACTTAGAACGTCGCGGCGCGGCGGTTAGGGTGATGCCGTTTCGTCTTCCTGATTCCTCCTCCACGAGGAACTTGCGTCACACACAACCGCTTACCAATTCATGCGGATCTTCATGCAAGATAAAAATTTTCTTCGTCAATTATAAGACACAGAAGTCATATGAAAGTTTCTTTCTATTTTTAACGATTTTGATAAATCGAAAGTCACATATGGACCTTCCTAAATTGTCTGAATGTTTTTATCGTTTTAACGCTAAATCTAAAGAGCATCGAAAGTGACTGGTGTGTATAGTATTATAAAATCAACGATATTAAATTTATTTATATTTTGTGCTATTTTTACTATAATATATACTGAAGTCAAAACATATGTTCAATAGATTCCCATGAAAACACAAAAATTTAAAATGGGTAATTTGACCCCTCGTGGTTTTTTTAGTGTTAAATTATGTCCACCTATTTTTCTCACAAATGTATAAAATCCGCAGTCTATTTATTAATAATTTATCACATTCGTTCGTTTAATAGCGACACATAACGATCAGGTCTGTAAGTTAGAGCATACGTTAGTTTTCCTTCTTACTGGACAGGTAAAGTTGATTGCAAGGAACACAAGTTACATGATCATGTATTTCTTCTTCTAATAATTTTAATAAGTTGAACATGACAACAGCAGTTTTGAATTGTTGTAATGTCTTCACAGTTTTGTATTACATGCATTCGTTTTTATCAGAAATGCATAAAATCGATAGTGCAGTTATTAGTATTAGTATTCTTGTTTACTAGAATATTTTATTTATTATATATCAAAGTAAAAAGAGTTGTTGCAATTATATTATTATCCCTTGTGTAATAATAATATATAACCTGTAAATTCAGTATAAAAAGTTATAATTCTGTTAATAAAAATAAAGATGACCTATATGCGACCGTCATGCGTACAAAAAGTTTAGTATGAAACAGTTTTACAAGAGTAGTTCTTGAGATGATCGCATTTATTGCTTAAAATGGGACACCCTGTATAATTGATAACGTTTAGGTCCATTCACTGCTTTGTTCGTATATTTTTGGAAACATATTTTTGAAGGTACTTCTGATTAGTTTTTCGTTTGTTACCAATGTGTGTAACAAATTGTTCATTCAATTTAATCGTCAGAAACTGAGCAATTGAATGACGATATTGATGCTCTGGGTCAACAAAAGCCCAGCCGTCGAAGTTGAACAATAGAGAAGTCTAGAATAGAAAAAACAAAGTATATCATTACAAAGATTTTCGTGACAGTCTCACACTTCTTAAATCCTAACAAAATATGATACTGCATATACTATTGGGTTGTTAAGGTAGAGTAGTTTCAATATTTTATAGTGAAATAAAACAGAATTTCTTTATTCGAACGATGAATTTTACTCTATAAAATATTTTCTTATGTATTCTTTTTTGCAACAGAGAAAATATCTTATTCGTTAAAGTGCATTGTTTGAATAAAAAGATTGGGCTCTATTTCACCTTAAAATATGGAAATTACTCTCTTGCCAACCCAAAAGATTGCAGTAAAAATGGATTTACAAGGTGGATACAAAAATCTTTGTACTGAAACCTGAAACTGCTAATCTGTGTTATGTAGTACATCTTCTCTTTGGAGTACGAAGTGAAATCAGCCTACGAACCAGTGGATGTCCAATTACAAGACTACTGATTTCACGAATTCCTAACAAAAACAAATAGATGTAATTCAGAGCTAGACAAATTCAAGGAATTTACGAACGTCAATGTAGGAGCTTGAGCTTATTGAAACCAATCAAGAAATCACTCTTAAGAAACTAAATGATGAATATTTCAAACAGGATTTACTAAAAATGATCATTAATTTCCCATAAAACGAACTTAATTCCCTTAAAATTCTGTTCCGATGTCGATGTACAGTGACTCCCATTAATATTCGGACGCTATAAAAAAAAACGATATGCAAATATGATATCGGCGCTACACGTTCGATCAACAAAAGGAATTTAGCAATTTTGCAGAATTATAATTTCGACGTTTCGGTTCAATTTTGAACCATCTTCAAGAAAAGTCCGCGTCTATGAAAATAATGTAATAAAATTTGTATTAATTGAACAGAAACTTTTTGATAGTAGTAACAAAAAGAATATATACGTACTTGCTAAATGTGAAAAACAAACAGAAAACAAAGTAAAACAAAATTGTGCTTCACAGCACGAAGGTTTGAACTGTACTAAACTGTCACTGTTATGGCAAAGTCAAGAACGGAAAAACATACGAAAAACAAACGGAAAAAAACGATAACTGGTTTAACATTGAACTATACGACTTGAATTTTTGTTGGGAAAAACATTGTTTCAAAAATTGCAATTGATCGGAGTTGTAGAAAAAATACTAAAAGTTGCATTTTACAACTTTTTTATGTGGACCTATATTGAAAATTTAAAAAATACGTTTTTTAGGTCTGTGTCAATTAAACATATTTTGAAAATTTCGTCAATATTGTTCGACGTTGCAATGAGCTACAAAGTTTAACGATGGTAAAAATTTCAGATTTTTACTATTTTCTGGCTATAACTGCAGTAAATCTATAGATTCTCACGTCTTTCAATGTCTGTCGTTTTTTCCCACATCAACCATTTCGATGAAACTTTTGCAGTGCATATAATTGACACAGATCTACAAAACGTATTTTTTAAATTTTCAACATAGGCCCACATAAAAAAGTTGTAAAATGCAACTTTTAGTATTTTTTCTACAACTCCGATCAATTGCAATTTTTGAAAAAATGTTTTTCCACATTCTGTAGCAAACTATTTGCTCCAGCTTCCCCAAAAAATTCAAGTCGTGTAGTTCAATGTTTAACCAGTTATCGTTTTTTTTGAGTGTCCGAATATTAATGGGAGTCACTGTATATTCATTGGATAGCACATGGGCACGCAATAAATATGAACTTTCTACTTCTCAAGAAAAGAAGTAGCAGTCTCTGCAACCGTAAAATAAACTGCAGCGCAAGGGATTAACGCGCACAATTTTTATTTCGCGTGAAGCCCTGCAGTGGAACAATTGCGAAGCTGAGGGAGCCAAGATCGATCAGCAGCGTTTCCGAATGTAAAGCAACAAACATTGCACGCGGCGGGGTGTGCAAGAATTTAGCTACGTCCGCAGACGCAACAAACTGCAATTCCCACGAGGCGAGCAGAAAAAATGGCCGCGTGCGGAGAACACGTTTGCGCGTCTCGGGCCTCGGTAAATCCCGGACTCCATTTTCCGCCAGTTAATGGATTTACGGTACAGTTACATGCGAACGGAAAACAACTGTGAGGCGCGATCGCCGGGGGGCAGCAAGACAGGGGCGATGGTCGAGTAGTTGAAGAAGAGGTGGGTCAGAAGAGGGGAATGAAAGAGGAGAATGAGGAGAAGAAGGAGGATGTTAAGCTCCTTACGGTTCCTCCAGGTGAGCCGCGTCTTTCGGTGAGTCGTTACTTACCGAATTACGCCCATTTAGCTACGTGTTGCTCGTCCGTGGCGAGTGTCGCGGTTTACAGGGTTAAAGGAATTCCTCAGCTCGTCCGGTGGACCATCAACCGGGCGATCGAAGCGATTTAGAGAGGCAGTTTAGGGACTATGTCCACACAGGAACCCGTAATCCGATTTCGCGGATGTGTGCGTGTGGGAGACGCCCTGGTGGTGACACGATGTCCCCTATCCCTGGACAACTCTCTCTCTTTCGCCTCTCTCGAATTATTTACCGATTTCTTCACAGGTCGCTGCTTCCTCGCCGATCGTCTTTGACGCCGCGTGCTTAGAGAGTCTTCGACCCTCTTCATAATCTTCAGTGCTGGTAATCCGACAGGGAAATTACTTAACGATCTACCCATCACTTCCTGCGCCGCGCGCGCTGATGTTCCCTCTCCATTTTGCAACCTCGCGGCACCAGATTTTTTCTTTAACTCTCTCTCTCTCTCTCTCTCTCTCTCTCTGTCTCTCGCTTTGGTCGACCTTTTTGCGCCTCGACCCATGCAGAATTTGTTGATCTCTCGTCTCCGGCAGCCCCGGAGACTCCTCAGGATTAATGGATCGCTTGATGCGCTTCTAACCTCTTTGCTGCACGCGATGCACGAGGCTTATTGGCTTCGGTTTTGCCGTTCTGCGGTTTACGTCTTCATTCGGTGCGCGCGGTTCGCGTTATTGTGGGACCGGATTCGCTTGAATAAAGAGATCTGCGCTATCACTTGTTGCTGCTATTTTGTTCGAGCATTCCCGGATGTGATCCGTGGCAATTTAATTTGAATTGTGCACGATCTTTTATCTATTAAGAAAAGTACTATATGGAATTTTACCTAGCCTCCGTGATCTTCCAATTTCATAATGTAACGGAATGCTCCATCCACGTTTATCACCGTTTCAATATGTTCTTTGCAGGTTACTTTTTGATTCGTTTAAAGCAATACGTTGGTACTCAAAGTTGTCTACGACCTGTAATAACATTGCAATCGTTAGTCTTCGTAATTTTAGCATTTATTTTTACAATTTTTATTTTAGTGCCGAAACAAATACCCTAATAGCACAAGGACATCTCGTGTACTGTCTCTACGTATCTCCTCGTTGCACTCTGTATACAGGGTGTCCCAAAACTAGTGTAGGAGCGGAAAATGGGAGGTTATTTGGGTCATTTGAAGCAACATTTTCCTCAAAAATGGCGTCCGCGGCTTCGTTTAGAAGTTATTAACGAAAAACACGGACCAATCAGAGCGCGACATAGACGCGAGTTACCAAGGTCGGCCCAACGTGCCAACTGTCAATTGGCTGAGCGTGCTATCACATGTCTAGATCGCGCTCTGATTGGTCCGTGTTTTTCGTTAATAACTCCTAAACAATGCCGCGTTTGCTATTTTTGTAAAAAATAATGTTGCTTCAAATGACCCAAGGAACCTCCCATTTTCCGCTTCTACACTAGTTTTGGGACACCCTGTATAAATGCCGTAGAAAAGTCTCATGTAGAAAGTGGGACGTCCTCAAGAAGTGCTGTGTCGACATCCATAGAACATTAAGTGGACGTAAAAAACCTAAACTCTTCAAAGGCGTATAGGTTTCATATTAATATAACTATTAATTATATATATATATATATATATATATATATATATATATATCTGAGCAATAGTTACAACTACACTGTGAATCTTCATGCAAAATAAGAAAATTTTTGCATTGATCGTGGAATGCAGGAATAATTTAAAAATTGATTTCATCGCTTAAGGATATTCTGGAGGTACAATGAGAGACAAAAGTACAAGAAATTCGAAATTCATCAATATATTGGCAATGAAAGCCATTCACGAGTATATTTTGAATTAAAAAATAGATTAATTTAAAAAGCTTTCGTTTAATTAGTGAATTTCATGTTGTATTTGTTTTTTAATCTAATTGACTTCATATTATAAAAAGTTGTAAGTGACTTTTGCGAATAATTGCACCCTCTGATTTTAACTTCAAGAAAATAAATTTGTGACATTTTATACCTATATATAATTACTTTCAAATTAATTCAAAATTAAATTCACTAATTAAATGAAAGCTTTTTAAAATAATCTATTTTTTTAATGCAATATATATATATTAATTTAAAAAGCTTTCATTTAATTAGTGAATCTAATTTTGAATTTGAATTAATTTTGATAATTACGCAATAAAAAGTTAAAAATAAATATTTAAATAAATTAAAAATACTTCGGAAAGCAATATTCATGGTTATTATTGAAAATTAACATATGAAATTTGCGTGAAATTATTGCTAGTGAGATGACAACACGATAAATTTGAAGTTTTGTAACAGTTTATAATTTTTTGCTCTGTAACTGTTTAGTGAATCCTAATAAATTTTGAACATAATTAAATACATAATTTTTACTATACATAAAAAAAACTGGAGTTTCTAGTTGCGTTTTTTCAAGGTTTGAATAGGGTTTGAAGTGGAATTTTATCAATTCTCCATAAGAAGACGTGTTAAAATGTGCAAACATTAAGTTGCTATAATTCTTAAACGGTGCAGTGAATCGAACCCAAACTTTGGTAATTGCATTGATTTAGTAAGAATTATATCTTGTTACGTTTTTATATAACTCCAGAACATCCTTAACGACTTTGTTATCTATTATCAAATTATTATCAATTTCTGCATAAATGCTTGAAGATCTGCAGTCTAGTTATAACTAAAAGAATGCAGACTGATATTTGGTAAATATGTACATTCACCAACCTTCGATGATCGGAATCATTTGTCAATATATTGTCAACGCGATGACAAGGCAATGTAAATATATTCCTAATATTCATTTGCTATTAACAATAATAAATATTTTCAGTTGTACATTTTCTTATTGTTTTACTATATGTACAATATAAGCCGTTGTTGTGAAAGTGGTATGAGTCCATTTATAGACTATAAATGATACAAATAAAATGTAATAAATAAATGGACTTTGTCCACTTTCAAAAACAACGGCTAATCTAATTTCTACTACTGATTTGATTTTCATTCGTTTCAATATGTAAAATAATTACCACCGTGCACAAACTGCTCACAAAAATATGTTTCCTAATTCGCGTATCTTAAACGATTGAAGGGACTTGTGACGTGAAGGGACCGAAACTGTGAAAATAACTACAACGGTAGATTTTATCTTGTCCGTTTGGTCCATCGGATCGCGTCGAATTCGTGAATTCGTTTAACTATCTAAATTCGTGTATCTGGTCCGAAATGTTCTTGTACGTTTCGCTCGGAACCGTTGGCCTTTCATACTTCCTTTATTTCCGTGCAATCTTATCTGGTCCGATACACTGAAAAATGGGGCTGTTTCTTCTCAGCCGACCCTTGTAGGTCTCTCCACACCGGAGACGAAAAAAGACGAGAAAAAGAAGGATGCCACCTCCCCGGTTAGCTGAAAGTATACATCTCGTGCGATTGTATACATTGCGCCGCACACACTGGCTCTTCTAGGTATCTCCTCACTCCGATTTCACCCTTTCTCCAAAAATGTGACAAGTGTTTTGAGAATCCTAAACTTACCAGTAAGCGAACAGAAATATTTCAGACGATTCAAGGCAAGAGGTACTTTTTCCTCATTAATACGTTGATTGCCAAACTGCCACCTTGAAGAATCGCACGCAATCGATGCAAGTTAGTTAATGAGACCGAGATTACAGAGTTAATTACACAGCTAAGAAATGCAGATTTCACCACAGTGACAATTCGTTGTATCTTGCGAATGCAAATGACACTCGATGCTCGCGAATATGGTACGACAAAAATAAATTTTCAACGATAAGGCAACTTTTGCCAGTCGTTCGTCATCAACGTTACAGTCAACAAGCTACAAACACGTTCACCGCTGTGATCAAACAGTGTAATAACCATTAATACAGATACTCTCCGTGTGTTACTTTAATCTTGAAGCACGCCGTTTTAAATATCAGTTCTTAATTGTGCAAGTGAGATCGTTTAATTTTTATAATGGCTTCGAGATACGCTCAATTCAATTTTATCAACATACAGGGTGTCCGAAAATGTAGTATTTCCTTGGAAAGGATTCCGAAGGTAATTTGAAATATCTTTTTTCTTTGCGAAAATGTTCTTCGCAGCTTGGTTCACGAGTTATTATCGAGAGACACGGACGAAAAATTACTTCGAAAGAGCTCTGGAGTCACGCCTTTCAAGAAAGTAAAACCACCTTTCAAGAAATTAGTTATTTCTTATTGAGATTTAAACGAGAAGAAGCAGAAAGTTTGTTTGAGCAAATGTTCGCAAAGCTCGAGTACAAATTGAAAATGACAACTAGTGGGGCATACAGCTATTAATGGTTTTTTTATATTTTGTGTGTGACTCTCCACGAGCCAGTTGCAGTACATTATTATCATTATAATAATTAGTAATAACTAATAACTCAATTAAAAAAAAAACATCTTTTTAAAATTAAAAAAAATTCTTTTTAAAAATTAAAAAAAATTTTTTTTTTTAATAAAAATGAAATATACAGTGACTCCCATTAATATTCGGACGCTATAAAAAAACGATAACTGGTTTAACATTGAACTGTACGACTTGAATTTTTGTTGGAAAACATTTTTTCAAAAATTGCAATTGATCGGAGTTGTAGAAAAAATACTAAAAGTTGCATTTTACAACTTTTTTATGTAGGCCTATATTGAAAATTTAAAAAATACGTTTTGTAGATCTAAAAAATATAAAAAACTACTTGACCAATATAGATTAAGATCTAATCAGCTCTAAGTTACGGCGGGGCACATCGATTGCATCATTCATCATTCTGATCGCGTTGTTACTTTTTCAGAAAACGTTAACGAAAAATTTGATAACATACAAACGGCCATAGGCGCACACACACACACACACACACATACTAACAGTTTGATAAAAATAGTCTAAAATGACTCCAATGACCATGAAACGTGAAGATCTGCTGAAAAATCGATTTTCGGGGTAACTATGAATCGGGAAGTTAAACATCACATTCTCAACTGGAACTATTAATTTCAAGAAACAATTGCACACTATATAAATCTCTCGTCTCGAACTTATCAGGTCATCTTAATGCACCTACTTATTCAGTAAGCAGGTGTTAACATTTTACTGGAGTGAATTCATCGGTATTTCAATGTCCCGCGAATTACCTCGAAAGTAAGTAATCGAAGTCCGCAGTATCAAATATGGTGCATTGATAAAGGTGGAAATCGTTGGTTTTAATGTTCTGCTCATTATCATGCAACATTGAAGCGATCTTTTTCAATAAGATTCAGTGAGCACGTACCCCGTACGGTAGCGTATAGTTAGTCGTAAGTTTCCTCGACGGTGTACGCGTATTTGCGTTTATCAGCCGATAAATTATACTGCGAGAACCCCTAATTAATTTGTCCAATTAACCGGTCGCGTATTGGCCACTATGTCGCGGCACGGTCGGATAGGGACCGCTTTTCTTCAACGAGAAAGCTAATTAACGCGTTACACCTAGCCGGAGAACCGCTTCATAAATCCGATCGTGCTAGCCGATGAAGCATTCCCTCGTCGTGTTGAAATATGAAATCGACGAAAAGACCCTGAACAACATAGTCACGGGCCGGTGGCTACGTCACGGAACGTACGCCGGTATTTCTAAACCTCTCCGCTGCGGTTCGAATGAATCACGAGCGCGTTGAACGCGAACAGTTTTGCACCACGATTTAAGTAATCGATACACTCGAACGCCGCTTTATAATCGATACCCTATTTTCCTATGCACAGCTGTATTACGCTGGTTGCTTTCAATCGTTCATCAGTGAGCGATATGGCCATATTCTGTAAGTTAATTTGTTTGTCGATCATGCAAAAGTGTAGTTAACGTGTAACGAACGTAGTCCAAGTATTAGAATTTCTTAAATCAACAAAAATTTACCATACTCTGTAATCTTGCTTATAACTTCTTTAATTTTTTTTCTCCCCTCTATACGTATAAGGTAAAGGTACATACCAGTAGTTGCCCATGTACGAGTAGTTGACCATTGTATAGAAAAACATAAAAAATAAGATTTTTATAAGCTGTACACTTTTGATGAAAATGAACCTCGGATGCCATACCATCTGTTGTAACATCTACTCTGTTCCTCAATTAAACTTTTTATGGAATTGATTTATTTTATTTCTTATTTCATTCTTTAATTTCTTTAATATCTAGCATAAGTGGTCAACTACTAACGAATAGGATGTCAATTACTAGATTTTTTAATAAAACAACTGTTAAATGATTTCGGCGCTACGGTTCGATCGTTAAAGACAACAAAAATATTAACTAAGAAATTTTGCTGATTTTCAAAGTAATCGACGTTTCGGTCATTGATTTTGACCATTTTCAGGATTGAAATTGAATTGCGTCTGTAAGAAAAACGAAAAATATTTTTAACATAATGACATACAATATTCAAAAAAAGTAACTATTAAATGTTTAAATGTAAGGGAAAAAACCAGTTTTTCACAATTTTTTACTAGATTTTTTATTTTCAAAAGTGATCAACTTCTGAAGTAATTACTGAATTTTTAAACATGTTTCTTAAATTTGTATAGGTAAACGTTTTTTAAAAAGTGGTCTTGGTACATAATTTAGAAAACTTAAAGAGTGTCTTCAGACATCGACTCTCGCTATTTGATGACAGAGTAAGTGGTTACTATTGTTCGCGTGGAAAACTTCTCTTAACTGGTCAACTACTAGTACCTTTACCTTAAATGTTTTATTAATATAAGGACATAAAATTGTTTTCATGCTTCATATGTTATAATCTTTGTGGTCGCTAATGACCTTCTTGTTGATGCGACTTGTATAAATAAAAAAAAAAGAAGACGTCATCTACACTGGTGGAATTAATTCTGAACACTGAATAAAGATGTACTTTATTTCATATTTGTGCAGAAAATGTATATTCTGCTATGCTGAATTGATACCTTAATGTTTTTATTGTAATCTATAGTTTTAGAATTTTTATTTAAAAAGTTCTAAGCTGTACTGGCAACAGTAAACGTCGCGTGATGTTAAATAGCTAATCACAGGATGCGTGGGTTTATTGTGACAATCAAAGTTGGGCAGAAATTTCGAATAAAGTGGATTTTTTTCCGAGTGAATTTTAATTTATAATTGAATTAAATTTTTGCCCAACTCTGGTAACAGTCAATCAGGAAGGCCTTGACAGTCTTTACAAACAGTTTCATCATTGTTTTAGTCAGACATTGTGTTTTCAAAAGTGAGTATTTTAATCAAGTTTTTAAAAGTATAAATTACGACTAAAATGATTCGAATACCTTGAGAAGTGTTGAGATTTTAATTTTTATTGTATATTAAATGTATGGCTGTAAATAGTCTTTTTACTGATTTTTTTATATACGCGACACGATGTCCTGAAATTAGAAAACAATGTCAGGAATGCAATAAAATGTAAATGATTAAATATTAAATAAGTGCGAAATTTAAGTAAAAATGTAAAAGTGTCCATAATTAATTACATTAGTCTACCTTTATGCAATTTCCCATTTTCATATTTTCTAAAAATTCAGAGACAAGTCTGTTTTATTGATCAGAAGCGTACGAAGGATACACTAAGAATGTTATAAAATTCAAAATTGTAGGAAAATTTCCTCGCTGTCTTCAATGAAATATGTATATTGTCAAGAACATTCCGACAATATATTTCAAGGTTAGTAAAATCGGTGAAGAAGAACCCTCTTGTAGGTAATTTAATTTAATTTAATTCAGTAAAAAATTAAAGATCTCAATACAGTAGGACCTCGATTAATCAGATCCCGATTATAAACAAATGTACGTTTAAATATGATTATATTATGAAGGTAAATAATTTTTAAAAAATAAGAAATATATTTTGGAATATAATGCACATTTTAATTACTTTCCTCGGGTCTTGTTTATTCATCGATCCTACTGTGTATTATTTTTCATCGAATACAATTATTAAGGGAACAAATACGATTGTATCTGGTTTCTACTTCTTGCAATGGATACGGACAATTTTTATTTTGCATAAAGATTTAGTTATTGTAATAATATAAATGCTTTCTTGTATTTTATAAATTTACAGGTACCACAAATGCATAAAGATCTATTAGTCTAATTATGTGTATTAATTTAATAAGTTTTAATGAAATTTAATCAATTAGCCTAATATAATGAACTAAATATTTTCAATTTCTACGTTCTTCATCTGTCAAGTATGATGGGAATTTTTATAACGGATGATTTTATCGTAAGATCACATTCGGTTCAATGTCTCATTTATTGACCTACTCGCGCCGCTTGCGACATTGTTAACCCTGCTATCCTCCTCAATTATCTGAGACATTTCTGAACTGTGCAACTTTAGGAATTTAGTTGGCTACATGCTATCAGTACTGTTTACTGGAAGAAAATTATGTTTGTCGAATACGACAATGTGTACACAATTATCATTGCGTTATTAGATGTACTAATTAATTCATTGCAGTCTCAGAACGAATTGTAATTTGATTTGAGATTCAAATCTCTCAATCACCCCATTGGAGACTGATTGTCTACTTTGAAGATAGAGTAGATACATAGAAAGTGATTGAGATTATTTTGGGGTGTATTTAACTGGTTTGTAAATAATCAATCAATTCACGAATAAAGTGCTACCAATTGATTGAAAATTGAAAATTGAAAAAATACGTTTTGTAGATCTGTGTTAATTAAACATATTCTGGAAATTTCGTTAAAATCGGTTGCAATGAGCTACGAACGTTTAAAGATGGTAAAAATTGCAAATTTTCAAGATTTTCGACCTCAACTGCAGTAAATCTAAAGATTCTTATATTTTTCAATGCCTATCGTTTTTCCCTATCAACCCATTTCAATGAAACTTTCACAGTGCATACGTATAATTGATATCGTCTTTCTAAGAGTGAGAGAATAATTTTGTGACTCACTGTACATAAGCCGCATCTTTTAATACCGAAATGTTTAAGTAAATCACTGTGGCCCACCATCAGGCTCGCTACACTGTACGTGGTTGTAAAGACTCCCAGAGCTTTGTTTCTTAATTCCACTTTTTTCTGGTAAACACACATGTCACGATAAGAACATAGCGCACTATGTAGGTTATGCTGGAAACCACGAGGCACGAAATTCTTGAGGCACATTTTCGTGTGCTACATTCCGACCTAAGTATAATAATACTTCAAACGCGAATTGTATCTGTTCGACAAAAATGTTTATGCATTTAGTTTAAACAGGAATATGTATACGCATCAAGAGTTTTCTTTGTTTAAGATTATTGTTATTAATTTAATTCATACCTGAGACAAACGTTTATGCATTTATATTAAATAAGAAGATACACACGAAGAATATTATCCGTGTAACGTAAATGTCATTAATTTAATTCCTATCTGAGATACAGTGACTCTTAGTAATATTCGGACACTCTTAAAAAGACGATAATATTTTTAATATTGTACTATACGACTTGAATTTTTTTGGGAAGTTAGAGCAATTAGTTTGCCATAGGATGTGGAAAAAAATTTTGTCAAAAATTACAATTGATCGGAATTGTAGAAAAAATACTAAAAGTTGCATTTTACAATTTTCTTATTTAGGCCTATATTGAAAATTTAAAAACTACGTTTTGTAGATCTGTGTCAGTTATATGCACTGGAAATGTTTCATTGAAATCGGTTGATGCGAAAAAAAACGACAGGCATTGAAATATACAAGAATCCTTAGATTTACTACAGTTGAAGGCTGAAAATCGTGAAAATTTGCAATTTTTACTATCTTTAAACGTCTACAGCTCATTGCAACCGATTTTGACGAAATTTTCAGAATATCTTTAAGTGACACAGATCTACAAAACGTAGTTTTTAAATTTTCAATATAGGCTCAAATAAAAAAGTTGTAAAACTTTTACTATTTTTTCTACAATTTCTACAATTGCAATTTTTGACAAAATTTTTTTCCACATCCTGTGGCAAATTAATTGCTCTAGCTTCCCAAAAAAATTCAAATCGTACAGTACAATATTAAAAATATTATCGTCTTTTTAAGAGTGTCCGAATATTAGTCACTGTAGATGTTATTGGTCACTGTTATACTAATTATTGAATAATAAATTACATATTCTCTAATCATTGCAGTGATTGAAAAGTGAGTGTACAATCGATATACTTCTCACTCGACTGTGGATCTTTACATAATTTCTAATAATATACAGGGTGTCCCACCCGATTTTGACATCTTGATTTTCTCGCTATTGTTACTCGTAGCAAAAATGTTTCAGCAGAGGCTTGAATGGTATCGAGTGGAGCATATTTTAATGTTAGTAGATTTTTCGTAAGTGGACGCGTAAAGGTCATATGAAGGTCAACTTCATTTTTTTTAATGGAAGGAGGTATTTTTGAATACATCAATCGATGCAACTGGACATTCGTTCTAAAAAAAGTACTATGTATGTCGAAAAGTTAGTAGTTCAGGAGATATTTCAATTTAAATAACTCAAAAATACCATTACAATTTAGTATAAGTTTAATATTCGTTTTCAACACACAACGTATATATACACTGTGTTCAGCAACAAAGAGAAGAAAACTTAGAGTATGATTTTTATGACAATATGTAACGCAAACTATCAGAATAATATAAATTACAATTTCAGATTTACTCTCGAGTTATTAACAAGTAAAGTGGATCGGGGTAAATGAATCTTTCTAGTAATTGAATTCAACCCTTTGCACCCAAGTGATGACTCGGAGGCGCCATTAATAATGTTCAAAGTATTTGTTGCATGATTAAATTTGTTTATTTATTTATTAAATTGTACTAAGACCTTAGCGTTTACTTACTAGTGTAACGTCTTAGTAGGACAGTAATGGTATTTTTGAGTTCTTTAAATTGAAATATCTCCTAAACTACTAACTTTTCGACATACATAGTACTTTTTTATAACGAATGTCCAGCAGCATCGATTGATGTATTCAAAAATATCTCATTCCATTTAAAAAAATGAAGTTGACCTTCATATGACCTTTACGCGTCCACTCACGAAAATATTAATAACAATAAAATATGCTGCACTCGATACCATTCAAGCCTCTGCTGAAACAGTTTTGCTACGAGTAACAGTAGCGAGAAAATCAAGATGTAAAAGTCAGGTGGGACACCCTGTATAATTTTTACTGTATTAAAATCATTAAGGGAAGAAATAACATCGAATTTAGTTTCTATTTCTTGTTATCGATGCAGAAAATTTTTATTTCGCTGTTATTTTTATTTTCTTGTAAATGTGATTGTAAGGGTCAGTTCTCGAATGTCCAGTTGCATCGATTGATGTATTCAAAAATACCTCATTCCATTTAAAAAAATGAAGTTGACCTTCATATGACCTTTACGCGTCCTCTTACGAAAAAACTAATAACATTAAAATATGCTCCACTCGATACCATTCAAGCCTCTGCTGAAACATTTTTTGCTACGAGTAGCAATAGCGAGAAAATCAAGATGTAAAAATCAGGTGGAACACCTGTATAATTTTTGCTGTATTAAAATCATTATGGGAAGAAATAACATCGAATTTGGTTTCTATTTCTTGTTATCCATACAGACAATTTTTAGTTTCTTGTAAATGTGATTGTAAGGGTCAGTTCTTTTTTAATTGGGTAGCCAATATGTTAAGGGCTACGTTATTTCGGGACACCCTGTATCCTAGTAGTAATATATGAAGATTTCCAGTTACTTTAATGAATTATCAAAGACAACGTAATTGTTGAAACGTGTTGATACGTGTAGAGAAATTTCTTCTATCGTTGATCACCGACATTCCCCAAAGAAGGAAACGAATATTTTCGTCTGGTTCGTTTTGCGACAACACGAGTGTCTCCGATCGTTTCCATTCAACCAGCCACCCCTATCTAAACAGTGGCAAATTAAATTCCGTGTTTCCGCCAGAAAGGAAATTATAATTCCCGCGAGGAATAAATGTAGAAATGTCTAAAAGGCGTAAAACTAGTGAAGAACCACGAGATCTCGCCAAACTAGTTACACCACCACCGATTTCCGCTGAACAGTTTACCTATAGCAGAAATTCTGCGGCCGGAAAACCGTAGGAAAAACGGTGTTCATTAGGTTTCTACGAGACTGTTAATCGCCCGACGAAAGCAGACTCAGATGCTGCGCGGAAGTTTATCGTGCGTGATCCCACTCGCGGACTAATTATACGGTATTATTTCTAGGGTTCTCCGGTTCCTCATGGATCAGTGTTCGCCATCGTCTAACTTTGTAGCGAGCGATATCTGCGGTTCGCCACGCTGTTTAGGTCTGTACGAGGCTTAACAAGAATTGTCACTGTGTTGTAAATTAATGCAGCTGTCTGTAACAGTGATCGTTGCGACTCTTTAGTAGCTTTCATCGAGCGAGGAGAGACGAGTTCTCTTTTCAAGTGAACTGGATTTATAGTTGGCAAGTGGTCAGAGGGTCCGCGTTTTGACTCGTGTCACTTGGAAAGGATTTTTAGACATAACCGTGGGTCGCAAACTGTGGGAGATTCGTTGGATCAACATCTCTGTAATTCTAATTCTAATCAATTACTAGCTTTTCTGGTATTATTATAAACTCATTCAGTGACCATTCCTTTCGAACTGCATATCATTGGAAAGCTCTGAATTTTGAGATTAATTTGATAGAAAGTATTCGTGCTTGAAAAATATATACATATACAATAAATGACTTCGTTTGAGGAAATGTGGAGGTCGCGAACTCAGTTTCCAACCTAGTAATACACATATTTCGATAGTTTTGCGATCGAATTGATGATAGTGTTAATTTTATAATTTGGATGGATGGGATTTTATATTATAAAGATCACACTTCACACTTTTGGTTACTCATAATTTTTATAATCTTTATAATATAAAATCCCATCCATCCAAATTATAAAATTAACACTATTATCAATTCTTTTCGATCGCAAAACTATCTAAATATGTGTATTACTAGGTTGGAAACTGAGTTCGCGACCTCCACATTTTCTCAAACGCAGTCATTTATATATATTTTTCCAGCACGAATATTTTCTATCAAATTAATCTCAAAATTAATTATATATATATATATATATATATATATATATATATATACAGGGTGTCCCAAAATAAGTGTAACTCCCGGAAATGGGAGGTTCCTTGGGTCATTTGAAGCCACACTTTCCTTTACAAAAATGGCGTCCGCGGCTCTGTTTAGGAGTTATTAACGAAAAACACGGACCAATCAGAGCGCAGCTATAGCGAACGGAGTCCGACTCTGCGACAGGTCCCGCGAGGCGTGGTGTCGCCATTGGTCGACTCAAAATCAATCCGCTGTAGCCACGCTTTGATTGGTCCGTGTTTTTCGATAATAACTCCTAAACAAAGCCGCGGACACCATTTTTGTAAAGGAAAATGTCGCTTCAAATGACCCAAGGTACCTCCCATTTCCGGGAGTTACACTTATTTTGGGACACCCTGTATATATATATATTTGCTTACAATACTATTCTTAAAGAAAAGGAGATCGAACCTGTGCGCCGAAATCATCATACATCTATTACTAATAATACACAGTTGGGTATTGTATGAGCTATGGAAACCAATGTCGTATCCATAAAATTTAAAAAAATCATAGGGAACAGAAATATTCTGGGTCGGCAGAAATGTTTCTTTTCTAGTTAAAATAGCTTCCAGTGCAAAGGATTAAATATTCACGAAAATCCAAGAGTTATTGAAAAAGTCTTGATAAGTTTCTAACAGTTGGTGTTATTCCTGTAACACAGTATTGATGAGGAGAGGGTACAAGAATTGAGGACAAAAGTTACCCTCTCTCTCTACCTGTACGCGTCACGTGACTGGGCTGTGAAGGAGGCGTGATGAATAGCGTCGTGGAAGGGGAAGGTACAGTGGGGACACAAGTCATAACATTAAACCTACCACGAGGGGTCAAATGACTCATTTTAGATTTTTTAATTGACAATTATTGAGATTGTAAAGGTGTTTTCATGGGAATCGGTTGAATACATTTTTTGACTATTTAAATAAATTAAATCTTGCTATCTTTATAAAACTTTTGATGGTCGGTAGGTTTAGTGTTAATCTGACGACTCTGAGTGCAGCAGTTTCGCCAGATCAGGAGAAATTGACTCGAATTAAGGAGAATACAGTTACCCTTTCTCTGCCATTACCGAGTTAGTCCGATGGAGTGGAGGTAAGGTAGAGTGGGGGACAAGTCTTGATCAGGTGACATTGCCGTAACAGTGGGATTATATTGAACAAATATGGTAGACATGTGTAATACCATTGGAAAGATCACATCTCCAGTTATTTTTTGATAGTAGGGTTACGTAATTTCATAGCGTTTTTGTCATAAAAATGGTCATAAAAATAATTGTTGAATGGGAGCGTAAATCGACTGTATTTTATTTCCATTCTTTGGCTATGTTTTCTCTAAAGGTTACACAACGACTACAATAAAAAATGGAATTTTATTCCGATTTAAAGGAAATTTCAGAATCATCATCATGAGTCTAATTCGATAGGGTAAGGGGTTAACCCCACGCCGTATTTTAACAAGTCGCACACGTCATGAAGATTTTAAACAAACTCTAGCAAGCATGAATGCTAGTCTTTCTTTTTAAAAGAACTAAAATTTGACTCGTTTGTAATCGACATTCAAGCATTAAAATAAATGCAGCTATACAAGAAATATAAATTTTCTTTTCCTCATCTTTAGAGATAAATATGTTAATGATAAAAAATTAATATGTTAATGTACTAAACATTCACTTCGCAAAAAAGTTCGTAATCTATTTACTACAAAATATAAGAGAGAACATTAAATCGAACAGATAAACGACAATCACAAATAAATAAATGAAAGAAGCTTCGCTGCAGGTCGAAGCAGACGACCCAGGGGCCAAAGCTAATCCAAACGAAGTGCTTGATGGATTCTCGTCGGAGAAGAAGTACGAGCTCCCGTAGTCGGTTTTTCCCGTGGTATCAATTAGTTAATTAATCGATGCTCGATACCGAGATACCCGGTCTTGAGGAATCGATGTCGGTGGTAATAGCAAGAGCGAGAAGGTCCGCCAGCGAGAGCTTGTCCCGTCTCGATGCGGAGGAGAGGCCCCGCGGGCACAGGGTTTTTGTAATCCCGCCGAAAAGCCGGGAGGTTCCCAATGAGACCGGTCGTATATTATGTATCTTCGGATCTGTCGTCAAAGGGACGGCGAGGCGGCGGGGGCCATTTTTCAATATTACCGCGATAGATCATCCGGCAATAAAGGGATAATGCATCGAGATACCACCAATGAGGCTCAAGTCTGATTAGGCCAGCCGGAGTTTATCGACCCCCGCAGGAGGGAGGCAAAAGGATGATACATGCCGCGCTACCTTCCCCGTCCTTTCGTTTAGTCAAAGGTGCCGCCCACATCGATCTCTTCCATTCGTGTCTCATTGATTCTTCCAATCGTCTCGCCGCCCCACGCCATCAAATAATTGAGAACTAGCTTCGTTCGTTGTTGCCCTCTTGGAGAACAGCTTCACCAGAGGGGGAACACTTCTTCCCCTTTTGTGGGCCCGGGCTTCAATAAAATACTCGACGAGACTATCTCTCCAGACTTTCCCCGTGACCCAACCGAAGAATCTTACTGACCTGCATCTACCTTTCTCTGTTCACTCTGTTGGTTCAGCGAAACGAGGATTTAATTGAATGCTTCTCCCAGAACCGCTTCCGTTCCTCGAGCTGCTCTGCCATTGCTGTTCGAAGCAAACGTTTTGTCTCATTCCTGAATTTCGCAAATACAGTGGAACGTTGGTAACTCTAACTTAAGCCTTGTGTAACCAACAAAAATGTACAGACTATTTAAAATCTTTTGTATTCAACATATTTGCACAAATTCTCATTCTAACACCACGAACGAATATATTTATTAAGGATGTTCTGAAGGTACAATGGGAGATGGAAGTACAAGAAATTCGAAATCCATCAATATATTGGCAATGAAAGCCATTCACGAGTATATTTTGCATTTAAAAAATAGATCAATTTAAATAACTTTCGTTTAATTAGTGAATTTCATGTTGTATTTGTTTTTTAATCTAATTGTCTTCATATTATAAAAAGTTGTAAGTGACTTTTGCGAATAATTGCACCCTCTGATTTTAACTTCAAGAAAATAAATTTGTGACATTGAATATATATAATTACTTTCAAATTAATTCTAAATTAATTCAAATTCAAAATTAAATTCACTAATTAAATGAAAGCTATTTAAATTAATCTTTTTTTTTAATGCAAAATATATAATTATTATATATAATTATATACATAATTATTATATACATATAATTATTATATATATTATTATATACATATAATTATTATATATATTATTATATATTATTATAAAATATATTAAAATATTAAAATATTAATATGAATATTAATATTAAAATATTATATATTAGAAAGCTTTCATTTAATTAGTGAATTTAATTTTGAATTTGAATTAATTTTGAATTAATTTGAAAGTAATTATATATATTCAATGTCACAAATTTATTTTCTTGAAGTTAAAATCAGAGGGTATATATATATATATAGATATATATATATATATATATATATATATATATATATATATATATATATATATATATATATATATAATTACGCAATAAAAAGTTAAAAATAAATATTTAAATGAATTAAAAATACTTCGGAAAGCAATATTCATGGTTATTATTGAAAATAAAAATATAACTGCGAGGGAAAGATACAGGAGTCTGATCTTTTCAGTAAATAATATTTAATTTCTTTACAATTAATTTATATTTGATTTTCTTTACAACAACTTACTTGAAAATACTTTATTTGTAAAAGGTTGAAATATTGATTTGAAAAAGGGTGAAATTGATTTGAAATACGGTGAAATTGATATTCAAAAGAGTGCATTTGGATTACAAAATGGTGAAATTGATTTGCAAACGGGTGAAATTGATTTGACGAAGGTTAAACTTAAAGTGCAAAATGATGAAATTGATTTTCAAAAGGATGTATTTAACTTGAAAAAGGGTGAACTTAGTGCAAAACCTGTACCTTTAAACATCTACGAAGTGATTGAAGGAGTAGGTGCGTAATACAATTAAACGATTAAACGAAATTCATCTAAGTGAAGTTCTATCGTAATAGTATGAAGTTCCTTTTAAATCCTCACACAGATAAATCAGTTTTTTGTTTAAAACAATAATGGAGTTGGACACAGTACCACGGACCATGGATTGAGGAGCGAGTATACGCCTGTTTCCTTGTTTTATCCCATCTGTAAACACTGTGGCGACATCCTAAAGTGGAGGTACTGCGGAGCGATTGAAGGAGGAGACCCGTAAAACAATTGGTGGATTTGGTGAATCTGTAGCGTGCTGGAATAACAGATTGTTAGATGGACGGAGTGGGGCGAAGCGAGCAACAAGACTCTCAACTCCTTAACCGGCAGTCGTAAATCAATCGGGGAATTCGTCGATCGGATTCACGTGCACTTTGAGGAGGTCCCCTGGCACGTGCGTAATACTGATAAATCGATGGAACGATTAATCAAACTGTCCGCGCTCGCGAATTACTATCGGATTAATTATTCAGCGCTGCGGGTTGTGTTCGTCTCCTTAGAGAATTTCAGCTCTTGCTTCTTCCCCCGACTCCATTCTTTTACTATGCGAGGTGAAAATGGAAGATTTTGCTACCATAACATTAAACGCGTGAGCAAAATAAACGCGAAAGCACAGATCCGTGTTTTCAACTAAAAATTCATTGCACGTTTTAAACTATTTAACACTTTATCTACTGCAGCCTATTGATAGGCATTTCAATAATTGTGGTGCACCAAATGGAAGCTTAAAAATCTTCTTTTACACAGTAACCCCGAAGGAAATTATTGGACTTTGTTATTGAGGGTGAGTTGTAAGTTTGTGATTAAAATGGCTATTACTATTAAAGGATTCTTTTAAAAAATCTTCAACCATAAACCATAGACTGTCAACAATTATGGATTAACCACCGGTAGTTAAGGTAAAGGTGCTACATAGTAGTTGACCAGTTAAGAGAAGTTCTCCACGCGAACAATAGTAACTACTTACTCTGTCATCAAATAGCGAGAGTCGATGCCTGAAGACACTCTTTAAGTCTTCTAAATTATACACCAAGGCCATTATTTAAAAAATGTTTACATATACAAATTTAAGAAATGTATTTAAAAATTCAGTAATTACTTCAGAAGTTGACCACTTTTGAAAATGAAAAATCTAGTAATTGACCTCCTTTATTCGTTAGTAGTTGACCACTTATGCTAGAAAGAGGGTTAAAGCAATAATAATAAAAACGTTATTTAATAACAGTTTTGCAAATTAAGACCTCAACGTTTCGATCCTGATGAGGATCATTCTCAAGAGAGATTTTTGCGTTTGTTATTTAAGATTAAACGTAAATTTTATGACAGATGTACTGTCTTCATGCTGGTAGATACTGGACTGATTAAAGCAATGATTTTGGAAATCATTTTACTATCATTTAGTTTCAACAATTACCAGCACAAATTACAATTAAAGAATTAAATAAGAAATGAAACAAATCAATTCCAGAAAAAGTTTAATTGAGGAACAGAGTAGATGTTGCGAGTTAATGGAGAATAGTATAGAGAAATTTAACCAACAGATGGAATGGCATCCGAGATTCAGTTTCATCAAAAGTGTACAGCTTATAAAAATCTTATTTTTTATGTTTTCCTATAAAATGGTCAACTACTAGTACCTTTACCTTAATGTGTTAATATTTCAAACATAATCAGATGGGAACAAACGTTTTCTTTTTTGCTTCATGTCGAAGCGTTGTATCGTCACTTTTTATGCTTACAATAGAATTACGACATAATGCAGTTGAATCGAGTCGCTTAAAGTTAACTTGACCGTCTTAAATTCTACGATGTGCAATGTGTTGAACTTCACGCGATCTTCTACGCGCAAATGAAACTTCAAAGTAATGGAAACAATTAATTGTTTCGAGTAGTATAGGTAGCTCGTTTCAGCTTGCATAGACAGGAAAAATAAAAGTAAATATTATCCGTTGGTTCAAGAAGGTTACTGTATACGCACAGTGGACTACCACTTAATAAATCTTGTTTATTCGCCGGTTAAAAATGATATTTCACGTTTAACACGTTGATTGCCGTGTCACCCATATTTGGGTAACGAAATTATTCGTGCAGACTCGGAGATTCATTCCATCGCGGACAGATCGAGCATACCACATCTATCTGCCAGATGCGGGATAATTGAAAGAGTAATTAATATCACGCATTTTTACACGTTCCTATTTTATCGTGTCAATAAACAAACCTGCTCCGATCTTATCAAACTTCTGCTGATGAAAAAGCAGATTCGTCAGCCAAAGAAGCTACAGAATCAAGTACCCTATCGAATGTTAACACTTTACCTACCGAAAGTCTATTGATTGGATTTTCAATAATTGTGTTGTACCAGAATAAAACATAGAAATTTTCTTTTACATTACAATTTGATATGAATGTATTAGATCACGTTGTTGAGGGTGACTTGTCAGTTCAGAATGAAAATTACTGTTGCTATTGAAGGTTCCATTAAAGTGTGTTCAGCCATATGCATATCATAGAAATTTCAAAATTATGCAATTTTCGAAACCGTTCGAACCACTATAATTTAAATGCTTCCTTGGCGAGAGTACACTTCATTTCGAATGGTTCCTGTGAATGCGGAGCAGAAGCTCAAAACCTTAGTCTTATTATCTGGCAATGTTCACAATACGATTCAAAACGAGGACACTTGTTTGAAATACTCCTCAATCGTAAATATTGCCTTCCTTACGTTATTAATTTTTTTCTAAACGTGCGAGACATTACAGCGTAATTTAAAAGATGTAAGAGGAAAGATATTGAATAACTGTTTTAATCCGAAAAGAAAGTGCACAATATATTATCTGACAATAGTTCTCTGTATCTCGATCGTCAATTGTTCATAACTAAATTTAATGTTATCGGCGCACTGGTTCGATCAATCAGAACAATAAGCAAGTTTGCAAAAATATTACATGAAATTAAATTCGACGTTTTGGTCTCAGTGCAGACCATCTTCAAGAATAGAACATTTCAGTATTGCGTGTGTACGAGTTGATCAAAGACAAGTTCCTTTGGTTTCTAACACAATTGAAAAACGAAACTCTGATATTTACCATCCTTGGTTAAAAGAAAAAGAAAGAGAAAAAAGAATCATCGAAACTGGTCCGTTAAATTGGAACAATACAGTTGTCATCAGAGATCCCAAAAACATCGTGTTACCAATTTTTATAAAAATCGAATCATTTTTTCAAACACTCGTCTGCCATATTGAGTCGGCCATTTTGTTTTTCGACATTCTAGGTCCAGATTCGTAATCAGCCACCTCGAAAACATTGAATCACTAATTTTCTATTTAATCTAGGAACGTCTTGAGGTTTTGGCCACGTTTTCGGGCTATGGGACCACTGTGCGGCGCACAGTGGTCGGAAATCGCCAAATCGTGGTCAAAAGTCGAAAATTTTTTTCCCTTGTTTAAAAATCTATGTAATACTACTCTATTTATAAGGTTCCAGAGCACGTTTTTTTGTTACAGCCAATATTTGATACTATTGAGAAACTTCTATTACATTTTAGTACTAAAGAATTACCTCGCATGCAATATTTAACACAAAAATCTTACATTTTTTGCTATCTGAAGTCACCTGATAATAATTTAATATTTGTGGAAATAAATAATTTTTTCACATAACCGGCCGCCATTTTGTTTTTTATAATTTTGACTTCAGATTCATATTCAACGGCACGAGAAATATGGGAATACTAATTTTCAAAGAGTCCAATAATTTGTTGGGTTACGCTTCCGCCGTATTGAATCCGCCATTTTGTTTTTTGTAATTTTGACTTCAGATTCATATTCAACGGCACGAGAAATATGGGAATACTAATTTTCAAAGAGTCCGATAATTTGTTGGGTTACGCTTCCGCCATTTTGTTTTTTGTAATTTTGACTTCAGATTTATAATCAGAGACCCGAAAAACATATGAGTATCAATGTTGAACTAAATTGGAGTACTTCCTATTTTGAAGAAGGAACAGAAGCAAGCGAAGGGTTCGAGAAGTCTGTCAAGTGATCGAGATCGGAACGCGCGTCAAACTATTGTCCGCGACTGCCATAAATCGAATAATCCCGCGGAAGGATTATCCGGGAGGCGATGGCCTGCGTTCTCGAATAAAATAATCTATTCAATTCTATAGTATATGTATCAGACATCGGCGGAACGGGATCGCATTATAAGTCGGCCATGAATAAAACGAGCTGGATTACATCGGCGATGCCTATTATGCCATCTTCAGCGAGGAGATAAATCGTTTCTGGATTCGCTGCTGGAATTGTCCGCCATGTGTGTCCGTGTCCAGTCAGTCGATCGAACCGCACCGCGTGCGTTGGAATCTCCCAATCATCGACGACGATCATCGAGTCTGTTGCTCGTTCCTTTTTTGTTCTCGGACGTCGTTTTTCCCTGCGATTGCGACGGAATCGATATCGACACTACTTGAAACGTATTATTGATATTTTATCCACTGTTGACTTCCATTCAATCTGATTCACTATGGAGCTTACCACCCCAACAGTATACACTAGGAATGCTCTTGTTTACGACATTTGAATTTTTTATGGGATGCCATAAAATTTTTCCAATTAATTAATAAAAGTCTATGCAAAGTTTGAACACGATCAGATGACAAGAAAACGTGCCCCCAGGCCCTTGAACATTAAAATAATTGATTAACTGCTATTAAATCGTTTTTATCGAGTATCGTCTAAATGATTGACTGTATCGAAACGTATGTTTGACAAAACTTGTAGATGTGGACTTTTTCTCGTAAAACAAACAGTTTTTGGAAAAATTGAACAAAATGTCAGACCAAAATCAAAGCATTTTTTCTGAAATTTGAAAATCGAAGTGCATTTTTATTAACTGTTATCAATGACCATTAATCGTTAATACTTTTTAAAATTGTATATTACTATGCAGCAAATTGTGTATATTTCCTTTATTAGAAGTAAAAAAGTATTCAGGGTTTTCTTTTAATTAATTGCAACAATTCTGAAGGGTGGCGTGGAGAAATGTGAACAAAATGTTCTTCAAGTGTAAATAAGAACCACCCTAGTGATCTTTTTTTTATAAATAATAAAATTTATAACAATATTACTAGTATTCCTATCGTCTAACAAAATGTCTTTATACTTTAAATAACAATAGAACTAGATAACTATGAAACAATTGAATAATGTCAACATAGTACCTTCACCTGCTAAAATAATTAAAGAAAACAAAAAATGGTGAGTGGCCCTTGGTTCTTGCAACGGGTCCCATGGAAATCACCGACACGAATTTCCCTGACACAGTTTTCATCGACAACATTTCACCGACCCCAGATTTGACCGACAACGATTTTAGATTCAAATTTGACCGACAACGATTTTGATCGATAATGATTTTGATCCACAAGGATTTTAGATTCGTTGTCGATCAAATTCGCCGCCGGTGAAATTGGTTGTCGGTCAAAGTCGTTGTCGGCCAAATCTGGAGTCGGTGAAATGTTGTCGGCGAAAACCGTGCCGGGGAAATTCGTGTCGGTCAAATTCGTTGCCGGTCAAAGTCGTTGTCGGCCAAATTTGGAGTCGGCGAAAATCGTGTCGGGGAAATTCGTGTCGGTCAAATTCGTTGCCGGTCAAAGTCGTTGTCGGCCAAAGTCGTTGTCGGCCAAAGTCGTTGTCGGCCAAATTTGGAGTCGGCGAAAACCGTGTTGGGGAAATTCGTGTCGGTCAAATTCGTTGTCTGTCAAAGTCGTTGTCGGCCAAATCTGGAGTCGGTGAAAACCGTGTCGGGGAAATTCATGTCGGTCAAATTCGTTGTCTGTCAAAGTCGTTGTCGGTCAAAGTCGTTGTCGGTCAAATCTGGAGTTGGTGAAATGTTGTCGGCGAAAACCGTGTCGGGGAAATTCGTTGTCGGTGATTTCCATGGGACCCCTTGCAACAGACGTAGATAAAGAATTTGTTCTCGAACTTTTCTCTCGCACACATTTCTAAACTAGTCTACAAGAATGTTTACAATACTCTGCAATCAAATGAAAGACAATAACCTATCACGATGGCGAGGGCAGGTCTAATTAGCTAGAACAAAGGTTCTCTCTCGAATTCCAAGAGGCAACCTGGAAGTGTATCAGCGTTCATTACTGGTAAAATGAAAGTTGGCTTTTCTATTTTTGTCCCGTCGTCGACGAGTCACTGTGAGGCGGTTCGTTTGTGCACCACTGACCTAGTAGACGATCATGACGAGTGATTCCAGAAGCAATCGATCAGGACGCTCGCGACCCTCGACCTTCCCAGGACCGAGATTCCTAGGGTTGCCAGGCGAGACAAGTCGAGATTAGACGAGACAAGGCTAGACTAGACGAGATTAGGCGAGACTAGACGAGACTGGATGGGGTCCCATGGAAATCACGACACAGGTTTCATCGACAATATTTCACCGAATTTCATCGACAATATTTTGCGCACTGTTGATCGTCAGGAGCGTATATCCGTTTTTTTTTAAATAGAGAGAGGAAAAATGCATTTATACATCAACCGCCGGCATTAACACGGGGAGTGTGGAACTCGGAGCACAGATGACAAGTGCCAAAATCCACTATCCACCAAAACCTGTTTCTAGGGACATGCAACCCGCTCATGTCCGTCTCGGTGTAGGAAATGTTCGCAGGGTCCTACTATGCGCATTCACACCTGCGTAACATTCATGACGCATCATCCATCCAGAGACACTGCCACTCAAGTGCTTCCTCATTTCTGAACAGGAGCGTACATCCTGGGTCCGTGTAACGCGGGGCAATATTGAGGTCCGGATCGCCCGCACTTGATATCTTAAAACTAACTTAAGTCAGTACGGTATTCTCGAACATTACTAGAATATTACTACAAAAACAAGTGAAATCAGTGTTTGCACGAAACCACTTTCTGTCCTTATACAAGCATATTACGAGCTATGTGAGGGCTCATTCTAAAGAGGAAGGTTGATCGCGCTTCGCTCTGGTCATGATTTAACGAGATTATGTTTATATTTAATAATATGAGCATCCAAAGTAGAAGAAACAAATCGAGACAAACACCCTCAGGTTCCCATGTAGTTTTTTAATACAAAACGGTTTTTATTTACTTAAATCATGACTAGAGCGGAGCGCGATCAACCTTCCTCTTTAGAATGAGCCCTCACACAGCTCGTAGCATGCTCGTACGAAGACAAAAAGTGGTTTCCCGCAAACACTGTTTTGTTGACATGATTGCATTCAACTTTCCCCCAGATACGTCCATGAAGGCAAAGTCTGGAGCAAGTCTAGAGGCAATTTTAGTTCAGCTATTTAGACGAGATGGCGCCTAGTCAGCAGAACTGTCAGTGGAGATTCGTGAGAACAAAAATATAAAGGGCTTGAAGCCACTCGGATCCATTAATAGCAATAAAAATATTGATAAAATGAAAAAAAACTGTAATGATAGCGAAACAAGCGTTAGATTGATACAAATGAATGTTCATCACTGTTGCCAAATTGTTTATCAGCATGGAGGTTGGTTACACTGATAAATACCCTAGAATCCATGGGTACCGTACCCCGTTAAAAAATGCTAAAAACTGGATTATATGTATGCTTGAAGTGCACCTCCTAACACATATGATTCCATCGCCATGTTGAGAATTGGTAAACTATTTTTCAATAGGTGAAATGATTTACATTTTTATATTGATTTCTATATTGAATTTTACAATCTCAAAAAGACATAAATCCACTGCTCAATTATTTCGAACATGTCAACAAAACTGTGGAAAGTTGAGCTAGCTGCAAGTTGATACAATTATTTGGATGCTGTATGTAGTACTATTATGGCTAGATTTTTGGAGTTTTGGTACAATTTATGATACAAATGTAAATTTACAAATGTTAGATTGATACAAATGTATGTTGTTTTGGTACAATTTATGATACAAATGTTAGGTTGATACAAATGTATGTTCTTTTGGTACAATTTATGATACAAATGTAAATTTACAAATGGTAGATTGATACAAATGTATGTTCTTTTGGTACAATTTATGATACAAATATAAATTTAAAAATGTTACATTGATACAAATGTATGTCCTTTTCGTACAATTTATGATACAAATGTAAATTTACAAATGTTAGATTAATACAAATGTATGTTCATCACTATTGCCAAACTGTTTATCAGCATGAAGGTTGGTTACATTGATAAATACCCTACAATCAGAGGCTACCGTATCCCCTTAATCCTAACCTTAATCTTAAACATATGACATGCGGTGTTTTTCCTGACAACCACAGATTATTGTCGGTGAAAACTTCGTCGATGAAACCTGTGACGGTGATTTCCATGGGACCGGACTATATGAGGGACGAGACGAGACGCGAAGGCGTTACGACGGATCTTTCCGCGACGAGATAGAAGGGAGATTGTCGCGTCGCGACGTCCGGGTAGAACCCGACTCACCCCTCGGTCTCTCCCACAATCTCGCCGCTTATCGGTTGCATACCGCAGCCTTGTTATGCAATCAAACTCGAGTAAGAAGTGCCGGTAATGCTGACGGCTGGTCGCGCTCTCGCCTGTCACGAAGTCGAAGCCACGCTTGTGTGGTCCTTCGAATTAATCACTCGATGCCTACGTGCGCCTACGTTGCCTATGGTCTGGGTTAGAAGGACCGACCCGTAGGTCCACGGAGCCGTCCGACCATCGAGCTTTCCTCCATTGGTCGGTTTCAGAAACGCCCGTGAGCGTCGAAAGTTTACGAGGTCGATTAGCATAACAATCGGAACGAACCACATCCACCGCATCTCCAACCACTTGCCCACCCGTGTCCCATCGCGTTTTCTTCCCTTTTTTCTTTTTTGAAAAGTTATGGATTTTTCTTAGGAGCCGAGGTTTGTCGAGATCGTTACGGTGTACACCAATCATCGATACTCTCTTGTGTCGGTGCAGCACTTGCTTGTTTCGCAATTCCTTTATTGTTAGACAGCAGGGCTGAACTTTAGAAAACCCCCCTTCCGTTCGACTTGTGACATACGTCATTCTATTCGTTTTGACATGCTGAACACAAAATGTATGTGTCATTTTTGGCTGAAATGAATAGTTTCCGAGATATTCGTGAAAAACTGCAGTTACTACACATTGAATTTTGTGTATTCGTGCACGTCTGTGCTGTGCGTGTGCGTCACCATAATGCGACCGCTCGTTAATTGTTTCTACAGATATATTACTACGTTCGTTGAACGGTCTATATGCCGCGAGGACTTTTTAAAACGTACGATGATGAAGTGTGAATACATATTACGATAATACCACACACACCCATCCAGTGTTTCTGAGAAGAAGGTTCGGTAATTATGTATTGCGAAAGGGTCGCTGTACTCCGATTTTGATGAAATTTAAACATGTTATAGATTTTGACATTTTGAATAACTTTTTCGTTTTCTAATGTAGGGGGGTCGCTTTCAGTTTTCGAGATATTCGCAAAAAACCATTGCTAATACTGTATTGAATTCAGTTGTTAATTCTGACAGACCAATCCTGGATTTTCGTATGCGTGGTTAGGCAGGCCTGACAATAGGCCCTCTCCACCCCCTCCGTGACGTAAACACAACTCATTTTATTCGCATAATCTTTGTAACTGTCACCCATAATTTGAACTAGTAATGGAAAAATCGTGCCGCCAGGCCGGCCCAACCGCGCATTCAAAAATCCAGGAGTAGTCTTTCAAAATTAAATGCTCGTCCTATATATGTATAATACTGTATGAAATGAATGATTTGTATGATGTTACTTGTTGTATGAATGTGAGAATCGAGAATCGTGTATGTATGCGTGAGTGCCGTGATATTGCGATTGCGACACATCTTGTTAAATCAATATTTGTTCTAGAAAACTTATAAACATTAGAAAAAGTAGGATATAAAAGGACGTGTTCACGTAGCGATTCGACTTTTTCTCGAGATACGAAACACGTCATCACGTTTGATTTAAATACGATACGTTTACGTTAATTTCATATATCAGTTGTGTATTTTCTTTTCGAATTAAAAAACAGTTATACAGTTATTTAATATCTTTTCGCTTACAATACTATATAGACTGAAACACTGTTTTCTGTCATATTCTACTCTTCAAAACAGTCCGAACGTTGCGTTTGCGTTTTCATTGATATTTACACAAAATTCAGTGAGTAGTAACTGCAGTTTTTCACGAATATCTCGAAAACTATTCATTTCAGCCAAAAATCGCACATACATTTTGTGTTCAGCATGTCAAAACGAATAGAATGACGTATGTCACATGTCGAAAGGAAGGGGGGGGGTTCTAAAGTCTTACCGACAGCAGGTCTTTGTGCAAAATCAGAATTTGGTACCTGAATTGCGACACACTGGAGTGAAATAGAAATTTATTTTCTTTCTTAATATGTTTAATAGGTTGAAAATAATATAACAGTACTTTTCAATTCTTCTAATCTTTTTACTGTGTTAAATTACGCGTATTCATTCTTATCATAAATGCATAAAATCCGTTATCTAGTAATTATGTATAAAACAGACCACCGAAATAAATATCTCTCTTATTTTAATCGCATAATTTAAGTGGTATCGAAAAAAGAATACCATAGCAGAAAATTTCTTTATCCGGCAATTTTTTCATAATTTTTTCAAGGTCATCGTCATTTTTATTACAAAAACTTGTATTTAGTTTTATTCGTATTTTTTATTTGTATTATTTTATTAAATTGTAGGATAATATTAGGATTATACGTTTGTGCCATTAAAAATAGACGAGATATACATAGATACACTGTAGGTTACACAAATTCACAATTTGTAAGATAGTTTACAAAAAAGAAAATTAGTCAAGGTTCTAATGAATCTACTACGCGTTTTATCGCATTCGAACGATGTCGTTAAACTTAATTAAGATCTGAATTTTGCTGATTTCCGTCGCTGTATAAGAGAATCTGTAAATACATAAATTTCATAAGAAAACTTCATAAGATTTACTTGTATTCGGTCACGCTGAATGCATTTACGCAAAATGGACATATTTAGTTCTGATTCTAACCGTATTAGTTTCTGGGTGATCTTCTATCAGGAAGTGTAATCTAAAATTTCAATATTAATTGCACATGTTATTAAGTATAACGATCAATTAGTGATAAGCAAATCCAACCAGCGTTTATTTGTAGCATATAATGTCACGAACAGAGAACTGGTTGGTCGTGTAAACGTGGCTCCAAGTAACGATATACGACATGAACGATTTGCAGCTTGTTTAGCAACTTAGCTATCTAGTTAATCCTCGATTTTTTACCATATATATTATATTTATTATATATATTACTATATATAATAATTTTCTCCTTTCTGTTGTCAAATTCTGTGTATTACACCTTTTTACACATTATTGACAAGCTCGGAAAAGTAGTATACATATATGTTCGTTCTACAAAAATTGTACATAATTACTTAAATAACGAATTATATTGTGTGATTATGTCATTACTGTGTACCTTATATATTTATAACAAAAATGATTAGGCGAAATATAAAATAGTAAGAATACCAGAAACTTCAAAGAATTTCAATATATTATTCACAACTCATTAAAACTATTAAGAGAAAATTTAAATGTTTATGCAGCCTCCATTTCTTGTAATTTTATTAGAATTCCTCTAAATTAGCCCCTTTAACTCTTCCAAAATTAATTTAAACTTGAAAAAATTCCTCTAAAATTAAGTTTAAAATTATTTTACATTAAAATTCCTCTAGAATTTATTTATACATCAAATCTTACATAAATAAGCTAAAGTTAATTAGGTTCATACCCTAACTATGGAAATCACGTTTTACATACAGTGACTCCCACTAATATTCGGACACTCTTACAAAAACGATAACTTTTTTAATATTGTACTATACAATTTGAATTTTTTTGGCAAGCTAGTGCAATTAGTTTGCACCTATAAAATTCAAGTTTTTATTTTGCTTTCCCTCCGAATTATAATAATTTGTATAACGTTTTACGTAAATACACATTCTGCGAATTCCTTTAATGAAAGTTGACTTTGCGGAAACGAGAGTATTAATAAAACATTAGCATGTGTTGAATTCAGGGGTCAATTTCACTGGGTCCGTTTAATCTGAAAGAGGAACAAGTATAATACTTGCGCCGCACAGTGGCCAAAACCTGGACAAAAATCGATTTTTAACTTTTCTTTAAATGACCGAAATCAATTATGTCATGTCTTTAACAGTGCCCTGAAGTTTATGAAAAACAAGTAAAATGAGTTAAAAGTTATTAAGTAGAAGTAGATATTTATATTGAAGTATCGTCGTTATTCGCTCAACGCTTTAATTTAATAATATTTGTGTCTGTTCAAACTCCTCTTACACAGCTACAGTTGCATGTAAAATTATAAAAAAATTTGCTTATATAGCTCCTTATACATTGTATCGATAAAAAATCTTTACAATTTTTTTGAACATGTTTAATAATTATTTTCGAGTTTCTTAGTTGACCAGCGTATTAACTCGATTTTGAATTAAAAAAGTAAATTTCCGATGCGTAATTTTATATGTTTGCCTCGTAATGCCCAAACAAAACTAGGATAAATCTTAGTATCCTTAAAGTTATGAAACATGAATTTTGCCCATTGAAAAGATATTAATAATATAATACTGTATGTATTTTCACGCAGACAGTTAAGTGAAGTAAAAAAATTAGCTTGAATTAAGTTTATGTCATGGGTGAATCAAATTTTGTAGTTAATAACAAATAAATATATTTAAAAATAAATATACCACTTGATATGTGCTCGTTGACAGAAGTTGACATATAATGTGCTCGTTTTTACATTCGAACTTTACATTTTGTCCGCTAGATGGAATAAAGGATAACCTTAAAACTCGCAATTGAAATTGTACAAATCTTGTGAAAATTTTGGAGAACATAATATTACTATTTAGATAGAGGCAGAATAAAATTGTGTTCAGTACACAAAACATAAAATTAAATATTCCCGCATTAATATAAATAAAAAGAAAAGATAAAAATTTAAAACAAAAAAATTAAAGAACACAAAAAATCTGATTTTGAATTTGTATTCGAAATCAACATCCCCAATCACTCGTATATATCAATTTTCAAAAAAATCCATTCAGTTTTGATTTTGCGGTCCGCCATATTGAATCGACCATTTTGAATTTTATAATATTGATTAAAAATTTGAAACAACGTAGAGATACCAATTTTCTAAAAATTTACTGCAAAATTCACCGAGTTATCGAATTTTGTCCAATTTTGTCCATTTCAGCCGGATTTCGGCCACTGTGCGCCGACGTGAACATAAATCGTCCAGATTCCAGGATTCGTGGATAGGATCTCGGCGGACAATGTGTAGAAGAGATGGACTGGAGTAGAATTATTCTATCGTGTTCGGGATAACGCGCGCGAAATTCCTTGTCCACGTGACGAACGAAGGAGAAAATGGTCGACGAACGTTCATAAATGGGACAGAGTAGGGATTCGAACGAGCGGAAGAGGGTTCTTCGAACGGTAGAAAGGAATACGTAATTCCCTTGCGTCCTTTTGCGTTCCATAAAATTACTAGATAACATCGCGGGCACTTAAACGGCCGACTGAAAGAAGAAAATCTTCTACTTAAATCCACTGCTAATTGTAAATTAAAAAACGGAACGTTTACAGCCTGTGCCACGACTCGTATTAAGTACCACTGCGGCCGCGAAAAGAATGTTGGATAAGATCGCTGTCCCCAAGCGAATTACTGGCTTTCAGTGTTCGACGAAAATTAGCGATACGTCGGAACAGAGATTTATCAAACAAGTAGGTGCAATTTGCATTTTCTGCGTGCCATGCCCCACCGAATTGTTCCTAGCTGCTTTCGAGCACTACGTAGGCAGGTTGGACTGGATCAGTTTGCCCAGGAACATTTATGGAAATTAGCAGATCTGACTTCAGGGTTTAAATTGTAGAACATTCTCCGTTGGTTGTCCGAGGTATCGAAGGAATCCAGAGTTTCATTAAAATCATAATTTAATGTAGAATACACTTAATCAAGCAGTATATACTTCCTAGCGAGCATCTCTGAAAACTGGGTAAACACCTTCAGCGAAGTAAGGGATAGGGTTGCATTCCACTGAGAGTTGTAGAATTTCTACGTATGTATATCCAAGCGGTTTAATCTGTATACAGGGTGTCCCAAAACTACCCTAGGAGTCGAAAATGGGAGGTTCCTTGGGTCATTTGAAGCAACATTTTCCTTTACAAAAATGGCGTCCGCGGCTTTGTTTAGGAATTATTAACGAAAAACACGGACCAATCAAAGCGCGACCTAGACGCGAGTCAGCACAGTCTACCCAACGCGCCCACCGTCAATTATCCGAACGTTCCGTCGCATGTCTAGATCGCGCTCTGATTGGTCCGTGTTTTTTTTGTTAATAACTCCTAAATTTGTAAAGGAAAATGTCGCTTCAAATGACCCAAGGAACCTCCCATTTCCCGCTCCTACACTAGTTTTGGGACACCCTGTATATTATTCTTCATTGCTATTGAAATACGAACGCTGGAGAAAAATGCTTTAATATTGCAGTCTTAATTCAAATGACGTGAAACTATTTGCGAGGAAGGGAACACAGTGTTGTGCTCGCATGAACGAGGCAAAACCAAACTAATACTTAGACTGCGGATTTTTATGCAATTTTTAATTTTTGCAAACAAATTTCGAGAAAGTGAGAACAAAGAACCTCGTTTTCAGTGATAGCAGCATTTATAGGTATCTGAAATAAATTAAAATCGTACTAAATCTTGTAGAATTTTTTATTCTAGTATTTTTTCAACATTTTTAGAAGCCATAAATGCATGGAAATCCGCAGTCTACTTAAAATGCATGGTCAAGAGAAACGCGGTCGAAGAACACAATAAAATCACTCTAGATATTATTAGTAATTTTGTAAAAATGTAATTTTTTAATTTTGTAAAAATGTAATTTTCATTGTTATTCCATAATGAATATTTTTCGAATTCTATTTGCATGAACAAATTCACGTTCGTTTGTACTTCGTAATAATTTTCTGTTACCAGGTTGTAAATTAATTTTCTGTTAGCAGGTTGCATATAAATTCATCTTTTGTAAGAGAATAAATTCTAATTAAATGCTGAAAATACTATCGAATAAATTCCTGTGGGAACATTTCTCAAAAGTTCAATATATCGATCCTCTGCGTATAGTTCGCCTATTTTATCATAATTATTAGGTGTCTATATATCCTAGAGATTCCAACAAATAATTAACCGAAGTCTTCAAAAGATAGCGGACTTATATACGCGACCGTGAAATGGATTTGTCGGATAACTGAATTACAGAAACGACGATATCCACCGCTCACGAGAAAATAGAAGCACTCAGCTAGCGATGGGATTAAACTCAGCATGCGTCCAATGGTATCCATCGATGTGACATTCCATATTATATTTAAGCTTCGTTTCATTCAGTTAGATCGACGTAGATAAAAACTAAATGGTCCGTTCCGCTTGTGAAGTTGTTATTTGACGTTCAACTTTTATTGGAATTCGTAATTTTACTTGTAAATATGTATCTCAAACTACGCGCGTATGTTCTGCCCATATACAGAGCGTCTCAAATATGTTGTACTTCGTAGAAAGGGGTGATCAATTATGCGGAGAATTTCTTCTTCTTGGTCAAAAATATCGATACTTTAGAATCTTTTATAAAGAAAAGTGTAACATTAATTAATTTGAAACTTTGTATATGTATTTGTTATTCTTTCACCATGTGACATGAATTTTTTCAGTTCGTCACTAAAAAATGCTTCATTAACGGTTGACGTCTGCCCTCCAGTTCATCTGAAATCAAAAATGCTAATGACATTTTATTTCATAAACATATAATTATTGTTTGGCCTACAATGAATAAAAAGAAATTATTTTTCGAGAAATGGTAACTGTTTAAATTCAGATGTTCGACTTTTCGCAAAAATTATCCGAACTTTTGGTAATTAAAAAATACATACAAATATTAATGAATAATAAATAGATCATTAAAAAATGTATGCAACCTATCCTCTTGCCTGTAGGTCAAGCGATAAAAGACTTCTTTTCTAACATACAGTTAAAATTTCAAGTTGATCGATCCAATACTTTGTTAAAATCATGTCACTAAAGATGACTTTATCAAATTGTGCTAATGTAACATGAATGTTTCACAACAGTACCATGGATTCTGGAAGTATCGATCGCTCGATCACTTGCTGCCAAATATATTTTAACTTAAAATTTTGCAGAGACATTTCTACAAAGTTAAACTACACGATTCTGTCAAAAACAAACAGTTGAATTTTGACAAAAACAAACTACCCTTAAAGTAACTTTCTTTTGCCAAAAATGTTCTCCACGGCTTTATTTACGAGTTATTAGCGAAAAACGCCGACCAATTGGAGCACAGTTCCAGCAGACAAAATCTAAATAAATGAAATATTGTCATTTTTATAAAATAATATGTGCCTGTTACTTTTATAGCTCAGTACGTTTAGTTAAAGGGGCGAAATCAGCCCTTGAAAAAATTTTAATATTTTCTTTTTCGTGAAATTTCTCACGAACAACAACTGATATGAAGAAAAAATTATTAGGTGACGATGATACGATAAAAAATATTTGTATTTAAATAAGTGAGTTCAGAAATGAAGGGTTTATTCACAGACACTTTTCTTATTGCACCGATTTTAAATGAATAAGTGTTCTTAATTACAAGATTACAAATTTTATTTTTATCATAGTAAATAACAATAAAGTTCACAGGAGTTCTGTCTAACGCAAGTAATTGTTTATTTAACAAATCCTACAATTGATTTGTGATTTTGCTTATAGGGTACGACTTGAGAAACGTTACTCTAGCTCTACGAAGATTGGAATGCTTAAACGCATTTGAACATCAGTCAGAAGATGGGCTGAACTGTGGTTGTTCGTTGCTCGCGATGCGTTCGGTCCCATCGCTACGCTCGGCCGACAACTGTGACGATTTGCGTGCGCGGCCGACAGCGCAAAAATAGTCGAAACGAGGGTAAAAAGGGAGCACTGTGACAGAGCAGACCGATCAGCTGAGTAAAAAGACATGGGAGAGGCGGCGAGCCGTGTCGGTCTCGCGCGTCGCGAAAAGTCGTCGCAATAAAATTGAGTTTATCGCCGCGGTGCGCGGAATGAGCCAAGTTCGATGCACCTGTTGCGGCTAATCGTCCCCCTAAGTGAACGTGCCACGTTCCTTCATGCACATAGACCGGCGTAAATAGGTGGTTTTTGTTGCCTAATGCGGCTGTCCTACTGCCTCCTGGTCATCTTCTTTTCTTAAGGGACGGCCACGCTCCCACACGAATTCACCCAACTCTCTAGCGACGCCGCGCCGCTGTCGTGTACACGCCGCGCCGGGTCTACATGCTTGTCCACTGGGTTTTCAGCAAGACGCTCAGCGAGACGCCAACGCAACAAAAACCACGCGACAAGGCGTCCGCGAGCAAATCGAGTAATTGACGATCGCTGATCGGTAGGATCAAACGTTTTTCTCGTGTCGTACGAGAGGACTGCTTCCCCTTCTTCTGTATCTCTGTCCTACCCCTCGTCCACCCGCAGTCTTCATCGAGAACTGTAAATGCTACAGTTAGCGTATCACTTTACACTAGGCTTACACGACACTAGGTCAAAGTGATGGGTTCTAATATTATTAATTCACGATTATCGAGAATTATTCAACTTTATTCCTTTACGAATGTTATTCATATTAACCATCGTATGATTGTTGAAACAAATGATGTACCAATGATCTCGGCGCAACGGTTCGATCAAGTAAAACTTGATTTTATTCCTTTACGGTTTACATCAAGCTTACACTACACTAGGTCAAAATGATGGGTTCTAATATTTTTGATTCACGATTATCGAGAATTATTCAACTTTATTCCTTTACGAATGTTATTCATATTATCTATCGTATGATTGGTAAAACAAATGATGTACCAATGATCTCGGCGCAACGGTTCGATCAAGTAAAACTTGATTTTATTCCTTTACGCTTTACACCAAGCTTACACTACACTAGGTCAAAATGATGGGTTCTAATATTTTTGATTCACGATTATCGAGAATTATTCAACTTCATTCCTTTTGGTATACAAGTTGATTCTGGGAACTGGGACAAGTTATTTCTCTTTTTTAAGTGGAAACAAAAAAGAATGATAGAGGAAAAAGTCATTTGTCGTAATATGTCCTAAGTGTCCTAACTGTCGACGACCTTATTTTTTCTGTGAATGTACCGATGCACTCGCCAGGTGCAATTGCACATATTTTTGTCAGAAACGGACTTTACTACAAGAAGAATTCAATCTGTTGATATGAATTGTAAGAATTAATGCAGTGTTTGCAAGTGAATTTCACCTTTCGGTAAATCAATTTCACCCGTTTGCAAATTAATTTCACCCTTCTGAAAATCAATTTCATCACGTTGTAAATTAAATTCAACTTTTTGCAAATCAATTTCACCCATTAAGAATATTTGAAATTAATTATTTATTTATTTCGATTAAATTATATATTTATTTAGACGCACATAAACCGTGTCATTATTTCGAGGGAAGACTCAATAATACTCAAAACGTTTCAATAAAATGTACTTACATTTCTAAAATTTATTAATCAGAAAATGGTTATAATATATGTGTGTGTGTGTGTGTGTGTGTGTGTGTGTGTGTGTGTGTGTGTGTGTGTGTGTGTACACATAGTTTTTGCACATTACACAGTTAATGAATTTGTAATTAGCTTTTAATAAGTATTTGATGTACATCTTTGCAATAAAAAATTAAATTATTAAAAGTAAAAGTTAATTAAAATTAACGTAAGCAAGAGTAGTAACTTGCCCCAGTTCAAAACTAGCTCAAAAGTTGGATAGACATATGCTTTTCATTAATTTATTTAAATTGTCCTTTTATTTATTATTTATTAAATAAATATATAAATAAATATATACACACATTCACTTTTAGTAAATCTAGCGTTAATTGTGGTACTAATTAGCCATTAAGTGGAACATAATTAATTCACCAGAGGAAAACTAGTTTTACCATGTCTTAACCTTTTGCGATTCCAAACTTGCATATTAATGTCGTTTGATTGAACAGCATATCAATAATTAATTCCATTCATTTTTCAGGCGATGGAATATATTACAGCTCGGTAATTCAATAAATCAAATGTTCGTGTACCTTTTGACATATGATTGGGAAAAGTTAATAGACAACATGATTAAATATACAATCAGTCAAAAAAGTTGTTGTATATCCTCTAAAACAGAATGACTCTAAAAATTCCAGTTTTAAACAAATTTTTAAATAAAAAAATTACAGTGCACATGTATGCGATGATTTTTATACTTTCCAAATTACACAAACAGTCTCTTACAATAATTGAAGTAGTCTTTGTCATGGGGAGTGTCCCAACAATGTAAGCAAAATTTATATACTGTACAATTGTTTCCTAAAGTTCATAGTTTCAGTTAAGAATATGATAATTAATTTTATCATTTACGATTTCCAATTTATACTTGAGCTTTACGAACTTTTGCTGAAAGATTCTTTCTGGTTCTTTTCGTTTAAATTTCAATGAGAAATATCGCTATGCAATTTACAGCACGCCCAAAAAATGTATTACTGTCTTGGGTGATTTCTAAAGTTATTTGAAATAACTTTTTCATTTGCGAAAATGTTCTCCGCGGTTTATTAACGAGTTATTCACGAAAAACGCGGCTAGAAATGAGTGAAGTGTCGGCATTGGCCGAGTCGGAATCCGTCCGCTGTAGCAACGCTCTGATTGGTCCATGTGCTTTTCGCTTTTAACTCTCTATCGAAGCTGCGGAGGACATTTTTGCGAAAGAAAACGTTAACTTCAAATGCTCTCATGAACCGCCCGATCGAGGAAGTACATTTTTGGAATACAATCAACGATTGACGATTAAATTTCTACTTCAATCGTTAATTTACAATTAATAATTAAACTCTTACATTAGTCGTTAATTGCGGTTAACGATTGCATTTTCAATTGAAATCGTCAATCGAATAATTGATTAACGATTAACTGCTGAAATTTTGAAATGAAATACGGAATCGAAATTGAATGGACACTGAAAAGAATGTAAACTGAATTTTTGTTGAGATATATTTCTATCAATTTCTCATCGAAGCTCTCTGTCTCTCTCTGAACCTCCTTATCACAATTTATGGATAGACCGTGTGACGATTAACTTGAGCAATTGATTAAATTAGTCTCCGATTGTTCAATGATTTCTTTTTTTAATCAACGATTGACGACTAACTTCATCAATCGATTGAATCAATCGTCCATCTTTCAATGAGTACTTTTTTAATCGTACATCTTAATCAATCAATTCTAATTAAAATTTTAATCGATTAATGATCAACTCTGGTGGGAATGATTAATGATTTATAAACATTGATCAACTGACACTGTCTCAAGCAACAAAACTAAAACCAATTACGATGTCATCCCTTTCAGATTTTCCTAACGTAACGAAACCATAACTGGTCAAACAATATTAATATCACAGCTGTTGATTCAGAATTAAACGTTCTGGAGTTTGCTAGTCGTTTTCTCGGTTACGAAGTGAATCCGACGTAGCGATGCTTCGGCGTGCTGGCTCGTTATAAATAAAATGACAAGATTCCGAAGATATTAAGGCGCTTATCTGACCTGTAAATTAGAGTTTACGGAGAACATGCGTACAACACATTACTCATTTTTGTAATTAAAGTTTTAAATGTTATCGGTGCCAGGTTCGATCATTTTTAGAACAAAAACAACAAATGTGCAATTAATACATGTTACTAACGTTTCGATCCCGATGTGGATCTTTGCCGATAACATTGAAAACTTTAATTATCAAAATTTTCGATCGAGAAGAATTCACCTTTTATTACTCATTTTTGTCATGAATGCATAAAATGCGCTTTCTAGTTATATCTAATGCTGCAAGTGATGATATATATATATATATATATATATATATATATATATATATGCAAACATCCATTTTTATATATATAGATAATATTTTGAAATTCTTCTAATGTTTCTACCGTTTTAAATTACACTTACTCGTTTTTATCATAAGTGCATCAAATCCGATACTTATACAATAATTAGACTCCGGATCTTGATGCATTTATTGCTTATAAAAACGTTCAAAGAAGGCTAGAATGTAAAGTTCGATAGAATTTTGTACAATTATATTACTGCCTGTGGATCTACAAACGCTATTCCCGTTAAAAATAAGATTTTATTTCATTCTATTTTCTTTAACCCTTTGCACTCGGAGCTATTTTAACTGGAAAATTATACATTTCTTTTGATCTAACATATTTCCGTTTCCTATGATTTTTGAAATTATATGGATATGAAATTGGTATAATACCTCATACAATGCCTATACAGGGTGTTCGACTACAGGTGGGAGAAAATTTAAGGGGTGATTCTTAACGATGATATAAGACGAAAATGAAGAATAAAAAAATTGCGATTTCGGCTTCGTTATTTAGCTATTAACAATTAAAAATCAACAACGCGTCTAACAAAAGTGTACGTTGCGTACGTCAAAGAGTTCAATGTTGTCCAACGATTTGTTGAACATTTTCACCTCACTGGGGCCCCAAATGAGAACCAAGTTATGCATGCATCTGTCACTTGATACGTGACTGTCGCGTTGTTAATACATAGCTAAATAACGAAGCCGAAATTGCAATTTTTTTATTCTTTATTTTCGTCTTATATCATCGTTAAGAACCAACCCTTCAATTTTCTCCCACCTGTAGTCGAACACCCTGTATATTTAGTAACTGATTAGATACCGATACATTTAATAATGTAAATAATATTTTTAATCATGGTACAGCAATTTTTAGTGGTGCCTCAGAGGGGACAACCGAGTACAAAAGGTTAAAGTCCATAAAAATATGAAATTGCATTAAATCCGCAGTCTATTTATAATAATAAAGTTAAAACGGGGTTTCCTAGAAAAATTAATTTTTAACCAACACTGTACAATTTCAAAATACAAGTGAACGTACTTACTTCTTAAATTGTATAATAGATCAAGAAAAGTATCTAAGACACATATGTTGTTCCATAGTTTCGTAATACCGTCTAATTAATGGACTCACGGAAACGCTGAACAGGCTCGGACCGTGCTATTGAACAGATCAATGAACGAAGCCACTGTTTTTGGCGTTCGAGAACGAAAGCCTTACTTTCAGTTTCGTTGGCCTCGCTCGTTCACTCATTCATTGATTCAGTGTCCTCTACAATACTTCCTGCGTAGAGTCATTGACACGCGAAGCTCGACAGAAAATCTAAACCGAGTGGTTCATCAATGGAACGAATATTGATGGATCATGCATATGTATTCGTTGCTTTATAAATATTTATAAAACATAAAAATTCGAAATAAAATTTCTTTAAGTCGGAAATAATGTATGAATTCTTTTAAATTTTTGAAGTTTTGCATTTGCATGCTTATGAGCTATGAATTTTGTTACAATTTGAAATGGTCTTGATATTGCAGAGCAATCTCTGCGTTTGTTTCTGGTTTTCTCTTTCTCATCTTTTATAATTGTAATATGTAAAATGAACAATTTTTCGAGATTATAAAATAGTCTCTTTACTTTATGCAACTATCATTATTCATACACACACACACTTTAATGACATAAAAGATCACCTTCATTTCTGAAAAAATAATGCAGATAAAAAAAATTACAGACACCACTACATCGTAACAAAAGCTAGTATAATATTTTCCTGTAAAATTTGTTCGACTCATAATAGTTCTTGAGAAAAAAACGCTGGCTAGTAATGACGTGAACACCCTGCATATATTGTCCTGATTTTGTCAAACTAGTTTGTGAGAATATGTACTTGAACACGAGTTGTTTTTATCAGGTGATTTTATTATTACAAATCCGGAAATGTCAAAATGATATGATCAAATTTAACTAGATAAATAGTTCGTATTAGTCAATTTGATGACCTACTATATTCACTTGGTCCGACTCATTTATGATCTATTATTAGTCTTCATTTTGTAGCCAAAACGTCGAAGCTAAAACCTAAAGTCCAACATACGATACAGGTGACCCACATGAAGTAGAACATATACACGTAATCGTGCAAATGATAATAAATGCGGGCAAAGTACTGTGCAGTAACGAGTATTAATCTCAATTTATGGCCGTAACCATTCTTGGTGTTTCGTCCGAACACTTGTTTCCGTATCACACAAATTAACTTAACGGTTTAATTCCATAATACACACGTACAACATACCTAATGTAATGATTACATTATCTCAATTCAACTACATAAAAAATCAGACTTCCATTTGTACTTTATCTTTAAAGAATATTAGTTAATATTCTTGTTTTATTGTTTTCGTATAACGTCATGAAATAATTGATTAAACATTATAGTACGTTGTCGTGAATGTAATTGAGGGTAACATACATTTCATCAAAGAAAGATGAACAGAAGTCACCGAATTTAACATTTATAGCAAAATAGAGTATATGAAATTCAACATTGTTGAAAAATTTTTAAAATTGAAGATTGTCAATAGATAAATTCTCCTCTATTAAGATCATTAAGGGAAGAAACATTCAATTTTTAGTTTCTATCTCTTGCAATCAGTGCAGACCATTTTTATTTTGACTCAGAGTCATCGCTGAAAATTGCTGTACCAATATTCAAAATATTGTTATATTATTAAATATATTACTGTCTTATTAATTACTAAACGTTTAAATATTGTATGCAATATTACATCAATATTACATCCATACATTGAAATATTGTTATATTATTAAATATATTATTGTCATATTAATTACTAAACATTTAAATATTGTATGCAATATCACATCCATACATTGAAATATTGTTATATTATTAAATATTGTGGTGTCTTATTAATTACTAAACATTTAAATATTGTATGCAATATTACATGAATATCACATCCATGCATTGAAATATTGTTATATTGTTAAATATAGTGGTGTCTTATTAATTACTAAACATTTAAATATTGTATGCAATATTACATCCATAAAATGAAAAAGAATCATATAGAATCGAATTATCCCAGGTCGAAAGAAATGTTTATTTTTCAAGTCAGAATAGCTCCGAGTGCAAAGGGTTAAATATCTGTGATTTTTCACAAATAAGAAATGTTTCAAGTATTTTTTGCATCCACCGTGAATGCCTAAAAAAATGTTTTGTTGGGGCAGCAATTTTACTCGACACAGATAACGAATATTATCGATTTTATTAAAATCATTATTACACTGTTCCTTCTTCTATCACGATTTAAGGTTAAGACGTTCAAACAACATGTTTGACGATTAGTTTTTGCTTAACCTCGATTACTGTCATTTCCACACCGGAATCATGCTGTAAAATCATGATTAGCTGGCGGATCTTTATTAAAAATAAAAATGTTGTACCTGAATTGCAACAAACTGGAGTGAAGAATAAGTTTATTATCTTCCTTAATGTTTTCAATGGATTGAAAATAATGTAACAATATGTTTGAATTTCTGTAATGGCCTTTTTGAATTACACCTACTCATTTTTGTAATAATTGCATAAAATCTAATCATGATGTTACACGAGGGTCAGAGATGTGTTACGTGATCTTGGTTTTCAATCTTATGCAGTGATTGTCTATTTCCTTTTTGTGCTGTGAAGAAACACACCGCTGAATCGGATAATAGCCGATTTAGTAATGAACTCGTTAACCCCTTGCCGTATTTTAACGAGTCAGTGTCATGATGAAGATTTCAACAAAGTCTAACAAATATGAATGTTGTGTGTTTCTTTTTGGATGGAATAAAATTTGATTCGTTTGTAATTGGCATGCACATAAATGTAGCCATACAAACATTATAAATTTGCTTTCCCCTTCTACTTAATTTTTGGTGATAAAGACGTTTTAATCGCTGTGACTGTAAATAAAAAGGTACGGTAAGGGCTTAGTATCTGTGGTTTTTCACAGATCACAAAGGTTCCACATATTGGGTTGGTATGAAAGTAATTTCGGTATTTTAAAGTCAAATGCTGTGTGTGCGATGACTAGACAGCGGATCTTTATGCAAAATAAATATATTCTACCTGATTTGCAACCAACTAGAGTGAAATGGAAATTTATTTTCTTTCTGAATATGTTTAATAGTTTTAAAATAATATAACAGTACTTTTCAATTCTTCTAATCTTTTTACTGTTTTAAATTACACATGCTCATTTTTGTCATAAATGCATAAAATCCGCTGTCCAGTGATGACCTAAAATTGCACTTGAATCAGTTATTGTCGATTAGGCACAGAAGTTTTACGAGCGTGGAATTGCGAAGCTACCAGAAGAATGGCAAAAAATTATCGAATAAAATGGAAAATATAAAATATATTAAAGTTCATTGCAGGAATAAAAACATTGAGTTCTATTCACCCTTGCCTTACAATATCTTCTCTGAACCGTGATGAAGATTCTGAACAAATTCTGATATAAAAGTGTGTTAATAATTTCCTTTGAACCGAAACAAAATTCTATTTTGTTAATATACAGCTATTGAAGAACACAATAGATAAATAGATTAAGATAATAGTTAAGATAGTATATAAGTTAATGTTTAAGGTTAAAAAAAGGAAGAAGGGAAAAGATGTACAGGTGAAAGAAATGTAAGCAAAAATGTAAGGAATGTAACCCTAAGGGGAATCATTAAATGCATACATACATACATACATACATATTGGAGAACACATGGGCATACAATTTCCATAAATTTCCTCCTGTTTTAGGAAATTACGATTTACAAAAAGGATCTAATCACTGAATCCGTAAAATAAATTAAAATAATAGGTCAATTCCTCTCGATCGAAAAGTAATAGTATAATAAAATGTATGATATCGGCGCTAGGTTCGATTCTTAATAGAAAAAACAACAAATGTGCAATTATTTACATGCTTCTAACGTTTCGATCCCTATGTGGATCGTTTTCAAAGAGAACGACGATTGGTAGATCGATATCGATTAGTGGTGGTGTGTACAATATAGAACGGCAAATTTGAAAACCGATTTAACAGAAAACATATACAATTAACCATAAAAATTAACATTCAATACAAGAATTGTAAAAACAAAAATAATACTTTTTGTGAATAACGGAAAATTATATCAATTTTCAAAACTAAACATTCAAATAATCACAAACATTTTTTTTTTAATTAAATAGAAAACAGAAAAAAGCAAAAATGAAAAAACGAAAAAATCCTATTTTGCTAAGAAAAACAAAAATAAAAATACCTAGGTAGAATCTAAGTTAGAACAAAAGATTACAGAAAATTATTAATTATTGGAAATATCCTCATAAAACGTACATTACTGATTCAGTAATGTAACGTAATAGTCATGTATCTTAGGTATTTCATACCTAAGATTTATACTTTGCTGTTTAATCATATGGATAGTTTCCAATAATAATCTACGCTGTAAATTCGATTCCCTGTCAATGATCTTAGCATTAGTAAAATCAAATGGATGATCAAGTTCTCTTGAATGTTTAGTAAGAGCAGTGTGCTGAGCTGGAGGAAGGAAAATGTTCCGTTTGTGTTCGGTTAAACGTGTATCCAAATGCCTTGACGTCTGTCCAATATATGTCACATTACAACCTATGCAAGGTATTTGATAAACCACATTAGAACTTTTTGCAAGAGGTAATTTATCTTTAATAGGTGGGAACCATTTTTTCAAATAAGATGGTATGCTGTCAGTTACATATCTACCATCATGGATTAAAGTACACACATGTTCTAACTCCTTAATTTGTGTTTAAATGTTTTTGTTCACTTTTGATACAGCAAGTATGTATACGATTTTTAGTTTTTTTTGTTTCTTCTGGAACCACGCTGTTTTCAAGTATTTGGTATTACATTGAAAATTTATTTGTTTTTTCTTCTTTTTCGGACGCAAAAATGTTCTCTTTGAAAAAAATCCACATAGGGATCGAAACGTTAGAAGCATGTAAATAATTGCACATTTGTTGTTTTTTCTATTAAGGATCGAACCCAGCGCCGATATCATACATTTTATAATAAATTAAAATGCCGAAATTATTTCCTTGTCAACTCAGTACTGTTTGCATCCATCGCGAATGCCTAAAAATCGTTAGACTGGTCGCTAAAATGTTGAATGTTTCGGTGGAGCAACAATGAGACTTTCACTCGGGGCAGATAACGAAGCTCCAGGTCGCAGACACGGCCTGGTGAGAGCGTCGAGAGGCAAGTGAAATTGGGGTGCGCGGACGGGGCTGAGGAACGCGGCGGCGCGGCGACTCGAACCGCTTTCGATTCTATTCTGAGTTGACCTATAGAACGTTTTCTTCCCTCCTGCGCGTAGTCGAAACTCGGCCTCGGACTGTCGACGGTCGACTTGTTTTCTGGGTGGTCGAAATACGCCGGTAATAAATTCAAATGACCGCTCGAACATACACGGAAGGAAAGGGCGACTGGGAGATCTGGAAGTTCTCCGATTCTCCCGTTCTGCGAGGCGCCCGAACCCTATACGTCGCTCTCAGATATCCGGATGATTGCGTCTGGCCGACAAACTGCGAGAAACCTAACGATCAGGAAACGTTTCGAAGGGCTACTATAACCTTAATAGTGGGCCCTCGTAAAAGTTGAGTCACGTATGCATTTTTAGCTATAAAATTTCATAGGATGAGAGTTACACAATAAAATGTATACCGTTCGAAAAGTATAGCTGCCCAGCTACATTTTCCCCGCGGAAAGTATAACGAAAGCGTTAAGGATGTTCTGCAGCTATATAAAAACGCAACAAAATTTTTGAAAATTTGACAAGATATAATTCTTACTAAATCAATGCAATTACCAAAGTTTGAGTTAGATTCACTACACCGTTTAATATTTATAGCGACTTAAAGTTTGCACATTTTAACACGTCTTCTTATGGAGAATTCATAAAATTCCACTTCAAACCTTATTGAAACTTTGAAAAAACGCAACTAGAAACTCCAGTTTTTTTATATATAGTAAAAATTATGTATTTAATTATGTTAAAATTTTATTAGGATTCACTAAACAGTTACAAAGCAAAAAATTATAAACTGTTACAAGACGTCAAATTTATCGTGTTGTCATCTCACTAGCAATAATTTCACGCAAATTTCACATGTTAATTTTCAATAATAACCATGAATATTGCTTTCTGAAGTATCTTTAATTTATTTAAATGTTTATTTTTAATTTTTTATTGCGTAATATTTTGCATTAAAAAATAGATTAATTTAAAAAGCTTTCATTTAATTAGTGAATTTCATGTTATATTTATTTTTTAATCAACTTGTCTTCATATTATAAAAAGTTGTAAGTGACATTTGCGAATAATTGCACCCTCTGATTTTAACTTTAAGAAAATAAATTTGTGACATTGAATATATATACATATATAGTGCACAGTAACAATTATAACACTCGTAAATAACAGCAATAACAATAATAGTACTAATAATTATAACGAGACACTAATAATAACAGTAAATAATAAGGAACAAATAATTACGCAAATAAATCTCTAAGTTTTTGCTGATCGATCGTTTTCTATTTCTATTCAGACATCCAATTCTACTTAATACTTTACTAATTTCACTGTTATATTGAAAATAGCCATTGGTTTACGACACGAAGTTCCAATCAACGAAAAAGACAAGTGCGTCTAAACTTCTAATAAAAATTATTCCCTGCAGTGCCATATATGAATAGTTTCAGCAGTGATCGTAACTTTTCAAAGTATTCTAAATGCCTGGTAAAAAGATCAATCGAAGATTCATCAGAGGGCAGAGTGGGTCATTAACCAATTAAAATCTTAACTAATATTGATTGATTAATGTGTACGATTAAAAAAGTAATCATTCAAAAATGGACGATTCAATCGATTGATGAAGTTAGTCGTCAATCGTTGATTAAAAAAAGAAATCATTGAAAAATCGGAGACTAATTTAATCAATTGCTCAAGTTAATCGCCACACGGTCTACCCATAAATTGTGATAATGAGGTTCAGAGAGAGACAGAGAGCTTCGATGAGGAATTGACAGGAGTATATCTCAACAAAAACTCGGTTTACATATTTTCCAGTATGCATACAGTTTTGATTCCGTATTTCATTTCGAAATTTCAGCAGTTAATCATTAATCAATTACCCGATTGACGATTACAATTGAAAATAATGCAATCGTTAACCGCAATAAACGACTAAAGTAAGAGCATAATTATTAATTGTGAATTAACGATTGAAGTAGAAAATTATTCGTCAATTGTTGATTGAATTTTTGCCCTACTTTGTCGGAGGGTACGTTTTTGTTAAAATAATAGGTTGCATCTTAACTTCTGATGCGCGCTGTAATTTGTTCACTCCACGTGCACACTAATTAGAGACTCTTAATCAGATGCCGTCGATGTCTTAATCCGCGATCGAAGGTACCGCCGAGCTCATTCAGAAAGTATGCAAGCGCCACCGTGAACAAATCGATTATCGACACTCTGGGAAAAGTCAACAATCTCTTGCATCGCGTTGCGATCTGTTCTCACGACGTTGATTTCAGTGTTCTGCTCGCTCGTTTACCGAATGTCTACGTTATGGAATGAGGAAGCCGAGGACATTCGCATCCAAAGGTGAATCACACGCATTAAGATTCCTGCCCTAACCAGTCCGGACAGTCTGCGGGAGATAAATAAGACAGTGTCGATAGCGGACACAGGCTCATACTGTCATTAATTAAAGTCCGGCTGATATCAGAAGGCGAAAAGAATTTCAGGCAAAATTCCGTTCAAGGTCTTATCGCGATTCCTCGCGGACGTTGTTTCACGGTAGCGTGCTGGGGCAGAGAGACATGGAATCGTTTTAGTCCGTAATCACTTTTCCCTGATAAACCGCTGTTTCACGGGTCAGCTGCAATCGTTCCGTATAATCCGCAATTAGCTCGCGCGGATTGTTCCACGAGCGAGATTTCCAGCCGATTTCTTCCCGAGCGATCCAATATTTTTTCCCCGATTTGTGGCTCGCAGCCCCCACGATCCGTGTTACGAAATTTTTCGAAGTCTCGCGATAAAAAGTATACACGAGACTGATCTCCTGAAAAAATCGGAGCGTAACGGAGATACTGCGGAGACGGAAGCTGAGGAGATAAAGAAATCGGGAAACTGGGAAACGCGGCTCCAGACTTGGATCGAAATGGTCGGTCCCAGATTTTCTAATTTGCGATTACCGAACCTCGATAATCCAAACTTTCGATTTTCATAGCCAGTGAACGAAAGATTCCGAAGACAAACTCCGATGGTTCGGAAAAACATTGAACACTATTGAACGAAAATAAGTTTTGTTAACATTATTTTTAATATTGTGTAATATTAACGCTTTTAAGGATGTTCTGGAGGTACAATGGGAGACGAAAGTACAAGAAATTCGAAATCCATCAATATATTGGCAATGAAAGCCATTCACGAGTATACTTTGCATTTGAAAAATAGATTAATTTAAAAAGCTTTCGTTTAATTAGCGAATTTCATGTTATATTTATTTTTTAATCAAATTGTCTGTTCATATTATAAAAAGTTGTAAGTGACTTTTGCAAATTATTGTACCCTCTGATTTTAACTTCAAGAAAATAAATTTGTGACATTGAATATATGTATATATATATATACATTTATATTTATATTTATATTTAATATAAATATATTTAATATATTTAAATATAAATATATTTAATATATTTAAATATAATTAAATTTAATTTTAATTTAAATATAAATATATTTAATATAAATATAAATATAAATATATATATATATATATATATATATGCATTGTCACAAATTTATTAAAGTTAAAATCAGAGGGTGCAATTATTCGCAAATGTCACTTACAACTTTTTATAATATGAAGACAAGTTGATTAAAAAATAAATATAACATGAAATTCACTAATTAAACGAAATCTTTTTAAATTAATCTATTTTTTTAATGCAAAAAAATATATGTATATATAATTACGCAATAAAAAGTTAAAAATAAATATTTAAATAAATTAGAGATACTTCAGAAAGCAATATTCATGGTTATTATTGAAAATTAACATGTGAAATTTGCGTGAAATTATTGCTAGTGAGATGACAACACGATAAATTTGACGTCTTGTAACAGTTTATAATTTTTTGCTTTGTAACTGTTTAGTGAATCCTAATAAAATTTTAACATAATTAAATACATAATTTTTACTATATATAAAAAAAACTGGAGTTTCTAGTTGCGTTTTTTCAAAGTTTAAATAAGGTTTGAAGTGGAATTTTATGAATTCTCCATAAGAAGACATGTTAAAATATGCAAACTTTATATCGCTATAAATATTAAACGGTATAGTGTAATGTAGTCTAACTCAAACTTTGGTAATTGCATTGATTTAGTAACAATTATATCTTCTCAAATTTTAAAAAATTTTGTTGCGTTCTTATATAGCTCCAAAACATCCTTAACCAATTTCAATGAAATTTCGAGATCTACAACACGTATCTTTTAAATTTTCATAGGCCCACATAAAACAGTTGTGAAATGTAACTTTTAGTATTTTTTCTACAATTCCAATCAATTTTTGAAAAAATTTCCTTTCACATCGTGTAGTAAACTAATTACAACAACTAGTTACAATATTTAAAAAATTATCGTCTTCTTCAGAGCGCACAATTATTGTTCCATGATTATTATAATTACACGTGATTGCTACATTCGATTATTGATTTGATTGAAATCATGATTAAACTGTTCCTTTTCATGTCACGGTTCCATGTTAAAACGTTCAACCTGCGTTATTTTGTGAGACGCGAACCCTGCATGTTCGTCGATTCATTAGTTTTTGCTTAACCTCAATTACTGTCATTTACACATCGGAATCGTGCTGTAAAATCATGATGTTATACGGGGGTCAGAGACGTGTTACGTGATCTTGGTGTTCAAGCTTACGCAGAGATTTTGTACTTCTTTTTTGTGGTATGAAGGAAACACACTGCTGGATCGGATAATAAGGGAGCCGATTTAGTAATGAACTCGTTACGTTGTAATTTGCCTTGCACTGGCGAACTGTCGCTCATAATTACAATGTGTAACATCTACTATTGAATGTAATTAAGTTGCAAAAACATAACAAGAATATTGCAACCACGGTTCTTCGAGCGGTTAAACCCGTGATGCGATGGCTGGTGTGATAAACACGCAGCTGGCCTGCGTCCTTTTTCCCCCAAACATAATTACAACATCTAATTGCGAGTAATTATAATAACTGTCGACGTCCAGTCGCGTGTAATTATCGGTATAATTTAATAATACCGTCTCAGGAGTACACAAATTCTTAATGACACGATAAAACATGGTTTTTTTTCAATTTCTGTCACATGATTTTTAAGTATTCTTCGCCATAGAGGTTATTTGGCATTATAGTTCATTACGTCGCCGACAATTAAATTTTATATGTGTCAAGGAGTAATTACTTCGTGAAACTTGACATACATACAATATCTTGCGCAAGACGAAGTATTAGTTGAAGTAATTTACACGATTTCGTCAATTACTGTCTCTAAGCTGAGATAAAATAATTTTAGTGGGAAATTAGTCTCGGGATTTACTTGTCCTGGTAGTTATATTATGTCTATGTTACATCTACCGTATTACATACTAAATTTTTATTGTACGAAAGAAAACAATTGAAAATTCTGAGAAAACAAATTTTAGACGTGCGTGGCACGTCACTTTCAACAGTGGGCAAAACCCTTCGACGTGCGTGGCACGTCATTCCAGCACAAGGGGTTAAATATTCTGTATAAAGAAAATAGTAAAATATAAAGCTCGATGAACTTGACAAATTGAAACCAACAAACATTTTGAATCTTACAAGGTACTCCTAAGCTTACATGTATTATCCATGCAGACTTATGCTGAAGATTGTGAACATAATGACGATTGGAGACAGAAGAGCACATGGGAACTATACTTAAACTTCTGAAGAAAACTCGAAACTTTACGAAGAAACACAAATAAATAGCTCCTGTTGATGCGAATGATCGAGAGATCGATGAGTTGTAAAATATATAACAAAATCTTGTTAGTTTTATCTGAAATCTGAAAGATATATTTAATGATAATGATTAGAGCGGATTTTATTAATTTATGATAAAAATGGGCAGGTCTAGTTTTTGGCTGTAAAGTAACTTTCAATGTAAAAATTTCAATGTACTACTATATTGTTTTCAACCTGTTAAACATATTCAGCAAGAAGTTAAATATTTATTTCATCCCAGCTTATTGCGGTTTAGGTAGAAAGTTTTTATTTTGCATAAAGATCCGTAGTCTAATAATGATTTTATTGATTTATCAGATATGAAGGTCGACACATTTTTACGCAGAATTTGATAGCCTATCGATTAATGTTACAGAAGGTAGGTCTCATCACATTGTTTCAGTGTTGAACTGAAGAGTGCAGTAAATCGTGTAGGATGTAGACTGTAGCGTATGGGTTGGTTTAACGCGAACTGATTCCTTATGAACAGACCTGGGTAAAAAATATTTCGACTAAGAAATACAAAACATATTTGCAAATTTTATTTCTCACAACTGCGTTACATATGTTTCATTTGAAACAGTAATTTAGTGTTAGTATCCAATGAAACATATGTAACACAGTTGTGAGAAATAGTATTCACAAATATCTGTATTTCTCAGTTAAAATATTTTTTACCGGGGTCTGTTTGTGGCAAGTATTCAGACGATAAAGAATTCGAACATCAGAGGCTTGGATAATCGAGGTTTTACTGTATACTATTTTAAATTACGACTATTCATTTTTGTTATAAATGCATAAAATTCGTTGTCTACTTATAAGGCAAGGGGTTAACGACATTGCCAAACGGCCAGACAACAATCGGGCGACATCGGAGCGCGCGCGTCGGCGGCACCTCGGCCCGTTTAAACACTTAGAAATGATTCGTTCGAGTTGTATACGGCGAGTGAATGGGCCCCGAGAGCTGCATTCAAAACGAGAGGGTAGTCTACACTTCAATGGCACCGCTTAAGGGGGTAGGGGTCCCACGTGACTATGGTATTTTTCATTGAGACCAACCTCCACGTTCAAAAACAGTTTGACAACAGTGATGAACATACATTTGTATCGATCTAACGCTTCAATTTCGCTATCAATACAGGCTTTTTTCTTTTTATCAATATCTTCATTGCTATTAATGGATCCGAGTGGCTTGAAGCCCGTTATATTTCTGTTGTTACGAATCTACGCTCATAGTTCTCCTGTCTAAGCGCCATCTTGTTTGAGTAGCTGAACTAAAATTAGTTCTACTTGTCCTTCATTGCCCTTCATGAACAAAATCTGGAGAACAATTGAATGCGATCACGGGAAAACATTTTTTGTCCTCATATTAGCAAGTTATGAGCTGAGTGAGAGCTCATTGTAAAGAGGAAGGTTCATCATAGCCCGCTCTGCTCACAATTTAAGTCGAAAAAATCATTTTGTATCAGAAAAATACATTAGAATCTGCGGAATTTTTCTTCATTTGTTTTCCTTACTTTGGACACTCATATTATTAAATATAAACATAATCTATGTAAATCATGAGCAGAGCGGGCTATGATGAACCTTCCTCTTTAGAATAAGCCCACACAGCTCATATTAGCATATTACGAGCTGCGTGAGGGCTCATTGTAAAGAGGAAGGTTCATCATAGCCCGCTCTGCTCATAACTTAAGTCGAAAAAATCATTTTGTATTAGAAAAATACATAGGAACCTGAGGGTGGTCGTCTCGACTTGTTTGCCCTACTTTGGACGCTCATATTATTAAATATAAACATAATCTTGTTAAATCATGAGCAGAGCGGGCTATGATGAACCGTCCTCTTTACTATGAGCTCTCACACAGCTCGTAACATGCTTGTATAAAAACAAAAAATGGTTACCCGTAAAGACGGTTTTCACTTGTTTTTCTAGTAATATTCTAGTAATATGCTAGTCATATCCATGGGTCTGGTACCCTCTTAATGAACCGGCGCGGCATGGCGCGACGGAACGTGGCCCGCGTGCTCTCGCCCCTAGGGATCAAAAATTCCGGTGGAGGAAGGGTGCGCCGGAAGAGAAGTTCCCGGGCCGAACAATGGCCAGGCCGGAATAGCCGCGGTGGTTTCTTCAGGTGAGGATCTAGGTGAGCCTAACAAATGTCACGTCACACGATCGAGAGCGGGGCCCCTGCGTCGATGCCACGAGCGAGCGGCGGGGAACGCGAAGCAGGCCCCGCGGGTCCCCGAGGATTCGATAATTCATGGCGCTATGAATAATGTATGGCTGCACCGCACGAATTCATGAAGCACGGACGTCGAGACGGCGGAGGCCGCCGACTTATGTTCCATGCCAACTTCGTCGGGCCCCCGAAACAATAGAAACCACCACTCGACTGAACCGGGCCCAGGCTCGGGCCACTCCACTCACCCCCGAAAACATTTGAAAGTCTAACAGGGATCTTCTAACAAAATGGAGCCTGGTTAAACAGCGTAATCCAATTAGCGTTCCGCTTTTGCGTGTCACCCGAACGAAATCTCGTTATACAAATCAGGAAATCAAATTTCAAATCGACGCCGGCCACGACTACAATGGGTGCATCGAGCTGCATGTTTGTGCCTTCGAGTTTCACTTTCAATGCGACGCGAGGCTATGCTTACTTCGGTGGGACAATGGTGCTTTGTACGTCTTCATTGCGCTGAAGGTGCAGTGTCTGTGTAAATAAAGGGTTAACTGTCGTGAAGGGTTGAACGATTTTTTTAAGACAACTTTTATTAGATCGCAGTTAACCGATTTCGAGGAAGACAAATTTCAGAAATTGAAATTGAAAAATCATTTTTAAATATAGGAAAATAATTCTGTCGCAAATATATATATATATATATATATATATATATATATATATATATATATAATTTATTTATATTATATATATATTATTTTCCTATATTTAAAAATGATTTTTCAATTATATATATATAATTATATAATAACAATTATATAATAAATTATTATTATATAATATATAATATATTATATAATAATAATTATATAATATATAATATGTAATTATAATATATATAATATATAATATATATAAATATATAATATATAATATATAAAAATATATAATAATAATTATATAATATATATAATAATATATATATAATTCATCATAAATATAACTTTACAACCTCACGGCCTTAAATTAAAAAATTTGAAACTCGTCATTTTTAAAAATCCATATTCTGCTACGACAATAACACAGTTTCTCAAGTTCCGAACAAGAAATGTTTTAGAATCTAATTTAAAAAATTTAAGTTATTTCATCTTCATGACAGAATGTCGGCATCAAGTTTGGGTTGAAAATATTCAGACCGTCGATGTTATTTTGCCGAGTAGCAGTTACACAGTTTAATCTGGCTCAATGTACACGTTCCTGTGTTCGGAAAGCGAATAAGGCCGTCGTCTACATGATAGAGTAGTTTGTAACATCGAGGGAACATTAAGTTTTGACACGACACAGGAACAGAAATTTACATATCCAGTTTCTGGCACTTCGATCAACCTGTTCAACTCCCTTCGGTCGCATCGAAATTTGAAGTTAAACGTAGAAATTTTAGCTTGAAATTGTTTGTGGTTTGCTGTCAGGGTAAACAAGTCACAATTACAGGGAATTTATTCATTTCCATAAGTATGGTATTGTATTATAATAATGCATTATTATATATAATAGGTGGATACAACATTTTTTATGTCTACTTCACATACGGAATAATTGTCATTATTTTGAAGGAATAATAAACAATATTTATAATAAATATTGTTTAGCACGTGATTATAATGTAGAAATTGTATGGAAGAACAAACATTGTAGATACTGTACTGTAGAAACAATAAACAGGTATAATTGGGGATAATGGAAAATTCGGCATAATTTTTTAATATACAGGGTGGGTCATATTATCGCTTCGATTTACATGACTATTATTATTTTGCGGAAAATGGTTTGTGTACGCGTAAAGGACATGTGAAGGTCATTCGCCTTCTTTTAAAATGGAAACATAAATGATCGTCACATCGAATCTCTCATGTATCTTAGAAAATTAATTTTTCACACAAGTATTATAGAATGACATTTTCTTGTAAATATCTAGATGCATTAAGTGACGCAATAAAAAATACTGTGTCATATGAAAGTGTTAAAGACTATGAATAACGTGTCTATCAATCAGGTATCATTGATTCTTTATATGAAAACCCTGATTAATTCATCTAACTTTTAATTACGACTTCACATTCAATAATTAAATAAATAAATAACATCTACTGTAATTTAACACTGAATCTTACAATATAATATTATGTTTATTAAAATACTGTACATATACAAAATAGTATATCGCACAATACTTGCAATCTTCACATTGAATAATTAATTAAATAAATACTACCGTAATTACCTAATTTCATATTAGCCAATCCGTTGGCCTCTTTTACAATGAATAACGAAAGTTTTGGAATGACAAAATAGTCCAATATTCACCATATTTTTAAATATCATCCGTATGCAAATTACATAATTTATTTTTATTACACATTGCAGTATTACATTAAGAAATATGGCTTTATAAATTTTGAACAAAAATACTTCTAATCCTTCGAACCTCGTTCCTGACATTTTATTTATATTATTTTATTTTTCTGTGTTATTAATAATATGTTATTACTAATTCTATGTTTACATGTTATTGTATTTTCATAAGTTAGCATTTCGTGCACACATGCATATGCCTCTATTTTTTTTTAAATTGTTAATAATTTTGTTATGCTCCTCTTTTAAATAACTTTCGCTATAAACTTAATATACTTTATGAAATTAATATACATGATAAATGCATAATTATTACTATTATCGACGTCACAATTAAACATATGTATACATACAGTGACTCCAATATTCGGACACACTTAAGAATACGATATGATCAATTAGTTTGCAATAGATGTGAAACAAAATTTTTTTAAAAATTGTAATTGCTCGGAATTGTAGAAAAAATACTAAAAGTTACATTTTATAACTTTTTATGTGGACCTATATTGAAAATTTTTAAAATACGTTTTGTAAATCTGTGTCAATTAAATATATTCTGAAAATTTCGTAAAAATCGGTCAACGTTGCAATGAGCTACAAACGTTTAAAGATGGTCAAAATTTAAAATTTCCACGATTTTCGGCCTATAATTGGAGTAAACCTAAGGATTCTTGTATCTTTCAATACCTGTCGTTTTTCTCCCATCAAGTGGTATCGATAGAACTTTCACAGTGCATATAATTAACACAAATCTGCAAACTAGTGGGGCATACAGCTATTAATGGTTTTTTTTATTTTGTGTGTGACTCTCCACGAGCCACACAAAGAACTTCCTGATTCGTTAGTTGCAGTACATTATTATCATTATAATAACTAATAACTCACTCTTGCATTGGGATATTTTTTGATTATTGTAAGCGGTAACATTAGCATTAGTTGCATAATTAAAAAAAACATCTTTTTAAAATAAAAAAAATTCTTTTTAAAAATTAAAAAAAAATTTTTTTTAAATAAAAATGAAATACATATAATTACGTTTGTTTATTTGGTGGAAAATTTCAATCCTCTCCTATAAATTGCATTGTTGAATGAACTTCTTTCGAAAAAATCTAAAAAAATTAAAAAATCTAAAAAATCAGCTCTAAGTTACAACGGGGCACATCGATTGCATCATTCATCATTCTGATCGCGTTGTTACTTTTCAGAAAACGTTAACGAAAAATTTAATAACATACAAACGGCCATATGCACACACACACTAACAATTTGATAAAAATAGTCTAAATTGACTCCAATGACCATGAAACGTGAAGATCTGCTAAAAAATCGATTTTCGATTTTCGGGGTAGTTACAGTAACTTCCCTATGAATCGGGAAGTTAAAAATATTTTATAACTTTTCAATAAAGGTCCAAATAAAAAAGTTGTAAAATGCAACTTTTAGAATTTTCTCTGCAATGCCTGCAACTTTCAATGATTACAATTTCAGTCACGTTGTGCAGCAAACAAATTGTTTTAACTCCCAAAAAAAATGTCAAATTGTATTGTATTTTCAAAACTATCCAAATATTAGTGGGAGTCATTGTAAGCTGAAAGGAGGTTGTTCTACAGATAAACAAGTTCAAGGAAAAATGATGTCTGCAGCATCTTGTGCAGAATATTATACTAATCAATAATCAAAGAAAATCTGTTTCCTCATTGGCCATAACTAATTTAAAATAGAATGAACCCATATTACGTTTAAATCAACTTTTTAAATAAATATATTATAAATCTGCAGACTATTGACATTTTTTCACAGCATAAATGTAGAAAAATTGAAAGAATCTGGATATAAAATCCCATTGTTTAAATATTGAAGCGTAACGAGGACATTTTCGGAGACAAGGGCGCAATGTTCGTCCACAAAAGAAAAACGAGTGGCGAGTTGTTCCTCTTTAAGAGCGGGACTACATAAACCGAGTCGCCGAGGATACGCATAGCTAATTCGGGAACGATGGGTCCGAAAGATTGCGATGACATGGTGGATGGTGCCGGCGTCATCGATGAATTCGTGAATCGAATTTTCGCACCTGTCCCCGGTGACATGGTCACGTTTCGCAAGTCACGCGAGCCCGCATCGTGTTCCGCACATATAATCGGTACATTGGCGCGTTTATACATGCCAGGAATAAATTAAATTCTCCGCATTGACGAGCAGCCCGTCAACGGGATGCGTTGACGACCGGCAAAAAGCTGACGGTTCGATAAAAACTGGTTCGCGCGAAAATCAACGCGACAAACGAATCACTTATATAGAACAGTATTTTTTTTTTATTAGAAAATCTCATACGAGATTTATTTCAACATAATTGTAATGCAATACAGAGAATACAGTATACAGAGTGTCCCACTGTATCGAGAACGGCAGGATATCTCGGAAGACGGTGTCATTATCAAAAAAGTATTCCTACAAAAGTTGTTTGGGCTAAGTTACGTGGTACATATTAATTGTTTTGCTGTGGGTGGAGTGGTGGAGGACATTTCAAGGGCACCTTGATTTTTTTTTAATGGAATAGTATAGTTTTTTCTTTAGAAAATAATAGCGGGTAGTGAGACGAATTCAAAGATGTGCTACATGATATTATTCTGATTTTTATGAAGGTAAATTGTTAGCAATAATATGTTCATAATTAAATGAAATTTTCAATATAATTTTAAATATTGAGGATAAATTAAAATTATAGAATAAATTACAATAATATGCTCATAATTAAATGAAATTTTCAATATAATTTTAAATTTTGAGGATAAATTAAAATTATAGAATAAATTACAATAATATGCTCATAATTAAATAAAATTTTCAATATAATTTTAAATATTGAGGATAAATTAAAATTATAGAATACATTACAATAATATGCTCATAATTAAATGAAATTTTCAATATAATTTTAAATTTTGAGGATAAATTAAAATTACAGAATACATTACAATAATATGCTCATAATTAAATGAAATTTTCAATATAATTTTAAATTTTGAGGTCGATGCCACTTAGCAGCGGTTGCTGGCTGTTGGCCGTCGACCGATGCAGTATGTAAACACAAGCTAACAATTTACCTTCATCAAAATCAGATTAATATAATGTACCGCATCTTTGAATTCGTCTCACTACCCGCTATTATTTTCTAAAGAAAAAACTATACTATTCCATTTAAAAAATCAAGGTGCCCTTGAAATGTCTTCCACCACTCCACCCACAACAAAACAATTACTACCACGTAACTTAGCCCGTCATACCAAACAACTTTTGTAGGAATACTTTTTTGATAACGACATCGTCTTCCGAGATATCCTGCCGTTCTCGATACAGTGGGACACCCTGTATATAGAAAACAATACATACAGCACAAAATACAAAAGCTACAAAACAGAACAGGACACAGAAGAAACATAAATAATATAACAAAGACACGAGAATTATAGTAACGGTATAAACAAACACTTATACTTTAAGTCCGCAGCTCTTAAAAAATGAAAGAATACAGGGTGTCCCACATAAATGATAACACCTAAATGTCTTTCGTATTTACAGTCCTATCAGAAAACTTGAGAGGACAAGTGACGCTATTGCAGGGGGCAATATAATAATGAAGAAAGAAAGTTTTTATGTCGTGTTTTTAAATGAAATTGCAATGTCACCGATGTTTTTTTAAATGGAATAGTATATTTTTTTGCGATAGCATGATAGACAATAAAAAACTGAATTTAGTGGATACCACCTTTTTGACTTTGAAATGACCTTGAGCAAGAATAATCATGTTGAAGCGGATGAAATGTGGAAGTTTAAAACTTACGTGTTTCAGCAAAGATTGCGCGTTGTTTACGTCGGGTTGACCTTTACATATCATATCAAGGTCATTTCAAGGTCAAAAAGGTGGTATCCACTAAATTCAGTTTTTTATTGTCTATAATGTTATCGCGAAAAAAATATACTATTCCATTAAAAAAAACATCGGTAACATTGCAATTTCATTTAAAAACACGACATAAAAAATTTTTTTCTTCATTATTATATTGCCCCCCTGCAATAGCGTCACTTTGTCCTCTGAAGTTTTCTGATAGGACTGTAAATACGAAAGATATTTAGGTGTTATCATTTATGTGGAACACCCTGTATAACGACAGGCCTTGATATTAGGTTTAGCTATTAATATGGAGACATCAATTGGAAGCTGGAAGTTAATTAATCGGAGTTTATTAATCAATTTGAGCCTTTCCTCATTATACAAGTTACATTGCCACAAAACATGGTTCAGTGATTCGTCCTCCTCCATGCAACTACACTTAGGATCGTCAATAAAGCCAATGCGAGCCAGAGAAGAAGCTAGATGGTAGTGGTCAGATCTACACCTGTTGATAGTGACAATAAATGTTCGGGATAAGTTTAACTGTGAAAACCAAGGAAGTCGATTTTCACTAAAAAATTTCTGAAAATAGAGTTTACCCTTGAAAAGACCATCGGCTTTTATAGAGGCTAGAGTATTGTCAAACATAATTTTACGAAAAGACTCAAAGCTATCGGTGAAAGGAATGCAGGGAATACAAGGACTGCTAAAGGATGAAGCCTCTTTAGCTAAGAGATCAGCTCTTTCGTTTCCAGAAATCCCAAAATGAGATGGAATCCAATAGAACTGTATGGAATTGAACGCATTATTGTGAATGAATGTATTACATTTCTCTTCTACAGAACAGTTGCTCTAGCTTTCCGCACGCGATGCGCTGCACACATGGCAGAGGTCCAATCTTTAAAAATATACGAATGATAAGCTCTCTTGAAAAAGCCGCAACGACATTCTCTGATGGTTTTCCTAAACGACACGGTTTACATAGTATTACAAAATTCTTTCGTGCAAACCAACGTTCCTTTCCAGAAGAGTAATCGTGCACGCAAGAATTTCGAACTGCTACGAGGACGCCAAAAAGAGATTCCATTTTTTAGACAGCGGATCTTTATGCAAAACTTACAAGGGAACATATTCAGGTGAATTTTCTTTTATTATTTTGTTTTATTGGCAACCATCCACTTTGAAGGGGTGAAAACAGCCCTCAAAGTTCGCTGTCAGATCCATATTTTTTGAGATATTTTGGAAACCAGCGATCGAAAAATTTGATGTTTTAAAAATTGTTTTTCTTTTAATGGAGAATGTAGTAGTGCAAAAAATGTTAATAAAATATGTTTGTTCAAACAATACATTAAAAATTTTATGTTTTCTTTCGGATTCTCTTATTAATCTTAATGTACACTATGTGTGATCTTTCATCCAAAATAGGGGATACATGTTTTAGGATTTTCTTCTGTATTCTATTTAACATTACTTATGCATAATGAAATATGGGCTTGCACCTGGTGTGCGGAGGAAGGAATTCTGGCTTGTCTTACAGAAATATAAGCGTTTATTTTTACCATATTATTTAAACAAATGTCTTTTGTTAAAATTTTTTGCACAACTACGTTTCCCATTAAAAACAAATTTTTTCGACTCTGACTCTGAAAATACGACTCCGACCGCGAATTTTGAGGGCTGTTTTCACCCCTTCAAAGTGGATGGTTGCGAATAAAAAAAAAACACGTGTCAAATATTTTTCGAAGAACTATATCTGACATTAGTTTCATCAAAATCGGTTTGTCTCATAGGTGCCCTTGTTAGCTGACCTGACAGACGTTGTCCTGTCCAAATTTCAATAAATTTGGTTGTGATCATTTTGTGAATTTGTGAAAAGCTATAGGATACATGTAAACAAAGTAAAAATGAGAAAAAACGTATTTCGCAGAGATCATTGTAGAAAATAGACGTGGATAATGTAAATTCCTATTGAAATATTGATTAAAAGCTGCGACGTTCGTTCTTTTATTGTATTGAAATATGATTCAAAAAGCACTTTCAGTTTTTCCGGAATTTTCATGTTTTCGGCAACTTTTCCAATTTTTTGTACTCTAAAAACCTGATTCGGAATACAACGAACATTAAAAAAAAATTAGCCAAATCGGTCCAGCGGTTCTCACGTGATGTGACCAATGAACAGCATTTGATTTTTATTATACATATAGATAAAATTTTTCCACTGGAATTGCAACAAATTGGAGTGACAGACAAATTTATTTTCTTTCTCAATATGTTCAACGGATTGAAAATAATATAACATAATAATATAATAATATATACAATAAAATAATATAAGTGGAAGAACAAACCAGTTTTTTTTTACTGATTTGAATTATTTTTACTACTGCACAGCTAAATTTGTTTAAGACCTTTTATAGCGTTGTTTGTCTACTTCTTTAAACTTAATTTTCAAGGTGTTACTTCTTTAATACGTTAATTTATTTAGATTCGTTGTGCAACTGGGCAGTACAATAACGATTTTCATTTTCTGGGTCAACATGGACCACATTCTCAAAGATCCATAGTCCCATTCAGAGTTGGACAAACATTTTTGTTGAAAAAAATTTTTGACCTAACTGTGGTATCATTATTATTAGACAGCTGGTTTTATGAATTTACGACAAAACGGAGTAGGTATTATTTAAAATAATAAAAACATTAGAAGTATTTTAAAATATTGTTTTATTACTTTCAATCTATTAGATATATTAAGGAAGGATATCATTTTCTATTTCACCCTAGTTTCTTACAATGCAGGTAGACAATTTTACATATTTTAGATATTTATTATAGTCGATAATTGAGAGTCGATTGCGGGACTCGATACTCGAATTGAGGGGGAAGGACACGAGGTTTTAATTATTTTATTTCGTAGAAAATGTAAGTTTTAAGTTTCTTTAATTTGGGTTTTTTGTTACGACACGAAGACTATATTTTTATTTATTGTTTTTTCCGTTGTAAGAGACTCTTGTTTCAAACGATTTTCTGTTTTCAAATTTATTTTTACAAAATGATTTTCTTGTTCCTTACAATAAGTAATGTATTAAACTGCGATACAAAAGTTTTGTTATTTTTCGTAGTATGCGTGTTGTATCAACGCCTACTTTTTCACCGTATGTATAATCATTTCCTTGACTTCAGGTAGTGTCAAGATTTTCAAAGATTCATTTATCATTTTCAAGAATTATTGATTGAACGCCAAACATAAATCGATACGAGTCAAATTATTCGACATTCAATTTCAGCGGTAATTACACGCACTGTTGACTCGTGACAGCTATTCATAAGTGCCTAATTACCGAAGAACTTAGTATCATTAATCACGGTACTAAATGGAATTGCAAATCACTGAATATTAATTACTGTGCTAATTACAGAAGTACTGTCACATAGCTAAGAATCAACAACTATTCATTCAGCTATTAAGAGTTGCTAGTCATTGAATATTAATTTTAACAGTAATTATCTACTTGATTTGAGTTATGCGCATGTATAAGTGCAAATCAAGTGGACCGTAACAGTGCAAATAATTAGACTCATTTTGTCTCATTAATTGTCAGGATTTGATTATTTACAATTACGTAAACCTTTGTAAATATATTCTTCACTTTATATTTATTATATAAATAAATATAAATTTATATCTCTTTTAATTATATATAGTTATTCTTCTTATTTTTACAATTACTTAACTGAAACATTAAATGAAAACAATAAATTAATCAAACTGTCCGAGTGTTAATAAATGAAACTCGTTAATATAAATGATTTTATTCAAAAGATAATTCAAATTTTGCAGACACTAGACACAGTCTCGCTAAGGAAAAGAACTATGATGCATAATTAATTCATGAGAATACTCTAATGCATTTCAAATATAAGGAGCTACATAAGGAGCTACAATTATGAAGAGTATAAGAAACTGTTATTATGAACTGCAATTTTACCCTTCATCCTGCGATTACATTGTTTTGATTACTTTTTACTTTAACCAAACTCCCAATAAGGAAATGAAATTACACTTACGCAGGTTGTTGCAGTGCTCTATGGAAATATATTAAAGGAGATGTTTTTGTAAAGAATATTGAAGAAAGAGTTATGTAAAGTTCAGATATACTAACATAAGATTATTTCAAATAACATGTTCCCAGTGTGTATGTATTGTATATGTTATGTATATTTGATTCAAAGCAATAAATAAATAATAATTATAACAAGTTGCCACGGAGAACAATATATTATTTTAACGTTTATTTCTCCAATAATAAATTTCAATGAAGAAAGTGCAACTAATATAATTTACCTAATATATTGAATCCCTTTAATACATCAGATTTATCTAGTTTCTCTAATATACCTAATATATGAAACTTATTTAAACTTTCTTTTAAATTCAAATACTGAAATAATTTTTTTAAAAATTATTCGCTGATCAAATAAACTAACATATAATTATTTTAAATGGCATGAAACCACTGTTCATGTATTGTATGCAGCTATATAATCCTTACATGGTTTAAAGTAATGGGTAAATATTAATATCTTGTCAAGGAGAACAATATACATGTACATCTTAATGATTATTTTTGCAATCATTTATTTCGATAATGTCCATGCTTGAATGCAACTAATATGTAGAATACTATTGTATTCTAATTTATTAATTTATCTAATTTCTCTAATATATCAAATTTATCTAATTTATCCAAATACTATAATTTTTCCGTAATATATCTAATTTATCTAATTTATTAATAATAATTTCATACTGTACTTTTTCTAAGAGAGGCAAATACGCAGCAGATATAATAATTTTAATCGTTCATCGCAATTAACAATTAAATTTATACTTTAATCGTTAATCGCAATTAACAATTAAATTTATACTTTAATCGTTAATCGCAGTTAACGATTACATTCTTTTCAATTGTAATCGGGTAATTGCTTAATGATTAACTGCTGAAATTTTAAAATTAAATTCTGAATCAAAACTGTATGCATACTGAAAAAAATGTAAACTGGGATTAGATATACATATTGTCATGTGGTCCATAACTACGATCTCTATGTGCATAGAATAAATTATACTATTGCTGGCATTGCATTAATTATTGGAACTTTTGATTTAAGTAGCAAATATTAAGAATTCCTAGTATAAAAAATCATTTTTTATTGCTTCTCATTTACATTTCAAAGCATCGTCATCATCGACAGAGTTCCACATATGACTATTAGCAACGCTAGTACATCCAATAAGATCGACAGATGACCACAGTGCAGTGTAAATGTGTTTTATTAAAATGTTCGGACTGTATATTTAATTATGAAACAAATAACTTGTTTAATTACTCACTGTGCCAATGACTGTGCTGTTTGTCTTACGATTGTTATTCCCTGAATATATTTCATAATGAAAGATTTATGACTCGTAAAACTGTTTGATTTTGCAGAAAGATCTCTATCAGCTTATAGCAATATAAAATTAAGCTCATTTAAATATTTCAAAAAAAGATAAACAGATTTTTACTACGATTTTGTCTTAAGATGCTAATCATTGTACAGTTCATAAAACAATTGTTAAATGATCTCGGCGCTACGGTTCGATCGTTAATGACAAACAAAATATAAAGACGTAAACTTAAAGACGTATTATGATTTTTTGAATTTACCGCCGTGGTATCGATTTATATCACCCATTGTGATATAAAGGTGTGAATCTAATACGGTGCAACTACACCAGGAAATTATTCATTACTAGCTGACCTGACAGACGTTGTCGTGTCCAAATTTCAATAAATTTGATTGTGATCATTTTGTGAATTTGTGAAAAGCTGTAGGATATACGTAAACAAAGTAAAAATGAGAACAAAACGTATTTCGCAGTGATCATTATAGCAAACAGACGTGGATAATGTAAATTCCTATTTAAATATTGATTAAAAGCTGCGACGTTCATTTTTTTGTTATATTGAAATATGATTCAAAAAGCACTTCTAGTTTTTCCCGAATTTTCATGTTTCTGGGCAACTTTTCCAATTTTTTGGACTCTAAGATCCTGATTCGGACTACAACGAACATTTAAAAACAAAAATTAGCCAAATCGGTCCAGCCGTTCTCCCGTGATGTCGTGACCAACGAACAGCATTCCATTTTTATTATATAGATATACTTTCTCTACAATAGCATATTTAACATGCAATACAACTTTGTTTATGAATATGTCGACAATTATTGAGTGTTTGCCCCTATAATGGTATATATTCGTAATTGGGAGATCAAGATCTATATGTATACAAAATCTCAACTAAATCAGTGACCCGAAGGCCTTGCACTCTCCTTGTTAGTTAAAATTTTAATCGATTGAAGCCCAACTCTGATACGCAGTTTGTCTATCCCATCTGCAATGCTGAAAGATTCGCAGTTCATTGATCAGACGCGCGTGGTTGCTCGCATACCCGTTCATCACGGTTGGTCTAGCATGCGATTGCGAATTTGGAGAAGCGAGAAGGGAAGACGCACGACCCGGAATCCGCCGGCAGAAAGCAATGAACTTTTGCGAAGCGAAGTTTGCACGTTCAGGTACAGCGGGAGAGCCCCCATTTGTCTTTCGACTCGGCAACGACCGATGCACGGCGTATATTTAGTCGCCGACTATTTTCGGCCACCACACTCTAGGACCATTACTATCCCCGCTAGACGTTTGTCATAGACGTGGGATAGAGCATCCCCGTGAATTGTGCGAACAGATGAGCAGTGAGAGTGTCTGGCATCGGCCACGCAGCCCGTTGTGTCACTTTTACTAACTTCGTCCGCCTTACGTAAGGGATGAAGCAGCAGAGAAACCGGAGTTCGCGCGCGATTTAACTTTGGCGCCGCACAGTGGTCCGGATCGAAGAATTCCGTGACGTTTTGTTATAGTTCTTGGACCATTAAAGATATTGCAATGAAATTTCCACTGAAAATATTTTTTAAAAGAAACGCAAGATCGGATCGAAAGATAATTACACTATATTATCTAAATATATAAAAATGGATGTTTGTATATAGATATGATTAACCGACTTCGAAACTGTTTGACCGATCAACATGAAACTTGGCACATATATGTATTTTTTCATGGAGAAGGTTTTTACGCTACACATTTTTTTGTAACTCACCGCTGTAGATAGCGCTGCAATATATCAACTTCTATACCGTCGAACCTATCGCTATGAAAATTGGTATACATAGGTATTTGAGCACGAGGTATTTTATACTGCGAAACACGTTCGGACACGTTCAAGGTCAAGTCTTCCTGGGAAAAGCATGCACGTGTCATATTACATATCGCGAAAAAACTCCCTCCCCCACGTCTACGAACGAGCTTTGCATCTTTCAAGTCTGTATTCATTATTTTAACTATTATTTCAACAATAGATTGTTATTAATGATTTAATAATGTTCCCCAGGGTTATCATATTTTATACCGCGAAACACGTTCAGACACGTTCGGACACGTTAGTCTATATTCACTATTTTAACTATTATTTCAACAATAAATTGTTATTAATGAATTAATAATGTTCCCAAGGGTTATCATCTATATATATGTAAATGGATGTTTGTGTATATATATGTATATTAATATACTTAAGAAAAAAAATCTAAATTCTTCTCACATCTAGCACGGGCGAAGCCGTGTCGGGGGCTGCTAGTATATTATAATTAGACAGCGAATCTTTATGAAAAACAAAAATTTTTCACCTGAATTGCAACAAACCGGAACGACCTGGAATTTTATAATATAAAATGGAAATAATGTAATCATATTTTAATATTTGCCTAATGTTTTTAATGTTTTAAATTACACCTACTCATTTTCGTCATAAATGCAGAAAATCAGGTGTCTAATATTAGTCAACGGATCTGTATGCAAAATAAAAGTTTTTCACCTGAATTGCAACAAACCGGAATGACCTGGAGTTTTATAATATAAAATGAAAATAATGTAATCATATTTTAAAATTAGCCTAATGATTTTAATGTTTTAAATTACACCTACTCATTTTCGTCATAAATGCAGAAAATCCGGTGTCTAATATTAGTCAATGGATCTATATGGAAGATAAAAATCTTTTATCCGGTTTGCAACTAACTGGGGTGCAATTGAAATTTATTTTCTTTCTTAATATGATTAATAGGTCGAAAATAAGATAACAGATTTACGCCTACTCATTTTTGTTACAAACTCATAATATCCGCTGTCTAATTATAATTAATAGTAAATAATTTTTATGCAAAATAATAATTCTATTAATAGCAAGATACAGAAGTCAGGTGGATATTAATCTTGTTTCTTAAGTATTTTAATGTTTAAATGTTTTACTGTTTTCTATTCGATGTACCCACTGTTGTCATCAACTCATAAAATCCGCAGTTGAGTGAATAAAAAGCTGGATCGAAGTGGAATTTCATTATCTTTCTTAATACGTTCAATGGTTTTACTTTTTTAAATTACACCTGCTCATTTTTGTCGTAATTGCTTAAAATTCACTAAAAACAACAGATATTTGAGGTGCAAACGTTAGAAGACTCTGCATACTATCTGCATCTAGTTTTTCTCTAAAGGATCTTCTTACTCGTTAAAGGATTTTCTTTCTAAAATAGAAAACTTGATGCTGCCTGATTGATAAACGAACAATTCCCTTATCGTTATTCTAAACTCTGTACATTTAATAAAAATGTGAAAGTCAGCTAAAAGAGGAACTGCAAGTTCCACAACACGAACAAGTATGTTGTATTCAGTAAATTCAAATGTGTTAAAGCTAGAAATGGTTATTTCCACGCGTTGCCTATAGAAGTTCGAGTCCAATGTCTCAGACATCAATGCGTCTTTTAGTATTCCTTTCTCCATTAGAAGCAAAGAGCACTTTTCACGCTACTTTGTCCCTCGCTGTATTTCAATATCAAGCGTGACCGCGTAAAAGCGCGCACGCATGAAAATGGTTACGACACCGGACACGTTAGCCGCCCGTGAAAATTCTGTAAAATCTTCCGGATTAGATATGGCGGCGGTTTGCTGCTTTTTCCACTGCGCCATTGAACGGGATACGGAAAAGACGGTGGAAAATCGGAGCTGAAGGGTGCTCGAAAACACACGTACAACTGATTTGCACACGAAAGCAACGGGATTCCAGGAACACGGGGAAAACGCCGCTCCACGACAATGCCGAACAAAAAACACGCGCCGCACAACTTCTTGGGAGAAGAGATTCAATGGTTTCTCTAAAGCGACTGTCAGACTCGGGGGACAGTTGTTCGCCTAACATATGTATAATGAAATTACTTTGCATCGTGCTCGAAGAGCGTGTGAATCATAAAATCATTGAAATGCAGAGAGAATCCATTTTGGCTGTAGGACTGTTCACTTCATTTCCTCAATGTTATTTCTGTAACGAAGCAGTTTTCGAATCTGTTTTATCTCGAAAATTTGATATTTATTTCTATCTCGAATAATTCCATCTCTAATACATACAGTGGGTTAAAAAAAGTATTGGCACACTCTTAAAAAGGCGATAACTTTTTAAATACCGTATTATACGATTTGAATTTTTTTGGGAAGCTAGAGCAATTAGTTTGCCACAGAATGCGAAACAAAATGTTGTCAAAAATTGCAATTCATTGGAACTGTAGCGAAAATACTAAAAGTTGCATTTTACAACTTTTTTATGTGGGCCTATATTGAAAATTTAAAAAATGCGTTTTGTAGATCTGTGTCAACTATATGCACTGCGAAAATTTGATCGAAATCGGTTGATGCGGGAAAAAACGACAGTTATGGCCCGAAAATCGTGAAAATCTGAAATTCAAATCGTACAATACGATATTTAAAAAGTTATCGCCTTTTTAAGAGTGTGCCAATACTTTTTTTACCCACTGTATATGATTTTTTCATTTTATGGATATGAAATTGCGCTATAACACCTCATATAATACTTAATTGTTTAGCAATTAATTAGCCATCAACATGTTTAATAATGTAAACAATCATTTGAATAAGTGTTCAGGGTTCAGTTCTTATGCAACGTGTCCCAAAATTGTTGTGACTCTTTGAAAGGGGTGATTCCCAAAGTAATTTGAAGTAACTTTTGCCTTTGCGAAAATGATCTTCGCGGCTTTTGGTACATATATGTCAAGACTAGTTCAACGACTTAGTGTATTACAATCTTGGCATGACCTTAAGGGGGGGGGGTACCAGAGACTGATTCTAGGGTATTTATCAGTGTAACCAACCTCCACGTTGAATAACAGTTTGGCAACAGTGCTGAACATACATTTAAACGCAATTTTAAACGCAAATAGCTCAGAATTATAGTAAAAACTATATAAAGAAAACTGTGTAAAAAATTAGAAACTTACACAGTTTTCTTAATATAGTTTTTACTATAATTCCGATCTATTCGTGTTTCGTTTTCAAATATATTTGAATGTTAATTTTTTATTATCACATCATGTTTGTGGTATAATGCTGAGTGTTTTTAGTGACTGAGACGAATTAGGTTAGCTTTTGAATTTACCGCTTAATATGTACCTAGCGCTCAGTGATCGCTTGGTTTTGATTGGGCAAGTTTTAAATAAGTTCCAACAAGGATCAGTATAGTTTCTACCAGCATGGAAGCAATTTAATTTTCATAAAGTCTAATTTTGTTTCTTGTTTAAAGTCTAATTATGCACTACAAAATATGTGGTGTCACTTAAAACATTGAAGGTGACCTTAATTTTTAATAATTTTAATATTTCACCTTATTTTTTTTTTTAATTGTTCTTGGAGGTAGATAACTCCAAGAACCAAGGATCTTGGGTGACGATAAGTATCCCTTTTTCCAGTTTTTCTGTTTTTATACATTTTAGCGAACCGAGGGCCTGTTTTTCACATTCGCAGGGTCGCCCATATATACCATTACCACACCTGTTCTTTCCATTAAATTATAATATTTCACCTATTTACGTGCAAATGAATCAAGTACGCGAAACAACGATTCAAAACAGAAACAGACTTGTCTGTTTGTGACATGATTATTCTGCCATAAACTAGTCTAAATCTGATGAAATGAAAATGGTAATGAGGTAGGGTAACTGCACCAGTGAATGAACGGGCACCAGTAAATGAACGCTTTTGTATATTTCAACAAATTTTAACCCGGACGGCATACTAGCGATAAAATTGTGATTAAAGAGTTAAATAAATAGGAGAATATTGTTTGGTAATTTTGTTCATTGATTGGACTAGCATTATTCAATTACTAAAATGTAGTGTTCATTCACTGGTATTTTTCATATTTTTGATTTAACGTTTAATAAAGAAAAATAATAATAATTTCATTGTATTTGTGTTCATTTATTTTTGACAAATGAAGTATAGGGAGCTATTTGGCATATATGAGATTCCTTTAATTCACATAGTTTTTCTTTAAATAAAATATTTTCCTGAACAATTTCTTAAATGTTCATTCACTGGTGCAGTTACCCTAACGTGGCCCTCGAAAAACGGGCCGCAAAAATACATTGGATGATAGGTCTATCCTGATACCTAGATGGTGGGCATCGTGGGGATATCCGGGCAGCGTGCCGCTCGTTTATTTAGTGTCGACCCCAGCGGGGGTGGGGTCTACCGGGAGGGTTGGGAACAGCTCAATCTCGGTAATAAACGACCTCCCGACGGTCGGTTAATTACATATTTTTAATACATGCCCGGTGATAAGTCCAGCGGCGAGCATCGTTCGGATATCTGGTGGCGTTTAATGGGACGACGGATATTCGACGTGACGATGCATAGCGGCGCTCGTCGACTCGCTCTCGAATCCCGACTCGGGTGCCTGTTCAATGGCCGGGAGATACGGATCTTCGATAAACAGGTACATCGGTCCGATATCATCTGACCGCGTAGTTCACACGGACTCAGAAGAAAGTGAAACCAGTTTGATACCGGCCCACGAGTGTCCCCCTTTATTTCGAGGGCTCGCGCAGACTGGGACACGCGATCCAGACGCGTCCATTCTGGTTTTCGCGGGCTTCCTTTTTCTCCCCTCCAAGGCGGTGATGCGTCACGTCGCGTCGCGTCGAACGTGTCTTTTATCGGTCTTGGGGAAAATTCTTCCTTCACTTCGTTCTTCTTTCACCTTTCCCCTTCACATCCTCTACTTTTGTTCTCACTAGCGCGACGGAAAAAACAAATCGCACGTTTGCGAACGCCGCACAGTGGTCGGAAAGCGTTAAAACGTTGCCAAAATAGGAAGGAGTACTCCAATGTAGGTCAAAATTGATATTCTTAGGTTTCTCGGGTCGCTGATCAAAAAAATTATTCGACTCTTTTGAAAATTAGTATTCTCATATTTTTATTTTGAAACAAAATACAATTTTCAAAGTAATTAACTATTGCATGAAAAATTAAAAAAAAATAATTTAATGAAAAATTGTAAATGAATTTTGTGAATAATTGTACCCTCTGATATGAACTTCCAGAAAATAAATTTGTGATATTCAATATATTATATAATTACACAGTGAAAAGATAAAAATAAATATTTAAATAAATTAAAAATACTTCAGAAAGCAATATTCATTGTTATTATTGAAAATAAATGTGTGAAATGTGCGTAAAATTATTGCTAGTGAGATGACAACGCGATAAATTTCAAGTTTTGTAACAGTTTATAATTTTTTGCTCTGTAACTGTTTAGTGTATCCTAATAAACTTGGAACATAATTAAATACATAATTTTTACTATATATATTAAAAAACTGGAGTTTCTAGTTGCGTTTTTTCAAGGTTTAAATAGGGTTTGAAAAGAAATTTTACGAATTTTCCATAAGAAGACGTTTTAAAATGTGCCAACTGTAAGTTGCTATAAATATTAAACGGTGTAGTGAATCTAATTCAAACTTTGGTAATTGCATTAATTTAGTAAGAATTATATCTTGTCAAATTTTTAAAAATTTTGTTGCGTTTTTAAATTGCTCCAGAACATCCTTAACGATTACATTCTTTTCAATTGTAATCGTCAATCGAATAATTGATTGGTAATTGCATTAATTTAGTAAGAATTATGTCTTGTCGAATTTTCAAAAATTTTGTTGTGATTTTATATAGCTCCAGAACATCCTTAACGATTACATTCTTTTCAATTGTAATCGTCAATCGAATAATTGATTGGTAATTGCATTAATTTAGTAAGAATTATATCTTGTCGAATTTTCAAAAATTTTGTATGTAATTAATTATGTTCCAAATTTATTAGGATTCACTAAACAGTTACAGAGCAAAAAATTATAAACTGTTACAAAACTTGAAATTTATCGTGTTGTCATCTCACTAGCGATGATTTTACGCAAATTTCACACATTTATTTTCAATAATAACCATGAATATTGCTGTCTGAAGTATTTTTAATTTATTTAAATATTTATTTTTATCTTTTCACTGTGTAATTATATATTGAAAATTATATATTCACAAAATTCATTTACAATTTTTTGTAATATGAAGACAATTTGATAAAAAAATACATATGACATGACATTCACTAATTAAACGAAAGCATTTTAAATTAATCTATTTTTTTCATGCAAAATATACTCGTGAATGCTTTCATTGGTAATATATTGATGGATTTCGAATTTCTTGTACTTTTGTCTCCCATTGTACCTCCAGAATATCCTTAGGGGACTTGAGGAGTCGTATTGTATAAATCACCTGCGGCCACGGTTTTAGTGACTTTCGAAATTGAATTGGTCCAAAGCAGACTCGTCAGATTATTACCTGTGTCCCCACACTACTGTTCTCTTCGTGTATACATATAGTGAACCGCGAAAGTATTTGAACTCGCAGTATAACTTTTTTATGAACGGACCAATTGACTTGCTTTTTTTTGAGCAATTAGAAGAATGTATTTACCAAATAACAGCAAAATGAAAGCAAAAGAGACACCATTTATAACTTTATAACGTATAGAATGAATCAGATAGAAAAGCCTTTATATTATTATTATTTGATATTATTATATTAATATCATAACTTTTTGGTAACTAAGGGAGTTAATCGATTTGACAAGTGAAAAGAAGTAATAACATCAAAATCTGTCTCCAACTTATATATTTTATTGCAGAAAAAGCTCATTAATCGATAATAAACCTAAAATTTCAATCATTCTATTCCGCATATTTTTCACATTTTGAAATATTTTAAATTCAACTGTCAAAGCACTTGGTTCAGTCATATCTTTTTTTATTTTTTAACAAACTTCCCAAATAATGCAGATTAACACCATTAAACGACAAAATTGTTTTTGGTCGCCGAATAATGAATTATTTCAGAAGCAATTTCTGATTAACTTCGTACTCTAATGTAAATCGTTGCAGCAATGAAGTCCGTGTTCAAAAAATATTGTCGTTTAATGGTGTTGATCTCTATTATTTGGGAAATTTGTTATTAATAATAAAAGTTACGACTGAACCAAGTGCTCTGACACTTGAATTAAAAATATTTCAAAAAGTGAAGTTAATCGATTCAAATCGAATAAAAAATGTAGATCATTTTTGATAGACTCTTTTCCAGAGTATATCTGACAAATGATCTTACCAGCTATTCATATTACTGTCTATTAACAGCGATCAATTGAACCGTACCTGTCACTTCGTATTGAGGTTTCTTACAATTGATCCACGGTGACTACAATTTCCTCCGTTTACGTTTTTGCGTTACACAGAAAATCATGGACCATTAAAACGAGAATGATGCGTACGTCAACTTTTTGCGGGTAGATATGGCGTGTTCCGTTTGATAGAACATCACCATGCAAAGGATAATTATTGTGCAACGCATTAATACGTCGATGTAAGTCAACGCATTAACGCGGTAATTGCACATTAAAATGTATCACGGTTATTGTATTAATAATACTATGTGATACATTGTAGGGTGTGGACCGTGTCGCCGGATATCATTAACTGAAAAGCATGTATGTACTAATATTATGGATTCCGGTCATTTTACTCTGCGAGACTTTTCATACGATTCGTTTTTCTTGCGCGTTTTACAAGCGGCTGGCTGTCGGGTCGCCGTCTCTCTGTAGAAACGTTAAATACCGTGTCCCTTCGTGCGAACACGAAGCATTATCAACGGCCCGACTTTTCTTCTACAGTGGACCACGAAAGCATTTGAACGCACTGTACAGCAGCATGACTTTTTTATAAGTGTACGAAATGACCTGATGTTTTGTAAGCAATTAGGAGCATTGGTTTACTAACTGAAAACAAGATTATCCAAAAATCACAATTTACAAGGTTGCATGCACAAATAAGAAAAAGCATTTTTCAGAACCTTTTTATTTGGAACCTTAAAGAAAATTTGAAATAATGTTTTGTACATAGATCTATTAGTTATACACATGTTGAAATTTTCATCAAAATCGATTAACATACCCACGAGCTTCAGGCGGTTAAACGTGTTGAAAATCATTGTTTCTCTAAACTTCTGGTCAGTTTCTGCTTAAAATGCACAGATTCTTACATGTTTCGATGCGGGACGTTTTCTTGTGCGTCAACAAATTTGGATGAAATTTTCAATATGTGTATAACTAACATACATCTACGAAACGTATATTTTAAATGTTCATTGCGGGCTCTAATAAAAAAGTTATAAATGGTGTTTCGTTTACTTTATCATGTAATTTTTAGCAATTGCAATGTTTTCAAAATTATTTTTGCATGTCAACAGTATGACAATATCATTTTGTCATTCAGTAACAAAGTATACATAGAAAACCACAATCTATTATAAAATCGTTTACTGTGAGTATAATTTCTATTTAATCACTCTTATCTGCGATGAAAAATAAAATGAAAATAAAGGTAAAGATTAAAATAAAAAATAACAAAATTATCTGTGATGAAAATAAAAATGAAGATAAAGAATCAAAAAACAACACACTTATCTGCGATGAAAAATAAAATGAAAATAAAGGTAATGAATAAAATAAAAAATGACAAAATTACCTGTGATGAAAATAAAAATGAAGATAAAGAATCAAAAAACAACACACTCATCTGTGGTGAAAAATAAAATGAAAATAAAGATACAGAATAAAATAAAAAATAACAAAATTATCTTTGATGAAAATAAAAATGAAGATAAAGAATCAAAAAACAACACACTCATCTGTGGTGAAAAATAAAATGAAAATAAAGATACAGAATAAAATAAAAAATAACAAAATTATCTGTGATGAAAATAAAAATGAAGATAAAGAATAAAAAAAGAACACACTTATCTGTGGTGAAAATTAAAATGAAAATAAAGATAAAGAATAAAATAACAAATAACAAAATTACCTGTGAAAAAAATTAAAATGAAGATAAAGAATTAAAAAACAACACACTTATCTGCGATGAAAAGTAAAATGAAAATAAAGATACAGAATAAAATAAAAAATAACAAAATTATCTGTGATGAAAATAAAAATGAAGATAAAGAATCAAAAAACAACACACTCATCTGTGGTGAAAAATAAAATTAAAATAAAGACACAGAATAAAATAACAAATGACACACTGTGATACCTGTGATAAAAGATAAATCAAATAAAAACCGTGTGCGTGGAAGCTACGCGCGACAGAAGTGAAACTTATTACTAACTATGTACAGATACAGATAAATTATGTGCATTTTTTTATTGAAAACAAGAGATAAATAAAAATAATAATAAGTAATAAATAAAATAAATAAAAACTAACAAATGATACAACAATTGATGCTGTATTTCCAAGAAATTTATAACGTATTAAATCGTATGAATCCCGTCGGGGTAAGAAATTATTTTTCTCCGTTCACTCTCAGTTTAAATTTTCGCGCCACTCGACTTTCGACTTCCGTCACATCGACTTCCGTAACGTCAGAAAATTGTAACCCTCAGCTCAGAAGTTTCACTTGAAAAAATAAATATAGCAAAAAAATACAGATTTAATCGTTCTACCAGCATTAACAAATTACTTACAAACGAATAGTTGGAAACGACAAGTCCAACATCCGGTTGGAGAAGCCAATGGATCTTCGCCTCGTTAACGGAAACTCATTTAATTAACACATTCGGAGGGAAGGGAAAGCAATTAGCCTCGCTAATACATCCCGGCCCTATCGACGAGATAAGGTGTCCCATAGCGTCGCTCGAAAATGATCGCGACCGTCGTTAACGAGTCGCAGGTAAGATTTGTTGTTGATTGACCGACGGTGTGCGGTGTGTAACCCGGTGTACCCACGGCGACTCGCAGCCAATTAGGACGAGAACGTCTAACGCGGAACACGGTTAGAGAGGAGCGTTCATTGACATCGAATTTTATCTATGTCGGAGTTGGCTCAGTGATAACGTCTCATCTACATTACAAACGGTGGAGTTCCGCGGTGATAATGACGCGATATCCGAGCCGAGATGGAAAAGAGACGGGGAAAAATTTAAAGAACACAGCAGAAACGCGTCCTCGTCAGGACTGTTGGCTCTCTATTATCCTATAAAAATTTCAAGCCGACACCGATGCTCCACAGATACCACCTTTTCACAGACGCCGTGCCAGCCCGTTTCATTTGCATCGTTAACGATTAACATTCTTCCGTATTCCGTTCATTCGGCTTTCATTGATCCACGAGATGCCGACGCGACGCGCGACGTTCCCATTCGAGGAAAGTATGTACAGTGCCGCTCATAATTATTCGAACGACCTGAAACGTCTAAAAATAGAATGTACTTTCACAGGAAAAATTATTTATTAACAGACTCCGGATGTTTATGCAAATTAAAAGGTTGTGCATCGATTGCAAGACACAGGAAATAATATACATTTAGATTCTTTATTAATAACTATAGCTGACTCGACAGACGTTGTCCTGTCGAAATTTCAATGAATTTGTTTTGTGAATTTGTGAAAAGCTATTGGAAATGTGTAAACCAAGTAAAAATTACAGTAACTTCCCTATGAATCGGGAAGTTAATTAGAAAAAACGTATTTCTGAGTGATCATTGTATTAACGATCATAATTTTTCAAGTTTGTCCGAATTTTTTCACTTTCCTCTCTAGTTGTCTCGATTTTGTTCCTGAAAACTTTTCCAGGGCCATAATGAACAAAACCAAAAAGGAATTACTTATATCCATCGTTCAAATCGTGAGTTATGGTCTTGAGTTCATACGAAAATCCCATAGAAAAAAGTTCTTTCATTTTTTCCCGAATTTTCCATTTCTCTGGGCAACTTTTCCAATTTTTCTTTCCCCAAAGACCTTATTCGGGTTATTACGACGATTTTTTGAAAACAATTAGCCAAATCGGTGCAACCGTTCTCAAGTGATGCTCTTATCAACGAACAGCATTTGATTTTAATGTGGTGAAGGTAATCTATTAACCCTTTGCACTCCAGCCTAGTAACTTATTTAGTGCACCAACTACTTCAGCACTATATTAGTTACAAGTCAGGGAGGTCTGTAATATGACGGTAATAATTTTGTTGCAGTTGGAGTATTTTATGCATTAATTGATTCAGCCAATAAATAAAGTCTTAATACAGGGTGTTCCAAAATTCCCTCAGCATCGGGAAATAGGAGGTTCCTTGGGTCATTTCAAGCACCATTTTTCTTTGCCAAAATGTCATCCGAGGCTTCGTTAAGGAGTTATTAATGAAAAATATTGACCAATCAGAGCGCGACCTAGACGCGTATTGTATCGTTCCGCCGCGATGTCGTACCGAACAAGAGTTTCTCGATGATGTAAATCCTCTCCGATTTCGATGAGCTTCGGTCACCTTGTCATGACCACGATTCTGAACAAAATTTCCCTTTACAGTTTTTGTCTGCTGGCATTAGTTTACGAAATATTCTAAAAATTTCCAATTCAAAATCATTCGATGTACTAATATCTTATCAGATTTCGATGAGCTTCGGACACCTTGTCAAGACCACGATTCTGAACAAAATTTCCCTCTACAGTTTTTGTCTGCTGGCATTAGTTTACGAAATATTCGAAATCGGTGAGGACCCATATCATCGGCAACTTTACGAGTTGCCTCACGATTTTTCGAGAATCATAAAACGATGCCATGGACGAGATACCTCTACAATACAATAATAAAGTCTGAAATTTTTATTGCATTAGGTTAACCTAATTGAAAAAAACAGTCGGGCCTCATACGCGTTCCACGCTCCATTAGAGCCTAACAGCCAAATAAGCCGCATTCCCCCACCGCCCTTAAACAAAAAAAAAGGCTAGCTTAATGCAATAAAAATTTCAGACTTTATTATTGTATTGTGAGGTATCTCGTCCATGGCAACGTTTTATGATTCTCGAAAAATCAATATTACCATATGATTCGCGAACAATTAATATCTTCAAGGTAAGGATTTCATTCGTTTCAAACAATCTGCCTTCATCAACAACATTGTACGCGGGGAGAGCACAGTTTCGCGCGGAACCTCGAAGAACACGGAACTCTTTCCGCGCCGCGTCGGAGTATGGAATTTCGTTTACTATCGTTCGAAAAGTGTACTAAGTGTTGTGTGAAAGTGTGGTGTTTCGTGTTTCACTGGTGGAACATGCAGATGGACTAACGACTGAATAGGTTAGTTTTTAATTTAATCAGTTTATGCTTTTTCTCTAGTTCGGGTAAAGTTGCCGATGATGTGGGTCCTCACCGATTTCGAATATTTCGTAAAATAAAGTCGGCAGACAAAAACTGTAGAGGGAAATGTTCAGAATCGTGGACTTGGCAACGTATCCAAATTTCATCGAAATCGGATAAGATATTGGTACATCGAATGATTTTCAATTGAAAGTTTTTAGAATATTTCGTAAACTAATGCCAGCAGACAAAAACTGTAAAGGGAAATTTTGTTCAGAATCGTGGTCTTGGCAACGTATCTAAATTTCATCGAAATCGGATAAGATATTGATACATCGAATGATTTTCAATTAAAAGTTTTTAGAATATTTCGTAAACTAATGCCAACAGACAAAAACTGTAAAGGGAAATTTTGTTCAGAATCGTGGACTTGACAACGTATCCAAATTTCATCGAAATCGGATAAGATATTGGTACATCGAATGATTTTCAATTGAAAGTTTTTAGAATATTTCGTAAACTAATGCCAGCAGACAAAAACTGTAAAGGGAAATTTTGTTCAGAATCGTGGTCTTGACAAGGTTTCCGAAACTCATCGAAATCGGAGAGGATTCACATCATCGAGAAACTCTTGTTCGGTACGACACACAGTGGGGATTTTCGACGAGATCTGTGTCAAAATCAAAGAACTTCCGATAGAAATGAGATAGAGCAATGAAATTTTCTTAAAATTAAAGCTGGAACTTTGCAGAATATGAAATAATTATAGCTGTTGTTGTACGAAAGCTTTTTAACCTTGAAATAATTCGTTAAAGTTGCACAATTTCAAGAAAATTGTGGTTTTGCCAATACCACGGGCTGGAAAATTTTTTTTGAACATGCTATATATCACTCCCAGTAGATTTTTTCACGCTGATTTCAAATCTGGTCATAAAATTGGTCTACGACCTTAGGATTTTCCAAAATGTCGAATTGTTGTTAAACAGTTAAACTTTTATTTTTTCAAGGTTAGAAAACATATTACCGCCATATTATAGATCTCCCTGACCTGAACGACGTTTGTTAATAAACTTTTTCAATATCTACAAAAATGTCAGAGATATATGTATTTTGAATAATGCAGTTAGGTGCATAACTGATCACACACACTTTAAATCAGAATAACTTCTTTATAAATGGACTAAACGATTTCAATTTCTTTGTAAGACTAGAAGAATTAGTTTAGTGAATGACGTCTAATAAATAACTTAGAAAAATATACATCTAATAAATATCTTGAAAAAATGCATTTGGTCGGAATTGCGAAGAACAATAGTAAAAATTGATTTCTATGCTGTTTCAGCAGGGCCAATAACGAAAATTTAAAAGATGTGATTGGCCAATTCATGTAAATTATATTTTGAATATTTAATTGAAATTGGTTAATTGATTAATTGGTTAACAAAAAACACGGATCTGTATATTAATATTTCGTATAGCGTGAAATTTTCTTCAAATTTAAAAACTTTTTATGTTCATTCATGTCATTTTCGTTGTCGAGTAAAGACGTTTCTCTCTATGTGATTTCAAATATTAAATTAAATAAAGTTTCATTTATAAATTATTAGTTATTCAAAGTTTGTTTCAATACTCATATTCCAATAGTTACCGCTAACGAAACTTATTTGCTAAAGTAATTTTTAATTTTTATAGAACTATCAAAGACTGTCTTTTCGAGATTTCTCAGTCACTGATTTCTCTTTCACTTACGATAATCGAAAATTCGGATAGTTGCCACTGTACTGTACATTTTGATGGTCGACTTCAGCGTTAAAAGTTCATCACCAGAAATTCGTAATATGTTTAGAGTGTTTAAATGAACGCGATACCGTTATGCACTTATATCCTCCATTGAACCGAGGAGTGCAGATGCAAGACGGTCAAGGTCACGAAGGTCTCTGACGTAAGGGTAAATTTCATGGACAGATGATTGACTAAAAGATTCCTTCGGCGACGCCCCTTCCTGATAATACGTCGCATTGAGAGTTTGAAATATTATACGTGTAATTTTGTGAAATTACAGAGCATTACTTCTATGGGAAAGTATCTATCGAACATGAATTCTTACTGCCACAACATTGCTGGCCTCTTTGTTTGGAAATTAACTTTATAGTCTGCAAGGTGCGAAAGAGAAAATTAATGCAATATTAACACTTAGCACTCGAATGGTTCAAAATATTGTTAACACTATTAAATGTAAATGTTGTTAGAGTTATCGATCGTAAGATTGTTAAAACAGATAAAGAGAAAATGATTTCGGCGCAACGGTTCGATCAAATAAAACAAAAATAAAGCAATTTTACAGATAAATTTTAAACTTTCTACGTTTCGATTCTAATTTGGATCGTTTTCAAGAAAATGGAAAAAACTGCGTTTGCTTTATATAAATTTTAACATAGAAATTTTGTTTGGTGACACATGTCCTTATACGTTGTGACACAGGTTACTTATGTGTATAAAGCAAACGCAGTTTTCTCCATTTTCTTGAAAATGATCCAAATTAGGATCGAAACGTAGAAAGCTTAAAATTTATCTGTAAAATTGCTTTATTTTTGTTTTATTTGATCGACCCGTTGCGCCGAAATGATTTTCTCTTTATCTGTTTTAAAAATTGGTAGGTATAATTGAAAATATTGGGTTGAAACGAAAGTACGTGGCATTTGGAAATTAAAATTGGAAGCTAAAATTCAGATATTTATTTGTAGATTTATTCAATGATATGTTTTCCATTCTATTCTATTACGTTTTGCCATTTTCGAGGTAACTTCTCGTATACGTCAATAGTTTGCTAATCTATCAAGTTTTCTAATTTTTCTATTTTAAAATGTTTTGTGACACTACGCAAGTGAGTAACATTTTTGTTTCAGTTTTTTCTTCCTATAATATGATTCACTTTTATTAATTGATTGTTAATATAAGTTTAATTATTAAAGAAAAAAATTTTTTTCTTGTTCGTTACAGACACAATGTTTATGGTGTTAATCACTTGAAAGTGATCTAAATCCAGATCGAAACGTCGGGATAAAATATTGTGATATTTTGCAAATAGTGTATTGATCGAACCAATGCGCCAAAAATATTCAAATTTTGCTTAAAGCTTATTACGATCGCTACACGTTTAACTGTTAACTTCTTTTATTAGTGAATAAACATGTGAATAAATTTCTTAATATCTTCGACTCTTAATTCGAAAATGCTACGAACTTTCTTTCCAACCAAATAGTAAAAACGTCAGAATAATTCCTAAATAAATTTTTATTTCATTTCAATTCATTGCAAATCAGGTAAAAATTTTATTTTGCATAAAGATTCGTTGTGTAGTTATAACTAGACTGCGAATATTATGCATTTATAACAATAATGAGTGGATCAAATCTCTGTTGGTTTTAAATCACTCAAATTTGTTTATAAATAAATGTCTATGCAGCTGTTGCAGCTCTTTATCTGTTTTAACTATTAAATGTATCGGTGTCTAATCAATTACTGAACATTTAAGTATTCTATGCGGTATTATACCAATTTCATATTCATGTTTTAACAATTTCTTCGAAATGTTAGCAAATCAATTATATTACACATTCGTAACGCGTGAATAAAATATGGAAGCACTTTTCGTTTGCTTTTGGGGAATAGGATAAAAAAGTGAGGGAAATTTAGGACTTACTAAATTTTAATTGGGCTGATAGAAACTTGAGATAGGTTCGATAAGACGGGCGCAATAAAACGACTATCATCGCCAGAACGGAATTGAAATAAACTTTATCAATGGAAGAAACGGGTTTGAAAAAATTTCTGTGAAGATTGACGTAAGTCGTAAAACCTGGATGTTAGATAGAAAGCAGGTTCGAAGAAACGATATCAAAATAAATGCAATCATATATGATTTTTTTAAACGTTCACTTAACCCTTCGTTTGAACTCCGAAGGAGCTGTTGTAAAGTTTGGGACATAGTTTGTTTTTTAGCTATAAAATTGCATAGGATAAGAATTACGTAAAAGAATACATACCGTTAGAAAAGGTATAGTTATCAGCTACATTTTCGCTGTAGAAAGTATGATGATATCAGTCACAGATCAGAAGTTATATCCAATTTTCTCAAGACAATGTTTTCGGAAAAAAGTTAATGTTGAAATAAAGTAAAAACGTCTTATATTCAACTTTTATCGAGTCTTTATTTCTTAGATTATGATTTGACACAAAAAACATTGTTCTTAATCTTTAACAATATTTGTTGGGTCACTTATCGGATAGATTTACTTATTTATTCAGACATATTTTGTAATAATAATCGTATTACATTGTGTAATTATATATTGAATATCACAAATTTATTTTCTGGAAGTTCATATCATAGGGTACAATTATAGGGAATTTTATACATTAATTGATTCAGCCAATATATAAAGTCTTAATATATTAATATCACGTATAGTGTGAAATTATCTTCAAGCACAGCGTCGAGTTCGAAAAATCATGTTTTCATCTTACTAGCAATAATTGTACGCAAATTTCACACATTTAATTTCAATAATAACCATGAATATTGCTTTCACACATTTATTTTCAATAATAACCATGAATATTGCTTTCTGAAGTATTTTTAATTTATTTAAATATTTATTTTTATCTTTTCACTGTGTAATTATATATTGAATATCACAAATTTATTTTCTGGAAGTTCATATCAAAGGGTACAATTATAGGGAATTTTATACATTAATTGATTCAGCCAATAAATAAAGTTTTAATATATTAATATCACGTATAGTGTGAAATTATCTTCAAGCACAGCGTCGAGTTCGAAAAATCATGTTTTCATCTTACTAGCAATAATTGTACGCAAATTTCACACATTTAATTTCAATAATAACCATGAATATTGCTTTCACACATTTATTTTCAATAATAACCATGAATATTGCTTTCTGAAGTATTTTTAATTTATTTAAATATATATTTCTGGCTTTTCATTGTGTAATAATATATTGAATATCACAAATTTATTTTCTGGAAGTTCATATCAGGGTACAATTATTCACAAAATTCAATTACAACTTTTTATAATATGAAGACAATTTTATTAAAAAATAAATATAACATGAAATTTACTAATTAAACGAAAGCTTTTTAAATTAATCTATTTATTTAATGCAAAATATACTCGTGAATGGCTTTCATTGCCAATATATTGATGGATTTCAAACTTCTTTTACTTTTCTCTCCCATTGTACCTCCAGAACATCCTTAAAAGGTTGCAAGAAAAAAAAGTGATTGATTGGCTGCGTACCACGTTGTGCGTAATGACTGCAAACAAAAATATACGTAAAATTAATTAAGCTTTCTTCATACAAAAAGGTGATCAGTGGTCGTTACAAATACACGTATGCTACCGCTGTGTGCATGTGGCAGACATGTTGGTTGTACTCGAGAGCAAAATTACAATTCAGATGTGCGTACCGTTTTTCGGAAAAAAAGAAAGGAAACTACTGACACGAGATAATGAAAGCCTAAGTGCGCTTCGAGTTGTCAAGTGGCGGTGTACACGCGCATTTTTTTCGAGGTAATTATGGATACAGTAATTAAGCCTGACCCTATTAGCAGAATAAATGGCGTGATTATTTCAAAAGAAGAAAGAGAGATATATGTTTAAATTTAATAAACTTTCGATTTTCTCGTGTTTTGTCCAATTGCCTCCACTATAAATGCATAAGATCTGTGACGTGCTAATAACTGGACACCGAGTCCTAATTAACTTCACATCGTTTCGCCTCCGCCGGCAAGATCTCTCACTTGCCGTCGGTGTAGCTCGCTCGTCAAATCATATTTATAAATGTTCATGGGTGTAGCTGTCCACCGTAATGACTATTATAATCGAAGGACTTAATCATGCGCGGTGCGCGTGCAAACTCGCGCGTCGAGCCGCGTAACCGCTCGGCCGATGTACACGTGCACACGTGGACAACGCCGATCTGCCAGGTAAGAATAACCTGTTACTTGTCCTTAACTGACAAGGGATTCTTCTCCTACGGTGGAATCGATCCTGCGAAAGAAACGCCTTCCGTATAACGCCTTCACGAGCCCTGAGATTTCGATCTAGGAACTTCAACAAATCGTTGAACGCATGGTTTTCAAACATTTCTTCTAACACAATAGGTGCTTCGGTTAATAATGTCGATTCTTTCGCAAGTTTCAGCGTTTATTTTCTTGATAAAATAAAGTAACAAAACACTGTCCAAATTTCAACTTCTTTCATGTTTCCAAATTACTGTTGGATGGATCTTATAGAGATTTTTGCGCGAACTCCGAATCTGCCCTTAAAAAAACGCATTTTCAACTTTGAACAAATATTGTGATGTTATTATAAAAGATATTGAATCGTTCTTTGCAGCAAAAGATTCTGTAGACTTCCTCGTAATACATTATAGTTGTTTAAGGATGTTCTGGAGGTATACAAACGCAACAAAATTTTTGAAAATTTGACAAGATATAATTCTTTCTAAATTAATGCAATTACCAATCAATTATTCGATTGACGATTACAATTTAAAAGAATGTAATCGTTAAGGATGTTCTGGAGCTATATAAAATCACAACAAAATTTTTGAAAATTTGACAAGATATAATTCTTACTAAATTAATGCAATTACCAATCAATTATTCGATTGACGATTACAATTGAAAAGAATGTAATCGTTAAGGATGTTCTGGAGCTATATAAAATCACAACAAAATTTTTGAAAATTCGACAAGACATAATTCTTACTAAATTAATGCAATTACCAATCAATTATTCGATTGACGATTACAATTTAAAAGAATGTAATCGTTAAGGATGTTCTGGAGCTATATAAAACCACAACAAAATTTTTGAAAATTTGACAAGATATAATTCTTACTAAATTAATGCAATTACCAAAGTTTGAGTTAGATTCACTGCACCGTTTAATATTTATAGCAACTTAAAGTTGGCACATTTTAACACGTCTTCTTATGGAGAATTCATAAAATTCTACTTCACACCCTATTTAATCCTTGAAAAAACGCAACTAGAAACTCCAGTTTTTTTACATATATAGTAAAAATTATGTAATTAATTATGTTCAAAATTTATTAGGATACACTAAACAGTTCTGGAGCAAAATATTACAGAACGTGAAATTTATCGTGTTCTCATCTCACTAATAATAATTCTGAAGTATTTTTAATTTATTTAAATATTTATTTTTATCTTTTCACTGTGTAATTATATATTGAATATCACAAATTTATTTTCTGGAAGTTCATATCATAGGATACAATTATTCACAAAATTCATTTACAATTTTTTATAAGATGAAGACATTTTGATTAAAAAATAAATATAACATGAATTTATATTTTATTATATTTAACTATTTTTTAATACAAAATATACTCGTGAATAGCTTTCATTGCCAATTTGTTGATGGATTTCGAATTTCTTGTACTTTTGTCTCCCATTGTACCTCCAGAACATCCTTAAGCATGTGCTTGCTAATCGATTAGCTACCAACATGTTTGATAATGTAAACAATATTTTGAATAATGGTCAATAATTTTTGTGGCGCCTCAGAGTCACCGCTCGAGTGCTAAGAGTTAGGTTATTATTTGCTAGAGATTTTAGATCTAATAATATAAATAATTTAGATTAATAATATAAATAAATAAGAAAAAAAAATTTTTACCCGGGCTGGGATCGAACCCTAACTCACCGGGTGTAAGCGTAGTACGTTGCCACTAGACGAGGACATTTTTTTTAATTCTATTTTTTTTTTAAACATGTTTATTGTATAAAATTTGTACAGTCTGATAACAGGTATAATAAACATATGAAAAACTACCACGCAATATTGCTTAGCTACACAATTGCTCGCTTGTGTGTGAGTCTCTTAGGTATACTTTTCTTTGGATAGTGGGTAAATAATGTAGGAACTCTTTTAACTACTAACTAGAAAAATTATAAAGCGTGTAACACTTAATACTATAGGGGGAAGGTAGTTGAGGAAAAAAAGAATAGTTACAAAAACCCCTGTGTCAGTCTTTGAGGTCAGGACGTGCTTATACTAACTTATGAACTAACTTAAAGCTAACTTAAGGATAGAATTTAAGTAAGGGAACGTATATACATATGTACAATGGCTAAGCTGAGTGTCTTGCCCTAGTTATTGAGTCTGGCTTTACGATCGCGAAGGTCTTTGATATGGGTGTCGTTTATTGAAAGCCACCAGTATGTTTTATAATCAAACCTGTGAAAGTCGTGATAGTCCTTGTTGGGTAGTGATTGAGAATATTTGAAATTATGTCTGTCCAAATCAAAGTCAAAGTGGTGGTACGAAATTCTTTTGTCAACTAGACGAGGACATTATTCATTATATAGTATCTCTACAATAGCATATTTAAGTAGCAATAGAACCTTGTTTATTAAATATCTGAACAATTATTGAGTGTTTGCACCTATAATGGTATATATTCGTAAATGGGAGATCGAGATCTATATGTATAAAAAATCTCGACTAAATCGATGACCCGAAAGCCTCGCACTATCCTTGTTAGTCGTAAATGAATAAAATCCACGGACTAGTAATTAAAAAGATATGTCTACGTGGCTCCAATTTATTTGATTTTACATAAACATTCGTTGCCCACTTATTTGTATCAATTCGAAAAAAGAACTGTGTACGAGTACAATTTTCCATTTATCTGTTTTATCGCTGTCGATCGCCGTTTTCGCGAATAAATCTCTCGGCGGCGCGGCGGTTCTCCGCAGTGTCTGCTCGGAGAGATCTATGACCGAAGTTTTTCAAACGTTTCGTGAAATTTTCTCCAACTATCTATGTTAGATTCCTGTATCGTTTATCAATATGCGTACTCATTAATCTTCAGGTACCGGTGACATAATCTTATAGTTTATGACGTACTATTTTAATTGCGGCATCGAGGAAGGGCTGATCAGGCTCTCTAAGCTTGACAAATAGTCTATGATTTCATGAAACGGCAAATGTACCAATGGTAATTAATTGCGATAAATCTTCCCGCGCCGTGGTGCAATTAATCATGCCGGGATCTCTCCCAGGTGGATGTTAGGTTTCGTGTAACGCTTCTTTCGGTTTTTCATTCGGAGATACGATTATAGATTAGAATCTTTCCGTGGAAAAATTTTCCCATTTATGTAGACCTAACTGAGTAACAGAGAGAAAGAATGGGATAGAAAAAGCTTTGATTTCTCCTGCGTGTTCCATTCTCTGCGTTTTATTGTAGATCTGTTTTGCTTTTAAATATAAATTAAAATATAAATTATAATTATGATATCGGCGCCAGGTTCGATCCTTTTTAGAAACAACAAATGTGCAAGTTAAATATTTAAATTTCTCAACGTTTCGATCCCAATGCGGATCATTATCAAGAGACCAAAATTTTTGCGTCTGAAAAAGAAATTAATATTAAAGATTTTTAAATTAATATTATCGATATCGATTGATTCTGGTGTATACAAGTTAGAGCGGCAATTTTGAAAACATTTTTAACCGAAACACATTCAAGTTGATACGTGAACTTCAGTCACTGTATAAAAATTGTGAAATTATATCAATCAATTTAGACAATTAAACATATTGTTATGTTTAAAGTTTGAAAATAATATAACGATTTCAAAAATAAGTAAAAAAGAATTATATGCTTTGTGAAGTAACGTGAAATGAAAAACTTCTATGGTTAGAATCTTGGAACATTTTGGAACAAAAATTAGTGAGTTACACGTGGATGAAATTTATTCCACGATGGTAGATATGTAACCGAAACATGTGCTGTTTCAAAGGCATAAAGGCTATGACATATATCTATGTGACTTGCTACGATTGGTAGATCGATATCGATTGATGGTGGTGTATACAAGTTAGAGCGGCAAGTTTGAAAAAAACCTAGCGCCGATATCATTCAATTTATTATACAGGGTGTTCGACTACAGGTGGGAGAAAATTTAAGGGTTGGTTCTTAACGATGATATAAGACCAGAATGAAGAATAAAAAAATTGCAATTTCGGCTTCGTTATTTAGCTATTAACAACGCGACAGTCACGTATCGAGTGACAGATGCATGCATAACTTGGTTCTCATTTGGGGCCCCAGCAAGGTGAGAATGTTTAAGAAATCGTTGGACAACATTGAACTCTTTGACGTACACAAAGTACACTTCTGTTAGACGCGTTGTTGATTTTTAATTATTAATAGCTAAATAACGAAGCCGAAATCGCAATTTTTTTATTCTTCATTTTCGTCTTATATCATCGTTAAGAATCACCCCTTAAATTTTCTCCCACCTGTAGTCGAACACCCTGTATTACTAATTTTCGATCGAGAAGAATTTAACGTGTTTATAGTTTTTTAAAATCGAAGTAAATTAGAATAATTCAAGAGCCTTAACCAAAGAATGAAATCATGATTTATTTTGTCAAATGTAAGAAAGAACAGGGGAAGAATGCCTGTCAGATATGCGTTAGTATCGAAAAGTGTATTAATGACAGCCCACCCACATGACGATTTTCCCATTCGTCTGTTAAACATCCACTGACGTTCGAACAGTAGATCGGCCCTCTGACAGAAAGAAATCAATCGACAAAGAACGAGCAACAATTGGCCTTCTTTCCCGGATGATGAGATCCGCCGCGGAAAACCGATATCCGTGAAACGAGAATGACAAGGAAAGGCGGGGGAGCCGAACGGAAGGTTTTTCTGGTCCACTTGTGAATTAGCTCTCGCAGTGTTTTCGGTAGTTCGTACGGCTCCGTTTTGGCCATTGTCTCTCTGGTTAACGACCGTTTTACACGACCGGCAATTCGACCGGTTGGCTGCCCATTGTTCGCGGTTTTCCTGGCGGTTCCGCCGTCATATTATTGCCCACGCCGCATCTGCCGACGCGGAATCACCCGGGGAACAGCTGGGCCAGTCTCGAGTTTCTATTTTGCACGTTTATGTGTACACGCTGCGATCCGAAAAAGCCGCGAGCGCGGAAACAGATCGAATCGTGAAGACACCGGTGCTTTCGACGGTGAAATTATTTTTCGGAAATTCCGCTAAAAAATTACAGTTCCGCCCATACAAAGGAAGTTAATGAATCCGGAAATTCAAAGAAATATGAAACTTTATACACGAGTAGTGTGATATAATAAATTGAATGATATCGGCGCTAGGTTCGATCATTATTAGAAAAACAACAAATGTGCAATTATTTAAACATGTATTAAAACGTAATAATTTTCCTATTTCTTTTGTTTCCAACATTATAAAAGAAAGGATTTTCCAAATTTTTCATCGTTGTTTAGTCGCTCAACTAAAACAGGATAAAATAATTTCAGCAGGTCCTATCAATTTTAAAAATACAGTTTTAATTCATTTCATTGATAATATCTCTTATGATATTCAAAGAATTTTTAGAAAAGTGGGTATGCATACCATATTCAACATACCATCCTATTTAAATAAATGGTTCCCACCTATCAAAGATAAATTACCTATTGCCAAAAGTTCTAATATAGTTTATGAAATACCTTGTAAAGGTTGTAACTCAACATATATTGGACAGACATCTAGATATATGTCATAGCCTTTATGCCTTGGAAACAGCACATGCTTCGGTTACATATCTACCATCGTGGAATAAATTTCATCCACGTGTAACTCACTAATTTTTGTTCCAAAATGTTCTTGTCCACTTTTTACACAACATGTATATAAAATTTAATTTTTGATTTTTCTGTGTGATAATTGTTTTCATATCAAAAATAATTTTTTCTTTTTTTTGTTTTCTTTCATATTTTTATAGGGATCGAAACGTTAGAAACATGTTTAAATAATTGCACATTTGTTGTTTTTCTAACAATGATCGAACCTAGCACCGATATCATTCAATTTATTATATTACTAATTTTCGATCGAGAAGAATTTAACGTTTACAAGTAGTGTAAGTTATTCCTAACGTGACCATTATTTTTTCCTCAAAACGGGTCATCTACTAATTTTTAGGTAACAGAAAATAAAATTAGAGGAAGATATGTAATCACGGACTAACATTGTTTCGACAATAGTATAAGACACTAACAGAGAAATATTTGATTAAGCAAATAAAAATACAAAATTAATATTATATTGTTCTTTACAGTAAAACATTCTCTAGACTGCCTAACATTTACAATTTTCGTGCCATGCAACTGCAATAATAACTGCATATAACTTTTGTTGGGTTCATGAGTGAATTATAATCACTCATGAGATGAATTATAATCACTTATTATTATTACAATTTTTTACTAAATATATTTTTTATTAAAATAAATATTTTATAATCATTTATTATTATTACAATTATTATACAATTTTTCAAATTCAAAATCGTTATAAAAATTTAACAAATTGAAGATCTAAATATATGTATGATTTTTTCCTTTATTAAAGACATTACGGGAAAAAATAACATTCAATTTAATTTCTACCTCTTGCAATCGTTGCAGACAATTTTTATTTTTCACAAAGATCCGCAGACTAATTATAATTAATAGCAAATAAGAAACAGTAAATTATATTAAGTTAATTCTAAGTACTAGCACAAAGGAACAGTAAATTGTAATTTATAGTAAAGAAGGAACAGTACAATATAATTACTAGTAAATGGGGAACAGTACAATATAATTACTAGTAAATGGGGAACAGTAAATTATAATTATCAGTAAGTAAGGAACAGTGAGAAGTCAAACAGTGTTTTCATTAACATTATCTGTGTGTTCCCCTTTCTTCAGTGCTGAGAATAAATATTTTATAATCACTTATTATTATTACAATTATTATACAATTTTTCAAATTCAAAATCGTTATAAAAATTTAACAAATTGAACATCTAAATATATGTATGATTTTTTCCTTTATTAAAGTCATTACGGGAAAAAATAACATTCAATTTAATTTCTACCTCTTGCAATCGTTGCAGACAATTTTTATTTTTCACAAAGATCCGCAGACTAATTATAATTAATAGCAAATAAGAAACAGTAGATTATATGAATTTATTATAAGTACTAATAAATAAGGAACAGTAAATTGTAATTAATAGTAAATAAGGAACAGTACAATATAATTACTAGTAAATGGGGAACAGTAAATTATAATTAACAGTAACTAAGGAACAGTGAGAAGTCGAACAGTGTTTTCATTAACATTATCTGTGTGTTCCACTTACTTCAATGCTGAGATATAACATTAAAAAAGAAAGGACTATTTTACTGTAAACATTGAGCTGTAGAAAATGGACGATATGAAAGTATGTAAAATATAATGGACCAAAATGAGAGTTAATATTATATTATAAATATGATAACTACGTTACGTGATAAAGCAGTAGCCACATGTGTAAATTGCCAATGAACATTTCTTTTTCAACGTACGAAAATCATAAAACATATCGAGTGTATGAAAAGACACAAGGGAATTTGGCAAAATTTGCTGCATTAATTGCAACGCGTCGTTGCCACAATCCATAAATTTTTCTTCTGAACTTCAAGAGCAAAAAAGAAATGCATTTCGTTTCCATTTTTTAGAGGCACACGATTTTCAGCGTGCCAGCAGGCGTCACGAAAAAAGATGCGGAAACTCGTTCGAACCCGTTTCTCGTTAAGAAGCATACTTTTTTTCCGGGAGCAAGGAATCAACTTGAACGTAATTGAGTAACAGTTTTTAATATTTTTGTTGCAACGTCTTAACAGTCAACGCATCCTGCATCCGCCGGAGTGCATCAAGATAAACCGAGCTCCATTTTCCGTTACACGGATATAAATAATTAAATTACAATCATTTTTATGCCAGAACGTACCACAAATGATCGAAATTCATCTGCTCGAAGCTCTTCTATATTTTAATATTATTTTATGCCTTTCAATTGTATTTTTCCAACATTTATTACATTTCTCTTCCACGTGCAGTAATTAAGATTCTCCCTAATCCCCTTTTTATGTTTAATCTGGATCCATGTTTTACGTGATCGAAGTCCATTTCGATGTGCAGTATACTCGATTACTCACGCACGAAATTAAATATAATCCCTCTGGATAGTTGAATATTAATTAGCGTGTTAATACGTGTTCGTAATATAGAGGGTGTCCCGAAAATTCTGCACTTCTTTGAGAGAGGTGATTCGAAGTAACTTTATCCTCTGCAAAAATATTCTCCGCAGTTTTGTTAAGCAATTATTAACGAAAAACGATTCCGATAGCTTCCCTTGTTAGATACCAGTTGGAAGTACGAGATGTGTTAAGAAAAATAACGGGAATTTTCATTTTTCCAAAAATATTTTATTCAATCTTCTACGTGAATGTTATCCCCTTTCAATAGTCTTCATTAGATATGCCTAACCCTCCATATAAGGATTATATGAGGGTAAATACCTTTAACCATATCAATTTTTTCTCGGTTGTTAATTAAGATATTCAGATAAAAAAAATACGAAAATACTCGTACTTACGTCCTTCATATCATATATTTTTTTCACAATTGTGATCATATTATTGGGGGTAGAAAAAAATCATTAAATTTTTTAGGAGTGGAAATTGCAAACAATACATTTTAGAGATGTTTACCAGCACAATAAAAAAAAGATAGTGTGAATCGGACTAATACAACCCGTCAAATTACAAAATTCTCGTAATTTTTTCAACACACTACGTATGTTAGTTGTATGCTATTATTATTATATTATAAAACCGTTATTGTTATCACATTTTTATCACAAAAGTTCTACAAAAATATTACTAAATTATTCTAATATTCTATATATTATATAGAATAAGTATTATAAATATTATAAATTATTATACGAAATATCTTTTGATATAGTTGTAAGGCCTTTTTACCTTCTTGATACTTTTTGTATGCGTTGCTTACAAAAAGATTCCTCAAGTTTACATTACCCATTCCCTAAAACATTGCATGTGTGAAACATAAATATAAAATACACTCTTCGACAGAAAAATGGTTCGAAAGATCGTATTTGATCAATTTTTTTTTCGTGAAAATTATCGATGAAAATTAATTAAAAATTATTATTTAACAAATGAAAAAAATATTAATTTGTCTGTAGTTCAAATTGATTATTTTTTAAATGAATTTTATTGCAAATTTCGTCTCGATATCTTTTATAGTTCAAAAGTTATAACAAAATGTTACTAAATTTCCCGATTTGGACCACTGTGGCGTCGTACGGTAAAGGTCGCGATTAGTTCACCGTTGTCGCCACCTAGAGGGTAGCCGGTTGATTTATGCCGGAATAATCGACCGATACCGACACGCTCGTGCGTATACACATTCGTAAGAAAGATTGTGAAAGCGGACCGAAGCGGAGGAGCACACGGTGACGCGGTCACTTTGATGTTGATCGGCGAAATGACTCGACGCGCTGTAATTTGTCGGGCGTTAACTCGACGCTGGGATTTATTAATCGCCGCGATGTTCCGTTAATCGACCGTTAATTGCCACGGATTTGTCCGTCTGTCCCCTCCGGTGATCAATGGACGACGATCATCTCTTCCAATCCCAGAAAGAAAGAGAGAGAAAGAGATCAGCTGGCTTTCGGCTCGTACACTCCTCGGTGCTAACGAAGTTCCCAGGGAATTCTGGAGTTACAGAAAATTAGCTCTACCCCGGCAGCTATTTATTAGGTGGAAGTGAAGCTCGTTTGTTCCTTCTCCGCTCGCTTCGACGCCCGACAGTATTTTACATGCCAGTTTCGACACCCTGCGAGCTTCGAACCTCATTATTCCGGGAACATTGGATCCTGCGAATGGATTCTTCACTCTTTCAATTCCGTTTCCGACTGCCTTTCGGGAAACCGTGAGAAATTAGCGTACAAGAGTAAAGTACCCTTTATATCGTTGTGCTGGGGAAATTAAAAGTTGTGCTGAGTTGTGCTAGGTTAGCACAACTCAGATATATGATTAGGGTAACTGCACCAGTAAATGAACGCTTTTGTATATTTCAACAAATTTTAACCCGGACGGCATACTAGCGATAAAATTGTGATTAAAGAGTTAAATAAATAGGAGAATATTGTTTATTACTAGAATTATTAATAGACAATTACTAGAATGTAGTGTTCATTCACTGGTATTTTTCATATTTTTGATTTAACGTTTAATAAAGAAGAATAATAATAATTTCATTGTATTTGTGTTCATTTATTTTTGACAAATGAAGTATAGGGAGCTATTTGGCATATATGAGATTCCTTTAATTCACATAGTTTTTTTTTAAATAAAATATTTTCCTGAACAATTTCTTAAATGTTCATTCACTGGTGCAGTTACCCTATATGCTGTTTGGATAATTGTTACTGACTTAAACGTTAATTAGATGTCCGAAACGATTATTGGCTACAACTTCTTTATTCATTATTTTTTAAAAGTAATACTTTAGCATAATCTTAGCACAACCTAGCACAACTCAGCACAATTGAGAAAATTGAAAAAAATGAAAAATGGGGGCGACTCAGAAAATTGTTTTTCTCAATTTTTCATTTTATTCTTCATATTATAGTTATAATATTCGAGCACAATATAGCACAAACATAACACAATTCTTGAAATTATTTAATTCCACAAGTGGGGGGCTAACTTCTAGGAGACGAGGCGCGACGGTTCAATTTAATTGGCTATCCGCTACCCTCCGCGCTGTAATTAATCATTCGTAAAAATCGGGCCCGCGCAAATTGTGATTAAACGGGGCGCCGTCGACACCGTCCACGGAGCTGTTTGTCACGCGTGTTCCACCCACTAACGCTCGATTGTTAATTGCTGCGGCGGAGTTCATTATCGATCCCGATTTGCATTCTGCTGATTTATCGAGCGGCTCCCGTTCCTCCGCGCCGTTACACTCTCGGCTCGTGTGCTCAGACTCTTTTACAACGGTGTAAGGCTAAGTGGCGTGCAGTAGCAAACTGTAGGTACGCAGAAGAACAATCGCAAATAAGTGTCTGGATAATTTGATCGATTTACCCTGGCCAGCACGTAAATACGGAAATAGTAGTTTTTCAAACCAATCCTATGAGGTTTACGCACACTGTGATTCGCGAAATTTGCCAACCTGAAATATCTGCGTTATTTTAACCCCTTGCCGCATTTTAACAAGTCACACTCGTGTCACGAAGATTTTAAACAAATGTTAGTGCTATTATCGATCTGTGATTGTTAATACAAATGATGTACCAATGATCTCGGAGCAACGGTTCGATCAAGTAAATACGTAAAAGCAATTTTACAATTTTATCATTCTCAAGAAAGAAGAAAACTGCGTCTGAAAAATTTTCGAACAGAAAAACATTAGTAAAGTTATGATGAAATCGAATTGACATTCAGTGTCAAGATACTGTATTATATTCACTTGCTAAAATTGCTTTTACGTATTTATTTGATCGAATCACGCTTGGAAACACACTAAAAAAATTGACTAAGTATGAAATAAGTTTCTTTTGATTTCTATGAATACACACCAACTGTTAATACAATTGATTAAAATAAAATGTTAAATACAATCTTTTCGGAGGCGGCGCAAAATTAAAAATTTTCGACATGAAATTACGAAAATCCTTAAATTCTTTTACATGCTTTTACATATTAATATATTTTCTCTTCCAATCTACTGATTTCGAAGACCACCATATTCCAATGAAATCGTAATCAGCAACATCTGTGATTTGGAAAATTTTCAATTTTGCGTCGCCTCCGAAAAGATTGAATTGTAAATAATATTTTATTTTTATCAATTTCATTAACAGTTGGTGTGTATTTATACAAATAAAAAGGAAATTATTCAATTTTCCTAGAATACATAAAGATCCGCAGTCTGGTAATTAAGGATGTTCTGGAGGTACAATGGGAGACAAAAGTACAAGAAATTCGAAATCCATCAACATATTGGCAATGAAACATATATATTTTGCATTAAAAAATAGATTAATTTAAAAAGCTTTCGTTTAATTAGTGAATTTCATGTTATATTTATTTTTTAATCACATTGTCTTCATATTATAAAACATTGTAAATGAATTTTGTAAATAATTGTACCCTCTGATATGAACTTCCAGAAAATAAATTTGTGATATTCAATATATAATTACACAGTGAAAAGATAAAAATAAATATTTAAATAAATTAAAAATACTTCAGAAAGCAATATTCATTGTTATTATTGAAAATAAATGTGTGAAATGTGCGTAAAATTATTGCTAGTGAGATGACAACGCGATAAATTTCAAGTTTTGTAACAAAGTGGAGTTTCTAGTTGCGTTTTTTCAAGGTTTAAATAGGGTTTGAAAAGAAATTTTACGAATTTTCCATAAGAAGACGTTTTAAAATGTGCCAACTGTAAGTTGCTATAAATATTAAACGGTGTAGTGAATCTAATTCAAACTTTGGTAATTGCATTAATTTAGTAAGAATTATATCTTGTCAAATTTTTAAAAATTTTGTTGCGTTTTTAAATTGCTCCAGAACATCCTTAAGACGATCGATGTAATCTAGCCGATTAGGTAGCCTATTCCGCAATACGTCGAAAGTCGTCCGGAGTCATCGTCTTGTATCAAAGGAGAACCGATTGCTATTTATCCAGTCCACGTGTAATCCAAATGTAGTCAAACGATGAAAGCATTTCTGCACAAACAGGGATCCGGAAACAGGAACTAAAATCACTTTTTCATCCTGGACCCTAACACTGAGAATCGCAGATTCCTTGCCAAAATAGACCGACCTGTTCTCACCTTTTGACATCTAATTAATCTTGCCATCGCTAGTTCTCGCATTGCACGCGTAAGATCTTGGGAATAAATCGACGAGAGAAAGCGGAACGGTTAGCAAAGTGACCATTCGAAGATGAATCAAAGGGCTGGTTAACCGGGAAACGATCCAATCCGGCTTTCCAGGAATGAAAAACAAAAAGGCGATGAAATGATGAGTCTTTCGAGGCGGTTGGCTCCTCGACGCAACGTTATTCCAATTTCATTAATGCTACGAACTTGTTCCTACGTTTTTATAACCGGAGACCACCTTACCCTCAGCAATAACTCGCCTCTTCTGGTTTTACGAGATTTCGATGACTATCGACCCTAACCTTGCCTACCTGAACGTGTCCACGAAATATGCCACGTGCAACGACTCTGTAAGCTCGTAGATGACCGACTATCCGATCGTCTTATCTTCCCGTAATCAGTCCTTGTTCCGGCATTCTTGCGCGTCGAAATCGTTTGAAAAGCCATTCCAATGTTCATCGGTTGGCCATCGTCTCCTAAATCAATCGACTGACGTCAATTTACGCGTTTTATTGCTTCCAGGTACTCAGAGTACAACAATCTGTGACATTAAACCTTGTCGAACTAGATGAGGCTGTAAGTGTGAACATAGCCCCTCGAGTGAGACTGATAAGGGACATATCGAGTCGATACAAGCCGATTTTGATGAAACTTGTGCGAGATGTGGTCCTTCGAAGAATATTTGACATGTGCTGTTTTCATCGGCAACTATCCAGTTTGAAGGGGTGAAAACAGCACCCTCAAAGTCGGGGGTCAGAACCATATTTTCTGAGATATCTGAAATCAGAGGTCGAAAAAAATTGAATTTTTTAAAATGGAGAACGTAGTCGTGCAAGAAATTTTTAACAGAAGTTTTCTGTTTAAACGATATATTAAAAATTTGATATTCTATTGCAGTTTCTCTTTTTTATTGTTGGTTCACTTTAATGTAAACTCGGGTGTGTGATCTTTGTTCTAAAATAGGGGATACGTGTTTATGATCGTTAAATGCCAAAAATAGAAAAATTCCAAGACCACACACACCTGAGATTGCATAAAAATGAACTAACAATGAATAAGAGGAACTGCAAAAAAACATAATTATTAATATATTGTTTAAAAAAAAAACTTTCGTGAAAATTTTCTTCCATGACTACGTTTCGCATTAAAAAACACACCATTTAAAAAAAAATACAATTTTTTTCGACCTCTGATTTGAGACATCTCAGAAAATATGACTCTGACCACGAATTTTGAGGGCTGTTTTCACCCGTATCGAAAAAAATTGAATTTTTTTAAAATTGTGTTTTTAATGGGAAACGTAGTCGCACAAGAAATTTTTAACAAAAGTTTCCTGTTTAAACGATGTATCTGCAGTTCCTCTTTTTTATTGTTGGTTCACTTTAACGTAAACTCGGGTGTGTGATCTTTGATACAAAATAAGGGATACGTGTTTATTATTTTTAAATTGCAAAAAAAAGAAAAATTTTTTAAATGTACCGCCTATTTTGGGTAGAAGACCACACACCCGAGTTTGCATTAAAATGAACTAACAATAAGTAAACAAGAGAAACTGCTGAAAAACAAAATTTTGAATATAATGTTTTAAAAAGAACTTTTGTAAAACACGAGATTTCAAAAAAATTCAATTTTTTTCGACATTTAGTTTCCCAGATATCTCAGAAAATATGGTTCTCATTCCCCAAGTTGGAGGGCAGTTTTCACCCCTTCAACGTGGATGGTTGCCGACAAAAAGACACGTGTGAAATATTTTTCGAGGAACTATATTTCACATAAGTTTCATCAAAATCGGTTTGTAGCAATATGTTCCCTTGTGAGTCGATGTTGCCATAGAGAATATGACATTTTTGTCAGTATAGACGTATACAGAGATAGATTATACCCATTTTAGCATGGAACAAATCTATTCCCACAACTAACACACTGAATATGGGTAGAGGTTCTGATCCCTGCTAAATGAGGCTATAGATTGTGTTCCATGCTAAAATTATTTATGATCTACTTCTATTGGGTTAACAAAAAAGTAAGGTACTTCAAGGTGAGATGGAAATTTTTTTATGTATTACGGGTGAATTTTTACTAGGGACCACGGTTTTGGACGTGTATTGAGGATACACGTATTCACGTGTTCACGTGTACTAATATATATCCGTATTTTAATCCGTGTACTTCTTTATACACGGATACACGTGTACTGAAGTAAACGTGTACAAGTGTATCGAAATACACAGATAGTACACGGGTACACGTGTATGAGCTACACGGATGATATACGGGTATCCGTTATTTTCAATACACGTGTATTATCTGTGTATTGAAGTTCAAGGGTACACGTGTGTAGATATAACTTTTGGTTTGCCGGAAAATGTGAAGATTTTGGTTTTTCTTCATCAAAATAAACAGTTAATTGATTATTAAGGTTTATTAACAGAAATTATGATGTTTATTAATTTATAATAATCTTGTTAAATCATGAGCAGAGCGGGCTATGATCAACCTTACTCTTTAGAATAAGCCCACACACAGCTCGTAACATGCTTGTATAAAAACAAAAAATGGTTTCCCGTAAACACGGTTTTCACTTGTTAACTTCCCGATTCATAGGGAAGTTATGGTAATTACCCCGAAAATCGAAAATCGAATTTTTAACAGATCTTCACGTTTCATGGTCATTGGATTCATTTTAGACTATTTTTATCAAAATGTCGGCGTGTGTGTGTGCGTGCGTATGTCCGTTTCTATGGTATCAAATTTTTCGTTAACGTTTTCTGAAAAAGTAACAATGCGATCACAATGATGAATGATACAATCGATGTGCCCCGACGTAACTTAGAGCTGATTAGATTTTGGTCCACATTGGTCAAGTAGTTTTTTAGATTTTTTAGTTTTTTTCGAAAGAAGTTCATTCAACAATGCAATTTATACGAGAGGATGGAAATTTCCCACCAAATAAACAAACGTAATTATATATATTTCATTTTTATTAAAAAAAATTTTTTTTTAATTATGCAACTAATGTTATTGTTACCGCTTACAACTAACGAATCGGGAAGTTCTTTGCGTGGCTCGTGAAGAGTCACACACAAAATTAATAAAAAAACCATTAAGAGCTATATGCCCCACTAGCAATGTGTACCACTAACCCTTTCGCAAGAGCAGTCCTACCCGCGAGCTCGCGAAGCGAGCGAGCAACAATAACCAGCTAGTTTTTCTAGTAATAATCTAGTAATATGCTAGTCATATCCATGGGTACGGTACCCACTTAAAGGCAGTCCGGTCTGCGCACGAGTCTGTGCTCAGGGGAAAACTCCGTGGTCCCAATCTACGCGCAGCTTAAGCACTCATTGTTCCCTTGTTGGACCGTCTAGCATAGAATAATACGCACGCAGAAAACCGTATCCATCGGTGCTAGAGGAAGTTTCGTCGCGGAATGCTACGAGGATATTTATCGTGAGCGTCGATGCTCAAAACGCTTGTTACACTGACGCATCGTAAACCACGTGCCCACGTGTATGACTTGCTGACAGTTCACAATAGGAGTTGAATTGGCTCGAGCCTTCGCGTCGAGAAGACGGAGAACAGTTAGGGCGTGTTGAGTACGCCTCCCGTGTTCCTCTCCGATGATGTCTTTGTTAGATCACGCTGATCACCATACTTAACGGTTCCTATACGCCGCGACAGAGATGTAAATGTGCATCCTGCTGGCAGATAGATAAGGCTGTTCGCTCGCTCCTCTATGCGCGACTAGTTGAATGCATTTGATTAGGGCTTGAGTGACGTAACTGATCGCAATTGCGTTGGCTCTGTCGCTTAAAAAGGGAGTTGATTGTACCGCACCACGGACAAACACTCAACCATTCGTGATTACCCTTTTAAACATTTTTTATCCTGCCGCGCTTGTTGTTTATTCACGGACTTTTCCCGTGCGCCTGGGCGGTCGCGATTGGCCATTCACTGGAATTTGTTGGAACGATCAATGCGTTCGTCGGACGATGGCGTTGCGACGTTAATATTACTGACGCTCGTTGTTCAAAGCTTGGACACATACTGGTTTTGCACTCCAACTTCACCTTTTTACACAGAAAGTGTTTTTAACCCTCGTACGTTCCTCGTGGTAAACATTAGAGGTACCCATTCCACGTGTATTGAAAATACTAGAGCTCGAACTTTTACCCGGGTATCCGAGTACTCATGAGATAGCCGAGTACAGTAATGTCGCGATAGTTGCCGCAAGAGCTGTACACGATAGTTGCCGCAAGAGCTGTACACGATAGTTGCCGCAGTACCTACCCATTCCACCAGCTGTTAATGCTGCGCCGGCCCGCAGGGCGGCGATGTTTGATGTCGGCTCGGGTATATCGGTGTGAACACCACTACATTGACACCATGAATCGAATTTTCAAACCGTTTAATTTGCATTATTTTTTAATGAGATTCTACTGGCATATTCCTGGCAATATTCTGATTAAAACAAGACCAAACACGGTATAATTTGGCCCATCAATAATGTCTTCAAAGTTGTCGGACGGCTGTACGCGAAAGTTGCCGTAGTGCCTATTAGTGAATTTCCTACTCAATATTCATTATTTTTTAATGAGATTTTACTGGCTTATTCCTGGCAAAATTCACTAGTAGGCACTACGGCAACTTTCGCGTACAGCCATTCGACAACTTTCAAGACATTACTGATGGGCCAAATTACACCGTGTTTGGTCTTGTTTTAATCAGAATATTGCCAGGAATAAGACAGTAAAATCTCATTAAACACTAATGGAGAATAAAGTATTTTTAATTGGCATTGCATTGTGCGAACACGTGGGCCTTTAAACTGTGCCGGCGACGGCGACGCGCTCGGCCACGCGATCATTCTGTCCTTATCTATGTTCGGCTTTCGATTGATGTCTCGGAGTGGTAGACTGTAGGGGCCAGTCATAAATCAAATGACAAGCAGTTGTCTTGGAAGTTGTCGCTCCAGAGAACAGCTCCTGCGGCAACTATCGCGACATTACTGTATACAGGTACACGGGTATCTCATAAGACAGCCGTGTCCCTGGGTACCCGAGTATCTCGTGAGGTCTCACAACTGGTTACGAGAACTACTCCGAGAGAGTATTTTCCAGGCATTACTTTCCAAGCATAATTTAAAAAAAAAATTTTTTTTAAATTAAAAAAGAATTTTTTTTAAATAAAAATGAAATATATATAATTACGTTTGTTTACTCGGTGGAAAATTTCCATCCTCTCGTATAAATTGCATTGTTGAATGAACTTCTTTCGAAAAAAACTAAAAAATCTAAAAAACTACTTGACCTATATGGACCAAAATCTAATCAGCTCTAAGTTACGACGGGGCACATCGATTGCATCATTCATCATTCTGATCGCATTGTCACTTTTTCAGAAAACGTTAACGAAAAATTTGATAACATAAAAACGGCCATACATAAAAATAGTCTAAAACGACTCGAATGACCATGAAACGTGAAGATCTGCTAAAAAATCGATTTTCGATTTTCGGGGTAATTACTGTAACTTCCCTATGAATCGGGAAGTTGAAACACCGAAACGGTGAAAGTATTGACATGAAAAGTGGATCCTGGAGTTCTGATGCGAGGCACGCGAGTGAAAGAAACCGCGGCGAACCATTCAGAGGGAGAGTTTTGTCGAAAACGAGTTCCGCCCACGTGCACAATTAGGAGCGCGCGAATTAACTTCCCCCTCCCCCCGCCAGGCCCAGATGCAGACGACGGAAATAATGTATCGGGTGGTAGGTGGCAAACGCGTGTGGCCGTTCGTGAAATAAAGAAGAAATTCGGGAACAGCGGAGCGGGTTTCTGGGAGAGCTAGCGGTTGTCTCGTTGAACCCACGAACGGGGCACCATAGATCATTTCTCAAATCTCTGCTGGCCCGCAAAACGTAGCGGCGGCTGGAACTCGTGTACGAGCAAGGGGGCAAGGCGGCGAGGCGTCCGAGTGCTTGCCGTTTATTCATAAATCAGGGAGGTCCGCCGACACAAAAGATCGCCCCGGCCGTCGGCGTAACCATGGCAAATCGTGACCATCGATTATCCCGATAATGTCATAATCCGCCGGTACGGACGAGAGTGTATTTCGCGCGGGCAGAAATTTGTGACCGCCCTCACCTTGTCTGGGATTATTTTCTGCCCGGGCGACCGCTCGTCGAACTCCTCTCCACTCGCGGGCTCGATGAAGCAATAACCCGCGAATTTGCTCTGCAAGATCGTTCCGCAAGACGAACCGGTTGGTTTCCGACGTGGAAGTCGAGGACAAACACGGCTTTTACGATTCTAACCGAATTTTTTGCTCCTCTCGTCGGGCATTCTAGATTTATCACGCGGCGATAGAAGATCTTCGGCGAGAAAACGATGGCATGTTTCCGCAAAAATAGAGAATGGAGGACTGCATCGATGAAATATGAATTCCAATCTTGATAATATCTCTTGCCATGATCTACATTGTTCAGATTTGTATGCTTAACTAAATGTATCTTCCCTGGGATTAATTTGTTAACCTGTTTGTTAATTGTATATTTACAGTTACATTTATTAAAATGAGAAAATATTTTATTTTATTTGCATTGCTTCATATTACATTAATAATCTTGCTATTATAGTACTTCTGCGAATATTTTTATTATCTATCATATTATTTATTTATTAAAGTTATTCATTACATTATTATATATTCTGGCTATATTTTATAATTTCTTGTTTACATTGTTTCTTATTCATATCATATCGATAATCTATAAAGGTTGTAATTACTTCCACTTATATTGTGGTCACATTGAAAATAATATAATATACAGGGTGTCCCACATAAATGATAACACCTAAATATCTTTCGTATTTACAGTCCTATCAGAAAACTTCAGAGGACAAAGTGACGCTATTGCAGGGGGGCTATATAATAATGAAGAAAAAAATTTTTTATGTCGTGTTTTTAAATGAAATTGCAATGTCACCGATGTTTTTTTAAATGGAATAGTATATTTTTTGCGATAGCGTGATAGATAATAAAAAACTGAATTTAGTGGATACCACCTTTTTGACCTTGAAATGACCTTGAGCAAGAATAATCATGTTGAAGCGGATGAAATGTGGAAGTTTAAAACTTACGTGTTTCAGCAAAGATGGCGCGTTGTTTACGTCGGGTTGACCTTTACATATCATGTCAAGGTCATTTCAATTTCATTTACATATCATCCATCGGATAGTTGATTAATAGTTAACTGATGAAATATCGAAATGAAATACGGAATCAAAACTTTATGCATATTGAAAAAAATGTAAATTGAGTTTTTGTTGAGATATACTTCTGTCATTTCTCCATCTCAGCTCTCTGTGTCTCTCTCCCTCCTTATTATAATTTATAGATAGATCGTGTGACGATTAACTTCAATTGATTAAATCAGTCTCCGATTTTTCCATGATTTCTTTTTTAATTAACGAATGTTGATTAAAAATAATTATTAACTTCATGAATCGATTGAATCAATTTTTCAATAATTACCCTTTTTAATCGTATACATGAATCAATCAAATTATTTTCTATTGCATAAAACCACGTCAGATCGAATTTATTTCTAAGATTTCCTCTTAGAAATATTCAAAAATGCCAGGATGTCAAATTCGACAGAATTCAGTGCAATATTGATTTCTTTTGGGTGTGCGAAGGCTGTTCCCATTAAAGAATAAATTTCATTTAATTCCATTTTCTAAAAATTTGTTTATAAAAATGGGAGATTGCGTATACACTCGCAGTCTATTTATCACTATAACCAGAGTTGGGCAAAAATTGTATGTACGTAAAAATGTTTGCCCAACTGCGACTATAACCATATAATAAATAGTAGTGCAAGGGGTTAATTGATATGGCACATGAGCGGCTCACGTTGCGCACCAACACGTATGCATTTTTGAGCAACCTTTTCTCGTAGAAAATCAATTTTCCCCAGTTAGCATCTCCAACAAGTCCCTTCGGGTACATGTGCGAGGCGGAACAGTCTGTAGAAGGTATCGTTTGCTAACTCGTTCCTCCAGGGTCCCGAGGAGGCACCGGTGTTTCACGCGAGCACTGCTTTTGTTTCGAACGTCCCGCCTGGTTGTCTGCCGATTAACGAAATCGATATGATCTTGTAAATTGCAGGCCGTTTCTCGGCATCGACCTTTTCCTCGTTTTTTCATCAGTCTACTCTCTCTCTCTCTCTCTCTCTCTCTCTCTCTCTCTCACTCTCTCCCTCTCCCACTCTTTCTCTCTGTATATCTGCCAAGGTCAAGCGCGGTAATTGTAAACATTGTCTAAAAGAGCCACGCAAACATATTCACGCTAATCGCATTCTTGGAGCAGGTCCGTCTAAAAATAATACGAGCCAATAGTCGATCGACGTGGTTACCACCTCGGCGTCGTTTACGATCCCGTTTTTCCACGGCCGCGATTTATACGATCGGGTATCTGTCAAGACGTTCCTTTGCCGGCTGCAAGAAACGATCCGATCGGATGCACAAATAATAGCGTCATAAAAGTTGTGTTGCATTCCGCCACACATAGGAATTCAGGTGAATGGGGCTGTCGACTATTTCGCAAAAATGATCGTTCTTCCTACTTACCAACAGTTCCATACAGAGAGGGAGAGTCTCTTATAGCGCTTTGAATTTCTTTGTGAACGAAGAAATTATTTCTTTTATTCTGGGTTATTTATAAAGTAACGATATTAATGACTATTTTGCAAAAGATATTGTGCTTCCTAATTACTAATAGTTCTATATTTATAGAGGGAGAGAGGGAGAGAAATAATAATGCTTTATTTCTTTTACTTTGGGTTATTTATAAAGTAACGATATTATTAACTATTTCGCAAAAAATATCGTGTTTCCTACTTACTAATAGTTCTATATTTATAGAGGGAGAGGGTATCGTAGCGCCTTGAACTTTTCCATAAATAAACTCAAAAATAATAATGCCTTATTTCATTTACTTTGGGTTATTTATAAAGTAACGATGTTATTAACTATTTTGCAAAAAATATTGTGCTTCCTACTTACTAGTAATTCTATATTTATAGGGGGAGAGGGTATCTTAGCGCCTTGAACTTTTTTATAAATAAATGAAAAAATATAATACTTTATTTCTTTTATCACCAGTTATTTATGAAGTAACGATATTACTCACTATTTTGCAAAAAATATTGTGCTTCTTAATTGCTAATAGTTCTATATTTATAGGGGGAGAGGGTATCTTAGCGCCTTGAACTTTTCTATAAATAAATGAAAAAATATAATACTTTATTTCTTTTATCACCAGTTATTTATGAAGTAACGATATTACTCACTATTTTGCAAAAAATATTGTGCTTCCTAATTGCTAATAGTTCTATATTTATAGGGGAGAGGGTATCTTAGCGCCTTGAACTTTTCTATTAATAAATGAAAAAATATAATACTTTACTTCTTTTATCACCAGTTATTTATGAAGTAACGATATTACTAACTATTTTGCAAAAAATATCGTGCTTCCTAATTACTAATAGTTCTATATTTATAGGGGGAGAGGGTATCTAAGCGCCTTGAACTTTTCTATAAATAAATGAAAAAATATAATACTTTATTTCTTTTATCACCAGTTATTTATGAAGTAACGATATTACTCACTATTTTGCAGAAAATATTGTGCTTCCTACTTACTAATAATTCTATATTTATAGGGGGAGAGAGTATCTTAGCGCCTTGAACTTTTCCATAAGTAAACGTAATTACAGTAACTTCCCTATAAATCGGGAAGTTACAAATAATAATGCCCTATTTCTTTGATCTCCAGTTATTTATAAAGTAACGATATTGTTAATTATTTTGCAAAAAATATCGTGCTTCCTACTTACTAATAGTTTTATATTTATTGAGGGTGAGAGTATCTTAGCGCCTTGAACTTTTCCATAAATAAACGAAAAAATAATAATGCCTTATTTCTTTGATCTCCAGTTATTTATAAAGTAACGATATTATTAACTATTTCGCAAAAATTACCGTGCTTCCTACTTACTCACAGTTCTTTAAAAAAGGGGGGTTCCCTAGCGCCTTGAAGCTTTTCACCTTGTAGTTACAAATTGGAGTAATAACTTTTATATTAATAGCCTCCATTACACTAACAGTTCATTCTGACTGTCGCTGAACGCAAAAATAGGTGACCGCGGGAAAGTATTGTCTTTATCAAGAGGTTTATTAAAATCTGATAACTTTTTAAGACTTGAATGTACTACGCGTATTGTACTACTCGTATTGTTTAATGAATAATTACTCATCTATAGCGTAAAGAAGTAGGTACAGTGCATCACCCCACTGTTTTTAGATTCATACAATGAAAAATTTGATTCTTGACATATGTAGAAAAATTTATGATGACATATGATGAGTAGACAGTGGATTTTATGTATATTTAACGAAAGTGAGTAGGTGTAATTTAGAATTGTAAGACAAATTAGAAAAGAATTTAAATACACTGTTGTATTATTTTCACAATATGTTAAACATATTACGAGACAAAATAAATTATTATTTCACAACGGGTTGTTGCAATTACGCTAGAAATGTTTAATTTTGCATAAAGATCCGCTGTGCAATGATGAGATATAGGTTTTCATTTTGACGAGAGGATAAAAAACGGAGTCTTTCTTTCGGCCCCGCCAGTATCTAAAAATTTCAAAAATTGACCAATATTATTATTTGCGAATGTACTCTCTATCGTGTGACGTACGATTTTTTCTTTTCCTTCTGCAATTCGTTTTGACAATATGAAAAAAAACATATCTGGTCTAAAGCCTGTGTTTTTCTTGTTAAATACTGTAACTTGAAGACTTGATTGAAAACGTCGCGGATTTCGTACGTCATACGATAGAGAATGCGATCAAAAGTAATAATATCGATCAACTTTTAATTTTCAGATACTATCGGAGCCGAAATCACTGACGCCAGTGCGCCTTATCCTACCTAACCCAAACACATGGAGACGGAGTAGATCATTGAATTCGTCTTCGCGTCAGCTATAAAACTGAGCGATGAAAAATACCATGATCCGTTTAACGAAGCCAAGGTGAGCTTGAAATCTCGAAAATTTCCAGATTTATAAAATATTATTTACGTACGAACGTCCAGCGCACATTTGCAAAGTTCCTCTCTTAACATTAGAAACAAATGCTGCAAATAATTCTAAAGTTCTTTTCGAAAGTGACAATAAAGTAAAAGTTGAATTGATTGAGTTTAGATACTTGCAGTTAGATTCTGTCGAAGAATAACATCTATTCTCAACAGTTCACGATGAAAGTAAACTGAGGAGAGAGAAACAAAAATTATTTGTTCAAAAAATAATATAACTATTAACTTCCGTCAAATGATATTTACAATTATATTACTTCCAAATATAAACCGACGCAATGTTGTACAAAATTTTTACACTGTGTATTCAATTTGCAATTTCTTAATAATTGCTCTTCTTATTATCCGTCAATTGATATTTATTTCTACTTGATACAAATGGAATCTGTATAATGCATACGTCATGAAATATTTGCATAAAGGCACGAATTGGCACTTTAGATAAAATGTAACATTCAGACTACGGACCTTTATGCATTTATATAGCATAATTGAATAGATGAAATTCAAAGTTGTGAAATTTTAAAAATTAAAGATATCAATATGATTTCTCCTCTATTAAAATCATTAAGGGAAGAAATAACAATCAATTTGATACAAATCGAAATCTGTATAGTGCCTACGTTCTCAAAAAAGTTACATAAAGGCACGAATTGGCACTTTAGATAAAATGTAATATTTAGACTACGGACTTCTATGCATTTATATAGCATAATTGAATAGATAAAATTCAAAGTTGTGAAATTTTAAAAATTAAAGATGTCAATATGATTTCTCCTCTATTAAAATCATTAAGGGAAGAAATAACAATCAATTTGATACAAATCGAAATCTGTATAGTGCCTACGTTCTCAAAAAAGTTACATAAAGGCACGAATTGGCACTTTGGATAAAATGTAATATTTAGACTACAGACTTTTATGCATTTATATAGCATAATTAAACAGATGAAATTCAAAGTTATGAAATTTTAAAAATTAAAGAAGTCAATTAGATTTCTCCTCTATTAAAATCATTAAGAGAAGAAACAACTTTCGATTTAGTTTCTATTTCTTGCAATTGCAGCAGACAATTTTTATTTTGCATAAAGATCCGCAGTCTAGTAGTTATAGTTAGAATTGAGGGGAATACAGTTACCCCCTCTCTGTCATTATTGGACTAGTCACGTGACATTGTGACGCATGCCTGGCAGACGGAACGCGTCACGTGACCGGGCTGTGGCGGAAGTAGAAGGAGTAAGGTACAGTGAGAAAGAAGTCTTGATCTGGCAACACTGAAATAACAAATAAAAAACTGAAATTCTATTTTGAATTCGAATATTTCTACGATCTATAATTGCACAACGGTTTGTAATTGTTTAGTAATCGTTGTTTGACAAAATACGAGTTAAATAATCCGTAGATAATTTTGATGAAGGTAGTTTTATTGTGGTGCACCTACGATCGAAATTCGCGCGAAACTTGACGGAATTTAATCAGAAGTGAGTTAGGAAGCGTGCGAGAAACCACCGTATCACAGCTCACAGCTGACGAGACGCGCGGTCGGGTTTGCTCTGGGCAGTCTTGTCCCTGAAGGTAAACGAGTCACATTATTGCGGGCCCCGGCCGTGAAACTGAAGAGGAGTAATTACTGCGGCACAGGCTTGCCGTGCTCGCCTTGCTAATTAATGAAGAAACGAACGTAAGGGACCGCAGCTAATCGTGGTACTCGATTCATCAAATTGCTCCTCGTGTGAGAGCTGAAGCGCGCCGTAGCCTGAATCGTAAGGAAACGGTCCAGAGAAATTATTATTGAATATTTCGCGATTTCTCTCTCTCTCTCTCTCTCTCTCTCTCTCTGTGTGTGTGTGTGTGTGTGTGCGTGTGTGTGGCGCGTAAACCTTATATGCATAGTAGAAATTTCAATTTCATTCGAACCAGTGAATGATTTCTAATTCTAGAAACCTCGAGAAAACAGTCTTCGATGATGCGAATAAAATTAAAGATTATTTTAACAAGCAAATTTTGTGAACATTAACTGTATATTCATACAGTGAACCATAAAAGTTTTAAATTTTTTAATTTTCATTATAGGCTCTAATAATAAAGTTATCAAGGGTGCCCCTTTTACTTTCTCATGTAATTTTCAGCAATTGCAATTTTTTCGAAATCTTGTTTACATGTTTTTTGCATGATCATAAAAAAATACTGTTTGAAGTGCGTTCAAATACTTTCGTGGATCACTGCATGTGATTTGAATGGTACTGTTTCTATTACAAATTAGCAATCAGTGTACAATTCCATAAGCTGATTTGCTAGCTTGAGCATCGACATTAACTCTATAATACTAATTTGTATTACTTTCTAAAAAGATCAAGACTGCATCAAGTCATTGCACGATTACTTTTACAAAATAAAGTAAAATAAAATAAATAAAGTACAAAATAAAGTAAAATAAAAGAAATAAAGTACAAAATAAAGTAAAATAAAAGAAATAAAGTACAAAATAAAGTAAAATAAAAGAAATAAAGTACAAAATAAAGTAAAATAAAGTTGCCTGGCCAACGAGAACACACAAAAAAATGAAAGATTATTTTAACAAGTAAGTTTTGTTAACATTAACTGTATATTCATACAGTGAACCATAAAAGTTTTTAATTTTTTAATTTTCATTACAGGCTCTAATAATGAAGTTATCAAGGGTGCCCCTTTTACTTTCTCATGTAATTTTCAGCAATTGCAATTTTTTCGAAATCTTGTTTACATGTTTTTTGCATGATCATAAAAAAATACTGTTCGTTCAAATACTTTCGTGGATCACTGCATGTGATTTGAATGGTACTGTTTCTTTTACAAATTAGCAATCAGTATAGAATTGCATAAGCTGATTTTGCTAGCTTGATACATCGACATTAACTCTAGAATACTAATTTGTATTACTTTCTAAAAAGATCAAGACTGCATCAAGTCATTGCAAGATTAATTTTACAAAATAAGGCTGAATAAGTAAACCTCCTACAAGAGTGTCCCAAAAAATATTGTTAAAAATTAGGAACTCCAGGTGGTTGATGTGAGAATGATCGACAATTTTGCCTGGCCAATGAGAAGACACAAAAAAATGAAAGATTATTTTAACAAGTAAGTTTTGTTAGCATTAACTGTATATTCATACAGTGAACCATAAAAGTATTATTGAACGCACTTTGAAACAGTATAACTTTTTGATAATTGTATCAAACAACCTGATGTTTTGTAAGCAATTAGAAGCATTGGTTTCAAATTATCATTGAATATTTTCGCTATTTCTGCGGTATGTACCTTATACAGTGACTCCCACTAATATTCGGACACTCATAAAAAGACTTTAATTGTTTTGATATTGTACTATACGATTTGTGAACTTTTATGGAAACCTAGAGCAAGTAGTTTGCTACAGGATGTGGAAAAACATTTTTTCGAAAATTGCAATTGATCGGAGTTGTAGAAAAAATATTGAAATATACAAAATTAATCTATTGTTCGATTATAATCGATTCGATTAAATTCAATATTAGTATGTTTCAGTTTGTTTATAATAACCGTTGGTTACTTGTTTAATGTACTGTTCCACTTTCTAATTCGAGTGATCCTCACTTGACGTTTAACATTTAACCATAAAGGTGTGTTTTCTTCGAGCTCGTAATTTCATTTGCCATCATTAATAAAACTTCGTTTAATTAATTCTGTTTATCTAATTAATAATTCTAATAGGTTATGGGCCCAGTTAAAGTTATTTTAAAACTAACTGTGGTCTAAACTAAATGTAAATAGTAAACGTTGTTCGCGAATTAGTAAACAGTAAAAGTTGTTCGCGAATCGTGAGTTTGTGACAAACCAGAAAAATTAATTAAGAATAATGGCAATAACAAATGGAACATTGAAAAGAAATATTAAAGTGTCTGATGGAGAAGGATACAGTGTCTGGAAGTTTCGTGTACGAGTACATATACAAAATTAATTTCGTTGTAGAATAGATTTAATTTTGAGGGGGCGTATTGAAATATACAAAATTAATCTATTGTTCGATTATGAATCTGGACAGATATCGTTTTTTTAGAGCGTCCGAATATTAATGGGAGTCGCTGTAAATAGTAAGATGGCGTCTCTCAGACCCCGACAAATGAATTTCATAAATAGCCTCGTCTTTAATAAATTAAGGAAAAATAATAACACAGGATAAAGAGTAAACAAAATGATTTAATTTTATTCATATAAAAATCATGAATCTGGACAGATATCGTTTTTTTAGAGCGTCCGAATATTAATGGGAGTCACTGTGAATAGTAAGATGGCGTCTCTCAGACCCCGACAAATGAATTTCATAAATAGCCTCGTCTTTAATAAATTGAGGAAAAATAATAACACAGATAAAGAGTAAACAAAATGATTTAATTTTATTCATATAAAAATCACGAATCTGGACAGATATCGTTTTTTTAGAGCGTCCGAATATTAATGGGAGTCACTGTAAATAGTAAGATGGCGTCTCTCAGACCCCGACAAATAAATTTCATAAATAGCCTCGTGTTTAATAAATTAAGGAAAAATAATAACACAGGATAAAGAGTAAACAAAATGATTTAATTTTATTCATATAAAAATCACGAATCTGGACAGATATCGTTTTTTTAGAGCGTCCGAATATTAATGGGAGTCACTGTAAATAGTAAGATGGCGTCTCTCAGACCCCGACAAATAAATTTCATAAATAGCCTCGTGTTTAATAAATTAAGGAAAAATAATAACACAGGATAAAGAGTAAACAAAATGATTTAATTTTATTCATATAAAAATCACGAATCTGGACAGATATCGTTTTTTTAGAGCGTCCGAATATTAATGGGAGTCACTGTAAATAGTAAGATGGCGTCTCTCAGACCCCGACAAATAAATTTCATAAATAGCCTCGTGTTTAATAAATTAAGGAAAAATAATAACACAGGATAAAGAGTAAACAAAATGATTTAATTTTATTCATATAAAAATCACGAATCTGGACAGATATCGTTTTTTTAGAGCGTCCGAATATTAATAGGAGTCACTGTAAATAGTAAGATGGCGTCTCTCAGACCCCGACAAATGAATTTCATAAATAGCCTCGTGTTTAATAAATTCGGGAAAAATAATAACACAGATAAAGAGTAAACAAAATGATTTAATTTTATTCATATAAAAATTATGAATCTGGACAGATATCGTTTTTTAGAGCGTCCGAATATTAATGGGAGTCACTGTAAATAGTAAGATGGCGTCTCTCAGACCCCGACAAATGAATTTCATAAATAGCCTCGTCTTTAATAAATTAAGGAAAAATAATAACACAGGATAAAGAGTAAACAAAATGATTTAATTTTATTCATATAAAAATCATGAATCTGAACACGCTGAGACCCCGCATTACCTTGCGAAGGTTATTTTCCTAGTTTGTATTATTACATAAAATATTGCTAAAGATCGTGTGCATAAAACAGTGACACCACGTGGCCAGTTCGTTGAAAAGAATATGAAATTAACGCAATCAATATTTTTCTTCGTCGACGCGTGTGCACGTAAATTCTTGCATGATCACTACAGGAAGAACAATCAAGAGATTGCATTAATACCGTACAACACACGCGACGCCGAAATTACCATGAAAAGGGAACATTCACGAAAAGGTCGTTATGTTTGTAGAACGATATTAGTTCGAAGGATTAATATGCCGGTGGTTAAAGTCGATACATCAAAACCACGCGAGAGTGCAAGTGAAGAAGCCTGTAATCGAACGATTACTATCTGCTCGAATTGCTTGGTCCCTCGATCCTATCCCATCGCTTGGAAAATATAAGCTACGATTTCTGTTTTTTCGTTCTGTTTCGTTTCGTTTCGTGGATCGGTTAACAGGAGGAAGATTTATCGCTCGGTGAAACGAGTTATTCCTGGTCGCGTACGATGGAAACGGGGGTGAAGATTCCGAAGATGGATGGCGTTGCCGCCATTTTTAGCGGGTCTCAAGGCCCCCTTCGAACGGTTTCTTCGGCTAATTTTTCAGTGATAACCGGGAAAGTTAATCAACGTGTTACAACCTCGAGATTAAGTTATTACATTGACGTACATACTGTGTGTTTATGTCGCTTAGGTTGCTTACGATTATCGCGTCAACGTCTCGGTATTTATGCTCTGTGTTACTTTATTTAAATAGTTTCACGCGCGCGCAAACGTGCACCCTCTTCCAATACATCGTGGAGACCACGGTGTCACGAAAATGCAACAGAGTAATCAACAAGTGTGCAATAACGTTCCCTACTAACAACCTCGTGAATAAATACTTGATCATTAACATTGTTTCGAGCGAGCACAATATTTAACCATTCTTTCTGTTTTAATCCTTGTTTATATCGGCAGAAACCGGATTAAATGTAGACCGGGTGAAGAGATTTTGATTTTAATTCAATGGTACACGTAACGACCTTACCGCGAAAGCAGTGGCAAAATGTTGAAACATAAATTTCGTTTTAAGCCGTGTGCACTGTCCGGGTGTTTGTCATTTTTCATATTTTTGCATACTAAATCGGATTAACATGTATGAACGGTTGATGATTAATCAATTTATATATGTATAGACACAAGAAAAACAATCTGCTTTTAGGTCAACATGGCTCGATCGAAGCTCGATTTATTGGTAATAAATATTAACGTATTGATTGCCTGCTGGTCGTATGTGAATCACATTATTACTTTGTTCAGAGGCACCATTAAAAATTGCTGTAACATTTTTTTAAAATTTATTAAGCATTGAAATCCTTCTGGGTTTATTATGCTTTACATGAATAGTATTAGTAAATACAGTAGTATCAAATACATTATTCAAAATATTGATTAAATATTGTTTTATATTATCACAAGGACAAAGGCAAGCCATGGTATACTGTACTTGGATTATCTAGAGATTTTTTGGTTTTTGTTAATTGATGTCGTGCCAATCACTATAATTTAAACGGTTCATTAGCAAGGGTTAACTTTATAGCTAACAATGCTTGGCAAAGACCTAAATCATGCTGTATGGCAATGCTCAGATTATGAAAACGAACGTAATACACTAGAAACAAAGCTCTCAGTAATACATACTTCTTATGTAAATCTGATATAAGGTAAAGGTACTAGTAGTTGACCATGAACGAGTAGTTGACCATTTTATAGAAAAACATAAAAAATAAGATTTTTATAAGCTGTACACTTTTGATGAAAGTGAACCTCGGATGCCATACCATTTGTTGGTTAAATTTCTCTAATACTATTCTCTATTAACTTGCAACGTCTACTCTGTTCTTCGATAAAACTTTTTATGGAATTGATTTGTTTTATTTCTAATTTCGTTCTTTAATTGTAACTTGTGCTGGAAATTGTCGAAACTAAATGATAGTAAAATGATCCCCAACATTATTGCTTTATAAAGATTATTTTTCGCGATCGCAAATTGTTGTTAGACAAATAGAAATTGATGTTATCGGCGCCCAGGTTCGATCATTATTGCTTTAACCCTCTTTCTAGTACAAGTGGTCAACTACTAACGAATAGGTCAATTACTAAATTTTTAATTTTTATGAGTGGTCAACTTCTGAAACAATTGCTGAATTTCTAAATATGTTTCTGAAATTTGTATAAGTAAACTTTTTTAAAAAAGTGGCCTTGGTACATAATTTAGAAGACTTCAAGAGTGTCTTCAGACCTCGACTCTCACTATATTTGATGACAGAGTGAATGGTTACTATTGTTCGCGTGGAAAACTTCTCTTAACTGGTCAACTACTAGTACCTTTACCTTAAAAGGTCTGAAAATAATTTATAATTTTCTCAAACAATGTTCCGTAAGAATTTAAAAACAATGTAACTCCAATTTAATGTAAGCCAAATGTAATAATACTGTATTTATAAACCTCTTGATTTAAAGCAATAATAATTAATTAATTAGTTAGGTATTACGTTGGAACACGAAAGTTCGTAGCGTTTTCAAATCTCAAATTTCAAAGATATTTATTTCGTGAATAAACCTGTGGGTTTATTGAACAACATAATCAGTTACCTAAGAATTGACAAAAAGTAATTGAAGAGGATGGAAAATATGTTACTGAACAAATCTATGTTTAAATATCCTAATTTTATCTTTGAGTTTTAATTTAAAAATTGTCGTTCCAACCAAATATTATTTCAATTTCGTATCCATAAAATTTGAGAAAGTCGCAGGGAACGGAAATATTCTAGGTCGGAAGAAACGTTTAATTTTGCTAGTTAAAATAGCTCCGAATGCAAAGGGTTAAAAAGTACTGTGTTTATTCCGCCATCCATGATAAATTTTCTTTTCTATCGATCGTAAATTGGTTTAAAAAGTACACTTTGTTGGAATATCTGAGGATCTCTAGTTAGATTTCTGGGATGTTAAAGAATTTTTTAATAGATCTTTTCAAAAGTTTTTTGTGTGTCCCTTGTGTTTAATGAAAGTTCTAAAAGAACTTAATTTCATTTGTTTTCCAATATTTAATTATGTTCCACCCCTCCGACCATCTTGAAACTTTTGTATATATTAGATAGATAACAGAACATTGTTGTTGAATTTTTTGAAAGTGGTCACTCGAAGGGTTGTTTGCAATTTCCACCCCTAAAAGTTAATAATTTTTTTCTACCCTTAATAATATGATCACAAATGTGGAAAAATATATGATATGAAAGAAGCTAATAAGTTTGAGTATTTTCGTTTTTTCCATCTGAATATCTTGATTAGCAACCGAGGAAAAAATGATACAGATAAAGGTATTTACCCTTAGATTATCCTTATATGAAGGGGTAGTGAGTTAAAATTTTAGGGGATTATCTTTCAACCTAAAACCATTATTTTCCAAATATTACCAATACAATTGAAATTTTTACAATTTCCACCCCTAAAAATTTAATGATTTTTTTCTACCCTTAATAATATGATCACAATTGTGGAAAAAATATATGATATGAAGGACATAAGTACGAGTATTTTCGTGTTTTTAAAATCTGAATATCTTAATTAACAACCGAGAAAAAAATGATATAATTAAGGGTATTTACCCTCATATAATCCTTATATGAAGGGTTAGCGACTTGAAATTTTCAGGGGTTATCTTTCAATCTAAAACCAATGTTTTCCACACAATTTCAATAAAAATCCAGGGGGGGTCGGTTCACTATTCTTAGTCTGCTAGACCCTTTAGCAGAACGGTCAAGTCTGCAGCGGTGGTTATTTCAGTGGACAAATCGGGGATGATGAACGGCCAGGCGATCTTTTAGCAGGCGCCAGGGAGCAGATGCACAACAACGGCCACGTGAAACACGGGAGAGTCCCGCTTATGTAAATTCGAGAATGGAGGCACGAAAGGGGTCGTAGAGCGTGGCCAGGGAGATATGGCATTGTGAGAGCAGTGCGGACGAGAATCTATAAAAATTCCAAACATCTTATTCCTTTCTTGAAACGTGAATTTACGGCCCTGAATAGCGGCAGGCGGTCTTGACGCCCGGTCAAGATTAATACACCGAAAAGACAAAAAGATCGATCGCGCTGGGAAACGGTCCCTGTAGAGGTAACATGGGGGGTTGCGGGGAGAAAATGAAGATACCGAAATTAGAATTCGAAGTCTCTCCGTTGAAACAACTGGCCGAGGATTAATCACGAGCCCCGAGCGCCGCGTCGTTTGCGCGAATGCTGCTTGTTGCTCGTTTAGAAACATCCCTTGCGAATCACGCTTCAGCGAACCCTACAATTAATAGAATGTACGCGTGACATTCTACACTTGACGATCGCGGAACGTATCATTAAGCCTACCAGCCAATGCTACTCTATTTCTTTGTAATAAACTTGTAATAAACTTGTAATAGCTATAAATTTGAAACACGTTCCCCGGCTTTTCTCCTTTTGCAGACGCCGCGCGCCGAGAATGTTGAGGAACGCGGGCAAACACCATTCAAATAGGCTTTCGTGTTTCTTACTGATAAATACTGAATTTAATGATAGACTACTTACTTCTTGCTCGGGGAAATTTCCTTGGGTCATTCGTTCTGTAAATGTTTCACACATTTTTAACACTGAACCTACCACGAGGGGTCAAATGAACCATTTTAGATTTTTTATTTGGAAATAATTGAAATTTCAAAGGTGTTTTCATGTGGGAATTTATGGAATATGTTTTTTGACTCTAGTGTATATTGCAGTAAAAATTGCACTAAATATAAATTTAATCTTGTTAGTTTTATAATAGTACATAAGCCACTTTTGGTAGTCGGTAGGTTTAGTGTTTAAGTTACTAGATATTTCAAAAATGGGCTATTTAGAAATTTTTTTTTTTTTAATAATAGTTTAACAGTTTGTTAATAATACTAGTATACACATCAGCCACTTTTGGTAGTCGGTAGGTTTAGTGTTTAGGTTACTGGATATTTCAAAAATGGGCTATCTAGAGATTTTTTTTTTTAATAATAGTTTAACAGTTCGTTAATAATACTAGTATATACATCAGCCACTTTTGGTAGTCGGTAGGTTTAGTGTTCAAGTTACTAGATATTTAAAAAATGGGTTATCTAGTGATTTTTTGGTTTTTGTTGGGAATTTATTGAATATATTTTTTGACTCTAGTATTATATTGCAATAAAAATTGCACAAAATTATATTGCAGTAAAAATTGCACAAAATATAAATTTAATCTTGTTATTTTTATAATAGTATATACCTCAGTCACTTTTGGTAGTCGGTAGGTTTAGTGTTTAAGTTACTAGATATTTCAAAAATGGCGGAGTTGGGCAGTCAACTCAAATTTCGTGATTGTTAGAAACTCTTCAGTGACCTCACAGCACTTGATATACGTGTATAATCTTCCAGACTGAATACTTTAAAGAGTTTCTAGAATTTTTCAAGAAATAGGTTCTTATATATGTGTACTTCTTTGTTTCGAATTTTACTTTACAATTATTACAATTAATTTAGCAATATTATATGCGTAATGAGAATTGGAATTATTTAATTTAATTCACTGTATCAACTTTGTTTTCATTTGATCATTTAGAAAATGGCATCCTAACATCAAGAACATTTATAAACACTGATATTATTCAGACTTTCTATTTCCTTTGATAAAGTGTAGTAAATTATTGATTCATGCTAGATATAGTAAATTATTGATTCATGCCTGTGTTATTTTTGATAAAATTATTTTAATTCATAATTAAACACCTCTAAATTTTATTAAAACATTCTCTAATCCATTTAATTAAATTAACAATTTAATATTACCCTTCCTAAAAGTTAAATTCGAGAATAATAAAATATTTCTCACTAACTTTCAATTACATAACTACCCCTTCAATTTTATTAAAATATCCTCTAACCCATATTTAAAACATTAAGAAATTACATGTTACGTGTAAATTTAAAGTTTAATGAGATAGATATTTTGGTTATTCATAGTAAGCATGACTAACGCTTTAAAACTAACTAAACTGCAGCTTGTTATGCAATCTAAAATAAAAATTGTCTGCATCAAGCGATGGGAGGCAAATACACACTTAATTCTTCCTTAAATAATTTTAACACGTTGGAAGCAGTATATCTATATTCATCAATGATCGTAATTGTTCTAGCACCAATCCATGTTTATTATAAATGTATAAAATTCGCGAACTAGTAATAACCAATGCAGTCTCTGATATTGTATTCCAACAAATCAAAAAAAATCGCACATGCAGAAAACTGGAAACAGTGTACCGGGCTGCGAGTATTTGAAAAGAAAAGATCGATAACGTTTCCGATTTCGATTTCGACGATGGCTCTACCTGGGTCCGGTGCTTCCGGATACTATACGACTGCCGAACTCCTCGGAGCGTCGAATTTACATAAAAAGGTATACCCGTGTTTCACGGTGTCGTTGTTGCTATAGGCGCCTTCCCAAAGAGTTATGCTAGCCGGTGGCCACTTAGCGGCACAAATTACTCGAGCAAAACGAACAAGAACGAAGAAGCAATTTATCACCGAACGGGTGTCTACCGTGCACCGCGTACCGTATCTCTTTCAGCTTTGAATTTCGAATTGGCATGACTGCTAGTCATCCTTCGCATTGTTCGTCGTTCGCACAATTGAACAGGCGTACATGCATGTTTTGACACGATTTTTAACACAGTTTTACACTAAACGTAGGAACGAAAGTAACTGTTTATCGTGTTGCCTAATCAAACTTACAAATTTGAATTAACTTAGATGTTTTGTATTTTTGTAATTGTACAATAAAAAATGTGCTTTCGACAAACGGTGGTACATCTGGTGTTAAAGTATTTTCATTATTGCTACAATAAACTTAATTCGCTTATATTTAACTAAAATTAAATTCTTTGTAAATAAGAATTAGTTGCAAGGCTCTGTCAAGCAAAAATATTCCATATTAAGAATGTTATAAGTATAACGTTTCATAATAATAAAAGGGAGATTTAGAGGATAACTAGGGATTATTGAATTGGATCCTCAAATACATTTGTAAGACTGAAATTAATTATTTAATTTTATTTATAACTTACAACATTGAAAATAAATTATTTAAAAGTAACAATTTTAAATCATAACTCTATGACCCTTCTTCAATGAATTCAGTTTATCGATTAAACATTTTAAACATTTTCTAAACATTTGTTTTTAAAACAAATTAATTCAAAAAGCTATTTCACAATAGTGAGAAAGTTCATATTGATGAGAGTTGACTGAAGGTAGCTACAGTTCAACTTCACAATACTGAGAAAGTTCATATTGATGAGAGTTGACTGAAGGTAGCTACAGTTCAACTTCACAATAGTGAGAAAGTTCATATTGATGAGAGTTGACTGAAGGTAGCTACAGTTCAACTTCACAATACTGAGAAAGTTCATATTGATGAGAGTTGACTGAAGGTAGCTACAGTTCAACTTCACAATAGTGAGAAAATTCATATTGATGAGAGTTGACTGAAGGTAGCTACAGTTCAACTTCACAATACTGAGAAAGTTCATATTGATGAGAGTTGACTGAAGGTAGCTACAGTTCAACTTCACAATAGTGAGAAAGTTCATATTGATGAGAGTTGACTGAAGGTAGCTACAGTTCAACTTCACAATACTGAGAAAGTTCATATTGATGAGAGTTGACTGAAGGTAGCTACAGTTCAACTTCACAATACTGAGAAAGTTCATATTGATGAGAGTTGACTGAAGGTAGCTACAGTTCAACTTCAAAATAGTGAGAAAGTTCATATTGATGAGAGTTGACTGAAGGTAGCTACAGTTCAACTTCACAATACTGAGAAAGTTCATATTGATGAGAGTTGACTGGAGGTAGCTACAGTTCAACTTCACAATAGTGAGAAAGTTCATATTGATGAGAGTTGACTGAAGGTAGCTACAGTTCAACTTCACAATAGTGAGAAAGTTCATATTGATGAGAGTTGACTGAAGGTAGCTACAGTTCAACTTCACAATAGTGAGAAAGTTCATATTGATGAGAGTTGACTGAAGGTAGCTACAGTTCAACTTCACAATAGTGAGAAAGTTCATATTGATGAGAGTTGACTGAAGGTAGCTACAGTTCAACTTCACAATACTGAGAAAGTTCATATTGATGAGAGTTGACTGAAGGTAGCTACAGTTCAACTTCACAATAGTGAGAAAGTTCATATTGATGAGAGTTGACTGAAGGTAGCTACAGTTCAACTTCACAATACCAGAGACAATACTGAGAAAGTTCATATTGATAAGAGTTGACTGAAGGTAGCTACAGTTGCTACACTAGTACGTCCAACTATAGTATTTCTATAAAAATATTTTTCTACACTGATAATGCAAACAACTAGACTGCTGATCTTTATGCATTTATGAAGAAATTGACTGAGTGAAATATGAAACAGTAGAAACTTTGAAAAAATATTGCAACGTTGTTTTGAATGCAATAAAGTTAATGGTAGTGATTGAATTATTAATACAATATGGATTGTTATGGATATCATGCTCCACACTAAATGTTGCGCAATATGCTTGATCGTAAATAGGCCCCTTTGCTCTACTTCTGTGGAAAATTTCATATTTGTTGAATTCTCGTGTTCGATAATTTCCCTTGGCAGAGGTCTCCTTATATTCTCCATTGTTTTCCACAAAGATGCGCGATCAATTCCGTCGCACTGGAAAGTACATGCGCCTGCTATCCCTTGAATTCCGAGCACGAGCACTCATCTGATTCCGTCAAATTGGTCGCTGGCGTTGTTCCAGGTTCCATTCAGTTCTGTCTCCTGAAACGCCGGTGAAGGCGGTTTCATTCGATTTGAAAGGGACAGCACGTACCTGGAAACCCGATACTTTCTGCAGAATCTTGATTTCTATTCTTTTCGTGTCGTAGTAATTTCAATCGAAAGTCCACCGTGTCGAGTTAGTGTGCAAAGTAAGTTCCAGATGTCATCCGTTTGTAATGAACTCGAATCAATACGATGTGCAATGTCTTGTAAACCGCCATTATCATTCTTGTTGTACAGGGTGTGTAAAAAGTAATGGTCATCCGTCGTAGGAGTGAATCTACACCTCTGGATCAATGGACATTTGTAAGAGAAACTTGACGCAAAATTATTATGATAAAAGATGAAAAATATTTTAAGGGGGTAGAGGCCCCACGTGACTATGGTATTTTTCATTGTGACCAACCCCCGCGCGGAAAACCAATTTGGCAACAGTGATGAACATACATCTGTATGAATCTAACGCTTCAATTTCGCTATAATTACAGGTTTTTTTCTTTTAATCATTATCTTTATTGCTATTAATGCATCCGAGTGGCTTCATGCCCTTTACACTTTTGTTGTTAAGAAACTACGCTGATAATCCTCCTGACTAAACGCCATCTCGTCCAAGTAGCTGAACTAAAATTGCTTCTACTCACCCTTCATGAAGGGAATCTGGGAAACAATTGAATGCGATCACGGGAACACACCTCACATCCTCATACTTTGATTATATATTGAGCTGAGTGAGGGCTCATTTGAAAGAGGAAGGTTAAATGAAGCGCGCGTGGGTCCCTAAATTAGCAGGAAAAATCTTTTTGTGATCGAAAAATACATTAGAATATCCGGAATTTTTCTTCATTTGTTTTCCCTACTTTGGACAGTCACATTACTGGATATAAACATAATGTAACTGAAGTTGGACCCACGCGCGCTTCATTTAACCTTCCTCTTTAGAATGAGCCCTCACTCAGCTCAAAATATAATCATATGACGACGTGAGGTGTGTTCCCGTAAACCCCTGTTTTCGCTTGTTTTCTAGTAATATTCTGGTTAGATTCTAGTAATGTCACGTGGGTACTCTACCCCCTTAAGGCAAGGAATTCATTATTTCAATGTTAATATTCAGGGATTCACACTAAAATTGTAGGATCCTTGTTTACCCCAAAAATCAATTATTTCATTCACATCTGTAACAGAAGAACTTACCAATCTGAATATATTGACTCATTGTGGGGGTCGTAAACCGGAAATAAGGGTCTACGGCCTGCATAGGGGATGGGGGAGCGTGTATAAGGGGGTTAAACGGCGACACGTAAAGAGGAACGGTTTATTGTAGTACTCGACAGCGTCAACAGGCTTCTATTAATATTTTCGGGCCGCGCGACGAAGAGGATGCCGACAAGCAGGCGGCGAACCTCCTCGTCGTGACATAACCCTCGGGTTAGTGGCCTCCTCGTGACACTCGTAACTCATTTGCCTGCGCCGCGTTACATATCCGTAATTTACTTCGGCTATGTGGCACGTGCACCAGATTGGTCAAATCGCTTCCCTCATTTCCATTGTTTCTTCTATTTCGTGTCTAACACCGTATCTGACAGGGTAAACTGTACTATTGCTGGCACTGCAGTAGTTATTGGCACTTTTGATTTAAGGGGTACGGTACCCTTGAATATTACTAGAATATTACTAGAAAAACAAGTGAAAACCGTGTTTACGGGAAACCATTTTTTGTTTTTAGACAAGCATGTTACGAGCTGTGTGAGGGCTCATTCTAAAGAGGAAAGTTGATCGCAGGTCGCTCTGCTCCTGATTTAAGTCAAAAAAGCCGTTTTGTATCCAAATCCAAAATTTAGTAAATAGCAAGGTGTTTAGTAAACTTGCCTATTTCATATTATTATTATTATTCATATTTTTATCATATTATAAAATCCAAAAGTTTGTTGGATGAACTCATGAATGCACCTTTACTATTTAATAATAGTAATTTTATAAATTTCAAAGCCATTTTTGTAGGTTTCGTACTTCTAGTGCTGAAAATAAGATACAGATGATAATTTTATCACGGACATTATTATGCATATTCTTCCACCAATCGTGTAGGGATTTTACTGTATGCAAGATATCCGAATAATATCAAAAGTTTATATTTTCCTTACTATACAGGGTGTCTCACATAAATGATAACACCTAAATATCTTTCGTATTTACAGTCCTATCAGAAAACTTCAGAGGACAAAGTGACGCCATTGCAGGGGGGCAATATAATAATGAAGAAAAAAATTTTTTATGTGGTGTTTTTAAATGAAATTGCAATGTCACCGATGTTTTTTTAAATGGAATAGTATATTTTTCTGCGATAGCATGATAGACAATAAAAAACTGAATTTAGTGGATACCACCTTTTTGACCTTGAAATGACCTTGAGCAAGAATAATCATGTTGATAGCGGATGAAATGTGGAAGTTTAAAACTTACGTGTTTCAGCAAAGATTGCGCGTTGTTTACGTCGGGTTGACCTCTACATATCATATCAAGGTCATTTCAAGGTCAAAAAGATGGTATCCACTAAATTCAGTTTTTTATTGTCTATCATGCTATCGCAGAAAAATATACTATTCCATTTAAAAAAACATCGGTGACATTGCAATTTCATTTAAAAACACGACATAAAAAATTTTTTTCTTCATTATTATATTGCCCCCCTGCAATAGCGTCACTTTGTCCTCTGAAGTTTTCTGATAGGACTGTAAATACGAAAGATATTTAGGTGTTATCATTTATGTGGGACACCCTGTATATACATATATTTGTTATTTTCAAAACGATCCAGTTTTAATAGCGTTCATGTAGTGCTAAGTATTCAGTTATTAAAATAATTGCGCGTTACTAGGAATTTGTCATGAGAATTAAAATAACGTTTAGCAGCTATAATTTCTCCAGCAACTTCACGTTGATAATAATTTTTTATAATTATATAATAATAATAATTCCTTTATTAAATAACGGCTTATATTTTTCGCTAAAGTATTTGCATAAAAATGAAGGCAATTAATTAGTAAAAATTAAAAGCAATTAATTAGTAGAAAGTAATTAAAATTTAACCAAATTCCTTAAACCCAATTTCTTATTATTGAATACAAAGAATGTGGTGTAATCATTGATTATACGTAGGAGGCAATTGCGATGATTTATTCCGGTATGTAAGCTCCCTCTTATTTGTGTTCGATTACTCACGAAGTCCATCAGGATTCTGCAGCGTTCGAACGTTTGAAAGTTTTCGGGATGTGTCTGCCGGATGTAAGTGATATTTCGAATTCCTCTTCCTCGTACATCATCAATAAACCAGGTTGTACGGAAAATAAACGACACGCGTCATAAGTACGGGTGTTCCGGATGATTATGCACCTGTTCCCGACTTCCTTCCTTATCGTGGCTGTTTCGCTCTGTATATTATTCTGCGATTCTTTTTCTCTGTTTGAACGCCCTTTAGACTTTGTCTACTTTGCGTTCCGTTTCCTCTTCATGCAGAGCTAAACATAATTATTGAGGGAAACCTAATGTTTCTTCATCTGCAGTATTTTTTTTAGAAATGAAGGTCACCTTCAATTTTTTAAGGTTACGCTGTAATTTGTATTTCTCATATCGTATGAAAGCGTGTGCCAAAACGAATTCAGTATGAGACACACTGATCTTCAAGGTCATACAAGGTCACAAATGGCAGAAACATTTTGAATATTTGGTACGTGATGTTGCGTAAAAATATCGCTTACAATTCACCGTCCAGACATGTAAATGACTCGAAATGCAAGATAGTGCAAGCATATGTTCATTAATATCTCGACCAACAATAGCAGGAGTAGTGATGGGTATACAATACTCTGTCTTACAAGTTTTCGAACAAATCAATCACCACAGAGTTTCGAACCAACACTAGCAGGAGTACTGATGGGTATACAATACTCTGTCTTACAAGTTTTCGAACAAATCAATCAACACAGAGTTTCGAACCAACAATAGCAGGAGTAGTGATGGGTATACAATACTCTGTTTTATAAGTTTTCGAACAAATCAATCAGCACAGAGTTTCGAACCAACAATAGCAGGAGTAGTGATGGGTATACAATACTCTGTCTTGCAAGTTTTCGAACAAATCATTCAGCACAGAGTTTCGAACCAACACTAGCAGGATTAGTGATGGGTATACAATACTCTGTCTTGCAAGTTTTCGAACAAATCAATCAGAGTTTCGAATCAATTCGATATTTATTATTATTAGACTGTGGATCTTTATGCAAAATAAAAACTTTGTACCTGTCTTGCAATGAACTGGAGTGAAGTGGAAGTTTATTTTCTTTCTTTATATGTTTAACAAGTTGAAAATAATATAACAATATTTTTAATTAAATGTTTTCTCTGTTTCAAATTACACTTACGCATTTATGTCATAAATTTATCAAATCCGCTGTCTATATGTATATGTATAAGGCTCAACTCGTTAAAATAAATTTATCTTGAAACATAAATTATATCTAAAAAAAGGTGAATTCTTTTCCATCGAAAATTAGTAATATAATAAATTGAATGATATCGGCGCTAGATATCAACGCCGATTTTAATTAATTTATTATATAAACTATATCTTCTTTGACTAATCTAGCATGTTCTTTCCAACACACCTTGCTCGTTCTGCAACTTTTAATTGAATCTCCAATGATTAAATCTGTGCTCGATTCGATTTAATGTATGATCATTAAGAATTGCGAAGATTCGGGTTTTCAATAAACTTTCTGTTTGGCTGGAGAATTTTAACAAAATCCAACTCTGTAGTGAATAGAGGTATCACACGAGGTGCATTAATACAGAGTGTCCACCTTGGGACACCTTGTACTTGCAAGGTAAACGACAGAGATGGGCAAAAATTTAATCAACGATTGACGAGTACTTCGATCGTTAATCGTAATTAACAATTGAACTCCTACTTTAGTCGTTAATAGCTATTAACGATTACATTCTTTTCAATTGTATAATTACATACAACAATATATAATTAGTACATTAATTAGATAATTGATTAATGATTAACTACTGAAATTTCGAAATGCAATACGGAATAAAAATTGTATGCATACTGAAGAAAATGTTAACTGAGTTTTTGTTGAGACATATTTCTGTCAATTCTCCCTGTCAACTCTCTGTCTCTCTCTCCCTCGTTATTAAAATTTATGGATAGACGTTGTGGCGATTAACTTCAACAATTGATTGAATCAATGGTCCATTGTTCAGTGATTACTTTTTTAATCAAACACATTAATTAATCGATGTCGGTTAAAATTTTAATCGATTAATGCCCAACTCTGGAACAGGTGCATTAATGTGATCCATTTTTTCAACAAAGTAAAAAATCGCTAATCCTACCAGAACATGTGTCGTTTCCCATGTCATGCAATGTTTTACTCCACAGACCTACAAACACTATATGTAACATCTTATGTTCCTTCCTGAAAAATTGCGGATTATGTATTTAATGTCATGTACTGTTAACACGCTACGTACCAAATTAAATACCAAAATAAAATTGGTAACAAAATAATAATCCACTTTCAATATGATTTATGTTGAGAAAAACCAAAGAAATACTATATTGTTTGGAAAGTGATTCATCATAAAACACTACTGATTCAGTAGTGTTGCGTAGTTCACACCTCTGCTAATATAAATCATGTTTTAAAAATTATTTTTGATAATCCTTACAGACGCAATAATGAGATATATTATTCTTGAAGATGGTCTAAACTGAGACCGAAACGTTGAATTAAATTTCATTCAATATTTTTCCAAACTTGCTTATTGTCCAATTGATCGAACCAGTGCGCCGATAACATTAATATATTGTTATGAACAAGTGACGATCGAGATACAGAGAACTGTAACTATTACTGTTATGTAATTGTTACTTTAACCACTCACTAGCATATAACATTTCTATTGTAATATAGTTAGCAGAATAACCTCTTATTTGAGGTTGCAATTGCACAAATTAATAAAAAAAACATGTGTCGCAACATTCTCGAAAGCTGACAATTGAATTCATCGTCCATTTTTCAATTATCCCTTTTTTAATCGTACAAGTTAATCAATCAATCTTGGTTAAAATTTTAATTGATTAATGCCCAACTCTGGTAAACGATGCTCAAAATGTCGACGGAATTATGAGATACCGGTTGGCAACAGAGAAAGGATTGTCGATCAGGCTTAGGGAATAGAAACAGGAGTTCAGGTTGCTCATGTTTCAGACTCCGCGGTTCACCTCTCTCCTTTGCCTAGTGACTCTCGGCTCGAGATCGGAACCGATGAAAGAACGAATCGAGGGATTTATTACGTTGCCGGTTGAAATTTATGCTCATCTGATTAAATTCCGAAACGTCGGGCACGCTTAAACTGTAAGGAATATCTTCGAGCAAATTAGCGCCGATCCGGGTCCAAGTTAAGCGGAAACTAAAAACTTTAACGAGGACAAATAACTGGATGGGTGATACATAGCGGCTAGACGCGTTACTCATCTCGTCGCGTTAAATCCTGAAAGGTGCATTCCTGTTTTCCGAAAGGATTAAATAACGCAATTATAAATCGGTCGGAAATAGGGAATTGCTTCATCCTTGCTCGTTGCTACGTTGCTTCTACACCATTATCGTCCATTTCGCAATTAGGAAACGCCGGATGCGAACGATGCAAAATCATTAGCAAGTACAAAAATGCAGGATTAACCTTGGGAAACTGAAACGTATTTCCCAGATTCTCTTGACAAGTTATTTCCGTGGTTTTTAATACGTTGACGCCACAGCTTGGGTATTGTGCATAGCATAAAACATATTTAAATAGTGATAATTTTTCGCGATCGTAAATTGTCTTATAATAGAAATTGATGTTATCGGCGCACAGGTTCGATCATGATTCAACAATCATGATCGAACCTGTGCGCCGATAACATCAATTTCTATTATATTTAAATAGTGGATGAAGTACTTTTTTAATCGACTTCGAAAAAGAAGTAGGTTACTCGATTCGACCTGTATGTACCTTTTTTCGCTTTTTTGTTCTATTTATGCATCTTTTGCATCTTGTAGAGTACGTTCTCGGATGGTCCTATTATAAAAATTTTTGCATTTTTTCATTCCTAAAGACTTTTATTGCAAAAAAACGTAATGCTTCGTTCATTATATATATATATATATATATATATATATATATATATATATATATATATATATATATATATATATATATATATATATAAAAGAAATATATTCTCTTTCTAATATTACATAAAAATTCATTTTATAATAAGAAAAAATATTGTTGTATATTAGAAAGAAATATTCCATTTCCAATATTAAATAAAGATTCATTTTATAATGAGAAAAAAATATTTTTTTCATAACATGAAATAAAGATTCATTTAATACTTGGAAAAAGATATTTTTCTTGTAATATGAAATAAAGATTCTTTTAATATTAAGAAAAAAATATTTTTTCATGATATGAAATAAATATTTCCTGAATATTTAGGAAAAAATATTTTTTTCATAATATGAATTAAATATTTCCTGAATATTTAGGAAAAAATATTTTTTTCATAATATGAAATAAATATTTCCTGAATATTCAAAGAAAATATGTTTCTCGTAATATGAAATAAATATTGTATGTATATTTGAATATTAAAAAAAGATTGAATCTCTTTTTAATATTATATGAAGATGTATACAATATTTTGTGCTACTAGGGTACTAATCGCGTTGAAGCCTTTCTCATTTAGTAGGAAATATTCCCGCGATGATGCCACTTGCAAAAATTTATGTAATTTGATATTGTTAATAACTATTGTCATAGCAAAAGACCTATTCGTTGGTGTTTCTCTACAAAGAATGTACCGATCGCGATGAAACCTTTCATATTTAGTAGGAGATACTGCCGCGATGGTCTGACTTGTAAAAAATGTTATTTGTAATTGTTAATAATTATTGTTATACCAAAAATACCTATTCGTTGGTGTTTGTCTGCAAACAATGTAGCCTTCGCGATGAAATCTTGCATTTCATTCATTTAGTAGGAGATATTTCCGAAATGACGCCACTTGCAAAAACCGAGTGACCGAAGTTGTTAAAAGATGAAGGACGTCGAGGCTGATATTTAGAGGAAGTTTATCGCTCATTACTAACAATTGAAAAAGCATTTCCAACTGCAGTTAATTTGTGCAGAAAAATCCGTTCCAGGATTTATGACAGTCTAATAGATGCATTATGTTTTTTACAATCACATTTCAAAAATTTGCAGTTAATTTAGTTAATGTTTTTTCTATTAATAGATATTAATGATATTTACTCTTAGTATCTATACTATCTCTTTACTCTTAGTTATTAGTATCTCCTTAATAATAATATTATATGTTTGTTCCTTTTTTGTATTATAATACTGTAATGGTTCGTTTTTTATATATTTTTTGTTTCTGACGTTAAAAATTATTATTAACTTTCCGATTCATAGGGAAGTTACTGTAATTACCCCGAAAATCGATTGTTTAGCAGATCTTCACGTTTCATGGTTATTGAAGTCATTTTAGACTATTTTTATCAAATTGTTTGTTTGTGTGTGTGTGTGTGTGTGTGTGTGTGTGTGTGTGTGTGTGTGTGTGTGCGCGCGCGCGCGCGCGCGTATGGCCGTTTTTATGTTATCAAATTTTTCGTTAACGTTTTCTGAAAAAGTAACAATGCGATCAGAATGATGAATGATGCAATCGATATGCCTCGTCGTAACTTAGAGCTGATCAGATTTTGGTCCATATTGGTCAAGTAGTTTTTTAGATTTTTTTAGCTTTTTTCGAATGAAGTTCATTGTACAATGCAATTTATATGAGAGAATGGAAATTTTCCACCGAATAAACAAACGTAATTTATATATATTTCATTTTTTTTTAAATTCTGCAACTAATGCTAATGTTACCGCTTACAACTAACGAATCGGGAAGTTCTTTGTTTTACTGCTTTTATTAATAATATTTGATTATAAAATATGTTCTTTTATTAAATATTTGTACATAACAAAATTGTTCATATTTTTTAATTCATTATTTTTTGTATAAAACTAATAAATATGGCACATAAACAAATGTGTTCTTGTACCTTTTTGAAAATTCCTAATACCGGTATTAGTACCGGTATTCGGGTACAACGTTTGAAAAAATACCGAATATCGATATTGTCTTCTTAGTCCGATATTGCAAATCCTACTTCGAATGCAAAGAATTAAACTTGAAGAATTGACTTCTGGTCACAAAAAGCGGGCTCCTGGACCACTGTGAACGGTCTCGTATCAGGCGGAAATTATTCTCGGTCGTTCTGCGCGCGAACTTTCGCGAGGCAAGGTCGTCCGAGCCGCACATTGTCACGTAACATTCCTCTATCCGTCGGAGACGTACGTGAAATAAGTCACGCAGTCCTCCGCGACTCGACGAGCACCAGACCGACGACAGGTCAACGTTTGAACTTCGTTTGGCGCGTGTTGCGTTGCTGAAACATAATCTTCGTCGGCAGTGGACGGCTTGTTAGAGCACGCTCGATCGTCATGGGAAGTCATGTGGAGAAAATATTCTCAAATAAGTGAAGGTGTTTCTTCTTCTAAGGTTTATTCAAATCTGTTATCATTTTTCAATATAAATAAATTCGTTGGTAGGGAACCAAAAACAAATGAATGTTAATAAACAATCAAATATTGACAAATTAATCGATACTATTTACATCGATAGAAATCTACTTTATCTACATTATCTACATCCATCACAGTTATGAATGAACAAAATTTTTAATCGCGAATAAGGGAATCTGTCCAAACATACACCTTTATAATTTCATTAAAATATTCTCTAAACCATTTAATCAAAACATTAACTTTATATATTATTACCCTAGAGTAAAATATCAATGTTATTTAAATTCGTCAAAGACTTTAAAGAGAATAAATATGTCTCTATATCTCGATCGTATTATTGTTAATAATAAATGTTGCTTAGAATGGAGAACTTGGCAATGGATTTGAAGGTCATTGAATTTTGGGTAGGAGTTAGCACATCGACAAGTTTATCTTAATTTGTTCACGGCAATGCACCTGCAAGACTTGCATATAAATGTATCGCAAATTTCGAGGAACGTCTGTTTCGGGCAGACGAAAATATATTCTGCGGTTTTGATTTCGAAGTGAAACTCATTGTAAATTCTATAGCATAAAAGTGACCAGATATTTATCAATGATTCATACTTCAGAGAATCTTCACACGATGTCAGCAGAATGTACACTTTGAATCCATATCTGTACCCTAGTAGCACAAGGATATTGTATAAATATTTTTTTCAAATATTGAAAAAATATTTTTTAAGCCACATTTTTTAATATGAGATAAATATTGGATCTGAATATTGTATACATATACAAGAAATATGAATTGAATATTTAAAAAAAAAGCTACATATTCAGAGAATATAAATTACATATTTAAAAAATATAAGCTAAATATTCAGAGAATATAAACTACATATTTAAAAAATATGAGCTAAATATTTAGAGAATTTAAACGAGATATTTAAAAAATATAAGCTAAATATTCAGAGAATATAAACGAGATATTTAAAAAATATAAGCTAAATATTCAGAGAATATAAACTACATATTTTAAAAATATAAACTAAATATTCAGAGCATATAAACGACATATTTAAAAAATATAAGCTAAATATTCAGAGAATATAAACGACATATTTAAAAAATATAAGCTAAATATTCAGAGAATATAAACTACATATTTAAAAAATATAAACTAAATATTCAGAGAATATAAACGAGATATTTAAAAAATATAAGCTAAATATTCAGAGAATATAAACTACATATTTAAAAAATATAAGCTAAATATTCAGAGAATATAAACTTAATTTAAATTTAATTTAAAAAATGTAAAGTAAATATTCAGGAGATATAAACTAGATATTTAAAAAATGTAAAGTAAATATCCAGGAGATAATTATAATATCTGTATAAACTATTTTTGTAATTATATAAAAAAATAAGACATTCATCAGGCAATTATCACAAGTACTCCTCTGAAAATCATTTGTTCTCTAAAGCTTTTATATTTACATATAGATTTTGTCCAAAATATCTTTTATTCCAAAAGTAGAAGATCAACATTCAGTGGCGGTTCAAGTCAAGTGGAGGCCCCAAGTGGTAAATATTTTGGGGCCGTCAAACTCAAGTTAGAAATAGAAGTTGCAAGAAAACTCTTATGAACTTATTAACAAAAAAGAAAAGTAATGAAAAATTTCCTACCGTTACACATTAAATGAATTTATTTAAAAATTAAAAAACTTATTTAAAACTCGAGGCCCTATGGTGTCCCGGGGCCCCATGCGGCCGCTTAATCCGCTTACCGTTAGATCCGTCACTGTCAACACTCAGCTAATAATACTTTCAAATTCAATGTAATATCGAAAACATATACGTCGACATGCATAGAAAATCGATTACACGATTTCACTGAAATCAATAAAACGGTTGCTGTGTTCCATCTTCACAGCCACGTCGCTGTAACGTGATTTTTATACTAGGCGAATCATTTTGCTAAGACAGGTCCGTACAACGTCGCGAAAAATAAGTTTTAACGGCGATTGCCGTGAAACATTGTAATCATCCGCAACATTATCGAAATTAAACGACAACTAATAAAGGTTTACAATCGAAAGATTAAAATAACGTCGTAGAGCGAGCGAAAGACGCGTCGTGAATATGAATATGTCCCCATTGAACACTCGCTATTTGCTATAAATTTATGTAACAGCTTGCAAGAAAGTGATTCGACCTTGACTACAAACTTACTTTTTTGTCCCGATTATCTCGGTTATTTTTATCTGAAACTACATGTTCCATAAACGTTCTCATCCTTTTTTTATCATGGTTAATGATTCGCACTATGACTTCTTTTTTCTTGATGAAGAATGTTTAAATTGTTTCAACACTTTGCCGTACGTATCACCATAAAACATAGAAATATGTTCAACGCGAGTCTACACTCGCCTTGAAATCTTCATCGCAAGTTTGACACAATTTACCGAGGCAATGGTTTAATTGTTTTCTTTTCTCAGGTAAACTTGTCGATCAGATTTCAATGACCTTGGAAAATGTTGTCAAGGTCACCGTTCCGAACAACTTTTATCTTGAACGTTTTTGGCAGTGGGCTTCAGTTCGCGAAATATTTTCAATAAACTTGAAAGCGAAATGTTGTTCAGAGTGGTGATCTTTCCTCGTATCGTATACCAAAAGCAACCTTCGTAGATCATGTGCACTCTTAGGACCGTAAAAAACAAAACGCAACGGCTGAGTTTCGCTTTCAAGTTATCAGGTTTCCGTTGTACATATAAAGTATGATTATGATATCGGCGCCAGGTTCGATCATTTCAAGAAGAACAACAACTATGCAAATTAAATATTTAAGTTTTTTTTTTTATTAGAAAATCTCATATGAGATTTATTTCATCATAATATAGGAAACATAATACATTGTTACAGAAAAAGAAACTGAATATACATAGTGATATGATAAAACATGAAAACAATAGTACATATGAGATAAACCGCTTAAACCTTAAGGCCACAGCTTTTAAAATATTTAAGTTTCTCAACGTTTCGATCTCAATATGGATCATTATCAAGAGACATATACATGTTGATTGCCACCATTGATCGATATCGACCGACCAATCATTTTGAGTCTCTCACATATACAACACAGGCCTGGCCTTGCGTTGGGTTAGCACATTGTGCTTCGGTTACATTATCGCCAGCATGAGGTAAAGTTTAAATAGTGTAACTCACAATTATGTGTCTTAAAAACTATTCGTCCCACTTTTCACAGCAAGTATGTATTCAATTTTTTCTGTTTCTTTCTCTGGTTTACCAATTTTGGTAAATTACATGGCTGTGTTACATGAAAACAGTATATTTAATTTCGAAAATTTATATTATTAATTTCTTTTTCAGACGAAAAAATTTTGTCTCCTGATAATGATCCACATTGAGATCGAAACGTTGAGAAACTTAAATATTTAATTTGCATAGTTGTTGTTCTTCTTGAAATGATCGAACCTGGCGCCGATATCATAATCATACTTTATATTTCAATTTTCGATCGATAAGAAATATTTCCTTCCGCTGTACAGCTTGCCAAAAAGAAAATTCTAGATCCTTCAAATTTACCTCCCGAAATTCACAACGATTCACCGTATAACATCCGCTGAACAATTAGGAATCGATATAGTAGATGTTCCGGTTAGTTTTGAAGGTTCCCGATGGGTGACATTAACTACCTGAATTGCAACAAACTGGAGTGAAATGGAATTTTTTTTCCCAAATATGATGAATTGGTTGGAAATAATATAACTGGATTTTAAATTTTTCTAATATTTTCACTGTCTCAATTTACAACTACAGTAATGTCGCGATAGTTGTCGCAAGAGCTGTACACGATAGTTGTCGCAGTGCCTACCCATTCCACCAGCTGTCAATGCTGCGCCGCACAGTGTGCCAAATGAGCATTTTAGCTGGACAAAAGTCACTTTCAAATCAACAAGAACTAACTGAGCCAATATATTCTAAAATAACCATGTATTAAAACCCTTGAATATTAAAACTTAAAATTGTTTCGTTATATGTTTACGATGCGTGTAAACATCACCTTAAAGACGAACGGTTAACCTATAAATTAATAGCCACAATTCTAAGGAGTATAAAAATTCCTTTATACGACGTATATAGCATCTCAAACCATGTACTTTAACTTTAATGATTCCAAATTATCCATAACTTTTCTCTATTTGTGGAAATAAAATGTCAAAGATCACCCTTACTTTTCCACAGAAACGTATATGTAACTCCACTTAGTTAAAAAATACAGTAAAAAATCTTAATCCTAAGTCTTAATCTAAAATTACCCAAATCTGGACAGAACAAAATAGCAAATATCTATTGATTGGCCAATACATAGATCTATGTTCGTTGATTCGTTCTCGTTTCAAATCTATAAGATTTGCTCAGTCCACGTGTCACCGGCATGGAACCAACATGTTGTTCCGTATTCTTTAAAAATTTAAATTAATACTTCTATAAGCATGTAAGTTTTTGTACACTTTGTTTTCTGAATTCAAGTTTCTGCTTATACAAATCATATTTTACATCATATTCATTATTTTAAAATGTTCTATTCTAGAAGATGGTCTGAACTGAGACCGAAACGTCGAATTTAATTTCATGTAATATTTTTTCAAACTTGCTTATTGTTCTAATTGGTCGAACCAGTGCGCCGATAACATTAAATTTAGATATGAACAATTGACGATCGAGATACAGAGAACTGTTTGTGAAGGAGTTATTAACGAAAAATACGGACCAATCAGAGCGCGACTTCGGCGGACGAGTTTTGCTCAGCGAGACCTGTAGCCGCACCCTGATTGGTCCGTGTTTTCGTTAGCAACTCCTGAACAACGGTCGTGCACCGCATTTTCGCAGAGGAAAAAGTTACTCCATATGAACCAAGAAATCAACCCTTTCAAGGAAGTACGTTTTTGGGACACATACATGTTTTTGTACATTTAATAGTGAAAGCGAAGAGAGTTGGATCAATGCAGTAAGTTACTAATATACGATTAGGTGCTAGTACTCTTCCGCTAGAAACCTGTAGTCTTTGTACAGAGTGTAGTCTTTGTACGGACGAGAACTAGATGACCGACTTTTGTAGGAGAAACACTTTTCTTAAAACTCGATGAAAAAATATTGCTCAACACATTCCTGCACACTTTTTGTTTCTAGACCCTCGATAATACACTTTATGTTTTAACCGTTTCGTTGTTGGTACGTGAAATTATATGCAGAGAATTGACTTGAATTTTTTATTTATTAATTCATGACGGTTATAGCCGTCACTTATATACCATAATCGAATGCAATTGTTGTCGTTTTTGGTATGTCAGTTTTAAGAAACATTATAATACAGAGTGTCTCTTTTAAATCGATCCAGTCGAATATCTCCGAAACGGTTCTTGTATATCTTTTTTTATTTAATGCAATTTTAATCTCTAGGTAAGATTATTTTGCAATACTGTACACGGTGTAAAGAAATGTTTGGTCCTGGCTGCCATAGGCGTATTCTACATCTTCGGATCGGTGAAGATCTGTGAAAATCAGTTGCCGTAAAATTGTCCTTGACTTCGAATTTCAAGGGCAAATTTTTGTGTTATTGCTGAGTATTCTACGCATCATGAGGACAAAAAGTGTCAATACAATGCAATAACACAAAAATTTGCCCTTGAAATTCAAGATCAAGGACAATTTTGCGGCAACTTTTTTTCACAAATCTTCACCGATCCGAAGATGTAGAATACGCCTATGGCAGCCAGGACCAAATATTTATTTACACCCGGTACAATTTCATTAATATTAACAATTGCGATGATATTAACAAGCGACGTCTGCTCCGGGTAACCTGCAAAATTGTTCTAATCACGAAACGACGGATCGATTAAACGATAGATCGATTTCACCGGGTGAACGAAGCAATCTCACGACAAGCTCGTCAGTGAAATTGTTATGTCTCGTAACACGGCTTAAGTACTGTGTCGGTGACTGCGGCGACAAAAAGCGCGCGAAATTCCTTTCATGCAATATTCATCGACGCGATCAGTGGTACCCGGCCAGCAGCTGGTAATTACTAATGAAGCTCGGGTATAAACCTCCCGCTGATGGCGTATCGGTAAATTACGAATATCGGCATCCACTAACTGTATCAACGTACGCGAAGCCGATCGTTCCTCGATACGCATCGTCCTGTTCGCTTCTTCATCTTTACAACGAACAGACTCACACACACGCGCAAACATAACTTGCGAACTTCGTCGTCTTCCTCATCAACACTTTTTTCTCTATCCCGGTAGCGTTCTCGAAAATGTCTTCTGCGCCATCTTGTGTCCGCGCTTTTTGCTTTCATTCCATTCTTTTCTTCGATTCTATTCGGTTATTCGAAATGTTACTCTTGTTTTGGATTCACATAGACAATGCAAATTCAATCTAGTTTTTTCAAGAAAGCTAATATATTCTAGAATATTTTTGTGTATTCTTGTATGTTGTAGTTTATGTTAGTACAATCCAAATATATTTTAATATGTTTAGAATATTTCAGTGTATTGTAGTACATTTTAGTGTATTAGAATATAACCTTGTGTAGGTTAGTAAATCCTAAAATATTGTTCTACTTTTTGTTAGAATGTATTCTAGTATATTCTATGGTATTCTCTGTATTTTAGGATATTTTAATACTTTCTAATATGTCCAGTATATTCTAGTATGTTGTAGCTACAAGAATCTTCTAGAATCTACTTTAATTTATTCTAGTACATTTTATTGTATTATAGTATATTCTAATATATTCTAGTATATTTTAATATGGTGTTGTGTATTCTAGTATATTCTAGAGTATTTCAATTCATGTAGCACATATATTCTAGTACATTTTATTGTATTATAGTATATTCTAATATATTCTAGTATATTTTAATATGGTTTTGTGTATTCTAGTATATTCTAGAGTATTTCAATTCATGTAGTACATATATTCTAGTACATTTTATTGTATTATAGTATATTCTAATATACATACATGTATTCTAGTATATTCCAGTGTACTCTACTGTATTTTAATGTATTCCAGTATTTTCTGATGCATTCTAGTATATTTTAATATAGTGTAGTGTATTCTAGTATATTCTAGAGTATTTCAATTCATGTAGCACATATATTCTAGTACATTTTATTGTATTATAGTATATTCTAATATACATACATGTATTCTAGTATATTCCAGTGTACTCTACTGTATTTTAAGGTATTCCAGTATTTTCTAATGTATTGTAGTGTATATAACGTGTATATAACGTTAACAAACAGTCGATCGCGTTGTTCGTATATACTCGTGTTGTTCAACAATATTACACATACACGTTGCTGAAGAATCATCTGCGACAATCTAATATATGGTCACCAAATTATTAAAATTACTAAGTCAAGAACTAAATTGTTATTCGACTCCCAATTGCTTTGCAATTGATGCAAAGACAAAGTCTTTCAGTTACAAGTCTCTAATGAAAAGTTATGACAAACATGGACGAGTTAATAGTTGATATTATTAAGTAATATTATGCTATTAAGAGAAGAAGTTTTATTAACTATTGTTATTAACTATTTTTATTATTAACTATTTTTAAGTTTTATGCAACTAGTGTTTCGTGCGATTTGATGCAAGAAGTGTTTCATAAAGATCCTTAGTCTAATAATAACGATACATTCAATATGCATTCTCACAAGCGTCAAACACGTCGTTTTGTTCAATGTAAACAGGTAAATAATGACAGAAACTCATGAACACATGTACAGATGGGATCTATCCCAGACCCAAGGCAGAAAGTGGTGTTATTGCGTTTGTGTCGTAGAACAAATTCCAACGATCATGTTCGAGGAGGTCGGTGGTCTGCGTGTACAGAACGTTTAAAACATTCACTTAGCCTAGACAGAAGTTCACCTCCGACCTCGGATCTCTCTAAACTTTGTCTGCGGGATCGATTTCCAAGCGTCGCTGATTAATCTCCTCGGTCAGCCGAGAGATTCACGCGACAATACGCTTATAATGAGACTTCTCGGTGAGTCGACTGACGGATGTCGGGAAACGGCAATAAATCATCAAGATAAAACACAGGGAACCGTTCGTTCATCAATTTCAATTTGACCGAGAGAGGAGGGCGAAGAGGGAGAACCTAGAGACAGCCACCAACGGCGCGAGTCCTCGGACGCGTGTCGTGAGAAAGGCGTTTCGCGATAGCCCGCGATTAACGTTACGCCGCCACGGTTCGTTAGTAATCATCGGCACTTCTCGGGCCAATAATAGCGCTAATGAATATTGCATGAGAGAAACCCGACCTTTTTCTCAGCGCAGCGACGACGAATTGACATCCGCAGCCGTCCACTGTGCATGACGTATCGTTGATCGTGGCGCGCGACACTAACCGTCCGATATGTTTTTGCCCTGGTTCCTTTCCTCGGCTGCTGTACAGTGAGCCGGGAAAGTAAATGCACGAAGATCCGTAGTCTAGTGATAAAGAGATTCTTCATCGTACGGAATTTCATAGAAAAACTTTTTTAAAAACCACACTTACATTAAAATGCACTAAAAAAGAGGAAATCATTTTTTTAGACATTAGTGAAAAAAGACTAAAAAGTAGAAAATAAAATAAAGTAAAGGTATAAAATAAAATAAAGATATATAAAAAAGCTTTTTAAAAACCACGCTTATATTCAAATACACTAAAAAAAAAGGAAATCATTTTTTAGACATTAGTGAAAAAAGACTAAAAAGTAGAAAATAAAATAAAGTAAAGATATAAAATAAAATAAAGATATATAAAAAAGCTTTTTAAAAACCATGCTTATATTAAAATGCTCTAAAAAAAAAGGAAATTATTTTTTAGAAATTAGTGAAAAAAGACTAAAAAGTAGAAAATAAAATAAAGTAAAGATATAAAATAAAATAAAGATATATAAAAAAGCTTTTTAAAAACCACGCTTATATTAAAATGCTCTAAAAAAGAGGAAATCATTTTTTTAGACATTAGTGAAAAAAGACTAAAAAGTAGAAAATAAAATAAAGTAAAGGTACAAAATAAAATAAAGATATATAAAAAAGCTTTTTAAAAACCACGCTTATATTAAAATGCACTAAAAAAGAGGAAATCATTTTTTTAGAAATCGGTGACTATAAATAAAAACGTGGAGCGCCCACAAACATTACGTCAATACAGTTAAGCGCTCCACGCTTTTATTTATAGTCACCGATGTCTAAAAAAATTATTTTCTCTTTTTTAGTGCATTTTAATATAAGCGTGGTTTTTAAAAAGCTTTCTTATATATCTTTATTTTATTTTATATCTTTACTTTATTTTATTTTCTACTTTTTAGTCTTTTTTAAATGGAACGCAAGATATAGTAATACTGGAATGAAATAGTAAGATATAGTAACGTAAGATATGGAAATACGCGAGATAGAATCTTGATAGAATCCGAAATCACCCGAGATGGAACTGAATGAACGGAACACCACACTGAGCTCCTTCGGTGCGAATGGGTCAGTGGAGTGGGGATGAGTCGGAGTGGGATGATGTACTACTGAGTGTCGCGCGGCGAAGGGCGAACGGGAATATTTAAATATTTTTGATCTTCTAAACGCACAGTTTAAAAAAACAATTTTTTAATATTGCATTGTCATCCAGTTATGAGCTATGTGTAAAGTTTCAAGTCTCTAGCTCATCGGGAAGAGGTTCAAAATTCGATTACAAGATTTGACGCATACAACAATGACAACATCGACACGGCAAGTTAATATAAGCGTGGTAAAAAGAAGAGAGTTTATATTTATTCTATGTTTTCTCCAAAAGCTATATACTCTTTATTTGTATATCAATATGTGTAATTGTTTACCAAATATTTTGTATTTTTATGTAAATGTTTTCATTGATGAAGGAGAATTTATTTCACTTTTTATGTAATAATGAATGTTTAGATGTTTTTGCAATTGCTTTATTTCTTTCCAACGAGGAAGTTATTTAGTTGGGGTTAGGGGCCCTGAAATTATACTTTGCCCAAGTCCCTAACTAGTTACAACGCATCACTGTTTATACGACTTTTGTTAAACACACAGACAATGAACAATTAACATAATAATTTTGTCGTGATTAAATCACAATGTAAATATATTGGGGTTGTAAGAAAGTAATTTCAGTATTTTAACCCTTCGCACACCTTTGTCCAGTGTGACTCGACATCAGAAAAAGGAAAAATGTAATTGATCGAATTTTTATATGTATTTGGTTTTTCCTTTATTTGTTTAATTTCTTATTTTTTAGTTAAAACGAGATATAAGTTCCACGAATATAAATACAAATATAAAAATAAAGTTGGAGAGCTATATTTAATATGATTAGTAACCAAAATTGTTTAAAATTAGTAGCAGTCGAGGAACTGTCCTTTGAAGTAGATTTCAAATAGAACACTTCATGTAGTAAGGACTTGTTGGCAATAAAATTGAAAAATAATTCGGAGTGCAATGGGTTAAAGCGAAGTAAAACCGAATATTTTTATTCAACCGAGGAACTATTGACTTTAATCAATAATATATTTTCTTATTTATTTTTTTTGGCGAGAGATCGTCGAACAAAAGGGAAAGTATCTTATTCATTAAAGTTCATTACTTCAATAAAAAATTGGACTCTGTTTCACCTTAAAATATCGAAATTACTTTCTTGCGAGCACAATAATTTATACCACTATGGATAGCACGCCATAATATAGTGGTAGAATGATGTAGAAATATAACGACTCAATTTGTGTTCAATAAAAAACATTGATCGTATTAAGCTGTCACAGCTTCGATATTGATACGGGTAGACCTGGTAGAATTTTTTTTGTTATATCCGTAATCATGATTTGCGTGAATTATACTTGCATTCAGGCTTGCTACCTTGATACTCTATCTTGCTACCTCTACGGAGAATTCCTCGACTAAGCATCATTTTGATGTTCCTGACTCGATCAGACCTAGAGTACTGACTCTAGAACAATCTTTGCCCATATTTGTCCTAATCATTTCCTTCTAGGCATCTACCGAGTCGCACAACTAAATTTTAATGCAGAATACAATTTTCTGCATCAATATACTTGTAATGTACAACGTCATTAAAGTCATTTAATTTTGGCATCCTAAATTCTTAGGATATCATATTTTTGGTGGGTTTAAAATTTGTTCATATTCCCCAAAGTTTTCAACAACATTGATCAACGTGCGTGAAGTACAAACATACTTATTGACTAAGATGCCTCTGTTCCTACTCAAAATTGTGCAGGGAGTCTCATTAGTGGACTCCGGATTTGATGTATTTCTGACAAAAATTATTAGGTGAACTTTAAAACAGTGAAAAATGTAGAGGACTTAAGTTTTAAGCTTAAGATTTAAGACTTAACTAATATATTATTTTCCGTACGTTGATATTAACAGTGAAAAATATAAATTTATATTTAGCTGTTGTTTCTTGCAATTGATGCAGAAACTTTTTTCTGGGTGAACCTTAGATATACCTGCTTTGTTTTTGTCATTGGATAAGAAAATAATTGTTGTAAAAAATGAAGTTAATTGGATAAGAGGAAGATGAAGATGAAATTTTATGTGAAGAGAATTTGTATGAAGGAAAGAGTTTTAATTACGATTAAACTTTCTTCTTGTGGAAAAATATTTATGATAAACAAATAAAAATATTACTGTGAATATGGTTGGAAAAGTTCAAGGTTGAGGAGAAATGAATTCCTAAGTCCTTTATCTCACTTATTGAGGAGAGAAAACAATCATTGAGTCGGTAAGGATATATGATTGGTACATTTTTGTAACACCACTCAACTGGTGTTGATCCATCCACAAAATTAGGATATTTATACATACAGGGTGTTCGAAAAGTCTGGAAACGGTCGAATATCTACAAAAATAAAGCATTTTAGAGAAAAATGGTTCAGACATATATTTTATGGTTTCGCAAGGGCTCTCGAGATTAGCTACAAGAATATGTAATAAAAAATAGGGGATGCCATTTAAAAAAATTGAAGTAACCTTCACGCGACCTTCAAACGATTCTTCAAGGTTAAACCAATGGCGCCATCTTATATCCCTTTCGAAACCATAGAATATATGTCTGAACCATTTTTCTCTAAAATGCTTTATTTTTGTAGATATTCTACCGTTTCCAGACTTTTCGAACACCCTGTATGTATAAATATCCTAATTTTGTGGATGGATCAACACCAGTTGACTGGTGTTACAAAAACGTACCAATCATATATCCTTACCGACTCAATGATTGTTTTCTCTTCTCAATAAGTGTGATAAAGGACTTAGGAATTCGGCGATAAGGGTGTCCCAAAATTCCTCCGACACCCGAAAATGGGAGGTTCCTTGGGTCATTTGAAGCGACAATTTCCTTTACAAAAATGGCGTCCGCGGCTTTGTTCAGGAGTTATTAACGAAAAACACGGACCAATCAGAGCGCGATTTAGACATGTGACGACACGTTCGGCCAATTGACAGTTGGCGCGTCGAGCCGACTGTACTAACTCGCGTCTAATTCGCGCTCTGATTGGTCCGTGTTTTTCGTTAATAACTCCTAAACAAAGCGGCGGACGCCATTTTTGTAAAGGAAAATGTCGCTTCAAATGACCCAAGGAACCTCCCATTTTCGGGTGTCGGAGGAATTTTGGGACACCCTGTAGATTACAACAGTAAGTAACACTAACGTCTTAGTACGATTGCAATGGTGTTTTAGAATTATTTAAAACGTAATATCTCCTGAACTACTAACTTTTCGACATACATAGGTTAGTCCTTTTTTGTAACGAATGTCCAGCTGCATCGGTTGATGTATTCAAAAATACCTTATTCCATTAAAAAACATTGAGGTGACCTTCAAAAGTCCGAAGTACCTCCACCTACAAAAAGGCTATTATAGTCACCGGATGGCCCCCTTCGTATCGTACAATTTTATTTCAGCAAATATTTCTGTGAAACTTATAATTTCGAAGATATCCGAGGTGCTAATAGTTACTGCCCCACCCTGTATGGTTCACACGTGTCACCGAGCATCTGAGATTAGCGTCTTTTCTCGTCCGCGAAGCTTTCTCCGACGGGCGCGACGGGTTTAACAGTATACACGCACCTTTATCGTGAACGGTCGTTTTTCACAGCGCCGTGACCTACATGCCGCGGCTGCCGGAAACCGCCTCGTCGCCATTTATCCTCAGTCGGCTAACATTTTGCTCCCGTCGCGTTGCGTCGATTCGCGATCGTTCGATGATTGCCTCGCCGAGCAATTTCGATGGAGTCCGATAACGCGGGGTGGAGACTTGCGCCGAGACTGATGAATATGAATAATTAAAAAATCGTGCTCCGATAGCCGGGCGTACTTTTACGCCACCTTGCCTTGGTCGATCGGGCCGATCACTCGCGAACACGTAATTTATAGTGATTATGTTCATCGATGATTCGACGGTGCCTGATTTACTTGCATACTGATTGATTTTTTCATATAATCGCATCCATTATTGCATATTATTACGTATGTTTACGTGGGTTCAGATTGGCAGCCCATCAAACTCTTCTTTTATTTTTGCTCCGTGTATTTACACTTATAAGTGAGCGAGATCAGCCGTGTCATAAATCGCGACTGTAACAATCAGTACACTCGAATCCAATATATTCGTTTTCCACAACCTAACCACTGTTTTTCTTTCTCGGTGATCGAAATATGTAAATGTAATATTTAATTTCCTACGCGCATCGCAATAATATATTTAATACGCGAGTAATATGTATTTTATATTTCCATGTTTGCACGTATTAAACGAATATTATTTGCTCACTTTCGTGCTAATTACTTCTTCGCTTATATGGATTTAAAATCTTGCATCCTGCGTTACCTGTTATCGATTTCAACAAATAAGACGAAACGTGTGCGTACATCGAATTAAAATCAAGAATCTTTTCAACGGTGTTATCAACATCAAACGGCCGCTCGGTTGGAGCAGGTTGAAATACAACATTGTATTTTCCAAGAACCGATTACAGACCGAGCTGTCCGAAACCCAATAAATTCTAATTATCTCTTGCCTGCACCAAGGAATCGTTTAATTAAGAAGATACCGGCAGATTATGAAGGTGGCTGAAGTTTCGAGGATTAAGTAACATCACGCTGTTAATTCCTTTATGCTAATCGCAGCACTTTTTCACTTGGGAGCTTCTCCCGGCTAGGAAAATGTAGATTAAAGACTTGGATTTCGTTTGGGCCCGAGGTACCGGCGTAATTACAAGCGCCTCGCACCGCTCAAATAAAAGGTGATAACCTTTTCCAGTAAAAGGTATAATCATATTTCATTATTTATTACGTGTCATAGATGCTCAGAAGTTTCTCACGACTCGTTCCCGGAAGACTACTCATACAAATCGTGAAGGTTCTTCGGAATCGTAAGGCGTTACTTCAATAGTAATAACAATAATAATTTTTTTTGTTCCGGTGAGGGAGACAGCAGAAAAATCTTAAATGTTCAAGATCCCCTAGTTGGACCAATAATCCCGACGTATGTGGGATTCCTAACCACTAAAGAACTGTTAACCTTAAATGAGCCCTCACTCAGCTCAAAGAATGAGCCCTCACTCAGCTCAACATATAATCGTATGAGGACGAGAGGTGTGTTCCCGTAAACCCCTGTTTTGGCCCAAAATCTAGTTAGATTCTGGTTAGATTCTAGTAATGTCACGTGGGTACCCTACCCTCTTAAGGGCGTAGGGTACCCACGTGACTATGGTATTTTTCATTGTGACCAACCCCCGCGCGCAAAACCAATTTGGCAACATTGATGAACATACATTTGTATCAATCTAACGCTTCAATTTCGCTATAAATACAGGTTTTTTTCTTTTAATCATTATCTTTATTGCTATTAATGAATCCGAGTGGCTTCATGCCCTTTACACTTTTGTTGTTAAGAAACTACGCTGATAATTCTCCTGACTAAGCGCCATCTCGTCCAAGTAGCTGAACTAAAATTGCTTCTATTCACCCTTCATGAACGGAATCTAGGGAACAATTGAATGCGATCACGGGAACACACCTCAAGTCCTCATACGATTATACAGGGTGTTCGACTACAGGTCGATACATAAAACGAAAATGAAGAATAAAAAAATTGCGATTTCGGCTTCGTTATTTAGCTATTAACAACGCGACAGTCACGTATTAAGTGACAGATGCATGCATAACTTGGTTCTCGTTTGGGGCCCCAGCGAGGTGAAAATGTTTAACAAATCGTTGGACAACATTGAACTCTTTGACGTACACAACGTACACTTTTGTTAGACGCGTTGTTGATTTTTAGTTGTTAATAGCTAAATCACGAAGCCGAAATCGCAATTTTTTTATTCATCATTTTCGTCTTATATCATCGTTAAGAACCACCCCTTAAATTTTCTCCCACCTGTAGTCGAACACCCTGTATATTGAGCTGAGTGAGGGCTCATTCTAAAGAGGATGGTTAAATGAAGCGCCCTTGGGTCCCTGAATTAGCAGGAAAAATCTTTTTGTGAATGAAAAATACATTAGAATCTCCGGAATTTTTCTTCATTTGTTTTCCCTACTTTGGACAGTCACATTACTGGATATAAACATAATGTAACTAAAGTTGGACCCACGCGCGCTTCATTTACCCTTCCCCTTTAGAATGAGCCCTCATTCAGCTCAAAATATAATCGTATGAGGACGTGAGGTGTGTTCCCGTAAACCCCTGTTTTGGCCCCAAATCTAGTTAGATTCTGGTTAGATTCTAGTAATGTCACGTGAGTACCCTACGCCCTTAAGGGGGTTAGGTACTCTCTGATTCTGGGTATTTATCAGTGTAACCAACCTTCACACTGAAAAACATTTTGATAACAGTGATGAACATACATTTGTATCAAATCAACACTTCAGTTTCGCTATCATTACAGGTTTTTTTCTTTTCATTAATATCTTTAGTGCTATTAATGGATTCGAGTGGCCTTTTATATTTTTGTTGTTACGAATCTCCGATGACAATTCTCTTGACTAGGCGCCCTCAGGTTTAAGTACCTGAACTAAAATTGGTTCTAGACTTGCTGTAGACTCTGTTTATATCTAAGCATAAATTAAATGTTATCGGCGCGTTGGTTCGATCAATTATATACTTAAACACTATTTGCAAAATATCACAAAATTTTTTTCAACGTTTCGATCTGAATTTAGATCCTTTTCAAAAGATAAACAAAACATTGTGTCTGTAACGAAACCAAACAATTTTAATTTCAATTTATATAATCAAGTATAAACAACTAAAAATGCTACTTACTTGCGTAGTGTTACAAAAATATTTAAACTATATAATATATATATGTTATATTTATTTTTTAATCAAATTGTCTTCATATTATAAAAAATTGTAAATGAATTTTGTGAATAATTGTACCCTATGATATGAACTTCCAGAAAATAAATTTGTGATCTTCAATATATAATTACACAGTGAAAAGATAAAAATAAATATTTAAATAAATTAAAAATACTTCAGAAAGCAATATTCATTGTTATTATTGAAAGTAAACGTGTGAAATTTGCGTAAAATTATTGCTAGTGAGATGACAACACGATAAATATCAAGTTTTGTAACAGTTTATAATTTTTTGCTCTATAACTGTTCAGTGAATCCTAGTAAATGTTTAACATAATTAAATCCACAATTTTTACTATATATATAAAAAAAACTGGAGTTTCTAGTTGCGTTTTTCCAAGGTTTAAATATTGTTTGAAGTGGAATTTTATGAATTCTCAAGAAGAAGACGAGTTAAAATGTGCAAACTTTAAGTTGCTATAAATATTAAACAGTGCAGTGAATCTAACTCAAACTTTGGTAATTGCATTAATTTAGTAAGAATTATATCTTGACAAATTTTCCAAAATTTTATTGCGCTTTTATATAGCTCCAGAATATCCTTAAATGGACTTGGGCTAATTTCAAAATAAACGGCTGATCTATTCATTTACGTGAATGTTCTGGAACTTGATCTTTGGGCTTTTAGCTTTTAGCTTTTAGCTTTAGCTCCTTTCAAGGTTGTCCAAGGTTCTGATTTTTCGGATACTCTGTATATTGACATTGTTAAAATCTTTTAATCTTTCTATTCGAACTGTATCTACTCATTCTTGTTATAAATACATAAAATCCGCAGTACGATCATAGTAACTCGAGCTGCTCATGAAAAATATCATTTTAATAAGAGGAAATATTAAGTTTCTCGTTAGTTTCGTTCAAGTATTTCCATTTAATTATTTTGATATATGGTTAGTACATGTATATTTCAATTATCCGGCGTTCACATGTAACGTCTTAATTAAATAAGACAAACTGCTGTGGCAATCAGCTGCCCGCAATCAATTTCCGTTTTACAAACACTTTATTATGCATTTGAGAGACCTTAGAGCGTCTGCTTAAACGATTCATGCGCCATATTAAGAAACTTGCAGTGTCTCGTAAACGTATTACTTAACAGATTGACGACCTAGCCTAAGCCGGTCAGCGAGTACGTTCAAACACGTGTAAATGGTCGAACGATATGAGAATAACGATTTTTTAATAAAATCGACTACACTCTAAGTACTCAAAATAATTTTATAGTAATGTTACAATAGTCACGATACGTTTTCAAACGGAACGAATATGTACAACGATAATCCTGTTTTTTTTTAAATAAAATATTATATATAAGTAACATTGAACAATTTCAAAACGTCCTTAAAATTAATAGATCTCTGAAATGGATGGTTATTATAAACGCGAACTCGCGCATTGATCAATATTAATGTATATAAAGTAAAGACGCAAACGTAGTCTCGCACATGGCACGCATTGAACTCTCAGAATACACTCTGCGCTCACCTACTCGCGCAGCCCAATCGTACGCGCAATAAGAAAAGAATACGGTGGTATTCGAATTTACTCGTTAAGAGGAGCAAATCTCACTTCAATCTCATTAAACGATAGTTTAAATATATTCGTTAATACTTGTATAATTATTTAGTCTATGATGGCTTGCTTTTATTTTGCAAATGAAACTTTAATTAAATCCCTGGAAATTAATAGATTTCATTAACACGAAACCTACCGAGCCTTAAAAGTAACTGGTCATGTTCCCTTATAAACATGACAAGATTGACTTTATTTAGACTTCTGCGTGGACCCTATTGTAATACGTGCTCCACTAATAATATTTATGTATACAACCATTCCTTATAAAATCATTTTTATTATTTTAATAATTGTAAAATAAAAAATCTGAAACCGGTAATTTTTACCGGTGGTGGTAGGTTTAGTGTTAAGCGAAAGTTAAAGTATATTTGATAAGCTTGTGCGACGATTGTATGAACTTGTCATAGCTTGCTATAGTATACAAATTATAGGGGAAAGAGTAAAAGATTATTGCAATATTGCAGTCAGCTATACTGTATTGTTTACTTGATAAGTAGTCACTTTTGGGGCCCTGTACGCCGATGTGTACACATTATATAATATATTATATTGTGTACATTATATGTATATTATATTATATATTATATTATATATTATATTATGTATTATATTATGTACTATATTATGCACTATATTATGTATTATATTATGTACTATATTATGTATTATATTATGTATTATATTGTGTATTATACTGTGTATTATATTGTGTATTATATTGTGTATTATATTATACATTATATTATACATTATATTATACATTATATTATACATTATATTATACATTATATTATACATTATATTATACATTATATTATACATTATATTATACATTATATTATACATTATATTATAAATTATATTATACATTATATTATACATTATATTATACATTATATTATACATTATATTATACATTATATTATACATTATATTATACATTATATTATACATTATATTATATATTATAATATATTATATTACATATTATAATATATTATATTACATATTATAATGTTATATATAATACTTTATTTAAAGCTCGACTACCATTCACATTACACATAAAAAATATTTTAAAATTAAAGATGATATTCCGGGGATCATACTTAAGTGAGACACCCTGTAGTATGTACAGATCAGAAAATGAAGAAGAAATGTCGACATCTGTTAGTCTATGTGATTCGAATACGAAACACAATATAGACTTACGTTTGTGCAATCGTGAGAAGTCCCACACCCTTTTAATAACTTAATATGTCGGAACGAGTTCGCCAGGTAAAAGAAGTTTTACCTGTGTGGTGGCGTCCTTCGATCCGCAGGCGAATTAGTCACGCGCCTCCAATGCACGGTCGGCAGCAGTTAATGACCTGCAGCGTTAACAAACGACAACCCTCTAATTGATTTCCTGCATCGTTTCACGTGCAGTTCAACCATTCTCTGGTAACGACACTGCGACGAATCACCTCCAATTGAGTTCCAATTATTCCCACATGACATCCGAAGACAGAAAAACGAACACAGAGAGTGCAGAAGGTGGTTGGACAGAGGGCAGTACTCACTAGTCTTCGTGACAGCGGTCGAAAATTTTATTATAATATTTTCATGGATTCAATTAATACTTGAAAAAATTAATCTATCATCGTACGTTTCTTATGAACTGTCCTACCTCCTGTTATTCATTGGTTTCGAAATGTTTGCAATCAGTAGACTGCGACTTTTTATGCAAAATAAAAATTGTTTGTTTTTCATTTTAAATAATTTTTGTGAGTCGAAAATAATACAACAATATTTATGATTTCTTGAAATGTTTCTACTGTTTTATAATAATCTGTAAAATCAAGGTCTGAGACAGTACTGCAGGCACAATATTATATTAGTTTATATATTATACAATATTATATTATATTATATATTATACAATATTATATATTATACAATATTATAATACACAAAATATTAGACCTCGTTCCCTTTGTAGGAAAGCATTTGTAATATTTTGAACTATTTTTGTTTTGTTCACACTATCGTATTCACAAACTTGTTTCATCAAATTCTTTTATCTTGATTAATTTATCATATGTTTTTACACATGTGTTGACAACACGATCCGACAGTCAAAAAACTTTTGATTCTCGAAGAATCAACACGTCAAAAACTTCGTAAGAATCAAAACGTCAAAAAAAGTTAGAATTTGTTGGACCGTGATATTTCATTAGTAGACAGTGGATATTCATGCAAAATAAAAATATTCTATCTGCATTGTAATAAAGTGGAGCGTATTCGAAATTTATTCTCTTTTAGAATATGTTTAATGGATTGAAAACGATATAACGGCATTTTTACAATCTTCTAATTTTATTACTAGACAAGAAATTCTGTGCATTTTTAACACAAATAAGTAGGTGTAATTTGGAAAATTAAAAACATTAGAAGAATTTAACAATATTGTTATATTATTTTCCATCTAGTATATATTTCCACCTTCATTATCCGCCTTTAATATATACAGAGTGTTCCACGTAACAGTTTTCACGATTTTTTAAGTACTTGCGATAAACAAAAACTATTTTCAGTAAAAATTGATTATTTTTCGATTGGCTATATGTTGCAATAAAAAAAGTTCTATAAATATTTGTTGTATAGTATTGTCAAGGTTATCTTCATTTTCTAAAATGGCACATTGTATTTTTGACTAAACTGTATTATAGCCTGTGTCAAGACGAATTCAGCAACCTAGTATACCATGACCGTGGGATGACCTTGAGGCGAAGAAATTAAAATTTCAACAAAACGTGACAACCTACTTGAATGGGTGATAATAACTTGTATTAATTATTAAGAATCGAAATTACACTAAATTCAGAAACCCCGACTAAATGAACGCGAACAATGAACCTTTTCACTGTTAGAATACATTTTCTACATGTTAAGAGTACATATATGTATACATATATACATATGTATATATATAATATATGTGTGTATATATATATAAATTAATTATGTATATATTATTTAATTATATATATAAATTAATGTATATATTTATAAATTAAAATAGTTAAAAATAAAAATCTTCTACCTCAATTGCAACAAACTATAATGAATGAATATATGTAATATATTTTATAATACATATTATAATAAACGCTGGTAACAACGAAACTTTTGAGCGGCGGTGTATCTTCATACAAAATTCATGCTTCCATGTTGTTTATCTGCAAGGGCGCGCCAGTTGAAAATCATGATGGCTCACGGTAACTAAAAGACTGTTATTACTAAAATTACAGCGCGGCGGGGATCGGTCGATTTTTACGAATTTTCACCCTGATCGTTCCGCAATGGCGACTCGCTTCCGTTCGTGATAGCAAGAAATATTAAAGTGTGAAGGGCATGTAAATAATCTTATCTAACCATCGGAATGTACAGTGACGGATTAAACCTGCGTGACCACAAATAACGTGGAAGTAAATTGTTCGGCTTACATAATTAATTTAAATTACAGAGGTCTTCGTTTTGCACTAACGCAATTCGTTGGATCGAATTAGTGAGACAACCACCCTCAGGTTCCCATGTATTTTTTTAATACAAAACGGTTTTTCTTACTTAAATCATGAGCAGAGCGGGCTATGATGAACCTTCAACTTTACAATGAGCCCTCACATAGCTCATAACATGCTAATATGAGGACAAAAAACGTTTTCTCGCAAACACTGATATTATCAACAAAACAGTCTTTGCGGGAAAACGTTTTTTGTCCTCATATTAACATATTCTGAGATGTGTGCTTATTCTAAAGACGAAGGTTGATCATAGCCCGCTCTGCTCATGATTTAGTTCGATTATGTTTATATCTAATAACACTGTCCAACAAATTTCAACTTTTTTTATGTTTTCATATAACTAAAGGGTGGATCTTATAGAGTTTTTTGCGCTGATTCCGAATCTGCCCTTAGTTTTTCTCCTACACGCACAGTTTTTGAAAAACATGACTTTGAAAAAAAAACCTATTTTTCAACTTTAAACAAATATTGTGACGGTATGATAAAAGATATTGAATTGTTCTTTGCAGCAAAAGATTCTGTAGACTTTTCTGAATACGGTGATATCCATTAATCTTTTGCTGCAAAGAACAATTCAATATCTTTTATCATACCGTCACAATATTTATTTAAAGTTAAAACATAGGTTTTTTTTTCAAAGTCATGTTTTTCAAAAACTGTGCGTGTAGGAGAAAAACTAAGGGCAGATTCGGAATCAGCGCAAAAAACTCTATAAGATCCACCCATCAGTTATATGAAAACATTTTTGGTATTGGAAACTGTAATATGAGTATCCAAAATAGGGAAAACAAATGAAGAAAAATTCCGCAGATTCTAATGTATTTTTCTAATACAAAATGATTTTGTCGACTTAAATCATGAGCAGAGCGGGCTATGATGAACCTTTCTCTTTACAATGAGCCCTCACACTGCTCATAACATGCTAATATCAGGACAAAAAATGTTTTCCCGTGATCGCATTCAATTATTCCCCAGATTCCGTTCATGAAGGACAATGAAGGACAAGTAGAACTAATTTTAGTTGAGCTACTCAAACGAGATGGCGCTTAGACAGGAGAACTATCAGCGTATATTCGTAACAACAAAAATATAAAGGGCTTGAAGCCACTCGGATCCATTAATAGCAATAAAGATATTGATAAAAAGAAAAAAACGTGTATTGATAGCGAAATTGAAGCGTTAGATTGATGCAAATGTATGTTCGTCACTGTTGCCAAACTGTTTTTCAGCATGGAGGTTGCTTATACTGATAAATATCCAGATCAGGGGTTACGCTACCCCCTTAAGACCAATAAATAGATTCAAACCCGAATCAACGTTTGTAGTATCATTCAAATTACGTTTGTAGAATCATGATCGAACCTGAGCACCGTTAACATCAATTTCTATTATTTAAAAATATTACGTATGTTCGCTCTATGGGAATACTCTTACGAACAGTATTTAATTTGATAAAAGCACGTGGACAAATGTCCAGCATAATATTGTTATATTTGGAGTAAGTCGCGCAATATAAATTACTGTTTTTCTTTTCATCGTTGAGTAAGCCTAATGGCGCACGAGAAATGGTTCGCATTAATGCGGTGTCGCATCTAGGAAATTACGCACAAGGTGTCTGCTTCCAATAAGAATTAGGCGACTGGTCGTTGCTCGATCGCGGCGCGTTGCTCCGATCAATTCAATTTCGTCGTGATTCTATCAGGATTCCGTAAAAAACTAGCCGGAGGATGATTAATTCGCATGGCCGGGATATGAGAAAAGCTCATACTTAATATGTTATTCATAATGTTACACAAGACCGCTATATACATGTCCCCACGATCCCTTTTCTTGCGCGAAATATAATTACGCGATGGGAAATCTGCAAGATTTTTTCGTCGATTTTTACGGTAATTATTGTGTATAATACGCTCGGAGAGTTTTACGCATTTTTAAAAAGCTAAAGACACTATCAATTTGCTACCCGTTCACATTAGATCTAATTTCGAATCGAAAAATATCGCGGTAATAATATCATTCCTCCGCAAGAACTTTTACCTTTGCTCGGGAAAGTCAAAATTGCAGGAATTTACTCTCAATCGAGCAGGTATAGTAAAAGCTATTTTCAAGCGTAACGCTAAAACCTTGTACCCGCAATCATTGCGCTGGCGTGGGCAGGCAGCTTAAGTTCTATTTTAAATTTTAATTGAAGATCTCAAGATAATTACTTAGATTGCTGCATGTAACATTAAATTACTTACAAAGTACTCTACGGTTGATCAGTTATTACGATCGACAACGTTATACCTCGGATCTTTTCATTCGAAAAACAGACTAAAACATATACATATTTATACTTTAGAATATACGATATATAGTATGTCTGTGTTACATATTTATTCTATCTATCCGATTCTTTCAGCAGATTAACGTTTTCATTTGCCGATTTCAAAGATTGGAGTCGCGTTTTTATATTTTAATTCTATCAACTTCTCAACGTCTTTGTTTAATTAAAATACACACGTTTACTTCAATTTATGTTTTACTAACTGAACTGACAGATGTTGTCTTGTCCAAAGGGTATAGCAGGATAAGCATGGGCCAGCGGCCCCTGCTCTGATTTTCCTGATTTCTTTCTTAAAACATAGTTTTATGTCTAAAACAACATTGTGTAAAATTTCAAATGTCTACCCCCACCGATAAGGGTGATATTGGGGTAAATTCCCCCGCACTTAAATGCAATTTACTAGAAAACGCGAAAAGATATCGACATGGGATAAACGGCAAACAAAAGATATAGATATACTCTACATTGCAGATTCTTTTCAGAATTTTTTGCTAATTATTTATAGTTGAAAATAATTAATTAATTTTTTGGGAATTTTATTAACTGTCTTCCCCTGGGTTGACACCCACCAAAAAGACAAGAACATGCGTGGAAACGCCAGTTATCCTGGGAGTTTATACGAAGAGTAGGTCCCCGGGGAGCAAGGGAAGATAGAGGGGCGGCCCATTGGCTGTCCCGGGAGGTGGATGTTTTAAACTTTACCACCTTCCTTAACAAAAAAAAAAAGGGTTGACACCCACCAAAAAATTATAAACTATTGCTATGATACTAACCTACTTTGTAAAAAAATCTCAGAAGTGTCCATTTGGTGGAACAGTGTCAAAAAAAATAAAGTATGCCGGCGAGCGCACGGTTTGTTCAGCATCGGCGCAGCGACCGAATCCCCTTGCGGTGGCTAGTAATGGGAGCGAACGGGAAGTCGTCGGTGTGTAGGGAAAAGCTGATACATGTAAAAGTGCGACTAAATCTTCTAATATATGATTACATTACATTATATTTTAGGAAATAGCTTACATTGAAGAAGAAAAATGCGTGTAAAGCTAGTTCGCTGCTGTCAAGTAACAGAAAGAAGAAGCTTCTCTCAAATATGTTGAATGGTCACAGTGTTAGAGGTTCTGCTCGATGCTCCGAAGGGCTCGAGTTTGAATCCAACTCAACTTTCTTTTCTTCTATTTTTTATATGCATTTATAAACTAAAGGATTTTTATTGTTTGCACTTTAATATTTTATAATTGTTTGGATGTCCAACTGTAATCATATATTAGAAGATTTACTCGCACTTTTATATGCATTTATAAACTAAAGGATTTTTATTGTTTGCACTTTAATATTTTATATATTTGAACATGTCACAGAGATTGACATAAGAAAACTCCGCACAAAATTGACCTTGACTTTGAAAATTATGTTGAATTTACAATTTTCGCATCTGCTTTCTTTTTCTTCATCTTGAATCTTCATCTCCCTTCATCTTGAATTTACATTTCCGCATCTCACTAAAAATTTTCTACCTGAATTGCAACAAACTGGAATGAAATGAAAATTTATTTCCACTGTTTGAAATAACGCCTACTCATTTGTTCAATAAACGCATAAAATCCGCTGCCTCGTGATATCCTTTCATTTTATGAATAGCAAAATAGTATTGTCATGCTTCCGATAACTTCTTACCTAACGTGTCAACTTTTCATGTACAGGATATTAGTAATTAAAGTTAATTATTAAAGTCTTTGGCAAAAACATTATGGACTCATAGCTGGATAACTATTTGGTAGTGATAGATTGGTTCCTTTCAAACTTTTTCTCTTTTCGACGAGTAGGAAGTAGGGTAAATTATGAGACCGTTTATTTAGAAAGTGGCGTAAGTCCATTTTTTTAAAATGCGATAATGTCACATAATTTGTGATTAATTTTGCGTAAACTTTTTATTTATAACTAGATAATGTTGCATATCTTAAAGATACCAACACTTCGTTCAATTTAAAATAGAATTGTGAATCTCGAAATTTTTGGGAATCTCGACATTTTTGGGAATCTCGAAATTTTCGGGAATCTCGAAATTTTTGGGAATCTTGACATTTTTAGGAATCTCGACATTTTTGGGAATCTCGAAATTTTCGGGAATCTCGACATTTTTGGGAATCTTGACATTTTTAGGAATCTCGACATTTTTGGGAATCTCGAAATTTTCGGGAATCTCGAAATTTTTGGGAATCTCGATATTTTTGGGAATCTCGAAATTTTTAGGAATCTCGAAATTTTTGGGGAATCTCGAAATTTTTGGGAATCTCGACATTTTTGGGAATCTTGAAATTTTTGGGAATCTCGACATTTTTGGGAATCTCGAAATTTTTAGGAATCTCGAAATTTTTGGGAATCTCGACATTTTTGGAAATCTCGAAATTTTTGGGAATCTCGACATTTTTGGGAATCTCGAAATTTTTAGGAATCTCGAAATTTTTAGGAATCTCGAAATTTTCGGGAACCCGACCCTACTCGACTCAACCTCTTCTCGATTCGTCTCGACCATCGGGTTCCCGATATTTCTGGTTCTCGCACACCCCTAATACATACACGTATTGATAAATTAGTAGTAACATAGCCAGACTTGACATAATTCAATTATATTTTTTAATTAATATGCTAAGCGTTAATTTTCTCGAAACAACAAAAAACGAACTTGCACCACTTTCAAAATAAACGGTCCAAATGTCAGATACACCCCTAGAACGGATGTCCATCACTCTTCCTTACACTCTGAACATAAAACGAGAATCTATCGGCCCATCTGCCACCGCGGAACATAAACTGTTAAATAGTGAAATAATAACCTGTTAAGCAGGCATCAGACTCATTTGAATTGAAGAGCCAATAACAACCGTTTAGTGCATGACTGAATACTTAAATAAATCGACCAATCGGTCGTTTGATCAATAAAACGAACGTACAAAGTATTTTACGAGCACTTTTCAAACATGAGGAAGAAAGATTGGCAACGATCGTTTCGCGGGTCAGACGGCCGAATAGAAATCTGTTGAGCAATCGACATCAATTGGACAAACATTACGAGTCCTTTTGCGTTTTAATATATTTGCAAGTGTATGTTGACCTGTGAACTACAACAGCTTGAAAAATCTATGCATGGTATGTAAACTTCAAATATCACGTACAAGAAGAAAAAATTTTCACCTGCATTATGAACGTTACATTTACTGTCCAGTTCAATTATACTTAGGTACTGTGACACCTTGGTCTACGATTTATAATTAAAGTTTTAAATGATATCGGCGCCAGGTTCGATCATTTATAGAACAAACAACAAATGTGCGATTAGTACATGCTTCTAACGTTTCGATCCCGATGTGGATCTTTTTCAAAGAATCATTATTGCATCTGAACAATATTTTAAGTGATATATCAAAACGAGAATTTGCAAAAGTTAACATAAAGAAAACCAACCAATCTAAAATAATCGAAACGATCTTCTCGATCGATTAAATTTTCGATCGAGAAGAATTCACCTACGATTTATTTTACGATTTCATTGATTAAATAAAATATAAGACTTTAAACAACAGAACAGAAAAAAATTAATGATCGATTAATATAAGATTTTGTATTTCAGTTTACTATATTATGAACCATAAAAAAATGCTTCTAATATTTAAAAAATAATTTGCTCTTATGCCTTTCGTCGTCTTTGCTCGGAATATCTGTTCTTTCAGATGGCCAAGTGATGTATATGATTCCCTAAAAATTGAATTAACTGTATAAAAAATCCCAAAAATGTGATATATTCTCTAGGCATTGACGATCCCACATTTCAATTTTTGTGAAAATTAACAAAATGGCATATATTTTAAATTTAATTTTAATTTTGACTGCTGTTCACGGTCCAAACAGTTTCCACTAACTGCGTTTTGAAGCTTACAAGGAGAGGGCGCGGTCGATGGGTCACCGATTTTCTTGAAACTTGCAGTATTTGAAGATATCGTCTCCATATGTAATTTCGCAAAGCTATAGTTAACGCAAACTCTTTATACCCGAGTAAAGCGATTTTCAAATGAATTTATCTCGGAAAATCTTGAGTATTTTCGCGCCATAGCTTTGCGAAATGACATATGGAGACGACATCTTCAAACACTGCAAGTTTCAGAAAAATCCTTCACCCATCAACCGTGGCTTCTCCTTGTCAGGTACAAGACATCTGCAAAAGGGCGGAAACTTATTCCCATACCCGATAACCATTTCTTTTAAATATTACCCAACACTGATTCTTAGGTAGCCTTCAATTTACGTTCGACGTACATATCCCGGTTTTGCTGACAAGCTCGTTCGCGAGGTGGCAAACAATTAAGCAGCACATTAATTAATATCCCCTTGGCGGACGATCACGATTCTGCTTAATTGTCCTCGGAACATGTTTATCCATCGGCCAGACAAGCAAAAAGCAAACGGTAACGACGGGACAAACATCGGTCGCGTTTTCGATCGTACGAAAACGAGTTTGCGAGAGCCTCGCTGCGTGGAACGCGCATACAGGGTGTCCCAAAACTAGTGTAGGAGCGGAAAATGGGAAATTCCGTGGGTAATTTGAAGCCACACTTTCCTTTACAAAAATGGCGTCCGCAGCTTTGTTTAGGAGTTATTAACGAAAAACACGGACCAATCAGAGCGCGATCTAGACGTGCGATGGCACGTTCGACCAATTGACAGTCGGCGCGTCGCACAGTGTGACGTTTCGAACATTTAGCAGCATTTAATTCTTAATAGTGTTGTTTCTTTTTTTTTATCATGTATTTTGTTAAAATTACTCGAAATATGATTGTTTCTAATAACTTTAACATGATTTTTGTTGTATTGGCCGAAAATACGTATTTTAACTCTTGCAAATTACTGCGTGAATGGGTATTTAATTTAAACGATATAAGGAAGTTGCAAACACAGTCTTACATAAACATATTCAAAGTTTTAATAAACTAAATAGATGTAGAGAAATACACTCTGAACAAGAGCTTTCCATTTACAACACCAGATACATATGTATCTATTCTTTTCAACTGTCAGAACAGGAGTCGACTTCATCGTATTCAGACGAACAATCACTATCGTCTTCTGTACTATTTAATTTAGGCACTGCAAGTAATTGTAGTATTCCTCGGGTAAGAATTCCGTTTCTTCTTGTGGGAATGTTCCTTAAACTGGTAATCAGAGGGTCTGACGATATGAGCAGCCTATTCATAAGGTCTGTATTCGTGGCAATCCTTGAAAATGTTCTCGTGAAAAGTTCACGAAATCTTCTATTATCTTTATTTCTCGCCTCTTGTGCTTCTTCCAAATGTTGACCAATCGGAATAATACAAGAGGCAATTACAGTAATTTCTCAATCGTAGTCCTCGGTCGCCTCTGCAATTGTAGTCCAGTGCCTACCCATTCCACCGCCTGTCAACGCTGCGCCAGGCAGCAGGACGGCGATGTTTGATGTCGGCTCGGGTATATCGGTGTGAACACCACTACATTGACTCGAGTGAATCGAATTTTCAAACTACTTAATTTTCATTATTTTTTAATGAGATTTTACTGGCTTATTCCTGGCATTTTTCTGATTAAAACAAGACCAAACACGATATAATTTGGACAATATTTAGTGGTTTCATTGACGGTATGGAGTAACTGTAGGGAATGGAAGAAGACAGCGAGTGAAAAAAAATAAAAACTAAATATTGGCCAAATTATATCGTGTTTGGTATGATTTTAATCAGAGAAATGCCACGAATATGTTGGTGAAAGTTCCATAATGATATCATCGAAAATAAAGAAGCTAAGGTCTTGGTGTTTTATTGTGATGACGCACGGGCCTTTAAACTGTGCCGGCGACGGGGACACGCTTCGGCCACGCGATCCTATTACATTCTGTCCTTCTCTACGTTCGGCTTGTCGTTTGAAGTCTCAGCGCGGTAGGGTAGACGCAGTCATAAATCAAAAACTAGCCACCCTACTTGATCGTAGTCCGTTCATAACACGGGTGTTGGGACCACGATTGAGAAATTACTGTACAATTTTTCCATGATATAGCACTTCGTGTACGGTACTTGGCATGTAATACCAAGAATACATTTTTAAATATAAACTTGAAGTATCATTGCCATATTGTTCAAATTTGTTGGCATTTATAGCAAATCCACAGTTTAACACTTCTAAAATAATATAGTGTGCAGGCTTATAAACACGTTCTTGCTCGGATAAACTGTGTTAGACGACTAGCGACTGCACGAGGTTATACCGCGTATGGCTGTGGAAAACAAATGAAAACTCCCAAAGACGCAGACCAACGCAGAATTTTTTTTCATAGCCGACTAGAAAAGACTTCAATGTATACACATTGTATAGTCTAAAGTTCATATTCGCCCATATAAGAAAATTTTACTCTGTAGAACATTGGTACATACTGAAAAGATGTTTGAGTTTCTATGATTATTAACCATAATAAATTATATGTATAATATTTAAAAACGAAAAATATTGAAAACACACTACAAACGATTGAATAACCACTAAAATAAATATAATAAAAATTGAAGTTCAAATACACGAACTTTTATTTAGGTAAAGTATCACTGCCGATTGATGTATTTTCACCATTTGTATAGGCAGTAGAGTTCACTCGAGGCTTATTTTTCATATCTGAGTGCGATGAAAAAGTAAAAACAATGTCGATTGTGGATTACTGAGGTATTGCCTTCAAGGTAAGAGTAAATACGCAATTTTTCAAAAATGTTCAATTTTGGAATTAAGTGCTCCTAAATGTTCGAAACGTCACACTGTGGCGTCGGGCTGACTGTGCTAACTCGCGTCTAGCTCGCGCTCTGATTGGTTCGTGTTCTTCGTTAATAACTCCTAAACAAAGCCGCGGACGTCACTTTTTTAAAGAAAAATGTCGCTTCAAATTGTCCAAGGAACCTCCCATTTTCCGCTCCTACACTGGTTTTGGGACACCCTGTATATCGGGATCGGCAACGAAGCGAACGTTTCCATGAATAAACAGGGGAACGAATGGTGTACCGCGACGCGCGACGCGACGGATTAACTAGAGACATATGGGAATACAGAAAAAATTCGTGATTGCAGCTTAGTAATTTATAACTGAAGCAGAATCCGTCCCGCACGGAGGTAACCAGCGTTGTAATCCGGACAGTTTCAGGTCTTCTTCGTCGCCGCCTGTTACGCGTTCGATGCTGTCAGTCCCGCCAGCAGGAAAATTACAGTTCTCTGGTTAATTAAGAATTTGAATCGGGTCGAGGATATCTCGATGCGACGATTCTCTTCACCTTATCCGTCACGCTCGCCGAACACGATTACGATTTACAATTTAACAACGCCCATTCCTCAATTCCGAATAAATACGCCAGTGGACTTATCAGGTTGTGTCGTGAAGGTTGGGTTATGTTTTCTGTTTCAGCTACAGGTTTCGCACTGCAAATTTTTGCCTTTTGCAAATCAATTTCACCCACTAACCCTTGGGTTGCCAACCAGGTACCCGGATACCCATTTACTACATTCCTTTTAGCAATTTGTTAATGTTCCTCTAAAAATATTACAAAATTTATGTGATTACGTTAAAACGAGAATTTGTGCAAATACGGTGAATACAAAAGATTTATATTTAATATATTAATAATATTTAACTACTACACGATCAATCAAATAGACGTATATTATCAATTTGCATTTCTCGCAATCAACAGACAAAATTTAGGCGATGATAGAGAGCGAGGGTCTTCAAACTACTTGTTAATGTCCCTCTGAGAATATTACAAAATTTATGTGATTACGTTAAAACGAGAATTTGTGCAAATATGGTGAATACAAAAGATTTATATTTAATATATTAATAATATTTAACTACTACACGATCAATCAAATAGACGTATATTATCAATTTCCATTTCTCGCAATCAACAGACAAAATTTAGGCGATGATAGAGAGCGAGGGTCTTCAAACTACTTGTTAATGTCCCTCTGAGAATATTACAAAATTTATGTGATTACGTTAAAACGAGAATTTGTGCAAATATGGTGAATACAAAAGATTTATATTTAATATATTAATAATATTTAACTACTACACGATCAATCAAATAGACGTATATTATCAATTTCCATTTCTCGCAATCAACAGACAAAATTTAGGCGATGATAGAGAGCGAGGGTCTTCAAACTACTTGTTAATGTTCCTCTAAAAATATTACAAAATTTATGTGATTACGTTAAAACGAGAATTTGTGCAAATACGGTGAATACAAAAGATTTATATTTAATATATTAATAATATTTAACTACTACACGATCAATCAAATAGACGTATATTATCAATTTCCATTTCTCGCAATCAACAGACAAAATTTAGGCGATGATAGAGAGCGAGGGTCTTCAAACTACTTGTTAATGTTCCTCTAAAAATATTACAAAATTTATGCGAATGCCTTAAAACGAGAATTTGTGCAAATACGGTGAATACAAAAGATTTATATTTAATACATTAATAATATTTAACTACTACACGATCAATCAAATAGACGTACATTATCAATTTTCATTTCTCGCAATCAACAGACAAAATTTAGGCGATGACAGAGAGCGAGGGTCTTCAAACTACTTGTTAATGTTCCTCTAAAAATATTACAAAATTTATGTGATTACGTTAAAACGAGAATTTGTGCAAATATGGTGAATACAAAAGATGTATATTTAATACATTAATAATATTTAACTACTACACGATCAATCAAATAGACGTACATTATCAATTTTCATTTCTCGCAATCAACAGACAAAATTTAGGCGATGATAGAGAGCGAGGGTCTTCAAACTACTTGTTAATGTTCCTCTAAAAATATTACAAAATTTATGTGATTACGTTAAAACGAGAATTTGTGCAAATATGGTGAATACAAAAGATGTATATTTAATACATTAATAATATTTAACTACTACACGATCAATCAAATAGACGTATATTATCAATTTCCATTTCTCGCAATCAACAGACAAAATTTAGGCGATGATAGAGAGCGAGGGTCTTCAAACTACTTGTTAATGTTCCTCTAAAAATATTACAAAATTTATGCGAATGCCTTAAAACGAGAATTTGTGCAAATACGGTGAATACAAAAGATTTATATTTAATACATTAATAATATTTAACTACTACACGATCAATCAAATAGACGTACATTATCAATTTTCATTTCTCGCAATCAACAGACAAAATTTAGGCGATGACAGAGAGCGAGGGTCTTCAAACTACTTGTTAATGTTCCTCTAAAAATATTACAAAATTTATGTGATTACGTTAAAACGAGAATTTGTGCAAATATGGTGAATACAAAAGATGTATATTTAATACATTAATAATATTTAACTACTACACGATCAATCAAATAGACGTACATTATCAATTTTCATTTCTCGCAATCAACAGACAAAATTTAGGCGATGATAGAGAGCGAGGGTCTTCAAACTACTTGTTAATGTTCCTCTAAAAATATTACAAACTTTCTGCGAATGTCCACTCTTTGCTCGATGTTATTTTGATTTATAGTCTTAAAATTAAAATTTGTGCAAATATGTTAATTAAAAAAGGTTTCGAACAATCTACAGTGGGTAAAAAAAGTATTGGCACACTCTTAGAAAGACGATAACTTTTTAAATATCGTATTATACGATTTAGACGCAAAAATGTCTCTTTGAAAAAGATCTACATAGGGATCGAAACGTTAGAAACATGTTTAAATAATTGCACATTTGTTGTTTTCTATAAATGATCGAACCCAGCGCCGATATCATTCAATTTATTATAAAAAAAATACTGTCTATAAATACGTTATATATGATACTATAATTTTTTGTGTACTGGTTATGATGCTATAATATGATATCAGTTTTCGATTTAATCGAAGTAAGAGTCAATGCATTATAAAGGAAAAGTTCTTATCGATCGAAAAATTGAAATATAAATTATAATTATGATATCGGCGCCAGGTTCGATCCTTTTTAGAAACAACAAATGTGCAAGTTAAATATTTAAATTTCTCAACGTTTCAATCCCAATGGGGATCATTATGAAGAGACCAAAATTTTTGCATCTGAAAAAGAAATTAATATTAAAGATTTTGAAATTAAATATACTGTTTTAAATGTAACACATTTAATTTAAACGTTTCATTTTTTTCATTTTTCATTCAATTTATTATATTACTAAATTTCGATCGAGAAGAATTTACCGTTTATTGGGAAACAACAATAGACAATGGTGGTGATTATTTGAATCTTATTTCGTGTTTTAATTTAAAACTACAATACACGAATTTTTGCAATCATCCAATACTTTGGTGTTGTGGGATTTTTGGGGTTTGTAACTGGGTAGTCAACGCAATAACGAATGATTCCACATTTTTGAGCAGTAATACAACGTATTATACGATCCTCCATGCTCAGACAAACATAGAAGATTCAATTTACACTAAATCATGGAAAAGTCGAATGGATTACGAAGACTTACAGATTATGCATAAAATGACCAAGTATTTAGAAAAAAACGACATGTTTACATAGCGCATGGTATCTGATCGTGTCACGTGTGTGTAATTTTCAACATGTGAATCCATCTCGGAGTCAACGATACAGATGTATTAGCCACAGAAAACGAAGAAACTGCGAGACGACTGCAGCGACGCGACGGTTTCGCGCGAGCTGTCAATTCGCGGTAATAAATTGTGTTCTCACGACAGCTTTTCAGCCTCCTGGAGCGCAAGCCCTTCATACTGACCAGTTGCGTTAGCACGATGGCTGGGGCAGAGCATTGGACGAGTGTAAACGTTCGTGTCCAATTTTCAGAAGTAGCGATGACCTAATTGCAATTTCGTGCAGATTCTTTTTCTCTTTGTTTCACGTTATGTCCCTATCGAAAGGTAGTATCTTCACGAGACATTTTACCGTCAGGCACGGTTGATTTAAGCCGATTTGTGATTGGGAACAGCTTTTCATTGCGGAGAACGAATAACTACGTTTTCGCCATGTTGTAGCGGTAACCTCCTACGCTCGCCAGAAGATGAACAAATAGTCAATACCTTTCCTGCAACTACCTGATCCATCATCGATCCCTACATCGATGATGAACAGTGATGAACATACATTTGTATCAATCTCACGCTTCAGTTTCGCTATCATTACAGGTTTTCTTCTTTTTCTCTTCTTCTTATCAACAACCTCGTTTTCCGGATACCGCAATATCGATCTGACACTCGATCTCTGCGATATCTTCGAGATATCAACTTTTGGGATGGCAACTTCATCTCGTGTCGTCGTAACAATACAAAGGGCTTGAAGCAACTCGGATCCATTGATAGCAATAAAGATATTGGGTTCATTCCGTTTCACGCTTCAAGCGCATGTATCGCATACAGAAGCGTTCCGTTGCATTCAATGCGCGCATCAGAACTGCATCAGAACGCTCAGAATTCCCTAGGTCTCCACCATTTCTCGCGCATTGAGCATCGTCTGGTTAGCAAACGACACTCGCGCGTTGACGCGTGTGAGTGCACACGTCGCTATATCACATATACGTACACGAAAATTGTAAGGGTCCTGGAGTAAACGTCTGAGATCTCTATAATGCAATGACTGGATTTCTTAGTAGTCAAAATCGCTAGATGAAAGATCAATCTAGGGTGCTATTTGGCTGAAAAGTCGTACTTCTACGTTCACGAGCTATGATTTGCAATATTCGACAGCACGCCCGTCAGTGAGGACGTCATAAATGAAACAGAAATCAACGCTCGTAGCGGAAAATGTCAGAACTATATTTGAATGTCAACCTCACTGTGGCTTGGATTTTTGTAGAATTAAACGTACATAATTTTTAATAGAAGTACGACTTTTCAGCCAAATAGCACCCTAGATTGATCTTTCATCTAGCGATTTTGAGTACTAAGAAATCCAGTCATTGCATTATTAAGATCTCAGACGTTTACTCCCGGACCCTTACAATTTTCGTGTACGTATATGTGATATAGCGACGTGTGCACTCACACACGTCAACGCGCGAGTGTCGTTTGCGAACCAGACGGTGCTCTTATCGCATCAGCTACCACAGCTCAGAAGTGAAGCGTTTGATGCGAAATCGATGCATCAGCGGTTGTTGACGGCAATTTCAAAAAATTTGAAATTAGATGTGAAGCTGTGCACGAGAAAATAGAAACGAAACGGAACGATGTCAATGCGCGCATCGCATTGAAAGCGATCTATGCGCTTGACGCGTGAAACGGAATGAACCCAATATCTTTATTGCTATTAATGGATTCGAGTGGCTTCAAGCCCTTTATATTGTTACGACGACACGAGATGAAGTTGCCTTCCCCTGTGATATCCCGAAGATATCGCAGAGATCGAGTGTGAGATCGATATTGAGGTATTCGGACAACGAGGTTGTTGATAAGAAGAAGAGAAACGTCAGATCCTCTCGAACCATTGAAGCTAGAACGCACATCAACGATCATACATTTACATACTGTTAACTATTGTATATTTAATAAATATTTGATATTTTTTACAATAATCTGTTCACCGGCAAGACCACGCCGAAGCCTTCGTAACAATATTTTTGTTGTTACGAATCTCCGCTGACAGTTCTCCTGACTAGGCGCCATCTCGTTTAAGTAACTGAACTAAAATTGGTTCTAGACTTGCTCTAGACTCTGCCTTCAGGAACGGAACTTGGGGGAAATTGAATGCAATCACGGAAAACCATTTTTTGTCCTTATTAAGAGCATGTTATGAGCTCTGTGAAGGGTCATTCTAAAGGGGAAGTTTGATCCAGGTCACTCTGGTCATGATTTAAGTAAAAAAACAGTTTTGTATTAGAAAAATAGATGAGAACCTGGGAGTGGTTGTCTCGATTTGTTTCCCCTGCTTTGGACGCTCATATTATTAAATATGAACATCATCTAACTAAATCATGAGCAGAGCGACGTGCCATCATCCTTCCTGTTTAGAATGAGCCCTCAAACAGCTCGTAACATGCTTGTATAACGGCAAACAGTGGTTTCCCGTAAACACTGTTTTTCTAGTAATATTCAAAGCTATGGTACCTCCTTAAGGGGGTAGGGTACCCACGTGACATTACTAGAATCTAACTAGATTTTGGGCCAAAAACAAGGGTTTACGGGAAAACACCTCACGTCCAAATGCGATTATATTTTGAGCCGAGTGAGGGCTCATTCTAAACAGGAAAGTTAAATGAAGCGCGCGTGGGTCCAACTTTAGTTACATTATGTTTACATCTAGTAATGTGAGTGTCCAAAGTAGGGAAAACAAATGAAGAAAAATTCCGAAGATTCCGCAATTTAAATACAAGGTGCATCTCGCACCCTTGCAATCCTGGAAACTCGAGTCTACCCATTGAAACTTGTGTCTCCCCACTTCACCTTCCGTCACAGTCCGATCATGTAACTGATCCGATAGAGAGGCAGAGAGAAGGTATCTTTTCCCCTCAATTCGAGTCAATTCAAGTACCTTCTGACATCTCAGCGTGGGATCTCCTAAGTGCGTCTGAAGACAGTGTTTTGGGATTCAATTCCATTCATCGTCCAGAGGCAAACGCATGTGTCCAGTCAGACGAATGGAGTATAAGAGACCCCAGGATCGCAAAACGTCCAGACGCAGCTTAGGAGATCCCTCCTTTATATCAGAAAAGATCAGGCGAGGAATAGGCCTGAAAACAGTCGTTTGGGCGCAATGCAAGAAGTAGGTCCCCGAGGTGAACTAGTTCGGGCTGATGAGACAATAGAGGGTCAACCTTAGACCATATATACTTATAGACACGGCATAGGTATAGTATGTGTATAGGAAAACTGAGAGTTGGCCGTGGCAAAGATCGTGGTAAAAAAGATAGTTCTTAAGATAATTTCAAAATGTCTGACGCGGCAGACCGACGCCGACACTATCCATTACACGTTATACTATAACCCGAACACGTTTTTTTACTCCGTGTGAATTTTGTGTAGCGATTCAAAATGGTACTAATGTGCTGTATCAAAATTGCAGAGAAATTTTTTAAACTCATACTTCATTGTAATACCTGAATAAAACATATAAAATAAACATTTGTATCTCAAATATACTTTACATAATGATTATTTCATGATAAAATGCCAAATTCTTTGAAATTATACTGTCCATTCTTTCCGGGTATACCCCCCTCACCTTCATGAGCCAAGCACAGCCGCTGTCGACGAGCATAGCTTGTACATCTTTCGGAACGATGAGTCACACATTACTGTCATCTTTGCCATAGGCCAAATTATCTGTGCCGTGTCTATAAGTATATATGGTCTAAGGGGTCAACCCATTGGTTGCTCCGGGTGTGGGTGTTTACGGGTTCGCCCGGTTTTAGCCACACTCTTAAAACAGGAGATCCCTCCTTTAGGCCCCGCTAGATAGTCTTATCAACGAATCCGCGTCTCCTTCCCCACTCAGGTACTTCCCCACTCTTCGACTTTATCGTTGCCGTAGAACAACGTTTCCCAAAGTTTCGACATTCGTGTACCCCTTCTACAATTGTCGTATCCCTGAGTATCCCCCGTTAAGAGCAATTGGAATTAAGTTGTGGGCGTGTATTGTCCGCGCGGCGAGAGTTGGCACAGAATGGCGTCAGTGGGGTGCAGGGGGAACGGCGAGTCCCACTCTTAACGCACTGGGAGCACCACGTGGTACCTACAAGTTCTCGTGCCAACTCTCGCCGTGCGGACTATACTTCCTGTGTACGCAACAGTAGACTTCCGCTGCACCAGCATTGTTGCACTAGAATCAGTATGTACCCCCTCCAAACACTCTGTACCCCCAGAGGTACGCGTACCACACTTTGGGAAACACTGTTGTAGAACTCCGTCCCTGTTCCTGTGCTACTGTGCCGCCCCCTAACTCTACGGCTTATACGTTGTAGTGGGAAGAGGTTTGACTAATAGCACTGTCCAACACCAAAAATGTTTTCATATAACTAAAGGGTGGGTCTTATAGAATTTTTTGCGCTGATTCCGAATCTGCCCTTAGTTTTTTCCCTAGACGCACAGTTTTTGAAAAACATGACTTTGAACAAAAAACCTATTTTTCAACTTTAAACAAATATTGTGACGTTATTATAAAAGATGTTGAATTGTACTTTGCAGCAAAAGATTCTGTAGACTTTTCTGAATACTTTTCTGAATCAGCGCAAAAAACTCTACAAGATCCACCGTTTAGTTATATGAAAACATAAAAAAAGTTGAAATTTGTTGGACAGTGTAGTGGGGACCGCGCTGTTCTTGGAGGGGAACAAGTTCGAACTCCCTGATCTAAACGATCTTGTTGTGGACGATGTTCCATTATTGATGACAACGTTGGCCGTGTCTTAGTGGGAGGTAACTCGAGGATTACAGTTAAGGAGATCTTCGAGAGGCTGAATACTCGCAATTCATCTGCATTTCGCCATTTAAAGAACCTCGAATGCAATTCCAAGCTCGATACACGAATACCGTGTGCTCTGACAGAAAAGCCATAAGCTAGGTCGCGTCTTTGCGGTCGTCTCTTCATGAACAAGAACTTTGTCTGTGGACGTGAAAGGTGGTCCAAAAAGCGGGCCGAAAAAGGAAGCCCAGAAGGAGTTGGAAAGAAACCGTGAGCGATCAGTATTACCTTGTTTACATTCTCGCTGGATTTAGAAAACGCAGGTGTCACGGCCGGACTCACGCTGCGCGGCTCCAATCGCTCGCCTAATCGTAGCGACAGCATCGCGTCCGCCTTCAGGCGGAGCTTCAGATAAGCAGCAGCGACTAGAAACATACGTGGCGGAAGAGAATTCATGTTCCCTCGGTTCGTTAGCGACGAGGAAGAGCAACAGTCTAGAGACATTAACATTTTACATTCTTGTAACCATAGTTTATATTACCGTTTTACCGTCTTCTAACTAGATTGCGGATGTTATGATAACCGCCTATCAAAAAGCGCGAAACAAAAAAATTCTCGACATTGATCGAACGAATTGTTTTACTTCCTTTTGTCGTAATAAACCGTTTATCGATCAAACAGATTGGCTCAGTAATAACTTAGATGCAGCTTCTATCCGAGACCCCTTTCACTGGAAATATATTATGGTAATCGAAACTGTTTACGAGCATTCGTCCTCAAAACTGGTAATCTTATGCACGGATTCCATCACACCTACGCAAACGATCTTGAGACGAGTTATCTCTTTTCTTGAAAGAAACCGAAGACTTGTATTCGATGTTGCAGTACCTTCACTATTTTACACGGATACAGGAAATTAAATTTTTGATTTCTTCCTTCATACTGTCCATCATTTACTGATTATTATGCAAAATAGAAGCTGCATTGTATAGTTTCTTAATCATTTTAATGAGCCGCAAATTATTTCTTAATCGAACATTTCTTAATCATTTTAATGAGCTGAAAATTATTTCTTAATCAAACCTTTCTTAATCATTTTAATGAGCTGAAAATTATTATGATTTGAATTATCTAAATATTTTTACTGTTTTTCATTTGCTTTACTTGTTCTTTTCATAAACGCATGAAAATTATTTAGTAGTCTAATTATTGCACTGTACAACTTGTATGGTACTGGATAATAGGTTATCTAGTTTCCATTGCTCTTTTTCATCATTTTAAAATACCTCTTTATTTTCTATGTCTAGTTTCATGCCGTCTTTGAGATACCTTCTCACCAGTCTCGCCAGATTAGGAGAATCGACTTGAATTAAGGGGGTATCGTACGTCGATAATTCTCCTGTCTAAGCGCCATCTCGTTTGAGTAGCTGAACTAAAATTAGTTCTACTTGCCCTTCATTGCCCTTCATGAACGGAATCTGGGGAACAATTGAATGCGATCACGGGAAAACATTTTTTGTCCTCATATTAGCATATTACGAGCTGTGTGAGGGCTCATTGTAAAGAGGTAGGTTCGTCGCAGGTCGCTCAGCTCATGATTCAAGTCGAAAAAATCATTTTGTATTAGAGAAATACATTAGAATCTGCGGAATTTTTCTTCATTTGTTTTCCCTACTTAGGGCACTCATATTATTAGATATAAACATAATCTAACAAAATCATGAGCTGAGCGACCTGGGATCAACTTTCCTCTTTAGAACAAGCCCTCACACATCTCGTAAGATGCTTGTATAAAAACAAAAAATGGTTTCCCGTAAACAAGGTTTTCACTTGTTTTTCTAGTAATATTCTAGTAATATGCTAGTCATATCCATGGGTCTGGTACCCCCTTAAGGGGAAACAGTTACCCTCTCTCTGCCAATACTGGATTAATCACCTGACATTGTGTCACATGCATGACAGAGACTAAGCGCGTCACGTAACCGGGTGTGGAAGAGTATGCGTCGTAGAAGGGGAAGGGCAGAGTGGGAGACAAGTTTTAAGGGGTAGGCTACCCCCATGAAATCCCTAGAATATTACTAGATTTTTTTTTGAGCTGAGTGCGGGCTCATTCGAAAGAGGAAGGTAACATGCAGCGCAGTCTTATTTTTCTTAGATGATGTTTATATCTATCATATGAATGTCCAAAGTAGGGGCAACATATCAAGAAAAATACTCAAGATTCTAATGTATTTTTCGTTCACAAAAGATTTTTCTTGCTAAAATATCGAGAAGACCGCGTTGCATGTAACCTTCCCCTTTCGAATGAGTCCTCACTCAATTCAAAATATGCTCATATGAGGACGTGATATGTCTCCGCGTGATTGCATTCAATTTCCCCTAAATTCCGTTAATGAAGGCAAAGTCTAGAGCAAGTCTAGAATCAATTTTAGTTCAGCTACTTAAACGAGATGGCGCCTAGTCAGCAGAACTATCAGCGACAGCTACATGCTGCCGAATAATGGAAATTATGAGTGGTAAAGGTAAAAATAGGACTTTTGCTTTTGATTATTGTAAAACTCCACACCTTTGCATTATCGAGAAATGAGAAGGCGTATCCCGTACTCTGGCAATCCTGGAAATGAGTCTATCCCCTTCTTCTGGCGACTCTGCTTTTCACTCGTTAGGGATTAGGGATTGAACACTTGGCTCCTCTGACCGTAAAGAATTCGGATTACTTCGTAACTGACGTGGAATATCTGAGCACATAGACAGTGCCAGCCCTTAGCTCCGTTCCGGATAGTCAACGCGATTCTGGAGAATATTCAACCAGGTACTGTCGTGCTTTCTGCTGATTGGAAACTTGCGTCCATTTTTACTTTTTAATCACCAGGACTAGCATCTCGTGTAATCACACAGTTTATTTGATGTTCTGTCCACTGATCGTCCATCAGGAAACGGCAGTGAGGAACTTGTACACATCTGCTATTGGCCGACTAATACACGTATTAGTGTGATTGAAACAATGCGATGTGGTGACGCTGAGCTTCTATGTAACGTCCAGAGTGGAGGTCCATCTTCGGATGGACGATCATATTTTTCATTTAATAATCATTGAAAGAATGAAATCGCTTACGTGGAAATTGATTCGAAAAATTTCTTCATCGAAGCACATATTGTAATATCAATTGCATAAGATCTGAATGAACAAAGCCTTGTTATTTTTGTAAGCTGAAACATTTTAATTGCTTAGGTCCTCGGTAAGTTTACCGTTAATAGGATTTTCAATAATTGTGCTGTACCAAAAGGAAGCATAGACATTTTTTTGCATTGCAATCTTAAATGAAACTACAGATGATGTTATTGGGGGTAACTTGTTAGTTAACAATGAAAACTGCTGTTGCTATTGAAGGTTCCATTAAAAAGTGTTTAGCCATGCACCATAAATTTTTCAAAATTATGTGATAATCACCGACCGATTGTGTTAACATATGTATATCCATTCGTGTAACTACAATTACTCGTTTCACCGCTGATCACCAATGACTAACTGATCATACTAATACTAGTCATGTGTGGCTTGCTGTAAATGAATGACGCTAGTATCCTTACATCAAAATGGATCAAAAAATCCGTGAACATTTACGAAAGATGAACGTTTAATTTATTAGAAAATATATAATCGGATATGTGTTAACTAACAACGATTATAAACTATTTTCGCTAATTATGTAGACGTTTGTAGACAAAGCTTACATTTTTTTCAATAAGTATTCACGCCTTTTTTACAATATTTAATTATTTATAAAGCAACAAGAAACTTTGTGATGGTCATTCCATTATCTTTTCAGGTTGTATTATTAGTACTCTAAACTATCAGTGAATAAAAAATATGCGATTTTTAGCTTATAAAAGTCTATAACTTTAACTTATAAATCAACCAGCCAAATTTACCTTACAAATTTCAACTTATAAAATAAACTATCAAGTTTATTACTGCAAGGGTGATAGTAAAACACATTCACACAATTCAATATGTCTCATCTCTTTGAACTAAAAAAATGTACATCGTACTCTATATTATAAAAGTCTATAACTTTAACTTATAAATCAACCAGCCAAATTTACCTTATAAATTTCAACTTATAAAATAAACTATCAAGTTATTACTGCAAGGGTGATAGTAAAACACATTTACACAATTCAATATGTCTCACCTCTCTGAACAAAAAAAATGTACATCGTACTCTATATTATAAAAGTCTATAACTTTAACTTATAAATCAACCAGCCTTTACCTTATAAATTTCAACTTATAAAATAAACTATCAAGTTTATTACTGCAAGGGTGATAGTAAAACACATTCACACAATTCAATATGTCTCAACTCTTTGAACAAAAAAAATGTACATCGTACTCAATTAACCCTTAGTACTCGAATAAAAATTACACTAAAAATTGCTATATGTACCATAATTTAAAATATTGTTTAGATTACTAAATATAAAAATATAAATATTATTGAGCACGTATTACTACATACGTATCTAATAATATTGGTATCTAATCAATTACTAAAGATTTAAGTATCGTCTGAAGAGTTATATCAATTTCATATCCATAAGACGAGTTGAAATATCTCCGAGTGTAAACGGTGGAGGAGTGCTCCTCTATTTCGAGAACGACAACTTGGACAGGGATCTTATTATTTTTCCCAAAATTTGACTTATATTCGCCCGTTTACCGGCATTACTAATAAGAAAGTTAACCACAATCTTTCTGTCCTAATATGTATGTACAATATAACACGCAATGAATGTAATTGCGAGACACCAATAAAGACAGAGAACGATTATTAACGGCTTGTCTCGTCGATGTTATCGGTAATTGCCAGCCTTTACCGTAGTTCGTCGGAACATTTGATTATATTGGTCCCTTAGCGTGTTTCGATTCCCATAATCAATACCTTCGCCTCGGGACCAATGAACACTGGGCCGGTTTCCTAAAAAAGATCGTGAAAAATGGTTCGGATGTATACTTTGTATTTTCATGCGACGAAAAATACGACTGACGTGCACTGCAATCGAGTCAGAGAACGGGTCGAAGCGGACAGCATCCGGCCATCGAGGATGAATGGATCCATGGTTATTAGCATGCGGAAAATTTCTAACAGAAAAACCGGAACGGCCCGTTCTTGGTAGGCATTTTAATACGAGCCTTCGATCGATTCGCGAATACCCGGGAAACTAGAGTGGGCCTTGGGTGACTCGAATCGTCCGTGGTTCCGCGTTCGGAGATGATTAGATGAGTTCGTTCCGAGTGTTTTTCACCAGCCATAAATTCAATACTGGGATGGATGGGTGATTTATCGCAGGGAGCGGTTCTTTGATTTAAGGGCTCGATGGAAAGAAACCTAAGTAGGGTCTTGTAACCTTCCTGGATCAGGTCCTTAAGAGTCTTAACTATACACCTTCTTCAGTCATTACGCACTTCGATAGTATGGAGCGAGCTACATCTCATTTTAATGTGCGAGAAATTATTTGTTGCACATATTTATATGAGCCGTTTATTAACTTCCCGATTCATAGGGAAGTTACTGTAATTACCCCCGAAAATCGAAAATCGATTTTTTAGCAGATCTTCACGTTTCATGGTCATTCGAGTCATTTTAGACTATTTTTATCAAATTGTTAGTGTGTGTGTGTGCGTATGGCCGTTTGTATGTTATCAAATTTTTCGTTAACGTTTTCTGAAAAAGTAACAACGCGATCAGAATGATGAATGATGCAATCGATGTGCCCCGTCGTAACTTAGAGCTGATTAGAGTTTGATCCATATTGGTCAAGTAGTTTTTTAGATTTTTTTCGAAAGAAGTTCTTTCAAGAATGCAATTTATATAAGAAACGTAATTATATATATTTCATTTTTATTTAAAAAAATTTTTTTTTAATTATGCAACTAATGCTAATGTTACCGCTTACAACTAACGAATCGGGAAGTTCTTCGTGTGGCTCGTGGAGAGTCACACACAAAATAAAAAAATAACCATTAATAGCTGTATGCCCCACTAGTTTTAAATTATGTTTCTTTAAACCAATTTATTCAACGTATTGTATGTACAGTGAACCACGAAAGTATTTTAACGCATTGTAAAACAGTAGGAATGTCCCACTAGTTTTGAAAATGGATTAAGTCGATTTTCGAGAAAAATGAACCTAGCCATTTTAATATTTACATTTCTACGTTATTATTATTATTATTATTTATTTTATACGGACCGAAGTCCTTTAATACAAATGTTTGCAGTTAATGTAGAATAATCTTTTCATTCTGAGGAAAATTCTAACTAATATATTTAAAATCACACAGATTTTGTAAAAAGGAAATTAGCTGGTCAATAGAATTATAAAAATTTTTATTTTAAAAGTGGCCTAAGTCCATTTATCAGTTGTTTGATGACCACACTGTCGAGATTTACAGCCAACTCTCGTTTGTGCAAACAATAGTGCGTCCAATCTAGGTGCACGGTAGTGCACTAGCCAAGTTCTCGCACTATGTACCTCCTTTTACACGAAACAACTTGGCCGTTTTTTAGAGGTTTGTAACTCGGAACTGGAGGCAGATGGAGAGATGTAAGTTCGTACATTTGTTAAGTGCTATCATATCCCCATATTGGCAAAACATTAATCTTCCAACATTAGCGGGTTCCGAGATATAGGACCACAAAAATCGCTAAATTTGTCACTGACTGACTACTGAGTCACTGACTCACTCACAGATCATCAAAACCTTTTGGGTACTCCCCATTGACCTACAAGCTTGAAATTTGGTACATAATTAAAATAATAAATATATTATATATATAATATATTTATTATTTTAATTATGTATATATATATATATATATATATATATATATATATATATAATATAATAAAAAAATTTTTGAAAGTAAAATTCAAACTTTGATAATTATTCAAATTTATTATGTATATATATATTTATTATGTATGTATGTATATATATATGTGTGTATATATATATATATATATTTATATACACGTAATAAATTTGAATAATTATCAAAGTTTGAAGTTTTACTTTAAAAAAAGTTTTTTTTAAATTTTGTTTTTAAATTGAATTCAACCATGGACTCTTGTACGAATTAGAACTTGTAAAAACAAAGTTTGAAATAATAAACTTTACTAATCACCTTTTGTGGCCATTGGTTTAAAAAATAACCGCCAAGTTGAATAATTTAACCCTCCATGTAACTCTTTAAAAATTAAATAGCGTTCTTTTAAACTAATTTTTACAAACGCTTTTTTCAGATATTTCTAAGCTAACGAACTTTGCCTAATTTTGTTAGATCTCACAACTTTTTACGACCATAGAGAACTTGGCTCCTCTTTACAGGATGTTTTTGTTGGGATCTTTTTGTCCCTAGATGTATACTGGTCAGTGTAAAATTCGGAAAAGTGCAAATTCGTCTTTATAAACAGAAAAAAGTTAACGGAAGCACGTGAATCTAACCAAGTATTTTCTTTTCAATTTTCAGCGATATTTCAAAGAACGTCCGTGTCCAGAGGTCAATTGAGGATCCAAGGTGTCGCGACGTGCCTGTACCTGTGCATGGATTCCTGTGGTCTTCTTTACGGCTCGGTAAGTCAAGCTGTCCACCGGAAAAAGTTGCTCTTCCTTTTGATAAAATCGCTCCGTAGCACGTCTCGGGCAGACAGACGACGGGGGCATACCAGTTGGGAAGAAAATGAAGCGGCCGAGTGCCACGCGACGCCGACCGCTTCTCCGCCTCTTCTTATTCCGTAATACGCTATCGCGGCATCTAAATTACAGAAACCTACGTGTGGGGAAAAACGAATCGGCCACACGAGCCGAGTTCGTTAGGCCGGCATTCGAATTCTGGATCCCTGATTCTTTCGTGTCGTTTCACATGCACCAAATAGTTTACGCGCCGACATCGACCCATCTGATTATACCCAGAGTATGTATTTTGTTGCATTTCTATTATCGGTTGCAACGGTCTTAATCGACCGAACCAGTTCAAGGAACGCTCGTATATTCGTGCGATTATTTTGCAATTATTGTTAACGTCTGAACTACCGGATGCGTCAGAATTACTTGTCTCAGAATCTTTCTTTTACCATTGAACCGTTCAACGCGAAAACGGCGTAGTCGATGTTTGTCCGATTGGTTTAACGTCGGGGGTATAATCGTCATTCAATTGGGTGTCCCAAAAATTCCCTCAGCATCGGGAAATGGGAGGTTCCTTGGGTCATTTCAAGCACCATTTTCCTTTACGAAAATGTCATCCGAGGCTTCGTTAAGGAGTTATTAACGAAAAACACGGACCAATCAGAGCGCGAGCTAGACGCGTATTGTATCGTTCCGCGCCGCGTGACATCAGCTGAGCGTTGGTAGTACAATGCGATGTCGTACCGAACACGAGTTTCTCGATGATGTAAATCCTCTCCGATTTCGATGAGCTTCGGGCACCTTCTCGAGACCACGATTCCGAACAACATTTCCCTTTACAGTTTTTGTCTGCCAACTTTAGTTTACGAAATATTCTAAAAACATTTAATTGAAAATCATTCGATGTACCAATATCTTATCCGATTTCGATGAGCTTCGGACACCTTGTCAAGACCACGATTCTGAACAACATTTCCCTTTACAGTTTTTGTCTGCTGGCATTAGTTTACGAAATATTCTAAAAACTTTCAATTGAAAATCATTCGATGTACCAATATCTTATCCGATTTCGATGAAATTTGGATACGTTGTGAAGTCCACGATTCTGAACAAAATTTCCCTTTACAGTTTTTGTCTGCTGGCATTAGTTTACGAAATATTATAAAAACTTTCAATTGAAAATCATTCGATGTACTAATATCTTATCCCATTTCGATGAGCTTCGAACACCTTGTCAAGACCACGATTCTGAACAACATTTCCCTCTACCATTTTTGTCTGCCAACTTTAGTTTACGAAATATTCGAAATCGGTGCGGACCCACATCATCGGCAACTTTACGAGTTGCCTCACGATTTTTCGAGAATCATAAAACGATGCCATGGACGAGATACCTCTACAATACAATAATAAAGTCTGAAATTTTTATTGCATTAGGTTAACATAATTGAAAAAATCAGTCGGGCCTCATACGCGTTCCACGCCCTATTAGAGCCTAACAACCAAATTAGGCTAGCCTAATGCAATAAAAATTTCAGACTTTATTATTGTATTGTGGAGGCATATCTTCAAGGCAACGATTTCATTTGTTTCGAACAATCTGCCTTCATCGACAACATTGTACGCGGGGAGAGCACAGTTTCGTGCGAAGTCGCGAAGAACACGGAACTCTTTCCGCGCCGCGTCGGTGTATGGAATTTCATTTGCTATCGTTTCGAGTTCGAAAAGTGTGTTACGTGTAGTGTTGAGCAATTGTATGAACGTGTGGTGTATCGTGCTTCACTGGCGTAACATGCAAATGGATTAACGACTGAATAGGTTCGTTTTTAATTTAATCAATTTATGCTTTTTCTCTAGTTCGGGTAAAGTTGCCGATGATGTGGGCCCTCACCGATTTCGATCACCTTGAGATTCAATATGTTATAAATTCCACGAATTAAATATCTAATTAACATAGATTTTTTACATCGATCGATTTTCAATCACTAGTTTTTGCACTATTATTTCGTAAATTAATGCCGGCAGACAAAACTGAATTTGATCGAACCGTAGCGCCGATAACATCATTATTCTAGTTATCTAAAAACATTTACGATCGATTTAGAAGAAATCATCAATTAAATATATTCTGAAAATTTCATCAAAATTAGACGACGTTTGAATGAGCTACGAATGTTTAAAAACGATAAAAATTGCAGATTTTCACGATTTTCGGCCTATAACTGCATTAAATCCAGGGATTCTTACATGTTTCCGTGTCTGTCTTTTTCGATGAAACATTCACAGTGCATATAATTGACACATATACAAAACGTATTTTTTAAATTTTCAATATGGGTCTACATAAAAAAGTTGTAAAATGCAACTTTTAGTATTTTCTTTGCAATTCCGACAACTTGCAATTTCTTTAAATATTTTTAGTCACGTTGTGCAGCAAACCAACTGTTCTAACTTCGCAAACTATTCAAAATCATATGGTCCAATATCTTTTTAAAACTGTCCAAATATCAGTGAGGGTCACTGTACATTAATTGTTTACATTATTGTATACATATTTGCATATAATAGTTACATATACATACATATAGTTACGTACATATAAATACACATATAGTTACATATACATACATATAGTTACGTATATATAAATACACATACAGTTACATATACATATACAGGGTGTCTCAAAATTCATTCAACATTTTCCTTTGCAAGAATAGCGTCCGTGGCTTTGTTCAGGAGTTATTAACGAAAAACAGGGACCAATAGCGTAACCTATACGTGCGTTGACAACAATCGGCCAAATGACAGTGGTGTGCCGGCCCAATCGTGCCAACACGCATGTACAGCGGGTAAAAAAAGTATTGGCACACTCTTAAAAAGACGATAACTTTTTTAATATTGTACTATTCGATTTGAATTTTGTTGGGAAGCTAGAGCAATTAGTTTGCCACAGGATGCGAAAAAAATATTGTCAAAAATTGCAATTGATCGGAATTGTAGCAAAAATACTAAAAGTTGCATTTTACAACTTTTTTATGTGGGCCAATATTGAAAATTTTTAAAATGCGTTTTGTAGATCTGTGTCAATTAAACATATCCTGAAAATTTCTTTAAAATCGTCGACGTTGCAATGAGCTACAAACGTGTAAAGATGGTAAAAATTGCAGATTTTCATGATTTATTGCTGAAAATCTTATAGAAAATGTTATATGGTTCACTTCTCAAACAACGTTCCAAAATATTTTTAACCAATTTACTGTTTTTGTGTTAGATTTCTTTGCCCTTTTAAAAAGTGCATCTTCAAAAATCTTATTGATATGAAATATGTCCTGATACTAATAATTTATGGTCTATGATTTCCATATTATGTTCAACAGTTTGGACAATTTTTAGCCACATTGAACCTACTTTAATATTTCTACTGGAAGCTAGAGGTGTAGACTCCTGGACTTAAGCCACTTTTAAAATAAAAATTTGTATCATTCTATTAACCAGCTAATTTCCTGTTCACAAAATCTTTGCGATTTAAAATATTATATTATTAAATATTATAATATTATAAAATATTATATTATAAATATTATAATATTATAAAATATTATATTATAATATTATAAAATATTATATTATAATATTATAAAATATTATATTATAAATATTATAATATTATAAAATACTATATTATAAATATTATAATATTAGAAAATATTATATTATAAATATTATAATATTATTAAATATTATAATTAATATTATATATTTCTTAAATATTAGTTGGAATTTGCTGTAGAATAAAAAGGTAACGTAAAAATGTAAATATTAAAATTGCTAGCTTGATTCTTCTCGAAAATCGACTTAAACCACTTCCAAAATAAACGGCTCATATATTTTGTGAATTTTCGATAATCTGAAGGTGATCATGTACTCATTGACGGTAGTGTAGGTATCGACGAACCTGAGGTGGGAGAATCGATGACTTATAAGTGGGGGAAATGTCCCCAACCAAAGCTTGTTATCCAAGGTATCGACATTACACGAAATCTGTGGTTCGCGTACGCGATCAATTTCATCGGTGTTTTCGAGACTTAATTAAAACCGATGACGTTTGATCGAAATACAGGAGCAGCTGTGCAAGCCTGAGAAACAGGTTTAGCCCTTAACTACTATCGCTCCCCGTTTCGTTCCTCTTTTTTTTCTACCGTGCCGCTGTAACTAGTACTGTACAAAAGGAATGCGTTCCGCTGGGGTTGATACACTCTTGACTGTGTACCATTTCGCAAGAGGATGCGTTTAATGGCCGATTAATCTTGTTAGTCGCGCGATTTTTCTAGCGTATTCCGCGTGCACCCGAGCTTCGTGTAACAAGGAAATTGGAATTTGATTTGATTTGATTCTCGATTTCGAGATTGCGCCACCGTAACAGCCACCTTCGTTCAAGGGATGAGGGTGCTTTCTATTCTTACGATCATCACCTCGTTCGATCGCATCTCAAGATCCAGTATGCTTAATTGGTGTTGGTTTAATTGTGTTTGATTTTATTTTAGCTTGTCTTTATACCAGTGAATGTATGCATGTGCCACATCCTATTTACTTTGTTGGTACTTCCGCGTAAATAAATTCGAAGCATAATCACGGATTCTTGTTTATGCACGTTCCTTGTGAACTATGGCTATACTCTAAAGAAGGTTAAATTCTTCTCGATCGAAAATTAGTAATATAATAAATTGAATGATATCGGCGATAGGTTCGATCATTTTTAGAAAAACAACAAATGTGCAATTATTTAAGCATGTTTCTAACGTTTTAAAATGTTTATGTCCATTTTTCATACAAGTACGTATATGAAATTTAATTTTTGGTTTTTTCTATGTGAAAAAAATTTTTCTTTTTGTTTTCTTTTCTAATTATTCTCATATTTTTCAGACGCAAAAGTGTCTCTTTGAAAAAGATCCACATCGGGATCGAAACGTTAGAAACATGCTTAAATAATTGCACATTTGTTGTTTTTCTAAAAATGATCGAACCTAGCGCCGATATCATTCAATTTATTATATACTCTAAAGAGTTTGTACCAAATTAACACATTTGATCAACATTAATTTCATTGACAAGAGTAATTCATCAACAATCCATTTAATTCTTCAAACACTTAAATCCAAATCCACATATGGATTAATAAATCCTATGAATCGCATTATGCAAACTCAAACATACTATATGGTACATAGTATTGAATTTTTAATGGGTCGTTACACACATTCAAAAAAAAATTAAGCACGATTATCTGATAACATCATACCAGTATTCCAGCAGTTTTTGTGCATATCCGTTCGTAGTTAATTTAGGTTACGACTTTTATTTTTCTATTGTAAACATTTGTGTAAAAGGACTTTGATCCGTTTATAATAAATATAATAATAATAACAATGTTTACGTCAACATAGGTTCCTCCGACATTGATTTAACTGACAATAATAATTCACCGAAAATGTCTACATCGACCGTACAAAAGAAGCACAGATGCAGACAATAATGTAGAACCGTGAAGACTATGCAGAATTTCTTAAAACGTTGGCACATAGTGTAACCTTATAATTTTTTATCCATATTTACTCGTTACGCTTAGTTACTATTCTTATATAATACAATGTATAATTATTACTGGACTGAGGATCTTTATGCAAAATAAAAATTATTTTTCCCTTAATGATTTTAACAGAGGAAAGACCATATATGTATTGACATCTTTAGTTTAAAAATTTTTTTAACAATTTTCAATTTCATCTTCTCAATTTTTCTATATGTAAATGCATAAAGATCCACAGTCTAGTTATCATCTTCTAACTTTTTATTTATTACTTTACATTAGTTATTACTTTACAATAAGATGAAAAAAAATGGCAGATTATTACAGTTTCGCGTACATACCTAAGTACAGTGTCAATGTCAATAATTTCATTGTGTCAGTGAATTCATTGTCTGCGAAGCCAATGTCGATGAAACAGCCGTTGATGTATACATTTTCGATTAAAACTTTGTCGGTGAAATGATTGGCGGTAATTTGATACAAATCCAGTTTGGACTACATGAAATGAGAGCGCTCACGCCCAGGAGTATTTTTTACCACCACTTTTGTTAGTGTTACGTCCTAATTTGTACGTTTAAAGAGGAATTAAAAGTTTAAGGATTTTAATAAAAGATATAAGCAGTTTTTAACCTACCTGCATTCACCGGCTTCGGTTCGGGTAATTGAGGATTCTTTTAATTAATCGCTCGCATATTATATTTCGAATTGTTTCATTTGTTTAAAATAAATTTCACTTGATTCTATTGCTCGCAATATAGTATAAAATACGATGATTCGATATTCAATATAATATTTGATATTATAATTGGTTATAATTCTCGTTCAATATTAATACAACAAACGAGAAAAGAAATTCAGAAATTATATGTTATATATGATGAAGTTTAGTAATTATTATCTACGACAGAACCACCGGACGTGACATTAGTTTAGATCATACCTACTCATATCATATCAACCCTAAAAAATCACAAAAAATTAAGGCGATGTAATTCTTGAAATCGAAACTAGAATTCGAATAACGTCCAGTTTATTTGAACATATTCTTCACTTTTTTCAAACATAGATTTTCTAAAACTGCAGATTTGAAAAGTGAAGCTTCCCTTCGACGACCACCCCTAAAATTTGATATACGACTATTTTTGATAGACTTTTACAACTTTATGAATTGAATGTTACCTTCATTTTTGTTCTATACAGAATGGTAAGAAACTGTATTGTGTTGACAAGAAAGTAATTTTGGTATTCTAAGTTCTAACAAAATATAGTTCTTTGAAAAATATTTCACGCCGAAAATCTGCAATTTTTACCATCTTTACACGTTTGTAGCTCATTGCAACATCGACCGATTTTGAAGAAATTTTCAGGATATGTTTAATTGACACAGATCTACAAAACGTATTTTTTAAATTTTCAATATAGGCCCACATAAAATAGTTGAAAAATCAACTTTTAGTATTTTCTCAACAATTCCGATGAATTGCAATTTATGAAAAAATTTCTTTTCACATCCTTTAGTAAACTAATTGCTCTAGCTTCCCAAAAATGTGCAAATCGTATAGTACAATATTAAAAAAGTTATCGTCTTCTTTAGAGCGATCTTAAACTTTCGTCCGCTACTGTAAGTTTCATCAAAATCGGTTTGTATCAACTGAATATGTTCCCTTGTAAGGGGAAAAACTTACCCTCTCTCTGCCAGTACCGTAAACCTGCAAGACTGAATTTATAACAGACTGATAAGTAAATTGGATTGCTAATAATCCTGATGCTAAAGCGATTTTTAAAAATAACCAGTATTAACCCATAACACTCGAGTGACGTCTCTGAGGCGTCACTAAAAATTGCTGTACTATTATTTAAAATATTGTTTACATTATTAGATCTCTGAGGCGTCACTAAAAATTGCTGTACTATTATTTAAAATATTGCTTACATTATTACATCTCTGAGGCGTCACTAAAAATTGCTGTACTATTATTTAAAATATTGTTTACATTATTAGATCTCTGAGGCGTCACTAAAAATTGCTGTACTATTATTTAAAATATTGCTTACATTATTACATCTCTGAGGCGTCACTAAAAATTGCTGTACTGTTTTTTAAAATATTGTTTACATTATTACATACGTCGGCATCTAACCAATTACTAAATATTTAAGTATTGTATCAATTTAATATCTACCAAATTTAAAAAATCATAGAGAATGGAAATATTCTAGGTCAGAAGAAGCGTTTGATGTTCGAGTTGAAATAGCTCCAAAGCAACCGGTTAAAATACGCGTGAAGAATTACCTGTTTTTTGAAAAAGGATTTGTTTAGAAGTGCAACACGTCGCATAATAAAGGAAAAATTCTTATCGATCGAAAATTGAAATATAAAATATAATTATGATATCGGCGCCAGGTTCGATCATTTTTAGAAACAACAAATGTGCAAATTAAATATTTAAATTTCTCAACGTTTCGATCCCAATGTGAATCATTATCAAGTGACAAAATTTTTGCGTCTGAAAAGGAAAATAATATTCAAGATTTTGAAATTAAATATACCGTTTCAATGTTTATATACAGTTTTCAACCTGGCGCCGATGTCATGATTATACTTTATAGTTCGCATAATGTTCGTATTTCACGTTAGAGACGCGTATGCATACGAGAAAAGCGTAGATCTCGGATAATTGAGCGTTCCGCTGAACGGATCGTGGAACGCTGAGTACGTGAGAAGAGGACTCTTTAATCAAACGCGATGACAGGCCAAGTGGACCGTCACGTGACGATCGATAAAAATTGTACAGCTTCGGTAGAACGAACAATAAATTCATCTTAACGTCAAGGAATTCCCGGGTAATCTGCACCGTTCCGCGGGGCGACCGATCCGATAAAACGGGCAGATATTGAGCATGCCAGAATCAAAATGGACGTTCATCGCGATAATATCGTTAAGAGGAAACACAGAGGCGAACACGATCGAAAATAGTCTGATGTACCGTTCCGATGAGGCCCCGTAACCACGAAAGCGAACGGACGTTACAGATTCTGGAGGGGACTTCGAACGTTTCTCCGATTAGACGTCTCGATAGAACAGGCAAAAGATTGAAATAAAGACGTGGTAAATGTCCAGTTCGAAACTAGTCTCGTTAAGAAGGATCGTGCATTTCATTAAAGCCGTCCTGTACACTTGAATCCGTATCGGGATAAGGAACATTGGATAAAGTCGTTTTGTACATCTCGCCAGTCCACCTCGGAATGGACTCGATGGATCTTTTCGCTAATAAAAATTGTCACAGTATCTGCTCGCCGTTCATCGGCGGCCATAGTCCCGAGGATTTGTTCTTCGAGCCATTTCTCCCTCCGTATCACCTCCTTTCGCCGATGTCTTGCCAATTCAACATCCGTTTAAGCATACAGGGTGTTCGCGTAACAATTAGGCAATCATTTGCTAATGAGACTGTGCAGTGTGGCTCACAAGGGAACATGTTCAGATGATACAAACCGATTTTGATGAAACTTGTGCGAGGTATAGTTGTTTTAGAAATATTTGACACATGTTTCTTTTTATCGGCAACCATCCACTTTGAAGGGGTGAAAACAGCCCTCTAAGTTGGGGGTTAGAATCATATTTTTTGAGATATCTCGGAAACTAGACGTCGAAAAAATTGGGAATAATTGGCGTATTGAATTCAACTGTTAATTCTGACAGATCAATCCTGGATTTTCGTATGCGTGATCAGGCAGGCCTGACAACAGGCCCTCTCCACCCCCTCCGTGACCTAAATACAACTCATTTTATTCGCATAATCTTTGTAACTGTCACCCATCATTTGAACTAGTAATGGAAAAATCGTGCGAATAGAATGAGTTGGGGTTAGGTCGTAGAGGGGGCGGAGAGGGCATACAAAAATCCAGGAGTAGTCTTTCAAAATTAAATGCTCATCCTATATACAGGATCATCCGTTTTTAAATGGACAAACGTAAAACAGCTATAAAGAACCCCGAATGGAACAAGTTGTACCCCTGCCACTTTTTTTCTTTCGGCCTTGATTTCTAGAAAATTGCAAAAAACCATAATTTTTTTAGTTCACATAAACTTGAATATCTCGGGACTCCAGTGATGAATCTTGATGATTTTTTCTTTGTTGTGTTGAAAATAAACTGGAGCATCTTTTCTTGTTCCCAAAATTTTTTTGTATGACCTTCGAATCTTGGTTTTTTCTGGATCGGACTGTAGCTATCTGAACGGTTCCAGGATGCGTGACTTCAATGGATGATATTTTCTTGGAATAAACGTGCTAAAAAAAACAAAAATATTTTGTTAACAAAAAAGATGTCCCTATTTATTTTAAACCAAACAAAGAAAAAATCATCAAGATTCATCACTGGAGTCCCGAGATATTCAAGTTTATGTGAACTAAAAAAATTATGGTCTTTTGCAATTTTCTAGAAATCAAGGCCGAAACAAAAAAAGTGGCAGGGGTAAAACTTGTCCCATTTGGGGTTCTTTATAGCTGGTTTACGTTTGTCCGTTTAAAAACGGATGACCCTGTATGTATAATACTATATAGAGTGAAACCCAGTTTTCTGTCATTTTCTACTCTTCAAAACAAAGTCCGAACGTTGCGTTTGCGTTTTCATTGATATTTACACAAAATTCAATGAGTAGTAACTGCAGTTTTTCACGAATATCTCAAAAGCTATTCATTTCAGACAAAAATCACACATACATTTTGTGTTCAGCACGTCAAAACGAATAGACGTATGTCACATGTCGAAAGGAAGGGGGGGGGGGGGTTCTAAAGTCTTACCCAATTTAGAAACAAATATGAAGGAAAATGTAAAAATGTAAGATACCATGAACTTCAAGAACACCTAAGGTCAGCATCGAAGTAAACACATTTCGTACTACTATGGTTATCCACACATCGAATTTTGATAAGACTACGTAACATGCTCTGTGTGACTTCCATGTGCAGTTACATCACGCCTAACTGGTTTCGTACGAACTTGGAGGTCACTCTATTCCATATCATCGAATTCATCTTTACACAAGTAACTGTCACGTGAAACAGATGCACACATACAGTTGTCTCACAATTAATGGTACTTGCTTTAAATCTCTTGCTGAACCTCGGTTTTTCTGTCAAGCTAGACGAATTAGTAGCTAGATTATATGCAACGAACATTTTGGAACAATTGTGTTGAGTCTAATAATTGTAAAACCAGCTTTTTACAAATTTTTTATTTGGATTTGCGTAGAAAATTTAGAAAAATGTATTCTGTAGATTCATATATAAGTACAGGGTGTCACAAAATCATGTGTCATGACTAGACTCCGAATGTTTATGCAAAATAGAAAGTTTGCGGATCAATTGCACTACGCAGGAGCCAAATATAAATTTATATTCTAAATTAATCATCTTCATGTGGTGAAAATACTCTTTTAATATTTTAGAGTTTAGACTGCGGTTCTTTATGCGAAATAAACATATCCTGCATTGATTGTCGGAAGCAGAAATAAAATAAAAATTTACTTCATCTTTTACTGACTTTGTTATATTCAAAAGAACATTGCAATATTCTGAAATTTTTCTAATTGTCTATGTACTTGCTTATATTTGACCTTACCAATTTCTTTGTGAATGCATAAAAATCTGCAGTCTAGGCGTGACCATCACAATGTGATCCTACACCCTCCGTTTGGTAGATGTTGACGTAAGTAGCTTGTTGCAAAATTGACTTTGAGCTTGAAGATTCAAGGTGTAACATTTTCTAGTTGCATCCTCTTCTATTCATCGCTAGGGTCAACTGTACAGGGTGTAAAAAAATCATCTTCGGATTGGTGAAGATCTGCGAAAAAAAGTTGCCGCAAAATTGTCCTTGACCTTGAATTTTAAGGGCAAATTTTTGTATTATTGCATTTTATTCGACGCATCATGGGGACAAAAAGTGTTAAGGGAACGATGGGTGAGTTGAGTTGTGACTCACGGTTCTCTTGAAAAATTATTCCTGTGCAAAATTAATTCACCCCCTCCCACCACAACCTCTGCCCAAGAAATGTAGCCCAGACTTAATCAAAATTCGTTTAAAGACTGTACAGGGTGTAAAGAAATGTTTGGGCGTACTCTACATCTTCGGATCGGTGAAGATCTGTGAAAAAAAAGTTGCCGCAAAATTGTCCTGGATCTTGAATTTCACGGGCAAATTTTTGTGTTATTCCATTGTATTCTACGCATCATGGGACAAAAAGTGTTAAGGGAACCATGAGTCACCACTCAACTCACCCATCGTTCCCTTAACACTTTTTGTCCCCATGATGCGTAGAATAAAATGCAGTAATACAAAAATTTGCCCGTAAAATTCAAGGTCAAGGACAATTTTGCGGCAACTTTATTTTGCAGATCTTCACCGATCCGAAGATGTAGAATACGCCTATGGCAGCCAGGACCAAACATTTTTGTACACCCTGTACAACAGAAACCACAAGTGGCAAAGTTTCCCCAGAAAATGAAGATTGGAGTTCAAATAATTCATTCAGTTATTGTGTATGAACACAAAAAATTTATAAAAATATGCTTTTACTTGACTGTCAGGTAAAGATAAACAGTTGTGTGCATCGAGGGATTCGATTCGTATGAATCATTGTAACGGCTAGTGCAAGTCGTCATAAACTGTGACTACTTGTACACGTGTACTTTGGGAGATAACCTGCTACTATTAATTCCCTTACGAACTTAATTAAATCCAGACCAAGATGTCAAATTGGAAGTTGTTTTTAATGCAACCCGTCGTTCCAATTCTGAGTTGAATCAACGCGACAGCGGCCCGAAGAACGATAATTAATTAATCGACAAATTAATACTACATCTCCAATTAATTCTGCAACTGTAGGAAGTGGAAGAAAAAGGAATGTAACAGATCGATGCGGGAAATTCGCGAATGTTCACTCTACATGCTACCTGCAACTATCACGAATGAATATAGCGCCGAAGTTCCTGCGTAGACTTCAGGGAGTAGCCTATCTGATAACTAATTTGCATAACACGAACAGCTAGGCAAACATTTCATCGGTGTTGCAACCTGGTCGGTAACAGATTAATGTGCTGTTGGGTTCCTTGTCAAGCAAACCGATGCCAGTCTCTGCGTAATTTCTGTAGACCAATGGCTGCAATTTCCACTGGTTCGATCTTACGCGGAAGTGGCGATTAGGGGATACCGGGCGTGGTTGTCACATTTTTCTTCGAGTCACAGCTACCGGAAAGGTTATGTTTGACAAGTCTAGCAGACTCCGTGCCTCACAGAAAGTCCCTCGAGGCGACACAGGGGCAGTGGCGCACCCAGGATATCTTAGGGAGGGGAGGGAGGACGAGTTGAACAAAAGGTAAGACTTTAGAAAACCCCCCCTTCCTTTCAACATGTGACATAAGTCATTCTATTCGTTTTGACATGCTGAACACAAAATGTATGTGTGATTTTAGGCTGAAATGAATAGTTTTCGAGATATTCGTGAAAAACTGAAGTTACTACACATTGAATTTTGTGTAAATGTCAATGAAAACGCAAACGCAACGTTCGGACTTCGTTTTGAAGAGTAGAAAATGACAGAAAACAGGGTTTCACTCTATATAGTATTATACATATACAGGGTGTCCCAAAACTACCCTAGGAGCCGAAAATGGGAGGTTCCTTGGGTCATTTGAAGCGACATTTTCCTTTACAAAAATGGTGTCCGCGGCTTTGTTTAGGAGTTATTAACGAAAAACACGGATCAATCAGAGCGTTGCTACAGCGGATTGATTCTGAGTCGACCAATGGCGACACCACGCCTCGCGGGACCTATCGCAGAGTCGGACTCCGTTCGCTATAGCTGCGCTCTGATTGGACCGTGTTTTTCGTTAAGAACTCCTAAACAAAGCCGCGGACGCCATTTTTGCAAAGGAAACTGTCGCTTCAAATGACCCAAGGAACCTCCCATTTTCGGGTGTCGGAGGAATTTTGGGACACCCTGTATATATCAGTGGGACAAAGTCACTCCGTCCTCTGTCAGTACCGTATTAGTCACATGACATTTTGACACGTGCAAAACGGAGAAGGAACGCGTCACGTGACTGGGCCATGGTGAAAGAGTGGGAGAATAGCTTCGTAGAAGGGGAAGGTAGAGTGGGGAAACACTCTGATCAGAACCATAACCTCGCTCCGGGTCTCCCTCTCTCTCCCTCTTCCATATTCATTCTCAACTCTCACATACGATAAAAACAATCAATACCTGCCCCCTCCCTTAAAATTAAGTCGAGAACGCGAATTAACCCTTCCAAGCTCCCGGCGTGCAACGCCCGGAACTGAAACGCGTATCAGCTAATTATTAATTAGGAAACAAGGGCGTGAAGATAAGTGAACGATATTATGCTAATCCCTCACGGTGATCAGCAATGGTAATTAAAGCATTTGAGTTTTAGCGAGAGAAAAACGCAACCAGCATTTACGTAATTAATTATGGATGGAAGTTTATGCAAAACAGCTTCGAGAAAACGTTAGACAGATGGTGATTCGATTACAGCTCGTCTGTGTGTCAATCGATTTCGATGAAATTTTCAGCAACTGTGTGACTACTACAAATGTACAAAACATACATTTTTAATCTTCATTAAGAGGCCAAATAGAAAAGTTTTAAAAAATGTCTTTTTTATTTTTTCATGAAATCTTGTGAATTGTAATTTTTGGAAAATCTTTGCACATCATTTAGTAAACCAATGCTTCTAATTGCTTACAAACAGTCAGTTCGTTTATAAGAAAGTTAGAATATTCATGGTGTCTCTGTATATATATGGGGCGAGAGGTTCTCAGTAACTCTGCTTGAGTTTATTCTGTCTTCTTCATTTTTTTTCGTGATTTTTAGTCGTTTTTAATTATACAGGGTGTCCCACATAAATGATAACGCCTAAATATCTTTCGTATTTACAGTCCTATCAGAAAACTTCAGAGGATAAAGTGACGCTATTGCAGGGGGGCAATATAATAATGAAGAAAAAAATTTTTTATGTCGTGTTTTTAAATGAAATTGCAATGTCACCGATGTTTTTTTTAAATGGAATAGTATATTTTTTTGCGATAGCATGATAGACAATAAAAAACTGAATTTAGTGGATACCACCTTTTTAACCTTGAAATGACCTTGATATGATATGTAAAGGTATGATATGTAAGTTTTAAACTTCCACATTTCATCCGCTTCACCATGATTATTCTTGCTCAAGGTCGTTTCAAGGTCATTTCAAGGACACCCTGTATTTATAATGAGAGTTCCATAAAATTTTGATTGAATGAAGCCCAGGTTTGAAGGAGTTGAGATTTTCGTTGGACTACGCGTGTGATATGAAATACAAATTAACGTGCTTTTGATTTGACCATGTTAAGTATCTTGCATAATTTTTGCGGTGATGAATTTTCTCCAGCTCATATTTTTCGAGATTTCAAGTTTTTTTCTAAATGCAACTGGTTATTTTCATTACCACAGTCTTATAGCCTATACAAAGACCAAATTCAACGATGCACGTCAACGATGATATGTTGATCTTCAACCAGAAAATCATGAAATGTTCACCATTCATTTCAATACTCGTTCGGGGACGGTAAACGAAGGAATCTCAATTTCGTTGAAGGACTTTTTTCCTGTGAACTTTTTTTCAATCGAGGTTCAAGACCTTAACCATATCATTTGGCAATGTACTTTGTTAGAATCACAAAGAGTTGATCTCATTAAAAAATTAAGGAAGCTCAATTTGTTTCCACCTTTAAATATCAGATCGTTGCTTTGTGAACCGAATATTGAGGCATGTTGTTTTCTTTTAAAGTTTTTCAAGCAATGTAATTTAAAGATTTAAAGTTATGTACTTAATGTGTTATATACTTAACGTGTTCTACTGTACCTACATTACTAATGTTTAAATGTAAAATGTATATTACTAATGTATAGCTTTATAACCCCCTATGGGGAGTTCCAATTAAGCTTTCAATAAAAAAAATAAAAAATAAGCGAGAAATTTAAGATGAATTCAAATGTTGATGTTGATATTACGAAGCATAAAAGTGTTGAGCAAGAATTTTCGAGACGCGCGGAATAAAATTTATTTTCCGTCAGCTTTTTATATCGATCCGAAAGGAAATGAGTAAGCGGAAACGAAATGCAGAAGTGAAGACGATCGTGATCAATATGTGCAGGTGTAAATTTGCCTAGTGGCAGTAAAGCAAAACCTCATAAACTTGTCAGCCAAACAGCATTCCTTCTTACTACGTGCTAATGATGGGTAACTTTCACGGAGGTGTTACGATTTGTAGATTCAGTGAAGCCAGAACCTGTAGATCAACATTTTCTTCATTTCAACACTTCTACCGCTTCTGTTTTAGGTTCGAGAATGACGAGGTCCTCCCGAAATCTTTTAAAATGATAAACCATTTTCTGTATTGTATTAGAAAACAATTAGGCAAACGACGCGACACCTCCAGAGCATTGCGATAGTTAATAATTACTCAACAAAGTTCTTTTATGTTTTGTACTTGTAAATATTATGGAAAAAATGCAATTAAAATTGGTATACGTAGCTTAAAACTATTTAGATATTTCGAAATGATTAAAGAATTGGAACCTTAACAAATCGAAAAAATGTTAGCCTTTGTTTACTACTTTCTTGTAATGTATTTTACTTATATCTCCCCAAAAAGCTTCAGAAATCTTTTTCTGAACCAAAAAAGACAAATGAAAAATAATTTGATACAAAATGTACAAAAAATGGTCAGAAAACGAATATTCTGGCTTCAGTTGGCCTAACTGTATGTAAATGACCTTGAGCAAGAATAATCATGTTGAAGCGGATGAAATGTGGAAGTTTCAAACTTACGTGTTTCAGCAAAGATTGCGCGTTGTTTACGTCGGGTTGACCTTTACATATCATATCAAGGTCATTTCAAGGTCAAAAAGGTGGTATCCACTAAATTCAGTTTTTTATTGTCTATCATGCTATCGTAAAAAAATATACTATTCCATTAAAAAAAAAATCGGTGACATTGCAATTTCATTTAAAGACACGACATAAAAAAATTTTGCTTCATTATTATATTGCCCCCCTGCAATAGCGTCACTTTGTCCTCTGAAGTTTTCTGATAGGACTGTAAATACGAAAGATATTTAGGTATTATCATTTATGTGGGACACCCTGTATATGGTCTAAGGTTTCACGAGTCTCACGACTCTCACATTGTTATACTTAATCACACCTAAGCAAGTAAGAAAACTTTTTGTTAAAATTTGCTTCCCTTACATTTAAACATGCAATAGTTGTTACTTGAAAATTGTATTTTATTTTATTTTCTAAAAGTTCTTTTTCTAATTTTTCTTACAGACGCGATTTCAAAATTTATCTTGAAAATGGTGCAAATCAGCACCGGAACGTCGATTTTTTTATTATTAGCAAAGTTGCTTATTGATTTATTTACCTTGTTTTTCTAATGATCGAATCGTAGCTGTATTTTACTTTCTTAAAGTTCTTTCTCTAATTTTTCTTACAGACGCAATTTCAAAATTTATCTTGAAAATGGTGCAAATCAGTACCGAAACGTCGATCTTTTTTATTATTAGCAAAATTGCTTATTGATTTATTTATCTTGTTTTTCTAATGATCGAACCGTAGCGTCGAAATCATTTAATAATTGGTATGAGCAATAATACGATCGATATAAACTATTTTATTTAACTGCGGCTAATTATTGCATTGGTTCACTCTGTCGTGGTAATAGAGATGTCCTCGTTATAAAATGACAAATAAGGTAGCCACGACGACGTACTTGACCGGTCACCTACTAGGTCGACGACTGTGCGTAATTTACATCTCGCGAGTCCGTGTGCTCGATTTTCCGAACGGGTAAAGGATCGTGTCATAACCATAGGCCTGTCCGGTTTGCAATTTCATGATAATAAGCCCACGAAAGCTCGCCGCCATTTTGTTCCGATCAACCGTGAAATTCTAACTTAATTACAAGCATTTCGCATGCAGAGTCGCCGAGTTCTGCCACCCAGTCGTGCGGAATCAATCGTGTCTAAAAGAAAAATCGGCCGCATCTACGGGAATCGTGGATTATAGTTATTAAGAGATATCAGCAGCCAAATGCCGGTTAAAGGAAGCTCGTGTTAAATCGGCTCGGATCGAAGGGCTCAATTACGAATATATAGGCTTAGTGGCGAATCGATTAAACGTGTCGAGCGATGACTACGATGGGATTGCTGCAGCTGCAATTGCTTCCTCCCTTCTAGTCAAGGAGGAATTTCTAGTCTACAAAAGTGCTTTAAATCTTGTAAACATCATTTACAGGAAATCAAAGAAGTATTCATGCGTTCCTCATAGTTTTATTACCTAATTACCTTTGTACTTTTCTATTTCTATTCACTGTTTCTATATCCGGGTACAACCACTATACAAGAGTACAAGTCAAATTTAATAAATTGAATGATATCGGCGCTAGGTTCGATCATTTTTAGAAAAACAACGAATGTGCAATTATTTAAGCATGTTTCTAACGTTTGGATCCCGATGTGGATCTTTTTCAAAGAGACACTTTTGCGTCTGAAAAATATGAGAAAAGTTAGAGAAGAAAAAAAAAGAAAAATTTTTTTTCCCACATAGAAAAAACCAAAAATTAAATTTCATATACGTACTTGTATGCAAAATGGACATAAACATTTTAAAACAACAATTAGTGAGTTACGTTTGAACAGTACTTTAGCCCATGATGGTTTCAGTTACATATCTACCAAATTTCATATACGTACTTGTTGTATGAAAAATGGACATAAACATTTTAAAGCAAAAATTAGTGAGTTACGTTTGAACAGTACTTTAGCCCATGATGGTTTCAGTTACATATCTACCAAATTTCATATACGTACTTGTTGTATGAAAAATGGACATAAACATTTTAAAACAAAAATTAGTGAGTTACGTTTGAACAGTACTTTAGCCCATGGTGGTTTCAGTTACATATCTACCATCATGGGCTAAACAGTTAGTCATTTACGTCAATGGGTACGTTTTTATGAACGTGGAGAAGTGCCAGTCCGGTTAGGCGATCTTCAACCATTGAAGATCTTAGCCACGATTTAATTCTGCGCAACGTAGAGAAAGACCTTTCTGCTGTCGCTACACTGACAGGTAGTGTAGCCATAATACATAAAAATTTTCTTATATTAGGATACATATCGATGTCACAATTTAAAATAAGATCAGAAATCGACTGCGGTATGTCCTGGCTCCGCTGCCACGCCTGCCACTTCACCATCCACAGCCGATATTCATTTACAGTGACAGAAACTGGAGTGTTATCTAGTAATAATTCGATGCGTTCGTTCCCAAACGTTTGCCATCATACAAAGTTATTATATTATATTAAATTAATTAAATATTGAAGGTATGTAGTTACATAAAATCTGTATGGTGACAAAATATATAAATAAAATCATTATGTTCAATTAGTGGTCCACCTAAGTCCTGGAACCAGCTCAGGGGGGGGGGTCATGACCCCCATGACCCCCCCCCTGGATCCACCGTTGTACTTAGAACACTGAAATGTGTATTATAGAGTCAGGAATCGAAAACTACGAAACCCTTACAACCCTCGTGCACGTTATGCGTTTAGCGCTGTGTGCCTCACGCACACTAGAGAGCGGATCCACATCCTTAATGTCGAAACAATTGAAAGATTTGTACAGTCGGTCATTGCACGTTTCAGAAAATGTATCAACGTAGAAGGGCGCCATCTTGAACATCTCTGATGATAACTTAAGAGAACGCGAGTGTTGTTTTAACAGTTAACACATACACACGTCAGTTGATCGATATTCTTAGTGTGATACAAAATATTTTCTTCGCATTCATAGGTTCGACATCAGTTCTAGGTAAAACTTCAATTTTTGAGGATCAAGGTCATTTCAAAGACATGTTATTAGACATATCTGAATGTATTTTTTAAAAAAATTTAGTTATGTACCAAAAAACATCGATGAAAATATTTGTGCCAGATATAAATTATAATTATGATATCGGCGCCAGGTTCGATCCTTATTAGAAACAACAAATATGCAAGTTAAATATTCAAATTTCTCAACGTTTCGATCCCAATGCGGATCATTATCAAGAGACCCAAATTTTTGCGTCTGAAAAAGAAATTAATATTAAAATTTCGAAATTAAATATACTGTTTTGAATGCGACACAGCCCCGTAAATTACCAGAAATTGGTAAAATAGAAAAATTAAATACGCACTTGCTGTGAAGAAGGGACAAAAACTTTTTAGAACACATAATTGTGAGTTAAACTATTTCCACCTTTACCCCATGCTGGCGATAATGTAACCGAAGCACGATGTGCTAACCCAACGCAAAGCAGAGAATGTATTGTATGTATGAAAGACCCAGGATGATTGGTCGATCGATATGGATCAATGGCGGCAATCAATATATATTGGCGGTAACATTTGAATATCTTGTAACTTGGAAGTAATTTTTAGAAACAGAAAAATATGTGTGCAGCATACCATAAAGCAACATAAATCAATTTTGTAGTAACCAAAAGTCCGAATTTCGTTAAAATATAACCAAAAATTGTAACATTCAAGAAATGAAAGAATAATCAAAGTTTTAAACTAAGGAAACGAGAACAATATATGTTCTAAAATTAAATCAATTGTTATAATTGCCAAAGACAATTAAAGTTTGAAACTATTTAATATTTGATGCAACGAGGCAACAAAGAAAAAAGAAAACAAAAACAAAAAAAACCAATATTAAATGGTAGAATCAATGTTATATTGGAAAAAAACCCATCATAAACATTACTGGCTCAGTAATGCCGCGTAGTAGTCATGAATTTTAGGAGTCTCATATCTGAGATTCACGCTTTGGTTTTTAATCATATGGATAGTTTCCAATGTTAACCTATTATGTAAGTTAGATTCCCTGTCAATAATTTTTACATTGCCAAAATCAAATTTGTGGTCATATTCCAATGAATGCTTCGTCTATATCATAATTATAATTTATATTTCAAATTTTCGATCGATAAGAATTCTTCCTTTTTCGTAACAAATATTTGTTGCATCACAATAACCTGAAGAGATATTTAGATGTTATTTAAACGGACCTCCCTATATATCACTGGAACTGTTATGAAAATAGCCGATAAAGTGTTAATATCACAGCGAAATGATGACTCCGAATGATTGAACGAGCAACCGCAGATACTTGCCGGTTGAAATATGAAATTATAGTATCGAATGGGATTAGGTTCAGACCGAGTTGCTCAAAACCCAATGAATCATAATTATCCCGAGCAGTGGGCGCGTGTATCACTTAATTAAAGTGAAACCAGAGGACACGAACAAATTAGATAATGTCTTTCTAGGATTAAATAATTCCGGTCGTAAATTTGTTCGGTGCTAATCGCGAACGTGTTCCTTTCGAGGGGCTCGGATGGGATAGAAGTATCGGTCTCGAGAGAGGCAGAGTGTGAAAGTCTCTGGGTGTAATTACAAGCGCCTCTCCCACAGAGAACACATAATTATACTTTCGAGTTTGAGTAGGTGTGCGGCCCGCCTTTAATCTGCATGTTCACGAAAAACGAGCCGGGCCGATCATTTCTTGTTGGCCTTGTTAACGGAGAAATTAATGTTCGCACATTTACAATACCGCAACGCTAATTATATCCAACACTTAACAAAGAACAATTAATACGTACCTACTGTTCTTTATTAGGATTTATTAAAAAATGTTTTTGATTATTACTGGAACGACTAATTACACGCGTTAATAATTAGGCAAAAATTAATAAGCCAGTAACATAGGCTTACAGATAATTATGCAAGGTGCACTTTCATTTTGCATACTTCGCACAACATTTTACAGGCGATAACAATACATTTATCAAATATAATGTAAAAGCATACATCTAATCACTGCACAGTGGTCCAGAAGCCCGGTGTTACGTCCTTGTTGGGACGTTTTTAGAGAAGTTAAAGAGTTTAAGATTTTAATAGGAGATATAACGCAGTTTTGAACCTACCTGCATTCACCGGCTTCGGTTCGGGTAATTGAGGGTACTTTTAAATGAAAATGGCTTTAAATAAGGGTGTGGAACGAAGAAATTGACGTTGGGTATTTTATAATGATTTTGAAGATTGATTTTAAATGTAACTGTAAATGTAATTGAATGTAATTAAATGTAATTGAACAAAGTATATTTTATAAATGAAACAAATTCAGAATACATAGAATTGGTTAATATCTTATTGTAAATTGTTAGTATTTACCGATAGATATTCCTCGCTTCGTTTCCTTAAACTATTATATGGGTTGGAACGCTGGGTATTCGCTTTAACTTCAGCTTCAGCTTCAGCTGGAAGTCCGCTTTGATGATGTTGATGACGATTTCGGTAATCCGGCGGGTGTACACGCCTTTTATTGAATTTTAACTTCACTTTTTAAATTATTATAGAACACTTTAGCACTTTATTAACAACTCGATTTAAATTGAACTGAACTTCGACTGAATAACTATGTGAACGATTTCGAATGCCAACGAGAAAAAACACCGGAGATTTTGATTGTCGACTGACTGCTCCTTATGAGGAGGCTCCCTTTATAGATTTGTTAATCCATTGTTCTTCGCTTAATCTTCTTATGGTGGATGCATACTCATCAATTTCTTTGTAATCATTTTCTTCTTAATCAATTGTCTATCTCTTGACCGGACGTATGATATTCCATTCATTTGCACCGGTCTATTATCACGTATCGCTCCCATATTATGTTTCGAATTATTTCATTTGTTTAAAACTATTTCACTATGAATTAGTTCGGTGAAGCTTTTAATTAAAAAAAGAAGTTTAGTCTTGAAATAGATCACATGAGTTAACAATCCTATGTAGTTCGCTACAAAATACATCTTATAACTCTTTTTAATTCGATCGCTCGCAGTACGGTATAAAATACGATAATTCAATATTCAATATAATATTTGGTATAATAATCGGTTACAATTCCGCGCAATATTAATAAAACAAATAAGAAAAGATATATATGATTGAATTTATTAATTACTATCTATGACAGAACCACCGGACGTGACACCGGTTTTAGTGGCCAAAATTCAATTTTTCAAGATTAATAGGTTAAAAAATTTTTTTTTGCTATGATACCCTAATAATTTTTTACGCAGAATAAACAGAGAAATTGATCATAACAACAAAAAATGCACTTCTACTTAAAGAAATGATGCAATTGTTAATTGCACATGCACAGTTGCACCTAAAAAAATCTGTGCGCCTACGAATGTAGGATTCTTCGAACCATTAATCTTTCTAACTGCATAAAAAATTTCAGAATTTTCAATAAGCTCCTTCCGAAGACGAAGATAAATATTCCCTCAAGCAGTGCACAGAAAGTAGTGTTATTATATTATAGTTTCCAATTTTTGTTATAACTTTTTCTGAAATTTGAAGATTTAATTGAACGTTATCTAAATATGGGTTTCACGTTTTTTAAATATTTACTTTATGTTTTTTAAATATGTAATTTATATTCTCTGAATATTTAGCTTATATTTTCTGAACATTGAATTTACATTTCTTGTATATGTATACAATATTCAGATCTAATATTTTTCTTGTATAAAAAAGTGTGGCTCAAAAAATATTTTTACATTATTTTAAAAAAACATTTACCCAATATTTTTGTGCTACTAGGGAAATTTTACGTGGTGGCCTGTGACTTTTGAAAAGTACTGTACCTTGTGTACATCCATATAAGCCGTAAACGTCAACAGTCCCTGTCAATCTTAAGGGAAGTGCACTACTCGTGTATATTTTCCACAAAAAACAAGATCTCACAGCTATAAATTAAGAACTGCGGTATTAATTTTCATTCGGTTGGTTTCGGCATGTAATTATAGCTACAGGATAAACATTTTTTTCATTTTCTTCGTCAATTACAGATGTCCTTCGATCTAGGGCCCGATTGCCCCCGGTGCATTTTAAACACGAAGATTCAATTTGATTCCTCTCAGGCCGACAACACATTCGCGTCCAGCTCACGTCACAAATTTTTACGCATGCCTGAATCCCATCAGCCTTTGATTAATGAGAGCCGCTCGTGTCAGGAATACGTATAAATTGGAGGAGAGGTGTAAAGTAATGATTATAAAACTGTGTAGATTGGCAGGGGCAGAGGCTTCATTTTTTCCTTTGTTTTAATTACTAGCTAGCTAGCGGCCTGGCACCGCAGATATACGTATTCTAATTACACGGTAGCGATAGCTCAAAGGAACAGGTTAACGCGCGTTTATGTCCACAGTTCCTCCGAAGCCTCTACGGTATTTAATAATATTATACATATAGTCCGTCTTCGGAGATTAGCTAAATGTCCGCGTGATGAAAACGCTCGGTCACTGTCTAATCCATAATCCAATCTAATTAATGAATGAGCGACCGTCGTAAAAGTTGGAACAAGTTTTATTTTTTCGCTGTAAGATTTCGTACCATGGGAATTATGCACCGCAGAAATTTATACCACTGGAAAGGAATAGTTGTCAACTATATTGTCGCTGCAGAAAGTATAATGATAGCGTTAACGAATGAAAAGTTGTAGCCAATTTTCTGAAAAGCCAATTTTATTCAGTATTTATTTCTTAGATCATGATCTGACACAAATAAACATTGTTCACTTTGCATGTGAAATCACAAAGCTTCATTTTAATAAGAAAAATATGACAAATATCTTGAGACCGGTTGTATAAGAATTTTAAACAATACAATTAGTTTTTAGTTTCTGCCGACAGTCGCGACAGCGGTCTCTCTTTCTTTTTCACTCGCTAGCCTCTTGTATGCCCTAAACTTATACAAATTATACCGTGTTTAATGTCATTTCAATCAGAAAAATGCTGCAATTAAGTTGGAAAAGTTGAAAAATAAAGGTAATGCACATCAGACAAACAATGTCTTTTAGTCACTTGAAACAATAATCCATAATCCAATCTAATTAATGAATAAGCGACCGTCGTAAAAGTTGGAACAAGTTTTATTTTTTCGCTGTAAGATTTCGTACCATGGGAATTATGCACCGCAGAAATTTATACCACTGGAAAGGTATAGTTGTCAACTATATTGTCGCTGCAGAAAGTATAATGATAGCGTTAACGAATGAAAAGTTGTAGCCAATTTTCTGAAAAGCCAATTTTATTCAGTATTTATTTCTTTGATCATGATCTGACACAAATAAACATTGTTCACTTTGCATGTGAAATCACAAAGCTTCATTTTAATAAGAAAAATATGATAAATATCTTGAGACCGGTTGTATAAGAATTTTAAACAATACAATAAGTTTTCAGTTTCTGCCGACAGTCGCGACAGCGGTCTCTCTTTCTTTTTCACTCGCTAGCCTCTTGTATGCCCTAAACTTATACAAATTATACCGTGTTTAATGTCATTTCAATCAGAAAAATGCTGCAATTAAGTTGGAAAAGTTGGAAAATAACATGATGCGTAGAATACAATGCAATAACACCAAAATTTGCCCTTGAACTTCAAGGTCAAGGACAATTTTGCGGTAACTTTTTTTCACAAATCTTCACCGATCCGAAGATGTAGAATACGCCCAAACATTTCTTTACACCCTGTACAGTCTTGAAACGAATTTTGATTAAGTGTGGGTTACATTTCTTGGGCAGAGGTTGTGGTGGGAGGAGGGAATTAATTTTGCACAGGAATGATTTTTCGAATCTCGAGACTCGTCTTCGGAAGGCATTGGTTGACGCGAGGGAAGCGTTCTGGCGAATCAGAAAATATTTAGCGAAGTGACGCGAAGCGTTCGCGTGGCAGACGTCGAATTACGAATTCATTAAAGAACGATTAAGATACCGGAGATGATTTCAACGAATCGGTCGCGTAATCGAAACCAGTGCGTTGGATTTATTCGCATGATTCAGGACCTGAAAATGAAATATCGGGCCGGAGATTGAAACTAACGACACGCGTTACGTTGCCGCCCCGTTCGAGATAAAATCAATGGGATTGAAAGTGCTCGGCAGCTACGGGCAGCTGCTTTCCTTCGGATATTGCTGCATTAATCGGAGGTCTACCTCGAATGCAACCGGTGTGTGCAGCGCGACGGTGCAGCGCGGCGCGCGGTGCGGCGCAGGAAAATGCGCCGGAATGCAACACGGCTCCCCGGTTAATCGGAAGGAGTATGAGCCATGATCGGGAGCAAGAGAGCGGGTCGTCTGATTATCGGTCTGTCTAGTTCACCGCATGCAAATGGAACACTTAGATACTCGGGGAAGTCTCGCGGAGCTGGCGAGCAGGTATTGCGTTAGGTCGAGAATAGATCTGAAGGCCGTTTGAATGCCGGTTGCATCCTGTGCTCAAGTAAATCCCTCCAGCGAGTTCAACGCGATCAAATTTGTTCTTGTCGCGTGTTTACATTCCAACCGCTGCTGTCAGACTTCCTTTAACCCTTTCATAACCATTAAAACTCCCTTAGAAACTCGCGCGGAAATGTTAGGTCGTCCCGTAAGTACCGCGACTAATTTCATGCTTTTCTATGTTCTCAAAATAGTAAAACATTCCGTTCTAATGCCACAAAGGAGTCACTTCAAACTTTCATGACCTTGAAATGTTTCTTCAAAATCTGAACAAGTATTCCCTATCCGTATTATACACGGATTCAATCAGATTAAGGATTCAATGTAATTGAAAATTAACGGCCACGTAGGCACAGTTAGCAGTAGCAACAGTTTTTCTCGAATATATCGAAAACTGAAAAAGAAGGCCTATTATATGTATAGGAAAGTGAGGCAGAATAATGATCTTGACTGCATAGTTCAAGGTCAACGGAATCGCTGGGGTAGGTCTTGTTACAACACGTACTAACGATCTATCTTACAGGTTAGAGAGCCTTTTTAATGTTCTGAAAATACTAAAACAGATTCAGTTTCACGGGAGTTTAAGCAAGTTACCTCCATTTTCGATGACCTTGAAATGTTTCTTCAAAATCTGAACAAGTATTTCCTATACTGTTAGCAGTAGCAACAGTTTTTTTTCGAATATATCGAAAACTGGAAAAGAAGGCCTATTATATGTATAGGGAAAAGTCAGGCAGAATGATGATCTTGACTGCATAGTTCAAGGTCATCGGAATCGCTGGGATAGGTCTTGTTGCAACACATACTAACTTACAGGTTAGAGAGGCTTTTTGATGTTCTGAAAGTACTAAAACACATTCAGTTTCACGGGAGTTTAAGCAAGTTACCTCCATTTTCGATGACCTTGAAATGTGTTGTCAAGGTCATCAATCTGAATAATAAATTCTTTATACATATTATAGATACAGATTCAGTAGGATTGGGAATTCAATGTAACCGAAATTTAACATCTTCTACTTCGACTTATTTTATGGTTGCAGTGATTAGAACAAGATCATCCCCTAAAATGATGTGAATATTCTCATGATTTTTTCGTGGTCTTGCACGACTAAGACATAAACAGTTTCATAAAATATAATTTAGGTAATATTGCAGTGTAAAAAAGTCACCTCCGATTTCAATGACCTTGAAATGTTTCGTCAAGGTCATTTTGCACTTGATTAATTTTACGGTTGCAATTAATAGAAACACTCACAGAATTTCTGATAAAAATCAGATGACTTCTTTCAAAAATTAAAATTGAAATATTTCGGAATATAGGCAAAATAGAGAGACTATAGTACGAACGTTTTTTAACTTTGAAAAGGTCTACAGAACGTATTTTTAAAATTTTCAATATTGGCCTACATAAGAAAGTTGTAAATTGCAACTTTTAGTATTTTTACTGCAATTCCGATGAATTGCAATGTTTGACAAAATTTTTTTTCGCATCCTGTGGCAAACTAATTGCTCTAGCCTCCCAAAAAAATTCAAATCGTATGATACGATATTTAAAAAGTCGCCTTTTTAAGAGTGTGCTAATACTTTTTGTACCCACTGTACATCTGTATTTTGTACATATTTTGTCTATATTTTTGCATATTAATTTTCCACAAAGATCCGCTGTTTATCAATGAGGAATCTCCTATTGTAAATAATTACTAATTTGAAATTCGAGGCGAGCAAATGCATATTTTTGACCTGTGCATTGAGGAAAATAACCGATTTACCCATTTAGGAACGTTGATCCAGTTTGCTGCCCAGTTGATCCCATTATATGTTCAGTTACAGTTGTGAGACAGTCTGCGCGCATTTAATTGTTAATATGTATAGCGGTGACGCGATAACTGTGTAAATTCATGCGCAGAGATTATCATCGCCGTCATCAACGTAAATAGAATCCGGCAAGTTTATTTGTTCGAATCGGGTTTGCGGTGTACGTACTAGGGCTGTAACTTTTCCGAAGCTTCGAACACTTCGAAACTTTGAAAACTTCGAAACTTCGAAACTTCGAAGCTCCCTTCGTTCCTTTGAAGACTTCGAAGTATCTTGAAAATGAGATCAGGATTTCAAATAACCAAATCCAAATCTTCATATGGTGCAATTAATCCGGTAAATCACATTATTAATATCTGCAATAAATTTTATATTAGTATTGATTTCTTTAATGGCTCGTTACAGTCTTTTAAAACTAAATTGAGCTGTACTATTAGATAATATTACCCTTACTTGCTGTTTTGTTCTGTCCAGATTTGGGTAATTTTAGATTAAGACTTAGGATTAAGATTTTTTACTGTTTTTTTGTTTTTTCTTTGTTTTCTGTCATACATTTGTATCTACTCACATTTGTATAAAAGGATTTCGGTCTGTACAAATAAATAATAATAATAGTAATAATAATAAATAATAATAATAAGTCTTCAAACTCTTCGAAGTTTCGATGTTTCGAAGTCTTCGTAGTCTTCGAAGTTTCGATGTTTCGAAGTCTTCGTAGTCTTCGAAGTCTTCAAAGTCTTCGAAGTTTCGAAGTCCTCGTAGTCTTCGAAGTCTTCAAAGTCTTCGAAGTTTTGAAGTTTCGAAGTCTTCGTAGTCTTCGAAGTCTTCAAAGTCTTCGAAGTTTTGAAATTTCGAAGTCTTCGTAGTCTTCGTAGTTTTCGAAGTCTTCAAAGTCTTCAAAGTCTTCAAAGTCTTTGAAGTTTCGAAGTTTCGAAGTCTTCGTAGTCTTCGAAGTCTTCAAAGTCTTCAAAGTCTTCGAAGTTTCGAAGTCCTCGTAGTCTTCGAAGTCTTCAAAGTCTTCGAAGTTTTGAAGTTTCGAAGTCTTCGTAGTCTTCGAAGTCTTCAAAGTCTTCGAAGTTTTGAAATTTCGAAGTCTTCGTAGTCTTCGTAGTTTTCGAAGTCTTCAAAGTCTTCAAAGTCTTCGAAGTCTTTGAAGTTTCGAAGTTTCGAAGTCTTCGTAGTCTTCGAAGTCCTCGTAGTCTTCGAAGTCTTCAAAGTCTTCGAAGTTTTGAAGTTTCGAAGTCTTCGTAGTCTTCGAAGTCTTCAAAGTCTTCGAAGTTTTGAAATTTCGAAGTCTTCGTAGTCTTCGTAGTTTTCGAAGTCTTCAAAGTCTTCAAAGTCTTCAAAGTCTTTGAAGTTTCGAAGTTTCGAAGTCTTCGTAGTCTTCGAAGTCTTCAAAGTCTTTGAAGTTTCGAAGTTTCGAAGTCTTCGTAGTCTTCGAAGTCTTCAAAGTCTTCAAAGTCTTTGAAGTTTCGAAGTTTCGAAGTCTTCGAAGTCTTCAAAGTCTTCGAAGTTTTGAAATTTCGAAGTCTTCGTAGTCTTCGAAGTCTTCAAAATCTTCGTAGTCTTCGAAGTCTTCAAAGTCTTCAAAGTCTTTGAAGTTTCGAAGTCTTCGTAGTCTTCGAAGTCTTCAAAGTCTTCGTAGTCTTCAAAGTCTTCGAACTTTCGAAGCTTCGAAATTTCGCAATCTTATACCGTGTCACGATTGTTGATAAATAAAAACATTAACTGTCAGTCACCGGTGACTGACATTGAACTTTCCGTTTGAACTTTTCATAATTAAATTATATTTAAAAAATTGCATTCTATTAATTTTCGGAATCGCATCACGAATGTACTTAAAAAATAATTGATGACGTATCTACCGTGGCCGTCATAATAATTTACTACGGAGAGAATTTCGAAATTAGAAACTTTGATTCTCCATCGCCTTCGAATTTCCAGAAAGCGAACCTTTGAAATTTCGAAGTTTCGAAGCTTCGAAGGTTCTGCAATCGAAGCTTCGAAGCTTCGAAATCTTCGACCTTCGAAGGTTCTGAAATCGAAGCTTCGAAATGTTCGACCTTCGAAGGAAAGTTACAGCCCTAGTACGTACAACCAATTGTCAAAGGTAGTTTGACAGCGGCAGTCCGGGAGAAGATAAATCGAGGGTTAGATGCGACGCGTGAAATGAATCGGAGACAATTTCGCGTGTCGCGCGACATTTACTCGAAGAACTTGATCTTCTTTGCGTGCATCTTACGATTTTGTAACATTACCCCCACCGTTCTTACATATCTATTTATCAATGATTGGTTACTCAATTAAGTCGCGCCACGCGATGCTGTTCGGTACCATTACCGTCGAAACAGTACATTTTGCCACTTGGTTCGCGATTCTTTAATCTTTGGAATGTTCGATCGGTTGCAAATGAATTTCTTAGATTTTAATCTATTATGGAAGGTACACCGTAACTTTAACCAGTTTTCAAGTTTGTTGATATTCCCCTACACGAGTTGCAGTTCCCGCGTAGCATTTTTTTAACGAGTTGCAGTTCCATGCAGTTTCATGATAGCAACATACCTACCTGCGAAGAGGTAGCGGCGACCTTATCGCTAACTTCTCTGTAACAAACAAGTAAATTGGACACGCAACACTAACCGTGTTAGCATAGGCTGTTGAAGATATTCGTGCACTATTTAGACACAAATAACTTTTTCAAAATAGCAACAAACAGCTTCACCTTTTTCCTGAGATGTTGGAAGAATTGGTTTCGTAGGTAACGTGTAGACAGCGGATCTTTGTGCAAAATAAAAAAGGATTGCATTGAATGCAGAGCACAGGAGCGAGATAGAAATTGTATTCTTCTTTTAATTATCTTATGAAGTTAAAACTAATACATTGAAGTTCTTAAATATTTTTAACAAGTCCACTGCTTTCAATTACATGTATTCCTTTTTGTTATAAATGCATAAAATCGACAATCTAGTAATGTGTAAATCAATTTGTCTCAAAATTGCTGTAGTAACATAAAAAAATACATTGAAAAAATTTCTTGCACAGTCTGGTGGACAGAATAATATCATGCGACTTTCGTTTAAAGTTTTTAAAAATATCATTCGTTGTTCTTGAAATATTTCACGAAACAAAATATCGAAATTTTTGAAAGGTGTCGAGGGGGCATTAATCTGATGTTAGTAGCTTTTTTGTAGGTAGACGCGTAAAGGACATATGAAGGTCAACTTCATTTTTAACTTCCCGATTCATAGGGAAGTTACTGTAATTTTAAATGGAATGAGGTATTTTTTAATACATCAATCGATGCAGCTGGACATTCGTTATAAGAAAGTACTAACCTATGTATGTCGAAAAGTTAGTCGTTCAGGAGATATTTCAATTTAAATAACTCTGAAATACCACTACAGTCATACTAAGTCGTTAGCGTTTACTTACTAGTGTAACGTCTTAGTACGACAGTAATGGTATTTTTGAGTTATTTAAATTGAAATATCTCCAGAACTACTAACGTTTCGACATACATAGGTTAGTACTTTTTGATAACGAATATCCAGCTGCATCGATTGATGTATTAAAAAATACCTCATTCCATTTTAAAAAATGAAGTTGAATATGTCCTTTACGCGTCCACCTACAAAAAAGCTACTAACATCAGATTATTGTCCCCTCGACACCATGCAAGATCCATCTGATGCATTTCTTCCTAACACCAATAGCAGCCGCGTTATTCAGGTGTTCTGTTTCTGCGGACTCACCCTGTATACCATTCTTTGTAGCTAAATATATAATGTATCTATAAATTTCTATGATGTATAATGTATCAAACTGTTACATCTTAAATATAGTCACTACTAACCCTAAGTACAAATATTATGTAATACGATATTGTAATTATTGTGATCGCTAATGACTTAGATGTTGATGCGACCCTTATAAATACATCATTTTTTTAAAAAGTCAAATTTTTGCAGGTTTTACGGCAAAATATCTCCTTGACGTTCACAGGCCGTTACTTCCTGGGCCGGCGACGAGGCATTGCATCGCATCGCGCCGGTTCCTATTTTCGTAGCGTGCCACAGACGACTGAATGTCCCCCCTTATCGCGCGCAGTCAGGAAGTGACGGTACGCGACGCACAGTGGAACCTTTCGTCCAAATCGGAGACAAAATCAAAGAACTTCCGATAGAAACGAGACAGAGAATTTTCGAGTCGGTTAAGGGGGTACCAGACCCTCTGATCTGGGTATTTATCAGTGTAACCAACCTCCCCGCTGAAAAACAGTTTGGCAACAGTGATGAACATACATTTGTATCAATCTAACACTTCAATTTCGCTATCAATACAGGTTTCTTTCTTTTCATCAATATCTTTATTGCTATTAATGGATCCGAGTGGCTTCAAGCCCTTTATATTTCTGTTGTTACGAATCTACACTGATAGTTCTCCTGTCTAAGCGACTCGTTTGAGTAGCTGAACTAAAATTGGTTCTACTTGCCCTTCATTGCCCTTCATGAACGGAATCTGCGGAACAATTGAATGCGATCACGGGAAAACATTTTTGACATTTTATGTTTTTACTTTGGCACATAGCAGAAAAAAGCGTTACCGAAAAGTGTCACGAAAAAGTGTCACGAAAAAGTGTCACGAAAATTTCGAATGCGGTTTGATCTAAAACCTTCCAGAGAGAGAGACAGAGAGAGAGTGAGAGTCAGAGCGAGGGAGAGAGTGAGAGAGAGAGAGAGAGGGCACGTTGCTGCTTATAACTTTTGATCGAATGGACTTTTTTTCGAATGCGGTTTGCTCTAGAACCTTCCACAGACAAAGACAGAGATAGAGAGAGAGAGTATCAGAGCAAGAGAGAGAGAGAGAGAGAGAGAGAGAGGGAGAGAGAGAGAGTCAGAGAGAGAGAGAGAGAGAGAGAGAGAGAGAGAGAGAGGGACTGAGAGAGAGAATTCACATTCCCATTCACATTCACAATCACATTGACATTGACATTGACATTGACATTGACATTGACATTGACATTGACATTGACATTGACATTGACATTGACATTCACATTCACATTCACATTTACATTCAAGTTTTAAATTCAAATGCAAATTAAAATTCAAATTCAAATTCAGATTAACATTGACATTGACATTTTTCATCGTTACATGCAAAAATAAATCTTTCCACATGACGTAAGACGTATGACGTAAGACGTATGTTCTCAATTGACCTATACACTTGACCAAATCATATAGGACAGCAAAGGAAGAAAAGTGGGAGCGGGAGGAAGTGGGGGGGAGCAAAGTAAAGACATAAAATGTCTCACTTCTTTGCGGACTCGTATGCAAAATTTTTTGTCCTCATATTAGCATGTTATGAGCTGTGTGAGGGCTCATTGTAAAGAGAAAGGTTCATCGTAGCCCGCTCTGCTCATGATTTAAGAGTTTAGGGTACCCACGTGACATTACTAGAGGTTGGACCAAAACGGGTTTACCGGGGAACAAATCGCGTTATCATACGATTATATTTTGAGCTGAGTGAGGGCTCATTCGAAAGAGGAAGGTTACATGCAGTGCGGTCTTCTTATGTTTTTGTTAGATGATGTTTATATCTAGTAATATGAGTGTCCAAATTAGGGAAAACAAATGAAGAAACATTCCGGAGATCCTAATGTATTTTTCGTTTACAAAAAGACTTTTCTTGCTTTCTTGTAAATAACTCAAAAAGTTTAAATACTTCATTACTATTATTTTTATTGTGTTCCGTATATGAGAGTAAGATACACGTTCAAACTAGTGACTTATCAAATCATTTCAACGAAGAAATGATTTCATTAGTTCCTCGTAACAAAATCGATTTTTTGAAAACTCCTGAAATCCACAATTTCCTCGACATTGTGCAGGTTTGACGAATTTTTTCGAGGTTAAAAAACATTCGTACCATACTCTCCCTATTTTTCCCATATCCTGTTAAGTTTCAGCTGTACTTAAAAAAGTTTCAGTGCTCTATCTCATTTCTGTCGGAAGTTCTTTGATTTTGTCTCCGATTTGGACGAAAGATCCCACTGTGCGACGCTTTGCGTCGGGACGCGGAGGTTGCGGAGCGACGGTGGCTGCGCGGACTGCCGGCTTCCGTCGTCGTTACGCGGCTGCTCTTCGTCGGCTTCTCTTTCTGGTTTAAATCGGGGTCAATTTGAAAGTTAAACGAACTCCGACGACGAAAATCCCGATTTAGAGGGGCACACAGTACCGGCGCGTTTGATGACGAGACACGAGGTTGTGTGTATCTCGTGTTGAACCGTAAACGTCCGCTTGTTACCAGACATCCTTCGCGTTCCTCCGCGCGGCGGAACAGAAGAATTAGCGACCGCGTCGCGTCGCCTCCCTCCTTTGCTGCCTCCTCTATCTCGTTTCATTCGTCTTTCCCTCCGTCTTGCCGCTCGCTGCTTCCTCCGCCGCCTCCACTTTCCACCCGGTTGCTTCGCGGGAGGGAGAAAGGGAGAGGAAGGAGAGGTTACTTTCCCTTTTTTCTCGGCTGATCCACGAACGTTGAAGCGGCGGACTTTTTCCGCGTAAAAGCAGGTTTGCAAGTTGCACTTTGCACGTGCAGGGTCATCGTTACGTGCGTACGCCCCGAGGGCTCCCCCGTTCAATTACTCGTTAATGTTGACGCGCGATAACGCCACGTGATACGCACTCCCAATCCTCGCCCTCACGCAGCCCATACGTCTCGTCTTTGAGCAGGGCCGCCGCGTGCTGATGTCCAAGTTGTGCGCCGCACACGGCCGCTTCATCAAAGGGGGTGCGGGCACCGCAACATGAACGAGCAAGCGCGCTCAGTCCTGGCTACCGTACACAGATTTGCTAAAAACAAAGAGAATGGGCATTCAAATCATTTTTATGTTTGAAGAGGACGCCGTTGAGACGCGGCCGATCGACACCCTCTATAGGGCTTGCTAGAAGTTAGCCCCCCACTTGTGGTATTAATCAATTTCAACAGTTGTGCTGAATTGTGCTATGTTTGTGCTATATTGTGCTCGAATATTATAACTGTAATATAAAAAATAAGATGAAAAATTGAAAAAAAAGATTTTTTGAGTAGCCCCCCACTTTTCATTTTTTTCAATTTTCTCAATTGTGCTAAGTTGTGCTAGGTTGTGCTAAGATTGTGCTAAAGTATTATTTTAAAAAAATTATAAATAAAGAAGTTATAGTGAAAAATCGATTTCGACATGTAATTAACGTTAAAGTAAGAAACAGTTATCCAAACAGCATATAATCGTATATCTGAGTTGTGCTATCCTAGCAAATATGTACCAGGCTGTGGCTGCCCGGGTACCGGTCGCGAGTTGTTGTCAAAAAGTTGGTTCGGATCCCACCGTAATAAAAAGTAGGTCCCGCTGAAAATTAGGCTGAAATAGGCTGAAATTTGGCGATAGAGAGAGTGGAAAGAAGGGGGAGATTGGTTAATGGATTTGAAACCCTGAGGGGACCAAATATCATATACATAAAGTATAACAGCTAGTTTTATCCAGTGTACCTTTTCTATACAGGGTGGGGCACTATAATCAGGTCACCTGAATAACGCGACTACTATATTACAAACTAGTCTTTGTGTACACAGAGAGCTGCACCATTCCGCGCAGCACGTGGCGCTTGGATACTAAGAAAAATGCTTACAAAGCCCATAACGTGGGCCAGTGGTAACTTTAGAGGATAATTAGGGATTATTGAATTGGATCCTCAAATAAATTTATAAGACTGAAATTAACTATTTAATTTTATTTATAACTTATAACATTGAAAATAAATTATTTAAAAGTAACAATTTTAAATCTTAATACTATGACCCTTCTCCAATGAATTCAGTTTATCGATTAAACATTTTTAAACACTTTTTCAAACATTTGTTTTAAAACAAAATAATTCAAAAAGCAACTTCACAATAGTGAGAAAGTTCATATTGATGAGAGTTGACTGAAGGTAGCTACAGTTTAACTTTACAATAGTGAGAAAGTTCATATTGATGAGAGTTAACTGAAGGTAGCTACAGTTGCTACAGTAACAATCATCGCATCGTACGTATTCAAAAACAGCGTACAAGTCCCATGGAAAACCGGAGTTGTCGCGTCCCATCGCATTGCGTCGTCTATCCGGAATTAACGCGAGAATAAACACCGGGATAGTTACCGCTAGCCGGTGCGCGGACGTTTTCCATCCCTCGAGTGTCGACTATATCGGCTGTCTTTTTCCCATTTGCTGCTCAATGGCCTGTCCCGTGTCCTGATGATTCCACATCCGGGATCATCGGAATCGTACAGGAATTCGTATCCACTCGGCGGCGCGGCGCAGCGGGCAACAACTTCACCCGGGACGCCATTAGCATCCCGGAAAGTCTTGCCTTCCCGTTTTAGCCGAACGTATTCTTAACGATCGATAGAAACGACTTGCTCAGGCACAGATGTCCGCGCTTCAGCCGACGATTTCGCGATTTACGTTCGCGATAGTTGTTGGTGGTCCAATGACCATCACGTTAGCGTCTGATAGAGGCTAAAAGCCGCTGAGCTTTGCGCCCGTGGCTGCTCACACCAGGAATCCCGCGTATAAACGGTCAGGTTCGCATCGCACTGATAATCTGCCGAAGACGCCAGCTACCTACCACTTTGACTCGATTTCCCCTTTTAATGCCGCGCCTTTGCTGCCGTATGACCACCGATCATCGATATAACCTATGGATCGAAAGAGGAATAAAAATCCACGTTCCGATAACATAAGGTTAAAATGTGTTCCTAACACTCTTACCTCAGAAAGTCCAGGCAACTTCCTGACACGTAATCATATATTTTTAACGCCTTTTCTTCAAGGAATTATATACGGGGTGCCTGATCTTAATCTGGAAAGGCAAATTACTGGTGCGCGTTATATGTATGTTATAGGAAATGATTTAGATAGGAAGTGGCAGATAGGCAGAGGTTTTGAGGGGGTTGTAATGTAATGTAACTACGAGAGTCAGTCAATATGTAATTTACACCTCGTTTTAGAAGCAGTATTGATGTCGATTTTATGCGAGCTTCTTTTATATCGCGATAGTGACCATGGAGCGTCGTATAACAAGAGCGATCAAATTCGAAATTAATTTACCTCCGCGATGTACAGTGTATCATAGTATTATTCAGACACTTTTAACGGAACCATGACATTTTTAATATTTTTTACGTTTTTAGTATTGGGACATTCGACTAGGGCACTTTTGAGCAGGTGAAACAATTTGTATCCGTTCTTTCGTTCTGCCTACATGGCTGTGTCACAATATTTCTTCAACTTTTATTATATTTATATTATTTTTCAGAAGCAGAAATGTCTGTCTTGGAAATGATCCTTATCTTGATCGAAACGTTGAGGAGAATGTACAAATAATTTGCAAAGGGTCTAGCAGACTAAGAATAGTGAATCGACCCCCCCTTGATTTTTATTGAAATTGTGTGGAAAACATTGGTTTTTGGTTGACAGATAACCCCTGAAAATTTCAAGTCGCTAACTCTTCATATAAGGATTATATGAGGGTAAATACCCTTAACTATATCATTTTTTTCTCGGTTGTTAATTAAGATATTCAGATAAAAAAAATACGAAAATACTCGTACTTACGTCCTTCATATCATATATTTTTTTCACAATTGTGATCATATTATTGGGGGTAGAAAAAAATCATTAAATTTTTTAGGGGTGGAAATTGCAAACAACCCGAAATTGCAAAAATTTCAATTGTATTGGTAATATTTGGAAAATAATGGTTTTAGGTTGAAAGATAATCCCCTAAAATTTTAACTCACTACCCCTTCATATAAGGATAATCTAAGGGTAAATACCTTTATCTGTATCATTTTTTCCTCGGTTGCTAATCAAGATATTCAGATGGAAAAAACGAAAATACTCAAACTTATTAGCTTCCTTCATATCATATATTTTTTCCACAATTGTGATCATATTATTAAGGGTAGAAAAAAATTATTAAATTTTTTAGGGGTGGAAATTACAAACAACCCTTCGAGTGACCACTTTCAAAAAATTCAACAACAATGTTCTGTTATCTATCTAATATATACAAAAGTTTCAAGATGGTCAGAGGGGTGGAACATAGTTAAATATCGAAAAACAAATGAAATTACGCCATTATAATGTAGGAATACTATTAGTGGAAGATTTTAATAGTGATTATACGTATTTAGTATTGATTCTAAGATATTCAGGCTACGACTATCACTTATACTCATTCGATTTCTTTATTGGGTCTCCCACAATCGCTCAATCCTAAACTCAAAATCATTATAATGGCATAATTTCATTTTGGATATTTAATATTTTATTTTAATCAATTGTATTAACAGTTCGTGTCTATTCATAGAAATTAAAAGGAAATTATTTCATACTTTTTAGTGAATTTTTTTAAATCGTTTCGAAGTTGGTTTACTTTTTTAATTTCACACTTTTTAGTGGAACAAGTAGACTTTTTTTCAGTCTGTTTTTTCGAAGTCGGTTAAAAAAAAGGCACATACAGGTCGAATCGAGTAACCTCCTCCTTTTTCGAAGTTGGTTAAAAAAATAAGACATTTGAGGGCGATCGTGCTCTAGATTAATCTTTTATCTGACGCTTTGGATTCTGAAAAACCCCATCTTCATTATCGAGAAGTTATCGAGAAGCACTTTTGCAATTCTGGATACGAAAGTCTACTCCTCACCCCGCAACGAAGGTGCGCGCTGCATGAACGAGAGGTTGGTGGGAAAAATAAGCGTTCGAAGAGCTCCAATCGCGTGCTCAACACCAAAGACGCTAGATTAAGACTTTTGTCCCCACTCTACGCTTTCGTCACGGCCTGGTCACGTGATGCTTTTGTCGTGAATGTGTCAAAATGTCATGTGACTAATCCGGTACTAGCAGAGAGTGGGGAACTGTTCCCCTAAAGTGCTTCCTCCCCTTATCTGGCGATTCTGCCCAGAACTGATGAAGATGAACGTACACATGCAATTAATTATTTCTTACAAAATTGTGCTTACTAAAATATTTTCCAAATAAAATAAAGGAAATTTATACAAAACATCGAATGTTTGTTAAACCTTCGTAGCATTTTAACACATGCTGAAATTAAAATATAAACAAAATAAAGTTCGGTAGCTAAAGTAACTAAAGATCAGCTTCTATACTCAAAAGACAAACATGATATAAATAAATAGTAGTAAACGAACATGCATGGCAAACTCAATAAACTGGTTTCCAGAAAGAGTTACAAAAACTATGTTTTAATTATTTAAACACATGCTACGTTTTATATTTCATTGAGAATGCGCAACGTAGGGCTCATGGTTCTTGAACACTATCTGTGAAAATTTACATTAACCTTGGTTGCCAAAGGCATCTCTCGATTCCAAAACGCGTAACCAGCACACAACTGTTATGTTTCATTTTCATATGTTAATTTGCTATAATACAATGTTGTAAGGTGGCTATCCCGTATTTTGTGGCGTTTAAGAGAACTGATGGGCGGTGGTGTTGCAACGCTTAATAACGTGTTAAAGTTGTTGCTTTAATCAGAATTTTAATAAACGAATAAGTTAGCTGCATAAGAAGGTGTTCTATATAAAAACTAACAACCATGTGACATGCATAGTGCTATTTCTTGATACCTGAAGAGATGTTAAAAATTTTTTCAAATACATCATTCTCATGCTGGAAGTAGTAAGAATATTATTATATAATCGTGAGTATATTGAAATTTGAAAACATTATTCTATATACTCTCTCCGATGATTAATTAATTTTGTTATCTTGGATTCAAACACATCATTCGTTTTAAAATGAGAAAAATTCTATTACAGATTATTGCCTAACATTTATTTTAATATTAAAACAACCGAAAATTTTCTATATGGGTGTGTATGAAAATTTAATATGTGGTAATTAAAATAGTTAATTGCTGATAAAAATATACAAAGTAATATCACAATTATTTTAAGAAAATAGATGACTAGAAGGAACTATGTATGGTCGTAAATTATAGTAAAATACATTTTATTATGACCAACTTAATAAACTGAAGAGAACTAATTTATGGCAATTAATTTGTATTTCTAAATGCGTGTACGAACAAAAATCATCTTTAATTGTGCAACATTTACAAACAATTATAAAAGTTGTGTTACGTTGCCCTACCGTATGCACAACGTAGGGTAATTGTACCAATTACTGCGGCATCATGCTTGGATCATAATTTATTTTAATGCTATTCCTAATTAATCGTGAAACAACAATACGTGTAAGCATTTTATGGAAGAACGATGTGTTCTGAATACGAAATAAAAATCAGTGGCCTTCAAAACCTAAAGCAACATAAGAAAATATTGAAAAATAAAATCAATAACATTTTCTACGTATTACTGCGGACAAAAACAGCCATGTACTTACTAATTATAATACTTGAAGCGCCATTAAAAATTACTGTGTCGTTATTCAAAATATGTCTTACCTTATTAAAAATTTATGTACATCTAGTGTTCCTGATTTCTCAACATTTCTCGAGAAATGAGAAATAAGACTATATTTCTCGAGAGTTCTCTAGAATTTTGAATAAAATAAAAGAAATTGGGAAACTTATGATATTTGGAAATATTTATGGAAAGCGCAAAAAACTTTAACTCAATGTTTATTCCTGTCCAATATGTACAGAACTTTAAAAACAACAAAAAAATAGACGCTAAAAAGAACCGATAAATTCATTCTTTTTTCTGGTAACAAAATCTGTAGTCGTAGAAAAATTTCTTTCATTTTGTGTGGATGTTGGCTTTATTGTATATAGAACATCCAAAAGTTGCTGCAGATTGGGTGATGCAATTAGTAATATATATATTTTTGAAGGAAGGATTGGTTCATACATTTTTTCCGATTATATATATATATATATGTGTATATATATATATATATATATATATATATACACATATATATATATTTTTTTTACAGACGCAATACAAATGCATCTTGAAAATGATTGAAACTAGAATCGAAACGTTGATGATTATTTGATAATCTGCAAAATTGTTTTTTGATTTCTCAGTAGTAAATTGTTAGAACGTAGCGCCGAGAACGTTGAACATTTATTATTAACAATAATACGATCGAGATATAGAGATCGTATTATAATACGATATATAATCGTATAATAATGTATATATGTATAATATATGTATAATAATCCGATATAATTGCCATTACAATCACTTCCCTACCTCATTACATTTTAGAAGCTACCATTCTAAAGATAATTATTCTCCTATAGAGCATTCTAATCTACATCGTCTGGATCGTGTTAAAATAGATCGTAGATCCCCGGCTTAATTTTCCGAACAGGCTCACGTAAAAAGCGTTGAACGAAGTTAGTCACATTCTCTGCAGAAGACCTGGAATGTGTTATTAAACCGACACCATGTAAGCACAACGTAACCGTTGTTGGCGCCGTCAGCCGGTACTGTGTTTAGTAACTATAAATTCAGGTACAAATTAATATTCATGCTGCTATATTTAACAGCCATAACTCGGCCGTGCTACCACGGTGTTAAGCAACCTAGCTATACACGATTTTTCTACGATTTCTCTGCATATTGAATGGTTTCATCCTGCGCGGCAATAGATTAATGGAAACAAACTGCACACATACATTCTTCGAGGCCCATCAAGGCTTCCAGACGTATCAACTTTTCTTTCTCCCGTTTGTCTCTTTTTTGTGAAAATCAACGTTATGTATGGACAGTGGATTCAAAAAGTACTTGAACACTAAATCACCGATTTGCGAGAATAGGAATATCAATTTTTTTCATTTTATGCATATGAAACCGATGCAATTTACTCCTACAATACTTGAACATTTAGTAGTTTATTGAATGGATGTACATAGTGTTCCTTCTCGAGAAAATCTCGATCAATTTTATAATCGGTTATTTCTCATTTCTCGAGAAATTACGATATTTCTGAAGAAATTTAAATCTAGGAAAATTCTCATTTATTTTATAACATATTTTAGGAAATTCTCATTTATTTTATAACATATTTTAGGAAATTCTCATTTATTTTATAACATATTTTAGGAAATTCTCATTTATTTTATAACATATTTTAGGAAATTCTCATTTATTTTATAACATATTTTAGGAAATTCTCATTTATTTTATAACATATTTTAGGAAATTCTCATTTATTTTATAACATATTTTAGGAAATTCTCATTTATTTCTCATCAAGAAGTACTCGTTCGTCTCATTGATTTTATAACGTATTTTCGGAAATGAATTTTTAGTTAACTTAAATTGCATATTACTAATTGCATCACCCAATCTGCAGCAACTTTTGGATATTCTATATACAAGGCTTGGTCCTCATTAAAATTCCTCTGAATGAAATTATTAACACTATTATTACGAACTAGTGTTCCTTCTCGGGAATTCTTTCTCCAGATTGTCTCGAGAAATTTTATAATCGGTTATTTCTCATTTCTCGAGAAATTGCGGTATTTCTGAAGAAATTTAAATCTAGAAAAAATCTCATTTATTTTATAACATATTTTAGGAAATTCTCATTTATTTTATAAGATATTTTAGGAAATTCTCATTTACTTCTCATCAAGAAATACTCGTTCATCTCATTGATTTTATAACGTATTTTCAGAAATGAATTTTTAGTTAACTCAAATTGCATATTACTAATTGCATAACCCAATCTGCAGCAACTTTTGGATATTCTATATACAATAAAGCCAACATTCACACAAAATGAAAGAAATTTTTCTACGGCTACAGATTTTGTTACCAGAAAAAAAATAAGTAGATTATCTGATTCTACATTAGACGTAGTCGTTTCAAAACAAAAGCGTAATTGTTTAGTTTTACAAAAGTTTGGTTTCAGATGAATAAATTTATCGGTTATTTTTAGCGTCTATTTTTTCGTTGTTTTTAAAGGTATGTACACATTGGACAGGAATAAACATTGAGTTATAGTTTTTTGCGCTTTCGATAAATATTTCCAAATATCATAAGTTTCCCAATTTCTTTTATTTTATTCAAAATTCTAGAGAATTCTCGAGAAATATAGTCTTATTTCTCATTTCTCAAGAAATGAAAAATGTTGAAAACTCAGGAACACTAGATGCGTATGTACAGTATTTAATTTCCACTGTCTTCCTACGAGGGAATACATTTTTTATTGAAAGAGGCAGCAAGGCGTGAATATCCTACGATTTGTTTCTATTCGACAATCACTACAATCTTAGCTGAATCGTATTCACAAAGCGTAAAATCACTTCGTGACTTCCCCTTGCAAGAACTATAGTCGTGAGTAACGACGTGTAAACGTAGAGGCCGTCCAGCTTCTCGTTTTATACGTATGGATAGGTGAGGACGATTTAAACGCTCTTAGGCGTCACGCGTAAGGCACCAATTCTGCTTGCGAAAATACAGTCCTCACGGTTGGTCTGCATAACAGCAATTTCGTTCTCGACGAGGAGGTACGGTCAGGCTCTGCAACGCTTTTTTACCGTCTAGAGTCGCGGGAATAGTTACAGTTATGAACGGGAGAACGGCAGTATCCGAACTTGAAAAAATCAATGTTTTATCGTCAATTTTGAAAACGTTCTCCGTGAACTATCCGAACGTTGAAGTCGTTTTGCATCATAACTTCGCCACGGATTTTAAGCATTTACGATCAAAGATGCTAGGTTTAATTTAAAACAGTAGAAATACTGAGAACATTTAAGTTGAATACAATGTCGAATACAGACGAAAATTTAAGAATATCGATTAATTATTGAAATTGTTAAAAATTATATAGAAAATGTTTATTTTGCACGAAGATTCAAAAAATGTTTATGCAAGATAAGAATGTTTTGCATTTATGATGGGAAGCGGGAATAAAATAAATTCGTTACATTAAAAACACCAATCAATTTCATTGATCGAACCGTAGCGCCGAGATCATTTAATATTTGTTTAAAACAATAATACGATCGAGAAAAAATAGTTTATTTAATTAAAAACACCATTGCAATATTCTTAAATTTTTCCATCTTTTACTGTTTTATATTTCACCCGGCAATTTATTCACAAATGCATAAAGATGTGCAATCTAATCGTAACTGTGGAATGGGCGAATATCCTTGTTTAAAATTTGAACTGAAGTTATTTAGAGAAAGGGACGATAGGTTGGATTCGGATGATTTTTGGATTAATCGTAGAACTCGACAGTGTTCGACAATTCGAAAAAGTTGTTCAAAATGTCGAGTTCCACAACGTAGCCAAAAATCCAGCGGCGGACCGCTAATTTTGGGGCCCTAGGCTAACACGCTTTGGGAGCCAACCAAATCAACCTAAATTGACTCAAGTACAAACAATCTTTGTATAATTTATTTTTTAGGGGGCTCTCTGACTGAAAATATTAAATATTATTTAAATACTTTTCGAAGCTTTATAAAATGTTTCAGTTGTTCTCGAAATTAATGCACATCTATCATGCAAGGAATATGCAACTAAGTAATGTGAAATATTAGGATTTAATTGATTCACCAGGAAACAAATTGGACATAAATCGATTAAAATTTTAACCAAGATTGATTGATTATTGTGTACGATTAAAAAAGGTAATCATTGAAAAATTGGATTGATTGATTGAAGGATTGATTCAATCGATGATGAAGTTAATCGTTGATTGAAAGAAGAAGTCATCGAAAAATCGGAGACTGATTTAATCAATTGTTCAATTAATCGCGGGATCTATCAGTAAATTGTAATATAATATAATAAGTAGGCAACATGTAATATGCTAATGGACTCATGTATTGAATATGCTAAATAAACCATATCTGGTTTAAAGCATTAAATAAATAATAATAATAATAATAAGTAGGCACATAGAAATCACATTGTATACTAAATGACAATATACCTAAACTCAGTTTACATTTTTTTCGGTATGCATACAGTATTTCATTTTTAATTGTTAATTGCGATTAACGATTGAAATAGAAATTTATTCGTCAATCGTTGATTAAATTTTTCTTGTTGATTAAATTTCGATTGTGTGACATATTGTTCGGGACACATAAACGAGTTAATTTGGAGGTGGTAATTGTTTAATCGTGACAAGAGATAAAAATAATGTCGGCCGGTATGTGTTTGCTGCGGCGTTCACGTAAATCAAGGAGCCAGGAGGAACGAGGAGGCCAGCAGAATCGGTCCGAACCGGATAAGATCTTTACCGCAGCCGAGGACGAGACGAGCCATGACCAGCTAATTATCTTAAGCGCTTAATTTGTACCCGAGGAATTTGAGACTTTTCCGAGGGTCAATCTTCCTCGGTCAGATCTCGAAGGATCCCCGAAATCGCAACGTTCTCATGCGGATTCGGAAGATCAGCTGCGATCTGCGCATCTCCAATTATTTCGAGTGCGCGTCGCTATGCTATCTGATGTCTTGTACTGTCACTTTTTATTCAGTCGGCAACAAAAAACTATCCGAACGATGGGGTATCTTATATCTTATTAAGTTTTATACACGCAACACAACTGAGCGATCCTTGTACTTCATTTTCGCTTAATTAATTCTGCGAATGTTCCTTGTGTCATTAATAGACTTCGGATTTTATGCATTTATAACAAAAATGGGTAGGTGAATCTTAAAACAGTGGAAAGATTAGAAGACTTCGAGAGGATTAATATATTATTTTCGCTGCATCGAAATTATTAGTGAAAAATATAGATTTATGTTTAGCTCCTGCGTCTTGCAATTGATGCAGAATCTAGTCATTAAAATTTAAATCTAGGAAAATTCTCATTTATTTTATAACATATTTTAGGAAATTCTCATTTATTTCTCATCAAAAAATACTCGTTCATCTCATTGATTTTACAACGTATTTTCTGAATGCGAAAAGCAGGCCAGAGGGGGTATCACATAGTTCATACACTATACAGTATGTATGTATGTATCTATGTATGTGATATTTGGTCCCCTCAGGGTTTCAAATCCATTTACCAATTCTCCCCTTCTTTCCACTCTCTCTATCGCCAAATTTCGGCGTATTTCAGCCTAATTTTCAGCGGGACCTACTTTTTATTACAGTGGGTTCCGAACCACCTTTTTGCCAACAACACGCGACAGGTACCCGGCAGTCACCGCCTGGTGTATGCTCTATACCCATGCGGTCAAACATCCAAGCACAGGTCACGTCCAACGCTGTTTAACTTCGGTGATCGTACGAGAACCGGTTTTTGAAGCGAGGCAAGGGTCGTTGACTCATACACTATACAGTAATCACTTGATTCTTGTCCCAGGGGCTGTTCGTAGAGCGGACAAGAATCGCGATGTTTATACTTGCTTTTCTGATTTACGGCTGGGTCTACCGCTCCGATTGCGCCGAGCGAGACTACAATAGAGCAACGGTGTCGTGTAGCCGTCGCCGGCACAATTTAAAGGCCCACGTGTTCTCACAATGTAATGCCAATTCAAAATGCTTTATTTTTGATTATTTTTTTATGGGACTTTTATTTGCTTGTTTCTGGTAATATTCTGATTAAAACAAGACCAAACACCATATATATATATATAGACCGTGTCGTGCAGCCGTCGCCGGCACAGTTTAAAGGCCCACGTGTTCTCACAATGTAATGCCAATTCAAAATGCTTTATTTTTCATTATTTTTTATGGGACTTTTATTTGCTTGTTTCTGGTAATATTCTGATTAAAACAAGACCAAACACCATATATATATATATATATATATATATATATATATATATATATATATACAGGGTGTCCCAAAATTCCTCCGACACCCGAAAATGGGAGGTTCCTTGGGTCATTTGAAGCGACATTTTCCTTTACAAAAATGTTGTCCGCGGTTTTGTTTAGGAGTTATTAACGAAAAACACGGACCAATCAGAGCGCGACCTATACGCGAGTTAGCACAGTCGGCTCGACGCGCCAACTGTCAATTGGCCGAACGTGTCATCGCATGTCTAGATCGCGCTCTGATTGGTCCGTGTTTTGCGTTAATAACTTCTAAACAAAACCGCGGACAACATTTTTGTAAAGGAAAATGTCGCTTCAAATGACTCAAGGAACCTCCCATTTTCGGGTGTCGGAGGAATTTTGGGACACCCTGTATAGACCGTGTCGTGCAGCCGTCGCCGGCACAGTTTAAAGGCCCACGTGTTCTCACAATGTAATGCCAATTCAAAATGCTTTATTTTTCATTATTTTTTATGGGACTTTTATTTGCTTGTTTCTGGCAATATTCTGATTAAAATAAGACCAAACACCATATATATATATATATATATATATATATATATATATATATATATATATATATATATATATACCGTGTCGTGTAGCCGTCGCCGGCACAATTTAAAGGCCCACGTGTTCTCACAATGTAATGCCAATTCAAAATGCTTTATTTTTCATTATTTTTTTATGGGACTTTTATTTGCTTGTTTCTGGCAATATTCTGATTAAAACAAGACCAAACACCATATAATTTGGTCCATATTTACTCTACATGTGGGAAGCATAATTTATAATTTATCATACATTCAACATACGCTATAGCATATGTTTAAATAAACAAATAAACATCTCGAAAATATGTTCTCAAAGAATTAAAGAATAAAAAATATTTGAACGATTACATAAACGAATACCTAACCAGATAAATTTTCATTTAAGAAGTTATTAATAAATGTGTTAATCGCATTGGTATTTTAAAGAATAGAGCATACAATACAGTTTTTCTTTCCTGCTCACTCGCTATCCTCTTCCATATCCTACAGTTACACCATAAAGTCAATGAAACCAAGAAGTAATGAAAAATAAATCATTTTTAATTGTCAATACACATTTTGAGAATGCGCGGGCCTTTGAATTGCCGGCGACGGCGACTGTTCGCGTCTCTTTCTTTCCCATACGAAACTGTCACAGTCGATTGAACCACTAAATACAATTGAAATTATATCGTGTTTGGTCTTGTTTTAATCAAAAAAATGCCAGAAATACGTTTTGAAAGTCCCATAAAAAAATAATGAAAATTAAGATGTTTGAACATTCGATTCGTTGTGTTAATGTAGTGGTGTTCACACCGATATACCCGGGCCGAGAACAATAGTCGCCGCCCTGCGGCGCGGGACAGCGTTGACAGGTAGTGGAGTGAGTAGGCCTGGACAAGAATCGAGTCGTTGAATCTGGGACAAGAATCAAGTGGTTACTGTAGCAGGAGAAAAAGGGTCTCAGGAGAGACCTGCGCGATGGGGGTTTAGTGGGTATGGTGGTAGTGTTATTTAGGCCTCATAATTCCCCCAAATTCCATCATACGGGGGAACCGAGCCCCACACTACCCGTCCCACTACACCTTCGGCGGGTGTGCATAAGCCGCATTCCCCCACCGCCCTTAAACAAAAAAAAAGGCTAGCCTAATGCAATAAAAATTTCAGACTTTATTATTGTATTGTAGAGGTATCTCGTCCATGGCATCGTTTTATGATTCTCGAAAAATCTATACTATCGTATGATTCGCGAACAATTAATATCTTCAAGGTAACGATTTCATTCGTTTCAAACAATCTGCCTTCATCGACAACATTGTACGCGGGGAGAGCACAGTTTCGCGCGGAACCGCGAAGAACGCGGAACTCATTCCGCGCCGCGTCGGAGTATGGAATTTCGTTTGTTATCGTTTAGAGTTCGAAAAGTGTGCTAAGTGTTGTGTGAAAGTGTGGTGTTTCGTGTTTCACTGGTGTAACATGCAGATGGCCTAACGACTGAATAGGTTAGTTTTTAATTTAATCAGTTTATGCTTTTTCTCTAGTTCGGGTAAAGTTGTCGACGATGAGAGTCCTCACCGATTTCGAATATTTCGTAAACTAAAGTCGCCAGACAAAAACTGTAAAGAGAAATGTTCAGAATCGTGGTCTTGACAACGTATCCAAATTTCATCGAAATCGAATAAAATATTGGTACATCGAATGATTTTCAATTGAAAGTTTTTAGAATATTTCGTAAACTAATGCCAGCAGACAAAAATTGTAAAGGGAAATTTTGTTCAGAATCGTGGTCTTGACAAGATGTCCGAAGCTCATCGAAATCGGAGAGGATTTACATCGAGAATGTCTTGTTCGGTACGACACACAGTGGGGATTTTCGACGAAATCTGTGTCAAAATCAAAGAACTTCCAATAGAAATGAGATAGAGCAATAAAATTTTCTTAAAATTAAAGCTGAAACTGTGCAGAATATGAAATAATTATAGCGGTTGTTGTTCGAAAGCTCTTCGAAATCGGATAGAATTTAGATCATCGAGAAACTCTGATTGGTCCGTGGTTTTCATTAATAACTCCTTAACGAAGCCTCGAATGACATTTACGTAAAGGAAAATGGTGCTTGAAATGACCAAGGAACCTCGCATTTCCCGATGCTGAGGAAATTTTGGGACACCCTGTATATCTTACATTTCTTTTGTTTTTCTTTCTTATTCTCCTTTGTTATTGTACATAGTTTTGTAAAAGGACGTCAGTCCGTTTATAATAAATAATAATAATAACTAGCTGGTTATTGTTGCACGCTCGCTTCGCGAGCTCGCGGGTAGGAATGCTCTTGCGAGAGGGTTAGTGGTACGCATTACTAGTGGGGCATACAACTATTAATGGTTTTCTTTTATTTTGTGTGTGACTCTCAACGAGCCACACAAAGAACTTCCCGATTCGTTAGTTGCAGTACATTATTATCATTATAATAACTAATAATAACTAATAACTCACTCTTGCATTGGGATATTTTTTGATTATTGTAAACGGTAACATTAGCATTAGTTGCATAATTAAAAAAAATTTTTTTTTAATAAAAATGAAATATATACAATTACGTTTGTTTATTCGGTGGAACATTTCCATGCTCTCGTATAAATTGCATTGTTGAATGAACTCCTTTCGAAAAAAACTATGTACTTGGTCAAAATGGACCAAAATCTAATCAGCTCTAAGTTACGACGGGGCACATCGATTGCATCATTCGTCATTCTGTTCGCGTTGTTACTTTTTCAGAAAACGTTAACGCAAAATTTGATAACATACAAACGGCCATACGCACACACATACACATATTTATTTATATTATTTATTCGCTGTGTAACATTGACTTGTCTATATATGAGATTGCACATTCATTACAAGTTAAAGAACAAACGAATTAATAAATTATAAATAAATTCGCTGTGTATCATTGACTTGTTTGTAACAGATTGCACATTTATTACAAGTTAAGGAACAAATCGAAGAAGGTACACACGAAGATTCTGTAGAGGATGAATAGAAAGCTCACGTAAGAAACTGATGCACCAATCGCTTAAAAAATCAGTGCCCAACCGTATGTGAACAAAATATTTGTTTATTAACTCTCACTCTAATACACAAACAATTATGTGCACCAATTTTTAAACTTCTGTTGGAATATGCATGGTATGCAACTGGATTAACAGCAGAGAGCTATTTTATTAATTTCAGTTATTTTATATATAATTTATTAATACTTTTGTTCTTTAACTTGTAATAAATGTGCAATCTGTTACAAACAAGTCAATGTTACACAGCGAATTTATTTATAATTTATTAATTCTTTTGTTCTTTAACTTGTAATGAATGTGCAATCTGTTACAAACAAGTCAATGTTACACAGCGAATTTATTTATAATTTATTAATTCTTTTGTTCTTTAACTTGTAATGAATGTGCAATCTCATATATAGACAAGTCAATGTTACACAGCGAATAAATAATATAAATAAATATTGAAAATAATTTTTTCACCAGACGAGAATCGAACCCTAGCCCACCGGGTGGAAATTTCGTACGTTGCCTGTACATTAAGCCTTATTCGTCGCATACATCTTCTACAATAACAAATGTAAGCAGTAGTGTAAGAACTTTGTTTATGAATATCTTAAAAACTATTGAGCGTTTGCGCCTACAATGGTACATATTCGTAAATGAGATCGAGATCTATAAGTATACAAAGTCTCAACTAAATCGGTGTGACGTGGTCCTTGCACTCTCCTTGTGAGTGAGAAGTTCGAAGAAGCTGCATCGTTCGACCGATCCAGCCCACGCGATCGATACATTCGGAACTGCCCCGGTGACGAGACATAATTCGAAAGAGGGACTTCACTTATCGCGGGAGGAAGTAGACGCGTGTAAATTAACGGGAGGAAGGTAGATAGGGAATTGGTGGTGGTCGCGGTTATGGCGGTCCGGTGAACACCAAGAAGAACTTAACGTTCGATTCGACTCGCAGTCGAGGACACCGGAGGGACCAATAAAACGGAATACATTAAATAAATATCAACCGACGTGATAAACCCCATCCATGAGAGATTCCTATATTTAAGGAAACCCTTTCTTCTATCGGAAGGCGTCTTAGACTGCTTAACATATGCTGCATCTCAGAAGTTTCCGAATTTAACACGATCATTGTCACACCAATGCTCATAAAAGTCACATAAAACCGAAACAACTTATTTAGTTATACAAGAATAGAAACGGCAAACTTTTTCACAACACTGATTTCTATAACACCGTTAAACCTCGTGGGTTCTAATTACATTTGATTCAGTGTCCTTAAATTATAAAAATAATATATGCTCACGGAGCACAGTTTCGATCAATAGTACAAACAAAGCAAATTTGCAAAAATTAAATTCTCAACGTTTCAATCCGGATTTGGATCATTCTCAAGAGAAATGCGTCTGAAATTAAATACTGAAGTAATATAGTAGGTATTTCACAAGGGAAAACTAAAACACTGATTGCAAGATAATCTTTTGCTATGTAACAATATATTAATGTTATCGGCGCCCAGGTTCGATCATTTTATTGCAAGAATGAACAGTAGTGGTACTTCTTTTGTTAACGACATTAGTTCTTATGAAATCCGGAATAATATTATTGGATCTGCAATTTAAAAGAAATAATTTTCGGTTATTTATCTTGATAATCGATGACTTTGTGTGAGTCTTTTAATGTGTGAGAATTTTAAACATGAGAATTTGAAACTTGAGAATATGAAAATCCTCAAACCATGGACTCCCACAAAGTCAAGGATTATCAAGATAAGTAACCGAAAATTATTTCTTTTAAATTGCAGATCCAATAATATTATTCCGGATTTCATAAGAAATAATGTCGTTAACAAAAGAAGTATATATTATACCACTACTGTTCATTCTTGCAATACAATGATCGAACCAGGGCGCCGATAACATTAATATATTGTTATGAACAAGTGACGATCGAGATACAGAGAACTGTTATACTTGCTATGTATAAAGAAAAGTCAAAAGAGTATAATTAAATGGAAGAGCATGGAACTCAGTCTTTAATAAAGAGTTGGGGGCTTAGTTTTGAAGTTATTAATTATCCGAGGACTTCAATAAGAGTTCAAGCACTGTGCAGTGGTTTCAAGTCTTAATCTGGCGTTAGTTTCAATTCTTAATCTGGCAATAGTTTCAATTCTTAATCTGGCGATTCTGCCTTCATCTTCTCTTTAACAAAGTATTGGGGGCTTAGTTTTGAAGTTATTAATTTTCTGCGGACATCAATAAGAGTTCAAGCATTGTGCCACAGTTTTAAGTCATAATCTGGCAACAGTTTCAATTCTTAATCTGGCGATTCTGCCTTCATCTTCTCTTTAACAAAGAGTTGGGGGCTTAGTTTTGATGTTATTAATTTTCTGTGGTCTTCAATAAGAGTTCAAGCACTGTTCCATAGTTTGCCATAGTTTTAAGTCTTAATCTGGCGATACTTTCAGTTCTTAATCTGACGATAGTTTCAATTCTTAATCTGTCGATTCTGCCTTCATCTTCTCTTTGACAAAGTGTTGGGGACTTAGTTTTGATGTTATTAATTTTCCGCGGACTTCAATAAGAGTTCAAGCATTGTGCCATAGTTTGCCATAGTCTTAATCTGGCGATAATTTCAATTTTTAATCTGGCAATTCTGCCTTCATCTTCTCCTTAACAAAGTGTTGAGGGCTTAGTTTTGATGTTATTAATTTTCTGCGGACTTCAATAAGAGTACTAGCACTGTGCTATAGTTTTAAGTCTTAATCTGGTGATAGTTTGAATTCTTAATCTGTCGATTCTGCCTTCGTCTTCTCTTTGACACAGTGTTGGGGGCTTAGTTTTGATGTTATTAATTTGAACCTGGAGTTCTGCCTTCGCCTTCTCTTTAACAAAGTGTTGGGGGCTTAGTTGTGATGTTATAGTTGCAAGATACCGTGTCGGCGCGAAGTGGCTAACAATGACCGTGATACACCTAGCGACTCGATAAAAAGGTTGTAATAGGTTTAGCAGACCAAGAGAAGCAACGTGGTCGAATGTCACCATCAAAGATAACAAGCTAGTTTGCTGGACCAACACGCGGGCCCCGAGTAATGGCCCCTTAATGCCACCGACGCGATGTGCTGGATGAATATCGCGGAACATACGGATAACGTTATCATGTTTGTCGAAGGGGAACGACAGTTTACCGAAGAAGGTCGCCGCTGGCTCGCGGTTTTCGCGATTGGCCAGCGACGCGCCACTCGCGCTTTATTTCCTCTTTCGATATTTAACTCGAATTTACGATTCTTCGCAGAAGGCCTCTCGAAAGGCGGTTCTAAAAGTCTATAAAAGGACACCTTGATTCCATGTTCTACAGAAGAGTTTGATTAGGCTCGCGATTTCTTACTTAGCATGCGCAGAAACGTATCCGCTCGGTGTTCGAGCCGAGGAAATTTATGCCCACGGATGCTTTTATTTATGTCACTCTTGTGCGCGGAGTATTGGTTTGCTAATGGAATTAACACGAGGCATATAAACTATCGCTGAAAAAACATTCCACCAGTTATAATGATCGCAGTCTGAAGAGAAAGGGAAAACAAAATAAATACATCGGCAGACTACTTGCTTATAATTACAGTTTTATCGTTTCTTATCAACCGCATAGTTTACGTGCTCTATATGTATGTATATATTAAATATACGTATAAAAGCTAGGATATTCGAAGAGCTAATTTCAATTTCGTCGTTAATTGAGTGCACGATCCCGTGTCGTTCAGTGGTCGTGTCGTGACGAATTTTTCCACTCGATTTGTATCGCGAATAAAAATTAATTTTATTCTGAGCGTTTTACCGGTTCACTATTTTAGGCGACCATTTTATAAAGTGGGGTTGTGAACTGTAAAAATAATGGTTTCTGGCCTTGCTAATTAAAGTTTAAGATGTAATTCTTTACTAAAAGGTGAATTCTTCTCGATCGAAAATTTTGATAATTAAAGTTTTAAATGTAATTCTTTACTGTTTTAAAATATCAAATATTGAAACAGGAAAATTGAAATATTGAAACAATAAAATACTAAATATTGAAACAGTCAAATATTAAAAATAGTAAATATATATTTTCACAACCAATCTACTTTATGTTTAGAAAAAATTAATTTTCATTTACGATGCAAACTCACAATAGTCTGTATAGAACTTCAGCTGTGCTAACTGACTTTCGTACTACCAGTCATGTTAAATTTCTTTCTTTTTTCCTTAATCAATACTTGGAACATTAACGAGCTATACTTAAGGAAAACGTTCTCACGTTATTCTTCCCAGCGAAGTTTCAAATGTTCACACAGGTGTGAAAGGAAAACAAACTTGACTTTTTCACACCAGGCGTTCATTAGTCATTTTCACGTTGTTCTTTCTTATTACGAACATTTTCCAAAATTTCTGTATGCTTATGTGAAACAAAATATTCATGGAGAACTTTATGCCCGTTTCAGACGTTACCGTTCTACAATATTTTCTGTTATTCAATAACTCCTGAAAATTTTTAAAGAATACGACAATACACTCCAATAAATACAGTGACTCCCATTAATATTCGGACGCTCTAAAAAAAACCATAACTTGTTAAACTTTGAACTATACGACTTGAATTTTTTGGGGAAGCTAGAGCAAATAGTTTGCTACAGAATGTGGAAAAACATTTTTTCAAAAATTGCAATTGATCGGAGTTGTAGAAAAAATACGAAAAGTTGCATTTTACAACTTTTTTATGTGGGCCTTTTTATGTGTGCATTTTACAACTATTTTATATTCTGAAAATTTTGTCAATATTGTTCGACTTTGCAATGAGCTACAAACGTTTAACGATGGTAAAAATTTCAGATTTTCACGATTTTCGGGCCATAACTGCAGGAAATCTATAGATTCTCACATGTTTCAATGCCTGTCGTTGTTTCTCGCATCAACCGATTTCGATTAAATTTTCGCAGTGCATATAGTTGACACAGATCTACAAAACGCATTTTTTAAATTTTCAATAGAGGCCCACATAAAAAAGTTGTAAAATGCAACTTTTAGTATTTTCTCTACAACTCCGATCAATTGCAATTTTTGAAAAAATGTTTTTGCACATTCTGTAGCAAACTATTTGCTCTAGCTTCCCAACAAAAATTCAAGTCGTATAGTTCAATGTTAAACCAGTTATCGGATTTTTTAGAGCGTCTCCGAATATTAATGAGAGTCATTGTAGATAAAATAAATTTCCACAGAATTTAGTACGATTTTTATTCATTTCAGATGTACGAAGGCTCTGAAAATCAAATTTTATTTGTTTCCACTTTCTTAAAATGTGCAGTCATTATAAATTGTCCTAATAATACACAACTAATGTCTAAATTATTTAACTATTTAAATACTATTGGTAAATAGATAATTTGGGATTGTAACATAAATACGTTTAGTTTACTTCAATATCTTTTCTTCATTTATTAACAATCTATAAGATTATAAGAAATCAATTAACTCGTTGGATATAAATGACTTTTATTATACACAGTTACATATACTATATATGAGCCACAATTTACAGAGTATTTATTTTATTATTTACAGATTAAAGAAACTATAGACTATCTGTCTTAAAAAAATATAATGCATCTTACCAGATGCACATATAGAACATTTTCTATGCATTGACCAACAAATTTTAACCCAACACACGAACCTAGATAATATAGATGATAAAGAAATTTCACACATTGAAACTAAAAATTGATATAAATCTAGAAAACTTAAATTTTATAATTTTATGTCATAAGCAGATTGTGGCTGTTTTGCAATTTTCAATTTTTTAGACTTTCAAGTATGTGGTATTAAATACAATTCTATTTTCATTGGTAATAGCATTTGTAAATCCAAAATAAATAAAAATCGTACTAAATTCTGTTGTAAAACAACAGATGTACAACGCCATTTTGTTTAAATGCTTAAGCCACAAAAAATCCCCAGTCTAGTCATAAAACTTATAATCAAAAATCGGTTAAGAATACAAGCCATTCAAACAGTGAAGTACACTTAGCATACAATCATATTCACAATAGCAAGATAACATTATCCAATAGTTGTAACAATCGAACAACGATATATATCCATTCAATAATTCGAGATTTTGTTTATACACGTAAATTATCCGCAATCAACGCCCTCGTAACAAAATATTGACGACTAAAGTATGTTTGAACACAAGTAGACGATCACATTTATCGTTGATCGAAGTTACAACCGTGTTGCAACATAAAAGTTCACTGAATCCCTAGTCACGCATAAACAAGCTGAAATATCATCCGCTGTATCCGTGCCCTTCACAGCAATTCGATAAGAACGCGATCTCAAACCAGCCTATTTCCTGAAGTTTTATACCCCAACTCCTTATCCTTGGAGCGGCGTAACTACCGCCATTCCGGTGGGTAGCTTATCCTCTTCTGGGAACAACTTGGTCGAAACGTTTCGTTCTATTGACTGTATATCGCCATACTGTTAATATTAATCTCCCCACGGCGACGTTAATGACCCTGTAACTGAAGATGCTCGAAAGTCGAGTCGATAACCGAACAATGGCGAATCCTCCTTTTCCATGTTCCCGTTTTCGGTGATCACTCATAAAAACGTAGGAGGAGGGGCTTTAAATATTCGGTTACCGCATAAGTTCTGTACATCACATCGCTCGCATAAAGTCTACCGGAGTGTCATTCGAGCCAGACATAACGAAAGATCACAGCAAGGACCCTAAATTAAGGACCGGCCTCGAAAGATCGTCCTGTACCTCCATGACGTCGCAAGTACACTCGTGAGTGTAGGAGTCGGGGCGTATGATTGACATTAACATAAATTCACGATAACAGGTTTTATTTCAAGACCGTCTACTTAAAATAACTATACTTTATTAATGCGACCTTAATAGGTCTGTGGATATGTGTGTACCCTTATCGTGCTCCTCAGTTTCGTAATTCTTTTATTGTATCATTATAACCACGTTCTGTGACCACTCCTTTTGAACTGTATATCATTGCAGAGTTCTGAATTTTGCGATTAATTTTATATAAAATACTCGTGCTTAAGAAATATAATATATATTTTAAACAAAATTTTTAATTATAAATTTTTAATTAATAAAAAAAATTTTTAATTATAAATTTTTAATTAATAAAAAAATTTTTAATTATAAATTTTTATAATTTTATAAAATTTTAATTATACCATTAAAAATTTTGTTTAAAACCTAATTACGATCGATACTAAGATATTATTATAATATATATGAATGACTTTGTTTGAGAAAGTGTGGAGGTCGCGAACTTAGTTGCCAACTTAATAAATTTACAAAATTGATTAACTTATCTATTCTAACTTTAATCTTTTACTTACCTTTATTACAGAGAACCAAATTTTAAGTTTCATTGATCTCGTGTCGCCTGAATCATCGCTGTTAACGTTATTCGTAATCCAAAATATGTAAATCGATGCAATTAATATTTTTTTGTAATCAGTGACTGGACTGCGGATTTGTATGCAAACTAAAAATTATTTCTGATGTGAGATGATTAATGGTTGTAATGTACTGAAAACAATGCAATGGTCTTCCTAAATTCTTTATTTGTATTGTTTTATATTCTGCCCACTTATTTTTATTATAAATGCATAAAATCCAGATTTTAATCCATGTGATCTTGATTAAATTCACTAATTAATATATTTTTCGTTCTATCCCCTGTAAACTGGAGGGTATATTGATCTGAGGTTGTAGTATTTATTTATACAATAATTTTGCAACATTTTGTTGAAAATAAAGTCCAAAACTTTATGTATCAGAAAATGTTTGACGAAGCCCTCCTGTTCGAATGTGGAGGTTAATTGTTGAAATTGATGAAATTGATGAAAAGAAACTTCTTGAAATTTATGTTGAAGTAAGTTGAAAAAAATGTATCGGGTGGACTTCTACTTTTAAAACAGTTTATTAGGTGTACAAATTAATTTGTAGCTCTCACCATGAATCATCTAAACTGTATTTTAAATTGAGATTTATTATTGACAGTCATCCGTAAAATGGAGTATTTACTTGTATAGAAAATAATAGATCGAGAGCTAAAAATGCAATATTTTCTTTTGTAACTTATACGTAGACAGCGGATTATATGCATTTATGACAAAAGTGAGTAGGTGTAATTTAAAACAATAAAAATATTAAAAGAATCTTAAAATACTGGTGGATTATCTGCGACTTATTAAACTTATTAAGAAAGGAAATAAATTTGTATTTGACTCCAGTTTGTTGTAATTAAGGAAGAAAATTTTTATTTTAAATAAAGGTCCGCTGTCTATTTATACATTAACCCTTTACACTCTTCAAAATATTGATTACATTATTAACTACGTCGGTATCTCATCAATTACTAACATTTAGGTATTGCATAAGGTATTATACCAATTTCTCATCAATAAAATTGAAGAAATCATAGAAATATTTTCAGCCGAAAGAAACGTATAATTTTCGAGGTAAAATTGCCCCGAGTGCAATTTTAAAGGGTTAAAGTTTAACTTAATTTAGAGAAATAGTTTCTCTATTTCTTCTTTCAAATTAGATATTTCTAGACTGTGGATCAAATTTAAAATCACGATAAGTAGACTGCGGATCTTCATGCATTTATATCAAAATTGAGTAGATGAAAAATGGAGATGTTAAAATCATTAAAGATAATAAAATAACATCCAATTTAGTTTACATTCCTTGCAATCGATGCAGACAATGTTTATTTCGCGTAAAGTCCACAGTCTACTTATACATTAACCCTTTACACTCTTCAAAATATTGATTACATTATTAACTACGTCGGTATCTCATCAAGTACTAACATTTAGGTATTGCATAAGGTATTATACCAATTTGTCATCAATAAAATTGAAAAAATCACAGAAATATTTTCAGCCGAAAGAAACGTATAATTTTCGAGGTAAAATTGCCCCGAGTGCAATTTTAAAGGGTTAAAGTCCAACTTAATTTAGAGAAATAGTTTCTCTATTCTTTCTTTCAAATTAGATATTTTTAGACTGTGGATCAAATTTAAAATCACGATAAGTAGACTGCGGATCTTCATGCATTTATATCAAAATTGAGTATATATTATACCAATTTCTCATCAATAAAATTGAAAAAATCACAGAAATATTTTCAGCCGAAAGGAACGTATACTTTTCGAGTTAAAATTGCCCCGAGTGCAATTTTAAAGGATTAAAGTTGAACTTAATTTAGAGAAATAGTTTCTCTATTATTTCCTTCAAATTAGATATTTTTAGACTGCGGATCAAATTTAAAATCATGATAAGTAGACTGCGCATCTTCATGCATTTATATTAAAATTGAGTAGATGAAAAATGGAGATGTTAAAATCATTAAGAGAATAAATAACATCCAATTTAGTTTCTATTCCTTGCAATCGATGCAGACAATGTTCATTTCGCGTAAAGTCCACAGTCTAGTGATAAGATTAAAAGAGTTCTTATTAAAGTTACCAAAATAAGAAATAACTGTTTATTTGGCTGCTGTCTTTCAAAAGTCGTAGCATAACATTTCCACTTCGCATACAGATCCGCAATCCAGTTATTACTGCTCATTCAAAAAGCACATTAGTAGGAACAGGCTCGCTGATAGGGTCAAGTATCCTATAAGTAAACGTCAGAGATGGAATGTATAAAGATACTTTATCGGTCAGAGATCACGCAAGCACCTGACGTTCGAGAAATAAGAGAACAAAAGCGTTAACAAGGTCCGAGCGCCGACAAGTGATTCGCGGTAGGTCGGAACGCGTAGGCCAGCAATAAGTCGGAAAACAAGACAGCGGGGGTGGAGTACACCGGTTTTCCATTGGCCGTCCCATGGGAAATCCACATGTGTCCCGAGGACGAGCGCGAGTCCTTTCGGAGACGGTACGGTGTCCTTAGACGAGCGAAAGAGGACCGGATATATTTATGTGACACCACGGTCGATAAGGGCAACAGCCAATTAAAGTTGAAAGCCGGCCGAAATAACCCCCCGCTGCCGTTTGACGGCGCTTCAATCACGGAATCGCCGTCAGATTTTGACCGCGCAACCTTTTGTCTCCCTTTCACCACGCCCCTATGACGTCCTGGCCAGGAGATCATTCTTTTCGAGCTCCTCGATGTCTTGTTACCGAGGACCGTTTCCTTCGAGACTTAACGTCGCGTAAAACCGAGGGCAGGACGCGCGACTCGTTCGATCCCGCTGAATCTATTCTCCGCAACGCATCGGTGACGTGAATGTGACCTTTTTTGAAAATCGATGTCCGCTCGGTGGAATTTGTAGGCTCTCCCGTTCACGCCTTCCGGATTTTCGGAGTTCTTCGCGTGGAAATCAGATCTCGACGCTTGTATACCTGTTTGGGAAGCGTTGCGCAGGAAACTGGTATGAAAATGGCCCTTGAGCGATACCCACGCGATTTATTCGGGGTCAAGCAGGTTCAGAAACGTGGAAAGACCCTCTTGTGACTTTTATTTTCAACAATAATATCATTCACGCCTCGAACCTTTGAAGAATTATTCTTGTTTCGGGTATATGGAATGCTCATGCATATTATATATATGTATACATATATTTATTTTGCATGAAATATTTGGTATGTGATGTCTTATTTTGAATGCAATAGCTAAAATCCTATTTATATGTATGACGTGAACTTGATTTGCTAATACAAATTTGAGTATTGAGGTGCCATGTTGATTATCTAAATATACAAGACTCAAATACAGAAGCTACATAGCCATTTATTTATTTCTGTTTCAAACTGAGTGGTTTAGTACAATATTATTATATGTATTATAGTGATGGTCTTATTTTGAATGCAATAGTTGAAGTCCTATTTATATGTATGACGTGACTTGATTTGCTAATACAAATTTGAGTATTGAAGTACCATGTTGATAATCTAAATATACAAGACTCAAATACAGAAGCTAACATAGCCATTTATTTATTTCTGTTTGAAACTGAGTGGTTTAGTACAATACTGTTACATGTAGCTTATATGTATTATAGGGATAGTCTTATTTTGAATGCAATAGCTAAAGTCCTATTTATATGTATGACATGAACTTGATTTGCTAATACAAAGTTGAGTATTGAGGTACCATGTTGATTATCTAATTAATCTATATTAATTAATTAATTTTTAATTAATAAATCTATATTAATCTGGTTTATTGTACGTCAGTGTGCAATATGTGATAAGTTAGAACACTGTAACCGTAAAATAAAGTGTGCGTTAAGATGTTAACTAATAAAAAGCAAGAATTTCTGTAACAAATGTAAAATCAGTTGACTACCAATCGTCTGCTAGTAACATGTTACGTTTATCTAGAATAGAATAAACGAGCGTAGAATTGTAGACGTCACCCCAGGACTTTCGTCCTCGAAGCACGTAAGGTCGTCTATCATAGTATTTGTGCCATGTCAGCGGCTTGAATTATGATGTAACGAGTAGCCACGAACGGATGGAAGAAGTGGAAGACGGTCTCGAGGTAGTTCGCGTGTCTTTGTTCGTTCGTGAAAGAAAAAAGAATTTTATACATAAAAATTAAACCGACTTCGAAACGCACTAAAAAAATTCACTAAAAAATATGAAATAATTCACTTTTGATTTCTATGAATACACACCAACATACAATTGATTAAAACAAACTTTCTTACAAAAAATTGGTTGGCTAAAATAAAATACAATGAAAGTTTAAGAACATTGTGATATTGGTTTTAATATTGAGGTTTGAATTTGCCGCCTATTATGGATTGTAGCAAACATAGATCACTTGCTTCTAATTGATCAAGTTCCAATTCTTTGTCCGTTAGTATTCACTATTTACATTGTAATCTTCAACAAGGATTCAGTCCATTATCTACCAGCATGGAAGTAACACATTATTCATACAGATAAATTTCATTCCTATATAACATGCAAGAAAAATAAGTTTATTTTCGAGTTTAAAACATTGTTTTTCCTTTTCTTTTAAAATACGGTTATTTTTGCAATGTTACATTTTGGTTCAGACGCAAAAATCTCTTGAAAATGATCCTTTTCAGGATCGAAACGTCGGGATTTCAACTTGCAATATTATAAAACAATTAAATTTTAGTTTATTTTTGATCGAACCTGTGCAACGAAACCATCTATGTATCTATTATTGGTTTTAATGTTATAAAATGATTTCTCTCTCTCTCTCACACACATTCGCGCTGTGGTAGCAGTAAGGGGGGTGCGGATGGAGCGATGGCCAATAAATACCCATATTTATTATTATATTTTCAATAATTTACCCTTAGCACTCGAGTGGCACCTCTGAGGCGTCATTAAAATCTACTGTACTATTATTTATAATATTGTTTACATTACTAAATATGTCGGAATCTAAGCAATTACTAAACATTGAAGTATCGTATGAGGTATTATATTTATTCCACATCTACCAAAATTAAAAAATCATACAGAAAATGGAAATATTCTAGGTCAGAAGAAACGTTTGATTTTCGAATTAAAATAGCTCCGAGTGCAAAGGATTGACTTGCTTGTGTTGTTTTCAAATTTTTTATGACGAATCTGATAAAAAATGTGAATTTTTTTACTGGACACAAATAATAATTTTGTCCCCAGGCGCAAGTTTTCTTTACCGCGACCCTGCTCGATTACAAACGAGTACCATCGACTAATTACACTCTTCCATCGATAATATTTTCGAAAATACCCTCCCCCGTGTTTTGGACACCCTGTTTCGGGGAGACATGCTCTGTCGCGCGAGAGCTTGTTCGCATAAATTACAACAACGGCCGTTCGGTAGAGTTTACCAGGCGTGCTCACAGAATTACGTTGTTAGACGTGTCTAAGGTTAAACTAGCGCCGGATCGGGTATGCATCGTGTATTTTCGTGTTACCATGTCAAAAGAAACCGCGCTCGTAAACCAAACGAAATACGATGTCAGTGTCTACCACGCGAGAAGATACATTGCTCGCGACTTTCAGTGGTTCTTCACTTCGCCAGTCTGTCTCCTGCGCCATTCGGCTGTTCGGTGCATCCCAATTAGCAACGTATTGGTCCCAGCCTCCGCAGAACTGGTCTTTTCACGGTTTGTTTTTCCTTCTTTTAACATTTTAACCGCCGATCTTATTTCTCGATGATTCACAATATCGTTTCTGTCAATCAACCCTTTGCACTCGAAGCTACTTTAATAAATATAATATAAAAGAGCATGAATATAAAATGTTTAGTAATTCATTAGATATTAACTTCTTTTAATCTAAACAATATTTTGAATAATGATAATGCAATCTTTAGTGGCGACTCTGAATCACTACCCAATTGTGGAATTTACTCAAATTTAAGCTGCCCCTACATTAAATACTAAACTTGATGAACCATAAAAAAATACATTAAGTTAATTATTACTAGACTGTAGATTTTTATGCAAAATATATAAAAATTGTATTAATAGCAAGATACAGAAGCTACATAGACATTTATTTATTTTTGTTTGAAACCGAGTGGTTTATTTAGCAAGTAGAATATTGTTACATGTAGCTTGTATGTATTATAATTCACATGATTTCTGTTTTTAATAATTGCGATTAGAGGAAAATAAAACGAATGTAATTTTAAAATTATCCAAATGTCTGTTCTATTTTGTATACTAATTTTTATCTTAAATCTATTAATTACTTCCAAGTATAAAATTTAAATCTAAATTAAGTCGTGGTTTAAAATAAATATAAAAGCGTGTTCAATATTATCTTGATATTCTTATAAGTGTACACATAAAGTACTAAATAAGTATGATATCAGTCAAAGCAAAATAGGCCTTACATTCTCGTCATGACTGCTTTCATGTTAACAAGTTGCATTTCCGTTAAAAATATACAACTTCCACGAACAAAATTCATTTTACTAAACTTCCCCTTCAATTTCTGACGCAACGATGCGTAGAATACAATGCAATAAGCAACTTCTTTTTACATATCTTCATTAATCAAAACCAAACATTTCTTTGCACCCTGTACATTAATCAAATTATCATTACCGAATATCAACAATCAGTTGATCAATAAAATGTTAGTTCCCAGACAGAAACTTGAATAATAACGCCAAAACTGTCGAATGACAATTTAGAACACTGCTGTGGGGTGCAGAATTTGAATTTCTTGTTCAATCAAAATTTATAATTACACAAATTCGAAGAAATTGTATTAAAAATTAAATAAAATTAATAATTAAAATACATTGCTGGAGGGTGCAGATTTTGGATTTTTTGTTCAAACAAAATTTATAGTTGCACGAATTCGAAAAAAATTATATTAAAAATGGAATTTAATTAAACTAAATTAATCATTAAAAAGTATTGCTGTGAGGTGCAGAATTTGAATTTCTTGTTTAATCAAAATTTATAATTACACAAATTCGATGAAATTGTATTAAAAATTAAATAAAATTAATAATTAAAATACATTGCTGGAGAGTGCAGATTTTGGATTTCTTGTTCAAACGAAATTTGTAGTTGCACAAACTCGAAAAAATTATATTAAAAATGAAATTTAATTAAACTAAATTAATAATTAAAAAGTATTGCTGAGGGGTGCAGATATTGAATTTCTTGTTCAATCAAAATTTATAATTACACAAATTCGAAGAAATTGTATTAAAAATTAAATAAAATTAATAATTAAAATACATTGCTGGAGAGTGCAGATTTTGGATTTCTTGTCCAAACGAAATTTATAATTGCACAAATTCGAAAAAAATTATATTAAAAATGAAATTTAATTAAACTAAATTAATAATTAAAAAACATTGATGAGTAGTGCAGATGTTGATTTTCTTGTTCGATCGAAACTTATAACTGCGCAAATTCAAGAAAAATGATCACGGAGGATCGCGAGACGAGAAGGATACCGTTATATCTGGTGTCCATTGAAAAAGAGAAAAATGAAGAGAAAGAGGCTGGTCCTTATAAATCTCCGGGCGGAAGGCTTCTTAAAATGAGACGTCACTGTCCCGGCCAGGTTTCCCTATCATTTTCCCATGGGGAACCCGGACGAAAATTTGAGAACCCCAAAAAAGGGTAAACGCTAGGTGGACCGAACACTCGGGAGGTGGATCCTCCTTCAGGATTATTTAGGGGCATTCCTCGAACGCCCACTGGTCACCCACGAGCCACGAACCGCCACCACCGGGACCAGGGGAATCTCTAAGTTCGTCCTTTCGAGACACCGCTAAACAAGACGAAACGGGATGCGAGTAAGTGTGTCTGGGTTGGTCCCCGAGGCTCTCGAATCTCGACGCCCGAGACAGATTCTCTTCGAGGCCCCGACATATGCCTCGTAATACCAAACTCGTTGAATCTTTTTTTTTTGGTGTCTGCGACGCGATTAGTCTGACAAATAAAACGATCCAAGCCCACCGTCGCGAGTGAAAATTATTCGAACGAATAAATAATCTCTCATAGAAACGCCGCCTCGGGATATGCAATCTTACTTTATCGCTGCGGGCAGCGGGCAAAGTGACTCGTTCTTATACATATGTATCTGTATAAAAATTGCAACACATCATGTTGCTCGCACTAATACATATTCAAGCGCTGTACTGTCTTTATAATTGTTCTGTATTTATAAAGAGGAATTCATTTAGATATTATCTTACTTATTCTATAAAGTGTGTGTGAATTGTTTCTTTTAGATGCAAAATATTTACTATAATAATAAATAAATATATAAGTACTGAATATTGACTATATCTAAAATATAAAATATCTTACTTATTCTATAAAATGTGTGTTAATTGATTCTTTTAGACTTAAAGTATATACGTATAATAATAAATAAATATATAAGTATTGAATATTAACTATATCTAAAATATAAAATATCTTACTTATTCTATAAAATGTGTGTGAATTGATTCTGCTAGATTTAAAGTATATACGTATAATAATAAATAAATACACAAGTATTGAATATTAACTACATATAAAAATATCAAATATATATTTAAACTTACATAATACATGAAATGCATAAATCTTTCTATCGATATAACATTTAGCAGTACAGGTTACTGTTTTTCTGATTGTTTAGTATAATAATTCATTCTATATATATAGATTCTCAAAAGACATAAACAAACTACATTATTTTCATTAAAGGATTAATAAGACAAATGTATTATTCTATTTTATAAATAATAATGACATGTACCTACTTACACTTTTTCCAAGTTTGTTGTGTGACTCTTACTTGTTCAAAAATAATTGTACGCTTAATTTCCAAACTTCTAATGTACAGTTGCAAAGTTTTCTGTATTTTAGATCATGATGATTAATCGACAACAAGAATTGATACAAAATAATTTTAAACGAGGAAGGTATTTATTTTTAATAAACTACTAAATAATTTTATGCATTTATGACAAAAATAGATAAACGATACACAAAATTAATAAAGAAGAGATTAGAAGCAATATCTAGTGTTGTTACGTTATTATCAACTTGACAAAATTAGTAAAAAGTTTCAAAAGAAACGCTTCTTTATTTAAATTCGGCTCTTTGTAATTGGTGCAGACTATTGTGTTTTTCATTTTTGTCATTGTCTTTCATTGCATTGTTTCCAGTTTATTTTATTAAATATCAATAAGCAACACAACAGTTTATCATCATTTTCGTCAATCATATGTATGTACACGATCAATGTGAAGTTCTGAAAATTTCTTCTTTCAGAGATCTATGATAGTAGGACGCGTCTCGTTAGACAAATTTACAAAGAAATCTATCAAGTCTGTAATCTAATCCGTATCATCTTCCAGATAAAATGCGAAGCTTATCTACTTACACATTATCTGGCATACCGTTGTACAGAAAGTATAACTTAATTAAATATCTGGCTGTTCCTATCCTATTTTTGTTTATTTTTAATAATAATTAACATTATACTTCATAATTCACTTTAAAAATAACTCACGGACATGTAGACTATTGATACTACCACAGGTAACACCTGTACCAATTTTCTCATGTCAAAAAATCATTTTACAAAACTTGTAGAATAGACAAACAAACCATTTCATTAAAAACATTTTAATTGTTTTTCAAATTTCTCTAGTTCAAGCTCAGATTTGATCAGATCTCAGAATTGTTTATCTATTTAAGTGACGTAATTCACTTTACAAGAACAAAAGTGAAAACTTGTAACTCTTCAAACTACGATTAACTTTTCGAAGAGATCAATATACTATTGACCAACGTATCGACAACTCAATTGTGCCTAAAGATTATGCGAAGGTCTTAGTATACTAGACCGAACTCGTTTTGATACCAGTAATAATAATATATACTAAACAATTGGTAGTGCCATTTAAAAAGATGAAGATAATCTTCAATTTCCATGAATAAATTTTCTTCCAAACATTTCTTCATTTGTCTACCGGAAGTACCTGCAAAATCGTGGCGACAGTTGCCTGGAACACCATGTATACCAAAATTAATTAACAATTAAACTCCTACTTTAATCGTTAATTGCAGTTAATTACATTTTTAATTGATTACATTCTTTTCAATTGTGAATCAGATAATTGATTACGGCAAAATAATCTCGAACTTGAGATGCTAATTGCATTAATAAAAAAAAAAAGATAATTGATTCATGATAAACTGCTGAAATTTCGAAATGAAATATGGAATCAAAACTGTATGCATACTGAAAAAAATGTAAACAGAGTTTTCGTTGATTTCTTTTTGTAATCAAAGATTCACGATTAACTTCATCAATCGATGGAAGAATCAATCGTGCATTCCTCAATGGTTACTTTTTTTAATCTTACACGTTAATCAATCAATTTTGATTAAAATTTTAATTGAATAATGCTCAACTCTGCTGTATACGATACACAGTATTACAAATATACAGTTAATCTAAACTATTTTTTCTCGATCGTATTATTGTTTCAAACAAATATTAAATGATCTCGGCGCTACGGTTCGATCAATGAAAATTCATTGAAAATTCATTGATCAATGAAAATTCATTGATCGAACCGTAGCGCCGAGATCATTTAATATTTGTTTGATACAGTTAATCTCAAGAAAACTAATTTGTTCAAGTAATCTTCAATTTTTTCGAATCACGAAGACTGTCTTTCGAAAGTTCCGATCCAAGTTCGGATCATCGCTGACGCTCTGCTGTATATCTTTCAGTAGAGGCGCAAGAAACACTTAAGCAACTGCTTCCTGAATGTTAGCGGCAGAATCGCGTGTCACTGACCTCGCAGAATTAGAAAAGAAAAATGTCACCGTGCACCGTCTAGCTAAATCCCCTGAAATAGACGATAAACGATGCCTATTAAACGATTAACACCTCGGGATTAGCGTGTAACGATAAATCGGGCAGCTCTCTAAAAAAGAAGCAAATCCACGCGTGGCTACGTCCAAACCGCTATGGTCGGGTTCAGGAATCGGCATTTAAAATTCAATCTTATGATTTACGATTATTAGCATGCGCGAGGATATAGGCTGATCCCCGCGGCGTCTAATAACGCAATTAATCCGCTAATTCGATTAGCCTGTTCCCTGCCGCCTCGTCGAGTTCTACAAATGACCGTATCGCGATCAGGCCACCGTAAATCATCTTGTTTTGGACATCGACCGTGGTATACGCACTGTGTGAACCGTTCGCTATTTCACTTGGACCTTTTACTTTGCTCGATTCTTCTGTGGAGAACACAGTGGGTTGGAAACCCGTTTTTCGTGTCCAAAAATGTCAATTTTTCAAAATCAAAATTGAAAAAAAAATTTTTTTTGAACATAGTGAGAACCAGATAAAGAGAAAATGATTTCGGCGCAACGGTTCGAACAAATAAAACAAGAATAAAGCAATTTTACAGATAAATTTTAAACTTTCTACGTTTCAATCCTAATTTGGATCATTTTCAAGAAAATGGAAGAAACTGCGTCTGAAAATATAACACAGAGGTTATGATATTGAAAAAATTCCAAAATCTATTTAAAAATGAGTATTATATGTTATAACTCACTTGCTATAACATATAGTTAGAGTCGCGATCATAAATTCTTGTGTGTTCTTGTTTATTCTTGTATATTCTTGTATGTTTTTGTTTATACTTGTATATTCTTGTATATTCTTGTACATTCTTGAATGTTCTTGTATATTCTTGTACATTCTTGAATGTTCTTGTATATTCTTGTACATTCTTGAATGTTCTTGTATATTCTTGTATATTCTTGTATGTTTCTGTATATACTTGTATATTCTTGTATATTCATGTATATTCTTGTATATTCTTGTATATTCTTGTACATTCTTGTATGTTCTTGTTTATACTTGCATATTCTTGTATATTCTTGTATGTTGTTGTTTATACTTGCATATTCTTGTATATTCTGGAATTTTCTTGTATATTCTAGTAGAATCTTGATTATTGTTGTATATTCTTGTATATTCGTGTACGTTCTTCTATGATCTTGCATAATCTTGGAATTTTCTTGTATATTCTAGTAGAATCTTGATTATTGTAGTATATCCTTGTATATTCGTGTATGTTCTTCTATGATCTTGCATAACCTTGGAATTTTCTTGTATATTCTAGTAGAATCTTGATTATTGTTGTATATTCTCGTATATTCTTGTATATTCTTGCATATTCTTGTATATTCTTGTATATACTTGTATATTCTTGTACATTCTTGTATATTCTTGTATGTTCTTGTTTGTACTTGCATATTCTTGTATATTCTTGTATGTTTTTGTTGATACTTGCATATTCTTGTATATTCTTGTATATACTTGTATGTTCGTGTATGTTCTTCCATGATCATGCATATTCTGGAATTTTCTTGTATATTCTAGTAGAATCTTGATTATTGTTGTATATTCTCGTATATTCTTGTACATTCTTGTACATTCTTGTACATTCTTGTATGTTCTTGTTTGTACTTGCATATTCTTGTATATTCTTGTATGTTCTTGTTGATACTTGTATATTCCTGTATATACTTGTATATACTTGTATATACTTGTATATTCGTGTATGTTCTTCTATGATCATGCATATTCTGGAATTTTCTTATATATTCTAGTAGAATCTTGATTATTGTTGTATATTCTTGAATATTCTTGTATACTGTTGTAGTTGCTTGTATATTCTTGCATATTCTTGTGTGTTCTTGTTTATACTTGTTTATACTTGTTTTTCGCGATAGTAAATTGTTATTAGACAAATAGGAAATGATGTTATCGGCGCACCGGTTCGATCATGATTCTACAAATGTAATTCGAATGGTACTACAAACATTGATTCCGGTTTGAATCATTTCTTGGTCTTAATTAGTGGGATTCCAGCCCACTGTGCGAAGGCCAGATGATATAGTCGTTTCGGAAAGTTAGGTTGTTAACTAAACATTGTCTAAACAGAATTTCTTAAACAGAGCAAATATTATTATAATTAACCTGCTCTGTCATCGCATTAGAAGTGTAGCGTTTCGTAAAAGTTATTAAACCAGGATTACAATAAGCGTTGTCCGTTTCGCGATCTAATAATATGTTCAATTAAAACTTTAATCTTATAATTCAATTTATAATATAATATAATTTTATTCTAATTTTATTTTCATCAAATTACAAGTGTAGGGTTACAGCTTTCGCTAAGCATGGTGTTGGCATTGGCCGAGCCGAAGTCCGTCCACTGTAGCCGCGCTCTGATTGGTTCGCGTTTTTCGTTGATAACTCCTGAACAAAGCCGCGGAGAACATTTTTTCAAAGGAAAAAGATACTTCAAATCACTTGAGGAATCAATCCTCTGTAGGGAGTAGAACATTTTTGGGACACCCTGTGTATAACGTCAATTTTGTCCACTTTATAACGCGCTATGAAAAAGTGTGACAGCTGTAGACTACAGTTTGAGTTTAACAATTATGAGCATATAATGGTCGTTAGATTAGCTTTCACATGACAAACATACACGACACATCTTGCCGTCACGCGTTTCTAATCATGATCATTGAGTGAACTGCAATTTATTAATTGCTTAGAAAGGCACGTCGTCGACGCCGTCCGACAACATGATGGCAGGAATGCACATATCTACCTACGCCATGTCAAGAATTCTAAAGCAATCATTAATTACTCGGTCAATTTGTGATGACCAAAATCTGCAGAATCACTTCAACAATTATTATACACGCTTCATTGATCGCTAGATGGTGTATCAATCTTGTTTTAATTTGCCTTATCGAATCTCTGATGTCAGCTATTCGCTTCAGACATTCGACAAGGCAAATTTCACAAATTCCAATTCGTTCTGTTACGTAAATCAGGTAAAGTGACATTTTTAATTTTAAAGGAATTATGTAGAATTTAATTAATTTTTAAGGAATAATGAAAAAATTTAAAGGAAGACAGCAAGTAAATAGCTAACATGTTTTGTCTTCATGATTCCTTTAAAATTAAAAATTTTCACTTGAAATTATATTATCATTGAACAGACATGAATTGGAATTTTTATTTTTTTATTCCTTCAAAATTAAATTTAAAATTAAAAATTTTCACTTTACCTGATGTAATGAACAGATTTCAGACAAGAATTAGAATTTTTTACGAAATCAATTCAAACGAATTTCAAAATCCATTTTGTATTTATGTGTACGAAATTATGAAGATGTAACTCATTAATTGACCGCGGAAGTTTACGCAAAATAAAAATTGTGTGTATCAACTGCAACGAACAGAAGCAAAATCAAAATTTCTTTCTTGCTTTATTGATTTAAATAAGCAGTAACTAATACATTTATATTCATAGAAATTCTTTTAATCCGTCTGCAGCTTTAAATTGCACCTACCCATGGTTGTCATAAATGCATAAAATCCGTAGTCTACTCATTAATCAGCAGAGTTAAACACTTCAATGAACAAAACTGACTTGTGTAAGCTGATTCTCTCAAGAGCCCATTAATTCCTCGTTTAAACATTTTGATTGCTGTGTTTTGACAATCCGTGGACTAACTGTGGAAAAATGAACGAGAGAACCACACGGACAAACTACCATCTTCTATTTCAAACGATGACAGTCCGCATTCCACTCTATCTTAAGCTCGGGTGTCCTCTGTTCTCTCTGTTCTAGTCTCTAGTCGACTATACTTTTTAATATCGGTGTAAAATAAGGTTAATGGGGTTAATGAGGTTAATTCATTAAAAATTTTTAAAAAACATAGTTCTGACTGTTCGTTGACACTTGAACATATTTGACCTACTGATAATTTACATACACTACTGTGCAAAAGAAAGAAGCACCCAGTATATATAAAATATATATATATTTATTATATATATTATATATAATTATATCTTATAAATATATATATGTGTATATATATATATATATTTATCATTATATCTTATAAATATATATATCATTATATCTTGTAAATATTTATATGTATATACAGGGTGTTCAGGCTATTACTAGCCAGCATTTTTTGTGTAAATAGTAAATATTAGAAAAAAATGATGGAGGAAAAAGTATTACTATTTTTTATGTGCAACACAATGACATATGCATTTTTGTTTTATTTACATTATTTTGATAGAACTGAAGGTGACCTTCAATTTTTTAAATGGAATGAGGTATTTTTTAATACGTCAATCGATGCAACTGGACATTCGTAATAAAAAAGTACTAACCTATGTATGTCGAAAAGTTAGTCGTTCAGTAGATATTTCAATGTAAAAAATATAAAAATATCATTACTGCCGTACTAAGAGGTTAGCGTTTACTTACTAGTGTAGTACGACAGTAATGGTATTTTATGTTTTTTATATTGAAATATCTTCTGAACGATTAACTTTTCGACATACATAGGTTAGTACTTTTTTATTACGAATGTCCAGCTGCATCGATTGACGTATTAAAAAATACCTCATTCCATTTAAAAATTTGAAGGTCACCTTCAGTTCTATCAAAATAATGTAAATAAAACAAAAATGCATATGTCATTGTGTTGCACATAAAAAACAGTAATACTTTTTCCTCCATCATTTTTTTCTAATATTTACTATTTACACAAAAAATGCTGGCTAGTAATAGCCTGAACACCCTGTATATACATACATATTCATAACATATAATGATAAACAATATCATTACGCAGAAATCGTGTTGTACAATGATTGGTTTATTACATCTAAAGCAGTATGTAGATAATCCGCAATAACACATCGCTACCTTTGCAATGAAAACCATTCACGAGTATATTTTGCATGAAAAAAGTAGATTAATATCTACTAATAGCTTTCGTATAATTAGTGAATTTCGTGTTATATTTATTTTTTAATCAACTTGTCTTCATATTATAAAAAATTGTAAATGAATTTTGTAAATAATTGTACCCTCCGAATAATATCTATATTCAGTGGTCTACAGTACTGTCGCGTTTTCATACTAGTGAGATGACAACACGATAAATTTGAAGTTTCATAACAGTTTATAATTTTTTGCTCTGTAACTGTTTAGTGAATCCTAATAAATTTTGAACACAATTAAATACATAATTTTTACTATATATAAAAAAACTGGAATTTCTATTTGCGTGTTTTCAAGGTTTAAATAGGGTTTTAAGTGGAATTTTATCAATTCCCCATAAGAAGACGTGTCAAAATGTGCAAACTTTAAGATGCTGTAAATATTAAACGGTGTAGTATATCTAACTCAAACTTTGGTAATTGCATCAATTTAGTAACAATTATATCTTGTCAAATTTTCAAAAATTTTGTTGCCTTCTTATATAGCTCCAGAACATCCTTAAAGTGGGGAACAAACATGAGTGACTTATTATCCTCCCATGCAACTATTTTTGAGAAGCGTATAAGGGTTAAGTACAATAGGAAAAAGTTAACGCTTCGCCGACCGGAAGGTACGCAATTTTTGTTTTAATAATAGTCCCAATATTGATTGTATTCCTTTCCTTAATTCATTGAGTTCACGATTCTGTCATGAAAATATTCATTATAAAATTCTTAGCATCGATAGCAAATTTTATTCATCGTGGTTTTTTTAAACATTGTGGGTATAAGGCGATGAGAATTGTCTTAAAACTTTCATTCCAAATAAAACATTTGATAAAACGTGGATACTATAGACAAAGTGCCGAAATCAAAAATAAATTTCCCATTGACCGATTAATCACGAAAGGAGAACAAAAACCTCGAGTATTGCCTCGGCCTGGTTAACTACTGAATTACCTTCGAAATCGCGCGAAGGAACCGAATGCTCGAGGAGATGGGGCGGTCGCCTATTCAATTATTAGAGTCACAGACGCGTGCAGGAATGGCTGGCCGAAATGACTAGAATAGATTACTGACTACAAAATTTGCCGGGCACGTGTGCAACTTCGGTAACAAATATACGACTCGCGTCCTCCGCTCGGTTTCCCGGTTAATTTAGAGTGAAGAAGACATTGTTAGAGGTGGTCCTGTCCTGTCATCAGAGAATGCAATGTACTTCGTCGAACGAAACTCACCTGTTCGAAACTCGATCTTAAGACGAGTGCGGTTCCGTTTGAATTGTATATGATTAATGAGGACAATTGCATGAAGCTGATAAATTAACACATAGCAGAGCTGTGCCATTTCAGATACCCTGAAATTCTATGCATAGTTCTTATGGGGAAATTGCTCGATTTTACACTATAAAACCTATTACAATTTCTCGGTAGTGATATTTTGCCATTGTTGTTTGCCGCGAAAAATTAATTCTTATACAGGGTGGGGCATTTTAAACAGGTCACCTGAATAACGCGGCTGCTATTGGTGTTAGGAAGAAATGCATCAGATGGAACTTGTATGGTATCGAGGGGGCATTATTCTGATGTTAGTAGCTTTTTTGTAGGTGGATGCGCAAAGGATATATGAAGGTCAACTTTATTTTTTTAAATGGAATGAGGTATTTTTTAATACGTCAATCAATGCAGCTAGACATTCATAATAAAAAAGGTATTAACCTATGTATGTCGAAAAGTTAATCGTTCAGAAGATATTTCAATATAAAAAACATAAAATACCATTACTCTCGTACTACACTAGCAAGTAAACGCTAACGTCTTAGTACGGCAGTAATGATATTTTTATATTTTTTACATTGAAATATCTACTGAACGACTAACTTTTCGACATACATAGGTTAGTACTTTTTTATTACGAATGTCCAGCTGCATCGATTGACGTATTAAAAAATACCTCATTCCATTTAAAAAAATGAAGTTGACCTTCATATGTCCTTTGCGCATCCACCTACAAAAAAGCTACTAACATCAGAATAATGCCTCCTCGATACCACACAAGTTCCATCTGATACATTTCTTCCTAACACCAATAGCAGCCACGTTATTCAGGTGACCTGTTTAAAATGCCCCACCCTGTATATCAAAAATTGCGATCGATAAAATATTAAATCCACTATTCAACAGTGATATTTTGGTTGTAATTGTACGCACAAAGGACACATGAAGCTCATCTTTATTTTTTTCAATGGAATCATCTAGTTTCCTATGCCCTCTTCGATACATGTTGATATTCTCGATAAAAATGTATTAACCCAAACGTTTATTCCTAGCTGGAATATGTCCATCCAGTATAATTCTTTCCGGATGCAATCGAAATGAAAACATGTTTATCCTGTAGCTATAATTACATGCAGAAATCGTCTGAATAAAAATTACTACGGCAGTTCCTAATTTATAGAAAATAGATTTATAAAAAATACATAAGTGCAGTACTGTTCAAAAGTCATATACCATCGCGTAAAATTTCTTTGCATTTAATTAACACTAAACCTGCCACGAGGGGTAAAATGACCCATTATAAATTTTTTATTTGACAATTGTTGAGATTGTAAAGGTGTTTTTATGGGAATTGATTGAATACATTTTTTATTTTTATTAAAATGAAATAAGTTTTTAAAATAAGTAATTAAATTTTGTTATTTTTATAAGATCATACACATTTTTCAATTTGGTAGATATGAAATTGATATAACACCTCGTTATATATACATTGGATATATAAATTGATATAACGAGGTGTTACATCAATTTCATATCTATCAAATTTGAAAAATGTGTATGGTCTTGTAAAAATAACAAAATTTAATTACTTATATTTTGTGCGAGTTTTACTATAATATATAAGACCATACACATTTTTCAAATTTGGTAGATATGAAATTGATATAACACCTCGTTATATATATACATTGGATATATAAATTGATATAACGAGGTGTTACATCAATTTCATATCTATCAAATTTGAAAAATGTGTATGGTCTTATAAAAATAACAAAATTTAATTACTTATATTTTGTGCAAGTTCTACTATAATAGTATATATATAAGACCATACACATTTTTCAAATTTGGTAAATATAAATTGATATAACACCTCGTACAATACTTAAATGTTTAGCAAGGGATTAGTTACTCACATATCTAATAATGTAAACAATATTTTGAATAATGGTAAAGCAATTTTTAATGACGCCACTCAAGTGCTAAAAAATAACCTATTTATGTTGACAAACTATTATTTTATTCCAATTTTATAATAATATTGCGAATAATAGTTATTTGCTATATTAAAATTAAAATATCTCTCAAAGTAATAGTTTTTCGACGTAAACAGGTTAATTCACTTTTATTCAGAATACCAAGACACATCGAATAGTTATACAAAATTATATAACTCCATTGAGAAAGCTAAAGATGTCCTGCATATATCCTTCATGTGCACACTTACATAGAAATTAGAGGCACTGGATTACGCCCCTTCAATCCAGAATAGGTTTCGTATGAAACATTTCTTCAAATAACGAAGAGTTCTGGAAATAATCGCATTTATTCATTAAAATACGACATCCTGTATATAATTTAAAAAATGTTAATTTGTAAGTTGATTAAAGAGAAAGTATTTTAATTTTCAATGTTTTTAAGAGTAGTTTAATAGCATTGGCAGCATTTTTGCTTTCGCTATTGTACAGCGAAAAGGAATATCATTCCAAAAGCTATAAATGTGCTTTTAAAAAGCCTTTTTTTCAAAGTGTTAAATATGTAGCATTTTACATTCCGTTGGCGAACCTCTTCCAATATAAACATATACAGTGACTCTCACTAATATTCGGACACTCTTACAAAGACAATAACTTTTTAAATACCGTATTATACGATTTGAATTTTTTTGCATGTGGTTGCTAATCGATTAGCTACCAACATGTTTGATAATGTACACAATATTTTGAGTAATGTTCAATAATTTTTGTGGCGCCTCAGAGTCACCGCTCGAGTGCTAAGGGTTAGATTATTATTTGCTAGAGATTTTAGATCTTTTATTTATTGTAACAATGCAGAGAGTTTCATTGAAAATTGGTGGTTCCATAAAGAAAGTACTATGACGTAAGTTGTAACCAACAAAAAAGACAATAAAAATAATATACAGTGGGTAAAAAAAGTATTGGCACACTCTTAAAAAGGCGATAACTTTTTAAATACCGTATTGTACGATATGAATTTTTTTGGCAAGCTAGTGCAATTAGTTTGCCACAGGATGCGAAAAAAATTTTTGTGAAAAATCGCAATTCCTCTGAATTATAAAAAAAATACTAAAAATTGCATTTTACAACTTTTTTATGTGGACCTGTATTGAAAACTTAAAAAATACGTTTTGTAGATCTATGTCAATTATATGCCCTGTGAAAGTTTCATCGCAATCGGCTGATGTGGAAAACAACGACAACGATTGAAAGATGCAAGAATCATTAGATTTACTGCAGTTGAAGGCCGAAAATCGTGAAAATCTGCAATTTTTAATATATTTAAACGTTTGTAGCTCAATACAACGTCGACCGATTTTGTCGAAATTTTCAGAATATGTTTAATTGACGTAGGTATATAAAATGTATTTTTTAAATTTTCAATGCAAGTCCACATAAAAAAGTTGTAAAATGCAACTTTCGGTATTTTCTTATAATTCCGATCAATTGCTATTTTTGACAAAATTCTGTTTTCGCATCCTGTAGCAAACTAATTGCTCTAGCTTCTAAAAAAATGTTCAAATCGTATAGTACAATATTAAAACAGTTATCGTCTTTTTAAGAGTGTCCGAATATTAGTGGGAGTCACTGTAAGTGACAGAAGTATCTTATTTCTTGTTTTCGTTTTCTGATAGAAATTCAATCGGTATATACAACAATATTAAAGTAAATATCTGAACTACATTCAGAAATACATAAATTTTACAAGAAAATAAAATACCGCATTGAAAATGATAATATTAAAATTTGTTCATTGACTCGCTGGCTTTGGGAAGATTAAAATACCCGACATATCGATGTCGAATTACTCAATTATATTTATCGCGAATAATTCAGCCGAGATTACTGAATTATCCTTATGAAAACAAGTTTTGCAAGAAGATAAACGCTCCTTGGAATAAGCGTAATTTTCCCCCCTTTTACTATTCCAACGAAATACGACACAACAAAAAGCTCACCCTGCTATCAATTAAGCATAATTGGTTCTCTCATTCTTACTCATAATTGCTTTCTGCAATTACTGTAATTAGTTTCGTATTATCGAATGACACAATGTAACCATTCGACATTTCTGCGTTGTGCGGTTTGTATCCGCGGACTTCTTCTGATCTTCCGACGCACCATTTATTTTCAATTCTGCAATTCTTTGTTTCGTCGTAATTTCTCCAGTTCATTTATTCGTCCTCCGCAAGTCTGAATTTTCAGTTATTTATTAATATGCATGCAATTAAATAAATACAGTAGGTTGTCAATTATCCGAACTAATTGGGACCGACGTGGTTATTAACGATGAGAATATACTAATGGTGTAATTATAAATGTCATATACAGCGTGTCCCAAAAATGTCGCACTTCCTTGATAGGGTTGATTTCTTAATCTCTTTTAACCAAGTTTAATTGATTAATGTGTACGATTAGAAAAGGGAATCATTGAGAAATGAACCAATTGAATTGAATCAATCGATTAATGAAGTTAATTGTCAATCGTTGATTGAAAACAGAAATCATCGAAAAATCGGAGACTAATTTAATCAATTGTTGAAGTTAATCGCCACACGGTCTATCGAGAAATTGTAATAAGAAAGGAGAGAGTGACAGAGCGGAGATGGAGAATTGACAGAAATATATCTCAGCAAAACCTCAGATTACATTTTTTTCAGTATGCATACAGTTTTGATTCCGTATTTCATCTTGAAATTTCAGCAGTTAATTAATAATGGATTAATTAATGATTGTAATGATAGTTAATTAATGATTGTAATGATTGTTAATTAATGATTGTAATGATTGTTAATTACTGATTGTTAATTATTGATTGTAATGATTGGTAATTAATGATTGTAATGATTTTTAATCAATGATTGTAATGATTGTTAATTAATGATTGTAATGATGGTTAATTAATAATTGTAATGATTGTTAATGAATGATTGTCATGATTGTTAATTAATGATTGTAATGATTGTTAATTAATGATTGTAATGAATGTTAATTAATGATTGTAAAGATGGTTAATTAATAATTGTAATGATGGTTAATTAATGATTGTAATGATTGTTAATTAATAATCATTAATCAATTATCCGAATGACTATTACAATGAAATAGAATGTAATCGTTAACCGCAATTAACAACTAAGGTAGGAGTTCAATTGTTAATTGCGATTAACGATTGAAGTTCAAATATATTCGTGAATCCCCGATTAAATTTTTAATAGATTCTATAGCGCTCAATTAGATTCTATATCGCTTACTTTAAACTTCGAAGTAAAAGGATATAATACATTTTGTACAAATATTTCATTTTGACAAATTTTTATTTATATATATATTTTTTATATATATATTTTTATTATATATATATATAAAGTCAATGTTAAAAAAACTTATTCGTTGAAGTATAATTGGTTTTTTGTACCATAGATGATTGTCTGTTTGAAATCTCTCATTCACTGGTTCGGATAATGAAAATTCCACTGTATATTAATTTCCTAACCAATATATGTACTTTGACTAAGTTATAATTACTATAATAATAAAGGTAATAGAAAATATAATAGGAAACGCTTTGACAAGTTGTGTGTGTATACGTGTGTGCGAATATTAAGAAATATTAATAAATCGAAATCCACGAATATTTAAAACTCCAAGCTATATAAAAATTTTAATTGCAAATGATAGTTTGCGATTGCTCTCATTATAGATTCCTTGCAAATCTATACATATTAAACGATAACAACCTGCATCCCTTGGACCCCGTGTATGTAAAAACTATATTAATCAAAATCTAGATTGCAGTTTAATTTTCCGTAATGCAACGTAAATTATACTCGGATCACCTCACAGTATGTTGTTATTGTATAAAATATGGATATAGAATTAAGCATTAACTATAATTAAACTGTAATGAACGAGACCGAGGCAATCAATTAAAAATGCAACGAAATATGTCATATACAAATTAAAATTGGCTATCTAACTCGACGTCATTATTGGGGCCATTTCAACTTTGTAACCGCATCAGCCCAATTCACCTTAACGCATTCATAAATCAATTTTATGCTACAATATTGAAACATTAATTACGCTATGGAGGATAAAATATTTTAACCGAGGAGGTATAAATTTTAAAACAATTAAGTTTATCGACTAAATGAATGTCATTAAATGATACTTATTTTGACACCCTATGTTCTGAATAAATCATTATTTACCTCCATGTACATGTTCATTTAATTTTAGTTTCACATTAATCAGTCTTATAAAAAATTGATGCTTCAAAGATGTTTCGATCCCTTTAAACATTGCTTAAACGTATTTAAATGTTCACGATATTATAAATAAATATACCGTTGTATTTACAACAGCCTGTAGAATCGTTTCACGTAAAAATTATTTGTGAATTATGACGATTATTATTATTATTATTATTATTACGAATTATTACGATATAAACATTGCTTAAACGTATTTCAATGTTCACGATATTATAAATAAACATACCGTTGTATTTACAACAGCCTGTAGAATCGTTTCACGTGAAAATTATTTGTGAATTATGACGATTATTATTACTATTATTATTATTACGAATTATTACGATATAAATTATATCGTAATATAATTTTCTGAAAGTTGGTAATTAGGAGTTTTTGGAGTCGCTGATAACGAATCTGACATTAAAACATTACTGACATTATTCATATTGTCTGACATTATCCAAATTTTAGCACGTTCAAGCATTTTTTTAAAACCTTTGTTAAAGCTTAAATTGTTACAAACTTGGAATATTTGTTTATGGATTAAAAAATGTTTATGATGGTATTTAGAACTTAATTACATCTACTAACATATAAAAAATCATAATTATAACTTGTTTTCTGATATCCAATAAGTGGTATTTAAAACGTTTAATAGAATGTTCAATTTTATGATTTTGTTTTTAGAACGCTGTATCGTATTATACAATTACCTAAAATCAATAATATTTTGGATTTAGGAGCTTTGAAGAGTTATCAGTTTATAGCAAAAAAATTTTTTAAATCTATTAATCTTGAAAAATTTAATTTTGGCCACAAAAACCGGGCTTCTGGACCACTGTGCGTCGGTCCGACTGTGCTAACTCGCGTCTAGATCGGACTCTAATTGGTCCGGGTTTTTCGTTAATAACTCCTAAACAAAGCCTTGGACGCCATTTTTGTAAAGGAAAATGTTGCTTCAAATGACCAAAGGAACCTCCCATTTTCCGCTCCTACACTAGTTCTGGGACACCCTGTATATATAAAATAAAAACATAAGAGTCGGGTCCGCAGCCTGGCATGAAGAGTGGGGTCTCTCAAATCATCTTGCGCACGAGTATCGAAATCGCTGCCATGTCTTGATGAACGATCAGTACTTGTCATTCGAATAATTTTTTAAATGCGTTTTGTCCGTCGCTGATACATTAAAAATGTTGTGATGTACATGAAAGATGTTGTGTTCGCAAGTGTCAAATCACACGTCTTAACGCGGTACCGTAACCCCTGATCTTGGTATTTATCCGTGTAATCAACCTCCACACTTAAAAACAGTTTGGCAACAGTGATGAACATATATTTGTATCAATCTAACGCTTCAATTTCGCTTTCAATACAGGTTTTTTTCATTTTATCAATATCTTTATTGCTATTAATGGATCCGTGTGGCTTTAAGCCCTTTATATTTTTGTTGTTACGAATCTACGCTGATAGTTCTCCTGTCTAAGCGCATCTCGTTTGAGTAGCTGAACTAAAATTAGTTCTACTTGCCCTTCATTGCCCTTCATGAACGGAATCTGGGAAACAATTGAATGCGATCACGGGAAAACATTTTCTGTCCTCACATTAGCATGTTATAAACTGCGTGAGGGCTCATTGTAAAGAGGAAGGTTCATCATAGCCCGTTCAGCTCATAATTTAATTCGAAAAAATCATTTTGTATTAGAAAAATACATTAAAATCTGCGGAATTTTTCTTCATTTATTTTCCCTACTTTGGACACTCGTATTATTAGATATAAACATAATCGAACTAAATCATGAGCAGAGCGGGCTATGATGAACCTTCCTCTTTAGAATAAGCCTACACACAGTTCAGAATGTGCTAATATGAGGATAAAAAATGTTTTCCCGCAAACACTGATTTCATCAACAAAACAGTGTTTTCGGAAAACATTTTTTGTCCTCATATCAGCATGTTATGAGCTGTGTGAGGGCTCATTGTAAACAGGAAGGTTCATCATAGCCCGCTCTGCTCATTTAAGTCGAAAAAATCATTTTGTATTAGAAAAATACATTAGAATCTGCGGAATATTTCTTCATTTGTTTTCCCTACTTTGGACACTCGTATTATTAGATATAAACATAATCTATCTAAATCATGAGCAGAGCGGGCTATGATGAACCTTCCTCTTTAGAATAATCCCACACACAGCTTAGAATATGCTAATATGAGCTGTGTAAGGGCTCATTGTAAAGAGGAAGGTTCATCATAACCCGCTCTGCTCATTATTTTGGTCAGAAAACCCGTGTTGTATTAGAAAAATACATGGGAACCAGAGGGTGGTTGTCTCGACTTGTTTGCCCTACTTTGGACGCTCATATTATTAGATATAAACATAATCTTATTAAATCATGAGCAGAGCGGGCTGTGATGAACCTTCCTCTTTAGAACAAGCCCTCACACAGCTCGTAACATGTTTGTATAAAAACAAAAAATGGTTTCCCGTAAACACGGTTTTCACTTGTTTTTCTAGTAATATTCTAGAAATATCCATCGGTACGGTACCCCCTTAAAAATTGAAATAAAATAAGCGTGAACATGATCTTGCACAGCGGCGTCCCGTTAACCCTTTAGTTACCCTGGACGAGATATCTCGCGCCCCGATACTTCCCAATAAACGCTGTTGACGAGATATCTCGCGACCCGATACTTCCCGATAAACGCTCTTGACGAGATATCTCGCATCCCCACCTAGACACTATAGACAAATATATTTTATAAGTAACTATATCCTGTTTGGTAAAAGGGAGAAATGAATGAAATCTGTATTAAAAAGATTTAAAAGTATTTAGGAAGAAATAATATTTTAATAAAGATTTCATTCATTTCTCCCTTTTACAAATCAGGATATAGTTACTTATAAAATATATTTGTCTATAGTGTCTAGGTGGGGATGCGAGATATCTCGTCAAGAGCTTTTATCGGGAAGTATCGGGGCGCGAGATATCTCGTCAACAGCGTTTATCGGGAAGTATCGGGGCGCGAGATATCTCGTCCAGGGTAACCAAGGGGTTAATTTTAGGGCCCTGGACTATCACAGTTCGCGGGCCTACCCCGTTAACCCAAATTAGCTCGATCACCAAAATTTTGTTGTACGATTCATTTTGTCTCAAATTTTCGACTCAAATTGTTTGTCTTTTCGAACGCGAAAGGGTCCTGGGCTCCAGTGCACGATGCCCATGTCTAGATCCGCCTTTGTTCTCGCAGAAGCTGGTAGGTTTTTAGAAATATAGCTGCCGCGCTTTACCTAGAATCGAAAGAATGCTTGTCCGAGGAAAAACTGATCCGGAGATGAATGGAATCCCTTCAGAATCGCGGATCAAAGGAGCAGCGCGAGTCTGGAGCATTTTCTTTCTAGAATGACTCGACTTAATGAAAGTTTGCTCGAGGAAATGTCGTTTAATCGTTCTGGTAACGCGAAATTACCACAGGGGTGACGGATCGTTGTAGCTACTGTTCATCGTCTTGAACGGATATTCCAGTTTCCTGATAGTTGTGGAAATTGTGCACGACAGAATGATCCAACACGACGGATTAACAACGTGATCGGTTCTTTTAACGTTTCTTCCGGCAATCGGGATCAAGTGGAGGGTCAGGACGAGGTGGGACGCGGGGACAGAGAGAGGAAAATAATAATGGAATATTGATGAAGGTAAACGAATACGTATAAAACCACGGTAACCATCAAATGGGTATAATTTCGCCTCGAAAGTTTGAATTATAGATGGCCTTTATTTTCTCGCCGGAGTATTGCACTCCCGAGGAATAATTGAAATTTCCCTGTCCACTCTTAATTGCAGCCATCCTACGCTTTGCATCGGGGAAAACTGTTATTTACATAATTCTGAAGAATTAAATCGTAACGTGGCCTGCCTGCGGCGTGTTGGTTAGTTTTACACAAATAGTTTAATGGGTAATAAATGAAATATATCATTTGGCAGTGCAAAAAATGTAACATACCGGCATCTTTATTGATTGAACTCTCTTCTTTAATTGGTTGTATGCATTCCAATATACAGGGTGTCCCAAAACTACCCTAAGAGCCGAAAATGGGAGGTTCCTTGGGTCATTTGAAGCGACATTTTCTTTTACAAAGCCGCGCTCTAATTGGTCCGTGTTTTTCATTACTAACTCCTAAACAAAGTCATGGACACTATTTTTGGAAAGGAAAATGTTGCTTCAAATGACCCAAGGAAACTCCCATTTTCGGCTCCTGGGGTAGTTTTGGGACACCCTGTATTAGAAAATACAAGCTCCTTTTCTCAAGAACTAGATAAAAAAGTTCCGAATTTGGAACATACACTATTTATTACAATACATCCCCTAACAAAAATGTACAGTTCCATTCGGAAAACTAATAATGACCTTGAAACCTCGAAAAATGTGTCCTTGAGAAAAGTTCGTTGCTTACCACAATTTTTACTCCTTTTAACCTAATTAGTAATTAGTAATTACGGTTTCATCTTACATTTTATTCAATTTCCACTACTTACACCCCCTAACAAAAATGTACAGCTCCAGTCGGAAAACTAATAATGACCTTGAAACCTCGAGAAATGTGGCCTTCAGAAAAGTTCGTTGCTTATCACAATTTACTCCTTTTGACCTAATTACTAGACTGCGGATTTTATGCATTTATGACAAACATAATTACGTGCAACTTGACAAGTTGACAAATTAAAAGAATTTGAAAACATTAATTTGATAGGCTCAGCTTATTCAAATTATAGAAAAAATTGAAGGTCTCAATATATGATTTCCCTATTAAAATCATGAAATTAATTATTTCTTCAGAAATAACATTCAATTTAGTTTCAATTTTTTACAATCGATGGAGGCAATTTTTATTTTGCATGAAGATCCCCAATTGATTATATTACTAACATATTTCAAGATTATTGGAATCGATCAGGAATGCCCTATTGTAAATTATTACCGTTTTTTAAGAGAACTCTTCACTTGAGACACATAGTTACTTCGAGACTGTTGTTCCTCGCGATGAGTACTATATGATGAGATTGCTTATCACAATTTTTACTTCATTTAACCTAATTACTAGACTGCGGATTTTATGCATTTATGACAAAAATGATTACGTGCAACTTGACACAGTTGATAAATTAAAAGAATTTAAATAAAATATTATATAAATTCTTTTTATTTAAATAAAAAGAATAAAGAATATCGCTTCTACTTGGCTCCTGTTCTTTGTAATTGAAGTAAACAATTTTTATTTTGCATAAAGATCCACAGATCCACTAATTACGGTTTCATCTTACATTTTATTCGATTTCCACTACTTACACCCCCTAACAAAAATGTACAGCTCCAGTCGGAAAACTAATAATGACCTTGAAACCTCGAGAAATGTGGCCTTCAGAAAAGTTCGTTGCTTATCACAATTTACTCCTTTTGACCTAATTACTAGACTGCGGATTTTATGCATTTATGACAAACATAATTACGTGCAACTTGACAAGTTGACAAATTAAAAGAATTTGAAAACATTAATTTGATAGGCTCAGCTTATTCAAATTATAGAAAAAATTGAAGGTCTCAATATATGATTTCCCTATTAAAATCATTAAATTAATTATTTCTTCAGAAATAACATTCAATTTAGTTTCAATTTCTTGCAATCGATGGAGGAAATTTCTATTTTACATGAAGATCCCCAATTGATTATATTACTAACATATTTCAAGATTAGACGTTTTTTTAATTCCATTATTTAAAAATAGTGGATAGGGTTAGGATAGGGTTAGGATTTATTTCAAGATTATTGGAATCGATCAGGAATGCCCTATTGTAAATTATTACCGTTTTTTAAGAAAACTGTTCACTTGAGACTCATAGTTACTTTGAGACTGTTGTTCCTCGCGATGAGTACTATACGATGAGATAAAAACATCTTCGACCTTGAAAAAGGGTCAAGGTCAACTCGCGGTCCATTTTTTAAAGAGATCTCCATCGATCCAAAAGTATAGAATCCCTCTATGGCATTCTAATCTGCGAAGGAAATCCATTGATTCTCGAGTCACTCGCAAAATATTATTCACGCGCGCAAACTTGTCATAGCGTTTAGGCATCCGTAGTTGCCTCGGTTGGTCGAACTTTACTGTGAATCGGATCCCCGATCAGTTGCGTAGTATCTTAATGGTTCCAGAGGGTTTTCTTTACTTTTATATCATACTAACTAAGCTGGTTCCCATAAAGTCGAACTGCTCAGCGACTATGCAGATCTTATCTGCTCAGACGAGATTATCGAACGAAATGATCGCAAAGGAACTCTTTCCGTACGAAATTGTCGAACGAGGAATGCGGGTACGCAGTCTAGGTCATTTAAATTTCCATAGGTTCTCTATTATCATTTCCATATTCTAGTTAACAAAAAAAAAAAACAGTGAGAAAAGATATTTACTTCGACGATTCAAAAGTATATTTATTTAACGCAGGAATATATGTACATACAGGCAGTCTCATAAGTAGACAACGGATTTTATGCATTTATGACAGAAATTAGTAGGCGTAATGTAATACAGTAAAAACATTAGAAGAATTTTAAAATACTGTTATATTGTTTCCAACCCATTAAACATATTAAGAAAAAAAGTAAATATCTATTTCTTTCCAGGTTGTTGCAATTCAGATAGGAAATGTTTCTTTTGGATAAAGATGAAGTGATGGCACACACTGTACATCAGAATAACTTTTTTACGAATGGGCCAAATAGTTTCAGTTATGTAGTAGATGTATGATGATTTCGACGAACAGGTTCGATCAGTAATGAAAACTTATTTAATAACAATTTTGCAAATTAAGACCTCAACGTTTCGATCCTGATGAGGACGCCTACTAGAAGTTAGCCCCCCACTTGTGGAATTAAACAATTTCAACAGTTGTGCTGAATTGTGCTATGTTTATGCTATATTGTGCTCGAATATTATAACTGTAATATAAAAAATAAGATGAAAAATTGAAAAAATCGATTTTTTGAGTTGCCCCCCACTTTTCATTTTTTTCAATTTTCTCAATTGTGCTAAGTTGTGCTACGTTGTGCTAAGATTGTGCTAAAGTATTATTTAAAAAAAATTATAAATAAAGAAGTTATAGTGAAAAATCGATTTCGACATGTAATTAACATTAAAGTAAGAAACAGTTATCCAAACAGCATATCATCGTATATCTGAGTTGTGCTATCCTAGCACAAGTCAGCACAACTTTTAATTTCCCCAGCACAACGATATAAAGGGCACTTTACTCTTGTGCGCTGCCCTTCGCGCTAAGGTACTGTATCATTTTAGGTCTTTCTGGTCATCCGAACATAGTAATATTGCATATCTGAGTTGTGCTAGCCTAGCACAACTCAGATATACGATTATATGCTGTTTGGATAACTGTTTCTTACTTTAACGTTAATTACATGTCGAAATCGATTTTTCACTATAACTTCATTATTTATAATTTTTTTAAAATAATACTTTAGCACAATCTTAGCACAACCTAGCACAACTTAGCACAATTGAGAAAATTGAAAAAAATGAAAAGTGGGGGGCTACTCAAAAAATCGATTTTTTCAATTTTTCATCTTATTTTTTATATTACAGTTATAATATTCGAGCACAATATAGCACAAACATAGCACAATTCAGCACAACTGTTGAAATTGTTTAATTCCACAAGTGGGGGGCTAACTTCTAGCAGGCGATGAGGACCATTCTCAAGAGAGATTTTTGCGTCTGCAACAAAATGTAATTTTATAATAATAACTGTGATTTAAAAATATGTTTTTTAACTGGAAAATAAATTTATTTTTCTCGCTTATTATATAACATTAAACGTAAATTTTATGAAAGATTGATGAATTGAATTCAAACTTAACCAATCAAAAGTCAGTGATCAATTCACGCTAGGTCGGTAACAGGCGGTAAATTCAAACTCGATATAAGTCGTCTCGATCATTAGACCAAACAGCATTGTACCTCAACAGTGTTGTGGTAGTGAACAGAAATTAACATTCAAATATAATTTGATAAAGACACGCAAATAAATCAGAATCAAAATTGTAGTAATAATTGTATAAAGAAAACTATTTAAGAATTAAAAACTTCAAATCAGTTTCAGGTTAATTTAGTTTCAGTTTCTCTGCCAAGCTAGATGGACTAATTTACTAGACGATAGTCTATGAGCATTTTGGAAGAGTTGGATTACGACGAAAATAGTAAAAATTGTTTTTATAACTTTTTTACTTGGACTTGTATCGACAATTTAAAAAATGTGTTTTCTAGATCCGTGTAAGTTATGATCTTTGAAGAGGATCAATTGGTTTACGAGTTATACGTACGTATATGATTTTAAATTGTGAAAATCGTGGAATAATAGAATAAAACAGTAAAAGTCGTGAAGAATTTTCCATTTTCAATAGTTCGTAACACATAAATCAATTAATCAATTTCGGTGAAATTTGTAGCATCTCATTTAAGTGTGACACCCAGAATTTTTCCTTTTCGACAAGTTACCTCAAAAATGACAAAAAGTATTACAACAGAATGGAAAATATGTTATTGAATAAATCTTGATTTTGTCTTTGAATTTAAAACTTTTTAATTTAATACTGCTACAAAAAATTGAACTTAAAACTGCTACGAATTTTGTTCCAAGCCAATATAAAAAATTTCATAAGTACTAAGCAAAAAACTATTCTTGAGGTCACATTTTGAAAGATTTCAAGATCGTCCAAGCTTTTACAAAATTGGACTGTACATATTTATTATCGTCACGCGATTGCCAAGGTCAAGACGATTCGACAGTATGACCTTTCTGTGACCTTCAGTAATCAAAGAACTTGACCATGTAACTGTGAAGATTGTCAGATAATTGAAGTCAACAAAATCAAATAATTTCCACCTCTAGGAACAAATTGTAATGATGTATTTACCCTCCCAACAACTCATTATATTCGACTTAGCTGATACGTGGCAACGAGTCGTTACAAATAATGGCGAATATATAACTGATTAAGATGTAAGATGTTGCCTAACATTTTTACCACTTATTCTACCGCCGTTATGTCTTAATTGTATCGATGCTTATTAATCTTCAGTATCCAAGATTCCATAAAAATCATAATGGTACAGGTGATTCGATTCGCCTTGATCGTGGCTATTACACGTGACAGTGATAAAAATGTATAGTCCCATTCAGAAAACTATTCACCTTGAAGCTTCGAAAAATGTGTCCTTGAGAAAAGTTCGTTGCTTATCACAATTTTTACTTCATTTAACCTAATTACTAGACTGCGGATTTTATGCATTTATGACAAAAATGATTACGTGCAACTTGACAAGTTGACAAATTAAAAGAATTTGAAAACATTAATTTAATAGGCTCAGCTTATTCAAATTATAGAATAAAGAATATCGCTTCCCTTTGGCTCCTGTTCTTTGTAATTGAAGTAAACAATTTTTATTTTGCATAAAGATCCACAGTCTACTAATTACGGTTTCATCTTACATTTTATTCGATTTCCACTACTTACATCCCCTAATAAAAATGTACAGTTCCATTCGGAAAACTAATAATGACCTTGAAACTTCGAAAAATGAGTCCTTGAGAAAAGTTTGTTGCTTACCACAATTTTTACTCCTTTTAACCTAATTAGTAATTAGTAATTACGGTTTCATTTTACATTTTATTCGATTTCCAGTACTTACACCCCCTAACAAAAATATACAGTTCCATTCGGAAAACTAATAATGACCTTGAAATCTCGAAAAATGTGTCCTTGAGGAAAGTTCATTGCCTACCACAATTTTTACTCCTTTTAACCTAATTAGTAATTAGTAATTACGGTTTCATTTTACATTTTATTCAATTTCCAGTACTTACATCCCCTAATAAAAATGTACAGTTCCATTCGGAAAACTAATAATGACCTTGAAACCTCGAAAAATGTGTCCTTGAGAAAAGTTCGTTGCTTACCACAATTTTTACTCCATTTAACCTAATTACTATGTTTTTCGATCGAAATGTTAATAATAAATGTATGATGGTTTCTAAGCACAGGTTCGATCAATGATACCACAATAGCAATTTTGCAAATTAACAACTCGACGTTTCGATCCTGATGAGGATGATTCTCAACAGTGAGATTTTTTGCGTTTGCTATAACAGGACAAATATAAATAAAAATTATTAAAACTGAACTGACTCCGTGCCGGCAGAAACTGAACTGACAATTAGAAGTTCAGAATCGTCGAGTTTTTAATTTGCAAAATTGCTATTTTTTTATTATTGATCGAACCTGTGCGCCGAGACCATCACACATTTGTAACCTAATTACGTTTTCATCTTAAATTTTCTTCGATTATCCATAATAATTGAGATATGCAAGCTGCTCGAACTTGACAGGACACCGCGTACCTGCACGCATGATGCAAAGTATGTGGGACAAAATAGTTTTATAGAAGCCTGCAGTGACCGAACAAATTTGCATCGAGGTCTCATGACTTCGGTTATTTCCTATAAAGTTATGTGCCCGTATAAACGTCCGCCGTCCCCTTATTAGTGTCCTAATAGCGAAAACTGTAGCAGTTCGTGTGCAAAACGACAGATTCTGTTGAAGGCGGCTAATGATTATATGCAAGGGAAGTAGAGGCTGCGTTCGCCTGGAATCTTTACGTGACGACCCGGTTGCAATGTGGTACACATACCAGACAGATTTTATGGTAATAATAAATCTCTTATCCGCGGGCAACGAGCACCGGCGTCGAGTCATAAAGTTTTCTCACCTAGGCGTAAAACAGCCTGCCGAGGCGGTCTGGTGCCTGGTGGCACCGCGAAATTGCGCTCTCCATTAAGTAGTTTCTTTCTAACGAGACCATTATTTACGATAAGTTCGCTGTAAACGGCGATACACTGGTAAATGCACCTGCGAGAGCCAGACCGAACCGTTCCGTATGCAACTCGCGTCCGATCGCCTCGCGGAAACGCTGCACCGTGCCACGGTTGCATCCACGCGTACCGTGGATGCATCCTACATAATAAGGGTGTGATCGCTCACTCTTGGCGCCGCGGTCCGAGCTGTCATCATGTAACACTTCCTCGTATTCGGAACAGTGATAACTAGGGAATTACCCGACTAGGGAATGAGGAAGCTTTTTAATTTAAAAATTATGAAAATGGATTTTTATGAAATTTAATTTTAATTGAGGAACATGAATTAAATTTTCATATGAAATAATTTATTTATAGTATTTTCGATTAAAATTTAATTATAATTGAGGAATGAGTTAAATTTTTGTATAAAATAATTTTATTAATAGTATTTTAGATTAAAATTTAATTATAATTGAGGAATGAGTTAAATTTTTATATAAAATAATTTTATTAATAGTATTTTAGATTAAAATTTAATTATAATTGAGGAATGAGTTAAATTTTTATATAAAATAATGTTATTAATAGTATTTTAGGTTTAATTGAGGAATGAATTAAATTTTTATATAAAATAATGTTATTAATAGTATTTTAGGTTTAATTGAGGAATGAATTAAATTTTCATATGAAATAATTTTATTAATAGTATTTTAGATTACAATTTAATTATAATTGAGGAATGAGTTAAATTTTATATAAAATAATTTTATTATAATAGTATTTTAGGTTTAATTGAGGACTGAATTAAATTTTCATATGAAATAATTTTATTAATAGTATTTTAGATTAAAATTTAATTATAATTGAGGAATGAATTAAATTTTTATATTGTTGTGCTAGCCTAGCAGAACACATGATTATATGCTGTTTGGATAATTGTTACTGACTTAAACGTGAATTAGATGTCCAAAACGATTATTGGCTATAACTTCTTTATTTATTATTTTTTAAAGTAATACTTTAGCACAATCTTAGCACAACCTAGCACAACTCAGCACAATTGAGAAAATTGAAAAAAATGAGAAGTGGGGGGCTACTCAAAAAATCGTTTTTTTTCCATTTTTCATCTTATTTTTTGTATTATAGTTATAATATTCGAGCACAATATAGCACAAACATAGCACAATTGAGCATAACTATTGAAATTATTTAATTCCACAAGTGGTGGGCTAACTTCCAGGATGCAAATTATTTCGATTATTGAAATATGAATAAAGCTTGTAAAATTAAAATTTCTGTTAAAATTTTCTTGCGCGACTACATTTCCCATTAAAAAAACACATTTTTTTTTTTAAATTAAATTTCTTCGACCTCTGGTTTCCGAGATATCTCAACAACTATGGTACTGACCTCCAACTTAGAAGGCTGTTTTCGCCCCTTCAAACTGGATTGTTGCCGATAAAAAGAAACACGTATCGAACATTTTTCAGAGAACTATATCTCACATAAGTTTCATCAAAATCGGTTTGTATCAACTGAATATGTTCCCTTGTAAGTGAAATTGTATTTATTCCACTGTACTGATCTGAATGCTTCTTCGCAAATTATGTATTGACGTGCTTACCAATTCCGCGGGGAATTTGAAGAAGCGAGGGAAGATCGAGGTGCGTGAATGGTTAGGGTTAGGGCATGGAAAAATAATAGTCTCGGCCGTGAGACACGCATGCTACGCTTGCCGACGGTTATTCGCACTTTCAACAGACCGACAGATAATAAATGGTGACCGCAAGCGGGATCACGATGAAACGGTGACGCAATTATGCTCAAGTATTCGTTGCACGCTGAATATGGGGTAGGAACCAGTTGACTTTGACCCCTCGTGAACCGTTGAACACGGTGCATAATTTCTGCGCGTGTGTGCCCCACACACGCGCTGTCCATCCACGCGATCACGTCGCGTTCCACAAACACGTATCTCGCCGCAACAACGATCGCGTTCGCTGTCTTTTCGAGGGCTTCGTCACTTTTTGGAGCAATGCAACATCGACTCTACGAAGTTTACATCGAATCGTAATTCACTTGGATTGATTTATCGCTTCACTGTGCTTGTATGTGTCCTTTAACTTGACGTTGCCTTGACTTTTTAAAATCAAAAAGTATCCAAGCGTTCGTTCTTTATGGAGGTTGCGATCGGTAGCAAACCGTGCTATTGCGTGTGCACTAACAACTGTGATTTAAAAATCAAACGAGTTTTTTCTCAATGAGGGTCACAGTTATTGGCGCAGCATGCTGTTGTACGTGTACAGGGTGTCCCAAAAATGTTGTACTTGAAAGGGCAGATTCCTGGGATCATTTGAAGTAACTTCTTCACTCGCGAAAATGTTCTGTATTGTTGTGGAGTTATTAACGGGAAAAGGCTAAACTGCACCTGAGGAAACCAGAAATTTTTAACTTTTGCTTGTATGTTCCTGCAGACTTTGAGGGGAACATACCGAAAATCCAAGTTTTAATGCTAGGAATCCACTGGTTTAAAAGTTATGCGTGTTTCAAGTTCCGCGATCTTTGCCGTTTCTACCAGATAAGGGCGTTACGTTTTTTTCTTTATAAGGGTCGATTCATACATCTCCGATATCGGAGTCCGACAAAATATTCTTATCCAGGTTTAAATGAGACCGTCCACAACCGGAAAACTGAGTCCGATTTTCCTTCGAGTTGAACAGGCCATAACTAACAAATAAAAGGTTTCTATCCCTCCTCAGGTGAACTATCGGTAGCTCTCCTTTACAACATCATGTTAATGAGAAACATTCCTACTCAAGTTGCCTCAAAAATCGGCCGGAAATGCATGGATACCGAAAAACGCCGGCCGGATATGTATGAATCGACCCTAAAGGTTGCAATTTTCTTTAAGCGTTGCGCACTACAAATTTAATTTCAATGAATTATCCTTTTGAATCATAAATTAATATTAAGTTAAGTTAAGTTAAAAGGCGCATTAAGACAACATCTGGTTTGAAGCATTAAATAAATAAATAAAATAAAGGTTGCAATTTGTAGTAAAGCATTTATGCGAACAAAGACGTTCTTTTCGAAATATGTGTGACGCATTTGAAAAGATTGTATAATAGTTATTGAATAGTATGAACCCTTAACGATAAAACTATAGTTATATTTTAACCTCCAAAGTTTTTTGTTCTTTCACTTTTCTCATACCATAATAATCGATAAGAATTTCCGTGGCTTGCTTTTTCGGAAGAAGACACCTAAAATCATAATAACTGTACACCCGACTGCTATTTCCTCGTACCAGCAACGTAGGAGTGACGTGGACACTTATTATCACTTGAGGTATCTCCTTTCGAAAAGAGAACCACAAGTGATTGGAAACTGGTTTCATACGTCACGTTGTGTAGGATCTGACGATGCAAACGTTTGGGAAATTAATTTGCTGTAAAATGACAGAGAAGTTGCTCGTTTCTTGCGCAGAAACTAAAAACTATAAATCTTTTAATTGCAGCCTAATCGTATAATTAAATGTTGCACGAGAAGCATCCTTGAAGCTCCCCGTTGCGGACTATAATTTAATAAAACCAGAAGGATGTTAACATTAATGAATGTCTGAAATAGATCGATAATGACGCTACCTACTTACGATCGACAGTTTATTGAAAATTACAAGGAAGTCGGATAATGAAGTGAAATTGCACGGAAAAGGTAGAAAATGATGGGAAAATAATTTTCACTCGGTTGCATCTTTGTATAATGCTCGGGGTCGTTGCGTCACGCCGAAAAGAATACGTTCGCACGGTGACGCATTTCGCGGGGTAACGATCCGGGTAAATCACAGTGATTACGGCCGCTCTAAAATGTTACGACTTTGTTGATACCAATACGTAGATGTAAACGTGCGATTTGACTTCTGTAGTTACCACTTAGCTGCAAAGCACGCTGCTCGTGTGCCAGAGGAAACGGCTGGTTAGGAAGTTACGTGATCGGCGCTTAAACTTCACGTGAATACGGGTATGTACTCAACAGAATTGTATGCTGTTGCGTCCCGGTGCGAGTCACTGGAATCACTTGTAAAAGATCGGTTGTCAAAACATTCCTCTTTTTGCACTGCACGGTGAAGCACCTTCGCTTACGAAGATTGAGCGTTTACGCGTCTTGCCCATTCTTCGCACTTCAATCTCAACAACTTCACCTTCGAAGTTGAAACCGAGCATTCCTAGGCTCTGTAAATAGAATTACAGTTCTCCAGATGTGCTCGCCATTCAAACAAACCGTCTCGACCGCCATTATTATTCTTGTTTGCCGAACATTATTCTCTATTGCTGACACTCTGCCTTCTTGACTGAAGATTATTTGTAGTACAATACTATTAACAGCAATTACATGTCACTTCATTTATTCGTTCAAGACACGAACCGTTTATACACGGTGTCCCACATAGATGATAACACCTAAATATCTTTCGTATTTACAGTCTTATCGGAAAATGATATCTTAGTATCGATCGTAAATAGGTTTTAAACAAAATTTTTAATGGTATCAGCGCACTGGTTCGATCAAAAACTATTTCTACACTATTTGCAAAATATCACAAAGTCTAAATTTCGACGTTTCGATCTATATTTAGATCATTTTCAAGAAATTAATAAAATTTTGCGTCTGTAAATTAACCGACAATTTCTATTAGTACTGTGGAGCAAATATAATTATAAACCTTTTTTTTTATAAATTTTTTAATTTAAGAAAATTATAATTGTAACTCACTTGCTTAGTGTAAATTAAAATATAATTATAATAGATATAACTGTCATTAGTGTAACCACATGTTTAGCCCAAGCCGGCATCTGTAATACTGCGATAATGTCAGAGCATTTAGAAACAATGTGATCTGTATTGGATCGATCTATACCTGATCAACGTTGAGCGGTAAATTCAAACATAATTCTTATATTCATATATTTTCACATATAGTTTTCTGCCACTATACCATATTATTTGAGTATATGGTATTGTTACGTTCTTGTTGGGACGTTTTTAGAGTAGTTAATGAGTTTAAGATTTTAATAGGAGATATAACGCAGTTTTGAACCTACCTGCAGTCACCGGCTTCGGTTCGGGTAATTGAGGGTACTTTTAAATGAAAATAGCTTTAAATAAGGATGTGGAACGAAGAAATCGACGTTGGGTATTTTATAATGATTTTGAAGATTGATTTTAAATGTAACAATTGAACAAAGTATATTTTATAAACGAAACAAATTCAGAATACATAGAATTGGTTAATATCTTATTGTAAATTGTTAGTATTTACCGATTGATGATTATCGCTTGCTTCCAAATTGTCTTTTGTCAGTAACGCAAATGATAATGATGATGATGTTGAAGATGATGACGCAGAAAATAATGAATTCAATCCAGCGGGTGTAACACGCTATATAAATTTTATAACTTCCACTTTACACCCAAAAACAACAATTTAACAACAGAAAGTTGGTATTTTACGAACGAGAAGTGTTACTGCACTTTTGATTGTCGACTGACTGCTCAGGAGCCATCCTCATCAGGATGAGGAGGCTCCCTTTATAGATTTGTTAATCCATTGTTCTTCGCTTAATCTTCTTATGGTGGATGCATACTCATCAATTTCTTGGTAATCATTTTCTTCTTAATCCATTGTCTATCTCTTGACCGGACGTATGATATTCCATTCATTTGCACCGGTCTATTATCACGTATCGCTCGCATATTATGTCTCGAATTATTTCATTTGTTTAAAACATATTTCACTATGAATTAGTTCGGTGAAGCTTTTAATTAAAAAAAAAGAAGTTTAGTTTTGAAATAGATCACATGAGTTAACAATCCTATGTAGTTCGCTACAAAATACATCTTATAACTCTTCTTAATTCGATCGCTCGCAGTACGGTATAGAATACGATAATTCAATATTCAATATAATATTTGGTATAATAATTGGTTACAATTCTCGCGCAATATTAATAAAACAAAAAAAGGAATTCAGAAAGTATATATTATATATGGTAGGGAGAAGTCGTCTACACATAATCAGCGAGAGTTTCATCGAATCTCGTGTCGATAGTAACTGTAACGACGCGACGATTCGATGTTTGTTACTTATTGATTTATTTTCGTTCTTCTTGTTTTATAATGTGTGTTGTTTGGTTCAGATTCGTTTGACGTGTGAAAAAGTAAAGACGTGTTTTGATATTGTATCTGATATTTTAAAAATTAAATCTTAAATTGTTAATATTTTACGGACGTGTTACTTAACTTATAATTTAAATCCTACAATATATATATGATTGAATTTATTAATTACTATCTATGACAGAACCACCGGACGTGACAGTATTTATAAATCAACTTTCCAGTTTAATTGAACACAATATACACCTTTTTAAAGGTATATGTTTGGATGTAAGGAATTATTTAGAAAAATTGTCGGTTAATTTACAGACGCAAAATTTTATTAATTTCTTGAAAATGATCTAAATATAGATCGAAACGTCGAAATTTTGATTTTGTGATATTTTGCAAGTAGTGTAGAAGTAGTTTTTGATCCTATCAGAAAACTTCATATCATAAAGTGACGCTATTGCAGGGGGGCAATATAATAATGAAGAAAAAAATTTTTTACGTCGTGTTTTTAAATGAAATTACAATGTCACCGATGTTTTTTTAAATGGAATAGTATATTTTTTGCGATAGCATGATAGACAATAAAAAACTGAATTTAGTGGATACCACCTTTTTGACCTTGATATGATATGTAAAGGTCAACCCGACGTAAACAACGCGCAATCTTTGCTGAAACACGTAAGTTTTAAACTTCCACATTTCATCCGCTTCAACATAATTATTCTTGCTCAAGGTCATTTCAAGGTCAAAAAGGTGGTATCCACTAAATTCAGTTTTTTATTGTCTATCATGCTATCGCAAAAAAATATACTATTCCCTTTAAAAAAATCATCGGTGACATTGCAATTTCATTTAAAAACACGACATAAAAAATTTTTTTCTTCACTGTTATGTTGCCCCCCTGCAATAGCGTCACTTTGTCCTCTGAAGTTTTCTGATAGGACTGTAAATACGAAAGATATTTAGGTGTTATCATTTATGTGGGACACCCTGTATATATGGAAAATAAGTAATAGAAAATAATGGAAAGTATGTTATTGAACAAATCTATGTATAAATACCCTAATTTTATCTTAGAGTTTTAATTTAAAAACGCTACGAACTTTTCTACCAACCCAATGAAAGTGAAAACGAAGCTACAGACTACCATTATTTCAAATCTTTCAAAAATTTGGAATCCATCATTACAGGAGAAGAAAAATAATTTATTTTTCGAATGCGTAAATACAAGCACAGCTTCTGTATTTACGAATACCTTGCCCAAATGTTTGAAGATCCAAAGATAGTAGTATATTTTCTATTTAATGCTTCTCACTCAATTTCTTCTCTGCAATTTCTATATTTCACTCCGTGGGGTATTAACATTGACGAACTGCTTGTGAGGATAGACTAGGATAAGTTAGGATCTTAAATGTTCGATATTACTCCATATCTTTCATTATTAATCTATTGATCTGGAAGAATGTTACAGAAATAAATAAAAAAGAAAGCTAATGTATTGATTATTCTGGACAAAACAAGCTCCAAATGAAAATTTGATTTTATGGATGAAAGGCCACGGTGGATGTATGGAGGGTATTTTTGGGACTTTTTTAAATGCGTATAAAATTAAAATAACTAAACTGTGGATTTTAATGCTAAATAGAAATTGCCTGCACTCATTGCAAAATACTTGAGTTACATTTATTACATCTGTCCTTATCCATTTTGATACGTTAAAAATAAAAAATAATACAACAATATCTTCAAATTTTAATCACTATTGTCACTGTTTTGAATTTTATGTACTCAGTTTTGTTATGAATATTTAACGCATTCGTGTTATCCATCCGAATGTATAAATTAGCGTAATCAGATTGCAAATTTTTATACAATTAGAGATAAAAATGTTCTCTGTCAATCGCTACAAATTTGAACCAGGTTCAAGTTTCTCTTTGAATCTCTAAAAGAGTACAATTTTCACCTACTCTGTTTGATCACAAGTGCATGAAATCGTCAGTCCATTCATCACTTTTTATTGCTTTCGCCTCAGAAAAAGTCGTTTAGCAGCAGCAACATCTACAAAGATTTTGCGAAAACATTTGCCGTTGTAATTTACTGTCAATTCGTTGGCTCGTTAATATCTGTTTCGCCGAAAAGAATGTCCGACGTCCACAGTAACCTCGTTTATGCCAACGATAAATGTGGACTACCGCGAAACAGCAATTTCATTCGGCGGCATCTGCCATCATTACTAAAAACGATCGCATTGACCCTCGAATAATGTAATTTATCACATCAAATATACTCGCAGATTCCGGAGGGTGTGAACTGAAATAACTTCGGGATTTATGCACCTTTTGGTGAGATCTTATTTGCTACCATGCTTCACTCCATCCATTACTATTCTTTCGTCATCTGAAAATACGAAGAAAGCCACTAAATTTAAGATTGATTTTTTTTTTTATTAAGCATTTCAGATCTCAACACTTCTTAATATGTTTAATAGGTTGAAAATAATATAACAGTACTTTTCAATTCTTCTAATCATTTTACTGTTTTAAATTACACATGCTCATTTTTGTCATAAACGCATAAAATCCGCTGTCCAGTGATGACCTAAAATTGCACTTGAATCAGTTTTTGTCGATTATGCACAGAAGTTTTACGAGCGTGGAATTGCGAAGCTACCAGAAAAATGGCAAAAAATTATCGAATAAAATGGAAAATATAAAATATATTAAAGTTCATTGCTTGAATAAAAACATAGGGTTCTGTTCACCCTTGCCTTACAATATCGTGTCACACTCATGATAAAGATCCTGAACAGAGTCTAATAAATATGTATGTTATCAATTTCCTTTAAACTATTTTTTTTTTATTAAGCATTTCAGATCTCAACAGAGATCTATTTCTGCTGTACAAATGTAAATTACAATTAATACATACAATAGTTGATATTGATGAACAATAAAACAGTAAGGTTTAAATGGAAAGATTACAATGTTTCAAAAAATGATGTATACAAATACAAGCCTTAATGTTAGGTTCTGCTATAAACATGTCGATGCTCAGAGGTAGTTGGTAACCCATTTTACATAAACAATCTGAAAGTTTGAGCCTTTGAACATCATACTTTATGCACTGCCAGAGCACATGGTTTAGAGTTTCGTCACTTTGATTACAACTACAATTGCTGTTGGAAATTATATTTACTCGTATTCTATTAATTGTGGTAATGAAACACCTCTTAAATTTTTTACAGGAGAACCAGGGTAGGGAACTATCACAAAAGAAACGTAGAAAATAATTTTTGCCCTTAAATAACCCTTGCTTCTTAATCATTTCCACAGAATTCTCTTTAGCCTGTTGCTTATATTTTTCAAAAAGATCAGTGAAAGGAACTTAAGATTCATTTAACAACATTTGTACCCTGATAAAAATGCTCTTAGTTTTGTATATTCTATTCACTTACTAAAATACATGATGTACAGACATTTCTATTGTTAAAGAACGTTATTATAATTTTCGTTCCTGTTACATGTACAGTTACGTTGCATTCTAGATAGTTAATCCATTGTTTAAACGGTTTAAAAAAATGCACATGTACATCGATTCATACTTTTACAAGAATAGCGTCATTGCAAAGGTGTTTCTAATCACTACACTCGCGCGATCTATCTCGATTGCCGAGGATATTTTTTGCGCGAGATCTTTATAGCCTCGTTAAACGCGGAATTCTGAGAAAAATACCTTTCATTGTGGCACACACATATGTTGCAATTATTTGAGAACGAACGCGTTCACCCTCGGCTTCTGATTGCACGTCGTGAAACGGTTAAGTCGTGCGTCAAACGTTGCAGGATAAACAAACCTTTGTATCCTCGCGTGAAAATTTACGAGTACTGCGAACGACCGATTCGTCTTGGTGTCGACACCTCGAATGAAGAATGTGCAGACGAAATTATTTAAGCACTCTCACGGTACATCCCTTTTTGTGAACCCGGATGGCGAGGATAATCCGCGACATGTGGTCCTTGTTACTTCTGTTCGCACCGATGAAATATTCCTTCGTCGTCGCGGAACGTTCCTCCGATTTGCTTACTAACCAACCATCAGTGTGTCAACCGATCTTTCAGAATATCTGCTGTTTTGTCAGCCATGTTTAAAACAATTTTGAGAAAAATATCTGTACGATTACGGTGGTTGTAGCAGCTTTTCTGTATTAATCCCTTGTCGTGCAATTTTCGTTACAGTTAGAGTGATTAAAACGTCTTTATCTCCAAAAATGTCGTCGATGGGAAAAGAAAATTAATATTTCTTCGTATGTCTACATTTATTTTCTACTTTTTAGTCTTTTTTAAATGGAACGCAAGATATAGTATATATATATATAATACTAGTATGAAATAGTAAGATAGAAACGCAAGATATGGAAATCCGCGAAATAGAATAAGGGATGACTCCGAGAGACGACGTCTCTTGATAGAATCCGAAACTGTCCGAAATGGAACTGAATGAATGGAACACCGCACTGATTGTGAGTAGGGATTGCAATCCCGCGCCACTTTCAATCCCGCGGGACTGAGGATTTAGTTCTTCGATCTAATATATTTATATTTAATAAAGAAACAAATTTTACTTAATGAGATCATCATCTTTAATCGTATTAACCAAAATTTATGAACGAAATACAAAAATTCGTGGCAGGCCGACCCCTTGTTCGATTCGACATTTCAAAATGCGTCAACGAGCTCACGGGTGCTGTAGAATTTATCCTTACACGTCTTGTCTCGTCAAAATCTTGTTGATTCTGTCTATATCAAAAGACTACTCTCTTGAAAACGCAAATCAATCAACATCTCATTGATATTGTCCTGTTTTCATATACACTGTAACCATAAGGAACGTGTCCACTATACCACCCGTGGTCACGTTCAACAAGGACCTAAACCATTTTCCTAAAGGACCTTGTCTCGCATTTCTTCAAAAATAAAACAAACGTAACAGTAACACAAATTTATAAATTACAATCAATAAAACAAACATGACATTAATAATAATAATACAAATTTTCAAATCATTGCCTATGTCAGCACGCCCCGACACATATATATATATATGAGGATTTAGTTCTTCAATCTAATATATTTATATTTAATAAAGAAATCCTAAATAGTTCTTCAATCTAATATATTTATATTTAATAAAGAAACAAATTTTACTTAATGAGATATACAATATATATACACACATACGCGTATAAGTAATATACGTATATAAAGATGTGTGTAATAGTATAAAATATATAATATAATATAATATAGTAATCTTATTAAACGTTATAATATACAAATTTTAAAATAATAAAAAATTTTTATTTTATATGAATTACTATTTAAAATCATATCTTCGACAAAACATCGAAATAGTTCATCGCGCGCGTCGTCATTCACGATACTTTGATTATACGCACGCTCCTACAAAATTTGCAAAAAATGACGCGGGATTCCACTTTGCGGGATTGCAATCCTTAATTGTGAGCTCCTTCGGTGCGAAGTGAGTCAGTGGAGTGGGGAGCGCTGTTGCGCGGAGTAGGGATCTAAATATTTTAAATATCTTTAAATATTTTTTATCTCCTAAACACACAGATTTTTTAAAAATATTTTGTATAATATTGTATTGTCATCCAGTTCTGAAGTATATTTAAAGTTCCGAGTCTCTAGCTCGTCGGAAAGTGGTTGTCGATAGGAAAAGAAAATTTATATTTCTTCGTATGGCTACATTTATTTCAATGCTTAAACAATAATTGCAAACGAATCAAATTTTACTTCGTCTACAGTGTGCAGCCAAGTGAACACACATACGACATTTTTACAAAAACGTATTTTTATTTAATGTTTGCATATAGAATATTAAAAAAACAAAATGAACAGTATTAAGTTTAATAAGTCAGCTTTTCAAAAAATTTAAATAAAAGTCACATTTTAAAAAACGAAGTTGACCTTCATATGACCTTTACGCGTCCACTCACGAAGAAACTAATAACATTAAAATATGCTCCACTCGATACCATTCAAGCTGAAACATTTTTTGCTACGATAAATAATAACGAGAAAATCAAGATGTCGAAATCGAGTGGGACACCCTGTATATTTTGAGCAAGTTTCTTATTCTTCTCCATGGATATAAAATTAGCTTGTTTTAATACTTTTAGAGCCGTCCATTTGCTTATTTTCTTTCCAACATCGCTTTCCAACAACTTTGCAGCCATTGACGTAATCGCGATTTCTGAAGTTATATATTTTGTTAATCGTCGCTTGTTCTGATAAGACAATATTTTTGGACGTCCTCTGAAAATGTATAAATATTATTACTATTATTATTATTTTTCGGTAGGTTTAGTGTTAACAATGATCGCAATATCGAACAGTTTTATTATCGTGCTTGGCTGTCACCATTCACAGAAGATAGGATGAACACATTATTAGTAAAGAGATAGACGAAAGAACGTTAGCACATGGCGAGTGCACGTAACTGATGATTTCTGAACGCCTACCAGTATCCGAGCCACAATATTTCTAAGCTCGCTGTAATTATATCTCGTTCTGGAAGATTACGCATCTCGCGTCGATCCTTTTTTCTAATTACACGTTTTGTAAACCTGTTCCGCACAAATTTACATCGCTCGGGAACTGCAACGTTTCCAACCCGATAGCGAGCGATTTTTATAATGTCGGAAATTTCGCTTTTTAGCTTCGCAGAAAGTAGTCTTCGATCGAATACGGTTCCTGCCCGTTGGCAAAGGGTACTATTCAAGACAATCTCCCGTGAGAAATCATTCCCGTCCGCGGAAACCTCATTCCTTTCTGCGTTTATATATTCCCTTCTCCGGACGTACAACTTTTCGAAGAAAATCGATCTTCGTGGGAGAGATCAATCGGATGTACGGTGGTATCGCGAAATCTTCGTTGGAGGTTCGCAACTGCGATTCAGAGCGGTGCAATGACAGCGGTTGTATCTGTGAATCTTTCAGCTCTCAGTTGTTTCATGTTTAAAAACGTCGTTTTCTCTTACGTTTTCTGTATTTACCACTTGATTTCCTTCATAGGATCAAGAATTCATTCACTAACTATAAAGTTCGCATTTTCAAATTAAAGTTATCAAAACGTATTTTATTACAATGGTATGAAACATCATAATTAGACTGCGGATCTTTACGCAAAATAAAAACTTTCTACCTAAATTGCAACAAGTTGGGTTGGAATAAATATTTAATTTCTTGCTGAATACGTTTAACAGGTTGGAATTAATCGAGTAGTATGTTTAAAATCTTCAAATTATTTGACTATCAAAAATTAGACCTGCCCATTTTTATCATAAATGCATAAAATCCGCAGTCTAATCATAATATATCTAAATACTCATTAAGATAACTAAACTGCGGATTTTATGCATTTATGACAAAAATGAGCTTTCTTCTCGCTGTCAAAGATTCTGCGATCAACACTCATTTCATTGCGGCTTTGAGTATGAACGTGTGCAAATATGTGTGAATGCATGTGTATATGCGTGAGGCCGAATGTCCACTGTCATGAAACAGTTTTCAATGTTTTATAATCAGATGTTCTCTGACCTTTAATACGAATTGGCATATGTTAATAATTAATAAATCGTATTAATTCTTCATAATTTAAAGCAGTGGACATGTTAAAAATATTTAAGGACATCGATACATTTGTTTAAGCTTAATCGGGTAATTAAAAGAAGAACACAATTTTTATTTCGCTCCCGTATTCTGCAATCAATAGGAACATTTTTTATTTTGCATGAAGATCCGCAGTCTAATGATAACAGTTTAAATAAAGTGTAATCCGTCTAAACCTTTCCAACGGATTATTACTAGTTCTGTCTACTTTGGCGCAAAAGTAGCACTAAGTAACCCTGAACTTTAAATTGCCCGTCAGTGGAGGATCCAATCTGTTTCATTAATTTCCCGATTCATAGGGAAGTTACTGTAATTACCCCGAAAATCGAAAATCGATTTTTTAGCAGATCTTCACGTTTTATGGTCATTGGAGTCATTTTAGACTATTTTTATGAAAATGTTCGTATGTGTGTGTGTACGTATGTCCGTTTGTATGTTATCAAATTTTTCGTTAACGTTTTCCGAAAAAGTAACAACGCGATCAGAATGATGAACGATGCAATCCAATGTGCCCCGCTGTAACTTAGAGCTGATTAGATTTTGATCCACTTTGGTACAGTACTTTTTTAGTTCTTTTAATTTCTTCGAAAGAAGTTCATTCAACAATGCAATTTATACGAGAGGATGGAAATTTTCCACCGTATAAACAAACGTAATTATATATATTTCATTTTTTTTAACTTCCCGATTCATAGGGAAGTTATTGTAATTACCCCGAAAATCGAAAATCGATTTTTTAGCAGATCTTCACGTTTCATGGTCATTGGAGTCATTTTAGACTATTTTTATCAAAATGTTTGTATGTGTGTGTGTGTGTGTGTGCGTATGTCCGTTTGTATGGTATCAAATTTTTCGTTAACGTTTTCTGAAAAAATAACAATGCGATCAGAATAATGAAACATGACACTGGAACTTAGAGCTGATTAGATTTTGGTCCATATTGGTCAAGTAGTTTTTTAGTTTTTTTAGTTTTTTTCGAAAGAAGTTCATTCAACAATGCAAATTATACGAGAGGACGGAAATTTTCCACCGCAGAAACAAACGTAACAATTATATATAATTTTTTTTTATTTTTAAAAAAATTTTTTTATAATCTAAAAAAAAAATTTTTTTTTAAATTATGCAACTAACGCAAATGTTACCGCTTACAACAATCGAAAATTATCCCAATGCAAGAGTGAGTTAATCGTCTCTTCTGTCGAGAATACATTTTCAAAGAATATCGGAAGTACCAAAAAAAAATGTATATTACAATCTTTTAAAAAACAATCAGTCAAAACGAATTATTAATTGAGAATAAATTGATAATTAATATAAAAAACAAGCAGTTCAATACGAATTATTAAGTGAGATGAAATTGAAAGTTAATATAAAAAATGGTTAATGGAGCATGCGAGCAACGAGCATACGATGTTGGATTAATGTGACGCCATACAGCAAACATTTTGATAAGTAGAAAACTATTGAACTTCACTGAGAACGTATAATCTTCTTAAAACGTACACTAAATAATGATAATAATATACTGCAACTAACGAATCGGGAAGTTCTTTGTGTGGCTCGTGGAGAGTCACACACCAAATAACATCCGTACTACTAACCCTCTCGCGAACTCACAAACCGAGCTACAACACCCCCACCCGCGAAGCTCGCGAAGCGAGCGAGCAACAATAACCAGCTAGTTTGTTATGCAACTAATCCTAATGTTACCGCTTACAATAATCGAAAAATATCCCAATGCAAGATTGAGTTATTCATCTCTATAGGGAAATGTCGCTTCAAATGATGTCAGGAACCTCCCATTTCCGGATGTTATATAATATGTCTATATATAATTTGATTGTATCCAGAATTAATATTTATACGATTTATTTTGCAACATTACTATGCTACAACAGGGAGCCAAGTGAGCAACGAGCATACGAAGTTGGTTTAATGCGACGCCATATAGCAAACATGTTGATAAGTAGAAAACTATTGAACTTCCCTGAGAACGTATAATCTTCTTAAAACGTACACTAAATAATAATAATAATATACTGCAACTAACAAATCGGGAAGTTCTTTGTGTGACTCTTAGAGAGTCAGATATCAAATAACATCCATACCAGTAACCCTCTCGCGAACTCGCAAAGCGAGCTACAACAATAACCAGCTAGTTTCTAATTGAAATAATTCAATCGAGCATAACTAATCAGTCGAGCGTCGCCTCGCATAAAATTTCCGTTGTAGACAGCGCTGTCTTCGGCGGTGGCGCATTAAGTCCGTGGCACGCCTTCGAGGTGTTGCTCGTCCGCGATCCTCTATTTTCCTCTTCCCCGTAGCAATCGATAAAACTCGCGCGTCGATCCTCGTCTACGAGAAAGAAACCGCGAGCGAAACACGCGGAAAGATAAAAGGAGCAGCAGAGAAAGCTGCAGAAGAAAAGTTGATTTCAATTTGACAGGTTGAATGAGTTCCGTAAATTAGAGCGGAAAGAATCGAGGCGGTCGTTGGGCGGTTTCGGCGCCGTAAAGTCGGTCTCGTAGTTCGCGCGTATCTTTACGCTCGTCCCGTTTGTGTTTGCGAAGATTTTTCCGGCAGCGCGAGCGTTTAAACGCTGTAATTAGAGCCGATGAAGACCGCAGCCGCTTCCACTCGTCTAGAAACGAGTTGCCATAAAGCGGACAGCGAAATCATAGCGCGGAGCGTACGAGCTAGCGAAAACATAATGCTCGGTGTGCGGGCAGCGCGCAGGCCGGTCGGGCTGGTTCCGCATTATGCTTAATGCTCATTTAGCCTCCATCGGGAAGCGTCGTTCATATTTCGCCCAGCGTTAGCCCCGTTTCGCCGACGCTACGTGGCAACTGCCAGACTGGAATAGCGTGTTAAACGGAAGACAGAGCCAGAGTACGCTGGTGCCGTCTCCTAACCCTCGGACGTGCAATTACAACGTGATAATGACGAGTAATAACCCCGTGGAATTGATAACGATCGCCACAGTCGCGCAGAACTTCGAGGAACTGCCACAGAGGATATCCCTCCATCAGTTTCACCGATGCTTCAAAACATTTCGTTTCGTGGTTTCTCTTTTCACCGACCACTCCAATTCTCAACCTCTGACATCTAACTTACATGGGAACCTATTCAGATGAGACAAACCGATTTCGATGAAACTTGTGTCAGATATAGTTGTTCGAAAAATATTTGACACGTGTTTTTTTTTTATCGGCAACCATCCACTTTGAAGGGGTGAAAACAGCCCTCAAAATTCGTGGTCGGAGTCGTATTTTCTGAGATGTCTCAGAGGTCGAAAAAAATTGTATTTTTTTTTAAATCGTGTATTTTTTAATGCGAAACGTAGTCATGGAATAAAATTTTCACAAAAGTTTTTTTTTAAACAATACATTAAAAATTATGTTTTTTTGCAGTTCCTCTTATTCCTCTGATTTTCTTTTTAAATTGTGTGTTTTTAATGGGAAACGTAGCTGTGCAAAAAGTTTTAACAAAAGACATTTGTTTAAATAATATGTTAAGAATAAACGCTTATATTTCTGTAAAATGAGCCAGAATTCCTTCCTCCGCACACCAGGTGCAAGCCCATATTTCATTATGCATAAATATTGTTAAATAGAATAAAGAAGAAAATCCTAAAACATGTATCCCCTATTTTGGATAAAAGATCACGCATAGTGTACGATATATAAGAGAATCCGAAAGAAAACATAAAATTTTTAATATATTGTTTGAACAAACATATTTTGTTAAAATTTTTTGTACTACTACATTCTCCATTAAAAGAAAAACACAATATTAAAAAAAATCAAATTTTCCAATAATGGAATAAATTTCCTTGTCCAAGTATATCTATTGTATTGATAATTACTAATTAATAAGGGAAAATTTTCCAAAAACTTTTAGCACTTGGAAGCTGTAAAGTCTAATAATTATGAATGTTTAAGCATTAAAATCAATGTAGCCATCCAAAAATATTTTATGGATAAGGACAAAGACGTCCTAATCCCTGTAACTCTAAAGAAAATGGTACGGGAAGGGGTAAACGCAAATATTTCGAAATGCAACGACTCCTGTATTAACCTATGGTCTATAATTTTCTGTTGCAGCGCGAGTACACAGACGACTGCGTGTTCAACGAGACCCTCGAGCAGCACAATTACAACACGTACAGTTCGGCGAAATGGTCGACAACGAAGAAGACAATGTATCTCGGTCTGAATCGTCACGGCCAGCCGAGGAGGGTACAGGCGAAAGGTCACAACCTGGGCAGGCTGTCCGCCTACGCGAGAGTGTTAACTCAGGTGGCCCCGTTGGAGCGTGTGGAGGCGCTTCAAAGGCGGATGTTGGGTGCCGAGCACAACGTTCGTCACCGGCACAACAATCATCGAGGGGATTTGCTCCAGCAGTCGCTCTGCCCAAGCCTTCCGGTTCAGGAGAAGGACGGTAGAGACAAGTTTAGGTGTCGCAAACGAAAGAAGCGGAAGAAGAGGAAGCGAAAGTGCAGGCCAGGCGAGAATCCGGGCCCGCAATGTCAAGTGGTGGAGGAGAATAGGACTGGCGGAGGCGGTGGTCAGGCTGGCTCGATAAGTCGAAGCGATGGTCTGCGTTCGAACGGGACTTCCCCGGAGTCGAAGAGATCCTGCGAGGGTGCAGCGAGCGAGGAAGCCTGCCGAAGGGAGGCCCTTTCGGTCCCATCCAAGAAGCGGAAGCTGCGGGTGGATGAGGCGACTGAGGGGGCGACCGGCGGCAGGAATGTCACCGCGAGCAACGGTAAGAACAAAGCACCAGCGTCAAACGCAAAAAAAGTAAACGCCGCTGAGAGCATCAGTCAAAGTAAAAAGCCTAATTTGACGGACGGGAAGAAGAAAAAGAAGAAGGGGCCACCAGCGAGGAGGAATCATCCAGCGGTACCTCTAGCCCGGAAGAGGTTCACGCCTGGCAGAACGGACAGCGGCAACACGTCTGCGGTGCCGACGGCAACTTCCGCATCGATCTTCGCAACGTCCTCCTCCTCTTGGTGGTCTCCTGGTGCGTCAACCGCCCCTTCAGGGAGAGGAGTCTCGTCTAGGCGCAGGGCCAAACCGTCCTCCGCGAGGAACGAGGGTGTGGGCTCGCACGGCCCACTCGCCAATCCGCGTAGAGTAGGCAAAGCTTTCGCGAGAAATCGTACGAAGTCGATAGACCGTGCCGCTATCACAACCGCGTACGAACCAACCACGATACCCGATCAAACCTCTCAATCAGTGACTACGAAAGTTCCTGAGACCGTTTCCGATCGATTCTTCCAAAGCTCGAGCATGTCCTCCGTAGAGTTCTCCGAGATCGGGGAGGACACCTCGAAATCGTTATCCGAATCCTTATCGGTCGACGAAGATCCCTCGTCGACTATTTCGAACGAACACACGACCACTACGATTGATTCGACCACGGCCATCTCGATCGACGCCACCAGCACGTCGAACGCGTTACGATTCGTCGAAGAGGAGTCCAAATCCATCGAAGAGCTCGACGATTTCGACGACAACGACAGGTTCGACGAATCCGTGCACTCGACCACTCCGGAGGCCTCGATCGAGAGACTGGCCATGTAACGTGCCCCACACAAGCATTGTAAACTTACGTGTACATAGTAATCATATTACGCTACGACTTACGATGTACCGCATATCTCATGTACGACGATTGCGTGCGCACGACGCGCAACATTCTCCGAGCGAGTCCTGCGCTCGCACTCCGGCTATTCCGGAAGTGAAGCGACTCCAGATCGAACTGTTTCATGTTCCGATTCTACGAACCCTTGGTGTCATTGTCCTTTTTCGCGAACAATTGCATTCTATCGCGGGTACAGTCTTCTTTCGACAGAAGACGACCATGCTTTTTTCGCAACAAGGAAATCTGCATCCCCTCTTCTTCTTTTGAAGTTGTCCGCTCGAGGGCACGTCATATTCTGTATTCTATCTCTACACATCCGCAACACAATGCATCATATCGAGGAAAAACTGCATTTACTTTGAACGTAAGTAAATGGTCCGAGGAAGTTTATAATATGTGCTCCGAAGAGAACGTTCTACGGGTTAACTAGTTCAAACGTTCTCGATATGTACTTTTATAAATCTTCTACTGGGAATTATCACGGCCTTTCGACAATTTAAATAATTTAATCATTTCTCTATAGTAAGTACCGACGAAATCAATTCTCTAATTAGCTGAAATTCAATGGAAAGTTTAAACTAATTCGTATTGCCTTTTTGAGCAATTATTTGCTGAATGTTGTATACAAAAATTAGAAAGAAATTAGCAGACTTTTTATTCCGCTGGCGGCGGAGTCCGGGTCTAAATTGACCCAGTTACTCAGTTTCTGACGAATTAATTAAACGAGGACTACAGGAAGTATCTTCACAAATGTGTTGTAAAAAGTTCGTGAATGAAGCAGTTAATGGTACCAACTGTCATCGATGATATAAGTAGACTGCGGATACTTAAGCATTTATAGGAAAAAATAGAGTAGATGAGTTGAATGCCAATATATGATTTCTCCTCTGTTAAAATCATTAAAGGAAGAAAAACATTAAATTTGGTTCCTATTTTCTGCAATCGATGCAGACAATTTGTATTTTGCGTGAAGATCCGCAGTCTAGTTGTAAGAATGATCCGCCGAAGGTTAATCATATTTCATGAACAAGTGATCGACAATATCTCAAAGAAGTTGGTTTAGAAGAGGGCAGTTTCTAATACAAATACAGACAATGTCGACAGTGAAAGAACTGCAGAAAATGTATGAACGTGTGGAACAAAGAGAACTTGAACGAATTCGTTTAGAAGAAACAGTACAGATTTTAAGTTAACGAACTTGCTTGTGTCCGAATATCGATCTTCATTCAAAAAAGACTATGTCGACGTAAGGGAGCCGTGGAACAGTTCCTCTCGGATGATCCGCGACGATTCTTACCGATCTGGTAGATCGGACAGTTAATCAAAGTCGCTAGATAAGGGGACTCGGATAGCACGGATGTCCACTGGACGTCCGATGTACGTCCAATTTACGTCAATACGTCCATTGGACGTACATCGGACGTCCGGGTGCTGTCTGGGGAGGGACAGGAGGAAAAGGTTGTCGTCTCTTTGCCAGTACCGGACACATGCACGACAGAGACGAAACACGCGTCACGTGACGCGGTGAATGCGTGGGGGAAAATGCAGAGGGGAAAGGTAGAGTGGGGAGACAAGTTCTAATCTTTGTTTTTTAAGGACGTGGGAGATAGAAAACTCCCACGCCCCGGGACATAGGATGTTGTATATACCCCTTATTCCCTTCTTTGTACCAATTATATTTATAGGGGGGGGGCTCCGCTCTCCGCATCCCCCCCCCCTTAATTGGGCCTTCTCCACACCTGATCTTGTCCTTCAGACAAATTCTAATCTGGCGACTCTGCAGTTAGACCGCTATTATTGCGTTGGCAAGAAAGTAATTGCGGTATTTTTAGGTGAAACAAAATCCAATTTTTTTATCCGAACAATGAACTTTAATCAATGAAATATTTCCCATTTTGTGCGATGATCTTTTGCCATCTTTCTGGTAGCTTCATAATTCCGCGCTCATAAAACTTCTGATCCTTTTCGGTAAAGAAACTGATCCAAGTGCGATTTCAGATCATCATCATTAGTGAATGTTTTAGCATTCAAAGAGTTTTGTAAACTTCGGAATAAATGATAATCTGATGGTGAAATGTCAGAGATATATGGTGGATATTACATCACTAGACTGCGGATCTTATGCATTTATGACAAAAATTTAAATTAGAGTACATATTAAAAAGGCTTGAAGACATCAGCGTATTGGTTTCAGCTTAATCAGATAATTAAAATAAGAACAATTTTCACTCTTGTGACTTGCAATCAATGCAAACAGTTTTTATTTTGCATAAAGATCCGCAGTCTGTACATCACTTCTGAACCAAACTCCAATAACTTTTGACGTGTTACCAAATATCTGTGTGGCTTAGCGTTATCATGGTGGAACACGATTCCTTTGCGATTTGCCAATTCTGGCCGTTTTTCTTTGATTGCTACGTCCAGTTTTGTTAGTCGTCGACAATAAACATTTGAATTGATGGTTTGGTTTCTTGGGCACAGCTCAAAGTACACAGTATCTTTGTCATCCCACCAAATTGACATCATGATGGGGTCGAAGGTGACGAACAGTTCAAACACCAGGGAAAACCGAACCAGACTTGGGCTGCAAATTTCCTCGTCGAGATTAATTGATTTTTTTGTCGGGTTTGTGGATTTCGAGGTGTCCAATTTCAAAGTTGGGAGCTTCATAGAATCTGACATTTTTTAGGAATTGATGGTTTGGTTTCTTGGGCACAGCTCCAAGTACACAGTATCTTTGTCATCCCACCAAATTGACAGCATGATCTTCTTTTGGTGCAATTCAGCTTTAGATGTGGTTTGGGCTGATTCATCACGCTTGGACCATGATCGTTTTCTAATTGCGTTATTGTAAACAACCCATTTCTCATCACCAATGATGATCCGCTTCAAAAAATGGTCGATTTCATTCCGTTTGAGATGCATATCGCATATATTGATGCGTTGCGTTAAGTGAATTTCTTTCAATTCGTGTAGGACCCAAATATCGAGCTTCTTAATGATGCCGAGACTTTTCAAACGATATTCTACAGTTGTATGCGAGACATTTAACCTCTCTGCAATCTCCCGGACAGTTATATGATGATCCGATTCAATAATGGCTTTCATTTGGTCATTATCATCTTCAGATGGTCGATCAGAACGTTGGTCGTCTTCAAGTAAGAAATTTCCAGAACGGAATTTTTTAAACCAATTCTTACACGTGCGTTCTGTTAAGCAATCGACATCATAAATTTCACGTATATCTTTGTGAGCCTCGGCAGGTTTCTTACCTCTATGTAGTGTTCCTTCTCGAGAATTCTTTCTTGAGAATTTCTCGAAAAATTTTATAATTGGTTATTTCTCATTTCTCGAGAAGTTACAGCATTTCTCAAGAAATTGAAATCTAGGAAAATTCTTATGAATCTCATTTATTTAAGAGACTTATTTTATAATATATTTTCGAAAATTAATTTTTAGTTAACTCAAATTGCATATATACAATAAAGCCAACATCCACACGAAATTAAAGAAATTTGTCTACGGCTACAGATTTTGTTAAAAAAAAAGAAGTAGATTATCTGATTCTACGTTAGATGTATTATGCTTCTTAAGTTATTTCAAAACAAAAGCGTAATGTTTCGTTTTATAAAAGTTTAGTTTTAAATAAATAAATTTATACAATACTTCTTTATTTCATTAAAAATCGTAGATAAATCTCGATAATTCTCAAGAAACATAGTCCTATTTCTCATTTCTTGAGAAATGAAAAATGTTGAGAAATCAGGAATACCTCTATGGAAATAGAAAAGCAATATGTGTCTATAATGTTCGCTTTTGCATTCCATGTCCAAATTCACATAGAACTGACAATTCTAAACAAAATCACGTGTAATTTGCTTCAAAAGTAACCTAACAGTTATGAAATGCCAGAAAGAAAACAAACACAACGTTAACAGAAGTCAATCAAACAAAAACATAACGCTATCCATTAGTGAAAACCGCAATTACTTTCTTGCCAACCGAATAGACTAGATCACTGGTGACGCGAACACCGTAACAAGAAACGCCTTTATCCCCTCTGTCAAAAGTTTGCTTCTTCCTGCTCTTTCATTTAAAAAAAAGGAGGAGAAGCAATCGGAAAATGCATACACATCCGATGTTAGTTTCAAGAGAAGACAAAGCATTATATTGTTTATTGTTTCATGAACTTTGTGATGACGAGGTGAAATTTTTTTGATATTTTCGACTATCAAAGTCGTCCTTTTACGAGCTCTTGGAGTATATGAAAGAAGACATACGTGGTACTGACACAAAGATGCTGATGGCGGTGCCATTAACCCCTTAACCTATAAATGCGAGCTATGCCCGTAGTAGATGATCGGGCCAAATGTAAATATTATGGGTATCACTCGTGTTACGACGGTCGCAGTTTGGAATCTGCCTCATCACAGATAGCACAGATCAGGCTCGTGATACATTCTGATTATCTCTTCGTATCGTGATCAGTTTCGTGTTATTCTAGGTCCCATTCGCAGATAGAAATTGATTTCCATAAATTCTTGAGAAGCATCCCCACAAGATGATTTCAAGATTTCGTGATGAGAGCAGTGGGCATTGTGGTAATAATTCTGATAACGAAGGTGACAGTAGTGATGATATATGTCGTGTGCGAAGAAAATGGAAGGCTCGAAGGCTGCGCAAGCTTTATACCATTTCGGCCCGAAATCTTCGAATGGAAATCGTAGGTTAAGGGGTTAATTGTTGCACGATGTCGTCCACCAACTCGGCAGCACCTTTTGGTGGTTCCACTAGTTATCTTAATCTAATAGGTCCCATTTGCTTCAATGTTCCAAGACGTGCTGAGCCAGAAGTGGCCAAGTCTAATTGCGGCCTCAGCAGCGGCTGAATGATCGAAGCTTTGGGACGTCACGAAAAAACGTGTCGAAAGGATTCACCGTGAGTCCCTGGTCGCTACGAAAGGCAAAGTCATCAGCACGAAACTCGAATTTACTCTTCGAACGGTTCTCTCTTTCGCTGCGCGACAGCTCCATGCCTCCTCGAGTTCCGGGTCGTTCGCGAGCGTAGTCGATGAGCTAATTAACGAAACGACCCAGTCGAACCCGATTCCCCCTTGGCATTTCACCTTAACAGGACAGCGGTTGCCAATATTGTCTGCAATCAGATTATCGATTGTCGTTTGTCGGTTGGCCTTGTATAACCGTATCGCTCGCCGACACCTCTTCCATTTTTCGACCATGAACCGATGGTACCCCACAACGCTCGCGGCTGTAATTCCTCGGTCGGTTATATTAATAATCGGTTAACCGTGGCGTTGATCATATCGGAAAATAAAAGGAATCCTTTGCTCGTTAACGCGACACGCCTCATACGCCTCAAACTTTTTCTCCGTGTGTCGCGCTTCCTGACCCGCCCAGCTACAATCCCATTAACGGGAAAACCTGTACTAATTAGTGCGGCGAGCGTTCCATGGAAGGGGAAGGGGGACGAGCATAAGTATAGTATTTTAAAGAGACAATACGCGATGGCGAACTAGGGGATACAACGAGAACGATGGGGTTAAAGGTGACGAACAGTTCAAACACCACGGAAAACCGAACCAAACTTGGGCTGCAAATTTCCTCGTCGAGATTAATTGATTTTTTTGTCGGGTTTGTGGATTTCGAGGTGTCCAATTTCAAAGTTGGGAGCTTCATAGAATCTGACATTTTTTAGGAATAGGTTGACCAATTCGGAAGAAACTGTTTCAGTAATTTGGATACGCGAGTTAAGTGACGCACCCAGTAGAGGGGGCCGGGGCCCAAGTCCCCCCCTCAAGAAAAAGGAAACAAAACCCTGGAAAATTAGCTAAACTTCAGAATAGAGGCTTTCTCTCCGATTTCGATGATTTTTGGATACGTTATATGTAAAACTAAACATTTTGAACAACTTTTCCCTGTACATTTAAAGCATACACTCACTTAGGTCCCGACAGATCTGCAAAAACTGCCGATACTAGACACTGAATTGAATTTTGCCTATTGTTGTGCGTCCGTGGCCATGTACATGTCTAGACTGCGGATCTTTATGCAAAATAAAAATTGCTTACCTAATTTGCAATAAACTGGAGTGAAATAGAAATTTATTTCTTACCCATTCATGTTTAGTGGGTTGAGAATAATATAATAGTATGTTTAAGTGTTTCCAATATTTTTGTTATTTTAAATTACAAATGCTCATTTTTGTCATAAATGCATACAATCCGCAGTCTGTACATGTCAGTATTGGTGCATCCGCCAATGTCAGGATCAAGGATTCAATGTCAAATATGTGTGGATGTGTGGCTACCGTTGACAGATATTTTTGCTCAAAAAAAATCAAAAATTAAATTTTGCGAAAAAAAATTGCTTACCTAATTTGCAACAAACTGGAGTGAAATAGAAATTTATTTCTTACCCATTTATGTTTAGTGGGTTGAGAATAATATAATAGTATGTTTAAGTGTTTCCAATATTTTTGTTATTTTAAATTACAAATGCATATTTTTGTCATAAATGCATAAAATCCGCAGTCTGTACATGTCAGTATTGGTGCTTCCGCCAATGTCAGGATCAAGGATTCAATGTCAAATATGTGTGGTTGTTAGCATTGACAGATATTTTTGCTAAAAAAAAATAAAAAATTAAAGTTTGCAAAAAAAAATTACTTACCTAATTTGCAACAAACTGGAGTGAAATAGAAATTTATTTCTTACCCATTTATGTTTAGTGGGTTGAGAATAATATAATAGTATGTTTAAGTGTTTCCAATATTTTTGTTATTTTAAATTACAAATGCTCATTTTTGTCATAAATGCATAAAATCCACAGTCTGTACATGTCAGTATTGGTGCTCCCGCCAATGTCAGGATCAAGGATTCAATGTCAAATATGTGTGGATGTGTGGCTACCGTTGACAGATATTTTTGCTAAAAAAAAATCAAGAATTAAATTTTATTCAACTCGTCCCCCCTCCCCCCAAGATTAAATCCTGGGTGCGCTACTGCGCGTGTTTGCTGCAGAGTAGAGTCTATTGCTAATATCAAAATAAGCACTGATTGTTCATTAAAAAATGACAGCGATTTAGGTTCTGGCGTCACCACATCGCTCTGTTCCAGTCACACTAATACGCGCATGTGCTGTGTGTCAAGCGATTCGGCCAATAGCGGAAGACGCGTGGCGTCGAGTGGGGATATCACTGTGGTCCCTACAAGTTTCTCACTGCCATCTCCTGATGGACGATCAGTAATTAGAACATATCAATTATTTCTGAAATGTTTGGGGACGCACAATTTGTTAAACCATGTATTACATTTAGATGCAAAGATGAAGTTAGGAACACAACAATCGTATCAGAAACTAGCTCCTAAGACGTTAAATATCGAGTCAATATTTTCACTGCGTGAAAATGGTACGTCTGTCTTTTTTGGATATGTGAAATATTTTTTTAAAAAATTATTTTTCCATGAGTGGGTGACGGCATGCGAACAGTTGGAAAATATTGAAAGTTTCACGAAGCAATGAAGCAAAGAGCTGTAAAATTCTTGAGGAATGGTTTCCGAATGGAGCAATTCTCGTCAAATAATTTCACGAATGTAACACCCAAGTCTAATTCAAGTAGAGATATAATGAACGAGACAATTAAAGAGACCAGGTTAAATTGTTAACGATTAGAACATTATAGAGGAAATGTACAACGAGATACGATAGCGATTAATATTTTTACGTTGACGATACTTTAATTCAATAAAAATGTTCCTTTTAGAATAAAAGTAAAAGCTGCGTTTGTTGACTGTGAAGCCAGCGATCATTATACCGGGTGAGTCAATAACAATTATCGTCTGAAGTAACTCGTAATCTGTTGGTTGCGATTGCCTCGGTGTCTCAGAAAACATGAGACCTGAACAAACCAATATAATCAATTAAAAATGTTTCTTGACGCAACCAATAAATTTCAAGTCACTTTAGATGTCCGTTCTTATCGACACGCTCGGTATATTAAAATTCGATTTCCTATCGTGGTGACAGTAAACGAAAAGTTTTTATGGTGATCAGACTGTTTGTTATGCGAAAGTATTTTTGAATAGAGACGCATGCGAGTTAAAAGAATCGAAAACGGCTTGTCGAGACAAAAGTTCGAGCAAGTGCTAGAATAAATGGGATTCTCATCATATCGGTGAAGTTAATTTCGTACGGTTCTTAGAGAAGGATCCAAAGTATTAAATCGCTAAGAAGAGTATTACGCTGTTAGACATATTTACTCGTAAAATTAATGTTAAGTGAAATTGTATTTTAACGACGGCAAGATCCGACTGCCAAAAATTTGTAATTATATAATAAGATCGATAGACACTTAAACGAAAACAATATTCAATGCCCGTGGACGTTGCGAATCGCAAACGCGGCATCCTGAATCGTTATACATAGGAAAATGTCTAAATCAAGTTTCTACCTTTCGTTCCGTGCGAAACAAATGCGTCACAAGCTTGAAAAAAGGAAAGAAACAAAAGAATATAAGAAACTTATCGTTATAATGTTGTAATTCCAACGTCATATTCATTTCGTTAATTTAATTTCTTTAACAATTAACAATTTGTTTAACACTTTCTCTGCCACGTCGATGGAAATATGAATGGACTCTTTTCTTCGCCCATTCATTTTGCAAATTATTCTGGTCTATAAATCGATTTGAGACTTTCGTTGAGATTGGTAGAGAACGTGTTGGCAGATGAATGCCGCGAAATTCAATTACTAAATTATTTATTGTTTCTTGAAGACACGCTGGAGACTAGCAATAATGAAAGTCTGCCTAATAGATATACGCCTCGCAATGACGAACAAGCTGTGTGAGATACGGCAATAATTTATATTTTTCGTCGATATTCATATGAAAATGAGAGCGACGACCGCCATTTTGTAATCGAAGAGATCCACGGATCCTGAGAACAGTCGTCGCGTCATGCCACCGAACTCGTTGTCTTGTTCAGAACAGTGTCGCTAGATCAAGACTTGTCTCCTACTCGGTATCGCCAGACAAGTACCGAAACGGATGCTTTTTCCTCCCCTCCTTTTCCCCTTCCGCAATCCCATTTCACTACCATGAGCACACTGTCCCCCACTAACAAGGGAACATGTTCAGTTGATGCAAGCCGGTTTGTTGAAACTGCTAGATGTAGTTCTTCGAAAAATATTTAACACTTGCTTTCTTTATCGGCAACCATCCACTTTGAACGAGTGAATACAACACGCCCAAAGCTGGGGGTCAGAACCATATTTTCTGAGATATCTCAAATCAGAGGTCGAAGAAAATTGAATTTTTTAAAATGGAGAACGTAGTCGTGCAAGAAATTTTTAACAGAAGTTTTCTGTTTAAACAATATATTAAAAATTTGATATTCTTTAAACTCGGGTGTGTGATCTTTGTTCTAAAATAGGGGATACGTGTTTATTATCGTTAAATGCCAGAAGTAGAAAAATTCCAAGACCACACACACCTGAGATTGCATAAAAATGAACTAACAATGAATAAGGGGAACTGCAAAAAAACATAATTTTTAATATATTGTTTAAAAAAATACTTTCGTGAAAATTTTCAAAAAAAAATACAATTTTTTTCGACCTCTGATTTGAAACATCTCAAAAAAGATGACTCTGACCACGAATTTTGAGGGCTGTTTTCACCCGTTCAAAGTGGATGGTTGCCGATAAAAAGAGACACGAGTCAAATATTTTTCGAAGAACTATATCTCAATTAATTTCATCAAAATTGGTTTGTATCAGCTGAATATGTACCTTTGTAAGATTGCAGACAGGAATGCAGTGTCACATATTGGCAATATGTATGTTACTCTGGTCATCAGAGAGGGGGTAAATAAATTCCCCTTCCACGACGCTATTCCTCCATTTTCCAGCAGCTAGCATCCCCACGCTTCGTTTTCGTGTTGCGTCTGTGTCTGCGTCGTGACTAACCCGACAATGACAGAGAAGGGGTAACTGTATTCCCCTGAATGCGAGTTAATTTCCCACTTTTTGCCAGCACCGGACTAGTCACGTGACATTGTGACTAGTGACAGCGTGCAAAATCACTAGACGTGATTTATCATAGTGATAGTGATTTTTTGATCTAGAGTAATTTTGATCACTATCATCCTTATTTCTCATCTCGATTGAATTAGTTCTTTTTTTTAAATATAATACATCAATTACCTTGCATAATTACATTGCCAGTATCGGACTAGTCACGTGCCATTGTGACTAGCGACGACGTGCAAAATCACTAGACGTGATTTATCATAGTGATCGTGATTTTTTGATTTAGAGTAAATTTGATCACTATCATCCTTATTTCTCATCTCGATTAAATTAATTCTTTTTTTAAACATAATACATCAATTAGCTTGCATAAAAATACCTGCATACAATGTAAATTTAAAATTACGTTACGTTCTCTGTATATGTACAATGTAAATTGACTTCATTTAATAATAAAAATAAAAAATATTCAATTTTCTTTTACGCACGTTATTTCAGTATATAAAAAAGAGAAAAACGAATTGTTCCTCTCGATTTCGAAATCGTAATATTTATCTAAATAGTGTAAAACTGCAAACAATTTCTTTTGTGTCTATGCATGTATATGCTATGTATAGTGTTTTAGAAAATACCAACGTATTAGTTAACAATTATGAGAAATGCAAATGATTGTTCGAGAAACGTCTTACAAATCTAACCCTTCGAACCCAGATAATTTTTACATCGTGCACGTCGAACTGAACCTGTTTTCTCATACAATAGTTGAGCTTCTTCCAATTTATAGAATACAGACGAATTTCATAATATTAAAACTGTTTTAATAAACGTATGGCAATTGCTACCGTCGCCTGAGGCTCACCATTAGAGTGCAAAGGGCTAATAAACTTGATAAAAATGCGATGTAACTCTCAATTTTCTCAGGTTATGGCTCCGTAACTTGTGCAAAGAACAGCCATGCTCTCCGCCAATCAGAAGCAATCACAAAAATCACAAATCACTCTGAAAAATCACGATTAGGAACGAATGCGATCGAATTACGAGTGATCCAAAAGCAGCAGTTCACGCCGCCCCTAAGGGTCCGTTCACAGTGGATCCGTTTTCGTCCGATTTGAACGACGTCCGACGTTGTGTCTCTTTTCCGCACGCTTGCAAAAAAGAGACAGATGCATCGGACGTCGGCCGAGTCGGATGAAAACGGATTCAGTATGCGAGGCACCCTTAGGCCCTATGCCCACGGAACGTCGCGTCATAAACGCGTACGCAACAAAGGGTTCATTCCGTTTCGTTAATGTGCACAGCTTCACATCAAATTTCAAATTTTTTGAAATTGCCGCTAACAACCGCTGATGCATCGACTTCGCATCAAAGGCTTCACTTGAGGGTAGGGTACCCACGTGACCAAGGTATTTTTCATTGTGACCAACCCTCGCGCGAAAAACCAATTTGGCAACAGTGATGAACATACATTTGTATCAATCTAACGCTTCAATTTCACTATCAATACAGGTTTTCTTCTTTTAATCATTATCTTTATTGCTATTAATGGATCCGGGTGGCTTCATGCCCTTTACACATTTGTTGTTAAGAAACTACGCTGATAATTCTCCTGACTAAGCGCCATCTCGTTTGAGTAGCTGAACTAAAATTGCTTCTACTTGCCCTTCATTGCCCTTCATGAACGGAATCTGGGGAACAATTGAATGCGATCACGGGAACACACCTCACGTCCTCATACGATTATGTATTGAGCTGAGTGAGGGCCCATTCGAAAGAGGAAGGTTAAATGAAGCGCGCGTGGGTCCCTAAATTAACAAGAAAAATCTTTTTGTGATCGAAAAATACATTAGAATATCCGGAATTTTTCTTCATTTGTTTTCCCTACTTTGGACACTCACATTACTACATATAAACATAATGTAACTAAAGTTGGACCCACGCGCGCTTCGTTTAACCTTCCCCTTTAGAATGAGCCCTCAGTCAGCTAAAAATATAATCGTATGAGGACGTGAGGTGTGTTCCCGTAAACCCCTGTTTTGACCCAAAATCTAGTTAGATTTTGGTTAGATTATAGTAATGTCACGTGGGTACCCTACGACCTTCTGAGCTGTGGTAGCTGATGCGTGAGAAGTGGTGGGGATCTAGGGAATTCTGAGCGTTCTGATGCAGTTCTAATGCACGCATTGAATGCAACGGAACGCTTCTCAACGAAACAGAATGAACCCAATATCAATTGCTGTACGTTTCAGTGCTGCAACCAATATAAAATAATTGACGTTTGTCCAGGAAGCGTCATCGTTGCTGCATGCTTTTGTGGACAAACGTCGATTATTTTACATTGGTTGCGGCAATGAAACGTACAGCAATCGATATTTTGTGCCATACGTGTCTGTGACACGATGCTCCGTGGACATAGGGCCTTATTGTGACCAGAGTGGCCAGACGAGTCCAACTTTGGAACTCGCGAGGGGAATACAGTACCCCTTCTCTGATGACCAGCAATATGCGCGCTTGCGTAACGTGTCTCCCATGCGCCTTAAGGTCCATTTATACTACACGGACAGATCAGCCACGGACAGAAAGACAATGCTTAAGGGATAGGGACTCTGGCCACCATATCCCGTCAGAAGATGGTGCGTCAGGGTCCCTATCCCTTAAGGGGGTACGGTCACCCATGGATTCTAGGATATTTATCCAACCAACTAAACTAAAATTGGTTCTAGACTTGCTCTAGACTATGTCTGTATGAACGAAATATGGGGAAGTTGAATGCAATCACGGGAAACGGCTTTTCGTCCTCATACGAGCATATTTTGAGCTGAGTGACGGCTCATTGTAAAGAGGAAGGTTGATCCCGCTTCGCCCTGGTCATGATTTAATTCAGAAAAATTGTTTTGCATTATAAAAATACATGGGAACCTCAGGGTAGTCGTCTCGATTTTTTCCCTCTACTTTGGACGCTCATATTATTAAATATAAACATAATCTCGTTATATCATGACCAGGGCGAAGCGAGATCAACCTTCCTCTTTACAATGAGCCCTCACTCAGCTCAAAATATGCTCGTATGAGGACGAAAAGCCGTTTCCCGCAAACACTGTTTTCACATGCTTTTCTAGTAATATTCTAGTAATATCCATAGGTGACCGTACCCCGTTAAGCATTGTCTTTCTGTCCGTGGCTGATCCGTCCGTGTAATATAAATGGACCTTTACTCGATCCCCGTCGTGCTTGCGCATATTGCTGGTCATCAGAGAAAGGGTACTGTATTCCCCTAGCGAGTTCCAAGGTCGGATTCATCTGGCCACTCTGATTGTGGGTTTATTCCGTTTCACGCGTCAAGCGCATAGATCGCTTCCAATGCGATGCGCGCATTGACATCGTTCCGTTTCGTTAATGTGCACAGCTTCACATCAAATTTCAAATTTTTTGAAATTCCCGCTAACAACCGCTGATGCATCGACCACCGATTAGATATAGGATAGACCTATCATCTTATGGGACTTGGTGTCTCATGTTGTGAATTACCGACTGTTCAAAAAATCAGAGGTTTTGGTATGCCCTCTACGAATTAAAGTGGCGAGTTTAGGAATTATATCGAATTTCGAGAAAGCTGTCAACACAAACGAGGTACAGGAATCCTATGCCTATATCTTGTTTGTGCTGTCAGCTTATTTTAGAGCCAGCACCACGGATGAAACCCTGTTCGTGGCCCTAAACCCAGTTGGTAATACAGGAAATGACAAGAAAAACGGGCCAAGGGGCCCTGGCAAAAATGGCCACCGAAATACATTGGATGATAGGTCTATCCTATATCTAGTCGGTACATCGACTTCGCATCAAACTCTTCACTTCTGAGCTGTGGTAACTGATGCGATGGTAATCCGCGAGAAGTGGTGGGGATCTAGGAAATTCTGAGCGTTCTGATGCAGTTCTGATGCACGCATTGAATGCAACGGAACGAACCCAAAGACACATGCACGACAGGGACGGACCGCGTCACGTGACCGGTCCGTGACGGAAGCGTGGGAGTAGCGCCGTAGAAGGGGAATGTAGAGTGGGGACAATGTTCCGATTGCGTGGCCTTTTTTCGCGCATGCGTGGCCAAAACAGTAGCGTATCTACTATAACGCAGCAGCGCGGCCAGGGCCGTGACATCATGCAGCGGTTATATTGGCGGGAGTGTACCGGTATTATTGTTCTCATGATTTTAGAACAATATTGTATTCGATTTATCATTTCAATATTTCATACGTATACACTAATAAATTTTTAAAAGTCTGCTGGGTTCTCAAGCTACAAGGTTACGTCACTGAGGCCGACGTCACAGAATCGGAACAGTGAGTGGGGACATGTTAGTCTGGCGACTCTGGTCTAGTTGCATATTGTACTTCGTAACACTGGGACATTTCTTTTCTTTCTTTTCCAATCTTCAATTACAAATAGAAGCACGGTCGTGAGCCGTCTCGTTGGGATTCATATCGCGCGTCTCCTTGAATCTCTGATGAAAGATATTTCTTCATCTGACGACACCCAGAAGAGACGCATCTGCCAGGAATGACTTTACTTTTCACCTCGCTACGAATCATTGTAGGAACGACCTATTAATCTAGTAGTATATTTATTAAAGACTTATTTATTGTAAACAGTTGACTCCGTGTACATACGTATCTCTACGATCATTATGTTACTTGTATGAAATCACGCGCGTCGATCATGTGATCTTCGTATGTTGTGCCTGTCCTTCGACCGCGCGGAAATCGGTCATAAGCATAATCGGCGAACATAATAATCGTCGGTTCCGTGGCAGCGTGGTCTAACGCAATGGAGCGGTTGAGTATACACGTGTATCGCGTGAACCGCCCGGCCACAGCGAGCGAGAACAAGAGAATGGAAAGGGGATACAAGATTCGATTGTAACGCACGATATCTCAAAGTACTGATGTAATTTAATATTTAATTTAACGGTTAGGCTAATAGAATAGATCATTCTAACAGACGTCATTTTCTTATCAACCCCCTCGAACATCCTCGAACGTCCCAACCCTCTCAATTGGTAGGGTGAGATAGCTCTTACACGACTGATAGGATTCGATCGATTAATTCAACAGAAACGATGCTTCGAGCAACAATGAAAAAAGTAACTGAACACCTTCAGAAATTTATAGCTCGGTAGCGAAGCCTGTGTACGGATTGCGTACAACAAACTGATGTGTCCACCGAAGTTATAGTTAATTAGATTTTCGAATTGTCTCGCCGATTGGTTTCACAGGATGCAGGTTCATACACACGCAGCTCACCGACTCGATAAATTGTTGAATGTCTTCGTTTATTTTTTCTTCTTAGTCACTCTGTACACGACTGTACTTACATGTACGCTATGTTAACTCGTCACGACGATGTAAGCCGTAAGACTATTGTAAAGAATTACAAATAAATGATAAATTAAATTTTTCTGCACTTCTCTGAAGTTCAAAGAGAAAAAAAACAACAACCGAAGCGTATTGTTTTGTTCCACCACACCTTAAAAATTGCGAGTCAGAAACTGCGGAAATGGAACTCGAGGAGAATTAATGGAAGGAATAAAAGTGAGTCAATCGATATATTGATATAAATCCTTGATCTAACAGTAACTCTTGGGTCCGTGCTGTTTCTTAGATCGTGTAGTGCTACTTTTTCACTCGAGGAGAATTAATGGTAGGAATAAAAGTGAGTCAATCGATATATTGATACATATAAATCCTTGATTTAATTGTAACTCTTGGGTCCGTGCTGTTTCTTAGATCGTGTAGTGCTACTTTGTCACTCGAGGAGAATTAATGGAAGGAATAAAAGTGAGTCAATCGATATATTGATACATATAAATCCTTGATCTAAGAGTAACTCTTGGGTCCATGCTGTTTCTTAGATCGTGTAGTGCTACTTTTTCACTCGAGGAGAATTAATGGAAGGAATAAAAGTGAGTCAATCGATATATTGATACATATAAATCCTTCATCTAAGAGTAAGTCTTGGGTCCGTGGTGTTTCTTAGATCGTTGTAGTGCTACTTTGTCACTCGAGAGAATGAATGGAAGGAATAAAAGTGAGTCAATCGATATATTGATATAAATCCTTGATCTAAAAGTAAGTCTTGGGTCCGTGCTGTTTCTTAGATCGTGTAGTGCTACTTTTTGATTCGAGGAGAATGAATGGAAGGAATAAAAGTGAGTCAATCGATATATTGATACATATAAATCCTTGATCTAAGAGTAACTCCTGGGTCCGTGCTGTTTCTTAGATCGTTGTAGTGCTACTTTGTCACTCGAGAGAATGAATGGAAGGAATAAACGTGAGTCAATCGATACATTGATATAAATCCTTGATCTAAGAGTAAGTCTTGGGTCCGTGCTGTTTCTTAGATCGTGTATTGCTACTTTTTCACTCGAGGAGAATGAATGGAAGAAATAAAAGTGAGTCAATCGATATATTGATACATATAAATCGTTGATCTAAGAGTAACTCTTGGGTCCGTGCTGTTTCTTAGATCGTGTAGTGCTACTTTTTCTTGGTGACCTCGCGAAACGTAGAAAATGACAGCGCGTGTAAATACGAACCAGCAAGACTCAAATGCTCACAGTCAGTCTTCTTTTTAAATATCTTAGATCATACACAAGACACAATTTCAAAGGAGACTTTTCGTGTAACAAGTTTAAAAAAGTGAAGAATATTTTTGGTGTAAGGGAGTGTTATAGATTTGGCCACGTTTTGTTTTTCAGTTATCAAATTTCAGTGGGTGAGAATTATGCAAAAATATTTATATCGTTAAAACGGTGTTTATCTTCTCTTCATTGATTTCCATCTTCTTGATTTTTGCTTGTTTTTCTCTTAACATCGAAAGATTATCCAAACAAGTCAAAATAGCGCTTTTTATCGGTTGTCGTCCACGATTGGACTTCTCGATACAGTCCAGGTTTATGATTTCCACTTTATATTAACAGTGTGGACAATTTTTAGCCACGTTAAAAGTCTAGACGTATAGAGGTCTAGGTTAGATCTAGACGTATGTTGGAGGCTACTGCCTCAACATCAAACAACTGACAAATAGACTCAGGCCATTTTCAAAATAAAAATGTGTAAAAAACCATTCTATTTGCCAGCTAATTTCCTTTTTACAAAATCTTTGTGATTTTAGTTAGTTACAATTTGCTTCCGAATGAAAAGATAACGTAGAAATGTAAATATTAAAATTGCTAGTTTGACTCTTCACGAAACTTGAGTTGAGCCGCTTTCAAAATTAACAGGTCGTTGCACCTAAGCAATTTCTTCATAAAAATCCGTAGTTTACACATTACACTGCTCGATTCCTCGCAGAGTATGCCTTGCAATGGAGGGGATATTCGATTGCGATATATCCTACGGTTTCCGTTCTCTTAGGTCTTAGATCAAGGATTTACTATAACATCTTTCGAAATTTGTTATTCTGTTTAGCTTGAATTAGACTCGAAAGATGCAGTAAAAGCGGAAAGAGTAATATATACTTCATTAGCATTTGTTTCGCGTTTGCCAATAAAAAACAGGTTTTCCCAAGCATGCATTACAGTTGCGCAACCCACTCAGCACCAGCCACCAACAAAACTCGCTAGTACTTCCGGCGGAACTGAAATTGGACCGCTTCGCTCACGGCGAACAAAGCCACTTAAATTCCCATTTCTAAATGATAACGCGCTACGCTACCTTGTAATGCGGTTCCTCTAAATTGCGGAAACAGATCTGGGACAAAGTGCTCACGCGAATTCTCTTTCGCGAACGCGGAAATGGTTTCATAGACAGCTATTTTTCATATCATAATTGGCATGCAGATAATTTCAGGAAATAGAAATTTATAGAATTAATCTTAGAACAAGATTGAAAGGGAACAATAACATAGTGCGAGACAATGAAAAATGTTGAAATCTCAAAGCTTAAATTCTTATTCTTGTACGGCATTTTGTGCAAATTTCGATATTTATTTTACTTTAAACATTTATTTTAAACATTTAGTGGTTGAATAAATTAAAAACGAGTAAATGGGATATTTATATGTACAGGATGTCCCAAAATTCCTTCAACATCCGGAAATGCATGGTTCCTTAAATCATTTGTATAAACATTTCTCTTTGCAAAAATGTCGTCCACGGCTTTGTTTAGAAGTTATTAACGAAAAATACGGATCAATCAAAGCGCAGCTACAGCGAACAGAATACGACGTAAGAACAGGTCCCTCTTAGCGCGGTGTTGCCATTGGTCGAGTCAGAATCAATCCGCTGTAGACGCACTGTGATTGGTCCTTAGTTTTCGTTAATAACTCCTAAACAAAGCTGCGTACACTATTTTTGCAAAGAAAAATATCGCTTCAAATGACCCAAGGAACCTCCCATTTTCGGCTCCTAGGGTAGTTTTGGGACACCCTGTATATGCTTATACGTACACAATTGATTAGTAATATGCAATTTGAGTTAACTAAAAATTCATTTCCGAAAATATGTTATAAAATAAATAAGATTCATAAGAATTTTCCGATATTTCAATATCTCGAGAAATACTGCAATTTCTCGAGAAATGAGAAATAACCCATTATAAAATTCCTCGAGAAGGAACACTAGTTGAGATGCGAGGCGGGGCCAAAGCCTCGGCAACAATATCATAAAATTTTGGTGCAAAAGTGGTGTACGGCTTTAATGATTATTTAAACATGTTTAAACAATCATAACGTATTAATAATGGATATCACTGTATTCAGGAAAGTCTACAGAATCTTTTGTTGCAAAGAACAACTCAATATCCAATGTTACCATCACATAATAATAACTCAATATTATAATAACATCACATTTGTTTCAAGTTGAAAAATAGTTTTTTTCTTCAAAGTCATGTTTTTCGAAAACTGTGCGTGTAGGAGAAAAATTAAGGACAGATTCGGAATCAGCGCAAAAAACTCTATAAGGTCCACCCATCTGTTATATGAAAACATAAAAAAAGTTGAAATTTCTTGGACAGTGTAATTGCTCACTATCGCTTCAATTAGGAGTTGGAGATACAACGTTTCTCTAGCAATTAGATACCAACCAAACGCAACGATCACTACTCCAACCTAAAAATCGTTTTTTCAGTTGTGTCACTGTTCTTGAGGCACAATATGTCTTATGATCGTAAACTTTATTCAGAAACCATAAAAAAGTTGACACTATTGAAAAAATAAAATATGTAGCGTCTACGAAAAAACTCAGGAAAGCGGCTTGGTAGCCAACGTGTCAGTGCCAGTTAGCCTCCTTTCCGGTTGTTACTGTTCCGACCAATAATTTCAAAATGGAAGTCGTCCAATAGATTCGTCCGGAATGGAAGTGTCTAGACGAAGTTCTTCTACTCTTCGTTTGAGCAAATTTCCAGGAATTGCAGTGCTTGTTCACTGGATTGTTACCCTTGGCTGGTGAAGTTGCGGTAAAAAAAGCAATCTACCGCGTGAAAGGGATCCTGGGAAGAAAAACAACGGAACATCGCAGGGACGCGTCAAGAATTCAAGATAACGAGGGATCGAATAACGAGAAGTTGACTTCTTTTTCACTTCTCCATGCTAGGTAAAGTAAGTACGTAGGAGTTAGCACATACTAACGTCGAAGGGGTAGAAGAAAACATTCTTGTACAATAATATATATGTAACAATATATTAATGTTATCGGCGCCCTGGTTCGATCAATTGGAACAATAAGCAAGTTTGCAAAATTGAATGAAATTTAATTCAACGTTTCGGTTTATAATAGATAGATGGTTTCGGCGCACAGGTTCGATCAAGTATAATTGATCGAACCTGTGCGCCGAAACCATCTATCTATTATCAATTCTTTTCGATCGCAAAACTATTTCAATATATGTTTCGGTTTATGTTTAGACCATCTTCAAGAATAATATATCTCATTATTGCGTCTGTAAGGGTTATCAAAAATAATTTTTAAAACGTGATTTATATTAACAAACGTGTGAAGAAAACCAAATTCAAAGACAAAGTATGTAAAAACTTACATGCTTATAAAAGTATTAATTTACATTCTTAATGAGTATTGAACAACGTGTTGGTTCCATGCCGGTGACATATGGACTGAAGAAGTATTATAGATTTGAAACGACAACGGATCAGTGAATATCTTAACCTCTTTTTACCATAACTGCATTGTTTAAATACCAAAATAAATTTGGTAACAAACTAATAATCCACATTCAATATGATTTATGTTGAGAACAAACAAAGAAATACTATATTGTTTGGAAAGTGATTCATCATAAAACACTACTGATTCAGTAGTGTTGCGTAGTATTCATGTATCGAAGGTGTTTCATACCTTAGATTTACGCTTTGATGTTTAATCATGTGAATCGTTTTCAATAGTATTCTACATTGTAAGTTAGATTCTTTATCAATTATTTTTGTGTTCTCAAAGTCAAAAGCATGATCAAAATCTATTGAATGTCTCGTCAAAACAATAATTCTTGTACAATATGTGGTAAATAACTGTTCGAGCTTTGTGTCGATGTTTACGAACACTAACAGTTACCATACTTGCTCAATGTACATACGAGGAAAGGAAGAGCTAAGCAAAAATGCAAAAGAATTCATAATTATTTGAATATTTTTTAATTTTTTTACATATTTTCTAAAATCCTTCCCCTATCACGAGGAATGACGAAGTATCAAAAATGGAACAAGACGGTTCCTCAAAAATTTTTACAATGGATGCAACTGTACATTAATTTTCATTTAGCATGGAATTATTTCAATTAAAAACCTCCCATTCGTTGTGCCATATCTTCCTAATGTCCAGTTGATGTTAAATTAAAGTTTGCATAATATATTTTTCATGAAATGACACAAATTTGGCGTGCTGAACCGAATGTATGTATTAGTCTTTATAAGCAAAAATTAAATGTTGTCGGCGCGTTGGTTCGATCAATTATATACTTAAACACTATTTGCAAAATATCACAAAATTTTTCTCAACGTTTCGATCTGAATTTAGATCCTTTTCAAGAGATAAATAAAACATTGTGTCTGTCACGAAACCAAGAGTCTTGGTTTAATAATTAATAGAGTCTTGGTTTAATAATTAATAGAGTCTTGGTTTAATAAATTAGTCTTTATATTTTGTTCTTGTAACGATTAAAATACTCTATACAGGGTGTCTCAAAAACGTTGCCCTTGAAAGCAGTGATTCCTGAGTTCATTTGAAGTAACTTTTTGGTTTGCGAAAATGTTCTGGGCACCTTTGTTGGAGTTATTAACACAGAACCTAGACCAATCGGAGCACGGCTACGACTGGGCTCCAACCAGTGTATCCGCGCTCTGATTGGTACGTATTGTTCATTAGTAACTCGGACACAAAGCCGCGGTAAAAATTTTTGCAAAGGAAAAAGTTACTTCAAATGACCTCAGAAATCACCCCTTTCAAGGAGGTACAACAACTTCAGAACACCCTGTATATATACATAATATAATATACCTACTTAAATAGCGTTGTACAAAGTAAAACGTTGCTTAGCTCTAGGGTTTGCAATCCCGCACTATCCGCGTCATTTTTTAAATAGGTAATGCGGAATCCCATAAATTTTGCAGGATCATGCGTATAATCAAAATTTCACGAATGATAACGATATAGATAAGATTATTATATTATACATTTGATATTATTACGCACATATATATACGTATATACTTCAATCATAGGTCCAAAAAGAGATTTATTTTCATTTAAATTTATGTAGATTTGGATTTTGTTTGTATTTCGATCGTAAATTTTAATTAATACGATTAAATCATCAATCCCATGGGATTGAAAATGGCGCGGGATTGCAATCCCTACTTAGCTCCAATGAGCTTCAAGACTCTCTATTTAAGAAGCGACACCTTATCCCATTTTCCTTCTACGCGTTGCCATATATCATTATGTCAACGTGATTTAAATAGATTTTAATTCCTTGATTGATCACTCCATATTTCATATGTACCCCTCGGTTTTCATTTGTCATCGGAGCCCTTAACAGGCACGAACCTGTGCAATTATCTAATTATACCTTCCCTCTGCTGATATGATCTCAAGTAAAAGTTGCATTTTCTGTCGATTTTAATTAAATAGTCATTATACATATAGGGTAACTGCGCCAAATTTTAACCCGGACGGCATACTAACGATAAAATTGTGATTAAAGAGTTAAATAAATAGGAGAATATTGTTTAGTAATTTTGTTCATTGATTGGACTAGCACTATTCAATTACTAGAATGTAGTGTTCATTGACTGGTATTTTTCATATTTTTGATTTAACGTTTAATAAAGAAGAATAATAATAATTTCATTGTATTTGTGTTCATTTATTTTTGACAAATGAAGTATAGGGAGCTATTTGGCATATATGAGATTCCTTTAATTCACATAGTTTTTTTTTAAATAAAATATTTTCCTGAACAATTTCTTAAATGTTCATTCACTGGTGCAGTTACCCTAATTATATAGTTATACGTAGTAACTTGTGCCGAAATTAGTGTACAATTTCACGCAGTTGCCATCATCAAACAAAAAACGGGAACAAAATTTATTGAAGTTAGATATATTAGTAAAATTTTTGAAAATTTTGTTGGATACTGTTTAACAAAAAGTGTATTACAAAAGATATTTTAATATTCCTCTTCCAATCTTGTATGTATCAATAGCACATTAACGCGTCTGAAAAGGGACATCTCTTTTATTCAACTCTAGTCCAGTCTACTACAAAGATTCTGAAAGAATGGTGCATGGATTTTTTTTCTATTTTTAATGAACTACATAAATTATCTGCTAATAATCACACAGAGAAATAACATAAAATAATATATAACATATTAACACTACACCTACCGACCATCAAAAGTGACTGATTATATATAGATTTATAAAAATAACAAGATTAAGTTTATTTATATTGCAATTTTTACTATAATATATACTGGAGTCAAAAAATATATTCAATAAATTCCCATGAGAACGCCTTTACAATTTCAATAATTGTCAAATAAAAAATCTAAAATGGTCATTCCACCCTTCGAATTAGGTTTAGTGTTATACAAAAATTGCAAATATAAAAATCATATTAAAGTATTACATATTATATTATGCATTATTATATTGAATCGTACATTATATAACAATAAATAATAATAATTCAGATTAAAGATAAAGATATGCACATATATTGGTTGTTTGGGAGCATACTTTTCATTAACATAATAATTGCCATGATATCATGAGACTCGACAGAACAAGGTATCCGGTGGGTGTGACTATCTCACACAGAAATTTCAACAAATTCATTTATCATAAATCTGATAACCTGTTCTTGTAATTGAAAATTCAAGCAACATTCTTGTTCGTAGGAGATATTAATCTTCAGTACGTAAATAACATAAATGCCTTCAGAACGTGCATAGTTCTAGCACCCCTGCATCATCGCATGATATATTAATTGACATTATCTGCAGTTTACCAACATATCAATTTTGTTGTATAAGGAAAAGTAACCATCCAGTAACTGTCATCGCTACTTGTCTTATATGCTACATGTTGTGAGTAAAAATGAAGTGATAATCAATTTATATCTGCACATGTGACTAATCAATTGCTTTAGAAACTGTCTCATAAATTGCGCTAATTAACACATTCCTTATTGACGGTATCATTTATGATTGATGATAGTAGAGTGAAGCTTCAAACGTCTTATTTTATTGCTAGAAAGCGTGTATTACCATTTCTATTCGTCAATGAAATGAATTAACAATCGATAAATATTTTTTTAAATTATCCGATATTTATAATAATGGAAAATTCTTATGAAGTGATTTTGGAAAGCTAATACAGGTGAACATAAATCTTCTATTGCAATGTAGATTTTATGTACTGAGGTAGTACGCTCTCTTTTGTTTTTTACAAAGTAAACATTCTTGAATAAATAAGCACTGCTTATATTTCACATTTCAGAGAAAATGGTTTTATAAATGTAATTCAGAATGTAACATAAAAACAAACATGTTTGGAGTTGCATTGTGCTGTCTTTGAATTTGATTTCAATTTTAAACTTCTGGTCACAATATAATATTAACGTCTTAGAAAATTAGATTCTGAAAACTGAACAATTGTTATTTTACTCGAAGAAATACCCAGCCACAGATAAAAAAGTTGTTTTAAAACAATAACCTCTAACATTGTTTCCATGATTCTTTCAATTTTGGTAGTCAGAGGTCACGTCAAGGTCATATTATTAATATCCCTGCATGCGGTTTGATGTCAATTAAAATATATTGCTTTGTCAATCAAGTAACACGTGATACAACCTTTGTGCTGAGAGCATTAGTAATTTAATATTTTCAACTAGAATTTGCAAGGAACAAGAATATATATATATATATATATATATATATATATATGTATATCATTTTTGACATAAATGCATAAAATCCGCAGTCTAGAGATTACATAACAAATGTTTTTAAGGCAATTTAAATGGTATCACAAGATAGATGCTTTGCAAATGTTATTTTTTCTCAAGGTCATAGTCCGTAGTTTCCAAAGCCATATTTTTTTCTTGCAAATATATATATATATATATATATATATATATATATATATATATATATATATATGTTTGCAAGAAAAAAATATATATATATTTGCAAGAAAAAAAATATATATATTTGCAAGAAAAAAAAATATATATATATTTGCAAGAAAAAATATATATATATTTGCAAGAAAAAAAATATATATATAGTTGAAAATATTAAATTACTAATGCTATATATATATATTTGCAAGAAAAAAATTTAAAATAAAAAAAATATTGGAAACAGTTAAACATTCTATTATATTATTCTCAACCTACTAAACATAATAGGGAAAGAAAGAAATTTCTATTTCACTCCAGTTTGTTGAAAATTGGGTAAGAAATTTTTTCTTGTTCTTGTAAGAAATTTTTATTTTGCATAAAGATCCGCAGTCTAGTAATCGCAAATATACTGTATGCAGTTTGCACCAACCTATACACCAGGCGCACAGTGGTCTGAACCTGCCATTTAGCTGGACAAAATCCAAATGGAAATTCCGCAGAAAATGTCCCGTTTCGGTAAATGAGAGGTAAGGTAACAGGTAAGAAGAATCACTGTAGGTTTTTGCCTTCTTATCACCACATAATAAAATATGCCCTTGCGAACAACTTTTTTCAACTTTGTATTTCTTTATCGTCGTTCGACACCTCACTATTCGATAGTAAGTTAAAGTGCCCTAAGTCTGGAAGTCCAAAAGTTATCCCTAAATCTGGACAATTGAATTTTCACAGTAAAATCAACAATTAAGAGATTAAATAATTATTAGACTGCGGATTTTATGCATTTATGATAAAAATGGGCAGGTCTAGTTTTGATAGTCAAATAATTTGAAGATTTTAAATGTACTATCCGATTAATTCCAACCTGTTAAACGTATTCAGCAAGAAATTAAATATTTATTCCAACCCAGCTTGTTGCGATTCAGATAGAAAGTTTTTATTTTGCATAAAGATCAGCAGTTTAATAATTATATTATACAGGGTGTTCGACTACAGATGGGAGAAAATTTAAGGGGTGGTTCTTAACGATGATATAAGAAGAAAATGAAGAATAAAAAAATTGCGATTACGGCTTCGTTATTTAACTGTTAACAATTAAAAATCAACAACGCGTCTAACAAAAGTGTACGTTGCGTACGTCAAAGAGTTCAATGTTGTCCAACGACTTGTTAAACATTTTCACCTCACTGGGAAAAATTTATAATTAATGAACTTTACTAAAAAATTAAAATCAAATAATTTATTAATAATTTTCCCCAAATGAGAACCAAGGTATGCATGCATCTGTCACTTGATACGTGTCTGTCGCGTTGTGAATAGCTAAATAACGAAGCTGAAATCACAATTTTTTTATTCTTCATTTTCGTCTTATATCATCGTTAAGAACCAACCCTTAAATTTTCTCCCATCTGTAGTCGAACACCCTGTATATTCTAAGGCCTTAGCTACAAGAAGGTGTGAATATTATTTCATTAAGACATCAATCGAAATTTAAAAATAAATTCCAAATTCATCTGAAAAGAGTATACAAAATAATCTATTTAAGACGAATTCAACGATATACATATAATATTATGACGTTGGAACCATAGATAACGTTGCAATAGTTTTGGCCACCTTTTCGGGCCAAATACTGCACCGTGCAACGACAAAATTACAAAGCTGGTCGGTTGAAATGTGACGGGAATTAGGGACCTGTTGAACGATTGCTTTACTTAAGGCGTTCAAATATTAAAGAGCCAGCCTCATGGCGGCGAACAGTGGTCGGAAAGCGCTAAAACGTGGCCAAAATGCCAAAAATGAATTTCCCGTTAGGCGGATGGGGTTTGCCGTACTGCAGACGTGGGCGCGGTTGGCCCGCGGAACACATGTTGCTGCTTCTCCTCTTCGCTTGGTCGGCCAGTCAGTCCCCACCACGGCCACTCCGACTCTTCCCTTAGCCGCTGGGACTACAGTAATTTCTCAATCGTAGTCCCAACACCCGTGTTATAAACGGACTACGATCAAGTAGCGTGGCTATTTTTTGATTTATGACTGCGTCTACCCTACCGCGCTGAGACTTCAAACGACAAGCCGAACGTAGAGAAGGACAGAATGAAATAGGATCGCGTGGCCGAAGCGTGTCCCCGTCGCCGGCACAGTTTAAAGGCCCGTGCGTCATCACAATAAAACACCAAGACCTTAGCTTCTTTATTTTCGATGATATTATTATGGAACTTTCACCAACATATTCGTGGCATTTCTCTGATTAAAATCATACCAAACACGATATAATTTGGCCAATATTTAGTTTTTATTTTTTTTCACTCGCTGTCTTCTTCCATTCCCTACAGTTACTCCATACCGTCAATGAAACCACTAAATATTGGCCAAATTATATCGTGTTTGGTATGATTTTAATCAGAAAAATGCCAGGAATAAGCCAGTAAAATCTCATAAAAAAATAATGAAAATTAAGTAGTTTGAAAATTCGATTCATGGTGTCAATGTAGTGGTGTTCACACCGATATACCCGAGCCGACATCAAACATTGCCGTCCTGCTGCCCGGCGCAGCGTTGACAGGCGGTGGAATGGGTAGGCACTGGACTACGATTGCAGAGGCGACCGAGGACTACGATTGAGAAATTACTGTATGGCTCAAGAGTCAGAGTGGCCGTGGTGGGGACTGACTGGCCGACCAAGCGAAGAGGAGAAGCAGCAACATGTGTTCCGCGGGCCAACCGCGCCCACGTCTGCCGTACTGGATACTCAGGTAATGACTCTATGGGAAACCCATAGTAAAAAGGTCTTACCATTTTTACCTGCCTTTTACCACCTTACTTAAATGGTGGGAATACAAATATCGCGTTCATTCCTCACGCGGTTTTCGTTCAGTGAACTACGGTGTCTAAGAAATAGTGTCGAGCTTGTAATTTTACGAAAAGTTAATTTTTTTTTGAGTGTGTACGGTGGATGCTGTTCCTGGAAGTAAGTACTATGCATAATCACAAAATTGGATTTATATTAATTAGCGTCTATAATGTATAAAGTCAAAGATAAAATTTGGTGCACAAATTTTAAGAATGGAAACTAAAAGTTGCATACACCCCAATATCCTCCAGATTTGGTTGCTGGGTCTTGTAGTAGATACTTTAATTATTTTGAAAAAAAACAAGCATATTTTCTCGAGAAAGATAGAAGATATAATAAAATTTGTTAAATAAGCATTGTATGGTTCCACTTATAGAATTTTCTTAATTTGTTTAAAAACAAATTTTTTGGGTTACGCATCCGCCATATTGAATCCGCCGTTTTGTTTTTAAAATTTTTGACATCAGATTAATATTCGTCGGCACGAAAAATATGGGAATACTAATTTTCAAGAGAGTCCAATAATTTTTTGGGTTACGCATCCGCCATATTGAATCCGCCATTTGGTTTTTAAAATTTTTGACATCAGATTAATATTCGCCGGCACGAAAAATTTGGAAATACTAATTTTCAAGAGAGTCCAATAATTTTTTGGGTTACGCATCCGCCATATTGAATCCGCCATTTGGTTTTTTCAATTTTTGACATCAGATTAATATTCGCCTGCTCGAAAAATTTGGAAATACTAATTTTCAAGAGAGTTCAATAATTTTTTAGGTTACGCATCCGCCATTTTGTTTTTAAAATTTTTGACATCTCTCAATTTTTATCATCAGCAACCCGAGAAACCAAAGAATATCAATTTTGAACTACATTGGAGTACTTCTTCCTATTTTGTCCACGTTTTAGCGCTTTCCGACCACTGTAGGCTGGATCGAAAAATTTAGTGACATTTTGTTATAACTCTTGAACCATAAGAGATATCGGAATGAAATCTGCACTAAAATTCTTTTAAAAACTAGTCAATTTTAACTGCAGATAAATCAAATTTTTTTCATTTTTCTAAACAATAATTTATAATTAATTTTCATTAATATTTTTTACTAAAATAAAATTTTTTAAGTATAATCTTCCAAACTATTTTTGACTTACTAAATATGTATTTTATATTTACATTTCATGTAATGTTTTATGGAATACGCAAAATATAAATTCGAGAAATCTTTTTATAATCAACGCATACAAAGTGTACCGGGAAGATAAAAACGCCTCACAAGCGTGTCAAAAGATATTACTCATAATAATTTATAATGATTATAAACCATTTTTCAATTTAATTGTTTAAAAATCACGTTATTTCGTATTATTTCATGTATGTGTAATACGTTGATAGAAGATAAAAATATGAACAGAAATATAACAAATATAAAAGATAAGCCAATTAATCTAACCATTACGTTTTAAAATTAAAGTTAACAGATAAACTTTTGGTCAATTTGTTTAGTTTAATTAATTAATAAAGCCGTAGCTTCTGGATATCTGCAGGCATAAAAATTTAGATCAAAATTATTACATTCAACAAAAATTGTCAGATATAAAATGTTATCTAATTAACATACTACTTCAACTGCATAGATGATTAAATTAACAATTGTAGTGCATCAGGATGTAAGGTTATCACCTGCTTCTGCACAGCATAAACGTATCGCGTCTCGATAATCTAAACAGGTCGCTAGAAGAGTCTCTTAATTGTTAACCATGATTCAATGACAGATATACTTACCCAAAAACAGTGATACTCGCTAAAAATACCAACAAACTGTTAGTCAAGTTATATCATTACCGTTCATTATATTTTTAACAATAAAATTAATAGATTCATTATATTGTTGTTAAAAATTACATACTTGTTTTAGGTAGGTATGAACTTTTAATGCAATTCCAAAAATATTCATATTTCGATGGTATTTAATTACTTGCATTACTATATGTGAGTGCTATACGCCAGGTGACGCCTGATAGAAGTTAGCCCCCCACTTGTTGAATTAAACAATTTCAACAGTTGTGCTGAATTGTGCTATATTGTGCTCGAATATTATAACTATAATATGAAAAATAAAATGAAAAATTGAGAAAAACGATTTTTTGAGTAGCCCCCCACTTTTCACTTTTTCAATTTTCTCAATTGTGCTAAGTTGTGCTAAGATTGTGCTAAAGTATTACTTATAAAAAGTTATAAATAAAGAAGTTACTCAATCGTTACAGTAAAAAAAAACGTTTTTTGACTGTAACTTCTTTATTTATAACTTTTTAAAAGTAATACTTTAGTACAATCTTAGCACAACTCAGCACAACTTAGCATATCTGAGTTGAAACAACTCAGATATATGATTATATGCTGTTTGGATAACTGTTTCTTACTTCAATATTAATTAGATGTCAAAAACGTTTTTTGACTGTATCTTCTTTATTTATAACTTTTTTAAAGTAATACTTTAGCACAACTTAGCACAACTTAGCATATTTAAGTTGAAACAACTCAAATATATGATTATATGCTGTTTGGATAACTGTTTTTTACTTAAATGTTAATTAGATGTAAAAAACGTTTTTTGACAGTAACTTCTTTATTTATAACTTTTTTAAAGTAATACTTTAGCACAACTTAGCATATCTGAGTTGAAACAACTCAGATATATGATTATATGCTGTTTGGATAACTGTTTCTTACTTAAATGTTAATTAGATGTCAAACACGTTTTTTGACTGTAACTTTATTTATAACTTTTTTAAAGTAATACTTTAGCACAATCTTAGCACAACTTAGCACAATTGAGAAAATTGATAAAGTGAAAAGTGGGTGGCTACTCAAAAAATCGTTTTTCTCAATTTTTCATTTTATTTTTCATATTACAGTTATAACATTCGAGCACAATATAGCAAAAGTATAGCACAATTCAGCACAACTGTTGAAATTGTTTAATTCAACAAGTGGTGGGCTAACTTCTATCAGGCCCAGGTGATACGTTCCGATTACTTTAAACAATCGTAATTTGTTTGGGCGGATCGGGGCGGATGTGATTTTTGTGGGGTTATGTAGATGAAAGTCTAATGAAAATGATCAAATTTGTCCGACGAGGTCCAATTAGGTCCACTAAGAGATATACCTTGCAAATTTAAAGAAAGTATACAGATTTTATGAATTTCATTAAACATTAATTTTTAATACATTGCGAGCAAACATCCTCAACTAACCCCCAAAGGACTGTTTTTCATTTGCACAAAAGAGGCAGATGAAATATTAAATAGGATAATCAAGACACGTCGATGAAAAGAAGCAATTTTTCGCTGAAAAATACTGCATCCCAAATGTCTATCTTTGTGAATTTATATTAACTATAGTTTTTGTGGACAAACATTAATTCTTTTAGTTTCGATGTTGATGGACATTTAGGAAGCAATAAAAATTTATTAGAAATCAATATGATGGGGTCTGTTCTTCCGTGAAGTGTCACTAAATTTTTCAATCCAGCCCACAGTGCGGCGGTAGTGCGCGAAAAAAATCATGAAGACATCGTTGAAAGGGTAAAAAGTCGATGGAAACAGAATGACGCGAGGTAACAAGATGACTAGGAAGCGAGAAGCCACTCGTACGGAGTAAACTCGAAGGGAAAACGTTGATCTGGACGGCAGATAATGGCCAATCGTTGCAATAAGGAGCGTATAACTCCGGCGAGGGAACGAAAAACTATGGGACAAGAAACTAAAATCGTCGATGCAGCCGTCCAGTTCGCATCCGTTCCTCCTAAATGCATCGACTACGCTTACAGTGTTACGATAAAGATATAAAATATAATTATGATCGGCGTTCGATCCTTTAATGGTAGCACGCTAATTTTGTGTACACCGTTCGCCGAGATCCGTTAACATCGTGAATTAGACGCACAATGTTGCTGGAAACCGCGAACGGTATTAAACCACGTTCGCGTATCGATCGAACCGATCCCGAAGAAAAAGAATACGAAACACGAAATATTAATCTGCCGGCAATTGCACGCCGTACAAATACTTTCCCCTCATCACGACCATATAATCTCAACCGGTTATTAAAAGTAAATATCGCATAATTCCCCGACGAAATACATGGTAGGTCTTCTTGGGAGATATCATCGAACTACTGCGATTCGTAGGATTTGTAGTAATACCACTGGTACTTGCTGTACCCCATCCTATCGTATAAATTGCTTATAATATAATGTTGATTACATCGGAGACTCTTAACAAGATGTCTTTTTCACGCCGGTTTTTAACCTGGTTTACAACGGGAGAAATTTAGGATTTTCGCCTCCGGTACATTGCAGAACGAGTTTGCATTTGCATAATCTATAGATTTCAAAATACCCCGTTCGAAGATATCGTAACGATAGGATGGACCGAGTGGGGATACCAACATGGCCGGCCTCCCGAAAGGAAAAGGCGTGTGTCGGAGGATTTAGAATTATAGATCAATGTAAATTAATGTACAGGGTGTTTAAAAATTATATGTCACGGCCACCATAGCGTGATTCTACACCTACGATTTATTAGGCTGAAATTTGGCGTTAGAGAGATAGTCCAGTCGGTAGGTCGGAAAAAAGGCGTCTACCTGGAAAGTATTCCGAACTCAATGAAATTTTGACACGTCATTTAGGGGTACTCTGGGGTGTCGTATCTGAGTTTTCGACCTCGAGGACCCTGTGCTAACTTAGGGAGGGGGTAAAACCCACGATTTTTATTACCATGTGTTTGTTTGTCACCTATTACTAAAAAATTATGGGTTCTAAGAATTTTCTGTTTTCATTTTTGGAAAGAGCATTAAATTTCCTTCAAATTCCACTGTTCAATTGTAATTTTCGGCCCAATAGGCACCGAGAGACAGGCGTTCAAAATTAGGAAATTAATTGGCAACTGACGAATATAGGAGAAGACGGAGCAAATTATATTGTCCAATAACAAAAATGTTTCCATATAATTATTGGGTGTATCTTATACAGTTTTTGGCGCTGATTTAGAATATGACCTTAATTTTTCTCCTACACGCCCAGTTTTTGAGAAATTTGAGTTTGAAAAAAAAACGTGTTTTTCGACTTTGAACAAATATTTTTATGTTATTATATAAGATATTTTATTGTTCTTCGCAGCAAAAGATTGTCTAGACTTTCCCGAATCCAGCGATATGTAATAGTAATATGTTAAGATTGTTTAAACATGTTTAAACCGCCAGTGATGCTCACCACTAGAAAAGGCGTTGGCCGGGCCGTATCCCGTAGGACGACCGATTTAGTGGTAAGCGTCACTGATGGTTTAAACATGTTTAAACAATCTTAACATATTACTACTACAGTAATTTCTCAATCGTAGTCCTCGGTCGCCTCTGCAATCGTAGTCCAGTGCCTACCCATTCCATCGCCTGTCAACGCTGCGCCGGGCAGCAGGACGGCGATGTATGATGTCGGCTCGGGTATATCGGTGTGAACACCACTACATTGACTCGAGTGAATCGAATTTTCAAACTACTTAATTTTCATTATTTTTTTATGAGATTTTACTGGCTTATTCCTGGCATTTTTCTGATTAAAATCATACCAAACACGATATAATTTGGCCAATATTTAGTGGTTCAATCGACGATGAAAGCTTTACTTACAAGAAGGACAGCGTGTTTGATCTATGCCGGCGACGGTGACTGTTCGCGTCTCTTTCTTTCCAATACGCTCTTCTTCGTTGCGTTCGAAACTTTCATCGTCGATTAAACCACTAAATATTGGCCAAATTATATCGTGTTTGGTATGATTTTAATCAGAGAAATGCTACGAATATGTTGGTGAAAGTTCCATAATGATATCATCGAAAATAAAGAAGCTAAGGTCTTGTTGTTTTATTGTGATGACGCACGGGCCTTTAAACTGTGCCGGCGCGGCGACGAGGACACGCTTCGGCCACGCGATCCTATTTCATTCTGTCCTTCTGTAGACTGTAGACGCAGTCATAAATCAAAAAATAGCCACCCTACTTGATCGTAGTCCGTTCATAACACGGGTGTTGGGACTACGATTGAGAAATTACTGTAATCAGCTCTAAGTTACAGCGGGGCACATCGATTGCATCATTCATCATTCTGATCGCGATGTTACTTTTTTAGAAAACGTTAACGAAAAATTTGATACCATAGAAACGGACATACGCACGCACGCACGCGCGCGCGCGCGCGCACACACACACACACACCGACATTTTGATAAAAATAGTCTAAAATGTCTCCAATGACCATGAAACGTGAAGATCTGCTAAAAATTCAATTTTCGATTTTCGGGGTAATTACAATAACTTCCCTATAAATCGTGAAGTTAAAAATGATAAGAAATACGACATCATTTTTTGAGAGAACGGTTGAGATACGACTCATGGTTTTTTTCACAAAGTTGATCCTTATGACCAGTAGAACACGATTAAACAAAAAAATTTTTTGACCTTGATTTTCAAGGTCAAAGTCAATTTTGCGGGGAGTTTTTTATGTCAATTTTCACTAAATCGTAGGTGCAGAATCACGCTATAGTGGCCGTGACATATAATTTTTAGACACCCTGTACATAAGTGTAAATATTTGTAATAAATAATATAACTAATTATGCAATAGAGATTTGCACATAGTGTTTTTTGGTCTTATACTTATTCATAATGAAAGAAAAGATGAGAAGTTGAGGGAAATTGTATTTAGGTGAATATGCGAAATCAGTTCCTAAATCAAACACATCTCCAATACCGTGAGGCGATGAAGAGGGGCACCTACAACATCTGGTGTCCCAAGGCACCGACGAGATACTGTTAAAGACTGCCAGCCTTACGGGACTACGTGTCCCGCGAAAATGTCGGTATTTTGTTACGCCCTCTGGGATTTATTCTGGCTCCAGCCAGAAAAACAAAAAGCCTCCGACGACATTTCGTTAGTGCAGAAGACCACTGAAGATATTATTATTAAATATCGCATTCTCCGCCATATTTTAGACGATGTTTTGGCACTATTTTGATACTATTCTCGTCGGTGGAGTAACTTTTAGTGATGTGGTCTTTCAGGTCACTGTAATTTCCACCGTTACCACCTCGCCCATTGCGCCCATTTATCGGACCGCGGAAAATCACAGGGGCTGGCAGTCTTTAACAGTATCTCGTCGGTGCCCAAGGTGTGGGAGTTTTCTATCTCCCACATCCTTTAATAATAAAAAAAAGGATGGAACAAGGCGGATTGGATCGTTCTCTGTTTGATAGTACATACCTGGTCTTTCATTGAGAAGTGTTATTTTATATGTGATAATTTTTCGCGATCGTAAATTGTCTTATAATAGAAATTGATGTTATCGGCGCACAGGTTCGATCATGATTCAACAAACATAATTTGAAATGGTAACAAACGTTGATTCGGGTTTGAATCTATTTCCGTTTGAGCTATTCGAATGTTTTGAATAATAGATGAAAAGAAAAGGAAGGATGGTGTTTCGTCCCAAATTATGTTTGTTGAATCATGATCGAACCTGTGCGCCAATAACATCAATTTCTATTGTTATTTTATATTATAGAGAAATGCTATTTTTTACAGTTGTTCAGAGCACATCCTTTATTTATATCATAAAATTTTATATAAATATAAAATATTATTACATGAAATATTCTTCTCACGATACTCATTCTCCATTCGCAGATATTTTATATTATTATTATAATTTTAACATAATTATTTTAATAATTATTATTATGTTTACTTCATATATACGTTAGTTTTTATTTTAAAAGATAAATTTTTAATTTAAAGTCACTAAAGAAATCATAATATTGAAACTTTATGCACGATCATACCCATAATTATGTTCGTTTCTGGGAATAAAAGATACGAAAATGATAAAACTACAATTGCCGAAATATTAAGTATAATAGTGATGAAAATGTTATTTGTTTTTTATTATTCCGTGTTCTACTTTATTATTTTGTATGGAGAAATACCATAAACAGCTTCAATTTTCAATGCTTACCAGCACGTTTCTTTTACTTTATTCCGATATAATCCTTGACTGCGTGTAAAGCGATAGTAATAATTCATGATTGTAATTATATATTCGTTAGGTTAATGTGGTACCATGATAATATATTACTTATAGTGGACCAGTACAAGGTTGCGAATCCCGGTCACGTATTCGTAATTTGCTGAGTAATTGATAAATTATTTCTTTGTTACTTGAAAAATGTCTTGTCTTTATTTGAAAATCATTTTTCTCGGCAAATTAATTTTACTTAAACACTAGTGTAAGTTGAAAATGATTAAGCTTTAGGATACCATTAATTAACGAACACTTTTAGAGAGAATGTTATTTATATAATGTCCGCTGCTGCCAGAATTATCTGATCAGAAATTGTTTTCAATAAGCATTTCGTGCACGCATGCGTTTTTAACCTTGTGTGATCCATACTCGCACGACGAAGTTTAAATTTATATTCTATAAAATGAAGTATACAAACGTTTATGGTAAAGCAACGCCTTCAAACTTAAACCATTAATTATACCTAACTTCTAACGTTATACATTATTATTTATTATTAATTGTATACGAGTTTTTATAAATATGTTACAACATCAAGTTCGAATACAATTGTACTTATGCATTATCTCATAATACCCAATAACATTCATTAAAATATACGAAAAAGTATTTCAAGATTAATAATATTCCAAATTTGAAATTAGAATAGATAATATAAAATATTTTTCTGTTTGTTAGCAAAAATGTACGGAATTTGTATACTACTTTGAATTATTTATTTTCCAACGATTACCAGTTTGAATATTTTTGGAAATTTATGATAATAATTTAGCCATGAACATTGTAAATGACTAAGTAAGTACGATAAAAACAAACAATGATAAACACACCACACGACTACTTTGTGCATACACCATAGAAAAAGTTCCTAAAAAACCGTTGTACTATACTATCATTTAATATTTCCTCTCTGTTGAGTGATTCAGTGATTTCAACTTATTTCCCAGTTTTATCTTTATTTCGAGTGATCACGTGTAAACATCTAGAATCAATTAAAAGATTTAGCATAATCAGAAAAAAGAAACTCCAGCATGTAATTAAAAATAGTTAGATACATTTGATTTCCATAAATTAAAATACATATACTGAAACACGATCATTAAGGAGAATATTACGAGTAGGGAACACGCATTTATTCAATGAAATTGTTTCATTTTTTCAAAGAATATTTTTTAATTAGAGTTGATGTATACAGAGTGTCCCGCGTAACTATCGCCACAATTTTTCGAGCACTTCCGGTAGCGAGATAATTTTTCCATGATTTTACCTTTATTGTATACTATAACTTGCGTTATTTTTGTTTTTATTTTACTCTATATCTAAATTTTGCATTTTCAAATAATCACTTATGAATAATTAAGTTATCTATTCTAAATTATTTTGTAATTAATTCTCAATTCCTAATTAATTCATGGTATATTTCATTGTTAAATTCTGTTAACAATTTTATGGCGGAAGGTGTTGTATACCAACGATAAGATTCTCTCTAGCATTAGTAATAACTCATGTAATCTAAACGTTTCAGTTCGTCTCTCTATCTTCAGTTCGACATTCCATCTACAATTACTCATCTTTGAACCTTAACCCCATGATTCATCCCTTACTGACCATTAGACCTAAAACAACCCCCACTTTACAGAACCCAAAACCTATATTTCCCGCTGATTTCTTCCTCTCGGGGCATTCTTTTCTCAGTCTTCATTCGCTTCCGATCAGTCTCTTACCGAGTCTTGTCTAGACTACTAAGATCTTTCGTATATCGTCCGTAGTTTGTATTTCGTTTAGAAATTGTACTTAATAAATATACTTATATTGAGTATCCGGAATACAACACTTACCAGAAAACAAAATATCATCGCCCGACACGAGTTGCTGCCAGTGGCGCTCTTCCACTAACATAAATTAAAAACGTCAACGTTGCTAACTTGGAAAGATGGTTCCTCAAGATAAAAGTCTGCTCTATCGCGTGGTATATTTTGTGGAGGTTTTAGGTCTTAAAACACGTGCCAAATCCCTTCTCTCAGCTTCTGTTTTGAGAGATCCAATACACTGGTGGACATAATTATAAGACACCCTGAAAATTATTGGTTTACGTACTTAGTAATGTAGTTATATTAAAATACATTTCGGCAAAAGAAAATGGTTTATTTTTTAATAACATCTTCGTAAATTTTGCGAAAAATAGTAAAACATATCTAATTTATTCGAAAATAATACAGTTTCGATTGGACATAATTATAAGACATTAACGTTAGTCGACTACAGACAGTCGTTGAATCTAAATGTATTCGTGTGTTTCGTACTGTGAATTCTGTATTATAGTGATTTTGTTAGTATAAAATAGAAAAACATTAAAACTAAAAACGTGCCACGTGGTAAAGTTCTAACTGAAGAGGAAAAAATAGAAATCTTTCAAAGAAGAGCAAAAGGGGAGAATTTAAAACAAATTTCACTAAAAATGAAAAGAAGTAGGTGTGTAATTCGTAATTTTTTAAATAATCCAAAAAATTACGGAAAAAAGAAGAGATCTGGAAGACAATCATTCCTTACTTCAAGAGATAAAAGAGCAGTTTTAAGGTGTGCATCAAATTCAGCTCTTACACCTAGGCAAATTTTAGTAGAATGTGGCTTAGATGTATTTGAAAAAACTGTAAAAAGAGTTATACAAAAGGCACAGCATCTGAAACGAAAAAAATTTGCTGTTAAACCACCTTTGTCGATAGTACACAAACAGCGTCGACTGGATTTTGCTCTTAATCATCTGCAGTGGAAGAAAAAATGGCGGAAAGTGCTTTTTACTGATGAAAAGAAAATGAATTTAGATGGACCTGATGGTTGGAAATATTATTTTCACGATCTACGAAAAGAAACAAGAATTTTAAGTCGCCGTCAATGTGTATAATGGGAAAACCGAAATCAAATTCATTGATGGCAGAATGAAAGCTACTGGTTATTTAAAACTGATACGAGAACAGATTCCAAATCATGCTGGAAGAGTGGCTGGAGAAAATTTCATATTCCAGCAGGACAATGCAGCTGTTCATACAGCTAAAGTTGTAAAAAATTATTTTCAATCTGAAAATATATCAATTCTAGATTGGCCAGCACGGTCTCCGGACCTCAATATTATAGAAAATGTGTGGAGTCAGTTGAGTAGAAGAGTATACGAAGGTGGCAAACAATATAATTGTCTTAATGATTTGAAAGTAGCAATTTTGAAAGGTTGGGAAGACTTAGATCAAAAGTATATAAAACACTTATTTAAAATTCTACCGAAACGAATGATCGAAGTAGTTCATAATAAAGGAGGCTCTACTCATTATTAACATTTCAAAATGTGTATAAATTTTCAGAAATTTTGTACATTTTCTTTTTCTTTTAAGCAGTGTCTTATAATTATGTCCAATCGAAACTGTATTATTTTCGAATAAATTAGAAATGTTTTACTATTTTTCGCAAAATTTACGAAGATGTTATTAAAAAATAAACCATTTTCTTTTGACGAAATGTATTTTAATATAACTACATTACTAAGTACGTACACCAATAATTTTCAGGGTGTCTTATAATTATGTCCACCAGTGTATCAATAGTCAATGCATCGCCTATTTGTTTTTTCCCTAATAAACTTTGAACTCTAAAGGGTATAGCCGGATAAGATAGTCAACAATGCCCTTGAACCGAATTTTATCGACGATGTGCCATTCGATAGAGCACCACGAAAAAACATACTGTGCAAAGTTTCAACCCTGTATCTAGATCCGAAGGGTAGTTATGGGGTAAAATCGAAAAATCAGTTTTTGGCCTATTTTCCCCAGATAATGATGTTTAGAAATTCTGAAAAAAATGTGACACCGAGCCAACCGAGCTGTTGGGAACCTGTTTAATACTTTCAGATATAATAGACTGACATAATAAAAATACTAATCAAGCCGATTTCATTGTTTAAATATTTTTGAGAAATGTTAACGGTTTATCAGTGCCTGATAGACTTACAGAACAAATATAACCTAATAATTTTAAGGTTAGCTTAGTTCTTCGCGGAGAAAACGTCGAAAAAATCGGTTTTTATTTTTTTGTGAGTCGTTTCTAATGCTTCTTCCGAAAGAAGGTCTGTATGTAAATCGAAACTTTCAATTACTATTTTCTTGAATACTAATTTTTACATACACATTTCTTATTTACCAACTGATGATTTTATCGGATAATTAGAGTGGAATCGAACTATGATTATTTTGGTTCGTGTCCATTGCATGCTGCACGGTGTCGGACGTAGCATTCGCCGAGGGTTAGCGTTGGATAACTTCGAGTGTAGCAGTTTGTGGCAGGAAAAACTTGTGGGAAATTGAAGTATAATGTCTACTAATTACGAAAAAACAAAAACTACAGGATGTTTTGGACCCTTCTTGAAATATCTCTATTTAAAGGAGGAAAAGGTGACAAAAATGATTTCCCCTGTATTATTTACTAGCATAATACATATAAGTGACTTACAAATTTTGAAATTTCAGTCACGTTAGTTGTACTTTAAGCTATATCCCATAAGACATAATTCATAAAATTCTTTTTCCTGTTACCATGAAAGTAAGTAACGGTTCGGATTTATAAACTGCTTGATATAGCATTTTCTTGAGAGGAGAAACGTTTGCAACTAATCCCCTACTAAATTATTTGAATTTTCTATTGATAAACATGATAATTTAGATGTTAAAACATAGTTTCAACATAGAATCCTGTGGATATTAGATAATGAATTTTTAGATTTTTGTCCACAGGGTACCGCACTGTGTAACGTGCCGAACAAGCGCGTAATAATTATTAGCGCGATAATTCCCTCCTAATTACCCGCAGCGATATCTATCATGCGAGCCGCAGGAGCTGGCATTGTGATTGCGTATATCGAGTAAAAATACAAACCCGTAAGAAGCTCATTAACGTCGATTACTAATTGGAAGTATTCGTTTATCTCACTGTTCCTGCGATCCAGCCGCAACCTAACATTCTGAAAGGAAGGAAACCACCGGATTCCCGGAGTGGTTCGGTTTCGCTCGGCATTCCAGCTGGTCCATGGGTGAAAAAACGATGAAAAAGGTTGGCGCGCGTACGATGCTGCCGCGACGCGACGTCACGAAAAAGACGAGTTGTCATTACCTCTGTGGCGGAGCTGCGGAGCCTGCTCCGCAGTTTCCTGCGAGCGGTGATGAACATTCTTCGGGGTGCTCGTAGGACGCCACAATCGAGGAAGCGGGTCCGCGCGCACCCGGCTCGCAGGCTGTAACAACGAGGAACAATCGTCTCGTTAATCCGCGTTTACGCAAGAACGTAATTATTCCTTCGACACTTCGTCGAGCTGGCCCATTCTTCCAGCGAAGCTGACGTCGTTAAGCCAGACGGTCCGCCGCGCGCCACGATGCTTCTGCTTCGGCCGGCCTGGCCGAGAATAATTCATTTGACTCTGTATCGCTTGGTAGTCTGTAGCAGCCTACTACAGGCTACAGCTTACAGCTAGTGTTGGGTCTTCAAGCCGCCAAGCACGTTCTAGTCTACGCTACGGTTGGCTCGAATCAGGCATATCGGTCCGCATCTGCTCGAACGGTTTAGGGTCGATTCATACATCTCCGATATCGGAGACCGACAAAATATTCTTACCCAGGTTTAAATGAGACCGTCCACAACCGGAAAACTGAGTCCGATTTTCCTCCGATACTTTTCCTTCGAGTCGAACAGGCCATAACTAACAAATAAGAAGTTTCTATCCCTCCTCAGGTGAACTATCGGTAGCTCTCCTTTACAACATCATGATAATGAGAAACATTCTTACTCAAGTTGCCTCAAAAATCGGCCGGATATGCATGGATACCGAAAAACGCCGGCCGGATATGTATGAATCGACCCTAAAAGGGGTACGGTCACCCATGGATATTACTAGAATATTACTAGAAAAGCAAGTAAAAACAGTGTTTGCGAGAAACGGCTTTTCGTCCTCATACGAGCATATTTTGAGCTGAGTGAGGGCTCATTGTACAGAGGAAGGTTGATCCCGCTTCGCCCTGGTCATGATATAACGAGATTATGTTTATATTTAATAATATGAGCGTCCAAAGTAGAGGAAAAAAATCGAGACGACCACCCTGAGGTTCCCATGTATTTTTCTAATGCAAAACGATTTTTCTGAATTAAATCATGACCAGGGCGAAGCGGGATCAACCTTCCTCTTTACAATGAGCCGTCACTCAGCTCAAAATATGCTCGTATAAGGACGAAAAGCCGTTTCCCGTGATTGCATTCAACTTCCCCATATTTCGTTCATACAGACATAGTCTAGAGCAAGTCTAGTACCAATTTTAGTTTAGTTGGTTTAGAAGAGATGGCGCCTTGTCAGGAGAACTTGTCAGCGGAGATTCGTAACAACAAAAATATAAAGGGCTTGAAGCCACTCGGATCCATTAATAGCAATAAAGATATTGACAAAAAGAAAAGAACTTGTAATGATAGCGAAACTTATTGTTAGTTTAATTAGCGTTAGATTGATACAAATGTATATTCATCACTGTTGCCAAACTGTTTTTCAGCGTGGAGGTTGGTTACACTGATAAATATCCTAGAATCCATGGGTGACCGTACCCCCTTAAGGGGGTAGGGTACCCACGTGACCATGGTATTTTTCATTGTGACCAACCCCCGCGCGAAAAACCAATTTTGCAACAGTGATGAACATACATTTGCATCAATCTAACGCTTCAATTTCGCTATAATTACAGGTTTTTTACTTTTAATCATTATCCTTATTGCTATTAATGGATTCGAGTGGCTTCATGCCCTTTACACTTTTGTTGTTACGAATCTACGCTGATAGTTCACTTGAGTTCACCTGACTAAGCGCCATCTTGTCTAAGTAGCTGAACTAAAATGGCTTCTACTCATCCTTCATGAAGGGAATCTGGAGAACAATTGAATGCGATCACGCGGGAACGTTTCACGTCCTCATACGATTATATTTTGAGCTTAGTGAAGGCTCATTCGAAAGAGAAAAGTTATACGCAGTGCGGTCTTCTCGATTTTTTCGCGAGAAAAATCTTTTTGTCCACGAAAAATACATTAGAATCTCCGGAATTTTTCTTCACTTTTTTCGCCTACTTTGGGCACTCGTATTACTTCATATAAACATTATCTAACAAAAACAGGAGAAGACCGCACTGCGTGCAACCTTTCTCTTTCGAATGAGCCCTCACTCAGCTTAGAATATAATCGTATGAGGACATGAAGTATTCCCGCGTAACCCCTGTTTTGGCCCAAAATCTAGTTATCCAGATAGCCAAGCGAACCTCAGGCAGAAATCGAGCACGGCGCACAGTGGTCCCAAATCCCGAAAAAGCGGCCAAAACCTCTAAACGTACTTTAATGCTCTCACAAATTCGTACTCGGGGGTTTTCGGGGTCGCTGACTACGAATATGAAATTGAAATTCCAAAAAACAAAATGGCGGATCCAATATGGCGGAGATGTGCATTAAAAAATGATTAGGCCTGCTTAGAAAATTATCTTTTTGGGGTTTTCGGGGTTGCTGATTACGAATATGAAGTTGAAAATTTGAAAAACAATATGGCCGATTAAAATTTAGACAACAGTCCGCATTAAATGTATTTTGAATGGTTGATAGGTAAATATGTATAAATGACAAAGAAAATTGCACTTTGTATATCAACAATGAATATAATTGTAAATTATTTACATAATATTTATTCGTCCGAATCGTCTTCGATATGCGATCCTTCTTCGGAACCATCTTCTTTCTGTGAAAAAGTTTACAAAGTTTACCCTCGTATGAGCAAACGGGCAGCTACGGGCAGCTGAGCTTTATAAATTTTAAAGATAAATGTATTATTAACACGTCAGAAAAGGAATTAGGGTGGCACGACGTGGAACTTTTAACTTATGTCTACGTTTCTACAATACGCGCATCAAGTTTTACCTTCTACGTTCTCCAAAGAATATTGCCATCGTGTAACGTAATGACTAAAAATTTTGGAGATACAAAAACAGATAAACATTCTACTTACTTCCAGGAACAGCATCCATTTCGTAGAATTGAAATTGATGCACTATTTTAAAAGTTATGCACTTTAGAAGGGGGCGTTCAATTTCCTACTAATGCGCGCGACAATTGCTCATCAAACGAAGGCTAACTTTGAACTGATTACAGAACCATACCATAAACTTTTTACCTTTTTCCTTGCTGGCATTGAGTGGTCATATTGTCACTGTATCCAACCCTAAACTTACAAACCCCTAGGAGGAAGTTCATTTTTTAGGTTTTGGCCGCTTTTTCGGGATTTGGGACCACTGTGCGGCGTGCCGAGGTCAGGTATCGGGATTTTTACGGGCTTGAACGTCGCTTGGATGTGCTCAAGGCACACGATGCCTCGAGTCTGACCCAGGCACTTATGACTGTGAGGGCTCGTAACGTTCCCTCGGCAGAAACGCGGCACAAGCTGCCCTCGGCCCGTCTTTGTGCAATCATCATTCCTACCATGGCAGAAACGAGGACCAACGGGCCGAGGGCAGCTTGTGCCAGGTTTGGGCCGAGGGAATGTTACGTGTATGTTATGTACAATACTTTATTTCCTTTGTACAATATCTGGTTATATGCAGACTTAACCTTATATAACTAATTCAAGAACCAACGGACTGGCGCGGTATAACTATTAGACGCGGTGACAATGTGTAGTTGTCCAAGTGACAAATTAAGGAATCTGGCTATCGGCGCGTGACGTATCTGTTTTGAGATCTTCTCGTGAGGAAGTCTTTTTCGAATCTGCCTTTCTGTCCCGAGGTCCGCTTGTTGGTCACCTCGGCGGTGACGCGAAAAATCTGAACTTGGGTCCGTTATGGGGGAAAAGTCTTCCTTATTCGCTGTTTAACTTGAGGGAGAAGGATCCTTCGGTACAGCCCTCGCCGGTGGAGGAGGAAGTCTCCACCCTCAAGTTAAACCAGGGAAATCGTGACGATTAACAGGACCCCGGGACAGCCCGAGTAATTTTTTGGCCCGAAGAGGCCCGTGACGAATTTATTACCCCTTGACCTGAGTCCGTTGACGCAGGACAAGGGGCGCGCGCACGTGTGGCACAAGATTTACGATCCCGTGCCTGGTCGACGCTTGCGAGGACAATAAGGCCCGCTGTATCCGAATCTGGGATCCTTAAGTACCTCGAGGATGGTACGCGGAACGAGGATTTCCCAGATCGACTGTCTAGCCACTTTCCCATTGCCATCAGCTAAAACCCTCGAGTGCCTTGTTTATGGTCACTCGAGAATTAGCATTCTTCTACGTTTCGAAGGACGACAAAAAATGGGATAGGGGCATGATTTATTACGAGACCGAGGAAGATATCCGCAGATCTCTGTACGCGGGATCGAACATGCTCCCCCCGTTGAACTATACGCTTAGTTCAATAGGAGGACTGGCGGTGTCGATTGACGAGTTACACTAATGAACTATAATGAAAGCGCGAATAATAAAAATAGAAAATACAAAATAATATATTGAATTAACGCGAGAAATGCAATAGAACGCAATTTTAAGAATAAACGTTATAAGAATATAAATATAACCGGAGTAAAAAGAAAAAATGAATCATAGAAACGCATATATCCTACATCCTATATATATTCTAACAGTGATATAAACTACGTGGTTGAAACTACGATTTGCATACTAATGTCCGAACGAGTGGTAATTCAAAGAAATAAAACAGGAGTAAGGATTAATCTTAATGTTAAAGAGTCGATTTGTATAAAGAGGAACCGAATTCAAATAGTTTTAACATTTGGGGGTTTCGTGCGCAATCGGAAGGGGTGCGAGTTGTTTTACATTTCTTTTATATACCCCATTACTGGTTTTAACCGTAACTGCTCGGATGATGTTGTCGCTGCCGGGGTGGATCTCCAAGATTCGTCCAAGGTTCCACTGGAGTGGAGGCAGGTGATCGTCCTTCATAATGACAACCGTGCCCTCCTTGATCTCGTGGGCTCCTTTTGTCCACTTGGCTCGAACATGTAACTGGTGGATGTATTCCTTTGACCACCTGGTCCAAAAGTCCTGCTTCACCTTTTGGATGTGCTGCCAATTTGACAGCCGATTGCTCGGACTCGCGGTGAAGTCGGCTTCGGGTAAACTCGTTATCGCGGTGCCAATAAGGAAGTGGCCAGGAGTTAATGGTACAGGATCATTTGGATCGGATGAAAGAGGAGTCAATGGTCGGGAATTTAGGATACCCTCGATTTCGGTTACGAATGTGACAAATTGCTCGTACGTGAAAAGTTCATCCCCGACAACACGTTTAAAATGATATTTAAACGACTTCACAGCTGCTTCCCAGAGTCCCCCGAAGTGAGGAGACAAGGCCGGCATAAAATGCCACGATATCCTTTTATCAGTGATAAATCGATTAACCTTCTCATCTTCCCGGAGAACTCTGTGAAGTTCGTTCAATTCATTGTCGGCACCGACGAAATTCGTGCCATTATCTGAATATATGTTCTTGCAGATACCCCTTCGTGCTATGAATCTTTTCAAGGCGGCTAAAAAAGCCTCCGTGGTCAGGTCACCCACCACTTCTAAATGAACCGCCTTAGACGAAAAACAGATAAATACGGCAACGTAAACCTTGACGCGCGTCCGATTTCGATAACGACGTTCTTTGATATAAAACGGTCCGCAATAATCTGTTCCGATGTTTGAAAACGGCCTAGATTCAGCAATTCGGGTTGTAGGCAAATTACCCATCAGGTAGTTTGTCGTTGGTGGACTGAATCTAAAGCATTTTACACAGCTTCGGATTATCTTTCTGGTAGAGTTTTTGCCATCGATTGGCCAGTATGTTTGTCGGATGTTGTATAATGTGGAAGTTAGACCAGAATGACAATTTCGAATGTGTGTATCGCGAATTATTAGATCTGTAATATGGTTGCCTTTTGGCAGAAGTATCGGATGTTTTTTATCGAATTCAAGATTGGAATATTGCAATCGACCGCCTACGCGAAGTATACCCTTTTCGTCTATGAACGGGTTTAATGCTAGTAATTTGCTTTTAACGTTCAGACCGGATTTTGATTTAAGAGCTGCAATCTCTTCGGAAAAAGCAGATGATTGCGTTAAAATAATTATTTTGTCGTTGGCGAGTTCCAGTTCCTGTATAGAAATGGGACCGGTCTTGCGATTTTTCGGATGAAATCGTAAACAATATGAAATAATTCTACGTAGACGGTTTATGCAAGAATATCTATGTAACAAATCGAATGGCTGCGCATTAATGACTGTAAAACATTGTATGTTACGCATTTCAGGCGTTTCTGAAGGAGGCTCGAAGCTGGATGCTGGCCATACCGATTCGTCGTTTGCGAGCCAATCTGGACCGTTGCGCCAGATTCTGCTGTTTGTTAAATTCTTGGGAGTTGTGCCGCGTGATAGTAAATCCGCAGGATTATCGGATGACCGAATGTGTCGCCATGCTTGCACGTTTGTTTTTGTTTGGACCTCTGTAACCCGATTGGCTACAAAGGTCTTTAATAGGTTTGGTTGCTTATGCAACCAATGGAGGACAATGGTAGAGTCGGTCCACAAAATCGTGTCGTGTATTTGGTGGTTCAGACTCCTCGTGATCGAAACATATAATGACGCGAGTAAAACTGCTCCACAAAGCTCCAGACGAGCTAAACTAATAGTTTTTAAGGGTGCAACGCGTGACCTTGCACAAAGAAGTCGTACCTTTATATTCCCCGATGCGTCAAGGGACCGAATATATATACAAGCTCCGTACGCGCGCTCGCTAGCATCGCAAAAACCATGAAGCTCTAATCGTTGGACCGATGCTTGAGATACGTGACGCTCGAATTTTAAATTTTCCAGTAGGCTGAGTTGGTCTTGATAGTTGGACCATTCAGTCTGGATATTCATAGGTAGTGATTCATCCCAATCGACCTTTAATTGCCATAACTGTTGCATTAATAGTTTGGCAGTCACGGTGACTGGACCGAGTAGACCTAAAGGGTCGAAAATCTTCGCGATTGTCGAAAGAATTGTCCGTTTCGTGTATGTGTTTCGCGGAGTAATGTGAACGTGGTAATTTATCGAATCGTCTTTAGGATCCCAACCAATACCTAAAGTTTTTACCGTTGAATCGCCGAAGAGTTTCGGATGTATATCTTCTTCGGAAAGTCCGGATAAGAGATTTGGGTCGTTGGATACCCATTGGCGAATCCTTAAACCTCCTCGTTTCAATAAACTAATAACTTCATCTCGAAGTTTTAGCGCGTCGTAGTAGTTATCGGTACCGGTTAGAAGATCGTCAACGTATACGTCCTTGGAAATAACCTCGGACGCCTTTGGAAAGTGTGCGAGTTCGTCTGCCGCTAATTGTTGTAGGCATCGAATGGCTAGATAAGGCGCAGAAGATAAACCGAATGTTACAGTATTTAGTTCGAATGTTGTTATTTCATTGTTGGTATTTCTCCAAAGAATCCTCTGATATTGACGATCTTCCGGACGGATGAGAAATTGGCGGTACATTTTTTCAATGTCGCCTGTTATTACGTAGGTGTGCATTCGAAACCGATTCAACAAAGTAAAAATATCGTCTTGTATCGTCGGTCCTGTGTATAACGAGTCATTTAATGAAATCCCGGTATTTGATTTAGCCGAACCATCGAATACAACTCGACATTTTGTGGTCGAGCTGGAGGGTTTGATGACGGCGTGATGAGGCAAATAATAACCGAGTGTATTGTCTATATTGTTTGCCTGACTCATATGACCTAATTCTATATACTCGTTCATGATTCTTGTATATTCGGTCTTGAGTTCCGGGTCGCGAGAAAGTTTTCGTTCCAACGATATAAAACGATTCAGAGCGCGCGTATGGGATTCGCCTATTAGCTGCTTCTTCTCATTGAACGGAAGCGCTAGTACATATCGACCAGACTCTAATCGTCTGACCGTTCGTTTAAAATGGGATTCGCATTCTTTTTCCGAAGGTGAAAAATACGAATGATGCGGTCCCTCTTCAATTTCCCAAAATTTTTTCATGTCGAATTCCACGTTCGTAAACAAAGTTTTATGCGAGTCGCGAGTGGATAACACCGGAGCACTCCCCCCGATGATCCAACCGAATTGTGTCTTCTGCAGGATCAAATCGGACTGGTGTTTGTAACCAATCTCGATCTGACCTATGCTAAGACACGCTAGAGTGGTCCCGGTACCGATCAACATATCCACATGTGATGGTCTGTGAAAATGAGGATCAGCAAGCTGTATATTTGTCGGAATGTGTAATTTGGACTTGTTGATTTGACGATCGGGTAACTGATTAGATATGCGTGGAATAATGAAAAAATTGAGGTTGCGGCCGAACCCATTAATGCGTGACTTTATTTTTACTTGCAGTGTTTTGTTCGTAACCGTGTTTAGCTCGTTTAACACCTCGATGTTTACACGTTGTTCCTGAGTGTTCAAATTTAATTTTTTGGCGAATGCTTCTGTGACAAAGTTTGCATTTGAACACGTATCGAGTAGCGCACGACACTCGAGTGGTCGATTGTTAGAATCGAAGGCGTGCACAATTGCTGTCGTCATAAGATCGTGTGTGGAACCGTCTGTTATTAGCGAAGTGAATTGATGGAACTTGTGTGAAACATCGAAGTGTTCAGCAAGTCAAGAACTGCTCCCGGGTTTCGGACTTTCCGCTCGTTTGTCCGCCTTTTCGTAATGCGGTTTCGAGTCTCTGTGCAATCTGGTGTTGTGTGGCAAATTACACACTCTACAACTGCCTGCATTACACTGTTCAGCCGTGTGTCCCGGAGCCAAACAGTTCAGGCAGTGTTTCGCCTTTTTTATGGCTTCGATACGCTTCTCTACGTTCATTTTGTCAAAGACTTTACACTGAAAGGTTTTGTGAGTTCCGTTTTGACAGATTGCACAAGACGGTTGTTTAGTCACGGTCGCGAAAGTCTGTCGTCGTGTGAACCTTGGCGAAGAGGGCGGAGAATATCTAGATCGAGTACCCTGATGCTGATAAACGCGATTAGTCGTCTGAAGCCTTGTTACGATTCTGTTGGAAGCATTACCTTTCTGACATTGTGACACCGTTTCGTCATCTCTCGATTGATGTGACGCAATATGTAAAAATTTGAAAATGTCCATTATTTTTGGCATTTCCGTGTCTGAAAGGGTATGCTCCCACGTTTTACGCGTGTCCTTTCCCATGCGTGACACTAATATGCTAGTGAGGAGATCATTGGCGATATCCTCCCAAGAACGTCCTAAAGCTTGCAAAGACCGAATGTGTAATTGCATATAATTGACCAAGTCGCGGATTGCCTCTGACGAATCGTTTGGCATACTTGGAGTATCTCTCAATAAAGCCGCGTGTCGCAAAACTAGGGCTCGTTTATTGTCGTAAATTTCGACGAGATGATTCCACGCTATTTCGTAATTTTCATCCGAAATCGTAAAGGCGCCGATCGCGGTCTCCGCTCTTCCCGATAGTGAGAGCCTCAGGTAATTTAATTTCTGAACATTGCTCAGCCCTGGATGCGCATGAATCATCGTCAAAAATGCGTCTTTGAAGGTGACCCATTTTTCCATTCGGCCATCGAATTTCGGTAAATCTATTTTGGGTAGTTTTACAGTCATTGGTGCAGCCTTCGAACATGTTTGAATTTCGGGTGAACTATCGTTATGTGAATGTATAACCGGAGAAATTTTGAATGCTGCTTGTATTTCTAAAGCTGCCGCAAGAACGTCGTCGTACTGATCGGTCATCTGTTCGCGTTGCTCTTCTAATTTATCGGAATCGTCCGTCAAAAGAGCAAGTTCGTCCTGACATTGGTTAAATTTATCGAATAATTTCCGTAAACGATCGATTTTTTCGTTTAATTTTATCTGTTCCCGAGTGACATTTTGAAATGTTTTCAAGTAATTAGCTAAGGATGTTATCTGAGCCTTGAAGTAATTACCCTTCTGAATGATCGAGCGTATTAATTGTTTGTCGCCGTGATCCTTGTCCGAGTTTGCCGATGCCATAATTCAAATCGAAATCGAGACCGGGAAGAGAAAAGGAATGACTGGAGGATGTAATTGGCGTGCGATTCAAAAACGAGCCTACCTTTGGCTGAACTTCGTATCGCAGAGTCGTCAACGGCCGAATGGTTGCAGAAGACGGCTGGATTCTCAGCAGGCTGGATGATCGGCTTCCTCGTTGTTTGTGTCGAGATTTCCGGGATTGATTGCTAACACCAAACCTTTGGTTGATGGGTTCGTCTCTGGTCCGTATGCTGCCAAGACGCCTGGTCCCAAGGTGTAAACTGGTGAAGCTTCCCCGTAGAAGCGAGTTGATGCCACTTGTCACGATGTCACTTGTCACAATCAGGATCACGTAACGTTAAGTCTTTCGAATAATTTGTTATAACCGCACTTGATAGAGTCCCTGGATCCGGCTCGAAGGACCATTTGTATGTTATGTACAATACTTTATTTCCTTTGTACAATATCTGGTTATATGCAGACTTAACCTTATATAACTAATTCAAGAACCAACGGACTGGCGCGGTATAACTATTAGACGCGGTGACAATGTGTAGTTGTCCAAGTGACAAATTAAGGAATCTGGCTATCGGCGCGTGACGTATCTGTTTTGAGATCTTCTCGTGAGGAAGTCTTTTTCGAATCTGCCTTTCTGTCCCGAGGTCCGCTTGTTGGTCACCTCGGCGGTGACGCGAAAAATCTGAACTTGGGTCCGTTATGGGGGAAAAGTCTTCCTTATTCGCTGTTTAACTTGAGGGAGAAGGATCCTTCGGTACAGCCCTCGCCGGTGGAGGAGGAAGTCTCCACCCTCAAGTTAAACCAGGGAAATCGTGACGATTAACAGGACCCCGGGACAGCCCGAGTAATTTTTTGGCCCGAAGAGGCCCGTGACGAATTTATTACCCCTTGACCTGAGTCCGTTGACGCAGGACAAGGGGCGCGCGCACGTGTGGCACAAGATTTACGATCCCGTGCCTGGTCGACGCTTGCGAGGACAATAAGGCCCGCTGTATCCGAATCTGGGATCCTTAAGTACCTCGAGGATGGTACGCGGAACGAGGATTTCCCAGATCGACTGTCTAGCCACTTTCCCATTGCCATCAGCTAAAACCCTCGAGTGCCTTGTTTATGGTCACTCGAGAATTAGCATTCTTCTACGTTTCGAAGGACGACAAAAAATGGGATAGGGGCATGATTTATTACGAGACCGAGGAAGATATCCGCAGATCTCTGTACGCGGGATCGAACATTACGAGCCCACACGGTCATAAGTGCTCTAGTCAGAATCGAGCATTTTGGCTATCTGGGTAGATTCTGGTTAGATTCTAGTGATGTCACGTGGGTATCCTACCCCCCTACCAAAAAAAGATAGGTAAACTCTCTACGGACGACCGTCTTTCAATCTTCTAATAACTTACTACGGAGGTTCGAAATTAGAAACTTTGATTCCCATCGCCTTCGAACCTTCGAAGATCCCTTCGTTCCTTCGAAGGCTGAAGACTTCGAAGAACTTCGAAACTTCGAGGCTTTGAAGGAAAGTTACAGCCCTAATCAAACTTCATCAGAAGTGATCGTTTGTCTCGCATTGGGTCGATTTGCCTGTTGCGAGCAATTCAAACCCACCGTAGACTTGAACGCGCTTGGCAGCTTTGTGAGCCAACACTACTGCGCCCAGCAGTATAAGCAGCTGCCCAGACCTCGTGTCGAAGCCGCGGCCTCAAACAGCCCTAGTACACCTAGTCGGCTCGAAGAAAGATCGTCTAGGAATTATGGGTTGCACCCGCGGGTTGCACGACGCTTCCTTGAGTCAGCAGCACACAGTGCCCGACAGCCGCCGCGCATCCGCCAAGGCTATCGACTCTCTCATCTACGCTGATTTGAATAATTGAAGCCGATCGGCAGCAGCCGAGCCGTGCGCCGGCTTTCTACTCAGCTTAACTAGTGGCCAGGTTGCTGTTCGATTTCTTCGGAGAAAAGGGGCGAGGCTATCCCTTTAATGACCGCCGCGATGACACCAATAATCCTGATAACGCCACTACCGGCCACCGTCCCAGTCCGTTTTAGAAAATACGATAAAACGATATTGACGGTAATAACACCGCGCTTGTTAATTACGTGATCAGATTGTAAACTCATTGCTGACTCCCGCCTGACGCGTCAACGCGAATCAACCACCAGCAGACTGTGAAAAGATTATACAAGCGGTCCCAACAGTACCTATCCGGTGTTATTGGTACAGTCAATCCTCTTGCGACTCCGTCAATTCGCAAAATTCTAGTCTGATCCTTTGAGAACATACTTTCGAGATATTAGGCTGTGTATGTAAACAAACAATATTTTTCATGTTTTAAACTCGTTATACGAGAAGTCCTCTTTGAAATCGTATTAACGTACGAATCGCGATGGCGTATAAGAAATAGTAGCGCCACACAATCTAAGTGTCTCTTAGATCAATAAAAATCATGTGGAAGTGTATACATAGCTTTAATAGGTAAAATACACACACATGAAACTTTACAGCATTTTTGAAGATTGCTTCGATGAATTTTCGAAACTTGCTCATTATAGCCACAGTAATATGTGGCTAGTTTCACCACATCGTTCACTATCTATGCATATGTAGATCTTTGATTCTAATGATGTTAATTTCTAGTCAACTTGGCTATTACATAAAGGAATAAACGTAATATATGTATCCCAAGAAAAACATCTTGTAAACAGGAGCCAAGTTCTCTATGGCCGTAAAAAGTTGTGAGATCAAACAAAATACGGCCAGGTTCGTTAGCGTAGAAATATCTCTTGCAATACTGAAGAAAGCATTTGTAAAAATTAGTTTAAAAGAACTCTATTTAATTTTTAAACAGATACATGGAGGGAATACTTCTCTCGCGAGAAAATTCACGTTTTGGATTTACCAGCAAGGTCTCCCGACCTCAACGTTATTGACAATTTGGAAATATTGAAAATTAAAAAAATGTATTCTAGATGAGTGGGAGCAATTAGAGCAAAATTTTATTAAAACACTGTATAAATCTTTGCCAAAGCGAATGATGGCTGTTGTTAAATGTAAATGAGGAGCCAGAAAATATTAAACATTAAAAATCATGCACGAATTTACTATTATACAACATTTTAAGTTAAATGTGCTATCATTTTATTCCACCATATTTCCTTAAAATTTCGTTTTTTTTTTAAATAACATTGTATAGACTGGCGAAATTCAATTCAATTTCATTTGTGTCTGTTTATAGAGGTGTTTTGCAAGAATGTGTAAAACCAAAACCTTGGGTGCAATGTTAAATAAATAAATATTACGTTAATTTTAAAGTGTGCTAACTTTTTGTCCCGGAGTGTATTTATTCTGTAAATTTGTCAATTTGTTACACGTGAATGTAGAAGGGGTAAAAGCGTTGAATTTATTAGAAACACCATTTTTGATAAAGTTAGGAATTATATTGTTTGATCTACATTTTAATAAGAATAATTTGTAAGAAATGTGTATCTTCAGTGTTTAATAATTTCCTCATATATCTATTCTGTAAATTTGTCAATTAGTTACACATGAATGTAGAAGGGGTAAAAGCGTTGAATTTATTAGAAACACCATTTTTGATAAAGTTAGGAATTATATTATTTGATCTACATTTTAATAGGAATAATTAGGGTGTAACAAATTGACAAATTTACAGAATAGATATATGAGGAAATTATTAAACATTGAAGATACACATTTCTTACAAATTATTCTTATTAAAATGTAGATCAAATAATATAATTCCTAACTTCATCAAAAATGGTGTGTCTAATAAATTCAACGCTTTTACCACTTCTACATTCACGTGTAACAAATTGACAAATTTACAGAATAGATATATGAGGAAATTATTAAACATTGCCATTAAATAAACTTATTTATATCGATCGTATTATTGTTAAAAACAATTGTTGAATGATATCGGTGCTGCGGTTCAATCGTTGAAAACAAAAATAAAAATTAACTAAGAAATTCTGCTAATTATCAAAAAATCGACGTTTCAGTCACTAATTTGGACCATTTTCAAGATTAAATTGAGATTGCGTCTGTAAAAAAAAGAAGAAAATATTTAAATAATAACATACAATTTTCAAAGTAGTAACTACTAAATTTTTTAAATGTAACGGAAACAACTTATTTGTGAAAAATTTGTTTCCCTTACATTTAAAAAATTAGGTAGTTACCACTTCGAAAATTGTATGTTATTATTTTAATATTTTCTTATTTTTGTTACAGACGCAATCTCAATTTAATCTTGAAAATGGTCTAAATTAGTGACCGAAACGTCGATTTTCTTGAATGTAAGGGAAACAAATTATTTGTGAAAAATTTGTTCCCTTACATTTAATAAATTTAATAGTTACTACTTTGAAAATTGTATGTTATTATTTAAATATATTCTTTTTTTTCTTACAGTCACAGTCTCAATTTAATCTTGAAAATGGTTCAAATTAGTGACTGAAACGTCGATTTTTTGATAATTAGCAAAATTGCTTAGTTAATTTTTATTTTTCTTTTCAACGATCGAACCGTAGCGCCGATATCATTCAACAATTGTTCTTGCCATTAGAGATACACATTTCTTACAAACGATCAAACCGTAGCGCCGATAAAATTTAACATTTATTAATGTACATTACGTTGTGATTTTGTTAAATAAATATAATTGACAGTTCTCCGTGGTAAGCAACTGATAAAGGAGCATCAATTTATTTATTAATTTATTCAATAGAAAATATTGATGATATTGAAAACTACAAGAAAAAACAACCCCTGCGGGATACTAATACAGGAAATGATGTTATCGACGCAAAGGTTCGATCATGATTCTACAAACATAATTTTTGAATGGTACTACAAAAATTCTGTTTGTAGAATCATGATCGAACCTGTACGCCGATTACGTCATTTCCTATATGTCTAAAAACAATTTACGATCGCGAAAAATAATCACTTATAAAAAATTGTTTAGTTTGTCAAAATTGAAGAAGCTATTTTGAGGGTCACTCAGAAGCGAGACAGTCATTATAAACATTTATAAATTTTGCGAGCACAATGCAAATACGCAAAATACAGCGAGGCGAAGACATTTATCAAACGAGGACTTACGAGTGCTTAATATGTTTTCACTTAATAAGCCTTCCGATTACGAAAATTAATTTCTGGTACGCACTCGCGTTCAGTGAAGAGAAATTTCCAGATCGTATCTTTCGTGCGTCTGTCGCGTAAAAAATGAAAACAGAATTAATCGATCGTTCGAAAGGATAATTGCCGGCGCAACGGACTTAATACCAGGTGAACCAGCGCGGTCGAGAAATACGTTAGAATTCACTATAGTTCGAATAATTACGAGCCGCGCCGTGTACTTTCAGTCAGGATAGAAGAAGAAAAGATTTATCTACGGAAGATTGTGCTGACCGGTTGTTCAAGCAGCGGGGTGCATTTATAAATAATGCAACCAAGATGAAGAAAGCAGGTAGCCCCGGTTCATAAACGTCAAATGCAGCTACTGGGGTAACCGGTAGAGGGAGAAAATGCGGCACGTACATTAGCCCGCATAATTTTAGCACTTGCAGCGCTTGAACGGAACTCTTTCAGCGTTACGTCACGGTACACCGTGGGTTGAAAATGACACCGTTTCGTTACATAACGCCCTTCGGGACCACTGTCTTTCCTTTATCCACAACGTTATTTCCGTCGTACAAATTTCACGCTTCTCGACCGCGACTCCTCTCCCTCTCTAAGCGTCCATCTATTTCTGCTGGATACGATCATTGAACTATCATCGACGATTTACTGTTTACTCAAATATAATTTTTAATTTTTACGGGTTTACAACGGTCAGAATTAATATTCGGACACTTTTGACATTTTATGTCTTTACTTTGGCACATAGCAGAAAAAAGCGTTACCGAAAAGCGTCACGAAAAAGTGTCACGAAAATTTCGAATGCGGTTTGATCTAAAACCTTCCAGAGAGAGAGAGACAGAGAGAGAGTGAGAGTCAGAGCGAGAGAGAGAGTGAGAGAGAAAGAGAGAGAGGGCACGTTGCTGCTTATAACTTTTGATCGATTTGTTAACAATTGTATAACAACAATAGCAGTCATGTCTTTTGTTTCTCACTTTTGTTTGTTCATTACTCCAATATTAATAAACCCCTTCGAATTATCACCAATACGTTCAAACTCTATTTCTTTATCAATTGTTGAGCAAAAATCATAAGCATCCTGTATGATTCCATTTTAATTCTTTTGGCGCGACTATTGACCCATAGCTTCACACCCTTTTGATCTTAACCGATCCTACAAGCCTCTTGTGATTTTGGCTCATTTTCCACCTCTGTAAATAGGATCAGTTGTAAATATATTTTTGATAGGTTACTTTTGTTTTAAATAAATCTTTCCACATGACGTAAGACGTATGACGTAAGACGTATGTTCTCAATTGACCTATACACTTGACCAAATCATATAGGACAGCAAAGGAAGAAAAGCGGGAGCGGGAGGGGGTGGGGGGGGAGCAAAGTAAAGACATAAAATGTCTCACTTCTTTGCGGACTCGTATGCAAAATTTTACAATTGAATAACATTTAAAGTTTCAGAAATTGTTTATATTGGGTTTGCAAGAAAGTAATATCGGTATTTCAACGTGAAATAGACCCCAATTTTTTGTTCAAGCAATGGACTTTAATAAATAAGATATTTTTTCTTTTGTTCGATGATCTTTCGCCAAAAAGAATAAATAAGAAAATATTTTACTGATTAAAGTTCATCGCTTGAATAAAGAAATTTGGTTTTATTGTACCTTAAAAAAACCGAAATTACGTACTTCCTTGCCAACCCTATAGATTTAGGGGGTAAACTTGTCGATGTTTTTTTTATATATAGTAAAAATTATGTATTTAATTATGTTCAAAATTTATTAGGATTCACTAAACAGTTACAGAGCAAAAAATTATAAACTGTTACAAAACTTCAAATTTTTCGTGTTGTCATCTCACTAGCATGAAAACGCTACAATACTGTAGACCACTGAATGTACATAGCTACTATTCGGAGGGTACAATTAGTCACAAAATTCATTTACCACTTTTTGTAAGGCCTCGTACAGACGTAAACCGTTTGCCGAACCATTTGCCGAACCGTTTGCCGAACCGTTTGCCGAACCGTTTGCCGAACCGTTTGCCGAACCGTTTGCCGAACCGTTTGCCGAACCGTTTGCCGAACCGTTTGCCGAACCGTTCGCCGAACCGTTCGCCGAACCGTTCGCCGAACCGTTCGCCGAACCGTTCGCCGAACCGCGCATTTCGCCAAACATTTCGCCAAACATTTCGCCGCGCCGAACGGCGCACATCAGCTAACAGCAAGCGGAACAGATTTGTGTTATTTTCAGAATTCTTGCGAACAACTATGGAAACTGCAGCGGCATATACTATACAAAGAAAAACAGAAATTTTTGGTAGTGTATTCAGTGAATTAAAGTTTATAAATGAAATGTTCAGGTCAGGAAAAAGCATTAAAGACATCAGATTCGAGACTACATGACTTGAATTTTTGTTTGCCTATACGTTTGCCGAACCATTTGCCGAACCATTTGCCGAACCATTTGCCGAACCGTTTGCCAAACTTTTTGCCGAAAAGTTTGCCGAAATGTTCGTCAAAATGCGCACATTCGTGTTCGTCGTCGTTCCCGGAGCTGATGGATCAACGGCAAACACGAATGCGCGCATTTCACCGCGCATTTTGACGAACATTTCGGCAAACGTTTCTGCAAACGGTTCGGCAAACGGTTCGGCAAATGGTTCGGCAAACCGTTTAGGTCTGTACGAGGCCTAATATGAAGACAATTTGATTAAAAATAAATATAACATGAAATTCACTAATTAAACGAAAGCTTTTTAAATTAATCTATTTTTTTAATGCAAAATATACTCGTGAATGGCTTTCATTGCCAATATATTGATGGATTTCGAATTTCTTGTACTTTTTTCTCCCATTGTACCTCCAGAACATCCTTAATCGATACGCAGTCATCTATAAATCCCAATAAAAAAATTTCACAAAACTTTTTTTCTAATAAAAAAACATGATCATGTTAATTTCTTAGATGCCACTAAGTATTTTTGATTACATATTGTTGTAGCTGATGTCAAGACGAATCCAATTACGTACTTAACTACGACTTTAAGTCTTAAACTAATGCTAGAATAATTTTGTCCAGCTAAATCGAAACTTGTGATTCGTTTCGGAAGTCGTCGATCGTTTTCACTGCGAGCATGTTTAGGGTTCTAAATGTTGGGCGGACCGCCGAAGGAAAAGGACGTGCCGAAGTGGCTCCGACGAACTATCGCTCAAAAGAGCAACTACAATGCATCTTCGGATGCAAAGTCATTTCATTCATAACTACCTTGTCACTGTACTCGTCTGTAGCAGCAGTTATAGTAGTAGTAGTAGTAGTAGTAGTAGTAATAGAAGTAGTTAGTTGTCTACATCGGCAAGCCACATTGCCTCGTAACATTTAATTCGTAAAAGGTATGGACGCGAAACTTGGACAGGACAATGTAGTAATGTCATATTAAGGATTAGTTGAGAAAAAATACATTAATGTTATTACTCTTATTATTATTATTATTATTACATGTATTATTATAATATTATTACACGAGTGTTACAATTATTATTAAAATTATCAATATTTTTATATTTCATGTTATTTAATTATTAATTCTTTTGCTTCTGGATGTAATTGCTTAATTTTTTTAGTACGCGATTTCATACTAATAGTGCCGATATATGGATCTGATGTCAAAAGGAGGCGATGTAATATATCTGTGTTTGTTTCAATTCTGGAAGATTTTCGAGTGTTTCTCGTTCTAATTTGTTTGACATCTTTGTGGCGTGCTTCAAGAGCGTCTTCAGAATGTTGTCCAATTGGTACTAACGTATGCTGAATTATATCGAGGACAAATTCTTCAGGAGGTGAAAGAGAGTTCGCTACGCGACAGATGCTGCGCGTTATATCTTTAAACAGTAATAATTTCAGAACCGGACCGAAATGGACATCAATTCTTTCACGATTATTTAGAACAAGGTGTAATCAAAATATTGCAATTTGTTAGAATCTAGGAGAACTTGGGACTTAAAAGATTTCTCTTACAGAATATAAAGAATTTTAAAAATTTTCGCCATTTAGTCAGCATTGATTATTAATGTATTATGCAGACTAATTAATAAGATACGATTTCTTATCGCAAAAATCTGCTCTTCAATTTAAAAGAAAAGCGAGACAAAATATTAAATAGCAACGCATCAAAGAGAAGCAATTTTTCTCGTGAAAAATACTCCTCTTAAAACGTCCAACTTCCAACATTTATTACACCTACAATATTTAATAAATTGTACTATTCTCTTAATTTCCGAGGTCTATGGACATTTGGGAAGCAATGTTCATATGTTAGATATTGATATAAATCAATTATATGTTCTCGGCGCACAGTTTCGATCAAAAATAAAGCAAAAAGAAAGCAAACTAGCTGGTTATTGTTGCTCGCTCGCTTCGCGAGCTTCGCGGGTGGGGGCGTTGAAGCTCGCTTTGTGAGTTCGCGAGAGGGTTAGTAGTACGGATGTTATTTGGTGTGTGACTCTCACGAGCCACACAAAGAACTTCCCGATTCGTTAGTTGCAGTATATTATTATCATTATTTAGTGTACGTTTTAAGAAGATTATACGTTCTCAGGGAAGTTCAATAGTTTTCTACTTATCCAAATGTTTGCTGTATGGCGTCGCATTAAACCAACATCGTATGCTCGTTGCTCGCATGCTACATTAACCATTTTTTTATATTAACTTTCAATTTCATCTCAGTTAATAATTCGTATTGAACTGCTTGTTTTTTTAAAGGTTGTAATATAAATGTTTTTGTACTTTCATCGATATTCTTTGAAAATGTATTCTCAGCAGTAGCGATGAATAACTCACTCTTGCATTGGGATAATTTTCGATTATTCTAAGCGGTAACATTAGCATTAGTTGCAGAATTAAAAAAGGAAAATAAAAAAAAAATTTTTTTTTAAATAAAAAAAATTTGTTTAAATTATAAAAAATAAAAATAAAATATATGTAATTATTATGTTTGTTTCTTCGGTGGAAAATTTCCGTCCTCTCGTATAATTTGCATTGTTGAATGAACTTCTTTCGAAAAAAACTGAAAAAACTAAAAAACTGCTTAACCAATATGGACCAAAATCTAATCAGCTCTAAGTTACAGCGGGGCACATCGATTGCATCATTCATCATTCTGATCGCATTGTTACTTTTTCAGAAAACGTTAACGAAAAATTTGATACCATAGAAACGGACATACGCACACGCCCACACGCACACACACATACCGACATTTTGATAAAAATAGTCTAAAATGACTCCAAAGACCATGAAATGTGAAGATCTGCTAAAAAATCGATTTTCGATTTTCGGGGTAATTACAATAACTTCCCTATGAATCGGGAAGTTAATTAGCAATTATTTCTACAATTATTTTTATCATTATTTTGTGATTTTTAAAAGTTTTCTTTACACTTAGCAAACGCAATTGCTCTTGAAAATGATCCACACCTGGATCGAAACGTTGAGTTACATTTAAATATTGCTAATTTGCTTTGTGTTTGCTTTATTTTTTATCGAAACTGTGCGCCGAGAACATATAATTGATTTATATTAAAATTTACGATCGAGAAACGCGTAACTGTTAGATATTGATACGAGAAAGTTTGGTTTAGGGGTGAATGTCACAACTTTCCCTAATTCGTCCCACTGTGCACCGCATAGTGGTGCGAAATAGCCAAAAAGCAGAAAAAAAATCTATAAAACTGAACTATCCAACAAATCTGCTTGAAAATTTGTGAAAAGCATGCCGCAGGTACAACGGTTATGTGGCAACAATTCAAAAAATGTTATTAATTAATTTTACGACCTCATTAACAATTATATAATATACCTACAAATCAGTGGGTTATCGAATCATTTCAACAAAGAAATGATGATTTCATTGGTTTTTTTCACAAGAATCGATTTTTTGGAAAATCCTGAGGTCGTAGACAAATTTTGTGACCAGATTTGAAATCAGCATGAAAAAATCTACGGAAAATGATATATAGCATGTTCAAAAAAATTTTTTCTGCTCGTGGTATTGGTAAAACCACAATTTTCTTAAAATTGTGCAACTTTAACGAATTATTTCAAGGTTAAAAAGCTTTCGTACTACAAGTGTTATAATTATTTCATATTCTGCAAAGTTTCAGCTTTAATTTTTAAAAAATTTCAATCCTCTATCTCATTTCTATCGAAAGTTCTTTGATTTTGACACAGATTTCGTCAAAAATCTCCACTGTGCGCCACCCCAACGCTCAGCGGAGATGGGCAAGTCCACGATTTGCAGTGGAGTTGTCAAGAAAACCACAGAGATCAAACTTAGCGTTGCGGAATAATCGCGATTTCCATAAAGCTCAATATAGATTGTTTAGAACGTTCGTTTTGATTGCTACTTTAAGCAATATTTAGGAAATAGCACTTTCATAATAAAAATATTTAAATAAAGAAAACGGTAATGAAATTTTATCGTCGAATAAAAAGAGACAGAAATGATTCTAATAAAGATCATCACTTACTAAGTTGCGATTTATTAATTCCCCACAAATGACTTAATAAAATATCGAGAATGATCACAATGATACTATTATATAATAATAATAAAAAACCAACGCTCTTTCAGGATCATTTACATACTGAGCAGTTTAACGTAAATCAATGTTAACGCGAATAATATTATAAATTAATGTAAGACCATAATTGTAATTCTGATAACTAATCGCATGAACTGTCGAAGGCTTTCAACAGGATTCGTAAATTATGATAGTATTATTTCATGAGCTGGAAAGTATCCAATAGGGTGACCTGTCCATTGAATGAACGCTCTCCAGTGAATGGAAGTTATTCATATTGCTACTTACCTATTAGTTCTAGGAGAAACCTGCAGGCATCTCGGAATAGCATCCCCCTTCTTACCTTACCTGTTCGCTATTTCATTGAATTTATTCAACAGTTGTCCTCGTAAGATCTCATAACTGCACTTCATACCTATAATTTGTATTTCGAGATACATTTAACCCTAGATTTATGGAGCACTAAAATGAACTATTTTCCATTATTTTATAAACATCAGCAACAATGTACCTATTCAAATTTTTAATCACTCCTTTTATAATATACATATACATACGTGTATAAAAAAGTAAATTTTTTATCATTTCTCGTGGATGCATCTTTACAATCTTAATAATCGTAAATTACAAATATTGGTAAACCTAGTGTTAATTGTGCTGATACATTCCTTGTTATAATTACGATATACAAATGTATAAATAAAATAAACAATGTAACGTGAAGGGTAGTTAGTTTTTAAATTAATAAAGAACATGGTTAATTGTTGTATTGAAAAAATTACATTACAGTACTACTATCATAAATATTTTTATACAAGTTTTTCCTTCATACATACAACCACATACATATCAAATTTCACATTTATTGCAACTTTAACGTGAATGTGCCACGTCTCACTCTTCTCCGATTAATGTCATCTTTTGCAAGAATTGTTTTCTTACTGAATGACACAATTTTAGAGGTAAAATTTTAGCAGGAATAGCTAAGATCCACCCTAATGTACACAGATAAATGAATGAATATCATCACAGTACTATTGAACTAAGACACTATCGCAGGGATTACAGGTTTTGCACTCCAAATTCACCCTTTCGCAAATCAATTTCAATCTTTTACAAATACAGTATTTTTAAATAAGTTTTGAAAAAAATTATCAAATCGAATGTAAATTAATTTTTCAGAAATCCAAAAATTTTTATTTATTGTAAAGATGTACATCAAATACTTATTTAGAAGTAATTACCAATTCATTAACTTTGAAATGTATAAAAGCTATGCATAGATATGTACATATATTGATTAATGAATTTTTTAAATGAAAGTATATATGTATTTATAGGTTTGAGCTTCAAATTCACCCTTTCGCAAATCAATTTCAATCTTTTACAAATACAGTATTTTTAAATAAGTTTTGAAAAAAAATTATCAAATCGAATGTAAATTAATTTTTCAGAAATCCAAAAATTAATTATTTATTGTAAAGATGTACATCAAATACTTATTTAGAAGTAATTACCAATTCATGAACTTTGAAATGTATAAAAGCTGTGCATAGATATGTACATATATTGATTAATGAATTTTTTAAATGAAAGTATATATGTATTTACAGTTTGAACTTGAAATTCACCCTTTTACAAATCATATTCAACCTTCTGAAAATAATTTCATCCTTTTGCAAATCAATTTCAACCTTTTGCAAATCAATTTCACCCTTTTGCAAATCAAATTCCACCTTTTGCAAATCAAATACAACCCTTTACAAATTTAAATTAAAAAAAAACTTTTACAAATCAAACTCAACCTTTTACAAATGCATTTCACCCTTTTGCAAATCAAATTCGACCTTTTACAAATCAAACTCCACCTTTTGCAAATCAATTTCACCATTTTGCAAGTCAATTTCAACCTTCCACGGGTTTTGCACTCCATATTTTCTGTTTTGCAAAATGATGAAATTGATTTACGAATAGGATGTATTTGATTTGAGAAAGGGTAAAATTGAATTCCACAAGGGTGAATTTGGAGTGCAAAACCTATAAAATTTGCGCTCAATATTTAACAATTAATGAATGAATTGCAGTTATTAACGAAATCGTATTTTTTCGGGCAAAGAAATGAAGAGGAATTTGCCGCGAGTGCTGGAACGCATGCGCTTGTCAGTATCATCTGCTTCAAACATGGCGACCGTGGTAACTTTGTCACGGAGAATACCTTCGTTCTCCCGGCATTTTCGTGGTGTTACGCGTTCGTACAGCTCGTGGCGTGGTGACAGTGTCGTGAAACAATGGAAGAACAACGCTGGACATTTAGTGGTAGCTTCCATCGCCCTTTTTCTTGGATACAAATATATAAAACCCACCGTGGTCCACGCCTCAAAGTCCCGGAAGGTATTTAAACACACTCACGTTTCTCTCATTCTTACTAATACACTTGTACAATTCATACATGGTCACACATTTATTTAGTATTGATTGTCAACTATTAATTTTGATAACAACAGTGCTGTAATTCAAAATAATGATACAAATGATCGAGCCCTACTGTTTACCAATTGTCGTTTTGGTGTACACTCATTCTTCGATTACTGATCCGATTAACCTTAATCGGTTTGAAATTGACATGGTTTAGATCAGTCTATAAACATATCTTTTTACAACAGATAGAATAGGCAACGCGATGTTAACGTTCTTTCATCGCAGATTTTAGGTTAGGTACGAATCTACAGAGGTAAAAATTTTGATTCGTAAACACACCAATTTATAGCGTGTCCCACAAACTCTGTTTATATGAATATCTTGGTTAATGCAAACAATAGGTATTTGATTTACTTTTAACGTACTGAGCACATCCTTCAATACGTTTTATAATAAAAGTAAGAGAATGAAAACAGTCAAATATCTCAGCAACTATAAGTTTTAGGGCAAATACTCTTTAGTATTATACAGTACTCAGAATACCTTAATCTATCAAAATCAAGTATAAAAAAATTGGACATTCCATTTAAAAATACTGGTGACCTCTATATCACCCGTAAGCCTTTGACTTGCAAAAATATCATTTATACCATACTATGTAGTTTCTTAATCCCTACAACTTCTGTAAGTAACATTTTCTCATATTGTTTGAAATAACCAAGATATTCAAATGGACAAAGGTTGTGGAACACAATGTACGTACATAGAGACCGTAATAAAAGATGAGAAACTTTTTTCTGTGTGAAATACAAAGTGAAAAAAAGGATACAAAACAGAACAAAAAATAATTTAAATATTATTTTTTCCAATGTTTACAACCATTTTATTGGCCAATAAATCTACTAAAATTATAACATATATCCTAATATTATTATCATAATCTTTATTTCAGTCTTGCAGCCAGGAAATTTGGACTTGCACATATCTATCTTATCTCATACATTCTTATATTCATTCTCTTTTCTTTGCACTCTTGGTAAAACTTAAATTTTTAATTTATTTTGTCAAAAATCCGAAATTTAAATTCTACACCTTGATATCTGAAACCTGAATCTTGCTCATCTCCTTTTCTTGTTCTTAACACATTACCTACCGAAAGCCTATTAATATCATTTTCAGTAATTATGCTGTACCAAAAGAAAGAATAGAAATTTTTTTTTACATTGACTTGTTAGTTTACAATGAAAATTGCTGTTGCTATTAAAGGGTCCATTAAAAAGTATTCTGCCATGTACCATAAACTGTTCAAAATTATGCAATAATCACTGGTTGGTAATGTGTTATTTAGCTATTTTATATTTGGTTTCCTTTTCATCCTTTTTCTTTGCAACTTTTGAAGCCATTCCTGTATATTCATGTCCTTCCACTCACTGCGTCTTCCAGCCTGATGCCTTGTTCCACTTCACTACAATCCCTCGCTAGATGTTATAGTATGCCAAATTTATCTCCACACAGATCGTACCTCCTTTTTTCTTCTTTCTTCCAATAACTGTACCATCTTTCTGTGCTTCCTCATCTTACTTGTGCTATTATTTTCCTATTGTCCTAATATGTTTATATGTTTCATCATATTTTGATTTTTCTATCGTATTATCTTGTTCTTGACTTTGCGTATCTAAGTTTCTTTCCTCCAGTGCCTCTGCTACCTCTTCCACTTTGTCTCTCATGGTGTCCACCCCTATTTGACTCATTCTGTTTCCTTTCAAGTAGTTTTCCCTATTCTTTCCCTTTTGCTTTTTCTTCTATACATTGTGTTAAAATTATCTTCCCCGCTGTCTAAAATACGTACAAATATTACTTGTGCCTAATATTATAAACAAAAGTACTTTGGCTGCTTTCACTATACATTATATAATACAGAAAAATTTATAAGAAAAAAGTGTTCATTTTAAAACGGCTAAAATTGTGATTCCTGTTTTATATTTAGTGTGACATACCCTAAAATTTCATAATTATATTCTTACTTATTTTCTGAATTTATTCTACACTTACAAATTAGTAATAAAACTAGTTGTAATCAAGAGCTTCCCTATAAAAACTAGATATGCCCAAGTGTCACTATCAAAAGTTGCTATGTCCACTGATTCATCAACAACAACTTAACTATAAATAATTTCTCTTTCAACTTTTGTGTACTAATTTTAGTAAATATTTGCTAGAATGTACTATTGTAGAATACTGGAATGTACGATGCACACATAATCTATTCTCTGGACATGTTTTATCGTACATCCAATGTTTTGTCATCTTCTTTTACTAATGCTATCAGTCATATAAAATTATACTAACGTTTATACGTATTATATAATTATCCATTAAAATGTTAACATGTTCTACCGTTTATCATATTTTCTATTCGGTATTCTCACGTGTTCTCAACTCCTGCTATTGATATTAAACCTTTGCACTCTGAGTTATCAAATGATTGCACAAATTCGTGCCCGATTTGAAAATAAAATCCAATGGTTCAATTTTAAAGAATACACAAAATTTTATTAATCAATAATATAGTCACCATTCATTTTTCTAATTCTACAATTAGAAAAGAATGGTGACTATATAATTTTTTTTACATTCTGCCATGCAGTACAGTTTGCGGTATTTATCATAATCGAGCATGAACTTATGCATTCATCCAATATTTTAACTTGAAAATTAAACATATCTTCCGATGTAAAACATTTCCATTCTCTATAATTTTTTAAATTTAATGGATATGAAATTGATATAATACCTCATACTGTAAACAATATTTTAAATAATGGTGCAGCAATTTTTAGTGGCGCCTCAGAGTCACCACTTGAGTGCTGAGGATTATTATTACGTTTTGTTGAGAACACATCTGAAATTTTATTTGACACATTTAAAAAGTTAAATCCCCAAATACCTAACTAAGATTGGTTCAGTCTGGTCATAGCCGGTTTTGAAGTTAACTAACTTGAAATGGGTTACGTATTCGAAAACTCAGCTTCAATGAATTGTTTACTTCGAGTAGCCCTACGGTTAGAGGATGATTCTAAATCTTCCGCGACGCGATACTTTCTCGGATTCCAAATCACACTTCGACCACTATCAGATTCACATTGTGAAGGAGTCACAAGTCAGTCAACAGCAGCACAGAACAACTCCTGTTGCGTGTTTTTGCGTGGACGCCGATCGTCTGCGGCTGTAGTACGACACGAGTGCTGATCCTTGCGCACTTCTCGCATGATCATATATCACATGGCAACCAACGTCCGCAGCCGCGCCACAAACTGTCGACCATTATCGCATTCGAGATTCGACCACATCGTTTTTCTTCTATCTTGGCTGCGACCGTTTCGCCATCACGATACAACGATCGAAGGATACGGTATCTGAAGATAACGCGAGACATGGTTCCAAGGATACGGAAAAACGACGGCACAGATCGCCTATCCATCCGTTCGAACGTTGACGGTATTCGCGCGATTCAAGTTGTCCTAAACTTGTTTGCTGGTGATGGCCAGTTAGTGTCATCCGTTTCCTGAAATCAGACCAATAATCGTGCAATCGAGAACCCAATAAGGGTAATACCAAGTCGCAGACCTATGTTATCATGTTTTTCCACCTAAATTACGTTTCGTAGGTTTCAAATGCTATCTACTGTCGCTATTTCATGGCGTGCGACCTGGCACGACACAGACTGACAAGAGGAGCGAAGCTCTTCGTCACGCGATGCGACACACCTGCAGTAGTAGTGGTAATCTTCTCAGCAAATAGCGAAATGCGTGCGACTCGACAGTGTGCGCCTGACCAATTGAACGGTTTCTTTGCCAATTACTTCCGAGTACCACGTTATGAAACTGCGACGATACGTATTAGAGCTCGAACTTTTACCCGGGTATATGAGATACCCGGGTATCCGAGTACCCATGAGATACCCGGATAGAGCAAAACTACCCGGGTATCTCATGAGATAGCCGAGTATCCGGGTACACGGGTATCTCATAAGACAGCCGTGTCCCCGGGTACCCGAGTATCTCATGAGGTCTCACAACTGGTTACGAGAACTACTCTGAGAGAGTATTTTCCACAGCTGACAATATCGTTACTTCGAAACGTACGTGTCTATTGCCGGAAAATGTAGACTTGTTGGTATTTTTACATAAAAATAAGAATGCCTTATTTCACAATTGAATAATTGACTTTTTAATTGTTCCCCCTAAAAACACACGAATTGCTTTGTAAACGATGCAAACGATTTTTATTTTGCATAAAGATCCGCAGTCTATTCATGAGATACCCGGGTACTCGAGTAATTTTTGTTTACCCGAATACTCGAGTATCCGGGTCACGCTTTTTACTCGAGTAATTTTTGTTTACCCGGGTATCTCACGGGTAACTCGGGTACCCGGGTATCTCATAAGTCACAGCTCTAGTATCTACACGCGATTCATAACTACAATAGGCCCACCCACATTTTTAAGATTTCTCAACGTAGGAAAAGCAATTTATGGAAACCAAGTTCATGGTATGAAAAAGCATGATAAATAACGAACTTCGGACTATCAGACTCCCCTTTCGTGACTCTCTGCACGGGAAAAATATGTAACAACAGGGGCAGAAAACTCTTATGTATGACCTTGGACTGCTTAGTTAACTACAGGCACTTGCCTAGATGGCATCACGATCACAGCACATCACGTGATTAAATGTGATGCGTAGACTGCGGTTCTTTATGCATTTATGGGAAAATTGAGAATATGATATTCAAAATTGTTGGAAAATTTTCGAAATTGAAGATGTCAATATACGATTTCTCCTCTCTTAGAATCATTAAGGAAAGCATTAACACCCAATTCGGTTTCTATTTCTTGCAATCGGCGCAGACAATTTTTATTTTGCATAAAGATCCGCAGTCTAGTGATGGGACATGACATGACCGAGTTTCTTGGCGCTATTGGACGCAATTCGGCGCTAATATTTGACTATTGCCGCCAAAATTAATCGTCAACTGTCAATCACTGTGCCCCGTGCTGTGCTTCGACAACGAATTGTCCGATATTGTTTAATTCATTGCATGATTGTTGTGGACTGCGGACAGCTGCGATTTTTATATTATAGAGGACTTTTAATATTATTTTAAATTATGTAAAGCTAGAAATTTGAATAATAAGCTTGAAAGAAAGAAGTTTGCTCAGTGTCAAATTAATTTGAGAAATAATTTTTTCGAATTTTGTGCATAAATTATACAATTTTTTAAGTTTGTTTTTAGGATAGTTGATAAATAGTGAGGAGCAAAGGAGTGCAGCAGCAAGAAAAAAAAGTGAAACAAGTGCATAAGAGACATATTGTGCAGAACATTAGGACATAAGAACAAAATGGTGAAAGCTTGTTGTGTTCCACAGTGTTCATCGAGTGTGACCATCCGAGGGCATTATTTTCCCACAGACGTCAAACAATCAGATTCTTGGACTAGTAAAATTCAGTGTCCTGTCATACATAAACTGACAAGCGCTGAAAGGCGCAAGTATAGGGTGTGTTATAGACACTTTGAAGAAACTTCCTACATATGCTTTGCCCAGCGAAGCAAATTGAAACATGATACAATTCCAACTTTGCATTTGCCAGTGCAAAGTTATGAGACGGAATATGCATATGCATATATGGAAGCAGAAGAATGTTCAGCCTCTGCTACACTGCTGGAAAATGAGCTGGTCCAAGTCAATAACATCACCTCCAGCCAAAGTGTTGGCTTCAATAATATTCAAGCAAAATTCAAATATTATCGGCGCATTGGTTCGATCAATTTAATACTTTACACACTATTTGCAAATTGTCACAACATTTTATCCCGACGTTTCGACCTAAATTCAGATAATTTTCAAGGGATTAACATCAAAAACATTGTGTCTGTAATGAACAAAAAATTTTGTTCTTTAATAATTTAACTATATTAAGAATCAAATAACAAAAGTGAATCATATTATAGGAAGAAAAAACCGAAATAAGTGTGTTACTCACTTGCGTAATGTCACAAAACAATTTAAATTAGAAAAATTATAAAACTTGATAGGTCAACAGTCGCGCCCCTAACGCGCTGAGCCAACCGAGCTGTTAAAACTTGATAGTCCGTGTAGGACCCACATGTTGCTGCCTGGACAGTCATCACGGTAGTGAGGAAACGTGAAGACGCTAGGAAAACCAATGGTTGATCGTGTATCGTAAATTCAAATTTTAGAAACATAACATTATCCATATTTCACCTATATCTTATACCTCAATAAACCCTTTGAGGTAATTCCGTGATATAAACACATCAGGTGGTTTGACATCAAAGAATATACATGTAAATGTATATAAAAATTAATCAAAGAGTGACAAGAAATACAAAGGATTTATTTAGAAAAATAATATTCAATAATAATAATAATCAATAATATTCTATGTGGAAAGGACGTCAGAAGATGACGAGACACAGTACTTCGACAAGCGTTGTTGAAACACGCAAAATTCTAATCTAATCCTTTGAGAACATCATTTTCGAGATGTCATGTTATTTAGTTAAAAATTAGCTATGTATAGCATATGTTAATTATATGATAAATTGTAAATTATGCTTCACATGTTTAGTAAATATGGATCAAATCGTATTTTGTTTGGTGTCAGAAGGTATCTGGTATCTGGAAGGTATTGGTGTCTGAGTTTTAATCAGAAAAATGTCACAAATATAAAAAAATAACGTTTCTCTAGTATTGTCTCACCGCTACACTATTTGTTGCTGCTGTCCTTTTCTACGTTCGGCACGGTTGACGCAGCCATACAAAAATAGTGTCCTCTTCCAATCTATCTCACAATATTGTATCTCACAGTATTGACTATGAACGAGACATTGATGTATATGGTGTAAGGCATAAGGTCTCGACACGGATGCAAACTTAGTTAATTAGTTAATTGGGAAACGACGTTGCACGAGGAGTAGGGTGGACCAAGACATTTCTATTCTCAAAGGGCTACATAGCTACGGTAAAACCAAACAAAATGATTGTTTAAAAATGGTATATTGTGTTAGCTGGAGCCTTATAAAATGTTATCCTGTTTTATTCGAAATAACTTGAAAATGACTGAATTTCTAGCTCAGAATGTGCAAACGTATTGTATTAGTATAAACCAAATACATGTTCTCGGTGCACTGTTTCGATCAATAATATTTGACTAGAAGATTGCAATTTTTGATTATATTCACTTTAATGAAATTTAGAATCACGTTATTCGTTATCTATTATTGATCGAAACGGTGCGCCGAGAACATATATTTGGTTTACATTAAAAATTTACAATCGAGAAATACGTAAGTATTGTATAGTACTAACAAATAATTTTTTCAAAATGAAGCTTTCATAGTTAGTACTAGAAACATCTGGAAAACTACTAACTCAATATGGATAAAATTTTGAGATTATATTAATAATAATGTTGTCTAGATTTTATCTATTTTTCGATTCGTACACTTTTCCCTTTTAACGAACAAAAGAAGCTGATAAAACCCTTTAAATCGTTGATCACGAATGGCAGTAATGCCAATTCTTAACATCAATGAAAGCACACTATTATGTTCTTTTAGCACTGTTATATATAGGTACGCGATTGTTAAAAACTGGTGGCACGATCACGGCAGAACTGGTATCTACTAAATGATTTTGTAACTTCACTTAAAGCGTTGCTCTAGTAATGACGTAAACTTCTGTAGAAATAGACCGAGTATTCCTAGTACATAGAAGCTGTGCCAGATCGAATTGAAGAAGCACGCGTGTCGTGGACACGTTATCTTTCTGTTCTTCGGCGAACAAGTGAAACGCCTGATATCGCGGAATAGCTGTAAATAAAGTCTGCTAGTTCGGTAAAGAGAAATTCCATGAGGCTCACACAGGGTATAAACTTGCAATCGGCTTGTCGGATAAACTACAGCAATCCGTTGAAGTGGACGAGACAATGTTCGCGAACAGACGCAATCTTGACTTTCCCGTAACTTTCTGTGACGTAATGTCTCGATTTGGATATCGAAGAAGGCTCTGGTCCTCGTTGATCGAACGAGCATTCCTAAATTATGGTCGTGATAACATGCACAGGTTATGCCGACTAACCGGCTGAAGGATTTAAGCACGTATTAAAAGAGGACTATGAAAATTTAAGCTGTATTGTAAAATCTAGACCCTAAAGTATACTTATTTTATATACGTTTTCACTTTATATGCAAGACCGTTGTTATTTATAGAAGTTTATTGTGAGCAACATAAGCAATTTAACGAAACTTGTTGACCTATTTTGTCAATTTTTCTATTTCCAGGTTCGATATTGTTACTTTTTTGCGTTTTTGCCGTAAAATCTAGACCCTAAAGTATACTTATTTTATATACGTTTTCGCTTTATATGCAAGACCGTTGTTATTTATAGAAGTTTATTGTGAGCAACATAAGCAATTTGACGAAACTTGTTGACCTATTTTGTCAATTTTTCTATTTCCAGGTTCGATATTGTTACTTTTTTGCGTTTTTGCCGTAAAATCTAGACCCTAAAGTATACTTATTTTATATCCGTTTTCGCTTTATAAGCAAGACCGTTGTTATTTATAGAAGTTTATTGTGAGCAACATAAGCAATTTGACAAAACTTGTTGACGTATTTTGTCAATTTTTCTATTTCCAGGTTCGATATTCTTTCTTTTTTGCCATTTTGCCTTACCACGGCCGTCTGTAAAGTAAAGGTACCAGTAGATGACCATGTACGAGTAGGTGACCATTTTATAGAAAAACATAAAATAAGATTTTTATAAGCTGTACACTTTTGATGAAAATGTACCTCGGATGCTATACCATCTGTTGGTTAAATTCCTCTATAGTATTCTCTATTACATAACTCGCAACGTCTACTCTGTTCCTCAATGAAACTTTTTATGGAATTGATTTGTTTCATTTCTTATTTCATCCTTTAATTGTAATTTGTGCTGGTAATTGTTGAAACTAAATGATGGTAAAATGATTCCCAAAGTTATTGCTTTAACCCTCTTTCTAGTATAAGTGGTCAACTACTAACGAATAGGAGGTCAATTACTAGATTTTTCATTTTCAAGAGTGGTCAACTTCTGAAGCAATTACTGAATTTTTAAATATGTTACTTAAATTTGTATAAGTAAACTTTTTTAAAATAGTGACCTTGGTACATAATTTAGAAGACTTCAAGAGTGTCTTCAGGCATCGACTCTCGCTATTTGATGACAGAGTAAGTGGTTACTATTGTTCGCGTGGAGAACTTCTCTTAACTGGTCAACTACTAGTACCTTTACCTTAATTAGTATTGATCGCAACACTACGGGTCCTTTTGAACCCTACATGTATCTTCCCGAAGAGGGTTAAAAATCATTTAAAGAGAGCATCTTGGTTACTATCAGTTTTTCATAACTTTTTATCCAGGTTTCAATTCTCTCGTCAACCACAAGATTCAAACTTACCCTTCCCGATAAAGAAACTCAAGGTGACCTTTACATCGCGATAAAAAAAAGCAAAATAGAAGAAACATAATGATTACATTCTATGCTGTTCTCGAAACCATACAACTTTCGTTTCAAGCATTCTTTCCTGTACCAACTAATTTCGGGGGACACTCAACTGAGTTACCCTGTATTTAACACATTCCCCAAGGGAAGATCAAACAGATCTCCGCCTGGGTCGTAAATCGGAGCATTAGGAAGAGCCACCGATTGGTGTCGCATTAGTCAGGATCGTACACTGTATTCTTATTTAAGGTTCCTTTTCGATATCTTGCGTAGCATACATTGGCACAGTACGCTGTTTGTAGAATTTAATTTTTAGATCTGAAAAGAAACAAATTCAACGTGTGAAGTAAATCTTAATTCACGTTCGTGGACATATAACAGATTTTAGTGGATTTTCTCCCGCAAGGAAATGTTCCCTTATACGATCCTGGCTACGCATTTCAGATCCTTATCTCCCCATATATCTCTTAAACTGCTGTTTCGAAGATCGGATTTCATGTCCTTTTCACGCTTCACTGCTTATCTTAAAACAACAATAGATCTGCCGGTTCCGTCCGGAACGTACTACAGGCTTATACGCTTTATTTTCAATAATCATTTTTTTCACACTTCTTGAAAGGTATATGTCATGGAAATATTTGAAATCAAATGTTCATTCGAAATTCGTATTATTAAAATAAATGCAGTTGTTCGAACACAGCAGATTACTTTGCTACAAAGGGTTTAGTCTGATAAGGGGGTCAAAAGTGCCCCTAAACCAAATTGAATTGGCAATAGGCCTTTCGATACCTATCCAAAGAAAATATTTGTGTTAATTTTCAACACTATATGTCGACATGGAGGGTAGTAATGGAATGATAAGGAAATTCAGGTTTTCCGGATTTTCTCTTATCCTCTTTTATTGAAAATTCTGAAAAAATTAGGCATATTTAGTTATTAGAATTCACATCTATGAATGTTTCATAATTTTTAGCGTCGAAATCGAATCTTAGCAAATAAAGAAAATTTGAAATGATGCTTATTGGCTCAAATTCTGACATTTTTAACGTAGAAAAAACGATGTTATTGATGCAAGTGTATATTTTGATGTGTTGAATTTTATTGAAAAATGTTCAAACTAAGAAGTTGATTTTACTTTAGACGTTATAGTTAACGATATTTCGAGCTACGGCTACACACACACACAATCTTCAATAAAGTCGCAAAGAACATTTTCGTAAAGGAAAAAGTTGCTTTGAATAATCTCAGCACTTACCACTTTGAGTAAGTATGTGCATCATTTTTGGGACACCCTGTATATTTAAAAAGGCGCTGAATACGATAAAAAATTTCACTTTTATAGAGAACTAAAGATCCATTTTTTCATTTAGGCTTCGATATCTATTATACATACATATAATATACCATCATCTTGAACTCCTTTAAACGTTTCTCCAACCCGTTTTGTTTATGACACTCTTAACTGAAACTCTGAGTTCATCAAAAGATTAATATTGATCTTGACGTCTCAGCGTGAAACGATAATGTTAAAATCGTAAAGGTATAAGTGCATCCTGCTCTCCAAGTGAAACTACACTGGACTCCATTCTGTCATTGGTTGTCTAGTCATTCGAATTCCTAGATATACACGGTTTACTGTCCGTAATACATCGAATAAAAAAGAATCAATTTTTTTAATCAACGCAGAGGAAAAAGGCATTTCTGACAATAAAAATAGTGATAATTTCCATTTGCTACTCATCAAATGAAATTTACGTCTAATAATCCCCTGAAATTCAGCTTTGTGATAGATCAAACCCCGTCTAGAATATGTCGGAAACTGAAAACGCAAAGGCCCATCGACTAACTTTATGTACCTATAAATCTAACTTCATTAGTTTACCATAAAAATGCTTTGCGAGATACTGAAATTGAAGACCCATTTCCTTTCAATCCCCTCCCATTAAAGAATTTCTTTTATATTTCCCTAAGGCTGTTAGGCTCTAATGGGGCATGTAACGCATATGAGGCCCGACTGTTTTTTTTTTCAATTAGGGTCCCCTAATGCAATAAAAATTTCAGACTTTATTATTGTATTGTAGAGGTATCTCGTCCATGGCATGGTTTTATGATCTCGTAAAATCAATATTACCATATGATTCGCGAAAATTCAATATTTTCAAGGCAACGGTTTCATTTGTTTCAAACAATCTGCCTTCATCGACAACATTGTATGCGGGGAGAGCACAGTCTCGCGCGGAATCGCGAAGAACACGGAACTCTTTCCGCGCCGCGTCGGAGTATGGAATTTCGTTTGCTACCGTTTCGAGTTCGAAAAGTGTGCTACGTGTAGTGATCAGCAATTGTGTGAAGTGTGGTGTTTCGTGTTTCACTGGTGTAACATACAAATGGATCAACGACTGAATAGGTTAGTTTTTAATTTAATCAGTTTACGCTTTTTCTCTAGTTCGGGTAAAGTTGCCGATGATGTGGGTCCTCACCGATTTCGAATATTTCGTAAACTAAAGTTGGCAGACAAAAACTGTAACGGGAAATTTTGTTCAGAATCGTGGTCTTGACAACGTATCCAAATTTCATCGAAATCGGATAAAATATTGGTACATCGAATGATTTTCAATTAAAAGTTTTTAGACTATTTCGTAAACTAAAATTGGTAGACAAAAACTGTAGAGGGAAATGTTGTTCAGAATCGTGGTCTTGACAACGTATCGAAATTTCATCGAAATCGGATAAGATATTGGTACATCGAATGATTTTCAATTGAAAGTTTTTAGAATACTTCGTAAACTAAAGTTGGCAGGCAAAAACTGTAAAGGGAAATGTTGTTCCTAATCGTGATCTTGACAACGTATCCAAATTTCATCGAAATCGGATAAGATATTGGTACATCGAATGATTTTCAATTAAAAGTTTTTAGAATATTTCGTAATCTAAAGTTGGCAGACAAAAACTGTAAAGGGAAATGTTGTTCAGAATCGTGGTCTTGACAAGGCGTCCGAAGCTCATCGAAATCGGAGAGGATTTACATCATCGAGAAACTCTTGTTCGGTACGACATCGCGGCGTGCTACCAACGCTTAGCTGATGACGCGCGGCGCGGAACGATACAATACGCGTCTAGGTCGCGCTCTGATTGGTCCGTGTTTTTCATTAATAATTCCTTAACGGAGCCTCGGATGACATTTTCGTAAAGTGAAATGGTGCTTGAATGACCCAAGGAACCTCTCATTTCCCGATGCTGAGGGAATTTTGGGTACCCTGTATAAAACTAATGTTAGTTGCATTGATCTCGAATGATTTTTTATTTTAAAATTATATTTGATTTTCTTGGGGAGATTATGATAACCGTGGCCCCTACTTTAAAGGATCATTTTAAGAAAATTTGCCATATCTCGCATAGTTTCCGAGATATTTGCAGTTTTATGAAAAACAAGGAATCTACTTTACCGGCTAAACGGAGCCCATTGGATACCTGTTGTATACACATTTTTTTCTTAAAATGATCCCAGGAACACATATAACTATCAAAGTAGAGGCCACGGTTATCGTAATCTCCCCAAAAAATATATATCTTACAACCCAGTCATAAAAAAATCTACTGTTTTACAATATGGGTACGAGGGTGAGCAATACGAAACATATATGCAATACATACAATAAATACATTTTATTAAACAAGGTGATGCACAGGATTACGTTTACCTTTCAAATAATTTTTAACTGAACTGAATAATCATTATTGCAGTCAAGTGTGGAGCTAAATGTGTAACAAGTGATGCATCTTCGAGGTGAAATCGCGCAGAGTAGGATAATTCCATTTTAATGTCGAAATATTCATATGTAAATACATTCCGAGAGTAAGGTATTATCCGCCAATCTCGGCGCCACCGGGCTCCGCCATAAGTATTTACATATCTACATCAATACGTGATCACTAGTGATGGGATCAAGTACATCGTGAGTAATCTCAGAATACTTGCCAAAATCAGAAACGGCATTTTGAGCTGATTGTAGAAATTGGTAAGGTGAAGTGGGGTAATTGCAGACTGGTTTTTATAAAGTTGGATTATAAATTTATGTATTTTCAGTCTGGTGTGTAATATTTAACACTGTATCAAACGCTTTGCACAGTTATGACTGGTGAATCAATATTACGTAGGATTCTAATTTTTCTTGAAAATTTTGCACTTCCCCCAAAAATGGGGCAAGAGCATAAAAAAACAAGAAATCTACTTTACCGGCTAAACGAAGCCCATTGGATAACTGTTATATACACATTTTTTTCTTAAAATGATCCCAGGAACACAAATATAACCTTCAAAGTAGGGGCCACGGTTATCGTAATCGTGCCCCCGCTTACAAGGAGTGTGCAAGGCCTTGGGGTCACCGATTTGGTTGAGATTTTGTATACTTATAGATCTCGATCTCCCATTTACGAATATTTACCATTATAGGTGCAAACACTCAATAATTGTTGAAATATTTAATAAACAATGTTCTATAGAGATACTATATAATGAATAATGTCCTGGTCTAGTGGCAACGTACTACGCTTACACCCAGTGGGTTAGTGTTCGATCCCAGCCCGGGTAAAAATATTTTTTTTCTTATTTATTTATATTATTTATTCACTATGTAATGTCGTCTTATTTACAAGATATTATACAATTATTATAAATTAAAGTACAAAAGTCTTAATAAATTATAAATAAATTAACCGAAATGAATAATATAGTAAATTATCCTCTCGTCTGGATACAGAAGAAATAAAATAAATATAGGAAGCCAAAATATGGTATACGATAAATTTAATGATATTGTACTTACATATTTTCAATATAATCTATTCTACTTACATATTTGTAATATATTGTTTATTAAATATCTCGACAATTATTGAGTGTTTGCACCTATAATGGTATATATTCGTAAATGAGAGATCGAGATCTATAAGTATACAAAATCTCAACCAAATCAATGACCCGAAGGCCTTGCACTCTCCTTGTTAGTACATACAATTTTAAAAAGTAACCTGTAGAAATAGCTGATTACATAAAGCTCCACAATCTGATTATTAGACAGCGGATATTTATGCAAAATAAACATTTTCTATCTGACTTTCAACAAACTGAAGTGACATGTAAATTCATTTTCTTTCTTAATATGTTTAATAGGTTGAAAATAATATAACACTACTTTTAAATTCTTCTAATCTTTTGATTATTTTAAATTACACCTACACATTTTTCTTATGTGTTGTATAAAATCCGCTGCCTACTAATTATTAACATTATTGCAAGAATAATATGGTTGTTCAGCATATTATTGATCGGTCGACACGTATTGGGCTTGATTCCATCGCTAGAAAGCACCATTGCATTACATGCTAAGGCGAATCTCCGATATTAGTGCTCGGATAGTGGGCAGGTGTTTGGGGTAGTTTCCTGGTGGTCTGCGATCATCCGCGTACCTTTCATTTTCAAGCGGCAGTGTAAAGTTTTCGCCATACTTTCGTCCGTACAAATAGTTATTATCCACGATGCTGCAGAGGATTGCGATAAAAGAAGAAAACAAACATTTATGTGTCCGGTGTCGAGATTTTTTTCGGAAATTAACGTGTCATTATCCAGTCGAGCCGCAACCTGTGATTTCCTTGTTTCAACCAGGGCGCGAACACGTAAAAGTAACAAAATGCCAGGACTTGCTTTGTTCTTCAGAAAATTTCAACCTCGTTGAAAGCTTACGGAATAATAACAATTGCTGTTTTATGCACTTATATGGTACATGAATTTAAAAAGCAGAATAAAATAATTATTACCCATAATTACGATCAATTCGAAGCGTATACTGTTACACCGCATAGTATCTGCTCACATTTTACAGTGATCTCTTACTTGAAAACCCACTATTTATCATGTATCGTATAGCTTACTGTTAATTAATAATGAGCTAAAATTGTCTGCAATTGATGACCTAATTCAAAGTCATTCAGATAACATACGTGGACATTGTATGCAGACTGTCAGCATACAATATCTGTAACTTTGTACAGTTCAATAATTCAATGTTTTCTAACAAGGGGAAGCCACGGTTGATGGGTGACGGATTTTTCTGAAACTTGCAGTATTTGAAGATGTCTTCTCGAAATGTAATTTAACAAAGCAGTAGCACGCGCTTCGGGCACGATTACGATAACCGTGGCCCCTACTTTGAAGGTTAAATTTATGTTCCTGGGATCATTTCAAGAAAAAAATGTGTATATAACAGTTATCCAATGGGCTTCGTTTAGCCGGTAAAGTAGATTTCTTGTTTTTTATAAAACTGCAAATATCTCGGAAACTATGCGAGATATGGCAAAATATCAAGAGATTTTTTTTGTAGGAAATCTAATTTCCTATCAGAAACGTTAAAATGATGTTGAAAAATATTCACTTGAAATTACTACTAGACTACCCCTGGATTTTCGCAAACGTGGTCGGCCCCTCTAACGGCCTAACCCTAACTCACTCAGTTTACATAATCTTCCCATTGTAGATGTCTTCCAGAATTTGATCTTTTCAGAACGAAGCCTTTACGTTCCACCGATTATTATTTCGGGGGAGAGGCAGTTGTTCTGCAAATTCGCCGAAATATAAATATACTCGGAAACTGCGCAGCTGATAGAAAAATGTCATACATCTTCAAATACTGCAGATTTCAGAAAAATCCGTCACCCATCAACCGTGGCTTCCCCCTGTAAGTTGCCCGGAAAATTCGAAAAAATCATAGAACAAAATGTCATAAAACTTATTCTGAATGGTAAAAAATTGGCTTTTTTTCTCTTGAGAAAACGGAATGAATTCCCGAAAGACCAAATATATTGGTGTGTCTTTTAAACTGGCGTAAATTAATTAATGTAGTTGCGTGATTGAGTTATCCCTTTTCCACTCCACAGCAAAGCAGACCCTACTCCGATCCCCATCTTCCAACCCCAACAATGAACATAAGAATTTTAGAAAAGTGTTTTAGCTGTATGACGCCTCTGAACTCGTATGCGAAAAAAATTGTCGTTTGCTATATAGAAGGTTGGCCACCTCTGCCATAGAACAACAATAGCGTAGCAGATTGTGTTGGACGTGCTTAGAACCAATACTGATGTCCTACCAATTGAATATCAGCGAGACCCGTGTCCAAATGGCAAGATCCCCTTGAGGCATCGTCCGCGGAACGATCGGAGGGTACCATGTGCTTAAAAATCTTGAAAGACCTGGGATCTGATCTGGCGGAGATACGATCATCTCTCGCGGCGGCTATCGATTTAGCTAGAAGAGGACAAGGCAAAAGGACCCGTAGAAAATCGTTCCCGCGGGAGAGAGCTCGTCGCGTGCTTCTTCATTGAATACTATAACAACCGCGGCGAAGGGAGGCGGAGAGGTCAAGAGGGGTGAGAAGGGGCCAAAGCACGGTTGTTTACGGGTGTGGATGAAACGGGGGCCTTAATCACCACGGCGCGGCGGAGATATCCTCTTCAGAAAAGAAAGAGGAGGACACTCTGGACCGATGGAACGGCGGGGGAAAAAAGGAAGGAAGTCGGATGCCTTGCACTTAGCATAATGTTCACCGCTCCTGTCATTACACTGGACCGCTAACATGCCAACCTAACACCCCTCTCCGGGGTCGGAGTAGACACGCGAGGATGTGCCAACAGACGTTAGTTAACCCGGCATCACGCAGTACCAGGGCACCAACCAACTTGCTCGGAATATTGATCGGGCGAGCGTGATCCTGCTTAAATTAACACTGCCTTCTTTGCCCTGCTGCGACTGCCATGATCATCATCGACCAGGCGGTCGGGGAAGACACATTATCCGGGAAAATGTCGTAAGCGCGGCTGAAAAATTAGGGTAATCACAGTGATAGGTGTGTTTATAGTCCACAGTCGATATTACGTCGGGCGGGCCAATTGGTTTCACGGAACATGTTCATTTTGTAATTTTCTTCTTCGATTGTTTGTTCCCTCCCCTCTCGAAAGATTCTTGCGATTAGATGTGAGAGAGATCAAGAAGTAGCTAGAAGTCCCCCAAGACGGGCAAACTTCGCTCACGCTTGCGCCCAATGATTAGGCTCTGACATCACTTCGTCAATAATTCGGCTTGAACCGAAAACGCGTGTGGAACGATCCAATCGGACTGCTCGCAGCCGTATTCTTATCGCATTTCTGCCAGGGGGTTCCTTGCGAGGCACGCAGGATGACAGTGTGCTCTGGTTAGTTTGCGTAGAAGCCTGCAAATAATGAGGTCTACCTACCACGGAGGATTAGATAGTTACTGGCTATTATTGGTCATTGCTTTGACATCGTCAAACCTAATTTCAAGACAGCCATTCGGATGAGAAGTTTAGAGCGACTATTAGCTAGTGATGATTTATCTTGTGACATTGCTTGTCAGTAACGCCATTATCATAAATCAGGACTATATTTCATGATAGCTTTTAGTACTAGCTAAGGATATCGTCTTAGTTTCTGTATTTCATATCGTGATGCTTAGAAATATTAATAGCATTCCTTTATTGGTTGATATTCGTTCTTAGAAAGTGGAAGTAGCCAGTGAAAGTAGAGATGAATACCCTATTTTGTTGAATGTCTCAAAAATTGGTGAACTTAAAAATAATCTACGAAATAGTACTGTAGAGCTTCAATTATCCAAACGTCGATTATTCGAACCAGTGTTTTGTCACCGCTGTCTCCATCAATTCTTGGAACTAGTAAAGCGGTAGCAATTGATACAGCGGTATCGCTTACTACATCAAACGGTATACATACATACATATATCGTACACATATGAATGTATATGTAATATGTACATTAGGCTATACCTTTGCTATATCTGAAATGTTTTGGCGAGATTTTTTTCATGTTACCTCCTAAAATTGTGACATTGAGTAAGAAAATTATTTTTGCAAAAGAACTGATACTAATCCGATAAGAGAAAGACGTGGCACATTCACGTTAAAGTTGCAATTAATATGAAATTTTATATGAATGAGAATGTATGATGAAAGGACATTTGATTATGACTAAACGTTCTTCTTATTCAAAAATATTTATGATAATTGTGCCACAATGTAGTTTGTTAAATTCTGTTCTTAATTATGTACATATACATGGATCATAACTGTACATATTGAAGATCATAACTGTATGTGCACACAATAGAAAATTTGCTGATTCAGTGTCTAATAGTTCCTTGACCAAGTCAAATGGTCAGCTAATCGAGAATTAGAAGTTTATATCATCATTTAAAAACCATTAATATCAATTGTCTTTAATAAGTAAATAACCTTAGAAAACTGATCGTACCAATTGGTAAGCCCCTCGATACCAAACAATTACATACAGGGTGTATGGGAATTATACTATATCGCAATTATCATAGTGAGATTCTACCTTCTCAATTAGGCGGAAATTGATGAAAGAAAGGTACCGCAAAATTAACTTTGACCTTGAATTTCAAGGTCAAACTGTCACTATTTTTCAATTGCATCGTATTATATTCTTCACGAGGATGGAGAGTGCAAAAGGAACCGTCGATTAAAACTGAATAGTTCTTTCAAACAATTATGGTAAAGCTTTTCGCTATCAAGCTGATTTTATATACAACTCGTTGAAGGTCACGTGAAGGTCAACATATCGCAGATCGTTGAATTCATTTTTTAGTTAGCCACAAGACTGTTACAATAAAACTATATTATGATGAAACTATGTAGACCCACGAAAAAAAACATCGACGACCATGAAATCTCGGAAAAGAGGCCTCCAGAAAATTGTTTTGCCTATTATCATGTTTGCCCCTTGGAACCGAACAGTCTTTTCCTCTGACCTTTCTCCTATCATAAAAAATGAGCGAGATATTCAAGATGGTGAAGTTAGGTGAAATAGTCCAGTCGGCAGGTCGAAAAAAGGCGTCTACCTGGAAAGTATTCCGAAATCAATGAAATTTTGACACGTCATTTAGGGGTACTCTGGGGTGTCGTATCTGAGTTTTCGACTTCGAGGACCCTGTGCTAACTTGGGGAGGGGGTAAAAACCACGATTTTTATTACCTTGTTCTGGTTTATCGCTTATTACTCAAAAACTATGGGCCCTAAGAACTTTTTGTTTTCATTTTTGGAAAGAGCATTAAATTTCCTTCAAATTTCACTGTTCAAACGTATTTTTCGGCCCAATAGGCACCGAGAGGCAGGCGTTCAAAATTAGGAAATTATGCGGCAACTGACGAATATAGGGAAGGACAGAGTAAATTATACTGTCCAACAACAAAAATGTTGCCATGTAACTATCGGGTGTATCTTATACAGGTTTTAGCACTGATTCCGAATCTGGCCTTAATTTTTCTCCTACACGCACAGTTTTCGAGAAATTTGAGTTTGAAAAAAAAACATGTTTTTCAACTTTGAATAAATATTGTAATGTTATTATATAAGATATTGTATTGTTCTTTACAGCAAAAGATTCTCTAGACTTTCTCGAATCCAGCGATGTGTAATAGTAATATGTTGTGATTGTTTAAACATGTTCAGCACAGGGTCCTCGAGGTCGAAAACTCAGATACGACACCCCAGAGTACCCCTAAATGACGTGTCAAAATTTCATTGAGTTCGGAATACTTTCCAGGTAAAAGTACCTGGCGACTGGACTAAAATACCCTGTAGACAAATTTAAGAATTTTATTGGTCACGCACGCAGTTGAAGAACGAAATAAAAACCGAAGAAGAATTTCATTTATCTGACCACGTTACCGAAGGCCTAATTTCCAAAACGTGCTGCCACGGTGGTCCTCCGGTTCACCCGGTAGCGATCGGCACAAAGGCACCGGCACCTTCGGTGCTCTTTCGACTCTCTAACGAGAAGATTAGACCTAACGGCGTTTGGTATCCCATAAATCGTCGGCGCCGCGCATTAACCACGGAAAGAAACGGAACGATTTATGGGTGTGCCGTCGCGTAAATTCATTCTCGCGGAAATATCTTTCCCTCGCGAGAGAGCCGGCCGCCTCTGTCACTGACGTATTTCTGAATGAAGAATCGTGAGATCGTGTCCCTGGATACACCGGGGCGAAGGTTATTTCGTAAGAGCCTTCAGTTGTACCGACTTTGTCCCATAGCTGACCTTGACCAGGCTTTAACACGCCTCGAAGAAACTATAAACGCCCTCGGACGCCGAACACTCCCTTGCGTCTCATTTTCTCATCGCAGGAAACTGGAAATCGGTGATCATAATGGTTATAACTAGACTGCGGAAGTTTATGCAAATGCAAATTTATGCAGGAAATAGTTAAAGGAATGGGACCTGGACAGAAATTTGTTGTGAGATTAGAGGTTTCTAAAAATACATGTTTTTAATAATATTAGCAACTAAATTGGCGACCTTTTGTTTCGTAATTCTTTTATTGTATTATTATAACCGCGTTCAGTGACCATTCCTTTTGAACTGCATATCATTGGAAAATAATTAATTAAGAAATTAGAAATTAATTTCGTATATCATATTCGGGCTTAAAAAATATATAGACTTTCTTTGAGCAAATGTGGAGGTCGCGAACTTATTGGCCAATCTAATGTATAGGGTAACTGCACCAGTGAATAAACGGGCACCAGTAAACGAACGCTTTTGTATATTTCAACGAATTTTAACCCGCACGGCATACGAGCGATAAAATTGACGTATGTAGTCTTTTGAATTTTTCAAGAAAAAAAAATTTTTTTTTTTAAACTAAAACACTAAAAAACTACTTGACCAAACTTGACCAAAATCTGATCAGCTCTAAGTTGCAGCGGGGCACTTCCAATGCATCATTCATTATTCTGATCGCGTTATTACTTTTTCTGAAAACGTTAACGAAAAATTTGATACCATAGAAACGGACATACGCACGCGCGCGCGCGCGCACACACACACATGCCGACATTTTGATAAAAATAGTCTAAAATGAATCCAATGACCACGAAACGTGAAGATCTGTTAAAAATTCGATTTTCGGGGTAATTACCATAACTTCCCTATGAATCGGGAAGTTAAAAATATAAACATGTTATTTAATATAACTATAACATAATGATAAAAATGTTAACAAAGGTTACTTATGACGAAATGGCGAAATAAACTTGCTTTTACGATCTTTTTTATTATAAGATTATTGGATTATCATGGATTGAGTAGTATCTCCTATCACTTCGGCACTTACGGCAAATAACGAAGATAAATATTCCGTGTTGTCGATCATAGAAATTTAATAGAAATTAGTTTACGCTAACGGCGCACAGATTCGATCCAAAAATAAAGACAAAGCAATTTTGCAAATTAAAAAGTCTTTCTCAACGTTTCAATCCAAGTATAGATAATTTTCAACAGAAATTTTGCGTCTGAAAACTACTGAATAGTGTTTCACAAGATCAATAATAACCATATCATTTTTTACCGTACTTGCTATGTGTAAAAAAATGTTTGTCTATAAGTGTATAAAATTACAACTGAATTCCATGCTGGCCCAAACTGAATAACGAAGATATTGCAGGTGACAGTAATCCCTCACCATGTATAATTATACAATGCTGCTCTTGTCATGTCATCGTCCGATTCAAATGAATTAAATTTTGTGAGAGAAGTGTGTGTACAATCGGCCTTTGTGTAGTTCTGCAAAAGTTTGCTAAACGAACAAGCATCCGGTAGATAAAGTGTTAATGAAAAGGGAGCAGCCTCGACCATTGCGTTCCTTCGCGAATCCTTGCGCTGCTGGTAGTCTGTTAATCTTTATCGACATCAGGAATTGACGATTACGGGTGCAAACCATTGTAAAAACGATTATCACGGAAAAAGAAGTTGATTTATGGCCAGACAGACTTTCGCGAAAGTCGCCGTATCAGATGACGGTGGCACATATGGAAATGCGTCGAACAATAAAACTACCGGCGATCCTTAAGGTGGTTTTACAGGCCTATATACGTTCTACGCACTACGTCGTGCTGCTCTAATGATTCCTGCCGTCCTTAAGTGGGCGGTTTGTGGTCACTCGGCAAGAATCGTTGGTGCCGCATACGCACGCCACGTAGATTAAGGTGAAGCGGCTTTGCAACTGCATTGATATGGATAACAATCATCGTATGATGTAATAACATTGTCGATTCGAATGACAATACGGTATTTGAGGTCTCGCCTTGATTGGCTATCTCCGCAACGTATCGCGCAAAGAAGTAAACGCTTCATTTTTGTTATCTCTAATGAATGCTAATAGCTTTTTCTGGACTTACACGTGTAATTCGTTCCAAATACGATGAGCCGCTTACGTTGGCTCACTGCAGGCAGCTAGGCATATTTGCATCCCCATAAATTACGTTACGATAATTGCGATGAAATTCATGTTTGCTTGATGTTTTGTTTAAAAACCTACAAGAATTGAATAAGAAATTAGTTCCTGTACTGCTGGTTTAAAATAGGAAATTCAACTCTTTCATTGCGAAGAATGTACACGTATTTATACAGTAACTCCAAGCTAAGTGCATTATAATTAAGTGGTATAAAAAATCGAACCTTTTGGTGGAAATGAATTTCTGTAATCTGTTAACCTTTGCTCTGCGTATAGGGGTATGAACGCACTCCAGAAATTATTGAATTTATTACTTTTATTTTCATATGTTAAATTAAATTGTTTCATCGAATCATACTTACCGTCATGAAAATCAATAAAATTTTATAAATACTTAGGCAGTCAGTGTTTTCTTTACATTTGTAATTGCACTCCAATGCAGGGTTAACGTTAGAATATTTGTATGCAGAGTAATGGAGTAATCGGATCAGATGATCGAAAGTGTCGATAAACCCCCTTGGTGAGTTTCAAGTCGGCACCACTACCACAAAGTTATTTACAGGGTGAACATGATTTCAGTGAATTATACTCTATTTCTTCTGTATGCAAAATCGATTTTTCAAGAAATTCAGAAGCTTGAAGTTGCGGATTTTATATTGAAGCTATCACTTGACCACGTTTATCTGATTATTTTAGTCGTGTCTCATTGTGATTGTTAATGTGCATCCTTTAAGATCTTTTAAATGAGGCTGATGTACCCTCGTTGTAACCCTTTGCACCCCTTTATCGAGTGTCAGTCCACATCAGAGAAAGAAAAATATAAATACAACGGGTTCTTATATGTATTTGGTTCTTCCTTAATTTATTTTATAGTTAAAAACATACAGTGGGTAAAAAAGGTATTGGTACACTCTTAAAAAGGCGATAACTTTTTAAATATCGTATTATACGATTTGAATTTTTTTGGGAAGCTAGAGCAATTAGTTTGGCACAGGATGCAAAAAAAGATTTTGTCAAAAATTGCAATTCATCGAAATTGTAGCAAAAATACTAAAAGTTGTATTTTACAACTTTTTTATGTGGACCAATATTGAAAATTTTAAAAATGCGTTTTATAGATCTGTATCAGTTATACTATATACACTTGTAAAGTTTCGAATCGATTGATGCGGAAAAAAACGACAGGCATTGAAAAATGTAAGAATCTGCAGTTATAGGTCGAAAATCGTGAAAATCTGCAATTTTTAACATTTTTAAACGTTTATAGCTCATTGCAACGTTGACCGATTTTGACGAAATTTTCAGAATATGTTTAATTGACACAGGTCTACAAAACGCATTTTTTAAATTTTCAATATTGGCCCACACAAAAAAGTTGTAAAATACAACTTTTAGTATTTTTGCTACAATTCCGATGAATTGCAATTTTTGACAAAATCTTTTTTTTGCATCCTGTGGCAAACTAATTGCTCTAGCTTCCCAAAAAAATTCAAATCGTATAATACGATATTTAAAAAGTTATCGCCTTTTCAAGAGTGTGACAATACTTTTTTTACCCACTGTATATACAGAAGTTCCAGAAATATTAATTACAACAAAATTTGAGAGCTATGTTTAATACGATTAGTAAATATGATTGTTCAAAATAAGTAGCAGTCGAAAAACTGTCCTTCGAAGTAAATTTCAAACAAAACCCTTCAAGTAGAGAGTTGTTGGTAACAAAATTAAAAAAGAATTCCTCCTCCTTCTTCTACCCACTTCCGCCCTCCCTCACGCTCGCCACCCCCAGTTAATAAGTTAACCACTTGCACTACGATTTATATTATGATTATGGTGATTAGAAATTCATCTTCAGAATATCATAGGAAAAAATAAAATTTATATTCATTGTAAATATGCCTATGTTTTTTCTGAAGGCTGTACTATATCGACTGCGACAGAATAGAATTTGATTTCGGTTTAAAGGAAATGAATAACATACGTATTTATTATTAATTAAAGTTTTAAATGATATCGGTGCCAGGTTCGATCATTTTTAGAACAAACAACAAATGTGCCATTAGTACATGCTTCTAACGTTTCGATCCCGATGCGGATCTTTTTCAAAGAATCATTATTGCGTCTGAAAAATATTTTAAATGATAAATTGAAACAAAAATTTACCAAAAAAATTAACATAAAGAAAACCATGAAAAAGAATAAATTTCTAATGGAACTTACATGTTGTGTAAAAAATGGACAATATATCATAACAAATATAGACATACATTATAACAAATATACAAAATATTTGGTAAACAATTACACATAGTTTCAGTGGCTCAAATTTAAAAAAATGTGCAATTAGTACATGCTTCTAACGTTTCGATCCCGATGCGGATCATTTTCAAAGAATCATTATTGCGTATGTTGCGTAAAAAGTGGACAATACAACCTTCAATATTTGTTATAATGTATTGTCCACTTTTTACGCAACATACGCAATAATGATTCTTTGAAAAAGATCCGCATCGGGATCGAAACGTTAGAAGCATGTACTAATTGCACATTTTTTTTTATTTGAGCCACTGAAACCTATTAAAGGTTTATTTCGGCTTTTACAATTTTACAATAGGTTTACAGTTTTAGAACAGAAACAGACTTAGTATCCACTAATAATGGAAAGAACAAGTGTGGTTAAAGAATGTGCAGGCGACCATGAGAAATGTGTGCAACGAGTCCTAGGTTCGCTAATGCTCATTAAAGAAATTAAAAGGAAAAAGGGGGATCTTAAGGTCATCAAAGCCCCCTAGTTTTGGGAGTTTTCTACCTCCCGAAACATAAAAAAAAAAGACTTAGTATCCACTAGATGTGTAGTTTACAATCGTTGAGAAATTGGAAAATGAGGGCGCAAGCTTTGACATCTGGTTTTGCAAAGAAAATGTCCGCTTTTAAGGGTAAATAGAACTTGAGTTTGTGCAGGTTAGTTACTAGTTTGTTTCTTTGGGAATCATACAGCCGTCACTGCCAGAGGACATGGTCCAAGTCCTCGGTGTAGTAGTTGCATTTAAAGCTGTGGTCGGTGATAAAGTTCACACACTGCAGAGAGGCAGCAAGATTATAATGGTTGGCCTTGATAATGTTCACTGTGGTCAAGAACAACCTTCAATATTTGTTATAATGTATTTTTACGCAACATTTAAGTTCTATTAAAAATTTCATTTCTTTTTCGTTGGTTTTCTTTATGTTAATTTTTGCAAATTCTCATTTCGATATATCACTTAAAATATTTTTCAGATGCAGTAATGATTATAGATAGATGGTTTCGGCGCACAGGTTCGATCAAATATAAATTAAATTTCCATGTTTTATAACAAATTTGCAAGTTGAAATCTCGACGTTTCGATCCTGATGAGGATCATTTTCAAGAGATTTTTGCGTCTGAAACAAAGTGTAACATTGCAAAAATAACTGTATTTTAAAAGAAAAGGAAAAAACAAAGTTTTGAACTCGAAAATGAACTTATTTTTCTTACATGTTATATAGGAAAGAAATTTATCTTTTATGAATAATGTGTTACTTCCATGCTGGTAGATAATGTACTAAATCCTTGTTAAATTTGTTATACTTGCAATTTGTTAAACCTGCAAATTTGTTATAAAACATGGAAATTTAGTTTATATTTGATCGAATCTGTGCGCCGAAACCATCTATCTATTATCAATTCTTTTCGATCGCAGTAATGATTCTTTGAAAAAGATCCACATCAGGATCGAAACGTTAGAAGCATGTACTAATTGCACATTTGTTGTTTGTTCTAAAAATGATCGAACCTGACGGCGATATCATTTAAAACTTTAATTATCTAAATTTTCGATCGAGAAGAATTCACCTTTTTTTTATATTTATTAGGCTCTGTTCAGATTCAAAAAGGGTTTAAGATGTTTCAATCTGTACGTAGCGGGGTAGGGGGGGGGCAAGATTTCAGTCTACTGCAATGGCGCCGGAAGTCTTGCCTTAACTCGTCGGCATCCGGCGTATCGCATTATTACAGCATTCACGGTGAACGAAACGAGACGAAACGCGAAGAAAAGAATCTGCAGGAATTGTATACACACGCGTCGACCAGGATAACTCATAATCAGTTCCCCTGAAACACGACTCGACTCGGCGAGCGCGAGTTGCGCGCGTTCCAACAATTTCGCGTCCCGGGAATGAACGATTCAATCTGCACCGGCGAGATCGCAAATTCATGTCGTTACATGACCGTTGCGCGCATATCTCTCAGGGCTTAACTGCGGCTTACGTCGCGAAATACGCGGGAGACGCATATCGCTTCGGTGTAGGTGAACGGTTAGGTAGGAGGAAAGTAATCGGCCACAAAGTGGGCGTACTGGCTCCCACGAGAGAGACCAACAAAAGGGCCTCGCCCTTCTAGAAATTCGACAATCTTTCATAGTCGTGTTCTTATAGTATATTGGTAGCTCGACCTCCACGGGTGGCACGCTGAATTGGCGCGACGACAAAAGTTCGTAATCCTGATACGACAGTTCTTCTTGTTTATTATGTGTTATGATTAACTTACCCCAGAGTTGTGCTAATCTATATATGTATATAAAAATGGATGTTTTGATAGTCAAAATTATTGGAAAAATTTTTAAATTGAAGATGTCGATGCATGATTTCTCCTCTATTAAAATCATTACTTAAATAATATAAAATAATATAAAATATAAAATAATATAAAATATAAAATAATATAAAATATAAAATAATATAAAATATAAAATAATATAAAATATAAAATAATATAAAATATAAAATAATATAAAATAATATAAAATATAAAATAATATAAAATATAAAATAATATAAAATATAAAATAATATAAAATATAAAATAATATAAAATATAAAATAATATAAAATAATATAAAATATAAAATAATATAAAATATAAAATAATATAAAATATAAAATAATATAAAATATAAAATAATATAAAATAATATAAAATATAAAATAATATAAAATATAAAATAATATAAAATAATATAAAATATAAAATAATATAAAATAATATAAAATATAAAATAATATAAAATAATATAAAATATAAAATAATATAAAATAATATAAAGTATATAATAATATAAAGTATAAAATATAAAATAATATAAAATATAAAAAAAATTTTGTTATATTTTATACAGCAAAATTGAATAGATGAAATTCGAAATTGTTCACAAATTTAAAAACTTGAAGAATTCAATATTGGATTTCTCTTCTATTAAAATCATTAGGGAAGAAATAACATTCAATTTAGTTTCTATTTTTATAATCGATGCAGACAATTTTTATTTTGCATAAAAATCCACAGTCTAGTGATTAGTGCCACATGAAGAACATTCTTGCTTTAGGTCTTTTCTATCAAATAGTGTTACTTTTTTTCTGTAGTCATTTTGTCTTTCTACAATTTTTATTACTTTTTCTAAAATGAACGTGATAAACAAGTTTCTCTGTGATCACACAATATCAATTTATTATTCTTCTTAATTATAATTCATAATTACACTGTACTTTGTATTTGTATTTCAATTGTGACAACGAATTACATTGTAATTTAATTGAATGGGGGGCCAGAATTACAAATTACACCCTAATTTAATTAAATGAATCGCCTCAATTTCGAATTAGGGTAACTGCACCAGTGAATGAACATTTAAGAAATTGTTCAAGAAAATATTTTATGTAAAAAAACATGTGTGAATTAAAGGAATCTCATATATGCCAAATGGCTCCCTATACTTCATTTGTCAAAAATGAATGAATCACAAACAAATTGAAATTATTATTATTTTTCTTCATTAAACGTTAAATAAGAAATATAAAAAATACCAGTCAATGAACACTACATTCTAGTAATTGAATAATGCTAGTCGAATCAATGAACAAAATTACTAAACAATATTCTCCTATTTATTTAACTCTTTAATCAAAATTTTATCGCTAGTATGCCGTCCGGGTTAAAATTTGTTGAAATATACAAAAGCGTTCATTTACTGGTGCAGTTACCCTACTCAACAATTGCCCATGTTCAAAATGTGAAATTTTACCTTTACCTTTATCACATTATCACGTGATTGTACGAGATGTTAATGAACATTAAAACAAAGTATTCGTATTCAGTTTTTACAAAAGACATTTCTTATAGCTTTGTCGCGTCCGAGAATAAGTGCTTCCATTTTTATTAATTTAGTACTAATTCTGAGTAAGAATTTATTTAAATCTAACTACACGACGTTAAAATACAATTTCACGAACTTCAGTTTTATCCTGTTTTTCTTTCACTTAACTTGCGTTTACAAAATGGAATTCACGCGCAGTCACTATATACAGGGTGTCCCAAAATAAGTGTAACTCCCGGAAATGGGAGGTTCCTTGGATCATTTGAAACAACATTTTCCTTTACAAAAATGGCATCCGCGGCTTTGTTTATGAGTTATTAACGAAAAACACGGACCAATCAGAGCGCGGCTACAGCGGATTGATTCTGGTTCGGCCAATAGCGACACCGCGTTAAGCGGGACCTGTCGCCGAGTCGGACTCCGTTCGCTATAGCTGGGCTCTGATTGGTTCGTGTTTTTCGTTAATAACTTCTAAACAAAGCCGCGGATGCCATTTTTGTAAAGGAAAATGTTGTTTCAAATGATCCAAGGAACCTCCCATTTCCGGGAGTTACACTTATTTTGGGACACCCTGTATTTTGCATGTCACACTTCATACTTACATAGTCATTTCCATCATGATATTATAAGCACCGCCCATTCAAGATTTACGCGAATTTCACACTTATGGATGCGTTTCAAGCGTGAAATTAATAGGTGAAGAATTAATAAAGAACAGATCGGTTTCTTGTTCGAAGGAATCTATGTAATGCTGTAAACTATTCATTATCTTCTAATTTCGTTTTGAAAGGCATTACAAGTTTCCAGGCATAAGATGAAAAAGAGCATTGAAATTGATGCTTTTTGAAACGAAAGAATTTGAAACAATTATAAATTTCAGTATAGATGATATTTAAAAAATTGTATTATTACTTACAGGGTGGTCCACGCAACTTTCACGCTTATAATAACTTCCAAAGTATACGTTGCACGAAAAAGTTTTGTATACAGAAGTTACATGGTCTGAAGGAGTACATTATGTAGTAAATTTATTTTTTTACAGGTGGAAGTGTTTCGCACATTTAAGGGTCGACTTTGCTTTTTTAAATGAAATACTATATTTTTTACACAAAAAAATGAAAGAATGTTGAATTCCGAATAAAAAATTATTGACCTTAGCCCTGAACCTAATAATTAACGAGTAATTGCACTTTATTTTCTGTAAATTTTCTTCGCGTAATATCAAGTTTTATTCAATCTTATCACAGATTTCATTTACATAAATATACTGAAATTACTTGTGAATTATTACGTTGAGGACTAGTAATGAAGGTCAATACTTTTTTACTCAGAATTCAACATTCTTCCATATTTTGATATAAAAAATATAGTATTCCATTAAAAAAAACAAAGTCGACCATCAAATCTTCTAAACGTTTCCACTTGTAAAAAAATAAAAACACTACATAGTGTACCCCTTCAAACAATGCAACTTCTGTATAGAAAACTTTTTCGTGCAAAGCATGTTTTGGAAGTTATTATAGTTATGCAAGTTGCCTTTACCATCCTATATATTATAAATTAATACATTCTCGTTGAATTGTACAAATTTGTTCATAGTAAAATCTTTATTTGTACGTATTTTAATCACATTGGGAAGAAATACTGCGCTAAAACATACACCCGCAGTAATAGGTACATTTACACTACAATTTCTCAAGTTTGGAAAATTGTGATATTATGGTGAACATTATCACAGTTTACATATAGACGACTTTTCACAAATTGAATAAATCCTTCTTAGATCCAATGTATAATAAACATTGATCACTAGACAGTGGATCTTTCTGCAAAATAAAAATTGTCTACATTAATTGTAAGAGATAGAGACCAACCTGAATGTTATTTCTTCGAGTAATGATTTTAATAGAAGAGAAATCCAATATTGAAATCTTCAAGTTTTTAAACTTGTGAACAATTTCGAATTTCATCTATTCAATTTTGCTGTATAAAATATAACAAAATTTTTTTTATATTTTATATTATTTTATATTTTATATTATTTTATATTATTTTATATTTTATATTATTTTATATTATTTTATATTTTATATTATTTTATATTATTTTATATTTTATATTATTTTATATTTTATATTATTTTATATTTTATATTATTTTATATTATTTTATATTTTATATTATTTTATATTATTTTATATTTTATATTATTTTATATTTTATATTATTTTATATTTTATATTATTTTATATTTTATATTATTTTATATTTTATATTATTTTTAACTTCCCGATTCATAGGGAAGTTACTGTAATTTATTTTTTATTTTGATAGATTCTAATAGATTATGTTATAAATGCATAAAGATCATCAGTCTATTGATTTCAATTCAAAATTCATTTTATTGAATGGAATACGATTTTATCGAACCCGTTTATTGAAATTCATACGATATTATGGAAGATATATTGTGCTGTGAGGTACCTTCTGACGACATGCAACATAAATTGAACATAACAAATTGACGTTTCGCGTGGTTCTTTTTCATGTTGCTGTGCAGCGAGACGATGAGACACAAAAGGCAGTAAAGCTGATGATGCGAGAACGAAGATTTATAAAATTTGCATCGGTGGAATATGACGGGCAACTGTACATGACGCCCCAGGACTTCCTCGACAGTGTTGTTGAACCCGAACCCAGACGTGAGTATTAAATAAATTTGCACGGTCAGCAATAGTGGCGCCGGGCCGCGATAATAACTCGCTTTGTCTTTGACAACAAATGCCCTCGTAATTCGAAGCAACGTATACTAATGGCGCGCATTATTGTACGATCCCGAAAAGCAAAGGTGAAGCATCTGAAGGATGGACAGCCACGATTATAATTCGTGATGGGGCACACAAATTTCGAGACGAATCCGAGGCTTCAATGATTATAAGAAACGTAATCATTTACGTACAATACTTAATTATCACGCTTTAGTTTATAATCATTATGATCAAGGATCACAATTAACAGTTATCCTAAAACTTCTGACGATAAAAATGATTGATACAAAGTTGATTGTTATTAAAATTTAAGATGATCTACATATAATATAAAGGAAAAAATTCGAAGAACAAAATTATTAAAAGATATCGATTTTTATACCTTTTGGTTACAGTTATTAATAGATATAAATGTAACAGTTATTAGTAGACTGCGGATCTTTATGCAAAGTAAAAATTTCTTACCTAAATTGCAACAAACTGGAGTGAAATAGAAATTTATTTCTTTCCCTATTATGTTTAGTAGGTTGAGAATAATATAATAGTATGTTTAAGTGTTCCCAATATTTTTGTTATTTTAAATTGCACCTGTTCATTTTTGTCATAAATGCATAAAATCCGCAGTCTAGTTATTAGTGTCCAAAAAATTGGATCCTCCTCGATAACCGTTATCGATGAAGAAAATCTGATTCGAAGAATTCCATCGAGGAAGAATAAAACTTATCGTCGCAAATCGACGCGTTGCGAATCCGGTTTCGTAAACCGGGAGGTTTCGATTGATTTGTAGATCCCTAACATCTTGCTTGGTTGATGAATACGCAATTAATTTGAAAAAGTCTTGTTTTTACAGCGTTTTATTTTATTGGAGAGCATTTCGCATGCCGGTGTATATAAAAATAATAGTAGGAGAGATCGGCACTAGTTGACTAATGAGATTAGTCGACTAATCAATTCTAATTGTGATACTATAAAATAGATGATACTGCTATCCGTCATATCGAAACATAAGAATGACTAAGAAGTTCACCATGTAATGTGTGTCGTGACCGAAATTTACGTATTATACCAGTAAGAATAAAAAATCTAAAAACATCGACGGCGACTAAATATTTTTGTTTCGACTATTTATCAATTTTTGTCCATTAAGTTTTTAGCATTTTTCATTTCATTTACCAAGTTTTCACCAGATTAGTTTCTGGAAATATGATGCATTGACTATAATTTGAGGTATTTTATTTTATCCGGTGAATCAAGCTTATGTACAGGGTGTAAAGAAATGTTTGGACCTGGCTGCCATAGGCGTATTCTACATCTTCGGATCGGTAAAGATCTATAAAAAAAAGTTGCTGCAAAATTGTCCTTCACCTTGAATTTCAAGGGCAAATTTTTGTGTTATTGCATTGTATTCTATGCATCATGGGGACAAAAAGTGTCAAGGGAACCATGGGTGAGTTGAGTTTTGACTCGTGGTTCCCTTGACACTTTTTGACCCCATGATGCGTAGGATACAATGAAATAACACAAAAATTTGCCCTTGAAATTCAAGGTGAAGGACAATTTTGCAGCAACTTTTTTTTATAGATCTTTACCGATCCGAAGATGTAGAATACGCCAGCTAAGACCAAACATTTCTTTACACCCTGTACGTATGGCCCTTACAATGATAACAATGTCGAACGAGACTACTTGACTAAGCATAGGATTTACGTCACTCAAGAAAGATGCCTTATCCGTAGAATCAAAAGATGATTCAGTACGCTTGATCTGCAATGAATCTTACACCAATAGCGTTTGTGGTGAAAACTGAGTACAGTACACACGTTGCAATAAATGGGCTCTTGAAAAATGCATTAGATGTGTGTATTAACTGTGACTCGGATGATTTGTAAGTCTAATTTGACTTAATTTTGCATACAAATCATCATCTGATTCACTACTAGACTACGGATCTTTATGCATTTACAGCAAAATTGAATTTAATGTAATGTAATGTAATAGTTTATTTTGTTCCCAGTACGGGTTACAAAGAGTTCCCTTTACAATTTAGTTTCGTTTTATCTGTCTGCATAATCTATCAAAATATAAAATATAAAATATAAAATATAAAATATGAAATATGAAATATGAAATATGAAATATGAAATATGAAATATGAAATATGAAATATGAAATATGAAATATGAAATATGAAATATGAAATATGAAATATGAAATATTGAATATTGAATATAAAATATGAAATATGAAATATGAAATATAGAATATAGAATATGAAATATAGAATACAGAATATGAAATACAGAATATGAAATATAGAATATAGAATATAGAACATAGAATATGAAATATAGAATATAAAATATAAAATATGAAATATAGAATATAGAATATAGAATATGCAATATGAAATAGAAAATATAAAAAAAATTTTGTTATATTTTATACAGCAAAATTGAATAGATGAAATTCGAAATTGTTCACAAATTTAAAAACTTGAAGAATTCAATTTTGGATTTCTCTTCTATTAAAATCATTAAGGAAGAAATAACATTCGTTTCAGTTTCTATTTCTTACAATCGATGCAGGCAATTTTTATTTTGCATAAACATCCGCAGTCTATTCACTACAGTATATATATATATATATATATATATATATATATATATATATATATATATATATATATATATATATATATATGAATACATAAAAATTGAAGTATTGTTAATACTATTATTTGTTTTTAAACACATAAAAGTAACTGGTAAGTCAACTAACCCCACAATCGTAGTTTGCCGACTTATCGCTCTCATTATTCTAAATTTGATTAAAACTACAACAAGGTTCAATCAAAGCAATTTTCAAAATTAAATCTTTATACCCGAGTCAATGTGCAAAGTTTTCGTGTGCAACAAGTCAGCATAATACTAATGGTTCATTAGTAAAAATTAAATATGTTAAAAGTTAGTCAACTAGGCCTGGTCTCCCCTAATTCCCAGAAAACCACCATTCGGTGCACACGAATTCTAACGTAAACTGGGAATGACGATGCAATGATATCACGATCTTTTGAACAACCGCTCCTGAAAAATATACATAAATGTGCGTCTCTGGCATTTCAGCGAGACTGAAGAGGCGCGTGTTAAGTGACAAGGAGCTCGATGTGATGAGAAACTCTATTCCCTCGCTGCGCCATGGAAGTCCACATATGTTCAGGAACCTGCGAGACAAGGGTAAGCAGTCGATCCATTTTTACTCGTACACATTCGGTTCATAGGAGGATATTAAGGGGGCAATTGTTTTCTTGGTCAAAAATGTCGATAGCTTAGGATTTTTTGTAACCAAAAATGTAACATTAATTAATGTAAGTGAAAATATATTAAATAACTGTATAACTGTTTTAATTCGAAAAGAAAATACACAACTGATATATGAAATTAACGGAAATTAACGTAAACGTATCGTATTTAAATCAAACGTGATGACGTGTTTCGTATCTCGAGAAAAAGTCAAATCGCTACGTGAACACGTCCTTTTATATCTTACTTTTTCTAATGTTTATAAATTTTCTAGAACAAATATCGATTTAACAAGATGTGTCGCAATCGCAATATCACGGCACTCACGCATACATACACGATTCTCGATTCTCACATTCAAACAACAAGTAACATCATACAAATCATTCATTTCCTACACTCGGCCGCACAGTGTGTCGTCCAATGGAAAAAAGTTCGGAAATCAAAGTGTAAGACCAAAAAATTTATGTATGCTAAAATGTTCGTTACAAAACGTAGTTTCTGAAACTGCATTAAATTTTAACTGAATAAATTAATTTATTATTAAAATTGAGGCTGAAACTTTACTGTCAAATTCCGTGCATTATTTTAAACATGCGTCCCTCGCAAGCTACTTGGTTTTTTAATTTGATTTTTAGAGGGTGTGTTTAGCATTATAAGACCTTCAATCTCCCAGAAAATTTTTTTAAAATAATCGCAATTTGTCCTAATTTTTTATGTTTAACATTTATCAACTTTGATTAGAGTTTAAAAAAAAGTACATCAAAGTACATCCGTAAATTTTTTTACAGTAATTGGTGGCATATTAAACTTTAATTTCGCGTTGGTTTAAATCTGCTCACATTTGCTCAAGGGGAGAAAATAATAAAAAACCATATAAAGACGCTCGCGCTTGGCGGCTTTCTGCGTAGTCTTTCGAAGAAATTTGTTGCAATTATTTTTAAACGCATGCCATTTGATAAGTAGTTACATATGTGGTCAATTTTATTCTTATAAATTATATATTTAGTTTTAAAATTGTTTAAATATTTACAATCTTCCAATTCAGTATTACAGAAAGTACCAAAAGGTTCCTTTGAGATTTTGCATTATATTAATTTAAAGCACATTAGACTTCTTTCTAGGTAAACAAACGGAATTCTTAAGGACTCCTAAGTTTTAATTCTTCGTTGTGAAGATTTACAATTAGATAAACAATGTATATAGTATAGTACTTTTTAAAAAAATTTTCGTTAAAATTGTAAACCACTTTTTATTCAATAAAAAGTCATAAAAAACAAGATTATCGCAACTAAAAAATGAAATTTTTGTTTAAATAATTAAAAAAAAATTTTTTTTTACATCATTCGATTCGGTTTTGCATTTTATTTCAAAAAGTATTAAGGTACTTTACTCAAAAATTGCATAATTTAAGAGTTACGACTTTTTTCCCGAATTCCCATATACTCGACACACTGTGGGCCGCCCTGAAAAAGCATATGGCCTCAGATGCTTTCATCGCAATTCTTACATTTATACAACAAGTTACATTATACAAATCATACTACAACAAGTTACATTATACAAATCATACATTTCCTTATACAAATCATACATTTCCTACATTAATGTGAAACTTTTTATGTGTTTGTGTAGTTTCATCATGTTACATAAATTTTTTTTAGTCAGTTCGAATTGTCAGTTTAAACATATTTCTTCAACGATATATTTACCCTTTAATCTAGCGTTTCGGACTACTGAAAAACCCCGTGTTTATGTTATCCAGAAACGAGAACGCGAATCCCGCACCCTTGAAATCCTGGATACCAAATGGTTGCCTTAAAATACCGAAATTACTTTCTTGCCAACCCAATAATTAAAAATTTCAACAGTTTCATTCCACCCTGATTTTATATTATACTTGTGCTAGTTTACTGTGCTCGTTTGAGTTGGTTTCAGGTTGCACGCTCTAGCGACGTAGACTTCAGATGCCACATATACTAAGACACCCTGTATTAAATAAAACTCGGAGTTCTTGCTTGAAATTTCCGAGCGATCTCGGTTTCTATAAGAGCGCGGGACGAAGGAAGGCGTCGGAGATTGCCGGCAGAGCAATTAATCCCACCACCCCTGCGACGATCAAAATAACAGGGTCGTGTCGTTAACGAGTCCTCGTGGTAGCTGTTCGGGGATCTTCCTGGCTTTTTGCGCGTTCACCGCACGTTTGTCGTGCTAATGGAAATGCAAATAATCGCGCACGGAGCCAGTTTCACACTTCCCTCTAATAAACGAGCGCCGTCGCCCTCCGTATAACCACTTTCTCTTTTTCTCGGCAGAGCCGCGGCATGCACATGCACATGCACATGCGTCCCCGAGACAGAATTTCACGGTCGAATATACGAGCCCAACTTGATCTACTCTGCTTTAAAAGACGTTCGTTACGATTATGGAGCACGGAACGAACCACTAGAGGCTACGCACGGAAAGCATCTTGTTACCCACATATCGATTCTCTTCCTGCATGAAGCACATTCGAATTACCACTAGCCGGGACACTTCCTTATTGCGCGAACGTAGTTCACTGGATTGGAAGAAGTCACGAAATTTTTTCGACCAAAGGGTGTAGCTTATCGAAGAAATACACAGTAGAACCTCGGTATGCAATTCGGTATACAGGGTGGGGCAGTAACTATTAGCACCTCAGATATCTTCGAAATTATAAGTTTCACAGAAATATTTGCTGAAATAAAATTGTACAGTACGAAGGGGCCATCCGGTGGCTATAATAGTTTTTTTGTAGGTGGAGGTACTTCGGACTTTTGAAGGTCACCTCAATTTTTTTTAATAGAATGAGGTATTTTTGAATACATCAACCGATTCAGCTGGACATTCGTTACAAAAAAGTACTAACCTATGTATGTCGAAAAGTTAGTAGTTCAGGAGATATTACAATTTAAATAACTCAAAAATACCATTACTTGCCTACTAGAAGTTAGCCCCCCAATTGTGGAATTAAACAATTTCAACAGTTGTGCTGAATTGTGCTATGTCTGTGCTATATTGTGCTCGAATATTGTAACTGTAATATAAAAAATAAGATGAAAAATTGAAAAAATCGATTTTTTGAGTAGCCCCCCACTTTTCATTTTTTTCAATTTTCTCAATTGTGCTAAGTTGTGCTAGGTTGTGCTAAGATTGTGCTAAAGTATTATTTAAAAAAAATAATAAATAAAGAAGTTATAGTGAAAAATCGATTTCGACATGTAATTAACGTTAAAGTAAGAAACAGTTATCCAAACAGCATATAATCGTATATCTGAGTTGTGCTAGCCTAGCACAACTCAGATATGCAATATTACTATGTTCGGATGATCAGAAAGACTAAAAATGATGAGTACCTTAGCGCGAAGGGCAGCGCACAAGAGTAAAGTGCCCTTTATATCGTTGTGCTGGGGAAATTAAAAGTTGTGCTGACTTGTGCTAGGCTAGCACAACTCAGATATACGATTATATGCTGTTTGGATAACTGTTTCATACTTTAACGTTAATTACATGTCGAAATCGATTTTTCACTATAACTTCTTTATTTATATTTTTTTTAAATAATACTTTAGCACAATCTTAGCACAACCTAGCACAACTTAGCACAATTGAGAAAATTGAAAAAAATGAAAAGTGGGGGGCTACTCAAAAATCAATTTTTTCAATTTTTCATCTTATTTTTTAGGCTGAACTTTAGAAACCCCCCCCCCCCCTTCCTTTCGATATGTGACATACGTCATTCTATTCGTTCTGTCATGCTGAACGCAAAATTTATGTGTCATTTTTGGCTGAAATGAATAGTTTTCGAAATATTCGTGAAAAACTGCAGTTACTACACATTGAATTTTGTGTATACGTGCATGTCCGTGCTGTGCGTGTGCGTCACCACGATTCGACCGTTGGTCAAATGTTTCTACAGATATATCACTACGATCGTCGAACGATCTATATACCGCGTGAACTTTTTAAAACATGTCATGATGAAAAGTGAGTACACATTACAACAATACCACACACACCCACCCAGTGTTTCTGAGAAGTAGATTCGGTAATTATGTATTGCGAAAGGGTCGCTGTACTCCGATTTTGATGAAATTTAAACATGTTATAGATTTCGACATTTTGAACAACTTTTTCCTTTTCTAACGAAGGGGGGTCGCTTTTAATTTTGAAAGATCAATCCCAGATTTTCGAATGCGTGGTCGGGCCGGCCTGACAGCAGGCCCTCCCGACCCCCTCCGTGACCTAATCACAACCTTTACATTGTAACTGTCTTTCAGAATTTGAACTAGTAATGGAAAAATCGTGCGAATGCAATCAGTTGTGGTTAGGGGCGGAGAGGGCCGGCCGTCAGGCATACAAAAATCTAGGATTGGTCTTTCAAAATTAAAAGCGACCCCCCAACGTTGGAAAAGGAAAAAGTTGTTCACAATGACGAAATCTATAACATGTTTAAATTTCATCAAAATCGGAGTACAGCGACCCTTTCGCAATACATAATTACCGAATCTACTTCTCAGAAACACTGGGTGGGTGTGTGTGGTATTGTTGTAATGTGTACTCACTTTTCATCATGACATGTTTTAAAAAGTTCACGCGGTATATAGATCGTTCGACGATCGTAGTGATATATCTGTAGAAACATTTGACCAACGGTCGAATCGTGGTGACGCACATGCACAGCACGGACATGCACGTATACACAAAATTCAATGTGTAGTAACTGCAGTTTTTCACGAATATCTCGAAAACTATTCATTTCAGCCAAAAATGACACATAAATTTTGCGTTCAGCATGTCAAAACGAATAGAATGACGTATGTCACATGTCGAAAGGAAGGGGGGGGGTTTCTAAAGTCTTTCCCAAAAAGTAACAATGATTGAACCAAAGCGCCGCGAAAAATTCTAATTACCCGGTTAGTTATTTGATTTTTTACGCTTTGCTATTAAATATGACCGAGGGCTTCTTTCTTTCGTACAGTAGCGTAAATGTCGAAGAAAAACTGAAAGGGTGAAACCTTGAATGTCTCTGATGTCCGCCGACACCGTGCTCAGAATAACTTCATCCCTGGTGATTTGATCCGAAACGGTCTTGCTGACGAGGGAAACGCGACGTCAACGGCACTGCGCTCTCTGCGTCATTTTCAACCAGCCGTTCCGTTCGTAAACTTTCTCCGGTCCCACGAAAGCGTTTTATGGAGTGCTTATAGCGTAATAAAGTCGATTTCACGTCGGCAACAAAGCTGAAGCACGCGAGGGTTGTGTTCACAGTGGAAGGAAAATTTAGGCATCGTAAGGGATTCTAGCAGAGCCGCAGGTTAAGACTAAGTTATCGACTCGTTTCTCGGATCACGGGGAAAAAGGGACGCCCGAAAGATGCCTCGAACTCGATGAAGCGTAGCTAATGCCGATCGTCGATCCTCGCCTGTTTTTTCCCTCAGCGACTAGCTACGGTCAGAGTTAACGTGATCATGGGGAAAATTAGTGCGGGACTTTGTCACGTTGACGCCGTAAACAAGATCGAGGAACCACCCACGATGTGATACATCATCCCCGGTGAATGGATTTCATGTCCCCGAGTGCAGTTAATAATTTCATACAGGGTCATCCGTTTTTAAACGGACAAACGTAAACCAGCTATAAAGAACCCCAAATGGAACAAGTTTTACCCCTGCCACTTTTTTTGTTTCGGCCTTGATTTCTAGAAAATTGCAAAAAACCATAATTTTTTTAGTTCACACAAACTTGAATATGTCGGGACTCCAGTGATGAATCTTGATGATTTTTTCTTAAATTTCAACATTTATAACTAAATGGTTAGTAAAAACGTTCAGTTTTCGAAAAAATAGTTTATGTTAATTTTTGAAAAATCTTAAAATTTTGAATTTTGTTATTTTTTGTCTTGAATTAAACGGTCGATTACGCATAAATCCAAGTTTTTCGAAGTTTTTTCATTCAGACTCCACAACGTGCCCTATGCCAAAAAAACAAAGATCCGAAGGTCATACAAAAATATTTTGTTAACAAAAAAGATGCCCCTATTTATTTTAAACCAAACAAAGGAAAAATCATCAAGATTCATCACTGGAGTCCCGAGATATTCAAGTTTATGTGAACTAAAAAAATTATGGTTTTTTGCAATTTTCTAGAAATCAAGGCCGAAACAAAAAAAGTGGCAGGGGTAAAACTTGTTCCATTTGGGGTTCTTTATAGCTGGTTTACGTTTGTCCGTTTAGAAACGGATGACCCTGTATAATTGAAAGGTAGTGTTAGGCTGTCCGAAAAAATGTTTGTTGTAAACTGCGAGTCTGTTGTTCGTCGCAATATCACTACAGTGAGGTATCCTATAATCAGATCAGGGTAAAAAATATTTCAACTAACGAGGGAACCTATTCAGGTGATACAAGCCGATTTTTATGAAACTTATGTGAGATATAGTTCTTCGAAATATATTTCACACATGTTTTTTTCATCGGCAACCATCCACTCTGAAGGGGTGAAAACAGCCTTGAAGGTGAGGATCAAAACCATATTTTTTTAGATATCTCGGAAACCAACGGTCGAAAAAATTCGATTTTTCTTAATTGTGTGCTTTTTAATGGAAAATGTAGTCGTGCAAGAAAATTTTAACGAAAGACTTTTGTTTAAACAATCTATTAAAAATAAATGCTTATATTCCTGTAAAACAAGCCAGAATTTCTTCCTGCGCACACCAAGTGCAAGACTATCTTTCATTATGCATAAATATTGTTAAATGGCAAAAAAGAAGAAAATCCTACAACACGCACCCCTATTTTGGATCAAAGATCACACAGCCGAGTTTACATTAAAATTAACTAACTGTAAATGAGAGAAATCGAAAAGAACATAAAATTTTTAATATATTGTTTAAACAAAAATCTTGTATTAAAATTTTTTTGAACAACTACATTTCCCATTAAAAGACACTATTTAAAAAAAAGAATTGTTTTTCAACCTCTGGTTTCCGAGATATCTCAAAAAATATGGTTCTGACCCTGAACTTTGAGGGGTGTTTTCACCCTTCCAAAGTGAATGGTTGCCGATAAAAAAATACGTGTCAAATATTTTTCGAAGAACTATATCTCATAAGTTTTATCAAAATTTTGTATCAACTGAATAGGTTCCTTTGTAAGAAATACAAATATTTGCAAATACTATTTCCAACAACTGTGTTACACATGTTTCATTTAAAACTAAATTACTGTTTCAAATGAACAATATGTAACACAGTTGTGAGAAATAATATTTGCATATATTCGTATTTCTTAGTTGAAATATTTTTTACCCAGGTCTGCATATAACAAACAAATTTGTTTTAGTAATATTCGGACACTTCTAAAAAGACGATAACATTTTTAATGTCAGACTTGGATATTTTTTGAGAAATTAGAGCAAGTAGCTTACTACTAGCCGTGAAAAAAAATTCTTTAAGAAATTGGAATTTATAGGAATTATAAAGAAAATAATAGAAATTGTTGTTTCCAACTTTTTTATGGGGGCCTATAATGAAAATATTTTAAATACATTCTGTAGATCATTTCTGTAGACATTTATACATATTCTGAAAATTTCCTCAAAATCGATCAACGTTGCAATAAACTACAAACTTTTAAAGAACTGTGAAAATTGCAGTTTTTTAAGGATTTCTGCATCTTGCAATGCCTGTAGTTTTTCCTTGCATCTATCGATTTTGATGAAATTTTCAGAATATGTATAACCGACATTGGTTTACAAAATGTAGTTCTTAAATTTTTAATATTGGCCAACATAAAAAAAGTTGTAAATAACAGTTTTTATTATTTTCTTTGTAATTTCGACAAATTGAAATTTTATCAAAATTCCTTTTTTACTTCATGTAGTAAATTAATTGTGTTCCAACTTCTCAAAAAAATTCAAGTCGTATGATTTGGTATTAAAAATGTTATCCTTTTAAAAGTGTCCGAATATTACCGTGGTTCACTGTATACAAGGTGTCGAATATCTCCGAAACTGTTGATGAGAAATGTTCCAAACAAAAGTTAACCTGTTATATGTTTGTATTAGAATCGTACCTTTTTTAATGCGCAACTCGATGCTAGTCGTTAATCCCTACATAAAACGTACTAAATCGCTTATGGCGAATATCATTAGTTTAGAAGATATTTTGATTTTAATATCGAGTACTGGAGTTAGTAATATACATCAATTACTTAACAACAATTACAATGATTAGTTTACTATTGGCTTGGCAAGATAATTTCGGTATTTCTAGGTGAAATAGAGTCTATTTTTTAAATTCAAGTAACGAACATTAATGAACAAGATATTTTCCTTTTTGTTCAATGATCTTTTGCCAAAAAAAATAAATAAGAAAATATTTTATTGATTAGGGCGCGCAGTGGCTCAATGGTTATCACCTCTGGAAATATTCCATGTTCCATCTAAATACTGTGGTGTCCCAAGGTGGTTCGGCACCCACCTTAATAAACTGTATGTCCCGCTAAAGATTAGGCTGAAATAGGCTGAAATTAGGCGATAGGAAAAAGTGGAAAGAAGGGGAGATGGTAAATGGATTTGAAACTCTAAGGAGACCAAATATTAAAGCAAAAAAAATATTTTATTGGTTAAAGTTCATGAAATCCGGTTTCATTTCACCTTAAAATTTCCGAAATTACTTTCTTACCAACCCAATACATGTTTACCACATTTTTATAAAATCAGCTGTTTCAAAAATATATTGATAATAGTACTTTCTTTGCAGTTTTTGTTATTAAATATTAACCTATTTTCATGAACACTGATATGTATGATTTAAAAACCACAATAACGAGTACGAGTTGTTGGAATTTTTTGTTCTTTGCCATATAACAAAAATAATAATTGTTAAAAGTAAAAATGATAATAATTGTTCGCTTTTCTCTGTTTTCAGGAATTATTTCTTATACGGAGTATTTATTTCTGTTATCAATTTTAACAAGTAAGTCGGTTATTTAACATCCTACTATTCTTAAATTAACAGCTTGGAGTGATAAAGAATTTGATTTCAGAACCCAAGACAGGTTTCCGAATCGCGTTCAACATGTTCGACACTGATGGAAACGAAAGGGTGGATAAAACTGAATTCCTTGTGGTAAGACCGCTGTTTTTCATTCTTTTGCATTCATCATTTTTCTTCTGTGAAGTTGTAGGATTTTTTATAAATTGCATGCATATTTGATTCGGGTGCAGAAGTATAAAAATCTTGAGATACAAAAATTTTATAAATTACAACTTGAATGTAAATTTAAACCAATGTTATTATTTTGAGATATATGCATACGAACTGTACACGTAAAACTATTTTTTGTTATATTTTTGACAATCTATCGCATTTCAGATCATTAATAATTAGAGATTCTTGTTTCAAATCAAATTTGATTTACTTTAACTATTTATTAATTCGTAACTTTCAATTCTAGAAACATTCAAATTGTGATAAACAATAATATTTCTAACGTGAAATTATAATTTAAAGAAAGATAAAATAGCATATTGTTAGAATAATATTCATCATTGTTATTTCAGAACTTTTTCAGGTGAATTTTAGCTATTGCTATTAGCAGTAAAAATTCTAATAAAAAATAGTAACAATATAGTAAGAAGTGTGCCTAACATTTATTTTTACAAAGAAAACCGAAAAATTAATTGCCAAGTTTATTACGCGCACGCTTTATATGCAATTTAATTTAATTATTCCCGCACTATGTATGGCTACATTATGCGCAGTAAAATTTGTGTTCATTACTTAGCAAACTTCTTGATGTTTCATAGCAGCTGAGTTTTATTTTGCTTATAACTGCTGAAAATTACAAAACTGCAATATAATACACTATTTATTTGCATTTATGCAGACTCAACGATTTGAAAAGTGCGTGCAACCTTGTCTGCTTCAAAAAATTCTAGTTACGTTTTTCCAAGTTTTGTGTATGTATACTCAAAGTTGGGCAAAAACTTTTATCCGAATAAAAATTTCTGATAAAATGGGTATAAAACACACTTGGGAAAACCGACGTTAGTGGAAAAGTTTATTGAAATATAATTTTTGCCCAACAATAAATTGTTAATAAAGGGCACAGCATCTGAGGTACATGTTAACTGGAATCTGTAATCGTGTTTTTGGAACTCACCAATAGTTAAACTTGAAATTTTTACAAAATTATTTGTAATTAGAATCGCCAAAACAAAAAAAAAAGTTCTGTTAGTCATACAGTTAGACAATGTCGTACAATTGCATTGTTTTGTATTGTCAAATGATTCAAATTAGAGAAGACTTAAAACATTGTTTATCGTTTCCTTTAAAAAATCTTGGACTTTTCTGGGAAAAGAATGTAAGATCCATGTATGTATCTCTTTTAGGCTTCCAGGATTAAATGTCCTTTAACAATTTATAGCAATCGACATGTACTAGGTAACACAACGTAATGAAACCCTACATACATTCCAACACTAAGAAAACATAGGACAGTAGGATACATTAAATATGCATAAATGAAACCTAAAGCACACAATTTAAAAATAGTTTCTATTAATCGGTAGATTAATCCAACCAGACAAATCAAAATTAACAGAATCTCGAATTTTGAATCAAATATTTTCTCATAATAAGAACAGCCAAATGTTTATATATAAACACTTAAAATAACACAATAACGAGTAATGTAGTGGAACTGGTGAAACTTATAAAATAATTTGAATAGGCTGTAATAATAGACTATAAATTTTCGCATGTACAAATAAAACGGTAAAGAATAGAAATCTACAAGGAGTTATCTTTCACATTACAAGTGTGGTCACATTTTTTCTTATATTAATAACACTTCTGAAGGACTAGCTCCTAAAACATATAAATAAGTGATTCAATGAAGAGAATCTAATTTTTAGAGCTGATAGTAAAATTAAATTCCGAATTGGGAGACAGAAGGTGATGCACGTCAAAGAAGAGAGTGCAATACAGTGGCCATTTTGTTTAACCAATTTGCACGGCGACGTTTGTAATTTTCACAGATTCGACGACTACTCGGCGGTGCACTAAAGGAGCGACACCTTGACGAAGAAACTAAACGTGCAGTGAGTTTTCGCATAATCGTGAAAAAGAACAAAATAATCAAGACGAATTTAATCGCTTTGAAAACCCCACTTCGACATCTAACGAACCTAACAAAATATTTAAAATTCGCTTACCGATGTAATTATTCTACACCTATTCTAATATTTCTTTCCTCCTTTTTACGTAATCTATACTTTCGCATTCATTTATTTCTCTTCCGACAATTATTATAAAGAATTTAAACGCTACATTTCACCATTCAATAACGAAGTTAGTTTCAACTATCCAAATTGCTGTGATGCTAGTACAAGTGTCTGGAATTACTATAGAGAACTTGTTTTTTTCTTCTTATTGCTGTACAGTAAAATCTTGAACTAAGAAAAAACCTCGGGTCCATGGTGTTTCTTAGACCCTGTAATTCTGCTATTTCTTTGTAACCTTAGACCGCGGTGAACATTTGATCAAGTATACCGCTAAATACAGTTTAAATTATATCGTGTTTGGGTTTATTTTAACAAGAAAAATGACAGGAATAAGTTATTGAAATTCCCATAAAAAAATAATGAACAATAAAGAAGTTTTGTAATTGGATTTGTAGTGGTTCACACCGATGTTTACCCTCGCGGGGTAACGTTTTTCTTAAATCCTACAGTTTCAGCTTTCTTAGATCAAGACAATACTGTATTTTCTTAACAACATTTTGTTATGATTTTATGTCAATTTCGTTCCTACGCAATCAATTTATTTATGTCCTTTTTGTATTTTTTGTTTTAGTTTGTTATCTTTTTGTTTCATTGACTGCTTCAAATTATTTCAGTTAGTGTTGTGCTGTTTACTCGTACTTTGATTTTTCTTATCTTTGCTTTCTTTTCAAACACGTGCGAGATGCTTCTGTTTGTGCGTTAAATTGATTTTGGTATATTTTATCGTTTGACATCGACATCACTCATACTTTCTATTGTTTATTAAACTGTGTTAGATAACATCCATATACGGACGGGACGGGCATTTCGTCCCGAAAGTAGTGAAACTTCGTAGCAACGATCATCAAAACCAGAAAACAGAAATTGTCTCTAATTCTTACGTAAGTTTTCTACACACGAAAACGTGTGCAGTTTGATTTGGTTTTGTTCCCTCTTTTTTTGAGTTTTTTCTCTGTGTTTTGATCTGCCTTTTAAATTGTCTTACGATTTCAATTACTACGATTTCCTATTGTTACTTACTTGACAGTTAACGTTAACATACATACAGAATATCCCACGTACCTGTCGTCACAATTTTTTGGGCAATTCCGGTAACCAGATAACTAGAGTGCAGACTTTATGCATTTATGGCAAAAATGAGTTAGCATAATTTAAAGCAGTGGACATGTTAAGACGATTTGAAGACATCAGAGTATTGGTTTCAGCTTAATCAGATAATTAAAAGAAATAAAGATCTGTAGTCTACACATAAGGAAATGTTAGGAACAAAATAAAATAGTTTTTAGTCGACCGTAGAATACAATAGGAAAAGTTCAACAAAGGAATATGTTCATGGCCCCACATATTTTTTAATAAATAATATTATTGTTTCTATCAATAGTTCAACAAAATAAAATAGTTTTTAGTCTACCGTAGAATACAACAGGAAAAGTTCGACAAAGAAATGTGTTCATGGCCCCACATATTTTTTAATAAATAATATTATTGTTTATATCAATAGTTCAACAAAATAAACTAGTTTTTAGTCGACCGTAGAATACAATAGGAAAAGTTCAACAAAGGAATTTGTTCATGGCCCCTATATTTTGTAATAAATAATATTATTGTTTATGTCAATAGTTCAACAAAATAAACTAGTTTTTAGTCTACCGTAGAATACAATAGGAAAAGTTCAACAAAGGAATATGTTCATGGCCCCACATATTTTTTAATAAATAATATTGTTTATGTCAATAGTTCAACAAAATAAACTAGTTTTTAGTCTACCGTAGAATACAATAGGAAAAGTTCAACAAAGGAATATGTTCATGGCCCCACATATTTTCTAATAAATAATATTATTGTTTATATCAATAGTTCAACAAAATAAACTAGTTTTTAGTCTACCGTAGAATACAATAGGAAAAGTTCAACAAAGGAATATGTTCATGGCCCCACATATTTTTTAATAAATAATATTATTGTTTATGTCAATAGTTCAACAGTCTAGTATGCTGTGACCTTGACATGGCTTCAACAGTAACGCAGGCTTGAGTTGTTGATATTTCATCTCAAGCCTACCTAACCTAATAAATATGCAGTGTCATTTTAAAAAATGAAAGCGATCCTTAGTTTCTAAGAACAAATTTCTTTTTTAAATGTTTTTCTATTGCATTTTGTAGCTGACTGAAAGTTAATTAATCTTGTTTCCAACAGTTCTTTATCTGCCTACCGGAAGTGCCCCAAAATGGTGGCGACAGTTACGTCAGACCCTGTATATTATATTTAAATGAACAGTCTTACTAATTCTCTTTCTTTTTTCTATTTTGACAATAACCTAAATACAGAAGTTCTCATTTTTGTTTATTATCGAATTATTATTTCAACTATGTCATATCTAGTAGTATGGCATAACTATTGTCAATTACAGCTTTATTGTTGTAGGTTCTTTAAACGTCTACTCTGTACTTCGTAATTAAAAATCGTAATAATTAAAATCCCAGCACATACATGTTTTAACCATAAATTGTCGATTAACCACTGCGTCTTTATATTGTTGCATTTCAGAATTAATAATTTATGCACTGAACGCAACAAAGTGTTGCAGTAAATATTCAATTCGTATTAAACTTAATTTAAAAAAATGAACACGTCATTAATTCTGTCAGACGTCAAGATCGATTAAAACAGTTTAAAAATATAATAAAATTAAAACGTTGTTCAATTAATATTTAAGAAACGTTTATATCACTTTAATATTTAAAAATCTAAAAACTAACCATTAATAAAACCAAGATGTAAGATTCGCGTAAGTGAAAGGCGGACATTTTGACATTTCTGTTATCTATAAAATATTATATTGCTTCTAATTTTTCATACCATGAAAAAGGAATATTATAATGGCTAATCCCGTTACTAAATACTTGACATAAATTCTTAATTATGACATCAGGGTAAGTAACAATTAATTCCTCGTTCTGTTATTGAACAAATACACATAAATGTCATGAAAACTAATTTCTTAAAGAAAACACTTGAGCCAGCCATAACATTATTGTTCTGTAAAAGTTTTCCAATTACGTGGAGTATAAATTTACATACACTACAATTATGAAGTGTAATAATAAATAACCCACTGCTCCAGAACGAAATGTGTACCTACTATTTTGTATGTGTTTCAAACGTTTGTACTGATCGTCCATAAAAAGATGGCAGTGAATAACTTGTTGGGACCACGTGATATCTCTACTCCGCGCTACACGTCTTGCGCAATTGGCCAAGTCATTTGACGAAGACAACAAATGCGCGTATCTAGGTGCACGGTAGTGCACCAGCCAAGTTCTCGCACTACCTCCTTTTACACGAAACAACTTGGCCGTTTTTTAGAGGCTTGTAACTCGGAACTGGAGGCAAATGGAAAGATGTGATTTCGTACATTTGTTAAGTGCTATCATGTTTCCATATTGGCAAAACATTAATCTTCCAACATTAGTAGGTTCCGAGATATAGGACCACAAAAATCGCTAAATTTGTCACTGACAGACTGACTGACTCACTGACAGACTAACTCACTGACAGACTGACTCACTGACAGACTGACTCACTGACAGACTGATTCACTGACAGACTGACTCACTGACAGATTGACTGACTCACTGACAGACTGACTGACAGACTTACTCACTGACAGACTGACTCACTGACAGACTGACTGACTCACTGACAGATCATCAAAACCTTTTGGGTACTTCCCATAGGACCTACAAACTTGAAATTTGGTACATAGGTCCACTATAACAAACACCCAAAGGAATAATTATCAAAGTTTGAAATTTTACTTTTTTTATTTTTTGAAAAAATTTTTTCTTTTTAAATTGAATTCAACCATGGACTCTTGTACGAATTAGAACTTGTAAAAACAAAGTTTGAAATAATGAGTTTTGAAATTTTACACCTTAGAAAAAGCGTAACCTAAGTGGTGGGGGTGGTCAGCTGAGCTAGTCTTAAAAATCTCGGAAACGGTTCTTCCTACCGCAAAAATAACGAAATTTTCAAAAAACTTAACTCGAAGCACATAGGGTATGCCCAACCACATGACGTATGTAGTCTTTTGAATTTTTCAAGAAATTTTGAAAAAATTTTTTATTTTTTTACTTAATGTCCGCCTTAAATATAAATAATGTTTAAGACTTATGAATCAGGGATAAGAGTAATACCTACTTGATAATTGATGAAATTTAATTACAACCTGTAAATAGGAGCCAAGTTCTCTATGGCCGTAAAAAATTGTGACATCAAACAAAATACGGCCAAGTTCGTTAGTTTAGAAATACCTGTTGCAATATTGAAAAAAGCGTTTGTAAAAATGAGTGTAAAAGAACGCTATTTAATTTTTAAAGAGTTACATGGAGGGATAAATTATTCAACTTGATCGTTACTTTTTAAACCAATGGCCATAAAAGGTGTTTGGTAGCGGCCAAGTTTGACTTGAAGAGATATTTAGGTGTTCTTATTTAAACGAACCTCCCTGTATATGGTCTATCCTTCTGCGCCCCACTGTCGAAATCACTGCCATTTTCTGATGGATGATCAGTACTTACTGTGCGCATCCATTGTACACCATGTAATGTGCGGAGCACGAAAAAAATTGTAGCGGAAAGGAAACGGGGCAAGAAGTCTAACCACTCAGATGTCTTTTCCGTTCCTCTTTCCCCGTGCCCTACCCACTACAATTCTTTCGTTTTCCGCGTAGTACAGTAAAGTCGCGATCTAGTTTCTTAAGGGTCTCCACGATCACTATCCCTTTGCCTACCCCTTCCTCTGGGGGGCATCCCAGTGAGGGTCCAAGAAGCTCGAGCTGCCGCTCGGTTTCTACAGGGTGTCCCAAACTACCCTAGGAGCCGAAAATGGGAGGTTCCTTGGGTCATTTGAAGCGACATTTCCCTTTGCAAAAATGGCGTCCGCGGTTTTGTTTAGGAGTTATTAACAAAAAACACGGACCAATCAGAGCGCAGCTATAGCGAACGGTGTCCGACTCTGCGACAGGTCCCGCGAGGCGTGGTGTCGCCATTGGTCGACTCAGAATCACGCCGCTGTAGCCACGCTCTGATTGATCCGTGTTTTTCGTTAATAACTCCTAAACAAAGTCACGGACACCATTTTTGTGAAGGAAAATGTCGCTTCAAATGGCCCAAGGAACCTCCCATTTTCGGCTCCTAGGGTAGTTTTGGGACACCCTGTATGTATTAGAATATCACGTGATTAACCCAGTACTGGCAGAGAGGGGGTAACTTTTTCTCCTCAAGTCGAGTCAATTCCTCTGGCCTGGCAATACTGAACAGTCTAGGGTAACTGTTTAGAGAATCAACTGGATCCCCCGATAAATATATAAGGCTGAAGTTAATTTTTTAAATTAATTTATAACTTGAAACATTGAGAATATAATATTTAAAAAAAAACACTTTTAAATCTTAATTCTATGACCTTTCTTCGATGAAGTAAGTTTACCGATTAATAATTTTTTACACCTCTGGATCGGCGGACATTTGTAAGAGAAACTTGCCGCAAAATTGTTTACAACAAAGAAAATTGTTGTTAAAGTTTTTTTTTTACATCAATTTTTTTACAATCAAATTTTGCAAAAACTTTAACAGCTTATATCTCAGTAACTGTTTGTTTGCGACATATGACTCCATTCAAACTTTTTCTCTTCTCGATGATGTAAAAAGAAACTTTAACAACCATTTTCTTTGTTCTAAACAATTTCGCGGCAAGTTTCTCTTACAAATGTCCGTCGATCCAGAGGTGTAGAATCACCCCTAGGACAAATGACCATTACTTTTTATACACCCTGTACTTTCGGCGCGGTCGACGAAGTCATAAAAAAATAGTTTCTCTACACGATCTCTGTCCCTGCTCGGAACAGGCGATGGCAGCTAGAGCATGACTTTACTGTATTTGTATCCCTCAAATTTCATTGGAGAACCACCGCTACGCGATTAAAAAAAAATTGTGGATTACTTGTTAGTGCACAAAAAGAATGATACGTGTGCGTTCATATTAATCACTGCTATGCTAACGCTCCTGCCATTTATTTCAGACCCATTAGCACTGGATGCTGAAATCATTGCTGCCATTTTGCCTCTCTATTATGCAAATCCATCTGTATGTTTTATTATAAAGGTTACGCCCTCGATCGATAAAGAAAGAGAATGCTAATAATTCTTTCTGTCCTGCGTTTCCCTGCAGATGGAAAAAGTGTTTAGTCACGCTTGGAGAGGACGTCATGGTACCGAAACACAAGAAAACTTGGACCATTTGACCGAGAGGCAAACATCTCCAGAACAAATTCAAATCCAATATATTGATGATGAGCAGGTATGTTCAATTATATCAATGCAATTTGAATCCCAAGGAATAGATTATTTTGCAGTACTGTACAGACGTTACAATACATTATGAATCATAATTTATGATACTTTATGTAATACAATTATAAACAATCGTATGCCTGCTACACAAGCAGTTTAATGATGTACTCTTTTCTCAATTCTGTAACTTATAGTCATTCGGAAACGAGTAGGTCAGTTTACATACAGTAGCGGACAAAAGTTTAACCCTTTGCACACTGAGCTACTTTAAATAAAAAATTAAACATGTTTTCCTACCTGGAATATTTCCATTACCTATGATTTTAAAAATTGTATGGATATGATATTGATGTAATACCTCATACAATACCTAACTGTTTAGTAATTGATTGTATGTATGTAATAATGTATGTAATAATGTATACAATATTTTGAATAATGGTACAGCAATTTTTAATGGTGCCTCAGAGTCACCATTAGAGTGCTAAGGGTTAAGACAACTAAGGTAAAGGTACTAGTAGTTGACCATGAACGAGTAGTTGACCATTTTATAGAAAAATATAAAAAATAAGATTTTTATAAGCTGTACACTTTTGATGGAAGTGAACCTGGGATGCCATACCATGTGTTGGTTAAATTTCTCTGATACTATTCTCTATTAACTTGCAACATCTACTCTGTTCCTCAATTAAACTTCATATGGAATTGATTTGTTTTATTTCTTATTTCATTCTTTAATTGTAATTTGTGCTGGAAATTGTTGAAACTAAATGATGGTCAAATGATTCCCAAAGTTATTGCTTTAACCCTCTTCCTAGTATAAGTGGTCAACTACTAACGAATAGGAGGTCAATTACTACATTTTTCATTTTCATGAGTGGTCGACTTCTGAAGCAATTACTGAATTTCTAAATATGTTTCTTAAATTTGTATAAGTACACTTTTTAAAGAAGTGGCCTTGGTACATAATTTAGAAGACTTGAAGAGTGTCTTCAGGCATCGACTCTCGCTATTTAATGACAGAGTAAATGGTTACTATTGTTCGCGTGGAAAACTTCTCTTAACTGGTCAAGTACTAGTACCTTTACCTTACCTATGATTTTTTTTTGAATTGTATGGATATGATATTGATATAATACCTCATACAATACCTAACTGTTTAGTAATTGATTAGATACCCATGTATGTAATAATGTATACAATATTTTGAATAATGGTACAGCAATTTTTAATGGTGCCTCAGAGTCACCATTAGAGTGCTAAGGGTTATGACAACTATCTTTTCAGGAAATTATCGCATTTTATTGGAGATGCTAAACATATAATATTTCCCAACTGCTCTTAAGTGTCGAAGTTCAATAGAGTATATCTTCTGACGGAATTCAATATATCAGACGTCGCAAAGGTGAAGATCTTAATTCAAAATTGCACGGTGATGCATGATGAAATCATATACAGGGTCATCCGTTTTTAAACGGACAAACGTAAACCAGCTATAAAGAACCCCAAATGGAACAAGTTTTATCCCTGCCACTTTTTTTGTTTCGGCCTTGATTTCTAGAAAATTGCAAAAAACCATAATTTTTTTAGTTCACACAAACTTGAATATCTCGGGACTCCAGTGATGAATCTTGATGATTTTTTCTTAAATTTCAACATTTATAACTAAATGGTTAGTAAAAACGTTCAGTTTTCGAAAAAATAGTTTATGTTAATTTTTGAAAAATCTTAAAATTTTGAATTTTGTTAATAGTTTTTTGTTATTTTTTGTCTTGAATTAAACGGTTGATTACGCATAAATCCAAGTTTTTCGAAGTTTTTTCATTCAGACTCCACGACGTGCCCTATGCCAAAAAAAACAAAGATCCGAAGGTCATACAAAAATATTTTGTTAACAAAAAAGATGCCCCTATTTATTTTAAACCAAACAAAGGAAAAATCATCAAGATTCATCACTGGAGTCCCGAGATATTCAAGTTTATGTGAACTAAAAAAATTATGGTTTTTTGCAATTTTCTAGAAATCAAGGCCGAAACAAAAAAAGTGGCAGGGGTAAAACTTGTTCCATTTTGGGTTCTTTATAGCTGGTTTACGTTTGTCCGTTTAAAAACGGATGACCCTGTAGATTGAAGATATTCTAGGTCAGAAGAAATGTTTAGTTTTCATGTTAAAGTAGTTCCGATTGCGAAGGGTAAATGCATTTTAATTAGGTTTCAGTTAGATCCCGGTGGAAGGGGTGTAGAGGAAGCGTCCTTCCCTCCTCCTGCTCTAAAGAAAGTTTTTTGCGAGTATAAAGCTTCGTACAGACCTAAACGAACGGTTCGCCAAACCATTTAGGTCTGTACGAAGCCTAAGAACTAAGGTCAGGCGATGATAACATGTGGAGAACAAAGATTTTCCGAATGACCTTGACATCAGATTTCAAGATTACCGGTGGAGAATTGCTAATGTAAATAATTACCAAAAATTGTTTAGGGTCTGCAACGCCGACATGCTGTAGATACAACATTAATGATACATTTCTTCGGGAAAGATGGCAACAATGACCTCAAATACGAAGACTTCAAGCATTTCATGGAAAATTTACAGCAGGAGGTACTTGAGCTCGAGTTCCACGAATTCAGTAAAGGCCGTGAGGCTATCACTGAAATGGATTTTGCCAGAATATTGCTGCGATATACCTATCTTGACACTGACGAGTAAGTCCTTGTACTGTTAAACACAAGATCTAATTAGAAAATTTTGAAATTTTACCTGTACATTATCCACTGTACATAAACCATAGCGATATCATTACATTTCACTGTCGATGTAAAGGATTTTTATCAATTTTTATCGCGAAACTATTTTTCTAATTCAGTCTTTTTTTATTTCAATCAAGTGAACTCTAAACTTTTCAAGTAATTAATATTGAAAATTGTATACATATACTTCCTCTGTAGATTTCACTTTCAGGATTTTTGGTTTGAAAATGTAGCAATGTATGACCGTGTACAAGTAAGTGTTACAGGTGGATGTTAAACCAAAGTCGATGACCTTTTAGGCGATGGGCCCTCCCGAGCAGTCTCGCCAGGAAGCTACCGAAACGGATGGTTTTTCCTCTCCTCCTTTTCCCCTTCCACTATCCCATTCCAGCAATATGAGCATACCCAACATCCCTCACTAAGTACAGTACAGACTTGATTTTTGTCCCAGATTCGACGACTCGATTTTTGTCCAGGCCTACTCACTCCACTGCCTGTCAACGCTGTACCGCGCCGCAGCACAGTGATCCAGGAGCCCGCTTTTTATGGCCAAAACTATTGTAGCGTTATTTCAAGATTTAATGTGATCTTATTATAGGTCGTTGGATTCGTCTTGATACCAGTTAGATATTACGATGTAAAAAATATATGCTAATATTTAAAAAATTGAGGTCACCTTCATTTTTTATAAAAAAAAATTTTTTTTTTAATTTTTTCTATTGAAGTTTGTAGAAAAGTGAATACTGATCAACTTTTGTTCGAAACATTTTTTGTCAAAATAAAAGATAGAATATATATGGACCGTTTATTGTGAAAGTTTAAAATCTGTGACGCGTTCAGAACGTAGCATTAGAGTGCGTACTTCGCGCGCGAACGTCTACTTGTTAAAATACACGTAGAATCAAAACTTGCAGGAAGTAGCAGCTAAAATTTACATGTGTATATGTTAAAGGTCTAAACTTTCAGAAAAATCAAGTCTGAATGCTAACACTTTTCAACAATTTTTTTAAACCCTACCTAAAGTTGACATTGCACTTAACTTTATATCTTTCGTATATTGATTGAAATATGTTTATATTACCATTAAATACCTGAAATATACTTGCTCACACATACGAAAATATAGTACAAATTTTCATTTCAGCATTGTGTAAGGAATAATTAAAGTATTTAGTTGTTCCTTCAATTTCATAATTCTGAACTTCAAACGCTATATCTGCTCGGAAAGCTATCTGAAAGACCTAATATTTAGAATTTCGAGGTTTCAAAGTGTTCTTAGTATGAGGGAAAAAAAATTTTGTTGAAATTCGAAAGTTGAAAAATTGAATTTTGGCCACAAAAAGCGGGCTCCTGCACCACTGTGCGCAGGGCGGCGACTATTGTTCTCGGCCCGGGTATATTGGTGTGAACACCACTACATGAACAAAACGGATCGAATATTCAAACATCTTAACTTTAATTATTTTTTTATGGCATTTTTCTGATTAAAACAAGACCAAACACGATATAATTTCAATTGTATTTGGTGGTTTAATCGACTGTGAAAGTTTTGTATGAGAAAGGAGACACGAACAGTCGCCGTCGCCGGCAATTCAAAGGCCCGCGTATTCCCACAATGTATATTGCCAATTAAAAATTATTTATTTTTCATTACTTCTTGGTTTCATTGACTTTATGGTGTAACTGTAAGATATGGAAGAGGATAGCGAGTGAGGAGGAAAGAAAAACTGCATTGTATGCTCTATTTTTTAAAATACCAATGCTATTAACACATTTATTAATAACTTATTAAATGAAAATTTATCTGGTTAGGTATTCGTTTATGTAATCTTTTAAATATTTTTTATTCTTTAATTCTTTGAGAATATATTTTCGAGATGTCTATTTGTTTATTTAAACATATGCTATAGTGTATGTTGAATGTATGATAAATTATAAATTATGCTTCTCACATGTAGAGTAAATATGGGCCAAATTATATGGTGTTTGGTCTTGTTTTAATCAGAATATTGCCAGAAACAAGCCAATAAAAGTCTCATAAAAAAATAATGAAAAATAAAACATTTTGAATTGGCATTACATTGTGAGAACACGTGGGCCTTTAAACTGTGCCGGCGACGGCGATACACTACAGCCACACGCTGCGCGTAGCCGTTGCTGGCACCGTTGCTCTATTGTAGTCTTGCTCGGCGCGATCGGAGTGGTAGACCCAGCCATAAATCAGAAAAACAAGTCTACATTGCGATTTTTATCCGCTCCACGAACAGCCCCTGGGACAAAAATCAAGAGATTACTGTACATAAACTAGTCACGTATTAATCTGATCATTAAAGAGCGGGTAAACTGTATCCCCTCGATTTCCTCGATATGGCGACACTCCTCCTAAGTAGGGGGATAACGTCACTGTGTGAAGGAGAAGTGATGACACTGTGCCAATGCTGGAAGGGATTACGTTATTGCGTTAAAGGTGGGGAACTGACTAACAGTGTCCTCGACTGGGGGGGGCATTTAGACACTAGGAGGAACATTTTCAGACATAACTCAGACAAGGAGTATTCTTAAGAGAGGCTAGTTCATTTCATTTTCATTATCCCACCATCAAAGGGGTAGGGGACCCCTTTTCGAGGGCATTTATCAGTGTACTCAGGCCTTATTTGCAGACAAAAGTTCTTTTTATGGTAACACTGATAAACATACATTTGTATCAGCCGAACGCTTCAGTTTTGGTATGATTACACGTTTTTTTCTATTTATTAATATCTTTATTGCTATTAATGGATCCGAGTGGACTAAAGCCCTTTATATTTTTGTTGTTATGACTCCACGTTGACAGTCAGTCCTCCTGACTAGACTCCACCTCGTCTAACTATCTGAACTAAAATTGGCTTTAGACTTGCTCTAGACTCTGTCCTCATGAACAGAATCTGGGGGAATTGAATGCAATCACGCGGGAACACTTTTTGTCTTCATACGAGCATAGTTTGAACTGCACAGAGGTACATTTGATAGAGGAAGGTTCGAGACAGCCCGCTCTAGTCATTATATCAGTTAAAAAAGCCTTTTTGTGAAAGAAAAGTACATTAGAATCTGCGAGATTTTTCTCGATTTTTTTCTACTTTAGACGCTCATATTATAAGATATAAACATAATCTCGCTAAATCATGACCAGAGCGAGCTGTATTTAACCTTCGTCTTTAGAATGAACTCTCACCCAGCTCAAAATATACTCGTATGAGGACGAAGAGTGTTTCCACATAAACCCATGTTTCGACCCAAAATCTAGTAATATTCTAGTAATGTCACGTGTGTATCCTACCCCTTTAGTACTAAACCACCACCGGTGAAATTGACTGGTTTCAGATTTTTTATTTTACAATTATTAACATTATAAAAATGATTTCATAAGAAAAGGTTGTATAGATGTCTTTAGTAGAGCATGTATTACAATAGGAACCGCACAAAGTCTAAATAAAATCAATCTTGTTATTTAAATAAGAGAAAATGTACCAGTTACGCTTAAAACTCGTTAGGTTTAGTGTTAATTTATTAAGTATTTGATATAATGACATCCCTCCTTCCACCATTGGCGCAGTAACATCAGTTGACATAGTGACGTCTAACTAAAAAGTAATTGACTCTGGCTTTTAGAATCCACCTGTAATACCTACTGCACTCTTTAAAATCTAATTTACAAAATAAACGTTGATTTTTGAATAGTGTTTTTAAAATCGACAGGTGTTCCATATTACCTCGAATGTGGTCTATAAAGAAAGTCAACAGGTATCGTACCGGTTTCAGTGGTCTCATTTCCATCTACAAAAGAGTTTTACTAATTGTGGCTAATGGCACATGTTGTTCTTTAAACAATTGAAAACAACCCTACTGAATGTTCAATTCTCTCATAAGTACTGCATCAGTACAAACGTTCGTCCCTTATATTACTTTGAAATCTGTTTTCTCTTTAAAGATTTACAATTTCTTGATAATTGCCTATCTGTCCCATAAGCAGATGACGTAAAATTTGATCTAATTATTAATTGAGTTGGTTGTTCAGCACAATATGTATTTTCACAAGTAAATATATAAATAATATATCCTCGACATATTATTGATAATACATATGCATATTTTTTATATATTGTTTTATCTACATGCAAGAGTCCCGTCAACATCTAGATCATTAACGATCACATTATATGGATAACATTTATATGTTATAATAAAAGTCATCTTTGAGAAATACGAGAACAAACACAATATTTCTTGACTGTTCAGAGATTGGTTGAAATGTTAAGTGTTAGTCGTCGTTTGTCTTTACAAAATTGGACGCACGTACAGTAAATATAGAAAATCTAAACGAAAGCTGAACATAGAAAAATACAGCATGTAAATATGGATCGCCCGGCTGAAGCGTATCAGTGTGAACCACTACTTATTTCGTTCAAAGTCCCATAAAAAAATTATGAAAAAGTTTTGTAATTCGATTAGTAGTACGTTAGTAGTGATTCACACCGATACCCCCGAGCCGAGATCAATCACCGCCGCCGAAATATAATGTATAATCAAATTGTTCAAGGAAGATCATAATTTTGAAGTGAATATCATGGTTAGTCTTTCTATTTGTTATGTAACACCAAACTGCGAGTATACATGCATTTACATATAGTACATAAGAAAATAAATGTATTTTGATTCTAATGAGAGTAAATATCTATGTCGAACTCTGAATAAATTAAAAATTGAATATTGTGCGTCATTCATAGTTTTACTCATCTCGGTTCTCCTTAAAAAATAATAATAATAATATTTAACTGGAAACCGTTATATGTATGTCCATATACTTCTTAATTAAGATTTTATAAATTTTATGTTTTCAGATATGACAAATATCTGGACCGAATCCTACAGAACACGGAACTTCAAATCGGTATCACATTTGACGAGTTTCGACGTTTTTACCAATTTTTAAACAATATCGATGACTTCTCCATAGCTATGCGAATGTATACATTGGCGGACCATCCCATATCCAAAGGTATACAAAGTCAGTTTTCACTAAGAATAAGTATAAACTGCCGGTAGCTTACCAACCCTTAACACTAGTATTTATGTTTTGTGAGATTTTTACTATAATATATAAGGTAAATGTACTAGTAGTTGACCAGTTAAGAGAAGTTTCCCACGCGAACAATAGTAACCATTTACTCTGTCGTCAAATAGTGAGAGTCGATGTCTAAAGACACTCTTTAAGTTTTCTAAATTATGTACCAAGGCCACATTTTTAAAAAAGTTTACTTATACAAATTTAAGAAACATATTTAGAAATCTAGTAATTGCTTCAGAAGTTGACCATTCATGAAAATGAAAAATCTAGTTAATTGACCTCTTATTCGTTAGTAGTTGACCACTTATACTAGAAAGAGGGTTAAAGCAATAATGTTGGAAATCATTTTACTATCGTTTAGTTTCAACAATTTCCAGCACAAATTACAATTAAAGAATAAAATAACAAATAAAACAAATCAATTCCATAAAAAGTTTAATTGACGAACAGAGTAGACGTTGCAAGTTAATAGAGAATTGTATTAGAGAAATTTAACCAACAGATGGTATGGCATCCGAGGTTCACATTCATCAGAAGTGTACAGCTTATAAAAATCTTATTTTTTATGTTTTTGTATAAAGTGTTCAACTACTCGTTCATGGTCAACTACTGGTACCTTTACCTTACTGGAGACAAAATATGTATTCAATAAATTCCCAAGAAAACACCTTTACTATTTCAATAATTGTGTAATAAAAAATCTAGGATCGTCATTTAACCCCTGGTGGTTGGTTTAGTGTTAAATGGCCTTTTAAGTGTACTTTAAAAATGCAATGATTGAATTAATCTATTTATTGTTCATCCCTATCAAATTGGTTAATAGAAACGTAGTGAGATAGTAAAATTTCATATTTTACAAAGAATTCTATTATTCATAGATACAAATTAAATAATTCATCAGTTCCAATTAAGGGATGATAGATTTTCCAATCACTGCATTGTATCAAAAATTGAACCAAAAGTATCTATTAAATAGGAGTTGGTACAAAAGAAATTATTTTAGTTGATTTTTTAGTTCACCTATAAAATATAAATTTTCTAAATCTATTATAATCTATTTTCAATTATATCTACTCTATTACATCTATTATAAGCAACCAACTGTAAATAATACATAATATTTAAAAAGGTGTCAGAATTGTAAACCACGAATTTGATCTGTTCTGTAGATGAGTTCCAGCGAGCTGTTAAAATTTGTACAGGAAGTGTACTTTCGAATCACATAATAGATACAGTCTTTGCGTTGTTCGATGAAGACGGCGACGGACAGTTATCGTACAAAGAGTTCATTGCGATTATGAAAGATCGACTTCATAGAGGTTTTAAGGTATACAGCTTGAATTGATAATTATTTTATGTTTATTTTACCATTAAGTATTCAGAAAATTAATACCAACTCGAACATGTTAGTATTGTAAAATAAAAATAAAATGGGGTAAATAACATTTTGCTTAATGCCAATACAAATCATATCGAATTACAGTAATTTTCTTATATCTATGTTTGTATATTTTCATATTGTATAATATTACTTCAACAACTTATTCTCAATTATTTATATAAAAATTATGTCATCAAGTAAATTGTTACAAAAATCGAATTTCACTACTCATGGTTTTAAAGTGGACTACTTGTATCATCTTCTTCAATATGTTTGTTATATGTACACTGTGGATGTTTATGGACTTTCGAATTTTTGTCGACAAATTTTAAGAAAGTGGAATTAAATAAAATCTTATTTTTAATGGAAACAGCCTTTGTAGATCCAAAACAAATGAAAATTGCACAAAATTCTATTGTATTTTATGTTCTAGTCTTTCTTGAACATTTTGCAGCCTAGTTATATGCTATCAACAAATTTATTGATAGATTTCTTTAAAAGAATTGTTCTTATTACTTAAAACGGAACTGTCATTTGTAAACTAGTGTGATATATAAACTGTAGACGTAAAGTATCAGGTTACAAACATTAATATTTGATTAAAAAAATAATATGAATTTCATATACATATATGAGTTATCACTAGACTCCGGATTTTATGCATTTATAAAAGTGCATCTAATAAATTTAATCATCCATTGTATATTAAAAAATGATCAACAAATATTAGAGTATATGAACTGTACTTAATTTAAAAGTGAGGTATTTAACTCTTTCGATTAGTGATTTTTTAATTGAATCAGGTAATACATCTTTTTACTGCCGATTTTTACTGTTTAACTAATCTCATTTCACCGATTCACTAATTACTCGGCAAATTTTCAGCCGATAATCTATATAAAATGATGCTTTTTAACATGGATCGTGAATATATATGCGAATCTTTATGCATTTATGAAGAAATAGACTGGGTGAAATATTAAACAAATATGAAACAGTAAAAAAATAGAAAAATTAAAGAATATTGTAATGTTGTTTTTAATGCAATAAAGTCATTAACATTAATATTATAAAGTAGTAATATATAAATAACAAGATTAAATTTATTTATATTTTGTGCGTTTTTTACTATAATATATATTGTAGTAAACAAAATATTCAATAAATTCCCATGAACACCTTTACAATTTCAATAATTGTGTAATAAAAAATCTAGAATGGGTCATTTGACCCCTCGTGGTAGGTTTAGTGTTAAGGAATGAAATCTATGTTCATTTTACTCTTGCATTCCAGAATCGATGCAGTCATTTTTATTTTGCATAAAGATCCGTAATCTAATCATGAATACTATAGTATGCAAACAGTTCAGTAATATAATTTATATCTTTTGCAGTCGCAGCAACGACGCGAGGGTTGGCCAGCGTTCACTAGTTGCGTGAAACAAGAGATGAAGTCTCGTTAATTGACGAATAAACGAACGAGGAAATTCTAACACAAATGCATGTACAATACACACCATTGAATAATGTGAAGTGCCATATAGACACTAGTCTTTTTTCAAACAGCTAGTCCTATCTACAGTTAATCCTCTATAGTCGCAAATAGGTGGTACACGATAAATGCAATAAAAATATACTCTCTACTGTAGTAATCTAATCTCGGTTCGGGTATATCGGTGTGAACAACTACTAATGCGACGCGGAGAGTCGCAGTCGCCAGCACAGTTCAAAGGCCCACCTCACAATGTAATAACAATATAAAAACTTTTTAATTGTTACTTATCTTTTTATAAGACTTTGATCAATATATTTGTGGCATTTTTCTGATTAAAATAAGGCCACACACGAGATAATTTCAACTATTATTTAATATTTTAATTGACGATGAAAGTTTCGTGCGCAAGAAAGGACAGTCTCTTTTTAAGCTGCGTGCCCAGTGGATTCGATATCGGATAATAAATAACGTTGTGTTTCTTTTTCAAACGCTTAAAAAAAGAGACAGATGAATCGGACGTCGGCCGAATCGACCGATATCAGATCCACAGGGCGCGCAACCTTACACGCGTATCCTTCTCTATGATCGAACCTGGCGCCGATAACATTTAAAAACTTTAATAATCCTTCTCTATGTTCGGCTCGGTCTTTGAAGCTTAAAAAATAGCGTCCGTCTACGAACTGTGCAAACGAACGTCCCCGAGTCTTTTGCGTTTATAGAGGATTTACTATAATATATTAATTTCTATTGTGATGCGTGTAGTTACCAGCGTATTAGATATAAATCATAAACTTTCTACCTCTATTTAACGTTTACGCGTCTTATTACATTTTTGTAGAACTGTGATTACAATTAGAACTCGTACCTCGAGTATATGAAATACCCGAGTACCCATGAGACACCCGGGTAGTGCAAAAATACCCGAGTGCCCGGGTACCGAAGTATCTCATGAGTTTTCGAACAAATCAATCACCACAAAGATTCGAATCTATTTGATATTTATTCGAAATCAGAAATTCTTGAAAGTCTTGAAGTCTTGAAAATTTTCAAAGTCTTGATAGTCTTAATAAATGTTATACTTTTTACAATATTGATACGTTCATACTGTTATTCATCCCAATGCTGACACAACATAATCATTGTTTCGTCATAGCTGTAATATTTCCAGAGTTTGAATTTTCAAGACAATGAAGACTTTCAGGACGTCCAAAAGTTTCAAGAGTCCTAATCTTCGAATTATGTTGCAAAGTGATTCGAATGTTTTGTCGTGAATATTAAATTGAAGCGATTTCGAAGTGATTCAAATCCCATCACTATTCGTGAGATCTCAAAACTGGCTACTAGAACTGTTACTACCCGAGGCGCCGCACTGTACAGTGGATCAAACTGTGTGTTAAAACTTAAAACCTGAGGTTGTCAAGTTATGATATCGATTCCGGTTCTTCAAATAGTTACAAGAATCGAAAAAATGTTATAACTGTTATGAGAATATGTATTTTGCGGTTCTGGATTTCGGTTATGATTCGGTCCGATCATTCTATATTCTGTTCGAAGAATTATGCCGAAGAACATACAATGTATGCAAGTAACTAAATCAATGGCAGGATGAACGTAAAATAACACGATGAAATCTCAGTTGTACATGAGGTAGCATGAATAGAATAATCAAGTAAAATATGCTGGGATATTATTTCTAGACAGAACCGAGTACTAATCTCTTGAGATAACCGCCCAGCAGGAGAAAATGCTCGATTTTGCACAATAGACTGTGCCAGCAGGCGGCAGAAGGCAGCTCGGTCCTTCGTTTAACAGAGCAGCACGATCGCACTAATGTGGCGGAAGTTGGATAATATCACTTGTGTAGTTGGCCAAAATGTATAAATTATTTAAAACCTTCTTATGTTTAATATGTTTGCACAAATTCTCATTATAAGACTATAAATTAATATATTAACGAGTAAAGAATGGACATTCAGAGAAATTTTGTAATATATTTTAGAGGAATATTAACCAACTGTTGAAAGAAATACAGTTAATGCGTACCCGTATTAACTACATAAGGAATATACCTGATCAACATCCGCCATATTAGTACGACCGTGCTGCCCTCTTAAACGAAGGGACAAGTTACATTCATTCTGCCACTGTCTGCCCTCAGCTTGTGCCGGCACACTGGGTCAGCATAAAGCGATACTTCTGCGTGCGAATAAGTATCGCTTTATGCTGGCATCGAACGATTACAGGCTTTGCTCGATGTCTGCTCGAGGCAGGCCTGGCTGACTGGGCGAGTACCTACTCGGGTAACCGTCTATCTCATGAAATAGCTGAGTACCCGGGTATCTAATGAGTAGGCTGCGGATCTTTGTGCAAAATAGAAAATGTGTGCATCGACTGCAGGATACAGGAGTCAAATAAAAATGGCATTTTTCTTTTAATTATCCTATTAAGCTGAAATTAATACACTGATGTCCTTAAATCTTCTTAATTTGTCCACAACTTTAAATTTTACGTGTCCATTTTCGTCATAAATGCATAAAATCCGCAATCTACTCATATAAGTCACAGCTCTAATTACAACGCTGCAACCTGCACAATTGACTGGCGAATTCGCTAGTCTTTATAAATAAATACGTGCAATGTTACCGAGTTGCTATTATTATAATGATTAAATATTTATTATTTTGTTGACAATATATGGCCTATTTATCGAATGTTTTGAATAAATATAACCGAACAATTGTGTTCACTTTATGTAAACCAATATAAGTTTCAATTACATTAAAAAATAACTGTACAAGTATTTTCATTTTAATAGCAAAAATTCATTTGTCACTTCATAAATCATTAGTGCATTCGGATCTCTATGCAAAATAAAAATAACAGTAACCAACTAGAAATTTATTTCTTTGTTTAACAAGTTGCAAAATGGTGTACCAATATTCATAAATTCTGTTTCAGTCTTTCTACTGCTTTAAATTTCATCTACCCAGTTTCTACGTACATATGTAATAAAAAACGTACATATGTTTGTTACTGCTGAATTATTTGTATAATTTTACTTTAGCATACCACAGAAGACTTTGTTTAAGCCGCCGTGCATTGTTCAATCAATTTTAAATGAATGTATTATATATTAAATCAGACTAATAAACTGGTTCTATTGAACTACTGTATGCATTTCTGTAGCATAAACTGAAATGTGAAATCGGCATTTAACATGGACATTAATGCACTCGAATAGATTCATTTTAATTTATTTAGTTGCGTAGTTCTTGACAACAAAGTAATTTCGACATTTTGAAGTGAAATAGAAAACTGAATTTTTTTATTCAAGCAATGAACTTTAATCAATAATGTAATCAATTATGAGCGCGGGATTATGAAGCTACCAGAAAAATATTATATCGATTAAAGTTCATCGGTTGAATAAAAAAATTAGGTTTTATTTCACCATAAAATACTGAAATTACTTTCTTGCCAACCCAATAATTCAATTGATTTAGTCGAAGTAGTCCTTACGCAATTTAATTCGTTTATTCGTGAAATAATTGAGTATAACTTCTAACATCTACAGTATCGTTAACAATCACGTCACGGTACGTTGTTTGTTATCACTCATCACACTGATTGCCGTCTGGTGGTCTGATAAATTAAGCCGACGATAAGGAACACGTCATTACTTGTCCCTACAGCCTGACATCAAACGAACCTCGTCGCGGATGAGGTCAATGAATCCACAAAAAGCTTCCTAGTTCCAGAATAATGAGTTCTGTCTAGGAATGCAATTTCAAAAGGAGTTCTTGCGGCGCAATTCAAAGCTCCATTTGTCTCAGTTGATTGTTTAAATAGGTTTTAGCGATGCAATCCTTATCCGCGCATTTTACCCAGCAATAGACAGTGTAGTAGCATTTTAAACAACAACTGAAGTTTCGGCAAATGAAACGTTTCCGTCTCAATTATTTCAGTAGGAAAGCGATATATATATATATATATATATATATATATATATATATATATATATATATTTATAATCTTGTATTTCAAGTATGTACAATGTTCCTTGCCAATAAAAATACATTGTAAAAAGAAGCGGTGCTATGATGAATAAATACTAGTATTTAAGAATATATTTTTATTTTTAGTTTAAGTACGTACATTTATAGGCAACAAAACACGCTGCTTAAACTTCTTGTCATTTAGACTACTTCTTAGCGACCAAATCAATCTTGGTAGCGATCAAACCAATAAATTTAATTCGGTTTAATTAGGATAGACCATAAAATTTTATTTATAATTATGAATGTATCGAATCTATGCATCATTATCTTACACAATTTTACATGGTAAACATTTTCTGCTCCAAGCGCGGGGTATGTACTTTTGCTATTTCTGCTATATAGCTAGCAGATTAACATTTACCTAATTTTCCAATGTTTTATTTCCTTTTTCATGAGGAGGCGAAGGCTCCCTGAGTGCGCCACTGTATAGTAATAACAAACTTTAGAGAATCAAGCGTATCTTGGTATAAATTCCGAATTAATTTTAATCAAAGAAGAAACTTCAGTTTTCTTAGGAATATTTCCAAGTTCGGGAGAAATGTAAACACCACGAAGAAGCAAACGCGTCAAAGCAGGCTAAAGTCAAAAGTTGTTGTCAAACTTGAACGCGCAGCAACTGCGTTCACGATTGACATGTGTTTTAGAAGTTCGCTAGCTTGACGGAACGTCGCACGGTCCCTGTGTATACCTATTGCGAAACACATTTAAACTCCATTATATTTAATAATTATAATATATGTTCGATTTTATCGTTACGACGACCATTGGAAAATACATATCTTAAATGTTGTGTTGTAGATGATGTAAACTTGTGACATAGAAAACATATAAGTTTTCTTAACGAACGGAATTTGTCTGATAGTTTATTTATTTTGTTATATATTTCTGACTATTTCCTACTCGTTCAGCGGGTGAAGTTAAACACGCGCTTCGACAGTTACTTTCTCATTTAATAGTGAATTTTTGTCAAAAGAAAACAAAAAAGTATTGCGGAAATGATGGACGTGGAAGACTTAGACTATTGGTGAGTGTTTTGTCATTCAATTATTCGTTTATAAGTTGAACTTTTGTGTTTGCAACCGGGTATTCATTTAGTCTTTCAACAGATTTTATATTCTTCAAACAATGTCACACAACTGCTTCGACTGTTTAGTTTTAAAACCTGGCGCGAACAATTCTAAGTACTCAAGTTGTCAAATTATTTATGCATTTTAGTTATTTACACAAAAGTATAACAATTCCGACAGGTAATGCATAAATGCTGCTTTAAGACCTCGTGAACGGTTTGTCGACAAATCCAGAGTCCCTTATAATGCTTGGAGAACTTTTATAAAAATTCAAAGAGAAACGACAATAGTTACTCTGGAAACTATTTTCTTAGTATTCTTACAAAAATTCGATTTCTTGAAAATACAGGTCAATTTTATTACATTTTTTGCTAATAAATTCGCGTTAAGTACTGGTTGGAACGAAAGCTTATAGCGTTTTGAAATAAAAATTCAAAGATAAAATTAAGATATTTATTCATAGGTTTATTGAATAACATAATAAGTCATCTAAGAACGGCAAAAAGTAATTGAAGAGAATAAAAAATGTGTTATTGAACAAATGTATGTATAAATATCCTAATCTTATCTTTGAGTTTTAATTTAAAAATGCTTTCGTTCCAAACCAATAGGTAGAACTATTTTAACCAAGATTAATTAAAAAAAGGTAATCATTGAAAAATGGACGATTGATTAAATCGATTGATGAAGTTAATCGTCAATCGTCGATTAAGAAAAGAAATCATCGAAAAATCGGAGACTGATTTAATCAATTACAAGAAGGAGGGAGACGAGACAGCCAGCGTAGATAAAGAATTGACAGAAATATATCTCAGCAAGAACTCAGTTTATACTTTTTTCAGTGTGCATACAGTTTTGATCTCATATTTTATTTCGAAATTTCAGCAGTTAATTAATAATCAATTATGCGATTGACGATTACAAATTAAGAGAATGTAGTCGTCAATTTTAATTTACAAACGCTACGAACTTTCTTTCCAACCCAATATGTGCACATAGGAGCTGCACAAATTCTAAATAAAATCAATCATGCCATTTTTATAAGTTTAGTGTTTACTGTTCATAAAACTGTATTCTTTAAAATTGAACCATTGAATTTTGAAGACCATTAGAAATGATCAAATCAATTTCTCGGTTCAAATCTGAATAAATTCAGTTTTGTAATTTTTATAAACCAATGTGTGTCTGTGACATTTTAATCTTGTTATCTCATAATTATTATTGGAATTACAAAGATGCTCTGATTAGAAATTATTAAATAAATTTCTCGGTTCAAATCAGAATTAATTCTTATATATCAGAATGAATTCAGTTTTGTAATTTTTACAAAGCAATGTGTATCTGTGACATTTTAATCATGCCATTTTTATAAGTTTAGTGTTTACTATTCATAAAACTGTATTCTTTAAAATTGAACCATTGAATGTTGTTCTCAAATCAGGCGCGGACTTATGCAATCTGATATTATGAAGGGAAATAAATTTTCAAAAATAAAAAGTTCATTTTCGAATATAATGTAAACTTTAATTATGTTCCTCGCGTCTCGATCATCCATCGGGCCTTAATTTATCCGGGCTGTTTGACTCTCGATGAAACCGGGGTCCTACCTGCCGTTTTTTTCTTATTTATGCTTTTATGGCGCATCAACGGCTAGGTAATTAGCGACATCGTAAAAGAAGTCAATGTATAAACAACTCGTGAGATTTTCAGGGGGTATACTGAATGCAATAAATTTCCTTTATCAAATTTTAGGACTCTTTTCAGAAGAACTATTCAACTTTTTGCATGAGGATTTTGTACACACATTTATGGATACTCAAAGTATATAATCTATTCTCTTGTACATCTTGTTATAGAGACCGTTTTGGAAAGAAATGTGTTCATTATTGCCACGGTTTCGTTTTTTTTGTTGTTGAGCGAAAGCAAAATAAATGACAGTAACTTCCCTATGAATCGGGAAGTTAATAAAAAGTATCTTAAATAATCACCAGACTGCGGATTTTACGCACTTATTAGAAGCATGAGTTTTAGCATAATTTGAGAGAGGAGGAGAATTAAATTGACTGGAGAATATTATTTTCGATACGTTAAAGTGATTAAAGAGACAATTACATTTAAGTTTTGATAGAAGACAAGCTTACGACCGAAAACTTACCTGCTAACCTTTTTTAAACCACTAAATACAGTTCAAATTATATCGTGTTTAGTGCCATTTTAATCAGAAAAATTCATGAAAAATAAAGAAGTTTTGGAGGAAAATCGAGTTTCTCACAGGCAACCCTCAACAAAGAGTTTTCTCAACCTCTCACGGGGTTGCCCCCAGTGGAGGGGGTCGCCGAACTGCCTAAGATCCTATAGCTCAGTCCGGCCCAAAACAAGACTTTACTATAGTAATATCAGAGTTGGGCACAGATTTATTCAACGTTTGACGAAAAAATTTCTACCTCTATAGTTGATTGCAATTAATAATTAAACTCCTACTTTAGTCGTTAATTGCGGTTAACGACTACATTCTTTTCAATTGTAATCGGTAATCGGATAATTGATTAATGATTAACTGGTGAAATTTCGACATAAAATATGGAATCAAAACGGTATGCACACTGAAAAATGTATAAACTGAGTTCTTGTTGAAACATATTTCTGTCAATTCTCTATCTACGCTGGCTGTCTTGTCTCCCTCCTTATTACAATTTATGGATAAACCGTGTGACGATTAACTTTAATAATTGATTAAATCAGTCTTCGATTTTTTGATGATTTCTTTTTTTAATCGACGATGGACGATTAACTTCATCAATCGATTGAATTAATCGTCCATTTTTCAATGATTACCTTTTTGAATCATACGCATTAATCAATCAATCTTGATTAGAATTTTAATAGATTAATGCCCAACTTTGAAACAGTGTTTTATTAAAATTTTTTGTACGAGTATGTGTTCTTTATCGCGGTAATTATTTACTTTAGGGGCCTCCTCACCGATTTTAATGAGCTTGAAATATGATGTCAGGGTCATCATTCTGAACAACTTTTTCCTACACATGTTATCGCCGCTCGATTTTAGTTTTCGAGATATTCGCAAAAAAATATCACTAATACTGTATTGAATTTTTCGTACGCTTGACCTAACCACGGTACAACTTGTTCTGATAGCATAAGTTTTGCATTACAGCTGTAATTCGGAATTTGAACTACTAAGGGAAAAATCATACAAATAGAATGAGTTGTGGTTAGGTTTGATTTGAAATTGTGGCCGCCGATGATTAGACCTACTCCAATCACTTTCCGAGATAAAGGAAAAATTCTTATCGATCGAAAATTGAAATATAAATTATAATTATGATATCGGCGCCAGGTTCGATCTTTTGTAGAAACAACAAATGTGCAATGTATATTTAATTTCAAAATCTTTAATATTATTTTCTTTTTCAGACGCAAGAATTTTTGTCTCTTGATAATGATCCGCATTGGGATCGAAACGTTGAGAAATTTAAATATTTAAATTGCACAACAATTGTTTCTAAAAAAGATCGAACCTGGCGCCGATATCATAATTATAATTTACTTTTCGAGATGTTGAAACTTTTTTGCGAATACATATCTCTGAAACTGAAGCTGACACGGCGGTAACATGTATAGGAAAGAGTTGTTCAGAATGACGACCTCGACAACATATTTCAAAATCATCAAAATCGGTGAGGAGGCCCTTAAAGTATTAATTACCGCCTGTTCAACGTTTAATTCCTACTGTGCCAATGATTGTTCTATTTGTCTTACGATTGTTATTCAATAAATATATTTTATAATAAAAGATTTACGACAAAACTGTTTGATTTTGCTGAAAAATCTCTAGTAACTTATAATAATAGAATATAAAAATAGAATATTACAAAATATTATAATATTCTATTAACTTATAATTATATTAAATAATATTAAATATTAAATATTATATTAAATTATAATTATATTAAATAATATTAAATATTAAATATTATATTAAATAATATTAAATATTAAATATATTAAATATTAAATATTATAATATTCTATTAACTTATAATTATATTAAATAATATTAAATATTATATTAAATTATAATTATATTATAAATATATTAAATAATATTGAATATTAAATATATTAAATATTATAATATTCTATTAACTTATAATTATATTAAATAATATTAAATATTAAATATTACATTAAATTATAATTATATTATAATTATATTAAATAATATTAAATATTAAATATTGTAATATTCTATTAACTTATAATTATATTAAATAATATTAAATATTATATTAAATTATAATTATATTAAATTATAATTAAATTATAATTAAATTATAATTATATTAAATTATAATTATATTATAATTATATTAAATAATATTAAATATTGAATATTATAATATTCTATTAACTTATAATTATATTAAATGATATTAAATATTACATTAAATTATAATTATAATTTATAAATTATATTATAAATTATATTATATATATTATATTATATATATATTATAAATATAATAAATTATATTATATTAAATTATAATTATATTATAATTATATTAAACAATATTAAATATTAAATATATTAAATATTAAATAATATAATTCTATTAACTTATAATAATAGAATATAAAAATAGAATATTATTTATGCTTCTAATAATAGCAAGTTTAAGCTCGTTTAAATATTTCAAAAAAAGATAAAAAGATTTTTACTGCGATTCCGGCTTAGGGTGCCGATTATTGTACAGTTTACCCTACATATAGTTGTCGCGCAATTTCTATCACAAAGGTAAACAGACTCGCGGCATCGCAATTTGGACGTCCTCGTCTCGGAGGGTAAACTAACAATTTTTTGCGCTGGTTGAAATGTCGAAAGGAACTGCTCTCGAGGACACGGGAGATTCGGCCAGGACATCGGTAGTGGGGCGGCGATCGTGCAAGGGATCGGATTCAGTGGGAACGCGAAGCGGCAGCCGGTCAGAAGTGTCAGAACCAGAGGGAAGTGTCGCGCCGAGACTGACGCTCGGCAGCTTGTCGTCAGTCGTGAAAAAGACGCGGATCGGCTCGATCAGCTCGATCGGTGCGATCGGCGATCACTGGCCAGCAAGCTTCTCATCGCGTTCATCACTAGTTTCACAGTGCTCACCTGTCAGCTAGCCGAGTCTTACCTGTTCGCTGTCTGCCGATGCGCCACGTGCGCGATGGGCATGATGGGAATGTTCAAGTGGCTGAGAAAGTAAGTTTTTGTTTTTACTATTTTACCTCCAATTTTTTCCTCACGCATAACGCGGTCAAAATCTGAAATTAAATTTCTATTTAAAATTAATTTTGATTCATTTGATATAATAGCAGTTTGTAATCATTTATTTATTTCTTTGTCGGTTTTACGTCGAATTTGACGAAATAAATAATCCCGAAAATAATTTCAACGAAGGATGGTTGTAAACAATGTCAGACGTATTTTCGAAGAACAGTAATTATCGTGAAAATCATAAAACAACATGTTGTTTCAAGTGATATTTCAAATAATGTTCCAGAATTGATCTCAGGCCTCTAAATAATTATAATTATAATAGAAAATATGGCATTTGAAATAATATCTCAATTAATGTCAGAAGTGATCGTAAATTATTTGAAAAATAATCGTTAAGATATTACATTGTCTTATTTGGGTACATGCAATTTTAAATAATGTTAGTGTTAGTGTATTCGAACAACCAAATAAATTGTTGAAATTGATTTCACTATTTGTACGTCAAGTGAAATTCAAAAAGTTCTTATAAAATGATAAATCTTGAATTTCATCAAATATTTCATCCTCTAAAAAATTCTATTTACTTCATGAACTGAAGAACAATATTTATATATTTATACTTTTGACTTTATATCTAAATTTAATTAATTCCGTTATTTGAATGACTTCTTGGACTGAAATTATTTATTCAAACAATGTGTAATTGAAATGAAACGTTATTTGAAAATAGTTTATTCGATTTAAACGTCAAATGGAAGTAAACTTTTATATTATTTGTGAAATACAATTGATAAAGTATTCAAAATAGTTGATTATTTCAAATTAAATTTGGCCTGATCTATGTCTTATAGTCTCCATACTTCTGTGACAATAAATGTTTGGTACATGTATATATAGATTTGCAAAATATACATTTACATTTAGTATTTCATTTATAGCAAAATTGAGTAGATGAAATTCAAAATTGTTGAAAAATTAAAGTAATTATTGTCGTTAACATTAAGAGAAGAGTAACATTCAATTTAGTTTCTATTTCTTGTAATCGATGCAGGTAATTTTTATTTTGCACGATGATCCGCAGTCTATTCATTAGGTAATAAAATGTGAATTTCGAATTGTTTATAATTTTAATGGTTCGATCAGCGTTTGAGTATACAAGATGTCTTAAAAATGTTGGAAAATCGAGAAACTGGTGGTTCCTGAGATCATTTGAAGTAACTTTTTTCTTCATAAAGAGATCTCGTTGAACGCAGGGTAGCCATTGGACGAGTCAAAATCCGTCCGTTGTAGCCGCGCTCTGATTGGTCCGTGTTTTTTAAGATTTTCAATAATTGTGCTGCACCAAGAGATGGCATAGAAATTTTCTTTTATATTCCAATCTTAAAAGAAACTATTACATGACGTTATTGAGACTGACTTATTAGTTCACAATAAAAATTGCTGTTGCTATTGAAGGTTCCATTAATAGTGTTTAACCATGTGCCATAGATTTTTCAAAATTATGCAACAATCGTCGAACGGTAATGTGTTAATAACACCTTAACAAAACGGAGTCGAAAATTTCTGCTAAGGAAAAAGTTACTTCAAATAAGCTAAGGAACCACATTTCAAGATTGTCCGACATTTTAGGAACTCCATGTATATTAACTGAAAATTATTCGAGACATTTGCGTTGATATTGTACGTGTTCGTAGACATGCGACTTTGAACGATCATGTCAATAACATTCACACCATAAGTGTGCTGAAGTTGTTGCTGCTGTAGAAGGTTAACTGTAAGTGAAGAAACATGTTCCATCTAGAATCTGTTCGTTGAGATTAATATTGTACAAGGATTCATTAACGCTAACCGTCCCATGATCGGTCAAATGACTGGTTTTAGATTTTTTATTTCATGATTTTTGAAATTACAAAGATGTGTGCTCTTATTAGAAATTATTAAATAAATTTCTCCGTTCAAGGAAGTGAATGCTGTCATAAAAATTGTAAGAAATCTGAATAAATTCAATCTTGTAATTTTTATAATTCTCGTTATCTCATAATTATTATTGGAATTACAAAGATGCTCTGATTAGAAATTATTAAATAAATTTCTCGGTTCAAATCTGAATAAATTCAGTTTTGTAATTTTTACAAACCAATGTGTGTCTGTGACATTTTAATCTCGTTATCTCATAATTATTATTGGAATTACAATGACGCTCTAATTAGAAATTATCAAATCAATTTCTCGGTTCGAATCTAAATGAATTCAGTTTTGTAATTTTTACAAAGCAATGTGTATCTGTGACATTTTAATCTCGTTATCTCAAAATTATATTACTGGAACTACAAAGATGCTATGATCAGTAATTATCAAATAAATTTCTCAGTTCAAATCAGAATGAATTCAGTTTTGTAATTTTTACAAAGCAATGTGTGTCTGTGACATTTAAATATCGTTATCTCATAATTATTATTGGAATTACAATGATGTTCTGATTAGAAATTATTAAATAAATTTCTCAGTTCAAATCAGAATTAATTCTTATATATCAGAATGAATTCAGTTTTGTAATTTTTACAAAGCAATGTGTATCTGTGACATTTTAATCTCGTTATCTCATAATTATTATTGGAATTACAATGATGCTCTGATTAGAAATTATCAAATCAATTTCTCGGTTCAAATCTGAATGAATTCAGTTTTGTAATTTTTACAAACCAATGTGTATCTGTGACATTGTAATCTCGTTATCTCATAATTATTATTGAAACTACAATGATGCTCTGATTAGAAATTATTAAATAAATTTCTCGGTTCAAATCAGAATTAATTCAGTTTTGTAATTTTTACAAAGCAATGTGTATCTGTGACATTTTAATCTCGTTATCTCATAATTATTATTGGAATTACAATGATGCTCTGATTAGAAATTATCAAATCAATTTCTCGGTTCAAATCTGAATGAATTCAGTTTTGTAATTTTTACAAACCAATGTGTATCTGTGACATTGTAATCTCGTTATCTCATAATTATTATTGGAATTACAATGATGTTCTGATTAGAAATTATTAAATAAATTTTTCGGTTCAAATCTGAATGTCACTTTTGTAATTTTTATAAACCAATGTGTATCTGTGACATTTAAATCTCGTTATCTCATAATTATTATTGGAATTACAATGATGTTCTGATTAGAAATTATTAAATAAATTTCTCCGTTCAGGCACATAAGTACGGTCACAAAAATTGCAAGAAATCTGAATAAGTTCTAATATTTATAAAACAACTTGTATCTGTCACATTTTATGCTCGGTACCGTTATTGTTAAAATATATACGTTTTAAATGATAGATTAGTTTTAAATGCACACACAGATGACTTCTGTTCTCATTTCACTTACAATGATTTACTGCATCGTTATAACTTTGCATAGCAGCCTCAATATGTTTTATTAGAGAATTCCGGTGAAAATATTATTACCAGCATTGTTTTCCATCCCATATTTCTTGATCCATAAATACCTAGGATTAACTCGGTCATGATTTAGCAACTGATAGCTTTATCAATTTGTGAAAGTGTTGTCCGGATTTATTATTCGAGGGAACGGAGCTTCGGTAACTCGAAAATCTTTGCTAACTAACGTTCCGCTATAGTAATCAGGCCGCGAACGTTTACATATTTAAAGACCCACTTAGAAATACAGGAACTGAATTGATATTAATTTCTCTCGTCGATCAGAAAAATTAAAGCTTAATTTTTATTACATTTTCAAAAGCACATTTTTATGATTACACTTTCCTCAATAATAATTAAAACGTATGTAATTATTGGATTGCGGATTTGAATGCAAAATAAAAATTTTTAACATTTACTGCAAGATAAAGGAGCTGCATACACGTTTATCTCTTTTCTTAATCATTAATATTAATATTTATATTAATTTAATTAAAAGTTGAAATAAATAATAAACAGTTAGGTTTTATTAAACAATAATTATAATATTATATATTATATATTATAATATTATTATATTATAACATAATAAATTGAAATTTAATCGGCGCTAGGTTCGATCATTAATTAATATTTATATAAATATATAATATAATATATAAAAGCATAATGAACATTCTTTTAGTTTTCCAATTCTTCATTTCATACAAATAGAAACGTTGCAAAATCAACCGGGTACAGAGATAAAATATTCAATTATTCAGTGATAACGGTTCATGACGTAGGTACGTTTGAAAAGTGCTATTGTGAAGCACCGTTAAGGTTAACTTACCTTGGACAACCAGCCCGACAGCACTTTAATACCCTGGTTTTGTATCCAGAATTTTCTAATAGGGTTGCGGTCGCAGTTGGGTTAGGGTATAGACCGCAATTTTCAGAACTGAATAATTCCAAAGTGACAGAATTGACCTACTGCATTTTCCCACTGACCTTAAATTTAAAAAAAAGTGCGACCTTTAACAATTGGCTTAACAATACGATTACTAAACGTATTCATCGTACATGTGTCTAGATCTAACTTCTAACTAAACTTCTTCGAAAGAGGGTACTACATATTTTAATTCTGTTTATTCGTAAACGTTCGTGTCGGCAATTATAAATAGTATCTAATTCTGAGTGAAGCATCTAATTAAGTTAATTTATCATTTACTTCAAAGTGTATAGATTTACGTTACAATATTGCGAAGGTATTTTTGCAAAACAAATCGTTGGATATGCAACTACACGAACAAAACCGAAGGTCTTTTTAACCCTTAATTGACAGACTAGGATCTCTGGATCTCTGGCAGTCGCTTTCGCTACTGTATTGTACGAAAATTGCAAATATCCACATTTTTTAAAAGGTGAATTCTTCTTGATCGAAAATTAGTAATATAATAAATTGAATGATATCAGCGCTAGGTTCCATCATTAATTAATATTTATATAATTATATAATATAATATAATTATATAATATCTATATAATATAATATAATTATATAATATCTATATAATATAATATAATTATATACTATTTATATAATATAATATAATTGTATAATATTTATATAATATAACATAATTGTATAATATTTATATAATATAATATAATTGTATAATATTTATATAATATAATATAATTGTATAATATTTATATAATATAATATAATTGTATAATATTTATATAATATTTATATAATATAATATAGTTGTATAATATTTATATAATATAATATAATTGTATAATATTTATATAATATAATATAATTGTATAATATTTATATAGTATAATATAATTGTATAATATTTATATAATATAATATAATTGTATAATATTTATATAGTATAATATAATTGTATAATATTTATATAATATAATATAATGGTATAATATTTATATAATATAATATAATGGTATATAATTAATATTTCAAATTAAGATTTGATTGAACCTAGCGCCGATATCATTCAATTTATTATATCCACATTTTTTATCTTCTTTGAAAAATTTTAATTATTTAGTCTCAAATAATATACATTAAAGTATCTGAAGAAATTTATACAAATTTTTAGAAAAGTCGTGGGATGATCTTTTAGAGTCCGATTAAACACAATACCACTTAAGTGTTACGTTATGTTTTGTTTAAAATTAATGGTTCATGTAGGTTACTTAGAAAACAAGAGCATATAAAATTGCGTATTATACAGGGCTTAAACGGGCTTAATTATATCGTTTATAAATTTATTGTATAAATACATATGAAAATTCCATTTATACTTATTCGATAAGGTTAATTGAATACGTGTAAATAAGATTTAGGAAACAAATTTTAAAATTTTGTAATTGCAGCCAAGTAAATCATAATCCAATATAAATTCTAATAATTATTTAACACGCAATTTATATTTAGCTCTAGTTAATAGAATCATTAAAGATCCGTATCAGTTTAATATTCAATTTCTGCTTTATATTTCTATCGATAAATTTACCTATACGAACAGATAAAAATGATCTGGCATAAACAATTGCAATCTAGTAGCTAGTATTTGTCTCAATTTAAATATGATAAATTATACAACTTATTATAATTAAATACTTTGTTAACAAAACACATTAAGTATAGTGTTTATATCAAAAATTCGCGAAACTGTATAACTTTTAAACAAATCTTACAGTTTCTTTTTTTAATGCCAGTAACGCGGAGTATTACATATTTTCTCTCGTCTAGAATCTAGAACGTTGTATTTTAATAAGAGTATTAATCAGGATACTGTTTATGTCGAGCAACATATTACAGGGAAATCTAGAAATTAATCTGAATAAATAAATTATATAATCGTAAATAAATTAAAGTAAATATTCTAATAAAAAAAAGTAATTAAAATAACCGATTTTGTATATTAAATTTGTTGTGAAGGAAACTGTTAATTACATTTGCAAAGCGAAATATTTGCTAAAATAACAAGTCGTGGATATCGAACAGGTTCTGAAATAATTTCAAAATATTTCTAAAGGTAAACGTTCATTCGAATAATTTCTTAACGACACGTGCAATGCTAATGTTTGCTTGAAAAGTAGAATACGTAAGCACATGAAACATCAACAGTCGGATTGTAAATGTCGCAGTTGTTGTTACAGCGCAGTCTTGTGTATTTACAAAGGCTTGTTTTAAAGACTCGCGAGCGTAATTACATTGCAATTCTCGTTACAACCTCGAGAGTGCTGCGACCTCTATAATCATCAGCGATAAGAGCGTCACAGCCTAAAAAGTTTGTCCACCTGGCCACCTTTCTGCGTGTGTTCTGTTTATAGAAACTCCAATGACCGCCGTAAAATCAACTGCAATTAGGGTAAACTGTACTAATGTTGCTGACACTGCAGTAGTTATCGGCACTTCTGATTTAAACGACAAATATTAAAAATTCCTGGTATAGAAAATCATTTTTTATTGCTTCTTATTTATATTTCAAAGCAACGTTGTAAACTTTCATAACAGAGTTCCACACACGACTGTTAACAAGTGTGTCATTACTGTACTGTTTCTCTTACGATTATTGTTCACTGAATATATTTTATCGTAATAGATTTGTGACCCGCAAAACTGTGATTTTGCTGAATAATCTCTATTAACTTATAATAATAGAATATAAAAATAGAATATTATAAAATATAATATTCTATTAACTTATAATTATATTAAATAATATTAAACAGTAAATATTAAAAATTATATTAAATTATAATTATAATTATAATTTATAAATTATATTATAAATTATATTATATATATATATATATATATATATATATATATATATATATATAAATTATATATATATATATATATAAATTATATTATAAATTATATAATATATATATATATATATATATATATATAATAAATTATATTATATTAAATTATAATTATATTAAATAATATTAAATAATATAGTTCTATTAACTTATAATAATAGGATATAATAATAGAATATTATTTATACTTATAAAAATAGAATAATTAAGCTCGTTTAAATATTTCAAAAAATGATGAAAAGATTTTTACTACGATTTTGATTTAGGCTGCCAATCATTGTACTGTTTACCCTATATGACTTTTTACGAATTTATTTGAAATTAAATTAGCACAACTTTTTGTTTAGTGCACTGCATTTTTACCCTTGCCGTAATAATTAGACTCCGGATGTTTATGCACGATTAATGTGTAAGAAACATATGCGATTTATGCACAAAAAATAATGAAAATGTGCAACATATGTCAAGCATTTTTTCCAAATTGGATGATGTTAATTGACGACGAATTTCGTCACACGATGTAAACGGTGAATACTTATATTTACTCCAGTAGGTTTCTAACACATCTATCGGATCTTGTACAAATTCATTGTTCAAAATATTTGAAATTTGTATTAATTTCATTAATCCAATATTTCTTCTTATAACGACAATTACTTTTTTCTTAATTTTTTCTCCACAATCACCGGATATACTGTTTCAATGATTAATGGAATTCATGTATATTCTCATAGAAATATTTAACAGCAAAAACCCACTGTTCCCAATTTTTCTATTGTGGCAGGACAAAGTGCTTAAATAAACTCGAAATAAATATGAAATTTTGCGCAAGTCCATCTCGATATGCAATAAGTTATTGCATATGTTATTTTAAATATACAAATTGTTTATGCAAAAAGTACAAAACAAAAAATATATTTTAAGAATTCTCTAATCATAAAACATATTTCTGTCCAGATTCTATTACTCTAACTGTTTTCCATAAAAATTAACATCTGCATGAACATCCGGAGTCTAGTAATAACAAAAGCAAAAGGTGATGGAAACGCGTACTTTGACTTTACATATTCGATGCGATGACAAAGAAATACTTGAACGGTTATAAAGCACTACAAAGCACGAAATGGAAGTCCGAAATGTCAGCTGTCAAGATATACCACGATTTCGTGATTTAAACTAAAAATAAATAATATTAGACTACTCTTGATCTGAACTTTATGCATTTATGGTTTATAAAAGTTTTTAAAAAATGCTGGAACATCAAATTTAACAGAACTAAGTACGATTTTTATTTATTTTGGACCTGTAAATGTTATTACTAGACTGCGGATTTTTGCGCAAAATAAAAATTGTTTGCATCCATTGCAGGAAATAAAAACTAAATTCAATGTTATTTCTTTCGTTAATAATTTGAATAGAGAAATCATATATCGACGTCTTTAATTTTTTAAATTTTCCAACATCTTTGAATTTCATCTATTCAATTTTCCTATAAATGCATACAGACCCGTAGTCTAGTTATTACCAATAAAAATAGGTTCTTATTTGATACTACTTTCTTAGAATTTGTCTACAAACATTGAAAATTGCATCATCCGCAGTATATCAATAATTCGCGTAGGGTAACTGCACCAGTGAATGAACGGGCACCAGTAAATGAACGCTTTTGTATATTTCAACAAATTTTAACCCGGACGGCATACTAGCGATAAAATTGTGATTAAAGAGTTAAATAAATAGGAGAATATTGTCTAGTAATTTTGTTCATTGATTGGACTAGCATTATTCAATTACTAGAATGTAGTGTTCATTGACTGGTATTTTTCATATTTTTGATTTAACGTTTAATAAAGAAGAATAATAATAATTTCATTGTATTTGTGTTCATTTATTTTTGACAAATGAAGTATAGGGAGCTATTTGACATATATATGAGATTCCTTTAATTCACATAGTTTTTTTTTAAATAAAATATTTTCCTGAACAATTTCTTAAATGTTCATTCACTGGTGCAGTTACCCTAATATCAAATGAAAGCAATGCTTTCTCTACACGAAAAACGAAATTATTTTCCGAACGACGTTAATATCTATACAAAGTCAAATGTAATTAATATAATTGCCTACTTTACAGTTATAATTAAACTGCGGATTTTATGCATTTATGAAAAAAATGAGCAGGTGTAATTTAAAATTACAAAAATATTGGAAACATTTAAACATACTATTATATTATTCTCAACCTATTAAACATAATAGGGAAAGAAATAAATTTCTATTTCACTCCAGTTTGTTGCAATTTAGGTAAGAAATTTTTACTTTGCATAAAGATCCGCAGTCTACCAATAACTGTTATTTGTAACCAAAATCGATATCTTTTAATAATTTTGTTCTTCGAATTTTTCCTTTATATTATGTGTAGATCATCTTAAATTCTTTTTAATAACAATCAACTTTGTATCAATCATTTTTATCGTAAAAAGTTTTAGGATAACTGTTAATTGTGATCCTTGATTATAATGATTATAAACTAAAGCGTCACTCTAGTTTGTTGCAAATTAGGTAAGACATTTTTAAAGAAAAAATTCTTATCGATCGAAAATTGAAATATAAAGTATAATTATGATATCGGCGCCAGGTTCGATCATTTTTAGAAACAACAAATGTGCAAATTAAATATTTAAATTTCTCAACGTTTCGATCCCAATGTGGATCATTATCAAGAGACAAAATTTTTGCGTCTGAAAGAGAAAATAATATTAAAGATTTTGAAATTAAATATACTGTTTTCAATGTAACACAGCCACGTAAATTACCAAAAATTGGTAAAATAGAAAAAGAAAAAATTGAATACGCACTTGCTGAGAATTTTTATTTTGCATAAAGATCCGCAGTCTAGTTATAATTTACGACTTTTCTAACTTATAAGATTGAAATGCAAGGGTTCGCAGGAAAAATAAGAGGTAAAAGGAATTTTTTTGCTCATGCACAAGAAAAACTCGCCAGAATTGTATCTGTAATGTAGAAAATAATCACAGCTCTAATTTTTTTAGTTTTTTTTTAAATATAATTATTAGGTTTTATCTGTTGTAACTTGCAGCCACAGTTGTAGTTCAACTATCAAAGGACTTTGAAGCGCTCGCCTGTAAAATTTGTATCTTTTTATTTCTGACGTTTTCCTTATGCATGAGCGAATTTGCTAAAGATTAACCTAAATTCGAACAGAACACAGCCGGCCAACACACGGCCATATGATAATGAAGAATACGCTAGACAAATGCAACTCGTGTAACGAAGTCATGGCAATTAACCGCATATACTCCGAAATTGTTCTGCAAAAAACTGCACAAGACGCAGACTGAGTCTTAAATCAATTTGAAAGACATTTAACTTCCGTATTAGCGATATAAAGTTGAGAAACTCCATTTGCACGGTTATCGCGAAAGTAGTCGCCTATCAACAATGACATTCATGAGACTCCACACCCGACAAAAAGCTTATTGGTCTATCACGCTCCATAAACTGTAATTGAATGATTAAAGAATGCTATTTATATAAAAAAAATCCTCTTGACAATTTTATAAATTTTGCCTCTGAATTCTAATAGCCATTTTTTAAAATTGGCAAACATCACAACAGGTTCTATAAACAGTAACCTAAAATCTGCTGTATAAGATTTATACGAGTTGACCAAACACATCTATTAAATTTTCGTTATTGACCCAACTAAAAAAGTTGTAAAAATCAATTTTTGCTATTGTTTTTCACAATACCGACCGAATTAATTTTTTCAACATATTTTTTATACGTCATTTATGCTAAACTAATTCTTCTAGCCTTACAGAGAAATTGAAGTGGTTTGGTCCATCCATAAAAAAGTTATTCCGGTTTAAAGTGTGTGTGATCAGTTTTGCTGATAACTGTATACAGACTTGGGCAAAAATTTAATCAACGATTGACGATTAAATTTCTACTTCAACCGTTAATCGCAATTAACAATTAAACTCATACTCTAGCCTTTAATTGTGGTTAACGATTACATTCTTTTCAATTATAATTTATCTAAATGTTTTCTTCAATTGTAATATTAAAAGTTTTGTTCTTTTGCAGTTTCTCTTTTTTATTGTTGGTGCACTTAAATGTAAACTCGGGTGCGTGATCTTTGATCCAGAATAGGGGATACGTGTTTATTATTGTTAAATGGCAAAGAAAAATTCTAAAAGACGTATCGCCTATTTTGGATCGAAGACCACGCACCCGAGTTTGCATTAAAATGAACTAACAATAAATAAGAGAAACCGCAAAGAAACTAAATTTTTAACGCTTTGCACTCTGAGCTACTTTGACTAAAAAATGAAACATTTTTTCTTACTTGGAATATTTCCATTTCCTATGATTTTAAAAATTGTACGGATATGATATTGGTATAATACCTCATACAATACCTAACTGTTTAGTAATTGATTAGATACCCATGTATTTAATAATGTATACAATATTTGGAATAATGGTACAGCAATTTTTAATGGTGCCTCAGAGTCACCATTGGAGTGCTAAGGGTTAATGTATTGTTTAAACAAAAAACTTTTCTGAAAATTTTCTGGTACGACTACATTTCCCATTAACAATCACACAATTAAAAAAAAATTCAATCTTTCTGACGTCCGATTTCCGAGCTATCTCAGAAAATATGCTTTCCACCCCCAACTAGGAGAGTTGTTTTCACCCCTTTAAAGTGGATGGTTGCCGATCAAAAAAACACGTGTCAAATATTTTTCGAAGAACTATATCTGACATAAGTTTCATCAAAAATGGTCTGTATCAGCTGAGTATACCTTGTTAGCAGAATGCCTGAGATATTCTAGCCAAGGTCAAGTCAAAATAAAAACCTCTCACAAAAGGTAAATGTGTACATTTACAATATACAAGAAGAACTTAGGCTAACCTTCAGGAAGGAAACAAATTTGCGGCATGGTCAATGTCTCGTTCAATCGTTATTTCTATTACATACGTAACGTACGGCTCCTAATCCTTGATACTGAAGTCAAATGGATGAACTAGAATTGCGCATTTTTCACGAAGTGGTGAAAGCAGTTTTATCAATACTTGCAGACTTAACGGTAGTCCAAGGAAATATGTGAGTAAAAATCGAATCGTTAAATTCCATAAATTTGGAATCGTTTATCTATGATTTATAGTAGGGTGAAGTGTACTATTGCTGGCGCCGTAGTAGTTATTGGCACTATTGATTTAAACGGTAAATATACACAATTCCTGGTATGGAAAATCATTTTTTATTGCTTCTTATTTATACTTCAATGCAACGTTGTAAGTTTTCATAACACTGTTCAACACATTACTGTTAGCAACGCTGGTACTTAGTGTTCTTATTAAAATTTTCGTTACGAGTATGTATACTTTATCGCATTATGACTTAATTTCGGACTGTATTACAGATTTAATAAGTGCGTATATGTTTAATTGTAAAACAAATAGCCTGTTTAACGTTTATTTCTATTTGTGCCAATGACTACTATTTGTCTTACAATTGTTATTCACTGAATATATTTTATCGTGATAGATTTGTGACCCGTAAAACTGTGTGATTTTGCTGAAAAATCTCTATTAACTTATAATAATAGAATATTATAAAATATTATAATATTCTATTAACTTATAATTATATGAAATAATATTAAATATTAAATATTATATTAAATTATAATTATAATTATAATTTATAAATTATATTATATATATTATATATATATTATATAATTATATTATATATATTATATATATATATATTATATAATTATATTATATATATTATAAATATAATAAATCATATTATATTGAATTATAAATATAATAAATCATATTATATTGAATTATAATTATATTATAATTATATTATATTGAATTATAATTATATTATAATTATATTAAATATTAAATAATATAATTCTTTTAACCTATAATAATGGAATATAAAAATAGAATATTATTTATACTTATAAAAATAGAATAATTAATCTGGTTTGAATATTTCAAAAAGAGATGAAAAGATTTTTACTAGGATTTAGACTTAGGCTGCCAATCATTGTACAGTGTACCCTAGACGCAAAGTGAACATTTGTAATCGTTTTGTCGGTTTCGATACAGTATTCTTTATTACATCGTTACTTGTTTCACATTTTGCAAATTACTGATCGGACATTTTGATAATTCGCCGCAAGATAGTCGTTTGTTTATTTGTCTGCTAAATTACTATAGAGTCATTTACTATAAAGTCTGAATTAAATTACTATAAAGTCACCTTATTTTTTGACCATGAAATTTTCGGCAGGACGCCCCCTAATATTGTTCCATTTCATGACAAAATGATATATCCAATGTTTTAGATCAATCGGACGTCGGGAAGGGGTGGCGCAGTAGGGTGGGCCTTAGGTACACCACGTGAGATATTTTTTGCGAGATTTTTTTTACGACACCCCCTATAATTCTGCCATTGGGTAAGAAAATAATTTCTGCAGAAGATGAAGTTGATCGGATAAGTCATAGGATATGACTAGATAAGATCGGGTGTCATAAAAAAATTTCACGTTGTATACTTAAGGCCCACCCTAATGCGCCACCCCTTACCGACGTCCGATTGATCTAAAACTTTGGATATATCATTTTTTCATGAAATGGAACAATATTGGGAGGCGTCGTGAAAAAGATGACGCAAAAGAATTTCATTAGGTATAGCTAAGGTCCACCCTAATGTGTATGCATAGAATTTAGTATGCAGTATGCATGCAGTTTTGATTCCGTATTTTATTTCGAAATTTCAGCAGTTAATCATTAACCGTTAACTCCAATTAACGACTAAAGTAGGAGTTTAATTGTTAATTGCGATTAACGATTGAAGTAAAAAATTTTGCCCGTCTCTGCTCGAAACCCAGAATAAGCCCGGGAAATAATGATTCAGTAAGTAACAGTTAACTGTCCGCTCGAAAATGTCTCATAGCTACACGCGTGAAGTCTCGCAACGGTCAAATCTGTTCCGGAACCGTGTCCAACAAACTGAGACGCATTGTTCAGAACAGCCGCGACAAAACAGTAAGCATTTCTCTCACTGCATTATAACAATGCGTATGATAATTACAGTTGTTAAATGTATCACGCGTGTGACACTTATTATGAACGTTCTATGCTCGATTCTGCATTCAAATAAAGTGATCCACTTTTACACATGTAGTTACAACACATCAGAAGAATTCTTCTAACGGGACGGCCGAGGCTGCCATATGTATAGCACTGTCCAACAATATTAAACTTCTTTCATGTTCAACAATTACTGTTGGGTGATTCTTATAGAGTTTTCTGCGTTGGATCCGAATCTGTCCGAATCTGAAACATAATATTGAAGTAAAAACATATTTTTTAACTTCAAGCAAATTTTGTAATATTATTATAGAAGATATTGAGTTTTCTTTGCATAAAATCATTCTGTAGACTTTCCCGAATACAGTGATATCCCATATTAGTGCATTATGAATGTTTAAACATTGAACATCACTGAATTGTTAAAACATTGCTCCCTCCCCTCATCTGGCGACTCTGTCTGTCTATTGACTGCGGATTTTATGCATTTGTAACAAAAACTGGTATATAGAATTTAAAGCAGTGGACATACTAAAACAATAAAGGTATTAGAAGACTTTAATAGTATTAATGTATTATTTTCACCACGTTAAAATTATTAATGGAGAATATAAATTTATATTAGTCTTGCAATTGATGCACAAACTTTTTATTTAATTTATTATTTAATGACAATTTTTCTTTAATGTAATTTTATGCTTACAGATCGCAGAAACTGTTTTATTTTATTATCTATACTATAATCTCAAATTGTTTTCATTAATCGGAAGAGATAAGTTTACTCGTAATGTGTATTCGATTCTATTTTTCTTAATTATTTTTCGTAGAATAGTAGTATAATATTTTTAGTATAACTATAATAAGTTGTAGTATAAATGTTACCACTTTTATCACAGATACATCTTTTTCGTATGCGTCTTCAGAAGATGTTTATGCATTAATGCTATATTTGGATACGAAAGACACAATAAAGTACAAAATAAATTTAAGTTCAATATTGTTTTTATCCCATTGTAATCATTAGGTTGCGGATCTACATGGAAAATAAAAACTGTTCGCATTAATTGCAAGATACAGGAGCCAAATAAACATTGTATTCTTATTTCCATTATCTGATTAAGCTAAAATATTAATGCTGAAATTAAGCTAAATATTTTTAACACGTCTACTGCTTTAAATTTTACGTGTCCTTTTTTTGTCACGATCGCATAAAAACCGGAGTCTAGTAATTACGATCAAAACATTAACAATAGGAAAAAGCTTTCATGTGCTTTAAGGGAGCAGACTCGTTTCTTGGATTGCAAGAGTACGGGATGCGCCTTCCCATTTCTGCATAATGCAAAGATGTTGTTTTTCAGCAGTGATAAGCGCTGAATAAAAGATCAATCTAGACCGCGATCGTCCTCAACAGTCCTAGTTTTACATTTACGAGGTGTAATTTGCAATAATCAGTAGCGTAATTTGCATTACTCGGAAGCATACAGCTGACCATGTAGCTATCTTCATAAAACTGCGATAACTACACACTACCGAATAATGTAAATTACGCCTTTCCGAAAAGTCACTTTGCAAAGAGAAAAGTTCACTTTGTATACAGATCCACTGTCCTAGTTATTTAGTTAGGTTTGTATTTATCTTCGCGGCATCTCACGGTTAATAGGTTAATAGATCAAAAAATGAGCGTATGCATTTCTTCGTGGTCTTGTTCGAGATCTGATAGTAATTCTTGCGTAAATGTGTACTAAAACAAGTAATTCCGATACGGTATGTAAATTAAATTTTGCATGGGAATGTGAGAGCTATCGTACACTTTTGTTAGCGGCGTCTGCTACTGGCGCCAATTAACCATGCAAATGTCAGTACTTTCACAACGCATGATTGGAGTTGATCGCTTTCAATAAAAATGCGCGAATGAGTAGAATAACTTTATACATATATACAGGGCGAGTCCACAGAGACAGAACACCTGAATAAAGCGGCTGCTATTGGTGTTAGGAAGAGATGCATCAGATGGAACTTGCATGGTTTCGAGGGGGCATTAATCTGATGTTAGTAGCTTTTTTTCGTAAGTGGACGCGTAAAGGTGATATGAAGATCAACTTCGTTGTTTTTAATGGAATTAGGTATTTTTTAATACATCAATCGATGCAGCTGGACATTCGTTATAAAAAGTACTAACCTATGTATGTCGAAAAGTTAGTAGTGCAGGAGATATTTCAATTTTAATAACTCTGAAATACCACTACAGTCGTACTAAGTCGTTAACGTTTACTTACTAGTGTAACGTCTTCTTACGACAGTAATGGTATTTTTGAGTTAATTAAAGTGAAATATTTCCTGAACTACTAACTTTTCGACATGCATATGTTTGTACTTTATTATAACGAATGTCCAGCTGCATCGATTGATGTATTAAAAAACACCTCATTCTATTTAAAAAAATGAAGTTGACCATCATATGTCCTTTACGCGTCCACCTAAAAAAAGCAACTAACATTAGACTTTTTTATAACAAATGTCTAGCTGCATCGATTGATGTATTCAAAAACACCTCATTCCATTTAAAAAAGTGAAGATGACCTTTATATGTCCTTTACGCGTCCACCTACAAAGAAGCAACTAACATTAGACTCTTTTATAACAAATGTCTAGCTGCATCGATTGATGTATTAAAAAATACCTCATTTCATTTTTAAAAAAATGAAGTTGACCATCATATGTCCTTTACGCGTCCACCTACAAAAAAGCTACTAACATTAGATTAATGCCCCTTTAAAATCATGCAAGTTCCATTTGATGCATCTCTTCCCAACACCAATAGCAGCCGGGTTATTCAGGTGTTCTGTTTCTGCGGACTCACCCTGTATATAATTTTTGCATATTTTTACCAAAATTACGGAAAAATCTGTATAATTACTTAAACATTATGTTTTCTTACCATGTACCGACTTTCGTTTGACTACCTTGTTTGGTTTGATACCCGGAAAGCATTTTCCATTATCCACGTTGATAATATTTCGTCTTGGTTTTCGGTACTAATTATTATCAGCCATTTGGCGCGCCACATGATCACGGGTAACCTTCACCTATAACGTAACACGCTGACAACAGAATTATGTTTTATCACAGACGTAGTTGCAACCGGCCCCCACCGCTACAGAAACGCCGTGATGATTTGCAATAAAGCGCTAGTTCCTCCTGCGCAACGATGAACGTGGATGTTATCATGGTTTTCATCCAATTTAGTTGTACACGAACGTTTTTCCGAACATCTACTGTGTTTCACGCGGCACGGTGTCTGTGATATCGATCAGTGCGAATTTACAGTGATTCTCTCAAAAAATGTAAATTTGATACTCTTAACTGTTATCAACTTATGCTGGTAACTTATTGATAATCCAACAAAATACATTTCATTAAATTCCCATATTCTGATACCCGTTTATATATAAAGTTGTTTTATTAAAGTGATGTGTTGTGTGACATAAATCAGGTTGTGCAAATTTAATCGAAATGTGGTATGAAATATTGAAGTAGAAAATACGGTGTTCGTATGTAACACTAGCATTGATACTTTACGAGAGTGTATATTTGTAAAATAGTTTGCACTACTATAAAACGAATCTACATTAGAACCATGTGGAACTAAATTACTTCAATGAGTACTCGTCATGATGACTTCACAGTATTTAGGATTCGTAACGTGTTCAGAACAGAAGGTATTAAAAACGCTTTATTATTTAATTATTTGTAACATTTGATTTTATAGTTTAAAGTTATTTTTATTTGTTTTTTTATTTCTGCAAAACGGAACTTACAGTTTTCGCACTTTAACCATAACCCGCCCACTGTTCACTTCCGATAAGCTTGTAACGAGTAGCTGTTACAGTAAAATCCCATTCTAAGTCAATTCTCGGTGTTGTGACATGGATCGAGACTGGACACTATTTTTTGTGGCTTCGTCAACCGCGCCGAACGCAGAAAAGGATAGCATGTAAACACGGCCAATACTGAAACTTGTTTATTTTTGCGTAGATTACAATGCAATAACACAAAAATTAACCCTTGAACTTCAAGGTCAAGTACAATTTTGCGGTAACTTTTTTTCACAAATCTTCACCAATCCGAAGATCTAGAACACGCCTATGGCAGCCAGGACCAAACATTTCTTTACAACCTGTACATATAGGAAGAACGGCTAAAATAAAAAAGTTAACATAGCATTGGTATTTTAAACAATACAATAAGTTTTGAATTTTTACCGATCGTCGTGAACGCTGTTTCTCTTTCTTTTTCACTCGCTATCGTCTTCTATATTCTAAAGTTACTCCATACCGTCAATGAAACTACTAAATACAGTTGCAATTATATCGTGTTTAGTATCATAAGGAAATAATAAAACATAAAGAAGTTTTGTAGTTGGCTTAGTATAGATTCACGACATGATATAAGTTCACGATATAAGGTTCTCGAGCTTCTTGGTTGGTCTCCTCCGGCAGACTTAGTATGACACATTACTGTATCAACCTGCCCCTGTGTTAGCTATCCCCGGCCTCCCCTTCAGTTTGTACAGGTGAGCGATTACAAAAAAAAATCGTTACGCCCTACTTAAAATTCGATTGTTCACTCGTAATCAAGAATTGCCGTTTTAACAGTATCATAAAGACCGATAGAATCATAGTTAAGTGAGTTTCTCTGTGATTCCCGTTCGTTTGCTGTGTCAAACCATCTCTAAAAACTGTCATGCGTATCGAAGACACAGGTTAATTACGCTCGAAAAAAGTCTTTAGCAGTTTGAAGGTGAGCGTAGGCAGACCGTTAACTATAGTCAACCAAGCTCCACCGCGATGTGACGACCAACATTATGCTCTACAGTCTACTAGGGAAATGGTTCTTAATCGGTGTTCCAAATCCATGTTAAATATATTTAATAATATATTTTCTAAAATATATTTATTTCTATGCGGGATGTTTTTGTTTGTTTTTGGATCATTAATTTTGATTCCACAAATTATAATAAGTACAAGTGGGTAAATGTTTACTTTAGGGGAGGCATCTCCAATGACATTCTGAACAACTTTTCTCTATACATCTATCCGACGACGTTCAGCCTTGGTTTCCGAGATACACTGGTGGACATAATTATAAGACACCCTGAAAATTATTGGTTTACGTACTTAGTAATGTAGTTATATTAAAATACATTTCGTCAAAAGAAAATGGTTTATTTTTTAATAACATCTTCGTAAATTTTGCGAAAATAGTAAAACATTTCTAATTTATTCGAAAATAATACAGTTTCGATTGGACATAATTATAAGACACTGCTTAAAAGAAAAAGAAAATGTACAAAAGTTCTGAAAATTTATACACATTTTGAAATGTTAATAATGAGTAGAGCCTCCTTTATTTTGAACGACTTCGATCATTCGTTTCGGTAGAGTTTTAAATAAGTGTTTTATATACTTTTGATCTAAGTCTTCCCAACCTTTCAAAATTGCTACTTTCAAATCATTAAGACAATTATATTGTTTGCCACCTTCGTATACTCTTCTACTCAACTGACCCCACACATTTTCTATAATATTGAGGTCCGGAGACCGTGCTGGCCAATCTAGAATTGTTATATTTTCAGATTGAAAATAATGTTTTACAACTTTAGCTGTATGAACAGCTGCATTGTCCTGCTGGAATATGAAATTTTCTCCAGCCACTCTTCCAGCATGATTTGGAATCTGTTCTCGTATCAGTTTTAAATAACCAGTAGCTTTCATTCTGCCATCAATGAATTTGATTACGGTTTTCCCATTATACCCGACTTAAAATTCTTGTTTCTTTTTGTAGATCGTGAAAATAATATTTCCAACCATCAGGTCCATCTAAATTCATTTTCTTTTCATCAGTAAAAAGCACTTTCCGCCATTTTTTCTTCCACTGCAGATGATTAAGAGCAAAATCCAGTCGACGCTGTTTGTGTACTATCGACAAAGGTGGTTTAACAGCAAATTTTTTTCGTTTCAGATGCTGTGCCTTTTGTATAACTCCTTTTACAGTCTTTACAGATACATCTAAGCCACGTTCTACTAAAATTTGCCTAGGTGTAAGAGCTGAATTTGATGCACACCTTAAAACTGCTCTTTTATCTCTTGAAGTAAGGGATGATTGTCTTCCAGATCTCTTCTTTTTTCCGTAATTTTTTGGATTATTTAAAAAATTACGAATTACACACCTACTTCTTTTCATTTTTAGTGAAATTTGTTTTAAATTCTCCCCTTTTGCTCTTCTTTGAAAGATTTCTATTTTTTCCTCTTCAATTAGAACTTTACCACGTGGCATGTTTTTAGTTTTAATGTTTTTCTATTTTATACTAACAAAATCACTATAATAGAGAATTCACAGTACGAAACACACGAACACATTTAGATTCAACGACTGTCTGTAGTAGACTAATGTCTTATAATTCTGTCCTACGGAAAAAACTAAACATTACAATTCTTGGAAATGTTTCGACGCTCTGTGTTTCTTTACATTGTGAGGGAGTTCGCGAATACTACTCTTTCATCCTATCATCTTTCACGCTACGTATACAAGCTTATACATATTTTTTTAAAGAACAAATGGTGTGTCTTATAATTATGTCTACCAGTGTATTCGAGAAAAACTTCAGTTCATCTTCAGTTACAAGTATTTCATTTCGGCGTTTGAACCATACAGATGAAAATCATCTACGACTACGCAGATGAAAATCCAGCTAAACAGCACAGAATACCAAAGCACATCCATTTATTCGAAAATTCATAAATTTTCTTAGTATTCATAAATTTTTTGAAATTATGGCCCATTTATATCCGTCGGATGAGCATAATAATAGCGAATAAATTAATATCTGAAATTGTTAATTGTACGATAACCATGTACCATACATTCCATCCATCCCAATGAACGAAGTTATTCAGAATAGTGTCCTTGACAACATATACCAAGGTCAAGGTCATCGAGGATGCCTCCCCTAAAGTAAATATTTACTCAAAAGTGTTCCCTGACTTCAAAAAGGTTAAGAACCACTGGTCTAGGGTCTAGTAGAATATAAAAGTGATCGTATGCTTTCTCGTATACTTCCTATACAAAACATTGCACAAATAGAATGAGTATCCAATCCTTTCCACTTGTTGGGAATTCGGATTATTATGTAAATGTTTCACGTTCAGACTATAATATATGTACATATACGTTTATTACATGAATTACCGAAGTTACGAAATGGTTACAGTATTTTGTCCGTAAATCTCTCAAAAGTCTGACCTGTAAATGTCCCTAATCTATCCCCACTATTGCGGGAACTCTATACGTCTCGGTGAGGTCGCCTAATCGGAATTTCCAACTTCCTTATTTTTAATTATTTTTTTACGAGAATTTGATTACCATGTTTGTGGCATTTCTCGAATAAAAATGATACCACATATGATATAATTCTGATGATATTTACTTGAGTAATAGACAGTTAAAGTTTCCGACGCGAGGAAGGATAGCGTATGGGAAAGAAAGAGACGCAGAGAGTCGTAGTCGCCAACACATTTCAAAGGCTCGCCGACAACTCTCCAAGTAAATATCATCGGAATTATACCATATGTGGTATCATTTTTCTTGGAAAAATGCCACAAATATGATAATCGAAGTCTCATTAAAAAATAATGAAAATTAAGGAAGTTAAAAATGTGGATTAGCTATGTTTACATTTCTCGTGCTCGGCTATTCTTCTCTACATTCGGCGAAACTCAAATGTGTGTCTCTGGCGCATAAATGTCTCTCGACAGACCCATGCTAGGGACTTACATCGATAAAATACCGTATTCAGAAACTACACAGGGTGTCCCAAAAATGTTGTACTTCCTTGAGACTGATGATTCCTGTAGCTATTGAGAGTAATTTTTTCATTTGCGAAAATGCTCTCCGCAGCTTTGTTAAGGAGTTATTAACACAAAACAACACTGACCAATCAGAGCACGGCTATTGCGGACGGATTCCGGCTCGGCCAATGCCAACGCCGTGCTCAGCGAGGCCTGTGCTCTAATTGGTAAGTGCTTTTTTTGTTAATAACCCCTTAACAAACCTGTGGAGAACATTTTTGCACAGAAAAAAGTTACGGAAGTAAACTTAGTTAAGGAAATAAACCTTTTGTTGGACACCCTGTATAAATAATTTCAGTTTTTACATAATTAAAAGCTAATTAAGAGGATCTCTGCAACAGTCTAACAATTATAAACTGTCCAATTGCAAGCTAATTAAGAGGATCTCTGCAGCAGTCTAACAATTATAAACTGTCCAATTGCAATATGGTTGCGCTATAGTGAACGGCATGTTGCATCTCACGTTCGCAATGAAGAAATTCGCGAATTGCATGATTTTTTGCTGTATAATTGTCGCTAATGAAACTGTGACGATGCGGGTCTTAGAATAGTGACGGGTCAATTGTTACTACGCGAACGCACAATAAAGGTTTATTAAGCATACTAATGCGCTATATGCTTTCTCCGTTAATAGTTTCATACGGCTCGGCACGAACGAGCGGAGTCAACAGACGACGTGATATCCATTTAAAGCACAAATTAAGTTGTTGTATCTGTCGTCCGGTGATTATCGTATTGTCGGATTGTTTTAACGCATTATACATCTGTCGATGAAGGCTGCGGAGCGGCGGAATACCAAACTACGTATTTATTTGTACAGGAAAGTAAATATTTCACTCGTCGAAGAGAAACATCACGTCCATTCCACTCTTGAATTCTCGTTCCTTATTCTCCAGCACAAGAAATAGGAAATGCGGTTATAAGATATGCATGATCTGCACAGTGCGTGGTCCAATTTAAACTTTCCAAGTAACTGTGTCACTGTAATTTGAAAATATGAACAGTGAGTCACAAAATTATTCGCTCACTCTTATAAAGGCGATAACTTTTTAAATATTGTACTATATGATTTGAACTTTTTTGGGAAGCTAGAGCAATTAGTTTGCTACAGGATGTGAAAAAAATTTGTCCAAAAATGCAATTGATCGGAACTGTAGAAAAAATACTAAAGGTTGCATTTCGCAACCTTTTTATGAGGCCCTATATTGACAATTTAAAAAATACATTTTATAGATCTGTGTCAATAAAATGTATTCCGAAAAATTCGTTAAAATCGGTAGATTGCAATGAACTACAGATGTTCAAAGGTAGTATGCAGATTTTCACGATTTTCGGCCTTTAACTGCAGTAAATCTAAGGATACTTACATCTTTCAATGCCTGTCGTTTTTCTCCGCATCAATTTCGATGAAACTTTACCAGTGTATACATAAAAATATTGTAAAATGCAGTTTTTAGTATTTTTTCTACAATTCCGATCAATTGCAATTTTTGACAAAATTTTTTTTTCACATCCTGTAGCAATCTAATTGCTCTAGCTCCCCAAAAAAGTTCAAATTGTACAGCACAATATTAAAAAAGTTATCGTCTCTTTAAGAGCGAGCGAATAATTTTGTGACTCACTGTATATTCTAAAGTTCTTCTTGGAATGACAAAACTTTGACTTTAAACAAAAATGTGTGGAATTTTTCTGTGATTTTTTGGTTTTTACGTTTTAATTTCAGTAATTCCACAAGTTAATATAGTTAATGAATAAGTTTCTTTCTATGTTTTACTGTTTTCATGATCATAAATTAATCATTGATATCGTAAATATTGTTGATACTGTAAAACGGTAATTACTATAATGAGTAATTATATTGACTATAAAAAGTATTAGCAGTAAATACTAAACTGGACTCGTTAAAGAATAAAAACAATTTGGATAATTAATTTACTAATTCAAGGCAGCATATGACTGTTATAAGATTGATTCAAGAAAGTGTGCCACTTATATGAATATTATGTTTTAATGTTCTTCTTTGGAGAAGTAAGACATTCAGAGTTGCTCCAATTCACGGATTTTAAAGACTGGAATTTTCAGTAAAGATTGCAATACGTGAAGAACTCATTAGGAGAGATATATAGAAACGGACATTTTAATCGGTATCAAATGCAAATTGGAAAGTCTTAATTAGTTCTCCTTTCGCGAGCGTACCGACGATAAACTTCGATAGGGAACAGTAATTTCTGAACGATAGTAGAGATAGCGTTTGTTCGTTTTTGGCAAAACTTATTGCTTGAAGCACTTTACGTACATTTTATCAGTTTCGTAATGAATCTTTCTTTTATATTATTTGGTATGCACCAAAGTTGCGAATATTAGTACAATTCATTTCATAATCAGAATAAACCCAATTCTTTAATCGATTATAGAAGTCTTTTCATTGAAAGAAAGAAATTTTATTTTAATCATACTGGAGATCAATAATAAAGCATAGTTTATATTTAATAACCCCTATTGCAAAATATGTTACAAAACTTAATTTTACTTTATAAAATCTAGTCAAATGTCTCTTGAAATATTATTTATATAAAATATTATATTAATTCTTAAAAAATTACTAGAAGATGTTAATATAATCATTTTAAACATGCCACTAATTGAAAGTCTTTCTGAATATATGGAATATTGTTCATATTACATAATAATTTTCAAACACCCTCAATACTTAAGCAAGAAGCGAGTTTTCTTATGAAAATAATTTATATCTCAATTTACTTTATGCACAAATGATTATACAACAAATTTCTTTACACAAAGATTTTTTTGAAATCAAAACCGTATAGTAAACAAAATCAATTTTAAAATCTAACATTTACGACTGTAAGCAGTTTGAATTATTTATTGCCTGGGAATAATGACGTGAAGTATCAAATTTTTTTCTTAAAATGCGCACTTAGAGAATTGAAATACCTATACATTTTTATCTTTATTTCGAAACAATACTTCACAAATATGGAAGGAACATAATGCAATTTGTGAAAACGTCTATTGATTTCTAATAGTAAATGAGTATCATCATAAAATGTACATTTCGTAAACTGTGTAGTTTATAAACTACAAGGAGGTGCAATTACTATACTTTCATCCAATTGTATCAAGAGGATATCACAGTGAAGAACACCGGCAGACGAGGAAATTCCTCGCAATCAGGATCAATTTGAATCAGTCAATTTTAACGATTGACTGGAGTGCAATTCATTGTTCTGGTGGTCAATTCAAAAGATTTTCTAAACGAACTTTGTGTGCGTGCGTGCGTGTGTGTGTCTTGTGCTCAAGTTCAATTTAAAAAGTTATGTTACGTTTAAACAATTGCACTATTTGCGAGTTCTACTTCTATGTAGTGTTCAGAATTCGAAAAATGGATATGGGATAATATATGAGGTACAAAAGTCTAGACCATTTTAAAATGGAATAACCCAACTCTAATATTAATTACTAAGATTGGTCTTGGAAATGGAAACTTTGATTGGAAGTTTTAGGACGATAAAAAAGTAGATCAGTTTATTACTAAAACCAAATTTTTTTAAATTTCAACTAGTTGGAAAATTTGAGAAATAGGTTTTGTATTTTTAGATTCATTATTGTTATTGGTCGAAAATAGTGAAAAATTGCGATTTCCACCATTTTTAACCATTCTAGATCACTGCAATGATGACGGATTGCGATCAAATTTTTAAAATGTGTACAAAATTGACATAATTTCAAAATATTCTCTTATACACCACTGAGTGAACTACTTCTTCTATCGTCCCAAAAAATTCAAGTCCTTTGATCCAACTTGAAAAAAGTTACTTTCTTTTAAAGATTATTCGGATATTACTGTGACTCACTGTACTGATCGTCCAACAGGAGATGGCAGTGAGTAACTTGTAAGAACCACGTGATATCCGTACTCCGCACTATAATACATCTTCCGATGCGTGCCGGAAGCGTGGAGAATGACGTCGTAGAAGGGGAAAGTAGACCCTTCTTGTCATCTTACCACAGTATATGAGAGTAAAGAAACAGTAACAAAAGTAACAAATTACAAGCAAGTGGTATAACTTCATCAATGGATAATTTTTAATAATTAAACAAATCATTCTTTAAAAATATACTACCTTTCAAAATACAACAGTAAAGAAAATTGACCACCCATTTAAGTAAAAATACATGGGAAAATTCTCCATTGTTCAGGAGTTCAATAGTTTTATTTGCTTTTGTTACAGAGACGTTACACATCGAGAACGAACCGGATGGAATTTAGCACAAAAGCAGTGTAGTCTAAACAAGTGAGTTAAATATGTATTATTTTAATTAAACGTTATTTTGAATATACAGGGTGAGACAGAGTCGACAGATTAATACTTTTGTCCCCACTCTACCTTTCCCTTCTACGACGCTATTCCCCACGCTGCCACCACGCAGAGTTGGGCAAAAATTTAACTTCTAGTTCAATCGTTAATCGCAATTAACAATTAAACTCCTCCTTTAGTCCTTAATTGTGGTTAACAAAAATACCATTATGTACTGTCGTACTAAGACGTTACACTAGTAAGTAAACGCTAACGACTTAGTATGACTGTAATGGTATTTCAGAGTTATTTAAATTGAAATATTTCCTGAACTACTAACTTTTCGACATACATAGGTTAGTACTTTTTTATAACGAATGTCCAGCTGCATGGATTGATGTATTAAAAAATACCTCGTTCTATTTAAAAAAATGAAGTTGACCTTCATATGTCCTTTACGCGTCCACTTACGAAAATACTACTAACATCAGATTAATGCCCTCTCGACACCATGCAAGTTCCATCTGATACATCTCTTCCTAACACCGATAGCTGCCGCGTTATACAGGTGTTCTGTTTCTGCGGACTCACCCTGTATATATAATATATTATTATTATACATGTATATATATTATCAAAAAAGTCCTTCAAAAATAATTAAGTCGCTATCTTCATTAGATTCTCAGAAAAAAGTATGTAACACTTTAGTATACACCCTGTATGTAGCTGTGCATATGTAATAGCGTATGCTTCAGTATTATTTGCCGCCGACGCTCGCTTATCTTCTGTTTATAAACAAGACTTGTGTGACTTTAAAGATCCCGTGCACAACTGCCTTTTATACGCAATTGCTAACAATATTTTCATTTTTTGCACGAATTATGAAAGTACGTAAAACTAGAAGATGGTGATTCCATTTTTGTTAAAATCGTTACTCTGTTATTATATTTACAATTCACTAAAATATCCGGTAATACATTACGTACGATTTTCACTGTGAGTGACGATGTCTGGTCATATTTATTCAGAAAATGTGCTTCAAATAACCTCGATAACGACATTAACCAGAAATTCAATTGTCCCATCATATTTATTATGTCAAATAGTATAACGTTTATTTTGCACGTTTTCCTTTATCTTTACTTACAATCGAAATATTTAGTTGTTGCTTTCCATATGGTACACCCTGTACATTCGTTAACCTTGGATGTTTTCAGCTTTTACGTATTCACGAAATAATTCACGTAAAACAAACCAGAATATTAATTCTATAAAATAATTTTGACCTTTACAAATAATTTCATAATAAATTTAATAATTAACATCTTAACTTAACTTCGTAAAGTAATTCTGTCCTGCGATACCTGCGAAACAAATGTCACATCCAAGTAGGTAAACATAATTACTTCCGTGGTTCCCAAAACTCTCCTCGTATATACTTCGCATGAAAAGTTCAATGTTAGGTTCGGTCCCGGTTCATTGTAATTACGTTAAACTTCGTTGCACACGAGAAAATAGCAATCATTATTACCGCACCTTCTGCGGGAAATCGTTCAGAATTGTCCATCGACATCCGTAAAATTGTAAGTACACGCATGTGTTGGTTAGGATTCTCGCGTTCAATTGGGTCGTCAACAATGTTTCGAACTTTACGTAACTGACGATCAAAACAATAAAGTACTACTTACTAATTCGTTTTCAATAATTATTAACATATTAAGACACACCAATTGTAACAAATGACTACCCAGCGAATTCAAAACAACGCTCTGCCAATCACAACACGCGGAATTCGGTAATGACCAATAACCTAATTTATTTAGAATTTTGATGTATTTACATTTCGATACTCGATCTTGTATACGCGTAACCAGTGGTATTAGCGTGTTTTGAAGTTTCGTAAAGTAAGCTTCTTAGTTAAAGCGAAATGCATTTGTTTGACTCAAAAATGAAGAACCAGCAAAAGCCGAAGCGTTATTCCAGACAATCGTAAGTGCTAAATTTTTCTGATAAAACCAATAAGCGCCTTAACCTATGTCGTAACGTACAGCAGGAAGGAAAATGCGAAGTGACAGCGGCTACCGGGTTCTTCTGATCGAAGTGACATTTCGCTCAATATATCGAGTAGTTTTATTATTCTTTCATTCCTATTTTAAATTAATACATTTGCTGCATGTAAAAGTTAAATTAATGTTCGTACGTAAATTTACATCAATATTTAGTAAAATGCCTTCTTATTGTTTGACATTGTACTTTTAAGACATTGTGCATATGAATTTAGGAAACTTCACAACGGTTCTCAACTATTTACATTTCTAAAACAAAACTCATAACTGTCTGCTGATCTTTATGCATTTATGGCTCCTGAAAACTTTCAAACAAGCGTAGAATATAAAATTCGACAGAGTTCAGTATAATTTGTATTTATTTCAGATTAAACATCTGTTCCATAAATCTGTGGATTTTTATACAAAATAAAATTTTTCTACCTTGATTACAAGAACTGAATTGTTTTTTCTCTTAATATATTTAATAGGTTAAAAATAATATAACAGTAGGTTTGCAATTCTCTAATTTTTTTATTGTTTTAAACTTACTCATCCTTGTCATAAATGCATAAAATCGGCTGTCTATGTATGAAATATAAAATATTGGACCATGTTGATCATTCCGATTGAACGTTTCGTAATGAATCAAACTCACAGGAAAAATGTCCGATTTCAATGAACTTGGAACGATTAAAATTAATTATAGTATATTTTTTTGCACTTAAATTTATACAATATCTGAACTTACTACTGCTTCAAGCACTTCAGTATGTGACGGAACACTGTACATTATTCGGGGAAATTATGCTCAACCCAAATTGACGGTGTGAGGATCTAGTTCTCTTCTGGTTAGCAGCAAAAAGTGGGAGGGGATGTATAGCAATTCACAACTCGGTTGTAAACAAGTGTAATAACAATAGAAACTTGTAATTTGCTGTCTAGTGCCTCGTTTCTTTATTGAATACAGACAAATGCAGTGATGCATTATACATTTGCGGAGCCTGAGGGAGAGTTAAATTTGCAAACCCAACCTAACATTTTTTGTTCAGTAACCACCAATATTACGGTGCGGCGCCCTTCCCTGTGATAAACTCCGCGTTTTAAAACCTGCATCTTTGGAGTCTTCTCGGCAATATCTATAGGATTCTATTAAAAAAGACAAAATTTTTGCTCCCAGAAAATGAAGTTCATCCGGTACTTTTACTGGATACCATAAGTTATAAAATAGCTACTTTGTAGCATGTAATATGATATAAAATATAAATACATGTAAATCATGTATTCATGATTTACTCATTTTTTGTACACATATGGGTTGTCTCTTTTATCTCACAGTGTGAAAATACGTCATATGATGTGCGCATACAGGGTGTCACTAAAATAGTAATAATTCGCCACTGTGACATTCGTTAATATGAATATTACAATTTTTCTGAACGTTTGCATGTTTTAGGGATTTGAATAAAATTAAATTTTTTTTTATTAGGTACTTTTACTAAATACTTCAATCCCGTGAAGTTACAAAATAGTTTGTCAATAGGGTAACTGCACCAGTGAATAAACGGGCACCAGTAAATGAACGCTTTTGTATAATTCAACAAATTTAAAATTTAAAATTGTTTAGTAATTTTGATCATTCATTGGACTATCACTGTTCAATTATTAGAAGGTAGTGTTCATTGACTGGTATTTTTTATATTTTTTATTTAACGTTTAATGAAGAAAAATAATAATAATTTCATTTTATTTGTGTTCATTTATTTTTGACAAATGAAGTATAAGGAGCCATTTGGCATATATGAGATTCCTTTAATTCACACATTTCTTTCTACATAAAATATCTTCTTAACAATTTCTTAAATGTTCATTCACTGGTGCAGTTACCCTACATGTTTAGATTTACTAATTTTGTGTGTACATATGGGGTGTTTATTTTATCTCACAGTGACCAAATACATCATATATGTATTTATATATATATATATATATATATATATATATATAAAGAGACATTTATAAAGATGCCATTGAATGGTATAGGTGGTATATACAGGGTGTTCGCTGTAAATTGGACTAGCGTTTTTCTCGGAAATAGCAAAAATATATAAAATGAAAGAGGGAGAACTTATAATATATCTTATTGGCAACACGATAATCTCTGTTAATTTTTATATTTACACCATCTTTCGGAAAACGAAGGTGATCTTCAAACGTGAGTTAAGACGAATTCACTCATATGTGACACAATCACTTCCAAGGTAACAGAAGGTCTGGGTTAGGATAGAGTTAGGATAGGTATTAGGATTAGGTACACATTAAAGAAAAGAACAGGAGTGGATGAGGGCCTGGAAATAGATATTTGGGGAGTTAATGCGGCAAGCGGGTCCCCCAAATAACTAATCCGGCAAACAGAGAGTAGACGGGCAACCTATCGGTTGTCCCGGGAGGTGGATGTTTTAAACTTTACCACCTCCCTTAACAAAAAAAAAGAAGGATTAGGTACACATATCGTCTTGACATCGGCTACAATACTAAAGTTAAAAATATATATATGAGGCTATTTAAAAATCATCGATGACCAAAAGATCTTGAAAATGATATTCAGAACATTTTGTACATCGCCATATTTGTGAATCACCCAACATATGCACACATACATGCAAGGTGCTCACGTTACACTAGACAACGTTCTACTTCTAAATGGTAAACATTAGAAAAAAAATGAAGAAGTTATACTGTTTTTTGCAAGCAATGTAATTTTTTATCTTCGCCATTTTTGTAGAAATGAAGGTGATCTTTAATTTTTGAATGCCATGTATTTTTGTATATCATATGAAGAAGTTTCTTAAAAATAAAATCCTAAGATCGCAATTATTTCTAGTGTGTTTAACACTGGGTTTTAAGGATCCGTAAAAAATAACGGGTTCTAATATCCTTAATTTGCAATAATTAAGATGTTGAAGATGCTTCCCTGAGGAATTATTTACCAAATGTATTTCTTCGGGTATATATTATTGGAAAAATGACCACAAATTTTGGTAGACACATTTTCGTTATGTTTATAAAATAACGTGAAATAGTTATGTATTTCTAGAGCTCCGTAAAAAATGAGTAATATATGAAAAAAATATTTTCTGTTCCCAGCGAGTCATATCGAAACGCTTTACAAGCATTCATAGAGCGTAGACGATGCTCCGACGACGTGGAGACGGATGTACCATCTAGTCCTGACAAATCCAGAGCCGATCTTGCCGCCAAAAATAATAACAAGGAATACTATAATGAACAGAAGTCGCAGCAATCCAAGTCTGTCTTCCGCGGCATACCCTACGTACCAGCTTCGGAGATTTTTGAGGTCGGTTCCATAGCTGGCACGGAAGACCGATACCTCGAACTAATTTTTGCCGAGTGGCAAAACACAAGAGTTTCTTTGAAAAGGCATATTCATCCGGAATGCAAAGATGCAGTGAAAGCTGATTTAGATGTCCTCGTGTAAGTCTCGATTAGCATAGTTTTTGCATTCTGGTTAAAACTAATACAAACCTTGTTAACACTCGGTGAATTAAACTTCTATTCGAATAGTTGGATATGAATTGTGTATAAAAAAGTCCATAATTCAAAACGCTTACAAGACTCTTTACACTCGCAGTAACACAGCATTAAGTAATAAGTGTCTCTCCCTTTAAATAACAAAATATAAATTAAATTCATTATTTTACTGTATTTCATTAATCAAGTAATTTTGTGAATGTATAACTGTTGCAGTTTAATCGTAAGATATCAAAGACGTATTATTTCATGAATCATAGGGAAACTTATGAACTAGTATACTTTAAACTTTTCGTGATAATAAAAAACAAAAAGTATCTGAAACTTTGGTGTAACTGAAAAATGTCACGAAGTAACCACTTTGTTACACTGCAGATAAATTGCAATAGCAGTCTGTATTTTAATTTACCTTTACTTTAAAAATTGGGAAAACAAGCATGCAACGAAATTATTTTCACTCATGATCAACTCGGGCTTACGTTAGTCGCAAGAAAACATTTTCTAACTGCATGCCTAACAGAACTTTTTCAGCTTGCACCTAACGTTGGAAACCACTGCTATATAAAAATTAAAACTTTCATTTTCGTTAGAAAAATCAGTTTCTAACACTTATAAAAGTTCAATGAATTAATAACATACAAAAAATCATACTACACCCCGTGGCAGAATGTTTCCGATCGGAGGCATTGAAACGGATTTTAGAGAAAACATTCACAATTTAGAAGTACAAAATATTACTTTACGGGGTTCAAACTGATGGGAAATGAAAAGGGGCTTGTTGAAGAATTGAAAACAACAAAATAACATAAACATCCATTTATTATTACAAAGAACAGAGAAAATAAAAAAAATGTTATACGGAAAAATGTTTCTGATTAATAGAACTGCTGGAAGAAAGTTTCCGATCCGATTTACACTGTCCAACACCAAATTTGTTTAACAATTACTGTTGGGTGATTCTTACAGAGCTTTTTGCGCTGTTTCCGAATCTGCACTTAATTATTCCCTTAGACTTATAGTTTTTAAGAAACTTAATTTGAAAGAGAAAATATATTTCTCTATTTTGAACAAATAGTGTCATGTTATTATAAAACATATTGCATTGTTCCTTGCAGCAATAGATTCTGTAGGCTTTCCCGAATACATTGATATCCAATATTAATACATTATGAATCTTTGAACATGTTTAAACAATCGTTAAAGATGGAGAGACAACCTTTTTACACCAATTTGTGAGGATATTTTTCAGTTTGCCTTAAAAAAAAAGGGTGCACCGGAAAATCGAATTACATTACGCGATAGAGCAGACTTTTATCTTGAGACAAACCCAACCCCAACCCTTTCAAGTTAACAAGTCGACGTTTTTTTCGAACCCGAAAGCATTTTTCCGTGTAACATTTTTTTTATTTTCTCTGTTCTTTGTAATAATAAATTGATGTTTATGTTATTTTGTTGTTTTCAATTCTTCAACAAGCCCCTTTTCATTTCCCATCAGTTTGAACCCCGTAAAGTAATATTTTATACTTCTAAATTGTGAATGTTTTCTCTAAAACCCGTTTCAATGCCTCCGATCGGAAACATTCTGCCACGGGGTGTAGAAAGGGTAACTTTTTCCCCTCAATTCGTGCTCCCTCCCCCTGATTTAACGACTCTGAGTATGATAAGAGAATATTTCATTTGTTTATGTGTTTTAGCGAAATCCCACATCCGAACGTGATATTGTTGATGGGCATGACACAGACGGATGACCACGGACTTGTCTCCATTTTCGAATCAGTCGATTGCACCCTGTACCATTACATACACGAGCAGGGTAAACGGATATCGATACAGAGCATAGCGAAATGCGTAGGAAGACTGTCCGATGCTTTAAGACATTCCCATGTTCTCGGGTATGTGCACAGTGCCATCAGCTCGCACTGCGTCTATCTGGCTTCCAGTGGCGTCGTCAAACTCGGTGGATGGGAGCTAGCAATGCACGTCGATAAAGTAAGTGGATAAATTTTTTTTTATCATTCATTGTATCATCAGCTTTCATTAAGGAAAGTATTTGCCTTTTCAAGGCAAATATTTAAAGCATCCAGTACCGCACGAAATGTGCAATTTTGAAATAGGATCTTGAAATACCGAATAGGCAACATTATACGATCCTTTCTTGTTTGTGGACTTTTTGTACACTTACCTTTACCTCAGACAGTGCTACCGATTTTGCTGCAAAACGAATTTCAAAAATATCTTTGGCTGAAGTATTTGTTTATCCTTAGCATTATAGTTCGGTTAAATAGTTATAAAGGGAAAATCCATGAGTGTAGAAAAACGTGATTTTATAGGACAAATATTTTTCTGAAATTTTTCCCTTTCATTAATGCATACGTTACATCCAACATTGCACGAAGAATTGTTTTAATTATAGACTATCACACAAAATATCGCCTATTATCAAATAACAAGATTTTCTTAAAATTTAATTTGATCTTGCCCTAAAAATTACTGACCAATTGATGAATAATAGACAATTTATTAATTTTCAACGACGTAATTGAAATTGCACGACATTTAATGCTACATTGAAAGGTTTTTAAGTAATAAAATTAAAAATTAGAAAACTATTCGTACTCGATCAAATATTTCAGTTATTTGGAATAGTAGCGAAGCGGTTAAAATCATGCAGGTGCACCGTCATATCCGTCGTTTCATTGGCGCACCCAACGGTACTTCACAGCAGGAAATTGTCGACGTAGTTTCTCACAAAATGTTCATTTTTGAATAAATTCACTGTACCGTGACGTTCTTAATTGCATCCACCCACCGAACCATTGAAATTCTCGTAAATCATAGACAATGGACTGTCACCTCTGTGGTAGACATTCTTTTTGGTCAGCTGACTCATAAAACGCATACGTCTCTATGAATTCGTTCACAATTATTTTAATTACATAATAATGGCACACTGTGCATAACGCAGTCCTTGGTGTTATGTTGCGATGCTACTTTAATTATCACGTGGAACAGTGAATCAGAAAAGTTCATATACACCGTTTTACATTGATAACTGAAATTAAACAAATTTTGAAAATAAATAAAAAGTTTAATCTTTTGGAAGCACATTATGCATATTGGATATATTAAACTGAATAAAATGTATAGTATAATATTAATAGCAACGATTTTCGATTATTTTTATTTAATTTAATAAAAGAAAAAAATTTAATAAAATTTATTCTCATAAAGTGTTCCTGTTCAACTGTTTAACTTGATTCTTTGATAAACATCACATATGCAAATTGAGAAAACGAGGTGTTTATCAAATTGTTTAATTTCTTTCAATATATTTCCAGTAATCACATATTTTAGTTCTAGAATAAGCTATGGTTGAAAAATATTTGTACATATTCATTAATTTAATGTGTATCTATAAACGCTCATTGTTGAAACCTACTACTTAAACAATCTAAAACAGACTAATAAACAGAGACAGAAATTGAACTTGATAGCATTGTGTGTATGTACACATCCATATTTGCAAGCGAAAGTTACAAAACATTCGTTAAAAAATTTACCCACGGCTCGTATAACTGTTCTCGGGCATAATAAGTATAATTAAAGTAATGCAACATTGTAGTGCACATAACATTTTCATGAATCTGCTATATTATTGGCGTTGAATAAAGCGAAAGTGCGCAAAATAATTAATCGTGCACAATGGAGAAAGTTTCAGAACTTTAAGTAATATCATCAAAGTAAATAATAAGAAAGTTGATGTGGTATAAAAATGTTGACGAATATTAGAAGCAGGAACCATAACTGTTATAACATAAAAGAAATAACGTTATGGAATAACAAGTATTTCATCGACTAAAATCGTATTGATTACAAATAAGGATTATAAGTAACCAAAAATTTGTTCTCTTGTTGGTAAATGTTATTGTTGAGAGAAATTCGTTTTGATCACTTATATATAACAGTTATGAATGAATATCTCGATCGCTCATAAAAGTTGTCAATGGGAGAAGTTCATTTCGGTTGCTCATAACAGTTATTCGATGAGATACATTTATCTCGATCGTTCATAACAGTTATTGATGAAGGAAATTTGCAATAGTTATTATCAAATAGTACAACTTTCAAATGGTATACAATCAATTGTTTAATAATTCTTTTATTCATAAAATTAATTGCTACAATCAAAATTTAATGTGACAAACAATCAGATTTTGTTTTGTTCTTGGGGTTTGTTAATTCGTCTTGTTGTACGAAACCTTATCAGTGAATTTCACAGGATGATCCATCCGAAAAAGAGTAGACAACTCAATAATTAAATAAGGAACCGAAATGAATTTTTTCATCAATAATAATTATAATTATTTATTTATTATTTATTATTATAATTATAACTATTGCTTTGAGCAATCGCTACAGTTTTTCTTCATCGATGACAGTTATCGAGGAGGATCAAATTTTTTGACACTAATAACTGTTATTTGTAAATAACTAAAAAGTATAAAAATCGATATGTTTTAATCATTTTACTCTGGATATTTTGTGTAGATTATCTTAAATTGTAATAGCAATCATCTTTTTACAACAACAATCAGATTTTGTGTTGTTCTTGTGGATTGTTGATTCGTCTTGTTGTACGAAACCTTATCAGTGAATTTCACAGGATGATCCATCCGAAAAAGAGTAGACAACTCAATAATTAAATAAGGAACCGAAATGAATTTTTTCATCAATAATAATTATAATTATTTATTTATTATTTATTATTATAATTATAACTATTGCTTTGAGCAATCGAAACAGTTTTTCTTCATCGATGACAGTTATCGAGGAGGATCAAATTTTTGAACACTAATAACTGTTATTTGTGAATAACTAAAAAGTATAAAAATCGATATGTTTTAATCATTTTACTCTGGATATTTTGTGTAGATTATCTTAAATTTTAATAGCAATCATCTTTTTATCAATGATTTTTATCGTAGATTTAATAGATTAGATTAATTTTAGAATAACTGTTATTTTTGGTCTCTAATCAGAAGTTCATTTGTAAATGTAAAAATCGTATTGACATGAACATGAGAAAAGGTGAAAGGAAAAGAGCATTCGCTTCGAAGGGCCAAATGCGGTAATAGACAAAGAATTTTCTTTCAAGGTCATACTTTTTGAGATTTTGAAGGCTATCGAAGTTTTTTTAAGCAGAATTACATATTTTCATTACAACAGTCTTATAGCTCATATAAAAACAAATTCAACAATGTACAGCTAATATGGTGACCTTCACGTAACCTTTGACGAGAAAATCATTAAATGATTCCCATTAATCTCAATACTCGTTTGGGGACGATAAATGAAGGAATCTCAATTTCATTGTGCAGTAATTATAAGTCTTTTTGAAAGTAACATTGTGTTTTTACCTGTATTGTTTTCATTTGATGAATTTTTGCGTTATGCTTTCGCTATAGCCGAAACCGGACAGGGAATACGAGGAGTGGTTGAGAAACGAAATTTTCCGTTGGCAAGCGCCAGAACTTTTCCACGATAGCAAGCCATGCAAAGCGAGCGATGTTTACGGGCTCGCCATGTTAATTTGGGAAATGTCTACAAGTAAGTGTTCGAATTGGTATTTTTCATCCTCATATTCCCGAATGTATGATTATTTTAATTAGTATCGAAAACCTTGGTGCAGAAACCAGGCAAACCCTTTTTTTAACGAAATTCTACTTGTTTAAATTTTACACATTTTTCGGAATTCCTGATTTTTTTGGTGCAAGAATTACACAATTTTCCAAATTTGAAGTCTCCTGTTTTTAATTTGTTACAATTTTTTTTTGATACATTTATTTTTTTCTTTTCTGTGCCATACATAGAAAAATTACATTTATAATAACTTTTCCCTGTGTTTCTAACCGAAGTAACAATGTTTGTCACATTATCAATTGCTTTTTCGGTAATTATTTACAACAGGGGTACTTCTCTCCGATTTTGATGATCTTGAAATGGATTGAACGGCTCGACATTTTGAACAACATTTCCTTTGTAAAAAATATCACTTGGCCTTCGTTTTTTAAAACACTAAACCTACCACTGCCGGTCAAATAACCGGTTTTAATTTAATTTTAATTAATTACTGAAATCATGGAGTTGCATACATGGAAAATGATTCGATAAATTTGTTCGACCGAGATAAATATAGAAATAAATAGTCTTGTTAAAAAATAACTGTTGTACATATATGTAGGATGAGTACAGCAAACTCATTTGAAAAAAAGTTAAAATAAAAGCTGTACAAACCTAAATCACCGTAGTGTAAAGAATCCTTTCGTAAATAATTACCGTATTTTATTGTGTATTTTGTCAATATAATACTTTTAAAAATGACAAGTGCAGTTTCAAATTTTATTGATCAACGTATACATTTACAGATAAGGTGTCCCAAAATTCCTGCAAACCCCGGAAATGGGAAGTTCCTGAAGTAATTTGAAGCGAGATGGAAAATGAACAACATTTGAAAAACAAGGACCAATCAGTGCGCGGCTACAGCGGATTGATTCTGACTCGACCAACTGCGATACCTGGCTAAGCGGGGCCCGACGTTGACTCGGACTTCGTTCGCTATAGTCGCGCTTTGATTGGTCCATGTTTTTCGTTAATAACTCGAAAATGTCGCTTCAGATGACAACAGGAACCTCCCATTTCCGGGAAGTGCAGGAATTTTCGGACACCCTATATACACAATACACAAACAGGGATCACTAGAAAGAGTGATGATAAAATAAATATTACATTGCTTTAATATGAGATCTACGCATACGTAAAAATAATGGGTGCCAATTATTTAAATACGGTTATCAAGATTGTGAAGAACAATAAATTAATTTCTTTAATTTCAAAACTGAATACATATAGCTTTGCTATCTACCGGGTATTTCACCTAACTTGATCACCTGAAATATATCGCTAATTTTGTATGATAGAAAAAATGTCAGGCGCCAATATGATAATGGAGCAAAATTTTTCTCAAGGTCATTTTAAACTTAATTTATTATTAGAATTCCTCTAAAATTAAATTCATTATAAAATAATGTAAAATAGCCATTCTTCTGTAATCTTAAACTCTTAATCTGACTCTAATATTGAAAGTTTAGTATATACTAAATGATGTCATTGCGACCATTAGCATTATGAGGGTTCACTACGATTTTGTTCAGTGTAATTCTTTAAAATCAATATGGTAGAGATTTCAAGAATGTCTATGTATTGCATACACGAGGACTATGCGAAATTGCTGAAATGTTACCAAACAAAGTTTTGCATGCGAGGAATGCGTTAAACAGATTTCTTCAAGTGAACCTGAACTATTACACGTATAAATTCCGCTACAACCTTACTATAAAAATCAAACAGGTTTAGACTATTACAAGAAAATGAAGTTATGTTTACTCAGATTTCGATCAATACAGCGATGTGTTTCTCTGCGCTCATAAATTTGTTGTAAAGAGAGATAAAGCTTTGTTATAAACTTTCTCAATATTTGTAAATAACTTGTAAGTATACTTGTAAATGTTTGTGTCTGCTGGAACCTCGATACTTGGTCGCACGAATGCTGGCTGAGAACGTATACAAGTATCAAAGTTTATAGTTTATGTGATTAACGAATCGCCAGCTCTTACTGCAGGTGCAACGAGAATTCACAATCAATTACGCTAAAAGAATGAAAAAGGTAAATGAGGGGTCCAAGGTCGATGAATATCTTCAAACTCAAATTATCTTTATTTTTAATTTTAGCGATTAAATTACAATGCCACTGAAGAAAGAATTGTTCATAACGGAATTAATAGATGTAATAGAAATAATAGATGAAGTTAATAGAAAGAATAGAATTAATAGATTAAGTTAATTACAGAATAGAGAAAGAAAATAGAATTGCTGAAGAATGTTTGACATGTCCCAAGTAGCACCGGACGTCCATAGAATGTACGTTTTACGTCCAGTTTATGTCCGAATGTCCTACGTCCATTCTGAACATTCGATGGATGTTCTTAGGACATAAATTCTGGACGTCCTAGGAACATTCGGTTTTTAGGTTTTATGAATGCCCCTAGGACCTAAATTCTGGACGTTCTAGGAACATCCGTTTCTTAGGTTTTATGAATGTCCGTAGGACTTGAATTTTAGACGTTCTAGGAATGTCCGTTTCTTAGGTTTTACGAATGTCCTTAGGACTTGAATTTTGGACGTTCTAGGAATGTCCGTTTCTCAGGTTGTACGAATATCCTTAGGACGTGATTTCTGGACGTTCTAGGAATGTCCGTTTCTTAGGTTTTACAAATATCCTTAGGACGTGAATTTTGGACATTCTAGGAATGTCCGTTTCTCAGATTTTACGAATGTCCTTAGGACGTGAATTCTGAACGTTCTAGGAATGTCCGTTTCTCAGGTTTTACGAATGTCCTTAGGACTTGAATTTTGGACGTTCTAGGAATGTCCGTTTCTCAGATTTTACGAATGTCCTTAGGACGTGAATTCTGAACGTTCTAGGAATGTCCGTTTCTCAGGTTTTACGAATGTCCTTAGGACTTGAATTTTGGACGTTCTAGGAATGTCCGTTTCTCAGGTTTTACGAATGTCCTTAGGACTTGAATTTTGGACGTTCTAGGAATGTCCGTTTCTCAGATTTTACGAATGTCCTTAGGACGTGAATTTTGGACGTTCTAGGAATGTCCGTTTCTCAGGTTTTACGAATGTCCTTAGGACGTGAATTTTGGACGTTCTACAAATCGAACCTGAAATTTTCGCGCATGCGCGAGAAAAAATGCACCATACAGGAAGACTGTAATGCTGTATTTCGGAACACTGTTTATTATATATATATTTATATGTCTATACCAGCGTTGACCAGCGTGTTTCCCTAAGCTGACTAATATACGTGAATAATTCGTGTCAGGTTATGTGTCCTGATTACGTAAAAACGGAAAAAGTAAATAGTACAGTGGATAATTCACGCGAAATCCTAACCTATAAAGTGAAAACGTGGTTATTGCCGAAGAAAAAAATGACGGTACTATTTACACGGCGGCGGCAGAATATCGACAAAGTAAACGATGAATACTGGAAATTCAAGATGACGAGTGTACTGGTCTGTAACGAGCTGTGACTAATATACGCAAGCGGCGAAGAAAAATTGTGTGGGACAGAAAAAACAATTTTACCCACCGCCGCAAGTTTGGAGAAGAAAATCAACATTGGTATGTAGATACAAAAAAAATCGCACTACATATAGAACATTAAATTATTACATTCATAGCTATACATCTCATCCTATTACTGTAATCAGTATACTTTTTTCTTAAAAATATATTTTACTTTCAGCTACTGCTATCAGCGTAGAATCGCTGACTTTAAACAGGCCCGGAGAGTTTGAAGAAAGGCAGCAAGAAGAGGAGCGAAGAAGTTGCAGCAGTCGGAAATAAGAAGCAAATGTCCTTACAATCTTGTTATGTTCGTAAATGTCCGTATAATCTTGTAAAATCTTGTTTGTTACATATACCAAATGCGAAAAAATTATAAAATAAATGACATTTTAAATAAATGTTATTACTCCTTTAAACCTTTACAAAATGTCCAGAGAACGTTCAGAAAATGTCCAGAGAACGTTACTCTCAAACATTCTAAAACCGTTCAGAAAATGTCCAGAGAACGTTACTTTCGAACATTCTAAAAACGTTCAGAAAATGTCCAGAGAACGTTACTCTCAAACATTCTAAAAACGTTCAGAAAATGTCCAGAGAACGTTACTTCCGAACATTCTAAAAACATTCTAGGAATGTCCAGAGAAGTTACTTCCGAACATTCTAAAAACGTTCTGAGAATGTCCAGAGAACGTTACTTCCGAACATTCTAAAAACGTTCTGAGAATGTCTTCATATGACATCCGCAGGATGTCCAACTTCGTAACTGGCACCTTCCTAGAACATTCAGGGAACGTAACTAGGACATAACTGGGACATTCGGGACGTTCTCTGAATGTACGGAATGTCCGAAACGGACATTCTATGGACGTACATAGGATATTCCTGTGCTACTTGGGGTATTTTTTTAGAGCTGATAAAAATAGTCCCCAAGATTTGAAATGAGAAATCTACTTAATAAAATATCTAAAAAAGTTTTTTGTACGAAATGGAGTAGGTTGTAGTAGTAAAAATTCGTAGATGACACTAATACGGACAAACAATAGATTTTGTTTATTGACACTACCTAAAATAGATTACTAAAACATGAGATGTAGACTGAATGTGAAAAAATTAAACTGAGAAGTTGATAGAAACTATATGTATAATTATCAGTATGAATGCCAATTTCAATCCAATGTAATGTACAAATTCTTATAATAATGTAACTATTGCATGATTGGTTCACTAAGATTAACAGTCGTTTTTTAATCGTTTTATAGTGCAAATGCCATGGAAAGGATATAGCAGAGTAGACGTGGAACGGCAGTATGCTGCCCATCAGAAACGTGGAGTAAATATGTATTCGTACGATTTTCCACCATTACTTCGCAATTTGCTAGAGGCCGCACTACAGGTCGACGTCAACAAGAGAACGCTTGACATGAATCGAATGCGTAGATTCTTACAAAGACTGGAGGTTTGTTTCTCTAACTAACTTGTAAAGCACATTTTAAGCTTACTATCATTTTTATGCGGTCATAGCGATTAGAAGTTCTAATTTAGAACTTCTTTGTTGTTCATCAGATCATAGACGAAGAAATATCTATGTACGATAAAACTATCAGATATGCTGATTCTGACGCAATAATTTCAGATGCAATACGAAGACGAGGAACCAGTCTACGTTGAGAAACATACGAATAATAACGAGGCCGAGAAAACGTACATACTGCCGATAATGCGAACCCCCACAATGAAAAAGCGCGAGGGTTCAAAATTAACGAGAAGCGTTTCGACGAAACAGTTATTCGTTTCGAACAGTTCCGAATCTCCGACGAAACAGTACTTAAAAGCGAAAAAATTAGCATCTAAGCCATTCAGGAGCGTAGGAACGACGGCACACATCGAGCCAGTAAATGTATTCGACGATGACATTCGACGTAGTATCAAAGACAGCGAACAAGAAACTATGAACGTGCTTCATAATATAGAAAATAAGTATAAGAAAAGTATCTGCTCGTATTGCACCTCGGACGCGGCAAACACTGTCCAAAACGAGGATTCGAACTCACTTGATTCCTTCCGGCAATCATATAAAACCCCATTCAAGATAATGAAAGCGCCGCAAAAGAGTACAGATTCCTGGGTCACCTCGGTGTGTACACCTGCATCGTTGGAAACTACCGACGACGAATCTTTCAAAGATGCTATGACGAACTTAAAACAGTTGAAGAAAGACCTGGCGGACAAGAGAGAACATTTCTTTTACGGAAGTGATTCATCTCAAACTTCTTCACATCCAAGTATGCATAATATAAATATCACAATTATTAAGCTATGTCCACGCTGATGCAACAACGAGCAACTTTTGTCCGAGTTCGCTCGACTATCGATGAATGTCAAAAATGTGGTCTTTCTAAATACTAAAAATCTAAAGTTTCTTTTAGAAAAGTCACTTGACTCTCGCTTAGAATCATGCCAATAATATGCCAAACTGTCTAGATCATCCAGGTTGCATTTCTTTCTACCCAAGAAGATGACCTCTTAGAAAAAATTAATAGAAATAGCGGTATCCAGCAAATGGCCCCATGCCCATTTCCATTAGTGCAACCATGTTTAATGTTCAATTTGTGAAACGAGAGTGTGGAACTCTGCAATTTTATTGTGTAATCGCTGCATTCCCTTGTTCGATTTTATAACTTCTTTTCGTACCTGCAGTCTTCCTAATGACTGTTTGGTACCATATTCGTCGTTTTTCTTCATAAAATTGTTTATAAGATTATGAGCTGTCCAAGATGCCGGGAAATTTTGATTGATAAATGGGTAGACTATTTCCTGGGATTGCAAGAGTGCAGGATGCACCTTGCCATTTTTCGATAATGCAGAGGTGGTGGTTTACAGAAGTCATATTATTGCATTTCAATTGAATCAATTATTGATTCATTCATAGCTTTCCTTGTCAAAAGATATGTTACCTGAACCCACTTATTTATTTTCATGTATTGATATGAAAAGCTCTCAGAAAATGGAATTTTTGTATCGTCAAAGTTTCTTCTTAATTCTTTAGCATCTTATTATCTTCTCGGTTAAAATATTAGCGCTCATCAAGACCTCGATTAACCGGCATGATCGTGAGACAAAGACCCGGACAAATTAAGGCCCAAAGGATAATCGAGATCTGAGGAAATAATTAAAATTTACAATATATTCCAAAATAATTTATTTTTGAAAATTTATTTCCCTCCATATAATCGGCATCCGATTAATCAAGGATCCACTATATTCTAAATTTTTTTCTTTCTTTCCAAATGTTCTAAATATGTCGAGATTGAAAGTTTATTAATCCAAAAGTTATTGTAATCGCCGAAATTAAAACCGTTTTAAATCTATGTATTCTAGCAGACCTGAAAGCTAAGAAAAAAACACTCGTACAAGCCAAAAGCAGAGACTACGAACCACATAAACCAGCTAGTCACAAAACGAGCATCCAACCAAAGTTCAATAAATCGCCCGGTCAATATGATTCGTCTTGTATGAATTCGTCAAGCCATCAATATCGCAAGGTATTATTATATGTAGATATATGAACTGAATTATTTGAAAGATATATACTTAAGTATATTTTGAAATTTGGTAACTGATGAAAAACGAAGCCCCTCATAGGAAAATGTAGATTATTAGTATTTGTTCCCACTTTCTTAAAATTTGCCTGCAAATTTACATAAACATCCACAGTATTTCGTAAACGAAAAATTAAATCCGATGTATTAATTTCTGTTTTAGATACCTTACTCTCATGTTCCAGTGCCTATTAAAGAAGCAATAGTGCAGCCACAAGTGTTAAACTCCGATGCACAAAGCTTTTTCGAAACCTCTTTGTGGAGGAAGGAGAAGCTGATTTGTTTGGCCAAAATGAGAAAATCTTATGGGGATGAAACAATGGTATTACAAAAGCTATGTCCACACTGAAGCAACATCGAGCAAGTTTTTGTCGTCCCTTGTCGCCTTTTTCTTCTTTTATTCGGTAAAAAATAAAGAAGGCAACAAGATGCGAAAAAATATTGGTCGATGTTGTTTCAGTATGGACATAACTTAGCACAACTAATAAAATATAAAAACTGCAAAAAAAAGGAACGTATCGTTATTGTTACGAATTTTACAATTGGAAACGCTCTGTTCACAGAATACAGAGGATAATACTACAATTTCTACTGCCACTTATACTAAAAACACCACGGTGGATTCAAACATTTCAAACTCACTGCAACGTGACGGCACATACGTTATAAATCGGCAACCACAAGGTATGAATTCAGGTGTATTTATAATGCCAAATATAACAGCACGAATCACATATCCGAAATATTTTGTTCTATAATTGAAAATCAACGTATGCAATTTAGAAATAAAAATGTATCAATTCAATTTGATTAAAAAATGTTATGACTAGACTGTGGATATTTTATGCAAAATAAAAATTATCTGCATTGATTTAAAGAAATAGAAACTAAATTGAATGTTATTTATTTTTCTCTTATTTCTTTTTCTTTTAAATTATATATAGTGACATCTTCAATTTGTTAAATTTTTCAACAATTTTGAATTTCATATACTTAATTTTGCTATAAATGCATAAATAAGATCCACAGTCTAGTTATGATAATTGTGACCCAATCGTGACTCACGTAAATCTTGCCTGTACTGTTCATGAAATATAAGTCCTAACGAATCTTTTAATTATGTAAATCTAACCGTTTTTACTAACTAAAACTTATTGGTCTGTTCTTCTCTACTTTGAAGGAAATATTACGTCGTTTCATAAGTTCGTGCAATTTATTGCTCAACTATATATGGATATTGTTATTTGTTATTCAACCTGATCGCTTCTACGCTTATTACTTTGTTTATCAAACATGTCCTGAATAGAATAGTATGAACTAACTTAATAAAAATTTAATAATGGAATGATTAGCTACAGAAACAGAAACGAGCCACGAAGGATATACAGCAGCGTCTGAAGACACGGACATTTCGACGGATACTACTCTACAAGTTCTAAAAGATGCTTTGGATCGTGCTACAAAAATTGTACGCAGTGTCACACCGAATTCGGATACATCCTGCCAGTCCCCTCCTTTCAGAAGTCATGAAAATTTCGACCTTTCCTTCGACAATAGTGAAGCTCTTAAATCCATGTTTGAAGAGCTGTACGATTTGAATATACCTAACGATGGCGAAGAAATTAAAACTATTGAAAAAGCAACGCCGGATGATATGTTTTTATTTACGAAAGAGGACAGTAATCTAACGACAACTGAAACATCGGACAATAATGGAAGCACAAAAAAATCTGAAATCGATCTTTCTATCAACACAACTGACTACGATAATCAAACGCAATCATTCAACGCAACGTTCACCAGAAATTTTGTTTGCGAGTCCATTCTCGAAGTATCTAGCGAAGTAAGTACTTCTTGTAGCGATACAAAACTGGACAAAACGTGGGAGTCGTATCCCATTCAAGACACGACTGTCGATTTAAAGAGACCTTCGGAGATTACATGTAGTCCTTCAAAAGCAGAACGCACCGGCGACGAGAATGAACAATGTCCTCAGAATAATGAAGAAAAATTGGAAGAATCGAATTTTCGCTTCCTATTCCTAAACGATTCAACAAAGACTAAAGGTTGCAATTCATGTCACCATAAAAATTCACCAAGGCGGCGTTCTTTACCTGCAGCGTTAGGCCAATTAAGACTAGCTAACAGCTCTGCACTATGCAACCTACCTATACGCAGAAGGGTGAGAATAGCATTCATCATAGATTAATTTCTTATCAGTAGACTGCGGATCATAATATGAAATAAAAATTGTTTGCATCAACTGCAACATTGGCAAGGGCCAAATAAGTTCTTTCTGCAACCAACACATTCATGCTATTAAATTTTTCTTAATCTGTCTACTGCTGTATATTGCACCGATTTTGGTCATAAATACATAAAATTCGCAGTCGACTTACTAATAATGGATATATTAGACTGATAAAAGTTCAAAATAATTATTCTTAGTTTATTATGAATAGTCTTATAATAGATTGAAGTTTGTAGTAATCTTAAACCCATGTACATATATACACGCAAATCTAGCTAATCCAAATTTTTTTTAATCAAAACACATTTTAAGAGTAAAACTTAACTTACTTTATTAAAGTTTTAAAAGTGCCGGTTTTAATTACTATAATACTATTTTTGCGTACATTAAATTAACATATAATACGAAATACTTGTGAAATGTAGCGCGTATGAAGGTCGAGCAAAAATACATAGTTTTCATTTACTAATTGACAGTATAAACTAGTTGATTTAGTAAATTTTTAAAATAGAAATAATGAATTAATAAAAATATACAAAAGAATATTATAATATGTTACTATTAATTCATTTAGCTTAATATTGTAATTTATTATTTCTATTTTTAAAGTTTACTGGCACGAGTTTATACTGGCAATTACTTAATATATTATAATATACTTATACGTATTATCGTTAATTAATAATGGAAAAATTAAACCTAGAGATATTGCAACATTCTTGTTCAGTTAAGATGCCTAAAATATTAGTACACAATATTCGCAGACTATAATAAAGTACAAATATAGTATAGATTATCAATTTATCATAAAAGTATTAAATCTTTTTGTATCATCTTTCATGTAACTATGTGATCATTTTGTTTCAGAATGTTCCAGACCAAAGCATTGAAGATTTATACATGGATTTTGAATTTGGTGACAGTTTACCAGATAACGTGAGGTTGATGTCTAGTGATGATGATTTCTTATCTTCTTCGATTTATCAGACTTGGATATAACAAAATATTAATTATCATTTTTGCTATAATAATTTATTCCATTTTAAGGTTAAAAAAAATACAATAAATGTATTTTAAGTTCATATCATAAACATTAATGTAATAGCCATAAATAGTGCTATAGTACTATATAGCAGCAGTAGAGTACTATATAAGATTTAAAACATATCAACATCTTTGTGTAAATCTTAAATATATGTAATAAATAACATCATTCATACGAAAAGTATTAGATAACAAAAATAAATGCCTTCGACATACATACTTAATTATAATTAATTCATACATGTAAGTACGTATACATACATATGTGTGTGTGTATATACATGTATATATATATATGTATATACACAAATAAAACATCATCTTAAACAGTAAATATAATTTTTAATGTGCAAAAAGGTGATATTATATTTGCAATGTGAAGGTACATAATATTGACATTAAAACAGAACTATTGAAGCTGAAATAAGTTTCGTATTCACTGCACCATAATTAGTACAAGCTATGTTAAATGTCAAATAAAAAATTTGAGTACTTGGCTTTAATCTTTTACCTCTACCGAAGCATATTTTAAATATTAAATTCAATTAAATGGCTAGACCAAACACAGAAACAATGCAATACATTGTCTTATTTTCCCAACGAACTGTACAACTGCCATCAGTAGCATTGTCCCAAAAACAGGAGCTTGCGGTGTGTAAACCAGCACCATTTTTTTGCATAATGACACAAGTAACTGAAAATATTACCATTAGTATTAAACAAAGATTTAAGGGGGTATACTCGTTTTTCCAGAATTTTAAGGGTACAGGATGCGCCTTCTCATTTCTCAATAATCAAAAGATAGGGTTTTTCATTAGCCAAAAGTGCTAGATAAGATAAAATGTACAATGATCAGAACTTTAAGCTAAAATTGTAGTAAAAATCTTATTTTCTTGTAAAATGTTTAAACGAGCTTAATTTTCTATTATTATTATTATTATTATAAGCTAATAGAGATTTTTCAGCAAAATGAAACATTTTTACGAGTCATAAATCTTTTATTATAAAATATATTCAGTGAATAACAATCGTAAGACGAATAATACAGTCATTGGCACATTCGTTAATAGTCATATGTGGAACTCTGTTATGAAAACTTACAACGTTGTTTTGAAATATAAATGAGAAGCAAAACAAAGTGATTTTCTATACCAAGAATTCTTAATACGCATGAAAAGTGTGCTATGTTAACTATGTAATTAATTTTTTCCTTTTTTGTTCTTCTTGTCTCTTTGTAACATATCAGTCACCGCAATGATTTATTGCACCTTCGAGTATGTTTCTTAATATGCTTAGCTCTTTGTGTTAGAAGAGACAAAGACGATAAGGCACAGAATACACATTACCATTTACAAGCAATTATTACACATGATTTGCACAGCCCCGATAAACTAAAAAGGGGGAGGCAAAAGACAACCAAAGGAACTCGCACTCCTGTTGGAAGAGTTTATATTCTGCCATGAGTATATGGAGCAATAAATGATCTGTTCGTTCTATGAATATTTTTGCACGTGAATGGACATCGCCATAAATTCAATTCTCCCAAACAACTTATTGCTATTAAGATATAATTGGGAAAGAGCCTGGGAATGTACAAGAATATTTTACAATGTACCATCGAGCAACACAATGACTTATCATTTATAGTACTTACAGTCACAATACACACAACAATGTGCTCTTATAATTATTTTGCAGTCTAGCACTTTGTTGTGAAGTTCCCAGTGGAGAAAGATAAAATTTAGTGTAAGAAGTAATTGTCAGGAATTCTTAATATTTGCCATTTAAATAAAAAATGCCAATAACTACTGCAGCACCAACAATAGTACAGTTTACACTATATATGTGGTGGCATAATTTGTATTATTTGAAAGCATATAGCTACGCATTTAGCTATTTTCATAAAGCTGCATACTACTAAACAGCTACATACTACAGAATAATGTGAATTACGCCTTGCAAATGTAAAAGTAGGACTTTTGAGGACAATCGTGGCCTAGATTGATCTTTTATGTAATGCTGTTGTCTACTGAAAAACCCCATTTTTGCATTATCGAGAAATTAGACGATGCATCCTGCACCCTTGTAAACCTAGAAAAATGAGTCTATCCCCTTGATAATAGAAATTTAATGTACAATCAAACAAATCTTACCTATATATTTAAATGGCTTTTGTAGTTTTGTAAGATTTCCCAAGCATGCTTCAACAACATTAGATGTCCATTGATTTACTTTGTTATGTTGATAAGCGTTCCCACCAATAGACACTTCTATTACTTCCTTGATAATTTTACTTACATCGTCTACCACAAACTGGGTCTGAAATGACAAGAGCAAATGAAGTTATATTCACTTACAACCTTTTCCAAATATAAATAATTTATATACTCCGTTAACAAGTCTTATATACGATGAATTTAAGAGAGTTTTAAGCTTACTAAAATTATTAACCCTTTCGGTCATGGCATCCTCATATAAGAACATACTAAATAAATTTAGTAATATACTAAACATTTATATTTTCAGAGAACTTAGCAAAACCATGATTTTTTTCCAGGAATAAATAATTCGTGACTGAAAGGGTTAAAGGAATAATGAGATTTCTATTTGACTCTGATTCATTGTAAGCGACGCAAACAATTTTTCTTTTACACAAAAGTCCACAGTCTAATGCTAAATACTGTTAAATAATTGTTAACTAACCTCTTCTTGCATGTCTTCCATCATCTTGTCAAATTTTTAATAAATGGCACACGAGCGAACAATCTTTACACCAACCGAAAAATAATATAAATGCCTTCAATCAAAAATAATAATTATTATGGCATTACAAATGACAGTCACTGTATTATTTATAGTAATAGTATACAGAATTATAAATCAGTAAATGATAAAAAATACATCCTCCTCAATTCCTAGTTTTTCATACCTTACGTATTCTTGGTCATGAAAATATACCGAAACGGGTAAATTAGTCTACAATACTTTTCATGTCTGACACATAAACCACACATAAACTAAATATGAACAAAACTTCTGACGACACCTTCAATGCAGTTCAGACAATTTATCACTGTTGCCACCAGTGAAAACCGACAGCTACGTTCAATTGATACATGGTCATACATGGTGTGTTCAAATTTGTGTCGCTTGCAGAATGAACGAATGCGATTACTAATTATATACAGGAAAATTGGAAATGTTAATAATACAGTATTGAAGGTACGGTCTACTATGTTGCCTTATTCATGAGACCAATAGCAGACCCGAGATAAAACACTTCTTTTTCCTTACTTCTTTATAGTAATTCAAATTAACCGCCGCACTTGTGTTCGCACTACGGTGTAAGAAGCTGCGCAGGAGTGAAACTGATGTTACCATCGGCGTAGAGGTGATCTACGAATAAAAATAAAGTGAGATGGAGAGATCCTTGTCTCCTACAGGGCTGTGACAGAGAGGAAGATATGTCATAATTTTTATGTTGAAATATTATCTGTATTATTACTCATTTTCGTACAGAGCCCTTATTTGCAATTTGGCTGTCGAAACATTATAAACAACAAAAGAGTTCGTTTTTATAGAAGAAATTTTTTCCCGTACACTTTTTCCAAAAAAGACTATACAGGGTGTCCCAAAATAAGTGTAACTCCCGGAAATGGGAGGTTCCTTGCGTCATTTGAAGCGACATTTTCCTTTACGTCTGCGGTTTTGTTTAAGAGTTATTAACGAAAAACACACCAGCGTTGGTGGTACGCCGTGACATCGCAACGAACAAGAGTTCCTCGATTATGTGAATGCTCTTCGATTTCAATGAGCTTTGGATATGTGGTCAAGACCTTTATTTTGAACAATATTTCTCTTTAGAATTTTTGGCTGTCGGTTTTAGTTTACGAGATTATCGCGAGAAACTTTACTTGTCAATTCCCCAGATAGCCAAATTCCTCGATTCTGACCAGGGCAGTTATGACCGTGAGGGCTCGTCACGTTCCCTCGACAGAAACGCGGCACGAGCTGCCCTCGGCACGTTGTTCCTCGTTTCTGCCAAGTTGGTCCGAGATTGTAAAAGGAGAGCACGGTCGCACTAATGTGGCAGATGTCGGTGAAGAAAATTTTTACTTATTTACTTTTTACTTATTTTAGCTATTTGGCACGTAAGGAGGGAAAACGAAATGATAATAAATGAAAATTTTTATTTATTTCAGTTATTTGTCACGTAAGGAGGGAAAACGAAATGATAATAAATGAAAATTTTTACTTCTTTTAGTTATTTGGCACGTAAGGAGGGAAAACAAAACGATAATAATTAAAATTTTTACTTATTTACTTTTTACTTATTTCAGTTATTTGGCACGTAAGGAGGGCAAACGAAACGATAATAAATAAAAATTTTTACTTATTTACTTTTTACTTATTTTAGTTATTTAGCACGTAAGGAGGGAAAACGAAATGATAAACGTCATTGAATGATGTATTTTTGTAATTTTATTTTCTATAATAAGTGATGGGTCAGAATGAATCCAGCATAGTAATAGAACTCGCAGGAGTCCAAGGGTTAGTCAATCAGCCGAAACGCTTAGGTAAGGCTTTGTACAGACTCATGATCTGAAGGTGAGCAAGGCCCGACGTACGCTCCGAGCCATAAAACGCTCAAAAACTCAAACATGTTAGGTAGAATGGCCTCTCATCGATGATGACCGCTCCCTGATTAGTAGATCGTCGCCCTGCAAGTTGCCCGGGCTATAAAAAGCAGGGTGGCGGTTGAAAGCAGGGGTATTCGCAACCCTACGGGGCCGAGGACCGGTCGCCACATGATACCGACTATGCTGTTGGTGTGCGTATTGGAGAGGGGCTGGTGCCTAACGGCACCAGCCCTCTCCTAAATGGAATAGGAGATGGTGCCGATCACCTACTCCCCGGTCATAATTTACTACTACTTGTACAGACTTACATGGTTTGGCGAACCGTTTGTCAAACCGTTCGTCAAACCGTTCGCCAAACATATCGACGTGCTGAACGCCCCGCGCAGAACGGCGAACAGAAAGACATACAGAAAATGTTGGCAGCTTATTGAGTGAATTAAAGTTTCAAAGTGAAATGTTCAAGTCAGTACGAAGCATTAAAGACGTCGGATTCGAGACTAAATACCTTGAATTTTTGGAGATGCTGCAACGTGATGAAATTTCGTCTTTTTATGATTCTGCGATGCATATTCTGAATAAAGACGGAAGGATGAAGTTCCGAGAGAGCGTTCCATAAACAACAACAAAAAATGCAATGGTTCCATAGCAAGGGTCTCTTTAATAATTGGAAACAAATTAGTAAGTACAGATATAATTTTTTCAAATAATTTAAATCACCGATGTCTTTGTTTATAAATTCCTTTCTATTTCTTGACATTTATTTTTTATCTTATGAATGTTTAGGATATACTGTATCTGTCTTGGAAACAGATTTGCAAGTTCTACCCGTTCGCGTTCGTGCGCGGAAATGCGCGCTGTTCGACGCAATGTTCGTTGAAATGTCATAACATCTCCAAACAGTCAAGTCATTTAGTCTTTAATCTGATGTTTATAATGCTTCGTCCTGACTTGAACATTTCACTTCGAAACTTTAATTCACTCAAAAAACTGCCTACATTTTCTGTATTTCTTTGTGTTGTATATGCCGCTGCAGTTTCCATAGTTGTTCGCAAGAAATTCTGAAAATAGCACAAATCCGTTCCGTTCGCCGTTAGCCGATGCACGCCGTTTTGCGCGGCGAAATGTTTGGCGAAATGCACGGTTCGCCAAACCATTTACATAGGTCTGTACGAAGCCTAACGTTCGGCGCTTGTCAAACCTCGTCGCCGTTTATTCGAGTTGGCAAAAGTTATTGGAAGATTTATTCAAAGAGCCTTCTTCTATAAACAAAAGTATAATTATGAACAATACATATCTAATTTATGTTATTATGTATATTGTTACGACGACACGAGATGAAGTTGCTTTCCCCTGTGATATCCCGAAGATATTGCAGAGATCGAGTGTCAGATCGATATTACAGTATCCGAACAACGAAGTTGTTGACAAGAAGAACAGAGACGTCAGATCCTCTCGAACCATTGAACAAAAACGCACATTAACGATCATACATTTACCTACTGTTAACTGTTGTATATTTAATAAATATTTGTTATTTTTTACAATAATGTATTCACCGGCAAGACCACGCCGAAGTCTTCGTAACAATACATTACAGCTACACAGAGCCTGCAGAAAGTGCTACTACTAATGTCAGCGATATGTCAAGTGATGACGAGATGTGAGGGGCTTCATGTGTTTCGTAACTCAAAACGTTCAAATACTTCATTATAGAAGTGAAACTTCTTTGCTGAGGGTAACAATTTTCTGATGTAACGGAAGTCGATGTGGCGGAAGTCGAATGTCGAGTGGCGCGAAAATTTGAACTGAGAATGAACGGAGAAAAATAATTTCTTACCCCGACAGGATTCGAACTCCGGTCTACCGTTTGGTAGTTCAACTCCTTAACCACTTGGACAACCAATGATCTTAGAATTAAAAGCGAAGTTTTTGGTAATAGTATCAAACGAAATGGTTAGAAATACATGGTTATGTTGCACCGTCTTACGGAAAGAAAGAAAGCATTAGCCGGGGTCTATAGCGCTCTCTCTCACTCTTTGTAACCAGCGCCACCATTGAGGGCTTCAGCACTTCGTACAGGCCGCGCAGTCAAATGGTACGACAACGTCGACAACACGTGCAGCCACGTTTTTATTTTTATTTTATTGAAGTGTTTCATTGAAGTGATTATTTGTATTATGCTAATGTGTGTTTTGTATTATATATATTAGATATATATTTAAAAAACAAGAGGTATGTATATATAAATTACAAAACTACATATAAAATAAAAAATAAATACGTGGTTATGTTACGACACCACGTGCAACTGCTTTAAAATTAAATAAATATTTTATTTTACAGAGATATATAGCTTATTAGCTATTGCTAATAGCTAGTCATGTGCGTGGAAACCACGCGCGGCAGAAGTGAAACTTATTGCTTATTAAATATAGATAGAGATAAATTATTATACCTTTTTTTTATGTTTCGGGAGGTAGAAAACTCCCGAAACTAGGGGGCTTTGATGACCTTAAGATCCCCCTTTTTCCTTTTAATTTCTTTAATGAGCATTAGCGAACCTAGGACCCGTTGCACACATTTCTCATGGTTGCCCGCACATTCCTTAACCACACTTGTTCTTTCCATTATCAGATAAATTATTATACCTAATAAGCAATAAGTTTCACTTCTGCCGCGCGTGGTTTCCACGCACATGATTTTTATTATTATTATTGTTTTTATTTATGAGAATATGATGTACGTGCAAATAAGTGTGTCAATCAAAACATGATTTCATTAATTTATTGTCACGAAAATCGATTTCTCGAAAAAACCAGAGGACGTAGATAAATTTTCAGACCAGATTTGAAATCAGCATGAAAAAATCTACAGGAAATGATACATAGCATGTTTAAAAAATTGTTTTCTGCCTGTGGTAACGGAGAAACCACATTTTCTTGAAATTGTGCAAGTTTAACGAATTTTCTCAAGGTTAAAAACCGTTCGTACCGTGATCTCTCTATTTTGCCTATATTCTGCAAAGTTTCAGCTCTCATTAAAAAAAAATTCATCGCTCCATCTCATTTCTATTGAAAGTTATTTCTTTCTGAATGGAGTTAGGTCAAATTTCCCCAATGCGCGGTGCTGTGCTGAGTTGGCGAAGCGGCAACCTACTGCGCAAAGGCCTTAATGGTCCATTTATACTATACGGACTGACATACATACAATGCGTAAGGGGTAGGGACAGATTCCGGCAGATTTCGTCGGATTCCCGTCGGTCTCCCGTCGGTCTCCCGTCGGCTTCCGAGCCGTGGACGTCCCTTTCCGGACCCCTGCTGTGCGTGGCACAAAAAAAGATTTCTATGGGCCTTGCAGCTCCTTAGGGGAACTATCGATCAGCTCTCCTTTACAACATCATGGAATAAGGTAACGCTCCTGCCGTTTTTTGTTAATTTTTCTTGAATAATTAATTGGAATAATTACTAGAAAATACATATATTGAAGACACATCTTTGTTCTGCAAAGTTTTCCACCGGATGTAGTGCGAAAAAATGTTTGAATGTATGGTCGTATTTTACGATTCTTGCTCTTTGCAGTACCGTTTTCGTTTCATTATTTGTAACAACTCGTTGCCATCGTTCAGGTAGCCTGTCAATTCTTGTATCCCAATGGCTAATTAGCAACATGTGTTTTCGATGTACAAGCAAAATTACTTGTTTATTAGAAATGCGACAGTACTTTCCTTCCATAAAATAAGGGGGTACGGTACCAATGGATATTACTAGAATATTACTAGAAAAACAAGTAAAAAAGTGTTTGCGGGAAACTACTTTTTGTCTTTATACAAGCATGTTGCGAGCTGTGTGAGGGCCCATTCTAAACAGGAAGGTTGATTATGTTTATATTTAATAATATGAGCGTCCAAAGTAGGGAAAAAATCAAGACGACCACCCTGAGGTTCCCATGTATTTTTATAGTACAAAACGATTTTTTTACTTAAATCATGACCAGAGCGAAGCGCGATCAACCTTCCTTTTTACAATGAGCCCTCAATCAGCTCAAAATATGCTCGTATGTGGACGAAAAGTCGTTTCCCGCAAACACTGTTTTTATTTGTTTTTCTAGTAATATCCATGGGTACCGTACCCCCATAATAAATGATATGAAAATTATTTCATTACATTTCACACATGAGATATGATTGATGTCATTTATACATGAGAAAATTCGAGCCAAACACCTTATTGAACGATGGCTTGTTCGACATTGAACTCCTGTGAGTTTGTTTCTCACTAGTTGTTACATGGGTACGTAAAGTGGAAAAAGATTTGTGGAAAATTGTAATTGATCAGAATTGCCGAGAAGAGTTACCAACAGTTATATTTCGCAATTTTTTGGGGGTTGCCTTTTATTATTGGAAATTTGAAGAGCACGTTGTGCTGATAATAACAGGGCGTTCACACTAATACTAACCAGCAATTTTATAATAATTTTTTATGTTAATTACGGTGAAATGATATAATTTATTATTGTGATACCACATATGTAGATCATGTAGCTGGTCACTAAATAACTATATTATTACTTATTATTGCTTTTCAATAATATCATATTCATATTTTTCTACGAGTCCACCATCAACGTTTTTTCAGGGCGGCAAGAAACTGTACGAAGCAGTACATTCAGAACCTTCGCCGAACTTGTTTAACGAATTGTTTCCCCGTACAATTTGTCAAATAATATACTTTTCTCGATTATTATATTAATAAATAAATAATTACTTTTTTATAAGTTCAAATTTCTTAAGAACGTACCCATAACCTATTGGTACAACAAATTCTGAAAAGTTCTAGTTAAAATAGCTTTTTCAATATGCAGGGTGCATCGCGAAATAGTCCCCACTATTTTTGAACCCCTTTTGATGATCGAACAGAAAATGTTTCGTACCAAAATTAATCAGTATGTGACCGACACAAATTGCAATTTTTTAACTTACAAGAAAGATCGATTTTCAACAAAAAATCAAGGTCACCGTCATATTTATAAATGAACCTGAATATTTTTAACGTCATAATATTGTAGGCGATGTCGAAACGAATTCAACGACCTGCAAATCGTGGGAACTGTTTTCGCGCCGCAACATGTATTCTGCCTGTGCCAAAATCTGTGACAGACGGCGAATATATTCGGCGAATATTTTTCAACCCCTTCGGATGAACGAACAGAAAATGTTTCGTACCAAAATTAATCAGTATGTAACCGATACAAATTGCAATTTTTTAACTTAAAAGAAAGATCGGTATTCCACAAAAAATCAAGGTCACCGTCATATTTTTAGATGAACCTGAATATTTTTAACTTCATAATATTGTAGGCGATGTCGAAACGAATTCAACGACCTGCAAATCGTGGGAACTTTTTTCGCGCGGCAACATGTATTCTGCCTATGCCAAAATCTGTGACAGACGGCGAATATATTCGGCGAATATTTTTCAACCCCTTCGGATGATCGAACAGAAAATGTTACGTACCAAAATTAATCAGTATGTAACCGATACAAATTGCAATTTTTTAACTTAAAAGAAAGATCGATATTCAACAAAAAATCAAGGTCACTGTCATATTTTTTAATGAACCTGAATATTTTTAATTTCATAATATTGTAGGCGATGTCGAAACGAATTCAACGACCTGCAAATCGTAGGAACTTTTTTCGCGCCGCACCCCGTATTCAACATATATTCTGCCTATGCCAAAATCTGTGACAGACGGCGAATATTTTTCAACCCCTTTTGATGATCGAACAGAAAATATTTCGTACCAAAATTAACCAGTATGTGACCGACGCAAATTGCAATTTTTTAAATTAAAAGAAAGATCGGTATTCCACAAAAAATCAAGGTCACCGTCATATTTTTAAATGAACCTGAATATTTTCAACTTCATAACATTGTAGGCGATGTCGAAACGAATTCAACGACCTGCAAATCGTGGGAACTGTTTTCGCGCCGCAACATGTATTCTGCCTATGCCAAAATCTGTGACAGACGGCGAATATTTTTCAACCCCTTCGGATGAACGAACAGAAAATATTTCGTACCAGAATTAATCAGTATGTGACCGACACAAATAGCAATTTTTTAACTTACAAGAAAGATCGATTTTCAACAAAAAATCAAGGTCACCGTCATATTTTTAAATGAACCTGAATATTTTCAACTTCATAACATTGTAGGCGATGTCGAAACGAATTCAACGACCTGAAAATCGTGGGAACTGTTTTCGCGCCGCAACATGTATTCTGCCTATGCCAAAATCTGTGACAGACGGCGAATATGTTCGGGTCTCACTCGAAAATTTGAACTCGCCGACAGAACCTGTTTGTCACGGGGCACCGGTCCCACCATAGGCGTCCGCGGGAATGCAGAGGGGTATAAACAGCTTAGGAACCCCTGGGGTCTGTCCGGCATCTCCTCGGTTTTGGGTTTAGGCCTTTGTGCGAGCCTCTCGAAATTTCTGTCCGTCGCGTCTGTCTGTCCGTGTAGTATAAATGGACCTTTACCAGCAGGTCATACCGTAAACTGCATCCCCACTCCAATGGTATTTCGGGCCAGGTCCTTTTACCACCCTCCACAAAAGGATAATTGCGAGGCTACATTTTTCACGAAAGTTCGTCGCAGGAATCATTCTATGTTTCGACCTCCGGACAGTTCGTACGCCTAGAATCATCATGGATGACGAGAGACTTATCGAAGCTGTGCGCGAGCGTGAATTTCTTTACAATTTGCAACACGCGAGATACACGGACTACAGATATAAGAACATCGCGTGGAAAGAGATCGCGGAAGAAGTACAACAGCCAGGTCAGTATTCACTGTATTTTAACCAATCAGCTGTGGTGAACTCTTTCCAGAGCACGCACACACAGTGACTCCCACAAATATTCGTACACTCCTAAAAAGGCGATAACCTTTTTAATATTTCACTATAAGATTTGAACTTCGTTTGGGAAGCTAGAGCAATTAGTTTACTATAGGGCTGTAACTTTCCGTCGAAGGTCGAAGATTTCGAAGCTTCGAAGCTTCGAAGCTTCGAATGTCGAAGCTTCGATTTCAGAACCTTCGAAGGTCGAAGATTTTGAAGCTTCGAAGCTTCGATTGCAGAACCTTCGAAGGTCGAAGATTTCGAAGCTTCGATTGCAGAACCTTCGAAGGTCGAAGATTTCGAAGCTTCGAAGCTTCGATTTCAGAACCTTCGAAATTTCAAAGGTTCGCTTTCTGGAAATTCGAAGGCGATGGAGAATCAAAGTTTCTAATTTCGAACTTCTCTCCGTAGTAAATTATTATGACGGCCACGGTAGATACGTCATGAATTATTTTTTAAGTACATTCGTGATATGATCCTGAAAATTAATAGAATGCAATTTTTTAAATATAATTTAATTACGAAAAGTTACCACACATTAGCAAATAAGATTTCTATTGTAATATTATCCATGTAATACTGATTGCAGAATAACCTCTTATTTGAGGTTTCTATTGCACAAATAAAAAAAAAATTGCGAAAAGTTCAAACGGAAAGTTCAATGTCAGTCACCGGTGACTGACAGTAAATATTTTTATTTTTCAAAAATCGTGACACGGTATAAGATTGCGAAATTTCGAAGCTTCAAAACTTCGAAATTTCGAAACTTCGAAGACTACGAAGACTTCGAAACTTCGAAACTTCGAAGCTCCCTTCGTTCCTTCGAAGACTTCGAAGCTTCGGAAAAGTTACAGCCCTAGTTTACTACAGTATGTGAAAAGGAATTTTTTCAAAGATTGCGATTGATCGGAATTGTTGAAAAAATAATAATTTATCTGTATCTAATGCTAATAAGCAATAAGTTTCACTTCCCTCGCGCGTGGTTTCCACGCAAACGATTTTTGAAGTGTAACTTCTTTTACGTAACGGAAGTGGCGGGGATGGTTAGCTGAGCTAGTCTGAAATAAAAAAAAACTTCTTCCAGCCTAGTAATGTTTACAAGTAAATTAAGATTGGAAATGGTAAATAATCCTAATAAAGCGACAGCAAGATCAGGAACAACTCTCGTTGCAGTATTTGCAACATATTTAGACAAAATTTTAATCAATAATATTTATATCATATTACAGCTATCACAAGCCAATTGTTTCATTGATAGAATCGTAGAAAATAATAGAAAAAATAATGAAGGATCAAAATTTGTGACGCAAAGAAGGGGAACGTATGGGAAATACTATGAACTATGTCTCTTTATCTTAGTTCATCATTTTATCAATTAAGTTCATTATTTCCAATCTTAATTTACTTCAAAACATTATTAGAATGCAAGAAGTTTCACTTTCTGTCGCGCGTGGTTTTCAACGCGTATGATTTTTAAAAATGTAATTTTGTAATTTATATACATACCTCTTCTTTCACTTATTTATTCTGTTCCACACAAGGTAAACATACATTAGTATAATAATAAAATAATAAAACACTTCGATAAAATAAAAACGTGCTTGCACGTGTTGTCGTACCATAAGGGTACGCGCACAGTGGATCCGTTTTCGTCCGATTCGACCGACCTCTGAGGTTGTCTCTTTCCCGCACGCTTGAAAAAAGAGACAGATGCATCGGACGTCGCACAGACTGGTATTTGGACGATCTAGCTGGCCAAAATTTTGTATTGCTTAAAATTGATTAAGTTTATTGTGTTTTATTAAATTATGCTTACATTAATTAAAAAGACAATCTATGCGTTATGAACAATGAGGTTGGTTCGAGGGTGTTACGTATGCGGCAGCGACCGTTGGTAACCTTTGGCCCTTCTGGAGCTGCACATCGAAATAAAGAGTCTATTCAGAAATTTTGGGACACTTAGAGACAATACATCAAACGGTATCGTTTCTGGGAACCCTGTTTTATCAATAATCCCCACTCTTGCCTAGGCCGATATTGGGGACTATATAAGGGCACTGAATCCCTTCATATTCGGGCTTTCATCTCAAGAGTTTTACACTGTACGCGTCGATTCACGTCGTGATTACTATCGAGCAAGATCGGGTATTATGTAGTTCTCTTTCGAGCAAAACTGTTACATCTCTTCCGGTACGAATCCCATCAACGGGATTCTGTAGTAGATAGCCCCCGCATTCCTCGGTGCGTAAACAGAGAGGTTAGTCCGCGACACCGCGACAATTTACACTCTATACATTTGTATTCCTTTTTACTCAAGATTATATTATCGTGTGTTAAATTTAAACCTAGAGTTCAGTTTAATCATAACCTTTCCTATTTCGATTCCAGTCGTTAGCATCCTACGACGATACACCTTTGCCGCTCAAGGTGTATCTAACAATTTCAAATAAGTTACGAGCCAGCGGAACCACGACCCTATCGTATCCGACAGTGACACATACGGACGACCCGGTGGTGAAAGATACATCGGTGGGTTCGGAGTGCACTACTCCTACCTATACCAAAAACTCTTAAAATCCCAAACAATCCTCGGTTTCCGCGCGCTGCCAAACCTCGGCTCGTAACAAGGGACTACCTGGCTATCCCAATAATATTGTTACGAAGACTTCGACGCGGTCTTGCCGGAGAACTCATTATTATAGACAATAACAATAACAACTATTTATTAATTGTACAACAGTTAACAAAGACTCAATGTAATCGTCGATGCGTGTTCTCGCTTAAATCGTTCGAAAGGATCTGACGACTCTCTTCTTTTAATCAACAACCTCGTTGTTCAGATACCGCAATATCGATCTAACGCTCGATCTCTGCGATATATTCACAGGGGAAAGCAACTTCATCTCGTGTCATCCTAACAATATGTTATTTTTACCTGGAAGTAGTTATAGGAAATTGACTTTTGGCCATCTAGATCGGTCAAATACCAGTCTGTGCGTCGGCGGAATCTGACGAAAACGGATCCACTGTGCGCGTACCCTTAGACTACGCGGCTTGTACGAAGCGCTGAAGACAATATGTCTATAGTCGTAACATAATCATGTATTTCTAACCTTTTCGTTTGATCCTACTACCGAGCGGCGGTAAAATGCTGCAGCGTTTTATTCGTTGCAATATATATCAAAATGTTCGCTATCATTCTAAGATCGTTGGTTGTCCAAGCGGTTAAGGAGCTGGACTACCTTTCGAGTCTTTAATCTTTAGTTTTATTATAAGTCTTTCTCCTTTTTGTACGTTTAAGGAAGTATTTGTTTCTCTTTGTTAAGTTTGTAGTTTGTTGTTTATGTAAACATTTGTTTTTTTTGGGCTAAATAAACGTATGTTTAAAAAAAAAGGAGTTGGACTATCAATCGATAGACCGTGCTTCTCGAATCCCGTCGGGGTAAGAAATTACTTTTCTCCGTTCATTCTCAGTTTAAATTTTCGCGCCATTCGATATTCGACTTCCGTAACATCAGAAAATTGTTTCAGCAAAGAAGTTTCACTTCAAAAGTCTTTTTATAATTATGAAATTGTGATGCCGAGTTCGGTGGTTTCTGTATATTGACGTATTTGCCGTCAATGGTCCCCAAGTAATTGGGGAATCCGCTTTTCTCTCGGAATAATCTTTTGATTTCGTCCCACTTTTGTCTGCTGGATGGCGGCATCGTTTCCGTCAGCAGGGTGCTTGTAATTGTCCTGCAGATCTCCTGCACAATTTGGTAGACTGTCGTATGTCCCATCCGGAAACTGTAGCTGATGGTCTTCATCGAGTCTCCCGTTGCTGGACACCTACAACAGTGATAGATGATTAATTAAAAAATATTCTTGTTTACAGTTTCAGTCTGTAAGAGCAGATGGCAGAACATCCGAGATTCATATCGGAAGTTCCGAGCCCGTCAAAATGCGATGCAGAGCGGCCAGGCGGTGGATGGAACGAGCCACAAGCCTTATAGATTGGGAAGCTCTCTAGACTTTTTAAATAAACATTTTAAGGAGCGAACGATGCTGTCCAGCATCCGCGGCTACCCAGAAACACCGAGCACCGAAGGCATGCTCATCGGTACCAGTCAACAATCTGATTCGCCAAACACCCGGGACATGCTCCACGGTACCAGCCCCAGCCCCAGCTTCAAATGGGAAATGCCGAATAGCCAAGCCACTGTAGCCACCTCAACAACGACTCCCACGCTCTTCTCTATCGGATCCGTGGATGAGGACCCGGACAGCGAAGAGAACCGGCAACGAGCACCGACGAGAAAAAGGCGAAAGATTGCGAACGACGACAGCGCCATGTTGCGAAATTTTGGGGAAACTAACCGGATGCTCCATGATGTTTTTGAAAATCCAGACAGCCAGCTGAAGTTATTAGCCAAGAGCGTGATAGCAGGAATGGAGCAATTGGATTTTCGGCGGCAAATGATTGCGAAGCGGAAACTAAATGAACTTGCTTTACTTGTGGACGATCTCCTGATTGAGAAGTACAATGAGGAGCAAACAAATCTCTAACCCCACCAACCTAGTGATAAAAAAAGCTGTGAGCTACAATAGAAAATTATTTTCTTTTGCAATAAATTGATCAAAAATAAAATTATCTGTATATAATCAAAATAAATTTCCTCTGTGCGTAAACCCCTTTCCAGTTCCCTTCATTCCTTTACCAAACGTCCAACATTTCCAGAACTACCGCTGTAGTTCGTCAGTGTCCATTGGCACCGACGAGATACTACCGCCCGTGTTATTCCGTGGTAAGGTAAGAGGGCGCAATGGGCGAGTGGTCACTGTGGAAATTACAGTGACCTGAAAGACCACGTCGATAAAAGTTCCACCACTAGTATAAAAGTGTAGATAATTTCTTTTACGTTTATGTATGTATATGCGTTAGAATATAAGTTTATATATATGTACAATATCAACACTTTATGTATGAACGTAAAATGAATAAATAAAAATAATGTTATAAAGAACCGCTTATATTGATTGAACCACATACTCTTCCCGAATGTCTGGCTCAACACTGAATTGTACTACTGAAATTCCAGATACCTCCTTCGATATCATGTTCTCCTAATACAAAGTTTAATTTTCGAGGAAATCGACAATTTTCGACCGTCTGACTTGACGTTGAGTTGTACTACTGAATTTTCGAAAATTTTCGAGCATCTGACTTGACGTTGACATGTACTACTGAAATTCCGGATACCTCCTTCGATATCATATTCTCCTAATACAAAGTTCAATTTTCGAGGAAAACGAAAAATATTCGGAAATTTTCGACCGTCTGACTTGTCGTCGAGTTGTACTACTGAATTTTCGAAAATTTTCGAGCGTCTGACTTGTCGTTGACTAGTACTACTGAAATTCCGGATACCTCCTTCGACATCATATTCTCCTAATACAAAATTCAATTTTCGAGGAAAACGAAAATTTTCGCCAATTTTTGACCGTCTGACTTGACGTTGAGTTGTACTACTGAATTTTCGAAAATTTTCGAGCGTCTGACTTGACGCTGACTTGTACTACTGAAATTCCGGATACCTCCTTCGACATCATATTCTCCTAATACAAAGTTCAATTTTCGAGGAAAATGAAAAATTTCGCAAATTTTCGACCGTCTGACTTGACGTTGAGTTGCACTACTGAATTTTCGAAATTTTTGCGAAATCGAAAAATTTTGTCGAATTTAATTAATTCTGCTTTACTTTAAATTTTCGAAGATGTTAAGCTAATTCTGCTATCGCATATTCATGTAGAGAGTAGGGAGGAAAGAACACATTAAGTATTGTAACTAATATTTTTTATTTTTCATCAAAAGATTACAATAGTGTATGTATGTGTATTGTGGCGAGGTGAAATTGAGGTGTCTAGCAGCATTGTGGAGACGAACATACGAATATCCATGCGAATACGAATGTAGGTAGTTTCTCCCCAGCAGAGGCAGCTAAGTTTTATTTCAATCAGCGTAATCCTCGTGAAATTCTGCATCAGAGAGGAGTGTAACTTACTGCGTACTGAAGTGCTAGGAACAGAGAGGAACAGAATTAGCACACGATGATCACATAGACATTGGGGAAAGTAATAGAATTATAGGAGCTCGAGGCTCGAAGCAATATTATTCGCATTATAACAAACGTCAAATGAACAAGCTTGAATAATATATTTTGTTCTAAGGTAACGCGATGTTGCAAAATGTTATGGAAAGGAATAGGTTTGAAATAATCGTGGATATTAATTTACACTCTAGAATGCAATATTAACGAAAATTTAAAGTGTGCAGCTATTAGCTCGACATTATCCTTTATTCGTAAGATACTCGAAGTTCTTACGAATAGAGGATAATGTCGATTGCCCAGGTCTCACCACGAGGAGGTTGCTGCACAAGAGACCCGGAAAGGGAGTCAGAACGAATGCAATATTCCTTCTGGCTCCCTTTCTTACAACGACGAAACTTATACTAAACTACGCAGGTACGTCGAGTAATTATCGCGGAGCAAAAGTTGTGAATCGGAGAAGAAGTCTCCGATCCACGGGGACCAAAGGCGAATCAGGCAGAAGGCTCTGATTCTTTTAAAGAGAAAAACTTGGGTAACGCGATGGTCGAGAGGAGTTCGACTACAATACCAACAACTCCAACCACCTGCCGCCAGAGACGGACATGGATGGAAAATTTTTACGGGAGCGTAGTAAAGAGCCAAACAACGCGTCTCGACCCCCCCATTAACCCTTTCGCTACGGGCTGCTTCTCCGCCGCAGTACTCCCGCTGAACGGGCTGCTTCTCCGCCGTGGTACTCCCGCTGAACGGGTTGGTTCTCGCCGCGGAGAGAGAACCCCAAGAACACAAATGTAACCTCAAAACGGAAATCGTAATCATGCCAATAACTCCAATTGCTGGTCATATATCCAGTACGCGGCATCTTATGCAGAGCGACCATAGTCGCCCGTAGTACCTCAGTGGCATTTTATGCAGAGCGACTATAGTCGCCCGTAGTACCTCAGTGGCGTTTTATGCAGAGCGACTATAGTCGCCCGTAGTACCTCAGTGGCGTTTTATGCAGAGCGACTATAGTCGCTCGTAGTAGCGAAAGGGTTAAAACAATTTATCGCAAACTCCCGTACCAATTAATCTGATACACACTACTTACGAGCAAAGCGTCCGACATAGTTGAAGACTATGTCGGAGTAAAACACTAAAAACACGAGCAAAGTGAAGTTAAGGCGATAATTACTCGACGTATTTACAACGACGACACAACATCTTAATAACTTAATCACTAACGCAACTTAATTATACGCCGCAGTCTTCTGTTCTTCAGTCTTGATGATGTGTCCTCTTCTTAGTGTATTCTATCCGAAACACACTAATAGTAATGTAACACAAAACATAATCCCGCACACTAGTGCAAACGTAATTCCCGCTCAAGAGAGCAAATCTGAAACCAGCTCACGAGAGCCAAACCTAACACCCGCTCACGGGAGCAAACCTGTTATTCATTCTTTTAACTCGACCTCGCGACGTGACAACACGTTTATATTTATCGTACATTTGCACATGATTATATAAAATTTAATTATTAAAGCGAATCATACTTTAATTCTTAATTCTAAAGTTCTCGTAATTATTCTAAATAAACATTTCTAGTATTCTTTCAATTTTGAGTTATTTGTTTAAATTCAATTCTCTCCTCCGACTACGAGATCTGGCTGAAGTGGAACGGCCACAAGAAGAATCATTTATCAACAACTAGTATTTCCACATTATTGTGGAAATAAAGTTGGCGTGGGGGAACCCAGGACACGTATGAACGCCCACGTGTGCCCCACTGTTGCTTGCTCTATTGAATGCTTGCACTACGTTTATTAGGCGCGATGCGTGTTCTACAGACACACGAGCCGGCAAAATGAATAAGCCGGCGGTTAGATCGCTGCGTAGCGGTCTCGGTCTTAGACCATATATACCCATAGACGCGGCATAGGTATAGTATGTGCATACAATGCTGTGTGACGAGATCTAAAATTATCTGGTTCCCACAAGCCTCGATTCGAGATAATTCAAAATGGTGGATAGTGTATGAGACGAAGCGAGTGCACAGTACACAAGTATTGTATTCGACATATACATGTATATTGTTTTTACTGTGCTTTTTTTAAATAAAGTAAGTTGTGAGGAAATAAATACAGATTTCATATTATCAACTCCTATATTAAAATTTAACTTCTTCCAAATTATAATCGACAAAATGAGTTAAGCATATTTAAAATAATAAGAGTAAAGTAAAAATGAACGAGTAATAAAATAAAATACATGTATGTATATTTATACAGAATGACATGTGACGACGATTCCCCTTTCCCCTCTGCCACTTTACCTTCGCGGTACTGCGATTTCTCAACATACTATAGCACTTTTCCCACAAGCGTCGTCTGCTAGCCGGTTTAATCTCGGAACAAGGCAGAATTATCTGCGCCGGGTCTATAGGTATATATGGTCTAAGGTCTCGGTAGAGAGGTTGACGCGGAGAAGCTTCGCGAGTGTAAACGTTGAGATTTTGAACAAGAATGGCTGAATCAGAACATGGTTGACTGGCGCGAAGCGGAGAATCCCCAGTCGGCACTTATACCAACTGTTGCGCCGTTACGCAGCGCAGCTGGCAGCCTAGGGATAAACCCTACATTATCATGGGAGTTTACCAGAGTTTACCCCCTCTGATGGGATCTGATCCAGGCTAGGATTTTGTGTGCGGCACAGTGCGGCAGCACTATACTGCAGGCATCAAAAAACCCAGGCGTGAGCACTCACATTCTCATTTCCTCTCTGGTACATGATGTACGCGCAACGCGATAGTAAGTTACTATTACACAGTAACATAACCCTATGAAAGTGGGAAAATATTTGATCAGTGTATGTAGGTATTATGAAAATTTCACACAATAATCTAAATATTTGTGTATATATCATCCATGGTATATATATGTATAAGTGTGTTTTAAAATAAAACAATATAAATCTTTAGTGTTTTTACTGTAATTTAAAAGTAGTGGTATAAAATAAAATATTTCATATCAGTACATTGTTTGACAATTTTTATTTTCGTATTCTTATTGTATCATAGGACGTCATACTGTGGAATTATTAAATATTAACTATGAACGGTAAAGGTTTTGTGCTGTATTCATTGAGACAAATTAAACCATCTATAATGTATAATAATTTAACAAAAATATGCTTTAATGGAACGTTTTATACTCGATTCAAAAATGTATGTGCTCATAATACACAACATCGGACGTTGCATGTGACTGCAAATCAATCGCATTCTCCCAAAGAGATCGGTCAGAAAACTGTTACCGATCTGGAACAATTTAGAGACTTGTCGAAAACTGGGCCTTCGTTGAAAGATTTTATAGTGCGTGACGCCATACCTTTAGATCCCATCAGTGTACCGAATATCCCATATATAAATGACATTAAAGGCAGCAATCAGAAAGGTAAAATAATTGTGTATTAATATCTTCTTTATTTGTTACATAGCTGTGTTTTCGTTGCAGTATACTTTGAAGTTTACGGTTGTCAAATGAATGTTAACGATACAGAAATCATTTGGTCCATTCTAAAGTCACATGGTTACCAAAAAGTAGATGCTATCAATAAAGCCAATATAGTTCTACTTGTTACATGTTCCATCAGAGATAGCGCAGAGCAGAAAGTATGGAACAAACTAGATGTTCTGAATGGTATCAGAAGAAAAGCAAAGCATAAAATGAAAATTGGTTTACTAGGTATATCTACATGTTTGAAGGTTTTCTATGTTTTGTAACAAGTTATAATACGTTTATTGTTACATAAAGGTTGCATGGCAGAACGTTTAAAGAACAAAATATTAGACAAAGGTAAACTCGTTGATATAATAGCTGGTCCAGACAGCTATAAGGACTTACCGAGACTTTTATGTGTGCCAGAGAACGAAACTGCTGTGAATGTAATTTTATCGTTTGATGAAACATATGCAGATATTACACCAATAAGATTGAACAAAGAATCTACTAGCGCTTACGTGTAATCTTTTATGACATACTTTAAATTGTATTTCACATTATTAGCTAATTACTAATAATTAGACTGGGGATCTTTATGCATTTATGGCTTCTGAAAATTTCTAAAAAGGGTGGATTATAAAATTTGACAGAATTTAGTACAGTTTTTTTTTTATCTGCACAGGCTACTATAACGGGAAATAAAATTGTATTTTATTTAATTTTCTTAAAATTCGTTTACAATAATTGAAAATTGCATAAACATCCACAGTCCACTAATAGTAATGATAATTACTGGACAGCAGATTTTATGGATTTATGACAAAAATCAGTAGGTGTAATTTAAATCAGTAAAAACATTAGAAGAATTTAAAAATACTATTATATTGCTCCGAATATTAATAATCACGAAAATCGAGGTGGTAATAACTGGTAAACCACCCTGTATATTAAGAAAGAAAATAAATTTTTATTTCACTCCAGTTTGTGTCTTGCAATTTAGATTGAGTATAGATCCACTGTCTAATAATTACTAATAGTGATAATTTTCACATTATTAGTTGAGCATTGACATAATTTCTTGTTTTCCAGTTCAATAATGCGAGGCTGCGATAATATGTGCACATATTGTATTGTTCCATTCACACGAGGTAAAGAAAGGTCCAGGCCAATGGACAGTATAATTAAAGAGGTCCAGTCTCTGTCCGATGAGGGTGTAAAGGAAGTGGTATTACTTGGACAGAATGTAAATAGTTACAGAGATATGTCGGAGAGAGAATTTCATATGCCAAATAATGAGGAAACACATTTAGCTAAGGGTTTCAGAACTGTATATAAAAGTAAGAAAGGAGGTCGGAGATTCAGTGATTTATTAGATGAGGTGTCTCGTATAAATCCAGAAATGAGGATAAGGTACTTTGCAACTTAATAAAATTTTAATGTTATGTTATTTTAAAAGTTATACAATTTATGAGTGAAAATCATTCTTAGATTTACATCACCGCATCCTAAGGATTTTCCTGACGAGGTTTTACAGTTAATAGCAGAGAGGCCAAACATTTGTAATGAAATTCATTTGCCCGTGCAAAGTGGCAATTCTATGGTTTTGGAAAGGATGAGAAGAGGATACACAAGAGAAGCATATTTAGATTTGGTCTATCATATACGCAGCATTCTCCCTAATATATATTTCTCCAGTGATTTTATTACCGGATTTTGTAGCGAAACTGAGGAAGAGTTTCAAGATACATTGTCACTGATGCAATTAGTGAAATATAACAAAGCATACTTATTTGCATATAGCATGCGCGAGGTAATCTATAATTATATAAGCTTTGCCAATTAAGGGGGTACACTCTCGTTTCCTGCAGCCAAGAGCGCCAGAGAAAAGGCCAATCTAGGCACAATCGCCCTCAAAAGTCCTATTTTTATTCTATTATTTTTACTATTTTTATAAGTCTATTTTTACTATATTCGGCAGCGTAATTTGCATTATTCGGAAACATACAGCTGCGGGAAGACAATACTAGCGGGAAGGGAATGGGGCAAGAAGCCTAACCATTCAGATTGCCTCTGTGTTCTTCTTGCCTCCCCCTAGCTTTCGTGTTTTGCACGGACAGTGATCGTACCCGGGCACTATTTTTGATTTACGACTGCGTCTACCACGCAGACCGCGCTGAGCGAGACTGCAATGGAGAGCTGAACATAGAGAAGGACAGAATAAAATGCGGTGCGGTGTTGGCAGACAGTGGAGTGGGTAGGCACTGAACAGTGATATAATATTGATAATATTAATAATTGAATTGGAGGCTAGAGCAATGTTGGGTGTGAGATTTCTTCAAGGTCTACTAGCATTAATTGTTCTCCCATCAAATACTGTTCTCCTGTAAAATTTGCACTTTGTTGTTCATTATTGTTAATTTAATTATTGAACCATTGGCTGAAACAACTTTGGATGATACAAAGTTTAAATTTTACAGGAGAGCAGGATTTGACGGGAGAACAATAAAATGTTAGTAACTATTATTACGAGAGATTCTAATATCTTTAGAAAACTGCAGCTCATTGTCGCTATAAAGATGTTATAGAAGACTTTTGAAGGCGATTGCAGCCTAGATTGATCTTTTAGCTAGCGCTTTGGACTATTCAAAAACGCCACTACATGTATTATCGAGAGAAATCAGAAGGCGCATTCCGCACCCTTGCAATCCTAGAACCGGGGATACTAGTAACTAGAGGTGTGTGAGATCCCGGGAATTCCCGAATCCCGATGGTTGGGACGGTATGGGAAGACTCGTGTCAGGTCGGGACGGGGTCCAGAAAATGTTCGGGTTTCTCAAGAATATCCGGGATTCCCGGGAGTATTCGGCTTTCCCGTAAATTTTTTCGAGATTTCTGATATTTTACGGAATACGGTTTTCGGGAAACCCGAAATTTTCAAGATCCCTTCGCAATTCCGAACATTGTTCCCGTTTTCGCCCCGTCTTGGTCTCGCACACCTCTACTAGTAACTATAATTGCAAGAGATTCTAATACTTTTAGAAAACTACAGCTCATCGTCGTTATAAAGATGATGTAGACCCAGCTATAAAAAAGGACCGTCTGGAAAGAATGATTTCAACGCATAGACTTATAGCAGAGGAATTAAATAAGTCACAAATTGGCCAGTTACAACTTATGCTTATAGAAGGGGTAAATCGTTTTGAAGTAACGCTATATAGTGCTGTAACGATAGTAATAGTAAATCGTGTAATAATTAAATAGGATTGAATCATAATAAAATTTTGAATTTTGTCTTAGGTTAGTAAGAGATCAGATGAGTTTCTTCAAGGAAGAAATGATGGCGGCACACGAGTATTGATTCCGAAGATGGACATACCTATCGAAAAAGACTCTGATACTAAAAGGCTGACAAAGAGCGGTGATTACATTGTTGTAGAAGTTCAAAGCGCTAATTCTAATACCTTGAAAGGAACACCTCTATATCACTCATCGATCACGGAATTTTCATCGTTACATGGATTGTAAATAAAATATAATATTAGTTCTTCATCTTTTCAAATATTTAATCATATTTATCACTGCAGAATACATTCAGTTTTAAAATGAAAGAGACAAAGATCTACTTAATCGCGCGAAACTAAATTTACATATTTGTTACTAATGTGATAATATTGTGAATAAAACAATCATGTACATAGTATTATACATGTATATAATAAATAGGTAAAACTTAATCTAATTTTGTGGTACATGGCAATCTATATGCAGATACATAACACACTTTTCTTGTAAAAGCTATACTTATGATACTTAAAAGAATATACACTAGAGTAACAAAAAGATTATATAACTAAGTTTCTCTTCTATTCAGCCAAGTTCTGCAAAAGATATTTCGACAATTTTTCATCCTTGTAGAGTTTATTTCATTATTTTGGTTTCTTAGAAATACCATGAATATTTTGTTTTATACCCTCTGACAACGGTATCCGGGTCTATTTTGACCCACAGTATCAATATCTCCATACAATTACTCAATATCGAATAGCTGTTACATTAGAAACAACAGAAAGATTAATGTGCCGACAAAAAGTACTTACAAAAATTTGATTAAAAAATTTCTAAATAAACCCATGAATCAAATTTAAGCATTAACAATTGTACAGTTACAAAATTGGTCCGCCATCCAAGGGTTAAATAAATATGTAATCGATAAAAGCAGTATAGAAAATTTGAAGATTGATGTGTAGTTTGTTACAGTTTGCTATATCTTAAAGTCTTACTATACAGGATCCGGTCGAGTAAAATGTGTAAGTGGACGAGGGTGATTATATATGTACATGTGCATAGTATGAATCGAGTTTAACCCCTTGTTATATTTTAACGAGTCAGACCCTTGATGAAGATTTAAACAAAGTCTAACAAATATGAATGTTACGCGTTTCTTTTTAGATGAAATAAAATTTGATTCTCGTTTGTAATCAATATTTAATCCGTTTGCTACCAGCCGTCACATACGTGTGACACATCGGTCTGTTATCAGAGCCCATCGTCACATATATATGTATAAAGGTGGTCCATTTAAATTGAGACAGTAAATTATTATGGAAATCAGCAGGAATATGAAATAACGTTTTATATAAAATATTCTTCATATGAAGGGACATATTTAATGGCGCTATGCCATTTTATATATTTTTTCATAATAGCCCTTTAAGGGTCAGATGACAGGCAACTTCATTTTTTCAAACGGAAGTCCATATTTTTTATTTTATATTCTCATTCTACATCGAATAAATAATTAATTGCATTAATTTTAAATGTATTAATTACTGTAACTGCAAAGAAAATGTTACGGCAAGGGGTTAAACATTTGTCGGTTTCGCGTGCTATGGTAAATATGCAGGAAGTAGATTTGGGTGGTCATGAATAGACAGTAGATCTTTACGTAAACTAAAAATTTTGTATGCGAATTACAATAAATTAGAGTGAAATAGAGATTTATTTCCTTTCTTAATATGTTTAATAGGTTGAAGATAATATAACAGTATATTTAAATTTTTATAACATGTTTACTACTTTAAATTACATAATAATTTTTGTCATAAATGCATAAATATCTGCTGTCTAGTTATGATCAGACGTCTCTCGATTGTCAAAAACGATGCTTCGGGAGAAAACATTTGATTCTACTTTTTCTTCTCATCTTTTCACAAGGAATTACCCCGTGTCCGCTTGTACATGTTACTCGGTCGAACTCCGTTTATTACCTACAGGAAATGAGAACGCAAAAATTCTTCAATTAAAAATGATTTTGTACACGTTGACCTAAACAGAACAGGTTCATTTATACAGTATATTTTTGTCAATGTATAAACACCTTAGTAGGTATACTAACGTTACCTAATGTCGATGCGTCTTTGGAAATATGAAAATAATTTTAAAGGTCTTAAACAAGGCTCGCGGTCCCGATATTAATGACAACGTTATCGGCGCCGCGTTCGTAGACCGTGAGATCATGGTTCCTGGGTTGTTCTAACAATGCCACTAGTTGTTCCCCGCTAGGAAATGTGTTTGTCGTGGTTGGAAGAATCACATCGCATTCCAATTGACCTGAAAGGTGGAAATGTAATCTTTTGTAAAAGTGCTGGAATCAAAATGACATAGAATTAATTCAAATTAGAGGTATTCCAGTTTCTTTGTATTCAATGTACAACGTGGGCGTGGAAGAAATATGTATAGTAAAATTCGAGGAAAGAAAATATGAAAAACTAATTGTTTTACTTCTCATTGGAAACAGATACTTTTCAAATAATATTAATAATTGAATTGAAAGTTGGAGCAATGATGGATGTGAGTAGCTTTTATTGTTCTCCCATCAAATCCTGCTCTCCTCTAAAATTTGCACTTTGTTGTTCGCTATTGTTAATTTAATTATTGAACTGTTGGCTGGATCAACTTTGGATGACACAAAGTTCAAATTTTACAGGAGAGCAGGATTCGATGGGAGAACAATAAAATGTTAGTAACTACAGTGGGTAAAGAAAGTATTGGCACATTCTTAAAAAGGCGACAACTTTTTAAGAGTGTGCCAATACTTTTTTTACCCACTGTATGTATTAAGATTTGATGAGAGACAATAAAAGCTAATAGACCTTAAGGAAATCTTACATCCAACGTTGCTCCAGCCACCAATTCGATTAACAAACTTTTCCTTGCATTTTGTTCGAATGATTTCATATCGATATTTATTTGCAGCATAGAAATATCACTAATGCAAAGACTTCGGAGTTTTTCAATGTTGATAGAAGATTGTGGTTATTGGTGTTAAGGGTTACTGCAACTATCTTGCAATTAAAACAGAGTAACATCTTACCTGATAAGGAAGGTGAAGCACCTTTGCTAGAACCGTACATGCGGGTGCTGTACCCTGAATCATTGTGTGCATCATGCAAAGGCGGTGTCGGGCTATAAACCGCATTACGGGACCTATATGGCATTCTGGCTATGCTGTCGTAATGCACGTGCTCCGATATCACTCCTTTTCCAGTGATCCCCCCGCTAAGTGCTTCCGGTTGCTCGTCCTCGTCTCCTTCGCTGCTCTCGCTATCATTACCTACGTTCGTTGCGATAATATTAAAAACGTTCCCCTGAACTGTAAAACGACTACGACGAACTGAACGCTTGCTAATCGAACATTTGTAATCACTAGTCTCCTATTTATTTACGTAAAAAAAAAAGTTTGTGCATCAATTGCAAGATGCAGGAGTTAAATGTTATATATATTTATATTTTTCATTAATAATTTAATGTGATGTAAACGATATATTACTACTCTCAAAATCTGTTAATATTTTCAGTGTTTTAAATTGCACTTGCTCATTTTTGCTACTTCATACTACGGATACCCCTTACATTTTTACTTTTAACTACGGAGGGCAGCACAATTTATTTACTTCAATCGAATGGAGTCAAGCCTTTTTATATTTTTGTCGGTGTTACGTTTAATTGCAATAAAGATATTAATAATAAAAACAGAAGACGAATTTGAGAAATACGTAAAAAAACTCTCTCCCTCCAAAAGGGAGAGACCTTTTGGACCTTCGGGACCTTCAGGACCCATAGTTTTTGAGTAATAGGCGAAAAACCTAAACAAGGTAATAAAAGTCGTGGTTTTTACCCCCTCTCCAAGTTAGCACAGGGTCCTCGAGGTCGACAACTCAGATTCGACACCCTTAAATGACGTGTTAACCCTTTGCAGTCGGAGCTATTTTAACTCGAAAATTAAACATTCCTTCGACTTAGAATATTTCTATTCTCCATGATTTTTTCAATTTCATACGTATGAAATTGATGTAATAACATATACAGTACTTAAATATTTAGTAACTGATTAGATACCAACATATTTAATAATGTAAACAATATTTTGATAATGGTACAGCAATTTTTAGTGGTGCCTCAGAGTCACCACTCGAGCGCTAAGGGTTAAAATTTCATTGAGTTCGGAATACTTCCCAAGTAGACGCCTTTTTTCGACCTGTTGACTGGACTAGTAATCTGAAGTATTGAGCGGTGTTGTTTATTATCTGATAAGCTAATCTATACAATAAAAATGAAATGCTGTTCGTTGGTCACGACATCACGTGAGAACGACTGGACCGATTTGGCTAATTGTTTTTTAAAAATATTCGTTGTAGTCCGAATCAGATTTTAGGGTAAAAAAAGTTGAACACTGATGTTGAAATGAAATATTGAATATATGTTGAGAAGTGTTGAATATGTTTTTACCTTCCCCGTGCCATCCGTTTCCTACACCACCCTGAGGCTGGACCCTTTGATTTTGAGAGCACTGACTGTTCTCGGGACTTGTTGGTTCACTGCTTCCAGAACGCGTGCCTCGCCAGCCGTTATGCATGCCAGGCACTTGCTGAAATCGCTTGATCATCTCGTGAACGCTACGTCGCCCGGAAGACCTCCATTCGTTCAAGTTGTCGTTGCTCTTCCGCGTTGTGCTGCTTTCCTCTTGGCAAGAGTTAATCCCATGATCTCGACTCGATAGATCCTGTTAATTCAAGATCGCAATTGTCCGGGTCAAACGATACCGAAACTGTATCTTCGCTTTGGATATTATTTACAGAATTACCCTTTAACCCTTCACGGACGACATCAGCACGCCATACTGACTCCAACGAATATTAAAATTTCATATTTCATCATTTACTTTGTGGAAAACATCAAATTGCTCATTTGTACAATTTCACGTAAAGGGATCGATTTTATTGATAAATAAATTTGATAATAACTCGACTGCGGTACGCAATAATCAAATTGTTTCTTCCATTTCTGACCTTGCATGACCTGGAAGGTCATTCTGTAGTAGATTGACGAATTCATCTTGATACACGTTTTCATAGAAAATGTGTAGTATAAATGTATTAATTTCTATCAAAATTATGGAAATAAAACGAAAATGCATGTGTCATTGCGTTGCGCATAAAAAACAGTATTACTTTGTCCTCTATCATTTTTTTCTAATATTAACTGTTTACAAAAAAAATGCTGGTTAGTAATAGCTTGAAGACTCTGTATAATAACTAGAAAATGTTCTTCGTATATTGTCATGACGACATAATCCCTTAAATTTTCTCCCACCTGAAGTCCAACATCCTATACAGGGTGTAAAGAAATGTTTGGTCCTGGCTGCCATAGACGTATTCTACATCTTCGGATCAAGACAAATTCTTGTATCATTGCATTGTATTTTACGCATCATGGGGACAAAAATTGTCAAGGGAACCATGAGTCAAAACTTATCTCACCCATGGTTTCCTTGACAATTTTTGTCCCCATGATGCGTAGAATACAATGCAATAACACAAAACTTTGCCCTTGAAATTCAAGGTCAAGGACAATTTTGCGGCAACATTTTTTCAGAGATCTTCACTGATCCGAAGATGTAGAATACGCCTATGGCAGCCAGGACCAAACATTATTTACCGACGATTAAATTTATATGGTCAAGGATTTTTTAATAGATATCTCGAAAGCAATAGTAATTTCAATTGTGAATCAACAAGTCACCCTCTGTAACGTAATCTAATTATTTTGTTTGGGATTATTATATAAGAGAAGATGGATAAAGTAAAGTGTTAAGAAGATAAAATTACATATTTCTTGAAATTGCATACTCCGGTATCAATCTGAAAACATCAACCTGATGTTTTCAGAAACACGACTACCGCGTAGCTCGTTAGACCAAAGACGCAGCCAGGACCAAACATGTTTTTACACCCTGTACATACTAAAATTAATTCTTCGAAAAAACGATTTTCTAAATCTAATTATTTACCAACAGGAATTTAAAACATTATTTACCGGCGATTAAATTTATAGGATCAAGCATTTTTTAATAGATATCTCGAAAGCAATAGTAATTTCAATTGTGAATCAACAAGTCACCCTCTGTAACGTAATCTAATTATTTTGTTTGGGATTATTATGGAAAAGAAGATGATTAAAGTCAAGTGTTAAGAAGATAAAATTACATATTTCTTGAAATTGCATACTCCGGTATCAATATGAAAACATCAACCTGATGTTTTCAGAAACACGCCTACCGCGTAGCTCGTTAGACCAAAGACGCAGCCAGGACCAAACATTTTTTTACACCCTGTACATACTAGAATTAATTCTTCGAAAAATCGATTTTCTAAATCTAAGTATTTACCAACAGTAATTTAAAACATTATTTACCGGCGATTAAATTTATATGATCAAGCATTTTTTAACAGATATCTCGAAAGCAATAGTAATTTCAATTGTGAATCAACAAGTCACCCCCTGTAACGTAATCTAATTATTGTGTTTGGGAGTATTATGTAAGAGAAGACGATTACACTTAGTACGGAATAATTATTGAATAGATTTCCGGTAGGTAAAGTGTTAAGAAGATAAAATTACATGTTTCTTGAAATTGCATACTCCGGTATCAATCTGAAAACATCAACCTGATGGTTTCAGAAACACGACTACCGCGTAGCTCGTTAGAGCCGCAGCCTAATCAACACCTTCATAAAACGCATTGTAAGTAGCAGAAGAAATCCGATTACACACTTACGCGCTGTTGATGGACCTGTTGTCTGGATCCGATCGACGGCGAGGAAGCTGCCCCGAGCGGCGAGCTGCGATCCTGCTTGATCACACCGTCGAACGTCTCGTTCAACCTGGGCGGTACATCGAGCACCCTCAAGGTTGACCTCGAGATACCGGAACCCGTAGGTAGATCTCTCATGGATTTGCTAAGTCTAGGTATGGCGGGTATATCAAGATCGTCCAAGCTGCCGCGGTGTATCGGTGTCTCCCCTGGGATCTCGAAACTTCTATCATGGGGTCTGTCGTCGAGCAAATCCTCCAGTGATCTGGCTCGAGCCGGTGGAAGGGATTGATCGTTGGCGAACGAGGGTTTCGCCGGTCTTTCGCTGTGCCTGCCTCTTCCGCCGCGGGACAAGCGTTGCTGAAGATGCGTGTGTCTCTCGTCGCACTTGGACCTCTCCGCCGCCACGCATCTGGTCAACTCGGAGATCTGTCCTCTGGTTCTCCTCTCCAGGTTGGCCACCTTCAGGTCGAGCCTCTCGTGAGCCAGATCTATGTGCGCCTTCAGTTCCGCCTTGTCCCTTTCCAGCTTGGCCTCCATGTGTCTGAAGAAAGGCGCGCAGTAGCAGGTGTAGCCGACTCCCACCGGACCTTTCCTGATATTTCCAGCGAGGTCCAGGTAATACTGTTCTCCACGGGCAAGCGGATCCGATGGCAGCGAGTCCAAACGCGGCTGCGGAAACGCTTCCGGGTCGGGGTAGTAATGGCATCCGTACGGGGACCACTGTCTACCCATCACCGCTTTCTCGAAATGGACCTTGTTCTGCTTGCCGGACGATTTGTGCTTCTTTTTCTCCTTCTTCGTGCAACTGTCTCTACTACCGCTGGTACCACTACCAGTCTTCTCTCGCTTCTTCTCGCTCTTGGTACTCTTCCCGTCGACCTTGTCTACCGTCCCGGCAGAGTCCTCCTCCCGACTTTTACTCCGCGTTCTGCTCTTGCTTCGCGCTTTACCGATTATCTCGAGTATCTCTGTCAGGTTCTTGCGCCGGGCTATGTCCTTCGCTGTTTCCCCTTGCTTGTTCCGCAGGCTACGGTCGCAGCCGGCCTCCAGCAGGATCCTCGTCAGCTTTCGACGGCCCATCGCCGCCGCGATATGCAACGCCGTGTCACCGTTCTGCGTTAAGATAATCGTTAAGGCCGATTTATAGTGTTCGACTACAGGTGGGAGGAAAGGGTATAGCCGGATAATAATTTTTGGTTCACGATCGTAAATTTTGTATATGCAAATATGATATCGGCGCTACACGTTCGATCAACAAGAAAGAATTTAGCAATTTCGCAGAATTATAATTTCGACGTTTCGGTTCAGTTTTGAACCATCTTCAAGAAAAGTCCGCGTCTATGAACAGGGCCGGCGTGACCTTCTGCGTGGCCGGGTTCAAAAATTTTGCGGGGCCTGAATACACATTCAAATCCTATACATAAATTTCACAATAAGGAATTATTTATTATAAGTACAAAGTATGTTACATATATTTTTTGTAAAATGAATATTAAATAATTTTTCTCGCTTTTTTCGCCGCAAATTCTGCGATGACGTCATCAAAAGTGATGGAATTTGCTATTTCGCTTTCTATTGAAAGAATAGCCAGAGATGTAAATCGTTCTTGGCTTATTGACGATCGCAGATAATTTTTGATTAGTTTCAACCGCGAGAAACTACGTTCAGCTGAAGCCACGGTTACTGGCGTAGTTAATGTTATCTGTAAGGCAATTAATAAATTTGGGTATGCTTCCGAAAGGTTGTTTTTTACAATGCAAAATATCTGATGAGTTTTCGTAGACCGTGGGGCCCTACAAAACGCGGGGCCGGGTTCCGCGAACGCGCTGAACCCGCCTCGCGCCGGCCCTGTCTATGAAAATAATGTAATAAAATTTGTATTAATTCAACAGAAACTTTTTGATAGTAGTAACAAAAAGAATATATACATACTTGTTAAATGTGAAAAACAAACAGAAAACAAAGTAAAACAAAATTGTGCTTCACAGCACGAAGGTTTGAACTGTACTACACTGTAACTGTTATGGCAAAGTCAAGAACGGAAAAACATACGAATATCGTGGATCAAACTGATCAACCAGATGTCAAATGAAATTATAATTCTGCAAAATTACTAAATTCTTTTTTGTTGATCGAACGTGTAGCGCCGATATCATATTTGCATATAGCCGGATAAGATGGTCAAAAATGCCCTTGGACCGAATTGTATCGACGAAGTGTCATTCGATAGGCCACCAAAACAAACATACTGTGCAAAATTTCCACCCTGTATCTCGATCGAGAGGGTAGTTATGGGGTAAAATCGAAAAATCAGTTTTTGGCCTATTTTCCCTAGATAATATGTTTAAAAATTCGGAGAAAAATGTGACATATGTCAAGTATCCAAATGCATACTTCGCAATTGGTTTCAGATTTTTAAATTGAAAATTCTGCTTGTAAAAAATCAAAAACCTCAAAAAAATCGAAAAAATGCAGATTTCATACGGAAGTTCTAGAATGACAACTTTCAGATTTTTACAGTAGCGATAGATTGTTATTGGTATGGTTCATGAATTTTTTCAGATTTTTTGGTTTACTGTGCCGTTGTTAAAAAAAATAAAAACTGATTTTTTCGACGTTTCTTCCATTTTTTTCCACCTAAAATGGCCATCCGTCCCACTGTGCGATCGGACAAACATTCTTTAACCCCATGCACTACTTAGGTTGACAAGCAAGTAATTTCGGTATTTTAAGGTGAAATAAAATCCAGTCGTTTTTGTTCGATGACCATTTGACATCTTTCTGGTAGCTTCACAATTCCACGCTCATAAAACTTCTGATCCTTATCGGCAAAAACTGATCCAAGCGCGATTTCACGTCATCATCATTAGTGAAAGCTCATTGCTTGAATAAAAAAGTTGGATTTTATTTCACCTTAAAATATCGAAATTACATTCTTGCTAACCCAATATTCTTTGAATATAACGATAAAAAATTCTTCATCGTTCAAAATTTCACAGATAAAAAAGAAAGTTTATATTTATTGTATGCCTATGCTTTCTTCTGAAAGATTATACAAAACGTAGAATTTTATTTCGTTTCAAAGTAAATTAATAACATACGGATTTAGTAGACTCTGTTTGGAATTTTCATCACGAGTCTGATTCGATGTTGTAGGGCAAGGGGTTAATTCAAAAAGCTGTTTATACTATCCGATTGCATCAGTTTAATCATTGTTGGGAATGAAATTCACTATTAACTCCTTTCACCCCCCTCCCCAAAGTGAATTAGGACAGCAACAAAAAAGCGCCTAATAATTCTGAAACATCATAATTTCTTGAATTCTCGGATCCGGGATCATCCCTTGTGAAACGTGGGATTGAATTTCAAGGTACTTGTGAATTTAAAGCATCAATTCAAGAAAGAAATGATAATTGTTAGACAATTTTGGTCTTCAACATTTTTTTGTGCTCACAATTTTATCAATTATGAACATAACGAAGAATCGCATTTCGGGATCCTCATCTCAAGAATTATATTTTACATTACATTTTCAAGATTTGTGTTTAAAACTCGTTTCAATCTTGTCAAACTGACGGAGTATAAATAAATGACTATATGCCTAGGGTGAACTGTTTAATTTTGATGGTTAATCTTCTTCAGACTAAGTTCTACTATTAGTTACTTCACTTACTTTGTTTTGATCAGAGACTCGGCAAAGCGCAGAGATCAGGATACGCGTGACCCCGGCGTGACCATATCGTGCAGATGTGTGAAGCGGCGTGTCTCCATACTACAAGAAAATAATTCGAAAGATAATGTATAATGCTATTACTAAAAAGTACTTAAACCTCAATTATTTGTAGTCCAGTATACCTATAGTAATATACCTATAGGTATATATGGTCTAAGGCATAGGTATAGTATGTGTATATGAAAACTGAGAGTTGGCCGTGGCAAAGATCGTGGTAAAAGCTGAGTCATAAGATAGTTTTTAAGATAATTTCAAAATGGCTGACACGGCAGACCGACGCCAACACTACCCACGCAAACTAATCATATTATATTATTAATTCAAATGATAGCGTTCAAATACTGCAATTCAAGATTACGCTACATTGGAAAATGTACTGTAGTAAATAGAACAAAAATACGCAGTAGATTAACTAAAGCAATATTATTTTGTAATCAATAAGTGTAACCTTATAATACCTGTACGTGTATGTAACCTTTATTTAAATAAAAATTGCCTACATCGATTGCAAGAAATATAAACTAAACTTAATGTTATTGCCGTTTTCAATTTAAAAAATTTTTTTAATTCATACTTAATTATAATACCTGAATAAAACATATAAAATAAACATTTGTATCTCAAATATACTTTACATAAAATGATTATTTCATGATAAAATGCCAAAGTCTCTGAAATTATCCTGTCCAGTCTTTTCGAGTATACCCCCCTCACCCTCATAAGCCAAGTGTAGGCGATGTCGATGAGCATAGCTTGTACATTTTTCGAAACGGTGACTCACACATTACCGTCATCTTTACGATAGGCCAAATTATCTGTGCCGTGTCTATAAGTATATATGGTCTAAGCGCATGAGAGACACGTTGCGCAAGCGCGCATATAGCTGGTCATCAGAGAAGGGGTACTGTATTCCCCTCGCGAGTTCCAAGGTCGGACTCGTCTGGCCACGCTGCATCATTTCCTATTTGTCTAACAACAATTTACGATCGCGAAAAATAATCCGAATCCTTAAGCACCGACGAGATACTGTTAAAGACTGTCAGTATTCTGGCTGCAGCCAGAAAAACAAAAAGCCTCCGACGACATTTCGTTAGTGCAGAAGACCACTGAAGATATTATTATTAAATATTGCATTCTCCGCCATATTTTAAACGATGTTTTGGCACTATTTTGATACTATTCTCGTCGGTGGAGTAACTTTTAGCGATGTGGTCTTTCAGGTCACTGTAATTTCCACCGTTACCACCTCGCCCATTTACCGGACCGCGGAATAGCACGGGTGCTAGCAGTCTTTAACAGTATCTCGTCGGTGCCTTAAGTATAGCTGGAAAAGTCGATACAGTAAAATATCCATAAATGTCTTAAAAGTGTGGCCTTTAAAAATCCCGGAGCTATCCCCACTACTGCGGGGTATACCCTCTTGAGGGACCAAGAAACTCGAGAGGCCTCGGTCGCCGAGAAGTATGACATCATGCGGCTCGGGTGTCTCGGTGAGACCGCATAATCCAAATTTCCAACTTGCTTATTTTTCATTATTTTTTTTTATGAGGCTGCAATTACCATATTTGTGGCATTTTTCTAAGAACAATGATACCACATATGATATAATTCTGATGATATTTACTTGTGTAATAGACAGTTAAAGTTTCGGGCGCGAGGAAGGATAGCGTATGGGAAAGAAAGAGACCGAGAGAGTCGTAGTCGCCTGCACATTTCGAAGGCTCGCCGTTAACTGTCCTTCCTTGCGCCCGAAACTTTGACTGTCTATTACACACCTAAATATCATCGGAATTATATCATGTTTGGTATCATTTTGCATTAGAAAAATGCCACAAATATGGTAATCGAAGTCTCATACAGAAATTATGAAAAATAAGGAAGTTGGCAATTTGGATTAGCTATGTATACATTTCTCGGCGACGGACGCCTCTCGAGCTCGGCTGTCCTTTTCTACGTTCGGCAACACTCAAAGAATAGTGACTGTGGTGCATAAATGTCCCTCGGCAGACCCGTGCTAGGGACTTATATGGATAATTTACTGTATTACAGAAACCTCAACTTTCGACTGGCGCACAGTGGGCTCGATTGAAAAAGTACGCGACATTTTGCGAAAAAGTCAACTTTCGAATTTTGATATTTTTTCAATTGGTATCGATTTCTAAATGTCCACCGAACACGAAAATGATAAAATTAATGAAATACAATAGCAGTTCTAGTTGTGATACACGCGTAAAGTTAGACAGTTTAGGAATATCGAATTTCCCTACATAATTTAGCTGTTCATTCTTAAAGTGTCCTGATAACTGTGATCAACTTCTTGCCCTGAATTTATTTCTACATCAAAGTGCACACTTTATTGATAAGAAATCATACGTTTCATTGAAAATTATGATATATAACATATTTTTAAAAAATACTGAGCAAAATGAAAATAATCGTTGAAAATTTGTATCTTTGACATGCGCGATCTTTCAGGTCTCAGGAGATCCCAGTTTTTAACAAGTAAGGATCTTTTCAGTGAACCTGCCTCTATGTAATGTGACAAAAATCATTTCCTCCTTCGAGTCCCTTTTCGAGATATTATTGTTTAAAGACATCCGCGTCGCGTTATCTTGTCCGTGCTTGGACGCGCGCTAGGCGCTGAATTCGTCAAGTATGCAGCCTCTGAAAGTCTGACACAGAACTGTGTTGAATATTTATATTTATATTATATTTTTATTTAATATTAATTTATATTTTGCAGTAAATAATTAAAGTTAAAAATAAATAAAGTCTTTCATCTCTGATATTTTGACTGTGTTGAGTTTGACAATTTCTTTTCGACATGCATAAGTTACATTGCAATTGTTTACGTGCATCGATCATCAAATGTTTTGAAATTCCTTTTCAAATGTTTTGTTTTGTCGACGCAAATTGTGGAGTGAAACAGAATTATTGTCAGTCAGAGCAGAACTATCAGCCTGAGCAGAACTATCAGCCTGAGCAGTACTGTGATTCGGATATTATTTTCAATTTTATACGTTTTCTGTTCGTATTATTTAATATCTACATATATATTTTACATATCTCTCTCTTATAATACTAAAAATTGATTTTTACAACTTTTTTAGCTGGCCCAATAACGAAAATTTAAAAAATGTGTTTTGTCGACTGTTATAAATTATATACGCTCTGAAAATTTCATTGAAATTGGTTAATTGATTTACGAATTATAAATGATCAAAAGTGGTAAAAATAGCAATTTTTCAATATTTTCGGACTTAACAAATTTTTCTCAAGAATGTAAAACTTAAACATTGTATCTATTTGCATTAAATAGCGAAAATATTAAATACATTATAGAATAAATAATTTATAAAGCTGTTTTAAATTAATAAAAATGGTTAAACAAATGTGAAATATATTAAGTTAAAAATCATTGAAAAGGAATTATTTTTTTATATATTCAGTTCAAATTTCATTGCAATATCTTCAGTGGTTTAAGAGTTATTCAAAAATGTCGCGTACTTTTCCAATCGAGCCCACTGTGTGGCGTGTCTCTGACAGACAGCATTAACTACGAACTGTTGTAATTAACAGCAATAAAACAAGCCCTGTTAGATTACAAATAAAGTACGTTAAAAAAATTATTCTAATGCTTGTTTGTGCCACTTTTGGCCACGAACTCGGTCGAACCCGCCACTGTTCGACGAAAGCTACTCGTGTTCACCGGAGGCTCGTGTTTAATCCGGCATTTAAGTCGAATCAAACGGCTCGTTCGCGAATGGAGGATAGAGAACTCACGCCGGGCCTATTACTCACGTTGTTTTGAAGGTCAGGATTGCACCCCGCCAGGAGGAGTTCGCGGCAGCTTTGGTTGTGGCCGTTTTGGCAGGCGAGGTGAAGCGGCGCGAATCCGGCGAGATTCCTCGCGTGCAGAGGGGCACGCTGTGTCCCGAGGGCCTTCGCCAGGGCGGCCACGGTCCGGCTGTACCCGCGCCAGGATGCCTCGTGCAGCGCTGAATTTCCATGCTGAAACACGCATCGCCGATTGATGGAACAACCTTGCTCGTACGCTCGATACTGATCGATCAAACCCGGTGCACGCCGGTCAACCGGGATGCAACCGGACGGCGGTTGCAAAAATTCCGGGTGGAGGGGAATGGATACATGCCATTGCACGCGCAACTTTCCGGCGAATCAGATACCAATGAAATCAGGCAAAACGTCCGTGCGTCGTTAATCACGGCCTCGCGATGCTCGCGCCGCATCTCGAGCGTGGATCAGAACCAACCACCGATTAATTGATTTATTCGCCCAGGTGAAATGCAATCCTGGAAACGACAAGTTAGAGAACCGCTCGCAGATAATTTGTACGACGCGAGCCGCGATAACGTGTCTCTCGGTCGCTCTGATCCCTTTGGTAGGCTTGCAACGATACCTGTCGCGAATCAAGCGCGCTGGTTCTTCGCGGTTTATCGGGAACGATGTTAACTCTTCGGGCACGACACTTCTTTCTGTACGAACAACTTTCTGTTGGGTGTTACAAGTGTTGGCCCGTTGATTAATCAGACTTTTTACGACGATTTTATTTGCTCGCTTCCTTGCCTGTCTGTTCCGTACAAATTTTGCAATTGATTTTAAATTAACTTCTCGATGAGCTAGAGACTTGAAAGTTTAAACATAGAACAGAACTAGATGACAATGCAATATTTTATCGGTTCCTCGAACCAACATTCTAGATGTGTTTAGTTCGTTTGAATTTTCGTACGTTGAGGTGAAAGGTCTCAACGCTTGCTGTTCGTTCTCGACACCGCTCGCGTTTGTTTTCAATATGCCGTGGTCGCAATATCAAAACGATTAACCCCTTAACCTACGATTTCGATTCGAAAATTTCGGGCTGAAATCGTATACAAGCTCGCGCAGCCTTCGAGCCATTCGCACAACTTGTTGCGTACAACGATCGGGCCAAACGGAAATATTACGGGCAAAGCCCGTAGTAGATGATCGGGCCAAACATGAATATTAGCGGCGGCGCCCTTCTGAAGTTATGGACATTTGTACAAAAAGTTTATTTATACAAAAAGCAGTAATACAAAATTATTAAAATTCTGGTAGATGTAAGGGATAATATTTACGATTGGCCCGATCATCTATTACGGGCTATGCCTGTAATATTCACGTTTGGCCCGATCATCTACTACGGGCATAGCTCACATTTATAGGTTAAGGAGTTAATGGGGTACCACACCCATGGATATGACTAGCATATTACTAGATTATTACTAAAAAAACAAGTGAAAACCGTGTTTATGGGAAACCATTTTTTGTTTTTATACAAGCATGTTACGAGCTGTGTGAAGGCTCGTTCTAAAGAGGAAAGTTGATCGCAGGTCGCTCAGCTCATGATTTTGTTAGATTATGTTTATATCTAATAATATGAGCGTCCAAAGTAGGGGGAAAAGTGAAGAAAAATTCCGCAGATTCTAATGTATTTTTCTAATACAAAATGATTTTTTCGGCTTAAATCATGAGCAGAGCGGGCTACGATACCTTCCTCTTTACAATGAATCCTCAGACAGCTCATAACATGCTAATATGAGCTGATTACTAATAATAGTAATGTGACTGTCCAAAGTAGGGAAAACAAATGAAGAAAAATTTCGGAGATTCTAATGTATTTTTCGATCACAAAAAGATTTTTCCTGCTAATTTAGGGACCCACGCGCGCTTCATTTAACCTTCCTCTTTCGAATGAGCCCTCACTCAGCTCAATAGATAATCGTATGAGGACGTGAGGTGTGTTCCCGTGATCGCATTCAATTGTTCCCCAGATTCCCTTCATGAAGGGTGAGTAGAAGCCATTTTAGTTCAGCTACTTAGACGAGATGGCGCTCAGTCAGGTGAACTCAGGTGAACTATCAGCGTAGATTCGTAACAACAAAAGTGTAAAGGGCATGAAGCTACTCGGATCCATTAATAGCAATGAAGATAATGATTAAAAGAAAAAAACCTGTAATTATAGCGAAATTAAAGCGTTAGATTGATGCAAATGTATGTGCATCACTGTTGCCAAATTGGTTTTTCGCGCGGGGGTTGGTCACAATGAAAAATACCATGGTCACGTGGGGCCTCTACCCCCTTAAGGGGGTAGAGTACCCACGTGACATTACTAGAATCTAACCAGAATCTAACTAGAAAACAAGTGAAAACAGGGGTTTACGGGAACACACCTCACGTCGTCATATGATTATATTTTGAGCTGAGTGAGGGCTCATTCTAAAGAGGAAGGTTAAACGAAGCGCGCGTGGGTCCCTAAATAAGCAGGAAAAATCTTTTTGTGATCGAAAAATACATTAGAAAATCCGGAATTTTTCTTCATTTGTTTTCCCTACTTTGGACAGTCACATTACTGGATATAAACATAATGTAACTGAAGTTGGACCCACGCGCGCTTCGTTTATCCTTCCTCTTTAGAATGAGCCCTCACTCAGCTCAAAATATAATGATATGACGACGTGAGGTGTGTTCCCGCAAACCCCTGTTTTCACTTGTTTTCTGGTAATATTCTGGTTAGATTCTAGTAATGTCACGTGGGTACTCTACCCCCTTAAGGAGTTAATGGGGTACCACACCCATGGATATGACTAGCATATTACTAGATTATTACTAAAAAAACAAGTGAAAACCGTGTTTATGGGAAACCATTTTTTGTTTTTATACAAGCATGTTACGAGCTGTGTGAAGGCTCGTTCTAAAGAGGAAAGTTGATCGCAGGTCGCTCAGCTCATGATTTTGTTAGATTATGTTTATATCTAATAATATGAGCGTCCAAAGTAGGGGGAAAAAATTAAGAAAAATTCCGCAGATTCTAATGTACTTTTCTAATACAAAACGATTTTTTCGACTTGAATCATGAGCTGAGCGACCTACGACCGACCTTCCTCTGTCAAAAGAACCTTTATGCAGTTCAAAATATGCTCATATGAGGACAAAAAATGGTTTCCCGCAAACACTGTTTTGTTGATAAAATCAGTGTTGGCGGGACACCATTTTTTGTCCTCATATGAGCATATTTTGAGCTGCATAAAGGTTCTTTTGACAGAGGAAGGTCGATCGCAGGTCGCTCAGCTCATGATTTAGTAAGACTATGTTTATATCTAATAATATGAGTGCCCAAAGTAGGGAAAACAAATGAAGAAAAATTCCGGATATTCTAATGTATTTTTCTAATACAAAATGATTTTTTCGGCTTAAATCATGAGCAGAGCGGGCTACGATACCTTCCTCTTTACAATGAATCCTCAGACAGCTCATAACATGCTAATATGAGCTGATTACTAATAATAGTAATGTGACTGTCCAAAGTAGGGAAAACAAATGAAGAAAAATTTCGGAGATTCTAATGTATTTTTCGATCACAAAAAGATTTTTCCTGCTAATTTAGGGACTCACGCGCGCTTCATTTAACCTTCCTCTTTCAAATGAGCCCTCATTCAGCTCAATACATAATCGTGTGAGGACGTGAGGTGTGTTCCCCTGATCGCATTCAATTGTTCCCCAGATTCCGTTCATGTAGGGTGAATAGAAGCAATTTTAGTTCAGCTACTTGGACGAGATGGCGTTTAGTCAGGAGAATTATCAGCGTAGTTTCTTAACAACAAAAGTGTAAAGAGCATGAAGCCACTCGGATCCATTAATAGCAATAAAGATAATGATTAAAAGAAGAAAACCTGTAATTACAGCGAATTTGAAGCGTTAGATTGATACAAATGTATGTTCATCACTGTTGCCAAACTGCTTTTCAGTGTGGAGGTTGGTCACAATAAAAAATACCATGATCACGTGGGTATCCTACCCTCTTAAAGTCTTTTTATGAGTGTCCGAATATTAATGGGAGTCACTGTATGTCAATCGTCAGAGTGTGTACAAGGAACACGTAAACGAGCCCGGGGGATCCGAACAAGAGGTAATGGAGATGTGAACCGCTCAAACGTAGTTGGAGATACAGCCAGCATAGCTTATCGTGGGCGGTTCCCTTCAGGGTGGGTAATGTCGCGCACTATATCACAAAACGTCTATTCAATTTAGATCAGGCCGGTACGTAAGCGCGTAAAGGTCCGTTTCGTTCGCCACTCGTCGGGATAAACGTCGCCGATATGCCATTTTGCGGATTCGTGGCTACGGAACGACACGATTTGCGTTTCTCCGTGTTCTTCCGTCAGCTATTACGACTGTTTATGTCGTTTGTTACAGCTTTATGCTTTGGGCAGCTTAACCCGTTTATAATATAAGGAACGATGAAAAATCATGTCCTTATTATCAATATGTTCTGTGATATCACACTAGAAAAATTTCAATAAAGAATACCTCGTGTTTTAGTAATTTGTAGGGGAGGTGGTTGGGTTGCGAGGCGGCTTGAGTCGCGAGACAGTCGTTTTTAACCATCGCGCAATCACGATAATTCCAATCTGTCGGATGGCAAATTTTTGTTTTGACGTCTGCTAGTTTTTGTGCTAGTGTAACCATGCGATAAATATAAAACATCCGAAACTTAATTAATACTTCGACCAATATCTGAAACGATGCCTAAACCGATATGCCGATAAGAAAACGATTCGACAGACAATTCACCTGACACCGAATCGATATCTCCCACGATGCATCGATAGTATACATAAACCTGATGAAACGCTGTAAAAACGTTAATTAAAAGTTGTATTTAGCCACGAGCACATCTCATTTCGCATCACCACACCTTATTAGTTATACAGGGTGTCCCAATAATGTGTAACTCCTGGAAATCGGAGGTTCCTTGGGTAATTTGAAGCGACATTTTCTTTTACAAAAATTGTGTACGCGACTTTGTTTAGGAGTTATTAACGAAAAATACGGACCAATCAGAGCCCGGCTATAGAGACAGCCATTGAAATGCGTAAGAATCCTCAGGTTTACTGCAGTTATAGGCAACTTTTAGTATTTTTTCTACAACTCCGATCAATAAACTTTTTTTCACATCCTGTAGCTAATTGCTTTAGCTTCCCAAGAAGTTCAAATCGTATAGTACAATATTAAAAAAGTTATCGTCTTTTTAAGAGTGAGCGAATAATTTTGCGACTCACTGTACTTAATTCTCGAAATTTTTCGTCGGGGGAAAATTCTATCGTATCGAGTCACGCGCGATTTGACGTGGAATGACTCGCATACCACTCTCAGAAGTATCCGGTACTCGGTTTTCTCTCTTTGTATAGATAATTTGCCTCCGGTGTCCCGCGGCGAGAGACCCAGCCCACGTATCGGTTTCGTGCAATGACGACGATGATCCTCATCGCTATATTATCGGTATACCTTTTTCCAAGGGCTTGGTAGGTCGCGCGGGACCAACAAGATCCTGCTCGTCAGGGATAAATCTCACGATCGTTCCTCGGGTTTATTCGCGGTTCACCGAGTAGGTTAAAGTTGAGCCAATCGATACGTATTGGCTGACGATTACACGCGAGGGAAACACGTTCGCGTGAATTTCAGGGAGAGATCCTCCGAGATAGGCGACAGCGATCTCTCGCACAATTATGGTAATGTAATATTTCTCTGTATTATTTCTTGTACCGCGAATGTTAACCGCAGTATTCGTATAGTTGGTATTTCTTATAGTTAATGGTAGTGTCTGTCGTTATTAATTGTACGTGAAAGCGTCTGTAAGTACCTGGAGAAAAACGATGTCTAAATACTTTAATGAATTGTTAGTTTACGAATTGACAGCGGATCGTTGTGCAAATTAAGAAATTTTTTGAATTGCAACAAGCTGGAGTGAAATAAATTTTCATGTCTTTCTTAATACGTTTCACCTTTTGCACTTGGAAATATTTTAACTTGAAAATTAAACATTTCTTTCGACCAGAATTCCTTTCCATGTTTCTTTTTATTTTATGCATATGAAATTGACATAATACCTCGTACAATGTTTTTTTTTGTAATCAAATCCCAATATATTTAATAATGAAAACAATATTTTCGATAACGCTACAGCAATTTTTAGTGGTGACTGTGAGTCACCACTCGAGTACTCAGGGTTAACAATAAGGGTGAATAATTGAATGAAAAAGAAAAATTTGTACAAAATGTCAAAATCTATAATATTTAAAAATTTCTGATCAAAGTGTAACAAATACATGAACAAAATTTAAAATTGATTAACGTTACATTTTTGTTTATAAAAGATCCTATAGCATCGATATTTTGACATAGAAAAGAGAAACTTCCCCCTATGTGTCAAGTGATTAATTGGATGCCAACATATTTAATAATGTAAACTATATTTTGAATAAAGGTTTAATAATTTTTAGTGGTGACTCTGAGTCACCACTCGAGTACTTAGGGTTAATAATTGAATGAAAGAGAAAAATTTGTATAAAATGTCAAAATCTATAATATTTAAAAATTTCTGATCAAAGTGTAACAAATACATCTTACAAAATTTCAAATTGATTAATGTTACATTTTTGTTAATAAAGATCCTGTAGTATCGATATTTTTGACACAGAAAAGAGAAATCCCCCCCCCCCTTAAATGTCTTGTAATTAATTGGATGCTAACATATTTAATAATGTAAACAATATTTTGAATAAAGGTTTAATAATTCTTAGTGGTGACTCTGAATCACCACTTCGAGTACTTAGGGTTAACAATAAGGGTTAATAATTGAATGAAAGAGAAAAATTTGTAAAACATGTCAAAATCCATACCATTTCAAAATTTCTTATCAAAGTGTAACAAACACATGTACAAATTTTCAAATTGATTAATGTTACATTTTTGTTTATAAAAGATCCTGTAGTATCGATATTTTTGACACAGCAAAGAGAAATCTCCCCCCCCCCTTAAGTGTCTAGTAATTAATTTAATGCCAACATATTTAATAATGTAAACAATATTTTGGATAACGGTACAACAATTTTCTGTGTTGACTGTGAGTCAGCACTCAAGTTCTAAGAGAGCAAAGTGAAAAAGTGCATTCGATCGGTACGAAAATGCATTGCACGATCGGTGCCCGACAGTTACATGATCAACTACCGGAAAAATCGGTAAAACATGACATCGCGCAGCGATCGTCAAATTCACGACCGCCACTGCCGCATATATTACGCGTTTCCATTTCTCTTGGCGACGTTGTTGCTTCCGCTTCCTCGTGGTTCGCTTGCAGCCATTCAATCAAGGAAATTAATTCCCCTTTTCTGTCGAGTCGTCTCTATTCGGTGAAAACAGTGCGCGCAGACCCGACAATAATACCGCAACGCCGGCATAATGCATTACGCATGATTTATGATATATTTATTCAGGATGTTGAACTCCGTGGTTCCCTCTATTCATCGTGGCGCGCATCTTCTTGCTTTCACTGTTCTAGGCCTCCGGTGACCCTGAACGCCGCACGACCGGACTGCGGCAATATCCACTAGGATCGAACGAAAAATCGATTTTTCGAAGAATTAATTCTAGTATGTACAGGGTGTAAAAAAATGTTTGGTCCTGGCTGCGTCTTTGGTCTAATAAGCTACGCGGTAGTCGTGTTTCTGAAAACATCAGGTTGATGTTTTCAGGTTGATACCACAGTATGGGATTTCAAGAAATATGTCATTTTATCTTAACACTTTAGCTATCGGAAATCTATACAATAATCATTCCGTACTAAGCGTAATCTTCTCTTACATAATAATCATAAATTTCTTATTCAAACTCACATTTATGTATAAAATTAATTTTTACAATAATATATATATATATATATATATATATATATATATATATATATATATATACTCATAATTATTATAATTTTTTAAATCTAAATAATTTATTAAACTTTATTTATAAATAAATTTTATTAATTAATTTATACTCGTAAACAAAATAATTAGATTACTTTACAGAGGGTGACTTTGCTCTGATTGGTCCGTGTTTTTTGTTAATAACTCCTAAATAAATCACCCTGTATATGTATATATATATTGTTTGAACAAAAAACATTTGTTAACATTTTCTTGCACGACTACGTTGTCCATTAAAAAACACACAATTTGAAAACAAAATCGAATTTTTTCGACCACTGGTTTCCGAGATATCTAAAAAAAATATGATTTTGCTCCAACTTTGAGTTTTCATCCCTTCAGAGTGGATGGTTGCCGATAAAAAAAAACACGTGTCAAATATTTTTCGATAGAACTATATCTCGAATAAGTTTCATCAAAATCGGTTTATATCAACTGAATATGTTCCCTTGTAAGTTCGACTGATTTTTGGATCTGTACACTGGAAGGGAAGAAGTAGTAATTTTCAAACGATCGAAATGGTTCTTCACTTCTGTCCGTAAGTGCACCTTCGTAGACAACGCCGGTCAGGATGGGTCAACCGTTGCACGGGGTTTGGAAGCAGCGAGGGTCACGACGATGTTATCGCTCAAACGGAGAGAATGAACGTTACCCTTTGAAGCGCGCGGACGTGTATGTACTCGTTGCAGACAGTACCGAAAGAAGTTACTGGGAACGGTCATGCATCATCCGATTTTTAACCTCCGTGTTCGAGCTATTATGGACACGACGAGAGCTTTCAGGCTCTCATGGTTCCGATTATTATAATTGAGTTTGTTTCAGTCTGTAGAGGACGACGACGACGACGACGAAATGATGCGAACACGCCGCGTTCTTTTATCGTGGAAGACTGGTTTAATGTTAATGTTGACGTTATAACTTCATTTACGCATTCAGCATGGCGCAGGTCAGCCGCAAAGTGGTATTCAGTGGTCAGACACTGAGAATAACGCAGCACATCTTCCCGATGAATGTTTCTTTGTGTTGGTATTGTTATTATTATGTATGGGCTATAATGCCAGAAATAGAGGCTATGTGGAAATGCATTTATGTATGGAAACAATCGGCAAGTAGCTTCGTGGCATGTTCCGTGACTAGCGTTGGCTATATTGAACATTGGGCGGTCGTTGTTGACGATTTTAATTGGCATTCCTGAGGGAAAGACAATGCTTTCGTCAGTAGAGGTTACAATCTAGTTCTGGTAGAAAGTATTTCATTTAATCTTTTCCCTTGTAACCTGCGTATACAGGGTGTTCGACTACAGGTGGGAGAAAATTTACTGAGTGGTTCTTAACGATGATATAAGACGAAAATGAAGAATAAAAAAATTGCGATTTCGGCTTCGTTATTTAGCTATTAACAACGCGACAGTCACGTATCAAGTGACAGATGCATGCATACCTTGGTTCTCATTTGGGGAAAATTATTAATAAACTAGCTGGTTATTGTTGCTCGCTCGCTTCGCGAGAGGGTTAGTAGTACGGATGTTATTTGGTGTGTGACTCTCCACGAGCCACACAAAGAACTTCCCGATTCGTTAGTTGCAGTGTATTATTATCATTATTTGGTGTACGTTTTAAGGAGATTATACGTTCTCAGGGAAGTTCAATAGTTTTCTACTTATCAAAATGTTTGCTGTATGGCGTCGCATTAAACCAACATCGTATGCTCGTTGCTCGCATGCTCCATTAACCATTTTTTTATATTAACTTTCAATTTCATCTGAGTTAATAATTCGTATTAAACTGCTTGTTTTTTTAAAGATTGTAATATAAATGTTTTTGTACTTTCATCGATATTCTTTGAAAATGTATTCTCGGCAGTAGCGATGAATAACTCACTCTTGCATTGGGATAATTTTCGATTATTCTAAGCGGTAACATTAGCATTAGTTGCATAATTAAAAAAGGAAAATAAAAAATAAAATTTTGTTTTAAATAAAAAAAAATTTGTTTAAATTATAAAAAAATAAAAATAAAATACATGTGATTATTATGTTTGTTTCTTCGGTGGAAAATTTCCGTCCTCTCGTATAATTTGCATTGTTGAATGAACTTCTTTCGAAAAAAAACTAAAAAAAACTAAAAAACTACTTGACCAATATGGACCAAAATCTAATCAGCTCTAAGTTACAGCGGAGCACATCGATTGCATCATTCATCATTCTGATCGCATTGTTACTTTTTCAGAAAACGTTAACGAAAAATTTGATACCATAGAAACGGACATACGCACACACACACACACACACACACATACCGACATTTTGATAAAAATAGTCTAAAATGACTCCAAAGACCATGAAACGTGAAGATCTGCTAAAAAATTGATTTTCGATTTTCGGGGTAATTACAGTAACTTCCCTATGCATCGGGAAGTTAATTATTTGATTTTAATTTTTAGTAAAGTTCATTAATTATAAATTTTTCCCAGCAAGGTGAAAATGTTTAACAAGTCGTTGGACAACATTGAACTCTTTGACGTACACATAATGGTATGAGGACGTGAGGTGTATTCCCGTAAACCCCTGTTTTGGCCCAAAATCTAGTTACATTCTGGTTAGATTCTAGTAATGTCACGTGGGTACCCTACGCCCGTAACAATGGCTGCCAAAGGGTATGGCCTTGACAAATGCAAGTCACAGCGTTATGCGAAGGAAGTTGACAGCCATTTTGACGATATTGACCGCTGCTAGAGAGCTTTCCAAAAAGCTGTATGCAACCTTCCTCTTTCAAAATAGCCCTCGCTCAGTTTTAAATATAATGGTATGAGGACGTGAGGTGTGTTCCCGTAAACCCCTGTTTTGGCCCAAAATCTAGTTAGATTCTGGTTAGGTTCTAGTAATGTCACGTGGGTACCCTACGCCCTTAAGAGGTTAGGGTACCCACGTGACCATGGTATTTTTCATTGTGACCAACCCCCGCGTGAAAAACCAATTTGGCAACAGTGATGAACATATATTTGTATCAATCTAACGCTTCAAATTCGCTATAATTACAGGTTTTCTTCTTTTAATCATTATCTTTATTGCTATTAATGGATCCGAGTGACTTCATGCCCTTTACACTTTTGTTGTTAAGAAACTACGCTGATAATTCTCCTGACTAAGCGCCATCTCGTCCAAAAAGCTGAACTAAAATTGCTTCTACTTGCCCTTCATTGCCCTTCATGAACGGAATCTGCGGAACAATTGAATGCGATCACGGGAACACACCTCAAGTCCTCATACGATTATACAGGATCATCCGTTTTTAAACGGACAAACGTAAACCAGCTATAAAGAACCCCAAATGGAACAAATTTTACCCCTGCCACTTTTTTTGTTTCGGCCTTGATTTCTAGAAAATTGCAAAAAACCATAATTTTTTTAGTTCACATAAACTTGAATATCTCGGGACTCCAGTGATGAATCTTGATGATTTTTTCTTTGTTGTGTTGAAAATAAACAGGAGCATCTTTTTTTTGTTCCCAAAATTTTTTTGCTTCCAAGAATATAGAATATATTCCAAGAAAATATCATCCATTGAAGTCACGCATCCTGGAACCGTTCAGATAGCTACAGTCCGATCCAGAAAAAACCAAGATTCGAAGGTCATACAAAAAAAGTTTGGGAACAAAAAAAAGATGCTCCTGTTTATTTTCAACACAACAAAGAAAAAATCATCAAGATTCATCACTGGAGTCCCGAGATATTCAAGTTTATGTGAACTAAAAAAATTATGGTTTTTTGCAATTTTCTAGAAATCAAGGCCGAAACAAAAAAAGTGGCAGGGGTAAAATTTGTTCCATTTGGGGTTCTTTATAGCTGGTTTACGTTTGTCCGTTTAAAAACGGATGACCCTGTATATTAAGCTGAGTTAGGGCTCATTTGAAAGAGGAAGGTTAAATGAAACGCGCGTGGGTCCCTAAATTAGCAGGAAAAATCTTTTTGTGATCGAAAAATACATTAGAATCTCCGGAATTTTTCTTCATTTGTTTTCCCTACTTTGGACAGTCACATTACTAGATATAAACATAATGTAACTAAAGTTAGACCCACGCGCGCTTCATTTAACCTTCCCCTTTAGAATGAGCCCTCATTCAGCTCAAAATATAATAGTATGAGGACGCGAGGTGTGTTCCCGTAAACCCCTGTTTTGGCCCAAAATCTAGTAATATTCTAGTAATGTCACGTGGGTGCCCTACGACCTTAATAGGCTTCTGGCATGTAAAGTGTAAAAAATGGTGTTTTACCGAGCTCTGCCCCAGGTCTGTGAGAGTGTCACTAAATTTCCGGATCCCGGTCACTGTGTTTCCCCCGCGTCGTAGTTTTGTCCTATTTTCAGGTAGGCCGTGGTACGCGGTTCGATTGCCGTAGAGAAAAGTAGGTACACGTTTATTCCAGTCGCATCGATTCCGGGCCCATCAGTGGACCGTATCGCGCATCGTGCGTAATAACGAGTGGATATCGGAGAAGGACGCGTGTACGCACACGGGTGTCGTTGGTTGCGTGTAGTTGGCCGCGTCGCGTGTTCCACGGTTCATTGACCAGCGCGTCTGTTCGCCAGGTACGGTCAGGTCTGGCTGGTCGGTTGAATGCCGGGCCGACCGGGCCGGCCGGCCGGCTGAAAGTCTTCCTCTACCACCGTATGGCTTTTTTCCTTTGTTGCGCGTACTCCGCTCTACACTTTCTGTAAGTACCGACTGCGGTTGGCTGGTGGTCGTCGAATAAACCACAATGTAGCAGCCAGGGGCGGACAAGGCGCGAACCGATCGCTCTCAGCCTCCTGACATTCTTCTAATTTTAGATGGACCAAGCGCGTCCGCGGACCCGGCTCCTTCGATTATTCTTCCGTCGATCCGATCGGACAGCACGCTTTTAGGAACCGGTTCCTCTCGCAGTATTTACTCTGCTACATTTTAGCCCGCGATCGGTAACAGAATAATGCAGCCCGTTCCTTTCGGAGGTTCCTCGTTCTCACGCGGTGGTTGGCTCATTGCTTCGTCTTCTGCCCGCGTAGCCAACCATCCATAAAGATTTCGACACTTGCTGCAATCTTCTGATCATCATCGCAATTTTCATGCGGGCGAGAGTAGCCTAATTTGCGCCGGTGTCTGCGGGGAATCGCCGTGTATCACGCGGGAGAATCATTGTTGTATACCAATGGCATTTCATTATATGTACAGTGGCGGCCGTATACTTACACTTCATATTTTAACTTTAAAAGCTGACTTATTTCTACGGAACTCAAACACTGGTATCAACAATTTATGTCTAAGAGTGTTGGACCCTGATGTACAGGGTGTAAAGAAATGTTTGGTCCTGGCTGCCATAGGCGTATTCTACATCTTCGGATCGGTGAAGATCTGTGAAAAAAAGTTGCCGCAAAATTGTCCTTGACCTCGAATTTCAAGGGCAAATTATTGTGTTATTGCATTGTATTCTATGCATCATGGGGACAAAAAGTGTCAAGGGAATCATGGGTGCGTTGAGTTTTGACCCATGGTTCCCTTGACAATTTTTGTCCCCATGATGGGTGGAATACAATACAATAATACAATAATTTGCCCTTGAAATTCGAGGTCAAGGACAATTTTGCGGCAACTTTTTTTCACAGATCTTCACCGATCCGAAGATGTAGAATACGCCTATGGCAGCCAGGACCAAACATTTCTTTACACCCTGTACAGGATGTTGGACTTCAGGTGGGAGAAAATTTAAGGGGTTGTTCCGTCATGACAATATAAGAAGAACATTTTCTAGTTATTATACAGGGTCTTCAAGCTATTACTAGCCAGCATTTTTTTTTGTAAATAGTTAATATTAGAAAAAAATGATAGAGGACAAAGTAATACTGTTTTTTTATGCGCAACGCAATAACACATGCATTTTCATTTTATTTATATAATTTTGATAGAAATGAAGGTGACCTTCAATTTTTTTAAATGGAATGCTATACATTTTAATCAATATTTTATCAATCTTAATTAGTTTAATTAAAATTAATCAATATTATAATCAATATTTTCCTTCTCATCTAGGAAATTGTTAGGAACAACAAAGCTGTTCCATCGTCATCATTAGACTGCGGATTTTTATGCAAAATAAAAATTGTCCTCGTTAATTACAAAATCCGGGAGTCGTATAAAAAATCTGTGTATTTTTAACACAATTTTAGTAACTTGATATCTACATATGGACCTTATTAAACTATCTTAATATTTTTTCTCTTTTCATTTACATCCACCCATTTTTATCATAAATGCATAAAATCCGCAGTCTAGTAATCATTATAATTAATTATTAGAATTATTATTATTATTATTATTAGAATTATTTGGCTATGAATCTTGCTTTGGTTTTGATTTAGCTATGTATCTCAAACAACTGTTATCATGTTTATTTTGTAATAACTTTGAAGGTAATTGTGAGCTAATGAAACTGTATATTATTAATTAAAATTATGAATTACTGGGTCACAAATGAAGCTGGTGACGTTGGCTTCAAAGAATGTTTAAATTAAGCGGACAGCTTTTGATCGCAGAACTTGGATACTACATCCAGACAGTAAAAATATTTTCTTAACGATAATTGGCTCACACTTCAGTGAGCCTAATTTTTCATAAATATTCTCGAAAGTATACAAGTCTAAATCAAACAATTTAGAAGATCGCGTGATAACGATGTGTAAAGTACATTTTGGGAAGACAATGTTTGAACAATGCAAAAATATATTGAATAAACTTTTATAAATAAAATAGTTTATATCGATCGTATTATTGCTTATATCAATTAATAAATGATTTCGGCGCTACGGTTCGATCATTAGAAAAAACAAAGTAAATTAATCAGTAAGCAATTTTGCTAATAAACAAAAAAATCGACGTTTCGGTGCTGATTTGCACCATTTTCAAGATAATTTTTGAAATTGCGTCTGTAAGAAAAATGAGAAAAAAGAACCTTCAGAAAATAAAGTAAAATACAATTTTCAAAGTAACTATTGTATGTTTAAATGTAAGGGAAACAAATTTGAACACAAAATTTTTCTACTCACTTGCTTAGGTGTGATTAAGTATAATATGATTAAGTATAATAAACTTTTACGTCTGCTTTAATTATGTCTACCTTCCAATGAAAATATGTGGAAAAATAACAGATATATTTGCATGAAAATAAAAAAATATTGTAGTTACAATCGAACCTACTCGACAGTTGTAATTACGATTCGTGGTGACTGATGGTTAGCAATTCTGCGTTCGTGTATTATTTGTGATGCAAAGATGGCAGAACCGTCTCGATCAATTAAAGTCACCGTGAAATAAGGAACGTCGATGAACGTACAACATGAAATATCTATATAAAGGATTTCTATAAATAAAAGATCGGATTCTCTATTTAATAGATCGCCAGAATGGCTAGCTAACGGTTGCTGCCTGATAGGCATCTGACATCTATAAACAGTCTCCTAGAAACTTTATATATATATGTGTCTGCGTGTTCGTGTGTGCGTGTGCACGCGTAATGTGTTGTAATTTGAAAGTTTTATTTTAATTTAACCGTTCGATTCAAGTCGGAATCAAGATGTCGATACAGGGTGAGTTACTTATTTGTAGCACCTAAATGCATTTATGAAGGCGGCTTCATTATTAAGTATTAATATTAAGTATTATATTAAGTATTTTATTAGAAATTCTTTTTTCGTCCCTGTGTCTTGTAATTGGTCCAAACTTTTATTTTGCATGAAGATTCACAGTATAATAATGAGTAACACGCTGTCAAATATATATATATATATATATATATATATATATATATATATATATACATACACACTTATATATTATATATATATATATATATATATATATATATATATATATATATAATATAATATATATACATATATAATATAAATTTTTAACGAATGTATAATTTTTCTTGAATGTCCATTACATTCGAAAATTATAATGTCAATCAAAAGTTATTATATATTATATTACTATATATATATAAATTTTTAACGAATGTATAATTTTTCATGAATGTCCATTACATTCGAAAATGATAATATCAATCAAACGTTATTATATATTATATTATTATATAATAACACCCAAACAAAGCCGTTGTCGCAATTTTTGCAAACGAAAATGTCGCTTCAAATGATCTCAGGAATCTTCCACTTCCGAGTGTTGAAGGAATTTTGAAGCACCTTGTAAAAAACGTTCGTTGTCCAAGGGTTAGGGAATATCCCGTGCAGTATTAGTTTAATAGCTTTTTACGCAGCATTGAATATTCTTTCGAATCGCATGGTCAGATATTATACATGATGAAACGAAAGTTTAAGGGAAACGTCGTATCTCATAACCATAACAAGTGCTAAATTGAAATAGCTCAAGCTAATTGTTTAATGTCCAAATAGATATCAATTGAAGCTAGTAATTTAATTAGATTACTGTTCTATTATTCGAACTCTCGGGGCACTTTGCTCAGATAATCGAGGTTCTACCATAGTAATATTTCGAATACTGTTTCTCCGAACTTTTTCATTTTGTTCTGGTCCCAAATTGTGTTATCCGCAGGATTTAAAAAGTGCAAAACAGGAGAGGATTCTTTGATGCGCCCCTGACACGAACCACTTGAAAAACTAAACGGTGGCTTTGTAGAGAAGATCCCCGGTTCAGGGCTTTGTTGCATGTGCATAATACGCCTGAGCCATAATGTTGACTCGAGCCGCGGATATTTCGATTCTCCCTTTAGGAGATCCTATACTGTTATTACAAGACTGCGGATTTTATGCATTTATGATAATAATGGGCAGGTCTAATTTTTGATAGTCAAATAATTTGAAGATTTTAAATGTACTACTTGATCAATTCCAGCCTGTTAAACATATTCAGCAAGAAATTAAATATTTATTTCAACCCAGCTTGTTGCGATTAAAGTAGAAAGTTTTTATTTTGCATAAAGATTCGCAATCTAGTTATTACTAGATTACAAATTTTATGCATTTATAATAAAAATATACTATTTAAAACAGTTAAAAGATTAAAAGACTTTAAGAGTATTAACCTTTTTCATTCGGAGCTATTTTAACTCGAAAATCAAACTTTTCTTCTGAAGTAATTCTAAATAATTTTCTTCGAAAAAAACTAAAAAACTACTTGACCAATATGGACCAAAATCTAATCAGCTCTAAGTTACAGCGGGGCACATTGATTGCATCATTCATTATTTTGATCGCATTGTTACTTTTTCAGAAAACGTTAACGAAAAATTTAAATTTAATGAAAACACACACACACACACATACAAACATTTTGATAAAAATAGTCTAAAATGACTCCAATGACCATGAAACGTGAAGATCTGCTAAAAAGGCGATTTTCGATTTTCGGGGTAATTACAGTAGCTTCCCTATGAATCGGGAAGTTAATTATAAAGATAAATTTCTGTCAAAAAGTAAGACTTGGTTAGAATCGACCATAGTATTCCCGTTTAATGAGATTGACATTCATGAACTTGAATCCGCAAGAAGTGGAAAGCCATTAACAAATTTTAATTAATGCAGTATTAGATCGAAACAGAAGAGAGTGCGAACTTTAACATCGCCGCTACTTTGAAAGAGTTTTCTTTTGCTACGCAGTCTACTTTAACGCCTAGAAGCGTTCACAAAGTGCTGATACATGCAGCAGAAATTATAAAACATGCGATTTTACCTATTAGTCAGCTTGGAGAGGAATTGTAAGAGGCAAAAAACGAGGAATTTAAATTTATAAGGAAACACAGAAGTAGAAAGGATTCTGCGGAACATACAAACATAAATTTGTTTAATTATTTCTTACTGTCTTCAAATCCAATTATATCTTAGTAAGTTAAATCTCGATCTCAAAGATTTGCAGATGCTAAAATCATCAAAAATTCGATCAAATACAAACTACGTCAATGAATAATAATCTTTTATATTATATTTGTAACCATTAATCATTATATTAATAAACAAGTAGTCAGTAAGGTAAAGATACCAGTAGTTGACCATTTTATAGGAAAACATAAAAAATAAGATTTTTATAAGCTGTACTATTTTATACTACTGTTTATACTATTGTATTTTTATACTATATACTGTACTGTTTATACTATTCTCTATTAACTCACAACATCTACTCTGTTCCTCAATTAAACTTTTTATGGAATTGATTTGTTTTATTTCTTATTTCATTCTTTAATTGTAATTTGTGCTGGTAATTGTTGAAACTCAATGATAGTAAAATGATTCCCAACATTATTGCTTGAACCCTTTTTCTAGTATAAGTACTCAACTACTAACGAATAAAGGAGGTCAATTACTAGATTTTTCATTTTCAAAAGTGGTCAACTTCTGAAGCAATTACTGAATTTTTAAATACATTTCTTAAATTTGTATAAGTAAACTTTTTTTAAATAGTGGCCTTGGTACATAATTTAGAAGACTTAAAGAGTGTCTTCAGGCATCGACTCTCGCTATTTGATGACAGAGTAAATAGTTACTATTAACTTCTCTTAACTGGTCAACTACTAGTACCTTTACCTTAGTGTAAATTACGTTTTATTTACTTTACTCAAATATTTGAGAGTAATTTTTACACAAAATGTTAACTTTTTCCTCGCACAATAATTAATTCGCGCTAGAACTGACTTCTAGACCACTGTGTGTCGTGGCAAAGACGGGGAATTTCAAACGTGAAAAACGATCATTTCAGTTGCAACAACCTAATAATATTCTTACATTCCGTCATTTCGATAATATTGCTCGTTGAGAAATAATAATGTCTTGGTGAAAAAAAACTGATCATCATTGTAAGGCCGTCACATTCAGAAACCGCAGTGCGAAAATTCAACACCGGCCGAGGCAAAAAACAAATACCAAATGTAATGCCGCCCTATACAGTAGTTGTAATTTGTGATTGCTCGAATGATTTACAATACATGTTGTTTTCGCAACCGCAACTTGTTCGCGGTTTTACCGCGGAGATTTCTAATTTGTTCTGCATGGATGTTTACTCGCCGTTTAGTTCTCCTTCAATGATTCGAGAACAACGGCACCTGCAATGCTTCGCTGCAAGATATCATCCGTCGATTCATTCAGAACAAACTCCAACTAAACGGTTTGCATTACGGGTTTTCATTTCAAATATCTAACCTACGGTGGATCCAAAATATATTTAAACACTACAGTGCCCAATATTTCTACACACCCACTTGATTTTTTGGTGGAATCTTATAGTTACGTCGTAGTAATAAGAATTTGATGCACGATAGCATTTTAGGATTAATAAAAGGAACCATTTATATGATTATATTCATAGATATCACACGCCTATATTATTGCGATGACAAAACCGTGTACTTATAATTATATACCAACGTGGTCGCTAATGACCTAGACGTTAATGCGACCTTTATATGTTTGTAAATAAGTGACTGTTTATAAATAAACAATATAAAAAAAAATTTAACGCATACAACTACGACAACGTCAACATCGACACGGCAAGCTAATATAAGCGTGGTAAAATGTGGAATTACTTGAGAATAATTGCAATACATAAAACTAGCTGGTTATTGTTGCTCGCTCGCTTCGCGAGCTTCGCGAGTGGGGGTGTTGTAGCTCGCTTTGTGAGTTCGCGAGAGGGTTAGTAGTACGGATGTTATTTGGTGTGTGACTCTCCACGAGCCACACAAAGAACTTCCCGATTCGTTAGTTGCAGTATATTATTATCATTATTTAGTGTACGTTTTAAGAAGATTATACGTTTTCAGGGAAGTTCAATAGTTTTCTACTTATCAAAATGTTTGCTGTATGGCGTCGCATTAAACCAACATCGTATGCTCGTTGCTCGCATGCTCCATTAACCATTTTTTGATATTAACTTCCAATTTCATCTCAGTTAATAATTCGTATTGAACTGCTTGTTTTTTTAAAGATTGTAATATAAATGTTTTTGTACTTTCACCGATATTCTTTGAAAATGTATTCTCGGCAGTAGCGATGAATAACTCACTCTTGCATTGGGATAATTTTCGATTATTCTAAGCGGTAATATTAGCATTAGTTGCATAATTAAAAAAGTAAAATAAAAAAAAATTTTTTTTTAAATAAAAAAAAATTTGTTTAAATTATAAAAAAATAAAAATAAAATATATGTAATTATTATGTTTGTTTCTTCGGTGGAAAATTTCCGTCCTCTCGTATAAATTGCATTGTTGAATCAACTTCTTTCGAAAAAAACTAAAAAACTACTTGACCAATATGGACCAAAATTTAATCAGCTCTAAGTTCCAGCGGGGCGCATCGATTGCATCATTCATTATTCTGATCGCATTGTTATTTTTTCAGAAAACGTTAACGAAAAATTTGATACCATACAAACGGACATACGCACACACACACACACACACACACACACACATACAAACATTTTGATAAAAATAGTCTAAAATGACTCCAATGACCATGAAACGTGAAGATCTGCTAAAAAATCGATTTTCGATTTTCGGGGTAATTACAATAACTTCCCTATGAATCGGGAAGTTAATTATGTTTCATTAAGCAATTGGTACGGTATACACGAAAAATATTGCTTTATATTAATTTTTTAAGTTTAAGACCGTTTATTAGACAGCAGATTTATATCTTTCTGCCGTAAATTGTCTACGAGTTAAATGACAAAGCAATGTTTCTCATAATGATTTGTCTGGACAGATAAGGTGTCCAAACAAATTAAAAGTTTTGATATAACGTCAATTTTTATTCTGAAATCGACGAAACCAGAGTACGAGAATCCGAGATAATCTAGGAATCATTAAAGAAAATGTGGAACGTGGGTAATTAGTCGCCCATATTGTCCAACGAGGATTGAAAACATAAAATGCACAACGTTCTCATAATATTCGCGAAATGCATACACATACATGCAGCCGAAATGTTCTTGAACGGATTACACAGTACCTACTCAATGTCTTCGTCGCAGATCAAGCATGAAAAATGAAGAAATTCAACGAATCGATTATCACCGGTGGTACAAGATCAGTGATTTTCGTAACCGACAGGTTCGACAGCTTTTCATGTGCTGATTTGCTACGTTTTTATTACAGCTTGTCAGAAACGCTTAAGCCCCTTTCTTCTCGGCCGCATTCAAGAGAACGCATTAATGACGCGGTGCGTAACGTGCACCCGAACATTATGCATATTCCGCACTTTGTATCACGCGTTCCAGGAAAGTCGCTTATGCTCGCACCGAACATGTCACGCGAATTATTGTCATTTCGCAAATTTATGTTCATGCTGTCCTCACTCATTAACGCGTTTTTTCGACGGTATACTCGGCTAAAATTGTACTCGGATCGTACCGTAATTTTACGTAACTTTGTACGATGCAAAATATAAGTTTATAATTTTACATTTCCGTCTGATTAATAGACTACGGATTTTTATGCGTTCATGCAGAAATTTTGGCTGGGTGAGATATGAAACAGTGAAATTAGAGAAACCCAAGAATATTGTTATGGTCAGATTGCGAATCTTTATGCATTTACAGGAAAATTGAGAAATTAGATGGAATTTGAAATTTTATTGAAAAATTTTCAAAATTGAACGTGTCAATATATAATATAATTGATTAATAAAACCGAATTCTTTAAAATTTAACACGTTTTTCGACGGTATACTCGGCTAAAATTGCGCACGGATCGTAACATAATTTTACGTAACTTTGTACGATGTAAAATATAAGTTTATAATTTTACATTTCTGTCTGATTAATAAACTGCGGATTTTTATACGTTCACGAAGAAATTTTGGCTGGGTGAAATATAAAACAGTGAAATTAGAAAAACTCAAGAATATTGTTATGGTCAGATTGCGAATCTTTATGCATTTACAGGAAAATTGAGAAATTAGATAGAATTTGAAATTTTATTGATAAATTTTCAAAATTGAACGTGTCAATATATAATATAATTGATTAATAAAACCGAATTCTTTAAAATTTAACACGTTTTTTCGACGGTATACTCGGCTGAAATTGCGCACGGATCATACCATAATTTTACGTAACTTTGTACGATGCAAAATATAAGTTTATAATCTTACATTTCTGTCTGATTAAAGACTGCGGATTTTTATGCGGTCATGCAGAAATTTTAGCTGGGTGAGATATGAAACAGTGAAATTAGAGAAACCCAAGAATATTGTTATGGTCAGATTGCAAATCTTTATGCATTTACAGGAAAATTGAATACATGAAATTTGAAATTTTACTGAAAAATTTTCAAAATTGAACGTGTCAATATATAATTATTCTTCAAAATTTAACACGTTTTTCGACGGTATACTCGGCTAAAATTGCGCACGGATCGTAACATAATTTTACGTAACTTTGTACGATGTAAAATATAAGTTTATAATTTTACATTTCTGTCTGATTAATAAACTGCGGATTTTTATACGTTCACGAAGAAATTTTGGCTGGGTGAAATATAAAACAGTGAAATTAGAAAAACTCAAGAATATTGTTATGGTCAGATTGCGAATCTTTATGCATTTACAGGAAAATTGAGAAATTAGATAGAATTTGAAATTTTATTGATAAATTTTCAAAATTGAACGTGTCAATATATAATATAATTGATTAATAAAACCGAATTCTTTAAAATTTAACACGTTTTTTCGACGGTATACTCGGCTGAAATTGCGCACGGATCATACCATAATTTTACGTAACTTTGTACGATGCAAAATATAAGTTTATAATCTTACATTTCTGTCTGATTAAAGACTGCGGATTTTTATGCGGTCATGCAGAAATTTTAGCTGGGTGAGATATGAAACAGTGAAATTAGAGAAACCCAAGAATATTGTTATGGTCAGATTGCAAATCTTTATGCATTTACAGGAAAATTGAATACATGAAATTTGAAATTTTACTGAAAAATTTTCAAAATTGAACGTGTCAATATATAATTATTCTTCAAAATTTAACACGTTTTTCGACGGTATACTCGGCTAAAATTGCGCACGGATCGTAACATAATTTTACGTAACTTTGTACGATGTAAAATATAAGTTTATAATTTTACATTTCTGTCTGATTAATAAACTGCGGATTTTTATACGTTCACGAAGAAATTTTGGCTGGGTGAAATATAAAACAGTGAAATTAGAAAAACTCAAGAATATTGTTATGGTCAGATTGCGAATCTTTATGCATTTACAGGAAAATTGAGAAATTAGATAGAATTTGAAATTTTATTGATAAATTTTCAAAATTGAACGTGTCAATATATAATATAATTGATTAATAAAACCGAATTCTTTAAAATTTAACACGTTTTTTCGACGGTATACTCGGCTGAAATTGCGCACGGATCATACCATAATTTTACGTAACTTTGTACGATGCAAAATATAAGTTTATAATCTTACATTTCTGTCTGATTAAAGACTGCGGATTTTTATGCGGTCATGCAGAAATTTTAGCTGGGTGAGATATGAAACAGTGAAATTAGAGAAACCCAAGAATATTGTTATGGTCAGATTGCAAATCTTTATGCATTTACAGGAAAATTGAATACATGAAATTTGAAATTTTACTGAAAAATTTTCAAAATTGAACGTGTCAATATATAATTATTCTTCAAAATTTAACACGTTTTTCGACGGTATACTCGGCTAAAATTGCGCACGGATCGTAACATAATTTTACGTAACTTTGTACGATGCAAAATATAAGTTTATAATTTTACATTTCCGTCTGATTCATAAACTGCGGATTTTTATGCGTTCATGCAGAAATTTTGGCTGGGTGAGATATGAAACAGTGAAATTAGAGAAACCCAAGAATATTGTTATGGTTAGATAGCGAATCTTTATGCATTTACAGGAAAATTGAATACATGGAATTTGAAATTTTATTGAAAAATTTTCAAACTTGAACGTGTCAATATATAATATAATTGATTAATAAAACCGAATTCTTTAAAATTTAACCATTGAATTTTATTTTCAAATCGAGCACGAATGTATGCAATCATCTGATATTTAAGGGTATGACCAGAAAAAATGAGAGGTCGCAAAATTAGGACTTGCCTGCTGCTTACCGTGCACCAGACCTGGTTAAAAAATATTTCACCTAAGAAATACAAATATCTGCAAATACTATTTCTCACAACTGTTACATACGTTTCATTTGAGACTAATTCTAAATTACTGTTTCAAATATTGAACTTGTTGATGGATTATTTGTTGCGAATTGATTCTCTGTGTTAACCATGTTGTCTGATTTACGACATGTGAGCTTATGTTCCTCAATATCAGCGTGAGAAAGAGAAATAGGTCTCGATAATGCACTTGTTGATGGTGCAGCAAGATGTTCCGATTGTTCGGCATTTTGTTTATCAAAATTTAAAGCATTGGCAATTAATAATTGTTTGTTAGCACGAAATTTTCACACACGTTCTGTTGGAATTTTTGTAATTCGTTCTGCATCTGTTTTTGGCATTATTATTTGCATATATCTTTTTATATTATTTAATTAAATGCGAATGAAATTACACGCGTTGGTTAGGTACACACTGTGACGCACCATAAAATGACAGTAAAGCTTTTGCTTTCATGCTCTCTCTTTCTCTTAGTTAAACTACGAACCGCACGACAGTCAGCGCGCTAGCTACTTCCGTTTCGCATTTCCGTTTCATCGCCAGATCGGTTTTACACCTACCACGCCAAAGGAAGTTTCACTTGAAAAATTATCGTCTTTTTAAGAGTGCCCGAATATTAGTGGAAGCACTGTATGTAATACAGTTGTGAGAAATAGTATTTGCATACAAACAGTACATCTTTCATAAAATTCATGTTTAATCTTATATAACAAGCGAGAAAAATAAATTTATTGTCCAGTTAAAAACATATTTTTAAATCACAGTTATTATTATAAAGTTACATTTTGTTACAGACGCAAAAATTTCTCTTGAGAATGATCCTCATGAGGATCGAAACGTTGACGTTTTAATTTGCAAAATTGTTATTAAATAAGTTTTCATTATTGGTCGAACCTGTGCGCCGAAATCATTATACATCTATTATATAATAGTATTTGCAAATATTTGTATTTCTTACTTGAAATACTTTTTACCCAGGCCTGCCGTGCACGATGTTTTTTTCAATAGCTTTTTGAGCGACGAAATCCTCAGAAGACAGTGCCTGCCACGTGCCTGTGACGCGGCAACGAAACTCGAAGCGTAACGAACCGGTGCATTATCATTCCAGCGACATGCGTTTCGAGAGGAAGGATACGCGCGCGTAGGAATTCTCAAAAATCGTGGCCGCGGTCTTGTTCCCCATCTGTACACGGCCGCTTTGTAACCACCTAAGTAAGGAACGCAACGACGTGCACACGGGTAAGGACAAATGCACGCACGCCCACGAAGTACCAGCCACTCGGTTCTAAATCACCGGCAAAACCTGGCATTGTTAACTTCTGACGTTTCCACCGGTCGCAATGCATCAGCCCGGGAAGATATCCGTTTACGCGAAACTGTGGAACGAACTCGAACCCGAGCGAACTGAACCTAACCGCCTTTCCAGAGATATTTTCTGGCCGTGCTTGGCCAGAGCAAACCCCGTCGCGCATGGATTTAATACTGCACACTAGATTCACAATTTACCGAAGGGACTATTCCACATTAATTTATAAACACACAAAGAATGCGTTTTTGAAGTGAAACTACTTTGCTGAGGGTAACAATTTTCTGATGTAGCGGAAGTTGATGCGACGGAAGTCGAATGTCGAGTGGCGCGAAAATTTAAAGTGAGAATGAACGGAGAAAAATAATTTCTTACCCCGACGAAAGTCGAACCCCGGTCTACCGATTGGTAGACGTCATTCTATTTAACGCCATCTGTTCCGTCGCACAGGAACAAAATACGAGGTTTTCCTTTGGAGAGCATTTATGGTGCGTTCGTGACTAAGAATCTTCTTTGAGAATTAAGCAAACAAGAGTCATTCGGCGACCAGTCGAGGCATCTGCTTAATGTTTAGCTTTTTATATACCTCTTTAAGGACAGCGTGCCATAAATCTAGTCCCTCCGAAGGATCACCCTTGACCGTTAACTGCACCGTGTTAAATTACCGAGACGCGTCGATGACAGATTCGGGGATCGCCCCACTCCTCCTTCCAAGGGCCTCATTCAGTGCTACAGGAAGGAGGTCCTAACAGCCAAAAGTGTACTGATTGGAAAATGCACCATCAGACGCCATTTATAACTTTGCGAACTGTTGCGGAGTCAGACTGTTGCTCGGTTTTCATATTTGCTGCTTATTTATTGGCGTAATTCACTGTAACTGTTCAATGTAATTATTATATATTACATTACCAATTTATTTTCTCTGAAAATAAATTCATAACCATCAATAGCTAGCGAAGAATACGATTACACTAATATGCAAGGTTGATTATGTGTGAGTTAGGTATGCATGTGATCATACACTGCTTGTATCCCTACTCTTTAGTCTCTACTGTGCTGCCACCATACTGTTAGGATACTAAATTAATGTCCACTTTTTTATATGGGAGTCGACACCCCCTGAATGGAACTGAATGACCGAACACCACACTGAGCTCCTTCGGTGCGAAGTGAGTCAGTGGAGTGGGAACACGTCGTGGAGTAGGGATCGCTGCCGCGCGGAGTGGGGATCGCTGAACGCGATGAGGTACTACCGAGCGTCGAGCGGCGAGGTATGACGGTTAATATGTAAATATATTTTTACTCTAGACGCACAGTTTTTTTAAAAATTTGTTTTTTAATATTGATTTGTCATCCAGTTCTGAGATATGTTTAAAGTTTCAAGTCTGTAGCTCATCGGGAAGTGGTTTAAAATCCAATTACAAGATTTGACGCATACAACAACATCGACACGGCAAGCTAATATAAGCGTGGTAATGATAAGGAGGGAAAGAGAGACAGAGAGCGGAGATAGAGTATTGACAGAAATATATCTCAACAAAATCTAATATATATGTATATATAATATATCTCAACTTATTTCGAAATTTCAGCAGTTAATCATTAATCAATTATCCGATCGACGATTATAATTGAAAAGCGTGTAATCATTAACCGCAATTAACGACTAAAGTAGGAGTTTAATTGTTAATTACGATTAATGATTGAACTGTAACTCAGAACATCAAAATTGTCATTTAATTACTCAAAATGACTAGTGAATTAATTAAATAAATAGCTGCGGTATTACCAATAACATAAAAATTAATATGTCTAAAAGGAGGGGGTTATATGTTTCACACAATTGATAAATAAAGCAATGGTCTCAAATATCCTCAAGTATGTAGTTACAAAAATGACCCACCGTTCTAGGACTAATACAAACAGCAAAATTGTACTCGTTACGACCCAAGTAAGTAGTACAACAGTTTCACAATGAATCACTTTTATTTCGTAAGCGAACACTGCCCTTTAAAGTTGTCGTTCTCGCAACAGTGCACTCTAATCCTTACAATTGGCGATTAGACAAAGAGAACCCAATGGACACGATGTTTTCCAAACGTAAACCGCTCCAGTAAGCTTCAGCAATTTCATAGTTAGCGTTTTGCGAGGAACATCCTTTTACGGACCAGCAAAAAGCGGCGAGAACGGTCAGAAGACGTTGCGAGGAAAGACCGTGGTCACTTTTCCATGATTTTGCTGCCGGTGAAAAAACGCAAGCGGGGCACTTAGTGCGCTTAGAAACCGGAATCGGTTTCTGTAATTTTCAGCGTGCCAGAACAGACAGCGATGATCAATCTTACGGTGATTCGACGCAGCTGGCTCGTAAAGAACAGCAGTCGGATGTCCTTCGGTAGAAAATGGAAGTAAAGGGAATCGATTTCATCGAACGATTACGGCCAGCTATTCTTTCTTGCAATCTATCAATGAATTTGAAAGAAAAACACGAAAATTGCCAACTCAGCACAGCAATAATTTAAGACGTTAACAAGACATTATGACAAAAATGGGCTATTCTTTTTCTTCTGGGATCAACCATTTTGCACGCTTTTTTATACAATTCTGTAGATTTTTATGAGAACACTCAGAAACAGCAAGTTTTAAAGCACGAATTTGATTCGTTCAAAAGTTATATGCGTTTACATAAGTATAATTACATTAATTATTCTTATTAATTATAAATATAATTACAGGCAGTGTACAAAAAAATGCAAAATTTTGATTCCAGAAAGAGAAATTCAACTAAAAAATGAATAGATCAAGTACTGTTGACTTACTTTTAGCTTGTTAAAATTATTAATGTGTAAATCTCTATGTAGTTCCTGTATCTTACAATTGTACATAACAATCCGCAGTTATTACTGGAATGCGAATTTTATGCACAATTCTATGCAGACGTCACAACATTTCAAGAATGATGTTATATTACTATAGATTTATTAAAAAATCACTATGAGGAGAAATACATTGTCAGTCAGCTTGTAAGCAATTCCAGAAAGCGAAATTCAACTACAAAATGAATAAATCAAATACTGTTGACTTATTTTTAGCTTGTTAAAATTATTAATGTGTAAATCTCTATGTAGTTCCTGTATCTCACAATTGTACATAACAATCCGCAGTTATTACTGGAATGCGAATTTTATGCACAATTCTATGCAGACGTCACAACATTTCAAGAATGATGTTATATTACTATAGATTTATTAAAAAATCATTATGAGGAGAAATGCATTGTCAGTCAGCTTGTAGGCAATTCGCGACATAAAGTTACAAACTAAATCATTTTCTTGTTACGAATGTCGTTCGTAAAAGGATGACTACAAAAATAAAATGTTTAATTAGTAGACTGCAGATATTTATGCAACAGAAAAGTATTTTGCAACGATTGTGGGCAGCAGGAGTTGAATAAAAATTCACGTCATCGCTTAATCGATTGTTTACATTGAAAACATCATAACTGGACTGCGGATATTTATGCAAAATGAAAATTGTCTGTATCGATTGCAAAAAAATATATTTCATTAAGGTTAAACTAATTTAACCCAAATTTATTCATTGTCATATAATTCAGTGTAATAAAGCATGTAGACTTTTTTATTCGATGAAAAAACGCTTAAAAACCTCTTCGTAATGGTAAAAACACAGAAAAAAATCAATCTGGATCAGAAAGAAGCTTAAAGAGGTTAGGCTAAATAAAGTTAAGCGAAATCAGTGGAAATCAACTACTTTGAGGACTATTTTCACCTCTTCAGTATCTGTTCACCTCTATCGTTGTATATTCTCGTGTATATCGGTGTGAACCACTACTAGTCCAATTACAAAACTTCTTTATTTTTCATTATTTTTTTATGGGACTTTCATCAACTCATTCCTGGCATTTTTCTGATTGAAATGACACTAAAAAAGATCTAATTTAAACATGATTTAATGCTTTAATTGACGGTATGCGGTGCGTCTTCTACTGCGCTGTGTCACAGAAATAGTAGAACCACAGGATCTAAGCAACAGCGTGGACCCAAAAGTTTTTCTTAGATGAAGGATTTACTGTATTGATACTACAGCTATAATACTAGCATCCTTGCATGCCGGGAAAGCAAATTATAGTGGGAATCGTCAATTCTCCATTTCTTTCATAGAATAAAATTATGACAATAATCTCGGTAATAATGTAGATGACCCAAGGATTGGTGCAGTTAAGAGGTCTCGGTTTACATGAACTTGTCGATATTTCTTTGTTGATCATTTTTAGCGAAGCAACTCTTGTATGAATACAGAGGGAGGGAAAAGCAGCAGTGGTACGAGAAAGAGAGAGAGAGAGACAGGGAGGGAGAGAGGGGAAAGAGAGAGATAGAGATAGCAGCAAGTCAGTGATGCGAGAAGGTAATGATCCTTTGCGAGAGAGGCCATCGTGGTCGCCGACTCCTCTAATGACTTGGGACTGATAGATAGCTCCGCGACGATCGACAACTTTGGCTCGGTATCGCGGACCTTGAATAATAAGTTATATAAATTACACGCTCACCCTGCCTGTCGGTTTGAACGATGCGCGTTCGGATAATGGCGAAACCTGCAGAACACTGTTGACTCCCTAAAACCTATCAACTGATATCTATAATTTTAGTTTAACCCATCACACTCGAAGCTATTACAAAAATCTACAAATCTCGTTATTAGACTGCGGATCTTTAATCTTTATGCAAAATAAAAACTGTCTGCATCCATTGCAAGAAATAGAAACGAAATTGAATGTTATTTCTTCCTTTGATAATTTTAATAGAGGAGAAATCATATTTTGACATCTTCAATTTTCAACGTTCTTTTGACAATTTTGAATTTCATATTTTCAATTTCACTATGGTTGGAGAAAAAATTTTTACTTTTACTTCAAGACTTTATTTAACATGGTTCGGATTGTCCGATTTGGGTCGCATATGCACCGTTTTGTTCAATTATTTGTTGCTATTTTTAAGGTAACTTCATAATGCCCCTCTCATGGATGCCCTGGTCCCTATTGGTGAAAAATTCGACCAAGAAATTTTCACATATTTTTTTCGACGCGCCAAAAATCGTTCTGGTAATCGTCATTTTAGTAAAAAAAGAACCTATTTTCAAAATTTCATCGAATTCTGATTTTTGCCATAAACGGAAGAACAGCCAAAAATGGACAATACATTATAACAAATATTGAAGTTTGTATGTGTTGGAATTTGAATACTTGGCGGAAGTCCATAATGATTCTGCATGTTGGCAATATCGAAAACGTGAATGCTTGGTCGAGTTGGTAGTAGCGGTGTGCATGAGAAAGTTTGAGTGAATGTTTGCTAATATCGAGAGAGAAAGGTTGTGTGTTCCATGTGCTTAAAATTATACTGTTGTAAAGCGAAATCCGTCGTAATCGATTGTACACATTGAAGTCAAACGAAAAGTTTTGTTGCCGGGTGAAAGTAAAAAATTCGTGTAGCCCAAATATAGATATATTTTCTGTTCCTTTTTCTAAGAAACAACGGATCATATTGGTTATAAAATAGCCCACGCTGTCCAACAGTATGGAAACTATTTAAACCTCATGGTGGCAGATATGTAAAGTAGTTACATGAGTAAGCAGTTACATATCTGCCACCATGAGGTTTAAATAGTTTCCATACAAACTTCAATACTTGTTATAATGTATTGTCCATTTTTTACACAACATGCGCAATAATGATTCTTTGAAAAAGATCCACATCGGGATCGAAACGTTAGAAACAAGTATTAATTGCACATTTGTTGTATTTGTTCTAGAAATGATCGAACCTGGCGCTGATAACATTTAAAACTTTAGTTACTGTAAATAGCTGATCATTTAATCTGTTGCCTGGTAGAAGTTAGCCCCCCACTTGTGGAATTAAACAATTTCAACAGTTGTGCTGAATTGTGCTATACTGTGCTCGAATATTATAACTGTAATATAAACAATAAGATGAAAAATTGAAAAAAATCGATTTTTTGATTAGCCCCCCACTTTTCATTTTTTTCGATTTTCTCAATTGTGCTAAGTTGTGCTAAGATTGTGCTAAAGTATTATTTTAAAAAAAATTATAAATAAAGAAGTTACAGTGAAAAATCGATTTCGACATGTAATTAACGTTAAAGTTAGACACAGTTATCCAATCAGCATATAATCGTATATCTGAGTTGTGCTAGCCTAGCACAACTCAGATATGCAATATTACTATGTTCGGATGACCAGAAAGACCAAAAATGATACAGTACCTTAGCGCGAAGGGCAGCGCATAAGAGTAAAGTGCCCTTTATATCGTTGTGCTGGGGAAATTAAAAGTTGTGCTGACTTGTGCTAGGCTAGCACAACTCAGATATACGATTATATGCTGTTTGGATAACTGTTTCTTACTTTAACGTTAATTACATGTCGAAATCGATTTTTCACTATAACTTCTTTATTTATAATTTTTTTAAATAATACTTTAGCACAATCTTAGCACAACCTAGCACAATTGAGAAAATTGAAAAAAATGAAAAGGGGGGCTACTCAAAAAATCGATTTTTTCAATTTTTCATCTTATTTTTTATATTACAGTTATAATATTCGAGCACAATATAGCACAAACATAGCACAATTCAGCACAACTGTTGAAATTGTTTAATTCCACAAGTGGGGGGCTAACTTCTAGTAGGCTAATTTGTTCGCTAGCAGCGTCACAAATATGTGACATCCACAATCTGATAGTTTGCTTAAAAACAGTCGAATTAATTTTGATGCACTTTGTTGTTTAAAGTCATTATAGAATGTATAATTTTCATAGAACCCGTGACTTTCTTCTGCTAAATTATTTTTATAATTCTAAATTGCGTACGTTGCATTTAATAAAACTTTCGAACAAGGACGGTAAGCAATGAAAAAAATGCTGGTAGCAAACGTGTTAAGCTGGCTGCCAAGGGATTAAAGTTTAGGTGGAACGTTTATAGCCTTGAATCAAACCGAACGCAAGTCTCCGCTACCTAAGGGTGAACACGCTGATTGCCTCACTAATCGTCGATGACCGATGCTCGTTTTCTCGTTACGCTCACGGTGATCATGCATGACCGGTATCAATCATTGCTTCAAATCATTAAAACAAGATGGACATCGACAACTACACAGTTTTGAACGAAATACTTAAAGATGGTCTCATGTACAAAAATACAACTCACAGAAAAGTATCTCATCCAACAATAAGGTTCCATGCAAAAATAAAACAAGGCATTTTTTCAAAACTTTTTTATCTGGGCCCTAAATGAAAATTTAAAAAATATGTTTCGTTATACGTATGTTGAACATTTCATCGAAATCGATTAACATACCCAAGTGCTACAAGTGGTTAACCCAATGACATCATGAGGGAAAATGAAGAATAATGTTCCTGTCATTCTGTTTTATTATACTTATAGAAAATTCCAAACAGTAAAAAACCACTTTGTATTTTTATGATTTGTTCATGTTGTTACGTATACATGTACATATTTTTATACATATTGTTGGCAATAATAACAACAAACAAACTACTTTAAACAGGAATATAGAGCGTATACATGTATAAAATAATAATAAAAAATCATAGTTTTTCGCGACTTTTGATTAGTTTCTTATTAAAATCCACAGAACCGTATTTTTTTCGATGCGTGTCGTTTTTCCTGTGTCAATCGATTTCGATGAAATTTTCAGTATGTGTACAACTAACATGCATCCGCAAAATGCATATTTTAAATTTTCATTTCGGGCTCAACTAAAAAAGGTAGAAATGGTGCCTCTTTTACTTTCTCATGCAATTCTTAGGAATTACAATTTTCTCAAAATCTGTTGTACATATCACTAAGTAAATCAATTCCTCTAATCGCTCAAGAAGAGTTTGACCGTTTGGTTGATCTTAAAAAAGTTACACTGTTTTACAGTGCGTTCAAATACTTTCGTGGTTCACTGTAGCTACGTTACTGTTCAGATATCAGACATTCAGATCGTTTCGAATTACGATATGGTAATTTTTAATGGTTCCTCAGGACCGCCATTAGGGCGTGAAGAAAGTATCCTGGACTTCATATGCAATCGCGAATGTATCGTAAATAACCGTATAAAAAATGAGGGAGGTATAGGCCACGGGATGAGCCATGGAAACGATTAGAATTGTTAGAAGCTTTAAATGTCAAACAGAGAAATTTGATGGTTAGAATTTATGGGGAAACATAGGAGTGGGGGACAATTTTAACGAGCGGCGGTCACTCTCAGAGGCCAGTGCTAGGAACCTTTTGTGAGGAATAAAAGTGATTCCGATGGACCTACGCGAAGCGTTTGCGTGCCGTCTTCCTTTTCGTCGGTGGGCCTCGAGAGAGTATTTGATTTGGGGCCCATAAGAAAGCCGTAAAAACGGAGGAAACGGAGTGCGAAGTGAAGAGAAATCGTTAGGATTCAACGAGCCCCTTGTAATATGCTTTTGAAATTGAATTCGATCATCCGATCTGTCTACTCGCAAACGAATAACAGGCATTTAGTTCGATGTAAATTTTAACACCACAGAAAGTCCGGGGTTAAGCACTTCTCGCTATTTAGGGTCACTAGGGCGAGCAACATTTATTACTAGACAGTGTATCCTCATTGAAAATATAAATTGTCAACCTAAATTGCAACAAATTGGAGTTGAGTAAATTTTGTTTTTTTTCTTAATATGTTTAATAGACTGAAAATAATATAATATCATATAATATAATAATATTATATAATATAATATATATGTATAATATATAATATACAATATAATATATAATATATGATATACAATATAATATATAATATAATATATATGTATAATATATAATATACAATATAATATATAATATATGATATACAATATAATATATAATATATAATATATAATATATAATATATAATATATAATATATAATATATAATATATAATATATAATATATAATATATAATATATAATATATAATATATAATATATAATATATAATATATAATATATAATATATAATATATAATATAATACATATATAATATAATACATATATAATATAATACATATATAATATAATACACATATAATATATAACATATGTAATATAATACATATATAATATAATACATATATAATATAATACATATATAACATAATACATATATAACATAATACATATATAACATAATACATATATAACATAATACATATATAACATAATACATATATAATATAATACATATATAATATAATACATATATAATATAATACATATATAATATGATACATATATGTATAATATAATACATATATAATATGATACATATATAATATAATACATATATAATATATAATATATAATATAATATATAATATAATAATATAATCTTTTATTGCAATATACACTAGTGGAATTAATTCTGGACACATCTAAATTTGTACATTATTTAATATATTTTTAGATATATAATAATTTATATTTTATATTCTAATAATTATTTTATAATTTTAGGGCGTCGTTTATATAACAAAAACCGAAAAAGGACCATTTACACCCATACTTTTATTATACAATAAAAATTACAATTTCAACACTTGAAAACATTTCTAAGGTCCTGATTTCTGAACACAATGCCTGTGAGTGAAACAACGATGAAACTTTTTGTAAAGGCCGTGCAGGCTTTCCTGATTGTTCTTTATAATGAACTCACGCATCCTGTGATTGGATATTTGACATCATGCGACGTTTTGCGTTGCCAGGTGCCAAAACAAAACTAACAGTTTTGATTTTCTTAAATTGAAATTTTAAAACATTCACAAACCGAATCATGTAGAAATATTAAGTGTGAACATTATATGTAGATAACAATAAAAATATTACGGTATTATACAAAGAATATTTTAATTCAAAGTGTCCAGAATTAATTGCACAAGTAATCGTCATAGACAATAGGAATTGTCAATCTCCATCGCAATAAACTGGAATGTAATAGAAATTGATTTTCTTTTTTAATATGTTTAATAGATTGAAAATAATATACTGGAATCTTTTATGTAATAATTAGACTGCGGATCTTTATGCAAAATAAAAACTTTCTACCTGAATTGCAACAAACTGGATTGAAATAAACATTAAATTCCTTGTTGAACATATTTAATAGATCGAAAATAATATAATAGTATATTTAAATTCTTCAAATTTGTTTACTGTCAGAAATTAGACCTACCCATATTTATGCATATTTATGATTTTATGCATTTATATAAAAAATGAGTAGGTGTAATATCAAACAGTAAAAACTAGAATTTTAAAATGCTGTCATGTTATGTTGAACCTATTAAATATATTAAAAAAGAAAATTAACTGTATTGTACTCCAGATTGTTGCATTTCAGGTACAAAATCTTTATTTTGCATAAAGATCCGCTGTCTACATATAAAAATTCTGATCTAAAATGATGCAGAACAAAATTTTCTAATGAAATGGCAGTCATAGAAATTCGTTAAAACTGATCATTCTTTAAACGATAAGACAAAAACTGTTATAAATGTTCACATAGGCCAAGTTGACAATGCAAATGTAGTCTCAACTTGAGATGTGTGTAGAATTTGAAGAAGATCGATGATTTCATTAATTAGATATCACGTCGGTTACTAAAAGTGATATGCTGCTGGAATCATACAATAATAACAAAAAGATAATTGCATAAAAGTTACGATATTTTGAAATACTTGATCGGTAATAGTGCAACCATTTTTTGTCACATCAATTGTTTAAAGTTGACGGTACTGAATGAAAGTACCGCCTCAAGAAAGAAACGGAGTTCTTTTCCGGACGTTTTGAATGGTAATTAGGTTCATTCATCTACATCGCAACAGTAATCGCAGGAATACAGGTTCTCCCCTATCGCATCGGCAGATAGACATTCTGATAAGCCATTGTACTGTTTTTTGCTGCTATTGTAGGCAAATCAGCTACGCGTTGCTTCATCACTGGCTTGCTTCGACTAATTCGCACCTCGGAACGAGATATACCGGTTTTCGCGATCGAAGTGTTCATCGATCAGTCGGCAGAATTGTTCTGAATTCATTAGCAACACGTTAGCGTTTGGCAACTCATTGCTATGGAAAATATACGAACATATTGATAACCATTATCTCGATTAATGTCAGGCTCATGAATAAAATGTTCGAGATACAAATATAGGTTAATCCTTTCCTTCTGGGACCAAAAATGTTCCTAAGATACAGAAACCACGTAGAGATTTATATCTTAACAATTTTAACCAGTTGAAAATAATTCAACCGTATCTGATTTATTAATTTCTGGGTTAAACTTACGCGCTTTAAAATTCATATTTTTGGAATTTTCTCGTCAAAATCTACACGATTGTACAGCAAAGAGTGTAACATGTTCGATCTCACAATCAGAAGGAAAAGAATAGCCCAAACATAATTGATTTGTTGAAGGAAAAATGATGAAAAGTGATTGTAATTGCAAGATTCTACAAGAAAATAACGTAATTAGAACTAAGAATGGATTTACTCAATCATACATAATTGGAACTAAGAATGGATTTACTCAATCGTACATAGGGTAACTGCACCAGTGAATAAACGGGCACCAGTAAATGAACGCTTTTGTATATTTCAACAAATTTGAACCCGCACGGCGTACTAGCGATAAAATTGTGATTAAAGAGTTAAATAAATAGGAGAATATTGTTTAGTAATTTTGTTCATTCATTGGACTATCGTTGTTCAATTACTAGAATGTAGTGTTCATTGACTGGTATTTTTTATATTTCTTATTTAATGTTTAATGAAAAAAATAATAATAATTTCATTTTATTTGTGTTCGTTCATTCTTGACAAACGAAGTATAGGGAGCCATTTGGCATATATGAGATTCCTTTAATTCACACTTTTTTTTTTACATAAAATATCTTCTTGAACAATTTCTTAAATGTTCATTCACTGGTGCAGTTACCCTAATTGGATTATTTTTTGTTATATTATTTTGGTGGTAAATTCTGTGATTAATTACAACAGTCTGACGAAAAGATACTGGTGATAAGTATCACCAGTAATTAAATGCTTATCAAGATTTCTTACGAAAACCGATGCAATTCGAATAAATTGTCGAGATTAATCGTAGGAAAAATGTTTTAATCAGCAAGTTACAGAAGATCCCGTAAGCTCCTATCGCCGAGATTCGAAATTCTTGTACCGAAAATAGTTTCCGTAAGAGACGTGCAGCTTTTCCCACACAAGTTACGCAATCGAAACGGCGCGCAGGTAATTGCCACGAGCGAGCCGCAGAGTACAGGGATCCCCGTCACGATAAATTTTTCCCCGTTGCATTAACATTGAGCGTTATCAACTGGTCACTGACTGTGAATGCTGGCAGAATCGAAAGAACAAGTCTCGCGGAAATCGTCTGGGGGCACGTCGCGCCGCGTAACGACGTTTGGAGTACCGTTCCTAGCCGTTCACCACTCAGTGGTTCACCTATAACCACGGCTGAACGAGCTGAAATACCGCGTGGTGTCCCATGGTGTACCGGCGACGCTAATTAAACTATAAATTCTGATCCGGAAACGACGCCGTTTCGCTCAGTGGCTAACGATTTCGCGGGAAGACACCTTAAAGAGGTGAAAAGAAAACTAACACGAGCCGGGTAGCCTCGCGAGATATCCTGCGAGACGAGTCGCTCGGCGACACAGGACACCGCAGTATATATCAAACTCCGCGACCTTAATCGGCAGCCAGATCTGTTCGCGGAAGACTCCACCGGGTTTAGCGCGATGCGACACAAGCAACATGTCAGCTTGCGTCAGGACTCGTGCGTTACGGAACGCGTCGCGCGTGTAATGATGATGGCTACATAGAAACGGGTGTAATGGAGCACTGCGTTGCTACGATTAGCATGTAATTGCGGGTGGCCAATTCCTGTTTTCAGTCGCGTTTCACACCGCTCGAAATTTCCATGAAGATTCATTTTGCTGTTCGGAAAGTATCATCTTTTTAAGTACCTGTGTATTATTCGTCCAACGAAAGACGGCACAGAGAAACTTATAGGGACCACGTGATATCAGTACTTCGCGCTACATGTCGTCCGCGATTGGACGAGTCGCTCGACGAAAATAATGAATACGTATATTGGTAACGCTGAAACAGAGCGATGTGGTGATGCTGTGCGTCTATGTCGACCATTCTCGTAGAACCTATGTCAGAGGTGGACATTTTTATCTCAATCGAGATAAGACCGTCCCCACCATAACGCCCAGAGAAGGACGAATGAAGCGGTAAGCGAACGAGGCAAGAGGGTGTGGATTAGGTTTTAGGCGCGGAGCGGAATAAGGATGCGTCTTAATAACACGATTGAGAAATGTAGTATGCGAAAGTCGATCTAGACATAATAATGTTTATGTTTGACTGCGGAGCGTGCGAGGATCGAGTGAACGAAGGAAAGAGTATGTATCGAGAGTTGAGGGAGTCTAGACGTGTGAGACGAGAGAGTAATATCAGTGAGAGTAAGAGAGAGAGACTTCGTTTTGTGCGCGAACACGTGTCACGAGCTAATATCGTATTACCGTTATTATATATTTCATTTTAGTAATTATTTCGTCACGTATTGAATAAATACATTTGATTTCTCTGACCATCCATAAGTCAATCCTCTACGATCCAACCACAGAGGGAAGGAAAGAAGATCTGAGGGGTGAGACTATAATGTAAACGCCTATTCTCACATGCTTTCTTGGTCCTAACGCGCTTTTTGCCGAAACGGACAAACATACACACTAACTGCGAGAGCTACCCTTACGGTACGCGCACAGTAGATCCGTTTTCGTCCGATTCGGCCGACATCCGACGCATCTGTCTCTTTTTTCAAGTTGTGCGGAAAAGAGACATCCACTGTGAGCGTACCCTAAGATTGGTGTCCGCAGCCTGGCACCAATCAAGAGCAAGTCTCACAGAATCCCTGCTGCCTACTGTCGAAATCACTGAAATTTCCTGATGGACGATCAGTACATCAGTATTCCTAATCTCCCAACCTTCTTCTACACTCCAAAGGAGTCTAGTGGGTAGAACCCAAGACTAGGGAGAGGAGTCGTCCGTAACTCGCGAGCTAAGTTGCTGAGGCTTCACTTAGAGCAAACCTTCACGAGTACCCTGACAAGCAGTATGGTCCTGCCAATCTTCAGTCAACAATTCAACGATTGTTTTAACCATCCAAACTCATGAGCATTTTCGAATGACCGAATGCGTGGAACAAAGGATACGCATTAAGGGGCTAGATTTGGTTCCAGGATTGCAAGGGTGCAGAAGACAAGAACAGGCGTGGTGCTCCCCATTAGGGCATTCTCCGGGAGTGATGCGTAAAGTAGGTCCCCGGAGGTCTATTAATGGGCAATGCGTGATAGAGGGGCAGCCCATTGGATATCCCGGGAGGTGGATGTTTTAAACTTTACCACTTTCGTTAGCAAAAAAAAAAGATTGCAAGGGTGCGAGATGCGCCTTCTCACTTCCCGATAATGCAAAGACTGCAGTTGCCCTCAAAAGTCAAATTTTTGCTCTTACAAGCCGCAATTTGCATTACCTGGCAGCATGTAGCCGTTGCAGCTTTATGAAAATAGCTACATGCGCAGTATTATGCTTCCAAGTAATGCAAATTACGATTTGTAAACGTAAAATGGGACTTTTATGGGGGTAGACTCGGTTCTAGGATTTTAAAGGTGCAGTATGTGCCTTCTCATTTCTCGATAATGCAAAGACTGCAGTTGTCCTCAAAAGTCAAATTGCATTATTTGGCAGCATGTAGTCGTCGCAGCTTTATGAAAATAGCTACATGCGCAGTATTATGCATCCAAGTAATGCAAATTACGATTTGTAAACGTAAAAATGGGACTTTTATGGGGGTGGAGTCAGTTCTAGGATTTTAAAGGTGCAGTATGTGCCTTCTCATTTCTCGATAATGCAAAGACTGCAGTTGCCCTCAAAAGTCAAATTTTTGCTCTTACAAGCCGCAATTTGCATTATTTGGCAGCATGTAGTCGTCGCAGCTTTATGAAAATAGCTACATGCGCAGTATTATGCTTCCAAGTAATGCAAATTACGATTTGTAAACGTAAAATGGGACTTTTATGGGGGTAGACTCAGTTCTAGGATTTTAAAGGTGCAGTATGTGCCTTCTCATTTCTCGATAATTCAAAAATGAGGTTTACAAGGTGTAATTTGAATTATTCGAAAATAGCTACACATGCAGCTGTATGCTTCCGAGTAATGCAAATTACTATAATAAATTGAATGATATCACCGCTAGGTTTGATCATTCATAGAAAACAACAAATGTGCAATTAATTAAACATGTATCTAACGTTTCAATCCCTGTGTGTATCTTTTTCAAAGAGACATTTTTGCGTCTGAAAAATATAAAGAGAAAATACAAAAATATATTTTTTTTAATAATATAATAACCATTATTGAACAACCATGTAATTCCAAAAAAAGAGAAAATCAAAATCAAACACATACTTGCTTCCACCCAGGGATCGAAACGTTAGATACATGTTTAATTAATTGCACATTTGTTGTTTTCTATGAATGATCAAACCTAGCGGCGATATCATTCAATTTATTATATTAATAATTTTCGATCGAGAAGAATTCACCTTTTTTAAATACAAATTACGCCTTGTAAACGGAAAAATAGGACTTCTGAAGACGATCGCGGTCTAGGTTGATGTTTTATCTAGTGCTTTTGACTACTGACAAACCCATATTTGTATCATCGAGGAATGAAAACGTGTATACCGCACCCTTGCAATCCTGGAAACGAGACTATCTCCTTAAATATTGCCATAAACTTTGGCAAGTGAACATTATTCTTGTTTTAGAACGATTGGTATACTATGCAATGTTTACGGCAGTGAATCTTCAAGTGGTCCATGCAAATATGATATCGGCGCTACACGTTCGATCAACAAAAATAATTTGGAAATACGTTATACTTTCTACAATTTAAAAGAAACAATTTTCTGTTACTTATCTTGGCTGTTTGAATGTTCGTGTTAGACCAATTTTTCAAACTCTCCATGACATCCAAACCATACATCTCTGACATTGACGCGTAAAAGCTATGGTTGTTTGTGGAAGTTTCGCCATCCATGATAATAATTTTTGGTTCACGATCGTAAATTATTTTCAAGTGGTCCACTTAGAAAGTGGTTTAGAGGCTTTTCAAAATGGCTGTACTGCGAAGTGATTTTTGTCTGCCCACGCTACCTTGCTCTTCTACGACGTTACTTTCGTCTCTATACAACTAATCCGATGGAAGACAGGGAGTAATTTCTTTCCCTGATGTGGCGGCACTGGCTGTGACCAGGGAAGCACCAATCACAGTTGATGTTTTGTTGAAGTCGTACACTTTAAACCTTCCTGCAACACTTCACAAAACGGACTCGTTCATGACGTTTAATTGATTTCCACGCCCATGTACAGACAAACAACTCTGCAACGTTCAAGAGTTCCGTAACAGGGACAAAAAGGGATCTCTCGTGTTAGGCTACTTTACTCTACCATTGTCAAGGTATATTCTTCTTGTTGTAGAACATGTTTTAACACGTTGACTGACCAACCTGTCTCCCACTTTTCTTTCCTCGCGTGTTGACGAATTAAAACAGTGTACAACTTCTTGCAAACTTACAGTGTGATTATGTATCGACGCTGCTAATCATGTGATGTTAGTAAAGAATAAGTAATATCACAATTATAATACTAATAAGACAGTGTAACATACGGCAGGTAGCATGATAGGAATATTCCTTTTGAAATATTCATTATCGATGTGTTACAACATCTGTCAAAGCTGTTATTAATTTTTTAACTTCAATGCTTTTAGGATTGTTTATGAATTAAATTTGATTAAAATACATTGTTATGGTTTATATACAATTTTATCAGTGTTATTTAAAGTTACTGTTTCTAATTTAATTGCATAGAATTATCAAAAACACGTGCATGAAATTTATGGTATTTTTTGAAACGACTGATATTTGATCAAGAATGAATGGTGTTTATATGTAGTTCAGGAATATCGTTATACTTATGCTAGAACAACGAAAGATTGAATAAAACAGATTTCAGAAATACTGTGCACACAATCAATTGTTACACATTTAGGGTAACTGCACCAGTGAATGAACGGGCACCAGTAAATGAACGCTTTTGTATATTTCAACAAATTTTAACCCGGACGGCATACTAGCGATAAAATTGTGATTAAAGAGTTAAATAAATAGGAGAATATTGTTTAGTAATTTTGTTCATTGATTGGATTAGCATTATTCAATTACTAGACTGTAGTGTTCATTGACTGGTATTTTTCATATTTTTGATTTAACGTTTAATAAAGAAGAATAATAATAATTTCATTGTATTTGTGTTCATTTATTTTTGACAAATGAAGTATAGGGAGCTATTTGGCATATATGAGATTCCTTTAATTCACATAGTTTTTTTAAAAATAAAATATTTTCCTGAACAATTTCTTAAATGTTCATTCACTGGTGCAGTTACCCTACTACTGATTCTTTACATATTGCATCTGTCAGTGAAATGTTGTTGATTAATATCAATAGTAACTAATAAGTAGAATGTCAAGCATAAATAGAACACCAATAAAATAATTAACCCCTTGCCGTATCATTTTCATTGTAGTTACAACGATTGAAACGTGTTTATCTTCACAAAATGTTGTAGGAGACCCAAGAAAATTGTAATGCTAAAATATTAATTGCAAAGAATTCAATTTTATGTCACTTAAATAGAAAGGCGTAACAGTCATAAATATGAAAATGTTATACTGTTCAAAATCTTCATGACGAGTCTTACTCGTTAAAATACGGCAAGGAGTTAAGAACAAAAAGGTTTATTCGATATTCCACAATATTTGAAACTTCAAAATTTCAAAACACCACCCAGGGTAAACTGTACAATGATTAGCACTCTGAAATGCAATTTCAAATCGCAATTTTTCTATTTTTCATTTTCGTCTTATATCATCGTTAAAAACCACCCCTTAAATTTTCTCCCACCTGTAGTCGAACACCCTGTATAAAAACTCCGTTATACTGATTAATTATGACACCCAACGTAAGTAATTTTATTACCGTTTTCATGAATTGATTCATCAAAATTCGCCCTAATTAAATTTGCCTATGATACTTATGGAGCTAGTAATCTCCCTTGTCAAATCTTATTCTGTAACACAATGTAAATTACGTTCACCTGTACAGACCTCGTTTAATGATTTGGGCAAGTATAACAACTGCTGCAGTGCCAGCAATAAAACTGTTTACCCTATTACGTTGATGTGCTAATGGAAGAATTGTAGCGTCCTTTTCTACAGCTGTGTCCGGGATAAAAACAAGTAGAATTGAGGACGCATTGCAATTCCTTTCGATTTCCAAAGATCACAGTCGAAGAACAGGGTGCGCCATTATCTCCCACCTCCCCCTTCCCCCAAGATGGTTGCTCTGGGAGTCCGTTGAATTCGCGGTATGTAGATGTCCTTTTCTTTCAGGAAGATGCATTGCACGCGCGAGGCATCCGAGCAAGCCCAACTGGGTGCACGGAAATCGGTGTTGTCGGTGAAAGAATACGAAATACCGCGAAGAATTCGCTGGTATTATTCACCGGCCACGCGGAAAAATGCCCCGCATTAATCCTACCAGCAAGAGACCTCGGATCACCTGCTCGGTATGGCCGGTATACACACGCTATATTTCCATATATGCGCACCGGGCCAGATGCAGCTGCTGCGATGCACTAGCCTGTGCCGCTGGCTGCAATCTGATCTACCCGAGACGCGAGTCGCGCTTCTGGTTTCTTTTCCAGCGAGGCGTCAGAAGATTCGTCGGTAATTATTTACTTTAAGGACCTCCTCACCGATTTCGATGACCTTCAAATATGTTGTCAAGGTCGTCATTCTGAACAACTTTTTCCTATACATGTTACCGCCGCTCAGCTTTAGTTTCCGAGATATTCGCAAAAAAGTTTCAAGTTGTGACCGTGGCCGACTTATCGGCGGCCACAATTTCAAATCAAATCTAACTTAACCAGAATTCATTATATTCGTATGATTTTTCTATTACTAGTTCAAATTCCGGATTACAGCTGCAATGCAAAAATTATGCAATCAAGATGAGTTGTGGTTGGTTGCAGAGGAGGCAGAGAGACCCCGCATACGAAAATGCAAGAGTAGTCTTTATAGTATTAGTAATCGCTTTTTGCGAATATCTTGAAAACTAAAATCGAGCGGCGGTAACATGCAATAACATAACATATAAAACAGTAAGAATACCAGAAACTTTAAAGAATTCCAATATATTATTCACAACTCATTAAAACTATTAAGAGAAAATTTAAATGTTTATGCAGCCCCCATTTCTTGTAATTTTATTAGAATTCCTCTAAATTAGCCCCTTTAACTATTTCAAGTCTTCCAGCTTCTACAGGTTGGTGCGAAATCAATCGAGATAACACAAGTTGTGTCCTAAATTACCGATTCCATAAACGCTTTATATCTTTACAACTAATTTTCACGAGGCGACTGCCAATGCTCGTTTCTATGTAAATTAGTTATAAATTTTCAATGCGTGCAAATCTGAGTAATTCTTTTTGTACCATGATCACTAGACTGCGGATCTTTATGAAAAATAAAAATGTTTTACCTGAATTGCAGCAAACTGGAATTAATTAGAAATTTATTTTCTTCCCCATTTTGTTCAGTAATTGTTTTTGCACCATGATCACTAGACTGCAGATCTTCATGCAAAATAAAAATGTTTTACCTGAATTGCAGCAAACTGGAATTAAATAGAAATTTATTTTCTTCCCCATTATGTTTAGTAGGTTGAGAATAAGATAATAGTACGTTTAATGGTTTCTAATATTTTTGCTAAATATTTTATAATAAATGTTTAGTATATTTTTTATGTATATTTATAATAATAATTTTAAACTACACCTACTCATATTTATCATAAATGCATAAAATGAAGACAATAAATAATGCAGGTGCTTGTTTATTGAATTGAACATTGATATCATGATTGATGAACAAACTCTATGGTCTGAGAACACAATGATATATTTGTATGGCATGTTTTATGAAATGCAATTAAGACGAGTTAACAGAGGAGCATCTCTTTAAATAGCAACACGTATAAAATTAATTGAATCGCTGTCTTCAAGTAAATTGCAAGATCGTGAACGACACGTACGCGTGACAGCGGTAGCGACCGAATAAATGAGAAAATAATAGTCAGCTACCAAACGGATGATGATCACATGATGAATTGACAAAATGGATTACACGCGACTACGGACGGTAGGAAATGCAACGTCAGCAATATAATTCGGAGAAAGTCGAAGCAGCAGGAATAACTACAATGCAGTCGAAGAAGATATCGTCCAGAAGAAAAGGATGTACCGTGTAAACAGGACGTGAGGGACTCGGTTAACACCCCGAGACCTATAAGTTCAAGGGCAAGTGCATTCCTCGCTTATTTTACTACTCTCTTTATCCTTGCCTTTGTCCCGAACACAAAACGCGCTGTCAGGAAGAGAAAAAAATAACCCGTTAATCTTAAGGTTTTACTCCGTTTTGTTTTCGCCTTTTTCCTCGGTATTCATTTATTCTCTTCATTGTTTCCTCTGCTCTATTTGCTGTTTTTATCCAAGCATTTTATCCTCGAACGCAATGTTATACTGTGAAAACTTGGTAATGTGATGGATAACTAAAAAATGAGTTTTTCAATACATTATTTAACATTAAACCTAGCTAAATATTCAATTGTATCTCGATCGTGAATATTAATTAATCTTGAAATGATTTTATCGGCGCAACGTTTTCGATCTAGTTTTACACAAATATAGCTATTTTACAATATATCCGCTAAAGTGATAGACAGAGAACCTAACCTACAAAAAAGGTTATTGTTGGAAACAATTCATATGTTAAAACAACATAGCGTCAACCTTAGGTATGAAACGACTATGATACACGATTATTACGTGGCATTACTAAACTAGTAATGTTTTATGATGAAGTTTCCTCTTAATGAACGATAATTGGTTTTTTACTCAATTTGAATACCACCAGGGTTTTCACATAGAATATTATATCACTTTGTTTACATGTCTTACTCCTTGAATGTCGACTTTCAAATTTACCTTTGAATTACAGTTAATAAGTTTATATATAACAACATATAAAACTGTTGGACTTTCAAATTTTACCGCCAATTATTGATTTCAAAGACATCGATCATTATGTCCAGTCGATATATCTAGATACGTCAGCTTTTTCCGTGTTTGTTTCCCCTACGATTTGTCCGTGAGATCACACGAAGTTAGTACGTTTCCAACCAGTATATCTCAGACACTACATAATCAAGCATGCCAATGCTATATGATTATAAATAAAGTTAATAGCAAGTATGTATTAACTAATTTCAATCTACATTAATTACATACGATTCATTGTTTACAATTTTTTATTACTTTGTTTTTTGAATTAAAAATTTTTTCCCCCTTTTTTCTTTTTAGACGTAATTTCCTTTGAAAAAGGTTCAAATCAGAACCGAAACGTCGGATATACAGGGTGAGTCACCAAACGTTACCACCTCAAATATCTTGGTTGTTTCTAAAGATACGTAAAATATGGTAAGGACAAAGTTGAATGGTACAATGGGGCTGACACGATGCAAAAAAAAAATTTGTTTTTATGTCATTTTTTTGTAGATATCAAGGTCACCTTGACTTTTTTAAATGGAACCACCCTTTTTTAAACACCTACAATGATAATCCCTTTCAATAGGAATTCAGTGACTATCATTAGTCCAAGGTCATTCAAGGTCAAGGTCAGAAAAAACGTATCTGATAACCGTATCACAACAGTCATGTTGGTACTACATATATGTAGTATCACTATGATATATGGTACCAACATGACTGTCGTCATACGGTTGTCAGATACGTTTTTTCTGTCCTTGACCTTGAATGACCTTGGAATAATTGTAGTCATTGAATTCCTAATGAAAGGGACTATCATTGTAGGTGTTTAAAAAAGGGTGGTTCCATTTAAAAAAGTCAAGGTGACCTTGATATCTACAAAAAAATGACATAAAAACAAATTTTTTTTTACATCGTGTCAGCCCCATTGTACCATTCTACTTTGTCCTTACCATATTTTACGTATCTTTAGAAACAACCAAGATATTTGAGGTGGTAACGTTTGGTGACTCACCCTGTATTGTAAAATAGCTATATTTGTGTAAAAATAGATCGAAAACGTTGCGCCGATAACATCATTTCATGATTAATTAAACCTAGCACTGGCAAGTAAGCGGTTTATTGTTTTACAATTACTGTAAAGATCCTTCCATTGAGACTGCTTTCGAGCATTGTAATAAAATCCGTGCAAAATTTAAATAAATTCGATTTTCTTAATTTTAGCAGGCAACACATGTCAGTGACTTTTAAGTAATGTATTCTTATGGTGTAAAATTGTAATAGAATAAGAGATTGTACCTACTAGAATAAAATTCTAAAAATTTTAGTTAAAAACACGAATTAGGTCAGCTTATGATTTCTTATTTCGCAAGTCCTACAGTTATGGCAACTCTCTTGCAGGAATTTATCGAAGAAACCTCATTCGTGGACACATTGCAATAAAAATAACGTAAACGACAATAAACTTCTGTTCTTTTTCCAAGACATTCCAAACCAGTTCTAACTTTCGAACCGTTTCCACAAAAGGGATGTACAAATATGTTAATAACGTAATTGCAGTAAAATTCCGTTAAATGTCCTCATTTATAAAATATGGAGAAATATGATCACAGAAAAATAACGAATCTCTCGATTCTTGATGATAATTTTAACTAGCAGTGCCTATGCATAAATGCCTTTACATAAGTATATTATACAGTCGTGGCCGTCATGCATGTATGACGATGAGTAGCGAGCATAGTAATGAACGTTAATAAACGTTTCGCACATCCTTTTACGATAAACTAATAAGCATGCACATGCACAGTTAACTCCTTGTCATATTTTAACGAATCAGGCTCGTGATGAAGATTTAATCAATATTTAAACATTACGATAAATGTAGCCATACAAAAAATATAAATTTTCTTTTCTACGACATTTTGATCGAAATAAAATGGTACGGCAAGGAGTTAAAACCAGAGTCGCCAAATCAAGACTCGTGTCTCTGATATTCTTGTGTCTTTGTTGTATTATCTATGTTTCTTCAGTGTCCTGTTCTGTTTTGTGGTTTTTGTATTTAGTACTGTATGTATTGTATTCTATATATACTGTATTCTATGTATCGCATTACAATTATGTTAAAATAAATCTCATATGAGATTTTCTACAATAAAAAAAAAGACTTGTGTCTACACTTTACGTTGCTATTTCTCCACGACCCGGTTTCGTGACGAATTTCGTTTTTGTTGTGTATATATATATGTATACTTGTATATCTTTTGTATGTCGCGCGTTTCTCAGTTAGTTAAACTAAGCTGGCGCCATCTCTGTAAAGGCGACAGTGTGTCTTCTTTTTTTTGGTAGTTGGTGCTTGTTCGAACCTAGGTTGTGTCTCGTGCTAGTCTCGCGTGAAATGACTATTACAATTTGTTATCCACTGAAATCTTTATCCTAAATAAAGTTGCTTATTTATAATGTGTAAAACCTTAACAGTTTCTTTTGCGCATGCGCCACAATGTCACGGGACTAATTAGGTACAGGGAGAGAGAGGGTAAGTACCTCCTCTTATCTGGAGACTCTGATAAAGGGAGGAACCTTATAAAGCCTGCTTTTCAAGAATTTTTGTTGAAAAGCGTAATGCGTAGATTGATTAAAAATTTGAGATATCATTTATTGATTTTATAATATAAAGAAAAATATTTTCTATAAATTTTAATGGTTAATAGCAATGGTGTAATTGCGGCTTGAAAATGGCATCCTGTAATGCGCCGTGCAGCGTAGAATGCATAAAAATAATCTTCTATATAATAAAAATGAAATGCTGTTCGTTGGTCACGACATCACGTGAGAACGGCTGAACCGATTTGGCTAATTGTTTTTTTTTAATGTTCGTTGTAGTCTGAATCAGGTTTTTAGGGTAAAAAAAATTGGAAAAGTTGCTCGGAAATATGAAAACTCAGGAAAAACTAAGTGCTTTTTGAATCATATTCTTTTTCTCATTTTTACTTTGTTTACGCATATCCTATAGCTTTTCACAAATTCAAAAAATGATCAGAACCAAATTTATTGAATTCTGGACAGGACAACGTCTGTCAGGTCAGCTAGAAGGAAAGTTAATAAAATGCTCATCAATTTCATTTCACACAAGGTTACCGCCGTAAATCGTGTAGATGGGAAATCCGGAGCTATGCTAATATAATTGAACGCGTCACCTAGCGGTACAACATTCCTCGTAGGACAACAGAACGCGTAGAATGTATCTAGTGCGTGAATGTCCGATGCTGAAGATAGCCGTTGAACGCACCGAACCCCCGAAGTGACGTGCTCAGGGCGCACGCTAGTCCTCTGCAATTCTGGTGAATATGCACGCGACGCGACGATGGGTCGTCCGACGCAGTCGCTCGGAAAGTTGCATTCTCCGGTCCGCGTCATGTGGAACGCTAACGGTTCCACGAGTCATTTTCGACTCGTTTCGCCGCAGAGAAGCGTGTCGTCCACGATCTGACGTGGATCGAACGATCGCAGGGGAACGAGGATGGCGCAAGGTAAACAGGATCAAGAAAAACGATATCGTCGAACGAGCGAGAGAGGGAGAGATAGAGGAAGAGAATATTAAGAGGATCTTAATCGATTTCGAGTCCCCTGCTAGTCCTTTTTCTATTCCGCGAACGCTCTTTCTGCGAACAAGAACGATATAATCCCTGCTGCCCCTCCAACCCCCGATGCAAATGTGCACCTTCTTTCTGCCCCTCTTTCGCGATTAGACCGGCCACTCCGCTCATTGTCAGAAGCTACCGAAGGTGGACGATATCGCGAAGGACAACGACTGGTTCTCTCCCTTGCATCGATTACAGGATGCGTGCGGCAATGTAGATGAATTACGAGTCAATTGTGCCGGGTTATCTGCGACTCACCGGCACGGGAAGCGAAGACACTCGTCTTATTACAGTGGGTAAAAAAAGTATTGGCACACTCTTAAAAAGGCGAGTTTTTAAATATCGTATTATACGATTTGAATTTTTTTGGGAAGCTAGAGCAATTAGTTTGCCACAGGATGCGAAAAAAAATTTTGTCAAAAATTGCAATTCATAGGAATTGTAGCAAAAATACTAAACGTTGCATTTTACAACTTTTTTATGTGGGCCAATATTGAAAATTTTAAAAATGCGTTTTGTAGACCTTTTCAATATTGTATTATACGATTTGAATTTTTTTGGGAAGCTAGAGCAATTAGTTTGCCACAGGATGCGAAAAAAATCCCTCTCCTATTTTGCATGAATCCAGACAATTCTTATTTTACGCAAACATCTGTAATAAACCTAATGACTCAAATATTCTTCATTTTTGTAAGAAAGAAGAGATGCGTAGTTTCAAAGTGTTCTAGTTCCAATCAATTCATTAATCCTTGATCTACAAGGCTTGATAAGGAAGAGATACGAACACAATTGTTAAATACCATAATTACTCGTTAAACAATACAAGAATGCATTACACGTTAAGAATACGTTATGGGTTAAAGATAAAAATTTCGATGGCTATGTCATTTTACATGTTTCTTCAAAAATTGAACTTTTAGCCTATGGCCTCTCCTGTCTTGCATGAATCCAGACTAGTTTTATTTTACACAAAAGTCCGTAATAAACCTAATGACTCACATATTCTTCATTTTTGTAAGAAAGAAGAGATGCGTAGTTGCAAAGAGTTCTAGTTCCTTTCAATTCATTAATCCTTGATCTACAAGGCTTGATAAGGAAGAGATACGAACACACTTGTTAAATACCATAATTACTCGTTAAACAATACAAGAATACATTACACGTTAAGAATACGTTGTTGGTTAAAGATAAAAATTTCTATGTCTACGTAATTTTACATGTTTCTTCAAAAATTGAACTTTTAGCCCTGGTCTCTCCTATCTTGCATGAATCCAGACAATTCTTATTTTACACAAAAGTCCGTAATAAATCTAACTAGTTACAAATTCTTCATTTTTGTAAGAAAGAAGAGATGCGTAGTTTCAAAGAGTTCTAGTTCCAATCAATTTCTTAATCCTTGATCTACAAGACGTAATAAGGAACAGCGACGAGCACAACTGTTGAATGCTATAATTAATCGTTAAACAATACAAGAATACGTTATTGGTTAAAGATAAAAATTTCGGTGGCTATGTTATTTTACATGTTTCTTCAAAAATTGAACTTTTAGCTCTGGTCTCTCCTACTTTGCATGAATCCAGACAAGTTTCATTTTACACAAAAGTCCGTAATAAATCTAACGACTTACAAATTCTTCATTTTTGTAAGAAAGAAGAGATGCGTAGTTTCAAAGAGTTCTAGTTCCTTTCAATTCATTAATTCTTGATCTGCAAGACGTAATAAGGAACAGCGACGAGCACAACTGTTAAATACCATAATTACTCGTTAAACAATACAAGAATACGTTACTGGTTAAAGATGAAAATTTCTATGTCTACGTAATTTTACATGTTTCTTCAAAAATTGAACTTTTAGCATTGGTCTCTCCCATCTTGCACGAATCCAGACAATTTTTACTTTGCCCCAAAAATTAAGAACAAACACAATGATTTACAAATTCCAAAAGTTGCAGTTCCAACCAATTCATTCCGATTTCTATAAGGCCCAATAAGGAAGAGGGATGAACGCAGCTGTTAAATACCATAAATTAAATTAACGGCGAACGAACTCCGGAACCTCTTCGGACGTGAGCAATCAGAACGCCGTGTAACCACTATCGCTAGACATTTACTGGTAACAACCTGCCCCCTATGATAACGCCCACAGCGAAGCACATTGATCGCTAGCGAAGCCACGCTGATTCTGATTCCCTGGAATCGAAGCGATGTAAACGGTTCATAGCAAGAACTGTAACGTGGCGGGATGGTGTTGATGGGAACGGCAGATGGTCAATTCACCGCCACGGCATGCAAACGTTTCTTGTACGTACAATTCCCGATAACTTGCAATAATTACCGCAGTAAATTGTTGCGCCCACGGCATCGAGCCTCGCCGGAGAAAGGCAAAGAGAAAGAAGAGAGGGCGGGAGAGCGAAGGATAGCCCCGCCGGAGAAATTTACATTTCTTGCGCGGCGCGTTAGAGCGTCTCACGTGCTTGTATCGCGAGTATCACGCGAGTCTGCTCCAAATAAAAGCTCTCGGCTCTCCGGAAAATACATACGTTGCACGCAATGTACGCACCGAGGCCCGAGGTGTCCTGGAGGAACTTGGTCGGGACAGTCCCGAGCCGGAAAATCGAGCGTGGAATTTATAACTAGCGGACTCTGTTCCCTCTTCTTTTTCTTCTTCTTCTTCTTCTGCTCGCCCCCCTCCCTTGTATCCTCCGGTTTGTTGCACGGTCTCCAGGTGTTCGTCAGCGGAAGAAGCGAGGAGAGTTTATAACTGATTCTTGATTTCAGAGCACGGTAATTTCGTGCGCAGTGTTTCTTAGAGGGAGATGGCCGATCGAGCGAGAAGGAAGTCCCAGCCCAAGGAAGATTAAGAACGAGAGGGACTACCGAGGAATGCGGGGACGACGAAAAGAAAGAAAAATTCTTCGAAGATAGCTGTTGCTCGCATTCTTTTGACTTTCGGACCAGCTTTTTCACGGTTACGTTTTAATTGCTTCATCGCGCGGTCTGGCAGTTCGTGCTGGAGATTGCGATCTTTCGTAATTTTAGAAATCTTTTATTCGCAGGATCACAGTGCAGTCTAAATATTTCCACGGTTTAAATGTTTCGAAATCGTTCGTCTTTTCGAGAGGCACAGTGGCGAACAAAAGGGTGTTTAAAATTGAATTGTATATAGATGAGTATAATATTAGGTTGGTGCACATGAATTGGATATTCATTTCATGTGAATATTTATCTCCCTGCTATGTGTTTATATGTGTTTGGTTCTTCCTCTATTTATTTAATTTCTTATTTTTTTAGTTAACAATAATTATAAGTTCTACAAACATAAATCACAGCAAAGTTTGAGAGAGCTGTATTTAATATAATTATAAAACACAAAACTGTTAAAAATTAAACGATAAATTCTTCTCGATCGAAATTAGTGATATAATAAATTGAATGATATCGGCGCTAGGTTCGATCATTTATAGAAAACAATAAATGTGTAATTATTTAAGCATGTTTCTAACGTTTCGATCCCTATGTGGATCTTTTTCAAAGAGACATTTTTGCGTCTGAAAAATATGAAGAGAAAACAAAAAAAATTATTTTTAATATGATAACAATTATTTAACAATCATGTGGTTCCAAAAAAAAAGAAACAAAAAATAAACTTCATATACATACTTGCTGTGTGAAAAGTGGACAAAAACATTTAAAAAAAAATTAGCCAGTTACACGTGATCGAAACTTACAAGGGAACATATTCAGGTGAAACAAACCAATCTTGATGAGACTTATGCGAGATGTAGTTCTTCGAAAAATATTTGACACGTATTTTCTTTCATTGGCAACCATCCACTTTGAAGGGGTGAAAACAGCCCTCAAAATTCGCTGTCAGATCCATATCTTTTGAGATATTTTGGAAACCAGAGATCGAAAAATTTGATTTTTTAAAAAATTGTGTTTTTCTTTTAATGGAAAATGTGGTAGTGCAAAAGATTTTAACAAAATATGTTTGTTCAAACAATACATTAAAAATTTTGTTTTCTTTCGGATTCTCTAGATTCTTACACTATGTGTGATCTTTCATCCAAAATAGGGAATACATGTTTTAGGATTTTCTTCTTTTTTCTATTTAACAATATTTATGCGTAATGAAATATGGGCTTGCACCTGGTGTGCGGAGGAAGGAATTCTGGCTTGTTTTACAAAAATATAAGCGTTTATTTTTAACATATTATTTAAACAAATGTCTTTTGTTAAAATCTTTTGCACAACTACGTTTCCCATTAAAAACACACAATTTAAAAAGAAAATCAATTTTTTTCAACCTTTGGTTTCTGAGATATCTCAGAAAATATGACTCTGACCACGAATTTTGAGAGCTGTTTTCACCCCTTCAAAGTGGATGGTTGCCGATAAAAAGAACACGTGTCAAATATTTTTCGAAGAACTATATATCTAACATAAGTTTCATCAAAATCGGTTTGTATCAACTGAATAGGTTCCCTTGTTAGTCCATGATGGTAGTCCATGATGATGGTCATATGTAACTGAAACATGTGCTGTTTCAAAGGCAAGAAGGCTATGACATATATCTAAGTAACGTGCGACGATTGGTAGATCGATATCGATTAATGGTGGTGTGTACAATGTAAAGCGGCAAGTTTGAAAACAGCTTTAACCGAAACACGTTCAGATTAGCACGTAAATGTCAAAACGCGGTATAGAAATTGTGAAACAAAAATAATACTTTTTTTTAAAACAGAAAAAATATATCAATTTTTACTAAACATACTATTATGCGTAAGTTTGAAAATAAAACAAGGATTTAAGAAATAAGCAACAAGAAAAAATAATATTTTGCGAAGAAACGAGAAATGAGGAAAATTATGAATTATTGGAAATACTGTTAAAAACTGTTGGTAATAAAATTGAAAAATAATTCGGAGTGCAAAGGGTGAACAGTGTACTAACAAATAGGTTATTTTAAAAAATATTGTTCGCAGGATCTCGATACATATGACCTTGAAACGATCGTGATCCTCTCAAAGACTGATTTATTCCCTGAAAAACATCGTTTTCTCTCAAAGACTGTTCTGTTGTATCTGCACAAGTAACAAAGTGTGTAAGGGTGGCACTGTTAGGTGAGACGCCGAGTACAACTTGTCTGTTTAGTGCTAGGCAAGGATCTACAATTTGAAGAAGAAAAAATGAAGTCGTTCGTCGAATATAGCATAAAACACGCGCGCACGTGTAAGTGCCGATGCACTAATGATCCCTCAGATTTTAATGGCGACCCGGAATGGCAATTCCCGGTTTCCGAGGCTCGAAAGTAAATCTTTTCGCTTCCACAAACGCTCGGCGACGGCAAATCATTCAATTGATTTTACGCATTGCGTAGAATTATTTGCGCTTGGTGTTTCGCCGAAAAGCGTCGCCGACGCGCATGCTTCTACCAAACATGTTCATTGTTGGACAATGATTCATTCGACCAGTTTCAGAGCGTGCTTTCTTGCGCGCGTCCTTTCGTTCGTGGTAAGCAAACGGGCAACCGTATTTTCAAATACGTGTAATTGCAAGAAACCTGCCTTAATGCAACTATTTTTCATGATTGCGGAATCGCTACGCGTACTGTTTATCTAAGGATCGGGGCGTTTTATACCATTTTTAGAGCTATTCGTTTGTGACAGCACAGTAGAGATCACATTTTCATCAGTTTTTCCGTAGAGCTATCAAGCTTTCCGCTCATCAGACGGGATACTCTTAATTGTTACTAGACTGCGGCACTTTATGCTATTTGCAATTTTTCGAAATGGTCTTTAAGAAGGGGGAACCAAATACAATGTTATTTTCAGTGGTGGTAGCCAAAATTTGAATAAATTCTATGGAAGGATATATTGTGGCATTTTTTGAAAGTTTTCAGAAGCCATGAACGCATAAAGGTTTGCAGTCTACTCATTATCAACGCTAAAGTAATGGAAAGCCTGATGTGTCAGGTGTTTCTTATGCCATTGCGTACTTCCTTTTCCTTCTGTGAATAAATTATGTAGATTTTGACCAAAAGACTTCAAAAATGCATGTTTAAACACACGGAGTTCACTCGTTTAAAAGTTATATGGGTTTAAAGTTGAGCGGCTTCAAGCGTCTTTGAGAGGTAAGGACACCGCCATATTGGTCTTTACTGAGTTGATCTGCTAGGTGGCAGCACGGTTGATGTTTGTTGGTTTATTTGAAATAGTATAATTAGTATAATCGATAAACAAAAATGAATTTGTTTAATCCATTTGAATACTACTTCATAAGTTACTTTTGTTTATCTTCACTTTATCACTTGCATTCATCGTGTCACGACGTCGTTTCTTGAATATAAAAATAAATAATAGTTTATTCATTTAAAACCAGATTTAGTTTATTTATCCATCTATATTCGATAAACAAAAATGAATTTGTTTAATCCATTTGAACACTACTTCATAAGTTACTTTTGTTTATCTTCACTTTATCACTTGCATTCATCGTGTCACGACGTCGTTTCTTGAATATAAAAATAAATAATAGTTTATTCATTTAAAACCAGATTTAGTTTATTTATCCATCTATATTCGATAAACAAAAATGAATTTGTTTAATCCATTTGAATATTACTTCATAAGTTACTTTTGTTTATCTTCACTTTATCACTTGCATTCATCGTGTCACGACGTCGTTCCTTGAATATAAAAATAAATGATTGTTTATTCATTTTAAAACCAGATTCAGTTTATTTATCCATCTATAATCGATAAACAAAAATGAATTTGTTTAAAACCAGTTCAGTTTATTTATCCATCTATAATCGATAAACAAAAATGAATTTGTTTAATCTATGTGAACACTACTTCATAAGTTACTTTTGTTTATCTTCACTTTATCACTTGCATTCATCGTGTCACGACGTCGTTCCTTGAATATAAAAATAAATGATAGTTTATTCATTTAAAACCAGATTCAGTTTATTTATCCATCTATAATCGATAAACAAAAATGAATTTGTTTAATCTATGTGAACACTACTTCATAAGTTACTTTTGTTTATCTTCACTTTATCACTTGCATTCATCGTGTCACGACGTCGTTCCTTGAATATAAAAATAAATGATAGTTTATTCATTTAAAACCAGATTCAGTTTATTTATCCCATATTTCCAATAAAGCTTGCATTAGACTACAGATTTGACGAATTTATAGCAAAAATTAAATCAGTAGACAGATAAAAACAACTTAGGACTTCCAATACATATTTGTAAACTGATTAAAATGATCACAGCAGTAAACACGATTTTGCTTTGATCCAGCAATTTACAATTAAGAAAAAATATTTCTAATTTGTATAAATAAGATCCGCAGACTAGCTTTCACAAAGCTAAAAAATAAATAATATCTTTTGTCACATCAAATGAATTTAATTTGCATATTAAGCGGTTAAAAGTAAATACGCAGTCATTTTAGACCAGCAATCAGCGGGTTGACAGTGCCTCTGATCGTAAGTAAATCTGTCAATTAGATCTTACTAATTGTTCAGAAAGAAAATCAAAGTATTTATATCAAGAAAGTATGAAAACTGAAAAATTTGATGTGAAATGCCTGAAGATTTCTAGAGAGAAAACGAGAGAGAGAGGGAGAGATAACATATTACTAAATTATTTATATCATTGGTCGCTAATGGGAAAATAAATATACTAATTTCCTCGCGTGGGTTCGAAGCATTTCTCATCGTGTCCACGGAGCGATTTATTGCGAGGTGAAATGAAAATCTAAATGCGGTTAGAGTTACTGGTTGCTCCAATCAGAGAGCAAAGAGTCACGTGTACTACACTACCACGGGAAGTGTACTAGGGGCTTGTTGTGCGACAGGTTTACGCTGAAGAAGACTGGCGACCGCACTTCCGCTGATCTAGTAATGATACCACGTGAAAGTAAAGGAACCCGTGGAAGACACTTTGCTCTCTGCAGTTAAGAATACCAAGGTTGAAAACCATCAGCATCTAGCCTTGATGGCGGTGCTTTTCCATCGATTTGAGAATTCTTCATCGCAAAAAAATTACTCGCCATCTTGACGAGGAGCCACTTCTTCTTACGAAAACACCGGAAGATGCTTAGAAGAAGTGTATCTATCATCATACATAAGCATTAGGTTGTCCCAAAAGTTCGTTTCGTTCTCGATTCATAATTTTTTATTTCATAATTTTGTAAATGTCAGTTTAATTTATTTCAAATAACGACATTTTAAGTGTATACAATTTTGTTTTTACTATAAAATCTCCTAAAAACTAATTTCTATGGGTTTGTAAGCTCTAGTCTTACAATTTAATGGAAAAAGGTTGACACGTTTTTGTAGAACTCTGTAAAATCAACAATTTTTAAGACGTCGAAAAATCCTTTGAGATTCATTCATAGATTACTAAAGACTAGGGGTGTGCGAGTACCCATAATTTACGAGCTGAGCTAAACTTGATTCGATTGCTAAAGACTACAACATATTTAAATTTAAACAAAATCCGGAACAGTAGTCCGGAAAGTGTCCATTTTCGCGTCAAATTATATATAAATATTTATTTATTATACATTTATATATATATAATATATATATATATATAAATATTTATTTATATATATATAATATATATATATATATATATATATATATATAAATATTTATTTATATATATATAATATATATAAATATTTATTTATATATATATTTAATAATAAATAAAATGTATTATTGTATTATATTTATTTAATTAATATATAATTAATTTTATTATATCTGTAATATAAATATTTATATATATATATATATATATATATATATATATATATATATATATATATATATATATATATATAATGCTTAACCATTTATTAAAATAATAACTTAAATTGATAGAAACATGACACAAAACAAAATCCACTTGGGATTTACTTAGTCTAAAAAATTCTATAAATGTTTTATCGTCTTTGAGTAAATGATTTTCTATTAGTATGTTTGCATAACCCTCTTTATGCCGATTTTTGTATATGCTTTTCATTTCTCTTCGTCGTTTTCTTATTACACTTCTTTGAATAATCATTTCATCTTCTATTTCTTCAAGCATTAGCAATAGTATTTGTAAAAACATTTTTTTTTGCTTTGCGTTTCGGCTTTTTATACGTACAAATGTTTCTGATTCGGTAAATCAACGACGTACTAAAAATGCGTTCGGGGAGACCACGATTGACAAAACATTATCGTGGAACATTCTAGAATGTTCCTATGAAAAATGGAATATTGTTTCTTGGCGTAGACGCACGCGTCTAGACGCAGTGGCTCACGCCTAGACGCAGTTCTGATGTGAAGTATGACGAATGGAGTATAAGTGGCGCTAGAATAACAAAACGCTGCGTCGAGACGCGTAAAGGAGATCCGACCTTTAAGTTGATCGCAGGTCGCTCAGCTCATGATTTAGTTAGACTATGTTTATATCTAATAATATGAGCGTCCAAAGTAGGGGGATAAAATGAAGAAAAATTCCGCAGATTCTAATGTATTTTTCTAATACAAAATGATTTTTTCGACTTGAATCATGAGCTGAGCGACCTGCGATCGACCTTCCTCTGTCAAAAGAACCTTTATGCAGTTCAAAATATACTCATATGAGGACAAAAAATGGTTTCCTGCAAACACTGTTTTGATGGTAAAATCTAAAGTTATTTGTGTTGCTTGATGTTAGTTTATGATGGAAACTCTGTGCATTATGTTAGTTTATGATGGATGCATCTGAAACGCCATTTTAAGGCAGAACGTTAAAAATAATGCAATCTACAGTAATGTTGCGATACTTTTCCCTGAGTTGATTGTTTCCTATGATAGTTTTTTCTTGCGTATCAACTCCACAGAGGCGCAACGCCATTGGGTCCCATGGAAATCACCGACCGAATTTTCCCGACAACATTTCACCGACTCCAGATTTGACCGACAACGAATTTAACCGACAACGAATTTGACCGACAACGAATTTGGCCGACAACGAATTTGGCCGACAACGAATTTGGCCGACAACGAATTCGGCCGACAACGAATTTGACCGACAACGAATTTGGCCGACAACGAATTTGACCGATAACGAATTTAGATTCGTTGTCGGTCAAATCTGGAGTCGGTGAAAACCGTGTCGGGGAACTTCGTGTCGGTGATTGTCATGGGACCAACGCCACTAGGGCGATGGAGCTCGAGCTGCCTCAGTCCCCGAACTGTGTAAAGATGCCGCATAATCTGTTCTGGGCTCGGGTACATCGGTGTGAACCACTATTGATCCAATTACGCAATTTCTTTATCTTTCGTTATTTTTTTATGAGTCTTTCACTAACTTATTTGAAGCATTTTTCTTAGTAAAATGACATTAAACACAATGTAATTTCAACTGTATTTAGCGGTTCAAATGACGGTATGGAGTAACCAAGTTATGCTCCATATGTACAGTAAATATGGGACAAATTATATCTTGTTTGATGTCATTTTAATCAGAAAAATGCCACAAACAAGTTGGTCAAAGTCCCATAAAAAAGTAATAAGAAATAAAGAATTTTTGTAATTACATCAGTAGTGGTTCACACCGATACAACTAGCTGCGCGATCGATGTTTACATGCTGTCCTTCTCACGTTCGGCTTCCTTTGTACTTTCCCTACACAATTTTTCTCCCTGCTCGGCACTGGCGATGGAAAACGAATCGCGACTTTACTGTATCAGCGACGTAATTTTACATAATAGAGGGGATATTACTGTAAAATTTGTAAAACATTGCAGATTGGACCGAAATAGTTTAGAAAACTTCCAGTGAGAGAATTATTCAATTATCCTAAATATATCATCCACATATGGTGCAGAGTCATTCAATTTTCCTAGAACGAGTCCGTACAAAATAATCGATCGCGAGAAACAATCCAGAACGAGTTTCCCGCTAAAATCTCTGCTCAGCTTCCAACACTGTTTTACACGGCGCAACTACGGGCGATCTCCGGCAAATTACGAAATAACACTTGGCAAGAATGTTGGTCTTTTTATTTGCCCACGAAGTGTAATCTTCATCGCTTATTTCCAGCGAACGGCGTGCGGTTTTGCAAAAACATTTTAACGAACAGCGTAATGAGCGCCCGCGCACATTATCGTCCAGTCTGCCTTCGACATCGATAACGCTGCGCGTTTGTCCCGTGATGAACGTTTGTGTTGGCTCGCCATATTCAGAAGACGAACGGCCATGTCGCGGAAGGCCTAACCAGTCATTCTGCGGTTTCTCTGCGGACTAAGAGCGACGGGACTTCGATTTTTCCCTGTTTCAGCTATACACCATTGACGTAGACGCCTCTGGACACCTCCCATGGTCGCCATTCATGTTTGTAACGGTTGCTCGGCGTCGTGAACAGCACCGACGACGACAACAACGAATAACAAGATCGTCGTAGAACGCAGATTAAGTAACAATGACCGTCTGGCAAAGTCACCTTCGAAAGGGATGAACATGACTCTCAACTCATCTGATGAATCGATTTGGTACCAGTAGAGGCAAGGAAAGAGCAAGATGCAAGTGTCATCCATTTACTGCAGAATATCATAATGGCAAATGAGTAGGTGAAACACAAAGCAGTCAAAATGTCGGAGCAATTTAAATACTAAACCTACCACGAGGGCTCAAATGACATTTCAGATTTCTTGTTTGACAATTATTGAGATTAAATGTGTTTTCATGGGAATTGATTGAATACATTTTTTGACTCCAGTATATATTATAGTGAAAATCGCACGAAATATGAATAAATTTAATCTTGTCATTTTTATAATACCATAGGGTAACTGCACCAGTGAATGAACGGGCACGAGTAAATGAACGCTTTTGTATATTTCAACAAATTTTAACCCGGACGGCATACTAGCGATAAAATTGTGATTAAAGAGTTAAATAAATAGGAGAATATTGTTTAATAATTTTGTTCATTGATTGGACTAGCATTATTCAATTACTAGAATGTAGTGTTCATTGACTGGTATTTTTCATATTTTTGATTTAACGTTTAATAAAGAAGAATAATAATAATTTCATTGTATTTGTGTTCATTTATTTTTGACAAATGAAGTATAGGGAGCTATTTGGCATATATGAGATTCCTTTAATTCACATAGTTTTTTTTTAAATAAAATATTTTCCTGAACAATTTCTTAAATGTTCATTCACTGGTGCAGTTACCCTACACATTAGTCACTTTTGATGATTGGTATGTTTAGTGTTAATTTAAATATTGGTTCGAAAAGGGGACACGTGGAGCTACAGTGCCTCCTATTAATATTCGGACGCTATAAAAAAAACGATAACTGGTTAAACATTGAACTACACGACTTGAATTTTTTGGGGAAACTAGAGCAAATAGTTTGCTACAGAATGTGGAAAAACATTTCTTCAAAAATTGCAATTGATCGGAGTTGTAGAAAAAATAGTAAAAGTTGCATTTTACAACTTTTTTATGTGGGCCTATATTGAAAATTTTTAAAATACGTTTTGTAGATCTGTGTCAATTATATGCACTGCAATAGTTTCATCGAAATCGGTTGATGCGGGAAAAAAGACAGGCATTGAAAGATGTGAGAATGTATAGATTTACTGCAGTTATAGCCCGAAAATAGTGAAAATCTGAAATTTTTACCATCGTTAAACGTTTGTAGCTCATTGCAACGTCGATCATCAAAAGTGACTAATGTATATGGTATTATAAAAATGACAAGATTAAATTTATTCATATTTCGTGCGATTTTCACTATAATATATACTGGAGTCAAAAAATGTATTCAATCAATTCCCATGAAAACACGTTTACAATCTCAATAATTGTCAACTTTTACTATTTTTTCTACAACTTCGATCATTTGCAATTTTTGAAAAAATGTTTTTCCACATTCTGTAGCAAACTATTTGCTCTAGCTTCCCAACAAAAATTCAAGTCGTATAGTTCAATGTTAAACCAGTTATCGTTTTTTTTATAGTGTCCGAATATTAATGGGAGTCACTGCACTTCATGTTTCTCGCTGTTACCAATAGTTCGACGTGTGTTGATCAGTCACTCTATGTTGTTACGCGGTTTGATTTGCGCCCGTCCTTCGCTGTAAATTTTTATTCGCCTCAAACGAACTGGTAGTTGAAATAAGTTGCATACTTCCTCTAATAAATACCTATCATGCACTATTCACTCAGTCTCACACTCAACTTTTATCGACACGGTTCCGTGATATCGAGCCGAACGTTACACAGATCTTAACGAGATTCCTATCAAGATGCTTCCGCCCCTTTCATCAACTTATACTCATCGCTCCACGTTCTCACCAGATCTCCCCTGCGCCGTGGTTGTTTATTTAACATCGGAGACAGATTCAGCTCGGTGTAAATTAGTCAGGAATCTGAGCGTCGCGATTACATCGTGACTTCCTCGGCGGCGATTCGTTACTTCCCTTACGAATAAACGTGACTCATTTACCTACGAGCACCGCGAGCATTCCATGATTAATTACCTCGCCCGGGATTTCAATCATCCACGTGTATCTGCACTGCATCGAATGCAATCGGACCTGTCCTCGTGTACGACATTATACTCTTTCGAGCTTTTAGAGGTTTCATTAGCGGCCTTTCGTCTTTATTACAGGGCTCGACTTCCGAAAGAATTTCAACCCTGCAGTACAAAATGATCACACTTCGGTAATTAGTCCTTCAGGAGCGATGCGATGTCTGGTCATTGTACAGTTCAAAATTTATTACACGTGGCCAGAGTGTTACGTTTACTTTCATCCATTATGTCTTACTTCTTAGAATTTGAAAACAGCTCATGATTAATATTTACTATTTGCGGCTAATCGGTATCGTTTTTATAATTTTACCACAATTATTTTAGTGATAATTATTGTGTCTACACACGATAGTTTTTAGTTAAAGAAAAAAAGTTTATAGTCAAGCTTTTTGAAAAATCACGATATTGAATTTTTATGAATAATTACTTATTCCTTCTTTATATACAGGGTGTCCCAGTTTTGTCCGGCCAAACTTTGCCAGTGTGTTCTACACGCAAAAGTAAGAAAAATATGTTATATGAACATATGCTCTTAAATGTTTTATTAAGGAGTTATAACTAATAATACAAAATGATAATGAACTGGCATTTACTGTATTATTACATGAACTGTATTATTAGTTATAACTCCTTAATAAAACATTTAAGAGCATATGTTCATATAACATATTTTTCTTACTTTTGCGTGTAGAACACACTGGCAAAGTTTGGCCGGAAAAAACTGGGACACCCTGTATATATAATATATATAAAATCACGATATTGAATTTTTATGAACAATTACTTATTCCTTCTTTATATATATATATATATATATATATATATATATATATATATATGTATGTATGTATGTATAAATGACGCATGCGCACAGCACGAACATAAAGTACAAAGTCGGTAAGTCAGTAGTCGCTAAGGTAGAGCGCAACATTGAAATGATAAAAATTTTTTTTTCGACGCGCCAAAAATCCTTCTGGCAATCGTCATTTTAGTAAAAAAAGAACCTATTTTCAAAATTTCATCGAATTCTGATTTTTGCCATAAACGGAAGAACAGCCAAATGTGTTTTCTTTTTATTTCGAGTCTGTTGTTTTCTTTTGCGGCCCTCAAATTAATTTATAATACTTAATAAGGCCCTTGTTGGTAAAACAAGAATATACAAGAACGTACAAGTATATAAAAGAATATACAAGAACCTACAACAATATACAATAATATACAAGAATATTAAAGAATATACAAAGAGTTTTACAAGCCTGTTCTAAATATGTATACACGGTGTCCCAAAATTCCTTCAGCATCCGGAAATGGGAGGTTCCTTAGATCATTTGCAGAAACATTTCTCTTTGCAAAAATGTCGCCCGCGGCTTTGTTTAGAAGTTATTAACGAAAAATACGAACCAATCAGAGCGCGACTACAGCGAACAGAGTCCGACTTAAGGACAAGTCCCACTTAGCGCGGTGTTGCCGTTGGTCGAGCCAGAATCAGTCCGCTGTAGACGCGCTGTGATTGGTCCCTGTTTTTCGTTAATATCTCCTAAACAAAGCTGCGCACACTATTTTTGCAAAGGAAAATATCGCTTCAAATGATCTCAGGAACCTCCCATTTCCAGATGTTGAAGGAATTTTGGGACACCCTGTATATTTTATCAATGCAGTAGGATAGAATACTAGATCTAGTGACACTGCTGCCAGGAACCTTCTTGTCAACTAATCACAGTACAGACTTTTAATCATTCATTGACATTTGAAAATAAAAAACGGAAAATGGTTCGCATAAACAATTATTAAAATGTTATTTTCACTTCACTTCTACCGTAAGAAACTATCCCTGTCAAGGAAGTGAGATTTTCTCTTATTCTGACCTGCTCGAAGCGACGTGATAAAACGGGAATTTGCATAAACATCCGCAATCGAGCAATAAATAACATCGAAACTAAATCATACCGATGAAAACTATTTAATCGAAACATTTGAATAAGCGTCGACAAATCGAAGAATAAACTGGTAATAAACTCTCGCGTATAATAATCTTCTCCATACCGATCAGTAATTAGTGTTACTTCTTTAAATTATTACTTCAACTTCGACTATGTCGCGCACACGTGGGCGTATTAAAATATTATTTAACGCTTTACGTGTCGTCGGAAGGTATCCATCAGAAGTTATCAAAACATCGCAATTTATCGGCAGTCAGCTCTGAATCATTTTGCATTTATCACTGATACTTCGATGCCACTAGATCCGCTCAACTTGTACTAACTTGTAAGTTGCATGTCAATTATGTCGATGACCGATTAGATCAACGAGATAAGCGATTGCAGTTATTCCAAGGATGCAATCCCTTGTATTATCTCGGTTGCTCTGTATTTCAGCTGCTCTTGTTGGCCGGGGTCCGGCTTTCACTTTGATCTTGCAATAAAAAAAAAGTCGAATCGATCGCAATCGATCCGATAGCAAAACTCGCTTTTACATCTTCTTAACCACCCTTACCACTCGAGTACTGGTCCAGAGTTGCCACTAAAAATTGCTGTACCTTTATTCAAAATATTATTTACATTATTAAATATTTATTTATATATAATATGCATAATTATAATAGAATAATTCTATTCTATATGATTTGATCCTTTTTATAGATATAACATTCATACATACCTCATACAATACTTGAATGTTTAGTAATTGATTAGACTCAATTACTAAATATTTAAGTATTGTATGAGGTATTACAGTGGGTAAAAAAAGTATTGGCACACTCTTAAAAAGGCGATAACTTTTCAAATATCGTATTATACGATTTGAATTTTTCTGGGAAGCTGGAGCAATTAGTTTGCCACAAGGATGCGAAAAAAATTTTGTCAAAAATTGCAATTCATCGGAATTGTAGCAGAAATACTAAAAATTGCATTTTACAACTTTTTTATGTGGGCCAATATTGAAAATTTTAAAAATGCGTCCATTTATTAAACTTTAAATAGAAAGTGTACTGCCATCTTTGCAATACTATTGCCGTACACGACCAAACTGTATCATAAATAATGATCAAACAATTCAATCTATATTTATTCACAACAAAATGGAATAATTTTCTGGTAAATAATCTACTTACCCGAAATAACGAACTTCCTGTACCTTGGTATCGATACTTTCACATTCCTTCAACTATTTAAAATTCTACCCACCCAGTTTTGTCGTAAATGCATAAAATCCGCAATTGAATGATAATAGCTAGCTTTTTGTATATAAAATAACGTTTTGTCGAAGTTTTGAAAAAAGGTGGCGGAAGTACAAAAAGTGCGCCATATTAGTATTTAAACATTTCATGATAGAATGTCGTTGCATCTCGCGGAATCTGTGACGACGTTTCACGCTACCCACGTGCGAATTTAATTATTGCGAAATTGATGGTAAGTTCTACAAAACCGCGAGGAAGATTAATCATCGCAGTGGCTTTGACCTAAAGCAGGTTGAAGTTTCCACTTCGTTTTATCTCGTTACCTCGTTCGGAGACGACGTTCCAGGTGATTTCAAGCGGTAGTTGGCTCGCCTGCGTGCGAGAGCAAACGTGTCTCGCCAGAAATATAATATGATGGATGAGAAGCTCGAGATCGGTGACGATTGATATGAAGCCACTTCTATTTGCAATGCCAAGCAGGGCTCATCATTTTATAATTTTGTGCGTTTCAAGTTCTGTTTCGTACTTCTTTTCCGAGCCCCAAATGCAAATTAGGGATTCTAAAAATGAGGGATTCTAATATTAATTCCTTGCCGTATTTTAACGAGTCACACTCATCGTGAAGATTTTAACAAAGTCTAAGACCTCGTACAGACTAGAACATTTCGACGAACTGCGCCGCGAACCGCGCCGCGAACCGCGCCGCGAACCGCGCCGCGAACTGCGCAGTTCGACGAACATTTCGACGAACACTGCCGCGCTCATTTCGGCGCGTACGAACGCGAACGGGTGGCACTTACAAATCTGTTTGCAGGATAGATGGCATGTCCTAAATATTCATAATAAATCCCGAAAAAATTCACGGGAACCCAAACACCAACGGTAATCCCGGATATTCTCCGGAAAAACTCAGGATTTTTGGGATCCAGTCCCGACATGATACGAGGCTTCCCATCCCGTTCCTGGCACCGGGATTCGGGAATTCCCGTCCCGTCCCGCACACCTCTAGTACTTACATAACAAGACGCGTGTGCGATTTTCACAACTTAGAACGCTCAGCCAAACCGAAAAGGGCTCGATGTGTGACCAACCTTGTTGTTTACGCTCTCGAAACTTAACCCTTCCAAAGTGTGAGCGGACATTATAAAAATAAAAAATAAAAACAACACGTCGCGTAGGAACGCTCGCTTGATAAACGACGTGTCGTTCAGCTGGATCATTACAATTGTTTTAAACAAATACAATAAAAGATAAAAAATCGCTAATGAAAGATCAATTTAGCGGGATTATATCCCTATTTGCATTATTCAGCAGCATGTAGGGGAGCCGCGAGAAGCGTTGGGTTGCGCAACGATGCTGCTACTGTCAACAGTACGGTGGTGTTCGGGTTTCCAGTGAATTTTTTCGGGATTTCTGCAGAGCTGTGCGAGATTCCCGAAAATGTTCAGAATTCCCGTAAAATATCCGGGAAAAAATGCAATGCTTTCATAGCAAGGGCCTCTTTAATAATTTGAGACAAATTATGAAGTAGAAATGTAATTTTTCCAGATAATTTAAATCACCGATATATTTGTTTCTAAATGTCTGTCTATTTCTTGACATTTATTATGAATATTTAGGATATGCTATCTATCCTGCAAACAGATTTGTTAGTGCCACCCGTTTGCGTTCGTGCGCGCCGAAATGCGCGCGGCGGCGTTCCCAGAGCTGATGGATCGACCGTTCGCGCGAATGCGCGCCGAAATGCACGCCAAAATGTGCGCGGCGACGTTCGTGGCACTGTTCGTCGAAATGTTCGTCGAAATGCGCGCCGAAATGCGCGCCGAAATGTCATAAATATCTCACAAATTCAAGTCATTTAATGTCGAATCTGATGCTTCGTACAGACTTGAACATTACAACTTAATAAACTGCCAACATTTTCTGTATTTATTTCTGTAGTATACGCCGCTGCAGCTCCCATAGTTGTTCTGCAAGGAAATCTGGAAGTAGCACAAATCCGTGCCGATCGCCGTTCGTCGAAATGTTCGTCGAAATGCGCGGTTCGCGGCGCAGTTCGTCGAAATGTTCTAGTCTGTACGAGGCCTAACGAATGTGAATGTTACGTGTTTCTTTTTAACCCCTTGCTCTACGATTTATTTTACGGTTTCAGTGACTAGAACTTTTGAAGTGAAACTTCTTTGCTGAGGGTAACAATTTTCTGATGTAGCGGAAGTCGATGGGACGGAAGTCGAACGTCGAGTGGCGCGAAAATTTAAACTGAGAATGAACGGAGAAAAATAATTTCTTACCCCGACGGGATTCGAACCCCGGTCTAACGATTGGTAGTTCAACTCCTTAACCGCTTGGACAACCAATGATCTTATAATGACAGCGAAGATTTTGGTAGTAATATCAAACGAAATGGTTAGAAATACATGGTTATGTTAAGCATATAGACTCGTAGAGATAGACTGCACCGTTTTACTATATATAAATAATTTACTATATTTAATGTAAATTACAAAATTACATGTAAAATAAAAAAATAAAAAATACACGGTTATGTTACGACACCACGTGGAACTACTTTAGAATTAAATAAACATTTTATTTTACAGAGATATATAGCTTATCAGCTATTGCTAATAGCTAAAAAAATCTACCGTGTGTGGAACAGAATAAAAAAGATCATGTGCGTGGAAACTATGCGCGGCAGAAGTGAAACTTATTGCTTATTAAGTATAGATACAGATAAATTATTAAACCTAATAAGCAATAAGTTTCACTTCTGCCGCGCGTGGTTTCCACGCACATGATTTTTTTTTTAATATATATAATGGTATGTATGTATGTCCTGCAATTGATGTACGTCAACAAAACCAGGTATTTTATTTCCTTTTAAGGGAAAATAATAACATATGTATTTATTACTAGTCTGACGATATTGCATAGCAAGGGGTTCAATGAAATAAATAGACTGCGGATGTTTATGCAATTTTCAATTTTTGTAGCCAATTTGTAAGAAAATGGAACCGTGTAAAATATCATTTTCAGCGTTACTAGTGTTTGCAGTTCTGAAATGAATAAAAATCGTACTAAATCCTGTGGAACTTTGTGTTCCAGAATTTTTTGAAAATTTTCATTAGCCATATATAAAAATACAAATTTTCTTTTCTCTTCTACGACATTTTTGAGGATGAAAATGTTTTAGTCACTGTAAGTAAAGAAAATGCTACGGCGAGGTGTTAATAAAGAACAAAGAAGGAAGATTTCTTTAATTCAAGCTTGCCCAAATCGTTAAACGAGGTACGGAAAAAAGGTGCACAAAAATAGGTACACAAAATGGCCGTAAACCTAGTGTTAACTGTGCACATGCAAACAACGTGCTTATTATTTAATCGTGAAAGGATGTGTGACTCGTCGTCACAAGACCACGACTGTGTAATTTAGGTAAAGAAATTGAAATTAATTTTATATTATATCTGACCCAGCCCAGACCTTCTCGTCATCACGAACATTACATTCACGACCAAATAATTGGGATTTAAATCTTCAGTGGTTAACAGAATATTTGCAATCTCTTTTTGCACGAGGTGGTACAACAACGTCGTCAAAAAACTAAAATATTTGCGTGTTTACGATGGCTTCAATTCATTTCACTACCGTATAAAGATATGAGAGCTGTATTAAAATCGTACGAGTTGCATTTAATTTATTCGGCGTTGACCGGTTTCGTTGCCTCCCATAATTCTTCCTGTGCATTCGTTATTGACACAGTTTCGCGAAATGCACACATTATCCCGAGTTGTACTATCAAGAGATAAATTACGAAAAAATTAGAACGGACGCTAATTAAGCAATCTCCGGACGATCGTGTTTCGATTGTTCGTTATTGCTTTGCAACTTATGCTCTTGAGTGGCGCATGAGTATTTGAAATACTGTTGCATTGTTTTTAACTCAACAAAATTATTAAGAGAACATGAAGATTCCTTGTCTGTGTCTTACAGTTAACACAGACAGTTTCTATTTTACATAAACATCAGCAGTCTAATAATTACAGAAGCTTTTATCAAACCTCGATGTGGAACTTTTTCAAAAAAGTTGTGACGTGATTAAATCAAAATCATAATCAAATCAAAAGTTTTGGTATGAATAGAAGCAATGGACTATAAAATTGAAAGTTGGTTTATAACAGGACCACACATTTTGTTTATCAATATACAATAATAAGAGTTCTCAAACATTACAATTACATTACATTATTAGGCTAATTAAATTTTAAATTGTTGAATAAAATTAGTACGCAATCATTTGACTTTTCCATTTGTTTTATGGAAGTTCCTAATATACGTTCTTCCTAATATACTTAATATACCTAATATATACCTAATATATATTAATATATACATATATTAATATATATATAATATATTATAATATATATATATATACATAATATAATATATTAATATATATTAATTAATATGCCTAATATACTTAATATCCTAATATTCCTAATATACTTAATATACGTTCCTAAAAAATTCATTTTTACAAAGTTTTGGAAAAACTCATTTTAAAAACGCTCTAAAGGGCAACAATTTTTCTCGTAAAAATTCTATAGGAACAGATTAGTTCTGAAGAGAACTATTGTAACTATTAAAGCACGTTAATTTTGTTAAATTTACGTGCGTATACCTTTTGTGCGAGTAAATTCTGCACTTTACAACTTGCATTTTTGGAGTTTACCCGTTTAAAGATGTTCTGGAGGTACAATGGGAGATAAAAGTACAAGAAATTACAAATCTATCAATATATTGACAATGAAAGCCATTCACGAGTATATTTTGCATTAAATAAATAGATTAATTTAAAAAGCTTTCGTTTAATTAGTCAATTTCATGTTGTATTTATTTTTTAATCAAATTGTCTTTATATTATACAAAGTTGTAAGTGACTTTTGCGAATAATTGTACCTTCTTATATGAACTTCCAGAAAATAAATTTGTGATATTCAATATATAATTACACAATGAAAAGATAAAAATAAATATTTAAATAAATAAAAAATACTTCAGAAAGCAATATTCATGGTTATTATTGAAAATAAATGTGTGAAATTTGCGTAAAATTATTGCTAGTGATATGAGAACACGATAAATTTGACGTTTTGTATCAGTTTATAATTTTTTGCTCTGGAACTGTTTAGTGAATGCTAATAAATTTTGAACATAATTAATTACATAATTAAAATGTGCAAACTTTAAATTGCTATAAATATTAAACGGTATAGTGAATCTAATTCAAACTTTGGCAATTGCATTAATTTAGTAAGAATTATATCTTGTCAAATTTTCAAAAATTTTGTTACGTTTTTATACAGCTCCAGAACATCCTTAAATGGAGGACCTATCTTTCGTACCATGAATCGATTAAAGTTTTAAAATGTGTCCAGGATTCAGAGTTGTACAGAATTACAATTGAACTACTTTAGGAATTATAATTACAAAGTAATTGAATTACATTGTAATTTATAAATCAGATCTTCATTCAATTAAATTACAAAGCAATTGAATTACATTGTAATTTATAATTCAGATCTTCATTCAATTAAATTACAAAGTAATTGAATTACATTGTAATTTATAATTCAGATCTTCATTCAATTAAATTATAAAGTAATTGAATTACATTGTAATTTATAATTCAGATCTTCATTCAATTAAATTACAATGTAATTCGTAATTGCGATTGGAGTACAATTATAAATACTTTGTAATTAAATTACATTAATTAGAGGACGAGAAATAGAAAATACGTCGCATAGAAAGTAAACAAGCATATTAAAAAAAACGTAAAAATATATCACACTTCTTCAAAGTTCTGGGTTATAATTTGGAGAACAGTATCTTAATTATATTGTATTTCAATTACACATCTGATTAAAATAATTGAATTAATTGAAAGGTTTTAATTATGTAATTCAGTTACGACGTAGTTGCATTATTATACAATAATTGAAATACGATGTAATTAAATTGTGTAATTGAATTACTACAACTCTGCCAGGATTATGGTTGTACTATTTGTTTTTACGAAATTGTCACAATTTTTCGAGAATCGGAAATGTAGTGTTTAATTACTTCTCGGATCCACTGTACTCACTCGATGAGAACTTTTTACGTCAGTATTCAGTTACACCAAAGTTTTATATACTTCGTCTTTCTATAAGTTGCTTTAATTCTTAAACGGTGCAGTGCATCGAATCCAAACTTTGCTAATTGCATTCGTTTAGTAAGAATTATATCTTGTCAAATTTTCAAAAATTTTGTTACGTTTTTATATACCTCCAATACGTCCTTAAATCTTCAGGATTCTATAAAAAAAGTGCGAAATTCTAGGTCTCAGAAGGAAAAGAATAGTAAATTGATTTATTGTATCACGCTCTGGATGAAACTGATACATATACACTCTGGCGTTCCACTCTTTCGCACAAACGGTAAACACATAAAATCCGTGGTCTAGAATTACGCGAGTTCAAGGTACGAGTCAATGAAACAATCAGAGAACTGCGTCGACAGTCTTCTACAATTACGTTAGCAGTCTCGTGCTGCATGACTGTGCATGGGGGAATATTCTATACACTTCCGCGTTTGATGCGGATGATACTTATTGTCAGGTTCGTTCCCGTGACAACGGAGACCCAACCGAGAATGCCTATTTTACTCACAAATAAAGCTTGGGCATTGACAGCGTACGTTTCATGGACGGTCCATTCAACGGGACGGAAAAACGAACCACGTATACACTTTCAAAACAATTACGTCATGTCAGGAATTCTCTGAATGACGTGTACAAGCCATTAATGGAGCCAGAAGTCCAAGTTGAAAGGATCCCCGGTCGTAGGTGCGTGCGCCAGGCGGCTCAACAGTTAACAATAAGTAGCCTTTTCGCATGTTGATTACGTACGGAGCACGCGGCATTACCATAACCCGATGCTGGTCTCTCGGAGACCGTCAATCGTAACCGCAGCTTAACGGGTGCTGTTCCCGTTAGGAGATTACTCCTGCGTTGCACACGTTTCGATCACGTTTATTCACAGAATCGAGCTAAATTCTGGCTACTCGCGAAGAATGTCACGCGCAGGTGAAGATGTAGTTTTAATTAAGGGGGTACCAGACCCTCTGATCTGGGTATTTATCAGTGTAACCAACCTCCACACTGAAAAACAGTTTGGCAACGGTGATTAATATACATTTGTATCAATCTAACGCTTCAATTTCGCTATCAATACAGATTTTTTTCTTTTTATCAATATCTTTATTGCTATTAATGGATCCGAGTGGCTTCAAGCCCTTTATATTTCTGTTGTTACGAGTCTACGCTGATAATTCTCCTGACTAAGCGCCATCTCGTCCAAGTAGCTGAACTAAAATTGCTTCTACTTGCCCTTCATTGACCTTCATGAACGGAATCTGGGGAACAATTGAATGCGATTATGGGAAAACATTTTTTGTCCTCATATTAGCATGTTATGAGCTGTGTGAGGGCTCATTGTAAAGAGGAAGGTTCATCATAGCCCGCTCTGCTCATAATTTAAGTCGAAAAAATCATTTTGTATTAAAAAAATACATTGAAATCTGCGGAATTTTTCTTCATTTGTTTTCCCTACTTTGGATACTCAAATTATAAGATATAAACATAATCTATCTAAATCATGAGCAGAGCGGGCTATGAGGAACCTTCCTCTTTACAATAAGCCCACACACAGCTCAGAATATGCTAATATGAGGACAAAAAATGTTTTCCCGCAAACACAGATTTCATCAACAAAACAGTGTTTACGGGAAAACATTTTTTGTCCTCATATTAGCATGTTATGAGCTGTGCGAGGGTTCATTGTAAAGAGGAAGGTTCATCATAGCCCGCTCTACTCATGATTTAAGTCAGAAAAACCGTTTTGTATTAGAAAAATACATGGGAACCTGAGGGTGGTAGTCTCGACTTATTTGCCCTACTTTGGACGCTCATATTATTAAATATAAACATAATCTTGTTAAATCATGAGCAGAGCGGGCTATGATGAACCTTCCTCTTTAGAACAAGCCCTCACACAGCTCGTAACATGCTTGTATAAAAACAAAAAATGGTTTCCTGTAAACACGGTTTTCACTTGTTTTTCTAGTAATATTCTAGTAATATGCTAGTCATATCCATGGGTCTGGTACCCCCTTAAGATTGAAAGACAGTCAGCTCCGTCAAGAGTGACGAGCAGAGAGGCAATACGCAGACGCGTCTAGTTGGAGCTAGAAAGCTCATCGGTTAACGCATTTTGTTAAAGTAATAGACACGTGTTTTCAGGATTTCAAGGAAGCGAAATGCGCGTTCTCGTTTCTCCATAATATTGCCAAGATGAGGTTTTACAGTAGTCAAAAATGCTGGATAAAAGATCGTTCTAGGTCGCGATCGTCTTCAAAAGTTCTACTGTTTCGTTTACGAGGCGTAATTTACATTATTCGGAAGCATACAGTTGCTACATGCTTCCGAATAATGCATATTAGGCCTAGTAAACGAAAAAGTGGGACATTTGAGGGGGATCGCAAAGTTTAAGTGAATACGGCTTAAATTGATCTTTTATCTAGCGTGTTTGACTACTGAAAAACCCCATTTTTGAATTATCGAGAAATGAAAAAGCACATCTCGCACCCTCGTAATTCTGGAAACGAATCTATCCCCTTAACCCTTAGCACTCTGAGGTTATGGTTATGGTGACTCTGAGGTACCATTAAAAATTGCTGTACCATTATTTAAAATATTGTATACATTATTAAATACATGGGTATCTAATCAATTACTAAACAGTTAGGTATTGTATGAGGTATTATATCAATATCATATCCATACAATTTAAAAAAAAAATCATAGATAATGGAAATATTCCAGGTAGGTAAACATGTTTAATTTTTTAGTTAAAGTAGCTCAGAGTGCAAAGGGTTATTATAATTCTCTTTCTTATTGGTAGCAATTAATAAAGTCAAATTATTACCGATACGTTGTTGGAAATTAATTCACAAAAATCCGATCCTACATTCATTGAAACTGCTGATTCCCAGCGAATCCTGCTTGGTAAGGTGTTGCGTCACCTGGTCTAGGTGGCCTAATCTAATAGCGGCCGTCATTCTCCAACATGCTCCGTCATTCTTCTACTTTTAGGGACACTAATTAGGTGTACAATTTAATTCTCGGACCTCACATTCAATTAGCTGACTTATTTACTTGGAAGTGTGGAGCTGCGTAATAGCCATTTATTAGAACAATAAAGTTTAAAATTTCAGCGACGCAACTTCAAAAAATTCACTATGTGAATGACTGATGACTAAGGAAGTGATGCTGTGTCCTATAGCACAAAGTACGTAAAGAAAATTAATCGCATACATATATATTTAGGATATTTTAAGATGTTTTATTACAATTTATTTTTTTATTAAGATTTTGTAAAATATTCTAAATGTATATATGATCAATGCAGTAGTATACAATACTAGATATCGTATGAAAAAAATAGTCATTTTGATGGGTTAACATTGAATTTTTATTCATACGACAATATGCACCTTTTAGTGCGTGATTTAGATGGCAAATAAAGTAAGTCGATTCAATAGAACTACGTTACTAAATTTTTTATATACTAATAATATCTCGTGCAACCGCCACGTCTTGATAGCTGTTCAATAAGAAACGGGTACTTTAATGTCTGTTGGATTTGCATTCAAACTCACCAACAAACGATCTAACAAAAATATAATGAATAATTCATTGAGTTAACGAAGACGCCAGATGGTATTAGAAAAGAAATCATATAAAAAGTAGTTATTTCCGCTAAAAAGCTTCGTATCGTAATTTCAGTATAATCATTTTTTGCTACTTTTAATACCTCCGGAGGCAGCAGTCTGTTATACTCGAACGCAGACGCATTGCACGTCTTCTTCAATTTCACTCAGTAATGGGTTTTATAGTGCATATTGCATATTGCATCTTCTTTACAACCTTGGAGCGACCTTGAACATCAGGAAAGTGATCAAGTACCAACTGTTTTATTTCTGACGGGATAACCTGTACAGCAACCAGCCGCGTTAACAGATAATGAGAATCCAGTTTGGTGAGGATACATTATCCTGACATTAGACGTGTTGAAGTTGCATATTCTTCGCTGAATCGCGGAATTTTTCGGTTTACATAATATATTGAAACTGATTATGTCTTAGACATGCAATATGTACCATATGGAAATCTTTTCTGACCTTTTACCATGATGTTGAGTCATACCCGCGATGAAGATTTGGATTTGAAGATGAAGATGTTGCTTATCTCTTCGAAATTGGAATGAAATTCTGTCCTCCTGTTCATCAATATTTAAATACTGACACTAAACCTACCATCACCGGTTATAATGAACGGTCCAGATTTTTTATTTTACGATTATTGATATGAGCCGTTTATTTTGAAAGTGGCCCAAGTCCATTTTGGAGAAAAAGTCAAGCTACCAATTTTAATATTCAGATTTCTATGTTACCTTTGTATTCTGAAGCATATTATAACTGATATTTAATGTCACAAAGATTTTGTAAAAAGAAAATCAGCTGACTAATAGAAGGATACAAATTTTTATTTTGAAAGTGGCCCAAGTCCATTTTGGAGAAAAATCAAGCTAGCAATTTTAATATTCAGATTTCGACGTTACCTTTTCATTCTGAAGCATATTGTAACTGATATTTAATTTCACAAAGATTTTGTAAAACGAAAATCAGCTGATTAATAGAATGATACAAATTTTTATTTTGAAAGTGGCCCAAGTCCATTTTGGAGAAAAATCAAGCTAGCAGTTTTAATATTCAGATTTCTATGTTACCTTTGTATTGTGAAGCATATTGTAACTAATATATTTAAAGTCATAAAGATTTTCTAAAAAGAAAATCAGCTGACTAATAGAAGGATACAAATTTTTATTTTGAAAGTGGCCCAAGTCCATTTTGGAGAAAAAGTCAAGCTCCCAATTTTAATATTCAGATTTCTATGTTACCTTTCTATTCTGAAGCATATTGTAACTAATATATTTAAAGTCACAAAGATTTTGTAAAAAGAAAATCAGCTGATTAATAGAATGATACAAATTTTTATTTTGAAAGTGGCCCAAGTCCATTTTGGAGAAAAAGTCAAGCTATCAATTTTAATATTCAGATTTCTATGTTACCTTTGTATTCTGAAGCATATTGTAACTAATATATTTAAAGTCACAAAGATTTTGTAAAAAGAAAATCAGCTGATTAATAGAATGACACAAATTTTTATTTTGAAAGTAGCCTGAGTCTATTAGTCAGTTGTTTCCAAATTTAATCCAAATTAATTCTCATCGCATAATCTTTCCATTGTAGATATTGATTCACTTGGTTCAACAATTGAAATTTTCTATACATTTTACATTAATATCCAGAATATATATATATATTCTGGATATTAATGTAATATTCTTTGCTTTCTTTTGGTACAGCACAATTATTGAAAATCCTATCAATGGGATTCCAGTAGGTAACGTGTTAAGAATGAAAATAAACTCCTGCTTCGCTCCAATTTGTTGCAATTCAGATAAAAAATCTGTATTTTGAATAAAGACCCGCTGTTTGCTTATGAATAAACGATAAGCACGAAACGCGTACGACTGAAAAATTGTGCTGTCATGAGAAAAAATTAGGAATCAGTTGTGAAGTGATAAGTTCAATGGAATGGTGAAACGCGTGGAACGGTCGTGACACGTCGTGAAAGACAACACGCAATGGGTTCGGACATTATGGACGCCAGGGGCCTCCGATTCTTCTTGCAGCGATATGTAAATGCGACGATAATGTAGGCGGCAGCCATTTCAAACGTTGGGGTTTAGGGAAAGGTATCTGTCGACGGCCTGGATAGCTCAATCGGTTAGAGCAGTTCGGTGAACGAGAGAGATCCGGGTTCGAATCTTTATCTGGCGGACCGATCGATCGATTCTTTCTCTCCCTGGAGTAACTATTTAAGTAGCCGATCGGGAAGTAGACCCACAAACTGATTGAAACTCTCGGTGCCGACATCAGGGTGATTGATAACGTATCTAGACAGCGTTTGCCACTTCTGTCAGGAAATAGATCAACCATGAACAAAGAATGCGGTTCCATTGTTTCTGTTCGGTTTCCTTTCCTGTTTTATATTTGTTAATTAATTACGATCTTGTATTCCGATAAAGTTCCTGGATCACTTTAATTAATTCAGTTTAAAGATGTTAGGAAGTATTCATGCAACACCCGATTAACTAGCATGACTAATGCACCTGATATGATGATATTAACCCTTACGTCAATAACCGGGTACCCTTCTTTTTGCATTAAAATTGTAAAGTGTATGTAAGGGTTAATATGATTATTATTTGCTGGAGTGCCTCTGTTTATTCATTAGAAATTCATTCATTTATCATTTCGTCCATTTTTATTTAATTCTATGCCAGATTTCTAGTAGAAGTTACAAACGTAAAATATTATTAGAATTATTAGAATGTTGCAGTCTTTAGTGACCTATGAACAAGTCTCAAAGGGTTCTTCTATATTCTAAAAATTGTTGATTTTACAGACATGTAAAAAAGTGTAATTATGAGTAGATAGCGGATCTTTATGTAAAATAAAAATTTTCTATTTAAATTACGACAAACTGCAGTGAAATAGAAATTTATTTTCTTTCTAAAAAAAACGATAACTGGTTAAACATTGAACTACACGACTTGAATTTTTTGGGAAAGCTAGAGCAAATAGTTTGCTACAGAATGTGGAAAAACATTTTTTCAAAAATTGCAATTGATCGGAGTTGTAGAAAAAATACTAAAAGTTGCATTTTACAACTTTTTTATGTGGACCTATATTGAAAATTTTTAAAATACGTTTTGTAGATCTATATATTAATGGGAGTCACTGTAGCTCCACGTGTTACTTTTTCGGACCAATATTTAAAAAATAGACTTTAAAATTGACGAAAAGAACATTTTCGTTTCGACGTCAGAAACAATCCTATGGTGTCCAAAACATATAGTGTAAAAAGCATTTTTTCAGATTTAAGAATATGCGAACATGTAGCTCACCAAGTACTGAGAAACTTTTGTCTAAACATTTTTTAATTGCACTACTGGAAATGCCTAAAAAATGGTCACATAACTTAAGGGTGTTAACCTATTATAATATAATTATTTAATCTCTTAATTATTGATTTTACTATGAAAATTCAATTGTCCATATTTAAGTATCACTTTTGGACTGTCCAAGACTTAGGGCACTTCACCTTAGCCGAGGGTGGCAAACACACCCGTTGGTAGGCTGATCCCGTCGACTCTGTTAATTGCGTGCGATAGAAAATGCTAACGAACTCTATTCGCGGCATGGGCGAGCGTGGGTAGCACACGTAATAACTCTATCTCTCACGCGATTCATTGATGAGAACAGATGTCATGCATCGCCGGTGCATCAGCCAGTGTCCCGCATTTGTAAATGGGAGAATCTAGTAATCTAGTCGATCCGCGGCCATTTATCATACTTACTTTTAGCTTCGCCTGTGAGATAACGGCTCTGATTAACGATCCGCTTATCGAACGCAACGATACGCGGTCGGGCGTTTTTCCAACATACCTAAGTGGTCCCGAGTAATTCGTTCACCGATCTAGAAACGCAACGTTTGAATATCCTTGAAGAATATTTTAAGTACCGTAAACCATCGTATTACGAAGCTTAAACGTGATTTTCATATCTATTGGATCGTGTATGTATATTACATGCGACAGAAAATTTAAAAAGTTTATTGAGAATTTTCATTTAATTACCTCAAAAGGTTTATTGAGGTAAAAGTTTATGGTAAAAAAGGAGAATATTACATTTATACAACGTTTGAATTTACCGCCTTACATGGATATGGGCCAATAGATCGATATCTGATCAACCATTGATTTTCCGAATGTCTATACGTTTTCCTTACGTTCAACTCTCTTCACTACCACAGTGACTGTCCAGGCAGCAACATGGGGGTCATTTATACAGGGTGTTCCAAAACTACCCTAGGAGCCGAAAATGGGAGGTTCCTTGGGTCATTTGAAGCGACAGTTTCCTTTGCAAAAATGGCGTCCGCGGCTTTGTTTAGGAGTTATTAACAAAAAACACGGACCAATCAGAGCGCAGCTATAGCGAACAGAGTCCGACTCTGCGACAGGTCCCGCGTGGCGTGGTGCCGCCATTGGTCGACTCAGAATCAATCCGCTGTAGCCACGCTCTGATTGATCCGTGTTTTTTGTTAATAACTCCTAAACAAAGCCACGGACACCATTTTTGTAAAGGAAAATGTCGCATCAAATGACCCAAGGAACCTCCCATTTTCGGCTCCTAGGGTACTTTTGGGACACCCTGTATATCAATTTTTCTAATTTAAAGTTTAATTCGTAACACGACGCAAGTGAGTAGCAATTTTCCTATTATAATGTGTCTCATCGTTTTTGAGTTTTGTTGTTTCTTATATAAATTAAATAATTTTCTTTTGTTTTCGTTACAGACACAATGTTGTTTTTTGTTAATCTCTTGAAAATGATCTGAATTTAGATCGAAACGTCGAGATGAAATATTGTGATATTTTGCAAACAGTGTTTTAGAAGTATTAAATTGATCGAACCAATGCGCCGATAACATTTAAATTTTGCTTAAAGCTTATTACGATCGCTATACTTATAACCGTTTATTGAGAATATTTGTCACTGTCTTTTAGTTGAACGTTTTAATTAAACGGTTTCTAAATAAAGGCACTCAAGTGTGATATGCAGAACTTAAATGAAAGAAAAGTCAAGAATTCTTAAACTTGTTTTTAAAGAAATCAAAATGTAATTGTAAATACATTCATATGAATTTATAAATGTAAATACTTCACCTAACATTTCAGGAGAAAGTCTATGCTACTCAAGATCATGTCAAGGTTATATTTTCTTAAATCTAACGAAAATAATTTTTTTTTAATTTACTGTGACCTACTTTTTGGGTTATCGTTAGAAAGCTGAGATCAAAACGGATCCGACGATACACCGTGACCTTGACTTGAAACTTTACGAGCTACGGTAATACGAAACAGTAGTTGAAATCTGTGAGTATTATTAATTTATATATTCCACAAATAACAAAATGTAATAACGAACTGTATCTGTTTTTATCATTTTAAACATTCGAAACTATTTTGTTTTTAAACGTTGAGAATTAGCAGAAGGTGAGTATGAAGAAGTCGAGGGAGAACTGTTTCCTTCACAAGTGGAAAAACGATTTGAAGAAGTAATTACACTGGAATTATAAAGGCCTCTTCACCAGCTTTTAATCGTGGTTTTAATTACTTCATCCTCCTGAGAGAGTAACGCTCCGATTGTTCTCCTCGTGCTACCGATTTGAGGGATTGTTAGCTTGAGAGTGTAATTGACTGTTTGACCTTATAACTGAAATAACTTTCCTCTTCAACTGATAGGAAAACTGCAGTGAGCTAGCAAAAAATTCTCTCGTACAGTAATCGATAAAATACACGCGTAAAATCTTGGTATACAATTATAAAACCGAATTTTCATTAATAAAAAATTTTCTAATGCCGATTTCTCGTCGAAGTTATGAAATATTAAGTTCACATTTTTGCACTTTTAGCATCTCGTTATGGTTGTTAACATGTAATTTTCTCAAAGTGGGACCACGTAGGTAAAAATAGTCAGAAATCTGTAATTTTCTCTAATTAATTAATCTCTACATCTTGTGACTTTAGAAGAATAGAAAAAAATATGCAAATTAAGCAAAGATGTTGTTTAACATTTCCTATGCATTGTTTTCCACAATATTTTTACATACGGAAAACAATAAGTTGAATTCACTGAATTCAAAAAAGAACCTATTTTGAAAATTTCATCGAATTCTGATTCTCGCTATAAACGGAAGTTTCGCCCAAAATTTCATCGAATTCTGATTCTTGTTATAAACGGAAGTTTCGCCCAAAATTTGATCGAATTCTGATTCTTGCTATAAACGGAACTTTCGCCCAAAATTTGATCGAATTCTGATTTTTGCTATAAACGGATGAACAACCAAATTCTGATTAATATCAATTTAATTTTTGTCACAATCGATTTAAAATAACAAAATACATAGACAGTAACATTTCCATTGATGTAAGTATAACTTTAGATTTTTTTCCTCCTACTTATTCGATTGATATAAGTATAATTTTAGATTTTTTTCCTCCTACTTATTCGATTGATATAAGAATAATTTTAGATTTTTTTCCTCGTACTTATTCGATTGATATAAGTATAATTTTAGATTTTTTTCCTCCTACTTATTCGATTGATATAAGTATAATTTTAGATTTTTTTCCTCCTACATATTCGATTGATATAAGTATAATTTTAGATTTTTTCCCTCCTACTTATTCGATTGATATAAGTATAATTTTAGATTTTTTTCCTCCTACATATTTGATTGATATAAGTATAATTTCAGATTTTTTTCCTCCTAAATATTCGATTGATATAAGTATAATTTCAGATTTTTTTCCTCGTACTTATTCGATTGATACAAGTATAATTTTAGATTTTTTCCCTCCTACTTATTCGATTGATATAAGTATAATTTTAGATTTTTTCCCTCCTACTTATTCGATTGATATAAGTATAATTTTAGATTTTTTTCCTCCTACATATTCGATTGATATAAGTATAATTTTAGATTTTTTTCCTCCTACATATTTGATTGATATAAGTATAATTTCAGATTTTTTTCCTCGTACTTATTCGATTGATATAAGTATAATTTTAGATTTTTTTCCTCCTAAATATTTGATTGATATAAGTATAATTTTAGATTTTTTTCCTCCTACTTATTCGATCTGGCCCACTGTGCAACGTGTTGAATAATGTAAACAACATTTTGAATAATGGCACAGCAATTTTCAGTTGTATGAAAGCGACTCATTCATATAATTTTTAAGCCATAACTGGACTTGGCAAGAGACGGCGTGCACCGACTCCAGAGCACAGACACGCCGAATGCTAATACACGTTCTTCGCATAAAATAGACAGTCAATTAGATACACCCCATCCAATTACTCGAATCCCTTCAATTGCCGAGTACGATTTTTAACCACACGGAAGGATTCAATTTACGATCCACGGATCTCCGCCCGGCACTCCCGAGCAGCCAAGTTAATAGAACCGTGCACCTCATCTCGCGATCGTAGTTGCTTGATTAGCACTGTCTTTACAACGGAACATTCGCGGGAATCGCTACTTTGCGCGCGGCTCACATGGTCACCGGGTTGACTGCGAAAAGGTCAATCGTAATGTCAACGATTTACTCTCGCCTCGCCGACAATCTCTGGCGGATTAGCAGGTTACACGGAGGCGAGAGGCGATATTTTCGCAGGACACGGGGGGAAGTTTATTCGCAATTTGCATACTAACGAACAGTTATCCTGGATCGGATATTTAATTTCCTCCTCGAGATTTCGTTCACGATAATGTACTTACACATTCACCTCGAGTACCGACTAGCTTGTAGCCACGGCTTTTCTCAACACAAAATCTATTTGGACTCGTGCAGTATCTTGTCCGTGATAATAAGAATAATGAATGTGTTCATTATATTGCGAAATGAAAACAAACAAGTGCACTTACACACTCGAAACTTTCGTACGCAATTATTTTCCTGTTAGAAAATGGTGATTTGAATTCATGCACAGGGTGGGGCATCGGATTTACCGCCTTGATTTATGTTTAATTAAATGGTTTCAAGAGATGCACATACTGGTGTTACCAGTTCTTTTGTGGATCGACGCGTCAACTTTGATTTTTTCAATGGAACCGTATATTTTTTGTGCAGTGATCGACGCAGCTGTTTATTCTCTATTAAAAAGTATTAATCTATGAGTTATTTTAATATAAATATTGCTAAGAAGAATACATTATTACTTATTCTTCATTCTGTTAACCATTCTACGACATACAGTAATTTCTCGATCTATGACCAGAAAACGGGGGTTTTAAATGTCATAGATCGTAAAGGGTATGCTATTTTTTTCTCGGAATCGATCGCGCCATAACTTCAAAAGAGTGCCGAACATAGAGGAGGACAGAATGATACACGGATCGAATGACCGAGCGTGCCGCCGCACAGTGGGACGAAACGGGCGATTCCCTGGACATGGCGTTTTCACCCAGTTATTCCTTTATAAAAATATAAATTTAGGTCATACTCTAAGTATTTTTTCGTGTTGAATCGAATGGTGAAGTCCGTTTGGCGATAGGAATGATGCGAAAGAAGCTACAGCACATTCATAGAAGAATGATCTTGGATTTTTTATTTTTATGTAAAACATTTAATATTTACCGAAATATGTACTTAAGAATTTATTTTTTGTTTGATTTTTAAATTTTGTTTAACTTTTGTAGGTATAATTTGATTAATTTTATAAACCAATTAAAAATAGAAAACGAAAGTGCAAATAGGAACAATAAAACAAAAAGTAGAATAAAATTTTTAATAATAATAATAATGTCAAGGCAAAAATTGTTCAAAAAGTGCTGGACTATTCAGACGATTCGGAGGAATTAATAAAAATGTGCGAGGATGGTGAGAAATCTGACATTTCGTTCTCAAGTGAAAATACACTTGCCCTAAATACATCTCTCAACCTGTCCAAGTCGAAGTACTTCATTTTGAGAAATGCTACTTTGAAAGCAGGATTAACAATATTTCCCTCATATTACCAGCTCAACAAAGCCAAGAAGGAATGTTATCCAGAAGAACGTGAGGTAACTGAGTTGGGAGCAAAGATACCTCTTCAAGCTCTTCTGAACCACACAACTTCGAGAATTTTATCAATCACCCCCATGGATAAGATCCTAAGAAACGGGAAATGCCTGAAACTGTTAGCTGTAAACGGATACGGAAAGCTGAGAACTGATACTGAACGATAAGAGCAGAATTAAGAATACATAGTCAACAAACACTGCGTTTTACTGGACTTTCAAACATGATTTCCGGGAAAAATCGGGCGAAGTCGGGTATGATTTTTGCGTATTTCTTTCGATAGATACCAACAGTGAACACCTGTAGAGTCCGTTTTTCGGAACAAATCGGAACTTTTTTGTAAAGCGACAAAATGTACGCAAAATGCCCATAACGTTACTAAACGTCAGGTGTTAAACATTAATACGGCCATTTTTTATTTCATTTATATTTTTCTCAGCTCAAATACACCTCATAAGTAGAAAAATATTATACAACGACATTACCAAAAGATGGAAACTATTAGGAACAATTAAATAGAAAGATACGGTTTCATGAAAATTCAAGTCTCGAGCTGTCGATTTTAGATACATATGCCGGAAATGTGACGTTATCACTGACATGTCCTGGAATGTCACCACATTTGCTTGTTCCAAAAAGCCTAGAAAACGATCCTATGAGCTCTCTTACTGGGAAAAAAAATTTGAATTTTTCGTCCATGTCGGGGATTTTACGTAAGTCGTTCCACTGTGGCGCCGCACAGTGGTCAGAAATCGCCAAAACGTGGTCAAAATAGGAAGGAGTACTCCAATTTAGTTCAAAATTGATACTCATAGGTTTTTCGGGTCGCTGATTGTAAATCAGAAGTCAAAATTACACAAAACAAAATGGCGGTTTCAATATGGCGGAAGCGTAACCCAACAAATTATTGGGCTCTTTGAAAATTAGTATTCCCATATTTCTCGTGCCGTTGAATATGAATCTGAAGTCAAAATTACAAAAAACAAAATGGCGGCCGGTTATGTGAGAAAATTATTTATTTCCACAAATATTAAATTATTATCAGGTGACTTCGGATAGCAAAAAATGTAAGATTTTAGTGTTAAATATTGCATGCGAGGTAATTCTTTAGTACTAAAATGTAATAGAAGTTTCTCAGTTCTGATTCGTTCCAATATTTAACTCACCTCTAGTAAAATAGAGATATGTATACTGTGGGAGAAAAAGTTGAAAATGCCAGCAGAAACAATTGGCTGTTGACTATCTGAAGCATTTTATTATAATACATAACAATAATGTACCTTACATTTGCGAAAATTAGTTTTGTCTACTATTTAGGGCAAATTCGCCATTTCGGAACGTTACCGGTCGCTAAGGAAATGGCGATAATTCATAAGGTCGCAGGAAAATGAAACGTACACTTGTTTAATAGCCTTAACAGCTTCTTTTCCAAAAAATGATTGCTTGATCGCGATTGATAAGCAACTTTTTCGTTAATTAAATGTACCAGACGTGTAGATTTCTATTTTTCATCTCCTAGAGCTTTAAAAAATTAAATAAAGCAATAAAATCAGAATATTATATTAAATTAGGACATGCCCAATAATAGCAAGAATGATAAACCAGCGTTACAGCGCTATAATAAGTCGCAGAGGTAATTTCAATTATGGTTGAAAATGCCGGCCTTCTAGAACTACTAACTTTGAACTTACGTATCTCCCACATAAGTACGTATTAAATATTGGCTGTAACAAAAAAACGTGCTCTGGAACCTTATAAATAGAGTAGTATTACATAGATTTTTAAACAACGGAAAAAAATTTTGGACTTTTGACCACGATTTGGCGATTTCCGACCACTGTGCGGCGTTGGTATAAATGATTAGGTTAAGTATAGGCTAAGAGAATATATATAGGATGTATAAAGGTAGTTTGTATTGAAGTATGAAGAGGGAGTAAAGGAGGAAAGTTGTACGAATTTGTAACCCTGTGGGGATCAAATAAAGATTTATATTGTAGATTCTAAATTCGAGTGGTAAGTTATTAGTAGACTGCAGATCTTTATGCATTTGGGACTCATAAAAATGGTAAAATATGGCTAGAATATAAAATTCGATGGAATTTTGTACAATTTTTAACTTCCCGATTCATAGGGAAGTTACTGTAATTACCCCGAAAATCGAAAATCGATTTTTTAGCAGATCTTCACGTTTCATGGTTATTGAAGTCATTTTAGACTATTTTTATCAAATTGTTAGTATGTGTGTGTGTGTGTGTGTGTGTGTGTGTGTGTGTGTGTGTGTGTGTGTGTGTGTGCGTATGGCCGTTTTTATGTTATCAAATTTTTCGTTAACGTTTTCTGAAAAAGTAACAATGCGATCAGAATGATGAATGATGCAATCGATGCGCCCCGTCGTAACTTAGAGCTGATTAGATTTTGGTCCATATCGGTCAAGTAGTTTTTTAGATTTTTTAGTTTTTTTAGTTTTTTTCGAAAGAAGTTCATTCAAGAATGCAATTTATACGAGAGGATGGAAATTTTCCACCGAATAAACAAACGTAATTATATATATTTCATTTTTATGTAAAAAAAATTTTTTTAAATTTAACCCTTTGAACGCGAGCGGCGCCGATACGGCGTCCGGCCGATGTTAAGTAGCAACTCGAGCGGTGCCGATACGGCGCCCGGCCGATGTGAAGTGGCAAGGATGCATCTTGGCTATTGTTTTACTAAGTATCACACCAAAACTAATTACGGAGTGTAATATTTATCAAAATTTGTTGTTTTCGACATATAAATGAATAAACTGGTGAAATTTTTTTTTTTTAATTTTTTTTAAATTAAATATTTTTGAAGTACCTGTAAAATGTTCACCTAATTTGGCCGAAATCGTCTCGAGTTGCTGGTTCGCGCAAGCGAAAACGGCCTCGAGTTCAAAGGGTTAAAAAAAAATTTTTTTTAATTAAAAAAAAAATTTTTTTTTCAATTATGCAACTAATGCTAATGTTACCGCTTATAATAATCAAACTAGCTGGTTATTGTTGCTCGCCCGCTTCGCGAGCTCGCGGGTAGGACTGCTCTTTCGAGAGGGTTAGTGGTACGCATTGCTAGTGGGGCATACAGCTATTAATGTTTTTTTACCCCGAAAATCGAAAATCGAATTTTTAACAGATCTTCACGTTTCATGGTCATTGGATTCATTTTAGACTATTTTTATCAAAATGTCGGTATGTGTGTGTGTTTGTGTGTGTGTGCGTGCGCGCGCGTGTGCGTGTGCGTGTGCGTGCGCGCGCGCGTGTGTGTGTCAAATTTTTCGTTAACATTTTCTGAAAAAGTAACAATGCGATCAGAATGATGAATGATGCAATGGATGTGCCTCGTCGTAACTTAGAGCTGATTAGATTTTGGTCCATATTGGTCAAGCAGTTTTTTATATTTTTTAGTTTTTTTCGAAACAAGTTCATTCAACAATGCAATTTATAAGAGAGGATGGAAATTTTCCACCAAATAAACAAACGTAATTATATATATTTCATTTTTATTTAAAAAAAAATTTTTTTTAATTAAAAACAAAATTTTTTTTTTTAATTATGCAGTTAATGCTAATGTTACCGCTTACAACTAACGAATCGGGAAGTTCTTTGTGTGGCTCGTGGAGAGTCACACACAAAATAAAAAAAAACCATTAATAGCTGTATGCCTCACTAGTTATTGGTTTTAGATCTACAAAGACTGCCCGATTAAAAATATGATTTTATTTCATTCCGCTTTCTTAAAATTTGTCTACAAAAATTGGAAAATGCATAAACATCCGCAGTCTATTATTATGTTAATGTTAATTTAAGAGAAAATGTCATTCCTCGAAACTTGATTTCGCCGAAATTAATGAACGCAAACAAATTACCGTTCGAATCATCTTCGGATGCGCCGTGTCGCATGCATTTCATAGAATATTTATGACGCAGGCCATCGAGCGTGTCGATCTTATCAGAGTGGTGTGAAGCGACTTCGGGAGTGGAAGAGATAGATAGAAAGGCGGAGAAGAAGTTGGAGTTAATGCAAGCCGGGTCACGACGGCTGACCTGGATTACAAGTTCGTCGTCGTTGTCGGCTTCGTGGTTGCATTAACATTATTGGCACCGTCATGGCTCATCGTGAACACATTATCACGGCTATTACTTTCGGTATCGTTTATTCATGCATTGTTTTCCATTGAGAACTCGCAGCTGGAAGCGCTGGGATATCTTATCTATATTCATTTATCATTCGAACAATTTCATAATCGATACCATTATGCGTAAAATGTGAGAAATAAATGGTTAATAGATGATTAAATATTGGCAAGGATATTGAATGTATTAATAAAAGATTTGCCACTTCTTTTAAGCAACTAATAATACGATTTCGGATAATATCTTCTAGTCCTCATTTCTTAAATCAGGTTCTTAAATGAATATTAAATACGAGGAAATGAAAGAAATTAAGTTACACCTAATGCAAGAGAGGACTTCGCAACTTTTTTGGCAAGAATACTGAATGTATCAATAAAAGATTTGCCACTTCTTTTAAGCAACTAATAATACGATTTAGGATCATATCTTCTAGTCCTCATTTCTTAAATCAGTTTCTTAAATGAATATTAAATACGAGGAAATTAAAGAAATTAAGTTACACCTAATGCAAGAGAGGACTTTCCTACTTTTTTGGCAAGGATATTGAATGTATCAATAAAAGATTTGCCACTTCTTTTAAGCAACTAATAATACGATTTAGGATAATATCTTTTAGTCCTCATTCCTTAAATCACTTTCTTAAATTAAATATGAGGAAATGAAAGAAATTAAGTTCACCTAATGCAAGAGAGGACTTTGCAACTTTACCATCAATCAAAATTATGTTCTGTGTGACTTCATATCAATATGCAATCAATGAATCTCTTCATTGAAATTACCACAAATAGCCTGCATACAAAGTGCTCATAATTACAGTGTTAAATTATAAACTTTATATTTTTATGGACAAATAAAGGGTCTTTCATTTAGAGGTGTCATTTTAAACGCACTAATTTTTACTTGCGAAGGTTAGAGTAGTCACTCTTCGACACACGGTCAGTAAAATTGTAAGAAATAGTAAAATTGTAAAAAAAAATAGGTGATTGTCTTCACAACTTTTATGAGTTTTTTTACAGTTTTTTTTTTATAATTTACAATAACACTTCTTACTGGAAGACCTTATACATGTAAAGTAAGGCAGGAAGGAGTAGAATTTTATAATTTTCAATTGACCTACCCAGTAAATGAAAGAGATATACTCTACATAGATATTTAATATACTTTATTGAATTCCGAAGAATTTAATATTTTGTAAATATTTTAAAATTTTCATACATTATAATTGCGTGAAGAATTGAAATTTGCGGTTTATCGGAGGAAGAGAAGTTGTAACTAGTGTTCCTTTTCGAGAATTTCTCGATAGAAATACTATAATTTCTCGAGAAATTTAAATCTAGGGAAATTCTTATGAATCTCATTTATTTTATAACATATTTTCGGAAATGAATTTTTAGTTAACTCAAATTGCATAATACATGCAGCATATCCATGCCTACGTATACATGTTTGCAATGTGATCATTTATAATAATTGTTGCTGCTTGGATGTTCGCTGCACGACACAATGTGATATAATGTTTATGCGGCACAACAAATTCTAAGTAGACTTCTCGGAAAATATAACAATGATTCAGACGCAATTTCAAAAATTACCTTGAAAATGGTGCAAATCAGCACCGAAACGTCGATTTTTTTGTTTATTAGCAAAATTGCTAATTTTGTTTTTTCTAATGATCGAACCGTAGCGCTGAAATCATTTATTGTTCTAAGCAATAATACGATCGATATAAACTATTTCATTTATTATCAACGATATTCCAATATTTTTTTTATTTTATTAAGAATTCTAGAGAATTCTCGAGAAATATTGTTTGATTTCTCATTTCTCGAGAAATGAAAAATGTTGAGAAATCAGGAACACTAGGTGTAACGGAAGAGCAAGACTTTGACCCCCGAAGAGTCAATTCCAGGACGCAGCATCTGGACACCGTTCGAGTCGCGCGATTCGGTGTTATCAATGTGGGTTAGGCTGATAACGAAGTAACGACACGTGGCAAGTGGCGCGGACTGATCCAGCGGGCTGATAATTGGCCAATTGACGATTGTTGGGCCGAACAGAGAGATTTATCGCGTTGATAACGAAATAATTGACAACCGGTGGGTCCTGCTGGCAGATTTACGGTAGCCAACACGCGCATAATACGACGAAGGGGAAGGTATATAAAGATCCCCACCGCTGGATAACGCATCTGCATGCCGGATTAAGGCCGAGCCAGACTCCAGGAACCGCGCCGCGCCGGACGAAACGTTCTGTGAGGTCGAAACCAGTTCCACCGTATCCGTTTAGACGGATCTAAGCGCACAACAGCATAATGCAGATTCATCTCGCCATATACTCTTACCCTCGCCCCCACTACCTGGTTTGCTTCTTCCTCCGTTCACTGCTCCGTCTGATAGCAACGTAATTGACAAGTGGTTAGATTGTGCAATTACGCGTCATTACACGCGATTTCTTACAGATACACCAGCACCACGAAAATGCTCCATTAAACCGATACCGGCAAACAGTTTTTCATTTCGCATCTCTTTCTGGCGCCCCTTTTGAACTTAATGATGCTTCCATATTGATTATCATCCGACCACTAACCTTTACGAGTTCATATCATTTGCAATAAATTCTTCCCTTAGTTTGGTTCCTATAAAATTAGCTGTGGAAACGACACAGGTGTATAAGAGACCGTCCACAACCGGAAAACTGGGTCAGATTTTCCTGCGATACTTTTCCTTCGAGTCGAACAGGCCATAACTAACAAATAAAAGGTTTCTATCCCTCCTCAGGTGAACTATCGGTAGCTCTCCTTTACAGCTTCATGGTAATGAGAAACATTCCTACTCAAGTTGCCTCAAAAAATGAAATGCATGGATACGGAAAAACGCCGGCCGGATATGTATGAATCGGCCCTAATACAGTCTCTATACTTTGAACTCTATAACTCGAAAACCTGTGACAATCATTCTTCCCTTCCGCTCTGATGCGTGGATCGCTATTTTCTAAAAATGGAATTTATTATTGTAGAGTAAATAAGTCAGTTGATCTTCGCTTTCTGGGACCGAAGTTTTGCACTTATTCAAATTCAATTCTCTAGATTTTGATGAGGAAAGTCTAAAAATGCAAGTCTCATAGCGCGGAGTTCACTCCAAAGGCAGATTGAGTGAATACAATACTGTGCAAAAGAAAGAAGCACCCGGTCATATTTAATAGAAAAGCGTAAAAGATCAAATAAGAACACAGTTTTGAGAAAGGATTCCGCTGTTTAATTGAATAGTTCTGAGAATATGTGTTGTTGCGGATTAAGTTGTAGTTATTGTTTCTATGTTATTACTTGTACATCAATTCCACAGCATTAAATCTTTGTAAATAATATTTATTATACTTTAAATATCAAACATTGAATATAACAAAACTCTGTGATGTTTTCGCAACGAGAGAACATCGACGACACACTTTTATTATGGAAACATCGATTTTTATATGTTATTCATTGAAATTAACTTTGTCGCCATTTTCCTTATCTGCGCGCGCGTCCTTATTACTAACCTATTGGTATTCAAATCTTTAGGCGCCAATTTTAATACAATATTTTCTTTTTTCTACGCGACACACGATCAGATTATTTAATACTTTAAATGCAATTAATCATTGTACAATAGAATTTCTACATAAAGATATTGTTTGTGATTATATCTTGTAATTATACTAGGCGCTTCTTGCTTTTGCACAGTAGTGTACGACAACCGACTTTCGCGAGTGTCGCCCTGGTCTATAACGGCAAAAGAGACACGTACACATTTAGCGAATATAATTGCATATAACTAAATTTTACAAGGTCAATTTTCTACTGCTAGCGCGGGGCCCGTAGTATTTGCTAATTCTGCTACTGGAGTCAATCCGGCACTGCCCAAACTTGTTCATCAACAAATACTTGAAATTCTACAGTATTTTCTATATAATGACTTACTACGCAATATTATATGTTTTCTTTACAATTAAATAAATATTTTTTGTATTTTACTTGTTAGCTTATACATTATTTATTATATATATATATATATATATATATATATATATATATATATATATATATAAATATATATATACATACATATATACATATATAAATATATATACATACATATATACATATATAAAAGTATATATATATATATATATATATACATACATATATACATATATAAATATATATATATACATGTTATACATATATATATATACATATAAATGTTATACATATATATACATATAAATGTTATAGATATACATATATATATATATACATATAAATGTTATAGATATACATATATATACATATATATACATATAAATGTTATAGATATACATATATATACATATACATGTTATAGATATACATGTATATACATATATATACATATACATGTTTTATATATATATGTATATATATATATGTATATATATATGTATATATGTATATATACATATACATGTTATACATATATACACATATACATGTTATACGTATATATACATGTACATGTTATATACGTATATACATACACATACATACATGTACAAAAAACAATAATAAACGTATGTTGTATGAAATAAGCAAGTTGCAATTATTTGATTGAAGAACGCTGTAATTTAAATAAAAAGAAATTTGTAAATAAAGTACGAATCTTTGCGCAAAATAAACATTTTCGTTAACTGATTTGTGTATTTTTACACGTATTTTAATTACAAAAGCATCGACACTGCCCCATCACTGCTTGTGGCTGCTAATTTGAGCAGTGCCAGCACAGTGTCAGGATGGCCGAGCGGTCTAAGGCGCCAGACTCAAGGTAATACCTTGCCCGTACAACGGGTCTTACTGGGGCTTCTGGTCCTCTCTGAGGGCGTGGGTTCGAATCCCACTTCTGACAAATTCTTTTGCAACTTTTTTAAACACTAATATTTACAGTACGTTACATATACATACTACTCCTGCCATAACAAGCTAACAATTAAATGTAAATTTAATTTTAAACTATTTATACGTGAAATAAAATATTTATTTTGCAAGTAGGTACTCTATAGATGTAAATACTTGTCATTTACATATCACGAAAAAGTTGAAATAAAATAATATTCTATTCCCTTCATAAATAATTTCAGTAAGCGAGAAATAAAAAATTCTGTTTACTGTGATGAGTCACCATTTTTATAATTAAACCCACAAACATAAATTCCTGAAATATGTTATGTTATTGTACATAAACGTGATTGTACATTAGCAACGTATTTGTTAGTCGTTAATCTTTAGTCTTTCTTCAACAGTTTGCAAATTTTAATGTATTATCATTTATACTCGTTCATTATAGTTAGGTATGCGTTAATATTAAATTTTATAACATGTATATATCTCAGATATATAATCTCAGAACAATATCTAGTGCACTTTATTATCCAATTGTTGTCTGAGATTTTTATATAGTGTTTCATAAAACAACGTAGTAAAGTGTAAAGTATAACATACCCAAAAATAAATTAAAAAATGTGATTTTATAAAGCCATCATAATTTTCAGCATATGTTCCTGATACGTATTCTCTGTTCGTATCGTTATCATCACAGCTTCGATTGCGTATATTTAATGGCCCGTGAAAGAGATAAGTGAATTAAAAAATTGTTATTGTAACACATTAAGACTGATTAAATATTATAGTTGCCGAATAAATTCTGATTCTTCAGATTTTCATACCTATGTTCACATATATTACATTCTACATAAAACCTCATATAATCACTATCAACTTTTCATCATCAATATTTTTTACATCTTCATTACCGAAGATTATTAATAGATTGCGAGATACTTGCATTGAATATTCTGCATTCAAACAGTAAATGTTTAAATGGAAACCTTACTGCACTGAATTGTTATAGTGTTCTTTCATAGAGTATTGAAGTTTAAGAATTGCAAAAATATACGCATATAAATCTGAATAAAAATAAAAATAACAATGTTTTGTTTTAGGAAGTAATTTCATACAAAGTAGGACATAGTTGTATAACAGCAACTAATAATTTAGTAACAATTCTAATGAAAACTTTTCGTCAAATTACGTTATTTTGTAATTTTAAATCACTGTGGATTAAAAAAATTCGTTTAGACACGTCGAACTTACAATCAGTAAAAATTATAATTTTCGTTAACATTAACTCTTTAAATATTTACTTACGACTTTCATACCCTCGTGGGTATGACATTAATTGCTCGATATCACTTTTGAAATCAACAAGGAAAGTTTCAGTTTGTTAGATTGATAGTTTCTTAGATTGGATAATTTCTCAGAAAGATAGTTTCTCATTCTAAGAACTAAGTAATACCAAAATTAGATTCAAAGACTCTAAAGCCAGGGGTGCACGAGATCCCGATCGGGACGGGAATTTTTCTCAGGATTGGGACGGAATCTCGAGAATTTCTGAATACCGAAAATTCCCGAAAATATATTCCCGTACATCAACGGGAATCTCGAACATTTTTGGGATCCCATATATTCTCGGGAATCCAGAATCTTTGCGAGATGCCATATATTTTCGGGAATCCCGAATCATTTCGGGAATTATATTCTCCGGAATCCTGAATATTTTACGAGAATCCCGGACATTTTCGAGAATGTTAAAGCCTGTCTAAAACCCAGTCTAAAACCTTCTAAAAAAGGTTCGATTTTAAAAATTAATAATGTATAATAGTAATTATCAATTTTGCACAGCTTTTTGCGATTTTTGTCTACTATGCGTTTGTTTCCTTGGTTGTTTAATATGTAGACAGATCTTGCTACAAAATAAAAATTGACGGTAACATGAAAATATCGTGTTTATAATATAAAAATTTACATTATAATTGAATATTATAATGTAATATAAAAATCATAATTAAATTATAAGGTAATATAATAATTATAATTGAATTGTAATGTAATATAATAATTATGATTAAATCATAATATAATATAATAATTTAAATTATAATTAAATATTATGATGCAATGTAATAATTTAAATTATACTCAGATTATATTAAAATATTACGATGCAATGTAATAATTTAAATTATACTCAGATTATAGTACAATGTTATGATGCAATATAATACTTTAAATTATAATCAAATATTATGATGCAATATAATAATTTAAATTATAATCAAATATTATGATGCAATGTAATAATTTAAATTGTAATCAAATATTAGGATGCAATGTAATAATTTAAATTATACTCAGATTATAGTACAATATTGTGATGCAATATAATAATTTAAATTATAATTAAATATTATGATGCAATGTAATAATTTAAATTATTACTCAGATTATAGTAGAATATTATGATGCAATATAATAATTTAAATTATAATCAAATATTATGATGCAATGTAATAATTTAAATTATACTCATATTATAATACAATATTATGATGCAATATAATAATTTAAAATAATAAATATTTAAAATAAAATATGTTGACATTCTCCAATTCTTGAATTACTCCGACGTATTCATGATATAAATGCAAAATATCTCTCTCTCTCTCTCTCTCTGTGTGTGTGTGTGTGTGTGTTTATGTGTATAAAACAATAGTATACGCATCTGCGCTTAGCTCTCGTCATCGCTCTGATCGTTTATCGTAGCTCCAACATAGAAGCACACCTTTAATGCAGTCAAAGATATTTACAACGTGTAAATGCATACAACGATCTAGTGACTATAAAAGGGGTGTTATGGGTGAACCCGTTGATTTCTTCGTCAGGCATTGTGAGAAGTATCGCGGAGGGAGGTGGGGTACGTACATACTTGGCGTTTGCGAGTGGATTAACATTCATTTCCGTCGGTTTCACACCTTTCGCCGTGGTTTCGGTCTCGTTACCGTGGGTAACGTGGCAGTCATTAAGACTTTCCGAACGATACTCACGAGCGAGTCCAAAACCAGCGTGCATTTTCCTGAGAATCTACGACGTTACCCCTGATTCAGGCGTAAAGTAATTTATCGCGGGTTCTAAGAGGCCGCCGATTTACGACCAAAAAGAGTATCGACGTCAGAAGTAGCCAGCAGGTTCGCCATTATCTCACGAACGCCGCAAGACTGCCATGGCGAGCCCGTAGGATTTCCAGGTTGATAAGTGGTTATCGTCTTTGAAAATGATCCCGCTTTGAATACATACTCTTTCGTGCAATACATAATGCCGATCATACATTTTGTGTTTCAAACAACGGACAGGGTGGGCCAACAATTTTGTCAACGTGAAATTTACATTCCCGTTTGCATAATTGCATGGTAGGATTCGTTTTGGAAATTATGGAAGATCTCATTTTGGTTGATTATAAAATGAAAGGATACTTTTCGCATGAATTATGCGACTTCTGTAGCATTTTAAACTATTTATGCGTCCTTCTGCTTGATCTCTTTTGGGAAAATTAAACTCTACTGCCGGTGATGTGCATACTAAATTTAATTATCTGTGGGGAATAAAACACCTTCTAGATAAGGTTCGTTTAATATGTGAATCGATCCTTTTAATGTAAACGTGAATAAAGAATCATATTGAGCTACTGATAACTGAAGCGAATGTCAATATGTTCTTTTATCATTGGCTAGTGGAAGCGTGCATCAGTCACTATCAACAAGGGAGTTTAATTTGCGGAAATGTCAGTTTTTACTTTACCGCAAGTAATGGTTTTTTTTTAAATTAAAAAAAAAATTTGTTTAACCCTTTGAACTCGAGGCCTTTTTCGCTTGCGCGAACCAGCAACTCGAGACGATTTCGGCCAAATTAGGTGAACATTTTACAGGTACTTCAAAAACATTTAATTTTAAAGAATTAAAATAAAAAAAATTTCACCAGTTTATTCATTTATATGTCGAAAACAACAAATTTTGATAAATATTACACTCTGTAATTAGTTTTGGTGTGATACTTAGTAAAACAATAGTCAAGATGCATCCTTGCCACTTGACATCGGCCGGACGACGTATCGGCGCCGCTCGAGATCAAAGGGTTAAATTTGAAAAAATTTTTTTATTTAAAAAAAATATATATAATTACGTTTGTTTATTCGGTGGAAAATTTCCATCCTCTCGTATAAATTGTATTGTTGAATGAACTTCTTTCGAAAAAAACTAAAAAATCTAAAAAACTACTTGACCAATATGGACCAAAATCTAATCAGTTCTAAGTTACGACGGGGCACATCGATTGCATCATTCATCACTGTGATCGCGTTGTTACTTTTTCAGAAAACGTTAACGAAAAATTTGATAACATAAAAACGGCCTTACGCGCACACACACACACACGCGCGCGCGCGCGCGCGCACGCACACATACTAACAATTTGATAAAAATATTCTAAAATGACTCCAATGACCACGAAACGTGAAGATCTGCTAAAAAATCGATTTTCGGGGTAACTACAGTAACTTCCCTATGAATCGGGAAGTTAATAATTTACTATAAAAATTTAAAAGAATAAGTAGAAGCAAAGATGCTGTCACGTCCGGTGGTCCTATCATAAATAATAATTAATAAACTTAATCATATATTTCTTTTCTTATTTGTTTTATTAATTTTGTGCGAGAATTGTAATCAATTATTATATCAAATATTATATTGAATACTGAATTATTGTATTTTATACCGTACTGCGAGCGATAGAATTAAGAAAAGTTTATAAGAAAATATAATATTTGATATAATAATTGATTACAATTCTCGCACAAAATTAATAAAACAAATAAGAAAAGAAATATATGATTAAGTTTATTAATTATTATTTATGATAGGACCACCGGACGTGACAATGCAATGCATCATAGGTTAGCCACTCCTTCTTTAGGGGTAGCTGAAATTGAAAGAGAAAGCATAAGTTTGTTGGTTTTTTGAATGTGTTCGGACATTAAGGAAAGCAAGATCAATTAGCTGCGCGGTAGCTGGCAATAAAAGAGTCACGGGTAAACAGAGATAGATACATATTACAATATCAAGCAGGTGAGGTGGTTTGTTCACCTTCGCTGCGTCTCGTGTAACGTCGAGCGTTCATGGTCGACTCGGAGGTGCACAACAATCTTTGCATACTCCGCACGGCTGCATTCTAGTTGCAGAGCCTCTAGCTGCAGACTCGTTCATCCGTTTGATCGCGAACCACCGAGATCTCGGCATTCCGCGTCGGTCACGGTACAGGAAGATATTTTTTCTGCACTTCGACTCGGTGTAAATTTACGCGAACGCGTTGCTCATACAGTTTGACTGACGTTGCAGGAATTTTCAGACGCGAAAGTTAAGGTTGATCGTTCGGGGCTCGAAGAAACACAACGAATAGACTGCAGGCTTGCGCGTACATTTCTATTCTTACAGATGCAAATTGCATTTTGTACTTTACCATTTTTATGGACAGTTTTGTGGACAAACGCATACAAACTCCGAGCACCCATCCCTTCTGTTCAACGAAAAATTACGAAAACATTTATGAACATTTTACCCGACAGCACACATGACAGTGAATTTTTTCCAATTTTCATTCCAGAAACTTGAAGTTATCACATGATCACACTGATATTATAATGGTAGTTGCGTCTTATCATTCGCGTGTGTCGTGCATGTGTCACAATGTCACGTGACCGCCCTTTCCGGCGAAGAACGCTTAAAATCGCCAAATTTACAGGCGTATAACTTTTGAACTAGTGAACTCCGCGCCTAATAGAAGTTAGCCCCCCACTTGTTGAATTAAACAATTTCAACAATTGTGCTGAATTGTGCTACGTTTGTGCTATATTGTGCTCGAATATTATAATTATAGTATGAAAAAATAAGATGAAAATTTGAAAAAAACGATTTTTTGACTAGCCCCCCACTTTGCACTTTTTTCAATTTTCTCAATTGTGCTAAGTTGTACTAAGTTGTGCTAAGATTGTGCTAAGATTGTGCTAAAGTATTACTTTAAAAAAGTTATAAATAAAGAAGTTACAGCCAAAAAACGTTTTTGACAACTAATTAACGTTTAAGTAAGAAACAGTTATCCAAACAGCATATAATAATATGTCTGAGTTGTGCTAGCCTAGTACAACTCAGCACAACTTTCAAAATCCCCAGCACGTTTTTGGCTGTAACTTCTTTATTTATAACTTTTTTAAAGTAATACTTTAGCACAATCTTAGCACAACTTAGCACAACTTAGCACAACTTAGCACAACTTAGCACAACTTAGCACAACTTAACACAACTTAGCACAACTTAGCACAACTTAGCACAACTTAGCACAACTTAGCACAACTTAGCACAACTTAGCACAACTTAGCACAACTTAGCACAACTTAGCACAACTTAGCACAACTTAGCACAACTTAGCACAACTTAGCACAACTTAGCACAACTTAGCACAACTTAGCACAACTTAGCACAACTTAGCACAACTTAGCACAACTTAGCACAACTTAGCACAACTTAGCACAACTTAGCACAACTTAGCACAACTTAGCACAACTTAGCACAACTTAGCACAACTTAGCACAACTTAGCACAACTTAGCACAACTTAGCACAACTTAGCACAACTTAGCACAACTTAGCACAACTTAGCACAACTTAGCACAACTTAGCACAACTTAGCACAACTTAGCACAACTTAGCACAACTTAGCACAACTTAGCACAACTTAGCACAACTTAGCACAACTTAGCACAACTTAGCACAATTGAGAAAATTGAAAAAAGTGCAAAGTGGGGGGCTAGTCAAAAAATCGTTATTCTCAAATTTTCATCTTATTTTTCATATTATAATTATAATATTCGAGCACAATATAGCACAAACGTAGCACAATTCAGCACAATTGTTGAAATTGTTTAATTCAACAAGTGGGGGGCTAACTTCTATTAGGCGAACTCCGCGCTTCTGGAATTTTCTCATAAAAATCTACAGAATTGCACAAAAAAATTGAAAAATTTTTAGTTGGAGACAGTGAGGTCCAACCCTGATCTGCCCGCGAAACCTCTTTTGGCCGGGGTAGAATCTCGTACGGAGTGTTCTTGCGATATGCTCGCGCAATTTGTAACAGTTCCCTATCGTTCCTTCATCCCCTAACCTTTGAGGCGCCGCGGAAATGTCAGGAGACTTGAAAATGTTAACGAAGTTGACGCGGGTTCTAAAGATCGTGGCACACGTTTTTCCCATATAAAGCGCGCAGAGAAATCTGGGCCAGCCCGGCGTAAAATAACAACCGTGTCCCGGCGACAAACGTGAAATACGCGTCAACTTAATTGGATAAGAGTGCCTGGAGCCGGAGTTCGCGGTATCGAGTATACACATATCGGCGCGGCTAGACACAGTTTTTCCGCGAACGACGATTTCTCTCGATCGCGATGGCAGGCAGAAGATTGATAACGTGATTACCGCCGAAGAGACGGACGGAAAAATGGTGCACGCAGAAATGCGTGCAGCTCGTTACATGCCAATGGAATCGAATCGCGGAGAAAAACCGCGCGACCTAACTGTATAAACAGTTTTTACCAATACACTTTCACGGCTAATTATCGCGCTTGTAATGCCATGTTCGTCACAAACGACGTTTTTCACGGCCGCGCGTGGCGCACTTTCACTTTGGGAATCGTCACCCGGCAAACGTCGCTAATAAATTGCGATGAAAGGCGGCCCTTTCGCGAAAACCAGTCTACCGTGACGCGCAGGCAAAACAAACGGAGTTTCATTTCTACGGCGCGGTATCTGTTCGCAATTAACGTCGCATAAAATCGAACGACTTTTATGACGAATTCAATTTCACAGCTCAACGCTTGTAAACTTTTTATTCCGACAGATTGACGAGAACTAATGCGGAAAGCACGTTTCGATGGAAACCAATCGGGAATTACTTCCTGTTCCATTCCTGGTTACGTTTAATGACAGCGTTAATTGTTTGGTAGATATCACGTTTTTTAATTGTGTTTTGCCTCGACTGTATCACGTTTACACTTTCACGTCTTCATGTTTCTCTTCCCTTTCTCGGTGTCAATGCTATTGATTGCTTGTTGACTGAACAACGATAGTTTTTTGTTGGAATAGGCTACGCAATGTAGTTTTAACCCTTTGCAGTCGGAGCTATTTTAACTCGAAAATTAAATATTCCTTCGAATTAGAATATTTCTATTCTCCATGATTTTTGAAATTTCATGGGTAGGAAAATGATGTAATAACTCGTACCTGGAGGTACAATAGGAGACAAAAGCACAAGAAATTCGAAATCCATCAATATATTGGCAATGAAAACCACTCACTATTAAGTTTAATTAGTGAATTTCATGTTATATTTATTTTTTAATCAAATTGTCTTCATATTATAAAAAATTGTAAGTGTCTTTTGCGAATAATTGTACCCTCTGATTTGAACTTCAAGAAAATATAATATATATATATAATTACGCAATGAAAAGTTAAAAATAAATATCTAAATAAATTGATAATACTTCAGAAAGCAATAATCATGGTTATTATTGAAAATAAACGTGTGAAATTTGCGTAAAATTATGTTCTGATAATAGCAAAAAAAAATACAATTAAAAATACAATACCACAACCGTTATAATTATTCCATATTCTGGAAAGTTTCAGCTTTAATTTTTAAAAAATTTCATTGCTCTATCTCATTTCTATCGGAAGTTCATTGATGTTAACACAGATTTCGTCGAAAATTCCCACTGTGCGCCCCCTTTGAAACTAAAAGAGTTTTGTATGAAACACTTTTTAAAATAACGAATAGTTCTCCAAATAATCGCATTTATTGATTAAAATGGGACAACCTGCATAATATAATTAGATTGTGGATCTCTATGCAAAATAAAAATGTTCAGTTTCAATTACAATAAATTGGTTTTAAACTTAAACTTAAATTAATTCACTTTCTTAATGATTTTAATAGGTTGAAAATTATATAAGCACTTTTAGATGGTTCTAATACTTTCGCTGTTTATAGTTAATCTAATAAACGCATAAAATCCGCAATCAAATAATAAGACATAGTTAATTGTTAGTCATTTAGCAATGCATGCATAAAAATACTGTTTTTAAAAGAGAAATAAATAAAATGTAAATTTGATGGTGCTCTTTAAACAATGAAATATGTATCTATTTCTGCGTGATTATTATTTTAATTCTTCACTGGCTTACAGTACACATAGCAAGCATGAAATATGATGCGTAACAGTAGGGCAAGAGCTTCAGGTTACATTATTATTACCGTTAGTGCCTGGCAATTTTTAATGCATTGGTGGAGTACATAAATATGTATAGTACATATCGTATATCCAAAAGGTGCAAAATTTACAATTCAAAAGAATACAATATTTTTGAAGAGATAGTACAACAATAAATTCGAAAAATTGCTTCACAGTAGTAGTTGTACTCACTTATTTTCATCATTAAACATAGATGACACCATTTATTAACAAAATGTCAATGTAGGTTTTTCAATGTTAAAAATTCACGTTTGTAAAATTTAATTGACTAGGAACCTACAGCCTGCATAAGGATTCAGACAAAGTTAAACCTGTACCAACCAAAATTTAATCACATCAAATTAATTAATCATATCAAAATAGAGTTTAAAAATCTTCTTTTAAATACTTTCTAAAATTCTTCTAAAAAGAAATTATTAGAACGCATTACTGAGGGTTGTTCAACTTGTTGGTTCACAAGTAAACTTGGTACTTTTATTAAACAATTAAGACATCCTAAGTCACTAAAAGACTTTGTCACTTACGAGATATAGGAAGCATATAAAAATGTCTTCTTATATTTAACAATTGTAATAAATTGAAAATAACTGGATGTCCTAAAATCATTTTAATGTTTTCACTGTTTTAAATTACGTCCATTAATTTTTGTCATAAATGCATATAATCCGCAGTCTAATCATTAACTATACATTTTGAAAACCTGTTACACTGCCAGAAGGTAATGGTATAATTGAACTAGATTGTTTCTCCTATTAATCTATTCGTTAGGTTGCCGGTTTCTAAAATAGATAATACTTAAATGTGCTGTTTGATCAGTTAATTGAAAATTGACGAGGCTCTCCGCGTGAGATCCGGTAAGAAGAGTATGGTTGGATGCCAGCCAAACTTATTCTACGCGACGATTCGATGATCGTAAAATAGACTCACGGTTGTAACCGCTGCTAGAACTCCCTTGACACCCATAATGACACGCTGTGTCTTCTATACGGGCATTCCGAACAGCTAAGATAGATCCGATTTAACGACGCTCGTATAATAAGCTGGAGATATGGCACCTCTTCTGTTCCCATGCTATTGTCGGAGTTGTGGGTAGCTCCAGGCCCACTCCAGTGCTCCTGATTTAACCGGTTTTATCAGGCATTCGTGTTGGATCATCTATTCTGCATGATCTCTCCGTGGTCACCTTTGCTGGACGCTTTCTGAGCTTCTATTAAGGATTAGATTTCCTGAATCGCAAATGTCAATTGAAAATATTCAATGCTGAACTCGGTACTTATAGTTCAAGAAGAAGAAAACGGACGTTTCTAAAGCGGTTCCTGGACGATCAATATTATCGTCAATATATTGCACAATAATTGATATTTTACAATAACATTGATCGTCTGCAAATCAAATTGAAAGATTGCGCAATATATCTAGTCAATCAAAAAGAGCTTGATTTTTATTGTACAATCTCGTAAATATTGCTTCATCTGTGGGAAAAATAGCGCAATATTGGTTTAGTTCAACCTTCACAGTCGCAAAATGAACATTGAATTTGTAAATATGGCTACGAAGGAAAAAGAGGAAGAAAATTGCGCAATATATCTAGTCAATCAAAAAGAGTTTGATTTTTAATGTACAATCTCGTAAATGTTGCTTCTTCTGTGGGAAACATAGCGCAATATTGGCTGAGTTCAATCTTCACAGTCGCAAAGTGAACATTGAATTTGTAAATATGGATACGAAGGAAAAAGTAGAAGAAAATTGCGCAATATATCAAGTCAATCAAAATGAGTTTGATTTTTAATGTACAATCTCGTAAATATTGCTTCATCTGTGGGTATCATAACGCAATATTGGTTTAGTTCAATCTTTACAGTCGCAAAGTGAACATTGAATTTGTAAATATGGCTACGAAGGAAAAAGAGGAAGAAAATTGCGCAATATATCGAGTCAATCAAAAAGAGTTTGCTTTTTAATGTACAATCTCGTAAATGTTGCTTCTTCTGTGGGAAACATAGCGCAATATTGGCTTAGTTCTATCTTCACAGTCGCAAAGTGAACATTGAATTTGTAAATATGGCTACGAAGGACAAAGAGGAATTTAAAAAAATTCACTTTAGAATACATCAAGGTGCATCAGAACATCAAGAGTAAAGAGTATACTAACAGGATAAAAGAAATGAACAATACGAACATTTTCTTCCTTAAATATAAAGAAAAGTATCCAGAGGCTGATAAGTCCCAGTTAGTTAAAAAATTTAATTCATTCCTTCGTTTCTTTTTTTCAAAGTTACAACTAATGCAATGGCCACTGAACTTGCTATCTTTTTATTCCAAATGTTAACTGCTGTGTCATCAGTCGTGTACTAACTTATTGGGTAATAATTTTGTCTCGTCTGGGTGAGCCAGCAATATTATTGTGCAATATATTGACGATAATATTAAACGTCTAGGGGCCACCTAATGACTATCGATCGAACGTCCAATAAAATGACGATTTTCATGTCTGCATCAGTTTTTTATACTTGATCCTCCAAAAATCATGGATCGGTTAAATATCTCGAAAAACGTATACGACCATTCAATAGGACTTTAAAACCATTAAAACTTTCGTTCGAAACATTTTTTAAACAATGCTTTGTTTTCGAACTTACAAATAAGATGATATCGTGATTTCATTTGTAAATCATCAACAATAAATAAGTATTCGTTGAGTCGACATGAAAATGCTTTTTCATTCTCAATTTCTTACCTTACAGTTTTTTTTTTTGTGAAAATATTGAAATATTTCTATGAAGTGATACTAATTATTGTTATTACATTATAAGGAATTTTCGTGACGACGCAACGATGCTTGTTCTTAGACTTTAGTAACCTTTAACATGTGCGAAAACAGATTATAAAAAACCTATTACGAAATTATTAGGAAAGTAATGAATTACTTTATTGGTACAGCTAATATTATACAGTATTTCATATACATTATTTTTCGTTGAACAGTTGCTCCAGTTTTGAATTCTCAAAATTAATTTTAAATACTATAACCAAATTCAAAATCTGAATCATACAATCGAAGATCTTACATGAAGATTATGTTGCTTTTAAAACTCTAATAGCATTCACCGTTCCAAAAAAACAATTCCATTTGTTCGATATTGGATGAAACACTACACGCTTAGTTCCCTTGGCAATGAATCGTTTTATCACCTCTTGTTTCCCTTTATTTGTTGTGCTTTTTAAAGCAGGTCGATGACAGGGACGATGCTGGAGCTCCAGAAACTGATAAGGATGAATTAGGAGATGAGACAACAGTAGCGATGGGTTAGAACTGATATAAGTAATGCTTGTTCGGTTTATCGAGAAGAGAATTGCGTCTGAAAATAAATACTAAAATAATATAGGGTAACTGCACCAGTGAATTAATATTTAAGAAGTTGTTCAAGAAAATATTTTGTGTAAAAAAATGTGTGAATTAAAGGAATCTCATATATGCCAAATGGCTCCCTATACTTCATTTGTCAAAAATGAATGAACACAAATAAAATGAAATTGTTATTTTTCTTCATTAAACGTTAAATAAAAAATATAAACAATACCAGTCAATGAACAATACATTCTAGTAATTGAATAACGATAGTCCAATGAATGAACAAAATTACTAAACAATGTTCTCCTATTTATTTAACTTTCTTCTATTTATTTAACTCTTTAATAAAGTGCGGGTTAAAATTTGTTGAAATATACAAAAGCGTTCATTTACTGGTGCAGTTACCCTAGTAGATATTTAACGAGGGAAAAATAAAACATTGATTGCAAGATAATCTTTTGAAGAGCATACTTGCTATGTAAAAAGAAATGTTAAAAGAGTATAATTAACTGACTGAGTTCCATACTGGTCTAGATTGAACTGAAGCAAAGAAATGTATTTGTATAGTTTGAAATTAATTGAATGTTATTTATAACAGGTTTGAAGTCTACCTAGACTTATACAATGCCTATTTAACATAAGGTACATTCTATTAGGTTTGAACAAAAATTATACTTTCATCGATTCCATCACTATGTGTCCCCAGTTTCCACTGGAGTATTGAATTCTGTGAAACCGGGTTTCCAAAGAAACAAGGCGGTGGCTAATTTATTTTATAAACGAACAGATTGATCTACGAGACATGTGTACAGTATTATTTGAGCTCAGTAACATTCGTACAACGTACAGTGATTTCATCATCTCGACATTAGATTAATTTCTGCGATTAGAACACTTACGCAAATCTTCTTGTGTAAAGAATAGTTACTATCACGAATTTACACATTAAACTCAATTATTTGCCATTCTTCTCTAAAAAAAAGTTTATAAAAATGAAAAATATATTTTATTTAAAGAAAGAATAATCTATTGTAGATTCATTTATAATCTCATCATGTTTAACGCAGCAATATCACTATTCTTCGAGGAAAGACGTTTCCTTTAATATTAAATTAATTGCATAAATTAGTAAAACAACTAGTTAACAATACTTAAAATTGTTGAAATAACAAAAACTTATTATTTCATCACATATAATATCATTTCCATTACGTCAAACACAGCATTCAATTATTATTAATTGCAAAAGCAATTAAATATAAGAGAATAGGTAGAATATTGTTAACATATATTCGTTAGTTTCACTAAAATAATTATTTATACATGTATATACCTAATTTCTAGATTTGTTCAATTCTGATTTTGAATATTCAGTATTACTATTTTTAACATATATTTGCAATCCATAGCGTTAATGACAAATTTATGTTAATAAGATAAATTTGGCTCAATATGTATTTAGTAGTATAATCGTGTAGTTATATATAGTATCGTAACACATAATGCTAAACTTACGATGTGTTACCACAGTGTCAGGATGGCCGAGCGGTCTAAGGCGCCAGACTCAAGGATTATAACCTTACCCGTTCTGCGGGTTATCTGGAGCTTTCTGGTCCTCTCTGAGGGCGTGGGTTCGAATCCCACTTCTGACAAATTCTTTTGCAATTTCTAATTCGACGACAATATATTTTTTTACACGAAACAGTTATTACATAACGGAAAACATTAATTATTTCGCGCCAAACCACTATTGCGCTCGGCAACGTGGTCGCGTCGGTTCAAATCCCGGCAACGTCAACATATTTTTTCTCAAATATTTCTCATGCATTTTATTTTTTCTTGATAATACATCGATATTTTAATTTTTAAATATATTAAAACATTTTATATCATATAATTTTATATAAATTTGTAGAAATATAATTTTTCTGCAATAAAGAATACTATTTCATATATCCTAACGAGAATTATTTACTTATATAATTGTTATTAGTTGAAATTACTATTTCTTGTAATTGCAATAATATGTAGTACTGCATTTCATCATTTTATGCTTCATACATATACATATTTCTGTGTTCTGAATGTACTAGATGAATATGACATATAATGCACTCAGTAAATGTGATAACAAATATATGTGAAAACAAATACATTCATATAGATATTTTAAGAAGAATTGAAACCTTTATTAATGAAACAAATTATTTCGGCACTCTTCGTTGGAATTTCAATATGCTTAATTTGTACATACAAATATTAATATCTTTATGCGAGTAAACGCAAGAAAGGTTTTTTAAACCTTAATTACGATACATTGCAAAGTATCGTGCTATTTATAAGAATTATTTATGAAACGTCAATAATATATAAAATATTTTTAGTCATTTTCGTTAAATTTCGTTAAATTTCGTTAAATTTCGTTAAATTTCGTTAATTTTCGTTAATTTTCGTTAATTTTCGTTAATTTTCGTTAAATTTCGTTAAATTTCGTTAATTTTCGTTAAATTTCGTTAATTTTCGTTAAATTTCGTTAATTTTCGTTAATATTCGTTAATTTTCGTTAATTTTCGTTAATTTTCGTTAATTTTCGTTAATTCGCAGTAATTTTCTAATGTATGTTTAACGATTCTCAAAATTTAAAAGTAGCTACGTTCGAATCAACAGCTAGAATACAACCAACATAAAATATTCATTATTAACATTAAAATTAACATAAAAATTTATATAATGTTAGTGTAGGAACCTAGCACTGATACCGAGAAAATACCTAGCACAGCAAAGGGTCATGTTTCCTATAATAAAATTGTGATATAATCAAGTCCCATTTACACGAACTAATCAAATTAATGGACGGTCACGAGCTATAGCGATTTATTGCACCACTATAGCTATTGTGTCTAATGGATAATACAGGTACGACGCACGATTCGCAACCACCGTTGCGAAACTTACTGTGTTTCCGGGAGAGCATCGACTATGGTAGCGCAAACAACAACTGTGCCTAGCCTTCTTCGTTGTTCGAACTATTTTTGGAGTATCTATTTTTCCTCTTTCCCACACTGTACACAGTTACCAGCACTGCGACACAATAGGACTGGTCTGTACAGAATGACTTCACATTCGTTTGGAACCACGGTGTGGCGTAATAAAGCCCTTAAAAGGCAATGTTTGGCATTTCGAATAGACGAAACGAATTTCCATATGGCCTGTACTATTTTTCAACTGTCGCTCGAGCAAATTTATGTACCCTGAAGTGGCATTTACGTCCCTGAAATGTATTTAATACTAATTTGTAATTAGACTAGATTTCTACCCAAATTAAAAATTTGCTGCATCGATTGCAATTTTATTCTACTCTTTATTTTACTTTATTTATTTTACTACTGCTTATTCTACTTTATTTTACTCATTTAAAATAATTGAACAGTTAAATAAAAATTACTGCTCTATATTTCTGTTACTCATTTTTGTCACAAAAGTTTACAATTCCGAGTCTACTGATACTGTAATCAAATTTCAGATGTCAAAAACTTTTTTATAATTTTTATAGTTAACAAGCAAATATACTTTTATTAAATTTCTACAACTTGGCTGCGGATCTTTATGCTAAATCAAATTTGTATGAATGAATTGCAAGCTACAGGATCTAAGTAAAAATTTAGTTTCCCCACTAACACGAAACCAATACCACCAGGTCAAAATGACTAGTTCCAGATTTTCTATTTTACAATTATTGAAATAATAAAAATGATTTTATAAGGAGAATGGTTGTATAGATATCTTTTGTGAAGCACGTATTACAAATAGAGGCCGCACAAAGTCTAAATAAAATCAATCTTGTCATTTTAATATGGAAACATGTACCAGTTACTTTTAAGCCTCGGCAGGTCTAGTATTAATAATTGTAATATGTTGAAAGTAGTGTATATCGGCAGACTTGAATTTCTATAATTTTTTTCTACTGCACCTATTCATTTTACCACGGTTTTATTAGGTAGCTTTCTTGTCTGTCTGCCTGTCCGTCCGCTTTCCTTCCGCTTACCTTCCGCAAAATCTTGTAATCGTATTTTAAATCACTTCCCGATTATCTGGAGACTTGAAATTTGAAACATAGCTCAGAACTAGATGACAATGCAATATTAAATCGGTTTCATGTATGTCTGTTTGTTTAATAACGAGTTATTAACGAATAATTATTTAAATAAAAAAAGTTTTTTAAACCACGTTTTTAAGACTGACTAAAATTATTTAAATAATGAAAACGAACTAAAAATAATCATTTAAATTATTTAAATAAAAAATATAAATAATGAAACAAATTTTAATATACGGACTAAAAAGTACAATTAAGACGGATTAAAAAGTATAATTTAAAATGCAGTAAAAAATATAAAATAATTATTTAAATAAAAAAAAATTTTTTTAACCACGTTTTTAAGACTGACTAAAATTATTTAAATAAAAATGAAAACGAACTAAAAATAATCATTTAAATTATTTAAATAAAAAACATAAATAATGAAACAAATTTTAATATACGGACTAAAAAGTACAATTAAGACGGATTAAAAAGTATAATTTAAAATGCACTAAAAAATATGAAATAAAATTTTCCCTAGCCTCATACAGATATCTAACCCCATACAGATAGTACTGAAAATTTGTGATTGTGCATTTTTAAAAGCTATGAAAATACTTGTAAGATTTAAAACGAAAAACGTGGGTAGCATGCAATAGATGCATGAATAGTTCACTTAAATCAGTAACAATTTTATTGCACTGCAAATGAGATGGATTGTTGTGCGAGTTTTCATAACGATAGCTACTCTCTAAACTCTTTACTATTATCTTTCGCCCACGTTTTTCGTTTTAAATCTTACAAGTATTTTCGTAGCTTTTACAAATGCACAATCACAAATTTTCAGTACTATCTGTATGAGGTTAGGGAAAATTTTATCTCATATTTTTTAGTGCATTTTAAATTATACTTTTTAATCCGTCTGAATTGTACTTTTTAGTCCGTATATTAAAATTTGTTTCATTATTTAAATAATTTAAATGATTATTTTTAGTTCGTTTTAATTTTTATTTAAATAATTTTAGTCAGTCTTAAAAACGTGGTTACAAAAATTTTTTTTTATTTAAATAATTATTTTATATTTTTTAGTGCAATTTAAATTATACTTTTTAATCCGTCTTAATTGTACTTTTTAGTCCGTATATTAAAATTTGTTTCATTACCTATGTTTTTTTATTTAAATAATTTAAATGATTATTTTTAGTTCATTTTAATTTTTATTTAAATAATTATTTTTAGTCCGCCTTAAAAACGTGGTTTAAAAAATTTCTTTTTATTTAAATAATTATTTGTTATAGATATGTCTACCCTGGCTATAACATATCTGTTACGTTTCCACAGATCATTAAACCATAAATTACATTAGGCGAGTACTACACGAACCATTAATAAAGAATAATGACGTACCGAAATAGTGTATTTTTTTCTAACGGTACACGTTTGCAAATGCTGTGTATGCTTGAAAGAGTGAGGTGAAAGTAATTGGTAAGCGTGGTCATACTAAGAATCTGATGTGATTAAGTTCACAGCAGCATGTTACGTGTTCATCAGGAAAATTAATAAAGTCGTAAACCGATGCAGTGAAAAAATCTTCTGACTTTCGATCTACCGATTCCATTAATCAAGAATATTATGTCAAACCGATTGTATATATCGAGTTTGGCCGTGTCCATTCATCATTCGAGGAAGAAAGAAGGAGGAACTGTCCTCTAATCGATACATCTTCCAGCAGAGCAACCAACAATACGAGTGGAAAGGTTCGTTGCTTCGTTTCTATCGACCTAGATTAAAAGCGAAACGTCATTTGTTCCGTGACTTATGACTCCCGGCTCTCCGCGCGTTGTTTCATTGAGCCTGTATCGTGTGCTCGACTAACGAGCACCATGCTGCTCCTGATTGATGTCTGATCGATTTTTCCGTAAAGAGTAACGGATACTGCGGGACGAACTTTATTCTCACAAGCCGCTACCACAGCCGGTTTAGTACAGAGTGTTAACCCTTAGCACTCGAGAGGTGCCTCTGAGGGGTTACTAAAAATTGCTGTACTATTATTTAAAATATTGTTTACATAATAATGTAATATAGTATATCTAATAAGATATGTCGGTATGTAACGAATTACTATACACATGGGCTGTTCTTCCGTTTACAGCAAAAATCAGAATTCGATGAAATTTTGAAAATAGGTTCTTTTTTCACTAAAATGATGATTGTCAAAAAGGATTTTTGGCGCGTCGAAAAAAAATTTTTTATCATTTCAATGTTGTGCTCTACCTTAGCGACTACTGACTTACCGACTTTATACTTTATGTTCGTGCTGTGCGCATGCGTCATATATATATTCTGGAAATTAATGTAAAATGTATAGAAAATTTCAATTGTTAAAGCAAGTGAACCAATATCTACAATGGGAAGATTATGCGATGAGAATTAATTTGGATTAGGTAACCCGTAAAGTTTATTTGTTATTTAGTTATATTATTATTTATGTGATTAGAATGAGTTGTGGTTAGGTCGGAGTAGGGGCGAAGAGCATGTACACGAAAATCCAGGAGTAGTCTTTAAAAATTTCAAATTTACCTTATATATGCATTACTTTAAACTAAAGAGGTTTCGTTTATAGATGATATGTGTGAATTTTTATGGCGCTGTGAGGTATACTAGGCTGGTGATGATCCCTTTTTACAACTACTTGAAGATATTCTATATAAAATAGAAAGTCTGTAAGTCGGTAAGGTAGAGCGCGACATTGAAATGATAAAAATTTTTTTCGACGCGCCAAAAATCCTTCTGGCAATCGTCATTTTAGTAAAAATAAAACCTATTTTCAAAATTTCATCGAATTCTGATTTTTGCTATAAACGGAAGAACAGCCGAGTATGTTTTGACGGCGACCAGTTAAGGTAACAGGTAGTTGAAACCTACATAGGGTAACTGCACCAGTGAATAAACGGGCACCGGTAAATGAACGCTTTTGTATATTTCAACAAATTTTAACCCGCACGGCATACTTGCGACAAAATTGTGATTAAAGAGTTAAATAAATAGGAGAATATTGTTTAGTAATTTTGCTCGTTCATTGGGCTATCATTGTTCAATTACTAGAATGTAGTGTTCATTGACTGGTACTGTTTATATTTTTTATTTAACGTTTAATGAAGAAAAATAACAATTTCATTTTATTTGTGTTCATTCATTTTTGACAAATGAAGTATAGGGAGCCATTTGGCATATTTGAGATTCCTTTAATTCACACATTATTTTAAAAATAAAATATCTTCCTGAACAACTTCTTAAATGTTCATCCACTGGTGCAGTTACGCTAGCTGTATCTGACGTTTCGGTATAACCCGCCGACATTTATCTTTCCTTTCTAATTTCTCGGCCACGGTAATTAAGCGGACAGCATATCATTAGAGGAATAATTACTGGACGGGCGGGCAAGCGGTTTTTACTTTTCGGCGACACCTCGTTATTAGATGAATTCTTGTCCGTCGCCAACATAGCTAACGCTGCTGCCACGAACGGGTGACCGTGGAACGGTTTTATGTACGAACTAATTGCAGTCCAACATGGTCCGGTGTACCAACGAAGGTGTAATCAATTTTTCTTTTTCTCTATACGATGGCAGTCGGTACTGCGCAACTGTATTAAATGTACTGTCGTTCCATAAATCAAATGGATAAAGATCTCGAGGAGCATGGGTCTTAAATATTATTTTCATAACCGCAAACATCGTAAACTAAGACTGCGGAATTGTAAATTACAATCATTTCCGTGATTCTGGTTAGTTTTATAGTGTTTATTTAAAATATGCGAAACTGTGCTTTGCCGACATTTCTTTGTCTAGATCTATGATTATGTTTGCCGTTGTCACTTGTCGAATTAAAAAATTTCAACAGTACAGTTAAACTTAACTATAATATGAAAAATAAGATGAACAATTGAGAAAAACGATTTTTCAAGTAGCCCTCCACTTTTAATTTTTTTCAAATTTCTCAATTGTGCTAAGTTGTGCTAGGTTGTGCTAAGATTGTGTTAAAGTGTTACTTTAGAAAAGTTATAAATAAAGAAGTTACAGTGAAAAAACGTTTTCAATATCTAATTAATATTGAAAAACAAATAATATCTGCGACATAAAAACTATAAATAAAAAAGAACATCGCATTTACGTTTACTGTCGTAAGATTTGTAATATGACAATTTTATTTAACTTACATTATTTTTTTTCTAAACATTCATGATTGATAAATCACTCGGTTAATACATTGAAATCAAATTAATATAGAGAACGCACTATTATGTTAATAGAGTTATGCTACTTGTGCATCGCATTTTCCTCGTTGTCGATCATGTTTATTTAATAATGACATTTGCGGTAGAGCTTCTTCTACGCAACCTAAATATCTCGTTAATTTCTTCGAGGATTACACGCGTTGCACTTGAACATGTTCACGAAGACGTGAAAGTTCAACAAATCATGTGACTGTGCAAAAAGTCGGGGAGCAGATAGTTACGTTCACTTTCACTCGATCAGTGCTACCGATAATGTTCAAGAATAGTAAGTATATGTTTGTTTGAACCATAGATAATTTTCCGCTCTGGCTACGATCCCCTATGATTTCGTATGTAACTTGTATATTGCTGCAATCTGGTCAGTTTGCTTTATGCTGCACTTTCAGAAGTGAATGATGAATGACGTGTTACATGATTGCTCGGAAGATAATGTTCAGATAGTAGAGCATGATATGATACATGATCTGTTTTTGCACATCTCTATTTTATTATCGGAAGAAGGACAACAGCTTCAGTTGTTAGAATTTTAAGGGTTTATAACACAGTAATATTTTAACGAAACCGAACATTTTTTTTTATAGAACTATTAAATTCGTAAACTTTAAACGCGGTTTTTTCAGAATTGCGTTATTCAAAACAGTGTATAAGATAAATATTTCAATCAATTTTCATTTTATATTTGATTATTTTACTAATAATATTAAATTTTCTATATAAATTCAATATTACCGTTCAATATTATTAAATTTTCTATATAAATTTAATATTACCCTTCAATAATATTAAATTTTTTATATAAATTTAATAACATCTTTCAATGATATTAAATTTTTTATATAAATTTAATAACGTCTTTCAATGATATTAAATTTTTTATATAAATTTAGTAACATCTGTCAATAATATTAAGTTCTCTATATAAATTAAAATTTAAAAATAATTAACTAAAGTAAAATTTTGATTTAACCAGTGCACCGATGGCATTAATGTAGATGTACAAGATTAATTATCTTCCTTATTATGTGATAATTCACTTTTCTCTGTACTGTTGTTTAAAAATCTGATATTTTTTCTACTTGTTACTGTGTCATAACCCCTTAAGCAGCTTGCACTTAAATATTAATATGTATAAGAATTTTCGAAATGTTTAACCCTTAGCAATCATAGTCACCACTAAAACTTGCTGTGCCGTTATTCTCAATATTGTTTACATTATTAGATATGTTGGTATTTAAATAATTACTACATATGTAAGTATTATGTGAGGTACTATATCAATTTTATAAATTTATTAATATTTATATATTAATATTAAGATTGAATACTAATCAATTTTGCAAATTATTACATCAAATTTATTCGACGTTTCGATCTAAATTTAGACAATTTTCAAGAATTTATCAGTCTTTGTAAGAATTTATCAATTAATTAATATACGGTTGGCATACAGCCAAACCTTTGCAGAAAAAGCAAGAAACAAACAAAAAACTAAACACCATTAGTATTAGCCAATCGATAAATGGCGGCAAATATGACTGTTACAATGGAATGATGCAAAGGGTTAATATTTCGAAGTATTAACATTTTTAGTAGTGATATCAAAAACTGTTTTTGAACAATGATTTTTTTCTAAAAGTTCTTAATTAAATTTATTTTAATCTCTACTATAGACTCTTGTGTCACCTAGATACATTTTTTTAAAATTTTCTATTTCGTTTGACAATTTCTGGGTACAGTCTGCATGGTTAATTTTCAAATCACTTTGAAATAAAAATGTTTTACATGAATTGAATAGTATCCTGGAAGTCTGAGAAATTGAGGTAAGTATATCGACAAAGCTTTATCGAATGGTGATACACACTAATAAAATATATTGTAAAGATACACAGTTTAATATTATCTGAAAATGTTGAAGATGTAGTTTTCGTAGCCACCATAACTTCTTAGTTCTCATGTCTTTGAATAAAGGAGAAATGAGTCTCATTAATTAATCATCCGGTGCTAATGAATTCTATTGCGATTACTTTTCATAGTTTGCATTCCACGGACTAATTAATCGATAGCACGAGTAAGGTTTAAGCGAAGGAAATGCCGTGTTTTATTATCGTGATGGTAAAAACTCGGCAGCCCTATTAAGAAAATTACTCTGTATCTTTCGACGAAACGATTTAATTATTCTGTAATCCCGGTTTACGCCACTGCGAAACTTGCATCGAAATAGTCCTCGCGGTGAAACGCGTTGCAATACTGTACAACCGGCGCAATTCAAGCAATTTTCTATAATTAAAATACCACGCGTTACCCGACTACGTGTTAATCCTGAACGGAGATATCAGATATTCGAGTTGATTCGATTTCACAAAATTTCTTAAGGGACATATACCGGTTTAAAATCGCATTTCCTGCGGAAAGCCTTCGTCGATTCGCGGAAATTGCTTGCGATTCTGCCATGCATTAGTATCGTTAATGAAAGAGGTGTAGATACATATAAGAGATTTAGGTGACATTTAAAATAGAATACTAAAGCCCACTTTCGAATTTACAATTTGCAGAAAAATTCGAATTGCGCAACTCTAAAGAGAAGCCCCGAATTCGCGATGGGATTGAAAGAAAAGATTAATCACCCTTTATTAAACCTCTATTATCATTGGTTTCCCAACTTTTATTCCTGAAGGCCCGACTATAATCACCTGGTCCATTACACGTGACGGCAAAGCATCACAACACCAAAGATACCCTAAAGCCCACCATCACGCGGATGATAACGACAATGGACATGGAGGAGGTAAAGATAGACATCCGGCAAGGGAAATTGAGGGAGCACAGTTACACCCCTTCTCTCTGCTATTACCTTTGACCATATATACCTATAGACCCGGCATAGGTATAGTATGTGCATACGATGCTGTGTGACGAGATCCAAAAGTATCTGGTGCCCACAAGCCTCGATTCGAGATAATTCAAAATGGTGGATAGTGTATGAGACGAAGCGAGTGCACAGTACAGAAGTATATTTTACAAGTCCGTCACTTGATAAAAATTTGAAAAAATAGATATAAATATATATATAAGGTAAAGGTACCAGTAGTTGACCATGTACGAGTTGTTGACCATTTTATAGGAAAACATAAAAAATAAGATTTTTATAAACTGTACACTTTTGATGAAACTGAATCTCGGATGCCATACCATCTGTTGGTTAAATTTCTCTATACTATTCTCTATTAACTCGCAACATCTACTTTGTTCCTCAATTGAACTTTTTATGGAATTGATTTGTTTTATTTCTTATTTAATTCTTTAATTGTAATTTGTGCTGGTAATTGTTGAAACTAAATGATAGTAAAATGATTCCCAACATTATTGCTTGAACCCTCTTTCTAGTATAAGTAGTCAACTACTAACGAATAAAGGAGGTCAATTACTGGATTTTTCATTTTCAAAACTGGTCAACTTCTGAAGCAATTACTGAATTTTTAAATACATTTCTTAAATTTGTATAAGTAAACTTTTTTTAAATAGTGGCCTTGGTACATAATTTAGAAGACTTAAAGAGTGTCTTCAGGCATCGACTCTCGCTATTTGATGACAGAGTAAGTGGTTACTATTGTTCGCGTGCAAAACTGTTCTTAACTGGTCAACTACTAGTACCTTTACCTTATATGGATATATATGGTAAATATAAATGGTAAAAAATTTTTTTTCGAAACGGGAGAAATCCTTCTGGCAATTGTCATTTTAGTCAAACAAGAACCTATTTTCAAAATTTCATCGAATTCTGATTTTTGCTATAAACGGAAGAACAGCCAGATATTTAAATCGTCGAGCTGTATAACATTATTTCAAGGTCATTGAATCAGTGAGAACCCGCGAACGAGAGAAGAAGCAGAAACTGATTGTTTTAAAAACTCACTTATTCGGCCATCAATCCATTTGCTGCTTCGAAGTGTGCGTCACTGGGTCACTCGGTGACGAACTGCACAGATGCTTCCAGGTATATGGCAGTACCGAAAGTCAAGGGACGTACGGCCAGGTCGACGAACTGCACATCTGGTGGTAGATAGTTGTTATACCACAGCCTAAGACTTTTCACTTTTCACTTTCACTTCCAAATCGATAAATGAATCGTATGTTTATTTCACACAGATGCCTTGAAATTTGAAATCCACAGTCACGATCACTGTTCACACATTTGGCAACGCATAGTTATGCACTAATAACTAGACTGCGCATCTTTATGCAAAATAAAAAATGTCTTCGTCGATCCCAAGACACAGAGGCCAAGTAAAAATTTCTTTCTTGTATTAGTTATTCTATTAAATTAAAACTGATACGTTGAGAGTCTTGAATTTTTTAAGTATGTCCACTGCTTTAAATTGTACGTACTAATTTTTATTACACATGCATAAAATCCGCAGTTTACTAATAACAATTGAGGATCCGTGTAGTGCAGCACAAATTACAAAAATCCGGTAATGCGATCACTACACTGCGGATTTCATGCATTTCTAGCAAAAACGAGTAGGTGCAGTTTAAGACTGTAGAAAGATTAAAATAATTTAGGAACACCAATGTATTATTTTCAACTTGTTAAAATCATTACATTAACCGGTTTCCATTTTGCATAAATATCCACAGTCTAGTGACTAGTTTAAATGTCACTATCAAAAACACACCTAATAGCAACCGTTAGCTTCGAATCGAAAAGTCTTTGGAGACGTTCTCTCGACCGCGGTTCGAACGACACTGATTTTCCGCAAGATTTTTCTGAAGAATTTAGGTGGGGCATTTTGCGTGTCGAAATTCAAAATGTATTGCGCAGCATGTTTACAAAAACGGCGGGACGATTACACGAAAAACAGGGTACGGGAAGGACCGCTATAAAACTATAATTTATGGCGATCACATGTTTCCTGCACATTGGTATTTGGCGTCAATGAGTAACCGTTCGAAATCGTTTTTTGTCGTTCTCTTAGAAAGTTTCTTAAGGGAGGTATAGAACAATAGGGATGCTACGTTGACCTAACTTTTTACCTCTTGCTGGGTAAAAGGACGGATTACGCTTTACTCATCTATTCTGCGTACCCTGTTTTTTGTGGAACCGTCCCGGCGTTTTCGTAAACATGCTGCAGCATACATTTCGAATTTCGACAGGTACAATGCCCTACCTAAATTCTTCAAAACAATCTCGCGGAAAATCAGTGTCGTTCGAGCCGCGGCAGAGAGAACGTCTCCAAAGATTTGTTAAAATTCAAAGCTAACGGTTGCTATTAGGTGTGTTTTTGATAGTGACATTTAAACTAGTCACTAGACTGTGGATATTTATGCAAAATGGAAACCGGTTAATGTAATGATTTTAACAAGTTGAAAATAATACATTGGTGTTCCTAAATTATTTTAATCTTTCTACTGTCTTAAACTGCACCTAACCTTTTTTGCGAGATATGCATGAAATCCGCAGTGTAGTGATCGCACTACCGGATTTTTATGATTTCTGCTGCACTTCATGGATACCTCAATTGTTATTAGTAAACTGCGGATTTTATGCATGTATTACAAAAATTAGTACGTACAATTTAAAGCAGTGGATATACTTAAAAAATTCAAGACTCTCAACGTATCAGTTTCAATTTAATAGAACAATTAAAACAAGAAAGAAATTTTTACTTAGCCTCCGTGTCTTGGGATCGACGAAGACATTTTTTATTTTGCATAAAGATCCGCTGTCTAGTTATTAGTGCATAACTATGCGTTGCCAAATGTGTGAACAGTGATCGTGAGTGTGGAAAAGTTTCAAGACATCTGTGTGAAATAAACATACGATTTATTTATCGCTTTGGAAGTGAAAGTGAAAAATCTGGATTTTTTTACTTGACCGCGCATCCCGTAGGTCCTAAGCTGTATACATATAGTATACCAAGTATCTACCACCAGATGTGCAGTTCGTCGACCTGGCCGTACGTCCCTTGGTTTTCGGTACTGCCGTATACCTGAAAGCATCTGTGCAGTTCGTCACCGAGTGACCCAGTAACATGTACTTCGAAGCAGGAAATGGATTTATGGCCGAATAAGTGAGTTTTTAAAACAATCAGTTTCTGCTTCTTCTCTCGTTCGGGTAAAGTTGTCGTAAGTCGGGTAAAGATGACGCGGGTCCTCACCGATTCAATAACCTTGAAATAATGTTATTTAAATATCTTTTTCCTTTGAAATGGTTCACTGTCGGCTGTAGTTTCGGAGATATTGGCAACCCGGGTCCGCTATCATGAACACCCATAATGAATTGACAAGTAAAGTTTCTCGCGATAATCTCGTAAACTAAAGCCTACAGCCAAAAATTCTAAAGAGAAATGTTGTTAATACAAACAGAGAAAGGCCGTGGCAATTAATGGAGGCTACATCAAGTAATTCCATTCTTCACACCATGCTGTACTTTTGTACAAACTAGCCACGAAATATATATTCATGTGGAAACAGAGATAGCGCACGGCGATCTATCGACGTTTGATCGCAGTGTGTGTGTATGTGTGTGTGTGTGTGCATGTGTGAATATGCGACGAACGCGAAAATTTGACGAGCGTATAAATTAACGAACATAAAAATTTGACGAACACAAAAAGCTGAAAAACGTCGAAAGTCCGATCGAACGTAGACGTGGCCAAAACGACAGTCCTGTAGATTGCGTGATCTTCATGCGCCAAATTACGTATTTTTCCTAATAAAATTATTTCCCTTCTCCCTAAAAGTCTCCCTTATTTTTTCCTGATAACCCATCCTACATTCATTGTCAGATTTCGCTGGCATTCGAGTTGTTTTTCTCTATTCCATGACATTTCCGGATTTATGTCGACGACCGCGTATACTGGCGATTCGTTGGTACGGCCAATACGCCTGATGATACGTTTCAATGCAGGGTTCCCGTGCGATCGGCAGTACTGTTTCGTACCAGACGGATTGAATCGAATCTTTCGGTAGAAAGCGGGCTCGGATGCACTTGTACGCCGCATTCCCATATATCCATTTCCTTACACGTGAATCGGGTTGCGACTACCGATTAAGGGAACGAAACGTTACACCGAACATCGTTGCCACGGACTTGCACTTTCGCTACGTGAACGATTAAGTGCACGCTAGATACAACAATTTCTCTGAACCCTATTTACAGAAGCAATTTATGGGGGTAGCGGCGGAGCGGCCGACGATCAATAAAGAATTCACGATCTGAACGTTCGCGTGTTCCTGCACGGCTACGCGATTTATAAGGTATCGAGCCCGTTTCGATTCGCATTAGTTAACGATTACACACCGTTTAGATCGTGTTTCTTATCGCTCCGTGAACCCCGTGTTCTTTCGCTGATCCGTTGACCGTTGCACTAACCGGCCAAAGACGCTCTATTTATTTATATCGCTTGTTTCCGACCAATTCCTTGCTCCCGACATGTTCTTAAATCATACGTTCGTTAATTGATTCTTGCATGGTCGGTTCTAAATGGCATGGTTCGTCGGTTTCCGATTTAATCGTGACTTCTTTCTAATCAAGTTTCAATGATTGAACCTCCTATTCATGTACTTCCGATGCACTGTGCTGCATAGATTCCAAACCCCTTGCCCTACGATTTATTTTACGGTTTCAATTATTAGTAGACTGCGGATTTTATGCATTTATGATAAAAATGGGCAGGTCTAATTTTTGATAGTCAAATAATTTGAAGATTTTAAATTACTACTCGATTAATTCCAACGCGTTAAACATATTCAGCAAAAAATTCAGTTTACTGCGATTTAGGTAGAAAGTTTCGCAATTTCCTAAAAAGGAATTCTTCATACTCATTTTTTATTCGTTTGCAATGAATATTTAACTATTAAAATAAATGTACAAAGAAAAATAAATTTTCTTATTTCTGTTAACCATATTCAGCAAAAAATCCAGCTTGTTGCGATTTAGGTAGAACGTTTCTATTTTGCATAAAGATCCGCAGTCTAGTGATTAGAATTTTCTTTGCAGTTCGCAATTTTCTAAAAAGGAATTCTTCATACTCATTTTTGAAGTGAAACTTCTTTGCTGAGGGTAACAATTTTCTGATGTAACGGAGGTCGATGTTACGGAAGTCGAAAGTTGAGTGGCGCGAAAATTTAAACTGAGAATGAACGGAGAAAAATTATTTTTTACCCCGACGGGATCCTAACCCCGGTCCACCGATTGGTAGTCCAACTTCCTAACCGCTTGGAGAACCAACGATCTCAGAATGATAGCGAATTGTTAGAACAGTACGTGCAACCATGTTTTTCATTTTTATTTACATGAATTAAAGTAATATAATTAAATATATTATAGACATATTAGATATATATATCTATATTAAATATACATATATATATAATATAAATATATAAATATATATATATTTTTTTTAATTATCGTGTGTGGAACAGGAAAAAAATCGTGTGCGTGGAAACCACACGCGACAGAAGTGCAACTTATTACTTATTAAGTATAAGTACAGATAAATTATTAGTATTTTTTTTTTTTGAAAATGAGATAATAATAAATAAAAATACTAATAAGTAATAAATAAAATAAATAATAACTAATAAATAATACAACAATTTATGCTATATTTTCACAAAGTTTAGAATGTATTAAATCACAAACGTTCGTGTCATCTTTTAGCTATCATAAGCCAATTGTCACAATGATAGAAACCGATAATTCGGTGGAAAATGATTATTGTTTGTGATTTAATACGTTCTAAACTTCTTGAAAATACAGTGCCAATTGTTGTATTATTTATTAGTTCTTATTTATTTTATTTATTAGTTCTTATTTATTTTATTTATTACTTAGTATTATTTTTATTTATTACTAGCTGACCCGACAGACGTTGTCCTGTCCAAATTTGAATAAAGTTTTTCATTCTGATTTTTGAATTCTGATTTTTGCAGTTCGTCCAAATTTTCCTACGTCTCTTTGTAATTGTCTCGAATGTTTTTTTCGACCCCGAAAGCAAAATATCTTCGCTCGACATGAGTTGCCACCAGTGAAGCGCCGTATCTCGTCGCATAATTTAACAAATATATGTTTTGTAGATCTGTGCAAATTATGTACAGGGTGTAAAGAAATGTTTGGTCTTAGCTGCCATAGGCGCATTCTACATCTTCGGATCGGTGAAGATCTATGATAAAAATTTACCGCAAAATTATCCTTGACCTTTTGAAGTTCAAGGGCAAATTTTTGTGTTATTGTATTGCATTCTACGCATTATGGGGACAAAAAATGTTAAGAGAACCATGGGCGAGTTGAGTTTTGACTCATGATTCCTTTGACACTTTTTGTCTCCATGATGCGTTGAGTGCATAAACAGTTCTCTATATCTCGATCGTGAATAATTCATAACAATATATTAATGTTATCGGCGCCCTGGTTCGATCAATTGGAACAATAAGCAAGTTTGCAAAATAGAATGAAATTTAATTCAACGTTTTCTTCGCACCTTTGTTAATATAAATCACGTTTTAAAAATTATTTTCGATAATCCTTACAGACGCAATAATGTAGGAAATGAATGATTTGTATGATGTTACTTGTTGTTTGAATGTGAGAATCGAGAATCGTGTATGTATGCGTGAGTGCCGTGATATTGCGATTGCGACACATTTTGTTAAATCAATATTTGTTCTAGAAAATTTATAAACATTAGAAAAAGTAGGATATAAAAGGACGTGTTCACGTAGCGATTCGACTTTTTCTCGAGATACGAAATACGTCATCACGTTTGATTTAAATACGATACGTTTACGTTAATTTCCGTTAATTTCATATATCAGTGTGTATTTGCTTTTCGAATTAAAACAGTTTTTTTTTATTTGTGCAATAGGAACCTCAAATAAGAGGTTATTCTGCAATCAGTATTACATACACAGTATTACAAGAAATCTTATTAACTAATGTGTGGTTAAAGTAATAATTATATGACATTAATCGTTACAGTAAATGACATATTAGCAGTACGTGACATTATATACATAATCCGCAATTATCCAGAAAGGAACATAGGATCTTACATACACTGTTTGTAGGTCTGTGGAGTAAAACATGACATGACATGGGAAGAGAAAAACCCCGTAGTCTTAGGTTATGTATAAATTTTAATCTATGGGTATCATAGATAGGACATTGCCATAAAATATGGTCAATATCCTGTGCCTCATATCCACATGAACAGCCAGGGTTGTTTACCACATTGATTTTCGCTAAAGAGAAGTTAAGACTGTAATGGCCAGATCGAATTCTGTTTATGGTCACAATGGTTGAATTAAAACAGTTATACAGTTATTTAATATATTTTCACTTACAATAATGAGATATATTATTCTTGAAGATGGTCTAAACTGTAGACCGAAACGTTGAATTAAATTTCATTCAATTTTGCAAACTTGCTTATTGTTCCAATTGATCGAACCAGGGCGCCGATAACATTAATATATTGTTATGAGTGCATAAAGAGTTTGTAAAAAAGAACTTTTAGTATTCTGTCTGCAATTCCAATCCATTGTGATTTTTTCAAAATTTCTGTGCTGGATTCTCGAAAGAATCCAAGTGGTATGATCGAATATTAGAAAAGCGATCGTTCCTCTCGTTCGAATATTATTGCGAGTGACTGTATTTCTCCTGATTGTAGCCTTGAAGGACTTGTTCTGTCCTTTGCGCTGGCGCGCTCGCGCAAAACCTGATGGTTTTCGTTCACGAGGGACGCGTGTTCCTCGGATCGAGCGCTCAATGATCTTGCGCCGTTACGGCTAGCCACGTAAGTGAATTTAGAGCACTTATTGCCTCTGTCCGGCCGGGTACCGAGTAACTTTTACGATCTAGTAATTTCAGGCTTTGCAGCGGACGCCGGTTTCCCAGTTAACCGCTTGCTTCGGTGTCGTGACGGACGATCGCGTGCCTGCGAGAGCACGGTTTACTTTACATGCGTGTAACCTCACGTGTCGCTTTCCGACACGGAATCTCTGCGACCGGTGTGCGTTCGCGTGGTTATGCTCACGGTTCGATTGAAATACGCTCGCTGGAAACGCGCCGAGGAAGACATTAAGACGATTTCGAAGACGGTAGACAGTTTCCTAAACGTGACCCCGGGCGAAACACACCTCGATGATTTGCGAGCAGTCGCCGCTGGACTGACCGGTATTCAAATATTAGACGCGCGAATTAATTCGGTGCCTACAGACTCGCATTTCTCATAACCATTTGAAATTCAGATATTTTATCAACTTACGTCTGTCCGAAAGATCTGCCGTTTCCGTCTAGATAATGTCACACGACTTTGCTGTATGATAAACGAAATGATAAGACTCTGCTTAGAGTTTGAGAAAACGTGTATTGCGATGCTTATAGACGTGACAGAGCTGGTTAATAATCTGGAGTGACTCATAAATGAAATTTAAATTTCAGGCAACAAGACAAGATTTATTCTTATTGGATATATGTTTTTTGATTTATTTGATTTTTTGTTGTTGTTGCAAGCAAGTTTTCGGTGAAAAGATTCCGATTTCTTCTTCAACATGTTTTGAATTATTTTTATTTTATTCCATGGGGATACAGTAATGAGGAGGATTTTAAATATAGCAGAACTAGGTATACATATGAGCTGTTTACTTTGAAAGTGTCCCGAGTCCATTTTCGGGAGAAATTAAGGTGGCAATTTTAATATTTACATTTCTGCGTTATCTTTTCATTCTGAAGCAAATTGTAAAATCACAAAAATTTTGTAAAAAAGAAATTATAAGGTTAATAGAATGATACAAATTTTTAACAGTTAAACGTATAGATCGTAATAAGCTTTAAGCAAAAATTAAATGTTTTCGGCGCATTGGTTCGATCTATTAATACTTTAAAACACTATTTGCAAATATTCACAATATTTCATCTCGACGTTTCGATCTAAATTTAGATCATTTTCAAGAGATTAATTTAATAACATTGTGTCTGTAATGAAACCAAACGTAATTATATTATTTAATTATTTAAACTTCCAATGATTGAACACACGCGTAACATGTTTTATAAAGAAAAATAAAAAAGTAATAGAAAACTAAAGAAAAAACCATGCTACTTACTTGCTAACTTAACTGAAGTTTAAATAATTAAATAATATAATTACGTTTGGTTTCATTACAGACACAATGTTATTAAATTAATCTCTTGAAAATGATCTAAATTTAGATCGAAACGTCGAGATGAAATATTGTGAATATTTGCAAATAGTGTTTTAAAGTATTAATAGATCGAACCAATGCGCCGAAAACATTTAATACAAATTTTTATCTTGAAAGTGGGCCAAGTCCATTTGTCAGGTGTTCAATGTTAAAGTAATAGCCTCCAACATATGTCCAGACCTCTAACCTACAGTAAAAATATTAAAGTAGCTTTAACGTGGTTAAAATTGTCGAAACTGTTGAAAATAATGTGGAAATCATAGAACATAAATTCTTAGTATCATGACACTCGTTTTTACCGAATAACGAACGAGTACCGGAAAGGCAATAACTTTATTTTAAATGAAATGGAACAAGAGGATTTCATATCAACCAGAATTGTGGAGGATACAATTTTTAAAAGGGTAAATAATTCTAACAGAGAAACAATAAATGGGATTGGTTCAAAATATGCTGGATGCGTTTTCTGAGAAATGAACCATATAAAATTTTCTATAAGATATCAATGGATGAGAATGTAGAGTTTAAAATACTGAATTTGTTACCACGACGGAATAGACCAAGAAAATTCGAAAATATTGTATTGACACCTTTACATTACTTTATAATTTATAAAAATATATGTCAAATTACAACAGCGAAACACAAGGATATGATGCACTTACTACGATACATGTAAACAACTGGAGCACCACGACTTCTTCAAATCCCACCCGCATACACAAAATGTAGGAGTAAATTCTACGTAATTTATATAGTTAAAAGATTTCCTGAATTGCATAAATGGTTAGACGTGTTGAAGTTGCATATTCTTCGCTGAATTATGGAATTTTTCGGTTTAAATAATATATTCAAACTGATTATGTCTTAGACATGCAATATATACCATATCGAAATCTTTTCTGACCTTTTACCATGATGTTGAGTCATACCCGCGATGAAGATTTGGATTTGAAGATGAAGATATTGCTCATCTCTTCGAAATTGGAATAAAATTATGTCCTACTGTTTATCAATATTTAAATATTGACGCTAAATCTACCATCACTGGTTATAATGACCAATTCCAGATTTTTCATTTCACGATTATTGATATGAGTCGTTTATTTTGAAAGTAGCCCAAGTCCATTTTGGAGAAAAATCAAGCTAGCAATTTTAATATTCAGATTTCTACGTTACCTTTCTGTTCTGAAGCATATGGTAACTAATATATTTAAAGTCACAAAGATTTTGTAAAAAGAAAATCAGCTGATTAATAGAATGATAAAAATTTTTGTTTTGAAAATGGCCCAAGTCCATTTTGGAGAAAAATCAAGCTAGCAATTTTAATATTCAGATTTCTATGTTACCTTTCTATTCTGAAGCATAGTGTGACTAACATATTTAAAGTCACAAAGATTTTGTAAAAAGAAAATCAGCTGATTAATAGAATGATAAAAATTTTTGTTTTGAAAGTGGCCCAAGTCCATTTTGGAGAAAAATCAAGGTAGCAATTTTAATATTCAGATTTCTACGTTACCATTCTATTCTGAAGCATATGGTAACTAATATGTTTAAAGTCATAAAGATTTTGTAAAAAGAAAATTAGCTGATTAATAGAATGATAAAAATTTTTGTTTTGAAAGTGATCCAAGTCCATTTTGGAGAAAAATCAAGCTAGCAATATTAATATTCAGATTTCTACGTTACCTTTGTATTCCGAAGCATATTGTAACTAATACGTTTAAAGTCACAAAGATTTTGTAAAAAGAAAATCAGCTGATTAATAGAATGATAAAAATTTTTATTTTGACAGTGGACTACGTCCATTTTGGAGAAAAATCAAGCTAGCAATTTTAATATTCAGATTTCTACGTTAACTTTGTATTCTGAAGCATATTGTAACTAATATATTTAAAGTCACAAAGATTTTGTAAAAAGAAAATCAGCTGATTAATAGAATGATAAAAATTTTTGTTTTGAAAGTGGCCCAAGTCCATTTTGGAGAAAAACTCAAGCTATCAATTTTAATATTCAGATTTCTATGTTACCTTTGTATTCTGAAGCATATTGTAACTAATATATTTAAAGTCACAAAAATTTTGTAAAAAGAAAATCAGCTGATTAATAGAATGATACAAATTTTTATTTTGAAAGTGGACTAAGTCCATTTGTCAGTTGTTTGATGATGAAATTTGAATTAAAAATTGATAATTTTTAAAATTCGTTTTGTAGATCTCTGTCAATTGTATGCACTGCGATAGTTTCATCGAAATCGGTTGATGCGGGAAAAAACGACAGGCATTGAATGATAGAAAATAGAAAATCGTGAAAATCTGCAATTTTTACCATCGATAAACGTTTGTAGCTCATTGCAACGTCGAACAATATTGATGAAATTTTCAGAATACGTTTAATTGACACAGATCTACAAAACGTATTTTAAAAATTTTCAATATAGACCCACATAAAAAAGTTGTAAAATGCAACTTTTATTATTTTTTCTACAACTCCGATCAATTGCAATTATTGAAAAAATGTTTTTCTACGTTCTCTAGCAAACTATTTGCTCTAGCTCCCCAACAAAAATTCAAGTCGTATAGTTCAATGTTTAACCAGTTATTGTTTTTTTTATAGCGTCCGAATATTAATGGGAGTCACTGTAAGTTTCATGAAAATCGGTTTGCATCAACTGAACATGTTCCCTTGTTAGTTCAGTTAATCGGACACTGCTAAAATGTTGTTCATATAAACGGAGTTCCACTGTAGTATCTTATAGTATCGTCGCAGAGTGTACAACTCCAAACAAGAAAGGTAATAAGACCGAGACCGATCGTAGAAATGGAAATTGAACAGACGAGTAATCTAGTCAACGAAGTGTCAATCTCGTCCGTCAATCCCGTGCACTTTCACGATTCTTTTCCGGGTGTGGGGGTTCCGTAAAGAAAAAGGTTGACACAGGCGATCCTTTTAATTAGACATCGCCGCACTTGAATCCTGTGAACTGGCGTCGTTATAAGTGGTATCAGGAGAACGCTCCCGGTTCGAGTGCACCAGCAAAAAGCAAAGTGGATCACGCGCGGTAGCCTGTAAAGAAAATCGCCTATCGCGAACATGGAAACCGGACAGTCGATCGATAGAACAAACCGATCGACTTTCGCGGTCACCCGAGCCGCCCATAACGCGTTGTAAATGTGACAAATAAGCGCAGGAGAAGCGATCAAGGTGACTCTACCTGGTTCTACGTAGAAAATCGTAGACTTTGACGAAAACGGACTAAACCGATAACGGGTCGTTTCTTTGCTGGGTAATTACGTTGTTCATCAATTTAGTGACCGTCCATTGGTTTCCGAAAAAAATCGATTCGAGAATCGCGACAAATGATTGTCCGTTCTACTTCTGTTATCCACATACACAAATGATATCGGCGGTACAGGTTCGATCAAAGATACAAAAAATTAGCAATTTTGCAGAATTATAATTTCAACGTTTCGGTTCGGCTTTGAACCATCATCGAGAAAAGTCCGCGTCTGTGAAATATTAATAGACACAGTTATTCAATAATGCGGGAAATTTTATAGTTTAGACAAGAGGTAATATACATACTTGCTAAGTATGAAAAAACACGGAATGAAGAGTGTAAACGAAATGGTACTTGTCAGTAAGAAGGTTTAAACTGTACTAGACTGTACTTTTTTTTTTTTTGGTAGAAAAATTAGCAATCATTTTCTGGGTGAAATTTCACATAACGATGTTAATGTGTTTAACATATTTATAAAACTGGAAGTCAATAATTTAGATTATTATAGAAACATCATCATAAATTAATTACTGATTCAGTAATGTAGTGTAAATTTCATTAATCTCAGGTTTTTCGTACCTAAGATTGAAATTAAAATTCATTTTCATTTTATGGATAATTGATATAATTAAATGTTTAGTAATTGATTAGATATAAACATATTTAATAATGCAAATAACTTTTACTTTTATTTTACATTATTTCATTTTACATTTGAGTAAAACGGTAATGTATATCAAAAGTGACCTAAAGGATAAATCATTGTTAGTTGGCAAACTATTTTGGCGAATTATTGACATGAAACTGCAAAACGTATTTTTCAAATTTTCAATATAGGTCCACATAAAAAAGTTGTAAAATGCAACTTTTAGTATTTCTTTTATAATTCAGAGGAATTGCGATTTCTCACAAAATTTTTTTTACATCCTGTGGCAAATTAATTGCACTAGCTTACCAAAAAAATTCAAATCGTATACAAGTACAATATTTAAAAAGTTATCGTCTTTGTAAGAGTGTCCGAATATTAGTGGGAGTCACTGTACATACTTGCTAATTATGAAAAACACAGAATGGAGAGCGTAAACGAAATGGTACTTGTCAGTAAGAAGGTTTAAACTGTACTAGACTGTAACCGTTGTGACAAAGTCAAGACGGAAAACAAGAAACTGTAGCGCCGATATCATTTGTGCATAAACAACAATTTACGATCGTTAAAACTCAAAATTATTATCCACATACAGTAAGACCTCGATTAACCTGATCCAGATTATAAACAAATATGCGTTTAAATATGATTATATCATGAGGGGAAATAAATTTTGAACAATAAAAAATTTATTTTCGAATATAATGTATATTTTAATTATTTCCTCGGGTCTCGATTATCCATTGAGCCTGGAAGGAATAGATTCGTGTTATCATTTCTCAAAAATCAAAAATGGGGGTTTTCAGGAGTCAAAAACGCAGAAAGAAGATCGATCTAGGACGTTATAGCTCTCAAAAGTACTGTTTTTTTATTTGCGAGGCGTAATTTGTATTATTCGAAAGCATACAACTGCGCATGTAGCTATTTTCATAGCTACATGCTACCGAATATGCAAATTACTCCTCGCAAACGAAAAAATAGGACTTTTGAGGGTGATAGCGTTCTAGATCGATTTTTTATCTAGCGTTTTTGACTACTGAAAACCTCCATTTTTGTATTACCGAGAAATGAGAACGCGAATCTTGTAACCTTGCAATCCTGTGGAGACGAGTCTACCGCCGTAATTTGGACGAGCTGTTTGCCTCCCGATCAAGTCGGTCCATGGAGGTCTTACTGTACTCTGAGTAGACAGCGGATTTAATGCATTTATGGCACGTACCAATTTATGAAATACGAGAAAGCATTTGTGTGTATTATTAACCCCTTGCCCTACAGTATCGAGTCAGATTCTGAATAGAGTCTAATAAATATATGTATACATATGTTATTATTTTCGTTTAAACCGAAATCAAATTCTATCTTGTCCTAGTCGATATACAGGGTATTCAAAAAATGTTGTACTCCCTCTCAAGGAAATATAACATTTTTTGGGAATCCTGTTTTGCCTTTGAAGAAAACGGCATACGATAAGTAAAAACTTTTCCTGTGTACGATATAGTATACCTTACAAAATCAACAAAGTTTTATTTTTAAACACTTTTTCATTCCTATCGAGTGTCCATTCGCACGATCCCATGATTCAGAAGGACGTGCTCGTGTCTGTGCAAACACCTTTAGCAAACAGACGTAAAAGTCTATCGGAAATTCTTACAAAACCGCGGACCGAAGTCTCGAGTGCTCTCCACGTCTTCGAAGAGAGAAACCAAGTTCAAGAAGCGCCAGCTTGAGCCTGAGGACGGTCTTACAGTGCTCACGATCTATGTTTATTTTTTATTTGCTATGCCCTAGGTGTGTAATACACATACATATTGTGTATACGTATATGACACATCCATACATTTGATACAGTACCTATTACCCAGTACAGTGAAATAATATTGCTATTTACAGTAGCGGACAAAAGTTTAAGACCGCTCTAAAGAAGACGATAACTTTTTTTTCAATATTGTACTATACGATTTGAACTTTTTTGGGAAGCTAGAGCAATTAGTTTACTAAAGGGTGTGAAAAGAAATTTTTTCAAAAATTGCAATTGATCGGAATTGTTGAAAAAATACTAAAAGTTGATTTTCTAACTATTTTATGTGGTCCTTATTGAAAATTTAAAAAATACGTTTTGTAGATCTGTGTGAATTAAACATATCTTGAAAATTTCGTCCAAATCGATCGACGTTGCAATGAGCTACAAACGTTTAAAGATAGTAAAAATCGCAGATTTTCATGATTTATTGCCGAAAAATGAAAAGAATTGGAGAATGTCAACATATTTTATTTTAAATTATTATATTGTACTATAATCTAATTATAATTTAAATTATTATATTGCATCACAATATTGTACTATAATCTGAGTATAATTTAAATTATTACATTGCATCATAATATTTGATTATAATTTAAATTATTATATTGCATCAAAATATTGTACTATAATCTGAGTAGAATTTAAATTATTACATTGCATCATAATATTTGATTATAATTTAAATTGTTATATTGTACCAAAATATTGTACTATAATCTGAGTATAATTTAAATTATTACATTGCATCATAATATTTGATGATGATTTATTGCCGAATATCGTGAAAATCTGCAATTTTTACTATCTTTAAACATTTGTAGCTCATTGCAACGTCGACCGATTTTGACGAAATTTTCAGGATATGTTTAATTGACACAGATCTACAAAACGTATTTTTTAAAATTTTAATATAGGCCCACATAAAATAATTAAAAAATCAACATTTATTATTTTCTCTACAATTCCGATCAATTGCAATTTTTGAAAAAATTTCTTTTCACATCCTTTAGTAAACTAATTGCTCTAGCTTCCCAAGAAAGTTCAAATCGTATAGTACAATATTGAAAAAGTTTTCGTCTTCTTTAGAGCGGTCTTAAACTTTTGTCCGCTACTGTATAAGACGATTTGAAAGGTAAAGTTAAGACATTTTTTTTACACATACGATACGGAGCGTTACAAATGCAATTTGTAATGCCGCGGCGATACTTCAATATTTTCCTATATCTATCATCCATGTAATAATAAATGGATGTTTATGTTATTTTGTTGTTTTCAATACTTCAACAAGTCCCTTTTCATTTCCCATCAGTTTGAACCCCGTAAAGTAATATTTTATACTTCTAAATTGTGAATGTTTTCTCTAAAACCCGTTTCAATGCCTCCGATCGGAAACATTCTGCCACGGGGTGTACAATCTCGGTCCTTTTATTTTAATTTGTGCCCGGACCGCAATGCAACGCGAGTTTCAAAATCGAAATCTGAACACATCACGCAGCGGATTCGATTATATTCAATTACACGGGCGATGTAATTACCGTCGTGGACCGTTTTGAACGGCGGAATGTGGTCTGCAGTGCAGCCAGTATATTGCCGGTAAGAAAATTTCGTCCTGCGAAAGAAATGGTCACTGTCTCGTGACAAAGGTAGCTGTCCGGTGGACGCGGGCATACTCGTAAATTCTTGCCCGCAATAAGAAGTTATCGTCATTCCGTCTTAATAGTAATTTCCAAGCTTTTCGTCTCACGCGCGGTTACATTAAATCGGGACTCTAATGACTGAGATATACTGATTAATATTAAGTACTTTCTCTTGTACGCTAGAAAGCGGTTTATCACGCGGGAAAACGGAATAAATTTTCAGCGAACGGACACCGAGTATGATATTGAATCGTTTTAAGAGCATTATGACTCCGAACGAGTTATACGTGTACGTTGTTTCGCGATTCCAGCGAAGGAAAGGTGAAATTATGTATCCCATAAATATTTCTTGGATAATGAAATAAATTATAGAGAAGGTGAATGCGCTTGAAACATGGTCACACTGTTTTAGAAACATAGTGTACTAAAATAGTAGTGGAAAGTGAACTTAATTACAGTGGCGTGCAATAATATTCGGCCGCTCTAAAAAAGACGATAACTTTTTTATTATTGTGCTATACTATTTGAATTTTTTTTGGGAAGCTGGAGCAATTAGTTTGTCACAGGATGCGAAAAAAAGTTTTGTCAAAAATTGCAATTTTTTGGAATTGTTGAAAAAATACTAAAAAGTTGTACTTTCTACTTTTTTATGTGGGCCTTTATTGAAAATTTAAAAAATACGTTGATTAGGAGCACAATTAATCACACACACTTTAAATCAGACTAATATTTTCATGAATGGACCAAACGACTTTAGTAAGGCTAGAAGAATTAGATTAGTAAATGACGTCTAAAAGAAATGTTGAAAACATGCATTTGGGTCGAATTGTGAAAAACAATAGTAAAAATTGATTTTTGCAACATTTTTAGCTGGGCGAATAACGAAAATTTAAAAGATATGTTTGGTCAACTCGTATAAATTACATACGTCCCGAAAATTTCATTGAAATTGGTTAATTGGTTTACGAATTATGAACAATCAAAAATTGCAATTTTTTAAGATTTTTAGCCTTTTTAATAATACATTTACAAACCAAATCATGTGAAAATATTAAGTATAAACATTACAGATTACAATAAATATATCACGGTATGAATTTAGCTTAGCAAAATATACATTTTCTGCACACATATGAAATAAAGAATATTTTTATTCAAAGTGTCCAGAATTAATTCCTCCAGTGTAAATTTATTTCACAATTTTATAACGAAATTTTATTTTATTGTCAACTGTGATAATTTCGTAAAAAATGTACAAATATTTTTTGGATTTACTGTACACCCTCATAACAAAAGTGTGGTTAAACTTAATATGTACGTAAGATCCAATTGACTCGTTGAATTTGTGTGCTCATAATGTATACAACAACGTTCTCCTTTCTCTACCACGAATAACCCTGAATGAGTTAAAAATACCAAAATAAAGTAATTATGAAGGAGTACTACCGCTCGGGGGTTGATTGTATCCCCGTTGAGAAGTAACAAAGAAAACGAAACCGATCGACGCGCGCGTAGCTGAAGAATCATGTAAATCCGTCCGGAGGGATTCTGTCGAACGGTGTCGAGCATTTCAACGGTGTATATCTTGCGTTCGAATCTTCGCGAGTCTTCAACTCTCTTTATTTCTTCTCAGAAATGAAAAATTGGTTTGCTAGATGGTAATTATTTACTTTAGGGGCCTCCTCGCCGATTTTTATGATATTGAAATATGTTGTCAAGGTCATCATTCTGAACAACTTTTTCCTATACATGTTACCGCCGCTCTTCCACCCTCTCTACGACTTAAGGGGGTAGAGGCCCCACGTGATCATGGTATTTTTCATTGTGATCAACCCCCGCGCGAAAAACCAATTTGGCAACAGTGATGAACATACATTTGTATCAATCTAACGCTTCAAATTCGCTATAATTACAGGTTTTCTTCTTTTAATCATTATCTTTATTGCTATTAATGCATCCGAGTGGCTTCATGCCCTTTACACTTTTGTTGTTAAGAAACAACGCTGATAATTCTCCTGACTAAGCGCCATCTCGTCCAAGTAGCTGAACTAAAATTGCTTCTACTCACCCTTCATGAAGGGAATCTGGGAAACAATTGAATGCGATCACGGGAACACACCTCACGTCCTCATACGATTATATATTGAGCTGAGTGAGGGCTCATTTGAAAGAGGAAGGTTAAATGAAGCGCGCGTGGGTCCCTAAATTAGCAGGAAAAATCTTTTTGTGATCGAAAAATACATTAGAATATCCGGAATTTTTCTTCATTTGTTTTCCCTACTTTGGACAGTCACATTACTGGATATAAACATAATGTAACTGAAGTTGGACCCACGCGCGCTTCATTTAACCTTCCTCTTTAGAATGAGCCCTCACTCAGCTCAAAATATAATCATATGACGACGTGAGGTGTGTTCCCGTGATCGCATTCAATTGTTTCCCAGATTCCCTTCATGAAGGGTGAGTAGAAGCAATTTTAGTTCAGCTACTTGGACGAGATGGCGCTTAGTCAGGAGAATTATCAGCGGAGATTCGTAACAACAGAAATATAAAGGGTACGTTCATCACTGTTGCCCAACTGTTTTTCAGCGTGGAGGTTGGCTACACTGATAAATACCCTAGAATCCATGGGTACCGTACCCATGGATATGACTAGCATATTACTAGAAATACAAGTGAAAACCGTGTTTACGGGAAACCAGTTTTTGTTTTTATAAAAGCATGTTACGAGCTGTGTGAGGGCTTATTCTAAAGAGGAGAGTTGATCGCAGGTCGCTAAGCTCATGATTTTGTTAGATTATGTTCATATTTAATAATGATATGAGCGTCCAAAGTAGGGGGAAAAATGAAGAAAAATTCCGCAGATTCTAATGCATTTTTCTAATACAAAATGATTTTTTCGACTTGAATCATGAGCTGAGCGACCTGCGACAAACCTTCCTCTTTACAATGAGCCCTCACACAGCTCGTAATATACTCATATGAGGACAAAAACTGGTTTGCCATGATTGTGCATTCAACTTCCCATATTTCGTTCATATAGACAGAGTCTAGAGCAAGTCTGGAACCAATTTTAGTTCAGCTACTCAAACGATATGGCGCTTAGACAGGAGAACTATCAGCGTAGACTTGTAACAACAAAAGTGTAAAAGGCATGAAGCCACTAGGATCCATTAATAGCAATAAAGATATTGATAAAAAGAAAAAAACCTGTAACGATAGCGAAACTGAAGCGTTAGATTGATACAGATGTATGTTCATCACTGTTGCCAAATTGGTTTTCCGCGCGGAGGTTGGTCACAATGAAAAATACCATAGTCACGTGGGGCCCCTACCCCTTAAGTATAACAACATTTGTCAAAAAAGCGGAAACTTATTCCCACACCCAATAAATTCATGATAAATTAGGAATAATATAGGAATAAAGTACGATCGAAGCATGACACCGCAGTAATCGGTACAGTTACCCTAGTTCTGACTGACCCACCCTATATAGTCATCGGTAGAGACGAAACGTGAAAAAGTCTCGAAAAACGCGAGGAGTTATTTCTGATGTGCGCAGATAGTTTGAATCCGGTTGCTTGTCGCGGGGGCGTGCATGTTCAGAGAAACGTGGCCGGTCCTCGGTTTCGGAAAAACGACATAATCGAAATTTTAGGGGGGGGGCTAGGGTACGGGGTCGTGGTCGGAACCACCGTAGCATCGGGACGGCTTCAGCTCGAAGAATGCATATCCTGCATCGACAAAAGGAGAGAAAGAGAAGATGCAGCTTGGACACGGTTCGAGGTAGCGCATTACCGGCGTTTCTTTCTTTCCGTTATCGAGAATCGATTCACGAGCGTCGATAGCCCTCCGCCGACGGTCTCCGAGACGTTTTCCTTTTTTTGCACCGTCGCGAGTCTTTTGACATTTGCATCTTAGCTGCCGTGAATGCGCTGGATGCCGCCGGCGCGATATCGAGCCGTCACTCTTCCGGATAACATCGAGAACGTATTGCGACGAGAAACGGGATAAGCTTGAGGAAGAGGGTTGAAGACTCCCCGTTGCGCGAGATTCTATATTCGAATCTTGTTAAAAACTTAGCACGCACAGATGAAGAAATTTCTTTTACGGGTTTTTTTGTTGTAGATAATCTCTTATGAGATTTATTTCAACATAATTGTAATGCAGTACATAGAATACAGTATACAGGGTGTCCCAAAATTCCTCCGTCACCCGAAGATGGGAGGTTCCTTGGATCATTTGAAGCGACATTTTCCTTTACCAAAATGGCGTCCGCGGCTTTGTTTAGGAATTATTAACGAAAAACACGGACCAATCGGAGCGCGACCTAGACGCGAATTAGCACAGTCGCACAGTGGGTTGAAACGTGACAAACGCGGACAAAAATCATTTTTAAAGTTATTTCTGAGTTTAAATTAATAAAAATGGTACCGTTTTATAGATTTTGAGGTGCTGAATTCAAATTAATAATCAGATTTTACTTAATTCCAAACCCACAAAAGATATATAAGGTTTTCTAGAAACGATTTTCTCGAATATGAACATACATATTTATTAATTGTTATTATATATTAAATTTTGTTTAATTTCCTTGATTTTAATCGCTGGATCATATCTCGTAGTCATCCTCTTCATTTTTTTTTGTACATGAGGTTTGGAGTTATCCAACTTTCTACGTTAAGCCCATCTCTATCGATGCCGTCACAAACAGACAGACTGACATGGTTTTATTTTTCTACACAACGAAGCAAAAACGAGCAAATCTTTTGTCTTAGTTTTTCAGCCCCCTACCCGCTCCTGAAGTTTTGCCATTTAAATTTGGGACACCCTGTATATATATTATTGTAACAATAATATATATTATATTATTATTATTATTATTATTGTATATAATAGGACTATTATATGTAATATATATAATAGGACTTTTGAGGCGACCTAGATAAATTTTTGTATAGCGTTTTTGATTATTGAAAAACTCAATTTTTATATTATCGAATCCGATTCGGGTTAGATTTTTGATCCTTGATCCCAATCTGAAAATTATGACAAAATTTGGCTGGTTTTCTTTTAGAAATGGCTTTCCTCTGCGAACAGACACCATACTGTTGGGGGCAGCTAGGAGCAGCTGGAACCTTTTTAGTTTTATTCTACACATATCTACCAATAACGTGTAATAAATTACAATGCGGAAATCGACGGCAATCGGTTTATAACTCTATTTGAGTAGAAAAAAGCTTGAAAATTACTCTTTGTTTCATCAATGTTTGTAGGTGCTATATACATCAAAAACAAACAACGTTGTTTGCTTATTATTTTCGTCTTGAAACACGTTTTCAGTTAAGTACACGGAAAAAATCCTCACTCATACGTGTATCAAGTTATAACGTACTAAATGAAACGATATTCTAAGAAATTCAGGAGAAGCTACTTTTGTGAATATTGATTGAACTTCAGCATTTAATTGTGGGACACAGGTATTGAATTTTGGAAAAGTAAATGCAGGAAATGATGCCTTATTTATCTACCAACAAGTTTATAATATAATTTTACATTTTTCGTTTAGTCAGAAAAATGATTTTTGTCCACGTTTTTCTCGTTTCAACCCACTGTGAGTCGGCCCGACGCGCCCACTGTCAGTTGGCCGAACGTGTCATCGCATGTCTAGATGGCGCTCTGATTGGTCCGTGTTTTTTGTTAATAACTCTTAAACAAATCCGCGGACGCCATTTTTGTAAATGACTTCAAATGACTCAAGGAACCTCCCATTTTCGGGTGTCGGAGGAATTTTGGGACACCCTGTATGTATGTCGTGGCAGGCCGCCCCTTGTTCGATTCGTCATTTCAAAATGCGTCAACGAGCTCACGGGTGCTGTAGAATTAATCCTTACACGTCTTGTCTCGTCAAAATCTAGTTGATTCTGTCTGTATCAAAAGACTACTCTCTTGACAACGCAAATCAATCAATATCTCATTGATATTGTCCTGTTTTCATATACACTGTAACCATCAGGAACGTGTCCATTCTACCACCCGTGGTCATGTTCAACAAGGACCTAAACCATTTTCCTAAAGGGCCTTGTCTCGTAACAGTAACAGTGTCAAACGTAACAGTAACACAAATTTATAAATTACAATCAATAAAACAAACATGACATTAATAATAATAATACAAATTTTCAAATAATTGCCTATGTCAGCACGCCCCGACATGTATAATACAATACATACAGCACAAAATACAAAAACCACAAAACATTATATAATTATAAAATTAAAATTTTTAATTTTTAAATTAAGAAATTATATAATTGTAATAACTAAATATAAAAATAATTAAACAGTTATAATAACTAAATATAAAAATAATTAAATAGTTGTAATAACTAAAAGGATTGTTCAAAACAAGGAAGACAATAATTCACTAGAATGAAGTGGACTTATCTAAATGATAACTAGGATTTTTTAGACATACAACTTGTTTGAAATTATTAAAAAGCAAAATGCTTTTCATCATTATTTCCTGGTCAAGGCATTTTGGAATTTTTAAAAACACTAAAAACTTGCAAGTTTAAAATTTCACATCTCGAGTTTAATCACATGGGAATTTCTACGTTCTATTTTCTTCTACGAGTACGTTTACACAACCTCACTAAGGAATCCGAAAGCTCGATCGTGTGCACGCGTGTTACCACATAACATAATAAATTCCTCATTTTCTAGCAGCATGCGTTTCCTGAAATAACCGATTCGTCTTGTACGCGTTCTCGCGAATTCCGCGAAACTGGAAAATATGGGACAGGGGATAAATATTTTCAGCCAGTTAATACCATGCATTACGCTCCGTCATGTGCCGCTCCTCCCAACGTAAATACGTGTCCGATGCTCATTAAACGATTCGCCCGATACGAGGTATCATTACAGGCGCGATAATAATCAATCGAAAACGTTTCGTTCCGTGTGCGACGCGAATTAATCGATTCTAAAACGATTTACAACCACCTCCCATAAAATATTTGATGCTGGGAATTCACACATTTCTCACATTTCCTTTCTACATCTCCAAAAAATAAATTAGTGAACTGTATTGTAGGATTTATGTTATCAGTAAAACAACACGTCCGTAAAGTATCAACAATTTAAGATTTAATTTAAAAAATATCAGATACAATATAAAAACACGTCTTTACTTTTTCACACGTCAAACGAATCGGAATCAAACAACACAAATTATAAAACATGAAGAACGAAAATAAATCAATAGTAACAAACATCAGACATAATATTATAAGAGAAAAGATATTGAATAACTGTATAACTGTTTTAAACCGAAAAGAAAATACACAACTGATATATGAAATTAACGTAAACGTATCGTATTTAAATCAAACGTGATGACGTGTTTCGTATCTCGAGAAAAAGTCGAATCGCTACGTGAACACGTCCTTTTATATCCTACTTTTTCTAATGTTTATAAATTTTCTAGAACAAATATTGATTTAACAAGATGTGTCGCAATCGTAATATCACGGCACTCACGCATACATACACGATTCTCGATTCTCAAATTCATACAACAAGTAACATCATACAAATCATTCATTTCCTACAATATTCATACTTACAATTAGGTGTACTCGTTGTTACACAGCAAGGTGTTGAAGAATCAAGTATACGTATGTGTAATACACCTACACATTGTCTATACTGTCTATACGTGTATGACACATTCGTACACTTAATAAATCATGTATTATAAATCAGACTTTATGAATCAATGATTTCTTGTTAAAATTTCTTCATAAATTTCGAACAGCAACCCCGACCGTAAACTAGCTGGTTATTGTTGCTCGCTCGCTTCGCGAGCTTCGCGGGTGGGGGTGTTGTAGCTCGCTTTGTGAGTTCGCGAAAGGGTTAGTAGTACGGATGTTACTTGGTGTGTGACTCTCCACGAGCCACACAAAGAACTTCCCGATTCGTTAGTTGCAGTATATTATTATCATTATTTAGTGTACGTTTTAAGAAGATTAAACGTTCTCAGTGAAGTTCAATAGTTTTCTACTTATCAAAATGTTTGCTGTATGGCGTCGCATTAAACTAACATCGTATGCTCGTTGCTCGCATGCTCCATTAACCATTTTTTTATATTAACTTTCAATTTCATCTCACTTAATAATTCGTATTGAACTGCTTGTTTTTTATATTAATTATCAATTTATTCTCAATTAATAATTCGTTTTGACTGATTGTTTTTTAAAAGATTGTAATATACATTTTTTTTGGTACTTCCGATATTCTTTGAAAATGTATTCTCGACAGAAGAGACGATTAACTCACTCTTGCATTGGGATAATTTTCGATTATTGTAAGCGGTAACATTTTCATTAGTTGCATAATTAAAAAAAAAAAATTTTTTTTAATTTTTTTTTTTAAATTATAAAAAAATTTTTTTAAAAATAAAAAAAAATTATATATAATTGTTACGTTTGTTTCTGCGGTGGAAAATTTCCGTCCTCTCGTATAATTTGCATTGTTGAATGAACTTCTTTCGAAAAAAACTAAAAAAACTAAAAAACTACTTGACCAATATGGACCAAAAACTAATCAGCTCTAAGTTCCAGCGGGGCGCATCGATTGCATCATTCATTATTCTGATCGCATTGTTATTTTTTCAGAAAACGTTAACGAAAAATTTGATACCATACAAACGGACATACGCGCACGCACACACACACACACACACACACACAAACATTTTGATAAAAATAGTCTAAAATGATTTCAATAACCATGAAACGTGAAGATCTGCTAAAAAATCGATTTTCGATTTTCGGGGTAATTACAGTAACTTCCCTATGAATCGGGAAGTTAATAAACTATTTCGAGTTGATCATGATTTAATCCATTTTCGTCGAGGCGATTAATTAAAAGGGAAATTATTAGACATACTTCCGATGCGATATAGCTACACAAGATCCCCATTAATACCCAAAATAAATCAATAGTAACAAACATCAGAAATAATATTCATATTTAGGTGTACTCGTTGTTACACAGCGAGGTGTTGAAGAATCAAGTATACGTATGTGTAATACACCTACGCATTGTTTATACTGTCTCTACGTACATGACACATTCGTACACTTAATAAATTATGTATTATAAATCAGACTTTATGAATCAATGATTTCTTGTAAATATTTCTTCATAAATTTCGAACATCAACCCCGACCGTAAATAAACTATTTCGAGTTGATCATGATTTAATCCATTTTCGTCGAGGCGATTAATTAAAAGGGAAATTATTAGGCAGACTTCCGATGCGATATAGTTACACAAGATCCCCATTAATACCCATTAGTGGAGTTGTAATTTGCAAAATGTTAATGGATACAATATATTCACGAAGTTATGCGTATTTTATATTCGATTTCAATTCCGGTTGATTTTTTCGTTTTCTCGTAAATCGTTTCGCGCAAAACGGTCGCGTCGAAAATTACGTTCTTTTTTGGTCCTCTGAAAACTCATCGTTTCGGGTAACGTCTCCTGACGATATTATAAATACCATTTAAGAGAACATCAGACCGTGTTTCGCAGTTGATCGCTCGGGTCGCGGCGAGTTTCAAGATCAATCGCCGGGTATTCATTAAGACGTAAGGCATGCACGCCTACCGTGATTTTCGTGTCGTTTATTTCGCGTATGTGTGTCCCTTCGTGAAATTACCGCTTGAAAACGGAGCGGACAGCGTCCTCGGAGAGACCGAAAGCGATCGTCGAATGTGTTCCTTAACGCGAACCTGAGTAAACGTGATACAATATCGGTAATGACAGCCATTAAGTATTTTACGATATAATGATAGCTGGAATATTGATCGGAATATACTCTGACCTCTGGATCTCGACGGCATCGTCGTCGTCGTCGTCGTCGTCGACTCGAACAAGATAATTGCCAATGAAAGAGCAACTATGTGTTCCGTGCAGTTCGTGTAACGTTTATTCGAGACGAAACCAGCCGATGGTAGACTTTGCATTCCATTTGCATATGATATTAACGAGGCGCATAGCCGCGCGCCGATCGAACAAGAGGATACAATCTGTTCTTTAACAATTATCGCGCTGCATTCGAAATACGAGAGCGTGATTGTAGTTTATGTGCGAATGACAGTCACCACGGGAGTCGATGTGTGATGTTAGAAATCATATTTCATCGAATTTAAAATGTACAAATACGGGGTGTTCGAAAAATGTTGTACAGGGTGTAGAGAAATGTTTGGTCCAGGCTGCCATAGGCGTATTCTACATCTTCAGATCGGTGAAGATCTGTGAAAAAAAGTTGCCGCGAAATTGTCCTTGATCTTGAATTTAAAGAGCAAATTTTTTTGTGTTATTGCACTATATTCTACGCATCATGGGGACAAAAAGTGTCAAGGGAATCATGGGTCAAAACTCGACTCATCCAAATGACCAAATGAGGTAACCAAAGGTCACTAAATGAGGTAACGGATTTAGGAATTCATTTCTCCTCTACCTTATACTTTTCCAACCATATTTATTATAATTACGTATTTCTCGATCGTAAATTTTTAATATAAATAGATATATGTTCTCGGCGCACCGTTTCGATCAATAATAAACAAAACACAGCAAAATTGCAATAATTAAATCAACTCAACGTTTCGATCCGGTTTTGGATCATCCTCAAGAGCAATTGCGTCTGAAAAATTGACAAATGTAATCGGCATTTCACAAGAAGTTTCTATTTATATATGGAGTATTAACATGTTCTTTGTTCCACCATTGAACACTTTGTGTTTTTAAGACATCTTTGGTAAAAAATACTTGAATGTCAATTTTTTTTATTTTTTTTTACCATAATTAAATCATGGTATTCAAGCGGTTGTGCTGTTTATTGGTTTTGGCAAGTATTTCCAATTTGAATTTACCGCCTAACATCGATTGAAAACCTATAGATCATAAACTCTGATTGGTGAAACGCCTACATGCGTCGTTCCAATGTTTCGGTGTTTACGCTCTCTTAACGGTTTTACTTCAGTTCTATTTGGACCAGCATGGAACTCGGTCATTTTTCAATTTCTTAAAACCTTTTTTTATACATAGCAAGTATGGTTTCTTCTTCTAAAATATTAGTTACAATTTTGTTCTTCTTGTGAAATACCCATTAAACTTTAAACGTTTGTAGCTCATTGCAACGTCGACCGATTTTGAAGAAATTTTCAAGCACAACCGCTTGAATACCATGATTTAATTATGGTAAAAAAAAAGAAAATAAAAAAAATTGACATTCAAGTATTTTTGACCAAGGATGTCTTAAAAACACAAAGTGTTTAATGATGGAACAAAGAACATGTTAATACTCCATATATAAATAGAAACTTCTTGTGAAATGCCCATTACATTTGTCAATTTTTCAGACGCAATTGCTCTTGAAGATGATCCAAAACCGGATCGAAACGTTGAGTTGATTTAATTATTGCAATTTTGCTGTGTTTTGTTTATTATTGATCGAAACGGTGCGCCGAGAACATATATCTATTTACATATTTATTATATTGTTAACTCCGCCTCTAAAACACTCGGTTTCATACTTCGTTTTTCCGCTGACTTTCATTCAATTCACACACTTAGATTGCTATATATTTCCCTCGTCCGTCCGCTATTAGAATATGCATCAATTATATGGTCTGCGAAAAGTTCCAAGTACGAAATCATGCTAGAGAGAGTGCAGCATAAATTTCTCAGATTTTGTTCATTTAAGCTAAATAATCCAATGTCAATCTTTGATCATGATTACTCCGCAATAATAACTTGTGTTATTGCACTATATTCTACGCATCATGGGGACAAAAAGTGTCAAGGGAACCATGGGTCAAAACTCGACTCACCCATGATTCTCTTGACACGTTTTGTCCCCATGATGCGTAGAATACAATGCAATAACACCAAAATTTGCACTTGAACTTGAAGATCAAGGACAATTTTGCGGCAACTTTTTTTTCACAGATCTTCACCGATCCGAAGATGTAGAATACGCCTATGGCAGCCAGGACCAAACATTTCTTTACACCCTGTACAGTGGTACCTCGGTATACGTCTGCTTCGAAGTTCGTCCAATTCGGAAAACATCCTGTTTGGACGTGACAAATTTTACTCGGTATACGACATACATTTTTTTCTAAATTTTGCGTCATTTTATATAATTATCTCAAAGGAACAATTAAATTAATGATCAATTATAGATGTAGAATACGCCCATGGCAGCCAGAACCAAACATTTCTTTACACCATGTACAGTGGTACCTCGGTATACGTCTGCTTCGAAGTTCGTCCAATTCGGAAAACGTCCTGTTTGGACGTGACAAATTTTACTCGGTATACGACATACATTTTTTTGTAAATTTTGCCTCATTTTTAAATAATTATCTCAGAGGAACAATTAAATTAATGATCAATTATAGATGTAGAATACGCCCATGGAAGCCAGAACCAAACATTTCTTTACACCCTGTACAGTGGTACCTCGGTATACGTCTGCTTCGGAGTTCGTCCAATTCGGAAAACGTCCTGTTTGGACGTGACAAATTTTACTCGGTATACGACATACATTTTTTTGTAAATTTTGCGTCATTTTCATATAATTATCTCAGAGGAGCAATTAAATTAATGATCAATTATATTCGGAGTTGATGTATCATTAACTGACTGATCATACAAGTAAGGATTAGTAATGGAATTACTGATGAGGTGGGCGTATATTCGCGAAGCTCGCCAAGACAGAACCTCAAAAGATGAAAGAAAATGATCGGTCGATCGAGTGTATCGGTCAGTATCATTTAAACGGTGTTTAAATGATTTTACAACCCCATTAATGTAGGTATAATATGAATAGGTACATTTTGTTACGTGAGAACGGATTAATCATTTTTACATTACTTCTTATGGGAAAGGTTGGTTTGGTATACGTCCGATTCGGTATAAGTCCAAACATCAGGAACGGATTAAGGTCATATACTGAGGTACTACTGTACTATCGTATGTTACACAAGTAAGTAAACACTAATGTCTTAGTACGACTGTAATGGTATTTTAGAGTTATTTAAATTGAAATATCTCCTGAATTACTAACTTTTCGACATACATAGGTTAGTACTTTTTGATAACGAATGTCTAGCTGCATCGATTGATGTATTAAGAAATACCTTTAATATACATTTAATATACAATACATTTAAAAAAATGAAGGTGACCTTGATATCTCTAAAAAAATGACATAAAAACAAACAATTTTTTTTGCATCGTATCAGCTCCATTGTACCATTCGACTTTGTCCTTACCATATTTAACATATCTTTAGAAACAACAAAGACATTTGAGATGCTAACGTTTGTTGACTCACCCTGTATAATAAGGGACCAAATGAAAGACATATCCATTAAAAATTGTAACAGATCAGCGTTTTTTTATAATTTGACGTAACACTTCTTAAGGAAAGGCCCTATATAAAACTTGGAGGCCACATAAACAGCTCTTCCTCTACTAAAAGCTACTTTGATAAAGTTCGCCTAACTAAGGTCTTCAACGTAATTCTCTATTTATTCTTATCTCTGCACGAAATAGACGACGCTAGACATTGTAGATAAAAGAATAAAGTGTACTTGTGCACGTATTCTGTGACACCGATAAGACAACACGGTTGATTGAAAATTTCGGTTAAGTGTGCAGGTAAAACCCTTCGATTTCTTAATTTATTAGGCTACCGTCCGTTGATAGGTGCTTTCGTTTCCCGCGTATAATCGCGTGTATCGAGCGAACGGTCTGCAGGTCTCCAATTTATGTCAGGTGTCGTGTTCTCGCTAACAACCACACAGACGTAGGACACTGCGAGAGACGCGTAAGCGCCACGCTGTTGCTGCTGCGGACGAATAAAATCCCAAGCCTCGAGGGATCAGGCATCGAGAAAGTGATAAAAGACCGGTGCCAATGCGACCGTGCAAAAATTCTCGTAAATTGTTCCTTATAAAAGAACGTGAAATTATTGCCGTCGTCTTCGTTCATTCCTGGTAGCGATTTCTCCTGTCCCCCTTCCCGTACCCCTTCACAGTCTACTGTTTTTTCTCTTTCCGTGGACCGCGTGCTGCGTGCTGCGGGCTCTTATTACGAAGATACGCGTATCAATGTACATAAGTATATTCCCGCGTAAAGTTGCTCGTGCGGCCGAGAAGAAAAACGAGTTTATGCGTTTCTGACGTGTGAGTTATGTTTTTCTGCATCCGAACCTTCCGAATCCGACACGCCGCTTCTCTTCGAATCGCATCCCATTCGAGCTCGCTGTAATCGCGGCCAAATTGACGGGTGAGCTCAGTATCGAAATAGTAATAGCTAGATGCCACCGGTAATGAGTAGCAGAGACCGGGACTGCTTGCTTAATGAGCTTATATAACTATTCTACAGGGTAGCCGTTAAAGTATAGCGATCGTATGAAGCTTTAAGCAAAATTAAAACGTTTTCGGCGCATTGGTTCGATCAAATGTTACTATTTACACAATTTGCAAAATAGGCACAATAATTTGTCTCGACGTTTCGATCTCAATTTAGATCATTATCAAGAGAATACCAAAAAATATATTGTACCTGTAATGGAAATTAACAAAACGTTAATCATTGCATTTAAGCAAAAAAATAAACTAAAATACTTTCGTACTCACTTGCGTAGTGTAAAGAAAATTGTTTACCACTGCGGTGAATTAAAACACTTTATAAGAGAACATTAGAAATTGAAATAGGGAACATTTAAAAAAAATATTAGAGGAGCACGTGCGACTACATGTTGCTGCCTAGGCAGTCACCACAGTAGTGAGCACTGTACAGACAAGCAGACGACTAATGGCCGAAAATGTATCGATTTGTGTCTGAGATCAGGGTGAGATTCTACAGGGTGTATCAAAAGTCATCTGTTGTAGAGGCAAATCTACACCTCTTGATCGGTAGACATTTGCAAGAGAAACTTGCCGCGAAATTGTTTGTAACACAGAAAATTGTTGTTAAAGTTTTCTTTACATCAACATCTTCCACTCGTCCAGAAGTGAAAAAGTAATTATCCTGTTTAATGTGTCTTCATTATTCTGTCGAAAAAGTAATGAAGAACTGATCTCCAGACGGCACATATTGTTTCTTTCAGTGAGCTCATATAGGACTCATCTAACTTTTTTACTTTTCACAAAGCCTTCAGATGTCCTAAGACAGTTGAATAGTGTATATTGTTTTCTCCGCGATTTTCGGAACAGGTAGACCAACACCACCTAAATAATTAAAGCCAAACAACTTCGGTGTGACGTAATCGCCAAGCGGCGCGGCGTTCACGATTTACTCGGAATAATAAGATTCGCTCAATTAATATACATATTTATAAGCAATAATTTCATTTAGTTTATAATAACAAGAAAAAAAGAAAATATTCAATCATTTCTAACTATTACAAAGTATCTATGTGGGATGTCTAAATTCCTGCGAGAAGTAGACGAAGCGCGCGTTCCACGGAAAACAGAGGAACAGATGAATTCGCCAGTCGTTTGTCGAAACAAACGATAAGCGAAGACCGTTGTAAAATGCGTGGAAGAGGCGAGGACGAGGAGTCTCTCGCCGGTCGTCGCACAGTGTGTCGAGTATATGGGAATTCGGGAAAAAAGTCGTAACTCTTAAACTATGCAATTTTCGAGTAAAGTATCTTAATACTTTTTGAAATAAAATGCAAAACCGAATCGAATGATGTAAAAAAAAATTTTTTTTTAATTATTTAAACAAAAATTTTATTTTTTAGTTGCGATGATCTTGTTTTTTATGACTTTTTATTGAATAAAAAGTGGTTTACAATTTTAACGAAAATTTTTTTAAAAAGTACTATACTATATACATTGTTTATCTAATTGTAAATCTTCACAACGAGGAATTAAAACTTAGGAGTCCTTAAGAATTCCGTTTGTTTACCTAGAAAGAAGTCTAATGTGCTTTAAATTAATATAATACAAAATCTCAAAGGAACCTTTTGGTACTTTCTGTAATACTGAATTGGAAGATTGTAAATATTTAAACAATTTTAAAACTAAATATATAATTTATAAGTCTTTATATGGTTTTTTATTATTTTCTCCCCTTGAGCAAATGTGAGCAGATTTAAACCAACGCGAAATTAAAGTTTAATATGCCACCAATTACTGTAAAAAAATTTCCGGATGTACTTTGATGTACTTTTTTTAAAACTCTAATCAAAGTTGATAAATGTTAAACATAAAAAATGAGGACAAATTGCGATTATTTTAAAAAAATTTTGTGGGAGATTGAAGGTCTTATAATGCTAAACACACCCTCTAAAAATCAAATTAAAATACCAAATAGCTTGCGAGGGACGCATGTTTAAAATAATGCACGGAATTTGACAGTAAAGTTTCAGCCTCAATTTTAATAACAAATTGATTTATTCAGTTAAAATTTAATGCAGTTTCAGAAACTACGTTTTGTTACGAACATTTTAGCATACATAAATTTTTTGGTCTTACACTTTGATTTCCGGACTTTTTTCCATTGGACGACACACTGTGCGTCGCCGTGTAAAGTTGTATCAAATCTTTGTTCCACCTTCTTTTATTATTTTATTATTTTATTATTTTATTAAACCTAGTAATAGTACGAGTCGATTCCTTTCCTACCCCGCCCGCGTAGATCGATTAACTAACTCGATCGCCACCGAAATATAACATAAAATAGGGAAATCCTACATCTATAAAAAATAACCTGCTTTTATAATAAAATTATAATCTACCCATGGCTACTCATCTTTTACCCATGGCTTTATAATTCTTGTGTTGGAGAGAATTGCTATTATTTAATTTTGTTCATTATGTCGGAGGCATTGAACTGGTATTAAACTGTCAATGTATAGTATGCTTGCGTATAATGATATAACGATTACGCATATGTATATGAAGTATTCACAAAGCTTTCACGCACTGCATCATGCTTTATTGTGCATTGAAATCTTTGGGATACAGTTCACGAAGCATTGAAGTCACCAATGCTTTACCGCACACGTATTAAAACGTTAAGGATTCCAATCCATTATTCATATTATGTATACATCATTATACATATATTCTAATAAATCTAGCCTCTGTACTGATATACTTTTATTTTATTTTTCACGTTTTATTTTTAAGTCTTCGTTCGGTGTTGTGTGCACATTAATTTGTTTATTATCAGTTTTATTTAAGTATTTTTAAGTATTTAAGTATTTTTAATAGTTACAAATTTTTAGGTTGTTTAATCTTTCATGTTTAAATTACTTGTTTTATAGAAAGATGTTTCCTTTAGCCTAAGAATGATTGACAAAGTAAGATCCAGTACTATTTTCTTGGTTCTTTCATTGATAAAAGTTTTTAGTGTTTCTCTTGAGGATGTACACTTACGCAAATAAATGGTTGATCATATGTTGTCACGCTAGGGAAGGTAGTAGTAAGTAAGCAGTTAGCAAATTACTCGCTTAAATGAAAATTAATATTTACTCACCACTGTGTCCTGGCGTGCGACGTTTGCGTTGTACTTCAACAATAATTCAACTACCTCCTGATGACCTTCCGAGGCTGCCTTCTGCAACGGTGTTACGCCAGTCTGAAATAAACAAATCAAATTTACTACCATCGCATATATTAAAAATTAATCCTTCTAATGTGCAATATTAAAGTTATAATTAAATCCACGATAAGGTTATAATGAAATGCACATTAATGTTCTAATTACATTCTTAAGTATTTAATAAAAAAAGCTGTAGATAATCAATTTTAGACCTTAGAATGATCAAAATTACAAAAACTAACATAATTTTCATATTAAAATGATTTCTTTAACGAATGCATGGAAGTACTGTCAAGAAAGCTGGCAACTTTCTAAAGTATGATTTATGCTTTACTGACTTCTTTTCACCTATAAATATTGCTGACGCTAACGAACTTGTTTCCTTATTTGATATTTCAAATACACGTTGAGCATGTGTAAATAAACAATGTACCACTTTTTATCAGAGAATAATTATGTTTTCTCTTCAACATTGAAGTGAGTGATTTTCTAATCACAAACATTTACGAATACGTAAATACATTGCTGTTTGTACTACAATATTAGTAAAAAAATAATTTGTTGAATTAAGAAGAAAGTGAAAAATATTTAACAAATGCTAGCGAACACATTACACGAGTAATCTTCGATTTTCAAATTTCACACTGTTAAATTGAATTAACTGTTCAGTGGATAATATACAGTTGTCCTTAAATTTCGAATTTGACTACATTCCGATTGACTTGAAACAAAGTCGTGTTATCTCGCGAGAACAGGCTATAAAGAAGAAACAAAGAAATAAAGTGGTCAACCTAGGCGGTTCAATCCCATTAAGAGATAAAATAGTCGTAAACTCTAACATCACTTCCACTTTTCCAACGGTCACAAATTAAGCAGTTCCATGGCGAGAAACCTATGTTATCTGTGTTGTTGCTCGAAGGGAATTAAGACGACCGTATTTTGGAAGAAAGGTTCACTAAAGATATAGAAGCTCTTAAATAGCCCACGGGCAAGCAGTCTAGACTTCAGACTAGAGGAAGCTACCACGCATAAATCAGTCGAGCTGTCTCGCTTGGTCCTCTTTGTAGAAATATACAGCGTCGGAAAGTGTAAAACAATGTACCGTTATGCTTAAGGATACTTGTATAAGTCACTTTTCCAGACGAGCAATAGTTTGAAGCAAAATTAAAACGTTTTCGGCGCATTGGTTCGATCAAAAATTACTATTTACACAATTTGCAAAATAGGCACAATAATTTGTCTCTTTACCGCCTTATTAGGATCTCAGACGCGAATCGATACATTTTCGGCCATTAGTCGTCTGCTTGTCTATACAGTCCTCACTACTGTGGTGACTGCCTAGGCAGCAACATGTAGTCACACGTGCTCTTATAATGTTTTCTTCAAATGTTCTTCATTTAATTTCCAATGTTTTCTTATAAAGTGTTCTAATTCACCGCAATGGTATTCAATTTTCTTTACACTACGCAAGTGAGTATGAAATTATTTTAGTTTATTTTTTGTTCTGGCTTAAATGCAATGATTAATATTTTTGTTAATTTCCATTACAGACACAATATATATTTTGTTAGTATTCTCTTGATAATGATCTAAATTGAGATCGAAACGTCGAGACAAATTATTGTGCCTATTTTGCACATTGTGTAAATAGTAATTTTTGATCGAACCAATGCGCCGAAAACGTTTTAATTTTGCTTCAAGCTTCATACGATCGCTATACTTTAACGGCGAGCAATAGTTTGTTCAACAATAGAGTGTGTATACAATGTTTAAACTAAACCTACTAATGCCAGTCAAAATGACCGGTTTCAGGATTTTTATTTTACAATTACAAGAATAATAAAACTGATTTCATAAGAAACGATTGTTTAGATATCTTTAGTAGTGCAGGCATTACAATAGGAGCCGCAAAAAGTCTAAGTAAAATCAATCTTGTCATATTTATTTATTTATTTATTTAATGCTTTAAACCAGATGTGGTTTATTTAGCATATTCAGTACATGAGCCCATTAGCGTATAACATTATGTCTTAATGCGCCTCTTAACTTAACTTAACTTAATATTAATTTATAATTCAAAAGGTAAATTCAAAGAAATTAAATTTTTAATGCGCAACGCTTAAAAAAATCGAAAATAATTAGCAGACCTTTGATGTCTGGACCGCATAGGAAGCATCCTATACAAGTCGGGAGACAGTACTTGTGTCGAAATAGAGTAGAAAGTAGTGTACCACGTTCGTCTTCATAATTTGGGCATTGCCATATAACGTGATGGAGATCTTGAGCATCCGCTCCACACTCACAAGTGCTGTCTGTAATAAATTTTACTCTGGCTAGCGACGCGTTTAAATTATTCTTGTCATATTTATAAGGAAACATTTACCAGTTACTTTGAATACTCGGTAGGTTTAGTGTTAAAACTCACTGATGCGCAAAATCTCAGCAGCATTAATTTTTTATTGAAATATTAATTTTGTAAAACACATTTTTCTCTCAAAGCTCTCCTCACAGACATGCTAGTTCTACGGCCAGTAGAAAGAATTAGATGAATGCTTTATGCAAAATAAAAATTGTCTGCATTGATTGCAAGAAATAGAAACTGACCGAATGCAATTTCTTTACTTAACGATTTTAATAAAAGAGAAATCATGTATTGACATCTTCAATCTTAACAATTTATCAACAATTTTCAATTTCTTCTTCTCAATTTTGGTATAAATGCATCAGTATTCGCAGTCTAGTTATCAACATTAGGAGAACCGTCTAGTGCTGAAGTTACTAACACTCATCTGAATAGAGTTAGGATTTTTTATTGAATTATTCATTTTATAAAACACATTTTTCTCTGGAAGCTCTTCTCACAGCCATGCTAGTTCTACGGCCAGTAGAAAGAATTAGATGAGTACTTTGAGATGAGATTATTTTAGATGAGAATTGAATGCAATTTCTTTCCTTAACGATTTTAATAAAGGAGAAATCATGTATTGACATCTTCAATCTTTAAAATTTATCAACAATTTTCAATTTCATCTTCTCCATTTTGCTATAAATGCATCAGTATTCGCAGTCTAGTTATCAACATTATGAGAACCGTCTAGTGCTGAAGTTATTAATACTCATCTGGATAGAGTTAGGATTTTTTATTGAATTATTAATTTTATAAAACACATTTTTCTCTCGAAGCTCTCCTCACAGCCATGCTAGTTCTACGGCCAGTAGAAAGAATTAGATGAGTGCTTTGAGATGAGATTATTTTAGATGAGAATTGAATGCAACTTCTTTCCTTAACGATTTTAATAAAGGAGAAATCATGTATTGACATCTTCAATCTTTAAAATTTATCAACAATTTTCAATTTCTTCTTCTCAATTTTGGTATAAATGCATCAGTATTCGCAGTCTAGTTATCAACATTAGGAGAACCGTCTAGTGCTGAAGTTATTAATACTCAACTGGAGCGATCCTAATTTTAAATATTCTTTTGTCGACGTCTGCGCGGGTTTATGGGTTAGAACCGTCATGTATCAAGGATGTTTCGTTTACAAGCGTTTCATGATCTCGAGAGCCAATAAAAGTGTTGCGCAGCGCGCGAGAAAATGATCACGGATCGCGCGTCAGTGTAGCAACCAGATCACAAACGGACAAATGACCGGGCAGACCATTTGATGTGGCGAGATACTACCGTCTTACAATCAGGATGACAACCACGACGAAGACGTATCAGGCCCTCACCAATAATTCCGACGCGGTAGGTACTCTGACGCATCTTCCATAAATCATGAAGGCATCCCTTCGAGCGAAACTTCACTCCCCTTCACCGTGTGGTTACAGGTTTACAACGAGCGGCTGAGAATCATTGACAAGCTCTACATGAAAATCGTAGGTCTATCGCTGTAAATGGAAAACCGATTTTTTTTCGTGAATCCGTGACGTGTGCACTCATGAATCATTCAAATTGCCTCTGCTCTCTCTCTCTCTCTCTCTTCATGCAAAGAGCAATCTGTCTTCAACGAGGAGAAAACCCGCGACATTTCCTTTTCTAGGGTCCATAACGCGTTCTGCTTTTACCTAATTATAATATATACGCTGCGCGAACTAGAAACCCAACGTAGAATGTACATAGTTACGTGTGTCCCGATTGTAAATTTTAATATAAATCACTTATATGTTCTCAGCGCACTGTTTCGATCAAAAATAAAGCAAAAACAAAGCAAATTAGCAATATTTAAATGTAACTCAACGTTTCGATCCAGGTGTGGATCATTTTCAAGAGCAATTGCGTCTGAAATTATATATAAACAAAATGTAATGGGTAATTCACAGAATTAATAAAACTGTAAATAATACTTTTAAAGAACATACTTGCTAAGTGTAAACAATTGCTGGCGACTAAAATGGTCCATTTTCTTAAGGAATGCTGTGAAAGTGCGATAATTTAAATATTTTCTGGAACGCATGTTTCTCAATCGTTTGCTTACGATGGACTAAATCATCAATATTAGCCGCGATAATGAATCACATGAAAAACTGTCAGCAAACAACTTCCGTTAATAACGACAAATAACGAGATTCACATTAACTCTTTGGTTACCCTGGACGAGATATCTCGCGCCCCGATATGTACTTCCCGATAAACGCCTTTTGCGAGATATCTCGCGCCCCGATACTTCCCAATAAACGCTCTTGACGAGATATCTCGCATCCCCACCTAGACACTATAGACAAATATACTTTATAAGTAACTATATCCTGATTTGTAAAAGGGAGAAATGAATGAAATCTTTATTAAAAAGATTTAAAAGTATTTAAAAAGAAATAATATTTTAATAAAGATTTCATTCATTTCTCCCTTTTACAAATCAGGATGTAGTTACTTATAAAATATATTTGTCTATAGTGTCTAGGTGGGGATGCGAGATATCTCGTCAAGAGCGTTTATCGGGAAGTATCGGGGCGCGAGATATCTCGTCCAGGGTAACCAAAGGGTTAATCTCGTTCGTCGTCACTGACAAGGTATGAAACGCTTTGCTATAGGGACCTCATAGAAAAGATTCGTCGTAACAATAAGCATTAAATTAAGATAGTTCACGGTGTGTTAAGAATGCCACGATCCAGCAATTAACGAGCCGATAGCAGTGAACCGTCGAACGACGATGTTGCTGCGAACGGATTGGAATTATTGTTCATAGCAATTCGTGAACCAAGTGAATCCGTTTTTGCAGTTTCAATCAATACTTATGACGTCGTTGATCATTAGCTATCTTCGACGGTGGTTGCGAAGCAGGCGAGGCCGCAATAACTAGCCCCTGGTCATAATAAAATGTTTGCCGAGCACTAGCTATCTTTTGTTCGTTGCTGCCATTACAGAAATGAAAGCCTCGGAACCGAATAATTATTAATTAAGCCGTGGTTAGTTTGCGGTCTAAGGGTCAGTCTCGGTTAAGATTCTATAGCTCGAAGAATTCCGGTTATATCCAGCCTCCCCGAGTTGACGGTTACGGCACACCTTGGCATGATAAATGTGAGATTACGTTTGAAAGCTTTAATTCCGTAGAATATGATATTTTATTGACACAATGCCTACCGGCAATTAATTGATGCTTTTCAAAGGCCTACAATTTAGCTATAATTAAGCTAGCGATTTATTTGAGTAAATTGTTCAAGTCTAACAGCAGTTTCAATCATGAAGCGACAGATAACTGACTAGTATAATCGAATGAAAGTATGTGTATTGAAAATACACGTGCGCACGTGTAATTTATATATCCGTGCAGAAGTTTGGATGCTATTTAATTCACTATACTAATACAATTTTTCACTGTACTAAATATAATTTTTCTAATTTTTCTATTTTAAAATCGTTTTGTGACACTACGCAAGTGAGTAACACGATTGTTTATTTTTTCCTCATATAATATGGTTCACTTTTGTTTTTGATCTCTATATATAATAAAATCGTGTCTGTCTGTCTGTATGTTTGTAATGGCATCACTTGAGAACGGCTCAACGTAGAAAGCTGGGGTTTGAAGCATTAGACGCATTTCTTCGATTAGGTTTAGGAGAAAACCGCATTCAAAAAAGTCTATTGGTTCAAAAGTTGTGACGTCATTAGTGAGCACATATCAAATTTTTCCCTCCCTTTTGCGCACGTTTCTGCTTATAACTTTTCAACAAATAGACTTTTCGAATGCGGTTCGCTTCGAAACCTTCCCAAAGAATCGCCGCGTCTAACGGTTCAAAACGCAACTTTCTACGTTCTGCTGTTCGCAATTGATTGCATTACAAACAGACTAAATGTGACTTTTTTGGCCTCCTTTTAGCACGTTTCTGCTTAAAAGTTTTTAACGAATGGACTGTTTCGAATACGGTTGGCTCTAAAACCTTCCCGAAGAAACGTCGCGTCTAAATGTTCAAATCGCAGCTTTCTGCGTTCTGCAGTTCTCAAGTGATGACGTCACAAACAGACCAAATGTGACTTTTTTGGCCTCCTTTGATCATGTTTCTGTTTATAAGTTTTGACTGATACCATCTATACTCAATTGGAAATACTCATTGGATTCCGCTCGCCGAGTTCTTTCAAAATAGCCTATGTGCCGATTGTGTAGGTTGCATAATTTAGGAGTTATAACGCAAGAAGTGTGCAGTTTTCTTGAACTTTCTGGTTTACCCACTTTTTAAACAGCTGTAGCTTTGCAACGGTAGAAATTACTGTAATACTTCCCAAGGTGTCTTTGCAAAGGGAAGGCGTTGATCTTTAAATCTGTTGAAGATTCAGTCACGAAAAAATTGTATAATGTTTTTACAGAGGTTTGAATGTGTAGCATTTTTAGGAGACATGAGTGATCGGTTTCTCATATGCTGTATCGAGTAAAAATATCTTGGAGAAAAACGAACAATGGTGCACAAAAGTAGAGTCTCCAAGCTTGAAAATCAGTCAAAGTTTATTGCTGTATGATTGTTCTTTTACTAAATTACAACAGATTAAATATCGCCAGGTTCTCGAGTTCGAAAAATTGAATGCTTAAATACTTCTTGCATCCACTGTAGGAATGTAGTAAATTCCATTTAAAATCTTCATGGCGAGCCTCGTTCGGCGTTACACGGCAAGCGGTTAGGATAGAAAGCTAGGAAAAGCTGAAATGGTTTTCGGACGGTATCACGTTTCCGTATAAGACCAAAGAGTGAATTGTTTTACGGAAATCATAAACGTTTTGTCGTGTCCGGTTTTATAAGCGGCAAGATGCTATGGACGCCTTCGGTCCCGTTGTAAAGTTACAGAACGTTTACACGAAGGCGTCGATTTCACGCGACGTTAGCCCGGGTAACTACCGAGAACGAAATAACAAGGGCAACACATTGTGTGGACGAAAATCGTGTTAATACACGTGTTGATGTGCTTCCAACGTCCCTTATCATTAGACTGCGGATTTGATGCATTTATGATAAAAATGGGCAGGTCTAATTTTTGATAGTCAAATAATTTGAAGATTTTAAATGTACTACTCGATTAATTCCAACCTGCTAAACGTATTCAGCAAGAAATTAAATATTTATTCCAACCCAGCTTGTTGCGATTTAGATAGGAAGTTTTTATTTTGCATAAAGATCCGTAGTCTACCTATCATGCTGAACAGCAAATAGCTTCGCAATTTATTTCTCGGCAGAATTATCAATCTTGATGTAGTGAACTCACTCGAAGACTGTGTACCCATAAGTATTGCTTTACTTTTTCATGATTTCCTAATTTCACGAAATGCAGATTTCAATTGGCGAGATCAAGTGATTCAACACCATTAGATTTTCTTTATGAGGTTTTTTGAAAAGTCTATGCTAACGAGCCATGCACAATTAATGACTTAAAGAAGAACGTTCGGGTTGCAATTCTAGCAACGAATTGTTCCACGTAATCCTTAGTTAATTCCACGTATACATTAGCGAAATTAATTCTGAACACTTACAAATTTGTCCATAAATTTTAAAATTTATTCAAACGATTTAAGAAATAATCATATATATTTTATATTCTAATAATTATTTTCTAATGTTATGAGATCGCTTATATAAAAAGGCCATTTACATTACAGTATAAAAACTTTACTCAGGTCCTCACTTCTGAAAACAGAAAGGTCCGAGTAAAACAATGATGAAACTGTTTGTAAAGACCGCCAAGCCCTTCCTGATTGGTTGTTACAATGAACCACGCATCCTGTGATTGGCTATTTCACATTATGCGACGTTTCGTGTTACCAGGCGCAAAAACAAAAATAACAACACAGTTTAGATTTTTAAATTAAAATTTTGAAACGTTTGCAAACCCAATCATGTGAAAATATTAAGTATAAACATTGTAGATTACAATAAAAATATTACGCCGATGTGTTCTATTGTGATGGGCAATCATTTTCATTTGAATTTACCGCCCAACATCGATTGAAAACTTGTCAATCATAGAATCTGATTGGTAGAGCGTCGATACTCGTCGTTCCAATGTTTTTATGCTTGCTCTTTCACTCAACGAATAGTTGCTTCAGTTCAATGTAGACCAGCATGGAACTCGGTCATTATTTGTTTCTTTAAAACCTTTCTTTACACTTAGCAAGTATGTTTCTTTAAAATATTATTTACAGTTTTAATAATTTTGTGAAATACCCAATATTTGTTTTCTTATATCTACTTTGTTTATATATATATATATATATATATATATATATATATATATATATATATATATATATTCAGACGCAATTGCTCTTGAAAATAATCCACAACTGGATCGAAACGTTGAGGTAAATTTAATTATTGCTAATTTGCTTAGTTATTACTTTTATTATTGATCGACACTGTGCGCCGAGAACATATATTTGATTTATATTAAAATTTACGATCGAGAAGCACGTAACTAAAAATATTACGGTATGAATTTAGCATAGCAGAATATTTTCTGCGCAAATATGAAATAAAGAATATTTTTATTCAAAGTGTCCATTGTAATTGTAATAGATTCTTCCAATAACAAAAAAGCTTGAAAAATTCCAAGAATTCCGAAAATACTTATTACAGCGCAAACATGTAGGCGTGTTATTTGGATAACCCTTTATCTCTGATGGAACATCTTTCGTTATAATGCACTGTTGGCGAATTAATCGGTAACCGTTGTGCGCAGTGAGTAACGGAGCGTATAAGAGGCAGCCAATAAAGGGCTCACACCTTGTCCCTTCTTTTTCGCAGGAAACGGTCCCGTGTCAGCTGCAAGCCGGACACGCATAATCCGCAGGGTATTAGGCAAGCATCGGACCGGGTTTCTCCCTTCGCTGTTAATCACTAAAAATGTGAGAATGGAAAGTAACGGTGATCGGTTCTCACTGATAAATTCTAATAAGATACGACCATAGATCGCGTATCAACTATCGGTTAAGGATAATATTTATTGATAGGCGTGTACATCAAGTCCTATACAGCAGCCTGTGTAATTAAGTAGTATCCAGGCGCGTGTCGGCTCTAATAAACCGGATTAATCTTAGGTGTCACCTGTAGAATGTATATTAATGGAGGCTACTGGGAATCTGATGAAGCATAACGCTGACTATTCCAAAATTTGAGCTATGCAACAGCACGTATGCATGTATAATATGTATAATGACTAGACTGCTGCACAATAAAAATGATCTGCATTTATTGTGGGAAGCAGAAGTATAATACACAGTGATTGCATCCCCTCATTATTACTTTACTGTATTAAAAACAACAATTACAAAAGTTTTTCTATTCAATTTTTTACTGTTTCATATTATCTTAAAAATATTTTTAATATATTAATCTAATAATATCTTTGAAATTTAATATATTAATATAATAATATCTTTAACAATTAATATATTAATCTAATAATATCTTTGAAATTTAATATATTAATATAATAATATCTTTAACAATTAATATATTAATCTAATAATATCTTTAAAAATTAATATATTAATCTAATAATATCTTTAATAATTAATATATTAATCTAATAATATCTTTAAAATTTAATATATTAATCTAATAATATCTTTGAAATTTAATATATTAATCTAATAATATCTTTAATAATTAATATATTAATCTAATATCTTTAATAATTAATATATTAATCTAATAATATCTTTAATGACACTGTCCAACAAATTTCAACTTTTTTTATGTTTTCATATAACTGATGGGTGGATCTTATAGAGTTTTTTGCGCTGATTCCGAATCTGCCCTTAGTTTTTCTCCTACACGCACAGTTTTTGAAAAACATGACTTTGAAAAAAAACCTATTTTTCAACTTTAAACAAATGTTGTGACGGTATGATAAAAGATATTGAATTGTTCTTTGCAGCAAAAGATTCTGTAGACTTTTCTGGATACGGTGATATCCATTATTAACACGTTATGATTGTTTAAACATTAATAAATAATTATTAAAGACGAAGAGACACCACTTTTGCACCAAATTTTGATGATATTTTTTAAATGATCTCAAAAAATAAGGGTCCAGCAGAGAATCGAAATATACCACGCGATAGAGCAGATTTTTATCTAGAAGATCCACCCTTTCAAGTTAGCAACAAATGACGTTTTTACCTTTCCGGAAAGCAAAATATCATCGTCTGACACGAGTTGCTGCCAGTGGCGCTCTTCCACTAGCGCGGTCGTTCGTCGGCGCGCCACGCGGTGTAAGACCGCACTGGTGGAAGAGCGCCACTGGCAGCAACTCGTGTCAGACGATGATATTTTGCTTTCTGGAAAGGTAAAAACGTCATTTGTTGCTAACTTGAAAGGGTGGATCTTCTAGATAAAAATCTGCTCTATCGCGTGGTATATTTCGATTCTCTGCTGGACCCTTATTTTTTGAGATCATTTAAAAAATATCATCAAAATTTGGTGCAAAAGTGGTGTCTCTTCGTCTTTAATGATTATTTATTAATGTTTAAACAATCATAACGTGTTAATAATGGATATCACCGTATTCAGAAAAGTCTACAGAATCTTTTGCTGCAAAGAACAATTCAATATCTTTTATCATACCGTCACAACATTTGTTTAAAGTTGAAAAATAGGTTTTTTTTCAAAGTCATGTTTTTCAAAAACTGTGCGTGTAGGAGAAAAACTAAGGGCAGATTCGGAATCAGCGCAAAAAACTCTATAAGATCCACCCATCAGTTATATGAAAACATTTTTGGTGTTGGACAGTGTGATTGATATATTAGTCTAATAATATCTTTAATAATTAATATATTAATCTCATAAACAAACTCAAATTTCTCAAAAACTGTGCATCCAGGAGAAAAATTAAAGGCGGATTCGGAATCAGCGCGAAAAACTTTATAAGAATCGCGTAATGAGAATCAAAAAGTTAAAAAAAAGTTGAAATTTGTTGGACCATGTAATTACTTACAAACTCAGAGAAATCTTTTTTAAATTAACAATTCCCACTGAAATCGCACAGCTTGCACATCGAAGTCAAGCCTATGTTGATGGCCATTTCTTTTGACGTGCTGCTTATTCATTCCGCAAGATAGCAAACTCCGGTTTCAAGAAATAGTTATTTCGCGGAAGCTCGTCCCGGTTTTTGCTTGTTCTAAGGAAAGACAACTGGATCACAGGAATCATGATAACTAGGAAAATTGTAAAACTGGGCGCAGTTACGGTGTACAATCTGTTACTATCCATTCAGTATATCTGTTTTGACATTGCGGTACCGATCATTACCTGCAGAATAGGGGAGAGGTATAACAGCGGAGGTTTGCTATACTGGTTAGTGGATTCCACGGCAGGAAGTAATGATCTGTGACTGATTCGCGAAACCGACAGGAAGGCATTTCTCTTTTTCGAAAAAAGGCTAACATTCCGTAAGCATTATGCGAAAAACACAAGGGGCATTATGGACACCTATCAATCAACTACCTGCAAGCTGCTTGCATGATTCATGCGTTACGCAATCGTTGTATTAGTCGCTTCCGTATGAAAATCAGTTAGACGAATTTCAACGTCGAATCCAAATAGCTTCTCGCAAGAACAATTGAATTTTTTCTAATCACGCCCATCGATTTTCATTAACGAGGCATAACAATGTGACAGAAACTTTTGGCAACTTAGTACATGCGTGCAATTAATTTCGTTCTCGTATTATGCAAGTTTTTGTTGTATAAACAACTCACGAGTGATAAATAATAACTTGTGGATCTTTATGCAAACTAAAAAATGTCGGTATGAATTCTACGAAACAGTAGTCAAATGGAAATTTAATTCTCTTTACAATAATTTTTATAAGACAATCTCAATTTTACTTGCTAGACTCGGTATTCTGAAATTCTTTCAATCTTTTTATTTTTTTACATTTCACTTTTTTTATAAATAAATATGATCGGCAGTGTAATAACTGAGAAACTATGGAGAAATAATAGAACCATCGGATCTATGGATAGATCTTCACTATTTGCATGAAAAAATTGTGACAATTTAATATTTAGTACATTTTGTTAATTTCGAATTTCATAAAGTAGTTTAGTGGCGTTGAGAGAAAGGAACAACAGTTCTGCAATAAAGGTTAAGTTCTTCTCGATCGAAAATTCGTAATATAATAAATTGAATGATATCACTATATAGAGTGAAACCCTGTTTTGCGTTTGCGTTTTCATTGATATTTACACAAAATTCAATGTGTAGTAACTTCAGTTTTTCACGAATATCTCGAAAACTATTCATTTCAGCCAAAAATCACACGTACATTTTGTGTTCAGCATGTCAAAACGAATAGAATGACGTATGTCACATGTCGAAAGGAAGGGGGGGGGTTTCTCTAAAGTCTTACCTTCTGATGTAACGGAAGTCGATGTTACGGAAGTCGAAAGTCGAGTGGCGCGAAAATTTAAACTGAGAATGAACGTAGAAAAATAATTTCTTACGGTCTATCGATTGGGGACAACCAACGATCTCAGAATATAATAAATTGAATGATATCGGCGCTAGGTTCGATCATTTTTAGAAAAACAACAAATGTGCAATTATTTAAGCATGTTTCTAACGTTTCGATCCCGATGTGGATCTTTTTCAAAGAGACACTTTTGCGTCTGAAAAATATGAGAAAAATTAGAAAAGAAAACAAAAAGAAAATTTTTTTTTCACATAGAAAAAACCAAAAATTAAATTTCATATGCGTACTTGTCGTATAAAAAATCGACATAAACATTTTAAATCAAAAATTAGTGAATTACGTTTGAACAGTAATTCAGCCCATGATGGTAGATATGTAACTGAAACATGTGCTGCTTCAAAGGTATAAAGGCTATGACATATATCTATGTAACTTGTTAAGATTGGGTAGATCGATATCGATTGATGGTGGTGTTTACATTTCAGAGCGGCAAATTTGAAACCAGTTTTAACCGAAGCACATTTAAATTAATATGTGAACTTTGTTTCTCTTAATATGTGAATTTTATTTAAACTCTCGTTTAACCTAATTCTAATTTATTTAATTCTAATTTAAACTCACTAGTTTAACGTCTGAGTACGACAGTAATGGTATTTTTGAGTTATTTAAATTGAAATATATCCTGAATTACTAACATTTCGACGTACATAGGTTAGTACTTTTTTATAACGAATATCCAGCTGCATCGATTGATGTATTAAATAATAGCTCATTCCATTAAAAGAAATGAAGTTGACCTTCATATGTCCTTTACGCGTCCACCTACAGGAAAGCTACTAACATCAGATTAATGCCCACTCGAAACCATGCAAGTTCCATGTGATGCATCTCTTCCTAACAACAATAACAGCCGCGTTGTTCTGTTTCTGCGGACTCACCCTGTATAATACAATTATTTAATCTCTTAATTATTGCTTTTACTATGCTACTTTACTGACTGTCCAGACTTAGGGCACTTCAGTTTAGAGGTTTGAAAAGTCGTCATTGTGACCGGTCAGCGAGTAAGTAAGCGGTAGAAATATACAAGGTGTCCCAAAACTAGTGTAAGAGCGGAAAATGGGAGGTTCCTTGGGTCATTTGAAGCGACATTTTCCTTTACAACTCACTTTCCTTTACTTACTCGTTTTGTTTAGGAGTTATTAACGAAAAACACGGACCAACCAGAGCGCGATCTAGACATGCGATGGCACGTTTGGCCAATTGTCAATTGGCGCGTCGCACAGTGTCACGAAATGCCTGTTTTTTGGACAAAATTCAATAACTTTCGTTCTGTTTATGATAGAGACAAGAAACAAAGTGGGTTTTTTCATTTATATTGAAAGCAATATCAACATTCCATTATTATAAATATAGTAATTTATTTAAACATTGTAAAACGATATTTATAAACAAAATTTTGTTTTATTGCTGGTTTACAGTAGATGAATTCTCAGTTCAGTTCTTTCGAAACTGAAAGTTCGTTTTAAACTGTTATAACATTCGCCTCCTCGACACACATACACTCTTTCTCTACTATGCCTGACGCAAGTAACTAAAAGTAGGACTATTCGATCTGGTCTAAACATTCTTTAATCACAAGTCGCTTCTCTAAATAAATGTGTTGTTATACATAATCAAAGTTTACGAATACATAGTATTTACAATTTTTAAGTATCATTATTATTTCTACAAGTGGATATCCGTGTATTCAGCTGCTGACCAGTTCTTGCTACATATTTTGTTAAATAACTCTGTTTACTGCAAGCGACTGCAATTAAAGCTTATATAATATCAAAGTATACTATCTTACTAATACAACGCAATCAAAATCTCTGCACAACCTGGAACAACTTTTTTTTTATCCTCTTCTAAAGATTAAGGAGACCAATAAAACTGAATGATTTAATTTCAGGTTAATTATTATATTTCATATAAGTATTACAAAATTTTTGATGAGAAATAATAATTAGCCAACCTCTAGTCATCATTTTCTAAAAAGATTATTTCTTATAAACGTCTTCTGTTCATAACACAACGTTAACAAGTCACGCTATGAACTGATGTACTATTTGATCTTCCTAATATTCGCTTACAGATTCGCTTGTAACTAATTTCCTATTGAATTTTTTAAATTTTTTTTCAAAAAATGATTTATTTGGACATTTTGACATAATATGAATATAGTTTCCAATCGATATGAAGCAATAACTTTCCCGATTTTTGTCAATGGCTGATGACACTGTGCGTCGGTCCGACTGTGCTAACTCGCGTCTAGGTCGCGCTCTGATTGGTGTGTGTTTTTCGTTAATAACTTCTTAACAAAGCCGCGGACGCCATTTTTGTAAAGAAAAATGTCGCTTCAAATGACCCAAGGAACCTCCCATTTTCCGCAACCTACACTAGTTTTGGGACACCCTGTATATTTGACCCTCGGTATCTACTTTATTATAACAGAAACGATGTGAAGTATTAATTTTTGCCCTTATATCAATAATACATTACAAAAAAATAGAATAATTTCCGTATTTTTCGATTGTTTGAAGCTACGCAATCTCTGCAGCAGCTAAAATCCTAAATAAAGATAATTGTTTCGAATCAAGTCATTACTGTCTTATCGAATCGATCTCCGTATTTCTTCGAAGCGCTGTCGAAAATAAATTGTACCGAGCGTTCGCCGCTCCGAACAAAGCGGTTAATTTAGATTCCTCCGTCGCGGTTCGTCCGCCGTAAAAGATGTCGAAACGTCCGTGAACGGTCGCTGGTTCGCGCGCGCGCTTCAGCGTTTACGTGATGGAAGCCCATACACCGGACTAGACCGCGTAATTGACGTAACAACGTGCATCATGAACTTTCGCATAGCCGCTGCCCGTTTTCCATTTATGGCGTTAACTAACGACGGGTGGCATAACGCGACCAGAAAGGCTGCCCTGGACATAGAGGAGCCAGCCCCCTGGCTGATACTACCCAGAGAGACCAGAGAGAGACCCGATTGCCCCGGTGAAAGCGGACCATTGTCTCTGCTCGCGGTCGTTTCGAGCGAACAAGTGTTTCCGCGCTCGCCAGGACGCATCCGCTCTTTGTGATTTATTCGCGCTTTGTACGCCGTTGGGCCCTAGTATCGACCGCGATTAACCCCGCGCCGCGATAAATCTCTTCGACCGAGCGGAACGCTCCGCTTCTACCGCTTACTTACTCGCTGACCGGTCGCAATGACGACTTTTCAACCCTCTAAGCTGATGTCTGGACCTAATCCTAAGTCTGGACAGTCCAAAAGTTATACCAAATGTGGGCAATTGAATTTTCGTAGTAAAATCAATAATTACGAGATTAAATAATTATATTGTACAGGGTGAGTCCGCAGAAACAGAACAACGCGGCTGCTACTGGTGTTAGGAAGAGGTGCATCAGATGGAACTTGCATGGTTTCGAGGGGGCATTAATCTGATGTTAGTAGCTTTCCTGTAGGTGTACGCGTAAAGGACATATGAAGGTCAACTTCATTTCTTTTAATGGAATGAGGTTTTTCTTAATACATCAATCGATGCAGCTGGATATTCGTTATAAAAAAGTACTAACCTATGTACGTCGAAATGTTAGTAGTTCAGAAGATATTTCAATTTAAATAACTCAAAAATACCATTACTGTCGTACTAATACGTTAAACTAGTGAGTAAACGCTAACGACTTACAATTAGTATGACTGTAATGGTATTTCAGAGTTTAAATAAAATTCTTTGTTGCACACACAACATTGCAGAACTCCAATTCCAATTCACAATTCCAATACAGAGACAAAGTCCACATATTAATTTAAATGTGTTTCGGTTAAAACTGGTTTCAAATTTGCCGCTCTGAAATGTAAACACCACCATCAATCGATATCGATCTACCCAATCTTAACAAGTTACATAGATATATGTCACAGCCTTTGTACCTTTGAAGCAGCACATGTTTCAGTTACATATCTACCATCATGGGCTAAATTACTGTTCAAACATAACTCACTAATTTTTGTTTTAAAATGTTTATGTCCATTTTTCATACAACAAGTACGTATATGAAATTTAATTTTTGGTTTTTTCTATGTGAAAAAGAATTTTTCTTTTTGTTTTCTTTTCTAATTTTTCTCATATTTTTCAGACGCAAAAGTGTCTCTTTGAAAAAGATCCACATCGGGATCGAAACGATAGAAACATGCTTAAATAATTGCACATTTGTTGTTTTTCTAAAAATGATCGAACGTAGCGCCGATATCATTCAGTTTATTATAAGTCCATTATATCCTTGTATTTCGCTGTTGTAATTTGACTTATATTTTTATAAATTATAAAGTAATGTAAAGTTGTCAATACAGAAGTCCGCAGAAACAGCACAACGCGGCTGCTATTGGTGTTAGGACGAGATGCATCAGATGCAACTTGCGTACTAAGACGTTACACTGGTAAGTAAACGCTAACGACTTAGTATGACTGTAATGGTATTTTTGAGTTATTTAAATTGAAATATCTCCTGAAGTACTAACTTTTAGACATACATAGGTTAGTACTAATATCTTAGTATCGATCGTAAATAGGTTTTAAACGAAATTTTGAATGGCATCAGCGCACTGGTTCGATCAAAAACTACTTCTACACTATTTGCAAAATATCACAAAATCAAAATTTCGATGTTTCGATCTATATTTAGATCAAATGAATAATGATCTAAATATAGATCGAAACGTCGAAATTTTGATTTTGTGATATTTTGCAAATAGTGTAGAAGTAGTTTTTGATCGAACCAGTGCGCTGATACCATTAAAAATAGGTTAGTACTTTTTAAAAAATACCTCATTCCATTTAAGAAAATGAAGTTGACCTTCATATGTCCTTTACGCGTCCAATTACAAAAAAGCTACTAACATCAGATTAATGCCTCCTCGACACCATGCAAGTTCCATCTGATGCATCTCTTCCCAACATCAATAGCAGCCGTGTTGTTCAGGTGTTTTGTTTCTGGGGACTCACCCTGTATATTCTGAGGACTTAGCTACAAGTAGGTGTGAATATTATTTCATTAAGATATCAATTGGAATTTAAAAATAAAGTCAAAGTTCATCTGAGAACAGTATACAAAATAGTCTACTTACATGCGAACCATGTGAATTTATAGTTCCAACTTTTGTTAGAAAGGAAGATATAAATTAAGCCCTCAGACAAAAAATAATTATCACTCATAATAGTATTGATATTTAAATGTGGACAATTGAATTTTTATAGTAAAATCAATAATTGAGAGATTCAATAATTATATTGTACAGCGTGAGTCCGCAGAAACAGAACAACGCGGCTGCTATTGGTGTTAGGAAGAGATGCATCAGATGCAACTTGCGTACTAAGACGTTACACTGGTAAGTAAACGCTAACGACTTACAAGGAGAGTGCAAGGCCTTCGGGTCACCAATTTGGTTGAGATTTTGTACTTATAGATCTCGATCTCCCATTTAGGAATATATACCATTATAGATGCAAACACTCGATAATCGTTGAGATATTTAATAAACAAAGTTCTATAGAGATACTGTATAATGAATAATGTCCTGGTCTAGTGGCAACATACTACGCTTACACCCGGTGGGTTAGTGTTTGATCCCAGCCCTGGTAAAAATATTTTTTTTCTTATTTACTTATATTATTTATTCACTATGTAATGTCGTCTTATTTACAAGATATTATACAATTAATATAAATTAAAGTACAAAAGTCTTAATAAATTATAAATAAATTAACCGAAATGAATAATATAGTAAATTATCCTCTCGTGTCTGGAAACAGAAGAAATAAAATAAATATAAGAAGTCAAAATATGGTATACGATAAATTTAATGATATTGTACTTACATATTTTCAATATAATATATTGTACTTACATATTTGTAATATATTGTTTATTAAATATCTCAACAATTATTGAGTGTTTGCACCTATAATGGTATATATTCGTAAATGAGAGATCGAGATCTATAAGTATACAAAATCTCAACCAAATCGGTGACCCGAAGGCCTTGCACTCTCCTTGTTAGTATGACTGTAATGGTATTTTTGAGTTATTTAAATTGAAATATCTCCTGAAGTACTAACTTTTAGACATACATAGGTTAGCACTTTTTAAAAAATACCTCATTCCATTTAGGAAAATGAAGTTGACCTTCATATGTCCTTTACGCATTCTACAAAAATGCTACTAACATCAGATTAATGCCTCATTGACACCATGCAAGTTCCATCTGATGCATCTCTTCCCAACATCAATAGCAGCCGCGTTGTTCAGGTGTTTTGTTTCTGCGGACTCACCCTGTATATTCTGAGGACTTAGCTACAAGTAGGTGTGAATATTATTTCATTAAGATATCAATTGGAATTTAAAAATAAAGTCGAAGTTCATCTGAGAACAGTATACAAAATTTTCGATGCGACGCCATTGTGGGCTTCAGCCCTTCGTATAGGCCGCGCAGTCTATCTCTATACATGTATGTCTAATTGTAAGGTTTTATTGCAAGGTTTAATTACCATTAAACACAGTTGAAATTTAAAAATTTATAATAAAATCTCATTTTTCATTGATGTGTTTAAACAATGTTTAAATTATTATACAACCCCATTAATGTAGGTATAATATAAATACGAGTTTTCTTTACATGAGAACGGATTAATCATTTTTCATTACTTCTTATGGAAAAGGTTGGATTGGTATACATCCTATTTGGTATAAGTCCACACATCAGGAACGGATTAAGGTCGTATACCGAGATACTACTGTATCATGAAGTTATGCCAATTTCGTCTGACACATTTTTTCTGTCACCAACGGCAATCGAGTTATTCACGTGGTCTGTTTTACGTGTCTCACCGTGTATATATATGACAAGTCCGAGTCGTCGTTAATTACCAGAAAAAATGTGCATGCTACGTCTTCGATCTTGATAACATTTAATATGTTATTTATAATACTATACAGGGCGTTTCACCTAAAGGAGGTCACCTAAGTATCTCCTTTGTTTTCCGATCGATCGTGACAGAAATGATATCACTTTGAGGAATTGTAACATAAACAGTGAGTTCAAATGCAATCCTAATATGATCCTAAATATTATCACATTTTTTGGTACTCAAGGTCCTCTAAAGGTTGCGACTTAAGAATATTCAAAAGTATATTTCAGCCGCTACAAGATGGAATAAAAAAGAGTATTCAAAATACAAAATAACGATGACCTTGAAGAAACTATAAAAAAATAACCGGGCAAAAAGAATTGTTCTTCTCTGATATTCCTCCTTCGATACTATGTAAATTATGCGATAAATATTGTCTGTGCCATTAAAAATAAAGGAGATTTGAGGTGGTCACCTTTAGTTGAGACACCCTGTATTTCGAATCACTTCCTTTCACTGGAAATGTACTTGCAGCAATCAGATAAGCTTAATACGTAGTTGTAGATCGTAACAACGTTTTAAAATGTTTCTGCCGATATCTTTTACAATGAGAATGAGTGAAAATGATCTTATTAGCGTGACAGAGCGAAGTTATTGTCGGCGCACGTAGAAAATTCTAAATAATATATTTCTGTGAAATAAATGTTGTGCGGGTGCGTGCAGGACGTTCACAGAAATACGCTCTCCCACGCACGATCGACGAGTATCCGGAGGAGTGTTTAATGTATTCACCCCTCTTTCCAGAAGAGTCAGCCGAGGCATGCTAATTGCCTTTTGGACAATAGTGGGATACCACGATGGCATGCGATCCTCTGAGCACGTTCTACCTAACATCTGGAATAATTTCATTTCGTTCCAACCACGTGTGATTGTGATTTTTCTTGTGGCAACGTACTCATACGGCAGATGTCGATTTCGAAAATCAGACATTAGCCGTCTATTTTGGAAGTTGCCCGAGTCCATTGATGTTTAAATTGAAATATTTAAGATATTTAATATTTGCATTTCGATGAAATTATAAATATAAGGTAAAGGTACCAGTAGTTGACCATGAACGAGTAATTGACCATTTTATAGAAAAACATAAAAAATAAGATTTTTATAAGCTGTACACTTTTGATGAAAATGAACCTCGGATGCCATACCATCTGTTGGTTAAATTTCTCTAATAATATTCTCTATTGCAACATCTACTCTATTCCTCAATTAAACTTTTTATGGAATTGATTTGTTTTATTTCTTATTTCATTCTTTAATTGTGATTGTGCTGCAAATTGTTGAAACTAAATGATAGTAAAATGATTCCCGACATTATTGCTTTAACCATCTTTCTAGTATAAGTGGTCTAATAATTTTTTTATATTTTTAAATATTAAATTTATATTAACACAGTGGTTTCTAACGTTTCGATCCCGATGTGGATCTTTTTCAAAGAGACACTTTTGCGTCTGAAAAATATGAGAACAATTAGAAAAGAACTACTAATACAATAAATTACATGCAATTATTGCAACGACTCTTACATTTATCTTCATTTTAAGACTGTAGATTATATCGTATATTATGTGCCTAAGTGAGTTAAATGAAATGAATTATGTTCTAAAAATTGCACTAATTGTAGAGTATGTTTCAAATTTGCTACCATTGTATTGTTGTAACTTGTGATTTACGTACACTTTATTATCTCATACTTTTGATATGCAAATTTCATTTTTAAATAAAAGTATAAACAAATAATTCCCAATTAGATTCTAAAAACATGTCACAGGTTCTAAATTAAATTAAAAATTGCTTACGATGTATTCAAATTGCTTACTGATATGAAAATGTAAAAATTGCAGATTTTCACTATTTTCGGCAATAAATCATCATCAAATATTATGATGCAATGTAACAATTTAAATTCTACTCAGATTATAGTACAATATTACGATGCAATATAATAATTTAAATTATAATCAAATATTATGATGCAATGTAATAATTTAAATTCTACTCAGATTATAGTACAATATTACGATGCAATATAATAATTTAAATTATAATCAAATATTATGATGCAATGTGATAATTTAAATTACAATAACTTCCCTATAAATCGGGAAGTTAATTATACTCAGACTATAGTACACTATTTTTATGCAATATAATAATTTAAATTATAATTAAATATTATGATGCAATGTAATAATAAAATTATACTCAGATTATAGTACAATATTACGATGCAATATAATAATTTAAATTATAATGAAATATTATGATGCAATGTAATAATATAAATTATACTCAGATTATAGTACAATATTACGATGCAATATAATAATTTAAATTATAATCAAATATTATGATGCAATGTAATAATTTAAATTATACTCAGATTATAGTACAATATTACGATGCAATATAATAATTTAAATTATAATCAAATATTATGATGCAATGTGATAATTTAAATTACAATAACTTCCCTATAAATCGGGAAGTTAATTATACTCAGACTATAGTACACTATTTTTATGCAATATAATAATTTAAATTATAATTAAATATTATGATGCAATGTAATAATTTAAATTATACTCAGATTATAGTACAATATTATGATGCAATATAATAATTTAAATTATAAGCAAATATTATGATGCAATGTAATAATTTAAATTATACTCAGATTATAGTACAATATTATGATGCAATATAATCATTTAAATTATAATCAAATATTATGATGCAATGTAATAATAAAATTATACTCAGATTATAGTACAACATTATGATGCAATTTAATAAGTTAAATTATAATTAGATTATAGTACAATATAATAATTTAAAATAATAAATATTTAAAATAAAATATGTTGACATTCTCCAATTCTTTTCAATTTTCGGCAATAAATCATGAAATTCTTTAAACGTTTGTAACTCATTGCAACGTCGACCGATGTTGAAGAAATTTTCAGGATATGTTTAATTGACACAGATCTACAAAATGTATTTTTTAAATTTTCAATATAGGCCCACATAAAATAGTTAAAAAATCAACTTTTAATATTTTTTCAACAATTCCGATCAATTGCAATTTTTGAAAAAATTTCTTTTCACATCCTTTAGTAAACTAATTGCTCCAGCTTCCCAAACAAGTTCAAATCGTACAGTACAATATTAAAAAAGTGATCGTCTTCTTTAGAGCGGTCTTAAACTTTTGTCCGCTACTGTAAATGACTTTGTTCGAGAAAATGTCAAGATCGCGAACTTAATTGCCAACCTAATACTAAACGGCATTCAACGGATAGCATTGTGACATGGTTAAATAAATATCCAACCGTTAAATCGACATTCTGAATATGTTAATACTTGAAATTCGGACAAGCAGGCATTCGTTGAGACTTTTATCGTGCAGATAAAGGCGAAAGATCGCGAAACTCGGCACAGCTCTTCGCGAAACACGAAGAGGGAAAGTTTTCAGGGACCGAGGAAGAAAGAGGAAAGACAAACGACAACGTAACATTTGTCTAACTAACAAGCTACACACCGAGGCGGGAACTGTTAAATCATCCTGTATCAGTATATTTACCGAAGGATAAAACGTCCGTGGTCTTCTGAATTTATTGCGCGGCCTTGATTTATCTCGCGAGAGGATCCCTGTTAGCCGTTTCGTGTGCGGGTTGCAACGGAAGAAATCGCGAGGAGCAACACAGACACCGGGCCTGCGTATTTATCGTCGATCAAACCGCGTATATCTGCATGCGAAATTGTTTTTACCGAGACGATTGGTGTCCGCCTAACTGCGATCGGAGGTAAAGTTGCCCGCTGGGGGCGTCGGCGCCTCGAATCTTTAAGCGTTAATTACCGTCTGTCAAGAGCTTAGTCCTTCGTTTCATTAAGCCCCGCTTGAACTACGACCGAAACGAACGCGATTATATCTTAGCTCGAGAGGCAAAAGAGTGCAGCGCGAGCATTTTAAGGAATATCGCTTCAAATATTAATGGAGACGCGGAGTATACACGGTGCTACAATAACTTTCACCACCTTCGATAATTCCGATATACAGGGTGTCCCAAAACTAGTGTAGGAGCGGAAAATGGGAGGTTGCTTGGGTGGTCATTTGAAGCAACATTTTCCTTTACAAAAATGGCGGCCGCGGCTTTGTTCAGGAGTTATTAACGAAAAACACGGACCAATCAGAACGCGATCTAGACGCGAGGTAGCACAGTGCGCTCTGATTGGTCCGTGTTTTTCGCTAATAACTCCTAAACAAAGTCATGGACAACATTTTTGTAAAGGAAAATGTCGCTTCAAGTGACCCAAGGAACCTCCCATTTTCGGCTCCTAGGGTAGTTTTGGGACACCCTGTATATATTTGATTTTTATTTTTTTATAATTTTCTTTTGTATTTTTTTTTTATTTAACGAACAATTTTTGTTTATTTTCCGTTTTTAATTATGCAACTAATGCTAATGTTACCGCTTCCAATAATCGAAAATTATCCCAGTGCAAGTGTGAGTTAATCATCTCTACTCTCGAGAATACATTTTCAAAGAATATCGATGAAAGTACAAAAAAAATTTATATTACAATCTTTGAAAAAACAATCAGTTCAAAACCAATTGTTTCTATTTTACCAATTTTTGGTAATATACGTGGCTGTGTTACATTTAAAACAGTAAGTATATTTAATTTCAAAATCTTTAATATTAATTTCTTTTTCAGACGCAAACATTTGGGTCTATTGATAATGATCCGCATTGGGATCGAAACGTTGAGAAATTTAAATATTAAACTTGCACATTTGTTGTATCTAAAAAGGATCGAACCTGGCGCCGATATCATAATTATAATTTATATTACAATTTTTCGATCGATAAGAATTTTTCCTAAAACCAATTATTAATTGAGATTAAATTGAAAGTTAATATAAAATATTCGATAATTAATAACATTGATGTTGAAGACGGACTGGTTCTTTTTTTTAATTCAGAAGACTACATACGTCATGTGGTTGGGTATACGAGATACAGCCATAGACGCCATATAGCAAACATTTTGTTAAGTAGAAGATTATTGAAATTTCCCGAAAATGTATAATCTTACTAAAACGTACATTTAATAATGATAATAATATACTGCAACTAACGAATTGAGAAGTTCTTTGTGTGGCTCCTGGAGAGTGACACACCAAATAAAGAACGTTAATAGCTGTAGGCCCTACTAGTCATGCTTACCATTAACCCTCTCACAATAGCAATTCTACCCGCGATCTTGCAAAACGAGCGAGTGAAAACAACCCCATTCGAGAAGCGAGCGAGCAACAATAACCGTCTAGTTTATTATGGGTGGAGACGTTTTGGAGATTTGGAGGTCACTTTGAGTTCTTTAAATGAAAATATATTGACCTCTGTATGCACCAAATCTAATAATTAATAGAGTAGAATCGTGTTTCCAGGATAGCAAGATTGCGAGAGAGCACCACATCTGTAGGCCTTTAAATTTTTTTAGATGCAGCAGTGCATGTGCAATTAACAATTGCATCGTCTCATTAGATAAAAATGCACATTCTTTCTTACACAGAACGATGCTTCTAATCATTCTACGTAAAAAACTAGCTGGTTATTGTTGCTCGCTCGCTTCGCGAGCTCGCGGGTGGGGTTGTTGTTGCTTGCTCGCTTCGCGAACTCGCGGGTAAGACTGCTCTTGCGAAAGGGTTAGTGGTACGCATTGCTAGTGGGGCATACAGCTATTAATGTTTTTTTCTAAATTTTGTGTGTGACTCTCCACGAGCCACACAAAGAACTTCCCGATTCGTTAGTTGTAAGCGGTAACATTAGCATTAATTGCATAATTAAAAGAAAATTATTTTTAAAATTAAAAAAAATGAAATATATATAATTACAATTGTTTATTTGGTGGAAAATTTCCATCCTCTCGTATAAATTGCATTGTTGAATGAACTTCTTTCGAAAAAAACTAAAAAATCTAAAAAACTGCTTGACCTATATGGACCAAAATCTAATCAGCTCTAAGTTACGACGGAGCACATCGATTGCATCATTCATCATTCTGATCGCGTTGTTACTTTTTCAGAAAACGTTAACGAAAAATTTGATAACATAAAAACGGCCATACGCACGCACACACACACACACACACACTAACAATTTGATAAAAATAGTCTAAAATGACTCCAATTACCATGAAACGTGAAGATCTGCTAAAAAATCGATTTTCGATTTTCGGGGTAATTACAGTAACTTCCCTATGAATAGGGAAGTTAATTATTAGGATACCGTGGCAAAAAATTATTAGATCTCGAGATATTTTCAAAAAATGTCTTTATTGAAGAAGATGCTCAAGCACTTCACGACAACGTAAAACGTAAACACCCTTTCGTGAGGGACGTATCCTAAGAATGGCTTAATTTTACGTATTCGAGGCGCAATTTACATTATTCGACAACATGTAGCGGATCCGTGAGAAGCAACGTGACAAGCGACAGTGCTGCCGCCTATCGTGACTGCCGAGTGACATTTTCATAAACCCACCACCGCCGAATAATGTAAATTGCGCCTCGAATACGTAAAATTAAGCCATTCTTAGGATACGTCCCTCATAGATTAATCTGTTATCTAGCGATTGTGACAACCTACAACATTGAAATGTGCATTGTAGAGACAAGAATAGAAAAATACGGAACCCTTGCAATCCTCGCGTACGTATACGTGTCTTTCGCTGTCTCTCACACTAGAGATCAGATCGACACCCTTGGAAATCCGAAATTGGCTCGATGAATGGACTACATCGAAACAACTAGATTTTTATCTTCGAGGAATTCATTTATTACCTGAACGGTGGAAGAAGGTTGTAGATGCAGACGGAGCATAATTTGAATGAATTTACTTTTCATTTGTATTTCTGATTAAAGAGCTTTTTTTAACAAAAAAGGACGGAAACTTATTTCCATTCCTAATAGTAAACTTTATATTTATGCAACAGAAACGTCAATTTTTATTATTGCAGTAGAATCAGAAAGTAGAAGAAATAATGAGATGCTTCTATGCAAAGTCTTCGTAGTACGGTTGTGAATTTAAAAACGCAGATGTGCATCCACCGCGTTAAACAAGTATTCCAGTGATTGTTTATGCATGATTGCATAAAAAAACAATAAGAATACTATGGCAATATACCAGTTAATTTTTAAGTACATAATTTATACATTTAAGTATATAATGTGTACATAATACATTTCATTTGACAATATTCCGATAAATTTCTTATTGCAAGCATTCCGTTATTGATCTACATACAAAAACAAGAATATACAAGTAAAATTCCGAAATTCACATTGATATTGATAATGTCAAGGGAAAATGGTAACGAGACAGTTGCGATTACAACACATATTACGAGTAATATCATATTTTACAAAATTTATAATTTTTATCGATACTAATGATATTTCATATTAATAATTCATAATGCAGTTTCGGAATGCTAGAATTGAAACAAATAAAGGTACATTAATTCAGTTTAAAAGCCATTCAGCGTCGAACTGTACGAAGGGTTTCATCTTTGGGGTAGCTACCCCTAACAGACCGTGTGGCCCAACGGATAAGGCGTCGGACTTCGGATCCGAAGACTGCAGGTTCGAATCCTGTCACGGTCGAAATCCTTTTTTTTTGGTTTCTTCCTCTCTACAGTAATATAATTATAATATCACACGCGATATTGTAATAACCGAGGGCTAATAAACATATCTGAGTGTCAATAATCTTTGTTCTATGTAATTTTTTCGAAAAATAATATGAAATGTCCATTAAAATCTTAATTGTAGTTAAATTACTTGCAAATAAATATCTGTACATTAAATAGTATTGTATAATCAATTCATTACCACTTTATCGTAGGTAAACTAAGTTTTACTGTCGTGGTAATGGTTATTTCTTCAGTGAGTTTTCTGTCTCATAGGGTATTGTAATAATTTCCGTTACAAACGAGCCTAGTCAAATAGATTATATACTTTTCTAACCATGAAACACGATAAGGATAAGGAAAATGTCTCTTGCGAGTGGTAATAAGCATTGTGACGGTTCAAATGAGTAAAGGGAGTTTTAGTACATTAATAATTATAGTTAATCATACAGAATTGTTAATTATGGTTTTATTAAAAATGTATTGTGTAACGTATCAGCACAAAACACACAATTGTAAGGCTCTGGATAAAAAGATACAGATATACTACAATACTTAGATAAGGGAGATATTGTTTTTACAAAATGGCAGTGACCTATTGTGATTCATAAATAAAATATTCACCTGTATATCAACATACCAATTATCTCATAAAACATTGCTTCGAATTGTGAGAGTTTCGTAGCAAGAGCTTGCTTTACATTTTATTTGTACACTTAGTTTTATATTCATTACGTGTTCGATTATTATTAGTTTGATCCACTTGTGCATATTTTTACACGGAAAGGAAACGTATTTTATTTTAACATGGTTGTCTTTATATAAATTTTTGTATTTCACTCGTTAAATTTATGAAACAAAAATCGTAGGTACATACCAATTTGAATGTAACATCTAAGCTGCATGTAACAATACTATATCTGCTAAATAAACCATGTATCTAATCCAAATAAACAAATTCTAATGTAGGCACTTATAATACAGGGTCTTCCATTAAGAAGTGTTATTTTAACTATTTTTCACAATTTACAATTTCTGCGGTACTTTGATAGACATTTGGGACAAAAATAAACAAATTCGCATGGCATAGCAATAATTAATTTTTTTTGTTTGGAATTGTTTTAAATGCACTAATTGAACATTTGGAATACTATTTTAGAATTTTTCATTCTTTTACACTACATAAATAAGAAACAAGCAATAAGAGGCATATTTTACGTATAATGTAAAAATTAAATGTTAAATAACAGATAAATCACGTTAATGATAGTTCGTATAACAATTCGTTCCCTAACTCTGAATAAAAAAATCTAATTTTTGCGGGATATCTTCCGTTGTGTACTAGATATCAATACACTGTTTTGTGTCCTCAAGATCTCTGTTTTGAAGCAGTTTTCGTACAGCTTGATATGAAGGGATCCGATGAAAGTGTTGAAGTCTTTTCATCAAATCTTCGTTACTCAATTTCCTACTTGTTTTGCGAGTGTGATTTGATCGGGTTTTCATAATATTTTTACGAGTCGTTTCTAATGCTTCTTCCGAAAGAAGGCCTATATGTAAATCGAAACTTTCAATTACTATTTTCTTGAAAGCTAATTTTTACATACACATTTCTTATTTACCAACTGATGATTTTATCGGATAATTAGATTGGAATCGAACTATGATTATTTTGTTTCGTGTCCATTGCATTGCACACGGTGTCGGACGTAGTATTCGCCGAGGATTAACGTAGAATAACTTTTAGTGTAGAAATTTGTAGCAGGAAAAACTTGTGGAAAATTGAAGTATAATGTCTACGAATTACGAAAAAACAAAAACTACAGGATGTTTTGAACCCTTCTTGAAATATCTCTATTGAAAGTAGGAAAAGGTGACAAAAATGATTTCATCTGTATTATTTACTAGTATAATGCATATAAGAGACTTCCAAATTTTGAAATTTCAGTCACATAGGTTGTACTTTTACAACCTATATCCCATAGGACATAATTCATAAAATTCTCTCTCCTGATACCATGAAAGTAAGTGACGCTTCGTATTGATAAACTGCTTGATATTGTATTTTCTTGAGAAGAAAAACGTTTGCAACTAATCCCCTACTGAATTATTTGAACTTTCTATTGACAAACATGATAATTTAGATGTTAAAACATAGTTTCAACATAGAATCCTGTGAATGTTAGACAACGAATTTTTAGATTTTTGTCCACAGGGTACCGCACTGTGAGACGGTATGATCGAACAATAGAAAAAGACTACAACTTTTGCATACACCCGATATTAGTGGCAATAGTTGTTCGCATTTTATATCGAACAAGCAGCCCCCGACGCGGATTCGCCCGTGCTAAATGTGAGAAGAATTTAGATTTTTGATCTTAAGTATATTAATATATATGTAGGATTTAAATTATAAGTAAAGTAACACATCCGTAAAATATTAACATATGATAACCCTGGGGAACATTATTAATTCATTAATAGCAATTTATTCTTGAAATAATAGTTAAAATAATGAATATGGACTTGGAAGATGCAAAGCTCGTTCATAGGCGTGGGGGAGGGGGGTTTTTCGTGGCATGTAATAACACGTGCATGCTTTTCCCAGGAAGACTTGACCTTGAACGTGTCCGAACGTGTTTCGCAGTATAAAATACCTCGTGCTCAAATACCTATGTATACAAATTTTCATAGCGATAGGTTCACCGGTGTAGAAGTTGATATATTGCAGCGCCATCTACAGCGGCGAGTTACAAAAAAATGTGTAGCGTAAAAACCTTCTCCATGAAAAAATACATATACATATGTGCCAAGTTTCACGTTGATCGGTCAAACAGTTTCGAAGTCTATTAATCATATATAAATATAACAAACATCCATTTTTTATTCCATTTTTTTATATATATATAGATAAATTGATTTTTCCGTGAGAAATGATCGGCAGTGTTGTGATCATAGCGGCCGAAAGTGGTGTAAACGGGACCGGGCGCAATTACCAACGTATACTGGTAATTACGTTTGTTACACACGTGGAAACGGGACCCGCTGGCATAGGTAGCGGCGGCGTGCAACTCGTTTAAAACGGACACCGCAAAGGTTGCGCGAACACTCTATAATTCACTGCGCGCATACGCTCGGTATCGACCTACGATAGTGTCGTCGGTTAATTTGTTGCTTTCACGACTGGCCACGCTCGCCAGGCGCCGATACAGCGGAGAAAATAAAATTATCCGCGTTAAGTAGGCGTTGCGATGCACGCGCACGATGAACGAAGAACGAGAAATAGACAAAGAGAAGGAAGAGGATAGCGTGAACGGTCGATAGGGGTGGCTTGGTCGAGGACAAGAACAATGCTTGGCGGGCAAACTAGAAGAGGGACAACTATGGGTTTCTTGCACAAAAATGTCATCAAAGGATGTAGCTTGTGATTAGACTGATTAAACATATCATAATTAGTTGAAGCAGCACATGCTTCAGTTACATATCTACCACCATGGGTTAAACCTAGTTTCATATGTAACTCACTAATTTTCGTTTTTTAAAATGTTTATGTCTATTTTGCATACAACAAGTACGTATATTTAATTTTATTTTTGGTTTTTCTATATAGAAGATTTATTATGTTTTCTTTTCTAATCATTTTTATAATTTTTCAGACGCAAAAGTGTCTCTTTGAAAATGATCCACATCGGGATCGAAACGTTAGAAACATGCTTAAATAATTGCACATTTGTTGTTATTCTAAAAATGATCGAACCTAGCGCCGATATCACTCAATTTAATATATCATAATTAGAATGTGAATTTTCTTAATAATATGAACCACATTTATAGATTTTTCAAAATGCTTTTGTATTGCTTTTTATTGGATATGGGTGTAAAAGATAAAACACTGGTTTGAAAATGAAAAAAATTCTTTATTTCACGGCGCGAGAGGAAGCTCAGTACAGTAATCTCGCGATCTATGACCGGGGATGCCTTTACGATCTATGACCGATATATCGGTGTGAGCATTGTTATAGGACTTTCACTATCTTCTTTCTGGTGTTTTTCTGATTACGACAATACCAAACACGATATAATTCCAACTGTATTTAGTGGTTTAATCGACGATGAAAGTTTTACTTACAAGGAAGGACAACGTGTTTGATATTCGCGTCTCTTTCTTTCCAACACGCTGTCCTTCCTTGTTAATTAATCGTCGATTAAACCACTAAATAAAGTTGGAATTATATCGTGTTTGGTATTGTTGTAATCATAAAAATGCCAGGAATAAGGTAGTAAAACTCCCATAGAAAAATATGTAATTAAACATGTAATGAATAAAGCATTTTTAAATGCCGTTACATTGACGACGGCGGCACGGTCGGTCATCCGATCTGTGTATCATTCTGTCTTTCTCTATATTCGACATTCTTTTGAAGTCACGGCGCGATCGATTCCGAGAAAAAAATAACATACCCTTTACGATCTATGACATTTAAAACCCCCGTTTTCTGGACATAGATCGAGAAATTACTGTATCGACCGATGTCTTGACTTCGACAAAGCTAACTGACTCAACGTTGGAACCCCATAAGAAAACCAGGGTTCCTTTGTATCACCAGACTGTTTAGGTTAGCTTTGTACCTCAGAATTTTATACATAATGAACCTATAGAATGTAACAGCAGTTCTTGATCGAAACGTTTTATAAGAGTTGCATTCTAAAATTGCACATTTCATATGCAAAAACCTAATATTGAGTTGGCAGGAAAGTAATTTCGGTATTTTAAGGTGAAATAAAACTAAATTTTGGGAAAATTTTGAAGTTTCATGAGCGCGCAATTATGAAGCTACCAGAAAGATGTAAAAATATCATCGAACAAAATGGAAAATATTTTACTGAGTAAAGTTCATTGCCTCGGTAGAAAAATAGGGTTTTTATTTCACCTTAAATTCCCGAAATTACTTTCTTGCCAACCCAATAAAATGAAATTATTCTAACCAGGAAGAAATGTTTAATTATCGAGTTAAAAGCTCCGAGTGTAAAGGATTAGTGTACAGAAGAAGGAACAGAGAATAGAATGAGAAAAGAGATGCGAATGGCGTAAGCAGCGAAAGAAAGGGAGAGGATGCCAGAGTTTAGTTGACGCATGACCGGAAATCGTACGTGCAGACTTCGGCGGTAGAGAAGGGCACATATCCGTTCGCGAAGGATGGACCAAAGCGAGGGGAAGAAAACGGAGAATCACTATAAATCAATGCGTAGGCGTTACACTCGCATCTTGCATCGGGGTTCCTCTCTGATTGTTTACATATACTCTGTAGCAAATAATTAATTTAACCGCAGGCCATCGAAATATTTTCAGATACTATGATCGACCACAAATTCGTGCTAGTGTAATTTTGTGGTCGCCGAATTCATATTTCGATGACGTTTAACAACGTAAACAGCAGAAAATGATGTGCCTAATATGGTGGTTGTTCTGAGATTTAAATTCTTATAATTCTTGTAATAAATTGGTTGGAAAAATTACAAAGCACATAAAAACGCGAAGCCTTCCACAGTGAAATGATTAGTTGTTATACTATACTCCTTGTGTAACAAGTAACTAAATATAAATCAGAATAAATCTCTTAATTTAAGCATCTATTGTAGTGAAAATCGGGGATAATCTAAATAAATTCAATGTTGATGTTCTTATAAAACAACACTAACTTAGTGGAACTTTTTGGAGACGAATCTAAGAAGCTAGTGGGACATTATTAAAACTACGAAGAGGTTGATAGAGTAATTGTGTAAACCATAAGTGTATTTCAAGATACAACGTATGAAATATAATCAAGGAAATTAACGAAGCATAAATGACAGGGCAACTTGTCTTCCTTACATTTAGTGGATGCCATAAAGCATATTTACGTTAAACTTTTCTCTAATGATATAACTTTGTATGAAAGGCCAAACTTGTTTAAAAGATGTCCAGCTTAATACCACGTTGTGAAAAGTACATAGTGTCAACTGAAATCAGTATTTAGCTATGTATGTGCACATCTGCGAGTCCTTTCTCTTGTCACTATATGAGCATGTATTTTATCATAAAGAGAAGTATATTTTCAGTTATATAAAGTATCTTTCCCATAATTCCTTCTTCCGCCTGCGTACCCGCTAGAACTTCATTTATTTGACTTATCTGTTTCCAATAGTAAAAGAATTGGTCTGCGAACCGCATGCAAACTACAGTATTTCATCGATATAAGTCCTCAATATGGGTCTGCGCAGTGTCATTTATACGCCAGGGATACTATTCTTCGAACTAGATACCAAATCAGGCTTTTTTGCAATTTTTCACCTGTGATAAAACTACCGTCCGACAAAAATGATATTCTCATCAGTCGAATATACAGGAATAAACAAGAATATACAAGAATATACAAGAATATACAAGAATATACAAGACTATACAAGAATCTACAAGAATGTACAAGTATAGACAAGAACATACAATAATATACAAGAATATACAAGACTATACAAGAATCTACAAGAATGTACAAGTATACACGAAAACATACAAGAATATACAAGAATATACAAGAATATACAAGAATATACAAGAATATACAAGAATATACAAGAATATACAAGAATATACAAGAATATACAAGAATATACAAGAATATACAAGAATATACAAGAATATACAAGAATATACAAGAATATACAAGAATATACAAGAAAATACAAGAATATACCGGAAGATACAAGAATATACAAGAACATACAAGAATATACCAGAATATACAAGAATATACAAGAATATACAAGAATATACAAGAATATACAAGAATATACAAGAATATACCGGAAGATACAAGAATATACAAGAACATACAAGAATATACCAGAATATACAAGAAAATACAAGAATATACAAGAATATACAAGAATCTACAAGAATGTCCAAGTATAGACAAGAACATACAAGAATATACAGGAATACACAAGAATATACAAGAATATACAAGAATATACAAGAATATGCAAGAATATGCTACAATATACAATAATAAACATGAAAATACAATAATATACAAGAATATACAAGACTATACAAAAATCTACAAGAATGTACAAGTATGCACGAGAACATACAAGAATATACAAGAATATACAAGAATATACAAGAATATACAAGAATATACAAGAATATACAAGAATATACAGGAATATACAAGAATATACAAGAATATACAAGAATATACAAGAAAATACAAGAATATACCAGAAGATACAAGAATATACAAGAACATACAAGAATATACAAGAACATACAAGAATATACCAGAATATACAAGAATATTCGAATAAGCCCCCCCACTACTGTATAATGCCCACCATTAATATAGAAATGAAGCGACGTATTTACCAAAGAGTTCATACTTCATAAGAATAACACACATGTATATATATGAAAATGAAAAATCTAGTAATTGACCTCCTACTAGTTTCAACAATTTCCAGCACAAATTACAATAAAAGAATGAAATAAGAAATAAAACGAATCAATTCCATAAAAAGTTTTATTGAGGAACATAGTAGACGTTGCAAGTTCATAGAGAATAGTATTAGAGAAATTTAACCAACAGATGGTGTGGCATCCGAGGTTCACTTTCATCAAATCTGTACAGCTTATAAAAATCTTATTTTTTATGTTTTTCTATAAAATGGTCAATTACACGTTCATGGTCAACTACTGGTACCTTTACCTTAACGGCACGATGATTCTCGCTCAATAAAATGAAAACTTATACTAGATTGCAATGTATAAGAGCAGCCTAGCTCTCCTTCCAACTCCAATTAAATGCTGTTTACGTAGTTTTGATGATTTGTACAGCCTATAATTTCTTGGGCATTCATAATATCCGGAAGAAGCGTCAGCGTTCACAGGATGCGCGTGTCTTCGGCGCAATGGAAAATTGATTAAACCGCGGGGCAGTAATTTATTATTTCATTTATTACATTTTGCCGTGTTTAACGTTTAATAGTTCGTTCCTCCAACGGCGTTAAATCACTCAATACCGGAAGAATTGCCAGTAGAGATCGCTTCATCTGCAGCGTCGCGTCGCGTCGTCCGCGGTCTCGGGTAAACCGTGCTTAGGAGCCGCGATTACGAATTGATTTACTGTGTAAAAGGCTTTTCCCGGCGCGCACTTTCATGTCGCACAGATCGGAATGATCTGTTGTCGCATCCCTGACAGCCGATATATTACCGTCGCGCAACGATTAATAACGCCGTGGCCAACAACATTATTACACACTTACGTTTACTCGGGCTTTTCAATGCCTCTACACTCGTTCTATTGGTAAATGCCATTTAGCAGATGCCCAAACTGATTCTTGCCGTGCAAACCTCTATGGAACTTCAAACGTGTTATCCGCGAACCATCATTCAATCCTTATTTGTTCTTGCTGACATCCAAGAATCGTCTATGCCACGCAGAGTTATGGTTACCGACATACTAAATAAACTTGTGTTTCTCGATCGTATTATTGTTAAAAACAATTGCAAAATGATCTCGGCGCTACGGTTCGATCACTAAACTACTTTAAGCAATTTTTATAATTATAAATTAATTCGACGTTTCGGTTCTAATTTGAACCATTTTCAAGAAAATTAATTGAAATTGCGTCTGTAATCAAAATATTTTAAATAAGACATACAATTTTCAAAGAACAAAAAGAAACTATTTTTCTTAAGAAAACTAATAAATGTTTAAAGTACAGGAAAACAATTTGTACTCACTTGCTTAGGTTGAGAGTCGTGAGACACGTGAAACGCGTGCGTTCCCCATGTCTGTTTGCACGACACTGATCATTCTTGTACGCGATCTAGGTTAAATAGATCGATACAGAGCGGTAAATTCAAAAATCATAATACATCTTTCACCTCACACTGGTGAGGCAATTATATTGCCGGAAGTGTACTGGTATTATTGGCGGGACGAGTGTTTCATCTAGAAACTTAATTGCTAACGTTTTAAGGGTAGCTTAACCCCTTGCCTTTTCATATGTATATACTAATAATTTTGTAAAATTCTACGGGGTAGTCAAGGTACCCCATTTTTCTGTTACTGAGGCTGAAGACACCGCCATCTGGTGGCCTTTGCGTGCGAATCGGTGCGCAACTTAGACCATATATACTTATAGACACGGCATAGGTATAGTATGTGTATAGGAAAACTGAGAGTTGGCCGTGGCAAAGATCGTGGTAAAAAAGATAGTTCTTAAGATAATTTCAAAATGGCTGACGCGGCAGACCGACGCCGACGCTATCCATTACACGTTATACTATAACCCGAACACGTTTTTTTACTCCGTGTGAATTTTGTGTAGCGATTCAAAATGGTACTAATGTTGCTGTATTCAAAATTGCAGAGAAATTTTTTAAACTCATACTTCATTGCAATACCTGACTAAAACATATAGAATAAACATTTGTATCTCAAATATACTTTACACAATGATTATTTCATGATAAAATGCCAAATTCTTTGAAATTATACTGTTCATTCTTTCCGGGTATACCCCCCTCACCTTCATGAGCCAAGCGCAGCCGCTGTCGACGAGCATAGCTTGTACATCTTTCGGAACGATGAGTCACACATTACTGTCATCTTCGCCATAGGCCAAATTATCTGTGCCGTGTCTATAAGTATATGTATATGGTCTAAGGTGCGCAATATCCGAACACTGCCACAACCGCATGCGGCGGCCTTGCATCGGGAAGTGGTTTAAAATTCAATTAAAATATTTGACGCATACAACAACACGGCAAGTGAATATAAGCGTGGTAAAACATGAACAGCGGGGCAAACAGTTCAGTCTCGTGCCTGCAATCTAGCTAAACGAATAAAACGATCCCATCCGGCTTGGCATTGGATCGACGGCAAAACCACGTTTAGCGCACAGTGACCGGTTGGATCGCGCGCGATTTCCACAAAATCGAAATCGCGTCCGATAGATCGCGGCCACGAACGAGGAAGTCCATATTCACGAGAGAAGAAACGTGTACGTGAGCTGAAAGGGAATACACCTGGGTGGGAGTCAGCTGAAGTGATCCCTCGGCACCGGTGCACGACGCGGCGATGCGTCCGTGAAAAAAGGAGAAAAACTCGCGGCTCCGAGTCGAGTCGTCGCGACTCGTTCCGTCTGATCTTCGAGCTAGATGCGCGCTGACAGCGCGGCTTGAGTACATCATCAAGCGTCCTGTTGCGCGACAATTACCACGTGAAGTCAGTCAATTTTGGTCCGCATGTCCCAGCTTGTACACGTCAGTGGTGACTGGTCTCCACGTGGTTTGTTAGTCACTTGTTCTTATCAAGATGTCATTCTCTTCTTTATTTCCTCGCTCGATGCATCGACAACCTACTCCGTCCGGTTTGTGGAAAGAGTCTTTGGGTGCGTTCCGTTTCACGCATCAAGCGCATAGATCGCATAGAGAAGCGTTCCGTTTCATTCAATGCGCACATCAGAACGCTTAGAATTCCCTAGATCCCCACCACTTCTCGCGCATTAAGGGGGTAGAGGCTCCACGTGACTTGTGACCAACCTCCGCGCGTAAAACCAATTTGGCAACAATGATGAACATACATATTCATCAGTCTAACGCTTCAGTTTTGCTATAATTATACGTTTTTTTCTTTTTATTAATATCTTTATTGCTACTAATAGATCCGAGTGGCTTCAAGCCCTTTATATTTTTGTTGCTACGAATCTCCGTTGACAGTTCTCCTGACTAGGCGCCATCTCGTCTAACTAGCTGAACTAAAATTGACTCTGTGCTTGCTCTAGACTCTGGCTTCATGAACGGACTATGAATGCAATCATGGGCTTCGGTTATTTGACCTTATACGAGCATATTTTGAGCTGCACAAAGGTTCATTCGATAGAGGAAGGTCAAGCGCAGTGCTGTGCCCCATCATATCAGTCAGAAAAATCGTTTTGTGACAGAAAAATACATTGGAATCTGCGGTTTTTTTCTCGATTTTTACTCTACTTTGGATTTATTTTTCAGCCTAAGCGTATGATGGGGCACAGCGCATTGCGTCTAACCTTCCTCTACCGAATGAACCTTTGTGCAGCTCAAAATATGCTCGCATAAGGTCAAATAACCGAAGCCCGCAAACCCATGTTGCGGCCCAAAATCTAGTAATATTCTAGTAATGTCACGTGACCATGGTATTTTTCATTGTGACCAACCCCCGCGCGAAAAACCAATTTGGCAACAGTGATGAACATGCATTTGTATCAATCTAACGCTTCAATTTCGCTATAAATACAGGTTTTCTTCTTATAATCATTATCTTTATTGCTATTAATGGATCCGAGTGGTTTCATGTCTTTTACAGTTTTGTTGTTAAGAAACTACGCTGATAATTCTCCTGACTAAGCGCCATCTGGTCGAAGTAGCTGAACTAAAATAGCTTTTACTTGCCCTTCATTGCCCTTCATGAACGGAATCTGGGGAACAATTGAATGCGATCACGGGAACACACCTCACGTCCTCATACGATTATATTTTGAGCTCAATGAGGGCTCATTTGAAAGAGGAAGGTTAAATGAAGCGCGCGTGGGTCCCTTAATTAGCAGGACAAACCTTTTTGTAATCGAAAAATACATTAGAATCTCCGGAATTTTTCTTCATTTGTTTTCCCTATTTTGGACAGTTACATTACTGGATATAAACATAATGTAACTGAAGTTGGACCCACGCGCGCTTCATTTAACCTTCCCCTTTAGAATGAGCCCTCATTCAGCTAAAAATATAATCGTATGAGGACGTGAGGTGTGTTTCCGTAAACCCCTTTTTTGGCCCAAAATCTAGTTAGATTCTGGTTACATTCTAGTAATGTCACGTGGGTACCCTACCCCCTTAACATCGCATTAGCTTCCACAGCTCAGAAGTGAAGCGTTTGATGCGAAGTCGATGCATCATTGGTTGTTAGCTGCAATTTCAAAAATTTTAAATTTTGATGCGAAGCTGTGCACGAGAAAATATAAACGAAGTGAAACGAGCAACTGTGCGAAGAGGTTAAAACCATCTCTCCTCGCGTTTCGCCAACCATTAATATTGCATAAATTAAATCCAAATCAAAATTTATAAAAATTTCTTCCGATTCATCTACGCTGTCACTCATATCGGTAGTATCACTCGAATCACTACAATTGTCCAATTCTTCTTTTTCAATGTTTTTACTTAACAAAAATAACATTAATGCAGATAATTTTTAATAGTTAATAATAACTATTAAATAATAGTTATAAGCAGATAAGCTTGATAAGCAGATAGTTACGTCATCCATGGGAGCAGCTATTTTTTATTCGCATCAAATGCACGAAAAAGCGTTCCGTTTCAAAGCGCCGCATTATCACGCATCATGCGCATTAACGAAACGGAACGATACCAATGCGTGCATCACATTGACTGCGATCAATGCGTGAAACGGAACACACCCTTTAGCGATCTACAGGGATCGACGTATAATAAAAAAAACTTGTAAACACCACATTAAAATGCACTGAAAAGAAGAAAATAAATTTTGATGACGTTAGTGACTATAAATGAATGCGTGTAGTGTAAAATCACGCTGCAACGGTTTTTACTCTTTACACATAATTTCTTGACACCCTGTACGTTGCCAGTTAGCTACCTGAGTAGACGATACCATATATAAAAATTGATCTCGCTCGAAGATCTCAAGTTTTTTCTCTCTGTTGGACATACAGGGTCCAAGTTCTACACTGTGTTTCTGTCCATGTCTCGATCAGATTGTTAGAAGCGGTATGTGATTTTATCTTGAAAGTCGAAATGGCTTCCTAGCGGTTTTTACGTCGCTAACGATAACTGTACCGCAACTGAACGGCGCTCGAAGAAGAGCACGTGAGCACGCCGCTCTTAATAAATACGTTTCATCGGCTATAGTAAGAAGTGACAGGACGAGGTATAAAACCTCTCGTGTTTCTCACTACAGCATTGTGATAGATTTAGATTCAATCTTTTCGCCGCAATTATGGTCGCGCTAACGTTGCTGACGAAGCATTCTTGAATGAGACTACCATCTGTCTACGCATATCATAACTATGCTGTAGATTTGATGAAACTGAACATACAAAACAGTAGAAATGTTTAAAGAATTTCAACATACCGTTATATTGTTTTATACTAATTAAAATTCTCGAGAGTAGAAATAAATGTGTACGTAAAATCAGCACCGCTGCGTGCTGTTCGCAGGTGTGCTACGCGTACGCTGCGCCTTTTCATGCTCATTTATACTTAAACTAGCTGACCTGACAGACGTTGTCCCGTCCAAATTTCAATAATGTTGGTTGTGATAATTTTGTGAATTTGTGAAAAGCTATAGGATATGCGTAAGCAAAGTAAAAATTAGAAAAAGACGTATTTCGCAGTGATCGTTATAGAAAATAGACGTGGATAATGTAAATTCCTATTGAAATATCGATTAAAAGCTGCGACGTTCGTTTTTTGTTGTATTGAAATATGATTCAAAAAGCACTTTTAGTTTTTCCCGAATTTTCATGTTTCCAGGCAACTTTTCAAATTTTTTTTACCCTAGAAACCTGATTCGGACTACAACGAACATTTAAAAACAACAATTAGCCAAATCGGTTCGGCCGTTCTCACGTGATGTCGTGACCAACGAACAGCATTTAATTTTTATTATATAGATTAGTTATAACTCTCAAATCCGGAAAAATCCGGAAGAATTTTTGTTGGAGTATGATCGCAAAGCTTTATAGAATGTAATGGTACAAAAAGGAATGCTCAATTCAGTTCAATAGTATACCAAAATCAATATTGTTTGAAATCGAAAAAAATCTTACAGAACGATTCTTTGGTAATCATTATTACTAATTCTCAAGAGTTCGGATAATCTGATGACAAAATGGTTCCAATAAATGTTGAATTTAAAATTTCAAAAGAATTTTTTTTACGAAAAATAAAAATTATGTTGATTTTTTAAATGTTAAAGTACATTTTTTATTTCAGAATCTCATAGCTGGCGTCAAGACGAATCTTGAACGAATTGACGAATATTGAAAAACAAATGAAATTACGCGATTATAATGTGGGAATACTATTAGTGGAAGATTTTAGTAGTGATTATACGTATTTAGTATTGATTCTAAGATATTCAGGCTACGACTATCACTTATACTCATTCGGTTATTGAGGAAAATAGTGACGAAGATTGAATAAATTATGTATATTATGATTCCTAGAATTCTCGTTTATACCTACATAATGTCTCTCGCGTTTAAAAACAAATAATTAATTAAGAAAGGACTTAATCTCCTGATAAGAATTATTAAATAGTGTCGTAAGAAACACGACACTATATATTGTTCTGTTGTAATGGCGTAATTTCATTTGTTTTTCAATATTTAACTATGTTCCACCCCTCCGACCATCTTGAAACTTTTGTATATATTAGATAGATAACAGAACATTGTTGTTGAATTTTTTGAAAGTGGTCACTCGAAGGGTTGTTTGCAATTTCCACCCCTAAAAAATTTAATAATTTTTTTCTACCCTTAATAATATGATCACAATTGTGAAAAAAATATATGATATGAAGAACGTAAGTACGAGTATGTTTGTATTTTTTTTATCTGCATATCTTAATTAACAACCGAGAAAAAATGATATAGTTAAGGGTATTTACCCTCATATAATCCTCATACGAAGGGTTAGCGACTTGAAATTATCTTTCAACCTAAAACCAATGTTACACAATATACAATAATACACAATAAAAATTCTATATTTATTGTGGGAAACAGTGATGGAATAAAAATGGACTTCATCCCTTAAATTTTTCTAATCTTTTAGCGTTTCTAAAGATTACATATTACCAAAACGATCAGCGCTAAAATAAAATTTATTAAAGAATTTGTTGTATGATTCCAGAAATAAATAATGAGGGTAATGCAGAGGATTCCAATTAGATCATTTTAGTTAATGTCCAACGAGGGAAAAATTCAAATATTCGAATGTTAGGTACATACATTTTTCATTGCTATTTCGTTTAGTAGATAGTTGGAGTAATTAAAGCAATCAAAATTTTGTATAAATATCACTTATGTCTAGGAATGGTATGACATGAAAGTTTGGTAACAGGAAATCTACGATTTTAGCTTATAAATGTGTCAACATATAAACGCAGCCACAAGAATCTAAAACATTAAAACACGTGAACAATATTATTACAATTTAATTATGTTTATAATAGATGATTTATTGAACGTAGATGTAGTTAATGAGAACGTAGATATAGTGAACAAATACATTTAAACAACGTTCATTTATAGTTAATGAGTTATTTATTTATCTAAAACACAAATTGAAAAAATAGGTATTTTGAATATTGGAATTAAAATTTAATTTAACATACCCTTTTTACGTCAAAAAGCGCCAAGATAAAACTTGTTGCAAATCATGCAACACACTTTAAAGTACATATCAACCAGGTTTCATTTGTTTTTCAATATTTAACTATGTTCCACCCCTCCGACCATCTTGAAACTTTTGTATATATTAGATAGATCCAGGATTGGTCTGTCAGAATTAACAGCTGAATTCAATACAGTATTAGCAATAGTTTTTTGCGAATATCTCGAAAACTGAAAGCGACCCCCCTACATTATAAAACGAAAAAGTTATTCAAAATGTCAAAATCTATAACATGTTTAAATTTCATCAAAATCGGAGTCGAAGGAAAGGGGGGGGGTTTCTAAAGTTCAGCCTGTTCCACCCCTCCGACCATCTTGAAACTTTTGTATATATTAGATAGATAACAGAACATTGTTGTTGAATTTTTTGAAAGTGGTCACTCGAAGGGTTGTTTGCAATTTCCACCCCTAAAAAATTTAATAATTTTTTTCTACCCTTAATAATATGATCACAATTGTGAAAAAAATATATGATATGAAGAACGTAAGTACGAGTATGTTTGTATTTTTTTTATCTGCATATCTTAATTAACAACCGAGAAAAAATGATATAGTTAAGGGTATTTACCCTCATATAATCCTCATACGAAGGGTTAGAGACTTGTAATTTTGGGGGGTTATCTTTCAACCTAAAACCAATGTTTTCCACACAATTTCAATAAAAATCCAGGGGGGCCGATTCACTATTCTTAGTCTGCTAGACCCTTTGCAAAATTACATTTCTCAATCTACCTCCAGAGTCGATTTACGAGCCTCTAAAAAACGGCTAAGTTGTTTCGGGTAAAAGATGGTAGTGCAAGAACTTGGCTGGTGCACTACCGTGCACCTAGATAAAATGGCAAACACCGCCCACCACGATCATACAATTTGGGAATAAAATTAATGATGAAACTAATGTTATGTACGACATAACAAACACTCTAATTGGTAGAAGTATCCACCCCCTTATTTTCGGTCTCGCAAAGGACCGTACGAAAATAAGAATTTGCATGGACATTTGAATTCGCAGACTAGTAATGAATATGCATTGCGCGGTGGACCGTAATGGTAATTATAATACACAAAGAAAGGTAGGAAGTGTGTTCATTAACGGGCACTTAGGTATCGGGGTTATCAAGACAGGTTTAGCCTCGTGTTGTAAAGTTTAATGAATGAATCAATTCCCCTTTTTTCACCGCCACCACGGCGTACTGCGCTGTCTCATATGCATATAAGTGAAAATGATATCGGCGGAATAACCGGTTTCATAGAATTCGTAATAGAATGACGTTTATAAATAGGCATATTCTTTACGAGCAAGTGAGCGATTTAAAAAGCATTCCCATCACTTATTTTCCTTATATCCGCATTCTGCCTAGGGCAAACTGTACAATGGCACCCCAAGTTGAAATCGTAGTAAAAATCTTTTTCTGAAATGTTGAAACGAGCTTAATTTGTTATTATTATAAACTAATACAGATTTTTCTACATGTATACGAAATATTTATAAATCAATAGTATTTACACAATAGTGTTGTATTTCTCATTAGCACATAAAATATTCCATTAAAGTTTTAATTAATAGCAAATTTTATTATTTTGTAACAACCTGCCCCACAAAGGGGCAAAAAGTATTATTATTATTAATAATATAGAATCTTAAAGTATACTAAATTTAACAATCAATTACTCGTTAAAGATGAATATTGTGAAAGATGATTATTATGAACTAATACAGATTTTTCTACATGTATACGAAATATTTATAAATCAATAGTATTTACACAATAGTGTTGTATTTCTCATCAACACATAAAATATTTCATTAAAGTTTTAATTAATAGCAAATTTTATTATTTTGTAACAACCTGTCCCATAAAGGGGCAAAAAGTATTATTATTATAAATAATATAGAATCTTAAAGTATACTAAATTTAACAATCAATTACTCGTTAAAGATGAAAATATCTACACTATTTCTACGTTATTTCATATATTTTTTCAAAATCGGAACTTTTGCCCCGGTTTCACCTAAGGCAGTACTTTCCTTCGAATTTCCAAGGTTCAATTTCAGAAACTTCATAGGTGATGAGAATTGAAGTTTCGAAGTTTCGATATTCAAACCTCAGTAGTAAATTATTAGAGGATTAATATAAACGGAGTTTCCAAACTTTGAACTTCGAAATTTCGCTGCTAACTTATATTTGATAGTTACAGCATACTTACATTTCGAAAAAAACGTCACTGCAGCTAAAAGAATGATTAAATTATAACTTCATACGACTTCGAAACTTCGGACACTTCGAAGGCCTCAAAGCTTCAATACTTTGAAACTTCGTACACTTAAAAGTTCCCTTTGTACTTTTGAAGCTTCGAAAAAGTAACAGTCTTACTTTGGACGGTAAACCATCGACTGGAAAGTAGAGTGATCCATTTCACGTGTATTAAATATATCCGTGCAGAAGACCGGATACTACTCAATACAACGGATACACGTGTATTGAACTATATGTGTTCACGTTTATCAAAATATGCGGATAATACACGTATAACTGTGAACTTGAATATAGGGTACACATGTATTATCCGTGTATTTGGATACACTTGTGCCCATGAATTCAAGTGCACGGATACACGGATTGTACATTGAAATATACAAGAGTTAACACGAGAGGCAAAATTAAAACGTTTTCGGCGCATTGGTTCGATCAGAAATTACTATTTACACAATTTGCAAAATATTTTGCAAATTGTGTAAATAGTAATTTCTGATCGAACCAATGCGCCGAAAACGTTTTAATTTTGCTTCAAGCTTCATACGATCGCTATACTTTAACGGTTAACACGAGAGGTTTCGAAAATTAACAAACATCATAATTTCTGTTAATAAACCTTAATCAATTAACTGTTTATTTTGATGAAGAAAAACCAAAATGTTTAAATTTTCCGGCAAACCGAATCTTACATCGACACACGTGTACCCTTGAACTTCGATACACAGATAATACACGTGTATCGAATATAACGGATACCCGTACATTATCCGTGTATTTGGATACACGTGTGCACATGAATTGAAGTACACGGATACACGGATAGTACATTGAAATATACAAGAGTTAACACGAGAGATTTTATTAATTTCTTGAAAATGATCTAAATTATAGATCGAAACGTCGAAATTTTGATTTTGTGATATTTTGCAAATAGTGTGGAAGTAGTTTTTGATCGAACCAGTGCACTGATACCATTAAAAATTTTGTTTAAAACCTAATTACGATCGATACTAAGATATTATTAACACGAGAGGTTTCGAAAATTAACAAACATCATAATTTCTGTTAATAAACCTTGATCAATTAACTGTATATGTTGATGAGGAAAAACCAAAATGTTTAAATTTTCCGGCAAACCGAATCTTATATCGACACACGTGTACCCTTGAACTTCAATACACAGATAATACACGTGTATTGAATATACCGGATATCCGTACATTATCAGTGTAACTCAATACACGTGTACCCGTGTATTATCTGTGTATTTGGATACACGTGTACACGTTTACTTCAGTACCCGTGTATCCGTGTATAAAGAAGTACACGGATTAAAATACGGATATATATATCAGCACACGTGAACACGTGAATACGCGTATCCTCAATGCATGTCCAAAGTGGTAGTCTCTACTGAAAAGGGAACTGAATCACCGAAAAAGTTGATGCCTATATGTGATTCCGCGAGTTGCATGTCTGGATCGTTGGCAGCTAAGGGTCAATTTCACCCTTCGCAGCGACTCGCGGTCGTTGCCCGAGTTTCTTATGCGAATAACTGTGAAGTCGCAAGCGACGCGCAAGGCCGCGTCTCGACGCAACAGTGGAGCGTTCGTTCTCGGCCGTAAAGAGTGATGGAGCACACCTACCGGATCATTTGCTCTAATGCAGCTCGGACGAGCGAATCCTCTCATTATCCGGATGAGGAACATTTAGCTGAGCACCTATCCAGTGCGGCGCTGGGCGCAGCTACAAATTACAATCATCTCGACAGATTACGGCCAGCCACGTCGGTCTTTCCGCCGTCTGTGTACATCGCAAGCATTAGGCGTTCTCCGCTGACATCGATTAACTTACCGAGTGAGACATTTGGCCACAGATGAGGTACACATCTCGTCCGTGATTTCGCGTAACTTCCGATAACCGGACTACCGGTCTACGTATCGCTCGGATGAGCACACAGGTTTCGGTGGCAAAAAATAGGAAACGCGAACCTACCGCTTCATTAGCACTTTCGGTGCTTCTTTCCGCTGATCAGCGTGGATCTTGTAACACTCAACGAGAAGATGGCACGTCCCCGAAATCGTAGAATGTAGCAGTTGATTTGGTAAAAAAAGATTTGTCTTATATCAGTATTAGGGGTACGGTACCCATGGATTCTAGGGTATTTATCAGTGTAACCAACCTCCACGCTGAAAAACAGTTTGGCAACAGTGATGAATAGACTGCGGATTTTTACGCAAAATAAAAAATGTTTGCATTGATTGCAAGACACAAGAGTGAAATAAACATTTTGTTCTTCTTTTAATTATCTGATTAAGCTGGAATCAATACGCTAATGTCTTTAAGCCTTTTTAATATGTACTCTAATTTAAATTGTGCTTACCCATTTTTGTCATAAATGCATAAGATCCGCAGTCTAGTGATGAACATACATTTGTATCAATCTAACGCTTCAATTTCGCTATCAATACAGGTTTTTTTCTTTTTATCAATATTTTTATTGCTATTAATGGATCCGAGTGGCTTCAAGCCCTTTATGTTTTTGTTGTTACGAATCTACGCTGATAGTTCTCCTGTCTAAGCGCCATCTCGTTTGAGTAGCTGAACTAAAATTGGTTCCAGACTTGCTCCAGACTCTGTATTAACGAAATATGGGGAAGTTGAATGCAATCACGGGAAACCATTTTTTGTCCTCATACGAACATGTTATGAGCTGTGCGAGGGCTCATTGTAAAGAGGAAGGTTCATCATAGCCCGCTCTGCTCATGGTTTAAGTAAAAAAAAACATATTTTATTAGAAAAATACATTAGAAGTGATCTACACGGACAGTGATCGTATACCTACATTATTTTTTTATCACTACGTCTACCGCGCTGACCAAATGTTGAGGTAATTTCAACAATATTGCTAACAATTCCAGCTTCCAATGCATCAGCAGAACGTTCTTTCAATGTACTCAAAAGAATTAAGAACTATTCTTTATACTGTCTTTATCTATATTATTTATTGAAAGTGATGTAACCAATTGTGTTGATTTTAACGAACTAATTAATAAATTTTGAGACAAAAAAGCCTAAAAAGTAAATATTTAAATAAATATTACAATCATGCATGCATTAGATTTGTACTAATCTTTATATATCAATATGTGTAATTGTTTACCAAATATTTTGTATATTTGTTATAATGTATGTCAATATTTGTTAGAACAAAACAACAAAGAATCACTATTGCGTCTGAAAAATATTTTAAATGATACATCGAAACAAGAATTTGCAAAAAATTAACATAAAGAAAACCACGCTCGGTTACATATCTGCCACCATGAGGTTTAAATAGTTTTCACACAACATTCAATATTCGTTATAATGTATTGTCCATTTTTTACACAACATGTAAGTTCCATTAGAAATTTATTCTTTTTCATGGTTTTCTTTATGTTAATTTTTTTGGTAAACTTTTGTTTCAATTTATCATTTAAAATATTTTCCAGACACAATAATGATTCTTTGAAAAAGATCCACATCGGGATCGAAACGTTAGAAACATGTATTAATTGCTTAATCATTCTAAACATGATCGAACCTGGCACCGATAACATTTAAAAATTTTAATTATTTTGTATATTTATGTAAAAGGTTTTCATAGATGAAGGAGATTTTATTTCACTTTTTATTCAATAATAAATATGTAGATGTTCTTACAATGGTTTTATTCTTTCCTACGAGAAAGTTATTTAGTTGAGGTTTAGGGGCCCCGAAATTCTACTTTGCCCAGGGTCTCAACTAGTTATAACGCTGTCATTGTTTAATGCATCTATTGGGATGGAACGAAAGTTCGTAGCGTTTGTAAATTAAAATTAAAAGCTAAAATTCAGATATTAATTCACAGATTTATTCGATAACATATTTTCAGTTCTGTTCCATTAATTTGTGCTATTTTCAAGGTAACTTCTCGTATTGTTGAATAAACATATGAGTAAATATCTTAATTTGGAAACGCTACGAACTTTCTTTCCAACCCAATGCATTAGTTTCTAAATGTTTAGCAATGTCGAAAATGTCGATGTTAATGAAATTTAATAAAAAACATAATTACAGCGAGCATTTAAAAATGAACATTTTATGAATATGATTTTCGATCAAGAAATGACTAATTTTCTTTTGTGCATCCTAACAAACCTATTTAATATTTCTGAAAAATTTGTTGTTTTCAAATGAAGAGCATTCTTTTACCTCAAAAGTGTATACCTCAAATTTAGAATTACAGTTCGTCATTTAGTAAATAACTAATTCTTAATGAACTAAAGGAACTTGTCAAAGTTATTTCTGTGAGAAGATAATGCTTGAAACATCACTACGCTGCGGATGGTAACTAAAATGTCCTTTTACACAATGAAGAAAATTGAGATCAAGTAGTCTGTTACTTCCAACAATGACAGACCTCACAGAACTTGAATATGCTAATCTTCCATTAGATTAGTGGTTTGGTAAGACTTTTATGATGCACAAGTATGCACTTGTATTTATGAAAATATGCGGAGTTTAATGATTATTAGAGATTTTACTCAAATAATTCGTTTTTATTTATTAAAAGTAACCGACCGTGGTGTATCAGCAACGATCAACACGCAGCAAATAGAAGCATCTCGTAACTACCAACAGGAATGACAGAAAAAGCGATACCTGCATTAAGAGCAACTAGATGATAGTTCATTTTCGGAAAATAAATGATTTTCATATCCCGCGGTGTTAAATACCTGCTATAATAATACGTACCGTCGCCGGAAGATTAATGGCCCTTAATAAAACTTATAATGGGCAGTGCCGACGCTCCCTGTCCCGTAATCACCGATATAAAAAAGGTATTTTCACTACGTAATTAAAGAACTGTGATTTTCTTAACACCAATCGCGCAATAATCATCGACGATCATGTGCTGCAATTTATTCCATATCCCTACACGACTTGTACGCGATCGACATGAAATGCGACAGGGAACTGCACCTATGGAACATTAAAACTTCGGGATTCTAGACATTAAGTCATTCTCATCTCCGTCAGCACCATGTCTTTTTTTATGTTTAAATTACAAACATTTCTCGAGCAACATTTTTTATCTTTTCCACGGCGTAGTTGTTTTCCCCGTTCGCATCCTTTAGAGTATACAGTATACAGTGAGTGTACGAAGTATTCGCACACTTTTTAAAATAGAAGAACTTTTTTATAATTGTACCGAACAACTTGATTTTTATAATTAACTAGCAGCACCCGACACGGTTTCGCCCGTGCTACATGGGAGAAGAATTTAGATTTTTGATCTTAAGTATATTAATATATATGTAGGATTTAAATTATGTGTAAAGTAACACGTCCGTAAAATATTAACATATGATAACCCTGGGGAATATTATTAATTCATTAATAACAATTTATTGTTGAAATAATAGTTGAAATAATGAATGTAGACTTGAAAGTTGCAAAGCTCGTTCGTAGGCGTGGGGGAGGGGGGTTTTTCGCAGTATGTAATATGGCACGTGCATGCTTTTCCCAGGAAGACTTGACCTTGAACGTGTCCGAACGTGTTTCGCAGTATAAAATACCTCGTGCTCAAATACCTATGTATATCAATTTTCATAGCGATAGGTTCAACGGTATAAAAGTTGATATATTGCAGCGCCATCTACAGCGGCGAGTTAAAAAAAATGTATTGTAATATATATATAGATTAGAAGCATTAGTTAAGGAAATGATATGAAGAAAAGATTTCCAAGAATTATAATTTACAAAGTACATGCAAAAATGGAAAATGCTATTTTTTAAACGTTTTTATTTGAGCCCTTAAAGAACATTTAAAATATATGTTTTGTTTGTTTTATGGTTCAATTGAAATATCTCCCGAAGTACTAACATTTCGACATACACAGGTTAGTACTTTTTCATAACGAATGTCCAGCTGCATCAATTGATGTATTAAAAAATACCTCATTCTATTTAATAAAACGAAATTGACCTTTATACGACTAAAAACCTAATAACATTCAAGTCTTCGCTGAAACATTTTTTGCTACGAGTAACAATAGCTAGAAAATCAAGATGTTGGAATCGGGTGAGACACCCTGTATAATAATCTCAAAATAAATTATTAGATTTGTATAAGTAGGGGGATTGGTTTGTTAGTTCACGATTGAAATTGCTGAAATATCTAATAAAAAATACTTAGAGTTAGTAGATAATGTTTTCAAAAGTTTATTAAAAGGTTCATTCTAAAGATGAAAATGTTACAAATAATATAAATGATAAATTTTCTAACTTGCACTCTTGAATTCCGACAGACTGTACATGTACTATGCATGCAATTATAATCTACAATAACTGTATACAGAATGTAATAATAATTTTCCAAAAAAAAAAATGAAGGATCAAATAAGAAGTGAAACTAAGCAAACAGAATTGTAAATTCCTGAAAGCTGTAATTTATTTCGAACAAATTCAAAATATCATCGAAATTGGAAGTATTTATAAGCTAATAAGCTTTAAGCAAAATTCAAATGTTATCGGCGCATTGGTTCAATTAATTTAATACTTTATACACTACTTGCAAATTATCACAATTTTTTATCCCGACGTTTCGATCCCAATTCAGATCATATTCAAGGAATTAACATCAAAAATGTTTCATTACAGACACAATGTTTTTGATGTTAATCCCTTGAAAATGATCTGAATTAAAATAGAAACGTCGGGATAAAAAATCGTGATAATTTGTAAATAGTGTATAAAGTATTAAATTGATCGAACCAATGCGCCGATAACATTTGAATTTTGACTAAAGTATACGTTTTGAATCTCTCTTCATTAATATCTTGTCGGGCGTAAGAAGGGATTCAGGAAACATAATATTAAATTTCTCGCCATCCTACGTTTCCTGCGCGTACGCCACTTGGTTTAATGAGTTTCTGATGCGGCATGCATATATCACTGTCACCAAAACGATTAATACTTCCACTCGGTTGTGTGTAAACAGTATACGTACACACGAGTGACTGTTAACAATATATAATAAGGATGGAGTACTAAGTACAGCTTTTAAGAATCTTGTTTCCTGAATGTGGACAATAAGGTCCTTCCGAATTTGTACTAAAAAAATAGTAACAGATGTATTTTACAACTTTTATATGTTTATTATTTTTTTTATTTTTATATATTTAAATATTATTAATATATAATAATATATTTATATATTATTAATATATAATAATATATTAATATATAATAATATATTTATATATTATTGAATATAGATTATATTCAAAATTTTTAAAAATACGCGTTTTAGATCTGTGTTAAGTATATGCACTATGAAAGTTTCGTTGCAATCGATCGATCCAGGAAAAAACGACAGCTATCGAAAGATGTAAGAATCCTTCGATTTATTGTAGTTCGTGGTCGAAAATCGTGAAAATCTGCAATTTTTACCATCTTTACCACAACAAGTATGTATATGAAATTTGTAATTTTTTTTTTGATAATTGTTGTCATATCAAAAATAATTTTTCTTTTTTGTTTTCTCTTCATATTTTTCAGACGCAAAAGTGTCTCTTTGAAAAAGATCCAGATCGGGATCGAAACGTTAGAAACATGTTTAAATAATTGCACATTTGTTGTTTTCTAAAAATGATCGAACCTAGCGCCGATATCATTCAATTTATTCTATAATTGCTCTAGTTTCCCAAAAAAGTTGAAATCGTCTTATTCAGTACGTCCGAATAATTTATTTATTTTCCTTTGATGTATAAATTTCTTGCATTTCCACCCTGTGTATAGAAATAATCCATCTACGTTTCAGCGGATGGAACGAAAGAGCGTATTTCTTCGAATACGTTGCCGAGGAAATATTGGTTCCGGTGAGGAGTACCAGGTCGTGACTTTCGAGATGTTGACCAGGAGATCGTCGGAAGGATCGGCACGAGCTCTTCTCGGAATTCATGATTTCGTTTCCACGGGTCAACAGGTGATGCTTATAATTGCTTATTAAAACGGAACATCGAGCGACTAACGAGGCCTATACCCAGGAAATATGAGTGCGTGATAACAAGGATTTGTAACGTAATGAAGGGCGTCTTCGTTAGCCGCAGCAACTTCTAAATAATATCATCAGCCTCGACTCGGAGCGATATATTTCTTACATCCGCCCGATTTATATCGAATAATACGATTCTCTATATCGCCGAGACATTTTATAAATACTTGCTAATTAATGCGATTATTTTACCCGCGTATATCCACGCTCTAATTGACAAGATAAGAATAACATCTCACTGAAAGACTTCAAAGTTGATTGATTAGCTTGTACTGGGTGTAAAGAAATGTTTGGTCCTGGCTGCCATAGGCGTATTCTACATCTTCGGATCGGTAAAGAAGAAATGTTGCCGCAAAATTGTCCTTGACCTTGAATTTCAAGGGCAAAGTTTTATGTTATTGCATTGTATTCTACGCATCATGGGGACAAAAAGTGTCAAAGGAATCATGAGTCAAAACTCAACTCGTCCATCGTTCCCTTAACACTTTTTGTCCCCATGATGCGTAGAATACAATGCAATAACACAAAACTTTGCCCTTGAAATTCAAGGTCAAAGACAATTTTGCGGCAACTTTTTTTCACAGAAATTCACCGATCCGAAGGTGTAGAATACGCCTATGGCAGCCAGACCAAATATTTCTTTACACCCTGTACATTACAGTTTTGATTGTTGTCTCTATCGTGTGTCCCAAAAATGTAGTACTTCCTTGAAAGTTATGATTTCTGGGATCGTTTGAAATAACTTTTTCCTTTCTTTTTTTTATTTATTATGCTATGAAACCCCACATGGGATTATTAGCAGCATTTACATATCTGTAGACGCACAGAAATTATGTTCTACACATTTAAAAAATTTTGAAACATAAACATGGTTTTTTGTTGCTTTTCACATACCTAATGCGATGCTCGTAATTGTCCCATTCTACATAATACGTATAGGGTGTCTCAAAAATGTTGTTATTCCTTGAATAAAAGTATATATATATGAATTATTTGAAAGGGGTGATTCCTGAGACCATTTCAAGTAACTATTTCCTTTGCGAAAATGTTCTTCGAGGTTTAATTACGGAGTCATTAACGAAAAACGTGGACCAATTAGAGCGCGGCTACAAATTCCGACTCGGCCAATAGCAACGTCTGACTCAGCGCGAACTATAAGTCGCGTTCTGATTGGCCAGTGTTTTTCGGTAATAATTTCTTAACTAAGGCTCGAAGAACATTTTTGCAAAGGAAAAAATTATTTCAAATGACGTAATGATCACCCCTTTCAAGGGAGTACAACATTTTTGGGACTCCCTGTATATTTACGAAATATAGATTTTATTTCTTAAGAATTTTATTCGAGAACATACATTGTCGACAAATTAGGATGATAATTGCGAAGACTAACCGTTTAACATACAAAAAAATGTGAAATTCGAGGTGATCAAAAGTACTATTTCTTTTTTTGTTTATTATATGTCTAAACCTATCACTAGTTTTTAGTCTTCTAGCGAATTGCATTTTCCAGTTAACCCTTTGCACTCCTTTGTCGAGTGTGACTCGACATCAGAGAAAGAAAAATGTAAATAAAACGGGTTTTTATGTATGGTTCTTCCTTTATTTATTTAATTCCTTATTTTTTTGTATAAAAGCAAATATAAGTTCCATAAATACAAATTACAACAAAGTTTGAGAGCTATATTTAATGTAATTAGTAAACAAAATTGTTTAAAATAAGTAGCAGTCAAGGAACTGTTCTTTGAAGCCAAATAAAACACTTAAAATAGGCGTTGTTGGAAATATAATTGAAAAATAATTCGGAGTGCAAAGGGTTATGTTTGCAACCACCTGTACTTCAAGAAGATATACAGTGGGTAAAAAAAATATTGGCACACTCTTAAAAAGGCGATAACTTTTTAAATATCGATTCAAAATTATTATTATTATTATTATTATTATACAATTTGAATTTTTTTTGGAAGCCAGAGCAATTAGTTTGCCACAGGATGCGAAAAAAATTTTGTCAAAAATTCGTCGGAATCGTAGCAGAAATACTAAAAGTTGCATTTTACAACGTTTTTATGTGGGCCAATATTAAAAATTTTAAAAATGCGTTTTGTAGACCTGTGTCAGTTATATGCACTGGTAAAGTTTAAAGGCATTGAAAGATGTAAGAATCTGCAGTTGTAGGTCGAAAATCGTGAAAATCTGCAATTTTTAACATATTTAACCCTTTTTAAAATGAAACTTGCAAATAACACAATTTGTCCATGTGGTTGTTTGATAGAGGATCATAATCATATATTATGGCAGTGCCCGATCTATGATAACAATAAAGAGGCGCTGATTCACAAACTATGCAGCAAAGCTCCACCTTATACAATAGATGCTTTTTTGTGTGGATCTGCTCTTTGTCCTCCATTTCTTATTCACAGTTTTCTCAAATCTCAGTGTTTGTATCTATAGTGTTGTACTAGAATTGTTAATTATGTTACTTATCCTAGTTTATAAGTTGTCATTGTAATGTTGCATGTACAGATACGTATATGCTGCTAATAATCCCATGTGGGTTTTCATAGCATAATAATAAAAAAAAAACGTTTATAGCCCATTGCAACGTTGACCGATTTTGACGAAATTTTCAAAATATGTTTAATTGACACAGGTCTACAAAACGCAATTTAAAATTTTCAATATTGGCCCACATAAAAAAGTAGTAAAATGCAACTTTTAGTATTTCTGCTACAATTCCGATGAATTGCAATTTCTGACAAAATTTTTTTCGCATCCTGTGGCAAACTAATTGCTCTAGCTTCCCAAAAAAATTCAAATCGTATAATACGATAATTAAAAAGTTATCGCCTTTTTAAGAGTGTGCCAATACTTTTTTTACCCATTGTATTTACACTGCCACAACGACAGTAATAAACAATAAAATTTGGTCGCAGTGCTTACAAGTTGCGAACCCAAGTGATAAACAATTTTACGAGCCAGTCTTCATTGTGAACTGTAGCAGCTTGAAAGAGTGTATAATTTATGTGTAAATTAGCGTGGTCCCGCGAAACAAACATAATTTATAACGCAACAGTTGCATTTTTGAGGTGCAGATTTATGTATCCAGCCTCCATCGAAGAGTGCACCGTAACCTGTTGCATGGTGCATCCGAAACATACATTCGTATACGCTCTACGAATGCAACGTGTTTTTCGTGTTCATACGCACAGCATTACCACTATTGCATCCTTGTTGTTAATAAATTTAGAGATTCGTGGTAGCAAATATCAGTGGGATTACGTGCCCCGAGAGATTTATTGTGGATGAAGATAATGATTGAAAGGTTCTTACGATGTAAGACACTTCTCGTGGGTATTTTCTCACTAATAATTTCCAGTAATTGATCAAAGTTCTCAGCTTTCACGTACGTTTCTTACGCTAACCTAACCAAGCGAGATATGACACTAATCTTTTATCATTCTCATCGAGTTTCACTAGGCGTTTGCAGTACCAAGCAATTCTTTTCTTAGGTATGTGTAAAGTGCATCCATGAGGTATTTAAGTACTAACTATCAGATTCTCTAAAAATTGCCTGTACATATTTATGTCCATGTTGTGCATGTGTCACGTGACTAATCCGGTACTGACAGAGAGAGAGAGAGAGAGAGAGAGAGAGAGAGAGAGGGGGTAACTTTTTCCCCTCAATTCGTGCTCCCTCTCCTTATCTGACGACCCTGTTGGGTCACATTATATCGACGCGTTTCTTATGTTATATTTAATATATGTATTAAAATCAAAATGGGTGGAGCAAAATTAACTGTCTAATTAAGTGAACGCACAAACATTATAACGGTCGAAATTATGTATTGTTTATGCACACGTATGTTAAGTATTTACACAAAATAATTTTACTTTGAACCATGCATTGAATCCATTATTTACACATATACAAATATGCATATGATTGTTTAGTTTCAATACCTAATACCAGTGAATTTACAAAATAGATACATGAGAAAATTGCTTAACATCGCGATTAAAGATACACGTGATCTACTTCAACCGTATCAGTGCGCAAATAGTATTAGTATTATTTGTTAAATGAAACAGTATAAAAAAGAGATAACTTTAATTACGAGGGTCACTAAACTAATTACACCAAATTATAAAAACTCGCCCCACTAGTAAGTAATAACTAAAATTTGGAACACATCCGATTATATAATCATTTCGACTTGTAAAATGTATTAATTACTGGAATAAATAATCACTTACAACGACAGTATTACATTTATAATTACCATTCAAAAGCAGAGTCAAATGTACAAATACTGTCGTTTCAATTATTGCAAATTAACTACGGATTTCATTCATTTATGAATAGTAATGCATTGTTTTCTATTATTTTAATATACAAATTTTATGAATTTTGATGACCTTTTTATTTTAGGTATAAGGTATAATCACTTGTAGAGATTCGTAATTGAATCACGAGCAATATTATGTAATTACAGTGTGATACACTTATAATGATCGCATGTGATGGTAGCTGTGTTATTTATTAACGAAGACATAAACGTTGTCATTGATTTATCACGATAGTGACCTTAATACTGTACCGGTACGACGTTACAGCTTATACTTTATACGCTAGAGAACTCACACAGTTAATAACAGATCCGTAGCATTTCACCGTCTATGATTTGCGATATTTATAGTTATATATTTTTATATCGACGAAACGTATTCTAGTTCATTGGTCATTTATTTAACTCATAAGAAATGTACTTATATGTATAATATGGATCGTAATTACTGGATTGTAATTAACTCTCAATTATTCTAGTGTATTCTTGTATATTCTAGTATATTCTGGTGAATTTTAATACATTCTAGTATATTGTGGTATATTCTACATTATTGTAGTATATTCTTCTTTATTCTAGTATATTCTCTTACATATTCTAGTATATCCCTGTATATTCTAGTATGTTCTGGTGAATTCTAGTACATTCTAATATATTGTCGTATATTCTACTTTATTCTAGTATATTCTTCTTTATTCTAGTGTATTCTCTTGTATATTCTAATATATCCCTCTACATTCTAGTATATTCTGGTGAATTCTAGTACATTCTAGTATATTGTGGTATATTTTACTTTATTCTAATATATTCTTCTTTATTCTAGTATTATTCTCTTGCATATTCTAATATATCCCTCTATATTCTAGTATATTCTGGTGAATTCTTGTACATTATGGTATATTGTGGTATATTCTACTTTATTCTAGTATATTCTTCTTTATTCTAGTATATTCTCTTGCATATTCTAGTATATTTTGGTGAATTCTAGCACATTCTCGTATATTCTGGTATATTCTCTTGCACATTCTTGTATATCTCTCTATGTTCTAGTATATTCTGGTGAATTCTAGTACATTCTAGTATATTGTGGTATATTCTACTTTATTCTTCTTTATTCTAGTATATCCCTCTATATTCTAGTATATTCTCTTGCATATTCTAGTATATCCCACTATATTCTAGTATATTTTGGTGAATTCTAGTACATTCTAGTATATCCCTCTATATTCTAGTATATTTTGGTGAATTCTAGCACATTCTCGTATATTCTGGTATATTCTCTTGCACATTCTTGTATATCTCTCTATGTTCTAGTATATTCTGGTGAATTCTAGTACATTCTAGTATATTGTGGTATATTCTACTTTATTCTTCTTTATTCTAGTATATCCCTCTATATTCTAGTATATTCTCTTGCATATTCTAGTATATCCCTCTATATTCTAGTATATTTTGGTGAATTCTAGTACATTCTAGTATATCCCTCTATATTCTAGTATGTTTTGGTGAATTCTAGCACATTCTCGTATATTCTGGTATATTCTCTTGCACATTCTTGTATATCTCTCTATGTTCTAGTATATTCTGGTGAATTCTAGTACATTCTAGTATGGTGTGGTATATTCTCTTGTACATTCTTGTATATCTCTCTATGTTCTAGTATATTCTGGTGAATTCTAGTACATTCTAGTATATTGTGGTATATTCTGCCTTATTCTAGTATATTCGACTATCTTCTAGTGTATTCAAGTATATTTTAAATTCTAGTAATTAAGGAACATTGTTCAGTTCACGGTTTTCCGCGATACTTGCGTCAATTACTTTTCAACTATAATACTTTAATGTTAGAGGCACGACGGAACGTAAATTGCAGCAGATTTACTGCAGAATGTCCCGAGATAATCTTTGTAGATCGTATTTCAGCCGATACTTTCTAATACTCTGAAATGAAAACGCATTAAATTCTAAAGGTTATTCGTTTCCACTTAACTGTGGCTCGTATGCAGCCAGGATTGTGCAAAAAAACTGTTATGTACATAAATGCCAGTTGTTACATCTTTCTGTTGGCGATATAGAGGAGTCGAAACATGGCGCGATTGTCATGAAAGCCTACCAAAAAATATTCCAATAACAAATGCATCAACTTGTAATTCAGGAACGTCCCATTTCCGGATGTTGAAAGAATCTTGAGACACTGTATATGTATAATTGGCAACGCTTAGGACCGTTCACAGCTCTACCTAATGATAACGGTTATACGTATAGCGATCGTAATAAGCTTTAAGCAAAATTTTAAATGTTATCGGCGCATTGGTTCGATCAATTAAATACTTTAAAACACTGTTTGGAAAATATCACAACATTTTATCTCGACGTTTTCGATCTCAATTCAGATCATTTTCAAGAGATTAACAAAAATAACATTGTATCTGTAATGAAACAAAAGAAAATTATTTCAATTTATATAAGAAACCCCAAAAAGGATGAACCATATTATAATAAGAAAAATGTTACTCACTTGCGTAGTGTCACAAAACAAACTTTAAATTAGAAAAATTAATATATGCATGACCCACATGTTGTTTTAAAGTATTTAATTGATCGAACCAATGCGCCGATAACATTTAAAATTCTACTTAATGATCTTTGAAAATTTACTTTTGATGATACAGTAATTTCTCAATCGTAGTCCCAACACCCGTGTTATGAACGGACTACGATCAAGTAGGGTGGCTATTTTTTGATTTATGACTGCGTCTACCCTACCGCGCTGAGACTTCAAACGACAAGCCGAACGTAGAGAAGGACAGAATGAAATAGGATCGCGTGGCCGAAGCGTGTCCCCGTCGCCGGCACAGTTTAAAGGCCCGTGCGTCATCACAATAAAACACCAAGACCTTAGCTTCTTTATTTTCGTTGATATCATTATGGAACTTTCACCAACATATTCGTGGCATTTCTCTGATTAAAATCATACCAAACACGATATAATTTGGCCAATATTTAGTGGTTTAATCGACGATGAAAGTTTCGAACCGAGGACTACGATTGAGAAATTACTGTATCTCGTGTAGACGCACTGGTCTTTCCGACATCCTCAACAAAACAGCTATTCATTTAGTTTAATTACCACAAATTGAATACTTAAATGACAATTTGGACGTTCCGGTCAAAAATGACTCGTTCACATCACTCGGAGTGTTAAAGCATGCAGGTCTGCAGTTTTCTCGTAGAAAATCGACAGGATTGCATAAAAGAAAGTGCAAAATGTTTGGTTGCAGAAGGAAAAGAATAGCCAAAACTGCAGAACAGAAATTATCGCGTACGTTTAATTAGGCCGACCAATCATTAAACCAGTCCATAATTAAACATCATCATTAAACCAATCATTCGTGTAAACCTACAAGATTTACGACCTTGAAAGAATCCAGAAGAGGAAATGTTCTCTCTGCCCAATTATTCTGTGCTACTTCTGAGCCGATCCCACAAACACGCTGTTTATTTCCCTCGATTTCCGACTTTACGCGGCCCTCCTGCTGCGTTTAAACTTTTAATCTACGCCGATGGTAATCACGTTTCGTTCCGCAGAATGCGCTCGCAGTTGCTTCAATCGGCGACTGGAGCATACGCAACATGTACTCGTGAATATCAATCAATACGGTATCTAATATTGGTTCTGCTACTGATTGGTTCTCACACAAAGTCATTTGCTTGTTGATAAACTACGGATTTTGTATATCGAAGTAGTCATTACGCGCAGCTAGCTTTTTTATTGCTTTAAACGTCTTGATGACTCGGGATTATTACAGACCGTTTTTCGCAAAGAGACGTCTCGTGTACATCACCGGTCATAATCTCTGTCTGTTAAAGGACTCCATTTCACGGATACTCTAATTCACCTGCAATTAACCCGCTCGAGTTTCAATTCGTGTATTCGTCACAATAATTGTTGTATTTATTCTATTAGATGATTGCAGATTTTCATAGATGTTGCAAACTGTGCTGCACGTCGCGACGGAGTGTAAACAAGAAAATTATACGTACAGTCACCATTCTTTTAGAATTGTAGAAAAGCATGGTGACTACATTATTCATCAATAAAGGTGTATTTTTTAAAATTTAATCATTGCGTTTTATTTTAAAATCGGGCATGAACTTGTGCAATGGTATGATATAATCCAATCTGCATGTGCATCTAGAAAACGATCGATAAGAATATTTACAGTAATCGACTGTAATATTTCTAAATAAATAGAAATCAAGTAAGAAATAATTAAATTGATTTTTTATCCAATGCGTTAACTAGCAAAATATAAACAGAACTTTCTATGATATTGCAGTGTATTACTGAAAATGAAACGAAAAATAATTAGACGTTATTTAAAAGCAATTTCTTTTTCTTGAAGGAGATTTAATGAACAGAGTGAATATTTTATTTTTTATCAAAAGAGAAATTTATTAGTACACGAATTAGTTGAAATTGATCTGAAATGTTATACTTATAAAATTACGTGAAAACGAAAATAGTCAACAATCATTCGCATAAATAATAATGAATTATTTGATTAAATGTAGATAATAAGTCGTTACGAATAATGAATGATTATCGAAATGATACGAAAAATAATTAGACGTTATTTAAAAGCAATTTCTTTTCCTAGTAGGGGATTTAATGAACAGAGTGAATATTTTATTTTTTATCAAAAGAGGAATTTGTTAGTACACGAATTAATTGAAATAGATCTGAAATGTTATACTTATAAAATTATGTGCAAACGAAAGTAGTCAACAATCATTCGTGTAAGTAATAATGAATTATTTGATCAAATGATGATAATAATTCGTTACGAATAATGAATGATCATCGAAATGAAATGAAAAATAATTAGACGTTATTTAAAAGCAATTTCTTTTCCTTGTAGGAGATTTAATGAACAGAGTGAATATTTTATTTTTTATCAAAAGAGGAATTTATTAGTACACGAATTAGTTGAAATTGATCTGAAACGTTATACTTATAAAATTACTTGAAAACGAAAATAGTCAACAATCATTCGCATAAATAATAATGAATTATTTGATTAAATGCAGCTAATAATTCGTTACGAATAATGAATGATTATCCATTCGAATATTCAATTCGACTACAGAAAATTCATTCGAATAATTATTTTAGATAAATATTTATTCGGAATAAATTCGAATAATGCCCAACTCCGGATGAGAATAGAAATTAGTATGTTTCTGAAAGGTTCAACTTGATTTAAATCTTTGATTTCTTTGCTGTCAAATATTATAGTACTTTTTACCGTTCCTAAAACAGGAATTAACGTTTCTGAAACGTTCGACTGTATTTAATCCTTAGCACTCTAATGGTGCCTCAGAGTCACCATTAAAAATTGCTGTACAATTATTAAAAATATTGTATACATTATTAAATACATGGGTATCTAATCAATCACTAAACAGTTAGGTATTGTACGAGGTATTATATCAATATCATATCCATACAATTTTTAAAATCATAGGTAATGGAAAAATTCCAGTTAGGAAAACATGTTTAATTTTTTATTTAAAGTAGCTCAGAGTGCAAAGGGTTAAATTTTGCATTTCTGTGCTGCCAAACATAATCGTTTCTAGCCGAGCGTGACCCTTTATAGACCATTCGCTGCGAATAAAAATTAATATGGTTTCGGAACGTCCAACTGCATTTAAATGTTCAATTCCGGCGTATATTATTCGCTGGCGGTAGCCGCGATGCATAAATATCCGGCAGCGCACCAATAACGAGCGCGTAAACGTTATGAAATGAAGGGAAATTTTCGAAACGTCCAGTATAAATTCGCCCCGTTTATCGAACAGGATAACGTAATAAATAGTTTAACGAGGCGTTCGTTCGGCCGATCGATTTTTTGAAACGATGCGAGGGTCTCGTTTAGATTTCACGCATATACGTGCGTCAACGTTTCCTCGTATCGCCGTCGTTGCCTGAAAACGCGCGGAATACATAAAACTGGTTAATTAACGACGTGCGCGTTTCCAGGTATTCCGCCGGTCTTCCAGAACGAGGAACAGGATGCGTTTATATGCGAGCCGAGTGGAATCCGCGCGTGAAGGACCGCATCGGAGCGGCGTCTGTCTGTGCAGCGCCTCCGGCGAAAGTCGCTAATCTCGCCGCGGCGAACCCGGGGAAACGACCACGTAACTTTCCCCGATCGGGCCTGTTGCAATTTCGATCTACATACTAACACGTGTACAGCCGAGGCCGAGGATCTTTGGCGCGGCGCGGCGGCTATCGACGGAACATCGTGATTCCTTATGGTCACGAACCATTTTCTGATCACCCCGACATGACACGGTGCTCCGTGCACACCTCCAACGCCTTTGTCGGTGCATACACAATAACCCACCGACGCGACGCCCAACCGGAATCTCGTGGATTCGAAAAGGGTGCAATCTTCGAGGCGATTAGCCTTTGGACGGCGCACAGTGGGGTATTTGGCCAGTTTAGCGCGCCAAAAGTCAACATTTTTAGTTTGTTCAAAATGACTGAAACTTTCTTCTCATGTACCTAAATATATATGCGAGTAATATACAATAATATTTTTCTATAAACAGTACTATTTAGTAACATATAGACACTTGAAAGTGACATATTCTCGTGACCAAGAGAAGCGTTGAAAAACATGTGTTAAAGAAATGATTTTTTCATAAGTTTAGTGTATGGAATCGGGATAAAAACATACCTAGGATGTAAAGGAAGGTATATAAAGTAATTTTATAGCTTTTTGTTGTAAACGCTTCGGTGGTTTTGATAGAATAAACAATGGAAAATGGTACAATTTTTTTTACAAAAATTAAAATGTATTATGTAATAACTTTTTTCTCCGCAAAACACCCCTCTAATTTTTTTTGACGTTATTCAGTAGACATTGCTTTATAGAATTCTGAAGAGTTTAGGTGCATCATAGTGCCACAACATGGAGAAATTTAACTTTCTGTGCGATACATATCAGTATGGCATGAATCGACCGTCTAGCATATGACTGATAATGATGAAATAATTGACCTGTAGGATGTAGATACTTGGAGGTAAATGAAGGAGAATGAATGTTACTATTGCTAGAATATTTAGTTTATATTATTGGAAAAATGTAATTTCGGTTAAACAATCGAGTGTCAGTCTTTCTTTGAATATTGTGGAGAGCATGAGCAAGCATCCTTGCTAGTAAATTAATCAAGGGTAAGATTTATGTATCAGTGCCTTATTTTATATTCTTTTCTTATTGTCCTTCGTTCTGCGCGGGTTTGGTCAGTGCCGGTTCACGCAGTCCTAATCCTCGCTATTGGCTTTTCCAGGTTCTCGCTTGGGTCTGTGTTCAAGCCTACGGCTTACGTATATTGTAAAGTTGTTGTAATATTGTATATTGTATAGTTGTGTTTCGTTTTCAATAAATTATGATTTTGATATTTAGACTTTATGTTTAAATTTTTATCACGGCTACGCGTGAAATTTGTTTGTAATAGCAATTTCTCTAAATCTGACAAAAAAATGTTTCAGATAAAAGTTCAACAGTATTAATAAACGTATAAATTGCAATACAAACAACATTTTAAAAAATTTGTTTAAAAGAAAAAAACAAGATCACTTCGATTTTTTAAACATTAAACTGTATTTTTGATTCGATAATGTTGTAGCTGGTATTAAGACGAATTCAACGATATATAATATTATGACCTTCACATTATTAATAATGCCATAATAGTTTTGGCGCGCTAAACTGGCCAAATACCCCACTGTGGCGGCGCACAGTGGTCCAAATCGAGAAATTTAGTGACATTTGGTCCAAAAACGAACTTTCTCGTATCGATATCTAATTAATGAACATTACTTCTCAAATGTCCATAGACCTCGGAAATGTATAAATTAGTACAATTTAATAAATATTATAGTTGTTATAAATGTTGAAAGTTGGAGATTTTAAGAAGAGTATTTTTCACGAGAAAAATTGCTTCTCTTTGATGCGATACCATGACGTTCCTATTTAATATTTTCTTGCGCTTTTTTTTCAAATTGAAGAGCAAACTTTCGTGATAAGAAATCGTATCTTACATTATTAATTAGTCTGCATAAAGTATTAGAAATTAATGCTGGACTAAATGGAGATAATTTAAAACGTTTTTTATATTCGATAAGGAATATTCTTCAAAGTCCCGGGATGTCCCAGGCTCTAACAAATTGGACTATTTTCAGTACACCTTCCTCTATACGATACCAAGTGAGACCTGTCAGAGCATTTTTTCGGCATTGAAAGTTACTGTTGATTTCTATTTCGTTTTAATCATTTTATGTTTTGTGTTAATAGTTCGTAGTGTTTTAATTTATTTTATTAACTATAATTAAGTTGTATTCGTGTTTTTATTGTGCGTGTAATTTTAATTCTTTATCGTAAGTACAAATGACTAAAAAATTTCTTACGTATGTTGTTTTTCAAATCTGACATTTTCTTCTTTGTTGTTTACATATTATTTATTTTGTTAAAATGCCTTTTCGCAAAAATAAAGATTTGTACATGGCATTGGAAGATTCAAAGAGAGATATAGGTGATTATTTATTTTTACATGCAAAAATATCCGAAGTAATCCACACTTCTTCTAAAAACTTGGAAGTTCTAAAAATGCATGTGAAAAAATTTTGTTTTAAATTAAAACAAAGATGGATTAAATGCCAGTATAAAGAAAGTAGATTTCTGAATGTTTATGATGAATGGTTAAAACAAGATTTTATATATCCCCAATCGATGCTAGAGGATATACCGTCCACAAGCACTGCATCAAAAGGAGAATCCTCTGTATCTATTTATAAAAAAAAAAATCATTAAAATTGTTAAATTGTTATAAAACATATCTTTTGACACAGTTATGAGACGTTTTTACCTTCTTGGTACTTTTTGTATGCGTTTATTAAAAAGATTCCTCCATTTTACCCATTCCATAACACATTACATGTGTGAAACATAAATATAAAATACACACTTAGAACGAAAAAATGGTTTGGAAGATTGTATTTAAACAATTTTTTTTTAGTGAAAAATATCGATGAAAATTAATTAAAAATTATTGTTTAACAAATGAAAAATATATTAATTTATCTGTAGTTCAAATTGACTATTTTTTAAATGAATTTTAGTGCAAATTTCATCCCGATATCTCTTATAGTTCAAAAGTTATAACAAAATGTCATTAAATTTCCCGATTTGGACCACTGTGCGGCGCACAAACCAAACTGTCCAACAAATCTGCTTGAAAATTTGTGGAAAGCATGCCGCAGATTCAACGGTTATGTGGCAACAATTAAAAACAAATTGTATTAATTATTTTTAAAAGTGCCTTTTTTTACGTAACTGCTATTTTTTTATTTTTTCACGTTATTTAGTACCCAATGTTTCTAATTCATCACAAAAAATTAGGTAATTTGGTAAAAGTTTAAAAAAGTTATTGTTTTGAAGGGATTACGTGTATACATGCGTCTGACTATAATAAGAAACAAAATAGTTTCAGTGCCAAGTCTGCAGGAGTTTGCAGCTGAACCTGGTTGATATGTACTTTAAAGTGTGTTGCATGATTTGCAATAAGTATTATCTTGGCGCTTTTTGACGTAAAAAGGGTATGTTAAATTAAATTTTAATTCCAATATTCAAAATACCTATTTTTTCAATTTGTGTTTTAGATAAATAAATAACTCATTAACTTTAAATAAACGTTGTTTAAATGTATTTGTTTACTATATCTACGTTCTCATTAACTACATCTACGTTCAATAAATCATCTATTATAAACATAATTAAATTGTAATAATATTGTTCACGTGTTTTAATGTTTTAGATTCTTGTGGCTGCGTTTATATGTTGACACATTTATAAGCCAAAATCGTAGATTTCCTGTTACCAAACTTTCATGTCATACCATTCCTAGAAATAAGTGATATTTATACAAAATTTTGATTGATTTAATTACTCCAACTATCTAGTAAACGAAATAGCAATGAAAAATGTATGTACCTAACATTCGAATATTTAAATTTTTCCCTCGTTGGACATTAACTAAAATGATCTAATTGGAATCCTCTGCATTACTCTCATTATTCATTTCTGGAAGCATACAACAAATTCTTTAATAAATTTTATTCTAGCGCTGATCGGTTTGGTAATATGTAATCTTTAGAAACGCTAAAAGATTAGAAAAATTTAAGGGATGAAGTCCACTTTTATTCCATCACTGTTTCCCACAATAAATATAAAATTTTTATTGTGTATAAAGATCGAAGAATGCGGTATAATAATAACAAATATATTTCACGATAAAAACCTACACCTTTAAGAAATGCAAGAGCAAATCACGTTTTGGCTATTTGGACAGTCACTGAGACAGGTTTGCAAGTTAGTCGTTGCGTTCAACGCGCTGGAGAATCAGGAAGAACATTGAAATTCGTGAAACTTTTCTAGAAAGCTTGCAACATTCAACAGCACGATTTTCATCTGCGGCTGTTCCCGCAGGATTGAAATCGCTAACCATCGTCGTCTGAGACTGTGGCGCATGTCATTAGCACACAATAACGCAAAACAAAGAAGAGAGGCGGGAAATCATTTGAGAAGACGCCTCGGATAATTTCCTCGCAACGGCAGCAGCAGCTAAACAGCCACAAAAGCTAGGAGAGATGAGAAAACGTGAGTTCCAAGAGGGTCGTTTAAGTTGGCAATTAGTTTTCCGTTGATTTGCAAGCGACCGTGCAGCATGGAGTTCTTAGGAACGCACGCAGCCCGGCCGCGACGCAATCTGCCGGTAGATTATTATTTACGACAGCTCGATAGAGAAATTACCGCGATTTCCTAGGCCGGGGAGCCGCCTCTGATCGATTTTTCCCGTTCCCAAGCGGAATATATTACCGACGCGCAGCCTGCGATAAAGACGGGCTGATTTATCGTTTAACTATTACACCGCTTCGAGGGCCGTCCTCTGAAGACTTGCTTAAGCTTGACCGACATACCGTTGATAGGCAGGTTTATTCGACGCTTTATCTCCCCCCGAGAATCTTCGACGCAGCCTTTCTTCTTAATAGACTAGCCCCGCCAGCTGAAATGCCGTAATTCTATATCGCTACTTTTCTTCTTTGTTTCTGTTCTTTTATCTTCTAACGTCGAAATAAAACTGTACATCCCTTTGCAAGCCACTCCTTTAGATTGCGTATCATTGTTGACTGAAGATACGCAGAGCTGTACTTGTTCCGTCGCGCAGGAACAATATACGTGGTTTTCCTTTGGAGAGTGTTTATGGTGCGTTCGTGACTAAGAATCTTCTTCGAGAATTAAGCAAACAAGAGTCATTCGGCGACCAGTCGTGGCGTCTGCTCAATGTTCAATTTTTATACATCTTTAAGGGGTAGGGTAATCACGTGACCATGGTATTTTTCATTGTGACCAACCCCCGCAAGAAAAACCAATTTGGCAACAGTGATGAACATACATTTGTATCAATCTAACGCTACGATTTCGCTATCAATACAGATTTTTTTCTTTTTATCAACATCTTTATTGCTTTAATGGATCCGATTGGCTTCACGTCCTATACACTTTTGTTGTTACGAATCTACGCTGATAGTTCATCTGAGTTCACCTGACTAAGCGCAATCTTGTCCAAGTAGCTGAACTAAAATTACTTCTACTCACCCTTCATGAAGGGAATCTGGGGAACAATTGAATGCGATCACGCGGGAGCACTTCACGTCCTCATACGATTATATTTTGAGCTGAGTGAGGGCTCATTCGAAAGAGGAAGGTTGCACGCAGTGCGGTCTTCTCGATTTTTTCGCGAGAAAAATCTTTTTGTGCACGAAAAATACATTAGAATCTCTGGAATTTTTCTGCATTTGTTTCGCCTACTTTGGACACTCATATTACTTCATATAAACATCATCTAAAGAAAACATGAGAAGAGCGCACTGCGTGCAACCTTCCTCTTTCGAATGAGCCCTCACTCAGCTCAAAATATAATCGTATGAGGACGTGAATTGTTCCCGCGTACACCCCTTTTTTGGCCCAAAATCTAGTTAGATTCTGGTTAGATTCTAGTAATGTCACGTGGGTACCCTACCCTCTTAAGGGTGTGGATCCGCTCTCTATTGTGAGAGACATACAGCCCTAGACCCGTATACGTACACGAGAGTTGTAGGGATTCCGTATTTTTCGATTCCTGACTCAGTACTGCACATTTCAGTGTTCTAGGTAGTCACAATCGCTAGATAAAAGATTAATCTAGGAGGGACGTACCCTAAGAATTGCTGCATTTTAAGTTATCGAGCCGCAATTTACATTATTCGACAACAAGTAGCGGAGCCATGAGAAGCAACGGGACAAGCGACAGTGCAACCGCCTATCGTGGCTGCTGAGAGACTGCAGAATGCAGCAATTCTTAGGGTACGTCCCTCCTAGATTAATCTTTTATCTAGCGATTGTGACTACCTAGAACACTGAAATGTGCAGTATAGAGTCAGGAATCGAAAAATACGGAACCCCCACAACTCTCGTGTACGTATACGGGTCTAGGGCTGCGTCTCTCTCACATTCGAGAGTTTCTGGTGGAGGTCAAATTTGTATCCACTCCCTTACGGACAACGTACCATCAATCTAGTCCCTCCGAAGGATCACCCGCAACCGTTAAGCGTATTGTTTCAAATTACCGAGACAGGTATCGTCCCACTCCTCCTTCCTAAGGCCTCATTCAGAGCTACGGGAAGGAGGTCCTAATAGTCAAAGGTGTACTGATTGAGAAATGCAACTTTCTGCAGGAACCAATCAGTGCATCTTCTTTCTTCATAGAGAAGCCCAACTAGCATCGCGTTAGGACTGGAAGTCGAGCTCACACAGTGAAGTTTTACACTCGAACGCTGTGACACTCTCCAGTCCTCGGCTAGACAAGTACAACGCACAGCCGTTGTCTTGTCAGTCATTCGCTTTACCTTTAAGGGTGTAGATACCAATTTGACCTTGACCAGAAACTCTCGAGTGTGAGAGACACACAGCCCTAGACCTGTATACGTACACGAGGATTGTAAGGGTTCCGTATTTTTTGATTCCTGACTCTATAATGCACATTTCAGTGTTGTAGGTAGTCATAATCGCTAGATAAAAGATTCATCTATGAGGGATGTATGCTAAGAATGACTTAATTTTACGTATACGAGGCGCAATTTACATTATTCGACAACAAGTAGCGGAGCCGTGAGAAGCAAAGGGACAAGCGACAGTGCTGCCGCCTATCGTGGATACCGTCCTCACTGACGTGCTGTGGAATATTGCAAATCATAGATCGTGAACGTAGAAGTACGACATTTCAGCCAAATAGCACCCTAGATTAATCTTTCATCTAGCGATTTTGACTACTAAGAAATCCAGTCATTGCATTATTAAGATCTCAGACGTAAAATCCCGGACCCTTACAATTTTCGTGTACGTATATGTGATATAGCGATGTGTGCACTCACACACGTCAACGCGCGAGTGTCGTCTTCCGCTCTCTAGTGTGCGCGACGCACACTGCGCTAGACGCATAAACGTACACGAGGATTGTAAGAGTTCCGTATTTTTCGATTCCTGACTCTATAATGCACATTTCCGTGTTGTAGGTAGTCACAATCGCTAGATAAAAGATTCATCTATGTGGGATGTATCCTAAGAATGGCTTCATTTTACGTTACCGAGATGGAATTGACATTATTCGGCGGTCGTAAGTTTATGAAAATGTCTCTCGGCATCCACGATAGGCGGCAGCACTGTCGCTTGTCCCTTTGCTTCTCAGGGCTCCGCTGCTTGTTGTCTAATAATGTAAATTTCGCCTCGAATACGTAAAATTAAGTTAAGAATAAGTAAAATTGTCTGCTAGACAGACGGTGCCCTTAAACTCGGCTTACGGCAGTTCGTTGTCCAGCGATCAGGACACGCGTCAAAACGGGATCGCATCAGTCGAGATCCTTCGCGTACGGAATCGCATCCTTCATTAGATCCGCGAGCGTCATAACACGTTGTCGCGATTAAACACTGATTAAGATCATTCAAATCTGCGCGTACCCTAAGACAGGACCTGCTAGAATTGCCTTACTGGCGAGTATACTAGCAGGTCCGGGACGAAACGCTTCTTTTAACGCTATTCGTGTACATCCGACCGAACAAACGTAGTCCTTTGCGCAGTCACTTATCCATTGAACTGGCTATCCAAAATTAATTTGGCGGGTCGCAACACGTCGTGCGAGGACATTCGTGAGTCTGAGTGAGTGGAATCCATCCGCGCAACACCCGCGAGTGTCCTCCACAACAACACAACACGACGAGAAAACAGTACTGCTTATCAGGATCACTCGTTAAAAAATGGATACTTTACGGACAAACCACGTACGTATAACTGGCCACTCGCGTGTGAGTTAATCGGCCGCAAAGTGGTCCCATAACGTGTCAATGGCTGGTGACTTATCGCAGAAATAAAGGCTGGCCGTATGGCGATCGAAGCACAGACTGCCTGTACAGTTACGTAGCTCGCTTCCTATGTTTTATTTATCTTGATTCGTGCGCGGAGAGCGCATGTACCCCGTTCGATCACGATCGATTTCTTGCGGCGCATCATACCTACGCCATCACCTTTTTATCTAACACAGCGTTGCTCCGATAGCGGGCCGAACATCACTGATGTTCAACCCTAACGGGCTGGAGCAGCGTATCGTGGAACGCTAATAGAATTAGTGTAGAACATCATACAGTACAGCCTCCCGTACTCGAACTAATTGGAAGTCAAAAGTGTTCGGATAACGGAACATTCCCGAACGACCACTTTTCTCATGTTACATTTCATTTGTTCAACCCTTAGCACTCGAATGGTGACTTTAGGGCGCCATTAAAAATTGCTGTAACATTATTCAAAATTTTTACGATTTTAGCGCACTGTTCGATCAATTGTTATTTGAACGCTATTTGCAAATTATCACAGTACTTTTTTTCAACGTTTCGATCTTACCTTACATCATTCTCAAGAAAATTAGAAAAATTTCGTTTGTAAATTAACACAATCAATATTACGTTTATACTGTGTGAATTTAAAACAAGAACCATTGTTAATTTTAATTTTAGACTAAGCAAGTAGGTAACAATGGTTCTTCTTGTTTTAAAACATGTTCAAACATAATATTGATTGTTAATTTACAGACACAATTTTTCTAATTTTCTTGATAAAGAAGAACCATTGTTAATTTTAATTTTAGACTAAGCAAGTAGGTAACAATGGTTCTTTTTGTTTTAAAACATGTTCAAACATAATATTGATTGTTAATTTACAGACGCAATTTTTCTAATTTTCTTGAAAAAGAAGAACCATTGTTAATTTTAATTTTAGACTAAGCAAGTAGGTAACAATGGTTCTTCTTGTTTTAAAATATGTTCAAACATAATATTGATTGTTAATTTACAGACGCAATTTTTCTAATTTTCTTGAGAAAGATCTACAGTAAGATTGAAACGTTGAAAATAGATAGTGTGATAATAAATGTTCAATGTTCTCGGTGCTACGTTTCGATCAAATTACTACTGAGAAATCAAAAAACAATTTTGAAAATGATTCATCTTGAAAATGATTCAAACCAGGTAACTTGTAATAAATGTGCAATCTGTTTCAAACAAGTCAATGTTACACAGCGAATAAATAATATAAATACACCAAGGTACACCAAGCCTCGTTCGTTGTATACCTCCTCTACAATAGCAAATGTAAGCAGTAATGTAAGAACTTTGTTTATGAATATCGCAAAAACTATTGAGCATTTTCGCCTATAATAGTATATATTCGCAAATGGGAGATCGAGATCTGTAAGTATACAAAGTCTCAACTAAATCGGTGTGACGTGGTCCTTGCACTCTCCTTGTTAGATAAATTGATGATCGTGCACTTAGCTCCGCACGCATCTCTCTGACAAATTGCATGCATTTATCGAAATTTTTGTAGACAAAATAATATGCTTGGATCAAAAAATTTTATTCACAATTTAATTAATAAAATTGTTCGAAAACAACAGAAAATTGTGAAAGTATATAAAATCTAGAATAATCTTTTCGTTGAGGGACCAATAATTTTGTACCATTTTAAATATATGCCTATAGATTTTATCGAGAAAACTCCAGAAATGTATAAAAATGTATACAAAACTGTAATTCCCGGTGAAACAAAAGACAAGTTGTGATCGCAAATGAAATTTTTAATGCGTGCCTAATTCAAACCACGTAGGTTGTCCATCATAGTTAAAAATGAGCAATTACAAATACAATAAAATATAAAGGAAAAATTTTTACCGATAGAAAAATTGAAATATAAATTATAATTATGATATCGGTGCCTGATTAGGATCGAACCTGGCGCCGATATCATAATTATAATTTATATTACAATAAAATGTAGTTCACCATCTATGTAAATAATGAATAGACTGTGCATCTTCACGTAAAATTAAAAATTGCCTGTATCAATTACAAGAAAGAGGAAATAGAAAAGAAGTGATTTCTTCTGTAAATGATTTTAGTAGATTGTAAATAATGTAATATTAATTGCATCTGGTGTTTCCATTTATTTTGTGTTTCACCTGTTTATTTTTGCCCGATAATGTATACATCTAATGAAGACAAACAATTTAATCCGCTATATTAATTGATAAGTGATATTGAATGCTGTAGGTGCTAAATATTCTGAGAATCAGATAATAAATTCAGTAGAAAGTAGCGAATTACTCAGGCGCGTCTTATTACGTGTGATGTACCTAATATAAGTCTCCTTCTACTTACTGAAGTCTAACATTAATTTACTTGTCTAAGGTGATGCTCCGGCATAACCGGCTTCATAAACATGTCATTTCATTTATATCGAGAAACAACCTCTTCATAAAGATGTAATTTTATTGATTAGGAAATAACGTGGAATTATCTCGTATCGGGTTGAGCAACGAGTGCCACCACTTTATTTGCGGTCGTTCGGTGTCACTTGCGGTTCGGATAATGAAAGGATAAAGTTTAGGGTGCTGTATTACCTGTGGCTTTACGGTTGAAAGTTGAAACGCAATTTCATCGGTGGACTGCTGAGCTTCATGCGTTTACAACTTATAAGTTTCATAGTATTAGATTATGATCCATAAAATATTTTTATTTCACGTTAAACTTTTAACACTGTGACATGACCGACACAAATCTTTTATCAAACTTGACGATCGGTTCTTACCACAATCTATTAACTAAGTACAACAAATTCTGAATGTAAGCTAATAAATAATAGCTAGTATATGCAATTATGATATCGGCGCTACAAGTTCGATCAACAAAAAAGAATTTAGCAATTTTGCAGAATTATATATAATTCCGCTGATATCATAATTGCATATACAAAATTTACGATTGTGAACCAAAAATTATTATAATAGCTAGTGTTATAATATGATAAAAATTTTTTTTTTTAATTTTGAGTTTTAACGATCGTAAATTGTTGTTTATGCACAAATGATGAAACGAACCGAAACGTTGAAATTATAATTCTGCAAAATTGCTAAGTTTTTGTATCTTTGATCGAACCTGTAGCGCCGATATTATTTGTGTTATAATAAACTATGTCTTTTATTGAATAAATTGTTTCGATATTGTATGACTTTTAAAGTCATTCGCATGACAGTCAATTATTCATAAAATATTTTTTAAATATAGAAAATAGATAGCAATCCATTACTGAAATTTTGTTATCAAAATTGTAGGCAGTCGATCGATACATGAAATTGGTCAATCAGTTTACAAGGCGTAAGCGATTGAAAATGACAAAAATCGGTTGAAAATCGTGAAAAACTGTAATTTTCACTATTCTAATTATTTATAACTGAGAAACAGTGTACATAATTAATAATAAGTACAATATAAATTCAGAAAAACGTACATAACTTGTGTAAATCTACAAAACACATTTTCCAAATTTTCGTTGCGAGCTCAAATAAAAATTGTAACAAGCACTATTTTTTCATTTCCAAAATTTGAAGTAAACCAACCCATAGTATGTTACAAAAGCTGAAGGCGATTTATAAAGAAGTTATTGCGATTTAAAGTGTGTCATCAATTATGAGACCGACTGTAGATGAAACTAGAAAAAAGGGAATTACGATCCGTGAAAACTGCTTTCTCCGATTTGTACAAACGAAGCATCGTTATCAGATTCTGTAATCTCGTGACACCTAGTTCATTGTCGGTACGCTCGTCCTATTACCATTTGCGTCGTGACGATTTCACGTGGATACAGAGACCGCTCTTTCCTTAAACAGTGCAGCCAGTCCGCGGCACTGGCGCGGTTTACAGTTTCGCACGTTTTGCGCCGTGAAATGGCCGTGGTATCTTTGTCGTCGCATCTCACGCTGCGAAGCTCTGGCCGCGATCTCATCAAACCGCATAATAGGCAGACGTCGCCCGACGAGCTCGACGTGCTCATATTTGACTCGTGAGCCACGATCGCAATGGCAGCCCTGTTCCCGTGCGTCTTACATGCTTCTACACGGTGTCCCGAAACTTTGAACATTGCTAATTAAATATTAGGTTGGAGACAAATTTCTGCGTATTTTAACGCAGAAATGGATCAAGTTTTTGTTCCATATTTCAAATGAAGTTTATTAAATCAAGTACATGCCGTTTTCATCGACCACCTTTTGTCTATGTAAACTAAATCGGTCGTCCTACGGGATACGGCGCGGCGAACGCCTTTTCTAGTGGTGAGCATCACTGGCGGTTTAAACATGTTTAAACAATCTTAACATATTACTATTACATATCGCTGGATTCGGGAAAGTCTAGACAATCTTTGGCTGCAAAGAACAATAAAATATCTTATATAATAACATAAAAATATTTGTTCAAAGTCGAAAAACACGTTTTTTTTCAAACTCAAATTTCTCAAAAACTGGGCGTGTAGGAGAAAAATTTAGGTCAGATTCTAAATCAGCGCCAAAAACTGTATAAGATACACCCAATAATTATATGGAAACATTTTTGTTATTGGACAATATAATTAGCTCCGTCTTCTCTTATATTCGTCAGTTGCCAATTAATTTGCTTATTTTGAACGCCTGTCTCTCGATGCCTATTGGGCCGAAAATTACAATTGAACAGTGGAATTTGAAGGAAATTAATGCTATTTCCAAAAATGAAAACAAAAAATTCTTAGAACCCATAATTTTTGAGTAATAGGTGACAAACAAACACATGGTAATAAAAATCGTGGGTTTTACCCCCTCCCTAAGTTAGCACAGGGTCCTCGAGGTCGAAAACTCAGATACGACACCCCAGAGTACCCCTAAATGACGTGTCAAAATTTCATTGAGTTCGGAATACTTTCAAGGTAGACGCCTTTTTTTCGACCTACCGACTGGACTATATAGAACTTTTGTGATTTCTGGGCGAAAGACTGTAACACGTGATTTTCGCAAGTCTCCTTTGATGTCAACTTCACACCATTAACCAAACACTGTTGAATTTGATCACTGCTTTGACTTTGATAATGTGAAGATTATTGACAAAGAATCTAACCTACAACGTAGATTACTATTGGAGATTAGATTACTATTACTAGATTACTATTACTATTGGAAACGATTCATATAATTAAACATGAAAGCGTTAATCTTACAATTAGGTATGAAACACCTAAATGACTATTGCGCGCCATTACTGAACCAGTAATGTTTTGTATGATGATTGTTTTCCAATTTTCTTTTTATAATTGTTAGATTCTACTTAACTTCCATCTATTATCTTCACCTATTATAAATTTACAGAGTTTGTAGTTCAAAATTATATCAAAAATTGGTTATAATGATGTTTGTGTGTTTGAATTTGCCGCCTTACTGGCCATGCATTGATCGATATCGATCCACCAATTGTGGTATGTCTCTCACATACAGTGGGTAAAAAAAGTATTGACATACTCTTAAAAAGGCGATATCTTTTTAAATATCGTATTATACGATTTGAATTTTCTTTGGGAAGCTAGAGCAATTAGTTTGCCACAGGATGCGAAAAAAATGTTGTCAAAAATTGCAATTCATCGAAATTGTAGCAAAAATACTAGAAGTTGCATTTTACAACTTTTTTATGTGGGCCAATATTGAACATTTTAAAAATGCGTTTTGTAGATCTGTGTCAGTTATATGCACTGGTAAAGTTGATAATAGATAGATGGTTTCGGCGCACAGGTTCGATCAAAAATTGGAAAATAAAAAGTTTGCTCAAATATTTCAACATACAAAAAACTTATATTTCAACATACAAAAACATTAGGTATTAAATTTAAAAAATATTTTTGATCGAACCTGTGCGCCGAAACCATCTATCTATTATCAATTTTTTTCGATCGAAAAGCTATCTCAATGTACTGGTAGAGTTTCATCGAAATCGGTTGATGCGAAAAAAAACGACAGGCATTGAAAGATGTAAGAAACTGTAGTTATAGGTCGAAAATCGTGAAAATCTGCAATTTTTAACATATTGAAACGTTTATAGCTCATTGCAACGTCGACCGATTTTGACGAAATTTTCAGAATATGTTTGATTGACACAGATCTACAAAACGCATTTAAAAATTTTTCAATATTGGCCCACATAAAAAAGTTGTAAAATGCAACTTTTAGTATTTTTACTACAATTCCGATGAATTGCAATTTTTTATAAAATTTTTTTGCGCATCCTGTGGCAAACTAATTGCTCTAGCACCTCAAAGAAAATTCAAATCTTATAATACGATATTTAAAAAGTTATCGCCTTTTTAAGAGTGTGCCAATACTTTTTTTACCCACTGTATATGCCGAATTGCCGTTGCCTTTTGAACAGCACGTGCTCAGTTACATATGTATCTGCCACCATGAGGTTTAAGTAGTTCCATATAACCTTCAATATTTGTTATAATGTATTGTCCACTTTTTACGAAACATGTAAGTTCTATTAAAATTTCATTTCTTTTTCGTTGGTTTTCTTTATGTTAATTTTTGCAAATTCTCATTTTGATATATCACTTAAAATATTTTTCAGAAGCAATAATGATTCTTTGAAAAAGATCCACATCGGGATCGAAACGTTAGAAGTAGGGATTGCAATCTCGCGTCACTTTTTGCAAATCTTGTAGAACCGTGCGTATAATCAAAATATCGCGAATGACGACGTGCACGATGAACTATTTCGATGTTTTGTCGAAGATATGATTTTAAATAGTAATTCATATAAAATAAAAATTTTAGTATAATTTTAAAATTTGAGGGAAATTTGTATATTAGAATGTTTAATAAAATTATTATATTATATTATATATTTGATACTATTACACAAATACACATACGTATATTACTTATACGTATATGTATATGTATATATATAAATATAATTTATACGTATATGTATATGTATATATATAAATATAATTGATATATATATAAATTATAGTTATATATATAGTTATATATTATATGTATATCAATTATAGTTATATATATATATATAGTTATAGTTCCAAAAAGAGATTTATTTTCGTTTAAATTTATGTAGATATAGAATTTGTTTGTATCTCGTTCATAAATTTTGATTAATACGATTAAAGATGATTATCTCATTAAGTAAAATTTATTTCTTTACTAAATATAAATAGATTGAAGAACTAAATCCTCAGTCCTGCCGGACTGAAAATGGCGCGGGATTGCAATCCCTAGTTAGAAGCATGTACTAATTGCACATGTGTTGTTTGTTCTAAAAATGATCGAACGTGGCGCCGATATCATTTAAGACTATAAATATCTAAATTTTCGATCGAGAAAAATTCACCTTTCGCTATGCAGTATATTTGAAACGATTATAAACTTCAATCACTCGAGATGATTTATTAGAACAGCAATGGGATATTGAACTTTAAAGCAATTTCGCCGCTACATCAGATAGAGAGAAGGGACAATTTGTAATATTATATTGTGAAATGAAATCATAAATGTCGGCACCTTAAGCGTTCCATGACATTTCGCCATTTTATCGCGAGTAGATTTTTCAACGAACGTTGAGATTGTTCGTACCTCGGCGAATATGCACACCTAGGCTTAAAAACGGTAGCTGCAATATTACTTTCAGTGATGAATAAAACATGCAAAGTGCATTCGGACATTTGAAAATCAATATCGACGACTATAATGTCGTGATTCGAAAATAAATGGCATGAAACCGTGGAATCGTGTATTGATGACTAATGGCACGACATGAGTTATGCGAGACGAGACGAACAGTTATGCATTTGTAGAACCTGTTACACATTACTGCGAACGGATAGAAACCAGCACAGACATTCTCAGACTTGTAGAATCCGATGCAGACTTAGCAACGCTCGCACCACTGAAGATAGAATATTTCAAAGCAATAAGATCTCTACCAGTACGACTTTAGGTTCGTAAACGCTGATACAAACCAACCTGCACTAAGCAAAACGAATACAGGAGACCACAGAGTAATTGGAAAGATAATAAACGACACAGGACTTGTAGAATCAAAAACAAACCATCTTGGGTTTGTAGAACCGGTTACGTATTTACTATTACAGGGACATTGTATCGGCTACAGGGGATACACCAGACACGATGAAAATCCTGAAACAGACGAGTTCACACCTGCAGGAATGATTGCAATCTACTTTGGGTAGATGCACGTTAAAATGCAAATCAAAGAAGGAAAACTGAACTGAATGAAAATTAGAAAATACAAAGAGTTAGCATTTTTTTATCGTGCTATGTATTTCATGCATTTTTCGTGCAGTGTGCCCATTAATCATTAGGCTTACTGAAAATCTATACATTGATTATCTTTTTCGGTCACGTATTAACATCAAGGTAATTAATCACTATTTTAATTAACCGTTCGTGAAGGAATAATTAAGTTGTTAATAAAGTTATTTTATATATGTATATGTATAAGAATATAAACGTTTTTCTGTCTATGAATATTTGTTTGAACATGAAATTTAAACACCGCTGTTTCAAACAAATGTTCATTCATAAAAGATACTTTATATACTTATAATAATAAGTATAAGTATGAAAATAAAAGAATAATAACACAAATGGGTATTTTTACTAGGATTCATTATGTTATATATATATATATATATATATATATATATATATATATATATATATATATATATATCCATTTATATATATATAGATAAATTTCTAAACATTTGAATATTACATGAGTACATTGCATCAGTTTCATAGGCATAAAATAAAAAATCTCATACGGAGTGAAAATAGTATAGTTCACAAGAAATATTTAGTTTCAGTGTTAAGATGTTAAGATGGTGTTAATTCTGATTGCAAAGGGTTAAATTCTTCAAAGGTTTTAGCAGGATAAAAACGGTCCAGCGACCGCGGCCACAATTTGTATTGGTAATAATTGTTTTAATTTTTCTCGATCGCAATATTGGATAAAGGAAAAGTTCTTATCGATCGAAAATTGAAATATAAAGTATCGATGATATCGGCGCCAGGTTCGATCACTTTTAGAAACAACAAATGTGCAAATTAAATATTTAAGCTTCTCAACGTTTCGATCCCTATGTGGATCATTATCAAGAGACAAAATTTTTGCGTCTGAAAAAAAAATTATGAACTGTACTTGTGAACTATACTATTTTCACTCCATATGAGATTTTTTATTTTATGCCTATGAAATTGATGCAATATACTCATGTAATATTCAAATGTTTAGAAATTTATCTATATATATAAAAATGGATATTTGTGTGTATATATATATATATATATATATGATTAATAGACTTCGAAACTGTTTGACCGATCAACATGAAACTTGGTACATATGTGTATTTTTTCATGGAGAAGGTTTTTACGCTACACATTTTTTTGTAACTCGCCGCTGTAGATGGCGTTGCAATATATCAACTTCTATACCGTTGAACCTATCGCTATGAAAATTGGTATACATAGGTATTTGAGCACGAGGTATTTTATACTGTGAAACACGTTCGGACACGTTCAAGGTCAACTCTTCATGGGAAAAGCATGCACGTGTCATATTACGTACCGCGATAAACCCCCACGCCTACGGACGAGCTTTGCATCTTTCAAGTCTATATTCATTATTTTTAACTATTATTTCAACAATAAATTGTTATTAATGAATTAATCATATATATATATGTATATTAATATACTTAAGATAAAAAATCTAATTCTTCTCACATTTAGCACGGGCGAAGCCGTGTCGGAGGCTGCTAGTTTGATATAAAATAATTTACTGGCGTAACAATTATTTTACACTACTGGTACAACAATATTTAGTGGTGCCTTGAAGTCGCCACTCGAGTGCTAAGGGTTAATGTATATTCTATCGAAGTCCATTTATACTAAGAGTTTTCCGAAGTCTTGTTATTTGTCGCACTTTTCCTTTGGACGCTTCGGACTAAAAACTACAAGACTGTCAACGGCGGATCCAGGGGTGGGGGGTCATGGGGGTCATGACACCCCCCCCCCTGAGCTGGTTCCAGGACTTAGGTGGACCACTAATTGAACATAATGATTTTATTTATATATTTTGTCACCATACAGATTTTATGTATCTACATACCTTCAATATTTAATTAATTTAATATAATATAATAACTTTGTATGATGGGAAACGTTTGGGAACGAACGCATCGAAAATTTGAATTATTACTAGATAACACTCCAGTTTCTGTCATTGTAAATGAATATCAGCTGTGGATGGTGAAGTCGATTTCTGATCTTATTTTAAATTGTGACATCGATATGTATCCTAATATAAGAACATTTTTATGTATTATGGCTACACTACCTGTCAGTGTAGCGACAGCAGAAAGGTCTTTCTCTACGTTGCGCAGAATTAAATTGTGGCTAAGATCTTCAATGGTTGAAGATCGCCTAACCGGACTGGCACTTCTCCACGTTCATAAAACGTACCCATTGACGTAAATGACGTAATAACGCGTTTCGGGAGAAGACGTAAAAGAAAAATTGATTTTGTTATTTAAATATATGTATTTTGTCTGTTTCTATTTTGTTTGTTGGAAACCCTTGTCGTACCACCTCTTCACTTTCGCGGAGTTTTGCGTCATACCCCTCGACATACCTCTAGCTGTTATGACAAATCATTCACCACGGTTATGGAATATAAATAGGCTGCCTCATTCCGTGCGTGATAGTGCTTCTCTGGATGTCTTCAAGAGAAGATGGCAACATGTACGTGTATATGTACAAGTTATTATGTGTTAAGTTTTTCAAGTGTACAATAAAGAATAAATATTTTTAAGTACAGTACTTACGTACATTAATAAAGTACCTACTTTTTACTTGTATCTATTGTTATCAAAATTAAATTATAAGTTCTTGACTTGACCACGACTATGTGACTCCTGGCCCCAAAGCTGGATCCGCCCTTGAAGGCTGTCAACAATTTCACGATTTAAGTTCACGTGAACTGATCGATGCAGTTGAGAAGACAATTGTTCTGTATCACTAGCATCAAATGACCGACTTCCTCCAAGCATGTGTACACTCATCCACGTTCTAAGAAACTACACATGCCGTTACGCATAATGAATAGTTATGAATGGTTATTCACTTAACTAATAAAGTCCCATTGAAACTGAGAAACACACGAAGCGTAACGCTTTCGCAAGGTTATTGCACGCAAAGATTGGAGAACAGGCCGCAGGCGGCGAGGAACGGATAGCGAATATCTTTCGGAGAAAAGTAAACAAGCAAAAGTAGTAGTAGAGTTCTCGAAAGAAGTGGAGCGTAAAAACAAAGACGCTTGCAATGGCTATTTTGCAACAAAGAAAACAGGCCGATTTAATGATACCCGACCGTGATAAGGACGAACCAATTTAGCGTGTATTATCTGGCATTAATGCATAATAAGCGAACTTCTTCCCAACTTTCTTGTACTGTTTCTTAGTTTCGCTGGAAGACGAATTTGCATAACACGATAATTTTGAGGAGCAAATTACGGCAGCATTTCTGTACAATTTCTTTTTACAGACTTACCGTGTACTGCGATGTATGTAATATTCTTGTAAATTTCAAGTATCATTCCAATAGTGGGTATTTCTTCAGCATGCCTAATAGGCAATAAATTACGCCTACCATGACAAATTCTTCTGAATACTAACATCACTTTGAGTTGTTGAGAAGTTAAGGTCTATTTTATGATTCCACGTACAGTGACTCCCATTAATATTCGGACACTATAAAAAAACGATAACTGGTTTAATATTAAACTATATGACTTGAATTTTTGTTCGGAAGCTAGAGCAAATAGTTTGCTGCAGAATGTGGAAAAACATTTTTTCAAAAATTGCAATTCATCGAAGTTGTAGAAAAAATACTAAAAGTTGCATTTTACAACTCTATGTCATTTCTATCGAAAGTTCTTTGATTTTGTCCACGATTTGGACAAAAGGTCCCACTGTGCGTTGTACAGGACCTTTCGTCCAAATCGGAGACAAAATCGAAGAACTTCCAATAGAAATGAGATAGAGCGCTGAAATTTTTTTTAATTACCGCTGAAACTTGACGGTATATGGGAAAAATAGGGAGATTATGGTACGAATGTTTTTTAACCTCGAAAAAATTCGTCAAAGTTGCACAATGTCAAGAAAATTGCGGCTTTTCAATACTGCGCGTGGAAAAAATTCTTTTTAACATGCTACACATCATTTCCTGTAGATTTCTTCACGCTGATTTTAAATCTGGTCTCAAAATTTGTCTACGACTTCAGGATATTTCAAAAAATCGATTTTGTTACAAAAAACTAATTAAATCATATAATTAAATGATTAACTAATTAAATCATTGAAAGTGTACGATCAAAGAAGGCTATCATGGAAAAATGGACGATTGATTCAAACGATTGATGAAGTTAATCATTAATCTTTGATTAAAAAAAGAAATCATCGAAAAATCGGAGACTGATTTAATCAATTGTTGATTTTAATCACACGGTCTATCCATAAATTGTAATAAGGTGGGAGAGAGAGGCAGAGACAAGAGATGGAGAATTGACAGAAATATACCTCAACATAAACTCAGTTTGTTCTAAAAATGATCGAACCTAGCGCCGATAACATTAAAAAATTTTAATTAAAAAAAGTTTTAATTAGAAACTCAGTTTACATTTTTCTCAGTACGCATACAATTTTGATTTCGTATTTCATTTCGAAATTTCAGCAGTTAATCATTAATCAATTATCCGATTGACGATTACAATTGGAAAGAAGGTAATCGTTAACCGCAATGAACAACTAAGCTAGGAGTTTAATTGTTCATTGCGATCAACGATCGAAGTAGAAAATTCGTCAACCGTTGATTAAATTTTTGCCCAACTCTGGTACAGAATACTACAGACACTGTCTCTGAAGTTTCTAATATGTACAAGTGAAATCTGTTTCCGCAGATTAGAAGTTAGCCAGTTCCTCCTACGTTCTTTTTATCAGCAGGTCTTCCATCATCCGATTAATTACGTATTCCTGGTATCGGCGCGCGTGAAATCGTAAAGCATGGCTCGCTGGCGATCGACTATACAAGACGTGTCAGTATTCTCGTTATGAATTTCAAGATCCAGCGACTAGTTCAACGGCGGACAGACGAAAAAAGGAGTGGTCGCGAGCTCCCGACGACGTCGATCGGTGCGGCAGCCGCCTTTTTGTTTGAAACGCGCGCGCCGTGCATCCTGATCCTGATCGAGGCGGCATGCGGCAGCCTCCTCGTTCCGTCGAGGATGTCGTTTTATTGCAGAAATCATTCTGCTAGACACGGAATCGTTTGATTCATAGCGAGCTGTCGTAGAAGTAGATAAATGGCACGTCGATTTGACGAACTTATACCGCATTACTTGTGTCATAAATTTCCATAAAGTCGCCATTTTCTGTGATCAATTCTCATAATTAATCTATTCCATAATATATCTTATAATTTGCAAAACGTTCGTAGGCGATTGTAGAAAATTTCCATAAAATCACCATGGTCTGTGATCAATTCTTATAATTAATCTATTCCATAATACATTTATCTTATAATTTGCAAAACGTTCGTAGACGATTGTAGTAAATTTCCATAAAGTCGCCATGTTCTGTGATCAATTCTTATAATTAATCTATTCCATAATACATATATCTTATAATTTGTAAAACGTTCGTAGACGATTGTAGAAAATTTGCATAATATCGCCATGTTCTGTAATTAATTCTTATAATTAATCTATTCCATAATACATATATCTTATAATTTGCAAAACGTTCGTAGACGATTGTAGAAAATGCTAGTGTATAATTAGTTATCACATCTGTAATATTAAACTACAAGTAGTAATTTGTAGTTTATTTTACTAGATACGAACCTCTGCAAATGAATACAAATAAATTGTATTCGATACAATCGGAAACATGACGAAACATTTCAATTTTTGTAATTTATACGATTCTGTAATCTGAAACAAATCTGCAAATTTTTTAAGGAAGTTTGATGGGAAAGTGAAACACTATTTGTAAGTATAACCAGGCACTAAAATATTAATTGTCAAAGGATTTATGAGCTTATTATGGAAAATATAAATGGTTTACGAAATTGATCCTGAAATTTTACAATCTGTGCTTATAATATTTTCTATATTAAATCTCGAACGAATTCCTGTTCTCTCCTGTACTTTCTATGTTTTTTCTCAGTAATTATACGTCCCAAAAATTTCTTTCCGAATGTGTTCTGTTTTAGTGCTTCCTGACATGAATTTACATTCTGGGCATGGCATAATGGGCATAATCAAAAACCAACTTATGGGACAACCTAATATTTATTTAGCAATACTAAAGGAACACATTCTCGAAAAAACTTTTGGGACAACCTAATAGATCTATAATATTAACATTTCTCCAATGTTAATAGAAACTGTATGTATAATAAGTTGCATATTTTTAGTATACAGTGCCCGAAATTTCTATAGACACCTGACATCCTGTGACATCTTATAATTATGTCGTAGTAATGAGAATTTGATGCATGATTGCATTTTAGGATTAATAAGGGGAACCATTTACATAATTATATTCTAGAATTTTAGAAGAAATTTTGTCAATCTTGATGTTATCGACCTAAAAAACGTGTGGCTTCATGGAAATTTCGCAGTTCTTCTTTTGTTAAACTATATAATTTTACTAACAAATTTTTAATGATTTGAAACAATTCATATGATTACTGAATCAGTAATGTTATATGATGAATTCTTCATGAAATTCTTGATGAAAGTGGTTAAAATAAACTTGAATGTTAATTTAGAAACACCATGTATTTATTTTTTATGGTATGTAAGCAGATAAAGGAAGATTATAATGTCAAATTATATGTTGAATTTACCGCCAAGTATCGATCGGCTAATAGATCGATCGATGTTACGGTATATTTGTTCCAAATGTCTTCACGTTGCCTCAGTACCATGTATGCTGACCTAGCATCAATATGTGGTTACGTTAAAGTGATAAGGAACAATTTTGTTTTCTTTTATACTAAGCAAGTAGGTAACAATGGTTCTTCTTGTTTCAAATTCACGCAGTACAAACATAATATTGTTTGTTAATTGACAGACGCAATTTTTCTAATTTTCTTGAGAAAGATCTAAATTTAATGTAATGTAATAGTTTATTGTTCCCATTACGGGTTACAAAGAGTCCCGTTCCCTTTACAATTTAGTTTCGTTTTATCTGTCTGCATAATCTATTAGAATCTATCAAAATATAAAATATAGAATATAAAAAATATAAAATACAAAAAATATAAAATATAAAATATAAAATATAAAATATAAAATATAAAATATAAAATATAAAATATAAAATATAAAATATAAAATATAAAATATAAAATATAAAATATAAAATATAAAATATAAAATATAAAATATAAAATATAAAATATAAAATATAAAATATAAAATATAAAATATAAAATATAAAATATAAAATATAAAATATAAAATATAAAATATAAAATATAAAATATAAAATATAAAATATAAAATATAAAATATAAAATATAAAATATAAAATATAAAATATAAAATATAAAATATAAAATATAAAATATAAAATATAAAATATAAAATATAAAATATAAAATATAAAATATAAAATATAAAATATAAAATATAAAATATAAAATATAAAATATAAAATATAAAATATAAAATATAAAATATAAAATATAAAATATAAAATATAAAATATAAAATATAAAATATAAAATATAAAATATAAAATATAAAATATAAAATATAAAATATAAAATATAAAATATAAAATATAAAATATAAAATATAAAATATAAAATATAAAATATAAAATATAAAATATAAAATATAAAATATAAAATATAAAATATAAAATATAAAATATAAAATATAAAATATAAAATATAAAATATAAAATATAAAATATAAAATATAAAATATAAAATATAAAATATAAAATATAAAATATAAAATATAAAATATAAAATATAAAATATAAAATATAAAATATAAAATATAAAATATAAAATATAAAATATAAAATATAAAATATAAAATATAAAATATAAAATATAAAATATAAAATATAAAATATAAAATATAAAATATAAAATATAAAATATAAAATATAAAATATAAAATATAAAATATAAAATATAAAATATAAAATATAAAATATAAAATATAAAATATAAAATATAAAATATAAAATATAAAATATAAAATATAAAATATAAAATATAAAATATAAAATATAAAATATAAAATATAAAATATAAAATATAAAATATAAAATATAAAATATAAAATATAAAATATAAAATATAAAATATAAAATATAAAATATAAAATATAAAATATAAAATATAAAATATAAAATATAAAATATAAAATATAAAATATAAAATATAAAATATAAAATATAAAATATAAAATATAAAATATAAAATATAAAATATAAAATATAAAATATAAAATATAAAATATAAAATATAAAATATAAAATATAAAATATAAAATATAAAATATAAAATATAAAATATAAAATATAAAATATAAAATATAAAATATAAAATATAAAATATAAAATATAAAATATAAAATATAAAATATAAAATATAAAATATAAAATATAAAATATAAAATATAAAATATAAAATATAAAATATAAAATATAAAATATAAAATATAAAATATAAAATATAAAATATAAAATATAAAATATAAAATATAAAATATAAAATATAAAATATAAAATATAAAATATAAAATATAAAATATAAAATATAAAATATAAAATATAAAATATAAAATATAAAATATAAAATATAAAATATAAAATATAAAATATAAAATATAAAATATAAAATATAAAATATAAAATATAAAATATAAAATATAAAATATAAAATATAAAATATAAAATATAAAATATAAAATATAAAATATAAAATATAAAATATAAAATATAAAATATAAAATATAAAATATAAAATATAAAATATAAAATATAAAATATAAAATATAAAATATAAAATATAAAATATAAAATATAAAATATAAAATATAAAATATAAAATATAAAATATAAAATATAAAATATAAAATATAAAATATAAAATATAAAATATAAAATATAAAATATAAAATATAAAATATAAAATATAAAATATAAAATATAAAATATAAAATATAAAATATAAAATATAAAATATAAAATATAAAATATAAAATATAAAATATAAAATATAAAATATAAAATATAAAATATAAAATATAAAATATAAAATATAAAATATAAAATATAAAATATAAAATATAAAATATAAAATATAAAATATAAAATATAAAATATAAAATATAAAATATAAAATATAAAATATAAAATATAAAATATAAAATATAAAATATAAAATATAAAATATAAAATATAAAATATAAAATATAAAATATAAAATATAAAATATAAAATATAAAATATAAAATATAAAATATAAAATATAAAATATAAAATATAAAATATAAAATATAAAATATAAAATATAAAATATAAAATATAAAATATAAAATATAAAATATAAAATATAAAATATAAAATATAAAATATAAAATATAAAATATAAAATATAAAATATAAAAAATATAAAAAATATAAAATATAAAAAATAAAATATAAAAAATATAAAAAATAGAAAATATAAAAAATATAAAATATAAAAAATAGAAAATATAAAAAAGAAAGATCTAAAGTAAAATCGAAACGTTGAAAAAAAAATTTTGTTAGTAACTATCTACGATCGACATCAGGAAATATTTCCATAAATTTACGTTTTTTTGGAAATAGATAATACGTCTACGAATATATTCATGTAAATGGTTTCTTTTATTAATCCTAAAATACTATCGTGCATCAAATTCTTATTACTTCGACATAATTATAAGATTTCACCAAAAAATCAGGTGGCTGTGTAGAAATTTCAGACACTATAGCTGTATATTTTTGCACGATTCGAATTTAATTGTATTTCATAATGAATCGAAGTCCAGTCAATACTGCCGATGTGGAATATGTCAGTCGCCTTACCAAACTTGTTTCGACGACTTACATCGTAATAATTTGCTTCGCGTGCAAACCTGAGGTGCGCTAATAAATCTAATTATCGCACGGAAATGATCGTCTCTGTCATGTCTCACGTGTAAACGAGTCACTACGGCTTAATACGGACGAGCACTAACACCGTCTAATACGCTGCTCAGAATCACCAACGCAAGTATGGCGTATTCAGAAGTTACGCAATACTTACTCCTGAGTTTTATTTCAATCGCGTCATCCTGTTCCAGTCGTTCAAACGTTTATTACTTTCATTTTCATCTGCGCAAGTGTTTCCACTTCCAATTTATCTTTTTATTCAACTTGGTACCTGCACTAACTATTTTACGCTGTTCGTTAAAGAAATATGATGCGCGTTTTTTGAGTAACGTTCGTTTTAACATAATGGTGCATTTAGATAAACTTTATTATAGCCAAATAAAACAAGCAAATTAAAACATTACCTACCGGTGATTCTTTCATAATTCTTGAAAGTCTATGGTTCATGGCTGAGGATTTTTTAAAAGAATCCTTCAATAGCAATTTTAATCGTAAACCAAGAATTTTTTTTTAGAAAAAATGTTTATTAGCTTATTTTTGTACTATATTATATATTATATAAATTATATTATATATTATACATTATATATTATATATAAATTAAAAAAAATGTTTATTAGCTTATTTTTGTATTACATTATATTATATAAATTGTTAGTGCTTTAATGAACAGAATGAGAAATAACCAATCGTCATTGCGTTTGAATATAGTTTACTGTACGCATACAGTGCTCCAAGATTAACATTATTATTTAACATTGAGATAGATTATGGTGAATGATAATGGGGTATTGTTAGTTCCCACCCTTGATAACAAAACCCAATACTTTCCTTCGGGATTATTGTGTAAAAAAAGATTGTTAAGCTTCCGGTTGGTGCAGAAGTTTTAATATTATTGTTTCACGTTTCTTTAAACAAATCTATTGCAAATTCATTTCACAATGACAAATTATAAATTTTCTTTTTGGTAGATTAATTTACAGCACACTTACATTATTATTTATGAAGCACATTTACATTGTTTATGAAAAATCTAACGTAGTAACGCCTATTAATAAATGATGTTTTGTATTTCATAAATTATCAGAAGCCATAAATATGTATTACGCCACCTCTTCTATAAATTTTCTTTTTTATCAAGTTGGGTGTAATTATTTCCGCGTTCTTAAAGTCTATTCTTCTCTCGTCCCAGAATTATAGTAATTATCTTCATTAGCATAGAAGAGTATAAAGTTGGGATCTCTTAACAAACGAAAACATGTGCGTCGAACACCTACAACAAATTCACCGATGCATGTGTTTGAGTTTGATCGATGCTCTTTCCTCTTTTTTCTAAAAATTTAAAAGAAGGAAAGACATACCAAATCACATGTCGAATCTCCTTTGCGCGTTTAGACGCAACGTTGTGCGATCCATACTCCATTCGTCGTAGCTCTTTTCTTTTATTTTCTTTTCTTTTCTGATGTGAAGTATGACGAATGGAGTATAAATGGCGCTAGAATAACAAAACGCTGCGTCGAGACGCGCAAAGGAGATCCGACCTTAAAAGAGTACTAACAGTGCAATAGAAAGAATAGGTTAGAAAATTGAAAATAAGAACAATTTACATTAAAAATTTAAGAATCAAGAAATTAAACAAAAATTCAACAATGTAAGCCCAGGGCCCCAAAATCGACGGTCCGCCGCACAGTGGGAATTTTCGACGAAATCTGTGTCAAAATCAAAGAACTTTCGATAGAAATGAGATAGAGCAAATTTTTTAAAATTAAAGCTGAAACTTTGCATAATATGAAATAATTATAGAGGTTGTGGTATGAAAGCTTTTTCACCTTGAAAGAATTCGTTAAAGTTGCACAATTTCAAGAAAATTCTGGTCAGAAAATTTGTCTACGACCTCAGGATTTTCCAGAAAATCGATTTTTGTGAAAAAAACAATGAAATCATCATTTCTTCGTTGAAATGATTCGATAACCCACTGATTTGAAGGTATATTGTATAATTGTTAGTGAGGTCGTAGACAAATTTTCTGGCCAGATTTGAAATCAGCGTGAAAAAATCTACGGAAAATGATATATAGTATGTTCAAAAAAAAAATTTTCGAACACGCTATATATCAAATTTTCATTTTCATTTTCATTTTAAAACAATTTTCTTGAAACTGTGCAACTTTAACGAATTATTTCAAGGTTAAAAAGCTTTCGTACCACAACCCCTATAATTATTTCATATTCTGCAAAGTTTCAGCTTTAATTTTAAAAAAATTTGCTCTATCTCATTTCTATCGAAAGTTCGTTGATTTTGACACAGATTTCGTTGAAAATTCCCACTGTGCGCCGCAGAGTACAATAGAAAGACCTCCCGCCGGGAAAGTAAGTCTAAATAAAAACAAAATTGCGTAGCATTTGATCGTGATCTGCATAAACTCTGGAATCACGTGACCAGCAGTCACAGATACGGAAACATAGCCGAAAGAAGTTGAACGAATACGGTACTGGTACGTGCAAATCACTACCATTCAGAGGAATAATGAGTCGCTTCCACGTGGTTGTCAAAGAAACTAATGCACGATAACGGCAACAATACGGAGATGTAAGGGCACAATTAACCAGCCATTCCATGTCCAATCTTCAATTACGATTGCACGTAGTTCCCTGTTTTTCCCCGGGGATGCTAGCCGGTGCAGGGTCGCTTATCCGGCGGCGTATCCAACCTCATCGCGGATGCACAATAGGCGAGCGACGGTGCACGAAGATCGTTGCAACGATGCTCCACATAAAGAGTGATCGATCTCTCCCGATGCCGTTCGCTCTTGGGAAGCGGCGAAGAACGCGACGCGCATCCGCGATACTCACAATGGACGCCATTTTCAGCGGCGCGTTCAACAAACTACAATAATTCGGAGGAAATGAAGGTAAAACCGCGTGTACAGGGTGATTCATCCTAAATTACTCGTAAACTGTTGGACATGAGGTCTATCCGGAAACTATTCTTTTTCGTATTACAGTAGGGAAAAGGGCCAATACTTCAAGGTCAATTTTGGCCAATCACGGTCTTTCAGGGTCAATCTTGGTCAGTAACGACGGTGTTCTTATAACGATGACAATTCTCTTTCGATATACGGCGATGGCCAGGGAAGTATTATGGATCACGACACCTATTCGTCTGGTTAGCAAACGACGTAAAATCCCGGACCCTTACAATTTTCGTGTACGTATATGTGATATAGCGACGTGTGCACTCACACACGTCAACGCGCGAGTGTCGTTTGCTAACCAGACGGTGCTCTTAAGAGGGTAGGGTACCCACGTGACGTTACTAGAATGTAACCAGAATTTAACTAGATTTTGGGCCAAAACAGGGGTTTACGGGAACACACCTCACGTCCTTATACGATTATATTTTGAGCTGAATGAGGGCTCATTCTAAAGGGGAAGGTTAAATGAAGCGCGCATGGGTCCAACTTTAGTTACATTATGTTTATATCCAGTAATGTGACTGTCCAAAGTAGGGAAAACAAGTGAAGAAAAATTCCAGATATTCTAATGTATTTTTCGATCACAAAAAGATTTTTCCTGCTAATTTAGGGACCCACGCGCGCTTCATTTAACCTTGCTCTTTCGAATAAGCCCTCACTCAGCTCAATACATAATCGTATGAGGACGTGAGGTGTGTTCCCGTGATCGCCTTCAATTGTTCCCCAGATTCCGTTCATGAAGGGTGAATAGAAGCAATTTTGGTTCAGCTACTTGGACGAGATGGCGCTTAGTCAGGAGAATTATCAGCGTAGTTTCTTAACAACAAAAGTGTAAAGGGCATGAAGCCACTCGGATCCATTAATAGCAATAAAGATATTTATAAAAAGAAAAAAACCTGTATTGATAGCGAAATTGAAGCATTAGATTGGTACAAATGTATGTTCATCACTGTTGCCAAATTGATTTTGCGCGCGGAGGTTGGTCACAATGAAAAATACCATGGTCACGTGGGTACCCTACCGTACCGTACCCATGGATATGACTAGCATATTACTAGAATATTACTAGAAACACAAGTGAAAACCGTGTTTACGGGAAACCACTTTTTGTTTTTATACAAGCATGTTACGAGCTGTGTGATGGCTCATTCTAAAGAGAGAAGTTGATCGCAGGTCGCTCTGCTCATGATTTTGTTAGACTATGTTTATATCTAATAATATGAGCGTCCAAAGTAGGGAAAGCAATTGAAGAAAAATTCAGCAGATTCTAATGTATTTTTCTAATAAAAAACGTTTTTTTTTTACTTAAATCATGTGCAGAGCAACCTGCGATGAACCAAAAACTGGTTTCCCATGATTGCATTCAACTTCCCATATTTCGTTCATACAGACAGAGTCTAGAGCTAGTCTAGAACCAATTTTAGTTCAGCTAGTTAGACCAGATGGCACTTAGACAGGAGAACTATCAGCGTAGATTCGTAACAACAAAAATATAAAGGGTTTGAAGCCACTCGGATCCATTAATAGTAACAAAGATATTGATAAAAAGAAAAAACCTGTATTGATAGCGAAATTGAAGCGTTAGATTGATACAAATGTATGTTCATCACTGTTGTGGAGGTTGGTTACACTGATAAATACCCAGATCAGAGGGTCTGGTACCCCCTTAAGTCGCCATATTAAGGAGGTAGACTCGTTTCTAGGATTGCAAGGGTGCAGAATGCGCCTTCTCTTTTCTCGATAATGCAAAGATGGCGTTTATCAGTAGTCAAAAGTGCTAAGTAGAAGATGAATCTAGGCCGCAGTCGCCCTCAAATATCTTACTTTCACGTTTACGAGGCATAATTTGCATTATTCGGCAGCAAATAGCTGTCGCAGCTTTGTGAAAATAATGCAAATCACGCCTCGTAAACTTGTGAGGGCGATTGCAGCCCAGATTGATCATTTATCTAGCGCTTTTGATTACTGAAAACCCCCATCTTAGCATTATTGAAAAATAAGAAGGCGAATTTTGAAAAGAAGTCTGTCCCCTTAAGGGGGTACGGTACCCATGGATATGACTAGCATATTACTAGAATATTACTAGAAACACAAGTGAAAACCGTGTTTACAGGAAACCATTTTTTGTTGTTATACAAGCATGTTACGAGCTGTGTGAGGGCTCATTGTAAAGAGGAAAGTTGATCGCAGGTCATTCTGCTCATGATTTTGTTAGACTATGTTTATATCTAATAATATGAGCGTCCAAAGTAGAGGAAACAAGTTCAGACAACCACCTTCAGGTTCCCATGTAGTTTTCTAATACAAAACGGCTGTTGTTACTTAAATCGTGAGCAGAGCGACCTGCGATCAACCTTCCTCTGTCAAAAGAACCTTTATGCAGCTCAAAATATGCTCATATGAAGGCTAAAAATGGGTTCCCGTGATTGCATTCAACTTCCCCATATTTCGTTCATACAGACAGAGTCTATAGCAAGTCTAGAGCCAATTTTAGTTCAGCTAGTTAGACCAGATGGCGCTTAGTCAGGAGAACTGTCAGCGGAGATTCGTTCTAACGAAAATATAAAGGGCTTGAAGCCACTCGGATCCATTAATGGCAATAAAGATATTGACAAAAAGAAAGAAACCTGTAATTATAGCGAAACTTAGTTTAATTAGCGTTAGATTGATACAAATGTATGTTCATCACTGTTGCCAAACTGTTTTTACGATATTCCCCCACCGTTCCGTCACAGCCTGGTCACGTGACGCGTTTCGTCTATGTCGCGCATGCGCCACAATGTCACATGATTAATCCTCGTATCTTCCCCTTATCTGGCGACCCTGGTCCCTACCGAAATTTCGGTAACTATTACTTCTTTACCCACTATATGTTCATAGTATTTTATTCAGGATTCAATTGTCTCTTCCACCATGAGAATGAAAACCCTGTACAACGAACACACAACGAAAACAGACAAAAACGTCTTTCGTTCCAATCATTTCCCTCGAAAAAGTCGACACGTAACTTAGGTGGTACACTCAGCTGAATCATCCTGTATTACCGCGCGGGGTTATTAGAAAGACAATAGAAATTATTCGGGATTTATGACTGAAGGAAGAACCGAATAGAAAGTGTTTTCAATCTGCAATCTCGGCTCGCGTTTTTTAGTGCACGCCGCTGGAAGATTCATCGCGGTTTATTGTTGAACGTAATTTCCATTTAAGGTCCATTATTTCCGTCGCGATTAGGCGAGCCGGAATTATCGGTAGTATGCGTTGCGTAATTAAGTGGGATCGTGTTCTCATCCTACCAGTACTTTAGGTAATAAGAAAACAGAATGGATTTCCTTAAGTCGGTGTTTCCATAGGTTATGTGGAAATATAATATCTTGACAGATCATCGAATTCATCAAGAAATGTGACAGTACCTGTAGTTAAAAGGATTTATGTTATTCAGCAGTGACTTCATATGTGATACAATGAAATAGATAATGTTTTATTTTAGTAACGTTACTCTAGTAATTTTTATTAGCTTATTTCGTTCTAATATAAGTCGAGTAATAAAAAGGTATAAATATTGATTTAATTTCGAATTGATTGAGACTATACCAACTGGGAGATACGAGATGCATTATATTTTATCGTTAATAGCACTGTCCAACAAATTTCAACTTTTTTTATGTTTTCATATAACTAAAGGGTGGATCTTATAGAGTTTTGGCGCTGATTCCGAATCTGCCCTTAGTTTTTCTCATACACGCACAGTTTTTGAAAAACATCACTTTGAAAAAAAACCTATTTTTCGACATTCAACAAATGTTGTGACGGTATTATAAAAGATATTGAATTGTTCTTAGCAGGAAAAGATTCTGTAGACTTTTCTGAATACGGTGATATCCATTATTAATACGTTGTGATTGTTTAAACATTAATAAATAATCATTAAAAACGGAGAGACACCACTTTTGCACCAAATTTTGATGATATTTTTTAAATTATCTCGAAAAATAAGGGTACAGCGGAGAATCGAAATATACCACGCAATAGAGCAGATTTTCATCTAGAAATAAAAAGTCGCCGACGAACGACCGCGCTAGTGGAAGAGCGCCACTGGCAGCAACTCGTGTCAGACGATGATATTTTGCTTTCTGGAAAGGTAAAAACGTCATTTGTTGCTAACTTGAAAGGGTGGATCTTCTAGATAAAAATCTGCTCTATCGCGTGGTATATTGCGATTCTCCGCTGGACCCTTATTTTTTGAGATAATTTAAAAAATATCATCAAAATTTGGTGCAAAAGTGGTGTCTCTCCGTCTTTAATGATTATTTATTAATGTTTAAAGAATCATAACGTATTAATAATGGATATCACCATATTCAGAAAAGGCTACAGAATCTTTTGCTGCAAAGAACAATTCAATATCTTTTATAATACCGTCACAACATTTGTTTAAAGTCGAACAATAGGTTTTTTTTCAAAGTTATGTTTTTCAAAAACTGTGCGTGTAGGAGAAGAACTAAGGGCAGATTCGGAATCAGCGCAAAAAACTCTATAAGATCCACCAATCAGTTATATGAAAACATTTTTGGTGTTGGACAGTGTAGTTACCGTTGGGAGTCTAAAAGGGTCCACAAGAAAACAGTAAATGCCACACACATGTTAGCTAGTGTTGCCAGATTAGGGGAATTGAACAGAATCGAGGGGAAAAAGTTACCCTCTCCCTTTCTAGCAGTACCGGATTAGTCACGTGACACAGACAAAACGCGTCACGTGACTAGGCTGCGGCCGAAGCGTGGGGGAATAGCGTTGTAGAAGGAAAATATAGAGTGGGCACACAAATCTTAATCGGACTACTCTGGTATTAGGTATTGAAACTAAACAATCATATGCATATTTGTATATGTGTAAATAATCGATTCAATGCATGGTTCAAAGAAAAATTATTTTGTGTAAATACTTAACATATGTGTGCATAAACAATACATAATTTCGACCGTTATAATGTTTGTGCGTTCACTTTATTCTATTATTTAATGAAAGTAGCAATTGCATTAGACAAAATGCTATTCAGTTTAAATAAAAGATTTACAACTAGACTGTGGATATTTATGCAATTATAACTTCCGCAAATTTTCAAAAAATGCTAGGACATAAACTACGACAGAATTTATTACGATTTTAATTTATTTCAGATCTAAAGGGACTACCACCGCGAAAAATAAGATTTTATTTGATTCGAGTTTCTGCAAATTCGTCTGCAAAAATGACAAATTGCATAAACATTCGCAATCTAATTATAGAGTATAGTACTGAATACTTCTTACACTTGATTTCAGCACAAACTATATAGTATAAGATGAAAGGGTTATGGATTAATGTTAACGAGTTCCAATGAAAGTAAGGATATTAAAAGTATCGTCGATGCCTCGTCGACCTATCCCAGCGAAATCTTTACACTTTCTCCTAATTAAAGCCGTTGCACAGTTTAATCAACGAAAACATGAAAGCGTGACAGCTTATTCATAGCATCCGGCAACCTTCTCATCGTGAATTGTGAACACCAAATAAATTTACATAATTTTTACTTTATTTTTTACATTTATTCTAGGTTACTACAATTTCCAACACTGATTTCTAGCTTACATTAAATTGTTCTGTTTAAAGTAAAGCATACCAAATTAATTTGAAGAGAGACAGAAAGCGATAGAAATTTCGAATAATGCAAGAATACAATTGTTACGAAAATATAAATTGAAGAGAAACAGCAAATTATTAGAGGAAGTTAAAAATGTTGTTTCATTACTTTCGACCTACTAAACCTGTGCAAATAATAAATTTCTATTTTACTCATATGTGTTACAAATGAAGAAGGAAGTTTTAACTTTACATAAAGATTCACAGTGTATTAACAACAGAGCTTAACACCTCAAAAAAATTAATTAACAATTTTAAGTCAGTAACACTTAATAACTGCAGTTCCCTCGATATCTTTGAATAAAGATGTGGACTAATTTGCTCCATTTGAATTTGATCATCCAGTATATTGATACAAGATTTTAATAAAAAAAACGAATCGTTTCTTTGCAACAGTATTGATTAAACAGTTTATTCATCTTACATATTATTCAACGTTCAGACGTATATTTAAATTATGTTTTCTTCAATCGAAATTGTGTTCAAAATAAATAACTATGGTTAATGATTTTTGGGTTAATTGATTATTTAAAGTATATTTAAAAAACTCCCACAAAAGAGTAAATATTAACATTAACCACGAGACCTGTTTCACGTTTTTTATTTTATAATTATCGAAATTAAAAATGCTTTCACTGCAAACGATTCAATCAATTTCTTCATTCAAGCACATATTGATATACAAACATCAAGAAATCTAAATAAATCTAGTCAATATTAATCCCCTGACAAAATTTGTTTGTTTTTAATTTTATCTGGAAGCTTTGGACAATATACATATTTGTGACATTTATCTGATTAAAATGAGACTAAATATGATGTTCTAAGCATATTTGCCTATTCAATCAAACAATTTAGTAGAACCTCGATTATCCGAACTAATAGTAACTGACTTCTGCATTGTCCCATTACGTATTTCACGCTTGAGCAGTAAAGCCTACAGCAATCTACAGTGACTCTTACTAATATTCGGGCACTCTTAAAAAGACGATAATATTTTTAATATTGTACTATATGATTAAAATTTTTTTGGGAATCTGGAGCAATTAGTTTGCCACAGGATACAAAAAAAATGTTATCAAAAATTGTAATTGCTCGGAATTGTGAAAAAAATACTAAAATTTGTATTTTACAACTCTTTTATGGGGGCCTATATTGAAAATTTAAAAACTACGTTTTGTAGACCTGTGTCAATTAAACATATTCTGAAAATTTCGTCGAAATCGGTCGACGTTGCAATGATATACAATCGTTTAAATATGATAAAATTGCAGATTTTCACGATTTTCGATAATCTAACTACAATAAATCGAAGGATTCTTACATCTTTCAATGGCTGTCGTTTCGATTGAAACTTTAAATTAAATCGATTTCGATGGAACTTTACCAGTGCATATTAGTGACACAGATCTACAAAACGTATTTTTTAAATTTTCAATATAGGCCCACATGAAAGAATTGTAAAATGCAACTTTTAGTATTTTATCTACAACTCCGATAAATTGCAATTTTTGAAAAAATGTTTTTCCACATTCTGTAGCAAACTATTTGCTCTAGCTTCCCCAAAAAATTCAAGTCGTGTAGTTCAATGTTTAACCAGTTATCGTTTTTTTAGAGCGTCCGAATACACTGTCCAACAAATTGTGATTGAATGAATCTGCCCTTAGTTTTTGTCCTACACGCAGAGTTTTTGAAAAACATGACTTTGAAAAAAAACCTATTTTTCAAATTTTAAAAAAATGTTGTGACTGTATTATAAAAGATATTGAATTGTTCTTTGCAGCAGAAGATTCTGTAGACTTTTCTGAATACGGTGATATCCATTATTAACACGTTATGATTCTTTAAACATTAATAAATAATCATTAAAGACGGAGAGACACCACTTTTGCACCAAATTTTGATGCAAATTTTTTAAATTATCTCAAAAAATAAGGGTCCAGCGGAGAATCGAAATATACCACGCGATAGAGCAGATCTACAAAACGTATTTTTTAAGTTTTCAATATAGGCCCACATAAAAAAGTTGTAAAATGCAACTTTTAGTATTTTTTCTACAACTCAGTCTGCAACTGTTTTACCACATTCTGTAGCAAACTATTTGCCCTAGCTTCCCCAAAAAATTCAAATCGTGTAGTTCAATGTTTAACCAGTTATCGTTTTTTTAGAGCGTCCGAATATTAATGGGAGTCACTGTATACGGTGGCTGTAAAAGTATTTCAATCTTTTCTATCCTCCACTTTCATCTGCGATGTTGCGTAATGTATCAGCTGGAAGAATGGAGAATGAAAAATATATAAATTCAAAAATATTACAAATTCAAATACCATTGAAAACATTTGCAAATTGTTTGGATGACTATCGCGGATTTGAAGATTGAAGCTTTACAACAACCCCGTTAACTTGATGTTTCTATTTGTCTTTACAAGAGTAAATCGTCATGCCAAAAGTAACACGAAAAAGATATATAAAAAACTTTTCAAAAACCACGCATATATTAAAATGCATTAAAAAGGAGAAAATAAGTTTTTCAGACTTTAGTGACTAAAAATAAAAGCGTGGAGTGCTAAATTATATCAACATAATCTTCATGGGCGCTCCAGGCTTTTATTTATAGTCAGCAATTTCTAAAAAAATTATTTTCTCCTTTTCAATGCATTTTAATATAAGCGTGGTTTTTAAGAAGGTTTTCATATATTTTCTTATTTTCTACTTTTCTCTGCAATTCCGTCAATTGCAATTTTTGACAAAATTTTTTTTCACATCCTGTGACAAACTAATTGCTCTAGCTTCCCAAAAAATTCAAAACATATAGTACAATATTAAAAATATTATCGCCTTTTTAAGAGTGTTCGAATATTAGTAAGAGTCACTGTATGTATATACAGCAAGATTTACTGTACTAATCAGTCAAGACTTTATTATATGTTATTATTTATGCGATTTACTTATTTATTATTATGTTTCTATTCGTATCGCATCGACCAAATCTTTTCCATTTAACACTGTACCTACTAAAAGAAAGCATAGAAAGTTTCTTTTACATTGCAATATTAAATGAAACTATTAGACTACATTATTGAGGGTGGCGTGTTAGTTCACAATGAAAATTGCTGTTGCCATTGAAGGTTCCATTAAAAAGTGTTTAATCATGTATTGGGTTGGATAGAAAGTTGGTAGCGTTTTCAAATTAAAAATCGAAAATCATATTCACAAAATGTTCATTTTCAAATGCTCGCTGTAATTATATTTTTTATGAAATTTCATTAACACCGACATTTTCGGCATTGCTAAACATTTCGAAACTAATGCATTGGGTTGGAAAGAGAATTCGTAGCGTTTGCAAATTAAAAGTCAAAGTTAAATTCAAGGTATTTATTCATATGTTTATTCAATAATACGAGAAGTTACCTCGAAAATGGCTAAAAGTAATAGAACATAGTGTAAAATATGTTATTAAATAAATCTATGAATAAATATCTGAATTTTAGCTTTCCATTTTAATTAACGTTAATAAAGTTAATATTAATCGTTAAGTTAATCGGTTTGGAGACGATGTGAAAATCCTGTCGCATGTCGTCGAAACTTATCAGTTTCTGCAGCGACTGGAATTTGAAATTGCGACCATATCCTTGGCCGACGATGTTGCAGGCCGAGTGCATTGGATCGCGATACCGTGCACGCTGCACTCGCAGAGAGGGAGAACCACACCAGTCAAACTGGTATCATTGTTCCCGGCGTGCGCTGACGCATACATATGCATATCGCTGGATCCGTGCACTGTGCACTATCTTTGAGTATCTAACCGTTTAGATTTCTGTGAATTTTCTGTACCAAAAATCTTTGTTAACGCGTTCCTTATCACTAGACTGCGGATTTTTCTGCAAAATAAAAATGGTCTTCGTCAATTACGAAATCCGGGATTCGTATAAAAAATCTGTGTATTTTTAACACAATTTTAGTAACTTGATATCTACATATGGACCTTATTAAACCGTCTTAATATTTTTTCTCTTTCCATTTACATGCACCCATTTTTGTCATAAATCCATAAAATCCGCAGTCTACTTATCACTAACTAGCTGTACCCGCGACCTTGTCAATGTGCAAGAACAAATCCTGATTAATTATTATTGTAATTGAATTTAGAATTTTCACGATTTTCGGCAATAAATCATGAAAATTTGCAATTTTTACCATCTTTAAACGTTTGTAGCTCATTGCAACGTCGACCGATTTGAAGAAATTTTCAGGATATGTTTAATCGACTCAGATCTACAAAACGTATTTTTAAAATTTTCAATATAGGCCCACATAAAACAGTTGAAAAAACAACTTTTAGTATTTTTTCAACAATTCCGATCAATTGCAATTTTTGAAAAAATTTCTTTTCACTTCCTTTAGTAAACTACTTGCTCTAGCTTCCCAAAAAAGTTCAAATCGTATAGTACAATATTGAAAAAGTTATCGTCTTCTTTAGTACAAGATAAAATGTATTATTCCACAATGAAAAAAATTATTGAACACAATTCAATCACAAAAGAAACAGAAGCCATGTGGAATTTCTTAATAATTTTTCAACGTTCAAAGCAATACAATGATCCCAAAAGTTGTTTGAACACTGAATCTTCTACGTTTGAGAAATCGTCGATATTTAAATTATATTTTCGTTAAAACCTACAGTTCAATGATATATCTTCATTACATTTTGTATTTCCTTTACATTTGAAGCTCAACAGGAGCCTTAATGAATTATGTGGATGAGCTCTTTAAACAATAAAGGCAAATTAAAGATGCAGAGATAACAAGGTTATAAATTAGTCCACGAAAATGAGAAATAGCTGGCGAAACGGATAACAAATAATTACAGTGTTAGCACATGTCGCACGTGCAGTTGCAACCTGAGAAAATAACTCCCAGCATTCCTGATCACTGTTGCATATATGGATTTAATAAATCTAATATCGCCCCTATCATTAGTAGAAATAATCTTGGCGCGTTCTCACTTCGACTTGCTAGACGATCTTTCACATGTGTAATTAACTTCGTACTTCATCAGGTTAGATCTAACAATAATTAACACTCGTAATTCAACGTTAATCCTGCGTTCATTAATGCTTAAGCGTGCGGGTTTTTCTAACAGAGGTGTGTAATCTCGATTAATTGAATTTCATAATTGATTTAACCGAACATGGTGAAGCGAATTAAGATAATTCGATGTAAGAATTTAATTAATTTCCCTTTTCTCGTACTGAATTCATTTCCTGCACTTAGTTGCGATTAAATGCTACACGGTATCTAATGCAAGCGCAACACGTGGATGTAATCAATTGGAAAAATTCATAAAGTAAATTTTCATGGATGAAGTTTTTAGAACTTGAAATAAGAAATTTAATCAATTTTTAGAACAATATGTTAATGTAAATAAGTGGATAAAATCTCTGTTTCTCATTTAACTTATTGCAGCTTTGAGTTACACAATAATTCTTGTTAATTTATTACACAATATACATACATTTAATATGTACAATATAATTATATAGTAATAACTGTTACTTTATTGGAACCATATTTGTTACTGGTATGTAGTATTACAAATAGACTGCGGATTTTATGCATTTATGATAAAAATGAGCACGTATAATTAAAGCAATGGACATGTTAAAAATATTTAAGAACATCAATGCCTGTATTTCAGCTTAACCAGATAAGTAAAAGAAGAATACTATTTTTTATTGTCTCCTGTGTCCTGCAATCGATGCGAACATTGTTTATTTTGCATCAAGATCCGCAGTCTGATTATAAAGTACTAAATAATTCACATCAAAATGACATTTCTCTATATGAAGTTTTATTTAATAGCTTTAGGATCTCTGTGGACATAATCTTGACCCTCCTAATTAAATACTAGATGACGATCGTGTTGCTTATTGGCTACTGGGCAATTAAATTTTATCGAAACGAAACTAACGCGCTCTGTGAAACTAGTGAAATCGTTTTACATTGATGAGGATCCGAAATCGACTGTTCCGGGTAGTAAAAATGTTCAGACGTAGATTCCTCGTTCGTGAACGACTTAGTGTTACGTTCTAGCACGAAAGAATTCGCGTAAATTAAATTCTCTGTTCCTGTCAATGCTAAGAGCACAAGCGATTCTACTTCAATCGAAGAATTTGAAATCCGTTACAAATTACTATCAAACTTTTTATCAGGTCACGTAATAAAAAAGTTATTGAATTTACGCACACAAAGTGGATCAATTAATAATCAAGTATTTTTAATCAGGGTGTCAATTGATTTCTAATTTCTATTGCATTCTGTAATGCAACACAAACGTGTTCTATCATCGTTCCAATAAAAAATTTTGCTCTATTTTTATGTACAATTATTTTATTAGCGTGTGTTTTATTTCAGCTGTGCTTTTTTCTACCTGAATTGCAACAAACTGAAATGAAATGGAAATTTATTTTCTTTCTTAATGTGTGTATAGTCTGAAAAATGTACAGCAGTATTTTTAAATTCTTCTAATGTAACACACTTATTTCAATTTTTTCCTCTTATAATATGATTCATTTTTGGTTTTTGTTTTTCAATTATTAAAGAAAAGTGTATATATTTTTTGTTTCATTACAGACACAATGTCTTTGGTATTATTCCTTTGAAAATTATCTAAATTGAGATCGAAACGTCGGGATAAATAATTGTGATAATTTGCAAATGGTGTATTAAGTATTAAAATGATCGAACCAATGCGCCAATAACATTTAAATTTTGCTTAAAGCTTATTACGATCGCTAAACGTTAAACTGTTATGTGCAGGAAGAACGAAGAAAGTAAATAAAAAGAAGATATAAACAAAAACTTTTTAAAAACACGCTTATATTAAAATGCACTAAAAAGAAGCAAATAATTTTTTTAGATATTGTTAGATATAAATATAAATAATATAAAACACGCTTATATTAAAATGCACTAACAAGAAGCAAATAATTTTTTTAGAAATATCTAAAAATATCTAAAAAAATTATTTGCTTCTTGTTAGTGCATTTTAATATAAGCGTGTTTTATATTATTTATATTTATATCTAACAATATCTAAAAAAATTATTTGCTTCTTTTTAGTGCATTTTAATATAAGCGTGTTTTTAAAAAGTTTTTGTTTATATCTTCTTTTTATTTACTTTCTTCGTTCTTCCTGCACATAACAGTTTAACGTTTAGCGATCGTAATAAGCTTTAAGCAAAATTTAAATGTTATTGGCGCATTGGTTCGATCATTTTAATACTTAATACACCATTTGCAAATTATCACAATTATTTATCCCGACGTTTCGATCTCAATTTAGATAATTTTCAAAGGAATAATACCAAAGACATTGTGTCTGTAATGAAACAAAAAATATATATATTTTTCTTGTTATCAATAGATAACTATAGATAAAAGTGTAGAGAGTATATTTATTTGAGGCCTGGTTTCGATTCCCACTGAGATTCTACATTTCTTTAATTTAATACATTTTTTAAAATTGCACTGTCATCCAGTTCTGAGCTATGTTTATTCCAGCTCATTAGGAAGTGGTTTAAAATTCGATAACAAGATTTGACGCATACAACAAATAACACAAGTTAAAATGAGCGTTGTAAAAAAGGGAAAAAGGTTAATGGAACAACTTCAGGAATTGTTTGGATGAACTTCTTAGGGTGTCTACGAAAAATAATGATACGATAGAAATTGCAAACGAGTGTAGTAGAGTCTCCACTTCATTCTTTGATCTAATATTCACTTCAATTTTGAACAGTTCACCACTGTTTGGAACAGAATGGTTGCACACGTGGTGCATCTCGCGCAAAAAGAAGACTGAAGGTAGTAAAAGACCGCATCGAAGACCGTGCTTTCCACAATAACAATTAAACACGGAAAGCCCATGCTTACTACCGGCGAAACCGTCTCGTAAATCATCGATTTCGCCATAACCGACGCCGCAAAACCGTCTTGCCTCTATTATATCATATACACGATCGTAAATGTGAAAGCCACCATAACCGAGAACATTTTCACTTCTTCCCGTGCAATGTGTGCGTGCTATCAGAACGAATTGGTCAGTAATAAAAATGGGGATTATGGTACAATATATGTATCGATCAATGATTAATTAATTTCTTCTCACAATGTATTTCCATTATCATTTGTGCATATACTTTGTTTTCATGGGAATTTATTGAATCTATTTTTTGATGACTGTATGTATATACTATATTCAGAAATAATATTTAATCATTTTATTTATAATGTATATAATAATAATTTAAAAATATATAATGATTTTATTTATATTTTAAATATTTACATATATTTATATTTATATGTATTAAATTGATATAATTATTTATATTTCGTGCGATTTTTACTATAATATATACAACATCAAAAAATAGATTCAATAAATTCCCATGAAAACACCTTTCCAATTTCAATAATTGTTGAATAAAAAATCTAAAATGGGTCATTTGGTAAATGATGTATGAGGATGATAATATGATAATTAAAATAATAAGATAAATGATGATGGTAAAAGTTGTATGAGGTATTATATCAATGTCATCTCCATTAAACGAAAAAAAATCATATACATAGAACGGAATTATTTTAGATTATTAGAAATGTTTAATTTTCGAGTTAACCCTTTCGGCCACGAAATATTTTCATGTATACTCCGGGGTATTGATACATGTTACATGTCAAAATTGTCCATATTACATTCCAATTTTGAGTATCCCCGAAATGTTGTATTTCCTTTGTAAAAGTCTTCTTCATGGCTTTGTTAAGAAGTTATTTAGAAGAAAACACGGACCAATTAGGGCGCGGCTACAGTGGGCAAATTTGGCTGAGCCTGAGTGGGTTCGATGTAGTCGCGCACTGATTGGTCCGTGTTTTTTGTTAACAAGTCCTTAATACATGATAATACATTATTGATACTATTGAGATTTTCGATTATTTCCAAAGTAAATATAGTCACAAGATTATAATATAATAAATGTCACAATATAATGAATTATTAATAAATATCCTAACATGACTGCATAAAATTCACCTTTCAATAATTTATATCAACGTGGAATTTTCAGCTTCAGTCGTACACATTGATTTATTAAATATCCTAGGAAATCGAAGTAACTTTTAACTTCTGTGAGAAGTAACGTTTTTGCCCAAATAATATGCAAATCATTGCATATATTCAGTATGTGATTCCTTACTTTCGTTCATTCCATTATTTACAATATTTATACGTTGGATACATAAATATTCGAAATTATACAGCAGTACAATTGGAAGAAATCTTCCAAAAATCTCGACATTTTTTCGTCATTGTTATGTAAATGCCGGAATATTTATGATCTCGGCTCGTTATTATGAATCATTGATCCACCAATCATTATTCAGCCGGTCGTCTCACTGATTTAGGCAGCTGTCTTCGATAAGTATGTTCTTTTTTGAAATCCACTCGACTATTCAATCATGCTCCCAACGAGGATAAGATATCGTGGCTAGTCGCTGCAATAAATTACGCTTACGCAGCTTCCCGTTTACTTGTTACGGCGCGGCGTTTGAGGGGGCCAACGAAATATTATTCGGACAGCCAAATAAACGAAATATCACGGACGAAAGTACTGGACTGAAGTCACGTCGTTCGCCAAATTAAATCTCACTCGACACGGCAAAACAACGCGAATCCCTATGTCGTGTTCTTTTTGGGTCGAGCCCTTCTTTGAGTTAGGAGCCCTGGGGCACACCAATCTGCAGTTCTTACCTGTTCAAATTCCTTCAGTGCCCCATAACCCACATGTAGAGTTGGGCAAAAATTTTATTCTGATAAAAATATCGAACATAGTGGGTTTTTTCCAGATTGGTTTTATAACCCACTTCATTCGAAATTTGTATTTCAATAAACTTTGTTCAACTCTGCCCGGATACAATGGTATAAATTATAGAGTGTAAAGTAAATGTAGTAATCGATAAACTAATGGTATTTTTATAACCCTTTACAGTCGGAGCTATTTTAACTTGAAAATTAAATATTTCTTTCGATCCAGAAAATTCCATGCTTTATTATTGATATTTTTGTGTATTTCATTAAAGTACACTTTGTTAACCTAATTGGTCCTTCACAATTGTGGTTTATTAAGATTATGTTTTAAATTGGATTGATTTTTTGTTGACCATTAAACTTGTCCACGACTGTACGTATATTGTATAGTCAGAAATAATATTTAATAATAAATTCCTTCAGTGCCCCATAACCCACATGTAGAGTTGGGCAAAAATTTTATTCTGATAAAAATATCGAATACAGTGAGTTTTTTCCAGATTGGTTTTAAACCCACTTCATTCGAAATTTTTATTTCAATAAAATTTTTGTTCAACTCTGCCCAAATACAATGGTATAAAGTATAGAGTGTAAAGTAAATGTAGTAATCGATAAACTGATGGTATTTTTATAACCCTTTGCAATCAGAGCTATTTTAACTTGAAAATTAATTATTTCTTTCGATCCAGAAAATTCCATTCTTTATTATTGATATTTTTGTGTATTTCATTAAAGTACACTTTGTTAACCTAATTGGTCCATACACAATTGTGGTTTATTGAGATTATGTTTTAAATTGGATTGATTTTTTGTTGACCATTAACTTATCCACGACTGTATGTATATACTATAGTCAGAAATAATATTTAATAATTTTATTTATAATATAAATAATAATAATTTAAAAATATATAATAATTTTATTTACATTTTAAATATTTATATATATTTAAAAAAATGGGTGTAAAAAAATGTTTATATACCGCAATATTATTATTATTATTTATTATAAACATACTGACGTTCTTTTACAAAACTGTTTACAATAACAAAGAAGAAGAAGAAAAAACAAAAGAAATATAAGATTACACGTTTAACAACAAAGAAGGGACATGCACAATCGACCTGGTACCATCATGCAATCTTGTGTAGTTGTATTAGAAAATTCAATAAAGAGTTGATAAAAAATCAACACGATTATAGATAGTGCAAGATTTTGCAATAAAGCGATTTATTGAATTAATTAATCCATAATTAAAGCCTGTACTTGTTCTTAGTTCACGTTCCAGTACATAAAAATTGATTTGCTCAAGTAGAGAGGAACAATCAACATGATTATTAATTAAATTAAAAATAAAGATACTTATTGCATTGTTCTCATGATGGTTAAAATACAATGCAATAATAAAAAAATTTACCCTTGAAATTCAAGGTCAAGGTCAATTTTGCGGCAACTTTACAATACTTGTTTGGTAATTGATTAGGTACCAACATATTTAATAATGTAAACAATATTTTGAATAATGTACAGTAATTTTTGGTGTGCCTCTGAGTCACCACTCGAGTGTTAAGTGTTAATTGTAATGAGTACTGTCTTAATTGCATTGATTTGCGTGAATGTTCCATTAAAAAAGTTGAGCTCTGATTGAGGAGCGCTTACGTAGATGTAATTTATTTGTACTTGGACAGTTAAGGGACTTATAAAGGTCAAGTTTGTTTTTGTAATCGAGACCATATGTGTACGCAGGTTTTGTACTTCAGATGCAAAAGAAGTATTAAGTCTATGGTAAAAAACCAATTGTTGTAAACCATAATTAATAATACAATGTTTCGTATGTTACAAATTAACGATTTTAAGGAAAAATAGTTTAAAATCTTCTAGCATTAAAAGAGTGTATGATTTCGTTTAAAAATAAATGCTCCCCTCATACGTACAACTTTGCAAACTAACCTCTCTATGTGCAAGAATTTACATAAAATTATATATTTCATTACTTGAAATTATTCGACCATAGCTTCTTTTAATCTATGAACATAGATTGGTATTAATTTACACGAGACACTTTATAATCCCACATATTTATTTCAAGGAAAAAATACTTCAATGTGTGTTTACGGATCCTCTGTTCTGTGTAACTGAAGAAGAATGATGATTTTTAACCTAATAGAATCTCCAGAAGAAACCGTAAGCTTCGAAATCGTGCCAATAGGTAAAACCCAACTCGAAAATTTCAAGTTAAACATCCACAACCTTGTGATCAAATCATTTATATCAGTAGAATATTACACATCTCCTAATTCAAAAATTCCATTTGTTATCCAACCTGCCACAACACCGAATCCTTTTCGCGATAAATTGTCTCGACCCTGCAACGCCATTAAAAACCTTTCAAGGTCGTATGATAATCGCTTTTAGGTCTAGAATGTGATCCGAAAGGATATCCTAACCTATACGGGCCGACGCATGAAATCCGGTTTGAAGAAAGGAAACATTATTTGCGTCGGGCGCCTATGTTCCTCTAAAAAGCTATTTTCAGGTCTCTCATAATTATAGACCTTCTGACATCGGGTAAGGTATAATGCACGAAGAGGGACGTGTGCCAAATTCCTCCCGGGAGGATCTCGAAAAAAATGTGCGAGCCGTAAGCCGCGCGTGTAAATCTTCTCCGAGAAGAAAGGAGGATCGAAGAGGGCCATGTTATCCAACATAAGCGCCGGAACTTTAAGTATTCCTTCCCACTCCGACCTCTTTTACTATTTATTCTTATTTGCTATGCCTCGGCAGTCGAGGATTCAACTATAATGCATATTTTTTTTTTTTATTAGAAAATCTCATATGAGATTTATTTCAACATAATTGTAATGCAATACATAGAATACAGTATACAGGGTGTCTCACATATATGACAACACCTAAATATCTTTCGTATTTACAGTCCTATCAGGAAACTTCAGAGGACAAAGTGACGCTATTGCAGGGGGGCAATATAATAATGAAGAAAAAAATTTTTTATGTCGTGTTTTTAAATGAAATTGCAATGTCACCGATGTTTTTTTAAATGGAATAGTATATTTTTTTGCGATAGCATGATAGACAATAAAAAACTGCATTTAGTGGATACCACCTTTTTGACCTTGAAATGACCTTGATATGATATATAATTGATATGATATGTAAGTTTTAAACTTCCACATTTCATCCGCTTCAACATGATTATTCTTGCTCAACCCAAGCCAACCCAATATACATTTTTATTTGCACATCTGTGATCGATTACACGGTCCAACAGTTCAAAAATGCTTCTATTCTCACTGTGCGATTCTTATAAAGTTTTTCGCGGTGATTCCGAATTTGTTCTTAATTTTTGCCCAGACACACAGTTCTTGAGAAATTTGAGATTGAAAAAAAGACATATTTTTCGACTTTGTATATATATATATATTTTCGACTTTGTATATATATATATATATATATATATATATATATATATATATATATATATATATATATATATATATATATACAGGGTGTCCCAAAATTCCCTCAGCATCGGGAAATGGGAGGTTCCTTGGGTCATTTCAAGCACCATTTTCCTTTACGAAAATGTCATCCGAGGCTTCGTTAAGGAGTTATTAACGAAAAACACGGACCAATCAGAGCGCGAGCTAGACGCGTATTGTATCGTTCCGCGCCGCGCGGCATCAGCTGAGCGTTGGTAGCACGCCGCGATGTACCGAACAAGAGTTTCTCGATGATGTAAATCCTCTCCGATTTCGATGAGCTTCGGACACCTTCTCAAGACCACGATTCTGAACAACATTTCCCTTTACAGTTTTTGTCTGCTGGTATTAGTTAGGAAATAATAGTGCAAAAACTAATGATTGAAAATGAATCGATGTACCAATATCTCATCCGATTCCGATGAAATTTTAATACGTTGTCAAAACCACGATTCTGAACAACATTTCCCTTTACAGTTTTTGTTTGCCGGCATTAGTTTAGGAAATATTCTAACAATACTTTATTGAAAATCATTCGATGTACCAATATCTTATCCGATTCCGATGAAATTTTGATACGTTGTCAAGACCACGATTCTGAACAACATTTCCCTTTACAGTTTTTGTCTGCCGGCATTAGTTTACGAAATAATAGTGCAAAAACTAGTGATTGAAAATCGATCGATGTAAAAAATCTATGTTAATTAGATATTTAATTCGTGGAATTTATAACATATTGTATCTCAAGGTGATCGAATTCGGTGAGGACCCACGTCATCGGCAACTTTACCCGAACTAGAGAAAAAGGATAAATTGATTACTTAAAAAACTAACCTATTCAGTCGTTAATCCATTTGCATGTTACACCAGTGAAGCACGATACACCACACTTTCACACAATTGCTCAACACTACACGTAGCACACTTTTCGAACTCGAAACGATAGCAAACGAAATACCATACTCCGACGCGGCGCGGAAAGAGTTCCGTGTTCTTCGCGATTTCGCACGAAACTGTGCTCTCCCCGCGTATAATGTTGTCGATGAAGGCAGATTGTTCGAAACAAATGAAATCGTTGCCTTGAAGACATGCCTCCACAATACAATAATAAAGTCTGAAATTTTTATTGCATTAGGCTAGCCTAATTTGGCTGTTAGGCTCTAATGGGGCATGTAACGCGTATGAGACCCGACTTTTTTTCAATTGGGCTAGCCTAACGCAATAAAAATTTCACTTTATTATTGTATTGTAAAGGTTCTCGTCCATGGCTTTGTTCTATGATTCTCGAAAAATCAATATTACCATATGATTCGCGAAAAATCAATATCTTCAAGGCAACGATTTCATTTGTTTCAAACAATCTGCCTTCATCGACAACATTGTTTGAGAGCACAGTTTCGCGCGAAATCGCGAAGAACACGGAACTTTTCCTGCGCCGCGTCAGAGTATGGTATTTCGTTTGCTATCGTTTCGAGTTCGAAAAGTGTGCTACGTGTAGTGTTGAGCAATTGTGTGAAAGTGTGGTGTATCGTGCTTCACTGGTGTAACATGCAAATGGATTAACGACTGAATAGGTTAGTTTTTTAAGTAATCAATTTATCCTTTTTCTCTAGTTCGGGTAAAGTTGCCGGTGATGTGGGTCCTCACCGATTTCGATCACCTTGAGATACAATATGTTATGAATTCCACGAATTAAATATCTAATTAACATAGATTTTTTACATCGGTCGATTTTCAATCACTAGTTTTTGCACTATTATTTCGTAAACTAATGCCGGCAGACAAAAACTGTAAAGGGAAATGTTGTTCAGAATCGTGGTTTTGACAACGTATTAAAATTTCATCGGAATCGGATGAGATATTGGTACATCGAATGATTTTCAATAAAATATTGTTAGAATATTTCCTAAACTAATGCCGGCAAACAAAAACTGTAAAGGGAAATGTTGTTCAGAATCGTGGTTTTGACAACGTATTAAAATTTCATCGGAATCGGATGAGATATTGGTACATCGAATGATTTTCAATAAAATATTGTTAGAATATTTCCTAAACTAATGCCGGCAAACAAAAACTGTAAAGGGAAATGTTGTTCAGAATCGTGGTTTTGACAACGTATTAAAATTTCATCGGAATCGGATGAGATATTGGTACATCGATTCATTTTCAATCATTAGTTTTTGCACTATTATTTCCTAAACTAATACCAGCAGACAAAAACTGTAAAGGGAAATGTTGTTCAGAATCGTGGTCTTGAGAAGGTGTCCGAAGCTCATCGAAATCGCAGAGGATTTACATCATCGAGAAACTCTTGTTCGGTACAACATCGCGGCGTGCTACCAACGCTCAGCTGATGCCGCGCGGCGCGGAACGATACAATACGCGTCTAGCTCGCGCTCTGATTGGTCCGTGTTTTTCGTTAATAACTCCTTAACGAAGCCTCGGATGACATTTTCGTAAAGGAAAATGGTGCTTGAAATGACCCAAGGAACCTCCCATTTCCCGATGCTGAGGGAATTTTGGGACACCCTGTATATATATATATATATATATATATATATATATATATATACATATATATATATGTATATATATATATATATATATATATATATATATATACATATATATATATGTCGGGGCGTAGCGACAACGGCAAAGATTTATTGTTCTTGTTACCGTTTTATTGTTACTTCTACTGTTACGTTACGTTTATCTTGTTCAACAGTTCATAAATTTGTTATGTTCTAAAAAAATTGCATTGTTATGTTTGAAGAAATGCGAGACAAGGTCCTTTAAGAAAATGAGCTTGTTGAACGTGATCACGGGTGGTAGAATAGATAGGTTTCTGATGACCTCAGTGTATATAAAAGTTGTCATATAAAAACATGACGATATCAATGAGAAGTTGAATCATTTACGTTGTCAACGGTTGCAAAAATCTTGGGGAAACTTCAGAATCAATAAGAGAGTTGACAGGAAGAGACGTGTGATATTCTACAGGACCCGTGAGCTCGTTGACGTATTAAAATAATGCCTTATCGAACAAGGAAAGATCAAAGCCGGCTACCGACGACATATATATATATATATGTATTAGAAAATTTTCTGAATTGCATAAAAGTTGTTTTTCAAATTTTGTAATGAAATATAAAATAAATTGAATATTGTTTATTTAAATTTGAAGTATTTTAAATTATATCGAATGGACTTAATAATTTCATCGAAATTAATTTATATTTTTCATTTCATCGAAACGCAAACTTTTAAATACATCAATTTAAACTTAAATGGACTTGGGCCACTTTCAAAATAAACGGCTCATGTTTCTTTAAAATCGGAAATGTTAGCTTCGGTCTCTCCTACTAGCTTTCCGAAATGATACCTTAAAAAGTTTCGTCGTAAATTTTCCGAACAGAACGCAGGGAATTCGAAGTCTTCGCCGATCAGACGTGAATATCGGTCTAAAGTACCGCGAGGTATGCCAGGCAAATGAAAGCAAAACTCGAACGCTTGTAAATCGTCGTAAATTTTACGGTTATAAATGCCATTCGCAAGCATTTCCTCTTGCTATTTCCTTTGCAGTTCGAGTTTGCGTGTATTGTGAGTTGGTTTCTTGAATAGTCCTTGCCACGGGGTTCGTCTGAAAATATTCTTGACTACTTCGCAATTCTGCCATTTAGCGAGAAAACATGATATCCACATTTTACGTTAGCTGTAACACGGAAGACAATTATTGAAACATTTCCACATGCAGTATTATAGAAATATAAATAGACTGTGGATTCCTATGCAAGATAAAAATTGTCTGTATCGATTTCGAAACGTAGGAGCTACAAACACGTTCATTTGTTTTCGCAATATTTTTAATCAGTTGAAAATAATATAACAGAGGAATAATAATACAGTAGGAGCTCTCGATTAACCGGCTTGATCGGGAGACAAATAGCTTGGGTAAATTAACCCTTTGCACTCTGAGCTATTTCAACTAAAAAACTAGCTGGTTATTGTTGCTCGCTCGCTTCGCGAGCTTCGCGGGTGGGGGTGTTGTAGCTTGGTTTGTGAGTTCGCGAGAGGGTTAGTAGTACGGATGTTATTTGGTGTGTGACTCTCCACGAGCCACACAAAGAACTTCCCGATTCGTTAGTTGCAGTATATTATTATCATTATTTAGTGTACGTTTTAAGAAGATTATACGTTCTCAGTGAAGTTCAATAGTTTTCTACTTATCAAAATGTTTGCTGTATGGCGTCGCATTAATCCAACATCGTATGCTCCTTGCTCGCATGCTCCATTAACCATTTTTTATATTAACTTTCAATTTCATCTCACTTAATAATTCGTATTGAACTGCTTGTTTTTTATATTAATTATCAGTGTATTCTCAATTAATAATTCGTTTTGACTGATTGTTTTTTAAAAGATTGTAATATACTTTTTTTTTGGTACTTCCGATATTCTTTGAAAATGTATTCTCGACAGAAGAGACGATTAACTCACTCTTGCATTGGGATAATTTTCGATTATTGTAAGCGGTAACATTTGCGTTAGTTGCATAATTTAAAAAAAAATTTTTTAAAAAATTTTTTTTTTAATTATAAAAAAATTTTTTTAAAAATAAAAAAAAATTATATATAATTGTTACGTTTGTTTCTGCGGTGGAAAATTTCCGTCCTCTCGTATAATTTGCATTGTTGAATGAACTTCTTTCGAAAAAAACTAAAAAAACTAAAAAACTACTTGACCAATATGGACCAAAATCTAATCAGCTCTAAGTCCCAGTGGGGCGCATCGATTGCATCATACATTATTCTGATCGCATTGTTATTTTTTCAGAAAACGTTAACGAAAAATTTGATACCATACAAACGGACATACGCACGCACACGCACACACACACACACACACACACACACACACACACACACACACACAAACATTTTGATAAAAATAGTCTAAAATGACTCCAATGACCATGAAACGTGAAGATCTGCTAAAAAATCGATTTTCGATTTTCGGGGTAATTACAATAACTTCCCTATGAATCGGGAAGTTAATTAAACATGTTTTCTTACCTGGAATATTTCCATTACCTATGATTTTAAAAATTGTATGGATATGATATTGATATAATACCTTATACAATACCTAACTGTTTAGTAATTGATTAGATACCCATGTATTTAATAATGTGTACAATATTTTGAATAATGGTACAGCAAATTAATGGTGCCTCAGAGTCACCATTAGAGTACTAAGGGTTAATAAAACCGCGTAATTAAGGGTTAATTAAACTGTTTAGTAATTGATTAGATACCCATGTATTTAATAATGTATACAATATTTGGAATAATGGTACAGAAATTTTTAATGGTGCCTCAGAGTCACCATTAGAGTGCTAAGGGTTAAGACCCGATGGATAATCAAGACTCGAGCTAATACAGTGGGTAAAAAAAGTATTGGCACACTCTTAAAAAGGCGATAACTTTTTAAATATCTTATTATACGATTTGAATTTTTTTGGGAAGCTGGAGCAATTAGTTTGCCACAGGATGCGAAAAAATTTTGTCAAAAATTGCAATTCATCGGAATTGTAGCAAAAATACTAAAAGTTGCATTTTACAACTTTTTTATGTGGGCCAATATTGAACATTTTTAAAATGCTTTTTGTAGATCTGTGTCAGTTATATGCACTGGTAAAGTTGATAATAGATAGATGGTTTCGGCACACAGGTTCGATCAAAAATTGGAAAATAAAAAGTTTGCTCAAATATTTCAACATACAAAAAACTTAACATTATTAAATTTAAAAAATATTTTTGATCGAACCTGTGCGCCGAAACCATCTATCTATTATCAATTTTTTTCGATCGAAAAACTATCTCAATATACTGGTAAAGTTTCATCGAAATCGGTTGATGCGAAAAAAAACAACAGGCATTGAAAGATGTAAGAATCTGCAGTTATAGATCGAAAATCGTGAAAATCTGCAGTTTTTAACATATTTGAACGATTATAGTTCAAATGCATTTTAAAAATGTTCAATATTGGCCAACATAAAAAAGTTGTAAAATGCAACTTTTAATATTTTTGCTACAATTCCGATGAATTGCAATTTTTGACAAAATTTCTTTTTGCATCCTGTGGCACACTAATTGCTCTAGCTTCCCAAAAAAATTCAAATCGTATAATACGATATTGAAAAAGTTATCGCCTTTTTAAGAGTGTGCCAATACTTGTTTTACCCACTCCAAGTAAAATGCACATTAATAAATAATTCCAAAAAATAAATTTCAAAACAAATTTTTAATTTTTGAAAATTTATTTTCCTTCATAATATATTTATATCTAAACGCATATTTATTTATAATCGAGGACCTACTGTATAACAAAATAATATATCCTTACAGTATTCTCAAATCTCACTCTTTGTATCTATAGTGTCGTACTAGAATTGTTAATTTTGTTACTTATCCTAGTTTATAAGTTGTCATTGTAATTAAACTATTTTTTCTCGATCGTATTATTGTTTCCGCTAGGTATCGATTCATATAACCTATTTAGATCTCTCACTAGAATAATCAGTGTCGTGCAAGCAGACATGGGGAACGCATGCGATTCAGGCGTCACACGGCTCTCTTTTTTGAACATTTAATCACACCTAAGCAAGTGAGTGTAAATTTGTGATAAATTTGTTGCCTTTACATTCAAACATTTGATGGTTTTTTTCCAATATCTTTTGAAAATTGTATGTTTAAAATCTCTGATTACAGACGCAATTATAATTATTGTTCTTGAAGATGGTTCAAATTGGAACCGAAACGTCGAATTAATTATCAATTAGCAAAATTGCTTAGCTTTTTTCATTGATCGAACCGTAGCGCCGAGATCATTTAATATTTGTTTGTCATTGTAATGTTAGCATGTACAGATATGTACATGCTGCTAATAATCCCATATGGGGTTTCATAGCATAATAATTAAAAAAAAAATTATTTAATATTTACGATCGATAAAAATTAATTATTTAATTTAATTACAAATAGGCGAGACCGGGGCTAAGAGTTCCGATCTTGAAGGAACATAGAACGACGTAGAAATAGTATAGATATTCTTATCTCTAATGAGCAATTTATGGTTAAATATATTATATTTTAAAATTCTAACCTTAAATTAAAAATATTGTAATAGAATTCTTACATTTTTTCATGTATTTTCCATTGGCCGGCAAGTTGTTCTTACATTGGGGCAAGTTATTGTTACTGAGGAATCAAATTTGCTGAAATAGACGACATTTTTATGGATGGAAACTATATCTAAACGCATATTTGTTCATAATCGAGGACCTACTGTATAACAAAATAATATATCCTTACAGTATTCTCAAATCTCACTGTTTGTATCTAACAGTGTTTAAGGTATTTAATTGATCGAACCAATGCGCCGATAACATTTAAATTTTGTTTGTATCTATAGTTTATAAGTTGTCATTGTAATGTTAGCATGTACAGATATGTACATGCTGCTAATAATCCCATGTGGAGTTTCATAGCATAATAATTAAAAAAAAAATTTTATAAATGTTTATACTGTTTGACATTCGATCTACTCATTTTCGTCGCAGATGCATAAACCTCGTGGTCAACTGATAAATGAACAAACATGGAGTGTCACGTAAATGTTAAACTAACTATTCCAATTACAATGCAATCAGGAAAGATAGAGCGTGTCGTTAGAGGGACGAAATCCTCGAATTTATTGCAGCCACTAATAGCGTAATATAATGGTGGAAAGAATGTCAGAGGGTCCGAAAAAGGTGTTGGCTGGAGAAGTTATTTAGGAACGGGGACCGAGACCCATGTCGCCTAATAAGTTCTATAATCTTCCCGCATTCGTTTAGCCTCGTAAGTCTTCGGGACACCGTGGTATCCGAACTGGATCTAAAATCCGACGCAACGCAGAATAAATCCAGCGAGTTTCGACGTGGCAGTGACCAGGCGGTCACTTTGAATATACTCCGGGCTACGTTCATGTTTCAAGATTTTCTCGTGAAATATGTGACGTGGAATGGGGTCTTACTCTCTTAAAGATGGATCGCCGTATTTTACTCCGTTCTATTCTTTTCATGTTGAAATAATTAAATACAGTCCCAAGTAAAAGGTACAAGGACAACTAACTGTACCTTCTCCTGCTTCATCTCAGACTTCTATTCACACTTGTTCGGAGTTCAAGTTGCATATTCGATTACCACGTTGGTTATCGCCATTTATTCCGGTAAGGTGAATTGCCATAAGTCTGGACAGTCCAAAAGTGATACCTAAATCTGGACAATTGAATTTTTATAGTAAAATCAATAATTAAGAGATTCAATAATTATATTATATATTCTGAGGCCTTAGCTACAAGTAGGTGTGAATATTATTTTATTAAGACATCAATTGAAATTTAAAAATAAATTCAAAGTTCATCTGAAAACAGTATACAAAATTGTCTATTTACATGCGAATCATGTGCATTTATAGTTCGAACTTTTGTTAGAAAAGAAGATATAATTTAAGCCCTCAAACAAAAACTATTTATCACGCATAATAATATTGATATTTTAAAATAAATTGGCAATCAAACTTATCGTAAATAATAATTATTAATCCAAATATTAGATGTCCAAGTGTAGGACTGTTTTGAAATATAAGTACTCCATACCGGGACGCGATGCCAGTAGCTGTCCCACTCTAACAATAAGCTTATACACAATGTGCATACGCCTAAAACCGGACACGTGTTTGCGACTAAAATCAACCCGTTGTTTGCAAATTATTTAAATAAATGTACGTATAATTAGTCTTCTATTAGCTTGTATAACGTATGTATAGAAAATGTGTACCGCCTGTGACGTGAATAATACTTAATTTTTTATGTTAATAACAAGAGAGAAACAAAATTAAAAAAGAACTAGAACAATAATAATTTACATGGAAAAAGAAAGATAATTACACAACAATTGAAAGATATAAAGTTAAAAATCAATGATGAATCTAAAAAAATAAGGTCTGGAATTAAAGAAGAGAAAGCAAAATTGTGCATTCAATTAGAGAATATGGAGAACGAAGGAGTATTGTCTATTGAAATGCTTGCTTTGCAACAGAAAATGAGAATTGAATATAGAATAATAATATTTTCATACCATATGTATATCATTAAAGATTTAATAAAAATCGGAGGCATTCTCACGGAATACCCCCACTTCTCCCGGCCGTGCGTCTCGCTCCCCGTAGCGGTCATAGTGCTCGGAGCACTATAGTGTCTGTTATACAGATTATACATAATTTCAATTTATCCCGGTATAGGCTTTACTTCTGTCCAGGTACTAGCTTAGATTGGATTTAATATGTCCAACTATAGGTTTGAATTATTCTTGTTAATACGAACAATAATTTTGGGACTTTAAATTGCTTTACAAAATCTGAATTTTATCATACTATTCTTAAAAAATTGTTTTTGTTTATCTAAAGTGATAAAATTAACGGTAGCAAAAAATGCTGTCCAGGCATAGGGTATTTCACCTTATCTGTCCTTATACGTGTTTTACTGGCACACCACTGACAAGAGATATGAGTCTTTCGCAGATCGTATTTGTGGTAAATAAACTATTTTTCTCGATCGTATTATCGTTTCAAACAAATATTAAATGATTTCGGCGCTACGGTTCGATCAATGAAGAAAAACTAAGCAATTTTGCTAATTGATAATCAATTCGACGTTTCGGTTCTAATTTGAACCATTTTCAAGAACAATAATTATAATTGCGTCTGTAATCAGAAATTTTAAACATACAATTTTCAAAAGATATTGGAAAAAACTATTAAATGTTTGAATGTATTGCGTCAGTATCTTTTCGTAAACGTCTCCCAAGTTTAGGCATTACTAAAATTATAATTAAATGTGCAATAATTTAATTACTTTTAAAATTAATTTTATCGGCGCTCGGTTCGATCAATCTCTGAACAATATAGCTATAGGACGAAACACCACCTTCCTTTTTCCTCCTCTATTAAAATATTAATAGCAAACACAGTTTATTAAACACAAAATAATTAAATTTCGCGGCGCACGGTTTCGATCATTTATTATTTATATTTGGCTCGCGAATGTAACAAATCTTGGCGTCTCGTGTTTCTTACGACACTATTTAGTAATTCTTATCAGGAGATTAAGTCCCTTCTTAATCAATTATTTCTTTTTAAACGCGAGAGACATTATGTAGGTGTAAATGAGAATTATAGGAATCATAATACACATAATTTATTCAATCTTCGTCACTATTTTCCTCAATAACCGATACTGTATGTGTTACATCAAATATCTTCGTTAATATCTCCAATGGTTTTACAATTTTGGCTTTAAATGGCTCGTGAGATAAATAATAAATAATCGAAGCGACATGAGAACAGCAACCCACTGTTCTGGTGCCGTTAGCATAGTCACATGTATATTTAATTATGTTCCACCATTTAACATATTTAACTATGTTCCACCCCTCCGACCATCTTGAAACTTTTGTATATAATAGATAGATAAGAGAACATTGTTGTTGAATTTTTTGAAAGTGGTCACTCGAAGGGTTCTTTGGAATTTCCACCCCCAAAAAATTTAATGATGTTTTTCTACCCCCAATAATATGGGAAGGACGTAAGTACGAGTATTTTCGTATTATTTTTATCTGAATATATTAATTAACAACCGAGAAAAAAAACGATATATTTAAGGGTAGTTACCCTCATGTAATCCTTATATGAAGGGTTAGCGACTTGAAATTTTGGGGGGTTATCATTCAACCTAAAACCAATGTTTTCCACACAATTTCGTAGGTGTTGAAATGAAGTCAAAGCCTTGCATTCAATGTTTATTAAGTATTTATTTCGTAGAACATGATTTGACATGAAAACGTCATTGGTCACTGAATAATAACCGGCTAAATCGTCTGAATCACTTTCACAATGTTTGCATGCGAAATCACTTGCAGGCATATTAGTGCATTTCAATTGCACAACTCTCTTGCAGGTGTTGCATTCGATGGAACGCGAGCGACTCAACTTCTTTGTCATGTTCTTCATACAGACAATGCAAAACTCTATGTATATCGTCTGATGTAGGTGAATCCAAAGTTTTGCTCTCGACGGTTTTGATTTGTTAGAGCAGCGGTTTCGAACCTGAGAAGCACGGATTTTTGCCAGAAGATTTGTTACATATTAAATTAATTTAATTTGGTATTATATTAATATTAAATATTAAATTTCAAATATGAAATTTTGGGGGCTTATCTTTCAACCTAAAACCAATGTTTTCCACACAATTTCAATAAAAATCCAAGGGGGGCCGATTCACTATTCTTAGTCTGCTAGTCCCTTTATTTTGCCGAAAATATTGTCTTCAGAGAGTGGATTATGTATAACTTTTTATCCGTTGACGCTATGATTATACTTCCTGCAGCGATAATATAGCTGGCAACTATACCCTTCCAACGGTGTAAATTTAGCGTTATTCTCATCCTGTGGAATTTTATAGCTAAAAAACGAAACGTGTCCCAACCTTTACGACAGTCCCTTACATTCGGATAAAAACATTCAACATACACCGCGAACGTTTCAAGTAGCGACGAATGCCGAATCTGTCGGGAGACCAGTTTGCACTTCATCTCTCCCCGAGGCAAAAGAACCTCCGCCGAGCTTCCGTGAAAGCGCGGCATAATGTTCCACGAGTTTCCATAATCCTGGCAGTGCACGTGGAAACGTATCGAAAAGGGCATGTAGAGGGGACCGCTGTACATTTCTTCGTCGATCACCAATAAATATCGAACTTTCATTTGCAGATACCGAGGGAACGTACTGTGTACCACTGCACTTCACCGGATTGCCTTATGCAGACAAAAGGTACGCGCATTCCGGCCACTGTTCCCCGATAACTGTAAATTCCAAATAGTAAAAAGCTACAGTCAAGTGTTGTATTGTGCGAATCAAAAAGGCAATTGACCTTTTGATCTAAACCGTGTTCGTTAAGTCGAGAACCACGCATGCAATACTCCCAGAATGCTGAACAACGAAAATCTTCATGAACACATGCTGCAGTTTCAGCTTCAGGAGTTACACTCACTTGCAAAAGACCCAAGAGTACAATATACGAACACGAAAAAGTATAGCAGAGGGATGGGTCCCATGGAAATCACCGACACGATTTTCCTCGACACGGTTTTCACCGACTCCAGATTTGGCCAACAACGATTTTGATCGACAACGATTTTAGATTCCTTGTCGACTAAATTCTTTGTCGACCAAATTCGTTGTCGACCAAATTCGTTGTCGACCAAATTCGTTGTCGGTCAAAGTCGTTGTCGACCAAATTTGTCGTCGGTCAAAGTCGTTGTCGGTCAAAGTCGTTGTCGGTCAAATTCATTGTCGGTCAAATTCGTTGTCGGTCAGATTCGTTGCCGGTCAAAGTCGTCGTCAGTCAAAGTCGTCGTCGGTCAAAGTCGTCGTCGGTCAAAGTCGTCGTCGGTCAAACTCGTTGTCGGTCAAAGTCGTTGTCGGTCAAATTCGTTGCCGGTCAAAGTCGTCGTCGGTCAAAGACGTCGTCGGTCAAACTCGTCGTCGGTCAAAGTCGTTGTCGACCAAATTTGTCGTCGGTCAAAGTCGTTGTCGGTCAAATTCGTTGTAGGTAAAATTCGTTGTCGGTCAAATTCGTTGCCGGTCAAAGTCATCGTCAGTCAAAGACGTCGTCGGTCAAACTCGTCGTCGGTCAAAGTCGTTATCGACCAAATTCGTCGTCGGTCAAAGTCGTCGTCGGTCAAAGTCGTCGTCGGTCAAAGTCATCGTCGGTCAAAGTCGTCGTCGGTCAAACTCGTTGTCGGTCAAAGTCGTTGTCGGTCAAATTCGTTGCCGGTCAAAGTCGTCGTCGGTCAAAGACGTCGTCGGTCAAACTCGTCGTCGGTCAAAGTCGTTGTCGACCAAATTTGTCGTCGGTCAAAGTCGTTGTCGGTCAAATTCGTTGTAGGTAAAATTCGTTGTCGGTCAAATTCGTTGCCGGTCAAAGTCATCGTCAGTCAAAGTCGTCGTCGGTCAAACTCGTCGTCGGTCAAAGTCGTTGTCGGTCAAATTCGTTGCCGGTCAAAGTCGTCGTCGGTCAAAGACGTCGTCGGTCAAACTCGTCGTCGGTCAAAGTCGTTATCGACCAAATTCGTCGTCGGTCAAAGTCGTCGTCGGTCAAAGTCGTCGTCGGTCAAAGTCGTTGTCGACCAAATTCGTTGTCGGTCAAAGTCGTCGTCGGTCAAAGTCATTGTCGACCAAATTCGTTGCCGGTCAAAGTCGTTGGTCAAATTCGTTGCCAGTCAAAGTCGTCGTCGGTCGAAGTCGTTGTCGACCAAATTCGTTGCCGGTCAAATTCGTTGTCGGTCAAAGTCGTCGTCGGTCAAAATCATTGTCAGCCAAATGTGCAGTCGGTGAAAACGTGATTTCCATGGGACCCCAAAGGGATAGGGAGGTCAAAACCAAATTGAATTTTCAATAGATCATTCGATAGCTTATCCAAAGAAAATACATTGTGCTAATTTTCAACCCTATATTCCAACATGGGTTTTAGTAAAGGGGTTACAAAGAAAATCAGAAAAGCAAAGAAAATTCTGAAAAACTCAAGTATATTTTAGCTATTGAAAGTGTACATCTACGAATTTTTCGAATTTTTAGCTTCGGAATCAAATTTTAAAAGATGAAAACAATTTTTAAATGCCGATTTCTTGTTGAAGTCCGAGTGCAAAGGGTTAGTGAAACTTGTTGTGGTGATTTTAGAGACAAAATCAGTAGACACGTTTCCGAGCTTTTTTGTAATGCTCAATTTTTTACGAAGATGTACCCATTTCTCAAAAGTTCATCAATTTCGAATGACAGAAATAAACATTCTTCTTTACACAAGAATATTTTTACATATATCATTACGTTATATCTTTACATATTACATATATATCTTTACATAAATTCTTTACACAAGAATCTTTACACAAGTACCTGTCACGTGAAACAGATGCACACATACAGTTGTTTCACAATTAATGGTACTTGCTTTAAATCGGAATAACGTTTTCATAAATGAACCGAACCTCGGTTTTTCTGTCAAGCTAGACGAATTACTAACTAGATGATATGCAACGAACATTTTGGAACAATTGTGTTGAGTCCGATAATGGTAAAACGAGCTTTTTACAACTTTTTTATTTGGACTTGCGTAGAAAATTTAGAAAAATGTATTCTGTAGATTCATATATAAGTACAGGGTGTCACAAAATGATGTGTCATGACTACACTCCGAATGTTTATGCGAAATAGAATAAAAAAAAAACTTGAAATGGAAACAAACACAAAATGCATCTGGATATTCTTCACAAGAAAGTGTTAACCCTACGTGAAAAATAAAAAGGTTAGCAACAACAATATCTTGCGTGTATTAGCCACGTCCATTTTTAGAATCAGCTTCTTTCTGGTTTCATTATCTTCTGCATAAAATGGACCTCCGCGTCGGTTCACGTTTACAACTCAATTACAATTAGCATTCTCAACGAAACTAAATACGTAGCTTCTTTAGAATCTCCTCGCGGAACAGTTCACTTCATTATAAATTTCTTCTTTGAAACGATCTGTACATATAACGAATCCCCATAACCCCACCGTGTGCGCGGCAAGAAAACATATGTATACCTGCATTATTGATCAACCCCGCACGATAACCTCTCTCATTCTCTTAAAATGGTCAGTTAACTGGCACCGGCAATAAGAACGAAACAAAACCGCCCGAAAAAAATCGATGAAAGGAAGATATAATTTCTGTCACAGTATGCGGTGGAGCAAGAAGATATACAGGGGAATTTAGTACGAATGTTCCTTGGCCACCAGCAGCGCGTAGACCGAGTCTAAATACAGACACCCTGGTACCCCTTGCTGGCAAGATCTAGCCAAACGTGTTCTCGAGTGGAGAAGGGGGGAGATTGGCCGTCAGTCACTACGGCAATGGATGCATTGTACCCAGGAAGACTATACATAGAGAGCCCTAGTCGGATCTCCTTACGCGATAACAAAGATGATCCCGATCGCCTTTTCGATGCTTCGAATGAATCATTGTTTTCACTCGTTACGGTATCAGATACTCAACGGACAACCCTTCTTTTTCCCCTCCTCATGGAAGAGGAGCTGCTCAATCTTAACACGTTGCCGATGGGTAATGTTCTTTGGAAGGTATACTAGGTGAGCCTGTTAAGAGGGTACCGTACCCACGGATATGACTAGCATATTACTAGAATATTACTAGAAAAACAAGTGAAAACCGTGTTTACGGGAAACCATTTTTTGTTTTTATACAAGCATGTTACGAGCTGTGTGAGGTCTCATTGTAAAGAGGAAGGTTCATCATAGCCCGCTCTGCTCATGATTTAACAAGATTATGTTTACATTTAATAATATGAGCGTCCCAAGTAGGGCAAACAAGTCGAGACAACCACCCTCAGGTTCCCATGTATTTTTCTAATACAAAACGGTTTTTCTGACTTAAATCATGAGCAGAGCGGGCTATGAGGAACCTTCCTCTTTACAATAAGCATTCACACAGCTCATAACATGCTAGTATGAGGACAAAAAATGTTTTCCCGCAAACACTGTTTTGTTGATGAAATTAGTGTTTGCGGGAAAACATTTTTTGTCCTCATATTAACATGTTTTGAGCTGTGTGTGGGCTTATTCTAAAGAGGAAGGTTCATCATAGCCCGCTCTGCTCATGATTTAGTTCGATTAAACAAAATTATTAGTACTCGAAATATTTTCAAAACCTGTCTTTATTGAAAAAGATAATAATTGTTTGTTATGGTACCCTAATAATTTTTTACGCAGAATAAATAGAGAAATCGAATAAATAGTACATCAATAAATATGCATTTCTACTTAAAGAAATGATGCAATTGTTAATTGCACATGCACAGTTGCACCTAAAAAAAATCTGTGCGCCTACGAATGTAGGATTCTTCGAACCATTAATCTTTCTAACTGCATACAAAATTTCTGAATTTTTAATTAGCTCGTAAATTTTTCTTAAATTTGAAGATTTGATTGAACGTTATTTAAATATGGGTTTCACGTTTTTTAAATATTTACTTTATATTTTTTAAATATAATAATTTATATTCTCTGAATATTTAGCTTATATTTTCTAGACATTCAATTTACATTTCTTGTATATGTATACAATATTCAAATCTAATATTTTTCTCATATGAAAAAGTGTGGCTTAAAAAATATTTTTCCAATATTTGAAAAAAAAAACAATATTTTAAAATATGTATGCTATTCATTTTTTTTTAGTCGAATTTTATTTTGTTTGTGTTAATGTATAGCTATTGCGGAACATAAAACTAGATATAAGGTTTCTCCTTTTTTAGAAAATTAAGAATTACAACAAAAGTTTTAATCACTGAAATCGTAAACTAGATCGTACGCCAAGGGGTTAACACCTCGCCCTACAATATCCAATCAGACTGACAATGATTCTGCACAGAGTCTAATAAATATGTATGTTATTGATTTCCTTCAAACCGAAATAGAATTTTTTCTTTTCTTTCTATGAAATTATGACTGACAAAGAATGTAATGTCTAAGTACTATGGCTAGAAAATAAATAGTAGTGCAAGAGGTTAATTATAAAATACAATCTATAGCAACTAAATCGAATTTTTATCAAAGAAATTTACTCAGAAATTTATAACACAAGAAATTAGAAATCATTTTTTGATTTGTCTGCTTAGTCTAGTGGAAAACCAGCGCAAAATGTAAACTTATTGAATTCAACACATTTGCTTGAACCGTTAATCAGAAATTTGTTTTCTTCGAGCAATTACGTATATTTGTTACTTTATTTACAAATGAATATGCATAATTGGATATACTTTGGAGTCTATTCCTTACTTACCAATATATGTACAGTATTTTATAATTTTTCAATGAAAAAATGTTTAATTATATATTAACTGTATGATGGAAATTAAGAACTTTCTTTTCGCATTTCCGATTAGAGATAGATCTTGTTTGGACACGTATGTAGTACCCTATCTTGTCTCATAATTGATGATAATTTAGGAGATCGAGTCATGAATAATCGACACGATTAACTGTATGACTGATGTAACGACGTCTCGCAAATCGATACCTCGAGATTCTTTTTCATCCGCGTATTTCAGATGCCGGTATCGAATAAAACTGCGGCGAGTTGGATCATCTTTCCTTCGTCAACTACGTACACCCATAATTATACAGTAATTATCGTTGCACCGTTCATTAACCGGTATATTCGTACTGATATATTGCGCAACTGACATGCAGAACAACCCACCCAGACTTGTGAATTATTATCCGAGTCCGAGTTGCTCGCCACTCCGGAATTTACTGTCTGTACTTCTGACACCGTTAGCCACGGTGTAACAATCGTATTTTAAGCTCCGTTTCGCACAAAAGACCATTTCAAATGTGATAAATCCATATATTGCACCGCATTATGCACTATTCATATCTGATAGAGTTTGATTAGAAAATAAATAGTAGAGAATTGAATGTAAATTGCCTTCATTAATGGAGTAGACTTCTTTTTCTCAAAATTGCAAGGGTACGGAATTCTCGTTCACATTTCTTAGTAATACAAAAATAGGAATTTTCAGTGGGTAAAAACGCTAAGTATATAATCGATCTAGGGCGCTATCGCCCTCAAAAGTCCTATTTCTTCGTATGCGAGGCGTAATTTTCATTATTCGGAAGCATACAAGCTATTTTCATAACTACATGCCGTCGAATAATGCAAATTACGCCTCGTAAACGAAAAAATAGGGTGTTTGAGGACGACAGCGGCCTAGATCGATCTTTTATCTAGCGTTTTTGAGTACTTAAAAACCCCAATTTTCTGTTATCAAGAAATGAGAACTCGCATCCCGCACCCTTGCAATCCTGGAAAAACCAGTCTACCGCCTTAAGAAGGTAGAGTACCCACGTGACATAACTAGAATCTAACCAGAATCTAACTAGATTTTGGGCCAAAACAGGGGTTTCCGCGGGAACGTTTCACGTCCTCATTCGATTATATTTTGAGCTGAGTGAGGGCTCATTCGAAGGAGGAAGGTTGCACACAGTGCGGTCTTCTCATGTTTTTGTTAGATAATGTTTATATAAAGTAATATGAGTGCCCAAAGTAGGCGAAACAAATGAAGACAAATTCGGGAGATTCTAATGTATTTTACGTGCACAAAAACATTTTTCTCGCCTCAGCCCTCACTCAGCTCAAAATATAATCGTATAAGGACGTGAAACGTTCCCGCGTGATCGCATTCAATTGTTCCCCAGATTCCCTTCATGAAGGGTGAGTAGAAGCCATTTTAGTTCAGCTACTTAGACGAGATGGCGCTTAGTCAAGTGAACTCAGGTGAACTATCAGCGTAGATTCGTAACAACAAAAGTGTGAAGGACGTGAAGTCATTCGGATGCATTAATAGCAATAATGATATTGATGAAAAGAAAAAAACCTGTAATGATGGCGAAACTGAAGCGTTGGATTAATACGAATGTATGTTCATCACTGTTGCCAAATGGGTTTTTCGCGCGGAGGTTGGTCACAATGAAAAATACCATGGTCACGTGGGTACCCTACCCTCTTAAGGTGGAAGGACAGTCACGTGATAAAACTAGCAAGGAAGTAATAATCTAACTAGATTTCGAGTCGAAACATGAGTTTGCGGGTCGCGGGTTTTTGTCCTTATTTGAGCAGATTTCAACAAAGCCGTGGAGTACATTTTCGGCAGGGAAAAAAGGAGATGCTGTCAGGAATTATACTTTTCAAGGAACAACTACATTTCTGGGACACCTGGTACATCAAATTACAGTGCAATTTTTCCAATTTTTCAGAATAAAAAATGGAATTATTATATCTATATCTAATACGTCAAACATCAATTTTGTAATACTGTAGTGTGTATAATAGACGCATGTATTTCACACATACGCGTTAATAAAAATGACGAAAAATATTCTTGTTATATTGATGCGTAGGTTATTCTTGAAGCAATTATCGATGATTAATCACCCGGAAAGATTTAGAAGGAATAATCGTTCTCGTGCTTATAGAGAAATAGTAAATGAAGTTGCAGCACCTAATAAATTTCAGTAATTGGACAGAATTGAATTTTTGCAAACAACATATGTGTTAGATTTGTTGTAGCTAATTTTTAGTAATTATAAAGGTCCCTTTATTCTGCTGTTTTCTCTAATAGTGTATAATATATGTATTTCAGTAGTTTTTCTATCGAAAAATTAGTAATAGATGTATGATTATTTCGGCGCACAGGTTCGATCAATAATAAAAACGTTTTATAGCAATTTTGCAAATTAAGATCTTAACGTTTCGATCCTGATGAGGATCATTCTCAAGAGAGATTTTTTCGTCGAGATTTGTTCATCCTCTAACTAATAATATATTATTAATTGGAAAATAGACTTATTTTTCTTACTTGCTATATGAAACAAAATTAGACTTTATGAAAACCAAATTGCTTCCATGCTGGTAGATACTAGACTAATTCTTGTTGAAGGTTACAACGTAAACAGCAAATACATCAGGACAATCTATTTAAACTTGACCAATCAAAACCAAGCTATCATTGAGCGCTAGGTTAATATTAAACGGTAAATTCAAAAAGCTGACATAATTCGTCTGAATCACTAGAAAGACTCAGCATTATACCCCAAAAATGTTGCGGTAATAAAAAATTAACATTCAAATAAATTTGAAAGCGAAACGCAAATAGATCAGAATCAATTTTATACTAAAAACTATATAAAGAAAACTGTGTAAAAAATTAGAAACTTCATTATAAAACCATTACTGATTTAGTAATGCAGCGTAATAGTCATGAATCTTAGGGGTTTCTAGTATGAGAGTTTTATGAAGAGTTTCTAGTAGTAATCTTCGTTGCAAGTTAGATTCTTCGTCTAGTATCTTAACGTTATCGAAATCAAGTGCATGGTAGAGCTGCGACTTATGAGATACTCGGGTACTCGAGTAAGACATGAGACACCCGGGTAGAGCAAAAATACCCCGGGTATCTCATGAGATAGTCGGCTACCCGAGTACTCGGTTCGAGGAAATGAAAACCATTATGGATCGGTTCCGGTTCTCGAAACAGTTATTAAGAACCGAAATGATGTTATAACTGTTACTAAATAGAATATCGATTCTGGTTTACATCTGGCTTATTTCCATTCTATAACTGTTATTTTTCGGTTCTGGATTTCGGTTCTGTAATTCTGTAATACAAATAAATTATAAAAACTTGTTTAAACTGAAAACATCAATAAAAAATAACTACTTAAATAATAAATAAATAATACCAAACACAGTACAGAATGACAGAACTGAAATCCAGAACCAAAAAATAACAGTCATAGAATCGAAATAAGCCAGATGTAAATCAGAATCGATATTCTATTTAGTAACAGTTATAACATCATTTCGGTTCTTAATAACTGTTTCGAGAACCGGAACCGATCCATAACGGTTTTCATTTCCTAGAACCGAGTACTCGGGTAGCCGACTATCTCATGAGATAACTAGGTATTTTTGCTCTACCCGGGTGTCTCATGGGTACCCGAGTACCCGGGTATCTCATATACTCGGGTAAAGGTTCTAGCTCTAGTGCATGGTCGAAATCTATTGAATGTTTCGTCAATGCTGTGTGTTGTGAAGGAGGCCGAAAAATGTTGCGCTTATGTTCCGTTATACTAGATGTCTAGAGAAAAAAAATAAGTCTATTTTCCAATTAATAACATATTATTAGTTACAGCTAATAATATTATAGTATACCTTGTTACAGACGAAAAAATCTCTCTTGAGAATGATCCTCATCAGAATCAAAACGTTGAGATCTTAATTTGCAAACTTGCTATAAAACGTTTTTATTATTGATCGAACCTGTGCGTCGAAATCATCATACATCTATTAGAGTATACAGGGTGGGGCACTATAAACAGGTCACCTTAATAACGCGGCTGCTATTGTTGTTAGAAAGAAATGCATCTGATAGAACTTGCATGGTTTCGAGGGGGCATTAATCTGATGTTAGTAGTTTTTTTTGTAGGTGGACGCGTAAAGGATATATGAAGGTCAACTTCATTTTTTTAAATGGAATGTGGTATATTTAATACACCAATCGATGCTTTTCGACATACATAGGTTAGTACTTTTTTATAACGAATGTCCAGCTGCATCGATTGACGTATTAAAAAATACCTCATTCCATTTAAAGAAATGAAGTTGACCTTCATATGTCCTTTACGCGTCCGCCTATAAAAAAACTACTAACATCAGATTAATGCCCCCTCGAAACCATGCAAGTTCTATCTGATGCATTTCTTCCTAACGCCAATAGCAGCCGCGTTATTAAGGTGACCTGTTTATAGTGCCCCACCCTGTATATGTGTTTGTTCGTTCTATGATCTATGACACAATCGCTAAGAAACAATAAAACAAAGAAGGACGAAAAAATTTGTGGATGTTACTCACATTATCGGCTGCATTTACGTCGATTTCTCGAAGAAGTAACGCTTCGCAAACGTCTATATGACCGGCTCCTGCTGCTAACAGAAGAGGTGTTCTACCATTCTGAAAAACAAATTTACATCTCTTAATTCACCGACAAAGATCAGATAGAGCCACATGGTAGCAGATCTACAGTTCTACAGTCTTCCGGCTAATAATCTTAAATTCCGAGAAGTAGTGTGCGCATATTCTCGATCAAAATCAACTGACGTGTTGTATGTTTTTGTGCGCATACTAACGCACGCATATCGAACGAACTTTCTAATCCAATCATCTCGGCAATTACGCCTCGCACGAACGTGTGTTTCTCCAGTTTTACACAAAGTGTAAACGATCGGAAACCGCGTTTCCGAAATGGTCCGGTGAATTCATTTTTCGCGATTCGACTAGAGGAAAGGGTACCCAATTAGTGGTGTAATTAATAGACAGCCGCCAATTCCCATGTCGAATTAGCTGCTGTGATCGAACAGGATGCGGCCTTAATTAGCCGAACAGTAGATCGAACAACGCTGCCTGATGCCTGTCTGCGCTGGAAGCAGTCGGAGGACCATCCTTGAATCCTAATCTGCAGCCATGAGTCCTTTTGTTTTCGCAACTGATCCGCGCTGGGCATTAGTATGCGGAATACTAATAGGTGCGACAGAAAAAACGTGGGGAACAGTTAATCAATCCTGATAAGCGAGACGTCGAATTTAACTCGAAATTGAACGACTCTTCTGGGAAACATAAATATCTGGTCGACTATGTGAACATTATACACTTTCTCAGACATACAGGCTGTTTCTGTTGATCTCTTTGTTTAAAGGTTTAAATACAAAAATTGTCTTCTCTTTCTTTCACATCCGAATTTCAATTGTGAAAAGTAACGCGCCGCACAGTGGGTAAACTTGACCTAACTCGATTCAAAAAGGAATAACTTTCGATAGAAATGAGATAGAGGGCTGACATTTTTTTTACATACAGCTGAAACTTCACAGAATATGGGAAAAATAGGGAGATTATGGTACGAATGTTTTTTAACCTCGAAAAAATTCGTCAAAGTTGCGCAATTTCGAGAAAATTGTGGTTTTTACAATACCACGCGCGGCAAAAATTTTTTTGGAACCTGCTCTACAGCATTTCGCGTAGATTTTCTCACGCTGATTTCAAATCTGGTCTCAAAATTTGTCTACGACCTCAGAATTTTCCAAAATATCGGATTATTGTTAAACAGTTAAACTTTTATTTTTTCAAGGTTAGAAAACATTCGTACCATAATCCCATTATTTTTCACATATTCCACAATGTTTCAGCTTTAATTTATAAAAAATTTCATCGTTGTATCTCATTTCTATCGAAAGTTTTTTAATTTTTACACAGATTTCGTCGGTTTGTCCAATAGCGTGGCGTTAGCATTACCCTAGACGTCACCGTGGGACAAACCGACGAAATCTGTGTAAAAATTAAAGAACTTTCGATAGAAATGAGATAGAACGATGAAATTTTTTGTAAATTAAAGCTGAAACATTGTAGAATATGCGAAAAATAATGAGATTATGGTACGAATGTTTTCTAACCTTGAAAAAATAAAAGTTTAACTGTTTAACAATAATCCGATATTTTGGAAAATTCTGAGGTCGTAGAAAAATTTTGAGACCAGATTTGAAATCAGCGTGAGAAAATCTACGCGAAATGCTGTAGAGCAGGTTTCAAAAAAATTTTTGCCGCGCGTGGTATTTTAAAAATCACAATTTTCTCGAAATTGCGCAACTTTGACGAATTTTTTCGAGGTTAAAAAACATTCGTACCATAATCTCCCTATTTTTCCCATATTCTGTGAAGTTTCAGCTGTATGTAAAAAAAATGTCAGTCCTCTATCTCATTTCTATCGAAAGTTATTCCTTTTTGAATCGTATTTTGTCAAGTTTACCCACTGTGCGCCGTATCTCGTTGTATCTGGTGGCAACTCATGTCGAGCGGAGATATTTTGCTTTCGGGTTCGAAAAAAACGTCGACTTGTTAACTTGAAAGGGTTGGGGTTGGGTTTGTCTCAAGATAAAAGTCTGCTCTATCGCGTGATGTAATTCGATTTTCCGGTGCACCCTTTTTTTTAAGGCAAACTGAAAAATATCCTCACAAATTGGTGTAAAAAGGTTGTCTCTCCATCTTTAACGATTGTTTAAACACGTTCAAAGATTCATAATGTATTAATATTGGATATCAATGTATTCGGGAAAGCCTACAGAATCTATTGCTGCAAAGAAGAATGCAATATGTTTTATAATAACATGACACTATTTGTTCTAAATTGAGAAATATATTTTCTCTTTCAAATTAAGTTTTTGAAAAACTATAAGTCTAAGGGAAAAATTGAGGGCAGATTCGGAAACAGCGCAAAAAACTATGTAAGAATCACCCAACAGTAATTGTTAAACAAATTTGGTGTTGAACAGTGTAAATCGGATCGGAAACTTTCTTCCAGCAGTTCTATTAATCGGAAACATTTTTTCGTATAACATTTTTTTTATTTTCTCTGTTCTTTGTAATAATAAATGGATGCTTATGTTATTTTGTTGTTTTCAATTCTTCGACAAGCCCCTTTTCATTTGCCATCAGTTTGAACCTCGTTAAGTAATATTTTATACTTCTAAATTGTGAATGTTTTCTCTAAAACCCGTTTCCATGCCTCCGATCGGAAACATTCTGCCACGGGGTGTACAAACGGAATGGTTCTACGTACCTGTAGCAAATTTTTTTGTGCTACAAATATGCGGCGAATTCTTGGTCTACGATGTTTAGTTTCAGTGCGTTATTCGGACAGATTTGCCTTCCTTGAGCTAATAACATTGAATAAAGTAAAATAAGAGTTCTCTGTATCTCGATCGTCACTTGTTCATAACAATAAATTAATGTTATCGGCGCACTGGTTCGATCAATTGGACAATAAGCAAGTTTGCAATAATAATGAATGAAATTTAATTCAACGTTTCGGTCTCAGTTTAGACCATCTTCAAGAATAATATATCTCATTATTGCGTCTGTAAGGATTATCAAAAATAATGTTTAAAACGTGATTTATATTAGCTTTTTGTCCAATTGATCGAACCAGTGCGCCGATAACATTAATATATTGTTAAAGTAAAATAAGTGAAATATTATTTGTGAGTGTTTATTATAATGCCCTGAACCAACAGTTTCCGAAATCGTGGTACGAAATGGAACATGAGTTCGGGAACACCCAGCATTTAGAAACCAAACAATTAGTCATCGAGAAGAATGTAATTCTGCACCCTGTAAGGGTGCCAAGAAATGGTGTGTAACAACCGTTAAAGCGTGACGGTACACCTTACGAACAGCACAGATCTGTTTTAAAAATTTTGAGAGGAACAAACTTCTCAAAAGAACCACGGGCAAAAAGTGAACCGTTCTCTTGAAAAGTGTTAAAGTTCAAATAACAAGTAAACTTGCTTGATTCAGAATTGCATTACAAACATAACGAACAGTAATTCTACGACGAGATCCGTTTGTACCACTCTAATGCCTGCAGAAATATTCATATTGTTGACGTGTAATAGATCGATCACTGGTGTAGAATAACAATTGCGGTAGTTACAGTTTGCTGAAAGTAACAAGTTACCGCATCACTTCGATTTTTCCGTGTTGTGCGTGCTAGAACCTATGTTGTGAAAATTTAACAAATCACGGTATACATCATTTCGATGCTGCAGCATCCTATGTCCGGATTTCCTGCAAGACCGTGGCTCGTTGCCTGAAGTAATAGAGCGAACCAACTTGCGTGTTAATGAAGAAGTATATCTTATCCGTGTACACTAGTTACGGGAAGCATAATATATCACACAATAAATATTTCTGAAGATAAAGTAGCCGTATAGAAAAATGTGCTACAGATAGAATGCATTCCATTCAAACCAACCTTACGAATCCGAGGTACTGATAGGTATTTTAATGAGAAACACTTGACTACATTTTCAAATGGAATGTGATACTATATTCGGTCCATCTATGTATAATACATTAAATTGATAAAAGGATTATATGAAAATTTACTCCCTTTGGCTTCATATTACTGATGCACTGGTTGAGAATTTTTGTAATATACCAGAATGTACTGGAATCTACCAGAATGTACTGAAATATATCAGAATATATATCAGAATGCGCTACAATATACATATCACAATTTACTATAATATGTTGGAATACAGTAGAACATACTAGTATATACGAGAATATACAATATACTACAATATACTACAATATAATACAATATACTACAGTATACTGCAATATACCAGAATATACTATAATATACCAGAATGTACTAGAATATACTAAAACATACTAGAATATACCAGAATGTATTAGAATATAATAAAATATACTGGAATATACTAGAATATACTAGAATATACTAGAATACACTCTTTCATACTAGAATATGTTAGAATATACCACAATATTCCTGAATATACTAGAATATACCACAACATACCTGAATATAATAGAATATACTACAATATTCCTGAGTATACTAGAATATACCACAATATACCTGAATATAATAGAATATACCACAATATACCTAAATATACCAGAATTGACTGTAATACAATATGTTGGAATAGTCTAGAATATACTGGGATATACTAGATTATACCAGAATGTACTAGAATATACAAGAATATACTAGAATATACTGGATAGTATTAAAATATACTAGAATATACCAGAATGTACTAGAATATACTGAAATATACTAGAATATACTAGAATGTACTAGAATATACTACGATACACTCGAATATACTAGAATACACTCGAATATACTAGAATACACTGGAATATACTAGAATATACTCGAATATACTAGAGTATGTTAGAATATACCACAATATTCCTGAATATGCTAGAATATACCACAACATACCTGAATATAATAGAGTATACCACAATATACCTGAATATAATAGAGTATACCACAATATACCTGAATATAATAGAGTATACCACAATATACCTGAATGTACTAGAATATACAAGAATACACTATAATATACTGGAATGTACTAAAATATACTAGAATGTACCAGAATGTACTAGAATATACAAAAATATACTAGAATATGCAATATAATTTTATACGAAATAGACATTAATTGCAAGATATAGGAGCTACATAGACATTTCTATTTTTTTTTTCATAACTTCATGGAGTTGAAATCAATACAGCGATATTTTCAAATTGTTTTAATATTATTCATATTTTATATCTGTCCATTCTTGTCGTAAATGAGTTGACATCTTTTTTACTTTGTTTTATATCCTGTTAGAAAACATCACATGATGCTACGATTAATTTTCCAACAACCTAACAGTGTTGCATCTAGGCGACCTCAAGCTATGTCCACACTGCAGCAGCATCGAGCAACTTTTTATCGCCTTTATAATTTATTCCGTAATAGAAAGAGAAGAAAACGATAGGCGAAGGTTGCTCGATGTTGGTTAAGTTTGGACGCAGCTATTATAGAAGTGAAGCATGAGAGGATATCAGATGTCGGAGGTTCTGATAATGGAGGCCCTGCTGGAATTACTAGACTACGGATTTTATCAATTTTTGACAAAAATGGGTAGATGTAATTTAAAACAGCAAAAATATTTGAAAAATTTAAACATACTATATTATTTTCGACCTTCTGAACGTAATAGGGAAAGAAATAAATTTCCATTTCAGTCCAGCTTGTTGCAATTCAGGTAAGATATTTTTATTTTACGTAAAGGTCCGCAGGCTAGTAATTACACTTCCGAATTATTTACTTTGAACGTGAAGTCTTACTTTTTGATACGCCCAATGAGAACTACAACGTGTTCTTCAGAATCTCTTGTGCCTTTCTTTCTCGCGATTTCGATCGCTAATTGAAGACTTCAATTTCGCATGTGATCGGTGTTTCTTCAAACGAAATGGTACGGATGTAATGTTCCGAAGTATTCGAAGCATCCGACGAACACGATACCGGTCGTAGGGAAAAATACTTGCTCGCTTGTCCCCCGGTATCGTGACCGATCTCCATTATTTGAATTATTTCACGCATTTGATGTCGATGTATCGCCGCAGCATCTCCACCGGCTAAACGTAATAAAGCACTTTAGCTCGAAGATCGCCAGCGGCGAGGAAAAAGCTATACGGCGATTAATTTCATCGGCGCAATTAAGGAGGAAGTAATTGTAATGGCCGCATGGATAATCGTCCAGATTGCCTGGCAGCCAGTTTCGAGAGCAACATTTTGACAAATGCGTCCCGACCACGCTTATCTGCATTCCCACCGACGACGACCGTCACAACGGAGATGCAAATACGTAACGTAATTAATATACAGCATTCTCGGCGCTTCATATCTGGAAGAGACCTCTGTTCGATCAATCTACGACTTCATCAACGATAATTAAAATTCGCCCGGGCATCCGCAAAAGGCTAAATGCATTTCGAACCTTAACACAGTTTTGCTCTTTTCTTTCAATAAATACTTAATAGTATTTTAACTTACTATACACAAGGTAAGTATCTTAAGGAATAATATTAAAATTGACACTGTATTTGAATTTTATTAACACAGTTAATTTATAAATAGATATATGTTCTCGGCGCACCGTTTCGATCAATAATAAGCAAAACACAGCAAAATTGCAATAATTAAATTAACTCAACGTTTCAATCCGGTTTTGGATCATCTTCAAGAGCAATTGCGTCTGAAAGTTAATTCATCTATTAAATAACTTTAATGAGAAATTTTTATTGAAGTTATTTAAGGGGTAAAATGATTTCATAAAAAATTTTAATAGCAGTGAGAGAATAATATTAAAATTTCATTGGGGTTGTATTTGAATTTTAATAATATAGTTAATTTTTATAGCATGTAACTGTAATGAGCGATTTCTACTGAAATTATTTAATTGTAAAAATGAATTCATTGAACGATTACATCAATTTATTACAAAATTTATTCAAAATATCCTCTAAAAAATTTTCCTCGTTATTTTATTACTTATTGTTTGTTGTCAATTACAAAGTTATCATCATTTTATTAAATATTCTTATTCCTTCAACTTTCAAACTTATCCTAAAAATTACATTCGAAGACAATAAACTATATCTCACTAAATTGTATCACTATACAAATTAAATACGTTTCATTAAAATTCATTAAATACGTAGAAAAATTCAATAAAACCTGATTATATAGCTGCCCCTGTTAACATTTAGTGTTACTACAAAATTCAACTGTAACACTGTAAACCTCCCGCTGTATATTAAAATTTTCTATAAAACTGTTTCAATTCATAATTATTATTCACCTCGTAGTTAATTAATCCTTTCTAATTTGTTAAAATATTCTCTAAAACCATAATTTCTAATAAATCAGATAAAACATCAATTTAATATTATTTCTTTAGTATTATTATTTAAAATATTTCTCATTAAATTAAGTTCTTAATGCACTTTTAAGCACCATGTCTCTCAAACTTCTCTGTTGAAAGACCTTGAATAAGTTATCCATTTCAAAGATTCTCTCCGCATTATTTTACTACTACTACTATTATTACCATTATTTCTAATAACAATACAGACAGTAATAAAAGTAAAAAATACACACCGTTTATAATCGAAAAAATCGAGTTTGAAGTTCTGCCAACTTCTCGTACTTTAGATCTAGTATAAGCACAAAGTAGAATTGGTTGATCATGGTCAGACGCGTCAGACGATTCCTATGCAATAGCACGTGTATTCGCTGCATTTTCAAACTCGATTTTCTTAAAAATGTTATTCACTTATAAAAATCATTAATTGCAGATTAACTATAATTATGTATTGCTATATATATACAGGGTGTTCGACTACAGGTGGGAGAAAATTTAAGGGTTGGTTCTTAACGATGATATAAGACGAAAATGAAGAATAAAAAAATTGCAATTTCGGCTTCGTTATTTAGCTATTAACAACACGACAGTCACGTATCAAGTGACAGATGCATGTATAACTTGGTTCTCATTTGGGACCCCAGCGAGGTGAAAATGTTTAACAAATCGTTGGACAACATTGAACTCTTTGACGTACACAACGTCCACTTTTGTTAGACGCTTTGATGATTTTTAATTGTTAATAGTTAAATAACGAAGCCGAAATCGCAATTTTTTTATTCTTCATTTTCGACTTATATGATCGTTAAGAACCACCCCTTAAATTTTCTCCCACCTGTAGTCGAACACCCTGTGTATATATATATATAGCAATACATAATTATAGTTAATCTGCAATTAATGATTTTTATAAGCGAATAACATTTTTATTTATAGTATATACACGTAAATAATACATGACTTTTAATTGCCTACAGAACAGGGTTTCCCAGAAATGTCGGATAACTTTGAATGCGGTGATTCCTGGAGTTATTTGAAGTAACTTTTCCTTGTACAAAAATATTCTCCTCGGCTTTATTACGAAGTTATTAACGAAAAGCACGAACCAATCACAGCGCGGCTACAGCGAAGGTAATCGTACTGCAATCGTACTAAGACGTTAGTGTTACTTACTGTTGTAACGTCTTAGTAGGAAAGTAATGGTATTTTTGAGTTATTTAAATTGTAATATCTCCTGAGCTACTAACTTTTCGACATACATAGGTTAGTACTTTTTTGTAACGAATGTCCAGCTGCATCGGTTGATGTATTCAAAAATACCTCATTCCATTTAAACAAATTGAGGTGACCTTCAAAAGTCCGAAGTACCTCCACCTACAAAAAAACTATTATAGCCACCGGATGGCTCCCTTCGTACTGTACAATTTTATTTCAGCAAATATTTCTGTGAAACTTATAATTTCGAGGATATCTGAGGTGCTAATAGTTACTGTCCCACCCTGTATATATACAGGGTGTCGCAAAACTACCCTAGGAGCCGAAAATGGGAGGTTCCTTGGGTCATTTGAAGCAACATTTTCCTTTACAAAAATGGTGTCCGTGACTTTGTTTAGAAGTTATTAACGAAAAACACGGACCAATCAGAGCGCAGCTTTAGCGAACGGAGTCCGACTCTGCGACAGGTCCCGCGAGGTGTGGTTCGCCATTGGTCGATTCAGAATCAATCCGCTGTAGCCACGCTCTGATTGATCCGTGTTTTTTGTTAATAACTCCTAAACAAAGCCGCGAAAGCCATTTTTGCAAAGGAAACTGTCGCCTCAAATGACCCAAGGAACCTCCCATTTTCGGCTCCTAGGGTAGTTTTGGGACACCCTGTATAGATTTAGTAATATATATAACTAGTAACTCCCGACACGGTTTCGCCCGTGCTAAATGTAAGAAGAATTTAGATTTTGATCGTAAGTACGGGCGAAACCGTGTCGGGGGTTACTAGTTGTTTATAAAGTTTGAGGAGACAAATTGCAAAAGGGGCTCTGTTCGCTACCCCGCATTTTGGAATACCCTGTATACAATACGTATGGCGTAATCCAACGAAGAGACAGATTTACATGGCGTAGCAACAGCGTTAAACAATTCGTGTACAGTCAGGGGAAATAATTGAGCGGAAAGGGACTCACCTCATCCGGTAACGGTTTAATATCTTCGTCAAGTAGACGCGCAACTCGCGCAGCGTCGCCACGTGCGGCTGCCTCGCACAACTTTTCTGCCATTCCAGCCACGCATCTGCAAAAGAACAGGAAATGGAGGAACATTAGCGGAATTCGTTTCAAGCGATTGCTTTTCATGCAATCTCGAATTGCTTTTCAGATTGTTATGTCAGATATATCGATGGAGTACGTTTCTTGCTAAACACGAACGAATTAACGAGGGGCTTCGTTCTTAATGCACTATACTAGTTGATGGATGATTTTTCGAACTCGTTCCAACTTTGGTTCAGATTGGTTTTTACCACCATTGCTTGTTCGACTCAATATTAAACGATAATCATAAAATTTCCGTCGGTTCTGAACTTCTTATATATATATTTCTCTACACTTCGATAGAGTTATTAACATTCCCATTTATGTCAGTAGTTAGATATACAGTTAATATTTCTCGATCGTAAATTTTAATAATATATAATTAATATATGTTAATTCATATTCTTTTGAATGAAATTAGGAAAAACGTTATGCGTGTTAAATTTCGAGTTTCGAAGTTGGTAATGTTTCATTTTACTTTTGTTTTGTGAAAATGGCAAGTTGGTATGAGGTGGCGCGTTTTTCATTCTGGATTTGTACGTCTGAGAGGCTAGTCGGGTTTTGCAATGCGGTAACAGCATATATAATTTTATTAGTTTTTCTTTAAGAATAGTATTGTAAGCAAATATATATATATATATATATATATATATATATATTTATTTAATATATTAAATATAAATATATATGTAATATTAAATTAAGTTTTTTAATTAATATTAATTAAATTAAGTTTTAATTAATTAATATTAAGTTAATATTAAATATAAATATATATATTAAATATATTAAATATTAATATATATATTTAATATAAATATATATATATATTTCTTTTAAAATGTAGAACGCATTGTTAATTTTATAATTTGGATGGATGGGATTTTATATTATAAAGTTAACACGTCACTCATGTTTATTCTTCACGTTATATATATATATATATTTATATATATATCATATATATTATATATATTTAACGTGAAGTATACACGTTACATATATATATATATATATATATATATATATATATATATACACACAATATTATGAGTAACCAAACATGAGTGAAGTGTTAACTTTATATATATATATATATATATATATATATATATATATATATATATATATATATATATACACACAATATTATGAGTAACCAAACATGAGTGAAGTGTTAACTTTATAATATAAAATCCCATCCATCCAAATTATAAAATTAACAATACGTTCTACATTTTAAAAGAAATAATTTTCCTTTACTTATCTTCGCAATTGTAATGTTTGTGTTCGACCAATCCTTGAGAATCCGTAACGTATCAATCCCCAACATTCTTGACATTGACGCAAAAAAGAGACTATCCTCATTGTGTGTCTCATATTAGATTATTGATCGAATCAGTGCGCCGAGACATATATTAATTATATATTGTTAGATATACAGTTCCGAACTTCGATTATCCGAACCACAGTTGCATCATCGCTATCACCACCAATTCTCCGAACGAGTATAGCAGTACCAATCGATACAGCAATTAATATACTGTACATGTTGATAATTACTGTGTATTCTGTATAGGTATTTTGCATAGTACTATAACAGATTCTGAGATAGCCATTATGTGGCGAAATAATAGTAAATAATGGGGGAATATCTTTATTTTAAATACTATTTAACATTTTAGATTTTACTTTACTTAGAGAAAATAGTATTTTAAGTAGAGTATACAATTTCGAAAATAAAATATTTTTATTTTAGCAATTTGAACCACACAATAAAATAATTCTATTTTAACAATTTGAAGAAATCGTATTACCAATGGGTGTTTTAACATTTCTCATCTTAGCAGTAATTCAAAAAGAAATGGAATCTCTGGTTTTATTTTTTGTTTGACTACTGCTATTCGCATAGCATGCAACAAACATTATTAAGTTAAACAGTTAAGTATTGAAATATGTCAAGATTAATTTAATGTTCGATTATAATCGATTCGATATAATTCAATATTGGTATGTTTCAGTTTGTTTAATAAAACTATTGTTTATTTGTTTGACACATCTTTCTATTTTTCTAACCCGTGATCCTCACTTGATGTGTGACATTTAAACCAAAAAGACGTATTTTCTTTGTGCTTAGTAATTCGTTTACTTCTATTAATAAACTTCAGTTCAGTTAATTTTGTTTATTAAATTACATAATCTAATATTAAGCAATGCTTAATGCTTAATAAGCATTGTAGAAAATTTTAGTGCAAGGCTTGATGCACATTTGGTGTCATAGTGAGGCCAAACTTGTATATCAAACTGAATTTCAATACTCATTGCTCAACTCTACTACTATTCGCGTTTATGAAAAAATGTTGTTAATTATTTTCGTTCAGGAATATTCAACATTCTAAGTTTCAGTGGATAAAACATGTACCTATATAGATTCTAAATTGTGTACCGGTATAAGTTACAGGCTCAGGAACTCCAGTTTCCGCCGGATGTCAACCGGTTAAATATCCTACACACGTATAAGTACGCGCGCGACACAACGCGAAACTCGGATTTGCGTCGATGGCGGCAAAGATAAAGAGGCTACTTACACTTTCATCGAGATCATTTCGATGAAAGTGAGATGTCAAGAGAACCGACGACTTTCTAATATGTGACTTCGGAATTAACATACTCGCGGGAACAGTATCCCCAACCGCATCATAGTAAACTTGCACACTCTGATAAAATATATTATTCAAGTAGTTAATGATTAAATTACTAGTTCCTTATCGATCAAGTAACGTTCAATTGCTTAATCGATTAACAAATCATTTGTAACTATAATAATAATAATTAGTTTGAAAATTAATTTAAGAAAAAACAAAGAACTTCCCGATTCGTTAGTTGCAGTATATTATTATCATTATTTAGTGTACGTTTTAAGAAGATTATACGTTTTCAGGGAAGTTCAATAGTTTTCTACTTATCGAAATGTTTGCTGTATGGCGTCGCATTAAACCAACATCGTATGCTCGTTGCTCGCATGCTCCATTAATCATTTTTTTATATTAACTTTCAATTTCATCTCAGTTAATAATTCGTATTGAACTGCTTGTTTCTTTAAAGATTGTAATATAAATGTTTTCGTACTTTCATCGATATTCTTTGAAAATGTATTCTCGGCAGTAACGATGAATAACTCACTCTTGCATTGGGATATTTTCGATTATTCTAAGCGGTAACATTAGCATTAGTTGCATAATTAAAAAAGGAAAATAAAAAAAAATTTTTTTTTAAGTAAAAAAAAATTTGTTTAAATTATAAAAAAATAAAAATAAAATATATGTAATTATTACGTTTGTTTCTTCGGTGGAAAATTTCCGTCCTCTCGTATAATTTGCATTGTTGAATGAACTTCTTTCGAAAAAAACTAAAAAAACTAAAAAACTACTTCACCAATATGGACCAAAATCTAATCAGCTCTAAGTTACGACGGGGCGCATCGATTGCATCATTCATCATTCTGATCGCATTGTTACTTTTTCAGAAAACGTTAACGAAAAATTTGATACCATACAAACGGACATACGCGCGCGCGCGCGCGCACGCACACACACACACATACAAACATTTTGATAAAAATAGTCTAAAATGACTCCAATAACCATGAAACGTGAAGATCTGCTAAAAAATCGATTTTCGATTTTCGGGGTAATTACAGTAACTTCCCTATGAATCGGGAAGTTAATAAATTGTTCGAAAACAGGTCTGTCCTTTTACCCAGCAAACGGTAGGAATGTCAGGTACGCGTTTATTGGCTGGTTGTGTTCCATTGGAGATCTCAGCCGCCTCCGAATAGCTTAGGGTAGGTTGTCGTGAGGTTTTTAGTGGGTATTATGAGCCCTTCTGGCCACGTAGCCCCACATAACCTCGTATCTCTCCCAGGGGGTACGGGGTATGCGTAAAAGCATTTCCCTCACGCAAAAAAAAGGTACGCGTTTATGAGTTTATATTAAAGGATTATTTTTCGCGATCGTAAATTGTTGTTAGACAAATAGAAATTTATGTTATCGGCGCACTGGTTCGATCATGATTCTACATAATTTGAATAATACTAAGAATAATACTACAAACGTGGATTCTGGGTTTGAATCTTTTATTGGTCTTAAAAATTTTTGACCGCACGTTTGAGCTATTCCGAATGTCTGGAATAGATAATAAGGAAAAAGGAAGGTGGTGTTTCGTCCTGAGTTTATATTGTCCTATACCAGTGGTCGGCAAATTGCGGCTTCAGAGCCACATGTGGCTCTTCGGCACCTTAAGTGCGGCTCTGGCACAAATATCCACGGAAGGCGCAATAATATTTACATTTAAAAAAAAACTTGGTAAGAAAAAAATTACATCTTATTTTGATAAATTAAAATTCTTCTATAAATCGAGAACATGTATGAAATTTAGTTTTACTTAGTGTACTACTTATTTAGTGTAATAGAAGTTTACTAAACAAGGAGATTTGGCTCCCAATTTTTTTTAACTTCCCGATTCATAGGGAAGTTACTGTAATTACCCCGAAAGTCGAAAATCGATTTTTTAGCAGATCTTCACGTTTCATGGTTATTGAAGTCATTTTAGACTATTTTTATCAAATTGTTAGTATGTGTGTGTGTGTGTGCGTATGGCCGCTTTTATGTTATCAAATTTTTCGTTAACGTTTTCTGAAAAAGTAACAATGCGATCAGAATGATGAATGATGCAATCGATGTGCCCCGTCGTAACTTAGAGCTGATTAGATTTTGGTCCATATTGGTCAAGTAGTTTTTTAGATTTTTTAGTTTTTTTAGTTTTTTTCGAAAGAAGTTCATTCAAGAATGCAATGTATACGAGAGGATGGAAATTTTCCACCAAATAAACAAACGTAATTATATATATTTCATTTTTATTAAAAAAAATTTTTTTTTAAATTATGCAATTAATGCTAATGTTACCGCTTACAACTAACGAATCGGGAAGTTCTTTGTGTGGCTCGTGGAGAGTCACACACAAAATTTAAAAAAAAACATTAATAGCTCTATGCCCCACTAGTAATGCGTACCACTAACCCTCTCGCAAGAGCAGTCCTACCCGCGAGCTCGCGAAGCGAGCGAGCAACAATAACCAGCTAGTTTAAATTGTTGTCATGTTCATATTTGGCTAATAAGTTTGCCGACCACTGTCCTATACTATCCTTAAGAAACTTTCTATAAGGACAGACATTTGTTTCCAATTTGTTTCCGACAAGTGACCCATCGACTCTGCGTATCAATTTGTTGGAAAAAAACGGAACATGTAATTGCCACAATTTCTAGTCTTACTTTTTTTTGTCTGAACACCCAGTTCGACATGCATACTGCCCCCTCTCTAAACTCATCAAAATAGTCTTGCGTAAAATTAATCAGAAAGGACACGTCTAAAGATGCATCAATTCGAAGCTCACGATTGCTAATATGTCTGTTTCTAACTCTTAGCACTCGAGTGGCGACTCTGAAGCACCACTAAAAATTACTGTGCCATTATTCGAGATATTGTTTATATTAATAGAAATTGATAGAAATATAATTTCAATAAAATCATAATTTGATAGAAATTAAATTATGTAGAATCAAATTATGTAGAATCATGATCGAACCAGTGCGCCGATAACATCAATTTCTATTTGTCTAACAACAATTTACGATCGCGATAAATAATCCTTTATTGTTTATATTAGTAAGTATGTTGGCATCTGATCAATTACTAAATATTTAAGTATGAGGTATTATACCAATTTCATATCCATGAAATAAAAAAAGTCACGTAGAATGGAACTATTCTAGAATTGTTCACTTTCCGAATTGGCTCCAGGTGGAAAGGGTTAATAATTAGCATACCAATAAATGTAATTCTATGATTCTAGAAAATAAAATTCCATTTCAGAAGCTTAAATTCACAGCAACGTGTAGTGTAACAAACTCTAAATATGAGTGCTTAACTTTTACAATAAAAATAGACTGACTATCAAATTATTACGTCAGTTAACTGATAACGCTATTGGATACGCAGACTTTGTAGCTCACTTTATATTCTTGTTACGTTTCTACGAAGACGATTCTTCACGGTGAGAGACCTTTGACGCGATTCGTCGAACGCGCACCTTCATCTAAATTAATATTACACACGGAATCACATCCATAAACCATAAAGGCAAATCCTGATTACAAAATAGGGAAGGGCGTGACGACGAAGAAGAGAGGTATGCTTCATTGAAGGAACAATGATACACGACGCCATTGTTTTCGGGGACAATGGGCACTGTAGATATTTCGGGGTCGGCCATCAAACTAAACCCTAAATCCCTTCCAACTAATGTGCACTTGTGAACCTGTTCTGTATTTAAAATTATACTGATTGCTCGCGCTAATGTTAACGTGGAACTACCCTAAGAAGTATATGAAATAAACATGAACGTAGGAACTTCGAATGAAGTACGCTTAAAGGCTTCTTGGAATCTTCTACGCGAGATCTCTTCAGCCATATCGTTGCTGAAGGAACAACCTACAGTGGGTGTACAGTGTACAATACTGTACAGGGTGTCTAAAAATTATATGTCACGGCCACCATAGCGTGATTCTACACCTACGATTTAGTGGAAATTGACGTAAAAAACTCCCTGCAAAATTGACCTTGACATTAAAAATCAAGGTCAACAATTTTTTTGTTCAATCGTGTTCTACTGGTCATAAGGACCAACTTTGTGCAAGAAACCATGGGTCGTATGTTCGTTAGACATAAATAATTCCATCCACTGCTTGAACGTTTAATTCAACAACTAACTCATTCAGTTTTTTGTGTCATAGTTAGACAGCGAGTTTTGTGAATTTATGACAAAAATGAATGTAAAAACATTGTCTTTTTTTATCGACCTATTAAATGAATTAACAAAGAAAATAAATTTCTATTTCAGTCCACTTTGATGAAAGTCAGGTTGAACATTCGTATTTTGCATACATTATTTATATATTATATACTATGTACAGTGAAATAAGTGTTTGAATAAGTATCCTAATTTGATTTTTGATTTTTGATTGAGAAACGTTACACAAACATTCGTTCCAACCCAATACTAAAATTTATGCTATCTCAATTTCAAGAAGTTAATGAATTCATTTCACACCTCAATTTTATTTTTTCAATCTATTTTGAATTTATATTTTGCAGTCCACGAGTTATAGTGCACTATTTGCTTCCCTCCTGTTTCAGTGAATTAATACTAATTAATAATTAATAATTAATTTTGGCAAGGCTATGTTGGGAAGAAATGAGAAGAAGGGATAAGAGGGGAGGGCAAAGGGAAGGATGGGAGAAGGAGAGATGGGATTTCTTTGAGGACAAGGGGTAGGATAATGAAAAGACGAACAATAGGTTAGAGGAAAAAAGGGAAGATATAAGTGAGGAAATAATAAATAGGGAGAAGAATATGTAGAGGCAAGAAAGGTGGGAGAGAATTAGAAGAACAAATTATAACAAATGGTACGGAAGGATAAAAGGAGAGGGCGTACCAAATTATTTGAAGAAAGGGTGGGGGGAAAGCAGATGACAGAGGGTAGCCAAATTCAGAATGGGAAATGAAATGAAGGCAGAAAGATATTGGCTGAACGAAGAGTTGAGAAAATGCAGGATGTGTGGATGGGAAGAGGAATCATGGGAGCACGTATGGGAAGTTTGCATGAGAATGGATGAGAATGAGGGAAAAGGATGGCAAGAAATGATGTGTGATGTATTGGGAGATTAAGGAGGGGGGGGGGAGAAATGGATGAGGAAAGTAGAGGAATGGAGAGGGAAGATAGAAGGAAGGAATGATAAAGGTGAAAATAGGCCGGAAGAGGAGGTCCAATGAATGGAGAAGGGGATGAATGGGAGTATGAGTGTGCGAAAGGATTAGTTTTTAAGGAATAGTATGTAAGATAATTTAAATAGATATAAGCTTATGTACATAGGACTACTCTCTCTCTCTCTCTCTCTTTTAGAAATAAGCATGGTAATAAGCGAATAGAATAGGTAAATAGTTTAAGATAATAATTAAGATAGTATATAAGTTAATGTTTAAGGTTAAAAAGGAAGAAGAGAAAAGATGTGCAGGTGAAAGAGTGTAAACAAAAAATTGTAAGGAATGTAACCCTAAGGGGAACCATTAAATGCATACATATAATTAATAATTAAATAATAATAATGAATTAATAATCGAATAAAAACCATATTTATAGACAACATCAATAAGTATATTCCACGTTGACAAAAGGAACGTTGGAACGTTTCTAATGAAAGAGAACAGAATTGATCGTAATAAACTAGAAGACACTAAATCACAATACAGTATACTTCGTCAACAAAAAGTTGATTATAAATTTAAGAGTTAATAAATGTACAATATTTCCGGGAGTAATTTGATACGTGAAATGTCCAATATCTCATGGAGAAATTAATTATTACTGGGTCAATTTATTGCTCAGTTTACATGCTCATTAAGCTATCCTCGTTTAATAAAAACAAGACGCTATACGATTGGTAAGGGCGTCTGCTCGTATTTCTTTTCTTACTCTAATTTTCTGCTTTCAAACGATCATCATTCAGAACAGGAGATTATATAATACTCGGTCTTGATGCAAAAGCCGCTGATCATTATCCAATCAGGAAGCGGTCAGTGGCATCGAGATGACTACAAGGTCGATTAGTTAGTATTCTAGCCATGCGATATAGACCGAACGGTTATGGATTGCGCGGTCCATTACCAGCGTAAATTGTATCCGCGGTACTCGTGTGAACAACATGCATAAAAGTGCCCAAGTTCCATGTAAGTATACAAGAACTTCTGCATCTCTATGAGCATATGTATAAATGGGTTTAGGTTGAATGTTTGCATGTGAAATACGTAATAGGATAATGGAGGATTCGGATATCATCGGTTCGGATAATCGAGGTTCTAATGAATTGTCAATTGAACGAGCCACCAAGCTCCGAATTATATTATGTTTGGTCTCATTTGAATCAGAAAACAAAAATGTTTTGTCATCGAATTACAGTAATCTCGCGATCTATGACCGGGGATGCAATTACTGAAGTAAACGTGTACACGTGTATCAAAATACACGGATAATACACGTGCATCCGTATATTCAAGTTCACAGTTACACGTGTATTATCCGTGCATTTTAATACACGTGAACACAGGTATCAGTGTATGAAATAATATCCGGACTTCTGCACGGATATTTTAATTCCACGTGTTCATGTGTATTTTCAATACACGTGAAATGGGTCTCTAATTAGAACGTCTTTATCCCGAAAAATGTCTTAGAAGAGAAAATACAATTTATATCTTTTGTACAGCTGCATTTATTTGAATGCTAAATCCCTTCCCGTACCTTTTTTGCATTTGCGGTAAACGCCCCTTTGATGTCCAATAGCCGTGTTTTGCACGGACAGTGATCGAACCCAGATGCTAATTTTGATTTACGACTGCGTCTACTGTGCCGGCCAACCATAGAGCGATAGTTGGGCTATTGAATGGTTAATGGGAAAAGGACCTGATCTTTCTACCTAAGCGAGAAATTCAGTCTGAAAGTGACCATCGTTGAGGTAGCATCTACGCGCAGTAAATTGGGAAGTGACAAAGTGTTCAGAAGTGCATATATTTGTGTTATATCTTACCAAGATTTATACTTCAATATGGAGGGTGTCCCTGGTGGTAAGTAAATCATGTTTATACATTATATAAAATGCAAGTAACAATGGATAATGTAATATGTAAAACATAACAAAATTTTATACGAAAAATTTAGAAACCTAGGATAATAGTTATGATTTTGAGGGATCTTCAGCATGTGGCTTGTACACATCTTAGCTAGCAGCCCCTGACACGGTTTCGCCCGTGCTAAATGGGAGAAGAATTTAGATTTTTGATCCTAAATATATTCATTATATGTAGGGTTTAAATTATAAGTAAAGTAACACGTCCGTAAAATATTAACATATGACAACCCTGGGGAATATTATTAATTCATTAATAACAATTTATTGTTGAAATAATAGTTAAAATAATGAATGCAGATTTGACAGATGCAAAGCTCGTTCGTAGGCGTGGGGGAGGGGGGTTTTTCGTGGAATGTAATATGGCACGTGCATGCTTTTCCCAGGAAGACTTGACCTTAAACGTGTCCGAACGTGTTTCGCAGTATAAAATACCTCGTGCTCAAATACCTATGTATATCAATTTTCATAGCGATTGGTTCAACGGTATAGAAGTTGATATATTGCAGCGCCATCTATAGCGGCGAGTTACAAAAGAATGTGTAGCGTAAAAACCTTCTCCATGAAAAAATACATACAGGGTGTCCCACTGTATCGAGAACGGCAGGATATCTCGGAAGACGGTGTCGTTATAAAAAAAGTGTTCCTACAAAAGTTGTTTGGTATGACGGGCTAAGTTACGTGGTATTAATTGTTTTTTTGTGGGTGGAGTGGTGGAGGACATTTCAAGGTCAACTTGATTTTTTTAAATGGAATAGTATATTTTTTTCTTTAGAAAATAATAGCGGGTAGTGAGACGAATCCAAAGATGTGCTACATGATATTATTCTGATTTTTATGAAGGTAAATTGTTAGCTTGTGTTTACATATTGCATCGGCCAACAGCCAACAGCCGCTGCTAATTGTAAGTGGCGTCGGAGTACGGATTAATACTGTTATTCTATAATAATTATTTATATTATTCAATTAGCGATATGGAGCCACAAACATCTGAAAGACTAAAATCTCACATAGGAGAAAATGCACTATTAAACTATCGAGATGCACTTATAGTTTGTTATACTATATTTTATTATATGCTTTCAATAGTTAAGACTTCAGTGCGTAAGCCATACCCAGTATATTGAACGGATCTCATTTCACTGATCTAATCTTGAACTATTAGTATCGGAAATGTATTTTACATAAACGTTGCAGTAAAGAAATTAAACGCTCTACTTATGGTAATTGAAATCGTGAACGAATATAATCTTCATGAAGTATTGCATAGATAATACGCCTGCAATTAAAGTTAAGGTGAAAATATACTTATCCCTTGATTTATTACTTGCTCTTGTAGTTTCATTTATACTAAATTAACTTTCAACTACTTTCACCATTTTATTACAATTTATATAGAGGGTGTTCGAAAAATATCGGAGCACCATGGAGAGGTGGTTCCTTAGGTAATTTGAAGTAACTTTTTCCTTTGCGAAGATGTTCTGGCTTTCTTAAGTAGTTACTAACGAAAAACACGTGCCAGTCAGGGCGTGGTTACAGCGGCTAGCGTTGGGCGTGGCTAATTGGCCGAGTCAAAGTCGATACAGAGTAGTCGCGCTGTAAGTGGTCCGTGTTTTTCGTTAATAACTCCTTAACAAGGCCGAAGCGGAAACTTTCGCTAAGGAAAAGTTACTACAAATGACCTAAGGAACTTCGCCCGTCAAAGTTCTCCGACATTTTTTAGACACCCTGTATACGGTGTACTGAAAATCGTGGTACATCCGGTCTCGTGGCATTTCTATTTCTCTAAAGAGAATAACATTTTTCCATTAAGAGGGTACCGTACCCATGGATATGACTAGCATATTACTAGAATATTACTAGAAAAACAAGTGAAAACCGTGTTTACGGGAAACCATTTTTTGTTTTTATACAAGCATGTTACGAGCTGTGTGAAGGCTCGTTCTAAAGAGGAAAGTTGATCGCACGTCGCTCAGCTCATGATTTTGTTAGATTATGTTTATATCTAATAATATGAGCGTCCAAAGTAGGGGGAAAAAATGAAGAAAAATTCCGAAGATTCTAATGTATTTTTCTAATACAAAATGATTTTTTCGACTTGAATCATGAGCTGAGCGACCTGCGACGAATCTTCTTCTTTACAATGAGCCCTCACACAGCTCATAACATGCTAATATCAGGACAAAAAATGTTTTCCCGTGATCGCATTCAATTGTTCCCCAGATTCCGTTCATGAAGGGCAATGAAGGGCAAGTAGAACTAATTTTAGTTCAGCTACTCAAACGAGATGGCGCTTAGACAGGAGAATTATCGGCGTATATTCGTAACAACAAAAATATAAAGGGCTTGAAGCCACTCGGATCCATTAATAGCAATAAAGATATTGATAAAAAGAAAAAAACCTGTATTGATAGCGAAATTGAAGCGTTAGATTGATACAAATGTATGTTCGTCACTGTTGCCAAACTGTTTTTCAGCGTGGAGGTTGCTTACACTAATAAATACCCAGATCAGGGGTTACGGTACCCCCTTAATACTATACCTACCATTACCGGTCAACATGACCGGTTTCAGAATTTTTATTTTACGATTATTGATATAATAAAAATAATTAAATAAGAAATGATGGTGTAGATATCTTTAATAGAGCACATATTACAATAGGAACTGCACAAAATATAAATGAAATCAATCTTATCATTTTTATAAGGGAACATCCCAGATAGCACGAACGTCCATTGGACGTCCGATGTACGTCCAATTTACTTCCAAGGCTCGGTAGGTTTACTTTTAAAGAATTTGGAAAAAAGATAGTTTGTTGCCTTATCTACCTAAAAATAAAAGCGTGTGCGTGGAAACCACGTGCGATAGAAGTGAAACTTATTGCTTATTAGGTATAGATACAGATAAATTATTATACCTAATAAGCAATAAGTTTCACTTCTATCGCGCGTGGTTTCCACGCACACGATTTTTTTTCTGTTCCACATATGGTAGTTTAAAAAAATATATATCTCTAATATGTCTATAATATATTTAATTATATTACTTTAATTAATGTAAATAAAAATAAAAAAGGTAGTTGCACGTGCTGTTCTAACCATTCGCTATCATTCTGAGATTAGCTATGAAATACCTAAGATCCATGACTATTATGTGACATTACTGAACCAGTAATGGTCACTTATGAGGATATCTCCAATAATTAATAATTTTTCTTTTTTCCATTCAGATTCTAACCATTAAAAATTCACATTTCATGTTACTTTACAAAACATTTTTTATAATTTCTCTTTTATTTAATTATTTATATTTAAAATGGGTATATTATTTTCAAATTTTGAACACAATAATACGTTTAGTTTGTTTAAATAAATTGATATAGTTTCACAATTCCAATACAGAGACAAAAGTCCACATATTAATTTAAATGTGTATCGGTTAAAACTGGTTTCAAATTTGCCGCTCTGAAATGTAAACACCACCGTCAATCGATATCGATCTACCAATCGTAACAAGTTACATAGATATACAGGGTCATCCGTTTTTAAACGGACAAACGTAAACCAGCTATAAAGAACCCCAAATGGAATAAGTTTTACCCCTGCCACTTTTTGTTGTTTCGGCCTTGATTTCTAGAAAATTGCAAAAAACCATAATTTTTTTAGTTCACATAAACTTGAATATCTCGGGACTCCAGTGATGAATCTTGATGATTTTTTTTTAAATTTCAACATTTATAACTAAATGGTTAGTAAAAACGTTCAGTTATCGAAAAAATAGTTTATGGTAATTTTTGAAAATTCTTAAAATTTTGAATTTTGTTAATAGTTTTTTGTTATTTTTTGTCTTGAATTAAACGGTTGATTACGCATAAATCCAAGTTTTTCGAAGTTTTTTCATTCAGACTCACGACGTGCCCTATGCCAAAAAAAATAAAGATCCGAAGGTCATACAAAAATATTTTGTTAACAAAAAAGATGCCCTTATTTATTTTAAACCAAACAAAGGAAAAATCATCAAGATTCATCACTGAAGTCCCGAGATATTCAAGTTTATGTGAACTAAAAAAATTATGGTTTTTTGCAATTTTCTAGAAATCAAGGCCGAAACAAAAAAAGTGGCAGGGGTAAAACTTGTTCCATTTGGGGTTCTTTATAGCTGGTTTACGTTTGTCCGTTTAAAAACGGATGACCCTGTATATCATAGCCTTTATACCTTTGAAGCAGCACATGTTCAGTTACATATCTACCATCATGACCTAAATTACTGTTCAAACGTAACTCGCTAATTTTTGTTTTAAAATGTTTATGTCCATTTTGCATACGACAAGTACTTATATGAAATTTAATTTTTGGTTTTTCTACGTGAAAAAAAAAATTTTCTTTTTGTTTCTTTTCTAATTATTCTCATATTTTTTAGACGCAAAAGTGTCTCGTTGAAAAAGATCCACATCGGGATCGAAACGTTAGAAACATGCTTAAATAATTGCACATTTGTTGTTTTTCTAAAAATGATCGAACCTAGCGCCGATATCATTCAATTTATTATATTCCGAGATCGTTGGTTGTCCCCAATCGATAGACCGGGGTTCGGATCCCGTCGGGGTAAGAAATTATTTCTCTACGTTCATTCTCAGTTTAAATTTTCGCGCCACTCGACTTTCGACCTCCGTTACATCGACTTCCGTTACATCAGAAAATTGTTGCCCTCAGCAAAGAAGTTTCACTTCAAAATTCGATTTTATTTTCACACTATTTTTGCATGTGATTTGTGTATGTTTTATACCTATCACTGACGGCAGCAAACTTGAGAACCACTGTACAATCCATTCCGGATTTCGGAAGAAACAGATTATTTCACGCGGCGTTTGATTTTTCAAATTCTGATCTATTAATTTCTCGAGCAGCGGCCGCCGTAAATTAAAATGATATGTCATGTAGACACACGTGTACGAGTACGCGCAGGTGCATCAACATCACGTAAAATTTTCAACGGGCGACGTTGATTAATGATACACGGTTTCTCTTTAACAACCGAGCCGCGCTAACCGCGTACCTACTAGTCAAAGGAATTTCACTCCGCTCGGAAGACCATATCGCGAAACAAAAGCAAATGAAACGGCGGGAATACCGGTGCTCATTCGAATCCCCGTGTAACGTGTCAAAGTAGGTAATTAAAATACATCGGCAAACTGTTCGCGCGCCGAAAACTACCGGGTATTAATTAGTTATCGCTCGAGCCTCATTAAAGGTATTTAAGAAATCGATTCGTTGGCGCTTGTGTAACAGATTGGTCACGATAAAACGTAGAAACACCTTGGTCTAATTGGACGTAGCAAAGGTTCGTCGCAAATAAATCTTCATTAATTGTCAACATTACTTTTAATTGATAGATGGTTTCGGCGCACAGGTTCGATCAATTATAAACTAAATTTCCATGTTTTATAACAAATTTGCAAGTTGAAATCTCGACGTTTCGATCCTGATGAGGATCATTTTCAAGAGATTTTTGCGTCTGAAACAAAGTGTAACGTTGCAAAAATAACTGCATTTTAAAAGAAAAGGAAAATTTTTTGAGTTCAAAACTTTGTTTTTTCCTTTTCTTTTAAAATGCAGTTATTTTTGCAACGTTACACTTTGTTTCAGACGCAAAAATCTCTTGAAAATGATCCTCATCAGGATCGAAACGTCGAGATTTCAACTTGCAAATTTGTTATAAAACATGGAAATTTAGTTTAGAATTGATCGAACCTGTGCACCGAAACCATCTATCTATTATCAATTCTTTTCGATCGCAAAACTATTTCAATATATATTACTTTTAATTGCCTTAATCATTATATTACATTATATTATATTCAATATCCATCTCTATCACTATGGTGGAAAGAAATTTAGCGAGATAGTGAATTTTCGTCTAAATTCACAAATAGTTGTAGTGTTAATAGTTACACGTTAAATAATTGTTAGTGTAAATGCAGAGATGGGCATTCTTTGGCGAAACAAATGTTTCAAATACTATTTAATATTTTTGATTTTATTTTGCTTAAAGAAAATAGTACTGTGAATAAAATATACAATTTCGAAAATAAAATCAAACAACAAATTAAAATATTTCTATTTTAACAATCTGAAACACGAAATATAATATTTCACTTTTTGCATTGTTATAATACTCTGAAAACCCGCATAAACATACATTCTATCTTATCGTTAAGAATCGATTATATATGACTCATAAATATATTGAATTCGAATCATTATTTTCAGCAATAATATTTAGAATTGATATTTAAATAAAGACAAATTACAAATGTTTTCACAGTATATTCTTCAAATAAAAATATTATCTTCAAATACTATTTTAGAAACAACTGCCTCAAATGAAATATTTTATTTTCAAACTTGTTTAACTCTTGAAACTTAATATAATATTAATTACTGTGAATTGTTATCGAAACAGGAGCCTCATATAAAGATTGTCTTTCTTTTAATAATTTGTACAAACGAACTTTAAGTTTAACCTTCATCTTCAGAGTTCAAGCTCATGTCATGGTACATATTTAAATGCACTTCTTTATGAGCTACGCGCTGCAACACGAAAATATACATACGTAGTTATTAAAAGAAATCATCGATCATCTTGAAAACTACGAGAAAAACAATCCCTGCCGGATACCGACGACTTGATACCATTCGAATTACACATAAAGAATTTTTTTACATTTCAAAATGAAGGAAGATATACTCGGGACCCTCTGTATATTCCTGTTTGTATTTTCCTATTTTATAAGAGTGTTGGCACAGGTTTAACTAACAAGGGAACATATTCAGGTGATACAAACCGATTTTGATGAAACTTATGTGAAATGCAGTTCTTTGAAAAATATTCGAGACGGGTCTTTTTTTATCGGCAACCACCCACTTTGAAGGGGTGAAACCTGCCCCCCCCCCCCAAGTTGGGCAATGGGAACCATACATTTTCTGAGATATCTGGGAAGCTAGACGTCGAAAAAATTGATTTCTTTTTAAATCGTGTGTTTTTTAATGCGAAACAAAGTCATGCAAGAAAATTTTCACAAAAGTGTAGTTCTTAAACAATTAATTAAAAATTTGTTTCTTTTTGCAGTTTCTCTTATTTATTGTTGGTTCATTTTAATGCAAACTCGGGTGTGTGTGGTCTTTGACCCAAAATAGGGGGTACGTGTTTTAGAATTTTTCTTTTTTTGACATTTAACGATAATAAACACGTATCCCCTATTTTGGATCAAAGATCACACACTCGAGTTTGCATTAAAGTGAACCAACAATAAAAAAGTGTTTAAACAGAAAGATTTCGTTAAAAATTTCTTGCACGACTACGTTTCCCATTAAAAAAGATAGAATTTTTTAAAAATTCAATTTTTTCGACCTCTGATTTGAGATATCTCAGAAAATGTGGTTCTCACTCTCGACTTTAAGGCTGTTTTCACCCCTTCAAAGTGGATGGTTGCCGATGAAAAGAGTACGTGTTAAATATTTTTCGAAGAACTACAGTGGGTTAAAAAAAGTATTGGCACACTCTTAAAAACGCGATAACTTTTTAAATATCATATTATACGATTTGAATTTTTTGGGAAGCTCGAGCAATTAGTTTGCCACAGGATGCGAAAAGAAATTTTGTCAAAAATTACAATTCATCGGAATTGTAGAAAAATATTAAAAGTTGCATTTTACAAATTTTTTATGTGGGCCAATATTGAAAATTTTAAAAATGCGTTTTGTAGACCTGTATCAATTAAACTTATTCTGAAAATTTCGTCAAAATGCGTTTTGTAGATCTATGTCAGTTGTATGCTATATCACTGGTAATATGGTATTCTATGTCACTGGTTGTATTGTATTCTATGTCACTGGTAAAGTTTCATCGAAATCGGTTGATGCGAAAAAAACGACAGGCATTGAAAGATGTAAGAATCTGCACTTATAGGTCGAAAATCGTGAAAATCTGCAATTTTTAATATATTTAAACGTTTATAGCTCATTGCAACGTCGACCGATTTTGACAGAATTTTCAGAATATGTTTAATTGACACAGGTCTACAAAACGCATTTTTAAAATTTTCGATAGTGGCCCACATAAAAAAGTTGTAAAATGCAACTTTTAGTATTTTTGCTACAATTCCGATCAATTGCAATTTTTGACAACATTTTTCGCATCCTGTGGCAAACTAATTGCTCTAGGTTCCCAAAAAAATTCAAATCGTATAATACGATATTTAAAAAGTTATCGCCTTTTTAAGAGTGTGCCAATACTTTTTTTACGCACTGTAAGTAAAATGCACATTAATAAATAATTCCAAAGAATAAATTCAAAAACAAATTTTTTAGTTTTGAAAATTAATTTTCCTTCACAATATATTTATATCTAAACGCATATTTGTTTATAATCGAGGACCTACTGTATAACAAAATAATATATTATTTTGTTATATCGCCTTTTTTAGAGTGTGCCAATACTTTTTTTACCCACTGTAAGTAAAATGCACATTAATAAATAATTCCAAAAAATAAATTCAAAAACAAATTTTTTATTTTCGAAAATTTAGTTTCCTTCACAATATATTTATATCTAAACGCATATTTGTTTATAATCGAGGACCTACTGTATAACAAAATAATATATCCTTAAATTTCATAAATGTTTATACTGTTTGACATTCGGTCTACTCATTTTCGCATACGTAAATTCGTTTCAAGAGGAAACACTAAATTTCAAAGGCAACGCGCTTTGTATTTATATTGATCGAGCATTGCTCGGAGATCGAACAGCCAAGGAAGCAATCGAGCTAGCTTCGCAAGGATGTTCCCTGGTTCCGGCGGCGATTTAATTATCGCGCATCCATCCCACGTCATCGTGATCAATAAAAGCGGAACGTCTTTCACCGAAGCAATCACAGTGTTCAGCAACGCGGCTTAATAACTTCAGAAGAAAAAGGCGGGAACCTTGGTACACGTTTCTGTATATCATATGAATTGCACTTTAAGAGGCCAGCACCATGGAAAGAAAAAGAAACAAAACCGTTTACACCGTCAATGGTTCGTATAAATTCTACAAATTTTTTGGTTATTAATTGTTATGATTTGATTGCGGACCTTATGCATTTATGGCAAAACCGGTTTGTTACAATTTGAAACACTGAAGATATTAAGACAGTCAATATATTATTTTCAATTTAATAAGATCATTAAAGAAAGAAGGAAATTCTAATCTGTCATTTACTTCGAGCAATTGATTCGAACCATTTTTATTTTGCTGCCGGAGGCTCCCGCTGCATGAAAGAGAGGTTGGTGGAAGAAACAAGTCTTTGAGGGGCCCCTTACCACTGGCGTAAAGTGTACCTACTCTCCAATTTCACAACGAGAGCACGTAATTATACTTGTGACACTAATTTATCATAACGAGAGGGAGATACGATTACGTGAAGAGTTTCTGTCCGTTCAATGACACTAGAAATACCGTAGTAAGAGTAGATCATTCTTTTATCCTTCTAGAAGAATTTACATATGTATTTATTGAGGATAGACATAAATGACACACGCTAAATTCTTCTCGATCGAAATTTAGTAATATAATAATTTGAATGATATCGGCGCTAGGTTCGTTCATTTAGAGAAAACAACAAATGTGCAATTATTTAAACATGTTTCTAATGTTTCGATCCCTATGTGACATTTTTGCGTCTGAAAAATATAAAGAGAAGACAACAAAATTTTTTAATATGATAACAATTATTTAACAACCGTGTGGTTTTTTTGGAACTTTTTTGGATCTTTTTCAAAAAGACATTTTTGCGTCTGAAAAATATAAAGAGAAGACAAAAATATTTTTTAATATGATAACAATTATTTAACAACCGTGTGGTTTTTTGGAACTTTTTTGGATCTTTTTCAAAAAGACATTTTTGCGTCTGAAAAATATAAAGAGAAGGCAAAAATATTTTTTAATATGATAACAATTATTTAACAACCATGTCGTTTTTTGGATCTTTTTCAAAAAGACATTTTTGCGTCTGAAAAATATAAAGAGAAGGCAAAAAAATTTTCATAGGTTAGTACTTTTTTATAACGAATGTCTAGCGGCATCGGTTGATGTATTAAAAAATACCTCATTCTATTTAAAAAAGTGGAGGTGACCTTCAAAAGTCCGAAGTACCTCTACCTGCAAAAAAACTATTCTAGCCACCAGATGGCCCCCATTGTACTGTGCAATTTTATTTCGACAAATATTTCTGTGAAACTTGTAGTTTCGAAGATATCTGAGGTGCTAATAGTTATTGCCCCACCCTGTATATCTTTACCAAGTAAAAAAATGATTTATTATTAATGATTAATTTAATGATTAAATTTTTTATTAACGACTTATACATTACTCTTATTATAATACATGTCTAAAGAAATAAAATCAATTCAGCTTTCGAACGAATCTTTATAATCTCAATAATCGTAAATTGAAAAATTTTGAACTGACCAGACTCTAGTGTCAAACAAGCCAGTGCTGGGATCTGTTTCATTAGAACTCTCTCGTCAGTTTCATCGTCTTTCTTGTATGTACCGTGAAGTTTTTGTAGAAATTCCATTATGTCCTCCAATAGGAATAGTGCCGTTTTGCTCTCGTTGCGAAATGTCAATTAGGAACATGGCAGAGCATAGGCATTTTTAAGCGAAGCAATGCGCAGGTGGATAAACATTCAATCAAGGCACGATCGGCGTACCGACACCGGAAAAGCTAGGGTACTCAAGCAATCTCCGCAAGAAGCCTTGAATCACGACCGAGAACGATCAATGTGCTAGCAACCACAGTCGCTTCGGAGACAGGATCGTAAAGTATAATCTCTTCGCTCGCTTGTCTTTCACCGATAATTATACGGGAAACTATCGCGAACGCACAGAAAATTATCGTCCCCGGAATATATCTTGCAGCACTCGCTGCATCGATGAAACTCGTACGGAAAATAATTTCACGACGATGGATTTGCACGCTGTTTATTTGCATATCCGCGCGAAACTGGAATACGAAGAAACGATCCCACCTACTTGTTGTTGGTTTTGTCGTAAAAGTAGCGTGGAGTGTTTCGCGCACGCTGATCGCGAAAGAAACAAGTGAAACGTGTAAAATAGAAATTATTTAAATAAAAAAATTGTTTAAACCACGTTTTTAAGACGGAATAAAAATGATTATTTAAATTACCATAACTTCCCTATGAATCTGGAAGTTAATAAAAATGAAAACGAACTAAAAATAATTATTTAAATAAAAATGAAAACGAACTAAAAATAATTATTTAAATAAAAATGAAAACGAACTAAAAATAATTATTTAAATAAAAATGAAAACGAACTAAAAATAATTATTTAAATAAAAATGAAAACGAACTAAAAATAATTATTTAAATAAAAATGAAAACGAACTAAAAATAATTATTTAAATAAAAATGAAAACGAACTAAAAATAATTATTTAAATAAAAATGAAAACGAACTAAAAATAATTATTTAAATTATTTAAATAAAAAAAAAGATTAATCAATTAATCGTTGCTGAAATAAATCAGTAACATGATTACATGAATACGATTAATGTATCTTTTACTAAATTTAACGTTATATGCAAAAATATAATGTAATATCAAGTTTTTCGGTTAATTCAATTTTTCATTTCATGATTGATAATTAGACTGCGGATCTTTATGCAAAATAAAAATTGCTTGTACCAATCGTAAGTGACTGGAGCCACATAATCAGTTTATTCTTACTTTAATCATTTTAACAAGCTGAGAAAAATAGATTTGTACTCTTAAATCATTGTAACGTTTCTACTGTATTAAATTGCAGCCACTAATTTTCCCCATAAATGTATAAAATCTGCAGTCTATTGATGATTACTGAGATAATATTAAATTTGCGTTACATTGTAATCGTAATCATTAATCACAAACGTGACTTCACGTTAGTCACAATCGTTAATCATTAATCAGATTAGTTTTTAATTAATTCTGATATCAGGTAAGCGAAGATAGTTAATTATATTGGACTTACATCAGGTATGCACGAGTAATCCCTCCTTCCGTGTGTCCATACATATCTAACAAAATGTCGGCTCTCGTTCGAGGCATCTATGACCCTGTTTCCACCACAAAACGTGTAACAACGTATACCCGTTACGTAGCCCAATTAAAACTGTACCATGAAACTGGGGACGTAAAAGAGAAGAAGCGTGTTTCTTTCACTAGCTCCGTATAGTTTTTGCTTTTCATGGCAAATTACACCTGCATTGCATTATTTCTGGACCATCAATTCTTAATTATACATGTATATACAGGCTGTCCCAAAATTCCTTCAACATCCGGAAATGGGAGAATCCTGAGATCATTTGAAGCGATATTTTCCTTTGCAAAAATAGTGTACGCAGCTTTGTTTAGGAGTTATTAACGAAAAACAAGGACCAATCACAGCGCGTCTACAGCGGACTGATTCTGGCTCGTCCAACGGCAACACCGCGCTAAGTGAGACCTGCCCTTAAGTCGCGCTCTGATTGGTTCGTATTTTTCGTTAATAACTTCTAAACAAAGCCGCGGACGACATTTTTGCAAAGAGAAATGTTTCTGCAAATGATCTAAGGAACCTCCAATTTCCGGATGCTGAAGGAATTTTGGGACACCCTGTATATAACAAGCTTATGATCTGCAATTTTCATAAACTATCTGCAAGTCTTATTCAAGACTGATCGTTAAAGCTTGTGATTTTACTTTGCTTTAGTTAATTGTCTTAACATTGAAGAAATAAATTATTTAAATATGATTCTTATCACAGTCATCGTACGCTGCATCCACCACCAAAACTGTACTAATTTATTCTGATACACCGTGTATACTCATCGTACGTTGGCGCAGCATATTCTCGATGAAGATTAAAATTGCTTAAATAAAAAAACTATGTTCACTTAACGGTTCAATATTGCACATTGCACGTCAACAATGCTGACACTACCGAAGCTCTTAAGAAGCCTTGTATATCATATCGAATGTTTACACGGGTAAAGTCGGAGTAAACCTTGCTGCAGCAGAGAAAACCGAATTATATTGAAATTTCTGAATCATTTTTATTATTTTCTAAATCTTAAAATAATGACAATAACAATTTTACCTGATATCTACTCTGAAAGTGAGGTTAAGTCCGTTCTTATTGCGACCGACCTGCCCTCTATAACCAGTAGTGATATATTGCGCAAGATTTCTCGAGCATACGCGGCGATTTTAGCCTTGGCAAAGTAAAATTCTCGATGAAATTAAGTACCTTGAACACTCCGGAAAATACCGGTACTTCCCCGCCAATATTGAACGCGCATGCGCGAGATATCTTGTACAATATCTCACCACTGTCTATAACGAGGGCAAGGGTTGACCTCGATTGACCCTCGATTCTTTCAAGCCTAATGCAGTGGCACTGTACCCTAACAAATTCATAGCAAATCAAGAGCAAATTACTCACTGGGTAGTATGCGAAGAGATTTAAAAAATGATAACAATTAACCGGAATATGTTCGAAAAGTCTTTAATTGATTTCCCGAAGTGATTGCACTTTCAATTATTTAGTTGCAATCAGTCTGCGGCGAATAACTCGGGAAAGGTCTCGAACAAGAACGTGTTAATTCGAATACAGATAGTCGTCTTCTGCACTCGGGGAGAGCGGTTAAAATGATCGTGTTTCATTTTCGATAATTGCCGCACGATTTGCATCGCTAATTATCCATTAACCGGGATCGGCGTCGATTGAGGATCGACATCGGTACCCATCGGCTGGCATTTCGATCGAACCTGGACACGTTTCCCGTTGTCTTCGAGCGAAGGCGGGAACGAGAGACCTTTTAATTAGAGATCTCGCGAGATAAGAATGTCCCTCCACCTCCACGTTCGCGTTATCCGTCTCCCCGGGCGGAGACTCGGATGGCGAACATTCCTTCCGTGATCACGACCGCGTCGAGCGACTCCTCGCCGTCGGCAAAAACCGCGGGAACAAAGCGTTCAATTAAATGTTCATTCAGCCCCGGCGAGCTCCAACTGAGAAATCAACTTGACGCCAATCCCATTGGATGACGCGGCCAACGGAACGCGGGATACACCATTTGGTACCATCGACCGTGCACGAATCGCATTTGGTTACGGTCCTTAAACATCCCGTACGCTTCTCGAAATTAAATTCACTCGAATGCTCTATTGGGATCTGACATTTTCAATGGTGCCGTCTACTGCCCAAAAGTAGAAATACTCTAGGCTTTCATTGACAATAAAACCAATATGAGATGGCACCCGTATGAACCTAATAAATAAACTTATTTATATCGATCGTATTATTGTTAATAACAATTGTTAAATGATATCGGCACTACGGTTCGATCGTTAGAAACAAAAAACAAAAATTAACTAAGCAATTTTGCGAATTTTCAAATAATCGACGTTTATGTCACTGATTTGGACCATTTTCAAGATTTAATTGAATTGCGTCTGTAAGAAATTATTTATTTTCAATGGTGCCGTCTACTGCCCAAAAGTAGAAATACTCTAAGCTTTCATTGACAATAAGACCAATATGAGATGGCACTCATATGAATCTAATAAATAAACTTATTTTTATCGATCGTAATATTGTTAATAACAATTGTTAAATAATATCGGCGCTACGGTTCGATCGTTAGAAACAAAAAACAAAAATTAACTAAGCAATTTTGCGAATTTTCAAATAATCGACGTTTATGTCACTGATTTGGACCATTTTCAAGATTTAATTGAATTGCGTCTGTAAGAAATTATTTATTTTCAATGGTGCCGACTACTGCCCAAAAGTAGAAATACTCTGGGCTTTCATTGACAATAAGACCAATATGAGATGGCACCCATATGAACCTAATAAATAAACTTATTTTTATCGATCGTAATATTGTTAATAACAATTGTTAAATGATATCGGCGCTACGGTTCGATCGTTAGAAACAAAAAACAAAAATTAACTAAGCAATTTTGCTAACTTTCAATTAATCGACGTTTGGGTCACTGATTTGGAACATTTTCAAGATTTAATTGAATTCCGTCTGCAAGAGAAGTACATAATTTCTAATTTTCAATTAATCGACGTTTCGGTCACTGATTTGGACCATTTTCAAGATTTAATTGAATTGCGTCTGTAATAGAAATAAATAATTTCTAATTTTCAAATAATCGACGTTTCGGTCACTGATTTGGACCATTTTCAAGATTTAATTGAATTGCGTCTGTAAGAGAAATAAATAATTTCTAATTCTCAAATAATCGACGTTTCTGTCACTGATTTGGACCATTTTCAAGATTTAATTGAATTGCGTCTGTAAGAGAAATAAATAATTTCTAATTTTCAAATAATCGACGTTTCGATCACTGATTTGGAACATTTTCAAGATTTAATTGAATTCCGTCTGTAAGAGAAATAAATAATTTCTAATTCTCAAATAATCGACGTTTCTGTCACTGATTTGGACCATTTTCAAGATTTAATTGAATTGCGTCTGTAAGAGAAATAAATAATTTCTAATTTTCAAATAATCGACGTTTCGATCACTGATTTGGACCATTTTCAAGATTTAATTGAATTGCGTCTGTAAGAGAAATAAATAATTTCTAATTTTCAAATAATCGACGTGTTTCGGTCACTGATTTGGACCATTTTCAAGATTTAATTGAATTGCGTCTGAAAGAGAAATACATAATTTCTAATTTTCAATTAATCGACGTTTCGATCACTGATTTAGACCATTTTCAAGATTTAATCGAATTGCGTCGGTAAGAGAAATACGTAATTTCTAATTTTCAAATAATCGACATTTCGGTCACTGATTTGGACCATTTTCTAGATTGAATTGAATTGCGTCTGTAAGAAAAATAAATAATTTCTTACAGACGCAATTCAATTAAATCTTGAAAATGATACAAATCAGTGACCGAAACGTAGATTATTTGAAAATTAGGAAAATTGCTTAGTTAATTTTGGTTTTTTATCATGTAACAATTGTTTATTAATTAGGTTCATATCGGTGCCATCTCATATTGGTCTTATCGGCAATGAAAGCTCAGAATATTTCTACTTTTGGGCAGTAGACGGCATAATTGAAAATAAATAATTTCTTACACACGCAATTCAATTAAATCTTGAAAATGGTCCAAATCAGTGACCGAAACAGCGATTATTTGAAAATTAGCAAAATTGCTTAGTTAATTTTTGTTTTTTGTTTTTAGCGATCGAACCGTAACGCCGATATCATTTAACAATTTTTATGATCCTATTAAAGTTTTGATTATTGTTGTAGGTATGTTTAAGAGTAAAAAATGCATTCGATTTTTCCATGAGGACGATGATAAGCCATGGTTTAATGAGCGTAGGCTAGCTAGGAACTTTGTCACTTTTGCTATATAAACTAGTTTCAAGTTAAATCAAGTTCAGATGCGAATTAAGCTATTATGTAATATGTCAATATGTTCATGTATCGTGTGTACTACGTAAACCATACTGGCTTTAAAGCATTAAATAAATAATAATAATACTCTAAGCTTGGCGTATAAAGTTACAGTGTTAATTAAAAATAATGTTATGGAAGTTGCGATTTTTCCACCGCGTAACAAACAAAATTTTTATTATAATAAATTCAATGATATCGGCGCTAATAAATGATCAAACCTAGCGCCGATGTCATTGAATTTATTATAATAAAAATTTTGTTTGTTACGCGGTGGAAAAATCGCAACTTCTATAACATTATTTTTAATTAACACTGTAACTTTATTCGCCAAGCTTAGAGTATTATTATTATTTATTTAATGCTTTAAAGCCGGTATGGTTTACGTAGTACACACAATACATGAACATATTGACATATTACATAATACTAGGTTCGATCATTTATTAGCGCCGATATCATTGAATTTATTATATTACTAAATTTCGATCGAGAAGAATTTACCGTTTAAAATTTTGATTACTGTGCAGTGAAAGAGTGTAATGGTAGAAGGAATAAAAGTTTGTTGCTCATTGTAGTGTAACATTACAAACGTATTCGGTAAGGTGGTGCAACTTGATAGATTTAAAGCATTGAAAATTGCTTTAAAAATAAAGAAAAGTGCATCCAACACGAAAGATCAAATTAGACATACTTACATTTATTGTCAAGTAAGCTAATATTTCATTAAAGTGAAACTAATCTATCCAAACTTATATTTTCTTACGATTCAGTACAATGAAACACGTACATTTTATTACAGATATTGATTTGATTTCGGTTATCAAAAAGTTCTTGGGATGCAAGTAAATTTTACAGAGATAAGAACACATTACAGACATAAGAACAGATTATTTGCAGAATTAATATCCAATTGTTTGAAAGATCGGTGCATCTGCGACACGTCGTAGCAGACACGAAATAATTTCGATTGTTCTACTTCCAAGGTTAGCGACACGTTTGCAAACCGGTTCTTCTTGCTCTCTGTTCGCTATTGTAACTAAAACGAACAACACAGATGAGTCGCAGGAATACATATAAGCATAATATTTATTTACGACAGAGTCTGATATCGCCGAACATAAACAAAGAAAGAAGTCGTTTCGAGTGCGATACGCCGAGCCAAGTTATCATTGAAAGCAAAAGTGTTTGCTCGATCAACATGATCGTGGGATAATCAGCTTTTCTATAAGGATTATGTAAATATAAACCGGAATTCTCATAGCGTGCCTCTCTTCTCCCTCCACGTTCCCGCACTTCTTAAGAGGGTAGGGTACACACGTGACATTACTGGAATCTAACCAGAATCTAACTAGATTTTGGGCTAAAACAGGAGTTTACGCAGGAACAATTCACGTCCTCATATATCATGTTTTTTTAGATGATGTTTATATGAAGTAATATGAGTGTCCAATGTAGGGGAAACAAATGAAGGAAAATTCCGGAGATTCTAATCTATTTTTCGTTCACAAAAAGATTTTTCTCGCGAAAATATCGAGAAGAGCGCACTGCGTGCTACCTTCCTCTTTCGAATGAGCCCTCACTCAGCTGAAAATATAATCGTATGAGGACGTGAATTGTTCCCGCATGATTGCATTCAATTGTTCCCCAGATTTCCTTCATGAAGGGTGAGTAGAACCAATTTCAGTTCAGCTACTAAGAAGATGCACTGATTGGTTCCTGCAGAAAGTTGCATTTCTCAATCAGTACACCTTTGACTATTAGGACCTCCTTCCCGTAGCTCTGAATGAGGCCTTAGGGAGGAGGAGTGGGACGATACCTGCCTCGGTAATTTGAAACAATACGCTTAACGGTCGCAGGTGACCCTTCGGAGGGACTAGATTGATGGTACGTTGTCCTTAAAAGGGTAGGGTACCCACGTGACATTACTAGAATCTAACCTAATCTAACTAGATTTTGGGCCAAAAAAGGGGTGTACGCGGGAACAATTCACGTCCTCATACGATTATATTTTCAGCTGAGTGAAGGCTCATTCGTAAGAGGAAGTTTGCATGCAGTGTGGTTTTCTCATGTTTTTTTAGATGATGTTTATATGAAGTAATATGGGTGTCCAAAGTAGGGGAAACAAATGAAGGAAAATTCCGGAGATTCTAATGTACTTTTCGTTCACAAAAAGATTTTTCTCGCGAAAATATCGAGAAGACCGCACTGCGTGCTACCTTCCTCTTTCGAATGAGCCCTCACTCAGCTGAAAATATAATCGTATGAGGACGTGAATTGTTCCCGCATGATTGCATTCAATTGTTCCCCAGATTTCCTTCATGAAGGGTGAGTAGAAGCAATTTCAGTTCAGCTACTTAGATGAGATGGCGCTTAGTCAGGTGAACTCAGGTGAACTATCAGCGTAGATTGGTATTTAACAACAAAAGTGAAAAGGACGTGAAGTCAGTCGGATCCATTAATAGCAATAAAGATATTGATAAAAAGAAAAAAAACGAAAAAAGTATATTCATCAATGTTGCCAAATTGGTTTTCCGTGCGGAGGTTGGTCACAATGTAAAATACCAATCACGTGATTACCCTAACCCCTTAACTCCGCAAAGGTGGGAGGTGACGTTCTCCCACTACTTGGTCACAGGACAATTTTTCGAAATAAAGAATTTTGTTCATCATTCTGAGCAGTGATACATATAATTTATGTACTAGCTAAAACTACAAGGAACTATAAAAATTAGCTTCATAAATTAACTGTAACATTGCTAAATTATATCTTTAATTTAGTTTTCCTTCATTCAAACAGGTACTGTGAGCCGTTATGCTTTTTTCTTCATATTTTGTTAAATATGTACACTTTAGAGCTTAATTTGATAATTAAAAATTGTTCATTGATGACTAAATGATGAGATTATAATGGTAGAAATATTTTCGTGATAATGGACATTGTACAAGCAATACTACTTTTGGAGTCTAATTTCCATATATTTCACAATATAAAATATAATGATAATAATTTGATTAATGAATTTTTTAATAAAAATTGAACAAATGACCCATTTTAGACTTTTTATTTGGCAATTGTTGAAATTGTAGAGGTGAATCACGAATCGAAAATGTTTTTATCACATATATATGATTTCAAAATAACTTTCACGAAATTATATAGCAAATATTTTGTAAAAAACAATTTTTTGCAATTTTTCGTGCAATATTTTTAATATTACGATACGTTTCCAAATTCGCCTTGAAATCCTCTAATATGAGTAAAAAAATGTGTATTTGCAAAAAATTAAAGGTCACCTTGAAAAATCAAAAATACGACTTGATAAAAAATTTGCTATAATCACGTGAAAGCTCTCTTCGGTTGGACTGCTAATAACAGAGTAATCTCTACTGATCAGGATTCGTGATTCATCCTGTATATTATAATAAAACTCGCATAAAATATAAATGGATTTAATCTTGTTATTTTTATAATACTATATACATCAGTCACTTTTGATTCTCGGTAGGTTTGCCTGCTAGAAGTTAGCCCCCCACTTGTGGAATTAAACAATTTCAACAGTTGTGCTGAATTGTGCTATGTGTGTGCTATATTGTGCTCGAATATTATAACTGTAATATAAAAAATAAGATGAAAAATTGAAAAAATCGATTTTTTGAGTAGCCCCCCACTTTTCATTTTTTCAATTTTCTCAATTGTGCTAAGTTGTGCTAGGTTGTGCTAAGATTGTGCTAAAGTATTATTTTAAAAAAAATTATAAATAAAGAAGTTATAGTGAAAAATCGATTTCGACATGTAATTAACGTTAAAGTAAGAAACAGTTATCCAAACAGCATATAATCGTATATCTGAGTTGTGCTAGCCTAGCACAAGTCAGCACAACTTTTAATTTCCCCAGCACAACGATATAAAGGGCACTTTACTCTTATGCGCTGCCCTTCGCGCTAAGGTACTGTATCATTTTTGGTCTTTCTGGTCATCCGAACATAGTAATATTGCTAGCCTAGCACAACTCAGATATACGATTATATGCTGTTTGGATAACTGTTTCTTACTTTAACGTTAAGTACATGTCGAAATCGATTTTTCACTATAACTTCTTTATTTATAATTTTTTTTAAATAATACTTTAGCACAATCTTAGCACAACTTAGCACAATTGAGAAAATTGAAAAAAATGAAAAGTGGGGGGCTACTCAAAAAATCGATTTTTTCAATTTTTCATCTTATTTTTTATATTACAGTTATAATATTCGAGCACAATATAGCACACACATAGCACAATTCAGCACAACTGTTGAAATTGTTTAATTCCACAAGTGGGGGGCTAACTTCTAGTAGGCGGTAGGTTTAACGTTAAGAAAAGTATTTTCCCACTAAGTCTACGGCTGTACGTAATAGTGGGAAGAGGTTTGACTAATGGTGGGGACCTTGCGGTACTCGGTAGGGAACAAGTTCGAACTCTCTGATGTACAGGGTGTATAAAAATTTGGTGTCATGGTTTTGGTAGATGGTTGTACACCTTCATATCGGTGGAGATTTGTTAAAAGAAATTTCCGCAAAATTGACTTTGACATTGAGATTCAAGGTCAAATTTTTTTATGCTCGTATCACATTCTACTCACCATGGGGGCCAAACTTGTAAGAAACAAAAGAAAATGGCCCACACGGTGAGTAGAACGCGATACAAGCATACAAAAATTTGACCTTGAATCTCAAGGTCCAACTCAATTTTGCGACAATGTTTCTTTTAACAAATCTCCACCAATTCGAAGGTGTACAACCATCTGCCAAAACCATGGCACTAAATTTGGTTACAGGCTTCACAAGGACGTGAAGCCATTCGGATCCATTAATAGCAATAAAGATATTGATGAAAAGCAACAAACCTGTAATGATAGCGAAACTGAGGCGTTAGATTGATACAAATCATTGTTGCCAAATTGGTTTTCCGCGCGGAAGTTGGTCACAATGCAAAATACCAGTCACGTGATTACCCTACCCCTTTAACAAAGCCGCGGACGCCATTTTTGTAAAGGAAAATGTCGCTTCAAGGAATCTCCCATTTTCCGCTCCTAACTTTGGGACACCCTGTGTATCGTTGTATAGTGTGTATCAACCTTTAGCCTATTCACTTTTTGGGACAAATTTCACGTGGTTACAACGAAGACGCATAAAGGGATAAGTAAGTGAAACAGCGTCGAGCCATTTTCTCGGTAGATGTTGGTTTTTTCATTGGTCTCGAGGCCCCGTTCTGAGAGTTAGCAAAAAGCAAAGGGGGACACCGTTTCATTGATGTATCCTCGCGGCTACGAAGTAAAACAGGATATTGTACCGATGGAAATTCGTGACCAATCCATTTCGTAGCCAACGACCCGGCGAATGGTACCGTTCCGAAGCGCCAAAGAAACGGTTCGACACGCGTTTTATTTTACCTTAAACGGCCCGGCCAAACGAAAAACGCCGTGACGGAATCCGCAGCAAGGGAAAGTAAAGCGTTCGGACCCGACGAGAAGAGGAACGTCGGATACGCCTAACGATGTTTTACCGAGAAATGGTGTCCCGTCCTAACGAGGTATTCAGTCAAAACCGATCCACGAGCTCAGATACTCGCTGGCATTTCGAATGCGCTGGTTCCCGGTACTATTTGTAACATATTTGCATAGATACAATACTGCCGTCTACTCTTTCCGCATATTAACACGCGACGTGTAGCGTACAAGCATCGAGCGATTCTTTTTCCACGCTGTACAGGGTGTCACAAAATTATGTGTAAAAAACGTTGCAGAGTGATATGAAAGCAGTGTGGATATACTTCGTGTATAATAATAGTATGGTTAGTATACTTAGTGGTTAATGGTTAGTATACTTCCTGTATTATAATAGGTTAGAAATAACTGTTGACTGATGATAAGAGATATAAGGAAAGAGACACGGTAAATTTACAAATTAGAAGTCAAAGACTATAACCAGAATATGCATCAGTATACAGGGTGTCCCAAAATAAGTGTAACTACCGGAAATGGGAGGTTCCTTGGGTCATTTGCAGCGACATTTTCCTTTACAAAAATGGTGGTCATGGCTTTGTTTAGGAGTTATTAACGAAAAACACGGACCAATCAGAGCCCGGCTATAGCGAACGGAGTCCGACTCGGCGACAGGTCCCGCTTAAGGGGGTAGGGTACCCACGTGACATTACTAGAATGTAACTAGAATATTACTACAAAAACAAGTGAAAACCGTATTTACGGGAAACGGCTTTTCGTCCTCATACGAGCATATTTTGAGCTGAGTCAGGACTCATTGTAAAGAGGAAGGTTGATCGCGCTTCACTCTGGTCATGATTTAACGACGTTATGTTTATATTTAATAATATGAGCGTCCAAAGTAGAGGAAAAATCGAGACGACCACCCTCAGGTTCCCATGTATTTTTATAATGCAAAACGATTTTTCTGACTTAAATCATGACCAGAGCGAAGCGCGATCAACCTTTCTCTTTACAATGAGCCCTCACTCAGCTCAAAATATGCTCATATGAGGACAAAAAGCCGTTTGCCGTGATTGAATTCAACTTCTCCATATTTCGTTCATACAGACAGAGTCTAGAGCAAGTCTGGAACCAATTTTAGTTCAGCTAGTTAGACCAGATGGCGCCTAGTCAGGAGAACTGTCAGCGGAGATTCGTAACAACAAAAATATAAAGGGCTTGAAGCCACTCGGATCCATTAATAGCAATAAAGATATTGACAAAAAGAAAAAATTTGTAATGATAGCGAAACTTAGTTTAATTAGCGTTAGATTGATACAAATGTATGTTCATCACTGTTGCCAAACTGTTTTTCAGCGTGGAGGTTGGTTACACTGATATATACACTAGATCCATGAGTCTGGTACCCTCTTAACGTGGTGTCGCTATTGGCCAAACCAGAATCAATCCGCTGTAGCCACGCTCTGATTGGTCCGTGCTTTTCGTTAATAATTCCTAAACAAAGTTGCGGACGCTATTTTTGTAAAGGAAAATGTCGCTTCAAAGGACCCCCAAGGAACCTCCCATTTCCGGGAGTTACACTTATTTTGGGACACCCTGTATAAGGACTAATTTGTATTGAGCAAATAAGCAGAGGCTCTTCAAAACAATCTAAATGTTTATAACATAAAATATCGGCGAAGATCTGTTAAAAATTATTTAAATAACAAAAAATTTTTAAACCACGTTTTTAAGACGGACTAAAAATAATTACTTAAATAAAAATTAAAACGAATAAAAATAATTATTTAAATTATTTAAATTTTTAAAAAATAATGAAACAAATTTTAATATACGGACTAAACAGTACAATTAAGACGGATTAAAAAGTATAATTTAAAATGCACTAAAAAATATGAATTAAAATTTTCTCTAGCCTCATACAGATAGTACTGAAAATTTGTGATTGTGCATTTTTAAAAGCTATGAAAATACTTGTAAGATTTAAAACGAAAAACGTGGGGCGAAAGAGAATAGTAAAGAGTTTAGAGAGTAGCTATCGTTAAGAAAACTCGTACAACAATCCATATCATTTGCAGTGCGATAAAATTGTTACTGATTTAAGTGAACTATTCATGCATCTATTGCATGCGCCCCACGTTTTTCGTTTTAAATCTTACAAGTACCGTGTTCTACTCGACGAGAAGGAACAAGCTTCCCAAAGGAACCATGGGTAAAAAGTGAACCGTTCTGTTGCAAATTAACGTGAAAGTTTAAATGACATAGTTATTGACTTACATTTACTTAATTTAGAAATTTCATTAGAATACAATGAGTAAACTCCGGATCTTTATGCAAAATAAAAAATGTTTCCATTGATTGCAAGACACAGGAGCCAAATAAAAATTTAATTCTTCTGTTGATTATCTGGTTAAGGTGAAACTAATAGACTGGTGGCCTTGAATCTTTTTAATACCTCGACTGTTTTAAATTGTATGTACCCATTTTTGTCATACATGCATAAAATGTGCAATTTAATAATAACATAACGTAATACAATAGATCAATAGGATATATTTATATTCTTCTTATAAAAAAGTTACTTCAAATCACCTCGGGAATCAACTCTTTCAAAGAAGTACAAGACAAATGCTAAACTTGTTAGATTTTCTCGTGGGAACGTACGTTTACAATTTGGTCTGTTTTTGATTTCTTTCGTGATCGAATAAATTCAAATGTAAGTGTCAGTGTTAACATTATTCTTCTAATTTATAGAAATTAGATTATTGACAGGCACTGCTTGTAAATCTGTAGAAGCAACGCGCTGTCATTTCTTTACGTCAAAATAGCAGAATTTAGTGGTTCAAGCAACAATATTGTAGACTCTGGTGTTTCCAAATTCCTATCGGCCATGGAAATACTATGCTGAATTGAGCTGTTCAAAGGTAACAGTGGAAATATGGAAACAATCTTTGAAATTTATGTGCAGATGGTACCAGAAGTAACTGACTAATAAATATTCATAAGAGGGCACGAATTATTCAAACCACATTCTTCGAGACTACATTGAAACTTTTAGACGAATCTATACTGTATATTACCATAAATATTCAACCAGATTTTACAATTAATTTCAGACAGCAGTAACATATAAAAGGTACAACAAATGTGGACATAAAATTTAGAAGAATTACCTTTTCGCATCTGAAAAGCATTCCCTAATTTAACACAAATGCATTCTAACAAAACATTTTGACTAATGTGGAACCAGTAAACCGTATTAGTTGAAGATTCCCCGTATGTAAAATTTTCAGTAGCACTACGGAAGGCACGAGTCATGGTTACGATCTAGCGCTGCATATCTTAATTAATTTCGAGAAAAACCGAGTCTGTTTACGACACGTATGGTAACCATATATTTTGACTCGTAAGACCGGTTTCGCAACAGCATGTTTGCAATTAAATTGGGAACGACAGGACCGGAATTGGCCAGGAAAAATCAACCGAACGAAATATAATTCCTCCTGAAAGTTCTGTAAAACCGTGCTGTAACGACGACCAGCGTCCGCTTGATCGGAGCTTCGATAGCGTCACGTCACAGTAACTTTACGTTTCGGATTAAACTTGTATTCGACGGACCGTTGCGTTTCAGTCACATTTTCGGTAGTTTGAGGATTAACGATACAGCAAGGTAAAGCGATAATAACAGTTAACTACCGAGTTACCGAGACATTTCAGAAACCAGCGTTTGGCTATACAAACTTCGACGAACGGTGCATTGCTTCAACCGAGATATTATGTCCTTTTCGTAACTAGGAAATAGAATTAGATCCTGACCATACGGATGAAAATGGTAGGACACTTTAAACTTGATATCTTATTAATTTTTAGTATTGAAACCAATAAGCATTAGTAGATTGCTATAGTGTCTATCTACCTTTGCAGCACAGCAATTTCCATCAGCACAGATGGAAATAACACAATTTCGAAAATGTAAAAGATATATCTTCAATGAATTAATATAAGGCCTCGTACAGACCTAAACGGTTTGCCGAACCATTTGCCGAACCATTTGCCGAACCGTTTGCCGAACCGTTTGCCGAACCGTTCGCGAAACCGTTTGGCGAACGCGCATTTCGCCAAACATTTTGCCGCGCCGAACGCCGCCACAGTGGTCCAGGAGCCCGCTTTTTGTGGCCAAAATTCAATTGTTCGACTTTCGAATTTCAAAAAAATTTTTTTTTCCTCATACTAAGAACACTTTGGAACCTCGAAATTCTAAATATTAGGTCTTTCGGATAGCTTTCCGAGCAGATATAGCGTTTGAAGTTCAGAATTATGAAATTGAAGGAACAACTAAATACTTTAATTATTCCTTACACAATGCTGAAATGAAAATTTGTACTATATTTTCGTATGTGTGAGCAAGTATATTTCAAGTATTTAATGGTAATATAAACATATTTCAATCAATATACGAAGGATATAAAGTTAAGTGCAATGTCAACTTTAGGTAGGGTTTAAAAAAATTGTTGAAAAGTGTTAGCATTCAGTCTTGATTTTTCTGAAAGTTTAGACCTTCAACATATACACATGTAAATTTTAGCTGCTACTTCCTGCAAGTTTTGATTCTACGTGTATTTTAACAAGTAGACGTTCGCGCGCGAAGTACGCACTCTAATGCTACGTTCTGAACGCGTCACAGATTTTAAACTTTCACAATAAACGGTCCATATACAATTCTATCTTTTATTTTGACAAAAAATGTTTCGAACAAAAGTTGATCAGTATTCACTTTTTTACAAACTTCAATAGAAAAAATTTTAAAAAAAATTTTTTTTTATAAAAAATGAAAGTGACTTCAATTTTTTAAATATTAGCATATATTTTTTACATCGTAATATTCTAACTAGTATCAAGACGAATCCAACGACCTATAATAAGATCACATTAAATCTTGAAATAACGCTACAATAGTTTTGGCCATAAAAAGCAGGCTCCTGGACCACTGTGCGCCGCGCCGAACGGCACACGGATTTGTGCTATTTTCAGAATTTCTTGCGAACAACTATGGAAACTGCAGCGGCATATACTACACAAAGAAATACAGAAATTGTTGGTAGTTTATTCAGTGAATTAAAGTTTATAAATGAAATGTTCAATCAGATTCGAGACTACATGACTTGAATGATTGTTTGCCTATAGGTTTGCCGAAACGTTTGCCGAAATGTTCGTCAAAATGCGCGGCGAAATGCGCGCATTCGTGTTTGCCGTTGATCCATCACTAGTCCAGTCAACGAAAACTTGTAGAAGGAAATGGAAAGAACACAATTTTTGACTTTGGGACTTTGTTTGGACTAGTTAGGAGGTAAACATACTAAAAGTCCCCACTCCTAGGAGGTGAGCGGAGTGCAGGGGGGCACGTGGAAGGTCCCTTTTTTTGGTTTTTCGCTTATATCTCGGAAACTATGCGTCCTAGCGATAAGACCATTCTATACAAAATTAATGCTAACACAATATCCTACAAGATTGTTTCTATTGAGTTTTTCGGTATCTCGCACAGTATTCGAGATATCCGCGCCCATAGTTCACTAATTTTGAAAAAGAAGATTTAGTCAAATAAGACAAAAAACAAGAGGTAAGCATTTTCTTTCTCAAAATTAGTGAACTATGGGCGCGGATATCTCGAATACTGTGCGAGATACCGAAAAACTGAATAGAAACAGTTTTGTAGGATATTGTGTTAGCATTAATTTTGTATAGAATGGTCTTATCGCTAGGACGCATAGTTTCCGAGATATAAGCGAAAAACCAAAAAAAGGGACCTTCCACGTGCCCCCCTGCACCCGGCTCACCTCCTAGGAGTGGGGACTTTTAGTATGTTTACCTCCTAACTAGTCTAAACAAAGTCCCAAAGTCAAAAATTGTGTTCTTTCCATTTCCCTCTATACCCCCCTTTTAAGCATTAATTGACTGGACTACACCTCCGGGAACGACGACGAACACGAATGTGCGTATTTTGACGAACATTTCGGCAAACGGTTCGGCAAACGTATAGGCGAACAAACATTCAAGTCAAGTAGTCTCGAATCTGATGTCTTCAATGCTTCGTCCTAACCTGAACATTTCATTTATAAACTTTAATTCACTGAATAAACTACCAAAAATCTCTGTTTTTCTTTGTGTAGTATATGCCGCTGCAGTTTCCATAGTTGTTCGCAAGAAATTCTGAAAATAGTACAAATCCGTTCCGTTTGCTGTTAGCCGATGCGCGCCGTTCTGCGCGGCGTTCGGCGCGGCGAAATGTTTGGCGAAATGCGCAAACGGTTCGGCAAACGGTTTGGCGAACGGTTCGGCAAACGGTTCGGCAAATGGTTCGGCAACCCGTTTAGGTCTGTACGAGGCCTAACAATCTATAACAAAAGTGCGGAAGCTACAGCGTGATTCTCGGTAAGTTCAACGCATGGTGATAGCTGAATCGCGAAACTCAGTGGCGCGTTACCCTATGGGAAATTTGGGCTAATTCACGGGACCCCAAGCAATAGGGGGCCCCAAACACAAACCAAGATCCAATTCTACGTTTTTCTCATTAAAAAATTTTAAAAGGTGAATTCTTCTCGATCGAAAATTTTGATAATTAAAATTTTTTAATGTTATCGGCGCCAGGTTCGATCATTTTTAGAAGAAAACAACAAATGTGCAATTAATACATGTTTCTAACGTTTCGATCCCGATGTGGATCTTTTTCAAAGAATCATTATTGCGTCTGAAAAATATTTTAAATGATACATCGAAACACGAATTTGCAAAAAATTAACGTATAGAAAACTATGAAAAAGAATAAATTTCTAATAGAACTTACATGTTGTGTAAAAATGGACAATACATTATAACGAATATTGAATGTTGTGTGAAAACTATTTAAACCTCATGGTGGCAGATATGTAACCGAGCGTGGTTTTCTTTATGTTAATTTTTTGCAAATTCTTGTTTCGATGTATCATTTAAAATATTTTTCAGACGCAATAGTGATTCTTTGTTGTTTTGTTCTAAAAATGATCGAACCTGGCGCCGATAACATTTAAAAATTTTAATTATTAACAAATATTAACATTTGAAAACATACTGCAGCGATTGAATGCAACCAGCAAAAGTCTGTAAAATAAATATTGTCATTTGCAAACTGCTGTAAATCTTTTACAAGCACTATCGCTTTATATTTCTGAAGATATTTGAAACAACAAGGGTTTCATTAATAATGTTGAAATCGAAGGCTTCTCTTTGAGAAACTATATTAACTATCAGCCACGGAAAAAGAGAAAAGTTAAAAGAAAATTACACTTTAATGGAAATAGAGATGATGCTGAAAACGTGCAATTAAGTGGCAAGCAAGGTTTTATCGTGAATTGTTTAAATGTAGTTTGCGACCAATTGGTGTTGGAAATTCAAAGACGTATTGTAGCTTATCAAAATATTTTAAATTATTTTGTTGTTTTACTAAATGTTAATTTAAAAGAAACTTCATCAAATGAATACGATGAAGGTATTAAAACCTTAATGACAACATATTCAAGTGACATTGATAAGAAAGTTTTTAATGAAGAACTAGCCCACTTCTTGGAATTTGCCAGAAATAAACATTTTAATTCCCCATTAGAAATGTATGATACCATTTAAAGAAGATCTACTTCAACATTTCCAAATGTTTAGTTAATTTTAACAATATTTCTGACAATTCCAGCTTCCAATGCATTCGCAAAACATTCTTTCAATCTTCTTAAAAGAATTAAGAACTATTTAAGAAATACTTTGGGTCAGGACAAACTGTCATATTTATCCATATTATCTATTGAAAGTGATACAACCAATTGTGTTGATTACAACGAACTAATTAATATTTTTGCGGCAACAAAAACCCGAAACGTAAATATTTAACTAAATATTGCAATCATGTAAGATATGCATAATTGTTTAGCAATTACTTTTATATTGTTATGTAAAAGGTTTTCATGGATGAAGGAGAACTTATTTCACTTTTTATGCAATAATAAATATGTAGATGTTTTTACAATAGTTTTATCTTTTTCCAACGTGAAATTTATTTACTTGGGATTAGGGGTCCCAAAATTCTACATTGCCCAAGGCCCCAACTAGTTACAACGCGCCACTAGTGAAACTCGTATCATTATTTTTAATACTTCCCATACGAAATTACAAAACAGTTATCTTCACTCTTTCGCAAATTTTCCTGTTCGCGTTATCTTTGCACCCCCCCCCCCATCGAACGTCGTTAATTAGCGCCAGAATTCTCATTCCTTCCGAAGTAAACCGCACCTGTGCAGATATTACACTTCAGTGCCCCAATAAACTTCGTGAAGTACACACGATCTCGCGTGGATCTGATTTCGCCTGATCAGCAAGCGAATATAAAGTGGATGGGAAAGGACGATTTACTTAAGACGAGAACCTAGAATATATTTACTGTTTTCACTGACAGAGAAACGTTTCCAAAGAGGAGAGCAATTTTTTTTTTTGGTAAGATTTCAATGACCTTGAAATATGTTGTCAAGGTCATCATTCTGAACATCATTTCTCTTTAAAGTTGTTTACAAGATAATTCTAAATTATTTTCACTTGTAAATGCTTGGGTTAGATTTAGATTAAGTCGCCAAACCTAACCGCTAAACCTAATCCAATGCACATATCTTCTTTTAATTATTTCGAACAACTAGGTGACTGCCTTAAGAGAAATAAAAGTCGAAAATAAGAACCACCCTAATTCATAACAAAAAATTCGAATAAAACTTTCCAAACTGATAGCGTTAACCAGTTAACTGTTTTTGACGAGTACACTCGTTTTTTCATGAAAAAAGTGCAAAACTTTGTGTTACGACGAGTATATTCGTCATGAGTAAAAAGTAGTTACAATTTGCAGTTTAAATTGCAGTTCCAGTGAAAACTAAAATGTATTCATAAACTTCATAAGTCTTTAGTTTTTTGAATGTTTTAATAATAATAATAATATAAAAATGAATAAATAAATTCTAAATACACATATAAATATTATATTAATAAATAAAGTATATAAATAAATACTTTATTAATAAATGAATATGTAAATAAATAGTTTAAGTTTAATTTTTGCAAATTTGCTTTGTTCGTACTATTGATCGAAACTGTGCGCCGTGGTAGGTTGATTTTTAAAAAATCGTGATTTTGCTATAAGATTTATTATTATTATTATTTTAATTATTGTATTATTATTTATTTTTATTTTCTATAAGATTTCTCTATAAGTCTTTAGTTTTTTGAATGTTTTAATAATAATAATAATATAAAAATGAATAAATAAATTCTAAATACACATATAAATATTATATTAATAAATAAGTATATAAATAAATACTTTATTAATAAATAAATATGTAAATAAATAGTTTAAGTTTAATTTTTGCAAATTTGCTTTGTTCGTACTATTGATGGAAACCGTGAGCATACATTATTTTTATTAAAAGTCATTTCATTACAACTGAATTCCATATTACACATACCCTGAATTTGACGAGTGTACTCATCCCTCAATTTGTGCTACGCAATTTAGACACACATCCCAAAGAGATCGAAACAGTTAACTGGTTAAATGATCAACATTGTTTTGTTCGAATGTTCCTCTTGTCATTAAAAACAATGGAGACGCGTTAGATTCCGGTCTTGGGTAACTCACCCCGTATAAGTTGCAGCTGGCGTGCGTGCAAATAGTATGGGTTTATCGGCAGGTGTAGCATCGCGGGGAAACACGCTTCTAGGTAGGTTAGAGACGCCAAAGGGGAAATAGAGTCAACGAGATGCGAGCGAGATAACACACGAGGAATGACTGACGTGCCCGCGCAAGATTACGGTCCTGTCTTAAAAGGACGACGCGACGCACCCTGTCCGGTAGCGGTGCTCACCTATCGATTACGTGACACGGTCACGCTCGTGAACGTTGAATTTGAATAGAACCGAGACGCTTGAATGGAGCTCTCCCTCGCTGCTTGAATTATCTGCGGCCGCTGCGTCTTTTATTGAGATCGCGTCTACAGGGCCGTCAAGATAAATACGAAATCTTTTCGACCAGCCCCACAAATAAGATGTAGGCAAGGCAAATATAAACAATGCAATTGTTGACAAGGCGACTCACTATAAAAGCCACCAATCAGTAAATAAATGGGAAATTGTCAGCCACGAACCGAGAATACGACCACTGGCGGTGATACAATTACGGAATTAATACAATTTGAACAGTTACGGAAGAGATCTTTGCAACAGTTACGGAGAGAATACTGTACTACTTTTCCGAATTGATCTTGGCGCTCCTATACTCACGCCCAGGGAATGCAATCCCGCAATCTCGCAGGATCCCGCGTCATTTTTTGGTCCCGCATTTCTTAAATAGATGATGCGGAAGCCCGAAAATTTTACAGGACCATGCACATAATCAAAATTTCACGAATGACGACGCGCACGATCAACTATTTCGATGTTTTGTCGAAGATTATATACTTTTTTGTAAAGAATGTCCAGCTACATCGATTGATGTATTAAAAAATACCCCATTCCATTTAAAAAAATGAAGTTGACCTTCATATGTCCTTTACGCGTCCACCTACAAAGAAGCTACTAACATCAGATTAATGCCTCCTCGACACCATGCAAGTTCCATCTGATGCATCTCTTCCCAACACCAATAGCAGCCGCGTTGTTCAGGTGTTTTGTTTCTGCGGACTCACCCTGTATATACTGAGGACTTAGCTACAAGTAGGTGTGAATATTATTTCATTAAGATATCAATTGGAATTTAAAAATAAAGTCAAAGTTCATCTGAGAACAGTATACAAAATAGTCTACTTACATGCACACCATGTGAATTTATAGTTCGAACTTTTGTTAGAAAAGAATATATAATTTAAGCCCTCAGACAAAAAATAATTATCACTCATAATAGTATTGATATTTAAATGTGGACAATTGAATTTTCATAGTAAAATCAATAATTAAGAGATCAGCAATTAAGACAATAGCAGCTGCTATTGGTGTTAGGAAAAGATGCATCAGATGCAACTTGCGTACTAAGACGTTACACTGGTAAGTAAACGCTAACGACTTAGTATGACTGTAATGGTACTTTTGAGTTATTTAAATTGAAATATCTCCTGAACTACTAACTTTTAGACGTACATAGGTTAGTACTTTTTAAAAAATACCTCATTCCATTTAGGAAAATGAAGTTGACCTTCATATGTCCTTTACGCGTTCTCCTATAAAGAAGCTACTAACATCAGATTAATGCCCCCTCGAAACCATGCAAGTTCCATCTGATGCATCTCTTCCTAACACCAATAGCAGCCGCGTTATTCAGGTGTTCTGTTTCTGCGGACTCACCCTGTATACAGGGTGTTCAGGCTATTACTAGCCAGCATTTTTTGTGTAAATAGTAAATATTAGAAAAAAATGATGGAGGAAAAAGTATTACTGTTTTTTATGTGCAACACAATGACATATGCATTTTTGTTTTATTTACATTATTCTGATAGAACTGAAGGTGACCTTCAATTTTTTAAATGGAATGAGGTATTTTTTAATACGTCAATCGATGCAGCTGGACATTCGTAATAAAAAAGTACTAACCTATGTATGTCGAAAAGTTAGTCGTTCAGTAGATATTTCAGTGTAAAAAATATAAAAATATCATTACTGCCGTACTAAGACGTTAGCGTTTACTTACTAGTGTAGTACGACAGTAATGGTATTTTATGTTTTTTATATTGAAATATCTTCTGAACGATTAACTTATCGACATACATAGGTTAGTACTTTTTTATTACGAATGTCCAGCTGCATCGATTGACGTATTAAAAAATACCTCATTCCATTTAAAAAATTGGAGGTCACCATCAGTTTTATCAAAATAATGTAAATAAAACAAAAATGCATATGTCATTGTGTTGCACATAAAAAACAGTAATACTTTTTCCTCCATCATTTTTTTCTAATATTTACTATTTACACAAAAAATGCTGGCTAGTAATAGCTTGAACACCCTGTATATATTTACTAGCAGCCCCCGACACGGCTTCGCCCGTGCTAAATGTGAGAAGAATTTAGATTTTGATCTTAAGTATATATATTATACAAACATCCATTTATATATAATATATATGATAACCCTGGGGAACATTAGTAATTCATTAATAACAATTTATTGTTGAAATAATATTTCAAATAATGAATATAGACTTAAACCACTAAATACAGTTGGAATTATATCGTGTTTGGTATTGTCGTAATCAGAAAAACGCCAGAAATAAGATAGTGAAAGTCCTATAACAAAATAATGAAAATTGAGGGTCTTGAAAATTCGATTCATTCGATGTCCCCGGTCACAGATCGCGAGATTACTGTATTATAATTTGTCCTTTCAATACCTTACAGTATTGTCTGATTAGTGTTAAGATATTCGCGATCAAAAGGTAGAGGAATCGATATTCACCTTGCTTTATTACATTATACTCTTTGAAAGCAGGTTCTAAGGTAGCCGACAGTAATATTAAGTGTCCACACTTCTCGAAGCATCTAAAGATTGAGTCAAAAGTCTAAAACTATCATTTAGCCTGAATGTTGTATTCGTAGAATGAGTAGCGTCGGACAAACAACGTGAACACTGGAACACTTTGTCAACCTAGCAATTAAAGTCTAAAAGTAAACTGTCCCTCTAGTAATAATAAGCGTCGCCTCGTTTGTAAACTTATCAATTATATCCGTACTATCAATTGACTAGTATCTTAATTACATCGGAGTTTTCAGTGTCATGCCGTAACTAGAGAAAAATGAGGGATGGTCATTGACATTATCCTATTTGAGATCATTCGTTTCATCGTAAATCAAGTTGCAAACTTGTTTGAAAATTTAAAACTACGCGACGTAATGGCACAGCGTTGCTATCGTGTAACAAGCGATGAGAGGAATCAAAGTTGCCGCAAAAGCAAAACGAACATCAAAAAACGAAATATGTTTTACTATGTACCTTAAGGTACAAAGTTTCTTGGCATCGAATTTATCAGGGAACGCAGACTCAATTAATGATTACTTAAAAGTCTACAAGATTTCCTTAAATAAACTATTATATTATACTCTATCAATTGTTTAATCAGTGTAAGCAAGGGAAAGCATGTTTGTATTCTGTTAGACATCACGCAAGGATTGTTAGAACACTAAAATATGGATGTTCAACATAGTAACGCATATCTCTTTACTAAATAAATTCTTATTTATCAACACAAAATATGTGGTATGATAATAATTAAGAAGTAACTAGTTTTTCATTTTTAGAAGTAATTAGTTCAATCAGGTATTTATAGACTTCAATATACAGGAAAGGTTTGTAAAATGATGTTTTAAGCTTAAATTGTTTAAGAAATATTGTTTATAGCCTTATTTATAAACAGATTAAATTTTACGAGTCTAGGATAGGTTGATAACTTTACTTTCTCAATCTTTAAGTAAATTTCTTTATCAAAAATACCCGCTACTAAATGCTTACGCTCCCACTTAAATTTTCAGGCATATAACTTTTGAACGTGTGAACTCTGTACTTTAAGACCTGCAGTCTTGAAGTTCTCTCGTCAAAATCTACAGGATTGTACAAAAAAATGTAAAATTTGCAATTCCAGAAAGAAAAAATAGCCCTCAGCTTTCGGCTATGGTTATATCAATATCTTTACTGTACCCTTATTTTTTTCGATCGTCGCACAGCTTGTAAAATCTTTAGCGATCTTAAAGAATACCGTTAATATGCTAAAACATTGTATGAAGACAGTGTTATGCAGTCCGCAACCATTCACGAATAAATGAAAATGTTTCAAGAAGGAAGAGAAAGAAAGGCAATCGACGGATTCTCCATTTAAATTTCTCGCACGTTTTAACGCAATTATTCTTGATCATCCTCCATATTCACCTGACCTAGTCCCGTGTGACTCTTTCTTTCTCAAAAATGTCATGTAGAAAGGACATACGAATGACGTTGAAACAATAAAACAGGAAACGACGAGTGAACAGAATTTCACACGATGATTTCCAGCACCATTTTGAACAATGGTAGTACCGTTGGAGTAAGTATATCCATTCGAAAGAAGACTACATACTTTGAAGGGAACAACAATAGCTAAATAGAAATCTCCTTGTTTCTTTAATAATTTTAATAAGCCGAGACTTATATGTACATTGCAGCTCTTAAATAATTTAAATCTTTCTTCTGCTTTAAATTGTACCTACTCATTGACTGCGGATGTGTATGCAACTTGCCATTTTTGTACACAAACTTTAAGAATCTCGAATCAAACTAAATCTTATTAATTTCTGTGGCGGTAGCCTTTTTAGATCTGAAATCAATTAAAGTCGTACTGAATTCTGTCATATTTTATATCTCAGAACTTGCTTAAGTTATCAAAAGCGATAATTGCATGAAGATCCACAATCTAGTTATCATAAATACTGTGGTGTATTTTGTCGTGCCCGGTAGTTTTAGTATGTGTTTCTACATCTTGGAGAGTTTTAGTATGTGTTGATTGCAACGAGATTTCATGAATTTATATATCTGATTTCTTAGATTTATAGAAATTTAATTTTTATCAGATAGGTTGGTTTAAAAAAATCATGATTTTTCTATAAGATTTTTATAAGATTTATTACTATTATTATTTTCATTATTTTATTATTATTATTATTTATTTTTATTTTCTATAAGATTTTTCTATAAGTCTTTAGATTTTTGAATGTTTTAATAATAATAATAATATAAAAATGAATAAATAAATTCTAAATACACATATAAATATTATATTAATAAATAAGTATATAAATAAATACTTTATTAATAAATAAATAAGTATATAAATAAATACTGTATTAATAAATAAATATAAATAAATTATATTCGTTATGAAATTAAAATGAATTAGGCTACTTGTCGATAAAGTGTTAAGTAGCTATCACTATGTACTCGTACCATATCTCAACCCAATCGGAGTCAGTTATACTAGTATTAAAAGCAGTACATATTGCTTATTTGGAGGTTCCCGCCACTTTTTCAAATCCAAATGTCGGCCGCAGTCGGATCTCGTCGGGTGTAATCGCAATGAATTTCTCTTACATAATACCAAAGGAAAACCCCCATGAAGCCTGTTTTTCGGCAGAGCTCGGCAGTCGTTTTAAAAGTGACAAAAACCATTTTCAAAAAATTCACAAAAAAATGGAAAAAAAATTTTTTATTATCTTTATAGACGAAGAACAAACTTTTAGTCACAATTTTTTTTCCTTTCAATTCGCGTTTATTCTAATATAAACGTACTAAAAATATCGAATAATTAGTATATATACTATACTATACTATAAAGCCATAAAAAAAAATTTTTCGACTTACTATCTGTTAATGATACTCGTCAAAGTGGACTAAAGCAAGTATATATGCCATGAAAGCCTTATACAACAAACTTATAACAAATTTCAAATTTTAGTCGATGTTGCGAGTTTTTATACATTCGTTGCACTGTGATGGCGGTCCTAGTTCTCCATCCAGTTCTGGCGCCATTTGCTGCTCCTAGGAAAACTAGGACCACGACGGGAAAATCGCTTTCGAAAATCGGCCGTAGCGAATAAATAATTTCGAACTCTAGTGTAGAAGCTATCGCATGTCGAGGAGGTATCATAGGTGGACTAGGTACCGTAGTTAGAGGAGGTATCATAGGTGCCTCGTGATCAAAACAAGCTACAATACGGGCGAAGAACTTTCTTCTGTGGCCCTACCTTCGTCATCAAGCGCAGCTATCGCCACCAGGTTAACGAAATTGCCGCTGTAAGTGTTTCCAATCGATTCTCCCGGACCTAACGACTTAATGCCAAGCTAGCAGTATCAAGGTCTTTATTAATTATTATCCGCGACCGAGAAATAATAACTCTGGTTCAGGACGAAACAACTCTCTCTCTCTGTCGCGCATGATTGCCGGGGAAGATACCCGTCGAACCCACGTCTCCTTACCTGTAATCGGGTAAATGATTTCTCAGTAGGCATATTTCGGTAGAAAATTGCAAGGAAAGTAATTTCAGATCGTATATTTTTATCACTGTACAACAATGCGCCCCATGATCATTACTGACGATACATCATTTGTATCATGATATTTATAAACAAGGATTTTCATTATTTAGAAATGGTTTGAGAGTAAGTAGAAAGCACCAACGAGGTAGAGCATTTACTTACAAGGGAACCTATTCAGACGAGACAAACCGAATTTGATGAAACTTATGTCAGATATAGTTTTTCGAAAAATATTTGACACGTGTTTTTTTCTATCGGCAACCATCCACTTTGAAGGGGTGAAAACAGCCCTCAAAATTCGTGGTCATATTTTCTGAGATATCTCGGAAACCAACGGTCGAAAAAAATTGATTTTCTTTTTAAATTGTGTGGTTTTAGTGGGAAACGTAGTTGTGCAAAAAATTTTAACTTTGTCAAATTAACAGAAATGAACAGAAATTTTATTGTACATAATTTACATGAATTCTATTCGAGTTTTGCATAGAATGCAACTGCCTGGTTTTTTTCAGAGTCAGAGTCATATTTTCTGAGATATCTCAAAAAAAATGGTCGAAAAAATTGATTTTCTTTTTAAATTGTGTGTTTTTAATGGGAAACGTATTTGTGCAAAAAAATTTAACAAAAGACATTTGTTTAAATAATATGTTAAAAATAAACGCTTATATTTCTGTAAAACAAGCCAGAATTCCTTCCTCTGCACACCAGGTGCAAGCCCATATTTCATTATGCATAAATATTTTTAAATAGAAAAAAGAAGAAAATCCTAAAACATGTATCCCCTATTTTCGATCAAAGATCACACATAGTGTACATTAAAATTAACTAATGATACATAAGAGAAACCGAAAGAAAACATCAAAATTTTAATGTATTTTGAACAAACATATTTTGTTAAAATTTTTTGCACTACTACATTCCCCATTAAAAGAAAAACACAAATTTAAGAAAAATCAACTTTTTCGATCTCTGGTTTCCAAGATAGATCCAGAAATATGGATCTGACAGCGAACTTTGAGGGCTGTTTTCACCCCTTCAAAGTGGATGGTTGTCAATAAAAGAAAATACGTGTCAAATATTGTTCGAAGAACTACATCTCGCATAAGTTTCATCAAGTTTGGTTTGTTTCACCTGAATATGTTCCCTTGTTAGCTCTTCAAGTATGCTTTCATACAGCACTAATCGAACTGAATGATTTTCTTTTTGACTACATGGAAATATGAGTGGGCCATAACCAATAGACTACGGATCTCTAGACAAAATCGAAATTTTAGATTTGTGGGAAACAGAAATTAAATGAACATGTATTTCTTCTTTCAACAATAAACCTACCGAGTATTAACAGAGACTGATACGTGTTGCTTTATAAGAATGACAAGATATTATTTATTTACACGTTTCATAGTTTTTATTACAATACAGGGCGTCCCACCTTACTCGAACATTCTCAATATCTCACTTATTTTTTATGATTGGAAAAATGTCAGAGTGATGGGATACAAACTTTTCTCAAGGTCATATTTTTCGAAATGTCAAGACGAGGTCGAGACGTATCCAACCACCTATAATACTATGACCTTCGCGTGACCTCAAGCATAGAGAATTCATAAACACTAGGTAATTGATGGAAGTGGTGAAAGAACGCTGACAGAAGATGCTACGATAAGTTTGATTAGGAAATTATCGTTCATTGTGTACCCCTGTTCATTCACTGGTCATTTGGTCGATTTTTCATGACATCATCGTCTAGCAAGCAGAAAACGTGGATATAAAAAATGCGTGGCATTGTATCGGAACAGCGAACTTGAATATCAAGTCCTTCTCCATCACCGAGCTCGTAAGTCGATTCCTAACGAGTACAAAGCGGCATATCGTCGATTCTAATTCTATACGCACTATTGTATGCCAATTGTACGACGTGGAGAACGATGAGACTGCGAGAGGTATGTTGCAGATAACATGCACCGATACGCGGTCAGAGACACGGAAGAAAAAGGGAGGTCCCGTGGTAGAATTCACATAGCGTCATCGAAGACGCGAAACCACTATCGAAACCTTATTGTTCCCGGATGGCATTGTCTTCGCGACAATGCTCTGAAGTTATAAAATTTGCTCGGACGACGATACTACCGTTCGAAATTTGACCCTTCAGGGGCGTCGTTTGTCAATGTTTCACAAACTATTGGTTGTCTCGTATATTTCGTCATAACAGTCTATAATTAGCATACACGAAACGATTTCGTAAGTTGAATTATAGAAAGTAACCGTAGAGACAAGGGAAACCCTATCAGGTCCGTTGCATCTATGACATTGTCCTGGGCTGAAATCCATTGTGTTTCTCCGACGACTGCCGCGAATGCTTGATCGTATCGTATAGACGTAGACCCACCCACGAATAGAAACCAAAGTCACTTTAATTAACAGAAACATTTATCTTTTACTTTAGGAGGTCAATTTACATGTACCAATCTTTTCATCGAAATTTATTTTCTAATGCGCCTTCCATTGGGTAATAGGATAGTCCCGTTGAATAAATACATATACAGAAAAAGAGTAAGGCTACTAGAAATTAAAGAAATTAAAGAATGAAATAAGAAATAAAACAAATCAATTCCATAAAAAGTTTAATTGAGGAACAGAGTAGATGTTACAACAGATGGTATGGCATCCGAGGTTCACTATCATTAAAAGTGTACAGCTTATAAAAATCTTATTTTTTATGTTTTTCTACAAAATGGTCAACTACTCGTACGTGGTCAACTACTGGTACCTTTACCTTACTTCAAAGTTTTACAAATAATCAAAAACAATAAGTATCTCAACATTTTGGGTCTGCTCGGCTGTTAAGGCATAGTCACTTAAGGAAATAATTAGAGTAAATTCTCCCCCGTTATAGTAAGTTGAATAATAGCTTCGAATGCGATGAACAACTTCGTGAGACAATTAATGGTAATATTTCTTGTTTTATATATTTAATTTTTCCTTCGTCAATATTTTCTCTCTGGGACCTTCTTGGCATTATTTTATGCAATCCCCGTTTTATAACATGCATTTTTGGAGTTCACTCGTCAAAAAGGTATAGCCGGATAAGATAGTCAAAAATGCCTTTGAACCGAATTTTATCGACGATGTACCATTCGATAGAGCACCAAGAAAAAACATACTGTGCAAAGTTTCAACCCTGTATCTCGATTAGGGCTGTAACTTTCCTTCGAAGGTCGAACATTTCGAAGCTTCGAAGTTTCGAATGTCGAAGCTTCGATTTCAGAACCTTCGAAGGTCGAAGATTTCGAAGCTTCGAAGCTTCGATTGCAGAACCTTCGAAGTTTCGAATCTTCGAAATTAAAAAGGTTCGCTTTCTGGAAATTCGAAGGCGATGGAGAATCAAAGTTTCTAATTTCGAACTTCTCTCCGTAGTAAATTATTATGACGGCCACGGTAGATACGTCATCAATTATTTTTTAAGTACATTCGTGATATGATCCCGAAAATTAATAGAATGCAATTTTTTAAATATAATTTAATTACAAAAAGTTCAAACGGAAAGTTCAATGTCAGTCACCGGTGACTGACAGTTAATATTTTTATTTATCAAAAATCGTGACACGGTATAAGATTGCGAAATTTCGAAGCTTCGAAGCTTCGAAGTCTTCGAAGCTTCGGAAAAGTTACAGCCCTAATCTCGATCCGGAGGGCGCGAACATTGTACATATCTGCAGGTCAACAGTCGAACGCCTAACGCGCTGAGCCAACCGAGCTGTTGGGAACGTGGTCAATACTTTTAGCTACAATACGCTGACATAGTAAAAATACCAATGAAGCTGATTTCATTGTTTAATTATTTTTTACAAATGTTCAAGGTTTATCAGTGCCTGATAGACTTACAGAATGAAAAGAACGCAACAATTTTAAGGTTAGCTTAGTTCTTCGCGGAAAAAACGTCGAAAAAATCGGTTTTTATTTTTTTTTAACAACGTTGCACCAATCCAAAAAATCTGAAAAAATTCATGAGCAATACCTATAACAATATACTGCTACTGTAAAAATATAAATGTGGACACTCTAGAACTTCCATGTGAAATCTGCATTTTTTCGATTTTTTTCAGGTTTTTAATTTTTTAGAAGCAGGATTTTAACTTTAAAAATCTGAAACCAATTGCAAAGTATGTATTTGGGTTCTTGACATGTATCACATTTTTTTCAGAATTTCTAAACATCACTAACTGGGAAAATAGGCCAAAAACTGATTTTTCGATTTTACCCCATAACTACCCTCCGGATCGAGATACAGGGTTGAAACTTTGTACAGTATGTTTTTTCTTGGTGCTCTATCGAATGGCACATCGTCGATAAAATTCGGCTATACCCTTTACAAGATTTTATAAAAAAAGTGCAAAATTTGTGGTCTCAGAAGGAAAAGAACAGCTGAATTATAATATATAATAAAAATAGTATCACATTACGTTGATGTATTGCAAATAGCGCGTTGAGCATAACCGGAGATTTGAATGCCCGCATGGAACAGCCTCGCTTAGTTGATGTTAATTAGTTGTTAGTAATTTCAGAATATTGCTGAAGATAACGATAAAATATTACGGCTAAAGTTCTTATATTATACTCAACCGAATAGAACCAGTATGAAAAATAAATTTAAACGAAACTGGAAAAACTGGAATTCTCGCATCCTCCATCTACTTGTTCGAGTACGTACAGCCAGAAATACGTTTAGAAACATTGAAACCGTGTTGCGAAGATGTCGAATTAAATCGCAGAATCGAAAGTCAACGTCCACACGAGGAATCCGAAAAATTCCGTGAACTTTTGCGCCGAGTCTAATTTTATTGCTTGTAGACCTTATTGTTTTCGCGTGTCATTAAAAGCATAGGAGAACGAGCACGGCTAGCTCTAATCATACATCAAAGACCGATCCTGATGAAGAATCTGCGCGGCGCCCAACTCTATAATCTCCGACTCGCAAGAGGATAAATTGTACACTGGCGATGAATTGACGGTGATCGATGTCCTCCATCGACCGGGATCATCTTCGAAGGGAGCAGGGAAAAAAGGAAATGAAAACCAACGATGCCTATCTACGAGACACCGGAAAAATCCGAATGTGCTTCGAATAGTATTTATTTGCAGCGCGATAGATCCTGACGGAAGACGAATCTTGCGTACCGAGTGGAAACCGAATAGATTATTTATTTTACGAATTTTCAATCCTGCTGATCTATCTTTTACACTCAGCGCCGTTGGATACAGGACGATCAAAAAGTATCCACAATAATCTCTATTTTTATCTATTTATAATTATACGTATAAAGAGGATTCAATCTTCTATTATGGAAACAGAGTCGTAGTCGATGATTCGACCAAGCGAATTGTATTAGATGATTGCATAAGTTCGTGCCCACTTTGAAAGTAAAATTCAATGCTTAAATTTTGAAGAATACAGCTTTATTAATCGATTATACATATAGTCGTCATTCTTTTCTACAATTTTAAAAGAATGGTGGCAATATGTATAATTTCTTTTTATTGAAATAGTTTTGCGATCGAAAAGAATTGATAATAGATAGATGGTTTCGGCGCAACCATCTATATGCGCCGAAACCATTTATCTATTATAATTTCTTTTTGTTACACTCCGCCATTTTTTGCTTCACGTTTGAAAAAAGAGACAGATGTATCCAACGTCGGCCGAATCGGACGAAATCCACTGTGCGCGTACCCTTAGATATGCATTTCTGAGAAAGTATATTACAATATTCAAAATACTGATTTCTATTACATTAAACCAATACTTGAAGTGAACATTAATTTTCAGCTTTCTTCACAATATTTAATAATGAAATGTAACTAAAATCTACATTACCATTAAAGGTCTAAGGCTGTTCTTCCGTTTATGGCAAAAATCATAATTCGATGAAATTTTGAAAGTAGGTTCTTTTTTTACTAAAATGACGATTGCCAGAAGGATTTTTGGCGCGTCGAAAAAAAAATTTTTATCATTTCAATGTTGGGCTCTACCTTAGCGACTACTGACTTACTGACTTTGTATCGCACATATTGTTACGCATGCGTCATATAATAACAGAACAACAATGTTCTGTTATCTATCTAATATATACAAAAGTTTCAACATGGTCGCAGGGGTGGAACATAGTTAAATATTGAAAAACAAATGAAATTACGCCATTATAATAGTACAATATATAGTGTCGTGTTTCTTACGACACTATTTAGTTATTCTTATCAGGAGATTAAGTCCCTTCTTAATTAATTATTTCTTTTTAAACGCGAGAGACATTACGTAGGTGAAAATGAGAATTCCAGGAATCATAATATACATAATTTATTCAATCTTCGTCACTATTTTCCTCAATAACCGGTACTGCATGTGTTACATCAAATATCTTCGTTAATATCTCCAATGGTTTTACAATTTTGGCTTTAAATCGCCCGCGAGATAAATAATAAATAATTGAAGCGACATGAGAACAGCAACCCACTAAAAAAACTAACAAGGGTTTAACCGAGTGTTTAGACTGTGCGATAAATATCGAGAATATTTTCGAAAAATGACGTAAGACAGCCGAGCGCGATGCAGTGGGTGTGTGTGATTTTGATCCAGGATTGAATGATCGTGGGAGACCCAATAAAAAAACCGAATGAGTATAAGTGCTAGTCGTAGCCTGAATATCTTAGAATCAATACTAAGTACGTATAATCACTACTAAAATCTTCCACTAATAGTATTCCTACATTATAATGGCGTAATTTCATTTGTTTTTCAATATTTAACTATGTTCCACCTCTCCGACCATCTTGAAACTTTTGTATATTAGATAGATAACAGAACATTGTTGTTGAATTTTTTGAAAGTGGTCACTCGAAGGGTTGTTTGCAATTTTCACCCCTAAAAAATTTAATGATTTTTTTCTACCCACCATAATATGATCACAATTGTGAAAAAATATATGATATGAAGAAAGTTAATAAGTTTGAGTATTTTCGTTTTTTCCATCTGAATATCTTGATTAGCAACCGAGGAAAAAATGATAGAGATAAAAGGTATTTACCCTTAGATTATCCTTATATGAAGGGGTAGTGAGTTAAAATTTTAGGGGATTATTATCTTTCAACCTAAAACCATTATTTTCCAAATATTACCAATACAAAGCAAAATTAAAATGTTTTCGGCGCATTGATTCGATCAAATGTTACTCGTTACACTATTTGCAAAATAGGCACAATACTTTGTCTCAACGTTTCGATCTCAATTTAGATCATTATCAAGAGAATACAAAAAATAATATTGTGTCTGTAATGGAAATTAACAAAAAATTATTCATTGCATTAAGCCATAAAATAAACTAAAATATATCATTTCTTTTACCCATTCCAAAAATAAAAATTAAATTTTTCTGAATAAAGACATCAATTAACAAAATTTTCATACTCACTTGCGTAGTGTACACAAATTGTATAAGCATTGTATTGAATTAAATCCCAATGTTTTCTTTTAAAGTTTTCTAACTCAATACAATGCTATACAATTTGTGTACACTACGCAAGTGAGTATGAAAATTTTGTTAATTGATGTCTTTATTCAGAAAAATTTAATTTTTATTTTTGGAATGGGTAAAAGAAATGATATATTTTAGTTTATTTTATGGCTTAATGCAATGAATAATTTTTTGTTATTTTCCATTACAGACACAATATTATTTTTTGTATTCTCTTGATAATGATCTAAATTGAGATCGAAACGTTGAGACAAAGTATTCTGCCTATTTTGCAAATAGTGTAACGAGTAACATTTGATCGAACCAATGCGCCGAAAACATTTTAATTTTGCTTAAAGCTTCGTACGATCGCTATACTTTAACGATTACCAATACAATTGAAATTTTTGCAATTTCGGGTTGTTTGCAATTTCCACCCCTAAAAAATTTAATAATTTTTTTCTACCCTTAATAATATGATCACAATTGTGAAAAAATATATGATATGAAGGACGTAAGTACGAGTATTTTCGTTTTTTTTATGTAAATATCTTAATTAACAACCGAGAAAAAAAATGATATAGTTAAGGGTATTTAACGTCATACAATCCTTATATGAAGGATTAGCGACTTGAAATTTTGGGGGGTTATCTTTCAACCTAAAACCAATGTTTTCCACACAATTTCAATAAAAATCCAGGGGGGCCGATTCACTATTCTTAGTCTGGTAGACCCTCTGATCTGGACGCCTATTGGCGCCTACAGTACCAGAAAGCCAACATGTTTCGGACGCCAATAGGCGTCAACAGTAGTCAAAGGGTTAAAATTTCTAGCTTGATTTTTCCCCAAAATGGACTTGGGTCACTTTCAAAATAATCGGCTCGTTTAACAGAGTCATAAAACGGTAATCGTTTTGACGCTGAAGCGTGATTACCTCGGCACTTTGAATACAATTCGAATTTATCCAATGCGACGGGGTCGCCGTAAGTTATTAGTCGTCGTCCGATCACCAATTAATTTCACCGATTTTTCTAGGCATCTAACTCGAGACAGCCTATCCTTTGTACCGTTAATACCAATGGACAGTTTAATTGTCCATCCCAATGGGAGTGGTCCCACGAGACAACTGTATAAGGAGCACGTCGCGGATCGGCGCACGTGCGCTGGCGAAATGTATTGATAGCCACGTTATCACGCGGAGAACAAAAGCAACAAACAAACAGAATCTCCGTTCCCTTTCTCCCACGTGAGAACTGATCTGGAGTTCCTGGAAGCCAACGCACGACACGTATCTACACTGTTTGCTGGCATTAAATGTTAGAATTTAGTGCTAATGGAAACGCTTTGCTTTCGAAAGAAGCTTGTGCGACCGCTAAACCGACAACAGGTCTCGGCTGAATACTTTAGACGAGATTTAGAACAACGAAAGCTTTCAGGCCGTTTCTTAACATTGCCACATAAAATCTGTAGGCGGGAACTTTGAACATTCCGGTATTGACAATGCCGGGTTACGTGTTAGATCGTAAATTGTCTACTTTATTTGCTAGAATAGATTTGTAAATGAGTAGTTCGAACAGTAAACATTTTAAATGATCGAGTCAGGTTATCCCGTAAATAATGCGACTATATTTTCAAGTAAATAAACATATCTTGTACACGTATATTGTACTTATCGATAGAACTAACACGCAAATTGTATTAGCCTTCCGAATGCTGTGCCGGAATCATTTTGTGACCGGGAAAATCCAAATTGTCATTTAAGTGCAGTACGTAGTTTTATTAAGTACGTATTCGTGGCAATTAAACTAACTGAATAGTCGTTTCATTGAGGATATCGGAAAGACTAATGTAGGGTGCCATTTTCAAAAATCATTTTTAAACTTATTTCCAAGTTTAAGTTAATAAAAATGGCACCATTTTATAGATTTTGAGCTGCTGAATTCATATTAATAATCAGATTTTACTTTATTCCAAACCCATAAAAGATATATAATATTTTTTAGAAGGGATTTTCTCGAATTTAGACATACATATTATTAATTGTTATTATATAATAAATTTTGTATAATTTCCTTGATTTTAATCGCTGGATCATATATAATAATTGTGGGATACAGATATGGAATTTTGGAAAACCAAATGCAGGAAGTGATGCCTTATTTATCTACCAACAAGTTTATAATATAATTTTACATTTTTTGTTTAGTCAGAAAAATGATTTTTGTCCGTGTTTTCCTCGTTTCAACCCACTGTGCGTCGCGTCGTTGGAAATGGTAGCGATGTGACGATCGGCGTTATTGATTGGGATGTTGGATTATTATTCTTGTGAAAGACGTGAACAAAGAAAGACGTTCGACGTTTGTGACGTTTGTGAGAATTCAGACGCTCTGATCCTACACTAATGCGTCTACATTTTTTTAATAAAAAAAATTATTAATTAGAGCTGTGAACGGTCCTAAGCATTGCCAATTTGTATAGCTATAAAAGTCTTCGTTGTTCGAGGATTAATTGCAGTGGATAACACTTTGTCCTTATGACTTGGTGCCATTCTAAAAAGTCAAGGTACGTTTGTTTTCTTACGTAAAAAGTATTTCTTGAGATTTAAGGGAATGCCTAAAAAATGGTGACAAAACTTAAGGTGGTGACGAAACTTGTTACAATATTTTAATTTCAAGGTTAACGTTTTAACACTAAACTTACCACCACCAGTCAAAATGGCCGGTTCCAGATTTATTATTTTACAATTATTGCAATAATAAAACTGATTTTATAAGAATTGATTGTATAAATAACTTTAGTAGAGCACGCATTATAATAGGAGCCGCACTAGGTCTAAATAAAATCAATCTTGTCATTTTTATAAGGGAGCATGTTTAGAAATAACGTGTACTAATATTTGTAACTTTATAATAATAACTGTGATTTAAAAATATGTTTTTAACCGGAAAATAAATTGATTTTTCTCACTTGTTATATAAGATTAAACGTAAACTTTATGTTAAAAATTAAAAACATATTTTTAAATCACAATTATTATTATAAAGTTACATTTTGTTACAGACGCAAAAATCTCTCTTGAGAATGATTCTCATCAGGATCGAAACGTTGAGGTCTTAATTTGCAAAATTGTTATTAAATAAGTTTTTATTATTGATCGAACCTGTGCGCTGAAATCATCATACATCTATTATCAAATTCTTTTCGATCCAAAACTATCTAAATATATTTTATATGATTCTTCAAAATCGGAACTTTTAGCCAATGAATTAATTTAATTAATTAATTAATTTTTGAATGAATGTATTAATTAATTAATTTTTGATTTAATGTATTAAATAATTAATTTTTGAATTAATGTATTAATTAATTATTTTTTGAATTAATGTATTAATTAATTTTTGAATGAATGTATTAATTAATTTTTGAATTAATGTATTAATTAATTTTTGAATTAATGTATTAATTAATTAATTTTTGAATTAATGGATTAATTAATTAATTTTTGAATTAATGTATTAATTAATTAATTTTTGAATTAATGTATTAAATAATTAATTTTTGAATTAATGTATTAAATAATTAATTTTTGAATTAATGTAATAATTAATTAATTTTTGAATGAATGTATTAATTAATTTTTGAATGAATGTATTAATTAATTTTTGAATGAATATATTAATTAATTTTTGAATGAATGTATTAATTAATTTTTGAATGAATGTATTAATTAATTTTTGAATGAATGTATTAATTAATTTTTGAATGAATGTATTAATTAATTTTTGAATGAATGTATTAATTAATTTTTGAATGAATGTATTAATTAATTTTTGAATGAATGTATTAATTAATTTTTGAATGAATGTATTAATTAATTTTTGAATGAATGTATTAATTAATTTTTGAATGAATGTATTAATTAATTTTTGAATGAATGTATTAATTAATTTTTGAATGAATGTATTAATTAATTTTTGAATTAATGTATTAATTAATTTTTGAATGAATGTATTAATTAATTAATTTTTGAATTAATGTATTAATTAATTAATTTTTGAATTAATATATTAATTAATTTAGTTCAATGGATTAATAATTTATATCAGATGAAATAATTGATAACCCGTCTCACGGTGTTCTCCAGTAGGGTCCACTGAAGTAATCGGAAATACTGTTATCTTGATGCGCATCGAAGTGGGGAGATGCTCATAACGTTATCTGAGTCGGACCGTTCGGAATCGCAGATCGGTACTCGGTAGACACCAGTAGCGCGGCGCGCGACTGAAATTTCGGGCTTGCGAAACAAAAAGAAAGCATAATGAGGACGCAGTCGCATAAGAAAGGCGTGCCAAGAATCCAATTAAGCCGCTTTACTTTCGTCGCTATCTTAATCGGTGGCCATTAAATTCTGCCGTCCGTCCGATAAACGAGTAAACTATGCGATCATAATGTCGCGGGCGTTTTGTCGCGTCGATGAGAACCGTCTGAGAGTTTCCAACAGGAGACATTCGCGCGGCCCACTTAAAAATTTATGGTCGCGCCGGTGAACAAATTTCGCGGCAAACAACGTCCATGATCGATCGCTACAATCGAAATTAAGCAATTAATGGTAACGACGTAGTCGACGGGAAGGAGCTTGATTGATGGAATCGGTAACGCCGTCTGTAATTAAGCGCCGCGAAAAAGCCATAAGCGAGGCACACGACGTCCACGAACAAGTTAATGAGATACATACACGTGACTAGTGTAAACTGGAACATACGTTCAATCAATATTTATATTAAGGGCGTCGTCTGGTCAGCAGACGACACTCGCGCGTTGACGTGTGTGAGTGCACACATCGCTATATCACATATACGTACACGAAAATTGTAAGGATCCGGGAGTAGACTTCTGAGATCTTAATAATGCAATGACTGGATTTCTTAGTAGTCAAAATCGCTAGATGAAAGATCAGTCTAGGGTGCTAATTGGTTGAAAAGTCGTACTTCAATTAAAAATTCTGTACGTTTAATTCTACAAAAATCCAAGCCACAGTGAGGTTGACATTCAAATATAGTTCTGACATTTTCCGCTACGAGCGTTGATTTCTGTTTCATCTATGACGTCCTCATTGACGGGCGTGCTGTCGAATATTGCAAATCATAGCTCGTGAACGTAGAAGTACGACTTTTCAGCCAATTAGCACCCTAGACTGATCTTTCATCTAGCGATTTTGACTACTAAGAAATCCAGTCATTGCATTATTAAGATCTCAGAAGTCTACTCCCGGATCCTTACAATTTTCGTGTACGTATATGTGATATAGCGATGTGTGCACTCACACACGTCAACGCGCGAGTGTCGTCTGCTGACCAGACGACGCCCTTAAATAGCAGCTGAACACAGCGTACGTCCGGTTAATTGCCTGATCGGGTACGTTGCGGGACTGGCGACGAAAAAACTAAATTATTCATTGTATGCAGCTTGCGAGCTCGGTGTTGATTAACAATTGGTGTCTGGAAAATCGTTTAACGTTTCTTACGAGGATTACATGAAAATATTATGCTGTGTTTACACGAGGCGGGTCGCCGTAATTGCTCCACGCGAGCATCGACAAAGTTATTAATTGTGTCAAGTTGTTTTTTAAATACGGCGTAGAAGGAAGAAGCGAGATGTTAATAATAATAATTCACAATTTTCATGATCGTAGCAAACTTCGTAAGTGAAAACAAGTTTTCCAACTGTTTTCATAATAATGGATTTCTGATACTACAGTTCAGTGTCAAAATGGCGGGTTCTAATATTTTTGTGGTAACGATGTACCCATGAGGAATTACTCAACTTTATTTCTTTGGGGAAATATTATCCAAAAAATGGCGAAAAATTTGAATAAACACATTCTTGTTATACATATTTACAAACTGATATAAAATAGTCACTTTTAGAGCTCAGTAAACCTGGTGTTGATACAGTTTGTGCAATCTGAAGGTTCAATATATCATTTTTTAATCCCTTACCGTATTTTAACAAAGCCTAACAAATGTAAATGTTATGCGTTCATTTTAGATGAAATAAAAATTTGATTCGTTTGTAATGAATATTTAAGCATTCATATAAATGTAGCCATACAAGGAATATAAATTTTCTTTTCTCTTCTACGATATTTTTTAAATGTATTTTTTTATGTGACAATTTTGTAAATGTAAAGAAAATGGTACGGCAAGTTGTCTTGAAATCTATAGTTCCTTTGAGACTTTTGTTTTCGCGATTATTTAGTACTATAGGATGCAATAAAAAAAACCACGCGCGACAGAAGTGAAACCTATTGCTTATTAAGTATAGGTGCAGATAAATTATTAGTATTTTTTTATTGAAAACAAGAAGTAATAATAAATAATAATAAGTAATAACTAAAATAAATAAGAACTAATAAATAATACAATAATTGATGCTATATTTTCACGACGTTTAGAACGTATTAAATCACAAACGTTCGTGTCATATTTTAGCAATTGTCAGAATGATAGAAACCGATAGTTCTGTGGCAAATGATTATTGTTTGTGATTTAATACGTTCTAAACTTCTTGAAAATGCAGTGGAAATTGTTGTATTATTTATTAGTTCTTGTTTATTTTATTTATTACTTATTATTTTTATTTATTACTAGCTGACCCGACAGACGTTGTCCTGTCCAAATTTCAATAAACTTTTTCATCGTTTTGTGCGCCGATTCAAGAATTATGATTTTTGCAGTTCGTCCAAATTTCCCGACGTTCCTTTGTAATTGTCTCGAATTTTTTTCCTGCAAACTTTTCCAGGATTATAACGAACAAAACAAAAGAGAATTACGCATATCCATCATTCGAATCGTTAGTTACGGTCTTGAGTTCGTACAAAAATCCCATAGAGAAAAGGCACTTCAATTTTTTCCCGAATTTTACATTTTTCCGGGCAACTTTTCCGATTTTTCTTTCCCTTAAAACCTTATTCGAACTATTACGAACTTTCTTTTTTTAAATTAGCCAAATCGGTCCAGCCGTTCTCAAGTGATGTGACTACTAACGAACAACATTTCATTTTTATTTATTATTTTATTTTTTATTAACTTCCCGATTCATAGGGAAGTTATGGTAATTTTTGTTTAAATTAGCCAAATCGGTCCAGCCGTTCTGAAGTGATGCGACTACCAACGAACAGCATTTCATTTTTATTTATTATATATAGATTATCTCTTGTTTTCAATGAAAAAATACTAATAATTTATCTGTATCTATACCTAATAAGCAATAAGTTTCACTACTGTCGCGCGTGGGTTCCACGCACACGATTTTATTCTAACACGGGAACCTATTCAGATGAGATAAACCGATTTTGATGAAACTTATGTCAGATATAGTTTTTCGAAAAATATTTCACACGTGTTTTTTTTATCGGCAACCATCCACTTTGAAGGGGTGAAAACAGCCCTCAAAATTCGTGGTCAGAGTCATATTTTCTGAGATATCTCGGAAACCAAAGGTAGAAAAAATTGATTTTCTTTTTAAATTGTGTGTTTTTAATAGGAAACGTAGTTGTGCAAAAAAATTTAACAAAAGACATTTGTTTAAATAATATGTTAAAAATAAACGCTTATATTTCTGTAAAACAAGCCAGAATTCCTTTCTCCGCACACCAGGTGCAAGCCCATATTTCATTATGCATAAATATTGTTAAATAGAAAAAAGAAGAAAATCCTAAAACATGTATCCCCTATTTTGGATCAAAGATCACACATAGTGTACATTAAAATACATTTAAAAAAGTACATAAAAAAAATCAATTTTTTCGATCTCTGGTTTCCAAGATATCTCAAAAATATGGATCTGACAGCGAACTTTGAGGGCTGTTTTCACCCCTTCAAAGTGGATAGTTGCCAATCAAAGAAAATACGTGTCAAATATTTTTCGAAGAACTACATCTCGCATAAGTTTCATCAAGATTGGTTTGTTTCACCTGAATATGTTCCCTTGTTAGCAAATACTGCAATCTTTATCTACGCGTCTGTCGCCATTTTATTGACACTCTGAGTCTCCTGAATATATCTACAATTACAGATAATTTCTCGAGGAATTTATTTGTTCATAATATTTATACGTACTGTAGTTCAGAACAGTGGTCTTTAAACTTTCTTGGAATCTTTCAGCTTGTAATTTATTTTCTAATGAAAGGAAACCATGATTTCATTTCTTTCATGAAACAAGTTTAACGGGACAAATCATTGATTGATTAATTATTGCTACGTATTCGAAATGAACAAGTGTTTTTTTTCTATTAATGTATTTCATATCGCACGAATATTGTATTTATAAATGTAAGTCCCTGCATAGTAATAGATATTTTTAGAAATGTAAGAATAATATGTATATTAGGAATTATTTTGAAATTTTTGTTTGAACATTTTTTCGAATTGTTTTACGGCCCACTAAATCCCAGAATGTTGAAGAATACAATTTTATACGAGTAACATGCAGTTTGTGCACAGTGTAAAATTCAACGGAATAGTTAAATGCTCACGATTCTCAAAGTGTGGATACATTCATTTGCAAGTAGTACACCCAAGTTACTAGCGTCCCACGCTGGAGAAGAGTGATTAGATGGCATCAGAAGCTCACAGCAGTGATCGCGCGAAACACGTTAAACAAGCACCTTAAGCGATCCTCCTCGCCATTAAGCTAGATTAGACACTGAAATTACATGTCGTTAAGAGATTGGACTGATTATGTCGTTGATTACGTGATCCGAGTTCGATTTATTTCGCTATAGGGCACTCGAAAATGACGAGTTTTTAAATATCTTTAAACTACATGCCCCCATTCTGAAAAATCTGAAAAAATTACACGTTAACAACCATAACGAGATGCTAACACTGTAAAAATAAACAATTAGTATTTCGTACGACTTCAGAAAAAAGAATCGAACTGGTATCGTATCGTGCATTCTAGAGAGTAAACGTAAGACAAACAGGAACTATGACTATTTAGAAAGCAAATCTTTAAATATTCATCCAGAGATATTCCAAAGCATCTTTAACGAGCAAACTTCGAATCATTAGGCAGTAAAAATAAATATTTAGTATTTCGTAAGACTTCAGAAAAAAGAATCGAACTGGTATCGTATCGTGCATTCTAGAGAGTAAACGTAAGACAAACAGGAAATTTGATTATTTAGAAAGCAAATCTTTAAATATTCATCGAGAGATATTCCAAAGCATCTTTAACGAGCAAACTTCGAATCATTAGGCAGTAAAAATAAATATTTAGTATTTCGTAAGACTAGAGAAAAAAGAATCGAACTGGTATCGTATCGTGCATTCTAGAGAGTAAACGTAAGACAAACAGGAAATTTGATTATTTAGAAAGCAAATCTTTAAATATTCATCGAGAGATATTCCAAAGCATCTTTAACGAGCAAACTTCGAATCATTAGGCAGTAAAAATAAATATTTAGTATTTCGTAAGACTAGAGAAAAAAGAATCGAACTGGTATCGTATCGTGCATTCTAGAGAGTAAACGTAAGACAAACAGAAAATACGATTATTTAAAAAGCAAATCTTTAATTATTCATCGAGAGATATTCCAAAGCATCTTTAACGAGCAAACTTCGAATCATTAGGCAGTGAAAATAAATATTTAATATTTCGTAAGACTTCAGAAAAAAGAATCGAACTGGTATCGTATCGTGCATTCTAGAGAGTAAACGTAAGACAAACAGGAAATACGATTATTTAAAAAGCAAATCTTTAATTATTCATCGAGAGATATTCCAAAGCATCTTTAACGAGCAAACTTCGAATCATTAGGCAGTGAAAATAAATATTTAATATTTCGTAAGACTTCAGATAAAAGAATCGAACTGGTATCATATCGTGCATTCTAGAGAGTAAACGTAAGACAAACAGAAAATATGATTATTTAAAAAGCAAATCTTTAATTATTCATCGAGAGATATTCCAAAGCATCTTTAACGAGCAAACTTCGAATCATTAGGCAGTAAAAATAAATATTTAGTATTTCGTAAGACTAGAGAAAAAAGAATCGAACTGGTATCGTATCGTGCATTCTAGAGAGTAAACGTAAGACAAACAGAAAATATGATTATTTAGAAAGCAAATCTTTAAATATTCATCGAGAGATATTCCAAAGCATCTTTAACGAGCAAACCTCGAATCATTAGGCAGTTATAGCCGTTAATGAACCGATTGAAAAGGCAGGAATAAATCACAAACTTGTTCTCTGTAGTGAAGAGTTGCAAAAACCATACTCGTTAACTGTTTATAGATCCAAACAATTGTGCACCCTATTAGCGCATAACATTGGCGGTGTCTAAATGAGATAGTCAGTTCATTCATTTAGAAATATTGGTTGTTTTACCATTGTCTCGTCGCTATTTTATTGCGCCGATATCCTAGTTGGCACAATCGCGAACGTTGCTCGATGTTTTATACGCCTGTACGAGCCATAATTTCTGTCCTTAATCCTCGAATAAAGCGTACCCTCACATGGTAGGCTATTATGAGAATCGGCATTTCTCGTGAGTACTGCAATGGTAATGGCAGGAATGCACAGGAATGCGTAGCAGAGTGGACCGGCGTGTTTCATTCCCGAGACAGTGAAAGGGATGAGTAGATAATTGTCCACTATTTCTTTCGGCCGGGGCGTACCGACACCAGATTCTCTCCGTCTTCAATGCGCTCTTATCCCTACTCCCGGATAAAATCATTTTTCCAATTAACCGTGGGATGACGAGGACGCCAATTTTCCTTCGGTCGAAAAAACAACCCCCGGTGTGCCCCATGGAACGCAAGAAACTCGATGACGTCTTTATGTGGGAAGAAATGCAGGTAACCTCTTTAAACGCGTGAGTTACGTTTTCCTGTTGCGCTATGCAAATTTGTGGTATACAAAATCAAGAACAAGTGCAGACAGAATACGTGTAGTCTGAATCTGCACCTCTGGACGATGGAGATCTTACAAACATTTTTTAAGTGAAACTTCTTTGCTGAGGGTAACAATTTTCTGATGAAACGGAAGTCGAAAGTCGAGCGCGAAAATTTAAACCGAGAATGAACGGAGAAAAATAATTTCTTACCTCGACGGGATTCGAACTCCGGTCTACCGATTGGTAGTATGACTCCTTAAGGATGTTCTGGAGGTACAATGGGAGACAAAAGTACAAGAGTAAAAGTATATTTTGCATGAAAAAATAGATTAATTTAAAAAGCTTTCGTTTAATTAGTGAATTTCGTGTTATATTTATTTTTAATCAAATTGTCTTCATATTATAAAAATTTGTAAATGAATTTTGTGAATAATTGTACCCTCCGAATAATAGCTATATTCAGTGGTCTACAGTATTGTCGCGTTTTCATGCTAGTGAGATGACAACATAATAAATTTGATGTTTTATAACAGTTTATAATTTTTTGCTCTGTAACTGTTTAGTGAAACATAATAAATTTTGAACATAATTAAATACATAATTTTTACTATATATAAAAAAGAACTGGAGTTTCTGGTTGCGTTTTTTCAATAATAAATAAAAATAAAAAAAAATAGGGTTTGAAGTGGAATTTTATGAATTCTCCATAAGAAGACGTGTTAAAATGTGCACACTTTAAATTGCTATAAATATTAAACGGTGTAGTGGATCTAACTCAAACTTTGGTAATTGCATTAATTTAGTAAGAATTATATCTTGTCAAATTTTCAAAAATTTTGTTGCGTTTTTGTATAGCTCCAGAACATCCTTAAACGCTTGGACAACCAACGATCTTATTGTAAGTAAACATTACTTTCAAGTTCGGCTGAAGGATCGTAGGCCTGGAACGATCGTGACTCGTGTAATTAGCGCATCGTGGTTCGTTAAGATCATCGATATTCGGTTCAGAAGTAGTCGACACTGATGACTCTTTCTGCCCATCCTCTATCGGATGTCCGGTAATAACCAATGATAATCGCAGCAGATTTCGTTCTAGACAACTGCCACTGATTATTTGATTCTATCTGGACAGCTAATTTCTACGATACAAATCATCCGTCCACTACCAACGGCGATCCACCATAGATCTCGCAGTCTATCATGCGAAAACGCGTTGCGTAAGTTTCTTGGGATCGGATTCATCTGCAGAGGAAAATCTTAGCTGGTTGCGTCGATCTTCGTTGAAACCGGTATCGCGTCTTCCTGCCGTCTACGCTTATCCCCGGGAACAAAAAGAACTTACATGTTTTTGATATTTCTTGCGATTTCTCAACCAGTTCTGTCGAGTTCTCTCTGCCTTTGAGAAGCGAAACTGAATCGAAAGAAATAGCGGGGAAAGTTGAATTGACAAAGTTCAATCCGTGAATGCATGTGATACCTGCCGCAATTTTTACAAATTGAAATTTTGATAATTGTTTAGAAGTTTGCTCTCCTCACCGATTTTGATGATCTTCAAATATGTTGTCTGGGTCATCATTCCGAACAACTTTTCCCTATACACGTTACTGCCGCTCGATTTTAGTTTTCGAGATATTCGCAAAATACTATTGCTAATACTGCATTGAATTTTCCGTACTCTTGGACGCTCCGTGGCAAAGTAAGCTCGACTAAACCACTAGCTATTCGACATACATACGTTAGCACTTTTTTATAACGAATGTCCTGCTGCATCGATTAATGTATTAAAGAATATCATTCCATTTTAAAAAATGATATTAACCTTCATATGTTATTTAATTTCACTATGTATATTTAAGCTAAATAATCCAATATCAATCTTTGATCATGATTACTCCGCAATGATAACTGAAATGAACCTGGAACCATTATCTGTTCGAAGTACAATATCCGACCAGAGCTTTATTTTCAATTTAATTAATAATCATGTTGACTGTTCCTCTCTACTTGAGCAAATTAATTTTCATATACCGGAACGTAAACTGAGAACAAGAACGGGCTTTCAAACACTTAAAGCGAAATCTAATTATGGATTAATTAATCCAATAAATCGCATTATTGCAAAATCTTGCACTATCTATAATCGTGTTGATTTTTTCATCAACTCTGTATTAAATTTTCAAATACAACTATTCAGGATTGTATGATGGTACCAGGTCGATTGTGCATGTCCCTTCTTTGTTATTAAACGTGTAATCTTATACAGGGTCATCCGTTTTTAAACGGACAAACGTAAACCAGCTATAAAGAACCCCAAATGGAACAAGTTTTACCCCTGCCACTTTTTTTGTTTCGGCCTTGATTTCTAGAAAATTGTAAAAAACCATAATTTTTTTAGTTCACATAAACTTGAATATCTCGGGACTCCACTAATGAATCTTGATGATTTTTTCTTTGTTGTGTTGAAAATAAACAGGAGCATCTTTTTTTTGTTCCCAAAATTTTTTTGTATGACCTTCGAATCTTGGTTTTTTCTGGATCGGACTGTAGCTATCTGAACGGTTCCAGGATGCGTGACTTCAATGGATGATATTTTCTTGGAATAAACGTGCTAAAAAAAACAAAAATATTTTGTTAACAAAAAAGATGCCCCTATTTATTTCAAACCAAACAAAGGAAAAATCATCAAGATTCATCACTGGAGTCCCGAGATATTCAAGTTTATGTGAACTAAAAAAATTATGGTTTTTTGCAATTTTCTAGAAATCAAGGCCGAAACAAAAAAAGTGGCAGGGGTAAAACTTGTTCCATTTGGGGTTCTTTATAGCTGGTTTACGTTTGTCCGTTTAAATACGGATGACCCTGTATATCTTATATTTCTTTTGTTTTCTTGTTCTTCTTTGTTATTGTAAACAGTTTTGTAAAAGGACGTCAGTCCGTTTATAATAAATAATAATAATACGTCCTTTACGCGTCCACCTACAGAAAAGCTACTAACTTCAGATTAATGCCCCCTCGAAACCATGCAAGTTCCATCTGACGCATTTTCATCCTAACATCAATAGCAGCCGCGTTAGGGTCGATTCATACATCTCCGATATCGGAGTCCGACAAAATATTCTTACCCAGGTTTAAATGAGACCGTCCACAACCGGAAAACTGAGTCCGATTTTCCTCCGATACTTTTCCTTCGAGTCGAACAGGCCATAACTAACAAATAAAAGGTTTCCATCCCTCCTCAGGTGAACTATCGGTAGCTCTCCTTTACAACATCATGATAATGAGAAACATTCTTACTCAAGTTGCCTCAAAAATCGGCCGGATATGTATGAATCGACCCTTATTAACTTCCCGATTCATAGGGAAGTTATTGTAATTACCCCGAAAATCGAAAATCGATTTTTTAGCAGATCTTCACGTTTCATGGTCATTGGAGTAGGGCTGTAACTTTTCCGAAGCTTCGAAGACTTCGAAGCTTCGAAGTCTTCGAAGGAACGAAGGGAGCTTCGAAGTTTCGAAGTTTCGAAGTCTTCGTAGTCTTCGAAGTCTTCGAAGTCTTCGAAGTTTCGAAATTTCGCAATCTTATACCGTGTCACGATTTTTGATAAATAAAAATATTAACTGTCAGTCACCGGTGACTGACATTGAACTTTCCGTTTGAACTTTTCGATATTTTTTATTTTTTTTATTTGTGCAATAGAAACCTCAAATAAGAGGTTATTCTGCAATCAGTATTACATAGATAATATTACAATAGAAATCTTATTTGCTAATGTGTGGTAACTTTTCGTAATTAAATTATATTTAAAAAATTGCATTCTATTAATTTTCGGGATCATATCACGAATGTACTTAAAAAATAATTGATGACGTATCTACCGTGGCCGTCATAATAATTTACTACGGAGAGAAGTTCGAAATTAGAAACTTTGATTCTCCATCGCCTTCGAATTTCCAGAAAGCGAACCTTTGAAATTTCGAAGGTTCTGAAATCGATGCTTCGAAGCTTCGAAATCTTCGACCTTCGAAGGTTCTGAAATCGAAGCTTCGACATTCGAAGCTTCGAAGCTTCGAAATCTTCGACCTTCGAAGGAAAGTTACAGCCCTACATTGGAGTCATTTTAGACTATTTTTATCAAAATGTTTGTGTGTGTGTGTGTGTGTGTGTGCGTATGTCCGTTTGTATGGTATCAAATTTTTCGTTAACGTTTTCTGAAAAAATAACAATGCGATCAGAATAATGAATGATGCAATCGATGCGCCCCACTGGGACTTAGAGCTGATTAGATTTTGGTCCATATTGGTCAAGTAGTTTTTTAGTTTTTTTAGTTTTTTTAGTTTTTTTAGTTTTTTTCGGAAGAAGTTCATTCAAGAATGCAAATTATGCGAGAGGACGGAAATTTTCCACCGAAGAAACAAACATAATAATTACATATATTTTATTTTTAATTTTTTATAATTTAAACAAATTTTTTTTTATTTAAAAAAAAATTTTTTTTTATTTTCCTTTTTTAATTATGCAACTAATGCTAATGTTACCGCTTAGAGTAATCGAAAATTATCCCAATGCAAGAGTGAATTATTCCTCGCTACTGCCGAGAATACATTTTCAAAGAATATCGATGAAAGTACAAAAACATTTATATTACAATCTTTAAAAAAACAAGCAGTTCAATACAAATTATTAACTGAGATGAAATTGAAAGTTAATATAAAAAAATGGTTAATGGAGCATGCGAGCAACGAGCATACGACGTTGGTTTAATGCGATGCCATACAGCAAACATTTTGATAAGTAGAAAACTATTGAACTTCCCTGAGAACGTATAATCTTCTTAAAACGTACACTAAATAATGATAATAATATACTGCAACTAACGAATCGGGAAGTTCTTTGTGTGGCTCGTGGAGAGTCACACACCAAATAACATCCGTACTACTAACCCTCTCGCGAACTCACAAAGCGAGCTACAACACCGCCACCCGCGAAGCTCGCGAAGCGAGCGAGCAACAATAACCAGCTAGTTTAGATGTTTCTGGCGCCTCGCCATGTATAAAATGACCGGTGAGGTGTGTTCCCGTAAACCCCTGTTTTGGCCCAAAATCTAGTTAGATTCTAGTGATGTCACGTGGGTACCCTACCCCCTTAAGAGGGTAGGTAATAGCATTTGTCCATCACCCTTAAACAAAAAAAGATTCTGCATGTCAATATAGCAGAACATAATGAATTAGCCTTTTTTTAACAGAAATATCTACGAATGATAACCAGGGTTATTACACAATTTTACAAGGACTTTCTGCAAGCTCGGTGCCCGTATTATTTGCTACTCCTGCTATTAGGCTTAATCCGACCCTGGTATCTACATCTTATAAGATAATGAAGCCGAAAAAACTGCAAAAAGAAAAAACAAGTAAAGAAACTGTGTGGACAAATGTAATTAATTCTACGTTTACGGAGAGAATACTGTATTACAGCATGTTTCAAGTTGAAGCCTCGCATATCTACTGTAATCGACAATGTTTTCTTGTCTATCCGAAAAGTCGTTTGTTATCGATTCTTAATAATTAATAATGCTTAGTTTATGTACGTATATTTCAAACATCATTGCCTATTGATTCGTATCTAGCCTCTTTACATCTCTAGAACTAATTGAATTTACTGATATCAATGATATGCTACTTCGATATCCATTTGATACCGTGTCGTGTCATTCTATAATTGATACGTATTAGAACTAATAAGTGTGTCATCGAATTAGTTCCACCATCAGTCACAACGGTCTTCGCTATTCCATTCCTTCACCTCTATAAGATCTGAAGAGTAACAGGTTCAAGAATTCATTTGCACATCTTATTTAAAAAATGTATGAGGTGAAGCAGGTATGAGCGTGTGAAAGAATGATGAAAAGAATAGTTTTGTAAATTTTGTAAGTTAATTTTTTAAGTAGATATAAGCTTCTGTATATAGATTTACTCTCTCTCTCTCTCTCACTCACTCTCTCTCTCTCTCTCTCTCTCTCTCTCTCTCTCTCTCTCTCTCTCTCTCTCTCTTTTAAGAATAAGTATAGTTTTATGTGTATAGTTATAGATGAGATAGTATATGTTAATTTTAAGATTAAGATAAGAATAGCACGTGGGAGGATGAACAGGGGAAAGAAGTTGTAAATATAAAAAATCTAACCCTAAGGGGAATCATTAAAATACATACATACATTTTTCAATATTGTACTATACGATTTGAACTTTTTTGGGAAGCTAGAGCAATTAGTTTACTAAAAGATGTGAAAAGAAATTTTTTCAAAAATTGCAATTGATCGGAATTGTTGAAAAAATACTAAAAGTTGATTTTTCAACTGTTTTATGTGGGCCTATATTGGCATCAACCTATTTCGATGAAACTTTCACAGTGCATACAATTCACACAGATCTACAAAACGCATTTTTAAAATTTTCAATATAGGCCCATATAAAAAAGTTGTAAAATGCAACTTTTTAATATTTTTTCAACAATTCCGAACAATTGCAATTTTTGACAAAATTCTTTTTTCGCATCCTGTGGCAACCTAATTGCTCTAGCTTCCCAAAAAAATTCGAATAGTATGGTACAATATTAAAAATGTTATCGTCTTTTTTAGAGCGGCCGAATATTATTGCACGCCACTGTAAATATAAGAATTTAATATAATCCACTGGATTATACATAGTTTATTGTTTTATCAGTAACTAAAGAAGGTGGTGCAAGTAGCAGCGTGACACGGGCAAAGTATGTTAAATTTTTCTTGCACGACTACATTTCCCATTAAAAAACACAGTTTTTTAAAAAAAATTCCAACTTAGAGGGCTACTTTCACCCTTAAAAAGTGGATGGTTGCCGAGAAAAAGAAACACGTGTTAAATATTTTTCAAAGAACTATATCTCACATAAGTTTCATTAAAATTGGTTTGTGTCAACTGAATATGTTTCCTTGTAAGTGGCGTCGACCGATGCAGTATGTATTCACAAGCTAATAATTTACCTTCATCAAAATCAGAATAATATCATGTAGCACATCTTTGGATTCGTTTCACTACCCGCTATTATTTTCTAAAGAAAAAAATATACTACTCCATTTAAAAAAATCAAGTTAACCTTGCAATGTCCTCCACCACTCCACCCACAAAAAAAAACAATTAATACCACGTAACTTAGCCCGTCATACCAAACAACTTTTGTAGCAACACTTTTTTGATAACGACACCGTCTTCCAAGATATCCTGCCGTTCTCGATACAGTGGGACACCCTGTAGATAAGATAGTATACAGTGACTCCTACTTATATTGGCACACTCTTAAAAAGGCGATAACTTTTTTAATATTGTACTATACGATTTGAATTTTTTGGTAAGCTAGTGCAATTAGTTTGCCACAGGATGCGAAAAAAATTTTTGTGAAAAATCGCAATTCCTCTGAATTATAAAAAAAAATACTAAACGTTGCATTTTACAACTTTTTTATGTGGACCTATATTGAAAATTTTAAAAATACGTTTTATAGATCTATGTCAATTATATGCCCTGTGAAAGTTTCATCGCTATCGGCTGATGTGGAAAGCAACGATTGAAAGATGTAAGCATCATTAGATTTACTGCAGTTGAAGGCCGAAAATCGTGAAAATCTACAATTTTTAACATATTTAACCGTTTGTAGCTCATTGCAACGTCGATCGATTTTGACGAAATGTTCAGAATATGTTTAATTGACACAGGTCTATAAAACGTATTTTTTAAATTTTCAACGTAGTTTCCACATAAAAAAGTTGTAAAATGCAACTTTCGGTATTTTTTTTTATAATTCCGATCAATTGCAATTTTTGACAAAATTCTTTTTTCGCATCCTACAGCAAAATAATTGCTCTAGCTTCTAAAAAAATGTTCAAATCGTATAGTACAATATTAAAACAGTTATCGTCTTTTTAAGAGTGTCCGAATATTAGTGGGAGTCACTGTATGTTAATTTTAAGATTAAGATAAGAGTAGCACGTGAGAAGATGAACAGGGGAAAGAAGTTGTAAATATAAGAAATGTAACCCAAAGAGGAATCATAAAAATGCATACATACATGCATGCATACATATTTAAAAAATGTACCAAATATTTTCGTCATGTATTCCCAATTTATCGTACGAACGAGACAAAACTAAAAAATATGTAGAACCGAACCGCACACACATCTCAGCGGTTGACACTGAAATGAAGCTTATGGATCATTCTGCACTGTACCTGTCCGCATGTAATGCTGTTGCACCTCGCAATTTATTAACCGACACTTCCGCAACATTAAAAAATATTATTACGATTATTACCTTGAACATTGTAATAATCGCCGGTAATATTTTCGAGCGCGCGTCAGACCTAACGCACGTCACGCCAACTCGTTCATGTTATTCATCTCGAAGCAGCTTTCGCGGTAAGATTATGCTTTCCGAAGCAGCGCCGCTTTCTCAGAGGAACCGAATGAAAAATGTTCGCTCGCGTAGGGGTCAAGCTCATCACCTAAGTCGATGATCTTCCGCGGGAGCATTAAGCAACGTTTGCAATACGCTGTGGGCGTGTCCGTGCTTGCTCGATTAAGTCGAAACAACGCCGAAACAACGCAGTCCGTGTGAAATGACGTTCATGAGAAACGTTTACTAGAGTCGGAACGGCTAGGCGAGCTAACGATTGCGGCTGTTAGTCCGTGTTCCACCCCGTCCTTGATTGAAGGAGCAGCTACGTACACCGACAACGCGACGGAGAGATATGGTTGCAGAGCTGAACTACTAGTTTCGTCCTCGAACAGTTTTTGATCATGTGAAGTGTTCATTTTCAACTGTCTCTCGAGTAGGAAACACGTTTCACGGTTAGCCGATGTTAACTGGAATCTTGAGGAGTTCATCGGTAGTCATGTAGGCTAGAATTAAGGTAATGCTTGCGCGGATCATTACTAGAGGCGGAATGTGCAGCAAATGTACGCTGAAAATAATGTGTTAGACCTGGGAAACGAGAGGTGTTGTATGTTTTTCCATTTTAAATTTGTTCACTTACTAATTTAATCATTATAACTATATAATAAAAATTTATAGATACATTTATTTATAATTTATTATATTATTTTATATTAATTTATATATATATACTTAATTAATTTATATATATAAATTCATAAAAAATAATATAGTAAATTATAAATAAATGTATTTATAAATTTTTATTATATAGTTTTTATATAATTATATTAGTTTATTATATATATTTTTTTTTAATAAATTTATTTATTTATATAATATTGTATTGTGAAAGATATTTAATAAAATTTTAAAAAGTAAAATTTATTTTTGTACCTTTTGTATCAGGGTTAATAAAATTGAGAATATTATTAATATTAATCACAAATATAAATGAGCTAATTAAATAAAATTTGTTTTGTGGCATAAAGATTATTAATATTTAATTTGATGCGAAATGTAATTCGAATTTTTAGATATCTAGTTTTTTTAGAAATGAATTTAATTCATATATTTTAAGTATATGAATTAAAATATATGAATTACATTCATTTCTAAAAAAACTAGATATCTAAAAAAATCTTTCATAATCTTTTACGTTTAATTTAATAACATCTCCAATTAGTTATTGCGAAAGCATTATCAAACATTGGCAACTGCTGAAGTAATCGCGTATACCGCTCATTTAATCCTGTTCGAACCCATATATATGCCACGACCACTCTCCTTTTTACTGCATAATAAACAAAATAGAGAGGACTTGCCCAATAAAACCATGTTATACAGTTATTTCATGCCTGTCGAAGAACCACGTTTTATTTTAACGAGGATATTATTTCCCAGGAAGCGTGTCGAAAATGGGTAGTTGCGCACACAAATAATTTTATTAGCGCCGGAGGTTAAAGACAGTCTCTCTCTCCCCGGTTAAATGATTCTTCTTTATAAAATAATTAATTGAAGACTATACGCTAATAGTTTACCGCATGCTACTTAAGAGTAATTGCTCCGACAAAACCTGTCGGTTATCCGCGTGCCTCTGATGCACCACATCATTTCATGCGATTACAGTATAACTGTAAAACGGCACAAACCGAATGATAAAGAAGCGGAGGACCGAGACAAAACATAAAACGCCAAACTGGTGTGCGTAATAATTGTCGATCACTCCTGCTACGTCACGAAATCGACCAATTTCATCGGTCACGGTTAAAGCGAATTTACACTTCATTATTTTGGATGTACATCCAGGATGGTTCTCCACAATAAACTTTATGAAGATGGTTTCAAAAGCGAATTTAGACTGTTTATTTTAGAAGTATGTATTCTACTGGTCAGAAGTTTGGAATCACTTGCTGATTTTTGTAGAAATCGAATATACCGATAAATTTTAAAATGCTGCATCGTTATTATTAGGTTGTTGTCACGGTTAAAGCGAATTTACACTTCATTATATGCAGGATGGTTCTCCACAATAAACTTTATGAAGATGGTTTCAAAAGCGAATTTGGACTGTTTATTTTAGAAATATGTATTCTACTGGCCAAAAGTTTGGAATCACTTGCTGATTTTTGTAAAAATCGAATTGGTACCTTTGGTAGTCTGCGCAGCCTTCATTGGGGTCCACGAAATAATTTTGACATTAACTTTACGTCCTAATGGCGTCGCATTAAATCAACTTCGTATGCTCGTTGCTCACTTAGTTCCCTGTTGTAGCATAGTAATGTTGCAAAATAAATCGTATAAATATTAATTCTGGATACAATCAAATTATATATATACAAGGTGTCCCAAAATTTCTTCAACATCCGGAAATGGGAGGTTCCTGACATCATTTGAAGCGACATTTCCCTGTAGAGATGAATAACTCAATCTTGCATTGGGATATTTTTCGACTATTGTAAGCGGTAACATTATGATTAGTTGCATAACTAAAAAAAATTAAAAAAAAATTTTTTTTAATAAAAATGAAATATATATAATTACGTTTGTTTATTCGGTGGATAATTTCTATCCTCTCGTATAAATTGCAATGTTGAATCAACTCCTTTCGAAAAAATGCTAAAAAACTAAAAAACTACTTGACCAAAATGGACCAAAATCTAATCAGCTTTAAGTTACAGCGGGGCACATTCATTGCATCAATTATTATTCTGATCGCGTTGTTACTTTTTCAGAAAACGTTAACGAGAAATTTGATACCATAGAAACGGACATACGCGCGCGCGCACGCACATACACACACACACACACACACACACACACACACACATACCGACATTTTGATAAAAATAGTCTAAAATGACTCCAATGACCATGAAACGTGAAGATCTGCTAAAAATTCGATTTTCGATTTTCGGAGTAATTACAATAACTTCTCTATAAATCAGAAGTTAATAAAGTACCTAGGCTTGGGTCGACAAAAAAATGCTGTTCAAGAAGGGGGCCTCGAACTACACAAGTTTAAGAATCCCTGACCTAGTGGATTCATCAAAAGTAGAAACCTATTCCATTTTGTCGACTAGTCACCTTGGATCAATCATCTGGGATAAACATCCAAAGTGAACAGTCTGAATTCGTCTTTACCACGTTCGCCGTAAGCACAGATCGTTCGCATCGCACTCATTTAAAATGATGAATGGAGATCGTGCGATCAACTGACGAACAAACACCGCGCATTACTCCGTGGCTACTAGAAAAACCGACCGACGACGACGACTACGTTTCGCTGGATTATTTAGTTCGGTATCTGATCGAGAGGAACGAGCCTTGACTCTGCCCGGAACGTGACTTCGAACGCCGCAAGGTAAAAAGACGAAAAAAAAGCCCAGCCGCCGCCGGCTTCGTGACGAATTTCTCGATTCCCGTGACAAATCCTGTTAACTTGCCTTTAATTATTTTCTTCCGAGCGAAGATAAGTATCTGCTAATGATCGATCTCTTCGAAGACGCAACGCATGAGTATCATGCATACGTCGCGACTGATCGAATGAGATAGAAAATTCGATGAAATTCTCTCTTCCCGTTTCTAAATGTCAATCCAATCACAGTTGAATAAAGCGATCGTGTGTATTTTTTGTGTTTCAAATCACTTGTATTCGTGGGAAGACAGCACGGCACGGTCGAATCAACTGAGTGACATTTTAAGTTGCTGATTTTACATGATTCCACAACAATTACAGTGCGAGATTTTTTGAAACACGTTTTTGCGACCGATTTTATTTTAATAAGTTGACGAAGGCAGAGAGAGGGTACCTATCCATTCCTCTCAATTTCTCCGATCTACCGACATTGAATAACTCTGACACAGTATACGGAGGATTAATATGTATGTTTAGACGAATTATGTTTAAAAAATAATAAATGAAACTGCAAATAGCCCTAATCGTCATTTAACTACTCAGTTTCTAGCGACTTTATTTAGAGTACTAACTGTTCTATTTGGAACGGTGAAAAGACTAATTTGTCTGAGAAAATGACCTTCTAAAATATTTACTTATTTTATTTATTTATTGATGCCGTAAACCATGTTTGGTTTATATAGCATACATTATAACATATAGATAGCATACATTATAACTTAAAATATAATATTTTTCAAAAAACTAATGAGGTATTAACATACTACAGTAATCCCTTGTAAGTTGTCTAAAGGCCGGTCTCTGACTGAACAACTTATGAGGGATTACTGTAGTATGTAAAATTTTTAAAAAATAAAAATGAAATATATAATTACATTTGTTTATTCGGTGGAAATTTCCAACCTCTCGTATAAATTGCATTGTTGAATAAACTCCTTTCGAAAAAAATCTAAAAAACTACTTGATCAATATGGACCAAAATCTAATCAGCTCTAAGTTACGACGGGGCACATCGATTGCATCATTCATCATTCTGATCGCATTGTTACTTTTCCAGAAAACGTTAACAAAAAATTTGATAACATAAAAACGGCCATACGCCCACATACACGCACTAACAATTTGATAAAAATAGTCTAAAATGACTCCAATGACCATGAAACGTGAAGATCTGCTAAAAAATCGATTTTCGATTTTCGGGGTAATTACAGTAACTTCCCTATGAATCGGGAAGTTAAAAATGATTAATGAAGCTGCAAATAATCGTAAGCATCGGGAACTGCATCGTTAGTAAAGAAACACCCGAATAGCAAAAGTTGTGCGACCTTTGAAGTGAGACATTGCAACTAATGCCCAGACTCTCGGCTTTCGACTCGTGTTGAGAGCATTGAGACATCAGTTTCGCGATTGCTGTCGTAATGAAAGTTCTTTTTATCCCAGGATATACGAATTACACGGGGAATGTTCGATAAATCCCGGCGGGAAAGAAATCTAAATTCCGCTTTAACGTTGGGTTGCGAAACGAGGAAGATGAGCCACGATCTACGGTCATTCCGTGGAGGCCGGGTAAAATTGCAAACGAAACGTTAGCACAGCGAGCGCGCGTGGGTGCGTGTGAGAAACGCGTAAATTTACATCGACACCAACGTGTACACGAAAAGAAAAGAAAGGGGAGGAGAGTGAGAAATTCAGAGGTATAATGCTACGCACACACGTGTCATCGCAGGTACAAGGTGTACAAAGTGTGCAGTTAAAAGCGATGCGTGTACTCGTACTGTACACGGCACTGCGAGTCGCACGTAACATATTACACGGAACAGCGGTTATCGCACTTTACAGCTGGTTACATTAATATATTTCATCATCGCAATCAGTCCAGTGGAGATTCTAGAAAACGGCTCGTGTGCTGTTCCCAATAACTCGACTGTCGATTTGAAACTTGCGTCGATAGAATAACATTCGAATTCTGTAGCGTTGAAAAAAACACAATCAAACATCCATATTTACAGCAGAATGTTTTGCGATTAATCAAGCTTTAGATATAGTCAACGCGTATACCGAATTCAATTTTCTTATTCTCACTGATTCGCAAAGCATAGTCAAAGCTTTAGAAAAACCTTTTTTCTATTCTCAATGTAATAAGTTGCTCATAGAAATTAAGAACAAATACTGTAATTTCATAACCAACAGTGGTAATACTAAATTTGTCAAATTTATTTGGATCCCAGCGCACATTTAATGGGGAATGACAAAGCTGACTCTTTAGCGAAAGAAGCTACTGAATTAGGAACTCTATCGAATGATAAAATACTGTTTAGTGATTATTTTAGCGATCTCAAATACCAAATGTGAAGATCATCGAACGTCACTATTAAAAATGAAGCCTTATACAAAGGTGTATATTTTTTCCAACACTTTTTTAACGACGAAAGATTACCTTGGTTTTCGGGTCTTAAGTTACCCAAAGATTTTGTTACATTCGTCAACAGAAGTCGATCTAATCATTATAATTTAAATGCTTCCTTGGCGAGGGTTCGTTTCATTTCGGATGGCTCCTGTGAATGTGGAGCGGAGGTTCAGGATCTGAATCATATTATCTGGCAATGTTCGGAGTATGATTCGGATCGGAAACATCTGTTCAAATTGCTTCTCGATCGTAAACACTACCCTCCCTATAATATTAATATTTTTCTTAGTTTACTTGATATTTCAGCGTTAATGATCATTTATAATTTTCTTAAAAAATGTAAAATTAAGATCTAACGATCACCATTTATACTTATTTTTCCTTATATTATGTTAATATCTAATTAGTTTTCTGAAAATATTATATTATAAGTCATAATGTATGCTATACATATGTTGTAATGTATGCTATATAAACCAATCATGGTTTACGGCATCAATAAATAAATAAATAAATAAATACTAACATTATTGTAGGAAATGAATGATTTGTATGATGTTACTTGTTGTTTGAATGTGAGAATCGAGAATCGTGTATGTGTGCGTGAGTGCCGTGATATTGCGATTGCGACACATCTTGTTAAATCAATATTTGTTCTAGAAAATTTATAAACATTAGAAAAAGTAGGATATAAAAGGACGTGTTCACGTAGCGATTCGACTTTTTCTCGAGATACGAAACACGTCATCACGTTTGATTTAAATACGATACGTTTACGTTAATTTCCGTTAATTGCATATTTCAGTTGTGTATTTTCTTTTCGAATTAAAACAGTTATACAGTTATTTAATATATTTTCGCTTACATTATTACAGAGGAAATGAGAGTGCTCACGCTCAGGGTCTTTTCTCCCACCATTTTTGTTAGTATGGACAGAGAGTCACTTTCGATGATCGCTTTGGATTAATCATGCGGGATGAACGTCTCTCTTTTGATTGAAAGTGAACGATGAAGATATTTAACATGTTACAAGTGGGTATAGGTTCTGCTCCATGCTCAACTTGGAAGCAGCACATGTTTCAGTTACATATCTACCATCATGGGCTAAATTACTGTTCAAACGTAACTCACTAAATTTTAAAATGTTCATGTCCATTTTGCATACAACAAGTACGTATATGAAATTTAATTTTTGGTTTTTTCTATGTGAAAAAAAATTTTTCTTTTTGTTTTCTTTTCCAATTATTCTCATATTTTTCAGACGCAAAAGTGTCTCTTTGAAAAAGATCCACATCGGGATCGAAACGTTAGAAACATGCTTAAATAATTGCACGTTTGTTGTTTTTCTAAAAATGATCGAACCTAGCGCCGATATCATTCAATTTATTATAAACCTGGTTATGCTGTGTTTCTGTCCATTTCTGTTTATTTCTTATCTTTAGAAATTTTTCTTGCTCTGCATTCATTGTTGAAGAGTTACAGCTTATAACTAGACTGCGGATCTTTATGCAAAATGTTTGCATTGACTGCAAGACAAAGAAGTCAAATGAAAATTTAATTCTTCTTTTAATTATCTAATGTACTGGTGGCATGAAATCTTTTTAATACTTCCACTGTTTTAAATTGTGCGCACCCATTTTTGTCACGAATGCATAAAATACGCAGTCTACTTATAACTAAACTGCAGATTTAAATGTATTTCTTGCCAGAATGAGTAGATCGAATGCAAAAGAGTAAAAATATTTAAAGAAATTGAAATATAAATTGATGAGAACAATTTTTATCTTGCATAAAAGTCAACAGTGTACGTAAGTTAAGCATAAATTGTAAATTAATTTTTAGTATCGAGACCGGGGCTAGTTGACTAATTTTTAACATGTCTGAATAAATAAGTACAAATGATTAAAGTAAATTAAAGACGTAAATATTTTTGTTAAAGTCCTGTTATACAAATACTTATAATAAATTATATGTATAATACTTAAGAATAAATGTCAAGTATACACACGAAGACAAATGTGCCGAGAACTTCGACTGATGCCCAATTAAAAGATTAAGTATAGCTGAATTTTTTAAACTGTCCACGACGACCGTAAGAAGGCCGCGGATGTAATAACAATTTTAAAAGATTTTATCGATCCGTTTACTATATTTAGAAAATGGCAAAATCTCGGACGTAGTAAACTATTTCAGTACTGAATCCTATAGTTTGTGAAATAAACCAGTAAATGTTTATGTCTACATGAAGAGCACTAATAATAGTTTGTCGGACGCTGTGGTTATCATGATTTCCGTCTACATCGTGAAAATAAATAGTGAACGAACTGAGTCAGAAAATTAAATCTCATTTTCGATAAATACACCCGTTGTTAAAACTTTGAAAACGTTTTGATTTCTCTTCAATAGACTGCAAGTTGTTATTTGAATTCTGGTTTCCATAGATTAATTTATTCAGCAAGGAAGTGAGCAAATTATTATTACGCGAATATTCATATAAATATATATAATATTATTATATATTATTATATATTATATATATTTATTATATATTATATATTATATATTATTATTATTATTATTATTATTACGCGAATATTCATATAAATATATATAATATTATTATATATTATATATATTATTATATTATATTATTTTTATTATTATTATACTATTATATTATATATTAAATATATTATTATATACATATATAATATATTATATATTATACATTATACATTATACATTATACATTATACATTATACATTATACATTATACATTATACATTATACATTATACATTATACATTATACATTATACATTATACATTATACATTATACATTATACATTATACATTATACATTATACATTATACATTATACATTATACATTATACATTATACATTATACATTATACATTATACATTATACATTATACATTATACATTATACATTATACATTATACATTATACATTATACATTATACATTATACATTATACATTATACATTATACATTATACATTATACATTATACATTATACATTATACATTATACATTATACATTATACATTATACATTATACATTATACATATATTATATATATATATTATTATATATAATGAATATTCATAGAAATATCCATAAAATTTGATAGCTTATTCAGATCTAATGATGCAAAAATCTCAAAAATAGCAGACACAATTTACAAGCAATTTTATTATTACAAACAATTTAATGTATTCGTATCTGACAACTATCGCTCTTATTAAATTGTAATTATTAATTGTTTTGACAATTACATACATAGTGCAGATTTTATGCATTGAATGGATGCAATACAACACTATGAAGACAATATAAAAACTTAAGAATGTTATATTGTTTTCGACATAGCATAATTATTAAAATTACAATTGGAAAATCATTGCCAAAATTATTCTATGGATAAGAAGTTTTGCTGTCATATAACTAGACAACGGACCTTTATGCAAAAATTTTTCTTCCTTAATTACAACAAACTGGAGTCAAAGACTTTATTTCCTTTCTTAATTAGTTTAATAAGTCGCAGATAATCCACCAGTATTCTATGATTCTTCTAATATTTTTATTGTTTTAAATTACACCTACTCATTTTTGTCATAAATGCATATAATCCGCTGTCTACATATAACAGTCCTCTGTTAATAACCACTAAAACACCCAATTACTTTATACATAAATTTTCCTTTTACACGATAGTTCTTGTCGAATGCATGTTTCCCCGATATCGCTATGAATCGCATCCTGCAATGGAAACGAGCCTCGAGTAAGAAATAAAATTCAGTTACCAGCTAACTGTTCGGAAAGAAACGGTTGCGGTCGGGTACGTGTGGTTTTCGAAAAAGTTTTTACTTTTGCATTGGCAACAGCGGTACCGGAGGTGTTTAGATGGAAAGTAGAAATGATCCGTAACTAATACGGATGGAAAATATTGGTCGCCCCAGCGAGTCTCGACTACAAAAATTGGCACGGTAACGAGCGCTTTAACCAGACCGTTGTTCGCATTACATCATCATTCTGTAACAGTCATTGAACACCCTAATGTCCGAGCTGGAACGTAGGATCATTAACAGTTTTTCTAACGGAGCTGCGCCCTGCGCTATGGCCGTGGGATTACGGTGAGACGAGCGCGAATTTTTCAAATTTTAACGATGGAAGCCCAAGGTGGCTTAGGCACAATAAGTGCTTCTTAGCGTGGTCTGGTTCTTCCTCGTTCGCTATATGCACATTCTATATGCAAGAAGATCCCTACAACAATAGCTGGCCACGAATAGGTGGTTGTCCGGATGACCACAAGCCCCTTTTCCTCGAGACCAATTACGAATAATGAGAGTAAATCGTGGTGTGTAATCGCCCGATTTGACCGGACGGTCGCGAGTTAAGCAACAGGGTAAAATTTTAACCAATTTACGTTCTACAGTGTGGGCCACGAAATAGGCAATAAACTAACTCCTTGCAACTAGCGATGGGCGAAAAGAATTTCGAAAAATATTTCAATGGCAAATACATCGTCGGTGATTTATCTCTTTTCTTTTTAAAATGATACTGTTGAGTACATAAATCAGTTGACGAGTGTTTTGACATTTTAAAAGGTGAATTCTTTGCGATCGAAAATTTTGATAATTAAAATTTTTTAATGTTATCGGCGCATTCGAACAGCATGTGCTCAGTTACATATCTGCCACCATGAGGTTTAAATAGTTTACACAACATTCAATATTCGTTATAATGTATTGTCCATTTTTTACACAACATGTAAGTTCCATTACAAATTTATTCTGTTTCATGGTTTTCTTTATGTTAATATTTTGCAAATTCTTGTTTCAATAATGATTAGTGGATTTTTATCTCCATTATTTAAATAGTGGATATTTTATCGATCGCAATTTTTGATAAATAAGAATTAATTTTTCGCGGCGGTCTAGGACGAAACACAAACACCACCACCTTTCCTTATTCCTCTACTATTTGGAAATAAGAGCACATGTATATCACTCTGAGATATTCGCTACAGTAGAGCCAAGTATAGTAAATAATGATCGTACCATGGCGCCGCGGAAAATTAATTCTTATATAGCAATAATGATTCTTTGAAAAAAGATCCACATCGGTATCGAAACGTTAGAAACATGTATTAATTGCACATTTGTTGTTTTATTCTAAAAGTGATCGAACCTGGCGCCGATAACATTTAGAACTTTAATTATCAAATCCATGGTAATTGTTTTGTTATTTCTCGATCGTAAATATTTAATAAAAATAATATATGCTCACGGCGCGCAGTTTCGATCAAAACATTTTTCGAAACTGTGCGCCGTGAGCATATACAGTAATGTCGCGATAGTTGCCGCAGGAGCTGTTCTCTGGAGCGACAACTTCCAAGACAACTGCTCGTCTTTTGATTTATGACTGGCCTCTACAGTCTACCGCGCCGAGACATCAATCGAAAGCCGAACGTAGAGAAGGACAGAATGATCGCGTGGCCGAGCGTGTCGTTCTCGGCGGCACAGTTTAAAGGCCCACGTGTTCGCACAATGCCAATTAAAAATGCTTTATTCTCCCTTATTTTTTAATGAGATTTTACTGTCTTATTTCAGACAATATTCTGATTAAAACAAGACCAAACACGGTATAATTTGGCCCATCAGTAATATCTTGAAAGTTGTCGGAGGGCTGTACGCGAAAGTTGCCGCAGTGCCTATTAGTGAATTTCTTACTCAATATTCATCATTTTTTAATGAGATTTTACTGTCTTATTCCTGGCAAAATTCTAATTAAAACAAGACCAAACACGGTATAATTTAGCCCATCAGTAATATCTTGAAAGTTGTCGGAGGGATGTACGCGAAAGTTGCCGTAGTATTGTGCGAACACGTGGGCCTTTGATCTGTGTCGGCGACGACGACTATGCACGTCTCTCTCTTTTCCATACGCTGTTATTCCTTGCAAATGAAACTTTCATCGTCGATTACACCACTAAATAAAATTGAAATTATATCGTGTTTGGTCTTGTTTTAATAAAAAAAATGCAAGGAATAAGCCAGTACAATCTTATAAAAAAATAATGAAAATTAAGCAGTTTGAAAATTCGATTCATGGTGTCAATGTAGTGGTGTTCACACTGATATACCCGAGCCGACATCAAACATCGCCGCCCTGCGGCCCAGCGCAGCGTTGACAGCTGGTGGAATGGGTAGGCACTGCGACAACTATCGTGTACAGCTTCTGCGGCAACTATCGCGACATTTCCCAGGCGCCTATAGTACCATAAGAGCAATATTTTGAAGCGCCTTAAGGCGCCTACAGTATCGCAAATTTTAGTTTTGACATTTTGCAGCTAATCGTGTTATGGAAAGTGGAACACTTCTGTAAGTGTCTCCAGATCACGGGAATTGAGTTGAGGGGATCGTAGTTATCCACTCTCTGCCACGTCTAGATTAGTCACGTGACGCGAGGTGACGAAAAGTGCGGATGTAAAAAAAGCATTAACAATCAAGAGCTGCAAATTCACCCCTAGAACGGATGGCCGTTAGTTTTTATATACCCTGTGCAGTATCACAGCTGAATAAGAAATGAATCTTTTTATCACTCATAGAAAACCGTCTATGACAGCATTGCATAAGGAATTATAAAAATATTCCGCACCGCCATCAAGCAGGATACGTTTCACAACCAATCCACATAAACCACTAAAAACCAATTCTCCAATTACCGAGTACTGAAGCCGCGGACGTCGCAGTCATCAGGAAGTGCAGTGCTTCGTTCACGGTGTGTTAATTTACGGAGCAATACAAACGTTGTATTCTAACATCTTTTTCATAACGTCGATTACACGCATGCGACTTTCGAAATTACAGGTCTCATATCCGATCGACGGAACCAGAGTACACCAGATGGCTAATATAATACTCGATACTCTCTAACCGTCGTGGTCAACGATTACGCAGTGACTGCTACATTGGAACAAGTCGACGTCATTCCGAGAACTATTCCGGCCGAAGCTACCTGCACGCAATAGCCCGCGCAATGGCAAAGATCGATCTACCCCCACGGCATAATTACGGCCTGCAACGTCTCTAATTAATAAGAACGACTAGCGTTGACTTCGAGTCGAATGCAGCATTCGGAAAATGGATCGCTGCAACAGGTTGCGAGCGCAATGAGATACTATACCGTTTCATCGACGCCGAAACCAGCGAGATTTACACGCGCGTCGGTATTCAAGTTGGCGTTTATCATTTTGATAAGATGATTAATGTTATTCCTTTTATGTTTTTCATGCGAGGTTACTTTCTCTTCCCCTTTTCGTCTTGAACCACTGTCCGCAACTGTGAGTACTGACGAGAGACTTTCGATAGCATGAAACACCCCTAATAAGGCTAGTATTTACGAGAACTTTGTCATTCCACCGAAAACATAATAGTCCACTCGGCACACAGTGCAGACAAATGGCCTAATATTCGACACTTCTCTGGTTATTAATATACAGGGTGTCTCCCATAATTCCTTCAACATCCGGAAATGGGAGATTCCTGAGATCATTTGAAGCGATATTTTCCTTTGCAAAAATAGTGTACGCAGCTTTGTTTAGGAGTTATTAAGGAAAAACAAGGACCAATCACAGCGCGTCTACAGCGGACTGATTCTGGCTCGACCAACGGCAACACCGTGCTAAGTGGGACCTGCGCTCTGATTGGTCCGTATTTTTCGTTAATAACATCTAAACAAAGCCGCGGATGACATTTTTGCAAAGAGAAATGTTACTGCAAATGATCTAAGGAACCTCCCATTTCCGGATGCTGAAGGAATTTTGGGACACCCTGTATACAGGGTGTCCCAAAATAAGTGTAACTCCCGGAAATGGGAGGTTCCTTGGATCATTTGAAACAACATTTTCCTTTACAAAAATGGCATCCGCGGCTTTGTTTAGGAGTTATTAACGAAAAACACGGACCAATCAGAGCGCGGCTACAGCGGAGTGATTCTGGTTCGGCCAATAGCGACACCGCGTTAAGCGGGACCTGTCGCCGAGTCGGACTCCGTTCGCTATAGCCGGGCTCTGATTGGTCCGTGTTTTTCGTTAATAACTTCTAAACAAAGCCGCGGACTCCATTTTTGTAAAGGAAAATGTTGTTTCAAATGATCCAAGGAACCTCCCATTTCCGGGAGTTACACTTATTTTGGGACACCCTGTATAGGTAATTTTCTTACAGAAAATGATATTTACCAATATAATTAATCAATTTATTAAGAAATTAACAATTTTTATTTAAACAAAAATGTATTTTTAAAAACTAACAAATTTAAAACGAAATTAATAATAAATGAACCATATTTAATATTAATAATAATAAACTTAGGCAAAATAATTCCCACCCCCACCTCCAGGAGGAATTATTTCAAAATGTTCATAGCGAATAGCGTTTTGTTAAGTTTGTTAATTTTGTTTATACTATTATAATTTGCCTAAGTTTATTACTATTAATATTAAATATGGTTCATTTATTATTAATTTCGTTTTAAATTTGTTAGTTTTTAAAAATATATTTTTGTTTAAATAAAAATTGTTAATTTCTAACCACCCCCAGGAGGTGGGGGTGGGAGGTCAATAATGGTGTCATTAAATAGCATTTTTTATAACTAATAAATTTAAAAAGAAATTAACGAATTTTCCACAATACATTATAAAGGCATGGTACGGGCATTCATTAAAAAGTTTATAAAATTAGGAGTTGCAGTTAGTTGCAGGCAAAACTATGAAATTCTTAAACTACAACAAGTAATATATCCGAATTAGTCAAAATCTCAGGATATTTTTTGCCCTTCTCGAGATATGCTAATTAGAAGTTTTATATGCAAGTAATAAATAAAACCACAGTTTAAAATTTATGCAAAAAATAAATCTACTTTATTAAATGTAAAAAGAATGCATATACCTTGGTGAGCATTTTCCATTATACAGAATTATTATTGCAACACTGATTTACAATTAATGTAATAGGGTAACTGCACCAGTGAATGAACGGGCACCAGTAAATGAACGCTTTTGTATATTTCAACAAATTTTAACCCGGACGGCATACTAGCGATAAAATTGTGATTAAAGAGTTAAATAAATAGGAGAATATTGTTTAGTAATTTTGTTCATTGATTGGACTAGTATTATTCAATTACTAGAATGTAGTGTTCATTCACTGGTATTTTTCATATTTTTGAATTTAACGTTTAATAAAGAAGAATAATACTAATTTCATTGTATTCGTGTTCATTTATTTTTGACAAATGAAGTATAGGGAGCTATTTGGCATATATGAGATTCCTTTAATTCACATAGTTTTTTTTAAATAAAATATTTTCCTGAACAATTTCTTAAATGTTCATTCACTGGTGCAGTTACCCTATTATTTGATTTTTGGGACTCCAAAAAGTGTGGCACCCCAACATCTTAATGAACTGCTAGATCGGCCGCCAGGATGACTGTGAGTTGCTGTGTTAGTCTTTCTCAGCGGTTTTCTCGTTCTTTGAAGTCGCACACTATAAAAATCTGCCAAGAGAAGAAGTAAAAAGGTTCAAAGCAGTGGTACGCGGCGTCTTTCTTCTCCCGAGCATACAAACGTACGCTGCCTCCGTAAAAATCGTTTCATTGCGTGGCAAAGGATCGTGTTGCGCGTCTGGTCTAAGGCTGGGGACTCGTCAACCGTCTAATTAGACACCACGACTGCTAATCGTCCCTGCCCATAACACAGGAAAATGATAACCTTAACACCCACTTCCGCGTTCCCGTGTCCTTAGATCTTGAGATAAAGCTAAGCGCCTGCGGTACATCGCGTGGCCGTAGAGGAGGAGCGTTTATTGAAACTTCAGACGGAGATAACAAGAAAATCTTTCGTGGAAAGTAACGACGTGGATATGCGCGCGAGGATGCGTACGGTGCGCGGATAGAATCCTAGCTGCATTCGGTGCCTGTCTATCCGTTTTTAGCGTATCTTATGGTACTTTCTCCGGCGAGTCTGCGCGGGCAATTAAAATTTCCATCCACGTTTCTCGTATCCACCGTATTTCCATATTTCGTACACGCACCCGATGGTTTACGCGCGGTCATAAATACAGCGAGCCGTCGGCACCCTGCGCATTACCCAACATGGCGGAAGTGCATCTGTCCGCGAAAGAGGCCCGGATAAGCGCACAATTAATGGCACGCTTATGGGATTCATAACCGTCCGGACCCGTGTCCGAGGATTTCGCAATGCCGCGTTGCTCGCGGACCCGATAAATACATAGTAATTTGCCATGCGTCGACGACCTCGCAGATTGAATTTATTTCTGCTAATATCGAATACCGCGGACCGCGATCTGCCATTTTCTTTCTTCTAATTCAAATAGCGCACGCTCGTGTACCACAGTCTGACAGAGTCCTAAAATCATGGACTAAATTCGGCCATTCTTCTCCTAAAATTTTGCATTTTTTTAAATACAATCCTGTAGACTTTGACAAGCTAACTCCGAGCAATGACTCCTGCAAGTTTTAGAGCACGGAATTCACTCGTTCAAAAGTTATACGCGTGTAAATTTTAGCGATTTCAAGCGTTTTTGATAGGATCCACGCCGCCATATTGGTGTTCACTGAGCTGCTCCGCTAGGTGGCAGCACAACTTCGTAGGAACAGCAATTAAACAGTGGTAATTAAAAAAGTGCAATTTATTGGGTACTAGAAAGTGAAGTTCAACACGAAAGTCATAAGTAAACTTCGGATCTTTATGGCTTATGTTAAAAACGGCTAGAATTTAAAATATGATAGAATTTTGTACAATTTTCATTTGCTTTGGATCTATAAAGGCCGTTCCCATTAAAAATAGGATTTTATTTTACTCTACTTTCTTAAAATGTGTCGATAAAAATTGATAAATGCATAAATATAAGCAGTCTATTCATAAGGTTTAAGGGTTTTTGGGGTCGCAGAATACGATTCTAGTATTATAGTCCAGTCGCCAGATACTTCTACCTGGAAAGCATTTCGAACTCAATCAAATGTTGACACGTCATATAGGGGTACTCAGGGGTGTCGTATCCTCTTCGAAAATCCCAGTCGCCCTTTCCCATTTGGGAATTTAAAGGTTTAAGAATGTACGTCGTTGGATTTGTTTTTACGTCCGCTACAATATTATGAAGTCGAAAATGTACAGGATATTTCACTTAACTTGACCATCTTAAATATATTGCTTACTTTGATTGATACAAAAAATGTCAGGGGGAGAAAACATTCTGATAGACTGAAGATAGGCTGAATTTTCTTTAAAGATCATTTTCTTCGAGATTTCAGGGTCATCGTATTTTTTAACTAGCTGGTTATTGTTGCTTCGCGAGCAACTGTTGTAGCTCGCTTTGCGAGTTCGCGAGAGGGTTAGTGGTACGGATGTTATTTGGTATCTGACTCACTAAGAGTCACACAAAGAACTTCCCGATTCGTTACTTGCAGTATATTATTATTATTTAGTGTACGTTTTAAGAAGATTATACGTTCTCAGGGAAGTTCAATAGTTCTCTACTTATCAAAATGTTTGCTATATTCGTGTGCTCGTTGCTCACTTGGTTTCCTGTTGTAGCATACTAATGTTGCAAAATAAATCGTATAAATATTAATTCTGGATACAATCAAAATATATATATACAGGGTGTCCCAAAATTCCTTCAACATCCGGAAATGGGAGTTTAATTAAATAAAATTTTTTTATAAAGTTAAGAAAAATTAAAAAAAAATTGTTTTCAATAAAAATGAAATATATATAATTACGTTTGTTTATTCGGTGGAAAATTTCCATCCTCTCGTATAAATTGCAATGTTGAATCAACTCCTTTCGAAAAAAACTAAAAAACTAAAACACTACTTGACCAAAATGGACCAAAATCTAATCAGCTCTAAGTTACAGCGGGGCACATCCATTGCATCATTCATTATTTTGATCGCGTTGTTACTTTTTCAGAAAACGTTAACGAAAAGTTTGAACAATTTAGTCCTTCATGTAACTCTTTAAAAATTAAACAGCGTTCTTTTAAACTAATTTTTACGAACGGTTTTTTCAGTATTGCAACAGGTATTTCTAAGCTAACGAACTTGGCTGTATTTTGTTTGATCTCACAACTTTTTACGGCCATAGAGAACTTGGCTCGTGTTTACAGGATGTTTTTGTTGGGATAACACTTTAACGTTTGCAAGCCACGAAATTATTTGATCGAGGTCAGATTCAAATGATAGAAAATCGACGGAGAAGATTACTCTTACAAGGGAACATATTCAGGTGAAACAAACCAATCTTGATGAAACTTATGCGAGATGTAGTTCTTCGAAAAATATTTGACACGTATTTTCTTTTATCGGCAACCATCCACTTTGAAGGGGTGAAAACAGCCCTCAAAGTTCGTTGTCAGATCCATATTTTTTAAAAATTTATTTAATTAAAATTTGTTTAATTAAAATTTAATTAAAATTTGTAAAATTGATTTTTTTTTAAATTTGTGTTTTTCTTTTAATGGGGAATGTAGTAGTGCAAAAAATTTTAGCAAAATGTTTGTTCAAACAATACATTAAAATTTTGATGTTTTCTTTCGGTTTCTCTTATGTGTCATTAGTTAATTTTAATGTACACTATGTGTGATCTTTGATTCAAAATAGGGGATATACATATGTTTTAGGATTTTCTTCTTTTTTCTATTTAACAATATTTATGCATAATGAAATATGGGCTTGCACCTGGTGTGCGGAGGAAGGAATTCTTTCTTGTTTTACAGAAATACAGGGTGTTCGACTACAGGTGGGAGAAAATTTAAGGGTTGGTTCTTAACAATGATATAAGACGAAAATGAAGAATTAAAAAATTGCGATTTCGGCTTCGTTATTTAGTTATTAACAACGCGACAGTCACGTATCGAGTGACAGATGCATGCATAACTTGGTTTTCATTTGGGGCCCCAGCGAGGTGAAAATGTTTAACAAATCGTTGGACAACATTGTACTCTTTGACGTACACCGTACACTTTTGTTAGATGCGTTGTTGATTTTTAATTGTTAAAAGTTGAATAACGACGAAGAAATCGCAATTTTTTTATTCTTCATTTTCGTCTTATATCATCGTTAAGAACCACCCCTTAAATTTTCTCCCACCTGTAGTCGAACACCCTGTATAAGCGTTTATTTTTAACATATTATTTAAACAAATGTCTTTCGTTAAAATTTTTTGCACAACCACGTTTCCCATTAAAACCACACAATTTAAAAAGAAAATCAATTTTTTTCGACCGTTGGTTTCCGAGATATCTCAGAAAATATAACTCTGACAACGAATTTTGAGGGCTGTTTTCACCCCTTCAAAGTGGATGGTTGCGGATAAAAAAACTAGGCAGTTGCATTCTATGCAAAATTCGAATAGAATTCATGTAAATTATGTACAATAAAATGTCTGTTCATTTCTGTTAATTTGACAAAGTTAAAATTTTTTGCACAACTATGTTTCCCATTAAAACCACACAAGTTAAAAAGAAAATCAATTTTTTCTACCTTTCGTTTCCGAGATATCTCAGAAAATATGACTCTGACCACGAATTTTGAGGGTTGTTTTCACCCCTTCAAAGTGGATGGTTGCGGATAAAAAAACTAGGCAGTTGCATTCTATGAAAAACTCGAATAGAATTCATGTAAATTATGTACAATAAAATTTCTGTTCATTTCTGTTAATTTGACAAAGTTAAAATTATTTGCACAACTACGTTTCCCATTAAAACCACACAATTTAAAAAGAAAATCAATTTTTTTCTACCTTTCGTTTCCGAGATATCTCAGAAAATATGACTCTGACCACGAATTTTGAGGGCTGTTTTCACCCCTTCAAAGTGGATGGTTGCCGATAAAAAAAACACGTGTAAAATATTTTTCGAAAAACTAAATCTAACATAAGTTTCATCAAAATCGGTTTGTCTCATCTGAATAGGTTCCCTTGTTAGAATAGTTCTGCTGGACAACATTGTCCGGTAACAGGAACGTGTCGCTTCAGCATTAAGCATCCTGAAAACGACAGGATCGTTTGCGACTGCGCACGTACTATCGCATGAACGGATACGTGAGCTCGGTTTTCTTGAAAATCCAGCAAGACGAGACGTTGGACGAGTTTTTTTCGCTAGCGAATCGATGTCGTACCAAAGACAGGCTCGTACACGGAATCTACTAGCCGCGGTCGGGCAACATAAGACGAACACACGACGCGGCTTTGTCATGGCTGGACACGACGACAACGATCTCCTTTACGACTCTAGGAAAAATCGTATTACGATCTTCGCCATTGCTGGACGCCGCTCCGAGCCGCATCGTTTCGTCGTGAAATAATAAGGCACGGCCGTGCACCGCAAAACTACGGTGGCAACAGAACCATTTGCGAACACTCGCACGTTCATTCTACCCACATATACGCCCACGTACGTGGGACGTAGCCAAAGTCGTTCGACTTCCTCGCCGATGATGGTAGTCGGGAAAAATACACCGTTAACTGTTGTATTCCGTTCAAGAGTCCTTTGTTATTGTTATTAATAGACCTGCAGATCTTTATGCATTTATTAGAAAAATTGAATAGATGAAATTCAAAATTATTAGTAAATTTAAGTAGTACATTAGAAACAAAGCTTCTCAAAGATAAGTACTGTTTGCCTCCTTTTCCCATAGGAATTTAGAAACATGTAACAAATGTAACACCTTATACATATAATATATGTATATGTATATGCATATGCATATGCATATGCATATGCATATGCACATGGATTTGTATATGCATATGTATACGTATATGTGTATGTACATGTACATGTACATGTACATGTACATGTACATGTATATGTATATGTATATGTATATGCATATGTATACGTATATGTATATGTACATAAAACAAACGTAATAATATTGTACTTGCTGTATAAACAACTTGGTTTACAGCAATAACGAATAAATAAATAATTGAAAATACCAATATACATGGTGGACCAGAAGTCGCGAAGCGATTGGACAAATTCGTAATTACTTTAATTAATTACGAAAATTTTATTTACTTTTTCCTGTTTCTCCTGGCAGAACTTTTAAAGTACACCTGGGAGATTTATTATAGATACGTACAGCGTTATTCAACATACCAAAATTATTGAGTTTTATACATGAATTATATAGAAATTGAAGTTACCCATCATATTTATCATTTTATCATATAGTTGTCATTTTATCGTATACTAGCTGACCTGACAGACTTTGTCTTGTCCAAATTTCAATAAATTTGGTTGTGACCATTTTGTGAATTTGTAAAAAGGTATAGGATATACGTAAACAAAATAAACATGAGAAAAAAACGTATTTCGCAGTGATCGTTATAGCAAACGGACGTGGATAATGTAAATTCCTATTGAAATATCGATTAAAAGTTGCGACGTTCGTTTTTTTGTTGTATTAAAATATGATTCAAAATGCACTTTCAGTTTTTTCCGAATTTTCATGTTTCCGAGCAACTTTTCCAATTTTTTTTTACTGTAAAAACATGATTCGGACTACAACGAATATTTAGAAAAAAAAATTAGCCAAATCGGTCCAGCCGTTCTCACGTGATGTCGTGACCAACGAACAGCATTTCATTTTTATTATATAGAAGATTTATCTAGACTCCGGATGTTTATGCAAAATAAAAAGTTCGTGTATTAATTACAAGACACAGGAGCTAATAATAAATATATATTCCGCATTAATAATTTTTATTGTGGCGAAAATAATATATTAACACTCTTAAGGTCTTTTAATATCTTCGCCGTTTTAAATTGCACTTGCTCATATTTGTTATAAATGCATAAAATCCGGAGTCGGTTTATTATTGATCGTTTAACGATCGATTAACGACGATTGGGATTTTTGTGAACGATAGAAAAGTAGGTATTATTATTTATAATTGGCAATAAATAACTAATTTCATTGCCAGATAGAATCCATTACGATCCTTAACGATCAATTTCTTCTAATCGTCAGTTTCCATCGCGGAATCTAATTAAGTTTAATCGATTGATGTCCGACACCGCACCGGGTAAATTAAACCATAAAGAGTTGTTTTCCTACAATTGAATTTCGCGATTCAACTTTTTGATCGGTTTTAAAAATGTAGAGCATTCGAGATGCTCGATTCCGTTCAGAACGTTTAACAAGGAATCTTGGTTATATTCTAAATATAGTAGTTCCACCGAAGCTTAATCAATCTCGTTAGAGTTAACGCTAATTACACGCGATTAGCAGGTACAAAACACGTTGAACAGCTTGCTTCAACCGCTTGCAAAGTATGCAGTTACATACATGGATGTTTACCAAACAGAATGTTTTACACAAGACGCATTAAATAAGGTTCTGTAAAAGCAATTCTTAAAAAATTTGTTCGAAAATATCCGTCAAACGTGCGACAACGTTTATACAACCAGTGAACATTTTCAATATTGTTTTCACTGCACACTCATAAATTCCAATTTTGCGATAATATTACATAAGGTAAAGGTACCAGTAGTTGACCATGTACGAGTAGTTTACCATTTTATAGGAAAACATAAAAAAGAAGATTTTTATAAGCTGTACACTTTTGATGAAACTGAATCTCGAATGCCATACCATCTGTTGGTTAAATTTATCTATACTATACTCTATTAACTCGCAACATCTACTCTGTTCCTCAATTAAACTTTTTATGGAATTTATTTGTTTTATTTCTTATTTCATTCTTTAATCGTAATTTGTGCTGCTAATTGTTGAAACTAAATGATAGTAAAATGATTCCCAACATTATTGCTTGAAACCTTTTTCTAGTATAAGTAGTCAATTACTAGATTCTTCATTTAAAAAGTGGTCAACTTCTGAAGCAATTATTAAATTTTTAAATACATTTCTTAAATTTGTATAAGTAAACTTTTTTTTAAATAGTAGCCTTGGTACATAATTTAGAAGACTTAAAGAGTGTCTTCAGGCATCGACTCTCGCTATTTGATGACGGATTAAGTGGTTACTATTGTTCGCGTGGAGAACTTCTCTTAACTGGTCAACTACTAGTACCTTTACCTTACTGGCTGTTTACAATGATTTCATTTAAATCTTTCATTTAAAACGATTAATTCGAGTTAGACATGATTGAACTTGATTTTTCAACGTAAAAACCGATATTCTTTATCCAAACCACTGCCATTTCTACAAATGATTGAATTTCTTAAAAACTCTACGCTAGATTTGTGATAATAAATCAGACGTTTCAATGTGTGTCTGCAATGCGATCATCCATCGCACAGACTGGTATTTGACCGATCTAGCTGGTCAAAAGTCGATTTCCTAGAACTAACCCCAGGTAAAAAATAACATTGTTATTAGGAGAGCCTCGAACCGACCCCATTGTTTATAACGTATAAATAGTTCTTGTTCATTAATGTAAGCATAACTTAATGAAACATAATAAATTGAATCAGTTTTAAGCAATCAAAAATTTTGACCAGCCAGATCGGCCAAATACCAGTCTGTGCATCGATGCACCGATTTCAACTGCTGCGATTAACAACTCTGCCATTTTCCAGTATTTTATTTTAAAAAAATTTAAAAATCCAGATTTCTCCACTGATTGATCATGCTTTGATAAATTCTCGAAAACAGAGTACATTTTTAGATAGTCAACGTGATCTACCCCTATAAAGTAAGAAGTTAGCTTGGAACAGGAAATAAATGCTTCGAAAATAAATCAGTTTCGTTTATAAAAGTTAATGGATTTATTCAATCCCTGATTAATTAGGTGGAAAGAGTAAGAAACGGAAATCAAAACTGTACACACATCCTGTGGATACGCGCTAACAAGCCTCGAGAGCGTGCAAGAGCTATCTAACGCGACTAGGGGGTTAAGTGATTCGATCGTTTTCTTACCGCGAATCCGATCCACCCCACTGTGCGGAAAGCGCGAGAATCGTGGTAGAATGCTGCCGTAGCGTTGTATAATTGTTATGGCGGAGTAATCGACCGTTTGGTTCTCACACGAGAACCCGGTCGATCGAGAATGCAATCGGCGTGAAAGTACTGACAGATCCTAATGAGCGTCGGGGAAGAAATACGAGAGAGATGCGCGACCTTCGGCAGAGCTTTGAAGCTGCTTTCGTTTTTGATCCCACCACGGATATTTTTTACTCTTACGGCTTAGAACTGGTATGATTCCTCCTCTTCCTTATCAAACGACAGTGCCAACCATCGTGATAAACGATAACGCGGACAAAACAGACAGGAGGCTGGTCATGTGACCTTGACAACATTTCAAGGTCATCGAAATCGGTGAGGAAACCCCTAATGTAAATGATTACCGAAAAAAGGCTGTTCTTCCGTTTAACGTTCACCTCAGAATTCGATGAAACTTTGAAAATAGGTTCTTTTTTGACTAAAATGACGATTGCCAGAAGGATTTTTGGCGAGTCGAAAAACAAATTTTTATCATTTCAATGTTGCGCTCTACCTTACCGACTTTCTACTTTATGTCACTGCTAGTGCTCCTTCTCGAGAATTCTTTCTCGAGAATATCTCTAAATTACGGTATTTCTCAAGAAATTTAAATCTAAGAAAATTCTCATTTATTTTATAACATATTGTAGGAAATTATCATTTATTTCTCATCAAGAAATACTCGTTCATCTCATTGATTTTATAACGTAGTTTCGGAAATGAATTTTTAGTTAACTCAAATTGCACATTACTAATTGCATAACCCAATATGCAGCAACTTTTGGATGTTCTATATACAGTAAAGCCAACATCCAAACAAAATGAAAGAAATTTTTCTACGGCTACAGATTTTGTTACCAGAAAAAAAAGTAGATTATCGGATTCTACATTAGACGTAGTCGTTTCAAAACAAAAGCGTAATGTTTCGTTTTATAAAAGTTTGGTTTCAGATGAATAGATTTATCAATTATTTTTAGCGTCTATTTTTTCGTTTTAACATTATGTTCATATTGGACAGGAATAAACATTGAGTTAAAGTTTTTTGCGCTTTCGATAAATATTTCCAAATATCATAAGTTTTCCAATTTTTTTTATTTTATTCAAAATTCTAGAGAATTCTCGAGAAATATAGTCTTATTTCTTATTTCTCAAGAAATGAAAAATGTTGAGAAATCAAGAACACTGGTCAATTACAATGAGTTGTGGTTAGGTCGGGGTGAGAGTCCACGATAATCCAGGGGTAGTCTTTAAAAATTTCAAGTTTATGTACCTTATATACGGGGTCATCCGTTTTTAAACGGACAAACGTAAACCAGCTATAAAGAACCCCAAATGGAACAAGTTTTACCCCTGCCACTTTTTTTGTTTCGGCCTTGATTTCTAGAAAATTGCAAAAAACCATAATTTTTTTAGTTCACATAAACTTGAATATCTCGGGACTCCAGTGATGAATCTTGATGATTTTTTCTTTGTTGTGTTGAAAATAAACAGGAGCATCTTTTTTTTGTTCCCAAAATTTTTTTGTATAACCTTCGAATCTTGGTTTTTTCTGGATCGGACTGTAGCTATCTGAACGGTTCCAGGATGCGTGACTTCAATGGATATTTTCTTGGAATATATTCTATATTCTTGGAAGCAAAAAAATTTTGGGAACAAAAAAAGATGCTCCTGTTTATTTTCAACACAACAAAGAAAAAATCATCAAGATTCATCACTGGAGTCCCGAGATATTCAAGTTTATGTGAAATAAAAAAATTATGGTTTTTTGCAATTTTCTAGAAATCAAGGCCGAAACAAAAAAAGTGGCAGGGGTAAAACTTGTTCCATTTGGGGTTCTTTATAGCTGGTTTACGTTTGTCCGTTTAAAAACGGATGACCCTGTATATATTACTTTAAATTAAAGAGAATTCGTTTATAGATGATATGCAGACTGCGGATCTGTATGTAAAATGAAAAATGTTTGCATTGATTGCAAAACACAAGAGTGAAATAAACATTTTGCTCTTCTTTTAATTATCTGATTCAGCTGAAACCAATCCGCTGATGTCTTTAAGCCTTTTTAATACGTACTCTAATTTAAATTGTGCTTACCCATTTTTGTCATAAATGCATAAGAACTGCAGTCTAATGATATGTGTGAATTTTTATGACGTTGTGAGGTGAACTAGGCTGGTGATGATCCACTTTTACAATTAATTGAAGATATTCTATATAAAATAGAAAGTCGGTAAGTCGGTAAGGTAGAGCGCGACATTGAAATGATAAAAAAATGTTTTTCGACTCGCCAAAAATCCTTCTGGCAATCGTCATTTTAGTCAAAAAAGAACCTATTTTCAAAGTTTCATCGAATTCTGAGGTGTACGTTAAACGGGAGATTCACAGAAAAAAATGTTGACTACAATAGACTTTTTATGCATTTCTTCGTGTCCTGTAACTTGATCGCTGGGTGGATAGACATTCGAATATTGGTTTTAATATTTCTGTTAATTCGCGGATCGGATCCAAAGAATCATTTACGCGGACCACGGCAGGTCCGATATTCAGAACCACTTAACAGAAAAACTTGGCAGGTAATCTGGAATGAACGCGACGCGACGTTGACATCCGATCATTACTCCCGTCGGCTACCTATTCATTGAGATTCTCTCGCGGACGTATCGAGCCGACCGTATGGTGCACTAAACGCCCTGAGAAGCCCAACTCTCGGAGCCCCTATAATCATCCCTGATTTCTCTATACCGTTGCGCGCTTTTGCTTGTGTGAAAACTTGGAATCGAGTTTACGCAACGGTGATCGGGGGGCCTGCATTAGCGTAATACGTAGCGATTAGTGGTGTAAAAAGCACGATAGGAGCCACAGAGAGCTCGTGCTCTTTCGTCCTCCGGGAGGAGTGCTAAGTGGCAACGTCCTCGTCGTTGAGCGCCGTCACTGCACTTTCTGGAGGCGATCCAGTTCGATCATACCACTTTTTCTTGTGGGAACGAGGGTCGGGTAAAAAGTCTCGATCCGAAGATCCACGCCCAACTACCTGTCAAGGAAAATCAACGAGTCCCTATGAAAACACAAACGACGAAAAAAAGAAAGAAAAGGAGAAACCATTAGTCGTTGCTGAAACATTCTCCTAGTCCCCACCTCTGTCTTATTGATTGTACATTATCTGCAGACACAGACTATAACCTTTGGTTAAAACACTTTTCTCGATCCATTAGCCAGACACGATCGACTGTTACCATTAATTCATGATATTTAGTGCTCTGCAAATGATAATCACGAATTGGTTACTTATTACCAACGTACTTATTCGATGATCGAACGAACTAATTTTACTTTCTTGAGTTCTTCAAGTTGTGCTAACCAGTTGATCGTTATTGTGAATCTTGTTATTTGTTCATTGCGTAAAATTTGGTGTTTAACAAACTTGAAAACAGGTGACAACACATGTCGCTTATCTTGCGTTTCTATATCTTACTATTTCATACCAGTATTATTATATTTTGCGTTCCGTTTAAAAAAGACTAAAAAGTAGAAAATAAAAAAATATGTAAAAAATACTTTTTAAAAACTACGCTTACATTAAAATGCACTAAAAAGGAGAAAATAATTTTTTTAGACATTAAAGACTATAAATAAAAGCGTGGAACGCCTACGAAGATTACGTCAATATAGTTTAGCGCTCTACGCTTTTATTTATAATCATTAATGTCTAAGATAATTATTTTCTCATTTTTAGTGCATTTTAATATAAGCGTGATTTTTAAAAAGTATTTTTTATTTGTCTTGCCTTTTCCAGTCGTCTCTTCCGTTGCGTAGCAGTTTCAGTCTTTGTTTTTTCGTCCGTCAGTAAGTTTGTTTGTTTTTTGTTTATTAACTTCCCGATTCATAGGGAAGTTACTGTAGTTTATTTTAATTTTTGATCCCACGAGTATGGCGGCAAATATTGTCATCGGAAGTCAGTATGTATATAAAATTTCAACAAGCTTAGACTATGGGAAGTGGTTTAAGAGAGTACGGTACCCATGGATATTACTAGAATATTACTAGAAAAACAAGTAGAAACAGTGTTTGCGGGAAGAGACTTTTTGTCCTTATACAAGCATGTTGCGAGCTGTGTGAGGGCTCATTGTAAAGATGAATTCATGATTTAACAAGATTATGTTTATATTTAATAATATGAGTGTCCAAAGTAGCGAAAAAAATCGAGAAAAATTACGCGGATTCTAAAGCATTTTTCTTTCACAAAAAGATTTTTGTTGCTAATATAATGCATCAAGCGCTGTGTAATGAATCTTTCTCTATCAAATGAACCTTTGTGCAACTCAAAATATGTTCTTATGAGGACGAAAAGTGTTCCCGCGTGATTGCATTCAATTTCCCCAGATTCCGTTCATGAAGGCAGAGTGTAAACTAAATCTAGAGCCAATTTTAGTTCAGCAAGTTAGACCAGATGGCGCCTAGTCAGGAGAACTGTCAGCGGAGATTCGTAACAACAAAAGTATGAAGGGCTTGAAGCCACTCGGATCCATTAATAGCAATAAAGATATTGACAAAAAGAAAAAACTTGATTGATACAAATGTTAGATTGATACAAATGTATGTTCATCACTGTTTCCAAACTGTTTTTCGGCGTGGAGGTTGGTTAGACTCATAAATATCCTAGAATCCATGGGTACCATACCCCCTTAAATTCGATTATAAGATTTAAAGCATACAACAACACATTCTGCACCAGGAATTGCCAATATTTGCCGTTTAAATCAAAAGTGCCAATAACTACTGCAGCGCAAGCAATAATACAGTTTACCCTAATCATCCTGTTGATATTCTAGCTGGAAGAATAAAGCTTCGAAGGATTCAAGTTTAACAAATGGATTTAATAATGATAATAAGGTGTTTTATAAAAGCGTGTTCTCAGACAGAGTGTTTTACAGAGAGTGGGCAAAGGCGCTAGATTTAACAGGCATGCCAACGCAAACCAGCAACCAGGGTCTTTTTAGTTTTCCTTGTTTTTCTTCCTTTGCACAGGGTTGGCACCTCTCAATGATTCAGTGTCGTATGCCTAGTGAACTTGTCCAATAATATTTCAACACATCCTTTTCCAAAACGGAATCTAGTGTGCTTTGAAAATCTCGTAAAAGTTCGTGCAACCCTGTGAATCGTGTAAAAGGTTCTGCGCGACCTCTGAGGATGATTTAACGTTGGTAATGACGTTCGGTAATAACTTTCCAAGAGAAAGTCTTACAATGTAATATAACAACGTCCGCGTTTGCGTATCACGGCGGAAGGCGAATCTTCGTTACCACGTAATGACCGTGTAGGATCTCTGATTGGAAAAAAATGGAGGGTACAGAAGAAGTCGAGATTCCTATGATCGGGGTTCGGTACGATCGCGGTATCCACGATTCCAATAAATCTGTCGTTGCGGTAACAGCGAAACACGGCGTTAACAAGCGCGATTAGATAATTAGATAATTCGAAGTCGAATCGACGTGGAAACGAGGGTAAGAACGATAAGTCCGGGATCCCCGTGTTCTATTAACTACAGGCGAACGGTATCGAAGCTTCTTTGTAAATGGAGATTTATACGTGCCACGGAGATCCGAGTAATTTGAATTTTCGTTCGATCGCGTGGGGTGATTACTCCGTTGAACACGGCCGGTGTACCGTGAGATCATTCTTCGCTGAACGGTTGCTCCTTTGAAATCGAAGGTCGGCCATTTTTTCCAACCAAGTTCCTTTTATTACTATCACGTGAAACGTAATTACTAGACCTCGAATGTCTACGTGTTTATACAGTGAACCGCGAAAGTATTTGAACGTACTTTAAAATAGTATGACTTTTTTTTATAATTATACATGTCACGTCCGGTGGTCCAACCATCGTTAATAAATAATAAATAACCACAATACAAATATTTCCTAATTTTGTTAATATTCTCTCTAACTAATGTTGCGCGGGAAATAGAAATAAAATATTGTAATCATATACAGTTACTCCCACTAATATTCCGACACTCTTACAAACACGATAACTTTTTTAATATTGTACTATACGATTTGAATTTTTTTGGCAAGCTAGTGCAATTAGTTTGCCACAGAATGCGAAAAAAAATTTTGTGAAAAATCGCAATTCATCTGAATTATAAAAGAAATACTAAAAGTTGCATTTTACAACTTTTTTATGTGGACCTATATTGAAAATTTAAAAACTACGTTTTATAGACCTGCGTCAATTAAACATATTCTTAAAATTTTGTCAAAATCGGTGGACGTTGCGATGAGGTATAGACGTTTAAAGATGGTAAAAATTGCAGATTTTCACGATTTTCGGCCTTCAACTGCAGTAAATATAAGGATTCTTGCATCTTTCAAGGCTTGTCGTTTTTTTCCGCATCAACCGATTTTAATGAAACTTTACCAGTGCATATAACTGACAAGGATCTACAAAACGTAATTTTTAAATTTTCAATATAGGTCCACATAAAAAAGTTGTAAAATGTAACTTTTAGTATTTTTTTTATAATTCCGATCAATTGCAATTTTTGACAAAATTCTTTTTTCGCATCCTGTAGCAAACTAATTGCTCTAGCTTCTAAAAAAATGTTCAAATCGTATAGTACAATATTAAAACAATTATCGTCTTTTTAAGAGTGTCCGAATATTAGTGAGAGTCACTGTACTAAGCGAATAAACTGAAATGTAATACGCGAGCGATGTTAAGCAACAAAGCACCCGTAGGCCACGTGTAACACAAAATTATAGGAAAACCACCTAAACGAAATTAAATACCGAGAAGACTAAGAACGCAGTAGAGATGACACATAAACTGGTGAAGAGCACTCTGCAAAAACGTGAGAAGCGAAGGACCCAGTCGAGAGAGAGAAGGATGCCAAGAATAATCCAACGAACAAAACTGCAGACAACAATTATGATGACAAAACGATTACGAGGTGAAAACCGAACCAACTCCACAAGGATTGGGCTTGGAACAAAGGATAGAGAAAAATATAAAAACGACGACACCTCGCCAGCGCCTCAGAAAATTTTTATCAGTCGAATCTAATAGTGCAAATTTAACAGTCAAAATTAAATTCAGTTCCGCTCAGTATCGGTATCTGTCAGTATCGTTAGTCGAACTCAGTGGTTAAATCGTTCACGTGAGATCATTCATAAAGACTATTCTTGTTAAGTTCATCACCGTCAACATACATAGTCCAGTTAAGGATTATAATCACTGTTAAGCGTGATCACCATCGACGCACAGCGTCCTGTTACAAAACCTGAAACAGCACAACGGTAAATACTAACATTTATAATAATTACTAACCCTCGTAATAACTATTGCAGACAACCAAATGTATTCTGAATTTATTGTTTAAACACATTTTGTTAACTTTTATTAAACATCGATTTGTCCAAATTAATTTCATGACGATTAATTTACAGTAAAGCCACATAAATATAACAAAATTTTCAATTACCGAACCGAAACCGGTGAATGCAGATAGGTTCTAAACTGCGCAATATCCCTCATTAAAATCTATAGAATCTCTATTAAATCTCTCTCCGTCCAACTTGGTACGTAACACAGAAAACGACCTGATATTTTGTATGCAATTCGAAGCATTGGTGTACTAAATGACTTGCAAAAATGATTTTCCGAAAGGTACAATTTACAAGGTTGCATGCAAAAATAAAAAAAGTATTTTTTTAAACTTTCTTTATTTTTGCCCTTAATGAAAATATATATGTATGTAAATACATATATGTATGTATGTATATGTACAGTGACTCCCACTAATATTCGGACACTCTTAAAAAGACAACATTTTAAATATTGGACCATAAGATTTGAAAATTTTTGGGAAGTTAAAACAATTGATTCGCTGCACAACGTGAATATAATTTTTCAATGAAATTGCAAATTGTCGGAATTGCAGAGAAAATACTAAAAGTTCAGCATTTTACAACCTTTTTATGTGGATCTATATTGAAAATTTAAAAAATACGTTTTGTAGATCTGTGTCAATTATATGCACTGTGACAGTTTCATCGAAATCGGTTGATGCGCAGAAAAACGGCAGGCATTGAAAAATGTAAGAATCCTTAGATTTCATACAGTTATCGGCTGAAAATCGTGAAAATTAGCAATTTTTACGAAATTTTCAGAATATGCGACACAGATCTAAAACACGTATTTCTTTTCTATTAAACGTTTTAAATACCACTTATAGGATATCAGAAAACAAGTTATAATTATGATTTTTTATATGTTAGTAGATGTACTTTAAGTTCTAAATGCCATCATAAACATTTTTTAATCCATAAACAAATATTCCAAGTTTGTAACAATTTAAGCTTTAAGAAGGGTTTTAAAAAAATGCTTAAAAGTGCTAAACTTTGAATTTATTTTGCACGAAAGTTTAAACATTTGTTAAAAAGAATATGCAAAGTTTAGCTGCTCCCTCTTGCAACTTTTAACTCTGTATTAATTTTAATAAAGGCGTCCGAGGTATTTTTTCTTTTTCTTCTATAGGTTATACAAATTTAAAAAGCATGGCATTAAGTATCTCACTGATATTGTTCTATGAAAATGATGAAAAACATCGATTTACATAAGTTTTTAAGGATGTTCTGGAGCTATATAAAAACGCAACAAAAGTTTTGAAAATTTGACAAGATATAACTCTTACTAAATTAATGCAATTACCAAAGTTTGAGTTAGATTCACTACACCGTTTAATATTTACAGCAACTTAAAGTTTACACATTTTAACACGTCTTCTTATGGAGAATTCATAAAATTCCACTTCAAACCCTATTTAAACCTTTGAAAAAATGCAACTATTATAGAAACTCCAGTTTTTTTATATATGTAGTAAAAATTATGTATTTAATCATGTTCAAAATTTATTAGGATTCACTAAACAGTTACAGAGCAAAAAATTATAAACTGTTACGAAACATCAAATTTATCGTGTTGTCATCTCACTAGCATGAAAGAAACAATACTGTAGACCACTGAATATAGCTACTATTTGGAGGGTACAATTATTCACAAAATTCATTTACAATTTTTTAGAATATGAAGACAATTTGATTAAAAAATAAATATAACAAGAAATTCACTAATTAAACGAAAGCTTTTTAAATGAATCTATTTTTTAATGCAAATATACTCGTGAATGGATTTCATTGCCAACATATTGATGGATTTCGAATTTCTTGTACTTTTGACTCCCATTGTACCTCCAGAACATCCTTAATCGGGACACTTTTAATTAATAAGATTCGTTATCAGCGACTCCAAAAACTCCTAATTACCGACTTTCAGAAAATTATGAAAACATTTTGAATTTTGGCCACAAAAACCAGGCTTCTGGACCATTGTGCAACGGTCGCTGCCGCATACGTAACACTATCATTATTTCGGCTACTGTATCGTCTAAGTGCGAAGAAAATTCAGGCGAGGAAATCGAGCATTCGCTGTCACAGTCGCGTAGAAAGTTCTCAGTGCAGTCATACTCGAGAAGAAATTCCAGAAATCGAGGCTTTCGTTGCGTCGGAAATACGATTACGCTTCGGCGAGGTGCAGGCTATGCCGCGCCGTCCCATCCGGACAAGATAATGACGTTGCATGGGGGAGAAAAAAAATGGAGAACGCCGTTGCGGGGAAGGGAAGCAAGAAAAGGAAGAAGAAGAAGATACACTCGATCCGATCCACTGCACGCATGAATCGTTTCGAAGATCGTATGCATAATTACCTCGTCCCCCTTCCCGAGAGCCCGTTTTCCTTTCAGCTCATGGGTGCCGTTTCGAAGACGCACGCCGCTGCCCTTCTTCGGTAGGATGGGTATAATTCGCGGCGGAGAAGAAAGTGGCTCCTTTGACGGGATCGAGGAAAGCGTAATTGATTTTTAACCATTTCTTTTTTACCCTTTCGGGTACATTAAGTTCGAGAAGGATCGCCTTTGTGGTCCGCGGCTGCACGAAAATTTCGGTCTCATGGAAATCACCGACGACGCGGGTCTCATACCGACACAGATTTCGTCGACAACAATTCACCGACGCCAGTCTTGATCGATAGCAAAATATTGATCGACGATGTCACTAATAATGAACAGGTTCTTTATACGATATAACAATAATACCTTGCTGTCACAGATCGATATTTAAATTACACATTTTTGAAATATATTAATTGAGAAATTAGCAAAATATTGATCGACGATGTCACTAATAATGAACAGGTTCTTTATATGAAATGACAATAACACCTTGCTGTCACGGATCGATATTTAAATTACACATTTTTGAAATATATTAATTGATTAAATTAGCAAAATATTGATCGACGATGTCACTAATAATGAACAGGTTCTTTATATGAAATGACAATAACACCTTGCTGTCACGGATCGATATTTAAATTACACATTTTTGAAATATATTAATTGAGAAATTAGCAAAATATTGATCGACGATGTCACTAATAATGAACAGGTTCTTTATACGAAACAACAATAACACCTTGCTATCATAAATCGATATTTAAATTACACATTTCTGCAATATACTAATTGAGAAATTAGCAAAATATTGATCGACGATGTCCCTAATAATGAACAGGTTCTTTATACGAAATAACAATAACACCTTGCTGTCACAGATCGATATTTAAATTACACATTTTTGAAATATATTAATTGAGAAATTAGCAAAATCTTGATCGACGATGTCACTAATAATGAACAAGTTCTTTATACGAAATGACAATAATACCTTGCTATCACAGGTCGATATTTAAATTACACATTTTTGCAATATATTAATTGAGAAATTAGCAAAACATTGATAGACAATGTCATTAATAATGAACAAGTTCTTTATATGAAACAACAATAACACCTTGCTGTCACAGATCGATATTTAAATTACACATTTTTCCAATATATTAATTGAGAAATTAGGAGAAAGTAACAACCTTTAATTTAGGAGTGCGACATGGCTATTTATTTACAACAATACAACACTATGAAGTTAGAAATATATGGTACCGTTTAAAAATCATCGACGACCTTCAAAAAACCTTGAAAATGATAACAATTAAAACATTATTTTATATCACCAAATTTGCCTCCTTTAACCCTTTGCACTCTGAATTGTATTCCAAGTTTGTTGCCAACTCCTTATTATTTTAAGTGTTTAAAAACTAATTATATTGTATTAAATGTAACTCTCAAACTTTGTTGTAATTTCTATTCGTGAAATTTATATTTGGTTTTAATTAAAAAATACAATAATTAATATAATAATTTGTTTCAAATTATTATAGAGGCCCGTGCTATGAAAACATTGCATTTTTTTTGTTTATGGAAAGCGCTGTCGGAACTTAACCCTTCCGTTTTTATTCAGAATATGTATCGCAGAATCATAAAAAGACGAGAATACATCATGTTACAACATCTCCAAAAATCCAAGTCATTTATACTGACCTGAACATTTCACTTTGAATCTTTGATTCACTCAATAAACTACCAACACTTTCTGTATATCTTTGTGATAACTTAAATATCGTATTATACGATTTGAATTTTTTTGGGAAGCTAGAGCAATTAGTTTGCCACAGGATGCGAAAACAAATTTTGTCAAAAATTGCAATTCACCGGAATTGTAGCAAAAATCCTAAAAGTTGCATTTTACAACTTTTTTATGTGGGCCAATATTGAACATTTTAAAAATGCCTTTTTAAGAGTATGCCAACACTTTCTTTACCCACTGTACTGCACAAAGAAATACAGAAAGTGTTGGTAGTTTATTGAGTGAATTAAAGTTCGTAAATGAAATGTTCAGGTCAGGACGAAGCATTAAAGACATCAGATTCGAGACTACATGTCTTAAATGTTTGTTTGCCGAAATATTCGTCGAACAGTTCGTCAAACCATTTAGGTCTGTACGAAGTCTTATGTTTCGCTATCATCGATTCCGGATGGTAACTCCGTGCGCATGGTAAGGGTCGATTCATACATCTCCGATATCGGAGTCCGACAAAATATTCTTAGCCAGGTTTAAATGAGACCGTCCACAACCGGAAAACTGAGTCTGATTTTCCTCCGATACTTTTCCTTCGAGTCGAACAGGCCATAACTAACGAATAAAAGGTTTCTATCCCTCCTCAGGTGAACTATCGGTAGCTCTCCTTTACAACATCATGATAATGAGAAACATTCTTACGCAAGTTGCCTCAAAAATCGGCCGGATATGCATGGATACCGAAAAACGCCGGCCGGATATGTATGAATCGACCCTAAGTGTGCGACACAACCCGAAACGGGGATGGCAGCAGCCGCGCAATATTTTTGGCACACACTCCGACACTTCGGCGTATCTACCGGGCATTATCCCTCCCGGAACATCTCCGAAACGCGACATTAAATTCCATCACGCGCGAAAGGCAACAAAAGGCGAAACTCGGTTCTTTCTTGCAAACGGCTACGGAATATTCATTCTGATTTCACGCGGACGGCCGGCTGGCCACTCACGGTTCTCGGAAGGAAAAAGGAAGCTGCACGCACGCACAAAGACAGAGAGTTAAAGGAGACGGTGGTAAAACGAGGAGATGCCGAGATAGGGAAGCGTAGGAGAAAGGGGAGAGAGACAAGGAAAAGGTGAATGTAAAGGAAGCAACACGGCACACGAAGCGGTGAAACGGTCGAAGGACAGGCGGGTGAGGGTTGAAACGGAAAAAAGAGAAAACGTATGCGCAACATCGAGACCCCCTGGATACGTGTTTGCTTAGCACTTTTGGCCCGAGAGGAAACAAGCGTAGGAAGGCAGACCGGCGCAAAGTTTACGGCCGCGGAATAAATTATCGTCGGTTTCGTGCGTTCCTTCGAAATTTACCATACAACATACTCGCGCCGCTGCGGATATAATGGTTATGCCGAGTGTAACGCATCGGGTAACAAAAGAAAGGGTGGATCTTAACCCACTTGCATCTAAAGAGTGCGTGTGCCTCGCGAGATGATTGGCACAGCTTCCAATCGTGAAATACTATACAGGGTGTTCAATTTTAGCCCTACGTGGAAGACTACAGTAGTCCATTTCAAAGAAATATAAATTTGCTCTCCACCACTGGTGGGATCCCATTTGGAACAAGTCGAGTGGTAAGTCCGTGTGTCGGTCAGATTCAAACTAATGCAGGGGCGGAAAGAAGGGGAGATTTTTTTTTTTATTAGAAAATCTCATATGAAATTTATTTCAACATAATTGTAATGCAATGCATAGAATACAGTATACATATATAGAAAACAATACATACAGCACCAAATAGAAAAACCACAAAACAGAACAGGACACAGAAAAAACATAAATAATATAACAAAGACACGAGAACGATAGTAACGGTATAAACAAACACTTATACTTTAAGTCCGCAGCTCTTAAAAGATGAATGTATACAGGGTGTCCCAAAACTACCCTAGGAGCCGAAAATGGGAGGTTCCTTGAGTGATTTGAAGCGACATTTTCCTTTACAAAAATGGTGTCCGTGGCTTCGTTTAGGAGTTATTAACAAAAAACACGGATCAATCAGAGCGTGGCTACAGCGGATTGATTCTGAGTCGACCAATGGCGACACCACGCCTCGCGGGACTTGTCGCAGAGTCGGACTCCGTTCGCTATAGCTGCGCTCTGATTGGTCCGTGTTTTTTGTTAATAACTCCTAAACAAAGCCGCGGACGCCATTTTTGCAAAGGAAACTGTCGCTTCATATGACCCAAGGAACCTCCCATTTTCGACTCCTAGGGTAGTTTTGGGACACACTGTATAACGACAGGCCTTGATACAATTAGGTTTAGCTATTAATATGGAGACATCCATTGGAAGCTGGAAGTTAATTAATCGGAGTTAATTAATTAATTTGAGCTTTTCCCCGTTATACAAGTTGCATTGCCACAAAACATGGTTTAGTGATTCGTCCTCCTCCATGCAACTACACTTAGGATCGTCAATAAAGCCAATGCGAGCCAGAGAAGAAGCAAGATGGTAGTGGTCAGATCTACACCTGTTGATAGTGACAATAAATGTTCGGGATAGGTTTAACTGTGAAAACCAAGGAAGTCGATTTTCACTAAAAAATTTCTGAAAATAGAATTTACCCTTGAAAAGACCATCGGCTTTTATAGAGGCTAGAGTATTGTCAAACATAATTTTACGAAAAGTCTCAAAGCTATCGGTGAAAGGAATGCAGGTAATACAAGGACTGCTAAAGGATGAAGACTCTTTAGCTAAGAGATCAGCTCTTTCGTTTCCAGAAATCACAAAATGAGATGGAATCCAATAGAACTGTATGGAATTGAACGCATTATTGCGAATGAATGTATTATATTTCTCTTTGATGCTGAAAATATAGGGATTAGTTTTGATATCCATTTTAGCTGAGCCGAGACTAGAAAGAACACTTAACGCATCAGTAAAAACAATGAAGCTATGATTCTTATTGGCCACAGCAAAATCCAGAGCATCATCAATGGCAACACATTCAGCGGTGAACACAGAAGTCTGTTTATTAAGACTTTTTTGTGAAATCCAGTCCAGAGACGGACAATAAGCAGCGGAACCAACAAAAATGCTCTCCCGACTCTTACTACCATCCGGAAAGATTGAGACAAGAAGGGGAGATTGGTAAATGGATTTGAAACCCTGAGGGGACCAAATATCATATACATACAAAGTAATGCAGGGGAAGCAAAAGATGGCAACTTTTATAATTTTTTAATGAAACTTTTACTCGTCTAGTTTTTTTAATTGAGATGACGCTGAACATCTAATTGCAATTATAATTACTCGTCTGATAAAAGTAAATTATACAGGGTGTCCCAAAATTCCTCCGACACCCGAAAATGGAAGGTTCTTTGTGTCATTTGAAGCGACATTTTCCTTTACAAAAATGGCATCCGCGACTTTGTTTAGGAGTTATTAACGAAAAACGCGGACCAATCAGAGCGCGATCTAGACTAGAGCTCGAACTTTTACCCGGGTATATGAGATACCCGGGTACCCGAGTACCCATGAGATACCCGGGTAGAGCAAAACTACCCGGGTATCTCATGAGATAGCCAAGTACCCGGGTATCTTATAAGACAGCCGTGTCCTCGGATACCCGAGTATCTCATGAGGTCTCATAACTGGTTACGAGAGCTATTATTACCTGTGCCACAGCGCCATATGCTTTACTTGATTATTAAATTAGTTTATATTTTACAAAAATGATATATACGACTAAGTATTTTCAAGAATTGTCTTTATTAATTTGGTTCATCCATTAATTTAATATGAATATTTTGCATGAAGATCCGCAGTCTATTCATGAGATACCCGGGTACTCGGGTAATTTTTGTTTACCCGAATACCCGGGTATCCGGGTAATGCTTTTTACCCGAGTACCCGGGTACCCGAGTAATTTTTGTTTACCCGGGTATCTCACGGGTAACCCGGGTACCCGGGTATCTCATAAGTCACAGCTCTAATCTAGACATGCGATGACACGTTCGGCTAATTGACAGTTGGCGCGTCGGGCTGACTGTGTTAACTCGCGTCTAGGTCGCGCTCTGATTGGTCCGTGTTTTTCGTTAATAACTCCTAAACAAAGCTGCGGACGCTATTTTTTTAAAGGAAAATGTCGCTTCAAATGACCCAAGGAACCTCCCATTTTCGGGTGTCGGAGGAATTTTAGGACACCCTGTATATAAATCTGAAATTAATGGTTTTCAGAGTATCATAATATGGTGTAATTAGTTTGGCCCACAATGTAAAAGTTCTCGTTTTAATACTCATTCTTATAAGACACTTTATAGAAACATTCACGCAATTTGTACAGAAGAAAAACATGGGGAACAATACAATGAACCAACTAGAAGCAACCAACAATAAGACAAGATATATATCCACCTACAGTTCTCCCAAGCGATCCATATTCTAGATACCCACACCGTCTCATGGAACACAGTATCTCGCTATCGCAGCTGACCAGCATCAATCGTGGCATTGCCGCATAAATAAATTTGTCGTGAATCGCGCTCCGTTGACGAATAGTCCGGCAACATGAAAGGGGATATAAATTACGGCCGATAGCGTAATAATAAATTACATTCAGTCGATAACAGCGTTCGCCATTAACACCAATGGTGTCACTGCATAGGAAAGGAGTGCGAGTAATATAAATTGGTACACGGACTCGTTTCACGCTAAACGGGCCTGTCAACTTTCCGGATCAACTTTTCCCCGATGACCATGCATGATTGATTCGCTCGATCTTTGGTTACACCGACCCGAGAACGATCGCGGAATACACACAACACAGGCTGCTAAGGCCAGAGATCCGAGAGGTACTCGAGCGGAAAATTTCCTAGTAGCGGATAGCAAAACCCGAGCCATTTATCTAATATCTCGTCACGCGTGTGTACATTCTTGTCCTGTACATTAATTAGCCTAATCGCGGCGGCGCAATCAGTATTCGGGGATTTGTGCGCGCCTAAACCGTACCCGCTGGCTCACAAAGCCCCGGGATAGACGCTAAATGGCGACATGCGGTAACTGTTACGCACCGTAGATGCGATCTACGCCTAACAAATCAAAAGTGAGACCGCTTTTAATGTCGCTTACCGAGACTCGCTTTTGTCAGATGATTGCCACAAGTTATGAGAGAGGCTGAGTTCATGGCTAAGGCTGTCCCTGGGAAATTCTTTGTAATTGTACGACATCTTTCGAATACCAGTTTGTTTCAGATGAATAAAGAACAGCAAAAAATGGGAATAAAAAAAAGCATGTGTAATATCATAGGGAGACTATACATGATTGGAAAATTTCGCGCCCGATTTGAAAATGAAACACAAACGATTACGTCTTTAAACAACAGTTCTATTGCTTAATTATACAGGGTGACCAATTTTAATCTTTATATGTTACTAGCAACCCCCGACACGCGTTGCTGTGGCACAGTATTTTTTAAAAGCATGTTTTTACTGTCTTTCTCTCCTCTATTTCTCTGTCTCTCTATCCCTCCCTCTCTCAAGTTGAATATATATAGGTTCTACCAGCCGAAAAAGTCGTATTTGGTCAGTTTGTGAAGTCATCAATTGTAAACAGAAGAATGTAGAATATTGCGGTATGAACCATTAGACGCGACATTTCTTGAGGAAGGATTCAGAGGAAACTGCATTCGAAAAAGTCCATTCGGTGAAAAGTTATAAGCAGAAACGTGTGGTAAAGAGAGCGAAAAAGTCATATTTGGTATGTTTGTGACGAAATAACTTGCGAACGGCAGTATGTAGAATGTTGCAGAATGAAACGTTAGACACGGAGTATCGTCGGGAAGATTTAGAGTAAACCGCATTCGAAAAAGTCGATCCGATCAAAAGTTATAAGCAGAAACGTGCCCAAAAGAGGACGAAAAAGTCGTAAATGGTCTGTTTGTGATGGAATCAATTGCGAACCGTAGAATGTAGAAAGCTCGACTTTGAACTGTTTGACGCGATGGTTCTTCGGGAAGGTTTTAGAGCAAACCGCATTCGAAAAAGTCGATCCGATGAAAAGTTATAAGCAGAAACGTGCAGAAAAGCGGGGTGAAAAAGTGTCACAAATCACAAATGACGTCACAACTTTTGAACCAATAGATTTTTTGAATGCGGTTTTTCCTAAACCTATTCCAAGAAACGCTGCGTGTAACGGTCCAAACCGCAGCTTTCTACGTTGAGCCGTTCTCAAGTGATGAGGTAACAAACATACAGACATACAGACAGACACGTTTTTATTATATAATATAGATATATAGATATATAGATATAGATATAGATATATGGATATATAGACTAGCAACCCCCGACACGGCTTCGCCCGTGCTAAATGTGAGAAGGATTTAGATTTTGATCGTAAGTATGTTAATATATATAGATGAAAACTCTGGGGAACATTATTAATTCATTAATAACAATTTATTGTTGAAATAATAGTTGAAATAATGAATATAGACTTGAAAGATGCAAAGCTCGTGCGTAGGCGTGGGGGAGGGGGGTTTTTCGCGGTATGTAATATGACACGTGCATGCTTTTCTCAGGAAGACTTGACCTTGAACGTGTCCGAACGTGTTCGAACGTGTTTTGCAGTATAACTCTTTAATTGATTTTATACATACATACACATGTATATTAGGGTGGACCTTAGCTATACCTGATGAAATTATTTTGCGAAATCTTTTTCACGACGTGGACGCCCCCCAATATTGTTCCATTTTATGAAAAAATTGTATACCCAAAGTTTTAGATCAATCGAACGTCGGGAAGGGGTGGCGCATTAGGGTGAACCTTAGGTATACCACGTGAAATATTTTTTGCGAGATTTTTTTACGACACCTCCTATAATTCCGCCATTGGGTAAGAAAATAATTTCAGCAGAAGATGAAGTTGATCGGGCAAGGGGAAGACGTGCCACAATGCCGTTGCAGTTGCGAAAAACAACAAATATTTCCCTGTCTTTCTCTTATCCGATCAACTCCATCTTCTGCAGGAATTATTTTCTTTCCCAATGGCAGAATTTTAGGGGTGTCGTAAAAAAAATTTCACGTGGTATATGTACCTAAGGCCCACCCCAATGCGCCACCCCTTCCCGACGTTCGATTGATCTAAAACGTTGGATATATCATTTTTTCATGAAATGGAACAATATTATGGTAGTCCAGTCGGCAGGTCGAAAAAAAGGCGTCTACCTGGAAAGTATTCCGAACTCAATGAAATTTTGACACGTCATTTAGGGGTACTCTGAGGTGTCGTATCTGAGTTTTCGACCTCGAGGACCCTGTACTAACTAATGATATATTAAACATGTTTAAACAATCACAACATATTACTATTACACATCGCTGGATTCGGGAAAGTCTAGAGAATCTTTTGCTGTAAAGAACAATACAATATCCTATATAATAACATTACAATATTTGTTCAAAGTCGAAAAACATGTTTTTTTTCAAACTCAAATTTTTCGAAAACTGTGCGTGTAGGAGAAAAATTATGGCCAGATTCGGAATCAGTGCTAAAAACTGTATAAGATACACCCAATAGTTACATGGAAACATTTTTGTTGTTGGACAGTATAATTTGCTCTGTCCTTCCCTATATTCGTCAGTTGCCACATAATTTCCTAATTTTGAACGCCTGCCTCTCGGTGCCTATTGGGTCGAAAAATACGTTTGAACAGTGAAATTTGAAGAAAATTTAATGCTCTTTCCAAAAATGAAAACAAAAAGTTCTTAGGGCCCATAGTTTTTGAGTAATAAGCGAAAAACCAGAACAAGGTAATAAAAATCGTGGTTTTTACCCCCTCCCCAAGTTAGCACAGGGTCCTCGAGGTCGAAAACTCAGATACGACACCCCAGAGTACCCCTAAATGACGTGTCAAAATTTCATTGAGTTCGGAATACTTTCCAGGTAAAAGTACCTGGCGACTATGGGGCGTCCTGCCCAAAATTTTATGGTCGGAAAATAAGGTCCACCCTAATGTATATTATTGTGTCAAACCATTCGATGTGTTCATTTCATTTAATTACCTCATAAGTTTATTGAAGTATAAGATTGATGGGAAATACGTTAGTTTTATGTTTCTTCTATTATTTTTGATAATTTGAATTTACCGCCTTATTTTGATATTGGCCAATAGATCGATACGCGATCAGCCATTAGTCTCCTAGCGTGGATGAAGGTAGATTGTTTGAAACAAATAAAATCGTTGCCTTGAAGATATCAAATTTTCGCGAGTCATTTGGTAATATTGATTTTTCGAGAATCATAAAACGATGCCATGGACGAGATACCTCTACAATACAATAATAAAGTCTGAAATTTTTATTGCATTAGGTTAACCTAATTGAAAAAAACAGTCGGGCCTCATACGCGTTCCACGCCCCATTAGGGCCTAATAGCCAAATTAGGCTAGCCTAATGCAATAAAAATTTCATGGCATCGTTTTATGATTCTCGAAAAATCAATATTACCATATGACTCGCGAAAATTTGATATCTTCAAGGCAACGATTTTATTTGTTTCAAACAATCTACCTTCATCCACAACATTGTACGCGAGGAGAGCACAGTTTCGCGCGGAATCTCGAAGAACACGGAACTCTTTCCGCGCCGCGTCGGAGTATGGAATTTCGTTTGTTATCGTTTAGAGTTCGAAAAGTGTGCTAAGTGTTGTGTGATAGTGTGGTGTTTCGTGTTTCACTGGTGTAACATGCAGATGGACTAACGACTGAATAGGTTAGTTTTTAATTTAATCAGTTTATGCTTTTTCTTTAGTTCGGGTAAAGTTGCTGATGATGTGGGTCCTCACCGATTTCGAATATTTCGTAAACTAAAGTCGGCAGACAAAATCTGTAGAGGGAAATTTTGTTCAGAATCGTGGTCTTGACAAGGTGTCCGAAGCTCATCGAAATCGGAGAGGATTTACATCATCGAGAAACTCTTGTTCGGTACGACACACAGTGGGGATTTTCGACGAAATCCGTGTCAAAATCAAAGAACTTCGGATAGAAATGAAATTTTCTTAAAATTAAAGCTGAAACTTTGCAGAATATGAAATAATTATAGCGGTTGTTGTGCGAAAGCTTATTAACCTTGAAATAATTTGTTAAAGTTGCACAATTTCAGGAAAATGGTGGTTTTGCTATATATCACTTCCAGTAGATTTTTTCACGCTGATTTCATATCTGGTCACAAAATTTGTCTACGACCTCAGGATTTTCCAAAATGTCGAATTGTTGTTAAACAGTTAAACTTTTATTTTTTCAAGGTTAGAAAACATTCGTACCATAATCTCCCTATTTTTCCCATATTCTACAATGTTTCAGCTTTAACTTAAAAAAAATTTTCATCGTTCTATCTCATTTCTATCGAAAGTTCTTCGATTTTGACACCGAGTGTTTTTCATTAATAACTCTTTAACGAAGCCTCGGATGACATTTTCGTAAAGGAAAATGGTGCTTGAAATGACCCAAGGAAATTTTGGGACACCCTGTATAATTGATCGAACCAACGCGCCGGCATTTAATTTTTGCTTAAAGCACATTACGATCGCTATACATTAGACTGTTACTAATACATTATGATTGTTTAAAATGTTTAAACATGTTTAACATATGTGTAACGTCATCTATTAGTGAAAACCGCAATTACTTTCTTGCCAACCCAATACAAATACAAAAATTTACAAAACTATTAATAGAATTATATGAATTGTCACCGGAACAGATGAACAGCAGGGTCTAGCGGACTAAGAATAGTGAATTGCCCCCCCCCTTGATTTTTATTGAAATTGTGTGGAAAACATTGGTTGTAGGTTGAAAGATAACCCTCAAAATAATAAGTCACTAACCCTTCATATAAGGATTATATCAGGGTAAATACCCTTTACTATATCATTTTTTTTTCTCGGTTGTTAATTAAGATATGCAGATAAAAAAAATACGAAAATACTCGTACTTACGTCCTTCATATCATATATTTTTTCCACAATTGTCATCATATTATTAAGGGTAGAAAAAAATTATTAAATTTTTTATGGGTGGAAATTGCAAACAACCCTTCGAGTGACCATTTCCAAAAAATTCAACAACAATGTTCTGTTATCTATCTAATATATACAAAAGTTTCAAGATGGTCGGAGGGGTGGAACATAGTTAAATATTGAAAAACAAATGAAATTACGCCATTATAATACTACAATATACATATAGTGTCGTGTTTCTTACGACACTATTTCGTAAGTCACATCAGGAGATTAAGTCCCTTCTTAATCAATTATTTCTTTTTAAACGCGAGAGACATTACGTAGGTGTAAATGAGAATTCTAGGAATCATAATATACATAATTTATTCAATCTTCGTCACTATTTTCCTCAATAACCGGTACTGTATGTGTTAGATCAAATATCTTCATTAATATCTCCAATGGTTTTACAATTTTGGCTTTAAATCGCCCGTGAGATAAATAATAAATAACCGAAGCGACATCATTTTACGCAAATTTTACACGTTTATTTTCACCATGAATATTGCTTTCTGAGGTATTTTTAACTTATTTAACTATTTACTTTTAACTTCTTGTTGCGTAATTACATATATTGAATATCACAAATTTATTATCTTGAAGTTCAAATCAGGGGGCACAATCATTCACAAAAGTCACTTACAATTTTTTATAATACGAAGACAATTTGATTAAAAAATAAATATAACGTGAAATTCACTAATTAAACGAAAGCTTTTTAAATTAATCTATTTTTTAATGCAAAATATACTCGTGAATGGCTTTTATTACCAATATATCGATGGATTTCGAATTTCTTGTACTTTTGTCTCCCATTGTACCTCCTGAACATCCTTAATTAACAACCGAGAAAAAAAAATGATATAGTTAAGGGTATTTACATTCATATAATTCTTATATGAAGGGTTAGCGACTTGAAATTTTGGGGGACTATCTTTCAACCTAAAACCAATGTTTTCCACACAATTTCAATCCAGGGGGGGCCGATTCACTATTCTTAGTCTGCTAGACCCTTTCGAACATGCCAATCCAGTTTTCCAATTGACCGCAATAAATAAGGTGTTTCACTAGAAGGGTTGTTTGCAATTTCCACCCCAAAAAAATTTAATAATTTTTTTCTACCCTTAACAATATGATCACAATTGTGAAAAAAATATATGATATGAAGGACGTAAGTGCGAGTATTTTCGTATTTTTTTTATCTGCATATCTTAATTAACAAACGAGAAAAAAATGATATAGTAAAGGGTATTTACCCTGATATAATCCTTATATGAAGGGTTAGCGACTTGAAATTTTGGGAGATTATCTTTCAACCTAAAACCAATGTTTTCCACACAATATCAATAAAAATCCAGGGGGGGAGCCGATTCACTATTCTTAGTCTGCTAGACCCTTTCGAACATGCCAATCCAGTTTTCCAATTGACCGCAATAAATAAGGTGTTTCGCTTTTAAGCGTAACATCTCGGTTGACTTTTAACAGACCGGTCTGCCCTTCAAGACCACGAGAAAACGAAGAAAAAAGGGATAGAAAACGGACGAGTGAAGAGAAAGAAAAGAAAAAGGAGAGTGTATAATCCCACCGCGTATTACAGATCGCGAGTACGCTCCGAACAGCAATACATAGCTGAACCTTAAATCCTCCTCGTGGTGTCGTATCTACGATGCACGGTGACATCGCACATTTCTTAGACGTGCTCAGTATCACCGACTTCTTAATCACGGTCGTGACAAATTACTTCACCGTGCCAAGAAACGCACATATTTCTTTCTCGCTTCGGAGCTCGCGCCGTTTTACATGCATCCCCTCGCCGATTCGCGCGAACACGACTTCGAAACGCGTTTCGAAGATCTGCGGAATCTCTCGGAACACGCTCGCTGCACGCTAAAAGCTCCGATCGTGATTTCACGTGCGAGAGAAATTCAATTCGCAAGATAAAACCCATTAAGGGCTGGCTACACATTAATGCGACGCTGCATTTCGAAATTTTCTTATTTCGCCTAAGGTTCTTGAACCCTGCTCGTTTCTAAGACTGCAGTCGTGCAAGAGGATTTCAACACAGATCTACAAAACGTATTTTTTAAATTTTCAATATAAGCCCACATAAAAAAGTTGTAAAATGCAACTTTTAGTATTTTTTCTACAACTCCGATCAATTGCAATTTTTGAAAAAATGTTTTTCCACATTCTGTAGCAAACTATTTGCTCTAGCTTCCCCAAAAAATTTAAGTCGTGTAGTTCAATGTTAAACCAGTTATCGGTTTTTTAGAGCGTCCGAATATTATTGGGAGTCACTGTATGTTAATAATTAATAAATCGTATTAATCCTTCATTGAGTGCTTAAACTAGTCCCTGTTTCTTATAAATTAATTTAGTTATTTGTAGCGACTAGAATTTGTTGACTTAACAAACATATCTGCATTTTCACCACAGTTCCTTGTATTGTTGTTGTTATTTTTTCACAGAAAAATACTACATTTCTATTCACTTGCGACGTTGAGAAGTTGCCATTTTTCCTACCCGTTCTGCAATTACTAATATGTAGGTTGGCATCTAAAGTACGGGATCTCCACATTTTCTCAAACTAAATCATTTATATACATATATTTCTTAAGCACGAGTATTCTATATCAAATTAATCGCAAAATTCAAAAGAAATGTTCACTAAATGAATTTTTTTAAATTTATTTTACGTTGCTCTCAACTCTTTGGTAATGTTATTTCGCGACGGGAGCTACAGTTTGTTAAGGTGGATACCGAACCACCTATTTTGCCAACGACGCACAGAATTTTTTATTGCTTAAAACTGATATAATTTTATTATGTTCTATTAAATTATGCTTACATTAATTAAAAAGAATCATTGTTCAATGTTTAACCAGTTATCGTTTTTTTTAAAGCGTCCGAATATTAATGGGAGTCACTGTATGTTCCCGGCACACGGTTTCGATCAATAATATAAGCAAAAACAAAGCAAATTAGCATTAATTAAATTTAACTCAACGTTTCGATCCAGGTGTGGATCATTTTCAAGAGCAATTGCGTCTGAAAATATATATAAACAAAATGTACTGGGTATTTCACAAAATTAATATAACTGTAAATAATATTTTAAAGAACATACTTGCTAAGTGTAAAGAAAAGATTCAAAAATATAAATAATGACCGAATTCCGTGCTGGTCTACATTGAACTGAAGCAACCAACCAATCAGATTCTGTAATCGACAAGTATTTCAATCGATGTTAGGCGGTAAATTCAAATTAAACAATTGCCCAGCTGAATAGAACATATCGGTATAACTAGCATTTTTTGTTATGGTAAACAAATGTAAATTTTTGTTATGGTAAATAAATGTTATGCTAATTTGCTTTGTTTGTTTTTGCTTTTATTATTGATCGAAACCGTGCGCCGAGAACATATATTTGATTTATATCAATATTTAAGCATTAAAATAAATGTAACCGTAGGAAAAATGTAAATTTTCTTTTCTCTTGTATGTACGATATTTTTGGGGATAAAGACGTTTTAATAGCTGCGACTGTAAAGGAAATGATACGACAAGGGGTTAAAAATCCGCGGTCCACTTATGAATTAGTATTGCAATTTCGAGTCGTTTGAAAATAATAATAATAATAATAGCGACACGAGAGCCACTCAGTGGCAATAAAACATTACTATATTCGAAAAGTACCCGAGAAAGCACTGGGAACATGCGATTCGCGTACGTATAGTTAGACGCCGCGTCGCAAAGAATTAATTATAGTACAGGGTCGTCGAATACGTGTGTAGAGAGTTCCACATTCGTGTACCATCAGGACATTGGAACGATGCTGGAAGTACCAGAGGATAGGGACCGCAGACCGTCAATAGCATTAAATACACATCCCTTGATATGAAATACGACACAGCAGGCCCGTATGAACCTGCTTATCAATCTGCACGCATGGACCACGTGTGTCTTTCTTGTTGTCTCGGAATACTAAATTATGGTTATGACAGCAATAATTCAAAGTACTATAGACTTTCATCGTGTCTGTGTTCATCCCCGCAGCAAGCATATAATAAAACAGCCGAATCTAATTACTGGCTGTCCCTGCGAGAAAGGGTAGTAATAACCTCTACTCGCTGTCGCAAGTGTGTACACTCGTGGAAGGATCTATGTGGAAAGAACGTGAGCATCAAGGATTAACTATCGAACGACCTTCGAGAGAACAAGCACGACATAATGGAGGAAATTGAACACAGAAGATGATTATCCATTCTAAAAGTATCGAATTAAAATAATTTAGGGTTATACAAATAATAAAACAATACGAATGTAGCTCTTGAGGTGATGATGAACATTCATATGAGCTTCCAAACATGTTCATTGTGGCCTAATAGAAGTTAGCCCCCCACTTGTTGAATTAAACAATTTCAACAATTGTGCTGAATTGTGCTATGTTTGTGCTATATTGTGCTCGAATATTATAATTATAATACGAAAAATAAGATGAAAATTTGAGAAAAACGATTTTTTGACTAGCCCCCCACTTTGCACTTTTTTCAATTTTCTCAATTTTCTCAATTGTGCTAAGTTGTGCTAAGATTGTGCTAAAGTATTACTTTTAAAAAGTTATAAATAAAGAAGTTACAGCCAAGAAACGTTTTAGACAACTAATTAACATTTAAGTAAGAAACAGTTATCCAAACAGCATATAATCATATATCTGAGTTGTGCTAGCCTAGCACAACTCAGCACAACTTTCGATTTCACCAGCACAACGATATAAAGGGCAACTTACTCTTGCGCGCGGCCCTTCGCGCTAAGATACTATACGAATTTTCGACTTTCTACTCATCCGGCAACGATAAAATTGCATATCTGAGTTGTGCTAGCCTAGCACAACTCAGCACAACTTTCGATTTCACCAGCACAACGATATAAAGGGCACTTTACTCTTGCGCGGGCCCTTCGCGTTATGATATTATACATAGTTGTGCTAGGCTAGCACAACTCAGATATGCAATTTTATCGTTGGCGGATGACTAGAAAGTCGAAAAATGGAATAGTAATAATCATCAAGATTCATCAATGGAGTCCCGAGATATTCAAGTTTATGTGAACTAAAAAAATTATGGTTTTTTGCAATTTTCTAGAAATCAAGGCCGAAACAAAAAAAGTGGCAGGGGTAAAACTTGTTCCATTTGGGGTTCTTTATAGCTGGTTCACGTTTGTCCGTTTAAAAACGGATGACCCTGTATTTTCAGACGCAATTGCTCGTGAAAATAATCCACACCTGGATCGAAACGTTGAGTTATATTTAAATATTGCTAATTTGCTTTGTTTTTGCTTTATTTTTGATCGAAACCATGCGCCGAGGACATATATTCGATTTATATTAAAATTTACGTAGTAGAGAAATTAACGAAGAAGAGAAAATAGAGGTATTTTAAATACTTAGTTTAATTTAAATTTAAATATTTATATATTTTAAATATTAATATTTTTTAATATTTTAATTTAAATATTTAGTTTAAATACTTTTTCATATATACAAGGCAACAATTATAAAGACATATTACAAATTTTGTATTAATGTAGTTTTGTTTGCGTCTGGTTGAGCTGACTTTCTGTAGTCTGACACATTTACATTATTAATTGTTTTTTTTCTTGATTACGTGATAGTATATCATTAAATTTTTGTGTAAGTTTGATTCCTCGTTCTGCCGAATCATTAACTACAACTAAATTATGTGCTATATTTCAGCAAAATGGAATCACTTTGCCATTCTAGGTAAATTGGAAAATTTTTTAAAAATTTAATGTTTTTTTACACATAAAGGCTGCAATGTTGCTACTAATGTCACTCATTTACATTAGTTTTTATTGTGTGATGCGTATACAATGCAAGTGCATAAAATGTGCTTAAAGCATAACAGTTTATTAATTAACACATTTTATTGAAGAATAAATGAAATTGAAACGTACAATTGTAATGACAAGGTTACCATTTCGGAGGAGTATGGCATATTCGGCAAGGAACTCTTTCGGCATCGATAACCCCGGGGTCGAAGCATGTAAGATGATGCAGAACACGTAATACCCGATAAAAATGATGGTGGATTCACGAGACTCGATGCGAGCAGACGAATACTAACTTCGGAAACCACTGTTCATTAATGGAACCCAATAGAGATAACGTCACACACTCGGGAAGTAATTCTGATAATCCTGAATTCGTGAAATACGGTACATCAACATTTTTTTACATGACTCCACCGTAGTATTCAGATACGTATGATATTTCATTAACAAAGTAACCGACGAATGTCTAAAAGATCTAAGAACATTACAGATACTAACCACTTTAGTTGAAAAATTCGAAAACGTATCTGAGCCGTCACATTTTTTCTAAGATAGGAATAGTTTTGATAATACAGGAGGACGTCCATTAGCCTAACTCGTAAGAAGACAAATTCATTCCAGTAATTAATTTTTCGGATAATTAGTCTAAAGTTTAGATAGACTCGAAAGGAACCACAATTATACGTTATAGACCGAATTGGGCAAAAATTTTATTCAAATACAAATTTTTGTCCTACTTTGGTTATGGACCAATCAAAATAAACAAATTTTCATGCATGAAAACTTCGAAAGATGATTATAATTATTTTATATGAAATTTTATTTAATTAAAATTTTACAACTGAAATACTATTAACAAAATTATTTATGTTTGACGAGATAGTAGAATGAATGTGATCACGTTAAAGAACAACAATTTTTATCACTTACACCTATTTCATGTGATATGCAAATGTATTTAAAATACTTATGGAAATATAAGTTCATATATTAAAACCAATAGAATGTGTAAGTAGTACACGAGGAGAGACGTCATAAAATCTAAAAATTAATTTAATCATTTTTAGACATTGTAAAATATTACATATCCTTCTACAGGGAATATTCAAACTACATCTACGCCCTTCTATATGTTTCCTGTCTTAATTCAATACCTGATCACGGAGGATAGTATATTCCCACCATGTCATCATAATTTTATTCTACCATTCTTGAATATCAAGTGACTGCGGATTTTATGCATCTTTACTGACAGATTGATTTCTATATCTAATTAAACTCACAGCAAGTGCGTATTTAATTTTTTCTTTTCTTATTTTACCAATTTTTGGTAATTTACGTGGCTGTGTTACATTTAAAACAGTATATTTAATTTCAAAATCTTTAATATTAATTTCTTTTTCAAACGCAAAAATGTTGGTCCCTTGATAATGATCCGCATTGGGATCGAAACGTTGAGAAATTTAAATATTTAACTTGCACATTTGTTGTATCTAAAAAGGATCGAACCTGGCGCCGATATCATAATTATAATTTATATCTAATTAAACTGTACGAAATTTAATTCTTCCTTTTAATGCGATAAAAAATTAATCGTAACCTGAAGCAAAAATTGATCAACTTGAGAAAAGCATTGTTTTGCACGCGATACCAATAAAAATTGTCGTGGAGGCCACTGGACCATGCTTATCCTGCTAGACCCGTTCATAAATATTGTCCAAAATAGAATTATCTAAGTTTTTTTTTTTATTTATTAAGCATTGAAACCCTTCTGGGTTTATTATACTTTACATGAATAGTATTAGTAAATACAGTAGTATCGAATACAGGAGTAATACAATAGGAATTCTATAATAATTAAATGAATATAACAGCAATGTCTATTAATGCTAAATGCGTAGGTTACAGTTTAGGAAATTATCTAAGTTACTAGCAATAAGTATTCTACTTTCATTGCCCACCAAAAATTCTGAAGGACAGACACAGCACTCGCATGCTAGGATAAAATACTTCCTCAATACGAACGTTAATAGGAACTACATATCAAGAAATCCGATCTTAATAAGAGTGATATGGAACGCTACAATCCAAACGCTTTAGACCCGATTCGAACACCTTGCTCTTACTACACCTGGTAAAGTCCCCAGGTACAAGGAACTATTTTTAAACTACCTTTAAGAAACCATTATGCTAAGTTTATCGAGCACAAAGCTCTCTATGTTAGCTTTTATTGAGTACGCGATGTTCAGCGCTGAGTTTATTGAGCTAAGAGCAACTTGTATAAGGTCTAGTGAGTGCAGATTGGACTGTATGGCGCCTCTGAATGTCGGCCGACCTGTACCGGTTTTCCAAAGTATCAGTTCTAGTAACTCTGGTTCGTTCGGAATCCTGATACCTGGAATTCTCGATTATCTTTACAGCTCCGGATATTTCAAATTTTTTGAATTTTCTATCTTACCATAAGAGTCCCTTGTCAGTCTTATATTTTCTACCTTATAGCATTCAAATGCGTATCTAATTAAACATATCTTGTCACAGTGGCGCTCCCAGGATTTAATCTTAGAGGGGACGAGTTGAACAAAATGACCTTCGTTTTCTTTTTAGCAAAAATATCTGCCAACGGTAGCCACGCTGCACACATATTTGACAGTGAATCCTTGATCCTAACATTGAAGCATTTTGTACCGGGCCACAGAATAATTTTTAATGCGCATTAAATAAAAGCCATTTAGATGATTATACAGGGTGTTCGACTACAGGTGGGAGAAAATTTAAGGGGTGGTTCTTAACGATGATGTAAGACGAAAATGAAGAATAAAAAATTGCGATTTCGGCTTCGCTACTTAACTATTAACAATTATAAATCAACAACGCGTCTAACAAAAGTGTACGTTGTTTACATCAAAGAGTTCAGTGTTGTCCAACGATTTGTTAAACATTGTCACTTCGCTGGGGCCCCAAATGAAAACCAAGTTATGCATGCATCTGTCACTTGATACGTGACTGTCGCGTTGTTAATAGCTAAATAACAAAGCCGAAATCGCAATATTTTTTATTCTTCATATTCGTCTTATATCATCGTTAAGAACCAACCCTTAAATTTTCTCCCACCTGTAGTCGAACACCCTGTATAAATTTATTTACAGAATAAAATCTAGCTTTCTTTTCTTTTTACACAGCTCTTCAATTACTTCGGTTATAGTTACATTAATGTTTCTGCGTATGCATAACAAAGCCAACTCATTCAGTCGTGGTTGTGTCATTGTGGATCTTAAATTGCTTTTAAAATTCTTAATGTAGAAAATGATCGTTCACTGACGCACGTTGTCACCGGAAGCGTTGCTAATATTTTCAATAAATTCAATTCACTGTCTAGTATCGGCAGTTTTTGCAAATACAGTGGGTAAAAAAGTATTGACACACTCTTGAAAAGGCGATAACTTTTTAAATATCGTATTACACGATTTGAATTTTTTTTTGGGAAGCTAGAGCAATTAATTTGCCACAGGATGCGCAAAAAAAATTTGGTCAAAAATTACAATTCATTGGAATTGTAGCAAAAATACTGAAAGTTGCATTTTACAACTTTTTTATGTGGGCCAATATTGACAATTTTAAAAATGCGTTTTGTAGATCTGTGTCAGTTATATGCACTGGTAAAGTTGATAATAGATAGATGGTTTCGACGCACAGGTTCGATCAAAAATTGGAAAATAAAAAGTTTGCTAAAATATTTCAACATACAAAAAACTTAACATTTTAAATTTTAAAATATTTTTGATCGAACCTGTGCACCGAAACCATCTATCTATTATTAATTTTTTTTTATCGAAAAACTATCTCAATATACTGATAAAGTTTCATCGAAATCGGTTGATGCGAAAAAAACGACAGGCATTGAAAGATGTAAGAATCTGCAGTTATATGTAGATCGAAAATCGTGAAAATCTGCAATTTTTAACATATTTAAACGTTTATAGCTCAAAATGCATTTTTAAAATTTTCAATATTGGCCCACATAAAAAAGTTGTAAAATGCAACTTTTAGTATTTTTGCTACAATTCCGATGAATTGCAATTTTTGACAAAATTTTTTTTCGCATCCTGTAGCAAATTAATTGCTCTAGCTTCCAAAAAAATTTAAACCGTATAATATGATATTTAAAAAATTATCGTTTTTTTAAGAGTGTACCAGTACTTTTGTTACCCACTGTATGTCGGAACCTAATTGAGTGTATGCCTTATATGTATAGGAAAAAGTTGTTTAAAATGTTTAGTTTTAAATATAACGTATCCAAAAATCATCGAAATCGGAGAGGAAGCAGCTATTGTACACTTTAGCTAATTTTCCAAGGTTTTGTTTCCTTTTTCTTGGATGCGCCACTGTCTTGTCATATCAATATATTAATGTTATCGGTGCCCTGGTTCGATCAATTGGAACAATAAGCAAGTTTGCAAAATTGAATGAAATTTAATTCAACGTTTCGGTCTACAGTTTAGACCATCTTCAAGAATAATATATCTCATTATTGCGTCTGTAAGGATTATCAAAAATAATTTTTAAAACTTGATTTATATTGACAGAACTAAAGTTTAACCTACAAAAATACAAAAGAAAAAGTTAGCAGAAGCTAAATGTGAATTTATATTCGTCGTTAATAATTTTAATGTAATGAAAATAGTATATTAATACCTTATAGTTCTTTAATCTTCTCGCAGTTTTAAATTGCATCTACTTATTATCATCAAAAATGCATAAAAATCCACAGTCGAATAATTACAGTAATGCCTCGATGTATTTCACAGATATGAGCACGGTATTTGCTCGATTGAACTTCAATCATCAATAACAATTACACGGGATTTACTACATCGGCGAGACAGTACTAACAGAATGACAGAATTGTCTTGTTTTTGATTATTTTTTTACGAAACTATTCCCAACATGTTTGTGACATTTTTCTGATTAGAATATTATTTATATATTCTAATATATAAATAAATAAATAATATCTAATATATAATATTAGAAGTATTGTGAATTAAACAAGTAAGTACGACCCAAATTGTGTCATGTTTGATTTCATTCAAATAAGAAAATGCCAGAAATATGCTCATAAAGTTTTCGTTAAGTCATTAAAATAAACAAAGTTTTGTAATAATAAATTCACTGGATTGTTCCCAGAGATACGTTTATCAAAAGTGACAATTTAGTCCCGAAATTTTCTCACATATCGATACATTACTAGGAAAATGGATGTGAACAAAACGACTTCAAGGACTCTCGAATATAATTTTATCTAAATTCACCGAAACATTAACATTACATAAAATAGAAGATACCATTGGATCGCGACGTTCGTTAATATTTTATTCGTAATACAGACAACGCGACTACTCTTCGTTTACTTTTTTTCAATTAAGTGATTCACTGATCAAAACATGGGCATGCATTTTAACTGCGCATTTTAAACTGCTGTGCGATTTTAAAGGCTCCTGTTTCGCTTGCTTGTAGAAAAAAGCTGTCATTAATGCCCGGCTTTCGTCCATCGAATCGCATTTCACTGAATTCTTTTACGGTTAGTCACACAGCCCGTTGGGATCGAAGGGACCAATCAATCTGGAAATTGAGTCATCAGCAACGCTTAATTGATCCCGCTCCACCCGTTGCATCAGGGACCCGACTACTTTGATCATGCGAGTCAGACTAACGTACCGTGTCTTGCGTGTTAACGGCAATGGTAATTTCAAAAGGAAAACAGCCAACCTACAAAAACGCTAATTCCGAACAGTTAATGCAACTAAGAATGCTCACTCTGGTACGTAGAAAATAGAAACTGCTAAACATTAAAATTCACTACCAGACTATCTTGTATTCACTTACTGCCATAAAATGGTAGATTTAGGCCATAAGTAACGTTAATTGCTTCGTGTTTACAAATATATTTTAGAAAGTAGATTTCGAGGATATTCTTATGTCTAGACTTCGTTGGAAACAATTTAGTATCATTTATAAAATTAAGTAAGGTTAATTGCTTCGTGTTTACAAATATATTTTAGAAAGTAGATCTGGAGGATATTCTTATGTCTAGACTTTGGAAACAATTTAGTATCATTTATAAAATTAACATTATAAATTAAACTCGATTGCACTTTCCTTGACACACTACTTGTTTCTTATTGGCAAATAATTATATTACAATTTTTAGATCGATGTAAGAACAAAAATGAGTCGTTGCAATTTGAAACAGGACATTGCAAGATTTTAGAAGCCTCGATGGCCTCGATGCATTATTTTCAATCTTTTAAACTCGTTAGAACAAGAAAGATCTTATTTCAGTAATTCTTAATTTCAGTAATTGATGCGAAATAAAAATGTTCTGCATTGATTGTGGGAAACAAGAGTAAAATAAAAATTTATTTCATCCCTTAATGACGTTTTGTTACATTGTAAACAACTTTACAATATTCTTAAATTGTTCGAATTTTTTACTGTTTTGTGCTACTTTATCCAATGAATTTCTTAATAAATGTATAGAGATCCGCAGGCTGCTAATTACGAATGAGTGATATTAATCCTTATCGAGTTTTTCTCGTGTGTGGTTGGCATTGTTATGTCGTCGATTGTTATATTTATTATTAAATTCAGTTATAGTCGATGACCGTTTTGTTGCAATTTAACTATTAGACGCAACTACTAAATTAAGTATTATTTCGATCTGAAATAATTCACCAAAATAGTTTGCCAACTAACAATGATTCATCCTTTAGGTCACTTTTGATATACATTACCTTTTTACTCAAATGTAAAATAAAATAATGTAAAATGTAAAATAAAAGTAAAAGTTATTTGCATGATTAAATATGTTGATATCTAATCAATTACTAAACATTTAATTATATCAATTATCCATAAAATGAAAATGAATTTTAATTTCAATCTTAGGTACGAAAAATCTGAGATTAATGAAATTTACACTACATTACTGAATCAGTAATTAATTTATGATGATATTCCTATAATAATCTAAATTATTGACTTCCAGTTTTATAAATATGTTAAGCACATTAACATCGTTATGTGAAATTTCACCCAGAAAATGATTGCTAATTTTTCTACCAAAAAAAAAAGTAGTCTAGTACAGTTTAAACCTTCTTACTGACAAGTACCATTTCGTTTACACTCTTCATTCTGTGTTTTTTCATAATTAGCAAGTATGTATATTACCTCTTATCTAAACTATAAAATTTCCCGCGTTATTTAATAACAGTGTCTATTAATATTTCACAGACGCGGACTTTTCTTGATGATGGTTCAAAGCCGAACCAAAACGTTGAAGTTATAATTCTGCAGAATTGCTAATTTTTTGTATCTTTGATCGAACCTGTAGCGCCGATATCATTTGTGCATAAATGAATTTTAAGTTTAGAATAGGAAGGAAGAAATGTTTTCGAGTTAAAATAGCTCCGAGTACAAAGGGTTAAATCTGAACATTCAGCACACCTTTCAAGTAATTTTTTGACGTAAAACAGTTCTACATAGTTTAACCCTTAGCACTCTAATGGTGACTCTGAGGCACCATTAAAAAAAATTTTTTTTTATTTATTAAGCATTGAAACCCTTCTGGGTTTATTATGCTTTACATGAATAGTATTAGTAAATACAGTAGTATCGAATACAGGAATAATACAATAGGAATTCTATAACAATTAAATGAATATAACAGCAATGTCTGTTACCGCTAAATGTGTAGGTTACAGTTTAGGAAAAAGGAGTGGATGAGGATACTCACAAGCTTTGATATTTGGCTTTGCTATAATTGTGTCTATATTGAGGGGCAGCTGAAGGCCCATACTGAGCAAAGAAGTTATTAAGTTTCGTCTTTGTGCATTGTACAGGGTGTCTAAAAATTATATGTCACGGCCACCATAGCGTGATTCTACACCTACGATTTAGTGGAAATTGACATAAAAAACTCCTCGCAAAATTGACCTTGACCTTGAAAATCAAGGTAAAAAAATTTTTTGTTTAATCGTGTTCTACTGGTCATAAAGACCAACTTTGTGAAAGAGACCATGGGTCGTGTCTCAACCGTTCTCTTAAAAAATGATGTTGCATTTCTTATCATTTTTGTAACTTCTTTGTTCATAATGTTCGTTCTTTCATTTTATAATTAGTGAAATAACATGATTCTGATAATTTCATGCCCAACGAGATGACACTCACAGAATGTTGTCATGTGAAATATTTTGATTGAGACGACTACGACATATTGATGATTTAGTGAATCGTAGAAGAAACATAAACCGATAAAGTAAGTGTCTCAGACCTTATGTTTATGTAATGCGAAAACTTTAATTATCGCACTTTCACAGAATTCCTTAAGAAAATGGACCATTTTAGTCGCCAGCAATTGTTTACCCGATCTGAGATGTTGGCCTGCAGCCTGCAATTCACTGAAGGAGCGAGATTAGTACGCTATTTATTTATATATCGTTGCTGAATGTAAAAATTTTCCAAATGAAGTTGAAAAAATGATAAGAAATGCAACATCATTTTTTAAGAGAACGGTTGAGATACGATCCATGGTTTCTTCCACAAAGTTGGTCCTTATGACCAGTAGAACACGATTACACAAAAAATTTGTTGACCTTGAATTTCAAGGTCAAGGTCAATTTTGCGGGCAGTTTTTTATGTCAATTTCCACTAAATCGTAGGTGTAGAATCACGCTATGGTGGCCGTGACATATAATTTTTAGACACCCTGTACAATTCGTATTGCCATATTTTACAAGTTCCAAGGTTTCCCGACCCTTATTGCATTTATACTGGTTGTCATTGATAATACCTACCCGCTCTAGTGAAACAGCTAGATTATAATGATCAGAACGCATTCTGTTAACCGTGACAACTAGACTTCTCTTGAGTTTCAAGTGAGCGTACCAGGGTACTGAGCTTTCTTTAAAGAAGTGTTGAAAGTATTTTTTCCCCTTGAAAAGACCTTGATTTTTTATGATTTTAAGTGTACGATCTTTAGTTGAAATAGTTTTGCGATCGAAAAAAATTGATAATAGATAGATGGTTTCGGCGCACAGGTTCGATCAATTATAAACTAAACTTCCATGTTTTATAACTTTGCAAGTTGAAATCTCGACGTTTCGATCCTGATGAGGATCATTTTCAAGAGATTTTTGCGTCTGAAACAAAGTGTAACATTGCAAAAATAACTGTATTTTAAAAGAAAAGGAAAAAACAAAGTTTTGAACTCGAAAAATGAACTTATTTTTCTTACATGTTATATAGGAAGGAAATTTATCCTTTATGAGTAATGTGTTACTTCCATGCTGGTAGATAATGTACTAAATCCTTGTTAAAGGTTACATTTTTCGAGTTCAAAACTTTGTTTTTTCCTTTTCTTTTAAAATACAGTTATTTTTGCAATGTTACACTTTGTTTCAGACGCAAAAATCTCTTGAAAATGATCCTCATCAGGATCGAAACGTCGAAATTTCAACTTGCAAATTTGTTATAAAACATGGAAGTTTAGTTTATAATTGATCGAACCTGTGCGCCGAAACCATCTATCTAGTACGATCTTTAGCTTGCTTTTTAAAACTCTAAAACAAATCAGTGTAGGGGATCGCAGAAATATTAACAGTATTCATTGACGTCGCCGATTTGGCTACCCTGTCTGCATTTTCGTTGCCTTGGATTCCAAGATGTGATGGAATCCAAAACAGTTTAATGAATATTATTAAATACATTGTTATTAAAGTTTTCTTTACATCAACATCTTCCACTCAGCCAGAAGTGAAAAAGTTCGGAAGAAGCCATAATCGCTACTTTGGAAGAAAACCGGCACAACTTGAAAACAACTAGTTTGGAGGAAATCTCATTTAACCCTTAGCACTCTAATGATGACTCTGAGGCACCATTAAAAATTGTTGTACCATTATTCAAAATATTGTATACATTATTAAATACATGGGTATCTAATCAATTGCTAAACAGTTAGGTATTGTACGAGGTATTATATCAATATCATATCCATACAATTTTTAAAATCATAGGGAATGGAAATATTCCAGGTAGGAAAAAATGTTTAATTTTTTAGTTAAAGTAGCTCAGAGTGCTAAGGCTTAAGATATCTAGTAATAAAATGATAACTGGGCGCGGAGAAATGCATGCTACAGAAGTATGCGGTTTCTAATATCGTTCAGTAATTAGAACGATTTTAATGGGGAATCTTGTATTTAATCGGAGCATAATCATCGAACAGAACCAATATCGAGTTGTTCATTTTGCCGACGCCATAACGGAAACCGTACGTTATCACAAACGGCCGCTAATAAACGTAACAAATTCACCCAGCACGAGCCACACGGCTCGCAGAGAGTCGCGAGAAAAATCGAGAACTCGTTACTTCTGGATTGCCTGTTGATCTATCGCGGCGAAATTCGCGAGCCTCTCTGTGTTACATTCACTGATACAATCGCGATAATATATCTGTACGCTGCGAACGCGAATGTTACGCTCTGTTGCGGCCTACGATATTCCACACGGAATTCCCTAGAAATTTATTCCCCCTCCAAGGCCGTCCTTTTAGTGCGCCGAACATAAATTCAGCCCCGATACGCTGATTTACCGTACCGTTACTTTCTCAGACTCCTCCCGCACTCACTTCGTACCCGCTAATTGCAACACGCGAAAAATCGAGCGAACGAAATTTTATACGATCGCGCGGTATATCGTGTTTCGCGGCCGTATCTCACGTGAAAATATCACCGCAGCTTCAGAACCGAACTGCTCGAACTACTATCCGGACCTGGATAAAAGTATTTGAAAAAGTTTTGCAAATAATTGATGAAATAATATTTCAAGATTTATTTCACGTCATAGAGATAAGTACAGGTATTGAAAATATTATAGTTATTTATGCCGTGGTAAAGAAAATTGTTAGTTGAACTAGCATTGTATTTTCTTGTACTGGAAACAATTATTTGAAATAGTATTAATATTATTAATAATAGTATAATAGTATACAATAATAGTATAAATAGTATAAATATAATAGTATAATAATAGTATAAATATTAATAGGTATTGTTTAGGTATTTTTGTAATATTACTAAATAAATATTAGGTTGTCTTAAAAGTTGGTTTAAGATTCACGCACATGATGAAAGTTCATGTTAGAAACTATTAAAACATTCATACAATAATTATTGCACTTTTTGTATTTACTGTGTAACATTGAAGGAACACATTAATTATTTGAAATTCTTATTTCTCAGGATTAACATTTATTATTTTTACATTATTATCAAAATAACAAGTTTTAGAATGTACTGCACATATGTAAGTCTCTCACTTATGATATGGAAACACGAATGTCATGGTCGAAGACATACGAGAAATAAATTACTATTTCATATGTAACACATTTGAGAGAAATAGTATTTTCAAGTATTTGTGTTTCTTAGTTGAAATATATTTATCCAGGTCTAATTGGATCATTCGAACTGAAATTTTCCACACATACAGTTTAATATATTATCTAGTCGATGGACCAACAAAATAACTACATTAATTAACAAATAAACTCCTTTTATATAAATAAGGTCTATCTTTTTTTATTGAAATCGCGTTCTTAAGTGCCGCCATTTCGTTCATTTATAACTTCTTTCTATTTTTCAGAATTATCAAAAAAACCGAGTACACAAACAATAAAAATGTTTTTCAGTTTTTCGTTTTAGACCAATACAAGGTTACTTGTACTATTTTCGTCTACAAAAAAAATGTTTCATACTTTTTAAAGAACCAACAAAATACCCCTGAAATTTTTCGGTAACAAAAAATTCCTAAAATTCGCTTTAATTTTAATAGTTTACACTAGGTTTCCCTCTTAAAAGCATCTCCTCCTTGATGTTACTAATAAAATCATCGATATTAAATTTCTGCATCGCTTGCTTAATATCAATAATCTAACTGTTATGAATAGTTAGACTTCGGATTTTTATGTAAAATAAAAAATAGTCTACATCAATTGCAATAAGCGGGAACGTAATACAAATTCTTCAGTTCTTTCAATGTTTCTATTATTTTAACCCTTTGCAGTCGGAGCTATTTTAACTCGAAAATTAAACGTTCCTTCGATCTAGAATATTTCTATTCTACATGATTTTTTAAATTTCATGGGTATGAAATTGATGTAATAACTCATACAGTAGTTAAATATTTAGTAATTGATTAGATACCCATGTATTTAATAATGTAAACAATATTTTGATAATGGTACAGCAATTTTTAGTGGTGCCTCAGAGTCACCACTCGAGTGCTAAGGGTTAAATTGTACCTATTAGAAAAATTTTATTTATAATTATATTATACTTTTATTTATAATTATTTATAATTATAATTTCTAATTTAAAAAAGTTTTTTTCATTTATCGAACCGTAGCGCCGAAATCATTTAATATTTGTTTGAAACAATAATATGATCGAGAAAAAATAGTTTATCTATTATAAAAATGTTCAAAAAATGCTGGAGTATTAAATTCAACAGAATTTAGTGCGATGTTTATTTAAGTTGAATCTACAAATGCTATTACCAATGAAAACAGAATCTTATTTCGTACTTAAAGGTACCAGACCCTCTGATCTGGGTATTTATCAGTGTAACCAACCTCCACGCTGAAAAACAGTTTGGCAACAGTGATGAACATACATTTGTATCAATCTACCGCTTCAATTTCGCTATCAATACAGGTTTTTTCTTTTTATCAATATCTTTATTGCTATTAATGGATCCGAGTGGCTTCAAGCCTTTTATATTTCTGTTGTTACGAATCTATGCTGATAGTTCTCCTGACTAGGCGCCATCTGGTCTAACTAGCTGAACTAAAATTGGCTCTAGACTTGCTCTAGACTCTGTCTGTATGAACGAAATATGGGGAGTTGAATGCAATCACGGGAAACCATTGTTTGTAGTTATACAAGCATGTTACGAGCTGTGTGAGGGCTCATTCTAAAGAAGAAGGTTGATCCCGCTTCGCTCTGGTCATGATTTAACGAGATTATGTTTATATTTAATAATATGAGCGTCCAAAATAGGGGAAAAATCGAGACAACCACCCTCAGGTTCCTATATACTTTTCTAATACAAAACGATTTTTCTGACATAAATCATGACCAGAGCGAAGCGAGATCATCCTTCCTCTTTACAATGAGCCCTCGCACAGCTCATAACGTGCTCGTATAAGAACAAACAATGGTTTCCCGCAAACACTGTTTTTACTTGTTTTTCTAGTAATATTCTAGTAAGATCCATGGGTCTGGTACCCTCTTAAAAGTCTACAAAAATTCGAAAGCAGCATAAACATCCGCAGTCTATAAATGACTAACGATGATGGACCGTGAGATGACTGATTCAAATGATGCGGTCGGAGATGTATTAAACCGTTTTAAGAACCCTTTCAAAGTGTGTCTCGGTTCGAGATGTCTTGAATTTATTTTTAAATTCACCGTGCACGGTCCTACACATGCCAGGAGTAGCTCGAACAAAGACTTCGGGTCTGTTGGTCACCACCGGAAAAGTTTAACAGGCCGCCATTGTTGCGTGACCAACGACAGACGCGCGTTATAACGCGCCTTGCAGCAAACCGGACGCGCATTGAATAAAGAACGTGAAAAATATAAACACGCGCCGGTTTTACACGTGTGCACGCCTGCCAGAGAATTCAGGATAGGTTCGTTGAGCGGTGCATGCACGTTTCGCGGGTCGTCAATCCCTCTCAGCGTGAACAGAAACATTAAGCTGCATCCTCACTGCACTCGCTCTGGTTATGCGGTTCTACCAAACGTGTGCCAAAGCATGTCAGTTTGCCATATGGTTCGATCATTTCGCGTGACTTCTTCATGCGACTTCGACTATTTGAATGCTCAATGTCTCCGTTACGTGTAAAAGAATACAGATGAGTGGACTCCGGATCTTCATGCACGAGAAAAAGTTTGTGCATCGATTTCCGGCACAGCAGCTAAATATAAATTTATACAGGGTCATCCGTTTTTAAACGGACAAACGTAAACCAGCTATAAAGAACCCCAAATGGAACAAGTTTTACCCTTGCCACTTTTTTTGTTTCGGCCTTGATTTCTAGAAAATTGCAAAAAACCATAATTTTTTTAGTTCACATAAACTTGAATATCTCGGGACTCCAGTGATGAATCTTGATGATTTTTCCTTTGTTTGCTTTAAAATAAATAGGGGCATCTTTTTTGTTGACAAAATATTTTTGTATGACCTTCGGATCTTTGTTTTGTTTGGCATAGCGCACGTCGTGGAGTCTGAATGAAAAAACTTCGAAAAACTTGGATTTATGCGTAATCAACCGTTTAATTCAAGACAAAAAATAACAAAAAACTATTAACAAAATTCAAAATTTTAAGATTTTTCAAAAATTAACATAAACTCTTTTTCGAAAACTGAACGTTTTTACTAACCAAAGTTAGTAAACAAAGAAAAAATCATCAAGATTCATCACTGGAGTCCCGAGATATTCAAGTTTATGTGAACTAAAAAAATTATGGTTTTTTGCAATTTTCTAGAAATCGAGGCCGAAACAAAAAAAGTGGCAGGGGTAAAACTTGTTCCATTTGGGGTTCTTTATAGCTGGTTTACGTTTGTCCGTTTAAAAATGGATGATCCTGTATTTCTCACTGATAATTTTAATGCAGTGAAAATAATAATGTTCTTTACAGTTCCACTGATTAAAAAATGTCTTTATCCCCAAAAATATCGTAGAAGAGTAAAGAAACTTTACATTTTTTGTGTGGCTGCTTTTATTTTAATGCTTAAATATTGACTGCAAGCGAATCAAATTTTATTTCATTTAAAAAGAGACGCGTAACATTCGTGTGTGTTAGATTCTTGTTTAAAATCTTCATATCTTTCTACCATTTTAAATTGCACTAAGAGTCTAGTGATCAAAATGGCCAAGAGAAAAACCAACATGAAATTTCAAAAAGAAATGTTTTTCTATTTAACTTGTGATTCTTCCAATTGATTTGGACAATTTATATTCTGCATAAAAATCCACAATCTACTGATGCGAAAGAAAATATTAACGTGATAATGAACATTACGATCTGACCACGTTGAGAAATTCATTGTTATAGTGATATATTCGCATAAACTAAGTTTGCTTCGAATTTCTAAGATGCAAATGAGTTAAAATAGTATTTAACATGATAAATTTGAACTTCTTAGTTTCGCTTCAATTGATTGAACTATGTACTTTGATCTGGTGAGAATTTTTGATATTTGGCATAGTTTACTATTCAGGCATTCTTGGGAATAACAATTATTCAAAATTGTTCAACTGAGCAATCAGGACTGACTCTACTACTGCTGGCCAAATGATCAGTATCATATTTCTTATTTTGCAATTCTTGAACGTATAAAGATGCTTTTACAAGACATGCATGAAACACTTTATTCGAGTACATATCGCGATAAAAGTCGCACAAAATCTGAATATTTTTTACAAGGTTAAACATTTCAGTTAGTTTCAGTGCTTGGCAACCTCGTGTTAAAATCTGTAGTTGATCGTAGTTGACTTGGAGCATGAACACGGTACAGTAGAACTTCGACTGCTTGTACTCCATTTATCTAAACAAGGTTCTAAGCACATGAACTGATTCAAACTGACAAGTACAGATAGAGAGGAGAATTAGTGAGTTTCTATTATCGGGTCGTTTACCATGTTTAAATAAACAGAGGTGTCCTATACAGGGTGTCCCATGCAACTGGAACAGGCTGTACCTCCTAAACGGTTGGGATCAGACTATGCATACTACGCAACTAATTTTATGTACTTTTGTGCATCGTTGCATCAGAAAAATGCAACTGCACTTTTTTAAAAATGGAAACCTACATTTTTTGACTCGACCAATCGATGCAGTGTTTTTTGTGCTCTACATAAAAGTACTAACATACTTATGCCCTAAACTTATTCGTTAAGAAGTTATCGATGCTAAAAGTTCTCTCGATTATTGCGGTCTGTCAGCCAATATGTACTTCGCAACACTGGTCGGCCGACCGCAATAACTAGGAGAAATTTTAGCTTCAATAACTTCTAAACGAATAAGTGTAGGGTATAAGTAGAGAACAACAAACTGCATCGATTGGTCAAGTCAAAAAACTGTAGGTTTCCATTTTTAAAAAAGTGCAGTTGCATTTTTCTGATGCAACGATGCACAAAAGTGCATAAAATTAGTTGCGTAGTATGCACTGTCTGATGCCATTCAACTTTTTCTTATAACATTTTCCTCTATTCCCAACCGTTTAAGGTACAGCCTGTTCCAGATGCATGGGACACCCTATATACATATGTATATGTAGTGTGACACAAATCTCTAATGACGCTGAATGAAATATTAATATCATTCCTTCTATTTTTAAAGAACAGAAAAATTTAATTGAGAAGGACTCTATTATTATTCTTCTAGGTATTTATTTTCATCTAAATGCAATGTTTTTTAATAGTAAAACTATACGATTTTGTAATTTAATTAGCGATAATTTTGTTAATCTCTAAACCTGAATAAATCCCCATTCTTTTTACAATGTTCATACAAAACATTTTTCCGAGAACGTCAACATTAATTTGTAAATTTTATAATAAAATACACTGCTGTCAAAAAGGTAAGAATAAAGTATTAATTAAAATGCTATTAATTAATTATGATATTAATTAATTTGTAAATTTTATAATAAAATACACTGCTATCAAAAAGGTAAGAATAAAGTATTAATTAAAATGCTATTTATAACTAATTCTGTTTTTTATTTCACGAATGGTTGGTTCACACATTAAAGTAACAAATACCGGAGGTCAAATTTTTGATTCTGTGGATGAGGCTTTAAATTAAGGACTTCTACGAGCAGACGGAGCTTTTTTAACACAACTGCATGTTATGTTTCGTTGTTACCTCGAGGAAGCAGCCATTAGCCTCAATGCTGGCTAGAGGCAAACCATTTTGATTCATTTCATTTAAATTTGAATGAAAAAATAAGTATCCACTAAGTATTGGAGGATACGTTTAAATTGTAAAAGAGAAAATTAATATTAATATACCACAGAATTTTTATGAATAGGTTGATAATGAGATTTTATAGCAGCGAGTATTAGCAGTTAGTATCCGAAAGTGCTGAAACTAAAAGAACTACCAAGTATGAAGATACACGAGTCCTTAAATTGTATTTGAAATTCACAAATCAATTAAAACTTTGTTCGATACACTCTCCATTAAAAATGCGTTTGTTAAATAAATGCCTTTGTTAAATAAATGGCAACTGTTACAGCAAAGTACTCACCAGTCATACATGTTTTCCAAAAGTTAATTCCCAATGTTTATAATCCACGTACAAGTGTAAATCACACCATTCACCGAACACACTATGTCAAGAAAATTTCCGAACACAGAACTCGTGATAACGAAACACTTCAATCACATAAAAGAAGAATCAATTTTTATCAACTATTTCTCTCACTACGAATACAACATCAATGTCAAACTACGCAAATTACACTCGTTTTTCACTTTCGATCGTTTCGGTAACGTATAAATTTATTATTTTAACTTTCAAACATTATAACATACACAACACTTTATTTCACAAACTGTGTCGAAATTTTATATTTACGAACGTTTGAAGTTCATCAAGAATAAGAAATGCTTTTAAAACATTAACTATTCAATGAACAAATTTTAACGCAGTCCTTTAATGTTATAAGTTCAATGATTAACTTCTGAAAATTCTTGTCGAATTGATGACATACATTTCTCAACTGAATTACAGAAGCAGAAGATGAATAATTGTATAATTCACATATAAAATATTCGCAAGAATTGTTGAACAAATAGGCACCTCATAAATCATTTAACAGTGATCGCGCGTTCTATTGTCTACGAAAAAGTTATCTATAATACACGTGCTTCTTGGTTTATCCCATGCAAATGGTGCAACAGTGCATCGAACAAACGATCTTGAATCACAATCAGCTTTCCTATGCTGACATTGATATCACCGTAGAACATGTTTCACCGCGGCATGCGTGTCTCCAATTCTATCAGACGCAAAATGTAGCCATCCACTTCAAACATGCTAAAAACATTAATTTCAATCAATATAATATAAAATTGAATTCTTATAGTTCGCGACATGCATTCCAATTCTTTTCTGAACTATAGAAATTTATTCAATGTTTATATTTCAAAACGAAATTACACTGATGCATACTTCGCTTTAGAACGTTCTAAACAATATATATAGAATACGTTCAAAATTATTAGAATCACTATTTTCCGTTACTTATTAACAACAAAAAACGCAAACTTTACAGCTGAAGTTGAAGATAACTTTGGAAATCACTCGCATAATCATGCCGAATTAGTATCGTTACAGAAAACATGCTGCGCGAGGATAATTATACAATTATTTCACCTTTTACAGAAGACACTTTAAACATACATTTTAACACATCGAATTTGTTAATTCCTCCGAATGGTTGGTTATATTGCCACTCACAAAGGTTAAATCAATTTTCAAATCTGCTTACGTCAGATTCGCCGACACACTCTGACCAAACAGTTTCAGAAAACATTTATTATAACTGGAAAATAACACTCGACGAGTGCGTTCACCATACAGAAACACAGACTAGTCGAGATACCGCTTACGCGAGCATCGAAGTCACCGAGTATCCGAGCTTATTCCGTGCACACACGCAGTTAATAAACAATCCGTCGAACGAAGCAACAAAATCCAAGCTGCACTACTCATTAATCGAGTATTTTCTTGCTGCTTCACTCGAAATCTCCATGTGAAACATTATTTAAAACGAGGAACCGCGTATTGCGCAATCGATCACGTTCCTTCGGCATTTTCGACAACTCCGAGCAAGAAAACGAGGAAGTGTACGCGACATGAACGTTAAAACAGGACGGTTAGGTTAAAATTGATAAAAATGAGGAGGTAAACGGAACCGTTTAAATCGACTAACCGTGACACACGTTTAAAACGGTAGCAACCGATTCGAGGGGACGGTTGCACCAAGACTGATCCATGGATCGCGGCCCGGAGCAACGAAAGCCGCGAATCGAGCATGGATCCCCACCACACCTGCTTCTCACCCCCTTCTGCCTTTCGATTCCCCGCTCATTTTCAACCGGCAGGAACGGTTTCCTTTTTCTTCTGGCCCTTAACCCTTTTTCTCGTCCAAGAACCAACGATTTCTCTCTCGAGCGCAACTCGCGAGACGCCGCGATAAATGCGAGCCGAGAACCGATCCTGGCTCGTACGATTTCCATTCCTACCTTCACGTTTCACGGCATTCGCGTTCGATGGATCTTTCGTTTATGGGATAGAGTTTTCGAATTTATATCGCATCAAAACCCTTTCATCAATCGCACCAGAAGGCAAAACGAGACACAGTGTTCCATCTAGTGAACAAAAGTGAAAAATTCAAAATGTGAGATCCAGAAAGTCTTGCATCGCAAAATATTCTTGACGGAATGCAGATTTTGAAACTAATCACAATTTTTGCCGAATAACACAATTTGCATTTCTTCTATCACGTGTCGTTGGCAGAATATCCGTTTCTTTAACTGATTTGTATAACGTAAATTCGGTAGTATACATATAACATAATAAATTGAATGATAAACAACAAATGTGCAATTATTTAAACATGTTTCTAACGTTTGATGATCGAACCTAGCGCCGATATCATTCAATTTATTATATTACTCATTTTCGATCGAGAAGAATTTACCGTGTATACATATATAACCTTTGAAACGTGTAAACAATTTTATTGAAATTACAATGTATTTTCTAATTTTTCATATGAAAAATGTATCAACTTTAAAGAGACTTAACACATCAACTAAAAAGTACCTGATTTGTTGTTTATCTGCTACTTCTGGACACATTAAACTTTACAATTAGTATTCTTTTCGTGAATGATCTCGAAACGAAAATTGTCATATGAAATTAAACAATATTTAATAAGAGATGTAACACGTGAAGGATTTACGGATTTTTACGACGAATCGTCGGAAGCCATCCTAGTCCAATAAACATTCTATTACAAAATTTTTTTTTACTATAGAGAGAAGTCATTATTATTGATGTTTCCATTTTCTATATAATTGTGTCGATTTTTTACGTGTTTCCGATAAACTAACAAAACAATTATTGAAACAAAAGTTACGTAGCAATTATATGACAATATATAATAATATAATAACGCAGCTTTACATCAAGAAAAAAGTAAAGTTTCATCTGAAAATAAAAAATTGATTTTTTATCATGGTCCGCAAAGTCCGCTATCAAAGTAGACAAATATTGAGGGACGCAACTAAAGAAGTATACTCTACACTCTACGGGGAAAAAGTCTTACCGTAGAAAAATCAAAAATGTGCATCTAAGAGAAGTGGAATCGTTTAAATCAGAAGACAATTAAAATACAGCATGAATCTAAATCAAAATGATTGTTGTAGGTTATACAAAATGGCTGTACGTACTGTCAATGAATAATAAAAATTAAGTATTCGTATTCAAGTATTACAAAAAACATTGTATGTCTTATCATTTTATTGCGGCTAATATATACACATATACATATATAATATAATAATAATAATAATAAGTAAACCACTTGGTTTAAAGCAATAATAAATAAATAAAATAAATAATAATAATAATATAATATAATAAGACTAAAAATAAAAAAAACTTCTTAATGTAATTGTTACAATTTTTATAGATATAGTAATTATAGTTTAGTGAAAATTACTTTTCATCGTCTGAAAATAATTTTTAATTTTCTCAAACAATGTTCCGTTAGAATTTAGAAATAACGTTTCTTTTAGTTAATATAAGCTAATTGTAATAATATTGTACTTGCTATATAAACCACTTGGTTTAAAGCAATAATAAATAAATAAATAAATAAATAAACAATCACTCTGCGTATATGGGTAGGATAAATTCCTTTACGTAACACAGGTTTGCATTGCTTTGTACGGCGTATCATAGTACCGTCGCTGTTTGTATTTTATTCTTGAACGAAAGAACCCACCCCTATCTGAAGGACCGGGCGGAGAAATACAACGACGTTAGCATGCTGATAGATACATCCTTACGTTTTCCATATCAAAAATATAAGAGAATCATACACTTTATCGTAAAAACGTATCAACCCTTCCTAGTCTCCTCTACGGAAGTAACGACCAGAAACGGAAGAATGTTGTGCTCAACCTAAAATGAAGGGTAAATCGCAAAACAGAGAACCTACCCTGAAGAGAAAGACGAACACAAATGGGAAAGCTCCTTTTACTCCACTCGCAAAAAAACTAGAGGACCAACTTTGAATTATAAAGCTGACAATGATTAGAAGCAACAACCCCATGCGAGACCATTGATCATGGAGAAGACCAGTTTAAAACCGGTTTGGTCTATAACTAGTTGTAATCTACTAAACACATTTTAAAAAACACAGAAATTACAAATTTCAAAATATTTAACAATTTAATACTCGCATAAAAAGTTTAAATAATTTTTTAACAAGATAATGAATATTCATATGATAATTCATATGATAGAATTATTTACGATTAAAAATGTTATGCCTTAAATTGTAAAAAAATCTATTTCTGAATTTTGACAATTTCGAAAAGCAGGAAAGACATTGTTTGAATCTATGCTTCAATGCTTTTGTGTTAACATTGACAGTACTCGTACAAACATAATATGGCAACAATTATAAGCACCACAGAGACACACTTTCTGTGTTGCAGTCTCACGTAGTTCACTAACTGACCGTTCCATTTCGGTAGAGTCCGCTATCGTATTAGAGCATTTTCTACAGAGTCGGTAATTCAGAACCTTAGTAAGAAAAATGCATTTTATCACCAGAGACGAGATATAAGAATATTAGAAAATAAAGAAGCAATAAATAAGTCACACTTATTACAACTTTTTTTTCTTTTTTTTACGGATGAGAAGGAAATGCTGTTACGCACACCACAGAAGGGGGTAGTGTGGAGCTCCGTCCGCGAATGCCCAGATAGCCAAATTCCTCGAATCTGCCGAGGGCAAGTTATGACCGTAAGGGCTCGAGAACGTGCCCTCGGCCGAAACGCGGTTCGATCTGGCCTCGGCCGGTCCGTCCTCGTTTCGGCCAACGCTCTAGTGTGCGTGACACACACAGCGCTAGACACGTATACATACACGAGGATTGCAGAGGTTCCGTATATTTCGAATCCTGACGCTATAATGCACATTTCAGGGTTCTAGGTAGTCGCAATCGCTAGATAAAAGATTAATCTAGGAGGGACGGACCCTAAGAATGGATGAATTTTACGTATTCAAGGCATAATTTACATTGTTTGACAACAAGTAGCGGAGCCGTGAGAAGTAACGGGATAAGCGACAGTGTTGTCGCCTATCGTGGCTGCCGAGAGACATTTTCATAAACCTAAAACCGCCGAATAATGTAAATTACGCCTCGAATACGTAAAATTCATCCATTCTTAGGGTCCGTCCCTCCTAGATTAATCTTTTATCTAGCGATTGCGACTACCTAGAACCCTGAAATGTGCATTATAGCGTCAGGATTCGAAATATACGGAACCTCTGCAATCCTCGTGTATGTATACGTGTCTAGCGCTGTGTGCGTCACGCACACTAGAGCGTTGGCCGAAACGAGGACGGACCGGCCGAGGCCAGATCGAACCGCGTTTCGGCCGAGGGCACGTTCTCGAGCCCTTACGGTCATAACTTGCCCTCGACCGAAACGCGGTACGAGCTGCCCTCGGCAGGTCCAAGCGATGTTCGACACGTAAAAATCCTGATACCTGACCTCGGCACGCTCTGCTAGATTTCAGCGCTCGGCCCGCTTGGCTATCTGGGTGGAAGAATATTCCAAGTGTTTAAAACTATTTAAAAAAGCTACAGAAATCATGACAGTAGAAAGTGCACCCAAATTTTTTTTAGGCATGATGTTGAATCTCGTTCTCCAGCTGAATAAATAAGGTTGAGGGGGTAATATTAAATAAATGCCAAAATGGGTAGTAAATTTTGCATTTAATCTGTCATTTCCATGGATTCTAATTCAAGAAATGACATTATTGGTTTATGATAACTGAAATGTAATACATAAACTGTTGATTGTAATTTCTCTAAATATTGTGAAAATACAGCATCCATTGTTGTTCCATATTTTGTTATGGATACAGTGGAATCATTGTTCATTCTTAAACCTAATTTAGATTCTAAAAATTGTAGCAAGGGTTGTGCTTCTGGTGCAGTGAAATTTAAATTAAAATCACCACTGAAAATCATTGACATCTTGTCGTAGTCTTTATTTAGCATAGCTGCAACCTCGGGCATATAGATAATCAGAACTTCATGAATAAATTCATTGATTTGTGGAATAGATTGATTCGGTGATATGTACATAACGACAGTCATGATGTTTTGTCCGTTATCCAAAATACAACGAGCTGCACAGATTTCACCAACGTTTGCAACATTGACTACCAGTGAAGTAGTTTGTCATAAAGTAATATCCGTATTAGACGTCAAAATTGTTCTTAATATGAACATTAATGCAGTGATCATCGTCAATGTCTCTGGGTAATTGTTGAATCATTGTATTAACACAAATTGGAACATTTATAATCTGCCCTAGAATGCCGTACTTGAATCTTCTTATCTGCATAAAAGGAATGCTTGGAGAAATTAGTCTTTCTGATAATAAATCCAATGGTGGTTGATTTGGTGGCATTTCCGGATATTTAAATCCATTAAATTTTGCGGAATTAGGGATGTGATTGCGACTGAGAGATTGGTTACAACGCTTGCATATCATAATAGTAGTAAGATCCACGTCCGGATCGACGCTTCGCAGTAATTGTTTATAATGTTCATTGGGACATTTTAAGTCATTCCGAAAATACAAACGATCACAAAGATAACACACAAAACCAAGCGGATTGTCTGTGAATTTTTTTTTTAATTCTTTATGAATGATTTGATGAGCATTGAACTCCGTGTGTGGCGTATCAATCGAATCAGAAGTGTCCATAGATACACATGCTGCGTCGAGCCTTGAAGTTGATGATTGAGCGTCAATTCGCAAATCTGTGTTCCTTTCTCTGTAACATTGAGAACGCTGTTGACTGGACACGGTTTGTGGAATTTTTCTTGACTGTCCTTGAATTTCCGTAATTTCACTGATATTATGATTATTGTCTAAAATTTCGCTAATCTTAGCCCGTAATGTTTTCTGTCGTGCTCTGTATTCGCGACAACGTTGGCGGTTATCCTTTGCTGGCTGTTTAGGTGGCTTGTTAGCACGTTTTCGATCACGAAACATTTTTGCTCGTTCTGCCGGTGTTTTCGCCATAGTACTTTTTAAATGATTAATAACTTAAAACACTATCCTACTCGTGGATAACCTTAAACGCAACTGCTGTGACCCAAAACGGCTTCACCCGCTTGTCTTACTCGTTGAATTCGAGAAGAGTGTCTTTTTTAGGGGGTGAAAAATCATTCCTATTCGTGAGCGGACTTGAGGGAGAATCCTCCGATACAGTCCTCACCAGTAAAGGAGGAAGTCCCTCAGTCACGTACCTAAGGAACGGTGCACGGAGTGAAATTCGCGCATATTGTTTTAGGCCGCTTTCCAGTGCCCTCAGCTCTAACCAGCTCTAATCCTCGAGTGTTCTCCAGATTAGCGTTCCTCTATAGGTATTCGAAGGACAGCTAAATCGGAAAAGGGGCTATGATGAACAATGTGCTCTAAACTTGTATTTATAATAGTTAATTCTTGGAAAGAAATATTATATAAAGATGAAAACACCTACTTTCTGTATCATGAATCGATAAACTATCATATTCTGAGTAAAAATGTATTGACCTCCATATGTTCTAAATGTTATAGTTACCGAGATATTATCGAAATAATTTTCTTTCTTCTTTGGATAATATCACGTTTAACTATTTAGGTTTAGGACATATGAAGGTCAACACTTTTATACTCCAAATTTGATACTCTATCGATCTACGGTATAAAAATAGAATTTTCCATTTTAACAAATGGAGACGACCTTCGTCTTACAGAGGTATCCGTATTACAGGCCCCGTTGTCTCAGGCATCTTTTGTTTCAAAAACTTCTCTGCTACAATCATACTCGTATCATACTTTTGCAATTATTGTAGATGGCTGTCCTCACTCTGTGTAGTAGGACAGCTATCTGCGACATAAAATCGCGTAACGCTCGCCTTATCCACCGCTCTCAATGGAGAAAAGACGGGGTAACCCCCTCTTTTGACCATTACGTTTTTTCCTGTTGCAAATTCCGTGACGCGAATTAGGCTTACACCCTGCTAAAAGAAGTTTCACTTCAAAAATTGTTTGATAGAAAGGGGATATAATATGGGTGCTGCGAATCAAACAATATAAACTTTTCGTTCTGATCAAGGAGAAAGATGATGTAGGTTCTTGTCCGGACCAGAAAGTCGAGGTAGGAGCGCACTAAACTAGGGGGCAGCATTATAATAGGCACCGCCAAAACCCGGGCGTGAGCACTCTCATTAACTTTCATTTACTCTCTGGTAGTAGAATAGGCTGTGGTAGCACTGATATAAAATCATATAAAATATACTATCAGTAGTCTGTAGCATACATTGTTTGTTATTTTGAAATAAAAATACAATTTGATGTACAAGATCATTTTTTGCTGTAGAAAGATCTAAGTACTTGAAACCTGCCGGATATTTCATTTAAATATGTTATTTTATGCTGCCTTATAAAAACAAATTTTAGAACTAAATATTTATCAATGTTATTGAGGTTAACCACGAGGTAAGAATATCTCAACTTTTCACAAAAAGGAGTGTATTGTATTTATAATACTTTTTAATGAATTTTTGAAGTGACCATTTGTATTTTTAAGAAAATGAAGAGGGGAATCGATGATAAAGCCACCGGTCGTGGTGATTCAAAATGGTATGAAGAATATTCAAAACGAGAAAGACCATGCAAACATTCGAAATCTGAAGCTGAAGTTTTAAAACTAAAAGAGGAAAGTAAAAGATTCTTAAATGCAGAAACATCTGTTTATCAGTTGAAAGAATCAAAATCTCGTGATTCGGAAACAGCATGGTTAAAAACAGCATTAACACAAGGTACAACTTCGGATAAAATTGCAGCTGCTATTGTACTAGTTCAAGACAACCCGAAACATAATTTGGCTAGACTTACAATGCTGATAAATCAAGTGCGGATAGCAAAGCATAATCAATGTATCATGGTAATTAAGTCATTAAGAGATCTCTTTTTATCCGACTTGCTTCACCCAGAATTTATGCTGCTCAAGTTTGAAGAGCAAAATTTGGACGAAGTTGATCAAAGTAATGTTAATGAAACAGTTGTTAAAATAGACGCATCAAAGAAAAAATTAATGACATATTGGTATTTTGAAGACCAGTTGCGTGAACAGTATGAACGTTTTATTATGTCTTTAGCAAATATTGCTTCGGATACAGTGGATGCAAATCGTGAAGCAGCGATATCGGTGATGACAGATTTGCTGATTGGAAATTCAGAACAAGAACACAAGCTTCTGGAACTGATTGTAAACAAAATAGGAGATCCGAGTAGTAAAGTAGGATCTAAAGTTATATTTTGCTTAAATAAGTTATTACATGAACATCCAAATATGAAGCTTGTTGTATTGCGAGAAGTAGAAAAATTATTATTCAGAAAGAACGTGGCGCAACGTGCTCAATACTATGCAATTTGTTTGTTAACACAATTTATTTTGAGCAAGGATGACGAAAAGATTGCATCTACCCTTATCGAAGTGTATTTCGCATTTTTCAAAGCTTGTTTGAAAAAGGGGGAACCAGATAGTAGAATGATGGCAGCAATTTTAACTGGTGTAAATAGAGCTTATCCATTTGCAAAACTGGACTCAAACATTTTAAATAATCATATAGATTCTGTGTACAAAGTTGTACATGTTGGATCATTCAATGTTTCCCTGAATGCACTTAATTTATTACATCAGGTATGTAGCCCTATGTTACACAAGGTATTTATTCTATGGAAATTTTTGGAAATCTAATTTTGATATTTCTTATGTAGGTTACAGGAAAAGATCACGTTCAATCAGACAGATTTTATTCTACATTTTATAGAAAGTTACTAGACCCACAGATCGGAACAGTAAACAAACGTGCATTGTTTCTTAATTTATTGTTCAGAGTTCTCCAAAAAGATAAGAAAATACCACGTTTATATGCATTAATTAGAAGGAGTTTACAAGTTGCATTATACTTTCCTGCAAATATGACGTGTGCAATTTTATATGTAATATCTAAAATTATTCATACGCATAAAGAATTGAAAAACTCATTACTAAAGTCACGAATGTGTATTAAAATTGAAAACGAAGATGCCGAAACTGAAGATACTTTGTTCAGTACAGAAGATGTTGAACTCGACAAATCAATAAATTCAGAAAATTCTATTTTACTAACAAATTTTGCAATTGTACGTGATGAAAATGAGGAAACAAAATTTCAGTTCAAAGCAGATGATGATGTAAAAGTTGAATCACCTAAAGAAAAAGAGTATGATCCTTTTTACCGCAATCCTCTTTATGCAGGAATAACTCAAGATTTAAGTACTGAATTAATAACATTATCTAAACATTATCATCCGAGTGTTGCATTATTTGCGAGTACAATCATTGAAGGTACAGTTTATCCATGCATATTATTAATATAAATATTGCTAATATTGCTAATACATGAAATGTATTAATTTTTATACAGGAAAATTAATTGATTATACTGGTGATCCGTTAGAAGATTTATCCTTAATGCGTTTTCTGGATCGTTATGTTTTTAAAAATCCAAAGAAGTTAGAAGATAAAAAGGTACAAAGGAGAAACGATCCTTTGGCCCAACGTGCAGGATATACACCAAAAGGTATCCGATGCATACCAGTAGATAGTGTCTCGTATCTTAACGAAAGAGAAGAACGCATACCAGTTGACGAACTATTCTTATATCGATATTTAAACAAGAAGAAGGAAATGAAAACAGAGTCTAAAGCAGACGATGATGATACAGATAGTATTAACAGTGAAGAATTTGACGACATGTTAGGAAGGTTAACAGACGGTAAAGACTTCGAAGATCTAGACATTGCAGCTGACATTCAAACCAGGAAAAAGAAGAAAAAAGGTTTGCCAGATAATTCTTTTTCTTCATCGATATAGAAATTTTTTTATGTTAGTTTTTACAACTTTCAAATAATTTTTGTAGATACTGAGGAGGACGATGAAGATTCGGAGGACGACGAGGAAATTGATGATTCTAATGACTCAAATGATTCAGAGCCAGATTTAGATGAAAATGAAGGCACAGACAATGAATTACAAGATTTAAATGATATAGATCTAGACGAGGATGATGATATGAGTGATATAGATTTTGATGATATGAGTGATAACGAAGATACATTTGATAATGAAATTCCGAAAAGTATCAAAAATAAAGAGACAAAGAAAAATCAAGGACAAACTACAAAGAGTAAAAAGTCAAAAGGAGTCGATAGTAATATATTTGTATCTGCAGAGAAGTTTGCAGAGATGCTTGAAGAGCACGGTAAGCAAAAGGGTAAACATGGTGGCACAAATACGTTTAATACAGCAGACGGTGCAACTATGAAGCAAATTGATTGGGAAACAAAACGGCATCAAAAACTTCAAGGTTCTTTCAATAAAAATAAACGAAAAGGTTCGAAAACATTCAAGAAAAATGTGAAAAGGATTAGGCATTAAATGTACAGTAAAAGTTTTTCTGTAAATTTTCAATATTTTTTCTGGAAAGATGATTGTGTATGCATAAGAAACTGTGTTTTATAAATTATTAAAAAAAAACCAGTTTAATTATAATTTCATATAAAGTAATAAAACATATATGTATGTACTTATGAAGACTTACATACTAAAAGATTTATCTGCATTTCAACGAATATTACGCATTACAATAAAATTACCAATACTGTATCGTGTTACAAAATTGAAAAAATGTCTTTAATACTTTTCAGTTTTCAGTAAACATGTGAACCTAATGTAGAGACAGAGATGATCTTGAAAAGAAGTTGATTTTTTTATCGTAATATAAATTTTCTCTTACATAAGAACTGGTGCTTGTACAGTTATACTTATTACTAAACACATTTTTACACTTTTAAGGAATTATGATAATTGGCTTCATTCCAATGTCCGTACGCATTGTACATTGTCATATTATATTTAAGGTCATGAAGTTTTTAGTTTCATCGTAAATACAGAGTAATTCGTGTAACGCAACGATTTCGAATAGCTCGTAAACTATTTACCCTAGAAGAAACTGTTACAAATGGAAGTTGCACAGCTTTCAGGAGTATATAAAGTACGGTAGTTGTTTTAACATTAGTTCGTCTTTTTTATCGAGATACGAAGATCGTTTTCATGTTTCGAACTAAAATGTATTACAGTAGACTGCCGTATAACGCGACCAGGAACTTGTTTAAAGACTGTATATATATATCTATTGTATTTAGCAATCACAATAATTTTAGACAATGTTTTCATTGCGTTATATAGGAGTATACTGTACGTAAATAAAGCATGAAACTTACAAAGATATTTTCAAATGCTCTTGTATTAGAAAAATTTAGACCAAATTACGTTCGATCTGATCTGAATTTTACGCAAAATTTCATGTTTTACTCATATTTGATAACAAATATTAGGCATACCATTTTAAATAACTTAAAACACCTTCCTGTTGCATTAAAAAAACAAAATAACATTTTTCTACGGTTAATAATTTAAATAGTTATGTGAAGTCGTCACGTGTTACAAGAATCACTATGTATACAAATCTGGGCTCGAAATTATTTATTCGCGACGGCCAGTCGAGGGGGCGTGGAGCTGTCGAAAATTGGCCGTCACGAGTAAATAATTTCGAGCCCTGATATATACAATATATAAATTATCATTACATTGAAACTAATAAACATTGGAATTATTAGAAATATATTTAATAAAACTGCAAGGTGTGCATATTGTAAGAAAGTACATAGTAAGAATAACTATTATTTTCTAATAGTGACACATATGTAATATGACTTGTCTATTGTTCAAATATAAGTTGCTATTAATTGTAAAATACATTGAAGTCCACATTATTATTACTGTGCAATAAACTTTTGAACTTTCATTTTGTACACGCTAGTTGGTTTTTTATATGCGACAAATTCTAAAGCGTGTTGTGCATGTATACCGAAAGGCTGGACGCTACTCTGGATCAGCTTTTGTTGAATTCTCTTCATCGTGAGTAGGACTGTGCCATGTTAATCGCTCTTCATAGAACTTGATCACAATTTGTGGACACTTCTCGTTAGCAATTCTAGCAGGGACTAAGTCTGCGTCATCCGTTCCTTTCCATTTCATTAAAAACATGAGCTCCCCACTTGAATCTGTTGCACCAATAATTCTTTCTGGTTCCAAGTTTCTGTCAAAACCTAAATCAAGTAAAATATATTAGTCAGGTACAAATTAAACATATTAATTACATGTCACTTTTAAACAAACTAATATATGTAACAAGAACCTTCAGGTTTCTTCTCTTCCGTCATTCTCTTTTTGGTATTTGTTGGAACAGGTGTGCTTTTTCGTTTCTTTTGTTCTTTGTCTTCATGGCGTTTACCAACTGCTGCAGCTTCTTTCTTTTTCCTCTGTTCTTCGAATTGGGCAATTAAGTCTGGGCAGTCCAAATTTTCCTCTGGTTCCCAAGTGTTGTCTTCATTGGAATATCCTTTCCACTTCAGAAAGTATTCAACCTGAATTCAATAAATTAATTAATTTTCCATAGAAACGCCATAAAGCCTTTAACATGTTGACTGTCGCGGTGGCCACCAGTGGCTTTTCATTTGTTGAAAAACAATTGTCATAAAATATGTGTAACAAAACATCAATTGATTTGCTCGAAAAATTAGTTAACATGTTCCGTGCTGTTTTTGCTCTACAATTAAACAAACTTGTGTGTAGACAACGGATTTTATGCATTTATAGAAAATTATTAGAAAACTTTAAAAATACTGTTATATTATTTTCAACCTATTAAATATACTAAGAAAGAAAATAAATTTCTCTGTTCTTCCAGCTTGTTGTAATTTAGGCAGAAATTTGTTATTTTGCATAAGGTTGAGCTTATATGCTTTGTTCTATATTACCTTTTTTATAATCCCTCATTCTTTTGATGGATATATATTGTATAGTGCTAAACTTGTTATAAAATATATGTTTTTAGCGCATTAAATAGATATATCACTATTGGTACAGAATGTGTTAAGGGTGCGGAAGTAAAACTGATACCACTATCAGGATAGAGGTGAACTACGAACGAAGATAGAGGGAGATATGTCACTCGCAGGAGAGACGAAGATACAGAATACGAGACAGCTTGATTTTTCAATGAGCCTACATACTACAGATGCATTAAGTGAAGAAGCAATATTTTTTGATGCTCTTTGTGTTGAAATATTCTCTGTATTATTGTGCGGTGGCATACCGAGCTCTTTTTTGAAAAAAGTGTACAGAAAAACATTTCTTCTATAAAAAATATACACTATTATTATTTATAAAGTTTCTAGAGACAAATTGCAAAAAAGGGCTTTGGATGCTATCCTGCAATAATACAGTGAATATTTCAACACAAAGAGCATCAAAAATTGCTTCTTTGTTTAATGCATATCTGTAGCAAGCTCAACGAAATATCTAGCCGTTTCATATTCTCCTTGGATCTCTTTATCTTCGTTCGTAGTTCACCTCTATGCTGATGGTGGTATCAGTTTCACTCCCATGCACCCTAAAACTCTAATTTAAGGTGCAAATTTCATCATCGAGTAACTATTGGGTTGGAACAAAAGTTCATAGCGTTTGGAAATAAAAATTAAAAGCTAAAATTCAGATATTTATTCAGATTTACTCAATAACATATTTTCCATTCTGTTCTATTACTGTTTGCCCTTATCGTGGTAACTTCTCATATTATTGAATAAACATATGAATAAATTACCTTAATTTCATCTTTAATTTTTATTTTAAAAACGCTATAAACTTCCTTTCCAACCCAATAGTAATGATTATTAGTAAACTACAGATGTTTATGCAAAATAAACATTCTCTACATTAATTTTGTGAAACAAGAGAAGACTTTTGTACTGCTTCATATTTTTCGCAGGCAGATTTTTGTCATAAATGCATAAAATCTGCTAATTATTAGTAACCCTGATTGTTTATACAAATGAAATAGACACGATTTGCGTGAAACATACAAAATTCTCGTGATAGCTAACACGTTAATTATATAAGATATGTTAAAAATAAACAACGATATACAAATAGTTTACCTTTCCTTTCACTACTCTCCTGTCCAAAACTTTTTCAACGCTGAACTCTTCTCCGCCCTCAGTCTCGGCAGCAGATGAGTCTTTACTTTTGCTCATTGCTGTAAACAGTAGTAAAGCTAAATATTACAAATGAATAATAAATAAAACTGTCGAATTGTGTATCTTGAAAAAATTGTAAAAACGAATACAGGAAACTTGTTGATGGAAATGTCCGATTCAGTTTAACAACGCACTTTATATAAATTACGTGTATAAACGATGAATTATCACTACGGATATTAACAACGTATTTGACGATTGCATGCAAATAGCGTTTCTAAGGTACAAAGAGAACTGAAATGATCATAGTGCAAAATGGCGGCATGACTGCCGGGAAACAGTCGTATAGTTTATCATTGAACTTATAGACTAAGTCGATAAAAAGTAATGTTAATTTATATCGCTTTATTTTATGAACACTTTTGTTACTATTTTATCACACTTACTTTATAATTACAAGACGTACTTAAAACAGTAGAACACCAGGCAAGCACACACGCAGGAACGACACGGCAAGCTTCCTTATGCTTCAGCGTCTTGTTACTGAGTTGCCGCGAAAAATCGCAGGCTGACTAACATACAGAAAATGGTCGACTATTTAGTCGACAGTCGACTATGTATGTTCCTTACTCTTTATCGTAAAATATTATTTATTTTAAACACGAGTTGAACTGTATGTCTTCTTACTTGAAAAATATAACGTTTCTTTAAAGAACTTTTTATAGTTATTTTAAAAATAAAATAAAATAATAATAGAAGTACTATAGCAATGTTTTGTTTTTAAAACTGTTCTCAACCAATCATTTTAAAATAATTGTACGTTAAACTTTAGCAACACAGCATGATTCGCTCTTTCCTCTTCACAACAACGAAAGGAAAATTTATGAAAATTCATTTAGAAATTTCCATTATAATCATAATTATAATAGAAGAAATTTCTTCTAAAAATAGTTTTTGGGATTACAGCGTGAAATAGATTTTAACTTTTGAATTCAAAATACATGCAGCTTTTTCATTACAAGTGACATTTTCTCAATTTGATTTATATATATATACATTTTTCAACGAATGTAAACTATCTAATGTTCGTATTGAAAATATTGTTGTTATACAATTATAATCAATTATTCATTTCTTCAATTACGTAAATATAGTGCACTTATTTTATAAAATAAATTGATCTCATTTGTATGGACCACTACATAGTTAATATTCAATCTATTGTTGTTTACTAGTATCTAAAATACTAAAACAAGAGATCGTATTTTATAACAAAAGGAATAAGTTGTATATAAATTAGTAAACCAAAAAAAAATTTGAATTCAATTTTTATGTGTCTAGATGGCACTGATATCAGTGATCTTTGACGTTAATTTGCCGTTCTACAGTCACCACAGTCCAAACGGCGCTGAAAATTCAGAGTTGGCAAGGACTTTCAAGGTATTGTTAAAATAGAATTTGCAAAGTAGTAGAGTATGTGTTTAAAAATTGATTAATCTTCTAATACTATTAAATATTGTAAAATCACCGAATAATTATGATCTATGCATAATTTACAGACAAATATTCGTAATGGCTGCTCGATCCGTTGTTAAATATTTACGTCCGAAAAATGTTGTATCTCAAATGTACCGATGTGCTTCTCTATCTGCATTCGAAATTCAACACAAAACTCCAACTATTAAAAAGGTAATGCCCATACCAAAGGCGCATTATGGTGGACGTCACGCAGTTACTGTTCTCCCTGGTGCTGGTATTGGACCAGAGTTAATGACCTATGTTAAAGAGGTATGAATAAACAATGTTCGATTTTCTGCTCGATAAAAGACCTTTTTATGCTGTATTATTTTGCCATGTGAATCATTCTTTTAAATTGTAGTAATATTTCTAAACGTAGAAGGAGGATAAAGTTTTCATAATCTATATAAATGTCTTACATAATTTTTTTGTGTACTTGTTATAGGTCTTTGCTTATGCTGGTGTACCAGTAGATTTTGAAGATGTAGATATTGATCCGAAAGCAGATGACAATATTGATTTACATTATGCTATCACATCGATTCGTAGAAATGGCGTAGCATTAAAAGGGAATATTGAAACTCATAGTACAGAAGCTGGTGTACTTTCTCGAAACGTAGCTCTTCGAAACGAATTGGATCTTTATGTGAACGTTTTGCACTGTGTATCCTATCCAGGAGTAAATTCACGCCATAAAAATATTGATATTGTCATTGTCAGACAAAATACAGAAGGAGAATATGCCATGTTAGAACATGAAAGTGTATCGGGTGTTGTAGAGAGCATGAAAGTAATTACACGCTCTAACTCTGAACGTGTTGCTAGATACGCGTTCGAATATGCTAAACGAAACGGAAGGAAGAAAGTCACTACAGTTCATAAGGCAAATATAATGAAACTCTCTGATGGATTATTCTTAGAAACTTCAAAGAAAGTTGCTAAAGATTATCCGGACATTATTCACAATGATATGATCATTGATAACACCTGTATGCAGCTGGTCTCCAATCCACATCAGTTTGATATTGTGTTAACAACTAATTTATATGGAGCAATTGTATCGAATGTAGTATGTGGTCTACTTGGTGGAGCTGGATTATTAGCTGGTAAAAACTATGGTGACCACTATACTATATTTGAACCAGGTACTCGTAACACCGGTACTAGTATTGCTGGGAAAAACATAGCAAATCCCATTGCAATGTTGAATGCTGCAGTTGATATGTTACGTCATCTTGGACATAAAGATCATGCTACGGTAATTCAGGGTGCAATCAATAAAACTGTCAATCAAGGTATTCAAACTCGTGATCTTGGTGGACAAGCTACAAGCAGGGAAGTTGTTGATGCTATAATGAAACAAATTAAAGTAGCATCCGAATAAGACTGACAAAATACGTTTTGTTGGATATTAAAGTTTGTAGAAAAAATATCTGCGTACTATTGAATTTTGCTTGTTAGCAAGAATATTCCATCGTTTGTTAAAGTATTACATTGTCATTTTGATTGACAGAAGTCATTATACTCATTAATCTAAAGTCACACAAGTTGCACAGACCTATACATAATAAGTTTTAAGTAAATTAACGAAATTCGAATCGTATTAAATATACATAATTTTATCGAGCGTGACGCTATCGTATAATGAATTATTGAAATATAAACTTTGTAAAATATTCAGTATAAGTATTAGTATTAACATATACAGTTGTTCAAAGATTGTAATTATCCTTGTAGGACTCATTGGACATGTAAACGATTTTTATAGATGGATCTTATTAAATAATATTGTCTTGTTATTCAGTGACGTTGATATGCACACACATTGGATCTGAGTTAATGATTAAGTTTGAAAATAAGGAATTATTTCCAGTAAAGATGCGGCGATAAAGATAAATTCTGTTTCTGTTGATAAATTCTTTAATCAGTTTGAATTTGTTCATATGATCGTAAATCTAGATAAAAATTAACAATGATATCGACAATTTGTATCATAACATCTAGCAAAAGATGATTAAAGACTTATTCAACAAATTTGGCAAATTTGATACATTCTTATTTAATTTCGCAAGAGTTGCAACGCTAGTTCCTCGTCCGCTTTTAAGTGTGTGTTCTCTATACCAACTAATGTTTTTTGTTTTTTCTTGATTTTTTTGTATTCCTCCTGTGTTAAAAGTTTCCTTTTAGGAGGCCTGTAAACAATAAAAGTAAGAATGCCAAAGATCAGTATAGTATTACGAATAAAACAGGTATATTTTTATAGATATGTTTAGTACTAATTATTGTAATACGTACCTATGTATTTTGCTATCCTCTTCATCTTCATCTTCCTCAGAGTTAGCATTTTCGTCTTCAGATTCTTCTTTGTCACTTTCATCCTGTTTACCATAGATCTTATCCGGATCCGGTAACCATGACAAATCCGGTCCACTTTCATCACTTTCGCTATTATTGTCGTTATCATAATTTTCCACATCTTCTTCAGCACTATCGTCATCCTTGTTTTCCCTCTTGTTACTAGCTTTCAATTTTCGTTTCTCTTCTTTATGTTTTTCCTTAATCTTTTGTCTAAAGCGCTGCTTATCAATTTTATCTTCTTCGCGCAATATCTGTTTAGCTATTTCTATGTTGATACCCGATTCTGCTTCATTTTCATATTGTCTTGCTATTTCTGAAACTTTAACCCTAACGGGGTCCAGTACCTCCTAAAAATGGAAAAATTTCGCAATTACATTTCATTATACATATCGACAACTATAATGTAAGTACAAGTCTATGTAAAAAGAAAATCTATAGAACCTCTCCATCTTCGTCGAAAGTAGTTTTCTTATTGGGTACAATTTTCTTTCTAAGAATTTTTTTAGCAACTGCGGCCTTTGTAACAGGCTTCTTTTTATTCGAATCTAAAATCTCATCGTTAGTGGGGATTTCAGGTATATCATCAACGTCTATATTTTTTCTCTTCAAAACCAATATATCATCATCATCATCATCTTCGTCGTCGTCACTGTCACCTATGATTATCAAATATTACTTTACAGAATCCAGAAACCATTTTATAATAACTAACATTCGATTCCTTACCAAATGTAAGTTTGTTTGCTTTCGTTTTATGATTTTCAATACTTCCTTCATCTTCCTCGGAATCTTCATTACCAGTAGATTTCAATTGATTTTTTTTATGTTTATAATTATCCGGTCCATGATTTGTAACTGGTTCCTTGTCTTCCAAATTTTTATTAGACGACTGTCGTTTCTTATCCATTCTTTGTAAAAACCGTATCCTTGGAGGTACAGCTAACCCTAAAGATCTAATTATAAATTGCAACATAATTCAAATATAATCAAAAGTATTCTTTTTCTTTAATTAATTAAACGATACATAAAATTATACGTCTCCACATAAGGATCATAATTTAGATATTAAACTATTTTAATCATAATTTACGTGTTTTTCTTACCTTGCATAAGCATCAGTATTTAATGCATGAACATTGAAAACGTCTTTATCTTTCATTAAGAACACTGATTTCACATATGCTACAAATGCTCTTTGAGCACTTTCCTTTAATGATACATCTCTCGCTAACAATGCTTCTATTTTACGTTGGGGATTTTGTAATTTGTTTGGGTTTATCCTAAATAAAAGAATGTTAATGCCATTTACTATTCAATTACCATTTTCTTTTTGTTATTTCTAACTTACTCGATCATGGATATTGGAATTTTGCGTTCCTTTAATTTGGCAATCATTTTTTCTTCAGAATTCAATAGAACTAGTAGAGATTCTCCACCGCTCTGAAACCTAGCAGTTCTACCAGCACGGTGTATATATGCATTTTCATCTTCAGGACAGTCCATTTGTACAACCCAATTTACATCAGGAAAATCTAGAATGGGATGATATACAATACTTTACCATGCCTTTGCGGGGACTTTTAGAGTTTCGTTATAACTTTAACCCTTTGCAGTTTGGGATTTTTCAGTAATCAAAAACAGTAGCTAAAAAATCGATCTAGGATCTAGGCCGCTATCGCCCTCTGTAATTTTTACTATTCGACGGCGTAAGTAGTTCGCATTATTCGGAAGCATACAACTGCACATGTACCCAGTCAGCAAAATGCTCGATTTTGGACAGAAAGATCGGCAGAAAGCCGACCCAGCCAATGTATATTTGCAATTTAGTAAAATTTTAAAAAATTGTTATGATCTGTGTTAATGTAGTAAAGTACATATTAAATAATTTCGTGTAGTTTTATCTTGGGGGCAAAATTAACTGGACGTCTTGTAACTACTAATAACTTTTTTAAATTAGACCAAACAACTTGAGTTTTGTTTTGAAACGTTAGGATTAGTTTCCTAGGTAATGCATACAATTTTTAACTGGATAATTTCCTTGTAGACACAGTCTTTCTTACATACCTAATCCACGGGCTGCAATGTCAGTGGCAAATAAAACTGCAAATTGTTTTTTACAGAATGCTTCATAGATTTCCATTCTTCTGAGCTGATGTAAGGTACCGTAAAGAGCTAACAAACTTATGCCAGGTCTCAACCTGCAGAGCACTTCGTATACATATTTTACCTAAACAGAAATAATGTTATTATCTTTGTTATTTGCAAAAATGTGCGAGAACCCGACGATCAGGACGAGTCGAGACGAGTCCAGTTGTTGAAAATTTGGAGAATACCGAGCACATTTAAGTTTTCAAATCAAATTCTCGATTCGGCTCGCCCCAAGATTTCCGGGTTCTCGCATACCTCTAGTTATTTGTTATTGCAAATGATTACGTTAAATGTTACTGTACCTGCTTACAACTAGAGAAAAATACAATAATTTTTTGCTTCAAATGATTTCGTAGAAATGACCATATCATCGACAGTTTATCTTCTAAGGCACATATAACATAACTTTGTTGAAGAGTTTCAGGTGTAGTATGAGTAGCATGCTCATGTACAGATATATACATAGGATCTTTTAAACTTAATCTGGCTAAATCTCTGACAGACCTAATGAAAGTTATAATAATAGTGATTGCAAATAGAAAAATACTATTTTAATAATATTAAGAAACTTACTTCGTTTGAGTTGCAGAAAATAGGAGAGTTTGTCTTTTCGGTGGTAAATTTTCTATAATAGAATTCATAGTTTGTTCGAAACCCATATCTAAGCAACGGTCAGCCTCATCTAATACCAATACCTATAATATAAAAAGTGAGTAAGCACATATAACAACGATTTCATATTATAAAACATGTCCACTTTTGTATAATTATACCTGCATGTTTACGCAATCAAATAACGGATTTTCATCCATATGTTGCAATAAACGTCCTGGTGTACAAATGATAATGTTACACTGATCCATACGTTTCTTTTCAAAGTTCAAATCTTTTCCACCAATAATAAGACCAGCAGAAGTATCATGGTGTATACCAACTTTACGTAATGTTTCATATATCTGATAAGCAAGTTCTCTGGTTGGTGTGATGACAAGTGCACCAAGCCCATCCAATCTGGTCCATTGTTTGCAATATAAAATTTCTATAACCTTCAACAATTACGAAATTATAATTAATATTAATCCAATGATCGCATAATCTTTAACCCTTTATTTACTTTATCTGATAATACTTGAAACATCTCATAAAGCACTATATTAAAAAACCCATCACAACAATGTTTTTACAAATGCTGTTTAATTTCTGAGATTGCAGACTTTGGCCAAAATGTGACAATTATGTGAAAAAACCATCTCATTACTTAAGCCAAGAAAAGATTGACATGATATTCATTGATATGAGAAGCATGCATTACTGATGAAGTAAATAATTGGTTCTAATCTTGCAAGTAGTACTTTAAATGGAGCAAAGTGTGTACTATTCTTGCAAATGCGCTACTGTAAAATAAAAATTTTCTATCTGAATTGTAACAAACTGGAGCGAAATAGAAATTTCTTTTCTTCCTTAACATGATTAATTGGTTGGAAATAATATAACAGGACTTTTAAATTCTTCTAATGTTTTTAGTGTCTTAATTTACACCTACACATTTTTGTAATAAATGCATAAAATCTGCTATCTACTAATGCATGATGAGCTGCTGCGTCATTTTTATCAGTTGCACATTAAAATAAAGAAATGCATAGTAGCATGCAAACAATATAAAAATATCTTTTGCATCATCACCAATCAAAAAGATATTTAGGTGGCCTTACAAATGACAGTCCTGTACATATTTAGTGAATTATGATTAGTACAGAGCCATTTGTTATCATTACATTGCTAGTTTATATTACTAAATTTTATATACAGTAGATACTCAATACTTCAACTTATTTATTAAATGTCATTTACTAAACTAATTCTTCCAGCCTTACAGAGAAATTGAAGTCGTTTAGTCCATTCATAAAAAAGCTATTCTGATTCAAAGTATATGGAAACAGTTATGCTCCTTATTGTATATGATTCACGAAATTCTTATAATATGTTTAATCGTATTTCTTACTGGAATGAGGAATGCTAAAGTTTTTCCACTACCAGTTTTAGCCGCTCCTAGAATATCATTGCCACGTAATGCCAATCCAATACTTTGCTTTTGTATGTCCGTCATTTCAATGTAATTATTCTCTGCCAAACCTTTTAAGGTTTTTGCTGATAGAGGGAGGTCTTTAAATTTTGTTATCTTCGTTTCGTCAATCTATGAAAGTACAACAATTAGTAAAGGTGAGCTGTGTACACTACATATTTAGAAAATATGTAAAGAACATATTGGTACTTACGTCATCATACTTGGATTGTAATTCTGTGATTACTTTTGTCTCAGGAATAGACTTTTTCTTCGTATTATAAACTTTAACTTTCTTTTTGCTAGACATTGTCACGATTCCCACGCAAAAATTCTACGGGTTATGTTGACAATTGTTCACGGAACCGCAATGTGAACCACATGGCAAGTGGCGCACTGGCGACACAGTACGACATTTTTTGTACTTCGAGAACATTGCAACTGTTGATAATAAAGAGATCCTGTGGTAAAACATTTAAAAAATATTCAAAAGAATCAGCAACGAGACAGCAACGCAACATTTCAAATAAATCAATATTTCATTGTTTTAATAAACTTCAATTTATGTCACAGCAGTATGTTTACTGTCTTTTTATAATAACTAGACTGAGGATCGTCATGTAAAAATTTAAACGACTTATTTTACATAATCAGAAAATTAATCACGAGAAAGTTATTAATAATAGTGTTAGCATCACACATTTTAAACAATGAAGTAAACAATACAGTTTTTCTTTCTTTTTCACTCGCTATCCTCTTCCATATCCTACAGTTGCTCCATAGAGTCAATGAGACAAAAAAAATAATGAAAAATAAAGCATTATTAATTGGCATTACATTGTGAGAACACGCGGGTCTTTGAATTGTGCCGGAGAAGGTGACTGTCCGCGTCTCTTTCTTTCCTATATGCTATCCTTCCTTGCGACTGAAACTTTCACAGTCGATTGAATCACTAAATGTGTACAATTGAAATTATATCGTGTTTGATCTTGTTTTACTTAGAAAAATGCTAGAAATACGTTTTGAAAGGTCCCAAACGCGGGACAGCGTTGAGAGGCAGTGGAGTGAGTAGGCCTGGACAACGTTTGGGGCCTCGACCCCGGACAGTATTTGGATCTTTACTGTATACGATTTTTAAAAATTTTCAAAAAATGCTAGGATATAAAATATAACAGAATTTAGAACGATTTTTGTTTATTTCAGTTCTAAAAAGGAATCCTACTATCATGGAAAATATGATATCATTTGATTCGAGTTTCTTCAAATTCGTTATCTACTAATAACTGTTTTTGATAATAATAAATTAAAGTTAAACGATCAATATTTTTATTTACATAAATTATCTCTTCGTTATGAGTGCAATGGCATATAGGATCATATAGAGACATTAAAGTATTGTAGTATCTAATCTAAGTCGTTTAATAATTTAATTTTTTTTATCATGAAAATTAGAAGATTTTTGTAAATATATATAACTAATATATAAAATTGATTGATCATTTGGTTAAACATTCTAATTGAAGAATGTTTATTACTATCTAGAATTGTAAGGTGAAGAATTGATTTTCATAATTTATGTATTTTTAATAAGTTATCATATGTATATGTATAATATAATATTGTCTACTGTGTTATAATTGTGTTATTTCAATATTTAAAACTATATCAATTTAAATGTAAGGTACGTGATTAGTACATTAGATTTAAACACTATTTGAATGTATATAAATTAGTATAGTGTTTCGAAAGTGGAAAAATTAATTTATTAACAACACTTCTAAGACAGATTTTTGATTTTACTAAACAAAAAAGTTCTACACTTCGTTTCTTTATACATACATTATAAATTTATGTGTTATAATGCAGTTCAATAGAATTATTATCTCGCGTTCGCAGAAGAAAAGTTCTTTATGAGGAACATCAACTCGGGAAGTAACTAATTAAAACCTTCATAGTTAAACGATGATCGCATTCGCTCGCGGAACAATTAATAAATCCAAATCTATCGCGTTATAGTCTATTCGTCTCACTTCCTTCTATGTATCATTTTCCCCGCAATCCTCTGGAATATAATTTAATTTCGTAAACATTATATACAGAACAGAAAATCTTTTACTTTGCTCTATATACTTATCAGAAACGTTATTTGATCAACTGTTCCATTTTAAATTAGAGATGTAACTGCGTGTTTTCATCAAGTTACTTTAGACTTTAGACCTCATTGAGTAACTCGTTTCGAATTTCTAGCAAGTGAGTAATCAATCTATCACCGTGTCACAGAGTAACAATTTTATTCGTAAATGTATAGTTGATTGTATTAATTTAATTACTATTAGTACAGAATTCAGCGCCTGCATTAAGATATAAATTGTCTTTCCCCCAAAATTAGTGTCCTTAGACTATCAGTCTCGTTTTTAAAAAAATGAAACGCATGCTAATTTTTAAATAATAATAATATCCTGTACATCTTATTATAATATTCTGTAAGAATGAAGTCTATAAATCTATAAATCTATGTAATTTAATTTTTTTCCTTGCAGAATACTGTACGAACAAGAAATCTGATAATTGATTATTATACTGTTTAGTTTGCTTACCTATTGTCTCATAGCTTGTTTTTGTTAATAAAAAGTGTTATCAGTAAACTGCGGATCTTTATGTGTTCATGAAGAATTTTATTGGGTGAAGTATAAAACAGTAATAGATTAGAAAAATTCAAGACAATTTTAATGTAACAGAGTCATCAAGGGATGAAATCAATTTTTATTTCATTCCTGCAACCTATAATCAATGCAGGACATTTTTATTTTGCATAAAGATCCGCAGTCTAGTTATCAAGAAAGAAAAAAATATCAATTACATTATGGCAATGGAGAATGTCTCCCCAAGGAAACTACAACACATAGTACACGAGAAAAACAATATTCCTTCTTGTAACACAGATAAGTACTGTTTTATATGTAATAATATATGTACACAAATATATATATACGTACTATATTATATTAAATATATATATATATACATACATATATATTATATTATATTAAATGTATATATACATATTATATTATATTAAATATATATACATATATATTATATTATATTATATTAAATATATATACATATTATATTATATTAAATATATATACATATATATTATATTATATTAAATATATATATACATATTATATTATATTAAATATATATACATATATATATTATATTGTATTATATATACATATATATATATTTATTTCTTTCTTAAAAATCGTCTACAAAAATTGAAAATTGTATAAACATCCGCAGTCTAATTATTATATCTGTTTGTTATTAGATATGTTATATATATATATATATATTTTGTAGACGATTTAAGAAAGAAATAAACTAGAATCTTCTTTCCAGTGATACAAAATTTTGTTGAATTCTAGTTCCTACCCTTCTTTGAAAATTCTCAGAAGCCATAAATGCATAAAGACCCGCAGTCTAATAATAATATATAATATATGTAATAACAAACACATATAATAATATATAACATATATGATAAAAAAAAGAAATAACGGAATGAAAAAGGGAATTTCCACCGTTCTAGTTCTTACGAAAACTAGTCTGATGACGGAACGACCCCCACCCGGTCAGTGTCTCGTTGCACCACGTGTTATCCGAATCAGTGTCAATAGAAGGGACGCGGAATTGTCATTAAAAGACACATGTGTGGAATGCGCGCAAGACGGTGCATCGGCGCCTATGAAAAAGAAGAGCGGGGAGACATTAGAATTCGAGAGGAGGGATGATGTGAAGAAGAAGAAGAAGAAGAACAAGAGTAAATACTTGGGATGGGTGATTGTACCGAGACGGCTATTACATTCGGATAGTTCCGCGGCGAGAGCACGACGATCTATTTGTTAGGTCTCGCAGATCCGCTCGGTGAAGTATAATTCGGGGGAATTCGTTGTGAGGACCATGATATGACGAGGAGAGGGTAGCATGCGGTGGTACCACGAGAAGAAGCAATGGAGAACACTGCGACTGTCTCGCACCATCAAATCCGTTTCTTCGGTGCTGTGCTTCCTGTTAGGTTTGGGGTTGCACCCGTTGGTAGCCGGTATCACCTTACGAGATATGGGTAAGCGCATTATTATTTTTAAATACAGTCTGATCTTCATCTAGATCACTTCGTTCTGAATTTTGATAGAACGAACACACATGCACGCACTCGATAATGGTAACTTTCATGCAATTGGTAATGCAACTCCTGTAGGTGGTTTATGCAGATGACATGCATGGGCGCGAGCATTAAAATCATTGTGCAGGTCGCGTAATAAAAGTCGTCGCTAGTGAATGTCTCTTTAAGTGATCTCTATTACGTTAATTGAACCCGTAGCATGCAAAACTGCGTGTTCCACTCTAGAAAAGAGGACTTCTTAATGGAACTGGTTTAAGTGTTCGGCGTAACGCGATGAGTTACGTCTTTCGAGTTCAGGGGTTATTAGGTTTCCAGTTCTTTACGTTGTCTTTGCCGCCTTTACGTTATTGCAGCTCCCCGAGATATTTATAGATTTTACGGGAAGAATGATTCACTGCTATTAAGAAGATTTCCCAGTTTTTGGATATACACTTCAGAAGTCGTTTCATCATTTCTCTTCCCAAGAAACGGAATACTATTTGTCCCTATAACAGACATAGTACATATGAGCCGTTTATTTTGAAAGTGGACTAACAAGGGGACCTATTCAGTTTTTTTTTTTTTATTAAGCTTTGAAACCCCACATGGGATTATTAGCAGCATGCACTTGGTTGTGCATGCTAACATTACAAAATTGACTTACAAACTAGGACGGATTCAACACAAAGAACATTTTCAAGTACAATATCAAAATGACAGAAATAAACAGTGAGATTTCAGAAATCCATGTACAGTGACTTCCATTAATATTCGGACGCTCTAAAAAACGATAACTGGTTTAACATTGAACTATACGACTTGAATTTTTGTTGGGAGGCTAGAGCAAATAGTTTGCTGCAGAATGTGGAAAAACATTTTTTCACAAATTACAATTGATCGGAGTTGTAGAAAAAATACTAAAAGTTGCATTTTACAACTTTTTTTTGTGGGCCTATATTGAAAATTTAAAAAAAACGTTTTGTAGATCTGCGTCAATTATATGCACTGCGAAAGTTTCATCGAAATCGGTTGATGCGGGAAAAAACGACAGGCATTGAAAGATGTGAGAATCTATAGATTTACTGTAGTTATAGCCCGAAAATCGTGAAAATCTGAAATTTTTAACATCGTTAAACGTTTGTAGCTCATTGCAACGTCGAACAATATTGACGAAATTTTCAGAATATGTTTAATTCACACAGATCTATAAAACGTATTTTTAAAATTTTCAATATAGGCCCACATAAAAAAGTTGTAAAATGCAACTTTTAGTATTTTTTCTACGACTCCGATCAATTGCAATTTTTGAAAAAATGTATTTCCATATCCTGTAGCAAATTATTTGCTCTAGCTTGCGCAAAAAATTCAAGTCGTATAGTTCAATGTTTAACCAGTTATCGTTTTTTTTAGAGCGTCCGAATATTAATGGGAGTCACTGTATATAGAATAGGGGGCAAAGAGAAGGTCCACACAAAAAGGAATTTGACCTATTCAGTTGATACAAGCCGATTTTGATGAAACTTATGTGAGAATAGTTCTTCAAAAAATATTTGACACGTGTTTTTTTATCGGCAACTATCCACTCCGAAGGGGTGAAAGCAGTCCTCAAAGTTGGGGGTCAAAATCATTTGGGGGTGGAAACCAGAGGTCGCAAAATACGATTTTCTTTTCATTGTGTGTTTTTTAATGGAAAAAATAATCGTACAAAAAATTTTTAACGAAAGACTTTGTTTAAACTTAGAAAATTAAAATTATACCTACACCGAGAAGCTTTAATTTAAAAGTATGTACTTTCAATGCAGTAGATCTAGAACGTATGTAAGCACTAAATTTCGTGTTTTGGAGAATTCTACGATATTTAAACTGCGATAATTTTGTTGAAAACAATAGTGCAGCAATAAACTTAGTCTCAATTTGAAGCTTGAATTTTCTACTTCTACTAGCCCTTATTCACATTTACTTAAGACGATCTTGCATGACGTAACAGGTGAAAACCCGAAGATATACGTTTAGTCTCGAAAATACTACCAATTGATGCGTCTCTAAAAACATTAAAAATTTTTTTTTGTGAATGAATCTTCCGAAGATTTCAAGTTACCTCTTTACAACGACATAAAAAAACTTGATGTACGATTTTGCTAGTCGTTTTATTCAGATTTAAATGGGAGTTGCCAGCCAAAATTTTACACAAATTTTTAAGATGTCGCTGTAAAAGGAAGGCTACAATTTTTTAAGTGGAAGATTCATTGACGAGAAAGGATTGTTAATATCTTTAGAGAGGTTTCAATGTATAACGTTTTTGAACGGAAGTAGAGAAAGTATAATCATTAATAACACTGTCCAACAAATTTTAACTTTTTTTATGTTTTCATATAACTAAAGGGTGGATCTTATAGAGTTTTTTGCGCTGATTCCGAATCTGTCCTTGGTTTTTCTTCTACACGCACAGTTTTTGAAAAACATGACTTTGAAAAAAAAACCTATTTTTCAACTTTAAACAAATGTTGTGACGGTATTATAAAAGATATTGAATTGTTCTTTGCAGCAAAAGATTCTGTAGACTTTTATGAATACGGTGATATCCACTATTAACACGTTATGATTGTTTAAACATTAATAAATAATCATTAAAGACGGAGAGACACCACTTTTGCACCAAATTTTGATGATATTTTTTAAATTATCTCAAAAAATAAGGGTCCAGCGGAGAATCGAAATATACCACGCGATAGAGCAGATTTTTATCTAGAAGATCCACCCTTTAAAGTTAGCAACAAATGACGTTTTTACCTTTCCAGAAAGTAAAATATCATTGTCTGACACGAGTTGCTGCCAGTGGCGCTCTTCCACTAGCGCGGTCGTTCGTCGGCGCGCCACGCGGTGTAAGACCGCACTGGTGGAAGAGCGCCACTGGCAGCAACTCGTGTCAGACAATGATATTTTACTTTCTGGAAAGGTAAAAACGTCATTTGTTGCTAACTTTAAAGGGTGGATCTTCTAGATAAAAATCTGCTCTATCGCGTGGTATATTTCGATTCTCCGCTGGACCCTTATTTTTTGAGATAATTTAAAAAATATCATCAAAATTTGGTGCAAAAGTGGTGTCTCTCCGTCTTTAATGATTATTTATTAATGTTTAAACAATCATAACGTGTTAATAGTGGATATCACCGTATTCATAAAAGTCTACAGAATCTTTTGCTGCAAAGAACAATTCAATATCTTTTATAATACCGTCACAACATTTGTTTAAAGTTGAAAAATAGGTTTTTTTTTCAAAGTCATGTTTTTCAAAAACTGTGCGTGTAGGAGAAAAACCAAGGACAGATTCGGAATCAGCGCAAAAAACTCTATAAGATCCACCCATCAGTTATATGAAAACATTTTTGGTGTTGGACAGTGTAAGCTATAGGATGAGTCCAAGTTTATTGCTGTACGATTGTTTTCTAGAATAGTCTCTCGAGAATTGGAAATTATTATTTTAAAAGCTTGTTATTTTTCGATGATTTCAGAAAGAGATGCTGTAGATTTGATAGAAAGAACTGGAATGCAAGAGGCACCTCAGGGAGTGACAGTTATCGAAAGTCGTTGTCACAGGAACGATACGATCGCATACGAGATCGCAAGCAGCGCGTTACTGCCAAACAATACGAATGCTCTGTTCCCTAACGGCATAGCTCGTGATTTCTCCATCTTAGTTGTGGTCAAACCAAAGATCGGTTTGTAATCATTTCCATCAATTACATTTATTTAATTGAACTGTTACGTAGGCGACCGAGTACAATACAATTTCTACATAAAGATATTGTTTGTCATTATGTCTTATAATTATACTGGGTGCTTCTTTCTTTAGCACAGTTGTGTATATATTATTTACATTTATACTTTCGAAATAATTTATGCGAAAAATCGATATGGTTCGGTTATCCGCATAAGAGTTGAAATATGTTTGAACTGAATTGTATATAAAAATTGAGACATTTAAACTACATTTAACCCTTAGCACTCGAGTTGCGACTCCGAGGCACCATGAAATATTATTATATAACTAATGTAAAATAATTGTTACAAATAATTATATTTAAACAAAGTTATAAAATAATTTAATCGTTTATTTGATATAAAATAATTTAATCGTTTATTTGATATATAATAATTTAATCGTTTATTTGATATAAAATAATTTAATCGTTTATTTGATATAAAATAATTTAATCGTTTATTTGATATAAAATAATTTAATCATTTATTTGATATAAAATAATTTAATCGTTCATTTGATATAAAATAATTTAATCGTTCATTTGATATAAAATAATTTAACATTTAAGTATCGAACGAGTAAATTGCATTAGTTTGATATGCATAAAATGAAGAAAATCGTATAGAATGAAAATATTCTAAGTCACAAGAAATAGTTCTCGTGTTAAAATAGTTCCGAAAGGGTTAAACTTGAGTTTACTTCTACGGAGTTTTTATTTTAAATATTATATTCTTTAAGTTTGCTTAGTTACACAAAAATTTTATTTCTCGAATTACATAAGTAAATATTACTGGTGCCTTTTGTTTTCGATGGTATAATGTAATGGAATATAGTAGGGCCTCGATTATCCGAACCTTCTATGTTTGAAATCTTTAGTATCTTAACATGCTTCAAACGAATAGCTGAATCCAATTATTTTAGAAATTAATGAACATTCAATCTAGCACTATAACAGCGTTCTTTTGTTCAGTTCGGATAATCGAGGCGCTACTGTAGTTAGAAAACAAGTTATCTTACGATACGATAAAAATTAGGATATCCGGTTGGCACGCTGTTTGCCATCTACAGTGACAGTGGAGAAGAACAGTTGGTGCTGTCATTGGGCAGTGACGTCAACGTTTACTACAGCACAACTCCGGATGACGAGGACAAACCGATTTCATTTGGAATTGATATTTCTGACGGACAGTGGCATCGTTTAGGAATCAGTATCAAAGGGGATGCTATCACGGTGATCGTTGATTGTAATCAGCAAATCACGAAAGAATTACGTAGAAACACAGACGAGACGATCAGCACCAGTGGCATCATAATCATCGGTCAGCAGATCGTCGACGCCAACGTATATTTGGTTCGTAAACAGAAATCAAGCGAATAAATCCAGACTGTGCAAAACTGATACTTATCAATCTCCATGGGTACCGTTAATAGGGTGGTTTAGAGTTGTTGAAAATCGCACCAGTTCCAGACGCAGCTTACGAAATTTGCACGATATTCGCACCGGATTGTACGAATCAGACGAGACATTCGTTCGAAACAAATAATTACCGAAATGTCCACAATTATTCCGGAGGCACGTTTCCGACTTATACACCATACTATGGAACGAACTATGGCAGAACGTCTGCTACTATGTCTGGTTTAAACAATTACCTTGACAACCAAAATGAAACTTCCGGCAGTAGAACAAAAGCACTTTACTCGGAGGAATATGAAGAGAACAGTCGGGAAACATCGATCGATGATGATTCGAGATCAACTGTCCAAACGTTTCAAGATAATCAATATGTTGTGAGTGATTTATCGTAATTTTATCAATTATATCCGCATAAAGCATGGTCGAGATTTACGTTCTGTCTTGTACTTCTTTTATTATACAGGGTGTCTCAAAATAAGTGTAACTCCCGGAAATGGGAGGTTCCTTTGGTCATTTGAAGCGACATTTTCCTTTACAAAAATGGTGTCCGTGGCTCTGTTTAGGAGTTATTATCGAAAAACACGGACCAATCAGAGCCCGGCTATAGCGAACGGAGTCCGACTCGGCGACAGGTCCCGCTTAACGTGGTGTCGCTATTGGTCAAACCAGAATCAATCCGCTGTAGCCGCGCTCTGATTGGTCCGTGTTAAACAAAGCCGCGGACGCCATTTTTGTAAAGGAAAATATCGCTTCAAGTGACTCAATGAACCTCCCATTTCCGGGAGGTGCACTTATTTTGGGACACCCTGTATAGAAGAGGCACCGAAGACTTACACCGAAAATATCCCCGTTGTTTTTAATAATACGAGAAAATGTAAGGTGAAGCACCCTAAGTCTGGACAGTCCAAAAGTGATACCTAAATATGGACAATTGAATTTTCATAGTAAAATGAATAATTAAGAGACTAAATAATTATATTATATAATCGGAGGCCTTAGCTACAAGTAGGTGTAAATATTATTTCATTTAGACATCAATTGAAATTTAAAAATAAATTCAAAATTCATCTGACAACAGTATACAAAATAGTCTATTTACATGCGAATCATGTGCATTTATAGTTCGAACTTTTGTTAGAAAAAAAGATATAATTTCAGCCCTCAGACAAAAAATAATTATCACGCATAATAATATTGATATTTTAAAATAAATTGGCAATATAACTGAATGTAAATATTTAATTATTAATCTAAATATTAGATGTCCACGTTTAGGACTGTTTTTAAATATAAGTACTCCATACTGGGACGCGATAGCAGTAGCTTTCCCACTCTAAGCTTATACGCAATGTATCAAATCGTCGCATTGTTTGCAAATTATTTAACTACATGTACGTATAATTAGTCTTCTATTAGCTCGAATAACAAAAAAAAGCAGGAAAAAGAGAGAAACAAAATAAGAAAAAAAAGAACAAGAAATCAATAAAAAATTATATGAAAGAAAAAAACGAATTACACAACAAATTGAAGATATTAAATTAAAAATCAATGATAAATCTAACAAAATAAGGCCTAAGCCACTAATGATAGAAAAAAAGATGAAATTAAAGAAGAGAAAGCAAAATTTTGTATTCAATTAGAGAATATGGAGAAAGAAGTATTGTCTCTTGAAATGCTTGCTTTACAATATCAACAAAATTATAGGGGATAGAATTTAATACAATAATATTTTGATATGTAATTTGTTAAAAATTTAATAAAGATCGATGTTATAGATATAATTATATGTTGTAGGTTCGTAAATAACGAGAAGCACCTTCAATGGTTAACGATATAAATATATATTTGGTTAAATAGTACAATACTACATATAATCTGTGATAAGAATACTACATATTAAGCAAAGCACCATGCGCAACCAACCAACTTTCTAGGTTAGGTTCGCTCGATCAACTCGTAAATTGAATTTGTCCCGGTATAGGCTTTACTTCTGTCCAGGTACTAGCTTAGATTGGATTTAATATGTCCAACTATAGGTTTGAATTATTCTTATTAATACAATTAAGATATAAATCTAAATAATGATTTTTTTATTTTAAATTACTTTACAAACTCTGAACTGTATGTTAAAACTCTTAAATAATTATTTTTGTTTATCTAAAGTGATAAAATTTAGAATAGAAAAACATACTGTCCAGGCATAGGGCACTTCACCTTATCAGGCAGAAAATGTTAGGTTCAGTGGAGCACTAGGAAAAGAACTAGAAAAGGGGGAGGTACGGAAATAGCCAGCCGGGCGTAATACGGCAAGTGGGTCCCCGGGGTAGCTGGTCCGTACAATTTTGGGGTGTAGAGGGGCAACCTATTGGTTGTCCCGGGAGGTGGAGGTTTTAAAAGTTTACCACCTTCCTTAAAAAAAAAAGGTTCAGTGGAGCAATTATTGTGACGGAGAAGTTTTTCCTTAACAATGATGTAAACACTGATACATTGCCAAAAGACTTGCCTTCCAGTTTTTCTAAATCCCTTCGCCACAATAATTGCCACTGCCGCAAACATTTTTTTGTATTACCCAAAACAACGGAGATATTTTCGGTGTGAGTCTTAGGTGCCTCATCCTGTATAAGTTTCTTTTTCCAGAAATACATTTATCGAAACATTTTTCAAAAATACATAGATCGATGGTGTTGGCTCAACTGTAACCGAAAAATACCGAACAACGGTTCCGGAAATATCCGAGACCACTGGAAATTTGCTGGGTGAAGCTCGAGGGCCTTATTATGGTCTCAACTATTATAATAGTCGAGGCCCACCTGGGCCACGCGGGTTTCCGGGACCTCCGGGTGTACCCGGAGGACCTGGCAAGAAAGGAGAATCAGGAAGGGATGGGATAGGAGGTTTACAGGGCGCGCCGGGGCCGCCTGGTAACGTTTTCATAATCCCATCAATGAGCCAGCAAGGCAACGAGAAAGGACCAGATTCGCAAGCGGAAGCTTTGAGGCAGATGCTGTCGCAGCATTTGTCGGCTATGAGAGGAGCCGAAGGACCGACAGGCTTAACGGGTCTGCCAGGACCTGAAGGTCCTCCTGGATCTCAAGGTCAGAAAGGAGAACCTGGTGAAGTTGGTGAACCTGGACCGCGCGGAGAAAGAGGTACATTCCATGAAATTTTGGTGTCTTATATTAGTGATTGATAGACTGTGGATTTGATAAGTAAGAGCAATTTAAAACTGAGGAAGGTTAACATAATTTAAATATGCCAGTCTATTATTCCCAGCTTGGTAAAGCTAACTCTTTGTCGCATTTAAACGAGTCAGGCTTGTGATGAAGATTTTAGCTAAGTCTAACAGATATGAATGTTACGCTTGTCTTTTGTACTCTTACAAAAGATATAAATTTTCGTTTCTCTTCTACGAGATTTTTAGGGACAAAGACGTTTTAATCATTGTAACTGTAAAGAAAATGATACGACAAGGGGTTAAAGTATAAATGAACTGTCTACATTGCTTTAGTTCTTTGCAATTCAAGCAAATCATTTTTATTTTGCAGAAAGATCCGTTGTCTAGCGATCAAGTAGTAATAAGGCAATATACCAAACTTAGACACGTAGATCTGTGTGAAATTAATGACGTTTTTACATTTTATAGGAGTATCTGGAACACCCGGTAGAGAGGGTAGACGAGGTCGACCTGGAAGAGATGGCGAAAGGGGTGTAAGTGGTCCGCCTGGAATAAAAGGTGAACAGGGTGCGCCTGGTCTTCCAGGATTACCCGGCGATAAAGGCGAAAGAGGACCTCCGGGTGCAACCGGCGAACCTGGTTTGCCAGGTCACGAAGGAATGCAAGGTGACGATGGCCCTCCTGGTTTACCTGGTTTACCAGGCGAAATGGTAACGGAAACACTATAAAAGATACTTTGTAATTCTATTGAAACAGTAATGATATCTTCAAAATTAGGCTGCTCTTTACTTCACCGGACTCAAAATTTATACCTTTCTTCTATAAAGTATGATGTAACTGCTACGTATTCCAGTAGATTTTTGCCCGGCTCGGCTCCAGCCGAAGTTTCGATCCTGTAGCATCAATGATAAAGGAGTTATGCTTGTTTAAACTTGAAGCATTCTTCAGTATGTTTGGCACGTAAGGGCGCCGCCATATTGGTTTGTAGTGACGTTCGCACGCCGATTACCGAGCATAAACGCTCTTGGCTTCATAATACATCTTAATTTATAGGAGAAAGGGAGACATTTTGAGTCCGGTAAAGTAAAGTTAACCCGAGATTATTTTAGGGCCCTAGAGGATTTATAGGATCTCGAGGATTTCCGGGATTGCCAGGTAACCCTGGAATCCCTGGGAGTGAAGGTCCACCTGGAGCTAAAGGCAATACCGGGCCACAGGGTGCGCCGGGCGGTCCTGGGCCAATAGGACCATTAGGACCTGTCGGACCGCCTGGACCACAAGGTCATTTAGGACCAACTGGATTAGTGGTATATTTCTTTCTATTTTCATAATGAAAAAAGATATCTAACAGACTGATGTTTCGATGTATGTAAATGTTGCAGGGACCACAAGGGAAGCCAGGAATTCCTGGTCTTTCAGGAGCGGACGGGCCGCCTGGTCACCCAGGGAACCCAGGAATTCCTGGAATGAAAGGTGAACAAGGGCCGCAAGGACCGCAGGGCGCGTTAGGTTTTCCTGGAGTACGTGGCGTGAAAGGTGACGAGGGGAAACGTGGAGCTTCTGGCGAGCGTGGTGAAAAGGGCGGAAGAGGGGCAGACGGAGAAAAAGGTGATGTTGGAGCAAAAGGAGAACCCGGATCATCTGGGCCACAAGGAATTCCTGGACTGGAAGGTTTAGAAGGGCCAAAAGGTTTCGAAGGACCGCGGGGTGAAGCAGGATCAGTTGGTCCCTCTGGAGAGAAAGGTAAACCTGGCTCTCCAGGTTTTATTGGATATCCTGGTAACGTTGGTGAAAAAGGCGATAAAGGTCAACCAGGAAGACCGGGTCCTAATGGAGATAAGGGAGAAAGGGTAAATTGAATATCTCAATATACTTATTCAATGTGAAAGTTAAATAAATAATTCAATGCAAAATTGTTGCATTCTAGGGAAACAGCGGCGCATCGGGAGAACGTGGCGAAACGGGACCTAGAGTAAGTCGAGAAAACCAGTTCATATCTAGTAAAACAATCTTCAAGCATCAGACTTTCCATAAACAAGTGGTTTATGGAATTTATATCGACAATAAGATTTTGAAACGTAAGAAAACAATAACGAACTCTTCTGACAAAGGGTTTTAGGGGTGTTCGTGGAAGGCGAGGTGCCGAAGGTTTACCAGGACCAAAGGGTGATACTGGACAGCCAGGTCCTCCAGGATTACAAGGAGATCCTGGTCAACCCGGTGTTGAAGGACCTCGTGGCTTCATAGGACCTCAAGGACAAGCTGGTTTTGATGGAAAGGATGGAATTCCTGGTCCAGCTGGAGAACGTGGACCGGTTGGTGATTCGGGACCACCAGGACCTCCAGGATCACCCGGTGTTATAGGACCACAAGGTCCAGCTGGTGAACCTGGTCAGCCAGGGGAGCCTGGAAGTCCTGGGAGTCCTGGAAATCCGGGAGAGACAGGGCCACCGGGAGAACAAGGGAAAGAAGGACCAACTGGACCATCGGGATTGCCTGGTAAAGAGGGCCCACCCGGTCCTGGAGGTTTACCAGGATTCCCTGGTGAACGAGGACAGAATGGTTTACCGGTTTGTCTTATAAGAATATCTAATACTTAAAGTTTTGTTTGTATAAATAAATCTATAAAGAAACAGTTAATATTTTCTTTTTAAATACAGGGAATGCCAGGTGGAAAGGGGGAATTAGGATTGCCAGGATTTCAAGGTCCACCAGGCGATAAAGGCGCGCAAGGAGAACCTGGGAAAGATGGGAATACTGGATCTCAAGGCACTCAAGGTCCGAAGGGACCAGTGGGGCCACCTGGTCTGAAAGGAGAAAGGGTACAAATAATTGCATATAAGTAGCAATTGTGTGATATAATAAATTGAAAAAAATGTATCTTGCGTATATTGATGCTAGGGTGAATCAGGTCTACCAGGACCTACTGGACGTGACGGTTTGCCAGGACAACGTGGAGTACCTGGTTCACCAGGTCCTGTTGGTGTTCCTGGTGAAGATGGTGATAAGGGAGATATTGGTCCACCTGGTGAGAAAGGTTTTAAGGGATCACAAGGAGAAATGGTACAAATAATAGTATTTTTAAAACACGTTTATGAAATAAGAATGTATGTATTTCATGCACCGTTGAAATTTTCTATAGGGCCCTCCTGGATCACCTGGCATACAAGGACTTCGAGGCGAACCTGGATCAATTGGTCTACCCGGTGAAAAGGGACCACCGGGAGAAATGGGAAGGCAGGGTCCAAAAGGTGAAGATGGCCCTGTTGGTGCACCAGGTACATCTGGCCCAGTAGGACTACAAGGATTACCTGGCCCAGTTGGATTGAAAGGAGAAGTTGGGGACGCTGGTGTAGCTGGTCCAGCTGGACCAGCTGGAAGTCCTGGGGAACAAGGTCCAAGAGGACACAGGGGTCCTGAAGGTACACAAGGTCTTCCTGGACCGGAAGGACGTCAAGGCGAGAAAGGAGAAAGCGGGCTGTCAGGACCTCCGGGAGCAATCGGTCCTGAAGGAAAAATGGTAAAACTAAAATTGTACATATATATTTCATTAATTTTTCTACAACAGCCTCTTAAATGTGCATAACAGGGTGAAAGAGGTCCTGCAGGTCCTAAAGGAGAAGAGGGAAAAAGTGGACCACCAGGACCTCCAGGTATTCGTGGAATAAGTGGCCCAGAGGGACCGAAAGGTCATTTAGGGCCTATTGGTTTTCCTGGACCTCCTGGGGAGCCAGGTTTAGTTGGTCCAAAAGGGGATCCCGGTAAATACGGTGAGGATGGTAAGCCCGGTGATCCTGGACCACCAGGAGAAACTGGACCACCAGGAAAAGAAGGATTGCCAGGACCACCCGGAAAACCGGTACGAAATTATATAATGCCTAATCTTGAAATTTTTAAATTATATTAATACACACATGCATTCATAGGGTCCAGAAGGTCCGGCGGGATTGCAAGGAGGTCCAGGCTCGCCGGGTGAGAAAGGAGATATGGGTTTATCTGGGGTGAAAGGACTTCCAGGTCATACAGGACCTCAGGGTTTACCCGGACCACAAGGTTTGCCAGGTTTAAGAGGTCTTCCAGGACTTGCAGGAGAAAATGGACCACCTGGTATGCCAGGAGCAGTTGGTGTTCCTGGGAGGGCTGGACCAGTTGGCCCTACGGGCCCGAAGGGTGATAGAGGTAGAAGGGGTCTAAAAGGACATCGTGGAGACCTAGGCCATATAGGTATCAAAGGCGAACAAGGTGAAAAAGGAGAGCAAGGACCCCGAGGAGCTACTGGATTTGAAGGACCTAAAGGTGTTCAAGGCCTGTCTGGATTATTTGGACCTAAAGGAAATGATGGGCCTCCAGGTCTGCCTGGTATGGAGGGACCACCTGGACCAAAAGGGAATGCTGGGAATGATGGACCAAAGGGTGAAATGGGTCTTCCGGGTCCTCCTGGTCCACCTGGCCCACCAGCAGACCAACCAATGATTCCTCCAGAACTACTGTTCAGTAGGGAGCACTTACTGAGGAAAAAACGAGATGTTTCGGAAAATGTGTAAGAAAATTAAAGTTAATCTTCAGTGAAATTGTAGCGTGTACAAATATTGGTAAATGTTTACAAAAGGGGGCCCAGCTCCGATCACCTTCGTCTTCAGTTTTTTGTGAATATCTTGAAAACTAATTGTAAGACCGAGCGATGGGTACATGTATAGGGAAAAGTTGTTCAGAACCTTGATCTTGACAACATGTTTCAAGGCCTTTTATAAATATTTACCAAAATACTTTCACAGTTCTACAATGCTTCGATTGTTGCAGGGGTGACTCAAATGAAAAAGATAAGATTTCAGAAGCTTCAAATAACGATAGTCTTACCGAAGAGGAGTTAGGATCTAATTTTTTGGACATGTACAGTTCGATATACTCTATGAGGCAAGAATTAGATCGAATACGTAAACCAATTGGGAGTCGAGAGAATCCTGTACGAACTTGTAGGGACTTGTTTTACGGACATCCACACTTTAATGACGGTTGGCGTTCTTTCGATCATTACTAGACTGCGGATCTTTATATATTCATGGCTTTTGGATATTTACAAAACGTTCTAGAATATAACATTTGACGAAATTCACTAAGATTTTACTTATTTCAGATCTACAAAGGCTGCTTATTACTAAAAATAATACGAGATGGTTGCATAAGTTCGTGCCTGATTTGAAAATAACATCCGATGCTTAAATTTTAGAGATCGATTAAAGATTTGATTAAATTAAAATTGAAAAACGGTTAAATTTTCTATAATTAGAAAAAATGGCGACTACATGTTTAATTGATTGAAAGTTGTATTCTTTAAAATTTAAACATTGCATTTTATTTTCAAATCAGGCACGAACTTATGCTATCATCTAATATTTTATATGATTCCACTTCTTTAAATTCATCTAGAAAAATTGCAAATTGCATCAACATCCGCAGTCTAATCATTACACATAAAGTTTTGCGATATTGTCATCGAGATAACAATTTACAAATGTTTCGAATACAGGCTGGTACTGGATCGATCCAAATTTAGGAATGGCCGATGACGCAGTGTACGTTTATTGTAATATGACGAACATGGGCGAAACTTGCGTGTTCCCTGATGCTCATGTGAGTCCGAAGCCAACCATTCCATGGAGAAAAGAAAACAACGAAACAGATTGGTATTCGAATTTGCACGGTGGATCTAGAGTAAGTACAAATTTCTTAGTAAATGCACGAGATGTAAATGCCTTTTGCATCTTGTTACTAATGTTACAGATTACATACGAGACCATTGGCGTGGTGCAATTAAATTTTCTGCGTCTACTGAGCGAAGAAGCTTATCAAAATTTCACTTACACTTGCGTCAACAGCGTCGCATGGTACAATGCTGCACATTTAAATTACGATACCGCGCTGCGGTTACTAGGTTCAAACGAGGACGAATTTTCGTACACTTCTATCAAGCCGCAAATCATAACGGACGGTTGTAAAACGCGCAAGGGCAAAGGAGAAACTATATTCTTAGTGAAAACGAACAAATTAGAACAATTGCCGCTGGTTGATTTTTATCTGATCGATTACGGTTCGCCACATCAGGCGTTCGGTTTTACGTTCGGGCCAATTTGTTTCCGGTAAATTGAACGATCGCATTGTCATTGGCAAGACTGAATTGTAACTATACTACATTATGTCTTCCATTAATTTCTCTTCGCGACAAGGATATTGAAATAATTAACGTTTAAATTATTAACAACTTACATGTACTATCTCGCGCGGAACGTATGATTAATTGTAAGGAGCACACTAGTGAGAATGCCCAAGTACCCTGTGAACGTAACCCTTAACTGGTATATTGGGGTTTCTCGTAACTAGATTGCAGATCTTTATTCACTTATGACTTCTGAAAATTTCCAAGGAAGGGTGGAATATAAAATTCGACAGAATTTAGCACAATTTTTATTTTTTTGGAATCTGCAAAGGCTACTAATCTGGAAATAAAATTGTATTTCATTCCACTTACTTAAAATTCGTCTACAAAAATTGAAAATTGCATAAACATCCGCAGTCTAGTTTTAACCCTAACACATTTCTGTACATTTCTGTACAACTTTCGCTACTCAAGTGTACGAAAATTGCAAATATCGAGTTTGTTTAAGTTCTTTAGAATATTTGGATTATGAACCCTTTGCACTCGGAGCTATTTTAACTCGAAGATTCCTTATGATTTTTAAAATTTTATGAATGTGAAATTAGTATAGCATCCCATACGATGCTCAAATGTTTAGTAATTGATTAGATACCGACATATTTAGTAATCTAAACCAGGGTTAGCCAATCTTTTACGCCATACAACTCGAGTGCTCTTTCTACTTTCTTACGCTTAGGGTAGCTCAATCACGCAACTAAATTCATTAATTTACGCCAGTTGAATAAACACGCGTTTACCACCAATCTACAATAACGAGAACTGATCTCTTGGACGAGAGGGCGATCGTTGTCGTCAACCCCACAATTTACATCCTGCAATTGTGAACTATCGAAAAATTGCGACGAACGGATGAGCAAGAAGGTGTATGAATAGAATTGAGAGCGCTGAGGTGTTGAAAACATGAATGATGAAAACTTCAAAAGAATAAGTAGGCACAAAGATGCAATGCGCCATTTGTAATGATCCAATACGCAGCAGGTTGGTCACCCCTGATCTAAATAATATTTTGAATAATGATACAGCAAGTTTTAGTAGCGCGTCAGAGTCGCCATTCGAGTGCTGAGGATTAAGTCTTTAATTATACAGGAAGTGAAGAAGTTGTTCGGGCCTGCTCTATAGTCCAGTCGCCAGGTACTTTTACCTGGAAAGTATTCCGAACTCAATGAAATTTTGACACGTCATTTAGGGGTACTCTCTTCGTCATTAATGATATATTAAACATGTTTAAACAATCACAACATATTACTATTACACATCGCTGGATTCGGGAAAGTCTAGAGAATCTTTTGCTGTAAAGAACAATACAATATCTTATATAATAACATTACAATATTTGTTCAAAGTCGAAAAACATGTTTTTTTTTCAAACTCAAATTTCCCGAAAATTGTGCGTGTAGGAGAAAAATTAAGGCCAGATTCGGAATCAGTGCTAAAAACTGTATAAGATACACCCAATAGTTACATGGAAACATTTTTGTTGTTGGACAGTATAATTTGCTCTGTCCTTCCCTATATTCGTCAGTTGCCACATAATTTCCTAATTTTGAACGCCTGCCTCTCGGTGCCTATTGGGCCGAAAAATACGTTTGAACAGTGAAATTTGAAGGAAATTTAATGCTCTTTCCAAAAATGAAAACAAAAAATTCTTAGAACCCATAATTTTTGAGTAATAGGTGACAAACAAACACATGGTAATAAAAATCGTGGGTTTTACCCCCTCCCTAAGTTAGCACAAGGTCCTCGAGGTCGAAAACTCAGATACGACACCCCAGAGTACCCCTAAATGACGTGTCAAAATTTCATTGAGTTCGGAATACTTTCAAGGTAGACGCCTTTTTTTCGACCTGCCGACTGGACTATACTAGTATTAGCAGAAAGTAGAATTGGTCGGTCATGAACAGACGCACCAGCCGATTCCTGTCTAATGGCATCCGCGTTTGCTGAATTTTCAAACTTGATTTTCTTGAGAACGAAAAACATTACACTGTTTTCTTCGACTTAATTTTTGATGTGTTGGGCCGGCAAGAAAATAATTTCGATATTCTAGGGTGAAATAAACCCCAATTTTGGGAAAATTTGGAAGTTTTATGAGCGCGGAATTGTGGAGCTACCAGAAAGATGGCAAAACATCATCGAACAAAATGGAAAGTATTTTTATTCATCAAAGTACATTGCTTGAATAAAAAAATTGGCTTTTATTTCATCGAATTACTTTCTTGCCAAGCCAATAGATTCGTCTTTATGCGGCTTGTACTAGATCGATCACACCCTGTATACGTAAAGGTATCTGAGAAAATGTATACAGAATTTTAGATGTCCTAATTTGAGTAAGCACTGCACCATTTAAGGGTTAAATCTTTTCGGTTGACACATGTACTTGAGGAAACAAGAAGCGTTCTATTCAGAATTTAAGTCGAGTGTAAGGTTAACGATTTTATTTATATACAGTAGAATACCTTGCTACGTGTTCGAATCAGCTTCACTGCCATTATAAATGTATGATGTGTATCTACATGATATTTTACATATACAGGCCGACTATTTCATATGTTTATAAATAAAATGCAATAATACAAGCGGCTTCTAGTAGTTAACGAAACCACCTTAATCTAACTTAACAATTTACTTATTGCGCTAATACGAAACAACAATTTTAGATACATTACGAAAATTCATCAAATTCATTTCACCATTTTTTAATTCTTTTGAAGAACTCTTCCTCGAGATCAAACTCTTATTATTAGATCGAGGATGTTTATGCAGTTTTTAACTTCCGCAGGCGAATCTCAAGAAAGTGGGAACAAATAGCATCTTATTTTCAGTGGTAGTAGCCTTTATAAATCTGAAATGAGTAAAAATCGTATTCAATTCTGTGGAATTTTATATTCCGGAATTTTTTGAAAATTTTTAGAAGTCATAAATACATAAAGATTCGCAGACTTATTAAAAAGCAAAGATTTTTACATTTTGCGGACAGTAAATTATTTTTTAGTTACAATCAGACTTCTCCTGAGGAAATAATGATATTTTAATCTGTATATTAATTTATAATACGAATGAAATTAATTAAGTACAATAGTCATAATGTATATAACGATTATGCTTATGAAAATGGCTCTCCTTTTCTTGATAACGTACTACATTTTACGATTTCCTCTGCTGACCTATTTACATACAGGGTGTTAACACTATTACATAACTAGGCAGCGTTTTTCTTGAAAATACAAAATATGAGAAAAAAATGAAAGAGAAAATAGTAGTACTGTTTTTATATGCAACACAATGGCGTATGTAACTTTTTTTGTTCATACTATTTTGTCAGATATGAAGGTGATGTTTAATTTTTATGTATTATATATATATATGTACTTTACATAGATTTATTATACAGTGGGTATACAAAGTGTTCGTACACCTTTAAAATAGAATAACTTTTTTATAATTGTACCAAACGACCTCATTTTTTATAATCAATTGGAAGCATTGGTTTACGAAATAATATGGAAAAAAGATTTTCAAAAAATGAGAGTGTACAAGGATACATGCAAAAGTAAGAAAGGCATTTTTAAAAACTCTTTTTGAGCCCTTAATGAAAATTGAAAATATACGTTTTGTAGATCAATGTTAGTTATACACATCCTCGAAATCAGCAGAAGCTGATCAAACGTCGTATAAAACTACGATTTTCACCATTTTTGACCGCTTGTAGCTCGTGTGTAAATCGATTTCGATGATATTTTCAGCAAGTGTGTAACTATTGCAGGTGTACAAAACATATATTTTAAATTTTTTAAGGGCCCAAATAAAAAAGTTTTCAAAAATGTATTTTTCATTATTGCATGTAACCTTGTAAATTACAATTTTTGGGAAATCGTTTTTGCATATCATTTTGTAAACCAATGCTTGTAATTAATTATAAAAAATTATGTTATTTTAAAAGGTGTACGAACAATTTGTACACGCACTGTATATATGTATATATATATATATATATATATATATATATATATATATATATAAATATTGTCATTTCACGAACTATATTCAATTTTTCAATAACAATACCACCTCTGAAATGAGTCTTTTATAATAACTTAACCAGTACGTAGATTTTTGTGACTGTCTTTAAAGCGTCTAAGTTATAAATTTACCGAGTATTTTATGGTAAAATTGCAATAAATCGTTGTTTTGAGCCAGAAATTTGTTAAACATTTTCTATTAGTAGAAGGAACATGGCCGCTATAGAACTTCTCCTAAAATATAGAAAAGATTCCCAAGTGGTTCCGTGGTGTAGCGGTTATCACGTCTGCTTTACACGCAGAAGGTCGCCAGTTCGATCCCGGCCGGAACCATGTTTCTTTTTGCTACTTTTTTTCATTATATTTAATATTCATTTTTCTGTTAATACTAATCTAGATTATTTATGAATACAACGATGCAACATAAAAAGCAAAAAAAAATCATTTTACAAAATAGTTACACAAAATATTTTATAATTTTAGAGTTTCAATTGTATTATATGCAAGTAATTTAGATCAGATTTTATTAACACCAGGCACAATTCATATTTTTATAGTAGAATTGTCTAAAACATTTATGCTTGTACATAATGATTTGATATCACTAGAAAGCGGATTGTATGCATTCATGATAAAAATGAGTAGATGCGATTTAAAACCGTGAATTAGAAAATTTCAAGAGTATTAACACTCGGAGATATTTTAACTTGACAATTAAACATTTCTTCCAACCTAGAATAATTTATTCTATGTATATGAAATTGATATAATACATCATACATTACTTAAATGTTTAGTAATTGATTAGATAGCAACATATTATTTAATAATGTAAATAACATTTTGAGTACAGCTATTTTTAGTTGTGACTGTGAGTCACCATTCGAGAGCTAAAAGGATTAATATGTATATTATTTTCACTACATTAAAATTATTAGTGAAAAATATAAATTTACATTCAGCTCCTGTGTCTTGCATTATTGATGTAAAAGCTTTGTATTTTGCATAACGATTGGGAGTCTAGATATCACAGTAAACTTGCTGTTACCAACGAATTAGAACCAACGAATAGTTCATGCTCTTATAAAGTAAAATAATATTGATAAGGTATTTATCGTATTAGACGCTTCAATGAAATAGATAAATTAAATTGGTTCATAACAATCATTTACATTTGCAGTGTTTGAAGATTATATGTACAAAGAACCATTTACATATTGAATTAAATAGAAACGAAGTTTATTAGTAAGCTTTTAATTCAATACAGTAATGATAGAAGATCAATATAGAAAAATATTGATAATATTTTACAAAGTGTTATATATAAAATTGATCAAAAGTAAATTTGTTTTGTTTACGACTTCGTTCTTACATACTCTGTTATAACTTGAATATAATTTTCAATTATTCTTTGGTATGCTACACTCCCGAGTTTACCCGAATAGCGTTACACCTCGGAGCGTGACGGATCAGATTCTTTCACTATCCAGAAAAAATTGTGTATACGGTACGCCTAAAGAATGTCTCACTTGAACAACCGCAATTATTTTTGCGCGAACCTTTTGTTGTAAAAGCATAATTTATCTTCTTAATAAGTAAATCGTAACGAACATCTATTTAATAAGTAAAAGCTTAATTTATCACTGGCGATTTACCGAGGAGATAAGCGGCGCGCGTTTCTCGGATACATAGTTACGCAAGCCACATTGATTCGCATCCTGGAAAGGCTGAAAGCAAGAAGCGATTCCGAGGGAGGGGAACCGAAGGAATTCGCGAGAACGCTGTTATATGTATGCGTGGGTGAACCGTGAGAAGAGACAGGTGGTATCTTGTCGTGGTGGTCGACGATTCACACTTCCAACTCATTCTCTTCTGGTGACAAGAAAACCAAAGTGACAGAACAGGGCCGCTTTTATCGCGTCCCTTCTTCTTTTTTTCAGTAGAGCCAGCGACATACGATGAGCAGATTGGTGACATTTTGACGTCATTCGCAATCTATTATTACTTTTTTTATAGTATTCTTTTCGATTCATATCTTTTACATTGTATTTATCAGCTTACGTTTCCTTTTGTATTACCAGTTACGTCTTCATTGGACGCATTCACCGTGTAAGTAGTCATGTGATCTGAATCACGATAAGTTTTCGACAAAAAGTTCGAATCAATTCGATATTTATTCGAAATCAGAAATTCTTAAAATTCTTGGACGTGTTGAAAATCTTGAAAGCCTTGAAACTTTGGAAGGTTTGTACGAATTGAAATTCTTGATACGTTACATCTATCACTAAACAATGATTACGTCATATCAGTATTGGGACGAATAACAATATGAACGTACCAATATTATAAAAAGTATAAGATTCATTTAGATTGAATTTTATTTCGATCGTAATTTTAAGAAAAATTGTGTAATGGTATCGGCGCACAGGTTCGATCAGTGATATAATTCATTAAGATTATTAAGACTTTTTAAATTTTCAAGACTTCAAGGATTCTCAGAATTTCTGATTTCGAATAAATATCGAATTGATTCGAAACTCTGTGATGATTGATTTGTTCGAAAACTATGCATGACAAAATATTAAATGCCAATCGCTTTGTGTAAGCATGAGAATAAACATATGTACAGTTAAATATAATATAGTCTTATCACAAGATTGCGGATCTTTATGTATTTATGGCTTCTGAAAATTTTGGAAATAGGGTAGATCATAAAATTTACCAGAATTTAGTACAATTTCTAATTATTGCAGATCTGCAAATGCACCACTGGAAATAATATTCTATTTTATTCCACTTTCTTAAAATTTGTCTGGAAAAATTGAAAATTGCATACACATCTGCAGTCTACTTATCACGCACATAAAATTGTGAGTGAATTGTTTAATCGATTGAAAATAAGGACGTAAACAATTTAAAAGCAATAGAAATTTTAGGAAATTATAAATTTGTTTTTTCCGGATATTAATTATTTCTAAATCATTAGTGATTAACTATTTTTTTACGAGTCAAACGTAAATATATTAAGATGTTCTTATAATGATGTAACTATTTCATTTTCTCAAAGTAATACCTATTTTTAATGTTGACATTTATTTGATATGACATGAAATTATTATAATGGTGCTTTGAACAATTTAGATTTTACACAAAAATTTTGAAAATAATTTTTCTAAGAAGCTATTGCGACAATATTGCTAACACATTCATCTTAATGAAATAGTTATTTTCTAATGAAATAATTCGACTGCGGATTTGTATGCAATTTTTAATTTTTGCAGGCAAATTTCGAGAAAGTAGGAAAAATAAATTCTTATTTTCAGTGGTAGCAGTCTTTATAGATCCGAAATAAATAAAAATCGTATTAAATTCTGTGGAATTTTATATTCTAACATTTGTTCAAATTATAAATGCATAAACATCTGCAGTCTACTTATCACGCACATAAAATTGTGAGTGAATTGTTTAAATAGATTGAAAATAAGGACGTAAACAGTTCAAAAGCAATAGAAACTTTTGGAAATTATAAATCTGTTTTTTCCGGATATTAATTATTTCTAAATCATTAGTGATTAACTATTTTTTTACGAGTCAAACGTAAATATATTAAGATGTTCTTATAATGATGTAACTATTTCATTTTCTCAAATTAATACCTATTTTTAATGTTGACATTTATTTGATATGACATAAAATTATTATAATGGTGCTTTGAACAGTTTAGATTTTACACAAAAATTTTGAAAATAATTTTTCTAAGAAGCTATTGCGACAATATTGCTAACGTCTTAATGAAATAGTTATTTTCTAATGAAATAATTCGACTGCGGATTTGTATGCAATTTTTAATTTTTGCAGGCAAATTTCGAGAAAGTGGGAAAAATAAATTCTTATTTTCAGTGGTAGCAGTCTTTATAGATCCGAAATAAATAAAAATCGTATTAAATTCTGTGGAATTTTATATTCTAACATTTGTTCAAATTATAAATGCATAAACATCTGCAGTCTAGAAATAATTATGTATTTTTAAACAAACGTATTTTAGTGGTTACGATATGAATATTGTTAATCGACATTTACGAACAAGTAAGATTTGGGCAAATACATTTCACGGGACCCATTTCACTGGATAAAGCCTACAATACACGCAACGTCGAAAGGGAACGCAATCCGAGTTCTCTTGAAACGGAGCCGTCCCTGTCGTCGAACGGCCGCGCAAGAAACGGTGTGGGGGATAAAAGGTTTCCTTGTTTAACAAAATATCGTCTCCGAGCCATTAGCCCGACCGTTGCCACTTCAACGCGATTTTCTGCTCCTGCCACGTCGAGGATGTGCTTCAGGATCTGCAGATCCTTCGACCTATCAAGTGCAGACTGCTTGCTTTCCCCCAAGCGGAGTCGATCCGATGCAGTTAAAATTAATTTTTTCTGTTTACCACTTCCTCTCGCATTTTAACCTCTCTTACCCAGTCTTAATGCTTTTCAAAAATAGTATCGGATTTCAAATGAATTCTTTAATAAAATTATTTAATGCAGATATTACATTTCTGTTGGTTGAAGGTTAACGTGTGAAGGTCATGATTTATGTGTGTACATAAATCGATAAACTACAATCAATTTCTATGACACTCCAGTTTGTTGCAAATTAGGTGAAAAAAAATTATTTCACATAATGATCCGCTGTCTACTCATGTGCAATGTGCAATAATGAGAACTGAATATAAGGGGAAGTCATTGTATATTGACATCTTCAATTTTTTAAATTTTCCAACAATTTTGAATTTAATCTACTCAATTTCGCTATAAATGAATCGAGATCGTCTAGTTATAATATTAACCTTATTAACTATCTTTTCACTATTTTTATATTCGATATAAAAACTATTAGTAGGGTAACTGCACCAGTGAATGAACATTTAAGAAATTGTTCAGGAAAATATTTTATTTTAAAAAAAACTACGTGAATTAAAGGAATCTCATATATGCCAAATAAATAGCTCCCTATACTTCATTTGTCAAAAATAAATGAACACAAATACAATGAAATTAGTATTATTCTTCTTTATTAAACGTTAAATTCAAAAATATGAAAAATACCAGTGAATGAACACTACATTCTAGTAATTGAATGATGCTAGTCCAATCAATGAACAAAATTACTAAACAATATTCTCCTATTTATTTAACTCTTTAATCACAATTTTATCGCTAGTATGCCGTCCGGGTTAAAATTTGTTGAAATATACAAAAGCGTTCATTTACTGGTGCCCGTTCATTCACTGGTGCAGTTACCCTAATATCAAAGATATTTTTAAGAGCTCGATCGGTTTTTTAGAACGTAAATAGTGGAATAGAAACATTATAAATCTTCTGAAGTCGTTTACATTAAAAATAGTTACGTTGTAGTGCTGTATCGATTTGATAACTGATAACACAATTCACTATATTTGAAAATATAGACATGCAAATTATGTAACGTGAACCGAAGATCAGTAGATGCATAATACATGTCACATAATACATATCAGTAATATCAAAGATCATATTATGGATTATCAACTCAATCTGTTATTTTAGAACATAAATAGTGAAATAGAAACATTATAAATGTTTTACTTTTTCTAAGTCTTTTACGTTAGAAACAGTTACATTGTAGTGCTCTATCGATTTGATGACTGATAAAACAATTCACTATATTTGAAAACATAGACATGCAAATTATGTAACGTGAACCGAAGATCAGTAGATGCATAATAGATGTCCTTAACGGATGACCATCATTGATTTTTATGCAATAATAAATCAAATATTCATTGTCGGTGTTGGTTATTACGAGTGTCTCTCATAACAGTAATTTCACTGACCGCACCGTGTGAGAGAAACAGATGTGAATTCGCTAACATTTACCGCAGTAATTTCTCAGTAAGTTCACGATCCACGACTGCACCTTCAAACACTTTATGAACAGCGAGTCCAAAAAGTAATTGAATACTAAATTTATGTATAAATTATAATTATGATATCGGCGCCAGGTTCGATCATTGTTAGATACAACAAATATGCAAGTTAAATATTTAAATTTCTCAACGTTTCGATCCCAATGCGGATCATTATCAAGAGACCCAAATTTTTGCGTCTGAAAAAGAAATTAATATTAAAGAGAAACTAAATTTATGATTTGAAAAATCATGGATGCAGTGATAATACTGTTCAATAGCTGGGAAACAAAACCGAAATCGCAATTTTTCATTCTTCATATTTTCGTCTTATACTGTCATAAAAACCCGCCCCTTAAATTTTCCCACACGTGTACCCAATCCTTCTGTATAATAGGTCTGAACTGTATTGAGATTTTCCTGAAATTTCAACTGGAGGAGGTTACTCGATTCGACCTGTATGTGCCTTTTTTCGCTTTTTTCTATGTATGTTCACCGATTATAGTAATGTCGCGATAGTTGCCTCAGTGCCTACCCATTCCACCAGCTGTCAATGATGCGCTGGGCCGCAGGGCGGCGATGTTTGATGTCGGCACGGGTATATCGGTGTGAACACCACTACATTGACTCGAGTGAATCGAATTTTCAAACTGCTTAATTTTCATTATTTGAGATTTTACAGGCTTATTCCTAGCAAAATTCACTAATAGGCACTACGGCAACTTTCGCGTACAGCCCTCGGACAACTTTCAACGCATTTCTGTTGGGCCAAAATATACCGTGTTTGGTCTTGTTTTAATCAGAATAAAGCATTTTTAATTGCCATTACATTGTGCGAACACGCGGGCCTTTAAACTGTGCCGGCGACCCATAGACTGGTATTTGGCCGATTTGGTTGGCCAAAATTTTTTATTGTTTAAAACTGATTAAATTTATGATGTCTTATAAAATTATGCTTCCACTAATTAAAAAAAAACAATTTATACAATGGGGTTGGTTCGAAGTACCTACCTGGCTGTCCCAATAACATGTTATTTTTCATCTGGGGGTAGTTCTAGGAAATTTACTTTTGACCAGCTAAAGGTCAATTTATACGGGCGACAATTCCAGGCGACGTCGCCGAAAGTCATAAATTTCGAGCGCTGGTTGACAGGTCGGAGCGGGCCGTAACGTCCCGAACGGTCCCTGGGAGTCCCGTCGGGATTGTTCGGGACTGTTCGGGACGTATCGGACCACTCCGACCAGTCAACCATCGTTCGAAATTTACGACTTTCGGTGACGTCGCTCGTATAAATTATTAAATTATTATTATTAATAAATAAATTATTAATAAACCTTAAATCGGTCAAATACCAGTCTGTGCGACGGCGACACGCTCGGCCACGCGATCATTCTGTTCTCCTCTACGTTTGATATCTCGGCGCGGTAGACTGTAGAGGCCAGCCATAAATCAAAAGACGAGCAGTTGTCTTGGAAGTTGTCGCTCCAGAGAACAGCTCCTGCGACAACTATCTCGACATTACTGTATTTAGTATACAATGACTTTTCTGGATTTGCATCGACGACCCTGTACATGGCGGCCGCGACACGAAATTCTCAAATAAGCTGCGGGCGTCGACATCGTGTCGCGGCTGATGGGGCTTTCACGGCGGCATGGCATGTGGATTCTCCGCGTCGAATACTTTCTTCGATTATTAGGGGAAATACGCGAGAAGTTGACTTTGACGCTTCCGGCGTCGCGTCGCGCTTCGCACAGCTTCGTACCGTTTCACAATGTGTCGAGTATATTGGCGTTCGGGAAAAAAATCATTACTCTTAAACTAGATTGAGATAATTTTACGATCGAAAAGAATTGATAATAGATAGATGGCTTCGGCGCACAGGTTCGATCAAATATAAACTAAAAATTCCTTGTTTTATAACAAATTTGCAAATTGAAATCCCGACGTTTCGATCCTAATGAGGATCATTTTCAAGAGACTTTTGCGTCTGAAACAAAATGTAACATTACAAAAATAATACATTTTTCATAAAGTTAAATTTCTATACTATACAGGGGGTTCGACTACAGGTGGGAGAAAATTTAAAGGTTGGTTCTTAACGATGATATAAGACGAAAATGAAGAATAAAAAAATTGCGATTTCGGCTTCGTTATTTAGCTATTAACAACGCGACAGTCACGTATCAAGTGACAGAAGCATGCATAACTTGGTTCTCATTTGGGGCCCCAGCGAGGTGAAAATTTTTTTCACAAATCGTTGGACAACATTGAACTCTTTGACGTACACAACGTACACTTTTTTTTTTATTAAGCATTTCAGATCTCAACACAGATCTATTTCTGCTGTACAAATATAAATTACAATTAATACATACAATAGTTGATATTGATGAACAATAAAACAGTTAAGGTTTAGATGGAAAGATTACAATCTTTCAAAAAATGATGTATACAGATACAAGCCTTAATGTTATGTTTTGCTATAAACATGTCAATGCTTAGAGGTAGTTGGTAACCCATTTTACATAAACAATCTAAAAGTTTCAGCCTTTGAACATCATACTTTACGCACTGCCAGAGCACATGGCTTAGAGTTTCGTCACTTTGATTACAACTACAATTGCTGTTGGAAATTATATTTACTCGTGTCAATGAAGCAACGTACACTTTTATTAGACGCGTTGTTGATTTTTAATTGTTAATATCTAAATAACGAAGCCGAAATCGCAATTTTTTTATTCTTCATTTTCGTCTTATATCATCGTTAAGAACCACCCCTTAAATTTTCTCCCACCTGTAGTCGAACACCCTGTATAACATGTGAGAAAAATAAGTTTATTTTCCAGTTTCAGAAGAAGTTCATTCAAGCATGCAATTGATGCGCGAGGATGGAAATTTTCCACCGAATAAACAAACGTAATTATATATGTTTCATTTTTATTAAAAAAAAATTTTTTTTAATTATGCAACTAATGCTAATGTTACCGCTTACAACTAACGAATCGGGAAGTCCTTTGTGTGGCTCGTGGAGAGTCACACACAAAATTAAAAAAAAACCATTAATAGCTGTATGCCCCACTAGCAATGCGTACCACTAACCCTCTCGCAAGAGCAGTCCTACCCTGCGAGCGAGCAACAATAACCAGCTAGTTTTTGTTTTATTTGATCGAACCGTTGCGGCGGAATCATTTTCTCTTTATCTGTTTCAACAATCTTATGATCGATAACTCTAACAACATTCACGATAATATTGATCGTCTAGGGACCGCTGTACACTTTGATTTTCGGACTTTTTTCCATTGGACGACACACCGCGCTTCACAGAGCTTCGCAGAGCTTCACGAAGAAGCGATTCTTGGCTGGCCAGTGGAGATGGTTGCGCTGGTTCGACCCCGAAGTGCAGCCGCACAACCACCACGACCCGACAGGGTGTACAGGGTCGCCCCGCCTGTCAGCCAATCGTCGGAGGTCCTCAGCTACCATCGTGCGCGCGCGATTCCTCCGCTGGGCGTGTTCCTCGCGCACGGAGCCGATCAACGGCGACGTTGCGAAGACCACCCCTGCTACGGCGAGCAGAGACCAAAAATTACGAGCCCATAGATCACGCGCGCACCCTTCCGCACCAACTAGGCCGCCAGGCACTCGCGACAAAGAATCTCCGGTCTCGACTCGCCCCCGGTCACATCCGTCCGTGATCAACGCTGTTCACACTTGCCGCTGTGCCGGATACCAACCGGTACCATGAAGCCATCGGCCATTCGAACGTGAATAGCTAAAGGTCCGCTTCACCAATTCGTAATTCCGCAGAACTGTCCGCTATCGATTCACCTTTTGCAGAAACAAGAATCTTTGCCTCGTCAATTCGTGTCAATTCGGAGATCTTTATTCATGATTCAGTATATTGCTGATCGTTCTAATATTGCGGTTTATACGTAGTGTTCTCGTGTATAATGTAGTTTTTCGCCGCGTTGATTTAGTTTTGATTTGCACGTGATCGATACTTTCTGGTCGTTTTGTAAAAATTGGAATTTGGGTTCTGGAGAATTTAGTTTACGATTTTTTTTTTGGAATTTGTGGATCCATTTTTTTTTTTGGAATTTGTGGATCCATTTTTTTGGATCCAAGATATCGTTGATTAGTATAAACATGACAGTTTGATTAAAATGTTTGGAGCTTGTAAGTGCAGTTGGAAGTGATAACGAACAAGTAATTATTCGGCTGAACAGCTTCTTGGGCAAATCAAGATGGCTGCTGCCGCTGGCGTAGCAAGTTTGAAAGGGTCGTTGGTACAGACGTGCACGTGAATATCCGCAGTTTCTTGACAAATAAGTGACACATCGAATATCTGATACACAGCAACGTTGAGACTCCAGAAGATCATCGTACGGGTAAGCAGAACAATATGGTTTTATTTTGTCGAGTGTGTGTCGTGTTCTTTTGTTCCAATCATTAACCCCTTACACTAATTGTAAGACTTATTTTATGGTATCAGTAGTTCTAACTTTTTTGTAGTTCGTAATTTGAGTTGTTTATTTTGAAAGTGGCATTAGTCCATTTAAGTTTGAATTGAGTTATTTAAGAGTTTGCGTTTCAATGAAATTAAAAATATACTTATAGGATACCAATGTATCACACTCCTTAAGTGTATCCAAGAGAGTTAACTTTACAATTCCTATTAAAATAATAGCAATTATTAAGTGAATAATATGTGTCTTTTTATCAAGAATGGACTTAAGCCACTTTCAAAATTAACAACTGGATTTGTCAGAAAATTTGATGTAGGACAAGTCAGGCCAAGAAAAAACAATATTCAATTTATTTTATATTTTTTTATAAAACTTGAAAAACATAGAAAGTATTCCAACTACATACATTACGTAACAATGCACCTCCTTTAGATTTTCTGTTTGCGGGAGGGATTTGAAGAATTCTTGGTACCCCGGTGCTATAAATTGTAATGAGTCTATCATATTCTTGTATTTCGCTGTCGAAATTTGTCTTCTATTTTTATAAAGTGGTGTCAATACACTATTTTCGAATTATCTTAGTCTACCCCGACGTGGTAATAAATTCAGTGTTTGAAACTGCATTCTCATCCATTGATATCTTATAGAAAATTTTATATCGTTCATATCTCAAACAACGCATCCAGCATATTTTTAACCAATTTATTGTTTCTTCGTTAGAATTCTTTACCTTTTGAAAAAGTGCATCCTCCAAAAATCTTGTTGATAAGAAATCCTCTTATTCCACTTTAAATAAAAAGTTACTACTTTTGTGACACTTCTTGATAACATAATAATTTTGGGGGCAAACAGCAAATTATTTTTCTTTAATGACATTTCTACGACGTCAAAATCTCTGTCATTCGGTAAAAACGAATGTCCTGATACTAAGAATTTATGGTCTATGATTTCCATATTGTGTTCAACACTTTGGACAATTTTCAGCCACGTTAAAGCTACTTTAATATTTCTACTGGAGGTTAGAGGTCTACTATCTACTAGGCCACTTTCAAAATAAAAATTTTTATCATTCTATTAACTAATTTCCTTTTCACAAAATCTATGATTTTAAATATATTAGTTACAATTTGCCTCAGAATGAAAAGATAACGTAGAAATGTAAATATTAAACTTGATAGCTGGATTTTTTTCGAAAATGCGTAGACAGGCGTAGACTTCTTCCAGGATTACAAGGGTGCGGCATTCGCGTTCTCATTTCTCGATAATACAAAAATGTATTATAGTAAACAAAACTATTCTCATAGCTACGTGCTGCCGAATAATGCAAATTACGCCGCGTGAACAAAAAATAGGACTTTTGTGGGTGACAGCAGCCTATATCGATCTTTTATCTAGCGTTGTTGACTACTGAAAACCGCCATTTTTATATTATCGAGAAATGAGAACGTCAATCCCGCGGCTTTGTGGAAAATTAATATACATATATTGTGTACCTATATGTAAACCAATAATTGTACATTAACAAAGCTGAAATAGAATTTTATTTTAGTTTAAAGGAAATTAACAACATACGTATTTATTAGACTCTATTCACAATGTTCATCACAAGTTTGACTCGATATTCCAGGAAAAGGGGTTAATGGAGTGCAAAGTCGAGATTATTAGAATTCTTTGAAATGAACAAAACAATTATGTTTGTAATATGGGTGTAAAATTGTAAATTCGCAAATGAAAGCTATTTAACCCCTTGTCGTCTCATTTTCTTTACAAGTGATTATGTAGAACGTGTTTATCCCCAAAAATGTTGTAGAAGATAAAGAGAATGTATATTTTTTGTATTGCTGCATTTATTTTAATGCTTACATATTAATTACAAGCGAATCAAGTTTTATTTAATTTTAAAAAATATGCAAAATATTCACATTTGTTAGACTTTGATTAAAATCTTCATAACGAGTGTGATTCGTAAAGTAATCTTATCTCTAAATACGCATAGCAAAAATTAATTTCATTCAAATCGAAATGCACTTTGAGATTCATGTAGAATAGAATTTTATGGAGACTGATGTTTCATAACATTTTTAATTTTGATAGCACATTGCAAATTATTAATATTTGCTATTTGATAAGAATAATGTTTATATTATTATGATGTTATCGTGATATTAGATGTCACGATTATAACTATGCAGTTACGGTAGGTTTCCTGTTATATTTCGTATTGCAATTGATAAAAGTTTTGCATGAAATAGAAAAATAATGCTAAAGAGTTGATTAATATTCCCTAAACAATATTTCCGTATAATGTCTTTAATAAAATAAAATATTAGATTTACTTCATTGTATAGGCTTATAGGGTTGCACACCCCCTTAAACAAAATTGATTTTATTGGAAGGAAAGGAAATCTTTTAGCGGTACAGTTATAGGTAGTGCACGGTCTTCTAAAAGCATACGAATAAACCAGTTTGTGGGATTCATTGAATAAAAAATCTGCATTGTTATACATTGTATATTAATCCTGTAAGACTATGCAATGCATTTTTAAAATTTTCAATATTGGCCCACATAAAAAAGTTATAAAATGCAACTTTTAAATTTTTGCTACAATTCGATATTTATAATACGATATTTAAAAAGTGATCGCCTTTTTAATAGTGTGCCAATACTTTTTTTACCCACTGTATTTGTTTCACCAAATAAAGCTCACCTCTGCCTCCGTATCCGTCGCATTTCCGAGGTAGTACGAAACGATTAGGTGTCGCATGTGTCGTTGTCTGACCAGTTCAGTAATTATCTGTGAGTAAACGCACCTGTAAGCCCGGTTTTTCGGCGGCGAGGCGTGTAATTGTCCATCCACGGCTTGCCGGAATTGCCGCATAACGATCGTCACCAGCGTGACAGGCAAATAGACGCATATGTCCCGCAAGATATCCACATATGTCGTTGCAAGATTCACGGCGAACCTCTGAATTTTTTCGCCAAGTGACAATGCCTTTTTTTATCGCACGCAACGCATTACGCTTGATCGCTGCCACGGCAGCACCGAATTCGAACACGACGAACCAACACGCCGAACCAATACTCGCCAAACCAACACGCCGAACAGTACCTCTGGGCGTTTCTGTTCACTTTAAACTCTGTACTTAGCAGCGCAAATTACACGTGTCTACCTGCACTGTACCCACGTAATTCTTACAAAACCTTTGGGAAAATTCTGTCGCTCCAACACATGCGATGTTTGATCTGCGGATAATAAACAATGGTTACCTGTTGTAATCCCTACGGGTTTCTGTGTAGACTAATAACCGTGACAAGAGAGCTACGAAATAACTACTCGAATGCATTTGATCTACAGACACAATTCACCATTAATCGATTAAAATTTTACCTAGATTGATCGATTAATGTGTACGATTAAAAAAGTAATCATTGAGAAATGGACGATTGATTCAATCGATTGATTAAGTTAATAGTCAATTGTTGATTAAAAAAAGAATTCAAAAATTGGAGACTAATTTGATCAATCGTTGAAGTTAAGCCACACGGTCTATCCATAAATTGTAATAGGGAGGGGAAGAGAGATAGAAATATATCTCAATAAAAACTCGGTTTACATTTTTTTCAGTATGCATGTCGTTTTTATTGAAAATTTGATTTTGAAATTTCAGCAGTTAATCATCACTCGATTGAATCAATCGTCTAGTTTTCAATGATTACTTTTTTAATCGTACACATTAATCAATCAATCTTGGTTAAAATTTTAATGGAATATTGTGTTTCCCTCGTACAGTAATGGCACCGTTCACGTGCATCTAAGTAAAAACATAATTTAATCTAAATAAATACGTAATTAATTTCAAATATTCTTAATTAATTTCAAATATTCTTAATTAATTTCAAATATTCTTAATTAATTTCAAATATTCTTAATTAATTTCAAATGTTCTTAAATAATTTCAAATATTCTCAATTAATTTCAAATATTCTTAATGGGTAAAATTGATTTGCAAAACGGTGAACTTGATTCGTAAAAAGGTGAAATTTATTTGGAAACTGTTGTAATCTACCAAACGTCCATGTCAAATTTCGATTTTGGTTCAAGAAGTTAATGGAAGCATTGTCAATGTACAAAAGAGAATATTAATAAAATTATCGACAGTGAACGTTCGTGCAGTGGTTGCTCAACTGATATTCCTGAAACCAGGAAACTATCTGATACACGAAATCACGGATATCTTGGAATAGTTATGTACATATGTACACGACTGTCGCGTAGTGCGTGTCCCACCAAGTCACGCAATCACTGCCACTCGTGTGAAACGTGCACGTGCACCACCGAAACAAATTTCACGCAGCCCTCATTGAATTAACATCGGTTTAGGAGTCAAATTCGACATCCTGTTCTTCTTCGAAACGACGGTTCCAATATCATTTTATATTAGGCTGTCCCAAATGTTTCTTTCGGAATGTGTTCTTTTAATAATGCTAAATAAATATTAGCTTGTTCCAAAAGGTGGTTTTCAAATCATACACATACGTAATGCAAATTTATATTAGGAAGTACTAAAAGATTAACATAAATTTAGATTAACATAAATTAAACATAGATTATCGCTTTGTTTCTATGTATTTAGCAACATTAGAGGAACACATCCCGAAACAAACTTCTGGGACAAATACTTTCTATCTTTAACGTCAATTTATGTTTATCAATAAATCGTTAGAGTTTGAATGATCAAAATTGTTAAGAAATGAGAGTAAAAGATTTCAAACTATTGAATTCCTCTAGGCAACTCCATTTCGATAATATTTAACATTTTTGTACTTATATTAGGATAGTTATACATAATTAAAAATAAAACTTCACTTAGGTTCGAAGTTTGTTGACAATTTGCAACATTAGATCACAAATGATAATTTTAAATAATGAAATCAATTATTTTTATTTTATAAATAATATAAAGAGTTAATTTTGATTGGGCGTTTAAAATAAATAATTTCACCTGAAGAAGATATTATTGAATTAACTAACGTAATTATTAAATTTATATGTGCTAATTTTTGTAGTTCAAATTGCAGTCGCCTTTAAAATTGTTAACGCAGTTGACGATGTTGACACGAAATAAATAGAATGTTGTAGAGTATGAATATTGATCATGTAGCCAAATAAGATACTCTATTTAACTATAAAAAATCAAATAAATTATTAAGAATTATCTTAACGATTATTTTGCAAATAATTTATTTGATTTGTAATAGTTAAATAGACACGAACTGTTAATTCCTTTCTTTGTCCAAAGTATTAATAGTAATTTTACCAAGTTCCCATGTGGTATTGAAAATTTCCATTAGTTACACTAATTACAAATAACTTCAATTAATATCCTTGACCCTTTTTATAATCCTGAATCTAGTAATTACTGAGAGAAATACTTCTGCGGAAGTTCAGCACAATTGTAGATTAATACGTAAACAGCGCCTCGTGCCACAGTTACATTAGCATTACGATTTCATTGATGATCTATTATGAAAAGACCTCTAATTGCAATTAACCCCTTCCGACAACAGAAGTCACGTCACGGGTGGTGGAGGCTAATGACAGCATTTGCATAGAACTCTTTAAGAATTCACGAAAAACCTGGCTGGGGTGACCGAAAACGAGCTGTTAGACCTGAAACGAATTACCTGCAATTAAATATTTGCAGGAAATACCGGCACGTGATGAAACGTTTAGAAAATTATAACGAGTTATGTTATTGTGTTGGGTTGGAACGAAAGTTTGCAACGTTTTTAAATTTTAAATTCAAAGACAACAGTAAGATACTTATGAATAAGTTTATTCAATAACATGTAAAATTATCTCAAAAAATGCGAATTGTATAATCCACAAAAACACAAGCTGATAAATGCCCTACTTAGTCCATACTGAGAAGGCTTTATGGCTTCAACCACCTCTTAAGGATCTTCTGGAGCTATATAAAAACGCAACAATATTTTTGAAAATTTGACAAGATATAATTCTTATTAAATTAATGCAATTACCAAAGTTTGAGTTAGATTCACTACACCGTTTAATATTTATAGCAACTTCAAATTTGCAAATTTAACACGTCTTCTTATGGATAATTCATACAATTCCACTTCAAACCCTATTTAAACCTTGAAAAAACGCAACTAGAAACTCCAATTTTTTGTTATATGTAGTAAAAATTATGTATATAATTATGTTCAAAATTTATTAGGATTCACTAAATAGTTACAGAGGAAAAAATTATAAACTGTTAGAAAACGTGAAATTTATCGTGTTGTCATCTCACTAGCATGAAAACGCGACAATACTGTAAACCACTGAATATTGCTACTATTCGGAGGGTACAATTTTAGAGGATTACTAGGGATTTTAATTAATTGGATCCTCAAATAAATTTATAAGGCTGAATTTAATTATTTAATTTTATTTATAACTTATAACATTGAAAATAAATTATTTAGAAGTAACAATTTTATATCTTAGTTCTATGACCCTTCTTCAATGAATTCAGTTTATCGATTAAACATTTTAAACATTTGTTTTTAAAAAAAATTAATTCAAACACCAACTTCACAATAGTGAGAAAGTTCATATTGATGAGAGTTGACTGAAGGTAGCTACAGTTGCTACACAATTAATCACAAAATTCATTCACAATTTTTTATAATACGAAGACAATATGATTAAAAAATAAACATAACATCAAATTCACTAATTAAACGAAAGCTTTTTAAATTAATCTATTTTTTTCATGCAAAATATACTCGTGAATTACGTGTCTAAATAGAAAAGTTCTTTTTATTTTTGCATTTAATCTTGTAAATAATAATTTTTTGGAAAATCTTTTTTGCATATCATTTCATAAACCAATGCTTCCAATTAATTATAAAAAATCAGGTCGTTTGGTACAATTATAAAAAAGTTATTCTATTTTTAAAAGTGTACGAACACTTTATACACCCACTGTATCTTATTTTTAGTTTAGAACGCTAAGAACTTTCATTCCAATAATATTAGGTTGTCTCAGAAGTTTCTTTCGCAATGCGTACATTTTATATTGTTACATTATTCAAGTATATTCAAACAACGTGATTATCTGTTTATTAACTTTTCATTACTCGGTAATAAAACGGACTGAGTTAGGTTAGGGTTAACCTAATCTAATACTTATGTGATGTAACAATATTAAACGAACGCATTGCGAAAGAAAATTTTCGGACAACCTAATAAATTTTTAATGTAAATTGTTTCTATTTTTTTTTTTAATTTTCGGACAACCTAATAAATTTTTAATGTAAATTGTTTCTATTTTTTTTTTAAATTTTCGGACAACCTAATAAATTTTTAGTGTAAATTGTTTCTATTTTTTTTTTTTTAATTTTCGGACAACCTAATAAATTTTTAATGTAAATTGTTTCTATTTTTTTTTTTAAATTTTCGGACAACCTAATAAATTTTTAGTGTAAATTGTTTCTATTTTTTTTTTTTAATTTTCGGACAACCTAATAAATTTTTAATGTAAATTGTTTCTATTTTTTTTTTAATTTTCGGACAACCCAATAAATTTTTAATGTAAATTGTTTCTATTTTTTCTTTTAAATTTTCGGACAACCTAATAAATTTTTAATGTAAATTGTTTCTATTTTTTTTTTAAATTTTCGGACAATCTAACAAATTAATGTAAATTGTTTCTATTTTTTTTGACTGCAATAATTGTCCTGGGCTGCAGCCCATGTCTAAATCCGCCATTGTTGTTAATTACTTGTACAAATCAGGAATTAAACACTCTCGCATGCTATTGTAAATAGAAGCATGAAAATCGGAAAAGTTTGAACGAATTAAAATTTTCCTGGAAAACAAAGGGGCAGATGATACCCAGCCGTTCCGCCGGCGGGTAATCGATCAGCATTTTTTATGCGAAAGGACGCACGTGACGTGACAAGGAAAAAAATTTGCATAGACTCTTGAATTTTCAATTGACAGTTCGCTCTTGTCCCGCAACGAACTTTCGACACTTTGCACTGTGCAGAACTATCGAAAAGTCATCGGGTTAGCATTAAGCAAAGTTGCGCCGCAACTGTGACGAACTTGTCGCATTTCTTATGATGGATGGACCTACATTAAGGTACCTCTGACTATAATTCGATCGTCTTACCAATTTATTAGTAATAACTTAATTTCGAAATTATGTGATGAAGAATCTTTACCGAATTCGATGAAGGATAATTTACTAAACGAATTGTTATCGATAAGCAGATCTTCAGGCAAAATATAAAAATATTCGATGTGATTGTTAGAAACAAAAATTAAATAGAAAACTATCTTTTTTCATAATTTTGGTTTGTCGAAAGATTGTAACAACGCTCTTAAATTCTTCTAATGCTTCGTAGATTGTATTTCACTTGTTCATTTTTGTCATAAATGTGTGAAATTTAGTTATCAATTCATTTAAGAAGAATATTAATGACTAGATAGCGGATCTTTATGCAAAGTAATTGTCTACCTGAATAGCAACAAACTGGAGGGAAATAGAAAATTATTTTCATTCTTGATATGTTTAAATTCTTCCAATGTGTTTACCGTTTTAAATTACACTTACTCATTTTTATAAAGAAATTCATAAAATCCGCTGTCTACTAATAACAAATACTAGTTTTCACTCTTTGTTGTTGACAGTTGAAACTAATAACGATCTATTTATCGATGTGCTACCTCTTCTCAGATTTCAATGACCTTGAAATGTGTCGTCAAGGTCACAATTCTGAACAACATCTCCCTTTAAAGATTTTGATGGTCGAATTTAATTTACTGATAACCAGCCTGCGGATCTTTTGCGTTTATGCCTTATAAAAATTTTCAAAAAATGCTGGAGTATTGAGTTGAACAGAATTTAGCACCTTTATTAATTACTTTGGATCTACAAACATCCCCACTTTACTTGTAACCAATATTTTTTACCTGCATATTAATATCATAAACCATTAGTTAACAAGATATTATGTTTTTAGACGGTAAATTCTTCTCGATCGAAATTTATTATATTTCTAAATTTTATTATGGATGGCGAAACAAGTACATACAAGGAAAAAAATTTCTTTGCATCAATGTCAAGGATGTTCAAGAATTAGTCATACTAATGATCGAACCTAGCGATGATATCATTCAATTTATTATATTATGTTTTTAGTATTGTTACGAAATCACAACTCTCTGTGTTTCGAAAGTTTACAAGATGGTTCCTTCCAAAGATTTTTCTTCTCAATAAGTAGGTGTTTACATAAAAAACAATTTGAACAACAATTTTGGATGACCTGTTGGAAGATGAATACATTTTACACACCCTGTACATACAGAAAGTTTACAAGATGGTTCCTTCGAAAGATTTTTCTTCTCAATAAGTAGGTGTTTACATAAAAAACAATTTGAACAACAATTTTGGATGACCTGTTGGATGATGATTACATTTTACACACCCTGTACATACATGTATTTACAGTATACGTTATATGTATTTAGTAGGAGAAACAAACTCTATTTGACTTTCCACAATCCTATCGAGTACCGGACAATCTGTCTTTGTAGAAAACACGACATATGTTACGTGCGTGCGTACGAGTACACTTGGTAGGTGTTCGTGCAAACAGGGTTAAACAATCTGCTCTCCCCTAACTGGCAAACCAACAACGTCCACCTTTACGTACAGTATTTTGACCGATAATTATTATTAGAGTGAAAGTTTTATAAAGATTGCTATTGTCCACTAATATTTTATTAATTGACAAAATATAATTCACTTTGATTTTTGAAGCAGTTATTCTTTTATCAACTGCATTTCATAAATCAAGAAACCAATTTTATTTAACACTGGGTTGTTGGTTTACGGGGACCGTCATTTTTACGGATTTCAAAAACCATTACTATGGTGGTTCGGAAATCATCTAAACACTGTAGGTCCCGTCGCGAAATAACCTTAGTACAAAGAGTTGAGAGCGACGTGAAATAAATAAAAACAGAAAACCATAACTATTCATATCTTTCCAAGATAGTACAAGATAAAAGTGTGGGAGAAATAGTAGACCGGCTCAGGAGTATCAAGAATAATTATTTAAATAAAAAAAAATTTTTTAAACCACGTTTTTAAGACGGACTAAAATAATTATTTAATTAAAAATTAAAAGGAACTAAAAATAATTATTTTAATTATTTAAATAAAAATTAAAACGAACTAAAAATAATTATTTTAATTATTTAAATAAAAAAAAGAATAATGAAACTAATATACGGACTAAAACGTACAATTAAGACGGATTAAAAAGTATAATTTAAAATGCACTAAAAAATATGAAATATAATTTTCCCTAACGCCATACAGACAGTCCTAAAAATTTGTGATTGTGCATTTTTAAAAGCTATGAAAATACTTGTAAGATTTAAAACGAAAAACGTGCGGCGCATGCGATAGATGCATGAATAGTTCACTTAAATCAGTAACAATTTTATTGCACTGCAAATGATATGGACTGTTGTGCAAGTTTTCTTAACGATGGCTGCTCCCTAAACTCTTTACTATTATCTTTCGCCTCACGTTTTTCTTTTTAAATCTTACAAGTATTTTCATAGCTTTTAAAAATACACAATCATAGACATCCGTTAGAATGACGAGTAAACTAGTTTCATAGATACTTGTAATAAACTGGTTTTTTTTCATGAAATTACATTTCTGATGACAAATGTAAAGTAATTAGAACGTAGATACAGTATTTTCTCGATAATTGTCCCTCACACGGTTCTGTCCAGGGACAATTGTCCTCCAAAAATACTATTCTTTAACTTTTGTTGAACGCAGAAAAGGACCGCGGAGCTCGGGAAGCCTCGGTCGTCGAGAAGTGTAAAAATATGTAACTAAACCAATAACAAAATTTCTCTATTTTTCATTATTTAAGTCTGTTAAGATTGTAATTGTATTTATATTAAATTATTCTTTTTTTTTTGTAAGAAAATCCGTGGTTTCCTTCACCCGTCAATTTGAAGGGTGTCCGTAAAGATATCCAATAACAAAACTTCTCTATTTTGCATTATTTAAGTCAGTTAAGATTGTAATTGTTTTTAAATTAAATTAATCGTTCTTAAATTAAATTAATCATATTTTTGTAAGAAAACTCGTGGTTTCCTTTACCCGTCAATTTGAAGGGTGTCCGTAAAGATATGCAATAACAAAACTTCTCTATTTTTCATTATTTAAGTCAGTTAAGATTGTAATTGTTTTTAAATTAAATTAATCGTTCTTAAATTAAACTAATCATGTTTTTTGTAAGATAATCCGTGGTTTCCTTCACCCGTCAATTTGAAGGGAGTCCGTAATGATATCCAATAACAAAACTTCTCTATTTTTCATTATTTAAGTCAGTTAAGATTGTAATTGTTTTTAAATTAAATTAATCGTTCTGAAATTAAATTAATCATTTTGTGTAAGAAAATGCGTGGTTTCCTTCACCCGTCAATTTGACGGGTGTCCGTAAAGATATCCAATAACAAAACTTCTCTGTTTTTCATTATTTAAGTCAGTTAAATTCGTAATTGTTTTAAAATGAAATTAATCATTTTTCTGTAAGAAAATGCGTGGTTTCCTTCACCCGTCAATATGACGAGTTTCCGTGAAGATACGTGTACAAAAATGTCCGTAAACCTAGTGTTAAAGATGATATGCTGCAGTAAATATTCCTCACATTTAGGGAAGTCTGCAGAGATTACCTGAAACTTACAATTATTCACAGCAATTTTCATTTGAAAAATATCTTGAGAATGATTATTTCTTCAGCTGCCTAGACCAGAACCTCCCTTTGAGGACGTTAATGACGATACGTTTGATCCCATCGTCATTCGCCTATGGACAAAAAGCAAAGACACGGAATGATGGAACAATAGAATGATTTTCCTTTGATACCACCGCGCACCGCTTCGTTCAACGATGTAGTACATTCGCGCGTTGTACATAGGCCGAAGGTGGTCATCGAGCAATGAAAATATTATGGCAGGTTAACGCTCACACGCGAGGACCGCCGCTCCATTCCGCCAGGTTAGGGGACGGACTATTAAGAAGTCAGCCCCCAACCAAGACCTCCCTATGGACGATGCCACGCCGTGGTGGTAGTAATGACGGTGTCGGTGAAACTGGTCTCGGGACGAAGGGTGCGGCAAAGCCTGGTATCATCCGTCGGGACTCTCGGTGGTTTACCGTCGACGAGGCTGAGCAATGCTCCACGTCACCGATGCATTATTGAGTCTGTGAACCGCACAGGTGGCTCGGGCTGTCCTATTAGAATGAGAAAGACGGCAGAGTCACCCCGAGGGCCTCAACAAAGAGGGAACCCCATTATCCTTAGAGAGGAACAGGGAGAAAGGATATACGTAGAGGCCCGAGAGGTGGAGAACCGCCAGTTCGTTTCAGAAGGGGTTACAAAAGTCACCAGGAGGGTGAACGGTACTTTAACTTGACATTCGTGCTGCCACGATCTTTTTGACTTTCATCACCACGCTCGCTCAGTGACTATCGTCAAAATCTATTCGATTGCATGCGTTCGTGACCAATTTTCATAGATATCGCAAATTGTACTGCACGGCGGGGTGTAAAAAAAATTTTATAGTTACAATTCTTTTCTAATAATATGAAAGAGTGGTGACTATACGAATCGTTTATTTTGAAAGTGGCCCAAGTCTATTTTCAAGAAGAATCAAGGTAGCGAATTGAATATTCACATGTCCACTTCGTCTTTTCATTCTGATTGTGAAGCAGCTTGTAACTAATATATTTAAAGTCACAGAGATTTTGTGAAAAGGAAATTAACTGGTTAATAGAATGAGACAAATTTTTACTTTGAAACTGGTCTAACTCCATGTTTCGAGATTTTGGCGTCGTAGAAATGTCATTGAAGAAAAATAATTTGCTGTTTGTCCCCAAAATTATTTTAATGTTATCAAGAAGTGCATGTTGAAATGTAAGGGAAACATGCAATAGTTGTTACTTTGAAAATTGTATTTTATTTTATTTTCTAAAAGTTCTTTTTTCTATTCGATTGCATGCGTTCGTGACCAATTTTAACATTAAAATAATTTTGGTAAAAATTTACAAAGTAAAAATTACTTTGAAAATTGTATTTTATTTTATTTTCTAAAAGTTCTTTTTTCTATTCGATTGCATGCGTTCGTGACCAATTTTCATAGATATCGCAAATTGTACTGCACGGCGGGGTGTAAAAAAAATTTTATAGTTACAATTCTTTTCTAATAATATGAAAGAGTGGTGACTATATGAATCGTTTATTTTGAAAGTGGCCCAAGTCTATTTTCAAGAAGAATCAAGGTAGCGATTTGAATATTCACATGTCCACCTCATCTTTTCATTCTGATTGTGAAGCAGCTTGTAACTAATATATTTAAAGTCACAGAGATTTTGTGAAAAGGAAATTAACTGGTTAATAGAATGAGACAAATTTTTACTTTGAAAGTGGCCTAACTAATGTTTCAGTTGTTTGATGTTAAGGTAATAGCCTCCACCATATGTCCAGACCTCTAATCTCGAGTAGAAATATTAAAGTAGCTTTAACGTGGCTGAAAATTGTCGAAATTGTTGAACATAATATGAAAATCATAGACTATAATTTCTTAGTATCAGAACATTCGTTTTTACCGAATGACAGAGATTTTGACGTTGCAGAAATGTCATTATATAAAAATAATTTGCTGTTTGTCCCCAAAATTATTATAATGTTATCAAGAAGTGCCAGAAAGGTAGTAACTTTTTATTTAAAATGAAATGAAACAAGAGGATTTCATATCAACAAGATTTCTGGAGGATGCACTTTTTAAAAAGGTAAAGAATTCTAACGAAGAAACAATAAATTGGTTAACAATAAATTGAAGAAACAATAAATTGATGCGTTGTTTGAGAAATGAACGATATAAAATTTTCTATAAAAAGCAATGGATGAGAATGCAGTTTCAAACACTGAATTTATTACCACGAAATATTGTATTGACACCGCTTTATAAAAATAGAAGACAAATCACAACAGCGAAATACAAGGATATGATGGACTTATTACAATATATGTATACCACCGGGGCACCATGACTTCTTCAAATTCCTTCCGCATAAACAAAATCTAAAGGAGGAGTGCATTGTTACGTAATTTATGTAGTTGGAATACTTTCTGTGTTTTTCAAGTTTTATAACGAAATCTAAAATAAATAAAATATTGTTTTTTCAATTTGAAGCATTTTAAATTATATCAAATTGACTTGGGCTGTCTCAAATTTTATGACAAATCTAGTTGTTAATTTTGAAGGTGACTTAAGTCCATTCTTGGTGAGAACATATATATTAGTCATTTAATAATTGCTATTATTTTAATAGGAATTGTTAATTTAATTTTCTTAGATACACTTAAGAATTGTGATACACTTATATCCTATAAGTATACTTTTAAATGTTTAAATGTTTCCCTTGCATTTAAACATGCAATAGTTGGTACTTTGGAAATTGTATTTTATTTTATTTTTTAAAAGTTCTTTTTGCTCATTTTTCTTACAGACGCAATTTCAAAAATTATCTTGAAAATGGTGCAAATCAGCACCGAAACGTCGATTTTTTTGTTTATTAGCAAAATTGCTTATTGATTAATTTACTTTGTTTTTCTAATGATCGAACCGTAGCGCCTAAATCATTTATTAATTGTTATAAGCAATAATACGATCGATATGAATTATTTTATCTACTCATTTTTGTTATAAACGCATTAAATCCTTTGTCTACTTACGAGACTGACTATACATATACATACATAGAGAGCTTTTATATTGAAGATTGCAAAAATGGCACATAGGCTCAAAGTTATCGACGTATACTCGAGTTTGTGGTTTCTAACGTTACTGAACTGGAAGTCAGTAAGTCATAGGCTTTGAGGAATCGACATTTCTCGGCAAGCGATGTTTAACAATCTTCGAACCCCTCATTATATGCTACAATATGCAACAACTCGTCGCTCGGTGACTATAAGTTCCTTCACTGAACAAGGTATTATTGATATAGTCGCGACAATTGTGGCTAGAGTCTGAGTTGCTGAAAATCGCACATAATGAAGAGTTTGTGTTCCACCTTCGATGAAAGGTAAAGCCGTCATTACATTTTAATCGAAATCACTGAACAATTCCCGGCCAGAGAAATTACAAATGAAACAAAGAGGTTAAATGTCACAGAATCTACTCAGAGATTTTAAATTTCACATATTAAAATATCTTCTCTTCCAACCTACTGATTTCCGAGTTCACCATATTCCAATGAAATCATAATCAGCAACATCTGTGAATTGGAAAATTTTCAATTTTGCGCCGCCTCCGAAAAGATTGTATTGTATTTAATATTTTATTTTAATCCATTGTATTAACAGTTGATGTGTATTCATAGAAATTAAAAGGAAATTATTTTATACTTTTTAGTGCGTTTCGAAGTCGGTTTAATTTCTTTTTATAAAATTTTTTATTTCACACTTTTTAGTGGAACAAGTAGAAAGTGTAGAACACCGTAGGATAGTTTTTTGGTCTCATTGTTGGTATATCAATAGTTATTAACAATAACAAATTGTATAAATTTTTGCAAGTTGCATCATCGCGGTAGTATCTCCTACTAAGTGGGAAAGATTTCATCACGATTGGTTCATTCTTTGCAGACGAACACCAAAGAATAGGTTTTTTACTGTAACAATAGTCATTAACAATAACAAATTCTATAAATTTTTTCAAGTGGAATCATCGCAGAAATATCTACTACTAAATAAATGAAATGAAAGATTTCATCGCGATCGGTCCATTCTTTGCAAAGTAACACCAACGAATAGGTTTTTTACTATAACAATAGTTATTAACAATAACAAACTCTATAAATTTTTTCAAGTGGGATCATCGCGGAAATATCTTCTACTAAATGAATGAAATGAAAGATTTCATCGCGATCGGTACATTCTTTGCAGACAAACACCAACGAATAGATTTTTTTGGTATAACAATAGTTATTAACAATAACAAATTCTATAAATTTTTGCAAGTGAGATCATCGCGGAAAAATCTCCTACTAAATGAATGAAATGAAAGATTTTATCGCGATCGGTACATTCTTTGCAGAGTAACACCAACGAATAGGTTTTCTTTGGTATAACAATAGTTATTAACAATAACAAACTCTATAAATTTTGTCAAGTGGGATCAGCGATGAAATATCTCCTACTACATGTGAAAGGTTACATCGCGATCGGTACATTCCTTGCTGAGCAAACGCCGAAGATGTCGGTTAAATATAAATGAAGCATTACGTTTTTTTTGCAATAACAGTCGTTAGAAATGAAAAAATGCAAAAATTTATAACGAGACCACCCCGGGGACGTACTCTACAAGATGCAAAAGGTTCCGTACCGATGGGTGCATCCATGGCTGCGTAATCGGTGAACATACATAGAAAAAAAGAAAAGACACATAGAGGTTAAATTGAGTAACCTTCTTCTTTTTCGAAGTCGGTTAAAAATAAAGTCAGAATGTTGCTTGTTGTTCCCTAACGAAAACTTTCTTTTTTAACAGGATATTTATAAACGATTTACTACATTGGATTAGTGAGTGTCCTGAATTACACGAATCCGTTACAGTTCATTACGAGGTCCAGATCCGGTTAAAATTGTTCACTGCATAAATATGTAAATTGTTTAAAACACAGATAGAGTTATTTTCGGATAACCCTGTATAACACTGTTAACAAAATTTTCACTATCAGAGACATTTTTGATTCTGTTTGGGTATAGTCCAGTCAACGAAAACTTGTAGAAGGAAATGGAAAGAACACAATTTTTGACTTTGGGACTTTGTTTGGACTAGTTAGGAGGTAAACATACTAAAAGTCCCCACTCCTAAGAGGTGAGCGGAGTGCAGGGGGGCACGTGGAAGGTCCCTTTTTTTGGTTTATCGCTTATATCTCGGAAACTATGCGTCCTAGCGATAAGACCATTCTATACAAAATTAATGCTAACACAATATCCTACAAGATTGTTTCTATTGAGTTTTTCGGTATCTCGCACAGTATTCGAGATATCCGCGCACATAGTTCACTAATTTTGAAAAAGAAGATTTAGTCAAATAAGACAAAAAACAAGAGGTAAGCATTTTCTTTCTCAAAATTAGTGAACTATGGGCGCGGATATCTCGAATACTGTGCGAGATACCGAAAAACTGAATAGAAACAATTTTGTAGGATATTGTGTTAGCATTAATTTTGTATAGAATGGTCTTATCGCTAGGACGCATAGTTTCCGAGATATAAGCGAAAAACCAAAAAAAGGGACCTTCCACGTGCCCCCCTGCACCCGGCTCACCTCCTAGGAGTGGGGACTTTTAGTATGTTTACCTCCTAACTAGTCTAAACAAAGTCCCAAAGTCAAAAATTGTGTTCTTTCCATTTCCCTCTATACCCCCCTTTTAAGCATTAATTGACTGGACTAGTAATCATACTTGTGATAATAGGTTATCAGACAAAATGGAGGACAACAGCCGAGGAGAGACTGTGTGCAAAGTCTGCGGTGACAAGGCATCGGGGAAGCATTATGGAGTGCCAAGCTGCGATGGATGTCGCGGTTTTTTTAAGCGGTCGATCCGCAGGTATGCAAGGTAATTAATGCCTTCCCGATTTCGGTTTTTAACTACAACCAGTTTCGTAACTCATGGCGCACACTTTAAACGATTTCAGTTTCTCTGCCAAGCTGGGTGGATTGATTTAGTAGATTATATCTAATGAAAATTTTAGGAAAATTAAATTCAGCCTGAAGTACGAAAAAAGATAATAAAAGTTGCTTTTCACAACTTTCTTATTTGAACCTATAACGAAAATTTAAAAAATGCGTTCCGGGATTCGTACAAGTTATACACACACTGAAGATTTCATCGAAATTGATCATTCTGTTTATTAGTTATAAACGATTAAAAATTGCAAAAATAACAGATTTTCACGATTTTAAATTACAACAAAAATAAAGCTAGAATTTTGTAAGAAGAGTAATATATTGAGTTGGGGAATAGAATTCTACTTCGAACCCTGTTTAATATATATAGTAAAATTTATGTAATTAATTATGTTCAAAATTTATTAGGATTCACTAAACGGTTCCAGAGCAAAACGTTTCTGTTATTTTCAGAACATAATTTTACGCAAATTTCACATGTTTGTTCTCAATAATAACCATGAATATTGATTTCTGAAGTATTTTTAATTCATATAAATATTTATTTTTAACTTTTTATTGCGTAATTATATATATATATGTATATTGAATGTTACAACTTTGTTTTCTTGAAGTGCAAATCGGAGGGTACAATTATTTGCAAAAGTTCACTTACAATTTTTTATAGTATGAAGACAATTAAAAAATTAATACGATTAAAAGACAATTAAGAGATTAAAAAATAAATATAACATGAAATTCACTAATTAAGGGAAAGCTTTTTAAATTAATCTATTTTTTCATGCAAAATATACTTTATTTCGAAATTATTTCGAATTTCTTGTACTTTTGTCTTCCATTGTACCTCCAGAACATCCTTAATAAACTTCGTTTAAAATATCGACAAAACTTGATTCATTTTTGCATTAAAATACGAAGAAATGTTGTCCTCTATTCAATATTACGAAATGTATTATTCTTTTTCGAAGAAGTATTCGTATACATATGTATATCGGTATACAAAAAGAAAATTGAGTATTTTACTTTGAATCACAGTTTATATCCTTATGAGAAATAGATTATAGTTTCCATGCCTCCTTCGTTTTTCTATGAAAAACAAATGTTACAGATAAAATGATTGGTTTTCGTAACGTTTAATGATTTTTCACAGGAATTTGGACTACGTCTGCAAGGAAAATGGCCGCTGTATCGTCGACGTTTCACGTCGCAATCAGTGCCAAGCATGTCGTTTTACCAAGTGCCTTCAGGTTAACATGAAACGAGATGGTACGCTTCGTTTCACCGGTGATTAAAACTTAATTCTTTTTTCTACGTATAAGGAATACAGTAATTTCTCAATCGTAGTCCCAACACCCGTGTTATGAACGGACTACGATCAAGTAGGGTGGCTATTTTTTGATTTATGACTGCGTCTACCCTACCGCTCTGAGACTTCAAACGACAAGTCGAACGTAGAGAAGGACAGAATGAAATAGGATCGCGTGGCCAAAGCGTGTCCCCGTCGCCGGCACAGTTTAAAGGCCCGTGCGTCATCACAATAAAACACCAAGACCTTAGCTTCTTTATTTTCGATGATATCATTATGGAACTTTCACCAACATATTCGTGGCATTTCTCTGATTAAAATCATACCAAACACGATATAATTTGGCCAATATTTAGTTTTTATTTTTTTTCACTCGCTGTCTTCTTCCATTCCCTACAGTTACTCCATACCGTCAATGAAACCACTAAATATTGGCCAAATTATATCGTGTTTGGTCTTGTTTTAATCAGAAAAATGCCAGGAATAAGCCAGTAAAATCTCATAAAAAAATAATGAAAATTAAGTAGTTTGAAAATTCGATTTACTCGAGTCAATGTAGTGGTGTTCACACCGATATACCCGAGCCGACATCAAACATCGCTGTCCTGCTACCCGGCGCAGCGTTGACAGGCGGTGAAATGGGTAGGCACTGGACTATGATTGCAGAGGCGACCGAGGACTACGATTGAAAAATTACTGTAGCACGTTATTTGGCTGCGTCCTGTATGTACAGTGACTCCCACTAATATTCGGACACTCATAAAAAGACTTTAATTGTTTTGATATTGTATTATACAATATTAATTGAGTTAAATTAAAACAAGATTTAAATATCTAACGATACGAATACAACATAACGAACACTATGTATAGTTAAATTTATAAAATAGAGAATCGGAACAGAAGAATTCTAAAATTGTAATTGCCAACGAATTGTAAAAAAGAAGATCAGATCCGTGTGTCTTGATTTACAAATAAATACGGTTTATCCCTTACAACATAAATTAGATTCACGTCAACGACCATTGCCTCGCTTCAAAAACCGGAACTCGTACGATCACCGAAGTTAAACAGCGTTGGACGTGACCGGTACTTGGATGGGTGACCGCATGGGTATAATAGAGCATTACATCAGGCGGTGGCTGCCCGGGTACCGGTCGCGTGTTGTTGGCAAAAAAGGTGGGTTCGGAACCCACCGTAATAAAAAGTAGGTCCCACTGAAAATTAGGCTGAAATAGGCTGAAATTTGGCGATAGTGAGAGTGGAAAGAAGAGGATTGGTAAGTGGATTTTGAAACCCTGAGGGACCAAATATCATATACATATACTACATAAATGAAAGGTGGTTCGGAACCCACCCTGATAAAAAAGTAGGTCCCACTGAAAATTAGGCTGAAATTGGCTGAAATTTGGCGATAGAGAGAGTGGAAAGAAGAGAGATTGGTAAGTGGATTTTGAAACCCTGAGGGACCAAACATCATATACATATATACTACATAAATGAGATTCACAAGAATTTTCCGAGATTTCAATATCTCGAGAAATACTGCAATTTCTCGAGAAATGAGAAATACCCATTATACAGGGTGTCCCAAAATTCCTCCGACACCCGAAAATGGGAGGTTCCTTGGGTCATTTGAAGCGACATTTTCCTTTACAAAAATGGCGTCCGCGGCTTTGTTTAGGAGTTATTAACGAAAAACACGGACCAATCAGAGCGCGTTCTAGACATGCGATGACACGTTCGGCCAATTGACAGTCGGCGCGTCGGGCCGACTGTGCTAACTCGCGTCAAAGTCGCGCTTTGATTGGTCAGTGTTTTTCGTTAATAAGTCCTAAACAAAGCCGCGGACGCCATTTTTATAAAGGAAAATGTCACTTGAAATGACCCAAGGAACCTCCCATTTTCGGGTGTCGGAGGAATTTTGGGACACCCTGTAGAAATTCTCGAGAAAGAATTCTCGAGAAGGAACACTATTCCGCAACCTACACTGGGAAACTTCTCATCATGAATTCAGCCAGAATTTTTCCATATCCAGTGTGTAATTGTATCGAGTGATCTCCCATCAGTCAGAAACATCACGGGTAACAAAATCCCGACCACTTCGAGGTTCTTCTATCTGTAAATATGTATTCGCGTGTCCTGAATATTACAGTACTCCCGGCAAAGAAATGGAGAAGGCATAAAAAAGGGGTGGTTCTACCCACATGAAATTCTATACTCGCGCTTGCTCACATAAGAATCCGAAAATTTCACCGAGCCACGAGTGGCGGAGCAGTGTCACGAACAGCCTGGCATTCACAGCTTTTGTAAACACTTCTGTCCCGACTAGGGTTGCTCGGTAATCCAAACACTTGATTGCACAGAGGTATCAATTAGCGGACGAGGGAACGAAAGATGCCCATTAAATGTCCCGGAGTATGATTTTCTCCGCCAAACTAGATAAAATAGAATGGAAGCAAGGGGTCAATTGATCATAATTATGGTGCCGCGCTATGGAGACATGACGGTCAAGTTTTGTGGGATCGATTTTATTGTGGTATTTGAAAGATTTTCAATATTTACGCGTAGTTTCTCGGTTATCTAACTGCAACATTTGATAGGGATTACGGTCTGAATAAAAGGATAACTGATAACAAGGTTACGAATAATTATAAATAATGAGAAAAAAACAACGCCTTCTTTTTTGTTACATTTGATCGTCTATCAACCATTTGCACTAGGAGCTATTTTAATTGAAAAATAAAACGTTTCTTCCGACCTAGAAAAATACACCTCGTACAATACTTGAATGTTTAATAATTGGTTTGATCCCAACATATTTAATAATGTAAACAATATTTTGCACAGTGGCACAGCAATTTTTAGTGGTGACTCTGATTGTGAGTCACTCGAGTGCTAAGGGTTAGCTTGAAAATGAAACATTTCTTCCGACCTAGAATAATTCCATTCTATGTACACGATTATTTTCATTTTATAGATATTAAATAGATATAACACACCATACAATACTGAAATGCTTAATAATTGGACAGATTGCAATATTTAATCACGTAACCAATATTTTTAATAATGATACATCAATTTTTAGTGGTGACTTTGAGTCACCACTCGAGTGCTAAGGGTTAGCTTGAAAATGAAACATTTCTTCCGACCTAGAATAATTCCATTCTATGTACACGATTATTTTCATTTTATGGATATTAAATAGATATAACACCTCATACAATACTGAAATGCTTAATAATTAAATAGATCGCAATATTTAATCACGTAAACAATATTTTTAATAATGATACATCAATTTTTAGTGGTGACTTTGAGTCACCACTCGAGTGCAAAGGGTTAGCTTGAAAATGAAACATTTCTTCCGACCTAGAATAATTTCATTCTATGTACACGATTATTTTCATTTTGTGGATATGAAATAGATTGTAACACCGCATACAATATTGAAATGCTTAATAATTGGACAGATCGCAACATTTAATCACGTAAACAATATTTTTAATAATGATACACCAATTTTTAGTGGTGACTCTGAGTCATGAGTACTATGGGCTAAGTTTACTAGTAAAGAGCATAATTGAAGAGATTCATTGTTTTGTTATCTAAATAATTTGTAGTAACCAAGTGATAATAACCAGACTGCGGATCTGTATGAAAAATAAACATATTTCGCATTGTTTGTGGGAAGCAGGAATAACATAAAAATTGGTTTTATCCCTTGATGATTGAAAAACGACGTTACAGTGCTTTAAAATTTTTCTAATCTATTACGGTATGTCTTATATTTCACCCAATCAATTCCTTCATGAATGCATAAAGATCTAATAATAAACTAAATTAATCATGAATTTTCTGTTAAGAAATCTTATTTTCATAAATTAGTCATCTGTAGCTTAGTTTTGCTTTATTTCCGTTATATTGGTCATAGTATTTGCGATTTCTTACGATATTTCTGTATTAACGTTAATACAAGCAAACCTGTTATATTTACAGCGGTTCAGCACGAAAGAGCTCCACGGAGTACTTCTTCGTTGGTAGCAGCTGCAAGGAGAGGACCAACGGGACTTTATTCTGGAATTCCGCACGTCTATCATGCAGCAAGCAACCCTTACCACCCCCTTCTGTATCCAGCGCTATTTCCCTTCAAACCAACGATTACACCAGCGTTCGCCCCAACGGTCGGTAAGTTAACTTTATTCAAATATTTCGCATTTTTACAGTACAGTAATTCTTCTATAGTCGCAAGAAGGTCGTGGATGTTGAAGGCAAGAAAAATATCCCCTCCACTGTAGTAATGTGATCCTGACTCGGGATATTGGTGTGAACACTACTAATCTCATTAAAAAACTTTTTTATTCTTCATTAGTTTTTTATGGGACTTTGACCAACTTATTTATGGCATTTTTCTGATTAAAATGACATTAAACATTACATAATTTCAACTGTATTTAGTACTTTAATTGACGATGAAAATTTCGAGCGCAAGAAAGAACAGCGTATGGGAAAGAAAGAAACTCTTTACACACGCCATCCTTTTCTACGTTCAGCTTGGTCTTCGAAGCTCAAAAAGTAGCCTTCTAGAAGTTAGCTCCCCACTTGTTGAATAAAATAATTTCAACAATTTGCTGAATTGTGCTTGAATATTATAACTATAGTATAAAAAATACGATGAAAAATTGGGGAAAACGATTTTTTGAGTAGCCCCACTTTTCATTTTTTCAATTTTCTCAATTGTGCTAAGTTCTGCTAGGTTGTACTAAGATTGTGCTAAAGTATTACTTTTAAAAAATAATAAATGAATATGTTATAGTCAATAATCGCTTTGGACATCTAATTAACGTTTAAGTAAGTAACAATTATCCAAACAGCATATAATCATATAACTGAGTTGTGCTAGCCTAGCACAAGTCAGCACAACAATAGAAATGGCACTTTACTCTTGTGCACGGCCCTTTGCGCTATGACACTACATCATTTTTGGACTTTGTGGTCATCCGACAAACATAATATCGCATATCTGCGTTGTGCTGGAGAAATCGGAAGTTGTGCTGACTTGTGCTGGACTAGCACAACTCAGATATATGATTATATGCTGTTTGGATAACCAGAAAGTATAAAAATGATAGTCTCGTACTGCGAAGGGCCGCGTACAAGAATTAAGTGCCCTTCATATCGTTGTGCTCAAGAAATCGGAAGTTGCGCTGACTTGTGCTGGACTATCACAAGTCAGATACATGATTATGTGCTATTTGGATAACCAGAAAGTCTAAAAATGATACAGTCTCGTAGTGCGAAGGGCCGCGTACAAGAATAAAGTGCCGTTCATATCGTTGTGGTGACTTGTGCTGGACTATCACAACTCAGATCTTTGATTATATGCTTTTTGAATAATTGTTACTTACTTAAACGTTAATTAGATGTCCAAAGCGATTATTGACTATAACTTATTTATTTATTATTTTTTAAAGTAATACTTTAGCACTATCTTACCATAATCTACGCACTACTTAGCACAATTGAGAAAATTGAAAAAAATGAAAAATGGGGGGCTTTTTAAGAAATCGTTTCCCTCAATTTTTCATCGTATTTTTTATATTATAGTTATAATATTCTAGCACAATGTAGCACAATTCAGCACAACTGTTGAAATTATTTAATTCAATAAGTGGTGGACTACCTTCTAGGAGGTCAAAAAATAGTGTCTGTCAATAGCTAACAGTGCTTACCAATGTGGAGCAGAAGTCCAAGACCTAAATCATGTTATATGGCAATGCCCAGACTATGAAAATGAACGTAATACATTAGAAACAAAGCTTCTTAAAGTCAAGTACTGTTTCCTACTTTGTATTAGTTCCTTCTTATGTAAACCTGATATACATAGGAGGTCTGAAAATAACTTGTAATTTTCTCAAACAATGTTCCGTAAGAATTTAGAAACAATATAACACCTACTTAGTGCAAGCCAAATGTAATAATATTGTACTTGCTATATAAACCACTTGGTTTAAAGCAATAAGAACTAAATAAATAACTAAATAGTGTCTGTCAACGAACTGTGCAAACGAACCTCCTCGAGGCTCTCGCGACGATACAGGATTTACTGTAGTGTAGGACATATCCTTTACTCGTAAGAAGATTACAATTTTATTATGGCCCATAGCAGCACATTTCTTACCGCGATCACCGTCAGAACCAATATCGGTGACGACTGCTAAAGAAGACGAAGTGACTAGCTCCGAGGAGGCTGGATCGATAGAGACTAGGATAGAGCCGAAAGGTGAGCATCTTCTTTCGATTATTATGGGAAAATTTATTTGGTAACCATTAGTAGAAATGCGAAGAGTAATTTTCTGTAAAATGTAAAGAAACATAAAGAATTTCTATTTATTTTAATCTCATAACGGGAATACGTAGAAAATATAAAATGACTTTTATTGTTAGCAATTTGTTTAATACACTCTTCCAGTGTTTAGTGGTATTCAAATTTTAATAATCCGATACTTTCTTGTACATATACAGGGTGTCCCAGCTAACTTGACCATCTTGAATATCTTGCTTAGTTTTAGTAATAGAAAAACACGTTATAGGATAATATTAACCTAACCGAAGGGACAATATAATCAAAATTCAAATGTTATCGGCGCACTGGTTCGATCAAATAAATACTTTAAACACTATTTGCAAATTATCACATTTTATCTGGACGTTTCGATCTAGATTCAGATCATTTTCAAGAGATTAACGTAAATAACATTGTGTCTGTAACGAAACAAAAATTTCCTTTTATAATTTTAACTAGATTTTATATTAAGAATCAAAAAAACAAAAGTGAATCATATTTAGGAAGAATTCTCATTTCTTTCTATAATATGATTCACTTTTGTTTTTTCATTCTTAATATAAACTCTAGTTAAAATTATAAAAGGAAATTTTTGTTTCGTTACAGACACAATGTTATTTATGTTGATCTCTTGAAAATGATCTGAATCTGGATCGAAACGTCGAGATAAAATGTTGTGATAATTTGCAAATAGTGTTTAAAGTATTTATTTGATCGAACCAACGCGCCGAAAACATTTGAATTTTGCTTAAAGCTTATTACGATCGCTGCACGTTTAACTGAGACAATATAATGATTGGGAAAAACGTTTTTTAAGGTCATTCTTTTCTAGATACCAAAATCATCAATTTTATTTTTAATGCAACTATATAGTTTTCATATCACGATGTAACAGTAGAAGTCCTCCTCAATGACATATTATACAATGACCTTCGTGTGACCTTGAGTATTAAAAATTCAAAAAGCGTTACAGGTATTATCAGTGATTAATTTATAATCACAATTCATAAATTATAAATGTAGTAAATTACGGAAAATAAATGATTCTCTGACTTTTATAATAGTTTCATTGCTAATATTGGAACTTATGATGTACAGTAAAATCTTTCCCCCTACAACAGCCATGGTTTGGCCAGCCAGTGTTTGTAGTGAGACAGTATTTTATAGTTCATGACTGCATCTATCGCGGTCAAGGTGGTCAATTTAGCTGGGACACCTGTGTACCAATTTTCGTCAATGCATGTGTTTATGTTATCAATAAGTACTAACTACATGGATAACAGCAGACCCTACCGCCATAGAAATTTAATTTCCTTGAAAACAATGATATGTATCTAGGATTATATTTTAGATTTGTCTAGTTTACTTTATATACTTACGTTTCATACAATTTATGCTGCAGAAGATTTAATGAGCACTCGGCTAGCAGCTCCGATCATCAACTCTGCATCCTCGGAATACATAACTAATTTTTCCATCTTACCCACGGAAAACATCTACGAATTCGCGGCGAAATTGCTCTTCTTTGCTGTCAGATGGGCGAGGAGCATTCATTCTTTTCTACAAGTATGTGAAACACTTTATTCTCTGTTAAAAAATAGTTAAAACATTTTTATTATATAGCACACTTGCGACGGATGTGACACAATTTAAGGACGCGAAAAACTGCAATTATTACCGTCTTTAAAAGTTTGTAGCTTATTGCAACGTTGACCAATATTGATGAAATTTTCAGAATATGCACGACACAGACCTACAGAATGTATCTTCGAAATTTTTAATATAGGTCCCCATAAAAAAGTTGTAACAACAACTTCTAGTATTTTCTTTGTAATTCCTACCAATTACAATTTCTTCAAAAAAATTTTTCGCGGCTCGTAGGGTAACTGCACCAGTGAATAAACGGGCACCAGTAAATGAACGCTTTTGTATACAGGGTCATCCGTTTTTAAACGGACAAACGTAAACCAGCTATAAAGAACCCCAAATGGTTCAAGTTTTACCCCTGCCACTTTTTTTGTTTCAGCCTTGATTTCTAGAAAATTGCAAAAAACCATACTTTTTTTAGTTCTCATAAACTTGAATATCTCGGGACTCCAGTGATGAATTTTGATGATTTTTTCTTTGTTGTGTTGAAAATAAACAGGAGCATCTTTTTTTTGTTCCCGAAATTTTTTTGTATGACCTTCGAATCTTAGTTTTTTCTGGATCGGACTGTAGCTATCTGAACGGTTCCAGGATGCGTGACTTCAATGGATGATAATTTTCTTGGAATAAACGTGCTAAAAAAACAAAAATGTTTTGTTAACAAAAAAGATGCCCCTATTTATTTTAAACCAAACAAAGGAAAAATCATCAAGATTCATCACTGAAGTCCCGAGATATTCAAGTTTATGTGAACTAAAAAAATTATGGTGTTTTGCAATTTTCTAGAAATCAAGGCCGAAACAAAAAAAGTGGCAGGAGTAAAACTTGTTCCATTTGGGGTTCTTTATAGCTGGTTTACGTTTGTCCGTTTAAAAACGGATGACCCTGTATTTCAACACATTTTAACCCGCACGGCATACTAGCGATAAAATTGTGATTAGAGAGTTAAATAAATAGGAGAATATTGTTTAGTAATTTTGTTATTGTTTAGTAATTTTAGTATCGTTGTTCAACTACTAGAATGTAGTGTTCATTGACTGGTATTTTTTGTATTTTTTATTTAACGTTTAATGAAGAAAAATAATAATAATTTCATTTTATTTGTGTTCATTCATTGTTGACAAATGAAGTATAGGAAGCCATGTGGCATATATGAGATTCCTTTAATTCACACATTTTTTTTACATAAAATATCTTCTTGAGCAATGTCTTAAATGTTCATTCACTGGCGCAGTTACCCTAGTAAGATCATTGTTCTAACTTCTCAAACAATATCCAAGTCGTATGATCTGACATTAAATATGTTATCGTGCTTTGATAAGTGTCCGAATATTACTGTGGTTTACTGTACAGGTGCCGTGAGTAACATTTCACTTAATATTCTGCCAGTTACCCTACAGAGACCAGACTATTCTTTTGGAAGAATCTTGGAGTGAACTATTCGTCCTAACAGCCGCACAATGGAATTTTCCCGTGGAAGAGGTGACATTGGTACCTAGCGATGTGTCATCTGAGAGGAAAGAAATGCTCGTCGACGAAGTGAGGAGACTGAGGGAGCTTCTGGGGAAATGCGCCCTTCTCAGAGTAGACCACTCAGAATACGCCTGTTTAAAGGCAATCGTTCTTTTTAAAGGAGGTATGATTCATTTCCCACATTAAATATTTCTGAACATTCGTTGCAACTCGAGAAATTCTATAGGCTAAAACATTTTTGTTAGAACACTGTTACTCTAGATGATTGTAAATTGACAGTTTCATTATTTAAAATAATACGATCATTTATATTTGAAACTAATTGGACAAGGGAACACGTTCAAATTACAATAGTGGATTTAAATAAAAGTGGGAGAAAAAATTCTTAGAAAAATATTCGATATACCGACCAGAATGTACTAGGTTGTACAAGATTATACTAGAATATACCAGATTATACTATGTTATACTTATTTTTATAATAGATTACATTAAAATTTATCAGAATACACTAAAATATGCCAGAATATATTAGAATACATCAGTACATACTTGAATATACAATATTGCACTGAAATATATCAGAATACACCAAAATATGCCAGAATATATATTGGAATACATCAGTACATACTTGAATATACAAGATTGCACTAAAATTTATCAGAATATACTAAAATATGCCAGAATATATTAGAATACATCAGTACATACTTGAATATACAATATTGCACTGAAATATATCAAAATACACTAAAATATGCCAGAATATATTAGAATACATCAGTACATAATTGAATATACAAAATTACACTAAAATCTATCAGAATACACCAAAATATGCCAGAATATATTAGAGTACATCGGTACATACTTGAATATACAAAATTACACTAAACTATATCAGAATACACTAATTATTATTTTTAGAAGAATACACTAATTATTATATTAATTATATTATATGATTTGTTATATTTATTATATTATATTAACTATATTATATGATTTATTATATTTATTATATTATATTAATTATATTATATGATTTATTATATTTATTATATTATATTAATTATATTATATGATTTATTATATTACTAATTTTCGATCGAGAAGAATTTACCGTTTAAATACTGATTAACTTTGGCAAGAAACACTTTTCTGTCCGACCATCCGAAGGAGCTGAAAAATCGTGGGGACTAAGTGCCGCACTCTGTATATCAGAATATAATAAATTATACCATAATATATTATAATATACTAGGATAAAACATCATATGCCAGAATGTATCAGAATATATCAGAATATACTAAAATATACCCGAATATACTACAAGGTACTAGGAAGTACAGAATATCCGAGTTGTAGTCGAACGCTCTATATAAAGATCAGCTTACTTACGGTATTTCTGTTTCACGCTAGGCATATAAAAACTTCAATAAATAAAAAATGAAAATTCAATTCGAATCACATTTCTTACACAGAATCCCGAGGGCTTTGTGAAAAAGGAAGAGTATCGGCGTTGCAAGAACAGACGGTTACGGTATTTTGCGAAAGGGAAGCTCGTAGGGTTGGACGGCTGTTGCTATTGTTACCCCCAGCGCGCGCACTCTGTCGATCTACCCTGCAGGAATTACTGTTCAAACCAACGGTAGGTGATGTTAGCGTCGAACGCTTACTGGGCGACATGGTGAGCGCCCTTAGACCGACATAACATAACTTACCGACAAGTCTTGGTCTACTAGTAAGTGTTATCAGAAAAACAAGCGGTTTACTTGAAATTCATCGTTGCAATCACAGACGAGATAAACCTTACATTTAGTACATTTTATTGTTATATAATATATCTCTAAATACTAACACGATAACGTTTTATATTTCAATAACGAATTGCTCTCTCTCAACGAAGGCTATTATTAACCCCTTCCCTTACAATATCGTGTCTGACTCGTGATGAAGATTCTGATTAAGGTCTGATAAATAATATGCAGTGACCCGAATTAATATTCGGTCGCTCTAAAAAACTTTTTTAATATTGTACTATACGATTTTAAGTTTTTAGGAAGCCAGAGTAATTAGTTTACTGCAGCATGTAAAAAGAAATATTAAAAGTTGCATTTTACAACTTTTTTATGTGGGCTTATATTGAAAATTTAAAAAATTACGTTTTGCAGATCTGTGTGAATTGTATGCACTGTGAAAGTTTCATCGAAATCGGTTGATGCAGAAAGAAACGTCAGGCATTGAAAGATGCAAGAATCCTTAGATTTACTGCAGATAGAGACCAAACATCATTGAATTTTTTACCATCTTTAAACGTTTGTAGATCATTGCAACGTCGACCGATTTTGAAGACATTTTCAGAATATGTTTAATTGACATAGATCTACAAAACGTATTTTTTAAGAAAGTAGTAAAATGTAACTTTTAATATATTTTCTACAATTGTAATTTTTGAAAAAATTTCTTTTCACATCTTGTAGTAAACTAATTGCTCTAGCTTCCCAAGAAAGTTCCAATCGTATAGTAAATACAATATTAAAAAAGTTATCGTCTTTTTTAGAGCGTCCGAATATTAATTAAGGTCACTGTATGTATGCTATTAATTTCCTATAAACCGAAATACAATCTACTTTGATTTTGTTAATGTACAGCTATTGAAGAATATGATAAGCATACAATAGATATAAGTATTGTCCTTATTTAGGAAATTATACGAACTACAAGAAAGTTCTAATTACTGAAACTGTAAAATAAATCGTAGGGCAAGGGGTTAAAAACGTTGGGATACGCGTATGTTTTTGATATTGTATAAAATTCACAATGAAACGATGTATATGTAGCTGTTATACATGATTTTTCAAATAATTTTAGTATCGCAGTAAAATGCGATTTAAAAATCATTCTCATAGAGAACGTAACGAGATCATAAAAGGTGTTTTATATCATTTTTTTTTAGATTCTGGAACCATTATGTTGTCTGTGGTTACAATTCTTTGTCGGACGAAACTACTGTAGATCGTTCCTTATTATTTGTATGAAATGATGAACGATACTTATCTACGACACAGACTTTACACCCTACAGACGTTGCATGGGCATTTTGGTGTGGGCTCAGGCTCACTTAAGGGGATTTTCTTATCAAACCGTGGAAACTAAAGATGATATTTAGGAACTTTTGTTTCTTAAGGTATACAACATTTTACACTGTTTGTTCTTAGTTTGTACACTCTATTAGTGTCATTTCTGGTTTGCTTACAAAATAGGGGTGAAAACTGTGGCCATCATAACTCACCTAAGATCTTTTGAAATTAAGAAACTATACAAATTGTTAAAGTTTATACCAATGACTATGGTATATAGAGTGGGATGGAGATCAGAGTTGGGCATTAATTAATTAAAATTTTAATCAAGATTGATTGATTAATGTGTACGATTAAAAAAGGTAATCATTGAAAAATGGACGATTGATTGAACTGATCGATGAAGGTAATCGTCAATCGTTAATTAAGACAAGAAAGCAACTAAAATTAAAGACTGATTCAATCAATTGTTGAGGTTAATCGCCACACGGTCAATCCAGAAATTATAATAAAGGGAGAGAGAGTGAGCGGAGATGGAGTTTTGATAAAAATATATCTAAACAACAACTCAGTTTACATTCTTTTGAGAGTGCATACAGTTTTGATTCCTTATTTAATTTCGAAATTTCAGTAATTTATCATTAATCGATTATCCGATTGACGATCACAATTGAAAAGATTGTAACCGTTAACTGTAATTAACGACTGAAGTAAAAGTTCAATTGTTAATTGCGATTAACGATTGAAGTAGAAATTTATTCGTCAATCGTTACTTAAATTTTTGCCCAACTCTGTCGGAAATCGTAGCACAACCGGGCAGGGGATGATTATAAATGCCAAAATAAGTCGAAGAAAGATATAACAGTTTTTTGTAGGGCACAAAATCAACTAATAATAAAAAATGACTAAATAGTCTGATTGCTTGTTAGTCATAGCTAAAATAGTCATTAGTTAAAACTTTTTAATTATTTATTCATAACTGCATGGTACTAGTTAGTCACAGCTCTAAGTAATCGTTAGTTATTACTTATTAGACTAAATGATTATAATGAACTAATGATTAATCATAACTAATAAGCAATAACTGACGATTACTTAGAGCTGTGACTAACTACTAGTGCATGTATAGTTATGTATAACTAATCAAACAGTTTTAACTAATGACTATTTTGCTGTGGCTAACAGTTAATCAGACTATTAGTCATTTTTAATTATTAGTTGATCTGTGCTCTACTCTATCGTACTTTTGGTATACGTAGGAAGTAGAATTGGTCGATCATGGTCAGACGCCTCGGACGATTCCGATGCAATGCAGCACGTGTATTCGCTGTATTTTCAAACTCGATTTTCTAAAAATGAATTCTTCGGCTAAGAAAAATATTATACCGAATTTTTTTCTTGCTTTCTTATGTAGAATCGCCCCCTGTCCGACTGTACTATGATTTCCGGCCCACCCTGTATATGGCTTTTCACGTGAACGCGGTCACCGTTTGTTAAAATCGTATTTCAAGAAAAATACATTTAAAATTCTATTTTGCATTATCATGTTCATTATTATATAATTAAGTACTGTATATTATATAATAATTATAATTATATTATAATTATTATATTATAATTATTATATTATAATTATTATATTATAATTATTATATTATAATTATTATATTGTAATTATTATATTATAATTATTATATTATAATTATTATATTATAATTATTATATTATAATTATAATTATTATATTATAATAATTACATTATATAATATTATATTATATAATTATATAATTAAGTACTGTTTTAGTAATTTACCTTTAGTCAGCTACTCCAGCACCATACAGAACTCCTTGTGACTCTCCGAAAGCAAGTTCTTTGTAAGTTACACTCACAGTTAGATACGCCACTTGAAGTATCATACAGGGTGAATCACGAATCGTGATTAGTAGAGATTACTTTGTTATTAGCAGCTCAATCGAAAATGTTTTTATCAGCTTTTGCATGGTTTCAAGAGAGCGTTAACGTGATTAGAAAAAATTTTACGTCAATTCATTTTTTTAATGTTTTCCGAAGGTCACCTTGAATTTTTTGCGAATAAACATAATTTTTTTACGCCTATCTGTTGGAGGATTTCAAGGGGAATTCGGGAACGTATCGTATAATTAAAACAATTGCAAAAAAGATTGAAAAAATTGCTATTTTAACTTTTTTTACATAAATTTACTATACACATAGAAGTTCTTTTGAAACCATGTATAAGTGATAAAAAATGTTCGATAGGACAGCTAATAACAGAGTAATCTATACTTACTATTAAATAATAAAAAACTAAATAAAGTATTATAAATAATTCTATTATATAGGCTTTTACCTAATCTCAAACCCGAAAACATACAATTTTTCCTATGTAAAACTTTTATCGAATATTTTCAAAGTGCTATACTTATTATAGAATTACGAAAAAAGAAACAATTTTTTTTTTAATTTTGATAAGAAAGTCCCCGTAAGTCTGCGTATGTATTCTGAGTCTGTTTTGTGGGACATTGCATCGATAAAATAATAAAGGGATGACAAATTCCTGACTACATTGTGTCGGTAAGGAAAATTTCTTACGAATATAAGATCTGTTAATACTTGCATTAATCGCGGATTAATGTTACTACTTAATAAATCTAGTCAATTGTTTATTGTACGCACTGCAAGGTAGAAATATTAAACTTAAACAAATACTCAAGTATTATAATATAAAGCGCTACGTAATTGTTTTACGTCGAACCGAAATTATACAATCTATTATTGAAACTGTAGAACAAATAAAAATATTTGATTTCCTGAAGATATGTAATCATAATTTCTTACCGTTTCATATTATATTTGTTCCTCTGCCATGATAAGTGGACTTAGCATCTCCGAATGTTTAAATAATTATTGGATTAGCTAGAAAGTCATTTCGGTATTTTAAAACCTAACTGTTTTATTCAAGCAATAAACTTTAATGAATAAGAGATTTCCCTTTTGTGCGATGATCTTTTGCCAAGAAGAAAAAATAAGAAAATATTATATTGATTAAAATTTATCGCCTGTGCAGTTGATAAAAAATGTCATCCGACATAAATTATTGGAAATTTCATTTTCTACAAAAAAGGTTTCTTGATACTTCGCCATATTTCTCATAGTTACCGAGATATTTGCAAATTTATAAAAATCAGGAAATCTACTTTACCGGCTAAACCAGGCGGATTCGACACAATGTTATATACAGGGTGTCCCAAAACTAGTGTAGGAGCGGAAAATGGGAGATTCCTTGGGTAATTTGAAGCAACATTTTCCTTTACAAAAATGGCGTCCGAAGCTTTGTTTAGGAGTTATTAACGAAAAACACGGACCAATCAGAGCGCGATCTAGACATGCGATGTCTAGGTCGCGCTCTGATTGGTCCATGTTTTTCGTTAATAATTCCTAAACAAACCCGTGGACGCCATTTTTGTAAAGGAAAATGTCGCTTCAAATGACCCAAGCAACCTCCCATTTCCGGCTCCTAGGGTAGTTTTGGGACACCCTGTATAAGCACACTACCACAATCACTCTACCTTCTCCATTCTCATCCGTATTCTATTTTGTTACGTATGCGGCAGCGACAGTTGGTAACATTTGGCCCTTCTGGAGCTGCGCATCGAAATAGAGAGTCTATTCAGAACAGGGCAATTATTCAGATTAGGGCACTCATTAAGATTTTGAGCCACTTAGAGACTATGCATCAATCTGCATCGTTTCTGGGAACCCTGTTTTACCAATAGTCCCCACTCTTGTCTAGGCCGATATTGGGGACTATATAAGGGCACTGAATCCCTTCATATTCGGGCTTTCATCTCAAGAGTTTTACACTGTACGCGTCGATTCACGTCGTGATTACTGTCGAGCAAGATCGGGTATTAGTTCTCTTTCGAGCAAAACTACTACATCTCTTCCGGTACGAATCCCATCAACGGGATTCTGTTGTTCCGTCGCGCAGCAACAAGACACGTGGGTTTCTTTCGAACAATATTTATGGTACGTTCGTAACTAAAGTCTTCCTCGAAGATCAAGTAAACTAGGGTCATTCAGCGACCAGTCGAGGCATTGCCAGATGCCTAATACTTTGTACGCCTTAAGGACAAGGGGCCATAAATTTGTCTCTCAGAACGATAACCCTAGGTAGTGTCAAATTACCGAGCTCCGTCGTTGACCGAGTCAAGTATCGTTTCACTCCTCCTTCCCAAGGTTCCATCGTAGCTATGGGAAGGAGATCTAAACAGCAAAGTGTGCTGATTGGTGCATGCAACTTTCGGCAGGAACCAATCAGTGCATTTTCGGTCTCATCGCGTACGAACAAAAAGTCGAATTCCAACAGTTCCTTTTTAGCTTTCGGACAAGCATCTTTTGAATCTCCGGTTAGACAAGTACAACGCACCGGCCGTTGTCTTGTCCTTCGTTCAATACAAGTTTGCATCGCGGTATATCGTTGCTCAGCGATGACGACAATCGTCAAAACGGGATCGCATCAGTCGAGATCCCTCGCGTACGGAATCGCGTCTTTCATTAGATCCGCGAGCGTCATATTTGTCTCAATTAAATCCGAATTAGGATTATTCAAATCTGCTCGCGTATAAGGCAGGACCTGCTAGATCAGCCTTACTGATGAGTCCACTAGCAGGTCCGGGACGAAACGCTTCTTTTAACGTTTATGCTAAATTATATCCGACCGAACCATTGTCTTGTATTCACGTAATCCATTGATCTGGCTACCCAATATTAATTTGGCGGGTAGTAACACGCGTCGTGCGAGGACATTCGCGAGTCTACGCGTCCGCGTTACCGGGCTCAAGCCTTACAACCTTGAGTGGAATCCATCCGCGCAACGTCCGCAAGTGTCCTCCTAAATTCAGAAAACGACGACGCAACACTGTAGTAGATAGCCCCCGCATTCCTCGTTGCGTAAACAGAGAGGTTAGTCCGCGACACCGCGACAATTTACACTCTAAACATTTGTACTCCTTTCGATTCAAGATTATATTATCGTGTGTTAAGCTTAAACCTAGAGTTCAGTTTAATCATAACCTTTCCTATTCAATTCCAATCGTTAGCATCCTACGACGATACACCTTTGCCGCTCAAGGTGTATCTAACAATTTCAAATAAGTTACGAGTCGGCGGAACCACGACCTTATCCTATCCGACAGTGACACATACGGACGACCCGGTGGTAAAAGATACATCGGTAGGTTCCGGAGTGTACCAGTAAAACGGTAGTCACTGCACACAAATTTCCACACACACGGACGACCCGGTGGTGAAAGACACATCGGTGGGTTCGGAGTGCACTACTCCTACCTACACCGAAACTCTTAGAATCCCAAACAATCCTCGGTTTCCGCACGCTGCCAAACCTCGGCTCGTAACAATCTCCTGATCTTATTTCAATTCCAACCTTATCCAGCGTCCAGCGATCCCTACTCCTCATATTAACACCTCCTAATCTGCCACCCACTCTCACTCTTAATTACCCCACTCCTTTCGACACCTCCCAAATCAAGGGAGCTCAATTCATTAACTTTCTCAATCAGTTCCTTGCGAGCTCTTTCAGGGACACCATCGCCTCTTGTACGCGTTTCCGCCCAGAGATACCATCTCTCGGGATCCTCGTTCGATTATTGTAAAGAGTTCTGCTTTCGTCAATAAACACATACGCATATTTGCACAGTTACCTTAACGTGTCTTCATTCCGAACCTATACACGTCGTGTGGAATATCCTCTATCCTTAACTGCATTCCAAATAAACTCAAAATACCTACTCGTACGCCTAGAAGCCTATCAACGAATGTCTACATATACGAGTGTAGGATAGAGACGGGTATATGTGTGTGACTGTCTGTCTGTATGCAAGTGACCGTTTGTTCCGCAAATGTCCGTTGGCGAAATGACAATCGACGAACTCGCCGAAAGAATGTCTCTGTGCGTGTCTGTGTGAATATCTGTTAAATAAAATAATATCGCTGCTTGTAAAAAGACGATCGGCCGAGGCTTCGTGGGCGACGCCGCACAGTGGGCTGGATCGAAAAATTTAGTGACACTTCACGAAAGAACAGACCTCCCCATATTGATTTCTAATAAATTTGTATTGCTTCATAAATGTCCATCAACATCGAAACTAAAAAAATTAATGTTGGTCCACAAAAACTATAGTTAATATAAATTCACAAAGATAGACATTTAGGATGCAGTATTTTTCAGCGAAAAATTGCTTCTTTTCATCGAGGTGTCCTGATTACCCCATTTAATATTTCATCTGCCTCTTTTGTGCAAATGGAAAACAGTCCTTTGGGGTAACAATTAACGCTGTTAGTTGAGGATATTCACTCGCAATGTATCAAAAATTAATGTTTAATTAAATGAATAAAATCTATATACTTTCTTTAAATTTGCGAGGTATATCTTTTAGTGGACCTAATTGGACCTCGTCGGACAAATTAGATCATTTTCATTAAACCTTCCTCTACATATCCCCATAAAAATCACATCCGCCCCGATCCGCCCAAACAAATTATTATTGTTTAAAGTTATCGGGACGTGTCACCTGGCGTATAGCACTCACATATAATAATGCATAAATAATTAAGTACCATCGAAATATGAATATTTTTGGAATTGCATTAAAAGTTCATACCTACCTAAAAAAAGTATGTAATTTTTAACAACAATATAATGAATTTATTAATTTTATTGTTAAAAATTTAATGAACGGTACTGATATAACTTGACTAATAGTTTCTTAGTTTTTCTTAGTGAGTATCACTGTTTTTGGGTAAGTATATCTGTCATTGAATCAAGGTTAACAATTTCTTCTAGCGAACTGTTCAGATTATCGAGACGCGAGACGTTTATGCTGTGCTAAAGCAAGTGAAAACGTTACATCCTAATGCACTAAAATTGTTAATTTAATCATCTATGCAGTTAAAGTAGTATGTTAATTAGATAAAATGTTATATCTGACAATATTTGTTGAATGTAATCATTTTAATCTCAGTTTTTATGCCTGCAGATATCCAGAAGCTGCAGCTTTAATAATTAATTAAACTAAACAAATTGACCAACAGTTTACCTGTTAACTTCAATTTAAAAACGTAATGGTTAGATTAATTGGCTTATCTTTTATATTTGTTATATTTTTGTTCATATTTTTATCTTCTATCAACGTATTTCACATACATGAAATAAGACGAAATAACGAAGATCAACATGATTTTTAAACAATTAAATTGAAAAAATTGTTTATAATCATTATAAATTATTATAAGGAATATCTTTTGACACGCTTGTGAGGCGTTTTTACCTCCCCGGTACATTTGGTATGCGTTGATTATGAAAAGATTTCTCGAATTTATATTTTGCGTATTCCATAAAACATTACATGAAATGTAAATATAAAATACATATTTAGTAAGTCAAAAATAGTTTGAAAGATTATACTTAAACAATTTTATTTTAATAAAAAATATCAATGAAAATTAATTAAAAATTATTGTTTAACAAAATAAAAAAAATTTGATTTGTCTGCAATTAAAATTGACTATTTTTTTAATGAATTTTAGTGCAAATTTCATCCCGATATCTCTTATGGTTCAAGAGTTATAACAAGATGTCACTAAATTTCTCGATCCAGCCCACTGTGCGCCGTACGAAGAGCAGTCAGTCTTCCGTATGACGATCTGTCGAAGAGACGAATAAAATATTGTTAATCCTCCGTGAGCATTTTCTCTCTTACACGAGCTCGTGGGCCGTAGCCAGCTCTGACTGGACGAAGCTTTAATCAGCTTATGCCGGTCGATGTTTTTTAGGCGCTTGGCGCCACTGTGAAGGGAGAAATCCGTAGATGGAATGGACTGGGCTTGGAAAAACCTCTTCTTCACAGCTTAAGGATCACCAAAAGGGTAGACCGTCCCGTGCTGAAGGCACGGGAAGTAAATCGCTTAGCCGTTCCCAGGCCGGCATGACACCGGCGCAGGAACGTTCCTAGAAGCCTATCAGCGGTTCTATACATCTCGTAGATATTCCGAGTTACTAATTGATCTTGTCACGCACCCGTTGCATTTTTATAATATTCCATACCTCGCAGCGCCGGAAGGAAGTATCAGCTTCGCAAGCTCGCGCGCGAGTTTGTAAATAAGGAATCACCCAGATATTTTACTCGCGATCTAACCGGAATACGCGCGCTCTCTTCTCTCGTTCGTGACACGGTGGTCGTGCAGGAGATTCGTGACACTCCGATCCAGAAGGAGCAGATTCCCTGGAGGTCGCCAGCCACCCTTTCACTGCCGTTGGTCAGCCTTCACCGAGACCGTTCGCTGTACGAGTCTACAGAGCACGCAGTGTATTCAGCTCCCCAAAACTAGGGAAAACCGGCAGGAGACATCAGGCGAGACCTGCAGCCGAAACTACTGCCCCAGAACTGCGGCCAATATCACTGCCGAAAACGGTTGCCGATACCACTAACAATAAGGAGTACAATATCAACACTTTATGTATGAACATAAAATTAATAAATAAAAACAATGTCATAAAGAACCGCTTATATTGATTGAACCACCTACTCTTCCCGAATGTCTGGCTCAACACTGAATTGTACTACTGAAATTCAGGATACCTCCTTCGATATCATATTCTCCTCATACAACGTCCAATTTTGGAGGAAATCGAAAATTTTCGGAAATTTTCAAGAATCTGACTTGATGTTGAGTTGTACTACTGAATTTTGAAAATTTTCGAGCGTCTGACTTGACGTTGACTTGTACTACTGAAATTCCGGATACCTCCTTCGATATCATATTCTCCTAATACAGAGTTCAATTTTCGAGGAAATTGAAAAATTTTCGGAAATTTTCGACCGTCTGACTTGACGTTGAGTTGTACTACTGAATTTTCGAAAATTTTCGAGCGTCTGACATGACGTTGACTTGTACTACTGAAATTCGGAATACCTCCTTCGATATCATATTCTCCTAATACAGAGTTCAATTTTCTAGGAAATCTAAAAATTTTCTGAAATTTTAGACCGTCTGACTTGACGTTGAGTTGTACTACTGAATTTTGAAAATTTTCGAGCGTCTGACTTGACGTTGACTTGTACTACTGAAATTCCGGATACCTCCTTCGATATCATATTCTCCTAATACAGAGTTCAATTTTCGAGGAAATCGACAAATTTTCGGAAATTTTCGCCCGTCTGACTTGACGTTGAGTTGTACTACTGAATTTTCGAAAATTTTCGAGCGTCTGACATGACGTTGACTTGTACTACTGAAATTCGGAATACCTCCTTCGATATCATATTCTCCTAATACAGAGTTCAATTTTCTAGGAAATCTAAAAATTTTCTGAAATTTTAGACCGTCTGACTTGACGTTGAGTTGTACTACTGAATTTTGAAAATTTTCGAGCGTCTGACTTGACGTTGACTTGTACTACTGTAATTCCGGATACCTCCTTCGATATCATATTCTCCTAATACAGAGTTAAATTTTCGAGGAAATCGACAAATTTTCGGAAATTTTCGCCCGTCTGACTTGACCTTGAGTTGTACTACTGAATTTTGAAAATTTTCGAGCGTCTGACTTGACGTTGACTTGTACTACTGAAATTCCGGATACCTCCTTCGATATCATATTCTCCTAATACAGAGTTCAATTTTCGAGGAAATTGAAAAATTTTCGGAAATTTTCGACCGTCTGACTTGACGTTGAGTTGTACTACTGAATTTTCGAAAATTTTCGAGCGTCTGACATGACGTTGACTTGTACTACTGAAATTCGGAATACCTCCTTCGATATCATATTCTCCTAATACAGAGTTCAATTTTCTAGGAAATCTAAAAATTTTCTGAAATTTTAGACCGTCTGACTTGACGTTGAGTTGTACTACTGAATTTTGAAAATTTTCGAGCGTCTGACTTGACGTTGACTTGTACTACTGAAATTCCGGATACCTCCTTCGATATCATATTCTCCTAATACAGAGTTAAATTTTCGAGGAAATTGACAAATTTTCGAAAATTTTCGACCGTCTGACTTGACGTTGAGTTCTACTCCTAAATTTTGAAAATTTTCGAGCGTCTGACCTGACGTTGACTTGTACTACTGAAATTCCGAATACCTCCTTCGACATCATATTCTCCTAATACAGAGTTCAATTTTCGAGGAAATTGAAAAATTTTCGGAAATTTTCGACCGTCTGACCTATCGTTGAGTTGTACTACTGAATTTTGAAAATTTTCGAGCGTCTGACCTGACGTTGACTTGTACTACTGAGATTCCGGATACCTCCTTCGATATCATGTTCTCCTAATACAGAGTTCAATTTTCGAGGAAATTAAAAACTTTCGGAAATTTTCGACCGTCTGACTTGACGTTGAGTTGTACTACTGAATTTTTGAAAATTTACGACCGTCTGACTTGACGTTTAGTTGTACTACTGAAATTCATGTAGAGAGTAGGGAGGAAAGAACACATTAAGTATTGTAACTAATATTTTTTATTTTTCATCACAAGATTACAATAGTATATGTATGTGTATTGTGGCAAGGTGAAATTAAGGTGTCTAGCAGCATTGTGGAGACGAAGATACGAATATCCATGCGAATACGAATGTAGGTAGTTTCTCCTCAGGCAGCGGAAGCTAATTTTTATTTCAATCAGCGTGATCCTCGTGAAATTTTGCCTCAGAGAGGAGTGTAACTTACTGCGTACTGAAGTGCTAGGAACAGAGATGAACACAATTAGCACACGATGATTACATAGACATTGGGGAAAGTAATAGTTTCATAGGAGCTTGAGGCTCGAAGCAATATTATTTGAATTGTAACAAAGATCAAATGATCAAGCTTGAATAATATATTTTGTTCTAAGGCAAAGTGATATTGCAAAATGTTATGGAAAGGAGTAGGTTTGAAATAATCGTGGATATTAATTTACACTCTAGTATACAATATTAATGAAAATTTAAAGTGTGCAGCTACTAGCTCGACATTATCCTTTATTCGTAAGACACTCGAAGGTCTTGTTTTAATCAGAAAAATGCAAGGAATAAGCCAGTACAATCACATAAAAAAATAATGAAAATTAAGCAGTATGAAAATTTGATTCATGGTGTCAATGTAGTGGTGTTCACACCGATATACCCGAGCCGACATCAAACATCGCCGCCCTGCGGCCCAGCGCAGCGTTGCCAGCTGGTGGAATGGGTAGACACTGCGGCAACTGTCGTGTACAGCTCCTGCGACAACTATCGCGACATTACTGTACTTATATAATTGTGGGTTCGACGATTTTCCCATGTGCTCCGCTTTCCTCGCGGTATCGTGAACACCTTATTTCAGTAAACTGCCGGTGAAATTTACGAAACGTTTATTTCACATCGACAATTAAACTCACTTACACAGTTGTACGTCTCTGCGACCGATAAAGCGGAGAATATCGCCTCTGGTCACCGGCGCACAGTGGTCCGGATCGAAAAAGTTGGTGTCATTTAACTCAAAAGTCAACTTTCTCATATCGATTTCTAACAAATTTGTATTGCTTCCTAAATGTTCGTCAACCTCGAAAATGAAAAAATTGATGCAGTTTACCAAGAATTGTAATTAGGCCGAATACTTAAAGGTAGACTGTTTAGAGATAGTACTTTTCATCAAGAAAATTGCTGCTCTTCTTCGAGGTGCTCTGATAACACTTAATATTTCTTATTTTTTTTACGATGAAGTGCACTCTTTTGTGTAATAAAATCAGCATCGACGCTAAAAATTATTGTTCACAATATGTTAAAAATTAATAATCAATGAAATAAAAAAATTGGCCAAATTTTTTACATTTGACAACGAATATCTAGGAAGTCCCAACGAGTCCCGTTTTGTAACAAATTGGATCATTTTGAGCATACTTTCCCGAATATAATTATGTAAGAATAATGTCCCCCCTCGTCCCTCTTTGCAAATTATCATTGTTCAAAGCTGTTTATTATAAGAAACAAATAGAGTAAAGATATATGTAAATTAACTTGGATAGTCACTTTTATTTTTAAAAAATATGTGTGATAGTTTCTTAGCATTCTCGCTGCATTTATTTCTATCGTTAAAACCTTGTACAGCGTTCAAAAACTCTTCTCGTCCAAATAGAACTACAAAAATAACGTGATTGTCAAAGAATACGAAATTTGAATATATTGAGGCTGGTATTATATGCCAGCATTTGTGCATAAAATACTTATGCATGGCCGAGAAATTACAAAACGCGCATTGCCTCCCACCGGTCAGTTCTCTGACGAAGCACAGGAAACTAAACACAAAGATTTTAAACAATTTAGAAAAAAAATGCAAGAAAAATGTCAAGATTATGCACGAATAAGGATATCTTTTTCAGATTATTATTAACATCTGACCCGTACATGTAAGAGATAACCTAAAAAACTGAATCCTGAGGCAGTAAGTTATTAATTAACTAAAGACGAATGACAAATTATGATATACTTATTTTATTAGCTTACTTTTGTATTTGTCGTAACATTGACTGAATATAATGTTAGTGCTATTTTTTATTCGCAATATGCATTTAAAATATTTCTTTTTTTTGCACAGGAAAGCATTCGTTTGTGTGTTAAAGATCAACACCAACACTAAAAATTATTCTTCACAAAAGGTATAAAAAAGGTTGAAAAACTATATTTGAACAATTAATTTTTCAAGACGAATGACAAATTATGATATATTTATTTTATTAGCTTACTTTTGTATTTGTCGTAACATTGATTGAATATAATGTTACTGCTATTTTTTATTCGCAATATGCATTTAAAATATTTCTTTTTTTGCACAGGAAAGCATTCATTTGTTTGTTAAGGATTAACACCAACACTAAAAATTATTCTACACAAAAGGTATAAAAAAGGTTGGATAACTATATTTGAACAATTAATTTTTGAAGACGAATGACAAATTATGATATACTTATTTCATTAGCTTACTTTTTTATTCGTCGTAACATTGACTGAATATAATGTCAGTGCTATTTTTTATTTGCAATATGCATTGAAAATATTTCTTTTTTGCACAGGAAAGCATTCATTTGTTTGTTAAGGATTAACACCAACACTAAAAATTATTCTTCACAAAAAGTATAAAAAAGGTTGGATAACTATATTTGAACAATTAATTTTCCACTAAAAAATATCAATGTAAAGTTAGTATAAATTATTATTTAGCAAATGCAAAAAATATTGAATTACACATAGTTAAAAATGATTATTTTCAAAATATTTTTAGTGAACATTCCACTGCAACATCTCTACTGGTTCAAAAGTTCTAACAAAATGACCCCAACCTTTTCGATCCGGACCACTGTGCGGCGTCGCGTCGGGGGAAGAGATTGGCATGTTTTGAATGAAAAGAAAAAAAACACTGAACGCACACCGTGATCTTTTTTATTAACTAGAATAATTTATTTTATTTTTTTTTCATGGTAGAAAAAGAAGAATATATCTTAATTCATGGACTGCATTGTACTCATATATATACAATTACATACAATCCTCGAGTGAATGTTACACGTAAATTCATTATAAATCGATTTCTCATTATTTTCTCTGCCTTCTGCGTGTGTTCTGCATGGATGTTCCTGGCTTTGGATGTATGCGTGTAAACGTTCAAAACAACAAAAAAAAAGTTCTAATGAAACACAACTGTACTAGTTTCCTTCTCTCTCTCTCTCTCTCTCTCTTTGTTCGTACACTGTCCGAAAATGTTTCCAAGAAAAAGAAAGAGAAAAAGAAAAGCCTCGATCACACTCTGAGGAAAAAACAATCTGTGAGTGCAAAATCTCGGTTTCTCTATTTTTTCTTTTTCTTTCGACGGATTGTGCCCTTTGCGGTTTATTATGCATTCTTTTGACGAGGTCTTTATCCACGCGTGGGCCAAGAGAAAGACAGAGAGATTACCGGGACAGGAAGCTGCGGAACTGGATGGAACTGGATGGTGTCGGATGGTGTCGGATGGTGGTCGGTAATGACAGGAAACGAGGGAAGACTAACGAGAGATGAAAGGCAAAAAAAGGAATCGGCGGTAACGTGGAAAATAACGGGAAAAGCGTGGATCGTTCGAACGATAATTAGAAGGAGACTCGAAACTGGGGATGAAACATCACACGGAAATGAAGATGGAGACCAAGGAGACCTAGAGGGGGCGCCGGGCCCATCACGTACAGTTTCTTTTTCGCGGTCTCCCGTTTTTACGTGGACATTCTTATTCTTGGACCATAGGAACCCTTTCGAAAATGTGCATGCAAGTCAAACAGAAAACTTAAAATTAATAATTAATATGCAGACGGTCGCCGTTTCTGTCTTTTCCTTCTCGAACAAAAAATTTGATCTCTCTCTACACATATATATATATGAAACAAAACAAACTAAAGAACATATCTCTACTCTCTGTCCGAACGAGTTTTACACCAAGAACTATTCGCTCTTTTTTCCATCTCCTCGCTTGTTCGAACCTTACTGGAAAAAGCTTGCGCACATTTTACGGCCAAAATAAAGAAAAGGGACGAACAAAAAGTAAACGAATCGAGAAGATATTTTCTCGCCTGTTCGACAAACTTCTTCCACTCTCCGTTCCGTTTCAATAATTAGTATTCGATATATAATTGTTCTCCTTTAATAGCATTCTTTTCGATATTTTTTTTTGTTCCAACGCGCTTACATCGAAATAGACTTCTTTATTTTTTAGAGTTACACAGTTTTAATAAAAATTCCTTCGGTTTCACGCTGCATTTCGCTTTCGTTTTCACGTCTTTTCTTTTTATTTTCCCGTTTTCACAAATACTCCCTTTCTCTCTCTCTCTCTCTTTCTCTCTCTCTCTCTCTCGCTCGCTCTCTCTTTCTCTATAATATTACATTTATTTACGTTTCTCATTCTCTTCGTTTACCAGCTTTAATTTATAATTTGTGAGGAATTGTTCTCGTCGAGCAAGTGTCGCTCTCGCTAGATGATCACGGTGCATCTCTCTCGCTCACGCGCTCGTCGGTCTGCGTCTATTTCACGCTCTTCGTTCCCCTTGTGTGTTTTACCTTAATAGTAAGAATTATCATAATAATAGTAGTTAATAATTAATATTAGTAGTAGTAATAATAAAGTTCCGACGAATTTTGCCGAGGTACGAAGGGAATGAAGCGGTTATACATCGAAAAATCTCTCTTACGGCGTGTCCGAAACAGTTCTCTATCGTGTAATTTCACAATGTCTTAGCTAAACGAATTTTGATGGGCGGGGACAACGGACTCGCGTGCGTTCATCCTCGCCCGAATCACCGAAAAGCAAAAGGGACGCAGGGTACGGCGCGTGAGCGTTACAAAAATTCTGAAAAAGACGCTCGCGGATCGACGCGTCTCGCCCGATTTCGCCTGTATCGTTCACCAGTTTTCATTTTTGTTTCCACGTTACTGTCTCGTATTCCCTATGCTCGCGCGCGAATCGAAATCTCCCTTCTCCACTCTGTGTATCTTTATATAATCGTTCCTTCTGACTCTGTGCACGTACAACGATCATCACCCGCGTACGTGTTCCATGATGAATCTGTGTGAAATCGTCCGGCTATTTTTTTCACCTTATCTCATCGATTTTCCTTCATCTTCGACGTTATCTTTACAAAAAAAAGAGACAAAAACAACACAACGGCATTTCTACTATTCCCATTCTATTTTAACGCTAATATGTAGGACAAAAACTAACAGATTTTCGGTATAATAACAAATCGTCGTTCGCCGAGCCCGAGATCTGTCCGGAGAGTCTCTGTCGACGGCGGGAGAGTCGAGTCTCGTTTGTCTCCGGAACGGCCGGTGAAAAGCGACGCGCGTGTATCGTTGGACCGGAAGTCCTCCGCGGACGTGGCCGTTCCGCGTTCTCCCCTGCCGTTGTTCTCGAGTCACTCTCGAGCGAAATCGGCGCGACGAAATATATAACAGGTTATCGGCTCTGGCGACCATCGTTCTTGATTTCTCACGGATCGCTTCCTAGATGGACTCTCTATAACGCTCGCCTTTATCCAGAGCACGCGACGATTTCTCTGCGTCCTCTCCGGCGCGGCGGTCTCGTCAGCGATGCCAAACTGCGGGACCAGGAGGAACTTTCCCCTCCGGCTGGGCCCCCACTCTTGCTTCTACTAGTTCTACTGCGCACGCGCTACGCACCACGTGCCTCTGCTCTGCCCGAGTGAGTCACGTTTAGAGCCACGTTCGCGCGAGGCGCGTGCGCAGTAGAACTCGTAGGAGTAAGAGTGGGGGCCCAGCCGGAGGGGAAAGTTTCTCCAGGTTCCTCCGTTTGGCGTCACTGGGTCTCATCGCTTACAACACTGTCGCTCGCAACCTATACACACATACATCACTGCTCTGTCCAGCATCTAGCATTCATCGTTACGCATCGGGTAGACCAACGGGAACACGGTCACGAAGCAATACTTATTGCTGTTGTCGGGATTTACAGGGTCTGGCAGTGACGTTAATCGGTTAAAAGTTCGGGTGACGACGAGGAACACTGTCTCGACGGTCTCCACCCGTCATCCGTGTCAGGATCCTCGACGAAGCCTGGACATCGTTCTCCCGTCGACACAGTGTCCCTCTCGTTCGCCTAACACGGTGTTCAGTCGCGTGGTCTTCGAGACGCCGTAATGGTTTACGATCTACGTTGTCAATGGCGGAAACATGACAGCGGAGCGAAGCAGCTCCGACACGGCAAAGCGATCTCTGAGAAATCATGAACTCCGGCTACTTCACACTATATACATCGAAAAGAGAGAGTCACCGCGTTGGCGAGCAATCAACCAGGAAAAATCGATCGTCGATCGCCGCGACGCGACGGCTCTGCCCCTGACAGAGCTCGCGAACACAATAATTCTATTTCAATAATTGTTTTATCATCACTATTTCACGTTCAACTATTTCCTATGGTGTAATGAAAGGGGAGTGGTTTTCTTTCGGGCGGGGTTTTGGGGTCTCGGCGTGATCAACTGTCTCTGCTCATCCTTCGTCTCCATTCGCTACTACCTTGCTCGCTTCTCTCTTTAACCAGCGATCACCCATCTATTAGTTGCCGCAGAGCCACGTCTCGTAGTCGAAATCATCGAACGAAACCGAAATTCGGAAAAGAAAATTAACTTCAAACCGGGAGAACAGTTTTCCGATGGAAAATGTCAAACAACCCAAATTTGCGCGTCCTGCTCACTGAAACAGTCCGTAATTCATGTCAACAATGCTGTACAGGGTATGAACAAAAAAGAAAGAAGAAGTTCGACCAAGACTTGCTAGAAACGCCGTGATAGAATAATTAAAAACTACTCAACAGATTCCTGTAAATTCTCTGTCCGCTTTAAATCTCGAACAGTTAATGATTATCGTGTAATGTTATTATTGTATCACAGCATTTCACAAATTATTTGATCCACTGATTAATCCGTCGATCCGCTCGCAGAACACCCTGTACATTCGAAGTGCGTTCGTGAAAACGAAACAAAAGAAAATGGAGAATTCCGACAATCGAAACGTGGTTCGTCGTTTCTACTTCCATTGATCTTCCCTCCCACTCTCTCTCATATTCTCTCTCTCTCTCTCTGTCTATCCTACCGTATCCCTGGTGGTATCACTTTCGGGAAACGATTCACCTGTTTCCCAATGACTGGATAGATTCTGCGCTCTAATAATGCGTGTAAAAATTGAGGTACGGTGTATCTGTTTAGCTTGCAGCTTTGAAATTTGCGAGGTAGTCTTGTGTGGGGGCGCGTCGCGACGGTCGTGGCCGTTGGGCGTCGTCGTCCTCGGGTTGCGCGCTAATTGTTAAGGCCGTTCCGCTTCGGTCCGGTCTGGTCAGACCTGGTTCGGCTCGGTCCTCGCATCTCTCGGTTAGAAAAGTAGAAAAATGAAACGCAACGCGGATGGTTCACGGAACGATTATCGTGGCGACGTCGTTCGGCTCGACTCGACTCGATGCGAGAGATGAACCGCGAGACCGAACACGGGGGGTTTAAAAACGGTTCGGGGGTGTGGGTGGAGGACGACGACAACACGGGGTTTGTGTGTGGCTGCGTCGAAGTTCGTGACGCGGACCCGCCGTCGCGGCGACGCCCTTTTAAAAAACAAAATTCCCGTGGTCTATTGTAACAACTATTGCACTTATGATTTGTATCAATTATGTCACACGCTATTGTCGACGCGACGTCGGCACGTGTGTCGATTATGTTTACAGATAACTGTACTGCGTATATCGTTCAACAGCGGCATTTAAAAAAAAAACAAAAAAAAAGAAAAGAAAAGAAAAAAAGGCGGAGAAAAAGATTGGAGAAAGACTGTTCTTTGCGTTCTCTCTGGACACTATGCGGAATTACATTCGCCTGTTAAAATCCTTAGCGTATGTTTATTTTAATAATAGGTACGTTTAAATGCCATCAGGTTTCCATATTATTATAATATGTTATCTCGTATTCTATTATTATTATTAATATTATTATTATTAGTAATATTATTCCTCTTCGCTCCCAATAGTTCTTTCTGTCGCTCTATCTCCCGTCCTCGCGTGATCTCTCTAATCTATCCTCCCTTTTTCTCGCTTTATCTCTATTTTATCTCTTTTTTTCCTCTCTTCTGCAAATATTATTTTCGTCGGTTTAAAAAATAAAACAAAGAAAAAATTGACAAAATATATATGACGTATTATTACGGTGTAGATATATATAATATCTATATATAATATAGCTTTCTATGGTAAATCTGGTTTTCGTTTAATAACACTCTTAAACGCTTATTACAGGCGGAGAGAATCGGTCTCTTTTTTTTCTTTTTCCTTCGTCTTCTTTCTTTCTACCTCTTGATTCCTTCAGGTTCACATATCATGCATTGTTTCCCGTTTTTGTTTTTTCTTTTTGTTCTTGCATGCGCGACGTTATTTTCCACGTTACGCTCGCGTGTGTAAGTTGTGTATACATAAATATATATATATATATAACATCTATATATACTTCTATTCAGAATACGTGTACACGTATGCAAGGGTGCTGTATGTTTGCTGACGGACTTATTTGTTCGGAAGAAGATGTTGACAATTCTCTGCACATCGAATAAAATCATTCAATGTTCCTTGTTCGCCATCCACTTTTGCCTATTCTGTTTACACGCACGGCTCTGCTTGCTTTTCTGTTCTTTATTCGATCAACTTCTATTTCTTTTCCGTTTATCTTCGCTGTTCCTTCTCCCTCGTAACGTTCTGCTTGTTCTTATCCCCCCCCCCTCTCTATGTATCAAGCTATCCATCTATCTCTATCTCTCTTTCTGTATTCTATTCGGAGTCTCTCTACGATTTCTCGTGATCAATCGGCTGCTTTCCACTTTCGTTTTCGTTCAAATGACACAGGGCAATTCCTCACGTTCACCTACTAATTTTATAAACCAAACGCGTTCCGTTTAGCGGCTGCTCTCCCTCCAGATGTGAAACGAGAGACAGTCTTTTCTTCCTGCATACTTTTGACAATTTACCAAAATTTCCTTTACTACCAGAAAACGCGCACTTCGAAATATTCCTTCGAACAATTTAGCCTTAACAATTCCGAAAAGTATTCCTGGACGAACGATCTTTCTCACGGTCGAACAGAGAAAAATGAGACACCGTTCCCCGGACGCCGACGAGAGAACCTTTTTCGAAGCAGAAATTTAGCGTCTGGAGGGAAGCGACCCGCTAAATGTAGTTTTTTCGTATATTTTTTTTTCACTGCCTTACATGCCTATGTACTTTAACCTCTATGTTTTCTGTACTTAATTATTATCCATATAGTTATGTAGTTTAAACTTTAAATATTAGCCACTAAAAACACTATAGAATTTTTCTTTTCTTTTTTTTCTCTTTCGATCGAAAAAACTTTATGCGCCATTATCTATACAATCGTGTTTACACGTGTGAGTCCGTGTGTGACTGTGTGTTGCGTGTATAACCGAGAGTTTGTGCGCGCGTTCTTGTATGTTTGTGTAGGTGTGTGTGTGTGTGTGTGTGTGTGTGTGTGTGATCGTGTGCGCGACGGTGATGTACGAAAAAAGGTTCACGGATCGATTGAATTAATATCAAGGGAAAAAAGAGAGTGCAGGCTAAAGAATTTGTCGATTCTCGCGAAGACGATAATCGGTAAAAGAAGTCAAAGAAATTTGAGGGGAGCAAAGAGTTTAAAAAATCAAGGGTGAGACGATAATACAATGATTCGATAAAACGTAGAACAATAGCGAAACTCTCGAGGAAAAGAACTGAAACGCAACGACGCATAGAAATTATTTCTCCGAGTTACCAATCCAATTTACCGATCGTTCGCCAGTAGAAAACCGGGAGGTGAATGTTGTGCCCTTGATCTTGTCAATTTTTTTCCATTTTTCTAATTTCATTCCCCCTCTACCGAAAATTCCCGTTGATCGTGCTGGATCATGATTTTTGATTACCGATGCTGTTGCGATTGTGAACTTTGTTACCGTTACACGCCACGAGTTAGTACAGATCCATTTCCACTGTGTTAGGGTTACACCTATCCCTTCCCGTTTTTCGGATGCTCAACCAAAAGAATTCAAAAACAAAAATAAGAATAAGAAAAACACACTGGGTCTCGATGGTATCGTGTGGGAGTGTTGCGAAGAAACACACTTGCGGAGGTTAACTAAAAAAGAAAGAAAAATAAAATAAAAAGAGGAGAAACGTATTTTGAATAGTAGGCTTCATTAGAAATTTACGAGTTCCTCGGACCAAGAAAAAAAAAGAACGAGCTTTCCTCTCTCTCTCTCTCTCTCTCTCTCTCTCTCTCTCACTCTCTCTCTCTATCTATCTACGCGTTTGAATGTGTGTATAATGTGTGTATGTGTGTGTGTGTGTTTGAATACCTTTTTCGTCGTTTATGCCATCTTGTTCACGGAATTCACGAATGTATCAAGAAAAAAAATAAATCATTTTCATCATCATCAAATCATCGAAGACACAAAAGAATATATAGCGGTAATAGTAGTAATAGATAGTAGTAATAGTAGTGTAGTAGTAGTAATAGTATAGTAGTAAATAGTAAAGTATTCGATAGTGGTAAGTGATTATATAGTTAGAAGGTTTTTTCCTTTATAGTAGAATAGTAGCAATTAAAAGTAAACTAAAGTAGACAAAAAATGAATTAATTACGGTGAAATTATCGTAATCGTCGGAGGGGCGTTTCGCCTTCGTCACGGCTCGACCGGTCAGCCTCCATTTCACTTCTTCTTTTTCTTCTTCCTTCATTTTTTTCGACTTTTCTCACGATTTTTATCTTTTCTGGTGGTTCGATGTTTAAACATTCGCGTACGCGCGTACACGTATTTATATGAATTCGTATAAATAAACTCGGAACGGTCGTGACGAAGGCTTGCGTGTCCCGCGCTAGCGCAAAAATTAAAACAAAAAATCATTATACCCAACGTAGCGAGTGCGAAGCAAATGCAAGCGCGGAGGCTGTCTCCGTCGGCAATGCGCAACCTCTATATTAACTATTATTTTAATCAAGAAATAGAGTGTTGTTTCCATTCAAGCATGTGTTATCATCCAGGTAACAGCTTTATCGCTTGTATAGCTCTTTCATATTTTCTCATCTTTTTGTTCAAGCATTATTATTATTATTTATTATGATCGTCGACGTTAATTGTGTGTCTCTATTTCGTATCGTTTCTTTTTTTTTGCGTGTCTCGGAAGGACCGTTGTCCTTCGCTCGATCACCAGCGAATGATCGTGTTGTAGAATCGTACCTTCGCGTTTTTTCGTGGTTTCGTTCTGACAGCAAAATTTGCGAGTGGTTTTTTTTTGCGCGTAAAAACGGCGTCGTACCGTTTCTATTTCCCATTGTGATCGGTTTCCCATAATGATTCGGGTTTCATTATATGCATGCAACCATCTTTTACAAACATGGATCTCCTACTATATCTCTCTCTCTCCTTTCTCGGTGACCAACTCTTCGCGTTTCCTCTTCGTCTATCAACCCCCCCTCTGCTCACCTGTCCCTTACTCTATCTCTCGCTCTCCTTCTCTATCTTTCTGCTAACACTCCCTCGATTATAAATTCCGTACGATAGATCGGCGTGCGTATAATAATGTTTACGTACATCACTAGATCTCTATATTTATATATAACGTATGTATAGTATAGTATGCGTGTGAGTTGTTGCAAGTATGCGCGTAAATAGGATACATTTTCGTTTTCCCATTGTCTTCTCTCCGTTTTCTTTTTCTGCGTCTCGTGTGTGAAATGCATCGCGGTTGAATGAAGTAGAGTTTGGTTCAGCGGTTTGCTTAAAGGTCGCCCAGGCGCTGTGCACAGGGTCGTACCCGGATTCTCCCTTAATTATTCGTGTCCTTTCGTCGGTTCTCTTCCATCCCCGTTGCTTTCGTCGTCTATGCTCTAAAAACGTATACATAGTACATACACATCTATTCGGAGAAACGAAAGCCGTCCACTCTCTGACAATTCGGATTAGATGATTCCAGTACAGCGTTCTGCTTTCCTATCCTAACGTTGAATTCTCGTTCGATCGTGTGCGCGTTGACCGCTCGTTACAGCACATTTTTCTTCCGTGTTTCTCTCTCTCTCTCTCTCTTTCTCTCTCGCACAATCACTCACTCAATGTTCCGCGGCATCGTTCTCTCGGGAGCGATTCTTCTTTCTCTTTCTCTCACCAAAATCCATTTTCCTCCCCCCCTAAAAAACAAAAAACAGAAAGAAAGCAAGAAGGAACGAAAAAACGAAAACATTCGTTTCCCCATTCTCTTTCGGGAGCAGAGGAAAATCTCTCGACGCCACGCCACGCCGGACTTTCGGCAAGAAGGTCGATACCCTAGGACCGACGTGCTCTGTTCTTTCGTTGGCAATTCCAATCTCCCACGCGGATAGACCGGCTCTGTCCCGCGTTGTTTCTCCGCGATGCGCGATCGGTTACGGTTGCCACATTCGTTCGAGAATACGTCGAGCCTGAAGAGTCCCGAATAACCCGCTACGAGCTTCGAGCGACTCGCTGTCAATCTAGAAGACGATAATACGCGTTCACTTGTTTGCTTTAGAATTTGATCCTTCGACGCGTGTTAACCACATCATCGCTGAGTAGTCTAAACAGTCTTAAGAATGATGGTCTCTTCCGCAAGTGGTAAATTAAATGGTCCCCTGATCATCCGGTCTCCGATGTTTCTTCGCGTCGAATTCTTCCCTGAATTTCTCCGAGTCCTCTTCTCGCTTCCGCATCCTCTGTGGCTAACGTTCGGCTGATCGAATAACGTCTATTGCCTAGATCCCCCGTGATCTCTCGCGAAAAGTAATGAACAATCGGCTTGAAGATCGATCAGCTCTCTAATCGTTTTTCGCTATTTCTAACCATGTGCCTGCTCTATCTCGTGTGCGTGTAACCAAGTGTGTAACAGTGTAAGTCTATGTGATGCATGTGTTCGGCAGAAAAATCTATGGAGAGAAAAAAAGATTGAATTGGCGAACGGGTTAACAGAACGACGTATCGTATCGTGTTGAGGGAACAAACGTGTAAACCGAACAGGAAAACGATGAACATGTATAAAATATCTGTAGAATTAAATAAAAATAAAAAGAAGCAAATAGATCGCGCCAACAAAGGAACGCAAAACGAATGAATCTTAACGATCGCTATTGCTATGATTATTGTTACAATTATCATTTAAAACAAAAAAAAAGAAAATAGGAGAACCGGAAAACCGAGCTTCTGACACTATCAGCTTATTTCCTCTGTGGAAAGAAAGATGTCCCAATACATGTCAAACTGTTCGAGGGATCATTGAAAAGGCTAAAAAGAAAGACGTGCAAACTATACACGTGTATTGAACCTCTCCTCCATTTTTGTGTTTCCTTCTATAACCCCCCCCCCCTTTTAAGTGTACCTCGCAGCATCGCTTTTCTCAAATTTTTCATTTCTCGTCCCTCTTCATTCTCCTGTTTCCTTTTCCCCTGCTCCTGGATCTGTAACACTAGTGTGTACAACTTATGAGGTAGCGAATGAATGCGAAGCCGATCTTGCGTCCGAGCTGTCCCGCTTGGCTAAAAGAATTCTCTCTGTATAAATCTGTGTTTATAAATGCGAGTATGGTGAGCTCGAAACGGTGTTGCGAATTCTTAACCATCTTCGTCATCGTCTTTGTCTTCCCACTCTCTGAAAAATACACTGACATGACAGAACACCGAGGATCATCATCGCTAGGGGATATCTCCAAATCCCTGTGTATTAATCATGTCTTCTCGTAGTTCCCTCTGTGTGTACATCATCTGTTGCATCGATGGCAGTGACTCTTCTTCAAGTCGAACACGAATTGTAGTTGTCTCCGAGCCAATACTTGGTTTAGATCCTGGGTGTTGTTTATGTCCATCGATAAGTGTTGGATGCTATGAATTGTTTTCCTGATGTCGAGGCGAGAGCGACGACAACGATGACGACAACGCCCAGCGTTAATACGTTCGGACATGGCTCCCTCGGCTTCAGTCTCGTCGAGGATCAACGGACACGTGGAAACCAGAAAGACTCGTCTTCATTCGCTTCGAGCCACGCAACGGCGGCCAATGGATCTCCTATTTACCACGGATTCGTTTCCTTTGCATGTTCGGTTATTATTACTCTCATATATAATACTACTTCTATTTGTTGTGAGTTGTCATTGTCCCATATTTCCGATATTGTGTGTAGCTTTACAAATCTACAAATAGGTCTATTTACAACAAGTGTATAATGTATATAAGTGGTCACTATATGCATACAAGGTTCTTTCTCGTGGGATCTGGAGGTGGGGGCAAGGGGTTTCCGGGAGGGGGCTAGGGGCTCTAGGGAAGGGGTGGTAAATGTAAATGCAGTGTAGAGAATAAGTTAGATACCCGCGCGGTTTTCTCATAATGCCCATTATTGGCAACAATAGGATAATAATAGATAATATATTAAGACTCCGTTGAAACGCGTCTCACTCCATATCTCTGTTTAAAGCCATTCTCTCTCTCTCTTTCTCTCCCACGCATTCACGCGAACGCACACCCTCTAACCTGGGGAGCTATGCTTAGATCACCTTACGATTAGATCATGTTTCGTTCATCCTCCGTTTCACGGACACGTCTCATTCGCTCCAGCATTCGCGCGTTCGTACAGTTACACACGTTCATCCCTTCATCAACCTTAACGTCTCCACTGACACAACACGCCTAAACTTATCCGATATATTATCTGTTTAGCGATATCACTTGAACCTGTCACATTAACAATGCCCAACTGTATACAATAAGGCCCTCGTTTACCGCCGCCGGCGACACCGTTCAGAACCGTTTCGCGATCCAGATTCGATCGCTCCGATCGAGACACTTCGGACTCGCCCCGTTGAAGAAACCTCGAACGAGACGAGAGAACATCCTCGGGACGAGTCGTCGTTTCGTCTCGCTTATTCCTAGCGATTGTATCGGTGTCGTTCGATACCGGACGATCGACCGACGAACTCGCAATATCTCGGACAACGTCTAGAAACGAACGGCGTCTGGACCACGGGGTATCATCTTCGCCCATCGTCGGCGGCTTTATCGCGATCCTAAGAAATCCGGCTGCCGCTCGAGCCCGAAATAATCCATCACCGCTGGTTTCCCGGTGGTACATTATTTCGGGCTTCGGCGGGCACTTCTTCTCTATCCCTCTTTCCTGCTCTTGAAAAAATCCGTGCGCGACCCTCCCTTGTCATCTCCGCGAACGACAAAAATAGTAATCGACGCTTGCACGCGCGCAACGCGATTAGTGTTCAAGTCGTGTATCCGATAATAATTATTATCCCTTACCACTATTTACTAGTCGTTTATCACTATTAAATATTTATAAAGAAATGAGTAAGAAGTGCTATGGTTTAACCTGCTGAATGGTCGCTGGCCAGAGGGACGGCGGACGCCGATCCGCCACACCCCCGTGACCGTTTCTTTCTCGTATAATTCATCGTTTTGCTATTGTTAAGTTGCACGCGAAACGATCCGAATACCACTGTTTAGCGCAACTTGGTATCCTCAGATGATCCGTGTCTGTCTCGTGTTGCTACGTTTGCGGTACGTCAACTATATAACAGAACCATCCTGGACCGATTCAAGATGGCCGAGTGGTGCGTAACGAAGTTACAGTTTCGAGCAGCGCCCGTAAAGAGAATGGATTTTTACTGATTGCTGTGTCTCTGTCGATTCTACGATCATCGTCGAATCGAACGGTACGATCGTTTCACGTAGACATCGACAACGGTGAAAGCGTTCTCGAGCAGCGGCGATGATGTCCGTTTGTCTCTATCTGTCTGTCCTCTTCACTGTTCAAGCTAACGAAACAGCAATCGGTAAATTGTCGTTCGATCGGTGACTGGTCCAACGTACGATCGAACTCGACGATTCTATCGATGAAATTTAGTTTGATTTGTTTCTCAAGATTGTCAGGAAAAGAGGGCCGAAATTTGGGATGTGGATGTTTGCCTTCGAGAGCGTACCATGTGCGCGTGGCGCGAGTGTTTCCGTTCAAATGTTCGTTCACGTCGAGCAAATTTGCTAATCGAACTATACGAGAGACGCGTTCGACTGTAATCGTCTGCAAACGTGTGCGCGGAAATGGAAGATCCTGCTTTCTTTTTCGTTTCTTTTTCCACTTTTGTTCTCCTGGCTGGCCCCAGCAATGGTCGTGTGTACGTTTCTACATCTTTCTGTGCCATGTTTACCCATCGAAAATGTTGCCGCGAATCGCGTAGCTGTTACGCGTTAGACGCGCTCTTCTCTTTCGCGTTCGGCGAAATTCGTTTGTGCTTGCGTGGTTTTCCTGGATCGAGAGAACGACGCGACGGTCTGTCTCTGTTCTCCCTCTATCTATCTCTCTCTCGCGCGGCTCTTCGTCCATCCATCGTCGAGCCGGTTTTCTTCTGTGAACGATGACTTTTATGTTTTCCCCCGATTTTTGTTTCTCTGCGTTTCGTCGGCCGTGGTAGCTGTGAATCTCGCTTCTCCGTCGCGGATCCAAGCGAGTCCTTGAGAAATGGATATCGTAAAAAACCGTACAAAAGATCGCGTTATTCTACGTAGTAAGAACATGTTAAAAAGGTCGATAAAAGTTTTAACAACAGTCGTCGGAGATACGTTGACGATATTCTGGACGTTCGTAGGAAAAGAAAGAAGTTTTCCCTTTATGTTTTTCTTTTACTTTTCGCCCCCCTGTTTCTCTCGTCGCATGCTCGTCGAGGCTCGCATACGATCGAATCCAACACGTTGTGCACGGTTCCAAACTTGCGATAAAAAAGATATTGGTGTCTGTTTGCTTCGTCAGAAAAATTGCGATACTCTGGTCTTCAATGATTAAATTTAAATTTACGTTTTTTTGGCGTTTTTCTTTTTTAGAAAATGCTCGATACGATCTTCTCGGTTTCTTTCGTTTTCGTTTTTATAAATTCCTCTCCTCGTTTCGCCGGATATATTTGTGTTTCTTAACTTAAGCCCCGAGCTTACTTTAATTTCCTCAATTCTAAATCGATAAACACGATTTCCTTTTCCTCGGTAAAATATTCTAGAATACTAACATTTAGATTTAGCGATAAATCGATTTTGTACATTTGTTTGTTGGTATTTTGTTTGCCTTACGCAAGTAGATTAAGTTACTATCCCCGTCTCATCTTAATTCACGCGCATAATAATTTATAACGTTAAAAATCTTCGTTTTCTCTCTTCAATTAAGTTATTCATTATTATATTAATAATTTCTACTTAGATCATCATTTTTCCTCAATCTCTCTTTTTTTTCTTCTCTTTGTTACTTTGATTTGTACATTCTTCGAGAGCGAGGGTGTTTGCCCCTCGCCCGCCTTCAAAATCTGACGTATCTTTTCTTCTTTCTCTCTACCCTTCCTTTATTTGGCGTTAGAAGTGCTGTGCTTGAGGAATCGTCCGAAAAAAGTAGTATCGTTTTGTTTTCGTATTTGTCGCGACGGCTGTGCTTTCTCTTCCGTGTAGACAGATTTTGCTGTTGTCGTTGTTATTGTTGATGATGATAACCGTATGCGTTCAGTTTTCTCCGAATTCGTATCCGAAATTTGCCTTCGTTATCCTCTTTTCGTGATAGGGGTGCAAGAAGTGTGAGCGAGCAATGAAGTCGTTGAGGGTGTCTTGAGTTTCTCTTCGTTCTACGCTACAAACTCCAAATGTATCTTCCAATTTTTCTCCTTTTCTCCAGTTCCGTTTGAAGTGTCGGCTCGAACATTGTCGCGCAACGAAAATAATCAATCAAAGATCGATGAACCAGCGAAAGGTATACAATGTTTTCACACACCGCGGGGCAGATTACGGATTGCGAACTTTTCGTTTCTTCTTCTTTTTCATATTTTCTTCTTTTCTCGTTTCTTCGTACGTACATGTTTATCTTTCTACCGAAAAGAGATATTCCGAAAAAGGGGTGGGGCGATGATTTCTCGTTGTCGGTACGAAGTCTGTTTCGCCCGCGACAACGACACATTCTGCTGAAAAGAGCGATTGTGTTGTCTCGTACTCGCGTCGTGCTTTCTCTCTGACTTTTCTCACTGAACAATTTTGACTGGGTTCTGCCGAAATAAACAATTCAATTTCAAAACGTATATTCACGTGTGTGCATCGTTTCAGGAAAAAGGAGCGTCAAGTGATCTCGAAATAGCGTAAATGATTTTTCAGTTTCTCTTTCGTTTGTATGATTGAAGCAAATCTGTTCTTCTATTTCTGTTGGTGTGATTAACAGTTAAGTTGTTTCTGTTGTTGTTGGTAACGGTGACAATGATAGTGGCAGATGTTCCCTTCCGTGTTGTCTTTATTTTCTAGACTGTTCTTTCATTTCTTCTTAATCGTTTACTTTACTCTTGTAGTTCTGCATGGAAACGGCTACTGGGTTTTTGTTCTGTTTGGTCTTTTGACGTTGCTGTGTGCGTTACTGTGTGTTTGTCTCTTGGCACTTTCATAGTTTCACATTGTTTCCTTTTCTATAAATTGTTACTTTATTTTATTCCTTTCTTTTATGTTTCGTTCTTTTTTTTCCTCTTTCATTAAATATTTACGCTTGATAAATAAACACAGCGGCGAGAGGCTGCGGGCGGGGAAGGCTTTTCAGGCAGCGACGAAGACGAGAAAAGAAAAAATCGTGTCGCATAAAACTGCGAGCCCGATCGTCCTGTCGCTCGCCATCGAAGATGACACGTCCTCGCCGAGCGAACCTGACGCCACCGTTTTCTCCAAATATATTAAATATATTATACAATTTATCCGACTAAAATCTCCTTTATTCCCCCCTGTGACGAGCAACAGACTCGCACAGCGCAAAAAGCTGCGCGCCGTCTCATCCACTTTTAAATCTTCGTCTCTCTCTCCCTCCGTTCTTTTTATTTTTCACTTTTTATCTCTTTTTCTCATATTTTTTACGAAAAACACTTCGCTTCGCTTCTTCTCTTTCCTCCTCCTCCTCCTCTTCATCTCTCTCTCTCTCTTATCTCTATTTAAAAACATCGTTCTCTCTTTTTCCCTCCCCTCCCCCAGTATACCCGCTTTTCCTTCGTCTCGCCTCGCTTTCAGCATCGTTAAAATTCACACGGTTATCATAAAACATAATGGACATTAGCGATATCGAAAGCGGGCGGGAAGAGAGAAAAAAAGAAAGAACGATAAGTTAAACGAAAAGTCATTATAAAACATTTAACAAAAAAATTGAATAAGAAAGATTCTGTTGGATCCCACCAACAATGTATCAAAAATAAATTCAGTATCTAAGATTGAGTTGCATGCCACGATCCAATCCTTGCTTGTTCTTTATCACGTTCCTATCCCTGTCTCGCTTGTAGCTTTTCCATATTTTTGATGTTATTTCTCGTTGGCTTTCTGATCTGTTTCCATGAACATTATCGCGCCTCTTCCTTTCCTTTCCGTTCTATTCCGCATTGTCTATCGTAGCTCTCATTCGGCGCTCGTCCGTGATAGGCAGCGATAAACAGAAAACTAGGGGACTGTACCCTTACTTTCACCTGTACATCACCTCTTCTGACGGTGTAGCCAACGATTCGATTCAACGTGCGGACATCGCGCGATAAATCACCTTGTCCTTCTTTTCTCTCATTCTCTTCTTCTCGACTAACTTTTACACGTGATATAACCTTCTCTTCTAAGCTACACACTCCACTTACGAATGTGGATTAAACAATACATCAGACTCATTTCTTAAACACCTCTATTTTTGAATTAAACGTATACCGATGCCATGCATTACAGCGACGGTCGGTCCTCCGTTGAACCCGACAACCGGAAGTGTAACTAAAGTCAAGTGTGACATCGTGCCTCGAGAAAGCCCGAAAAATTGCAATCTTTGGAATCAAATGAATCGAATGATCGCGAATATTCGATTTCATGGGGATTCACCGTGTCACGCAGCCGAGCATACCAGTGCTTCGTTACTGCATTGACTGTTCGTTCTTAGTTTCCATTGTCACTCCCATAGATCATCGAACGGGTCTACGATCGCCCCGTCTGCACGCTCGACTCGTTCCTAGATCGCATAAACGAACGAACGATCACTAGGGACCTGGAATTCCCGGTAGCAGAACATTTGTGATCGGCACAGTCTACCGAGCAGATTCCACTTCCAGACTTCTAGATTTTCGTGCGTTTTCACGAGCAACGAACGAAAAGCGCCAGCGGAAAGAACATGCGAAAGAAAACAACCCAGGATAATTTACAAAAGAATCGCCGAAAGGTGGTGGGAATTTGCGTTGAACCAAAACCGCGATCGATGACCGTCTAATGCATGACATAAGGTTCCCTGCGAGATCCAAGAATCTTTCTTTTTCGTTCCTTCGATAAGCCTAAATTTCGCGCTTCCCTTTTGTCGTCTATATATGCCTAACCAGTAAATTAATCGCTTATCAATTAATAGTATTATTCAACACTCGCACACTCACACGCTATTACATCCATGATAATAATGATTATAAAAGCAAGTAACAAAACTTGTCCAGGTGTTCTCAATCACATCCATGACAACGCAAAAATCCCTGAGAAAGTTTTGTCGCCTTCGCTTTTATAATCCATTTCCCACGTCTTTAATACATCTTCTGACCCCCGTGTTTTCGCTCGCGACTTCTTGCTACTATTTCCTCGAGGGTGTTTATGCCCTGAATGGTCGCTTTTTCATTCTCTCTCGAACGTCCTTCTCGTAGCACGAAAAACGTGTAGCGGTGCGCTCGTTTCGCGTGCATTACCCTCTTGTAGCACTCGCCGAATTCTCGTACGGCTGCGCGATTCATCTTATTTCTTCTTTCAAACGGGAGAACGTGAAGATCACCGTAAACGGATGACAGAGAGAAACAAAGAAAGAAAGGTAAAGCGATTGAGATTGCATTTGGAAGAAGGAAGAAGATGGATCGCACGAGAATCCGCTTCCGTTTCATATAATCGTACTGTCGTTTGTCCGACGTCAATAACCACTCGTCGAATCCCCGTGGACTTGTAACACGTCCCCGATACCGCCATCCCCCTCGCGCTATGTTGGCTCTTACAAGGAACTTGAGGCGAGTTTGGCGCAGCGTGCGACGCCGCTCATCGCGCGTTTTCACTTCACTAATACGAAAAGAACTCATAATCGCTTCTTTGGTATTATAAAGGCGCAAGAGGGGCGCGTGGACGAGCGCCCCTTTGGGGGTGGGGGAGGCTGAAGAGTGTATGCTTCGAAAACTTTGTTGGCTTACGTCTAAAAAAACTGTAGACCGTTTTCGTTCGCATTCTTTCGATATTCTTAATTAAAGAGTCCTGTTTTCTTTATCTATTCGTTCTCGCAATTGTTTCTCTCGGAGTTTCTGTTGTATGAAAAAACCTGTACCTAGGACAGTACTCGTTTTCCCTTTTTTGTTCTTGTGCAAGCAAACAAAGAAAGAGAAAAAACTGTCTTCCTTGTCGGTGCAAGATCGCGAGATGAACCGTATCGCCGCGACATCCAATGGTCGCGCGAACGCACGGACACCAATAGTACCGGAAACGACGCGACTCATGTTCGCCACATTGTATTCGGCAGAATGTAAGTAGTAATAGTAAGTAGTTTTATTAGCAGTAGCAGTAACATGTATAACGTAATGTGTAATCGTTACTTTATCTTTTCTTTCCCACCCTTTCTCTCTTTCTCTGTATATTATTATAACTTTAATATTAGGTAGACTTCTTTAATCTTCTTCTTCTTCTTCTTTTTTTTCATTAGATTAGTTGGTTTTCTTTATTCATTCTCTCGTTTCGCTTTTCATTATCATTAGTTAAATCTTTAACCGTTAATGAATGAGGTAATAAGGTTGTGTATGCTTTGTTTTTTTTTTCTTATCATCGTATTCTATAGATCCGGTTTCATCGACGAGGTGGTTTCGTTAACGCTGCGAAATCGATTCGTTCGAGTGTCACCCGTCGCTTCGACTTCGATTCGAGCGAACTCGCGACGAAACGCACGTGTCGCGCGTAGATGAGGTGAGAGAGAGAGCTGGTCTGTGAAACTGTTTGTCTCTGTATATCTTGTGGGTGTTGTATCGTACGATCGCGTCTCATCTCCGGCTACAGAAAAGAATTTCAACGTTATAAGCCTGCACGAAAAAGATGCGGCGGCAGGGAACGAACTTGTGTCATCTCTCACGTCGTCTCGCGCGTTACTTTTTTCTCCGTGAAGAGAAAATGCGCTTCCTCCATTTGGTTCTTCAAACGCGATGCTCGCGCGTCGCGTTTTCTCGCGTTTGACAGCCGATACAATTCAAAATCAACCATTCGATTCAAGGATGAACTGGTCCGGATTCAGAGAGGGTCACAATCGATGGCGATGATCAGCGAGCAATGAAACATATTCCCTCCAGTGAATTTACGATGTAATGAAACATGGTTAATTTGGCACGACGATGTTTTACTCGAGAAAATATCGGTATCAACGTACTCGTACGGCGCTCGATTAAAAAAGTAAACGAAAAGAGATAATCAACAAGAAAATGAATAACAAACAAAAAAAGACCGAGAGAAACACCATGAATAACTCTCTGCGCGTCCGCCCAGTTCGTCTCTGAATCAAATGGTTGATTTTGAATTGTATCGGCTACTCGATAGTGGCCACGCAATCGTGGCAGTTTGATATATCGATGGAAAGGTCTCGCTTGTGACCCACGGATGCACTGCGCGCATCGCTCGGCCGCTCTGCGAGTAATCTCGAAGGTTACGTGCCCCGCGAGAAGAAGGTTGTGGCACGTAGCCTCTCGTAGACGAGAGAATGTCAAAGCGACGAGGCCACCCCGGCGAATAAAACGGATTCTGTGAAGCGTTCGTTGGCGTCAGGTAATGTTTCAATGACGTTACTGATTTTGTGGTTGTTGCTGGCTGGATGGCGATGAGCTTGATTGTTGTTGCGTCGTTGTCGCGCCACCTTGCTGAGACGTAGCACTGCCGTCTCTTCGGGTACGAGGTCCACCCTCCTGGCTGCTACCACGACCAGCGCGAGAGCCTGCACCTGCTCCAGATGCACCGGGTTGAAGGACCATCGAGCGGATTCTTCTCTGTGCCGACTGTGGAGCGGTGAAAATCTAGATTAGTTTCACTAATTAATTAATTGATCAGCTGATTTATCAACTGCCGCATCAGTCGCGTGGATATGACAATTCTGTGTCCAGAATTACGATTGCATTCTCAAATCTAAAAGTAACGTAAAAGATACTATGATTAGTAGACTGCGGATCTTCATGCAAAATAAAAAGTGTTCGCATTGATTGCAGGACACATGAGCTAAATAAAAATGGTATTCTTCTTTTAATTATCCTATTAAGCTGAAACTAGTACATTGACGTCCTTAAATATTTTTAGCATGTCTGCTACTTTAAATTGGACGTGCCCATTCTTGGGCACAATCAACTATAAATATTGTATGTAATATCACACAGGAAACTCGTAATATATCAAACAATAAGTGCAAACATTTTATATGATTTTTACGTATCTACTTATTTATTTCCATTCACGTTTGGGGCATAAGGAGAGAAGAAAATAATGCACAGACGGATTACCTGAACAGAGAAAAAGGGGCCAATTATGTGGACGGTGGCCTCTTCGTCGGCTGAAGGAGACGTTGATTGCTGTTCCGACAGCTTGATAACACTTCCGGTTACGCGTTGCAATTCCCGAACGTTCTGTCCGCCTTTACCAATGATTCGGCCAACTTGAGCGCTTGGTACTAGAATTTCGATCGTTAGTCTAACGTCGTCGGTCCCGGAAGCGAATCCTTCCTCTCGCATCTTTTCGAAGATCAAGTACTGTGCCTGAAAATTAACCACGAATTCCTCGGTCAGCTATTTCACCGTGGAATAGTTGCAGAACGTGTTTCCAAATATTTAAAAAAAATTTGTTGAAGACAGTCACGGGACCAACTTGCACTGACTTATCAAATGTGCCATTGGTACGGTTAAACCCTTCATTCTTTAATCTCCCTGCCCTATCAAGTAGATGCTTAGAAATACGGCACCTACTCAAATGAACAGCAGGATTATGCAAATTGTACACTCCCAGTATACACTACTTACGAGTTCGAGTATTTTCCTTTGATAAAAACCGATAACGAAATTTTTTGCTTATCGAGGATTCGAACCCACGCACCTTCGATTAGTAGGCAAACGTCTAGTCACTGAGCCACAGAAGACTCTGACTTCTTAATAGCAGATAGAACACTATGTCGTACTTCTTTTATACACTATACTATACTTTTCCTTTTCTACTGTTTACGTCACAATAGATATCACTTTAGTCAACAGAATAGACGTTTCTTACATGTTACAACACAAAATGATATTCATATTCTATAGAAAACAACTAAATTTTCTTTATAATCAATAATTGATGAAATCGTATACACCTGCAATTCTGACACAAAGCGAAGACTTTCATATTGCAAGCTTCAAAAAATAAGTAATAAATTTGTTAGAAGACTAGACACTGTTTGAATTTTTAAAAACCCATGTTCACGACTAACACGTGTATTCTCTTGTTGCGTACCATTTTGGCATGATTTCGTGGATACAGTACTCGATTGATAATCTAATTATACTCCAATGTATAATTACAAGAATTACAGAAGAACATAGTCTACAGTTCTTATCTTGATTAGCAACGTTCATGTGTCATGCTCGCTTACCTTCCATTGAGATTCTGGCGATCCAACGATTGTGACTTTCCTCTCAGTCTGTTGCTCGGCTGGTTTGTCCTGTTCGAGTGGCGCGATTTTCACGCTTGCTCCAGAGAATCTGATCATGTTTCTGATGTGTGAGCCCCTGGTGCCAATTATGGCGCCTACGCTACTGTTGGGAATATAAAGAAATACAGTTTCTTGAGCGTCCGCCGCGGGGACACCCTGCTGAGTCGGTAAGCTGGCTTGATAGGGATATGGGATGGGTCCCGAGCCGTACAAAGCTGGACCACGTGAGCTATATCCCATGCCCGCAGTCGACATCATGGCCATTGGGTGCAAACCAGGGAACATCATGCTCTGAGGCTGTAACAGGATCATGAAAGCTCTCGTTAACTTCCGAATCATCGAATTCTAACGTTTTCTCTCGAACAACTACGATTATCATACTCACAGTCATTGCTTGTAGGTCATTCTCGTAGCTTTGGCGTAGTTTGCTGGAAATCATGGATTCCGCTTTGCTCATGTTATCAATGCTGCCCTTTACTGTGATTATGCGCTCGACATTGAAGTTGTTAATGTCGTTTATGCTGCTCACGGTAATTTTCGTATCCGTGTCTTGCATGATTCTCTTGATCGTGGTACCACCTTTACCGATTATCCGTCCGATCAAGTTATTGTGTGCGAGGATCCTCAGAGTGATCTCGGTGCTATTAAAACATACAGCACAATGTTATACCAACTACTAACGAGAGCGTACAATTATCGAAAATTGAAGTCGAAAATCGTACAAGCTAGACCAATGCAGAAATAGACCACTGATGATCTTCGTTATCCAGTTAACACGTTCGCTACCATCGTCGCAAATATGTAATGTCCGTAACCTCGCAATGTACTTCAAGATAGCCAAACTAATTATATACACTTTGCTATTTATAGTTTGACTTTAAACATCGACTTCCTTCTAACAAATTGTTTTAATATTTCACGAAGGAAATACGTCATGTTTGATACAACATTTCAACAACGAAGGTAAGCAGCGAATGAAATGTTGGTAGTGAACGTGTTAAATCGGAGCTGCTCCGTCGCTTAAGGATTAAATGATTCTTCAGGTACATATACAGTGAATAGGATTATCTAGACATCAATGTATACCTCTTGTTATTTATGCTATTAGCCTCCTGCTGCATGACCTCCAGGATCTTTTTGCAAGCGTTCGTGCAATTCTCTGGATTACCGTAGATGGTGATAGCCTTTTCTGCAGCGCCGACATTGTCCTTCCGGTGAACGTCGACACGTGCTCGCGTCATTTGAGTGATTTGACGTATGGTCGATCCCTGACGACCGATTATGGCGCCTACCATGTCCGATTGTACAAGAATACGAAGCGGGAAGTCCGTTTGCCTTCCGGAACCCGATACTCCGGAGTAGGCGACGCCGCTACGCTGGCTGCGGCCTCTTCGTCGGCTCTCCGCCGTAGACATTTCCACTTTTAGCGAGTTACCCTCGTACTCGTGGCCATTAAATTGGTTCACAGCCCTATAAATGGAGAAAAAACGTCCGTGAATTATGGATGCTCGAATGTAGGACACTCTGTTTAGAACTGCATCGATGGCGTTTCGTTTGCAGTTGAAATAAGCGCGGACACATTTAGTAATGAGCATGTCGATATCAGTGATTCATTACTGGACGGCGGATCTTTATGCAAAATAAACATATTCTACTTGAATTACAATTGACTGGAGTAGAACAGAAATTGATTTTCTTTGTTGTACGTTTACCTGGTTGCAAATTATATAACAGCATTTCTAAAATTAAATTCGACTTACTGATTTGTGTCATAAGTGCATAAAATCTGCTGTCTATTAATTATCCTTCCAGAAAGAAAATGTTAATCCTTTTTCTACTTCTATTGTTGCGTTTCATTTGTGTTGTACGAATGTATGAACCCAATTGTCAGCGTTTTAAACTTTTTAAGACTTTATCGACTACAATCTGACCAGTTGCTATCAAGGATTTGTGCTTCTAAATCTTTTTATCGAAACATAGACTAAGTACTGTCTGTCGAATGATATTATCTTGATGGGGTGATTTAATGTAAATTAGTTCGTTTCATTTGAGTGCACCTGTACTTGATTTTGTGTTTCGGATCAAATCGCTGATAAGAAATAGAGTCTACTCACTGCTGTGCTTGTTCTGGGGTCTCGTAGACCACGAGAACGGTTTGTGTGTTAGGGTCGCGGGACGAGAGCTTCTCATAGGACTGCAGCTGACCGCAGTTTGCAAGTAAAACCTCGATATCCTCTAACCGGGCGTGACTTGGAAAATTGCTTACGACAACTTTCGTTCCGGCACCACTGCAAAAGACAGAAATTCGAAATTAGTGATGTCGATGGTTAGCACATTTGAAATTATACTTCTTCAAACTAATGACTTGCTTAAACACTATTATATCCCGGATTGTACAAACCGTTTAACGAACGCAATACTTGGCTAATCGAGCTGTAATACTCGAATGCATGTACACTATTCTTTAAACAGAACAGAATGCCGTTCTTTTATCTTGGCTAACGATGAACAAATTCTTCTGATATCGTACCACCTCGTGATAAGAGATCATTAAGGATATTAAGCATTTTATACACTGCGTTTTACGATAGGTTGGAAATTGGATGAACGAGTGCATAAGTAATTGAACTTTTAATCTCTCCTTACTTTCCTCGTAGAATGAATTTTATTCCGACATTTACACGAACAATTCACTTCGTTCTGCCTTTACTTCTAATGTATTTACACGACAATGTTCCTGCGATGAAGCTCAAGATTGGCGTAAAAGCGACTTCGTACAATTTCGAGAAGGATCAAAAGAACCGCGATTGAGCTACAGAGTAATTTTCATAGAAAGATGTTCCTAATTGTAGCGATGTTTAGTGCACGCGTTAATTGACGTATTATAGATCGAGGCGCGCGCGAGACCATGCGATTCGACGAGGAGCCACGGCCCTGACGCAACGCAACATGAATGAACCAAATGGCAAGTAAGAAGAGGACGAGGAGCGCGGAGAACGAAAAGGAGGGTGGAACGGCTGAGACTCTCACTTTCGTACATATCGATTTTTCAGCTCGCCGACCCACTCAGCGCCGGGGGCTTTCGACTAACCTTGAAGAAAACGCAACGACCGACCTAGCTTGTGCTCGGCCAATTATTACAGCTCGTTAAAGACACGGAGATTAATCGCGATGCGCCGCCTCTTATCGCAATACCGTCCAACGTACGCTTCGAACGGCAATTAACCAACTACTTCACCGCTGGGAGCGGGAATGTCTCATTACCGTCGATTCGTCGATGTTACATTTTACTAAATGTTAATTCTCCGCTTCCCTTGTATCAATTACCGGGCGCATTCTGCACGAAACTCGTGGAGACGATCGTATATATAATTACACAATTACACGCGTCTTATCGCACGTTGCATTTCAGGTTATCCTCCGGTGTTTACACGCGCTAGATTCTTTCATGTCGCGCTAATAACGCCTGACGGAAATTTGTCTGTTGCACGCCGTTCGGAATGCGAAGGACGCTTTATTAACCCTTTGCACTCGCAGCTATTTTAACTCGAGAATTAAACATTTCTTCCTAGCTAGAATAATTCCATTCTATATTTTTCTTTTGATGGATATGACGGTGATACAATACCTTACAATACTTAAAGCCAGATCTACCTATGGATTAATCAATCCAATAAATCGTATTATAGTTGACTCAAACACTCTGTATAATCGTATTGATTTTTTCATTGAGTCTTTGCACATGTTTAAAAAACAATTACGCAGAATAATAGGATAATATCAGATAGTTAGTACCATTAGTTTTTGTGCATGTTCCTTCTATGTTATTGTAAGAGTAGTCCTTTAAAATTTTTCTTTTCCTTTTTTCTCTCTATTGTAAACATTTATGTAAGAGGGCTTCGGTCCGTTCATAATAAATAAATAAATAAATGTTTAATAATTGATTAGAAGACAGCGGATCACTGTGCGAGAGAAATTTTCTACCTGAATTACAACAATCTGGAGTGAAATATGCATTTGTTTTATTTATTAATGTATTCAATACAAGTTGAAAATGATACAACAGTGTTTCTAAAGTTCTTTCAATGTTTTTACTATTTTAAATTATTCCTACTCATTTTTGTCATGAATACATGAAATCCGCTGTCTATCGATTAGGCACCAACATATTTGATAATGTAAACAATATTTTGAACTATTTTTGGTTCAGGCAGTGGCCTGCAATTTAGATATTTAAGTTTCTTAAAAGCTTCCTAGAGCTGTTGGTCTCTATACTTTTATCGTCTTTTTAGGTTTGATTATTGTTTTGATTGATAATGTAAGCTTAGGTTAAGTTAGGAATGTAAGGTATTGTAAGTTTAGGATAAGTAGAATTTAAGGTATAATATTAAGAAAGTGAAAAGGAAGGAAAAGTAAAGGAGGAGTAGATGTTAAGCGTTGTAACCCTTAGGGGATCAATAAAGTTTATATATATATTGTTTTGATTGTTTTTTGAATTAATCATGCTGAGGTTAACGAGCAAGAAAATTTTCAAACAACTTGCTACTGTAAACAATATTTTGAATAATCTTACAGCAATATTTAGAGGTGACAGATCTTTTACCGCGTTCTCTATAATGGAATATCATTTATGTAAGATCTCACGTATCTGATATTTTGTAAATAATCGGTGTCCTCAAATCAAAATCCCGCGTATTTAGTAAACATTGACCAAACTCAATAATCCCCTTTCTCCTTGAAGAGATTAACACTTTATCTACCGGAACCGTATCAATAGGCTTTCAATAATCATGCTGTAAGTGGAAGCTTAAACATCTTCAGCAAAATAATCCCAAACGAAATTATTAGATTACGTAATTGAGGGTAAGTAGTCAATTTTCTGGTGCTGTGGGAGGCCATAGACTCACAACCAAGAACAGAAAGCAACTATTCAACATTCTATCACATGAATCAGTGCAAATATTCTGCAGCATGAACTCCAGAATCGACGTTTAAAAACATTCAACAACGTGATCGATTCAGAGGTGTAAGACTGCTCGTATGAAGCTGTCGCTTCGCAATCTATTGGTGTAAGAAGAATATTATCGCAGAAGTATGTAGAAGTTGACACAGGCGAGTAAGTTGGAAGTTGGCTGGTCGATCGCGCCGCGATCGGTGTAAAATCTCGCGCGTAGAGTATCGAGTCCACGAGTAGCAAAAGGGCGGACAAAAGGTGGCGGTGGACTCACGTGACGGAACTAATGCCAGTCCCCGAAAAGCCTTAACCGAACAATTACCGTGGAACAACGGGTTTCTGCGGTGCCAGCTCTCTATCGAGCTTCGAGGCTCGTCGAAGCCCTCTCTCTCTGTTCGACGTGCACGTGCTCGGCGTTTGCTACACATCTACACACCACCCGTGCACGGTTTGAAAAAAGAGAAAACGAAAGAAAGAAAGGAAAAAGAGAAAGAGAGCACGCGGTCGACTAGGAAAGAGGGAAAGAGAGCGGGGGTGGGGAAGTCGACGTTGTGTCTCTGTCGGTGGAGGGGGGTTGCTCGTGGTGCACGCGTGTGCTACGTGGTTCTTGCGGGAACGAAAGGATGAGGAGGCGGCGGGTGATAGAGGGAGGGCAGAGCCAGGCCTTTGTTTTGTGTGCTTTTGGGGATTTTCGGCGGCACCCAGCCGGTGGTGTGAGGTCTACATGCGAGAGTGCGCGAGGGAGACGTTGATATCGTTGCTTTCGTCTGGCTCGCGGTCCGTCTCCTCCACCGGCACGAGTCCCTCTCCCAACTCCTCCACCTCCTCTGCCTACCACCACTTCTTCTTCCCTCTCCTATTCCACCCGGAGGAACGAACGAGCTAGCCCCGCAGCACCACCCCACCATCGCAACCGCCACCACCACCGGCATCGCCACCCTCAACCCTTTCTGTACCTCTTTCCCTCGCTACCCTTCCTGACCAGCAGCTATGGCCTGAGCTGGCCTGGCCTGGCCCTGTCTCTCCTCTTCCTTTGCCCTGCACACCCTCCGACGCATCACCCTCGTCGGATCTTGCACGCACGTGTAACTCGCGATTTCGTCCGTTCACCTTTAACGAAAGGCGGTATTTTCGTGCACAGCGTCGGGGCCCGGGCGAGACAGAGACCGCCCAGACACAGGAAGAGGCAGAAAAGCAGAAGAACAGAGACAGGAAACCGGAGGGAAAAGAGACGGATGGTCACGGGAGAAACAGAGACGGAGGTGCTTTTCCTAAGCCCGAGGCACGTACCGACAGGGATGGACGCGCGACGACCGCAGACCACGGGTCACCCCCGTGGAAGAGCTTTTGATCTCGCTTAAGACACCTTTTTTCAGACTCTTTTTTTCTTCGTCTACCTTGTTCCGCCTCCTGTTTTTCCCCGTTTAACGAGCCAATGGACTCCGACGGACACGACGCGGGCAGTGTTCCTCCGACGGGGCCGCAGAGGGAGAGAGAGAGAGGGAAAAGGGGCGCAGGGGTAGTTGACGAAAAGTTCGAGGGTCGTAATGCGGTGTGGTTAATTGTGAAGGGAATTGGGACTCGTTGCGCGCCGCTTGCCGCGTAAAAATGGAACGAATTTACGCGGTGCCGGCGATGAGCCGGGGGTAATTAGCTGACGGCGCTGCGTCGATTTTTTCGGGATGCGCCGCCGGCTCATTATCATTAATTCCGAATTTTATGCTCTCGTTGCCGATGCTTATCTGGCCGCCGCGCATACTGGTATTTGACCGATCTAGCTGGCCAAAAGTCAATTTCCCAAAACTACCCCCAGGTAAAAAATAACACGTTACTGGGAGAGCCATGTGGTCCCTCGAACCAACTCCATTGTTCATAACGTGTAAATTGTATTTTTTTAATTATGTAAGCATAATTTAATGAAACATAAGCAATACAATTCTAAGCAATACACAATTTTGGCCAGCTAGAGCGGCCAAATACGACATTTACAAGCACCCCATTGTTATTTATTTATTTATTATTGCTTTAAACCAAGTGGTTTATAGAGCAAGTACAATATTGAATATGTTATGACAAGTTATGAAACGTTATTTCTAAATTCCAGCGGAACATTGTTTGAGAAAATTAAAAATTATTTTCAGACCTTGTATATCCGGTTTACATAAGAAGGAACTAATACAAAGAGGGAAACACACCCCATTGTTATTCGCGTTAATGTACTACGTTAAATTTGTCCTCTTGCAAACTACTACTGGCACGCAATCACATATCTTATGTTAAAGAAAATTAAACATCCCTTCGACTTAGAATATTTCTATTCTCCATGATTTTCTAAATTTCATGGGTATGAAATTGATGTAATAACTCACACAGTACTTAAATATTTAGTAACTGATTAGATACGAACATATTTAATAATGTAAACAATATTTTGATAATGGTACAGCAACTGTTAGTGGTGCCTCAGAGGCACCACTCGAGTGCTAAGGGTTAATAGTACGTTAGCAAATGGTATGCGTTAAAGGTCGAACATAAGGAAACAATTTCTTCAGAAAATAAACTGATAAATCTGATGGTAAATGCAATGACGCGAATTTAACGCGATGAGCCAGAACGCGTGTGGGGTGCGAGGGTGGACAATTTTTCGTGGAGCAAAAAAAACAGTGAGGAAGAGGAGTGGAGTTGGGGGTAGTGTGTACGGCCCTGGCAGAAGGAGCGTCGACATCGTTGACTGAGCCGGCGGGGCGCACGGCGCCAAAATCGATTTTGAAAAGGGAAAGTGGCATGTACGTGCCAGTAGCGCGGCTTTACATATACAGTATGCGCACGATTCGCGACAAAAACGTGTAGGAGGTAAAACTGCAGCCGCGCCGAATAAAGGTTGCACCACGTACGCGCACATAGACACGCGGCCGACCACTACCACCGAGCGTTACCACCACTCGGGCACGCGTTTGTGTACACAAACGCGAACACGAGCGCGACGGATCTCTCTGTGGTCGGTGCCTCTTTTTTCTGTTCACGAGTAAGCTCTTTCCCATTCATGTGTGAGCGTCAGGAGGAAAGTTCGCGTCTCGGCGCGGGTGTAACGTGCGTGTACCTGCACGGGTGCACCAGTGCACGAGTGCATACCACGCGCACGTGTACACTGTCTGCTCACCGTTCGTACACATCCTGCACCACGCACTGCTCTCGGTGAATGGCGCTAGATGATGATAATTTCGGTGATCCTCGCCACGGCTAATCGGAACCAACTGCCAGGGAACTCGAACGTTTTTTTACGGGGGCGAGTTTTCGCGTACGGATCGATAACCGTCATTTTTTTTCGCGACTACAACGCAGCCAGATTTACGGGAATTTCTGTCTCTTCTTTCAAATTTGCAGAATTGTTACGCGTTACCGTTACTTTTTATGGCGCGCTACTTCTTGTTTGCGTAGACGCGTTCCGCGCAATTGCAAAAGCTGTTGTCATTTTCGAAAATTGTAATGTCGTCGATATCCTGTTTCGTACTGATTGAACGATGCGATCGTTTTTTTTATAGTGCACTTTTGCGTGTTAAGTGTTTCGTGGTACATGTAGTTTCGGAGTAGAATTTGTTATTTTCCCCTTTTATTTTATAATATGCGAAACTCTACGGGGCTGTCATTGTTATTTTGTAATGCACGTTGTGCTTATCAATGTACTATCGCGACAGTGGAAATTGTGATGACTAGACTGCGGATCTTTGTGCAAAATAAAAATGTTTTACAGTCAGACGCAGGAATAACACGTAAAAATTGTTGTCATACCTTAACGACTTCGTTATATTAAAAGCAACATTCTTGAATTTTTGTCATCTTTTACTGTTTTATATTTCACCAAATCAATTTTTTAATAAACTAGAAACTTGGACATTATTTTACTCGTAACAGAATCAAACTGGTGGAAACAGTATGCAACAAGTTTTCTTTTCATTAATAAAAGTCACTGGAATTGAATACTTACATTGAACTAGATATATCATTCTTTCCACCTTCATAATTCAAGATAATTTTTAATTATTTAGTTTTGTGAATAAATTTATACTGCATACTAGTTCTCTGAATAAAATACTAACATAATTTGTATTCTGCCAAGCTGATCAAATAACTAATGAAATGCACACAACAATTGATTTTTACGCGAATCAAGAACATTACTAAAATACTTGAAAGAACAAACATGAGCGCAACGTCTATCAATGTGTCACAGTCCATCAATCTTCGAAACGGATAAAGTTATCGAAAGCTGAAAGGAATGATTGCGTTACGATTCGTAACGCGTACTTCCTATTTATGTGGAATTTACAGGATTATATTTTTACACAATTTAATGTTCAACTTTTGAGGAATTTTTGGGTCAAATTTGTGAAGAGTTCAAGTTTTATGTTCCGATAAAAATTAGGCTGTTACAACTAGTGTTCCTTCTCGAGAATTTCTCCAGAAATTTTATAATGGGTTATTTCTCATTTCTCGAGAAATTGCAGTATTTCTCGAGATATTGAAATCTCGGAAAATTCTTATGAATTTCATTTATTTTATAATAATTTATAGTTAATCACAGAAAATGAAAGAAACTTTTCTGCGGCTGCAGATTTTGTTACAAAGAAATAGAAGTAGATTGTCCGATACTACATTCGACGCATTATGCTTCTTGAGAAGTAATTTCAAAACAAAAGCGTAATGTTTCATTTTATAAAAATTTGGTTTTAAATAAATTAATCTATCGGTTACATTTAGCGTCTATTTTTTCCTTGCTTTTAAAGTTATGTACATGTTGGACAGGAATAAACATTGACTTAAAGTTTTTTGAGCTTTTGATCAATATTATCAACGATATTCCAAATATCATAAGTTTCCCAATATTTTTTTATTTTGTTAAGAATTCTAGAGAAATGTAGTCTTATTTCTCACTTCTCGAGAAATGAAAAACGTTGAAAAATCAGGAACACTAGTTACAACAAAATACCTTGGAATAATCATACAAGCTAATACAAATAGATGTTGATCCTAAATGGAAAACCAGGTCGATGAAAAAGTGTTTCGCAGATATTACAGTAAACAATTCAACCGAGAGGAGTTGAGATATCTGTTAGATTGATGATAGATGGCCGCGATGAGCAAAAGAATTTCTCCGGCTCGAATAGAAACAAATTGCTGTCGGTTATTCCCAATAATGTCATGCGGTTCGCAGCGTGCGCGTTTAATCGAAGCCAGCGGGAGCATATTAACGCCACGAAGCTGTGAACGTTGTTGCCAACATCTGTAATAATGTTAGTTAAAATACGCATCGCGTACATTCCCCGCGAATCGATAAAAATTCCCGCTTTATCGCGGGGCACATCGAGGAAACTTTTCCGGCAAAAATTCTGCAATTTCGCTGAAATCGTGTTATCATTAAAAATTCCTGAGTATTCATATTTTTAATTTCGTTTATCGTTGTACAACGCTATGCTCCCATTTTTTTCTACGGTTCTTGTCTGCGTTTGCACTTATCTATATCTCGAAGGTATTCCGATATCTTTTCGTGTTACAATAACTTGCAGGTTAAAAGTCTTTATGAAAAGATAACAATCAAACTACGGTTTTTGCGCGTTTATAGCTGATCAAGTGAACTCGAATATACAGAGCGTTCCGAAAATGTGTTTCCTTGAACGAGGCGATTCCTGAGATCATTTGAAGTAATTTTGTCCTTTGTTAAAATATATAGAACGTACAACTTCTTGGGATATCTTGTATATATGTGATAAGTGATAACGAAGACTTCTTCAAGTATGTTTCGTTTCTTGTAATATAAATAATACTTCGCGTAGTCGACATATAATTGAAATGTATTTAATTCAAGCATAGTAATTTAATAAGATTAAATATTGTAACGAAAGGAAGTTTAATCGAATGAAAATGTATTTTACATTTTGTAGGAATTTTAACGAAGGAGGTAACCATTGCTTTTTAAAGCTAATTTATGAAAGTACGTGCCCGCATATTCATTCCAAGACTACCGATGATAAATTCGCATTTGCGATACCAATCTAGGAATTACAATAAACGAAAAAGCATAGATTCTTAACTAAATGAATGCAGGAAACTTGAACGATCAATCTTCATCAGTTAGCAGACATATCTGTAATCAGTTAAGCATGATGTAGTCGTTATCTCCGATACAGTTAATGTAAAACAATACTGGCGTAATATTAACTTAATTTCAGAGCTGCTGAAACCTGCAATCCTTGAAAGCAGCTTCTTGATACAATCTCAATATTACATAAGGTGTACGCGTTAAAACAACATTACAATATTTCAAGAACTAGTTAATTAATGCGTTTCATTAATCAAATCGTTGAAGCATTTAAATGGGAATGTTAATTGGCAGTGCGTAAATAAGAATCGTGTTCACCGAGTTCACGTTGAAACGAAAAATATTACAAATTCAGAAAATGTATCGGATTTTTTCGATTTTTAATCGCATTCGAGCAAGATAAAGCTGGGCGAGCTATTGCAAATATTGCAAAATGATTCGCACGGTTCGAATATCGTCAGAGTGGATGGATGAAGAAATTGAATTTAGATCACAAGTGTTTTCTCGTTAAAGAAAGTGTGATGTTGAATAAGATAAAAGTGCTATTAACTTCCTGTTAAAACAATTAAATGATCATATTCGCATTATTCGTAACAACTCAAAAATAGAGATGACAATCTTGTGAATGAAGAATGTGGACAAGAAAAAGATTCAACATCTAACATAAAATCAAGAACCATGAAATCGTTGTCAGATAATGTTTATTGCAATAGTGTTTACTTTGATAGATCAGTTTTATTTAATATATTACAAACGCTAACTGCTTTATTTTCTCGAATCCATTCAGTTCCCTAATCAATTACGACCTCACGAAATAGATGGCAAAGTTAATTTATCCATTCTTGGAATGAAAGGAAAAATTCAATCAACTCGTCAGAAGTGGATACAATAGCTTCATCAAACTTTTTTGGATTGCATCCCATGTTGGACTTGTAACTCATTTGAACTTCCATTACATTCCTGAACTCCTTTGTACTGGTGTACGCGAAAAATTTAAGAATTGAACGAAATCGTAAACCAACGGAAACGTAAAAATTCAAAGACTAAAATAGAAAATATTTCCAAAATTTAGCACCTTTCTTTGTTTATTTGCAAAAAAATGTTAGGGTGCCAATAGCAAGCTCCGCCATTTTAAATGAATTTTGTTACAGTTACAGCAGCGTACGGTTAAATTTACATGACTCAGACCCCTCTTCTCTACCTCAGTACACAATCATATAATGTAAACAATGTCACAATTGAAAAAAATAAATATGGAAGAAAGAAATATTTATTTCTAGTAATTATCGCCTCACCTTTGTAACTGTAGCATGACCGAATGCCTGAGATTCTTCCGATTGAAACGTGTCCAAACACAAGACAAATCGGTCTACTGTCACCGATTTAATATGGAACAATCTACGTCTTAATTACAGAATATAAGAAATAAGTCCGATGTACATTGCGTTTGAACTTATTTTAATCGGCAGAATCTCGGCCATCCATTGGTATCACAATTATGAAGGTAAGATGACGATTGCTGAGAATGAAATTTCCTTTAGCCGTATACGGCTCAGTTTTTAGAGGAGAAAATAACAGATGTCCTTCACGCGAGAATTCAACTACTGGCTCCTGAACTGATGTACAGTATTTTATCCATAAATGTCCCAGAACTATCCCCACTACTATGGGGTGTATCCCTTGGGGGGCTGTGAAGCTCGAGAGGCCTTGGTCGCCAAGTATGAAGTCATACAATTCGGGTATATCGGTGAGACCACACTAATCCAATGACAAAACTTCTTTATTTTTCATTATTTTTTAATAGAATTTTCACTAATTATTCGTGGCATTGTTTTTAATGAAAATGATAGCAAACATAATATGTGAAGTTCGAGAGGCCTTGGTCGCCGAGTATGAAGTCATACAGTTCGGGTATATCGGTGACACCACACTAATCCAATTGCAAAACTTCTTTATTTTTCATTATTTTTTAATGGAATTTTCACTAATTATTCGTGGCATTGTTTTTAATGAAAATGATAGCGAACATAATATGTGAGCTCGAGAGGCCTTAGACGCCCAGAAGTATGAAGTCATACAGTTCGGGTATATCGGTGAGACCACACTAATCCAATGACAAAACTTCTTTATTTTTCATTAATTTTTTATGGAATTTTCACTGATATATTCGTGGCATTGTTTTTAATGAAAATGATAGCGAACATAATATAATTCCGATTAAAAAATAATGAAAAATAAAAAAATTTTGTCATTGTCATCGTCCATTCTACCTTCGGTAAAAGTCAAAGAATAGTATCCCTGCCGTATAAGTGTCCCTGGGTAGATCCATGTTGGGGACTTATATCGATAAAATACTGTATTAGGTCAATGCAGGAACTAAAGGATGGACCAGGGACGTATAAAGTTTCAATCATCCGGAGGTCCCATTTTGTGGAATCGGCGTACAGTGGCGGACACTTAACCTAAGTTGCACAAAATAGTTTTTAACCCATCTAACCCCGAAGAGTTAAGTGTGCGTTGGCGGACCTGTTACCATCTGAATCGATGTAAATTTAACCGTGCACTATTATAACGATCGTCAAACTACGGTCTGCATCCTGTTTTTAATCATGCCGGTGAGCTTAATGAACATGAAAAAATAAATCAAATTACGTAAAATAAAAAACATTATGTAAAAATATCAGTTCCTAATAAATAAATTTTGAACCTGTTCTTTTTTCGTTGCTCTATTCTACTCATAATTAGAATTACCTGTCCACGTAAATACAATCTTCGAGCTTGCTACCCGGCCCTCTAGCCTAAAAATTTTATGTTCTGGCCCTTTGCGAAAGAAGTTTGCCGACCCCTGCTTTACTTAATATATCATTTTAATATATTCGTGGCATTGTTTTTAATGAAAATGATAGCGAACATAATATAATTCCGATTAAAAAATAATGAAAAATAAAAGTTTTGTCATTGTCATCGTCCTTTCTACCTTCGGTAAAATTCAAAGAATAGTATCCCTGCTGTATAAGTGTCCCTGAGCAGATCCATGTTGGGGACTTATATCGATAAAATACTATATTAGACCCCTTTACCCCTGTCACCGGTACCGCTGGCCTGCAGCAGTGTCCGCGGTGTGCAATCGCAACGGGGCACGATGCACCGGTGTGACGCGGCGGCGCAAACAGCGCGTCGGTGACGTCCGAAGTGCGTGGCGGACCGACTGCAAATTGCAGGCTGCAAAGGCGGGCGCCGCGTGCGATTCCAGGCTAACTTATCCCCGAGAAAGCTACGCCGCACCGTTCCGGCGCCTACGGAGGCCGCGTGGGGCGGTGCACACGGCTACCGTGATCGCTGATCGCCCAAGCTCCCAAAGTAGGTGGGAAGGACAGCGCGCGCGCTCATGCATCTCTGTACTAGAGTCTGCGATTTAGAACGTGCACCGAAAGGTCGCGTGGACACGAAATCCGTGAATTGAGTATTCGTGTTTTCGACACTAGGCTCGTGGACCATTAAGAGCGACTACTTTAATTACTGGGCTATTATATCTGGATGATCAAATGCTTTTTAATTCGACCACTACACGACAAATATCAAACCTTACAACCACGCACACAAGTTCCACTCAAAACTACCTTGAATAATGTTTTATAATAATGATGTTGCTGTTGAATAATGTTTTACGAAATACTCAGCTGTGAATCGTACAATTTAACCGTTTGCACTTGGAACTACTTTAACTCGAAAATTAAACATTTCTTTCGATCTGGAATAGTTTCACTCTTTATATGAATATAAAATTGGTATAATACTTCATACAATACTTAAATTGTTCAGTAATTGATTAAATACCGACATATTTAATAATGTAAACAATATTTTGAATAATGGTATAGCAATGTTTGGTGTTGACTCTTTGACTCATCTCTCGACTGCTATGAAGTAAAATAAAGTATAACTAGATTCACAATATTATTCATAATCACATTAGCACAAACAACTACATTGCAGTAGAATCAGAAAATAGGTACCACTCGAGTGCTAAGAATATATTAAATACGCGTGTAATGTAAATACACTGATAACGCGTACATATTATCAAATTATTAGTACTAAGATCCGAATTCATTTACATATTACATGTGTATCTGCATAGGGATATAGGGACTACCTTCACTCTGTATTTGTCCACGTGTAAACTCGCACAGGCGATAACGCATCATGTGCCTTAACAATGGGAAAACTGACCGATAAAAACTGGCCACCGTATCAGCCGGGAACGGTAATCGAGCTGCGAGCTTTGTAAGTCGAGACACTCTCGTCGACTCGCCTTGTGCATTGTTCGAGAAACTTGGTTCTAGATATCGCCGGATGATCCTAAGTTTACCTGCACTCTAACCGCTCGTCTCGCTGTACTCGTAACGTACACCTAAACATTAGTCATCGGAGCGAGCAATGGAATCGTGATCGGTCTGCGGGCTTGCATTTATGGTGTAGTAGTTTCAATAACTACATATACTTTGATACGATAGTTTACTACTTGACACTTTCGCTACCAGTATCACGCACGTGTGACAATGTTGATTTTGTATCTTGCGATAAGAATATCAAATTCATTTTAAAACCATAAAGCATCATGTTCAGAGAATTTCTAAGTTTTCTGTGATCGTATCTTTTTTTATATTTTACGAGATGGTGCGTTCGATGAAATATTGCAGATATTACACTCGAGTAAAACAATAATATTAGAGTAATTTTATTTAAAGAAATAATACATAAAAGTTCAATGAGAAAATTACTTGGACTTTGTATGAAATAATTGTATTAATAAAAATGCTACATTTATATTCACGGTTTCATATTATTATTAATTAATATTATATTTAAAGATATCGTGTACGATCCAATTTTTAATTTATCTCCCAGTAGATAAATTTTTAAATAAGTTTAATAAACGAAAACGCGGAACTTCAGAATAACTTCCTAACTAAATTTTAAGTTTCTATATCAAGGGATACCAAAAATGTGATCACCTGAAATCACTCTTGATCACAGTGAGCGACTGTTAACGTCTATAAATAAGAATATTCTTCGTGAAATGAAACTGTACGATGTTTAATGAACCAATTCACGGAAAAGTCAACATTTTCTCAATCAATTTTATTTCAACTTTCAAAATGGAGAATAAAAGAGAATATAAGCAAAACTGATCATACATTTACAACTGTGATTCTTTCCAAAGTTCTTTTGAACGCACATTGAAAGTGTACGGTTCTGATATTGATTAAGTTATTTTTGCGAGTCTCAGTGCCGAAATATATTGTCCTATTAATATTCAATTGCTCTACTTCGTTTCTTGACTCGGTTACCAGCAATATTCCAAAATTTCGAGTAACAACAATGTATATAATTATATATTTGTGTATATACTCGTATTATATTGTATAATAAATGATATAATTGTGTCCGTATAATCCTGAACTATTTCATATGTAGTTAGTCACAGTAATTTCGACGTTGTTCTCGTTATATTAATTTTCTAAAATATAGCTGACGAATGACTTGCAATTTCGCGTTACTATAAAAAGAACCTTGCACAGACAATTTGCAAACCAGTCGCAAGATTACATTTCCAGCAGGATTTAAACAGATTTGCATATCAGACAATGTTTGAAACGTTAACATATTCTTCTGTATCTGTTTTGACTTGTGTTGGTATTTAGTGATTTATTGTATAACAATAAAATGCACTAAATCTTAAGTTTATCTTGTCTCTGATTGCAATTATGAATTTCAAGTAAACCGCATATTTTTCTGATATTACTTGCCAATAGAACAAGACTTGTAAACGAGAAATTGGACGTTTTGCCTTTTTATCTAGCGATTTTGCAAACTAACCACTTAAGGGATTAGAGTCCTTTCTCCAGGATAACAAGGGTTCGGGATTCGCCTTCTCATTTCTCGATAATACAAAAATGGGATTTTCCAGTAGTCACAAACGCTAGATAAAGTATCGATCTAGGGCTCGAGCTCCCACAGAAGTCCAATTTTTTTGTTTAGAAGGCATAACTTGGTACTAATGATAACATAATAATTACTGGAAAATTATTACTGGAAAAAGGAGGGTACCCCCTTCACTGGGACGAAGGGAGCTTCTGAGAATTGAACTAAGGGCAGGGGGTGTGTGCGAGCGAGATATTGGTACCTTTTTTCCGGGAGGTAGAAAACTCCTGGAAATTGGGATCTTAGATGGTAATAAGCGTCCCTTTTCTAATTATATTTTGTATATTTCAGCTAGCCGAGGACCCGCTATTTGCATTCACAGGGCAGTTTTGAATGCATTTTTGAATGCATTTTTGAATGCATTTTTGAATGCATTTTTGAATGCAGTTTTGAATGCAGTTTTGAATACAGTTTTGAATGCAGTTTTGAATGCAGTTTTGCATTCACCACGCCTGTTCTTTCCCATTAAGAGATATTGATACCTTTTTCTTTTTAATTCTTGGAGATAGAAAACTCCAAGGATCTTGGGTGGAAATAAGTATCCCTTTTTTCTAATTTTCTCTTTTATATATTTTAGCGGACCGAGGACATGTTCTTCACATTCACAGAGTCGCCCATATATACCGTTACCACGCCTGTTCTTTCCCATTAAGAGATATTGATACCCGTAACGTATCAAGTGTCAATCGGCTCGCGATGCGATTTTTTGAAATTTGGGGGATGGGCTGGAGACGGATACTTAAGTGTGCACTACAACGAAGCGTTCGTTGCCTCCGACTGTTATCTACAGTCGTCCAGGTTGCACTTCGCTACTCTATTAGTTCCGGTAAGATAGAGGAGAGCCGACGACGCCGAGTCAATATCGTATCGAGGTATACATAGTACGTACGGCGGCGCATTCGATCGCGTTGCAAATAATTCACGAGGAAAATCGAAGCGAACCGCGTTGCGCGGATCGCTACGGTTCGATGAGTCGATGGACAGCTGCAGCACGCGCGAACCTTTTGCCGAGCAACAATGGGCGCTCAAGAAACCGCGCCGACAGAAATTGCACGCGCCGCGCTGGCAAGGAAAAATCTGACGGTGTCGCCGACCGCGAGACTCGAAATGCAAAACGGCCGCGACACGGTGGGCGTATTGGAAATTATGACTCAGCATAATGACTCGAAGAAGTCTAGCGCCGCGAATACGCGCGTTCATTGAAACCGACGGAACAGTAATCCACAAAGGTGGATGACACACCTAGGATCGGTCACGTAACAATGCTGAACGCTGCAACGCGATTCGCGCCGATGCACGATCGGCTACATCTTGCATTCATGCATCGTTCCCGTTACTGTCTCGTTAAACACAATTAATTTTATGATCTCCATTAACACCTTGTATCATTTTACAACGGCACTGACGCAAGTATACTAAAACAGTTTTTTCTTCAACTCTTCTTTCGGAAATAATTACACAGTACTTTAACAAATTAGTTTCGTTGACATTATACAATGTTATTGTATTGTATATTATTATAATTATAAATGTATATATTATTATAATTGTACATTACATATACAATATAAATATATATATTATTATAATTATACATTACATATACAATATAAATGTATATATTATTATAATTGTACATTACATGTACAATATAAATATATATATTATTATAATTATACATTACATATACAATATAAATGTATATATTATTATAATTGTACATTACATATACAATATAAATATATATATATTATTATAATTATACATTACATGTACAATATAAATATATATTTTATTGTATATATGTACTATACAATATAAATATATATTTTATTGTATATATGTACTATACAATATAAATATATATTTTATTGTATATATGTACTATACAATATAAATATATATTTTATTGTATATATGTACTATACAATATAAATATATATTTTATTGTATATTGTATGTAATATACAATATAAATATATATTTTATTGTATATTGTATGTAATATACAATATAAATGATGCAACAACTTTGGTTAATAAAGTTTTTCAATATCTCGAAAAATAACAGATATTCAAGTGGTAATATACGTATATTTTGAGTAATATCAAAACTGTTTGATTATCTGTCCCACTGTGTCCAGATAATTGATGCTGTCTTTATTTGTTAATATTATATTGGACGATTGCATACGTGCATGCTGAATTTGAGAATAAAATTCAGTGGTCAACTTTTAAAGAGTGGCTAAAGATTTGGTTAAATTAAAATTGAAAAATAGTTAAATTTTTTACAATTAGAGTATTTATAATTCACTAATGAAGTTGTATATTCTTTAATTTTGTAGGAAACGTATCACATGGAAGAAATAGAAATCTATGAAAACTGTGAAGAAAATTCTATTTTCTTGAAACGACATATTCGACGATATCTTTTTATATATGAGCTACTTACAGAAGAAGAATATTTTATGTCCAATATGTATACGGTATGCGAAATTTGATTTATGGTATGGCATACTTAAATCTAGTATCGTTGGTCACGTGATTAATTTCAAAATTTTTATTTCAAAATTATTGAAATGATAAAAATATCGATACGTATGTACTTATCACTATATGCACAAATCACTTTTAATGCTCGTTACGTTTAGTATCAAATGGCTAGAATATGGATATTAATCAAGTTGGATGAAAATCCAACTTTTCACTGCAAGAATTTTTATCATGTGTCTATATGAAGCACTGATAAAGTTAACGACGCAATTTTCAACGTATATAAAAATTGTGACAAAATTGCGGTACCGAGAAATACGATTCTACGGCTTGTCGATCGAATTCGACCCAATCACGTTAATCACGTTCTTTCAGTTGCATTCATGGTGTTCCATTCGAAACATTCCATGGAAATCATGCTTGCGCGTATCTATCACAATCGCGTACACCGTACGTAACGGTTCGTATGATTTAATAAGTCTACTATTGTTCCAGATTCGAATTCTATTCCAAAGACTCACTCTCCATTGGAAAGATTAATTCAAGGAACGGTGAGTAATACGAACGAGTATGACCTAAGTTTGACCTGGCTCAGTTAAACCGATTGAGCACGATAACGGAAAGTTTATTCAAAAGTCAACAGAGTTTCGATTTAACTCGTTAACGTCGGAGCACCCGGTATGAACGATAAAAGTACCATTGGCGTGGGTTAGTATAAAATATCTCGTCATTGCCCATCGTTCTACTTTTATTTATAAAACGCCAAGTTTCACAGCATTCCGTTTACAAGTATTATTTAATTATCTGTTTTCATTATCTGTTTGCAATGTTGATTTTCAGGAATAAAAAGTTATTAAAAATAATGGAAACAATTACATAAAAACGATATTATTTACGGATATAGATTAATATGTCGAATGGATAAAATACTTTGGTTTCATTTGTATAAACCGTGATCAACTACACTCCAAGCTGGTTCGTAAGAAATATCTGTATGGCAATTATTTGATTAAAGTGTGAATCAATTTTTCATCAATCCAGATAATTACATACTTCATAATTACCAGTGTCTCATCAAAGTCAGCATTGAGGTAAAGCAAATGTGACACGTTAACAGGATCAGAATAACATACGCAACTGGACCTGTTAACGGTGGTAGAATGTCCTTTTACAGAGCATCCAACTGGGTCAAGCAATGTCCATGACATGGTGATGGATAAGGAGAAGACTTGAGAAAGGATAAAACGCCTAGTCTATCCCTGGGCTGAATCGTAGAGAAATGTTTGACTTGTAGGAATCTCTCTTTGAAAAGACATTAATCAGTGATGTTTAATCTACAGGCTAACCTGTGAAGTGTATAATCACTACTGGCAAATGAGGATGGTTAATGAACGGCAACGAATACAACAGTGAATCGATAGCACACAGAAACAAGTGTACCATAATTATGTGAAATAAATTATCGATAACGTAGTTTGAATAATACACTTTCAAACAAAAGCCGAAATCGTTTAAGCAATTCCGATCCTCGTTACAACAATGTTTTACCAGCGCATTGCACGGTTATTTTTATCTGTCTTACGGCATCGTACACGACTGATTATGTTAATAGCAGTATCAACACTGTACATTTCCACTTGTACTTTACACCGTCTCATTTCTTTCATTTTCGCAGCACGTCCGCCGCCGTTGTCGCTGCACGGTGTAACATTCATCAGTGAAAAGCGTATCAAGCATCAAGAGCCAGTCCGGAGTGGACCGACTGGGACTAGGAATTAAAGAAAAACCAATCGACCACTCGAGCATATTATGCAGCTTCAGAATTTCAATTGACTTTGTCCCGGTTAACGCCGGAATCTCTGTTCCGGCATACGGAGCTGGCATTATGGTGGTCGGCCTCGATAGACGGACGGCTAAACGGTCATTTTATTTTTAACTCCACATACATTCATTTGTGCGCGGCTGCCGAGTGGAACAAAAGGTGGCGTTTATTTGAACTCAATAATATTGACTGGCCGTCGAGGCCGGAGGATTCGCTAGTAGCTGCGGCGCCGAGCGTCGCCTAGGAAGACTGGCCTAACTCACCTACTCGGACCCATCGAGAACGGCTGGGAACACCTGTCACAGGTTCGACGAATCAACGAATCGTCTTTAACAAATATTTAAGAGCGCCTGTAATTACGATTCTCGCGTACTGTGCTCACGCTGTCATTTATTTTTCTCCCCACAACTGCAACCCTTATCTAGATCAACGCTCGCTACGTTCGCCGCGTATCTGCATCGTAAATACCACAGGAAAACGTGTGTACGCGTTACCGCTGCAATATAGGGTGTCCCAGCGTAACTACTACTCGGAATTTTCCTGGTAAAGTGTCGGGAAAATTTCATTCCAAACGGACAAAAACAAGTCTCGTTTAATCACCCCGCTATATTATCGTTACAAAGAAGACATTGAACAGCACATGTCGCCAAACCTGTTACCATTTCCGACGATCGGGTCGCGGTTCGAACTTCCGCGTCACTGTGTATATACGATTTTCCTCGCGAGACTTCTCGCATACACAAAAAACAATGTCGACGGGTAAAAGATTCATTCACCTCGTTTATTATACCTTGATGGGGGAACTCCCTAACATTGAGAAAAACGTTGCTTTAGGATGAATTTTTTGTCGATACCTGCTAAAACAATAATTGGTTGCAAATAGATTTTATACAACTGTGTTATCAACTAAATGATTGCGGATCTTTGTGCAGAATCAAATTTGTGTACATTAATTGTGAGACACTAGTCAAATAAAAATATATTTCTCCTGTAAGAATTTGACTATCCATTTTTACTGTAAACGCATAAAATCCGCAGCCTAATGATTGGATTCGAACATTGAAAAACTTGATCAATTGAAATTAATGAATCAATGAGAAACTTTTTATCCAATTGCAATTTCAGCATTTGTTACACTCATTTACTTAAATTTGTAATTTTTCAATTGTGAACAGAAAGCTTCGCAATGTATTCGAATGCATTCCAAGTGAATGCAACGCGTTGCAATTCACCGCGCGAATTTTCCGAACTTTTCCAGCTCGGAACTACAATTTATCGTGCGCTCTGAAAATAGATTTTTTCCGATGTGTTTCCATTGTGTTTCCTTATTTCCTGTATATATATATAGACACCGTCGAACAGGGATTTCATTCCCAAGAAAAAAAGCTGCGGGTAATAGCACACATAAAACCATCGTGGGCGATGCAAATGAGATATGCGGCGCCATCTCGTAATACAATTAGCGACTGTTTTCATTTTCGAAATAGCGTTCCGATAAAAGCAGAAAATCGTTCGTACAATTCGCCGAACACTCTCTCGAGGCGCGTATTTTTCAATGATTCCAACGATTTGTTCGCTGTGAAACTGTTAAAATGAATTCAATTTGGAAAATCGTTGCGTGGGCAGCTTAGAAGCTGCGTTACAAAACCAACCTACACCATTTTTAGAAATTTTTAAAAATTGTTCATCAAAGTGATAATCGGAAAATGAAATCCGATGATGTAAAATATTGTTCATCAAACGTACATTACAGTGTACTATGGTGAGATGACAAAAAGGTCTCCAAAACAAGACTTGTGTGCCTACACTACCTTCCTTTTCATGCTTCCGCCATAGTTCAGTCACGTGACGCGTGTTTCCCCTCGATTCGTGCTCCCTCCCCTCATCCGGCGACACTGCTGTCAACTCTTGTCATCTCACAACAGTATTTACCCATAGCAGAGCTCACACGAACGTTTAGGATTAAGAACCATTACAATCAATTTTTCTAATTACTTGAACGTCATAACCTAAAATGTTGGGCCCCACTTATCACACAAAATGTCCTAACTGCTCCGCAACATAGTTTCGAAGTATGTACGTACTACGATAGATTTAATCAAACAGACTGAAGAGAACATAAAGTGATTATCAGAATTATGTTGATAATAATATCATATCTTCTGCAGTTCTTAATCTCGTTGTATGAACAGCTGATAACATAGCAACCTATGAACGTAGAGAACGTACAGAGGACCTCACGTAGAAGATCATTGATATCTTTGAAGTACCACGTACACGCGTTTCTCGCACAATTACGAAAAGGTACCGCGAGAATAGCATTCGGCGAGGAACAGAATTTTACGATCCAATATCCATTAAACTTTTCCACGGATCCTTGACGTCGGCGCGAATGCGACAATCAAATTCCTGGAAGAATATGTCTAAGTGTGGGGAATAACGCTGCGAGTGAACCTTCACTTTCGGTCGCGTAGCGGGAACACCTGACGATTTGAAACGACGACGATCGGTACGAATTGACGACGTAATTATGGGTAAATACTGTTGTGAGATGACAAGAAGGACCCTGGCAGCAGTGTCGCCAGATGAGGGGAGGGAGCACGAGTTGAGGGGAAAAACGCGTCACGTGACTGAACCATGGCGGAAGCATGAAGAGCGCGTTGTGGAAGAGGAAGGTAGAGTAGGCACATATGTCTTGTTTTGGAGACCTTTTTGTCATCTCACCATAGTACACTGTCATTACTCGGTAATGAATAACAGTTTGGTGATAGAGTTTGACAGACCCAGTCGTATTAATTGAAAAGAACAGGCGTGGATTAGGCTCAAAAACAGGCAACCCGGGCGAAATGCGAATAGTAGACCCCCGGGGGGCCTAGTTTGGGCATAATTAGGAAAGTAGAGGGGCGACCTATTGGTTGTTATGTAGGTTTTAAAATTTACCACCTTCCTTAACAAAAAAAAAAGATCCAGTCGTATAAAGTTGTACTGTGATTGTGATTATGTGATTGTCCCTTTTCTTGAGAGGATGAGAAAATTCTTCAAAAAACTCACCCTCAAGGGACTTTAACCCATTCTCCTCCTCTTATCCTAGCATTAGGCGTTTGTAGGGGCCAGCTATACGCATTTCGCACTACAAACGCTTGACGCGTCCTACTAGATCTAAATCTGGCGCCATATTCAATTCCAAAATATGTGATTGTCCCTGTAAATGAACTACTTGATCAGAATACTAACCGTTTGAAGATGATGTTCGGAGGGGAATGCATAGTTGGAATGGGGGAGGGTCAATTAAAATCGTTCATAATTAGGTTCGCCACCTTTTACCGCGCAAGCGAACGGATCACACGTGGCGCTTTCAGCGGCGTCGGCAACCGCAGCCGGGAACGCGACAACGATTTCCGGTCGGTTCGTGGAAGAAGAAGACGATAAAAGAGGATGAAGAACAGGCGAGAAGGGAAACGAAGCAGTTGGATGGAGGGAGAAGGTGAGTGAAGGAGAGAGAGTGAACGAGAGAGAGAGAAAAGAGAAACGAGAGACGAGCGAAGAGGTAGGTGTGGTGAGTCAACGCGCGGGAACGGCGACGAATCATCGTCAATTTCACCGCGCAGAGCTATGCCGACCGGCAACCAGTGACGTAATCGCATCGCGGAGGCACCATTGGCCCTTTTATCGTACCGTTGCCACAAGAACGATCTGCTTTTCTGCAATGCAAAAGAAGGGGCAGGAATAACGATCCTCAGGGCGATTTCCCACATACGCAACGAGTCACTGCCACTTCCAGGTAGCCATTGATAATTTCCTTTTTGCATATCCGCCGACGTTCCCTACTACCGCGTGTGTCAATGCCTTCGTTTCTTGAAACAGACACCGTTGATCCCTTTCTCGCCTCCTTGCATCGTCGGAATTACACACCCTAAGCTATATCATTATTCGTACCAATCATTTCGCCTATACATACCGATGAAAGACAGAAACGGTAAACCTAGAATTTGAACTACGTGTGAAAATTCTTACTAATCCTGAGATGGCAATGTTTCTGTATCCAATTTTTTGTTACAATTGGTGCAAGATAATGACAAATATAAAATTTCATTAAATTCTTTTGTAAAGTGTATCAAAATCAAAGTGTAAATAAAATAAGAAATTAAAAATATATTCATAAAATAATATGACTTCATGTATTCATTTCTTACTAGTAGCGTATACTAGAATAGCGTAATTAATGTTTAATAATTAATAAATTTATGAAAACCAAAAATACAATTTGTCGGTAGACCATTTGAGCAATAACAGTGTATTTAAAGCATGAAATAATATATATATGTGAAATATTGAAATTATTAACCATGGTTTAAATATTTTTTATTGCAAGAAATGGTCAGGAATATAGTAAATAATATAGTAATAATAGTAAAATATAAATTCTGATGTTTTTGAAAACCAAACCCACACACGATATATCTTACAAATGTGTAAAGTTTAGCTTTCTAGGTTACTAGAGCTAGGAGACATGTAAGATGAAAGAAGTGTGCTCCGCAATATGTTACAAGGACACGATAGCTGTCACAGCTGCCATACTAGTATCGGCAATATTTTTTTACACTGAATCATTAAGTGTCATTGTCCACCTAACGGAGAAAGAGACTTCCAGAATAAAGGTACCTTTAGTTGTGGCGTTTTATTGAATTTTGTTTTATAATTATTGAAATTAACACAGAACTTTCTATAAAAAATGATCGAATATTTAAAAAAATGTTCTATGTTCGACAAATAATACCTAAAAGTTGATTTACGACACAATACGTTATTCAAAAAAAGTTATCGATTCCCTCAAAATAAGGATCTTGGCGTAATTTATTATAGCAGTTGTCGTGTTCACAATCTGAAAATCTTTCACAATCGACGTCAAATATAATGTTTCAAATATCAAACAAATTACAATAAATTGATGTGCTTGGAAAAATAGCGTACAATTATCGCGGCTGAAAACAATTGATCTCCCAATTTACAATGCGGTATCGAGAATAGACTAATTGTACTACCCTGAAGTGTCTACCGTGTGCCTACGACGAAAGCTGAGCAACTGTACGAAACACTCGATCTCGTACAGCTCGTGTCATGCTGGATTTCGCCAACATAGAAGGTGCAGAAGAAACCGACTGTTCCCACGACACGTTGTTCGATGTTGGAAAACGAAAATAAGACCTAACGATTGAAATTCTAATTTCGTTTCCCACGTGTCCTCGTATTAGACACATTTAAGACACAGTTAAGACACAGTTTATTAAGACACAGAGGGACCATTTAATTTCCACTCAATTTTTCTCACCATTATTCCTATAAGATAACAATCGATCATTCCTAGAAGAGTCTCTCTCCCTCGATGATAATAGGAACCCGGACCCAACTTTAGGACAAGTAAAAAGGAAATGCATACAACTGGATTTTAGAACTTAACACTGTAACGATGAACATCTTTAGATAATCGATCATTGTCAAAGATTCACCTTCCATAATAGCAACCCAGGTCGAAGGACAAGTCACAAGGATCTACTGGATTTTAGAACTAAGCACTGTACCGATGAACATCTGCAGTTAACAATCGATCATTCTCAAAGATTCACCCTCTATAGTAGCCACCTAGGTCCAAGGACAAGTAACAAGGATCTACTGGATTTTAGAACTAAGCACTGTACCGATGAACATCTGCAGTTAACAATCGATCATTCTCAAAAATTCACCCTCCATATTACCAACCCAGGTCCAAGGAAAAGTAACAAGGATCTACTGAATTTTAGAACTCAGCAGTGTACCGATGAACATCTTCAGTTAACAATCGATCATTCTCAAAGATTCACCCTCCATAGTAGCAACCTAGGTCAAAGGACAAGTAAAAATGATCTACTGGATTTTAGAACTAAGCACTGTACCGATGAACATCTTCAGTTAACAATCGATCATTCTCAAAGATTCACCCTCCATAGCAGCAACCCAGGTCCAAGGACAAGTAACAAGGATCTACTGGATTTTAGAACTCAGCACTGTACCGATGAACATCTTCAGATAATCGATCATTCTCAAAGATTCACCCTCCATAGTAGCAACCCAGATCCAAGGACAAGTAACAAGGATCTACTGGATTTTAGAACTCAGCACTGTACCGATGAACACCTCGTATGTTGTCGCACAATTACTGGATGGCTCGCATAGATCATCTAACTTATAGCAAATTTCTGTGTCCTCAACCGTGCCTTCTTGACCTACACTATTCACAAGTGAGGTGACACCGGCGAACGAATCGCATGCGGAGAGGTGCGCGTCGTGGGAATGCGCCTTAAGGTTCACCGGTTTACAAAATCATATTCCCAATTCGCCGTGTTTCGTCGAAATATGCGGCGACCTTAATAGAGACACTGAAAGACAGACGGAAGAGAGAAGAGCTAGTCGCGGCCTCGTCGTCGTCTTTCTCTCTCGGTCGTTCGTCGCTGTGTTCGAGAAGTTTATTCTAGGACGACGAAATTCACAATAACGATCCGAGTACCGCGGCCTCAGACGGGCTCGAGATATTTCTGCGCGACGAATTAGCAAGTTGGTCCGCAACATACATACATGTGTCGGCTTGCCGTTAGCGGCGCGGGAGAGGCAAGAAGACGAAAAGAAGAACGTGAAAATACGACACCAACGGGGGAATATGGGAGAACGAGTCCAACATACCGAGTCAATGATGGGGAGAGGACGCGAGAGAAAAGGAAACCGAGCGAATCCCGAAGAATGAGCGGGCTCTATATCTCTGATGAACGGAATTTTCGGTCAGAGTGCTTCTCATTCTCAAAAGACAACACACTGTATGAACGTATTGAAACTACAGTAAAGCCTTCATCTAAGAAAACGCTAACTGAAGGATCTGATAAACGAATATCCCTTCCACAGTGGTCGAGAATCGCGTAATCCAGGACTCGGAATTGTTTACTCGCGGAGGCCAATTTTTGAAAGCTACACGATCTACGTAATTGCGTGGCGGTCCTAGTTCTCCTAGGCCAGTTATCGGCAAACTTATTAGCCAAAGAGCCAAATATGAACATTACAACGATTTATTAAAAATGGGGAGCCAAATCTGCTCGTTTGGTAAACTTTTATTACACTAAATAAAACTAAATTTCATACATGTTCTCGGTTTATAGAAGAATTTTAATTTATCAGAATAAAATGTAATTTTTTTCCTACCAAGTTTATTTTAAAATGAAAATATTATTGCGCCTTTCGGATATCTGTGCCGGAGCCGCACTTTGCCGACCACTGTCCTAGGCGTCACGAATGGCGCCTATGGTACGCGCCTGAACTTGCTCGAGAACAATGACCGCCACGGTCAGAATCGAGGGGGCGTAGTCTTCAAAAATCGGCCGTCGCGAGTAAGTAATTCCGATGCCTGGCGCAAACCATCAATTGAAAATTTTCTTAATTTCGTTATGGGACTTCCACTAACTTATTTGTGGCATTTGTGCATATCATTGTAACAGTATTTGCTACGTTTACTAAGAAACAACATGGACCTGAGAGCAATGATATCGAATCGACTCGCAGTTCACCTGAAAACAGAATGACGTACGTTCATCTTGATGGCACCGATTTCTCTCTCTTTCTTCGTAGATTATGCTGAATCACACTGGAAAGCGAGACCGACAAACACGAAGGACAGTTCTCAACTTCCTTTGCGAGCAGTCGCGCTCGGCAACTTGACGACAAGTTTTCCTTGCCTTTCTTAATCAATCTCCGTTGGCAATTACGGCCGCATATCGGGAGAATGTCGATTCATACGTGAAACACGTGTAACTAGAATGTTCTTTTTAAACGGAGTTTTCGATGATGTTATTACTCGTATTTCTACTTGGCAATTTTTCTAGATACTTTCTCCGGATACCCAACCACCCCTAGTGTCCAGGTATTATTGTATATTAACAAAATAGAATTTTATTTCGGTTCAAAGAAAATTGAGAACATCGATATTTCGAAGATTTTTTCGAAATCGTCTTTACAGTTACAATTTTGTATTAGTTTATAAAAATAACAAGGATATTTCCAAGGTCTGTTCAAGTTTTTAGCTAGTTTCTTCCAAATTCTTGCCAAAATCCTTCCGAAGGATTACCAAGTACTTTCCTTCACTTTGTCATGAATAGTTAATATACTTTATGCACAAATGATATCGGCGGTACAGGTTCGATCAAAGATACAAAAAATTAGCAGTTTTGCAGAATTATAATTTCAATAGTTAATATACGTTGAGAATGAAATTCAAGGCGTAATATTGAAAGAATATATTCGATACGTAAAAATATAATATTATTTTTCAAAACCGTGCAGGACATACGATTCCTCCAATTTCAAAGGAGTGGTGTAGTGAGCAAGATATTACATCGACTAATTTGACGATGGATTACACATAATTTGTCCAAAGCTTACCGAAACGCATTTCATGCGTACGAACTGCATGACTGCACCCTTTGACCAGCAACAAGTGTCGCTTAAAATCAATTGTCAATAGCGCGCGGGAAATGAGATAAATGCGGCGAATGCGATGAGAAGAATTTGTTGGTTGAGCAACGGTAATGAGCTTACAGTGTTTATGGGATTGCGAGGCTCGTTACGACAACAAGGGCCGCCAATTAAGACGAAAGTGTGACGACTCTTCCGAGTTTGCTGAAAACTTCTGTTGATACACACGACTCACTAAGGAGACCAATTTCATTGACGTTCAAGCATGTGGTACTTAAGATTATTTATTCATAATAATCGCTAACACGACACAGAGTTTAGAGGTTCATAGCTATGCCTGAAAACTACAAGAAACTTGCGTGTATGGACAAACCTATAGATCTCTAAGTATGTAAGTGTTCTAATTAGCTACTGCTCTAGACACGCGTCTGAAGATGACAATGTTCATTAATAATTAATAAGACACTCAAATCGTTATTGAAGTTTGCAAATAGCCTAGAATTATGTATACATACTATGATCACTAGTCTACGGATTTCATGCATTTATGGCAATAACGAGTGCAATTTAGACAGTAGAGATTAGAAATATACTTTCAACGTATCAATATATTATTTTCACTACGCTCAAATTATTAATGAAAAATATGAATTTATATCCAGCTCCTGTGAAGTGTAGAAGGTATCCACATAGATCCACTGTCTAACTAAAAAATCTCTAAAAAAAATCGAAATTTGGTCGTCATATCTTTCCAATTAATATTCTGAGACGGATTCCATTATAGAATGATATTAACTTCCGCATAAACAATCTTTTGTAACATAGCTTTAGTCATTAACTGCTTGAATAGTCTCTGATAACAGATGTGTACGAAGCTATTATCTCCTATCACGTATTTGTTTACAGATAAACAGTGATCAATTAACTTCGAGTAATTATGTTCAATTGCATAAGATAAATTGCTAAAGTATATTATATATAGGATATTGTAAAGAAAGTTCAATTCTCAGCTGTAAGGTTGAATAAAGCGATACTACTATTAATAATGTTCAATAGACAAGAATAGAATAGACAATAATTTGTTTCACTTCAATATAACATGCTGTATAAAAATTTATTAATTCTTTTAATTTATTAATTAAATTTATTAACTCTTTATTAACAAAGTTAATAAACAGTATATTCTTTATTAATAAAGCTAATAAAGAATTTATTCTTTATTAATAAAGTTAATAAAGAGTTTAGACAAATAAATTAAGATTTCCAAGAGTTCTGTTATAAATGTCCGTATATTAATCTTTCAGTTTTGGTGCGATGCAAAAAGGGTTCATTACTGGTCTCGAGCGGATCGGACGAATCTTACCGGTAACGTCGAGGCAGCTTATGGCCAAAGCGGCAAGAATCATCGAGCTCGCAGACAACGTTGGCCGTACATATTCAATTTTATGATCCTCCGTTAATGAGGCTTGTAGTTTGTGTAGCAAAAAAATGGACCCGCATAATTCAAGTGGTCCAAAGTACCCGGTTATCCGACGGTGATTGCGAAACTTGCAAAACTGACCCAAATCCCGGGTACGGGCGGCAATATCTTAGAGGCGTGTTTAGAATTGTCTGAAGATAGCGGCGAACACGCTCAATGGCGTCGCCAGGACAATTGACGGGCAATTTTATTTTTCAACAGAACGGTCTCACCGTCTGTTCGTGACAAAAATTATGCACCGTGAAAAAGGTCGCAATCTTCAATGAATGCACGCCTTTCCATAATGTTCTCGGAGAAGTAAAACTCGTTCTGCTACAATATTTTCCCCGATCGCAACGATAGTGCGAAAATGTTGCATAATTTCCATCAAATCGAATAGTTAATGCTCGTACCACCTTTCAGCTATTATAGTAAGAATGCAGAATGTATAAACTTCGGGCAAGGCTTATCGGTTAGTTAATATGTAGTGTGCATAATATTGCATCTGTACATAACCTACATATCCAAGCAACTATTCAACTGCTATGTCAACGGTTGACTGCGTAAATATACAAATATACAGTCGGGATCAAAATGAAGTGGACACGCTTTAAAAACTAATGAAATGTTTCCAAATTGTACCAAACGACTTGATTTTTGACGCGTTTGTAATTCAAGAGATTTCACAATGTCTATTGCTCGTAATTTCGAAGGTGTTTAGGCTATTTTTAATCGTTTGTAGCTCACAATTTTTTATGAATACGAATTAATCACAATTGGTTATACGTTACCTTGTAAATTAATCCTTCTAATAATTTAAAACGATTTAAGTAATTTAGTCCAATTTTAAAAGTTTTTAAAAGTGTTCGCTCAATTTTGGGCCCGGTCTGTAAGTTTGTAATAATTATTTTTTCATCGAGGGCGATTGATCTTCTGCTATCATCTAAGATTATTGCGGGGCACTAAAAGCGACTATTTTACATTTTTAAAAATAGCAAGAACGTGTCTATCCTAATTTTCAGCCATTTTCTAAATAAATTTACTGATTACTTCATTGTGGATGCATCTGTACGATCTCGATAACCGGGAATTGAAAATATTCGAACCGGGATTTGATGTCATTTTTGAAGTGGTCCCGTAACGCAATCGAATCAACGTATTGTAGGTCGAACATTACCTTGACCGTTCCGCTATAATTTTCATTCATGTGTCCATACCTTGTGTACCAAAGAGTGGATTTTTATGCAAAATAAAAATATTCTACCTCAATTGTACCGAAAACTGATGTAACATACAAATTCATTTTCTTTTTTACCCCTTGCCGTATTAACAAAAAATGTTTTTCTTTAATAATTGAATTAACATGTGGGTCCTACATAGACTATCAAGTTTTATAATGTTTGTAATTGAAATTGTTTTGTGACACTATGCAAGTGAGTAACATACTTATTTCAGTTTTTCCTTCTTATAATATGTTTCACTTTTGTTATTTGATTTTCAATTATTAAAGAAAAACATTTTTTGTTCTTTACAGACACAATATTTTTGATATTAATCCCTTGAAAATGATCTGAATTGAGATCGAAACGTCGTGATAAAAAATTGTGATAATTTGCAAATAGTGTACAAAGTATTAAACTGATCGAACCTATGCGCCGATAACATTTGAATTTATCTTATGTTCCGTTTAGTTTTCTTGGGGGTGGGCAAGGTCCACTGACCATTCCCCGAATCTAACACATGTGAATGTTTGCCTCTTTTGAAATGAAATTTGTCGCTTGTAACCAATATTTAAGCATTCAAATAAATGTGGCCATATAAGAACTATAATTTTTAATTATGGAATTACATTAATTTCTTATGTTCAGTTTCGTTTTCTTGGGGATGGGCAAGGTCCGCTGACCATCCCCCGAATCTAACACACGTGAATGTTTGCCTCTTGAAATGAAATTTGTGTCGCCTGTAACCAATATTTAAGCTCAAATAAATGTGGCCATATAAGAACTATAAATTTTAATTATCGAATTAAATTGATTTGGATTTAATTAATTTCTTATGTTCAGTTTCGTTTTCTTGGGCGGTGGACAAGGTCCACTGACCATCCCCCGAATCTAACACACGTAAATGTTTGCCTCATCTGAAATGAAATTTGTGTCGCTTGTAACCAATACATTCAAATAAATGTGGCCATACAAAAACGATAAATTTTAATTATCGAATTAAGTTAATTTTGATTTAATTAATTTCTTATGTTCCGTTTCGTTTTCTTGGGGGTGGGCAAGGTCCACTGACCATCCCCCGAATGTAACACACGTGAATGTTTGCCTCTTTTGAAATGAAATTTGTGTCGCTTGTAACCAATACATTCAAATAAATGTGGCCATACAAAAACGATAAATTTTAATTATCGAATTAAGTTAATTTTGATTTAATTAATTTCTTATGTTCCGTTTCGTTTTCTTGGGGGGGTGGCAAGGTCCACTGACCATCCCCTAATCTAACACATGCGAATGTTTGCCTCATCTGAAATGAAATATGTGTCGCTTGTAACCAATACATTCAAATAAATGTGGCCATATAAAAACTACAAATTTTAATTATCGAATTAAATTAACTTGGATTTAATTAATTTGAATAAAGATGCTCGTACCACTGTAACTCTAAAGTAAATGGTACTGCAACGGTTTAATATGTTCATAGATCGAAAATAATATGACAGTATGTATATTTAAATTCGTCTAAAGCGTTCGCTGTTTCAAATGTTCTACGACATTTTAGTGACAAACGCATCGAATGCGTTGTCTAGTGATCAGACAGAACGCCCTTTCATTCGATAAAAATAATAGAACGCAGTAAGAGCTCGCGGCTGTAACGACTGCAACGTGGTGGTCGTTTCAGTTTTACGTGGTTCCCACGAAAGCAAGTCGGGAATAGGTACTATTCCGAGGAACACTTCGGTCGCATAACGATCGCGGCGTACGTATAGTCGCGTCTAAAGGGCAACGAAAACGGATGTAAACAAGTTGGTGAACACTTACACGCACGACGCCGCTGTGAATCCGCAGATACGGCGAGGTTCGTCGTTGACTTATTGGTAGTCAGCCAATAGCATTGTCCCCGTTTGTTAGCGACGCAACGACGACGCCTATTGGCACCAGCATGACCGAAAAAACAACCGCACTGATTTTTCCTCCTATTGTGTTCCGGAGAGAGGGCTCTCCTCCGCTGTTGTTTACCGGCGATATTTAACCCGACATCGTTCACCTTCGCTATCCGTCGCACAAAGTCACAGAAAAACACACAACACGCGCGGACGCGTAAGGTGAAGTCCGAGCGGGGAGAGAAAAAAATCGCGCTGGCACGGATTCGAACGTTCGAACGACGGATCGTCACTAGACTTCACGTGCCGCAGCACCGTCGCGTCGTCGACGGACAGCGTGTGTGTTCAAACAACGTCCTTCCACGTTGGCGAAAATCTCGCGGCAGTTCTCGATCGGCGAAATCGCGCGCAAGTCTTCGCCCACGCTAGACGACGAAAAGCGCTCCCGCCGGTTCTCGCGAGTCTCGTCGAGAACCGTTACCGAAAAGTGGGACCAACGGGAATGGTGAGATGCATCTTTCAGATCGTGCGACGGAACGTCAACGGAAAAGCGTCCGTGTGCACGGCGCCGTGCGTACGAACCGATATGACGTAGAAAAAGCACATCCAGCGACAGACTCGCGTGCCGCCGGTGACACACGAGACGCGCGAGCGGACGAACGCGTGGAAATTTTTCCGGTGCGGCAACACGTAACAGCGACGCGACGTCGCTCGCGAAATCGTCGGCAACGGACGCGGCAAGTTCTCACCGAACTCACCCCGTGCCCGATTTCAGCGGTACCACGTGTCCGCGATACTATCGAGGTACCTTTTCACTCCCAGGTTCTGGAACCACTCCGCGCGGCCGAGAATGCACGCGTCGAATTTCAAAATCTCGCCTAGATAGTGCGACGATAGGATCGGAGACCACACCGAGGAATCGCGAGGTCGAGAGAAATCAGAGAACCGGCAGCCCTGTCCTTTTCTTCGACACGGTTACACCGAGAAAAACCATTCTCTCTCCCACGACACGATGGCCCACGTCCCGCCGCGTACTGCGAACGCGAGCAGAGCCAGCCGGTCGACACGAGCGCCACGCTCGATCAGCGCGGAAATCGACGCCGCACGAAGATATCCGGAGATTCACGAGCCACGCGAACCCAACGCGGATTACCCGGCCGACGAATTCGTGGCGCGGCGGAGGCCGCGGAATTCGCTTCCTTCTTTCGCGAACGTTTCGCAGATTCATTTGATTGTTGCGTACAGTCTGCCGATGGCACTCGGCTTTTCTGTTAAGCTGCGATGCGGACAGCTGATGTTTGGGTACGATAAAATGTTTACTAGTTGTTTGCAGGAAAACGCAGCTAGACCGATTTATTAAGTACATTATTTTCATTACCCATAAAGAATGCGTACAGTGGCGTGGAATAGTATTTGACCGCTCTAAAAAGGACGGTAACTTTTTTAATATTGTACTGTAGTATTTGAATTTTTTTGGGAAGCTAGAGCAATTAGTTTGCCAGAGGATGCGGGAAATAATTTTGTCAAAAATTGCAATTGTTCGGAATTGTTGAAGAAATAATGAAAAGTTGCATTTTCTACTTTTTTATGTGGGCCTATATTGAAAATTGAAAAAAAAAGTTTTGTAGACCTGTATCAATTAAACATATTCTGAAAATTTTGTCAAAATCGGTTGGAGGGTTAAGTAACGCATAATTATTAGTAGTATACTCAAACCTGTGGTTGCCTAAATAAATTCTGACGGGCCACGATTTGTTTTCTCTTATGAAGATAAATAAAGATGATATTCTTCCGAGTAGACTGCGTACAGTGGGTAAAAAAAAGTATTGGCGCACTCTTAAAAAGGCGATAACTTTTTAAATATAATATTATACGATTTGAATTTTTGTGGGGAGCTAGAGCAATTAGTTTGCCACAGGATGCGGGAAATAATTTTGTCAAAAATTGTAATTGATAGGAATTGTAGCAAAAATACTAAAAGTTGCATTTTACAACTTTTTTATGTGGGCCAATGGCGGGTCTTTATCCATATGGCTTCTAAAATTTTCCAAAAATTCCACAGAATTTTATTCATTTCAGATCTACGCAACTGCCACTGAATACAAGATTTTATCTGTTCTCACTTTCTAAAAGTTTTCCTACAGAATTAAAAAATGCATGAACATACAGTGGGTAAAAAAAGTATTGGCGCACTCTTAAAAAGGCGATAACTTTTTAAATATAATATTATACTATTTGAATTTTTTTGGGAAGCTAGAGCAATTAGTTTGCCACAGGATGCGAAAAATAATTTTGTCAAAAATTGCAATTGTTCGGAATTGTTGAAGAAATAATGAAAAGTTGCATTTTCTACTTTTTTATCTGGGCCTATATTGTAAATTTAAAAAATGCGTTTTGTAGACTTGTGTCAATTAAACATATTCTGAAAATTTTGTCAAAATTGGTAGCAATTTTTCGGAATTGTTAAAGAAATACTAAAAGTTGCATTTTACAACATTTTTAAGTGGGCCAATAATGAAAATTTTAAATATGCGTTTTGTAGATCTGTATCAATTAAACATAATTTTGTCAAAATCGGTTGCAATTCTTCGGAATTGTTGAAGAAATACTGAAAAATTGCATTTTCTACTTTTCATTTGGGCCTATATTGAAAATTTAAAAATACGTTTTTCTACTTTTTTATGTGGGCCTATATTGAAAATTTGAAAAATACGGTTTGTAGATCTATGTGAATTGTATGCACTGTTAAAGTTTCATCAAAATCAGTTGATGCGAAAAAAACGACAGGCATTGAAAGATGTAAGAATCCTTGGATTTATTGCAGGTAGAGGCCGAAAATCTCCAATTTTTACCATCTTTAAACGTTTATAACTCATTGCAACGTCGACAGATTTTGACGAAATTTTCAGAATATGTTTAATTGATACAGATCTACAAAACGTATTTTTTAAATTTTCAATATAAGCCCACATAAAAAAGTAGAAAATGCAACTTTTTAATATTTTTTCAACAATTCCGATCAACTGCAATTTTTGACAAAATTTTTTTTCGCCATCTGTGGCAAACTAATTGCTCTAACTTCTCAAAAAAATTGAAATAGTATAGTACAATATTAAAAAAGTTATCGTCTTTTTTAGAGCGGCCGAATATTATTGCACGCCACTGTATTTTTCAAATTCTCTTATCGTTTTAACCTGATGTTTATACAATTTCCAATTTTATAGACGAATTTGAAGAAACTGGAATGGAACAGAATCCTGTTTTTCATGGGAACAGCCTTTGTACATCGAAATAAAAGTGTACTAAATTCTATCGAATTTTATATACAGCTTTTTTTGAAAATTTTCATCAATCATAAATGCATAAACATCCGCAGTCTATTGATTAATAGACTGCGGATCTTCAGGCAAAATGAAAATTTTCTACTTGATTTGCTACTAACCAGAGTGAAATAAAAATTCAATTTCTCTCTTAGTACGATTAATAGGGCGAAAATAATATAACAGTATTTTTAAATTCATCTAATGTTTTCACTGTTTCGTATTACATGTAGTCATTTTTGCTATAAATGCATAAACAACGCTGCCTATTGATTAAATAACAATATATTCAATAACCTAATTTTGAAAGCATAAAATCCACTGTCTAACGATATACAATGAAAATGTATAGCAAAATTGCATTTAGAATTACGAAGGAAATAGTAGTTTGTTTCGACTACTTGTCTATTTGGGTTCGTAACGCAACTTTAAACCGCGCACAAATGTTTTGTTGAAAATGGTGCTTACTTTCATCGACAAGCTTGTTTAGAGGAAAAGTTGCGTTCGTTTAATGCCTGCATCTCGCTGACTCACAGTCTGGTCCAGGATACCGATCGAAACGTGTAACCGATGACAAGGCATTTCGCGTGACTAATTCGCAGAGTATTTTCCTTACCGGTTACCGTCCTCAATTTCGATGGATTCGTGGAAATGTTAGTCAGTCTGCAAAGTCATCTGGAAACATATTCCAATCAGCACAAGCCGATTTTAATAAGACTCTTACGAGAGGTAGTTCTTAAACAAATATTCGACACGTGTGTTTTTATCGGCTATAAGATATTCAATACGTTTTTAATCTCAAACTATCAGAGCCGTTTTCACCCTTTCAATGCGGAGAATGGTCGATAAAAAAATGTGTTGAAGATTTTTCCAAGAGCTACTTCTCATAGAGGTTTTATCAAAATCGGTTTATATGGCATGAATACGTTAACATATTATGTGGACATATATATTATATTATTATGGACAATTACTATTCATTGTTATCGGAGTCTAACGTGCATAACAATAGAAAAATTTGGGAAATTGTAACTTCCTCAATTTGGTGTACATAAATTTTATTTTTATTAATTTTATGAATGATATCCTCTCTATGTCTTTGATGTAAGATTGAGGAACTGCAATTCTCAAAACGAAATCTAATTTTTTAAAATGATTTTTAAGCTTTCTTTTGGGTCAGAGAAATTATTGAAAATCTTAGTTACAGGCCTTTAGTAGATAAAGTATTCATATATACAGGGTGGTCTATGCAACTTGCACACTTATAATAACTTCCAAAGTATGCGTTGTACAAAAACGTTTTGTATACAGAAGTTGCATGGTCTGAAGGGGTACATTTTGTAGTGTATTTATTTTTTTTACAGGTGGAAACGTTTTGGAGATTTGAAGGTCGACTTTGTTTGTTTTTAATGGAATACAAAAATTGAAAGAATGTCGAATTCTGAGTAAAAAAGTAGTGACCTTCATTAGCCCTGAACCTAATAATTAACTAGTAATTTCGTTTTATTTATGTGAAGATCTGTCCTGAGCAAATCTGTGATAAGGTGGAATTTCTAACTTGATATTACGCGAAGAAAATTTTCTAGAAATAAAGGGAAATTACTCGTTAATTATTAGGTTTAGGGCTAATAAAGGTCAATACCTTTTTTACTCAGAATTCGACATTCTTCCAATTTTTATATTCCATTTAAAAAAAACAAAGCCGACCTTCAAATCTCCAAAACGTTTCCACCTGTAACAAAAAAAATACACTACAAGATGTACCCCTTTAGACCATGCAACTTCTGTATGCAAAACTGTTTTGTGCAACGCGTACTTTGGAAGTTATTATAGATGTGCAAGTTGCGTGGTCCACCCTGTATATTTTAAAGTGATTGCGAAGACTGCCCAAAACTATTCAAATTATGTGCATGATGCAACAGTTTCGTTTTTTGAAAATGATGGATTGCATTCGATTTCGACAGAGGCTAGTCACGAGATTCAATTGAAAATCAGCTGTATATCGAAGTTCCTCGCAGTCAATTTAAAACTTCACGAGTCACTCCAGGATCCCTTTCTTTTCTCGCGTTCCGTGGCAGGGTAACGAGTGTTTCTGCGAGAGCGAAATTTAAGAACATAATAACGGTGATTTGAAAACAAGCATAACCAATCAGGGCAGAAGACGAACGAGCCGTTCGTAGGGGTTCGCCCGGTGCATTTTATCGATAACTCGTTATTATCGACGCTTGGAGGACCGAAAAGTAGTGTACTATAGTTGTCGCAATTGCAAATTGCAGTCGCAAAGAGATATGATCGAACAGATACATAACTATTTTATGTAAAAAGTTCAACTAATTCGTGACCCATTCGAATAGAATTTTAAATAGCGCAATGATCACAAAATTCATTAGATCAGATCAAATATTCGAAACTTATATATTCTTATACAACGTTCAAACGATTTTAAACAAAATTTTTAATGGTACCAGCGCACTGGTTCGATCAAAAACTACTTCTACACTATTTGCAAAATATCACAAAATCAAAATTTCGACGTTTCGATCTATATTTAGACCATTTTCAAGAAATTAATCAAATTTTGCGTCTGTAAATTTCTATTAGTACTGTGGAGTAAATATAATTACAAACCTTTTTTTTTATAAATTTTTAAATTTAAGAAAATTATAATTGTAACTCACTTGCTTAGTGTAAATTAAAATATAATTATAATAGTTGAGCGGTAAATTGAAACATAATTTTCTAAATTTTCTAAATTTTCTAAATAATTCCTTACATCCAAACATATACCTTTAAAAAGGTATATATTTTGTGTTCAATTAAACTAGAAAGTTAATTTATAAATACCATATACTCAAATAGAATTATGTTTGAATTTACCGCTCAACGTTGATCAGGTATAGATCGATCCAATATAGATTACATTGTTTCTAAATGCTCTGACATTATCGCAGTCTTACAGATGCCGGCTTGGGCTAAACATGTGGTTACACCAATGTCAGTTATATCTATTATAATTATATTTTAATTTACACTAAGCAAGTGAGTTACAATTATAATTTTCTTAAATTTAAAAATATAAAAAAAAGATATGTAATTATATTTGCTCCACAGTGCTAATAGAAATTGTCGGTTAATTTACAGACGCAAAATTTTATTAATTTCTTGAAAATGATCTAAATATAGATCGAAACGTCGAAATTTTGATTTTGTGGTATTTTACAAATAGCGTAGAAGTAGTTTTTGATCGAACCAGTGCGCTGATACCATTAAAAATGTTGTTTAAAACCTATTTACGATCGATACTAAGATATTATTATTCAAACGATTCCAGAGTACTGACCTAATTTGCCGTTTTGGACAAAAGGTTTCCATGAATGGCGAGCACAACCAGACTCTCCAAAACAGGAGAATTGTTAGTCTAATCATTGCATGATTCCAATTTTACTAAGCAACGTTAACAGATTAGCGATTGGTTAAAGGTTGAATGGAATCTTCCGCAAGTTTGAAGCAATACACTTGTGCACACCGTTTTCGATTGGTCGATTAAAAAGCTCCGAAAATATCGAAACCGAATGTGGAGACCAATTCGGAAATATGTAGTCGGGTTGGTCGATTCAATACATTTGGTGAAACAAGCAACATCCGAATACGCTCTATTCACGTAATCCCCTTTCCTCCTCTTTCCGAATTCGCCTCGACTTTCTCTCCGTTCCTCTCGTTCGAAATTGATTTCGCAAGTCGGCGTACCATTCAATATGAATTTTTCCTAATTGATCAATATCCCGGACTCGGTGGCTCGACCATGCGTACGGCTGCCGGCCGAAGAAAGGGGAGAAACGTGGACAGAAAAACACGCGTTGCACGAGTCATTTTGCCTCGCGCGTAAAAACGAGCGACTGTTCGCGAGTCCCTGGCTTCTACGCCTCTTCTCCAAGTGATTTCCCCATTGTACCGAATTCTTTGTGCATTACGCCCGTACGGGTTGCCTCGCCAAATGCGTTTGCTCAGCCAGCAACGCTTTTCACTTCGAAATTTCATTGCCGCGATGCTCCGAACTTGCAACCCTTTGGTGCACTGGTCAAAAGTATTCACTTTCTCGTTGACCTTCCTTCTCAAACATCGGAGCTGATTTCTTACATAATTATTCTTGCGGAAATCGCAAACCCAATTGCGTGCATTGGAGGGTTAAGTAACGCGTAATTATTAGCAGCATACTGGAACCTGTGGTTGCCGAAATTAATTCTGACGGGCCACGATTTATTTTCTCTTATGAAGATAAATAAAGATAATATAAAACAAGTATTGGCGCACTCTTAAAAAGGCGATAACTTTTTAAATACTGTATTATACGATTTTAACTTTTTTGGGAAGCTAGATCAATTAGTTTGTCACAGGATGCGGAAAAAAATGTTGTCAAAAATTGCAATTCGTCGGAATTGTAACAAAAATACTAAAAGTTGCATTTTACAACTTTTTTATGTGGGCTAATATTGAAAATTATAAAAATGCGTTTTGTAGACCTGTGTCAATTAAACATATTCTGAAAATTTTGTCAAAATGCGTTTTGTAGATCTGTGTCAATTGTATGCACTGGTAAAGTTTCATCGAAATCGGTTGATGCGAAAAAAACGACAGAACACATGCGTTTAAAATGCATTTTTAAAATTTTCAATATTGGCCTACATAAAAAAGTTGACAAAATTTTTTTCGCATCCTGTGACAAACTAATTGGCTCTAGCTTTCCAAAAAAAAATTCAAAAATTGTGTTTGTTACGATTACAATTTTTATTTTATTGTATTAATTTCTTTATTTTCGCGTTAGGTGGATATTTAAGAAGCAATGCAAATTTTGTACATGCCGATACGAGAAAGTTCATTTTTCGGCAAAATGTCACACGATTTTCTAATCCGGACCACTGTGCGCCATTGGCCCACATAAAAAAGTTGTGAAATGCAACTTTTAGCATTTTTGCTACAATTCCGATGAATTGCAATTTTTGACAAAATTTATTTTCGCATCAACCGATTTCCATGAAACTTTACCAGTGCATATAACTGACAGATGTAGAAAACGCATTTTTAAAATTTTCAATTCTAGCCCACATAAAAAAGTTGTAAAATGCAACCTTTAGTATTTTTGCTACAATTCCGATGAACTGCAATTTCGACAACATTTTTTTCGCATCCTGTGGCAAACTGCTCTAGCTTCCCAAAAGAAAATTCAAATCGTATAATACGATATTTAAAAAGTTATCGCCTTTTTAAGAGTGCGCCAATACTTTTTTACCCACTGTACGTTGATGCATTTTTTAATTCCGTAGGAAAACTTTTAGAAAGTGGGAACAGATAAAATCTTGTATTCAGTGGCAGTAGCGTAGTTCTGAAATGAATAAAATTCTGTGGAATATTTTGAAAATTTCAGAAGCCATATGCATAAAGACCCGCCATTGGCCGACATAAAAAAGTTGTAAAATGCAACTTTTAATATTTTTCCTACAATTCCGATGAATTGCAATTTTTTTTCGCATGCTGTGGCAAAGTAATTGCTCTAGCTTCCCAAAAGAAAATTCAAATCGTATAATACGATATTTAAAAAGTTATCGCCTTTTTAAGAGTACGCCAATACTTTTTTACCAACTATATATTGATGCATTTTTTAATTCTGTAGGAAAACTTTTAGAAAGTGGGAACAGATAAAATCTTGTATTCAGTGACAGTAGCGTAGTTCTGAAATGAATAAAATTCTGTAGAATTTTTGGAAAATTTCAGAAGCCATATGGATAAAGACCCGTCATCTACTGATAAGAGGAAGACATCGAATGGCACGTGACGAAACGTTTCGTGGATCGAGCGAAACGGTAGTTCAATAGCTGTATTGTCTCTCGAGGAAGCAAAATAATTGTACAAAACAATTTCCATTTTCTTTAGGAGACCCGCAGGTGTCCGCCGAGTTGTGGAAGGGCGGTACATGGTCTCGCGCGCCCTGCACAATCGGAGGAAGGAGCCGAGGCGAACAACGGCCGGCGGGGCGATTAATTAAACGCGACGTCGTCTCGTAGACGAGAATTAACAATTTCGCCGAGGCTTCTTGTTAGAGAGCGTCGCGCGAGGGCTTTTGTGGCTGTCAATCGGCGCGCAAGAAACTGTGAATGAAGATGAACAGGAGATAATTCCCGTCCGAAGGACTAGCCCCCGGTTCTCTGGCAGCGGCGATGTGTTACCTTTTTGTGTCGGTGTGCTGAGCATGCACGCGAGGCGGCCAGTGCGCGCTGCGTTGCTCGCGCGTGATATCGCGACATTAAAAATCACCAGCAAAAAGAACACAAAAAGATAGGAACGGCAGGGAGAAGGAGAGAGAGAGAGAAACTGGCGCATCTTCTGATGCATCGGGGTGGTAACAGCTGTTGAAGCAGCTGCCACGTGGCCAGCAGACACCTATGATTGTCGGGGATCGCGTTCGAAATTTTTTCTCCTACTGTTTACAATGGATACGCGTTTCCCGCGTTACACGGTTGTACACGCGTGGGCGGAACACGATTTTTCGCAGGGAAAAACGTATTCGAGTCGACGCAGCGCAGATTGCCTCACTGCCCCCTGGCTCTCCGAGATTCGTTAACGAGAACGTATTCTTCGACTTTCCACGCGCGATTACGGTTGCATCGTTTGTTTGGTCGGTCGACGCCATCGCCGCCGTCGCGTCGTCGTCGTCAATTAATGCTAATATCCTTTCGGCGATGTTCGGGGATGCGAGCATGTCCGATGCGAAACTGGTATCTCTGCCGGTGCGCGACGGTATCAAGATTAGTCTACTCGTGGGCACATACGGATGTACGATAATACGATAAAGAACAAACTGTTCGTGCGTATAGCCGTCGTGCTATCCGGTCGGCAGGTGAGTCGAGGGGAATCGGTTGGCGAAACCACGATTACTGCCTTTTTTCTTCACTTACTCTCTCTCTCTTTTCTTTCTCTGCCGTGGCACAACGGTCCCTGCTGCCAGTGCGCTCACGCTAAAAACGCGCGCGTTCCCGAGCACGATTCAACTAGGCAAGAAAACACCGAGCGCGCGTCGACACGCGTCACGCCCCTTCTTCTCTTGGGCGCGTACCTCGCAACCACGCGAGAAAGAAAAATCCACGAACGATTTAACGCAGCGCTCGGCCCCACGGATCCTTTCCGCGTGCACGCGGTTGGCCGAGAAAACGCGCGAAAAGGAAGCCGTGTGTTCGCCGGCCCAGCCACCCTTGCGTCAAAAAAGAAAACGACAGGGTACGATGGAGAGATATAGAGAGAGGCCGAGAGGAAAGGACGAAGGGAGGAGGCGGGGGTGGCGAGTCCCGCGAGCAGATTTGAAAAGGCATCACGAGTCGATCCTGTTAAACTTTTCGAGATGAGAAAACAATGGGGGTAAATGCTATTTCGACAGAGAAGAAAAGAACCAGGGTGCGGTAATCTCCCTCTCCCCGTAACCGGCGCCCCTGCTCCTCCTTCGTCCTCAATTTTCTCCTTGCTCCGCTCTCCCTCTCTCTCCCTCTGTTTCGCGTTCTCTGTCCGCCTGTCTCGCTCGTCGTTGAAGGGTGGAAGAGGAGAAAGAGGAGGAGGCGGCGAAGGGTCTGACGTCCGACAATAGGCATCGAGGAAGTCGAAGTCGGGGATCTACGCGGCGTGCAAAGAAGGACAGAGAGACGGTCGAAGCGCTAGCGCGCGAGAAGGAGGCACGAAAGCTGGGCAGAGAGAAGGGAGAAGAAAGACGGGATTCGGGGGTACACAGAAAGAAAGAGACCGCGCTGTGCAAAGGCAGCGTCGGTCCTAAGCCCAATTAGCAATTTAAGGCAATAAGCGGGCGCACTCCCTTGGTTACGTTCCTGCATTCGGTATACTCGACATTATTTCAGAAGGGAGACGATTCAACCACCCCCTCCCCTCCCCCCGTCCCCCTCTGCACCACCCCCTTCACGTCACTTCTTCCTCCACCGGCCTGCTCCACCTTTACATCGGTGAATCACATAAACATCGCGGAGGCACCAAGCGTGGGTAGACAAATGCGAAGTGCATATATTCGGGGGGTGAAACGGGGCCGTTCGTTCTTTTTCGGAAGTGCTCATACCACATTCACCCGGGTCTCTCTTAAATATTGAACTAACCCTCCGCGACCGGAATTGGATGCCGTTTCGGGACAAATTTGATGCGATAACGCTGCACGAGAACGAACTTATCCGCTCTAAACGATCATTCGCGTCCGCGGTTAACTGTGAACTCCTTGCGGACTAATTCCGTACAACGATAGACAAAGGAGACTGCTGCTCTCTCTCTGTACACGATCGCTTTAAATATGTATAACTATTTATAAATATTCAGAGTTTCTTAATTGTACAGGTTCTCTCCATGTCCTGTGCACTTTCACTCGCACACGATGCTAGAGAGTCGAGATAATTATTTAAAAGACGTGTGCGCGTTACGATCGGGACATGTCTCGAAAGTGAAGTGCAACGTGCTGTTCCAAGCAGCCGGTGGTCAGCGAGACGCAAAGGACGGTCAAACAAATCGGAATTCCTTTGTCTTCTTGTTTTTAAGTTTTTGAGAACATGCAAACTACAAATTTGATTTGGTGTACAGTAATTTCTCAATCGTAGTCCCAACACCCGTGTTATGAACGGACTACGATCAAGTAGGGTGGCTATTTTTTGATTTATGACTGCGTCTACCCTACCGCGCTGAGACTTCAAACGACAAGCCGAACGTAGAGAAGGACAGAATGAAATAGGATCGCGTGGCCGAAGCGTGTCCCCGTCGCCGGGACAGTTTAAAGGCCCGTGCGTCATCGCAATAAAACACCAAGACCTTAGCTTCTTTATTTTCGATGATATCATTATGGAACTTTCACCAACATATTCGTGGCATTTCTCTGATTAAAATCATACCAAACACGATATAATTTGACCAATATTTAGTGGTTTAATCGACGATGAAAGTTTCGAACGCAACGAAGAAGAGCGTATTGGAAAGAAAGAGACGCGAACAGTCACCGTCGCCGGCATAGATCAAACACGCTGTCCTTCCTTGTAAGTAAAACTTTAATCGTCGATTAAACCACTAAATAAAGTTGGAATTATATCGTGTTTGGTATGATTTTAATCAGAAAAATGCCAGGAATAAGCCAGTAAAATCTCATAAAAAAATAATGAAAATTAAGTAGTTTGAAAATTCGATTCACTCGAGTCAATGTAGTGGTGTTCACACCGATATACCTGAGCCGACATCAAACATCGCCGTCCTGCTGCCCGGCGCAGCGTTGACAGGCGGTGGAATGGGTAGGCACTGGACTACGATTGCAGAGGCGACCGAGGACTACGATTGAGAAATTACTGTAGTATGTACTGGATAAGTGTAAATGTGTGAAATATGTACTGTGTTGTGTTATCATATTTTCATCATAATGTTTTTTGTACTTTCAATTTTCTACAGTGTAAAAATTCTTTTTTTCATCAGTTTGTAACTCTCGCATTGTATTCTTCATCACGTTGAAAATAAATCTCGTATGAGATTTTCTATAATAAAAACAAAAATCGGAATTCCGTTGGTCATTTGAGACGTATAAAAATACTCGATGCCACCCGGAGGCTGACTTGGGACACGCGTCGCGTGGAATTCCAATGCGGCGAGGGAAAGGTGGTCCCGCTCTTTTAATAAGTCTCTATTGGCTTTGGCATTTAATCGGTGTGTATATGAGGAGAACGCAGCAGCCAGACGAACGCGAAATGCATTCTTAACTCGCGCCGCTCTCCTCCCCCTTCTCCCTTCGCCGTACAATGGTTAAGTTTGCCAAGCGGATGGGCGAAGGAATGGTACACGCGAAGGGTGATAAATAAGAGAGAATGAAAGTTTATGGCGAAGCTACCCTAACGCTGCGGAGACGTTCCTCGTTCCCCGGCATTCGCGAATTATGCGTCATGCCCACGTGAATGCATTCAAATTGACACGATACCGGAAGGAAGACAGAAGTCGCGACGTCGAATCCCTAACGTCACGGGACAAGACAAATTTACGAAAGCCAGTCGAGTCGGTATTCTTTTCACGATCGGCGGAAGCTGCCGCCTCTGGCAATTATTGAACAATCGGACGGGTCCTATCGGGTAAATCGGGACGAGAAATCGTAATTTCATTTCACTATGATCACTCGTCACATGTTGTTCATGTTGCTTTTTTTGGCAGAAATTGTATACGAACTACTACGGAAACCTTTATCTGGTGTTTATTTTAATCGAAACAATGGTCGGCTGGATTTATTAATTCTCCGTATGCGTCACCTAGGAATTATTCGTGCCGCGTGGGTACCCTAATCCGAAATACGACGAGAGCTGGTCCCGAGCCATCGTCTTGTATCGGAATGAAACAGTAAACTGAATAAACTCATTTATATCGATCGCATTATTGTTAACAAAACAATTGTTGAATGATCTCGGCGCTACGGTTCGATCGTTAACAAACAAAAAATTAACTAAGCAATTTTACTAATTATCAAAATAATCGACGTTTCGGTCATTGATTTTGACAATTTTCAAGATTGAAATTGAATTGCGTCTGTGAGAAAAATGAATAATTTTTGACATAATAACATACAATATTAAAAAAAAAACTATTAAACGTTTAAAAGTAAACTGAATGCAACGTACATATGTCGTGACATATGACTCTGATATAAATATGAAGAAATGTAGTGATTCGTTAAGTACATTGTATATGATAAATAGCAGGCCATTTGTGAAGATTAAAAAATCTAATTGATTGGAAAATTGCAAGAGAGTTAAGCATTGAAGAGCGGGTGTAACATTCAAGTTAGATTGATCAGAGTTTAATGTGCGAAATGTTCGTATCCGTAAAAACTCGAATCTCTTCGCGAGTGCCGAAGTCTTATTGTGGCATAATTTTCTGTTTCTTGGAAAGTCACGTAACTCGAGCGCGGAAAATTACGAGTCAAGCCCGGAGTATCGTCAAACAAGAAGCGAGGGAAAACTGAACTTTTTATGAGGGCGTACACCGCTGCCAGAACATGCCCTCTTTTATTGCCCGGGAATGGAACAGAGGTGGCGGTGATGCGATTTTTGGGGTAACGGCGTTTTATGGTTTCCGTCAAGAAATTTCATCCCGGCTGCAGCCTTATCGGGCATTACTCCGCTGCTTCTGGGAGGTCTGCCAACCTGACGTGGAATTTATGTCTCTCGTACAAATGTTATGACGAGGTCTCGAATAATCAGCCAGTAATCGTGCGACAGGAACTCGCCGACTGCTCCTACCCTATTATTCCGATCGAATTAATTTCTGATTTCTATTCAGGTAGCTGTACCCTTTACGACACACGGAAACGAATTAGTCGTTGTTCTAATTTCTACTATCGAGCTTATCTTCTTTTTCGTAGGCATAGTGCAATTTTACAACTCAACTTGTTTATCTGCTCAGGTAACGAATTGGACAGTTGCGTGCAGAATTCGATAAGTGTTATTGAATTTAACCGAAGAGAATATGTACATTGGTACGGAATACATTTTGCGCAGATTTCATTCTCATTTCACCTTGAGATGATAAGTAATAATCAACAATAAAAGTAACTTCAGTTCGTGAGACGAACGATAATTTAACAGAACGTGTAAAGTCAATTTTTTATCATTTGTCATGAAGGCACAGCTTAATTCTCATCGATTCCTTAATGAAAATTTTGCGTGTTAATGATAAATTTAATCCAAATCTAATCCAGCACTAATTAATCGATGAAAGGTGCTACGATAGCAAAAATAATGCCTGATGCTTCCCCCTCCATTGTCAGATTTACTACGAGAAAAATTGAGCTACATTTAATGGTACGAAGGGAAAGATTTCGAGGGGAATACTAAACCCAACCTAAAGAAGCTGCAATTTTCTCACTGATCGGCCTAACTATACAAGTTCCCTACCATACCACACAAACTTATAAAAACGGTCGTAAAGGACAAATGCAACAAAATCTGGATCACAACCAAAAATCATCATGTAATTCAACGCTTCTATCCACAAATACCTTATAAAAATATGAACAATGTTTAATAAGAAGAGCAGAACCGTCCGTAACAATAAAGGCAGACAGTCCTAACAGCCGAGGACCACAAAATGCAATCAACTATTTTAAAGGACCAAATATGTACACTAATTGTAAGGTACAATTCATTCAGCTTCAACATCTTCGTTAACGACCCCGCAGTGAACTAAATACAGAAGAAGAAAAGTTTATCCGGACACGTCAGAAACGTTAGTTATTGCAAAGCCAAGGGATGCCGTTCGCATCATCGATACGAAGGGAGGGCCGATAACTGGCTAGAAGTTCGCCTGAGGAGTGTAACCTTGACCTTGATAAAGAGGATCGCCGGTCAGAAGGAAGCGAAGAAAGTTTCGATGGAGGAAGAAATACACGAAACAATAACAGAGGAGTTTCCCGAAGGTGACCGGGAGAAAAAGCATTGTAAGGATCGATGGTGGCTGTGCCGGTGATGTTAAGGGTAAATGGTACGGTGGTGCTGAAGTTGGAGCTGGAGCTGGTGCTGAAACCAGTGCTGGGTGCTGGCGCTGGTGCTGCTGCCAGTGGCGAGGGTGAGGTCTGCGAGGAGTCTGGTTAGGTAACCTTGACCCGGGGATGAACGACCCTCTCCCGTAGCACGTGGCGCCCCTTTCGTCGCTTCTCCATCCCCTATTCTGGACTTCCACGACTTCCATTCCAACCCTCTTACTCGCCCAACGCCACTGCCACTACCACTCCTCCAGGCCCCCACCCCCCAACCCCTCTACACGCCGACCACCCCCTGATCCTCCCACTACGACGTCAGAGTCGGCGTCGCGGCGATTCACCCTGCTCTCACCCCTTTCCGCCCCTTTCGTGCTCTGTCCTCCGCATCCCACGGACTCCCTCTTCCGCGCCTCTTCTTCACCTTTCGACCGTACCATCGAAAGCTCGTTTCTCTTTCGCTTTCGCAGGCGAGACCGTTTCTGCTGCTTTCTCTTTCTACGCACTCTCACTCTCTGTGCAAACTTATCGCGAGCAGGGTCGCGCGCGCTCTCGCTGGCCACTGCCATCCCCAGCCCTCCTCCTCTCTTTTTCTCTCTTTTTCCCTCGTTTCCCTCGCCGGTGCCGGTATGTTGTCTCGTCCATCAACTCTCGCTCTCTTTCTCTCTCTTTGCACCCGTCCCCGCCCCTCCTTTTTATCTCTACATCCATCCTTGCGTATTTTCCAGCGAGGGGTGAGGCAGCGAGGGAGAGGAACACACCGAGAGGGAAATTTCAAGGCCAGTCTAGAAACCTGGGAAAGCAACACTCTCTAACCGCGCCGCCGGGTTGTTTGCCGCCGGTGCCCGATTGTGCCCGGACAACCTATCGCGGCGGGTTTGTCTGGTCGAGGAAATCTTACAGGTTCGACTCTGATAGCGGCGTGTTCGGGCTTGCGTGTTAATCGATTGGCTCGGTGCACCGGCGATTATCGGAGACCTGATTCCGCGCGGGGAAGTCGAGTGCACCGAGTTACAGAGGAAACGTGAACCCTGCGGAACGACTTCTATGTCGTTGTATAAACAAGAGAGTCGCAGAGACTCGGCCAAGAGACCCATCAAGTGGTTGGAAAATTACTTGCCGATAGTTGGTTCTCGGAAAAAGACACGAATGATTCCTGGAATCACGGTTATTTCCTGGATATTACGTTGTTAGAGCTTACGTGGTCTCGATGCTTTCACCTCCGCATTCGAATCTCCCGCGCGATCTTTCGTCTACCCTATTATTCTCACCAGTTTCCTCGTTCCTCGTGCTTGCACACGCGAGCTTGTTTGAAACTTCCCGATCGAAGCTTATCGAATCGAAAGATTTTTCTCGAGCGCATGTTTGTACGCGATATCGATTTCGATGTGGAGCACGACACCCGAAATTTGTCGACGGGGAGGGACAGCCACGTTGTCGCGAAAGCTTTTGCCGTTGACTGTACTTAAATACTCGAAAAAACTGAATCGAACGAGAAGGGTTCAACTGGATAGCTACATTTAACCTCAAAGGGAGACGATAGCGAAGAGGCCACGATTGAAAGAATTTGTTTGCTCTCCGCTATAATAAAAGAGGACTTCATTTCGAAAGACACGGCTGATGGTACCCACCCTCGCTCGCTCGCTTCTCCAGCCTTTTTTATCCTGTCACAGTCACGCAAACACCGGTTTGTGTCTTCGGCGAGACTCTTAACTCGACAAACGATCTTCTATATCTGTTGCAATCTATCTATATATATAAACATACATGTTTGTGTGTGTGTGTATGTATACGATCTTCTATATGTATATACACACACACACAAACATCTATTTTTATATATATATACATTGCAACAGATATAGAAGATCGTTTATTAATTAATTTATCAATTAATTAATTAATATATATATGATTAATAGACTTCGAAACTGTTTGACCGATCAACATGAAACTTGGCACATATATGTATTTTTTCATGGAGAAGGTTTTTACGCTACACATTTTTTTGTAACTCGCCACTGTAGATGACAATATATCAACTTCTATACCGTTGAACCTATCGCTATGAAAATTGGTATACATAGGGTATTCGAGCACGAGGTATTTTATACCGCGAAACACGTTCGGACACGTTTCAGGTCAAGTCTTCCTGGGAAAAACATGCATGTGTCATATTACATACCGCGAAAAACTCCCCTCCCCCACGCCTACGAATAAGCTTTACATCTTTCAAGTCTATATAAATTATTTTAATTATTATTTCAACAATAAATTGTTATTAATGAATTAATAATGTTCCCCAGGGTTATCATATTTTATACCGCGGAACACGTTCAGACACGTTAGTCTATATTAATTATTTGAAGTATTATTTCAACAATAAATTGTTATTAATGAATTAATAATGTTTCCCAGGGTTATCATCTATATATACAAAAATGGATGTTTGTATATATATAACAAGATCTATTCTGTAATTTGACGACATGGCTACGATCGTTCTAAGTTCCAATCATGGTTATTTGCCACTAGTAACCTGTTCGACGTTCGTGATGTCAATTTCAAGAATGCCTATTGTTCAAGGGAAAAAATGAAATCTCGCACAGTTTAATTATCTGTGTTTCCTCCGACCATTCAAGAGAACTATAACAAATAACACTGTTATTGAAAAGTGTGTTTACAAGATGATAACAAACCTTTGGAATTTGACGTATCTTATCATAAACCTACTTTAATACTTAGAATGCAATCAAAATACTATATTTATAGTATGAAAAGTTCAACAAGTGATATAGTACTTGTATCTTTTTACGTTTATGTTTAATCAAAATGGTACAAGTTTCTGGTAAATTCGCGAAAAATGTTAATTAAATTCCATACTAAATATCCTTCCAAATAGAGACTTTATATTTAGAAAACTATTTGCATTGCTATCCATGTGACTAGCTATTTTAGCGGTAATTACAACCTTGAATTTAAGAAAGGTAATGGTAACTCTATTTTTAAGTATGCTTTTTGCATTATCGATCACTTGATTCTCCACTTTAATCAAATCTATTTAATATTTAGTAGAAATATTAAAAATATATTTAAATCTAATGACCTCGTTATCATTAAGTTTACTTTTCGATCAAAAAATCTCGTTCAAAAGACAAACCAGATTTTCTCAAATACATTATGAAACTAGAAACACGAAATCGTTGTTCCTCGGTATCACAAATATTTTCTGTTATACTTATAAAAGTCGAACGGGTACAGCATGAACGATTACTATTTTATATTCCATCCGCCTATAATTTCGGCAACTTCGTTCATAACAGCGGGCATATAGGCACCGAGCTCGCATAGCTGAAAGTTTCGAATGGCTGAGAGAGGCCAAGGCGAAAGAAACTATCAAAACTAAGCGCGACAGATGGGAAGCGGTGCAAGGGTGAGGGGAGGAGGCATGATAGCGCGGAGGCCCAGTTTCGAAAAACGCTGACTACAACGCACGGCGTGTCTCACGATCGATTAATAAAAATCGCGAGCCGTTTCTGTTCCTGTTCCCGGAATAATCCCGTTACAGCTGGCAATCTTACCTCGATCAGCCATAATGTCGGTCGGCGATGGTTTTGAGCGAATGCTCGGGCATAAAAGTCTAGAGGTAGAGAGACGCGAGGTCATCACTCACCGGTCGTATCCCTCGAAATTGTTGCTTAGAAACCGAACGGTTGGCGTATCGCTTTCTACGCCGATCCGCCGAGGACCACGGTTCCTTTAACCCACCGACAAAACTCAATTTCCGATATTAGTACGGGTTATACGCTTGGGCGTATCAGGTTCCGAACAAGAAAAAATCCCCGGTCGACCTTAAAAGGCCAGAATAGAATTCTGTGTAACCGTAGGGAAGCGGGAAGAGATGGAAACGTGTAATTTGCGGGTCATATTCGAAAGAAGGAAATTTTTAAATTGCTCGGCGAATCTGTCAATGGGTTAATCGAGCCGAGTCACGCGACGCCTCCTGCCAACGAGGACTCAAGGGCAAAGAACTCTCAAGTATTCCTTACCTGAAACAAAGAAAAGAACCCAAGTTAGTTCGTTTGTCTTTCGGCTTTCATCTCGCTTTAATATGTTCACTGTGGCTATCAAACTCTTCAAACGTTCACTGTTTCCAGTGTACGAAGATGAGACGTAATTACAAAGATAGTGTGATGAAATTTTAATCGTTTCGATCGTATCAACGATCATTTTGTTGCCAATGTATTTTTACATCTCGACTGGTGAAAGCACCTGGCATTTTACCGTCGAGTAGTTTTCACAATACTAAACCAAAAATCAATAAAATATTGTATTTATTGTATATATAAAGAAATTGAGGAACTCCAAAATTGTAAATTTAAAAAGTAGCACAATGGACACCGGTGGCCTGAATCAGTATCAAAATCTGTAAGTAAATTGACTACCTCTAATTTGTTGTGTACTTATTTAAAAAAAAAACTCTTGATTCTCAATAGGTTATATATTAATTGATTATTAATGATTGACTATTAATTGATTTCGAACTTCCAACTATTTAACTTGATTGGTAAATATATCGAATCCTCGAGATGTAATTAGTACTTTTAATTAGTACTAGTTAAAAGGTAAAGTATATTTTCTCATTCTACGAAAGGGTTAGATGGTAAAATTAAATATAAATTTATTTTCCATACCAAAAATTGAAAATGACTTTCCAAGTTTAGAGATAACAGAACATAACAATTTTTCCCCGACTTATCGAAACAGCACCCGAAACTCCCACTTGATATTTTTTTTAGACTCGTGCAATTAATAGCAATTATCAAAGTTTGTTGATTCAACAATCTAATTTCTAGAAATTCGCACGACAGTATCAATGGTTTTAAATGTTTGGTTTTGTTTTCAGCAATTTATATTAATGATATGTCGATGTTTCTTCCTGAAAAATTGCGGATTATATATATAACGTCGCGTACTGTTAATACGCCATGTACTGTAACGATTAATGTCATGTAATTATTACTTTAACCACACATTAGCAAATAGGATTTCAATTGTAATATTATGTATGTGATACTGATTGCAGAATAACCTCTTATTTGAGGTTTCTATCGCACAAATAAAAAAAAAATGATATGTCGATCCAATGACAGATGTATCGAAGAATTTGTGATTTATGACGTTGTAAGGTGTCGTGGACACGATGATGATTTTATTAGCGAGCCACATTGTTACGAATACGTGAAGATCTGCAGAATCGAAGGTCGAAGGAACGTAAGAGAGCGCGCACGATGCGGATTACCGGCCGGTTCTTGTTGGAACCGAGCGAACGCGGATCGATTCGGCGAGACTACGAAAGTTGGTACTACCTAAAGTGATTACACGGCTGCCCGATTCGCGCCTACGAAAATTGACGGCGTGCACACTGATAACGAAGATGGGTCCGTCATTTCGTGCCAGTCCGCGCGTCTGGCTTTCGCTTCTTCTTCCTTCCTCTCGGTGAAAATATTTTTTTCGATTCAGCTGGCCTTTCTTTTTTTTGCAAAATTTATTTCCAACGACAACGCATTCATCACTCTTTTTGTTTGCTTATTTTACCTAATATTTTTTATTTGCTATATGGATGTCCACATTTCGTAAAGTTTATTTTTATAAATTATTTAACACTGTCTACCGGAAGTCTATTAATAGAGTCAATTTCTGTATTTAAATGAAGCTCAATAATTTTCTCTTAAGTAATCATTTTAAAACATTGATCTTTGTTTGTAGAATATCTATTTAAAAATTGAATATAAAATGTTAATTGTGAATATAAAGCGTTAAGTGAATAGTATTTAATTCAAGCTCAATAATGTTCTCTTAAGTTATCATTTTAAAACATTCTTTGATTGTAGAATGTCTATTTAAAAATTGAATATAAAATGTTAATTGTGAATATAAAGCGTTAAGTGAATAGTCTTTTACTATTTTATAATATAAGGTGTGTTTAAAATGGGAATATTTGTACAACATCGCAGTAAGTAAAATTTTCCCGTTATTAGAATGATTGAAAATTATAAAATATTTCTAATCAATCAATTTCAAACAAGACTTTGTGAAATTATCGTTCATTAACTAATGTTTCATAAATAGTGAGCAAGTACATATTGTGGGATATTTATGGAATAGACACAATGCAAAGAAAAGTTATTTGTACAACTCTCAAAATTGACAAAAAATAGCAAAAAAAATCGACACACATTCCAGCAATCAGTATTTATACAGTCCTCGATTCGACCTGCTTACAGGAGAGTTTACAGCGCGTAAACATATCAGCTTCGTAGGTATGATTGATATCGTCAGTATATTTCGAAGCATTATCGGCACCAGTGGTACTCAAAATTTCGAACTATTCGAAGTTATTGTTGGAAAATGGATAGACTAACAATAAATTGTTATATGATTATATTGTACCTCTTGCGAAATAATTCTTCGTTTTCCTCAAATTGAATAGCTGTTTTAATTCCCGAAAACGGATCTGGGTAGCCATAAAAAAGTTCTTCGGATATTCTACTTTTGGTGCAAATCCAATCAGCACGTCTCTTAAAATTTCAATGTCCAATTGAAGTAAAATAACATTTTATTTCGAACCTCTATCTTTCAGTATTAAACTGTCTAAATGCATGTAAGTTTTTTTTAAATGATCTATAATACATAAACAAAACCATACCGCTGCAACTAGTCTACCGATCTCACGCAATAACAATGTATTATACAAGTGTTCGTAATAAAAGAAACAAAGAGTTCAACGAAGTTTTATAACTACCGATAAAATCGTACTTTCACGAATTATTTTTAAAAGCCCAACGTTGCATGAAAATTTCCATTTTAGAATCGAGTTCGACACAGTTTCTTACTTTGCATCTTGCGAAACTAGCATTTTTAATACAACAAATCTGAATTTTTGACGAAAAAGTCTGCCATAGCACAAAGCTTCGAGTTCCGACTGACAAAAGAGTCGCCATTGCCATTAATGTCGACAAATAAATTGGCTACCATGAAACGCGACTAATGATCAGAAAAGAAACACTAGACGTACACTAACCACCGGAACATTTGCTGGAACGTTTAATATGAATATCGACGATGGAATGTTTAATCTAGTTCTGGGCAGTAAAGTCGTCCATCCAAATGTAGGTCAAAAGTGAACGTCGAACGACGTGTCCCATTAGAAGCGGCCGTAGCTGAAGGGTAGCCTATTATCGAAGAGATTGCGAGCAATTTCGGCTTTCGTACGATTTTTTAACTCGAGGTTACACGGTAGTACAAATCCAAGGTACTTACTCGGGCAATAGACAGCATCCCGCAAACACAGTTGCAGAATCGACCAACGTTCGATATCGGAATCGTTAAATATTTAGCGACATTTAAATGGCAAAATGTCAAGTTTCCCAGTGCCCTGATTCCGGTAAAGTTCTAAAACGATTCACGATTAAATTATAGAATAGCGCGTCAGTCGTGTCGAGTAGTCGGACAGCTAATTCTGTATTAATCTTCACCAATATCGTTCAAAAAAGGAATCGATTAATCTACCTTTTTCACAAACTATTATTATTTTACCTACATCGATAGTCTTTTAGAAACTATCAACAGCTCACGTAGTCGCATGCGATTCGCTCGATTGACGAGCGTAGTGAATTGTCGGTTACGAAAACAAATGCCTGACGATTTCGACGAAGGCTTCCGATGATCGGCGACCAGCACCGAGGACGCAAGGAGCCGCAGAACCCTCGCGAAGTTAATTTAAGTTCGTCTCTTAAACTTTATGTCCCATTACGTGCACTTTATGTTTCAGTTTTCGTGTACTAGTTCAACCAAATATGTGACACATACTATACTACACGAGTTATACTATGCTACACGAGTTATACTATACTACACGAGTTATACTATACTATACTATACTAGTTTTTTGATCGAACCAGTGCGCTGATACCATTAAAAACTTTGTTTAAAACCTATTCACGATCGATACTAAGATATTATTATACTATACTATACTATTCGTGTACTATACGAATTAACTTTTTTGGGAAGCTAGAACAGTTCGTTTGCTACAGGACATGAAAAAAATTTGTTCAAAAATTGTAATTGATCGGAGTAGTAATAGAAATACTCAAAATTATATTTTATAACTTTTTTATGTGGTTCTATATTGAACATTTTGACACATACTATACTACACGAGTTATACTATACTATACGTGTACTATACGAATTAACTTTTTTGGGAAGCTAGAACAGTTAGTTTGCTACAGGACATGAAAACAATTTGTTCAAAAATTGTAATTGATTGGAGTTGTAGTAGAAATACTAAAAGTTACATTTTATAACTTTTTTATGTGGTTCTATATTGAACATTTTGACACATACTATACTACAAGAGTTATACTATACTATACGTGTACTATACGAATTAACTTTTTTGGGAAGCTGGAACAGTTAGTTTGCTACAGGACATGAAAAAAATTTGTTCAAAAATTGTAATTGATTGGAGTTGTAGTAGAAATACTAAAAGTTACATTTTATAACTTTTTTATGTGGTTCGATATTGAACATTTTGACACATACTATACTACACGAGTTATACTATACTATACGTGTACTATACGAATTAACTTTTTTGGGAAGCTAGAACAGTTAGTTTGCTACAGGACATGAAAACAATTTGTTCAAAAATTGTAATTGATCGGAGTTGTAATAGAAATACTAAAAGTTATATTTTATAACTTTTTTATGTGGTTCTATATTGAACATTAGTAAAATACGATTTGTAGATCTCTGAATTATATATAATAAATTGAATGATATCGGCGCTAGGTTCGATCAATTTTAGAAAACAACAAACGTGCAATTATTTAAACATGTTTCTAACGTTTCGATCTCTATGTGGATCTTTTTCATCAAAGAGACATTTTTGCGTCTGAAATTATATACATTGTTATATACACTGTAACAGTTTCATCAGTTGATGTGGGAAAACCGACAGGCATTGAAAAGTGTAAGATACATTTAGATATATTTATACTTTGTAGCTCATTGTAATGTCGACAGATTTTGACTAAACTTAATTGACACAGACCTACGAAACGTATTTGTTAAATTTTCAATATATGCCCACGTGAAAAAGTTGTAAAATGCAGGTTTTAGTATTTATTCTACAATTCCGAAAATGTTTTTCATATCCTGTAGCAAACTATTTGCTCTAGTTTCCCAAAAAATTCAAATCATATTATTCAATGTTGAAACAGTTATCGTTTTTTTAGAGCGTCCGAATATTAATGGGAGTCACTGTATATCCTTCAGTGTTTCACAATTCCTGACATTTCGCGAAACCTTCCCATGAAAGACTACTTAGTCAATAAACTCCAAAGAAATCGCAGACCGTCGAGTAATATATACATATCACGTAGTTTAATAATTTCGTTGAATAACATAGTCCAATAATTAAACTTTCAAGTTCTTTTCGATGAAGCACTTTGTCGGTGAGAAGTCTGTCTATCAATCCTCAATTGCTCCAATTGTTCAAGAATGCTGTGACTACAAAATTGCTTTGAAAAGTCTTCAAGAAACGAAGAAACCTATCACATGGTATTTATAAGGTACCGCCGATAAAAAGTGTGAATGCATCCAAGTGTTGAGCATATGTTGCCAGACCGATGAGATTCGGAGGTTATATTTTAAAGTGGACGATCCGAATGTCTTGATTCGAGAGTGTTTGATCTCTCTTTCCAAGTTTTCAATAGACATATAGAAACCCGAGGACAGGTTTTTCATTGGCGTCGTTAACGTCTGTTCGCAGGCGGCGAACACGACCGCCGGTGATAATAAAAAGAGAAACGGTGTAACGTTTTCGAGTGTCGTCTTTATGTATTCGCGCGACGAAGAAAAGCGCGCGCGGTAGTCTGGCACAACACGTATGATACATGTCAAGCTACACGGCCGAGGCGGAGCGTCAGCGTCTGGGAAGAGCGAGGCCTGCTTCCAGGAAAGCCACGGGTCTGCGGTCAAATTATTTATGGCGATGCGAAATTAAAGAGTTTCGCCCCGTTTGAAAAGGAGCGCCGATCCGGGGTCCCGAGACACCGATTTACGTCCTTGGCCCGTCGCGTCGGTCGGGATGGTCGGCGATCCAATCGACTCTTCTTACATCCTGAGCTCCGAGCCGTTCGAGAACTGGGAACGTCGGATCCCCATGAGCTACATATAATAGATGAACCGAAAGTGGATCCAAGAAATACTGCTTGTGCACCCTTAACCCTTAACTAAACTTCGGGACGAAACAATCTACCTGCATATATTACCATTTATTTTCCATCCGCATCTTCGGAAATATTTTCACCGACGAAAAACCCATATTTTGGAACAATAGGGTAACTGCACCAGTGAATGAACGGGCACCAGTAAATGAACGCTTTTGTATATTTCAACAAATTTTAACCCGGACGGCATACTAGCGATAAAATTGTGATTAAAGAGTTAAATAAATAGGAGAATATTGTTTAGTAATTTTGTTCATTGATTGGACTAGCATTATTCAATTACTAGAATGTAGTGTTCATTCACTGGTATTTTTCATATTTTTGAATTTAACGTTTAATAAAGAAGAATAATAATAATTTCATTGTATTTGTGTTCATTTATTTTTGACAAATGAAGTATAGGCAGCTATTTGGCATATATGAGATTCCTTTAATTCATATAGTTTTTTTTTAAATAAAATATTTTCCTGAACAATTTCTTAAATGTTCATTCACTGGTGCAGTTACCCTACATAGTATTTTTAAACAGGCTAGATTGGGTACAGTGAGCGACGAAAGTATTCGCACGCACTTTAAAACTGTATAATTATTTTATAATTGTACCAAATGACCTGATGTTTTGTAAGCTATTAGAAGCAATGGTTTACTAAATGATCTGCAAAAAAGATTTGCCAAAAATTACAATTTACAAGGTTGCATGCAAAAATAAAAAGAGCACTTTTTAAAACTTTTTTATTTGGGCTCTTAATAAAAATTTATAATATTTGTTTTGTAGGTCTATGTTAGTTATACACGTGCTGAAAATTTCATCGAAATCGGATGATGCAGAAAAAAACACGCATTGAAATATGTAAGAATCTGTGGATTTTAAGCAGAAACTGATCAAAAGTCGCAAGAAACTATGATTTTTACCACATTTAAACACTTGTAGCTCTTGAGTATGTTAATCGATTTTGATGAAATTTTCAGCACGTGTATAACTAACGTAGACCTACAAAACAAAAATTTTAAATTTTTATTAAGAGCCCAAATAAAAAAGTTTTAAAAAGTGCTCTTTTTATTTTTGCATGCAACCTTGTAAATTGTAATTTTTGCAAATCTTTTTTGTAGATCATTCAGTAAACCAATGCTTCTAATAGCTTACAAAACATCAGGTCATTTGATACAATTATAAAATAGTTATAATTGTATTATAATACAGTTTTAAAGTGCGTTCGAATACTTTCGTTGTTCCCTGTATATGGCTGGGTTAGGTATGGCTATTTCGCAATTACAGTTGAACATTAAAATAATGCAACAGTTATTTATGTTTTTCAATATTTATCTACGTGTATAATGAATAATAAATAGTAATAATAATAATAATAATTCGTCTAGGACGAAACATCTCCTCCTTTTTCCTACTCTATTCAAAACATTAATAGCAAACGCAGTTCTACCATAAAACGGTTCGAATCAGAACCGAAACGTTTGGGATATTTGCAAAATAGCTATAGTTGTTTAGAGATTGATCGAACCGTGCGCCGATAACATTAAAAGTTTAAAATTATTTAATAATAATTACGATAAATGAAAATTGATTAATTATGATGAATAATGTTGCTAGTAAGATTGTGAAGATACTTTTGTGGACTCTTACTGAATAGATTTATGTATTCAGATGTATTTAACAAAATGCCTCGGACTTGTTTTTGATGACTTAATTTTTAAAGAACTGCATAAGCTAGCAATTTTTAGTCTTCGACAGTTGTAGCGTTGAAATGTGAAATTTTATAATTGGAGGGAACTTTCCCCTACTTCAGCTAGAAGTAAGGGTGCATACTCACTTGAAACGCAGTTTTTCAGCGATTTTTTGATACTGATCTAACAAGTATAAATGGCATGAAATGTTTCATGGTAAAAGTTCGAAAGCTCAGTTTATACCACAACAGCAAACGTCATAAATGCCACTGAATAAAGAATGACATTTATTTACATTCACAGCGTACAGGATTTTTTCAAACTGCAGGTACTAAAATATTTAGGCTAATTTGAATATTTCTTTTATTCTTGTTTCTGAATTTTGCATAAATATTCGAGTTTTAATTATTGGAATAATCTGCGTAAAAGGAATTTTGTTTGAATGAGAATACGGATTTAAATGCAATAATTTAGAATCAATCTAATTAAAGTTTCACACCGCAAGTGCTAAAATGAGAAGATGCTTCCAATCACATTCGCTCAAGCGTTAATTATTGACGCGTTTCCTGTCATATAAATAGGAATAAATGTGCTTCCAGTCCCTACAAATAGTTAGCCTTCAGAAAACAGATTGCTTAAAAATAAATATGTACTGACAATGTATTTTTTACATTCGGATGAGTACAATGCTCAGTTAATTTCTCAGTTTCAAGATTTTTCATTAAGCCGATGGAAATTGATAAGAGAATTAAAATTATACCTGATCAAGTTACGCTTCTCATTAGCCACCATGTGCCCCCATTACCGCTATTATATTGCGAACAAAATATTTGTTATTTTGTTATTATCCAAAATAAATATTTCTATAATAAATTTGGTGTTTTTCATTTCTATTAATTTCTCCACGTTGTCATCTACACTCGTAGATTTTTGTTACGAAGTTTGTTAAAAACTTCTGAAGTAACTATTTCACAAGCTTATCTTATCTCTTTTCATCTCGTCTTACTAAAACCTGTCTATCTCTATGTTAACGAGCAAACTTAAGCTCGCATACTAACCCCAGTTGTCAATGAATATTTTCATAAGAGAATAATATATAAAATACGTTAAATGTCTTAAATATTAATATTCTAGTGTGTGGTTATTTATTAACAAGTGTGATAAGTAGACTGCGGATCTTTATGAAAAATAAAAATGGTCTGCATCGATTGCAAGAAATATAAACTGAATTGAATGTTGTTTCTTTTATTAATGAGTTTAATAGAGGAAAAATCATATATTGACATCTTCAATTGTTTACATTTGTCAACAATTTTGAATTTCGTATACTCAATTTTTCCATAAATGCATGAAGATCCGCAGTCCAGTTACAAGTATTCATTTATCTGTCTCTTTTAATTAAATGAAACAGAACTCTGCTAGTGTTGTCATGGTCAACAATGGGGTGTCAGTTAGAAATGTCTAAAAATTATTCCGTCGGTTCGACACATTAATAATTTAATCAAAATTGAATGCGTTAAAAGCCGCCGTGAAAAGAGTGCGAATCGTTGATGCCGTAACTTTCCAGTACTCGGAGAACGCTGATCCTGTAATCTCAATTATTCAGTTCCTGTCAATTAGATTGCAGAAAGGCGGCGTATAAGCCGCTTTATCAGTTTGTGTGTTCAGTTAACACCAAGATGAAATCGGTGCGAATTGTTGTGTGTGTACACGACGCAGAGAAGTTGCATCGTTAAATACACGATTTTCTACAGGGTGTTGCGGAAGTCTTTTATTCGACAAAGACGGAAAGTGAAATTAATGTTCAGTCATTTTCCATACAACGATTGTTCTCAATCCAACAATCCATACAACGTTATGGATTTTATTTATCAATTATTAAAAATGAATTTTTATATAATCTCTGGTTCTTACAATTGACTTGAAACGTTTTTATTTTGCACAGAGGTCCGCGCGGTCAATAATAATTTAATTTTAGCACAAATAATTTAAATTATCATTTACACGATTAAATACGTTGGTGCCTAATCAAGTACTAAACATTTAAATATTGCACGGGGTATTATATTAATTTCGTGTTCGTCCAAAGAAAACAAATTAATCTATTGTTGTGACAATGTTTCATGTTCGATTTAGAATAGCTCTGAGTGCAAAGGGTTAATAAAAAAACGATAACTGGTTAAACATTGAACTACACGACTTAAATTTTTGGGGGAAGCTAGAGCAAATAGTTTGCTACAGAATGTGGAAAAAAATTTTTTCAAAAATTGCAATTGATCGGAGTTGTAGAAAAAATATTAAAAGTTGCATTTTACAACTTTTTTATGTGGGCCAATGGCGGGTCTTTATCTATATGGCTTTTGAAATTTTCCAAAAATTCCACAGAATTTTATTCATTTCAGATCTACGCAACTGCCACTGAATACAAGATTTTATCTGTTCCCACTTTCTAAAAGTTTTTCTAGAGATAAAGAGAAAATGATTTCGGCGCAACGGTTCGATCAAATAAAACAAAAATAAAGCAATATTACAGATAAATTTTAAACTTTCTACGCTTCGATCCTAATTTGGATCATTTTCAAGAAAATGGAAAATTATTATTATTATTGAAAATTTTTAAAATTCGTTTTGTAGATCTGTGTCAATTAAACATATTCTGAAAATTTCGTCAATATTATTCGACGTTACAATGAGCTACAAACGTTTAACGATGGTAAAAATTTCAGATTTTCACGATTTTAAGGCTATAACTGCAGTAAATCTACAGATTCTCGCATCTTTCAATGCCTGTCGTTTTTTTTCAACAAAAAGTTGTAAAATGCAACTTTCAGTATTTTTGCTACAATTCCGATCAATTGCAATTTTTGACAAAATTTATTTTCGCATCAACCGATTTCCATGAAACTTTACCATTGCATACAACTGACACATATCTACAAAACGCATTTTTAAAATTTTCAATATTGGCCCACATAAAAAAGTTGTAAAATGCAACTTTTAGTATTTTTTCTACAACTCCGATGAATTGCAATTTTTGAAAAAATGTTTTTCCACATTCTGTAGCAAACTATTTGCTCTAGCTTCCCAACAAAAATTCGAGTCGTATAATTCAAAACGCATTTTGAAAACTTTCAATATAGACCCACATAAAAAAGTTGTAAAATGCAACTTTTAGTATTTTTTCTACAATTCCAATGATTTGCAATTTTTCACAAAATTTTTTTCTACATTCTGTAGCAAACTATTTGCTCTAGCTTCCCAACAAAAATTCAAGTCGTATAATTCAACGCATTTTGAAAACTTTCAATATAGGCCCACATAAAAAAGTTGTAAAATGCAACTTTTAGTATTTTCTCTACAACTCCGATGAATTGCAATTTTTGAAAAAATGTTTTTCCACATTCTGTAGCAAACTATTTGCTCTAGCTTCCCCAAAAAATTCAAGTCGTATAATTCAACGCATTTTGAAAACTTTCAATATAGGCCCACATAAAAGAAATTGCAAAATGCAACTTTTAGTATTTTTGCTAAAATTCCGATGAATTGCAATTTTTGAAAAAATGTTTTTCCACATTCTGTAGCAAACTATTTGCTCTAGCTTCCCAAGAAAAATTCAAGTCGTACAGTTCAATGTAAAACCAGTTATCATTTTTTATAGCGTCCGAATATTAATGGGAGTCACTGTAGACCCTGGAACCGGCATCGGAGGGTGGTACGCGCGGATCTGTAAAACAGTATACTAGTGATCTCGATTAGCGCAACAGGCTAATTAGTAGAAAACATTGAACACACCCTGCCCATTAGAAGACTCGACAACAACGAAGAAAAAGTGCTGCAGAGTAGAACTGTGGGCTGACCGAGGAGAGAGCTTCATCTTCAAACGGAACCGACCGCCCATCGTCAATCTCGATCGAGAGACATATTTTGAGCGGCCGAACGAACGATCGATTTCGCAGCCGATCGTCGGAATCCGGCTGGTCCTAACGAGTTACGAGAGCCACGTTTCTGTCCGAGTAGATAGTCGTCGGTGTCGGTGGTAGCTTCTGGCAAAATGAAAGGACGGATGAAGGCGAGAGTGAGAAAATCCACGAGCCGTCCCCTGGAACGAGAGACAGCGGGCGCGGATGGAGAAAGAAAGAAAGAAAGAGAAAGAGAGAGAGGGACACGGGAGGACAGGAGGATAGAGGGACAAGGGTGAACGCTAGGAGCGTCGAACAGAGCGAAATAGGGACAGTGCCGCGTGGGAGTAACAGAGAAGAAGAGGGTCAACCCCTTCTACGGGGGATCTACTCCCTCCGAGCTTCTCTCCATCTCCTCCGCCGCTTCCTCTTCCTTCTCCTCTCTGTCTCCCCCCGGGCCCCGTCCCTTCCTTTCTCGCGGCCGGAAAGTAATCAATACTTTGGAAAGGTGCGGGGTTGAAGCACACCGCCTGTAAGTCGTGGCGTCATCGGAGTTTCACGCGAATTCTATGCGTAACTATCGCAGAGGACCGAAGAGCAAAGGCCAAGGACAATCACCCGCCAAAGACACGCATCAACTCCACCAAACGTAGCTACTCTTTCGGGACAGGGACGTTGCGTGTAATCGCCGTGCAACGACGACCGTCATCTCTGGGAAAGTGATTGGCGAGAAAGAACGTGTGATTTGAGACGCTCAATCTTTTACCGCTCAAACTTTTTAGCACTGAATGGAAGAGCGAGTCAGGATCTACAACGAGCCATAACGTCGAAATCGACCGAATGAATTAAACGAACACCTGCTAGAACCAATGGAAAGATCAGGGTGTGTCCACGAAAAGCAACTTCGAAAATTCGATCCGAGAGACTGGTAATCAAAGCGGCGGTCTTATAAAGAGAACAATCCACGAGTTCCACCGTTTCCCGATGCCAGGAATTGTCAAACGATTCACATTCGTGTGATTCCCGTGAAATTAGTATTAATCTTTTTTGAAAGTCTCCGTTCGGTAAGTTCGCAGGAGCCGGCAGCGTGACGTTTAAATGCATTTATCCCCAGGCGGAGTAATCTGCATTCCACCCCTCATCTGTCCTGCCAATCGTGCGTTTCCGAGAAAATTTAATCAACTGACAGCTGATTTTGGGACACGTACCGAAGAAGTTTTTCCCGGGCGTCTTTCCACCCCTGTTGATTCCTTCGATCGTGACAGATACGGAGAAGTACACGTGCGCCCGGTTAATCGGGTTAATCAAGCTTCACGGGAGCCGAGAAGCGTGCGTCGACGTTTAACTTGTTGATTGCATTGCAGAAGATTGAAACTAGCCTCGCTGTAGAATACGAAATAATCTAATACGCTAGGAACTTAACGGTTCTACCATATTGTTTGCACTGACAGGGGGAAATGACGAGTGGGGCGAGCGCTTTTTGAACGAAGCTTGGCACACATATAGGGGATGACGTGCATTCACAAATGGGAGAATATTAGCCGCCAACGCTCAAACCATTTCTATAAAAAAGTTTTCAAATCAGCGCATCGATCCTTTTACGCAAATAACGTTTCATTAAAACATTTATGATAACGCCAAATGAAGTGTTCAGCCGTTTTTGTTTCGTAAAATGAAAATTTTTTAATATTGTTAAAAACGTTCGATTCTAGGTAATCCACCCACCCCATATTAGTGCTTCTATGAACCGAGTCCAAAATAAATGGTTCTAAATTCTAATATTCAGAAACTGGTAAATCATATAATAGTTGCTATCGTTGTATTACATTGGTTATCTTTTTAAAACGATAAATCCTCCATGTTGGATTAAAAATGTACAGACCTTTCTAACAACATTTGTACAAGGTATTTTCACCAAAAAAAGTGCGTAAATATTAATGTATTAAATGTGATTGCCAGGAAGAAACGATATCGTGTACAAAGCAACAAATACAGAAATGGTATTGTCAATGCAAAACAACATTTTTCATGGGGGAATTCGTTTGTACAAGAATTGATACGCGGACAGAACATTTCTGGACACCCCGTACAACATAGAAAAAGCCGAAGAAATAAATACGTGCAACCGAGTACAAAATAAACGTCGAAAAAAAGAGAAAGAAAATAAATGAAAACCGTTTCCAATTTCGCGATTTCCTCCCCCCTCGTCCTCCGTATCCACCCCGTCCGCCGGTCTCCGTTCATCCCGCGCGACGACGCTGATTATAGTTTTAATCGAATTTAGGGAACGCAGCTATTTACGGTGGAAAAAAAAACGGCGGCGTCTCGGTGCCGTTGGTAGACCAGCCGAGAATTAATTAAATGTACTGCGCCGCGGTACAGTCATTTCGCAATGGCCACCACGGTAACGGCGAACGAGGGCGAGCCTGCAGCATCAACATATTCTAGGACGAGTCTCGTCGGTCGTCCACGCGACAAAAGCTTAAGTCCCGCTGCTGACAATGCTCGGGACAGCGTCGTCTCCAGATTATGAAATTTAATTAAAATTTCGTACGGGCCTGACTCGTGCGCGCTTCGCGTCATTCCTCGCGCTTTCTCCCTTTTTCGCACACCCTCCGTGAGCCTTTACGTACCATTCTGATCAAGCGCTGTACACGAAGTCCTTCCCATAAATTTATACGGATTTTCCTAAAAAATTCCATCGTCCCTCACGTCCTGCTCATGAAAGTAAACGATCAATTTCTTTGTACTAAATAACCGGACGCGTTTACAACACTTTGTGATTATGGAATTTAACGATATGTTTCGTGTAATTTTCGATTACAACTTTTATTGCGGATACTTCACGTTATCTTTTTGAGACGAGAGTTTCGCGTATCAAATTTCCCACGGAAGGGGTGGGTAATGTGATATAATTTTTATTCATATTTCTTAATTTAATTTAATTTAATTGTGTTGTTACGTTTTGTCGGAATCGCTGCAAAATTAAGTTGAGTGTCGAAGGATATTAAACAGTGTCCTTGTGCGTTTAAAAAGGCTCTCAGGCCAGATATGGAAGGCCTGCAGCTTTCTAATCCTAAGAGGGTCTGAGCTGTAAAACTAAGGGTTCCTGTGTGTATAGGAATGTGTATAGCAGGTCAAGACAGAAGTGAAGATAGAAGAGAAAATTTGGGGGTGGAAAACCTCTGTTGGGTCCTCTCGGGAAAACAGATATATAAATTTATCCTCAAATTTTAAAATTATATTGAAAATTTCATTTAATTATAAAAATATTATTATAATTTATGTATATCTGTTTTCCCGAGAGGACCAAATAAGGTTTTTCCACCCCCAAATTTTCTCTTCTATCTTGACCTGCTAACCGTACATACGTATTCTGATTCCTCGGTTTTAATAAAGAACAGTTTTTCTTGAAACATTGTGCGTGACCTCTATTTATTAATATATACCCATATCCAATACGTTTCAATTTAAAACTGGAATTTTTGTCGGTCGTCTTAATTTCTTTTTCGTGTCTCGTTTGATATAGTTTATGATAGATCATGAGCTGATTTCGGAATAAATACAGGATCATTAGACAACAAATTACAAAGACAAAATAAACAGAATCGCAGGTGGTATTAAAGCGTTCTGCGCATTTAACCCTAACGACATCCATCCATCAGAATTCATTTCCTCGCGTAAAATACCTGCCCATTATCTTTGCGTGTTTCGTAGTCTCCGAAAGGAGGGTTGCCGGAGCTGCATAATCATTTCAATTATGAAAAAATTAACCACGGAAGTTGAAAGCCGATGGTTTGCTAATGTTCTTTGAGATTATGGCGTCAATCTCGAGACAGAAAGCGGAATGCAAAGAAAGGAGTCAAGTCCATTTACCACTTGTTTCTCCTCCTTGCAGCTTTGCATCACGGTTCTTCGCGGCCACTTCGAATGTACACGCGAAAGGTAGTTAACGGAAAGCTCGAAGTTAAACGAGTCGGATGCGGCGCTCTCTGCGTTAAAAGCTCGCGTGACCTTCGTTTGAGAACAGGATAACAAGAAAATCTCGAACTTCTTTAACGTCTCAATCTAATTAAGATCAACGAGCCTCGAATTTTTAATTCAATATCGAAGAAGTTTTACGAATTAAATAAATCCGCGATCATATTTACAATAAGTAATAACTTTAAAAAAATGTTTATCCAAATCCCAGATAGTGAGACATGAGACATTTTTCGTTCATTCAAACGTATAAAATGTATTTCTAAATAATCGCATTTTTCAATTGTGTGCAGTTCGTTAACCCCTTGTATGATTTTTATCGAAACTACACAAATTAATATTTATTGCCTGTATTCCAATAAAATTCTTTTTGTACTTGATCTACTTGTAGCAAATACAAAAAATAATAATGATCGAACCTAAGCGCCGCGAAAAAATTCCAATTAACCAATATTACGATCGAGAAAAATTATAAACTATTATAAAAAAAATTCTATTTCGTCTAAAAAGAAATTTATCAAAGTAAATGCACTGTCAGAACATTTAATTGAGGACAAAGTATCGAATCCAACTCAAGAAAATATTTTCTCATAATTTTTTTTCTCAAAATATTTTTCAAAATCTTTTACCGCAAAAGCTTTCTTAAGAGGGTAGGGTACCTACGTGACATTACTAGAATGTAACTAGATTTTAAGCACACCTCACGTCCTCATACGATTATATTTTGAGCTGAATGTGGGGTCATTCTAAAGAGGAAGGTTAAATGAAGCGCGCGGGCGTCCAACTTCAGATACATTATGTTTATATCCAGTAATGTAACTGTCCAAAATAGGGAAAACAAATGAAGAAAAATTCCGGAGATTCTAATGTAGTTTTCGATCACAAAAAGATTTTTCCTGCTAATTTAGGGACCCACGCGCGCTTCATTTAATCTTCCTCTTTAGAATGAGTCCTCACTCAGCTCAATATATAATCGTATGAGGACTCGAGGTGTGTTCCCGTGATCTCATTCAATTGTTCCCCAGATTCCGTTCCTGAAGGGCAAGTAGAAGCAATTTTAGTTCAGCTTCTTGGACTAGATGGCGCTTAGCCAGGAGAATTGTCAGCGTAGTGTCTTAACAACAAAAGTGTGAAGGGCATATGAAGCCACTCGGATCCGTTAATAGCAACAAAGATAAGGATTAAAAGAAGAAAAAACAAATGTATGTTCATGACAAATAAACTTGTGTTTCTCGATCGTATTATCGTTAAAAACAATTGCAAAGTGATCTCGGCGCTACGGTTCGATCACTTAATTAATAAATTAATAGATCAATTAATTTTCTTGAAAATGGTTCAAATTGGAACCGAAACGTCGGAATTAATTTATAATTAGCAAAATTGCTTAAAGTAGTTTAGTGATCGAACCGTAGCGCCGAGATCATTTTGCAATTGTATGTTCACGACTGTTGCCAAATTGGTTTCTCGCACGGGGGTTGGTCGCAATGAAAAATACCATAGTCACGTGATTACCCTACCCCCTTAATTGACGACAAAATATCGAACCCATCTCAACGAAATATTATCGTTCTGCGTCTCATGAAAGTACAATGCGAGGGTATGGTATCTTTTACCGCCAAAGCTTTCTTAAATCGGTAATCGCTAGATCGAAAGCGTGATCGATTACGCGAATTGGAAGGTAAATGGTGCGCCGAGACGTCGCGTGATTCATGATCGCGAGATCCTTGTTCTCGTGCGCAACAAGACTGGGAATAAAATGTAACTTTCGCTATTTATTCTCGTCGAGCAGTGATAAGAGGATCGTTAACACCGGAAGAAACCGCTGACACCGGCGCGAGGTTTCTTTGCGGATTCGATTGCCGTTCCGAGAACGGGCGCGATGACGGAGGACGAAAGACTAGCCGAAGACCGGGTAGCCATGGGGTACCGATTGTCTTTTTTCTTCTTTCTCTTTCGTTCGACGCGCTGCGCTCCTGACGAAGACAAAGGAGGTGCAAAGAACTTCGGAATAAGCTGAGCCGGGAGAATTCCACAATTATCGCGGGGCTAATGCACCCTGCTCCAACTTGCTGTCAGCAGTTGCTACTTCGCGCACGAAGACACCGGCTGCCAAATCGACTTCGGTCACTTCGCGATAGAACCCGAAGAAAGGTTCGTAATCTTTTGCTATCGGGTTGCCTTCTTCGCGAATCATCGCATCAGGGACTGCGAGAACTCGCGACAATCTCGAACCACCAAAAATGTATCGGCGAATCGTAAAACAGATAAAATAAGATCTGAATCAGTCTCAGATTTGATTTTTAACGATACTCACTTTACCCCTTGTCGTATCATCCTTGCAGTTATAGTGATTAAACTTATCATTGTCCCGAAAAATGTTATAAAAGAGATAATTTATGTTTTTTGTTAAAAAAAGGCGTAACATTTATATTTGTTAGAAATGTTCATGGCGAGTATGACTCCTTAAAATACAGCAAGGAGATATTCTCCTTACAACAAAGTAGACGCAGGAGATTATTCAATTTTCACGCAATTGCAAATGAACAACGTTCGAATTAATTTTTATTAATGCAGTTCACTCGGATCGGGTTAAAGTTTAGAACTGTTTTCGACTGATTTTTACTTCAAAAGTAAACCGAAGAAGTATAAATTACATTCGAACCGCAAATCATAAGCGCCATCTTAATTGGCAGGCTAATGACACGAACATAGTAACTCTTATGTAAATTCAGAAGCGTGCAATTAAACTTACAAACGACAATCCCGGGAAATAAAAACTAAACGGGGAATGTTAGTAGCGTTATAAAATACATTCGAATGCGTTTGTGATTTAGCCACGGTAAATTTCAGTCGAGGAAAGAACAGAGAATCCAGTGGTGACGTAAAAATTGATGTTAATGTCCGTTAATGGGAAAAATAAAGCTTAACAGTTGAGAGATGTCGTAATATAATGGTAGTTCGACTGGTATCAACTTGTATGTTAATGAACGTGCGTGGCGGTGAAAGCTGATTTGCAAATGGCGGCCATCCACCCTACGGAAGGCGCCAGCCATTTCTACGCTACGATGCGTTGGCCTCGAGATATTGTACAAGCCACTGTCGTGTTGACGAACATCTTTCTGCAAAACCTCATTTCCAAGAAATAACACATAAACGATTTATTTTTGACGGTCGAAAAGTGTTGTGCGCGCGAAGATGAACGGGTCCGAATAACTAAAAATGTACGTGAATGTTCATTTTTTATGCCTGCGATATTCGAATATGTTGAAAAACAAGTATTGAACGTAGAAATACATTTTCATCTACAGTATTACAATTTTGTCAAAAATTGCAATTCATCGAAATTGTAGCAAAAATACTAAAAGTTGCATTTTACAACTTTTTTATGTGGGCCAATATTGAAAATTTTAAAAATGCATTTTGTAGATCTGTGTCAGTTATATGCACTGGTAAAGTTTCATGGAAATCGGTTGATGCGAAAATAAATTTTGTCAAAAATTGCAATTCATCGGAATTGTAGCAAAAATACTAAAAGTTGCATTTTGCAATTTCTTTTATGTGGGCCTATATTGAAAGTTTTCAAAATGCGTTGAATTATACGACTCGAATTTTTGTTGCGAAGCTAGAGCAAATAGTTTGCTACAGAATGTGTAAAAACATTTTTTCAAAAATTGCAATTCATCGGAGTTGTAGCAAAAATACTAAAAGTTGCATTTTACAACTTTTTTATGTGGGCCAATATTGAAAATTTTAAAAATGCATTTTGTAGATCTGTGTCAGTTATATGCACTGGTAAAGTTTCATGGAAATCGGTTGATGCGGAAATAAAATTTGTCAAAAATTGCAATTCATCGGAATTGTAGCAAAAATACTAAAAGTTGCATTTTACAACTTTTTGTTGAAAAAAACGACAGGCATTGAAAGATGTAAGAATCTGCAGTTATAGGTCGAAAATCGTGAAAATCTGCAATTTTTAACATATTTAAACGTTTATAGCTCATTGCAACGTCGACCGACTTTGACGAAATTTTCAAAATATGTTTAATTGACACAGGTCTATAAAACGCATTTTTAAAATTTTCAATATTGTCCCACATAAAAAAGTTCTAAAATGCAATTTTTAGTATTTTTGCTACAATGCCGATGAATTGCAATTTTTGACAACATTTTTTTTCGCATCCTGTGGCAGACTAATTGCTGTAGCTTCCCAAAAATTCAAATAGTATAATATTTCAAATAGAGATCATGATTTCAAATAACCAAATCCAAATCTTCATATGGTGCAATTAATCCGGTAAATCGCATTATTAATATCTGCAATAAATTTTACAATAGTATTGATTTCTTCAATGGCTCGTTACAGTCTTTGAAAAGTAAATTGAGCTGTACTATTAGATAATATTACCCTTATTTGCTGTTTTGTTCTGTCCAGATTTGAGCAATTTTAGATTAAGACTTAGGATTAAGATTTTTTATTGTTTTTTTTTTGTTTTCTGTCATACATTTCTATCTACTCACATTTGTATAAAAGGATTTCGGTTCGTATAAATAAATAATAATAATAATATTATGTGCGCCAATACTTTTTTTACCCACTGTATGTTGATGCATTTTTTAATTCTGTAGGAAAACTTTTAGAAAGTATGAACAGATAAAATCTTGTATTCAGTGGTAGTAACGTAGATCTGAAATGAATAAAATTCTGTGAAATTTTTGGAAAATTTCAGAAGCCATATGGATAAAGACCCGCCATTGGCCCACATAAAAAAGTTGTAAAATGCAACTTTTAGTATTTTTGCTACAATTCCTATCAATTGCAATTGTTGACAAAATTTGTTTTCGCATCCTGTTGCAAACTAGTTGCTTTAGCTCCCAAAAAAATTCAAATCGTATAATATTATATTTAAAAAGTTATCGCTTTTTCAAGAGTGCGCCAATACTTTTTTACCCACAGTATCTCCTATTCTTTTTTTCGCAATTAGAAAATATTTCTATTACGTACAGATCCTCGGTCTAGATATTACATTTCAGCCTGGGCAGTTCACTTTTTTCCATTTCCCACGAGAATTCAACGAGTTTCACGGTACAGTGGCACAGAAAAGTTTAAAAAAATGAATGTTTCGGAGAGTCTAACGCGAAAGCTAAGGAAAACGTTTCGCAAGGTTCGATGTGGCAACGTGCCGATCAAAAAGTGAAATATACGCGACGATTTCGGTTATATTCAAGGACTCGGAGCGCAGGTAGAGAAAGGTCTTCAGCAACTAATTTCAGCCTTCCTAGAAATCAGCGTGAGCCTTTCGAAACACAATCGAACCGGGCGCAGATGTGACCGTGACAAAGCGCAGGCGGCGGTCTATACCTGATCCTTTTTCCCCCCAAGATTTTCCGAGGAGGCGTTTTCGACCCAGACAAAAGAAAACCCTCTGACAACAATGAACAGGTAAACTTGGAAACGGTTCCGCATTACTGCTTCGTCCGATGCTCGCGGAGACAGGTATCCGCAAGACAAATCCCCAGGAACATGGGAAAGCATATTCCTCCGAACTTCACAGAAGTTTCACCGTTAAATAGAAAAGCCCCGCGGCCTCGGAGAGATTGAATTTCTGTTCGTCTTTAATCCTCGAAAGGCGGACAGCACCTTCGGGTCTGGCCCATGGTAAAGTTTCTTTTGTACGTGTCGTAAAAAGACAGTTTTACATGAGAATGTTTCTTTTATTATCCCTTCTCAACAATGAGAATCGCGTGTAAAAGTTTCCGGGAGATCCGAGCGAATTTGCACGTCGCAAGCGAAGGTCGTTTACGATCCCGTAACGAATGACCCAGCAATAAATACATTTTTATATATTTATATACGGAAATTGTGAATAACTATCGTTCCGTTGCATTCGGAATGCATTTTGTGACAAGATATTCAGTTTTACAACCGAGGAAGTATGTTCGAAGTGTACGAACGGTAATCGGTACAGTGTCCACGTTCGAATTTTCCGCCATTGCCGCGCACGCATAGACACCTACGTTACCGATGCGGAAAAAGCTCGTACCACGCGTTTTCACCAAAAGATAGAGCCACGAACTACGGTCGCACGAGTACCGCTACTCCATTTTTCATCTTCCTCTTTCGAACGCTTCTTCCGGCTCCATCGATCGTCTAGGATCGATAAACATCCCCCGTTCTCACGTCGATCATTCAGAAAGATCATTCGCGCGGCTAATTCGAAAGATAGAACTTCTTATACTCGTGCAGTTGCAAATAATAGCGACTTTAATTTGTAAACGTAGACCGCGGATTTTAAAACAGTCAAAACATTAGAAGAAGTTAAAAATACTGTTAAATCATTTCCAATCTATTAAACATAATTATTAATATATAATATAAACATATTATTAAACATAACAACACCCTTAGCAAAATTGCTGTACCATTATTCAAAATATTGTATACATTATTAAATACATGGGTATCTAATCAATTACTAAACAGTTAGATATTGTACGAGGTATTATATCAATATCATATCCATACAATTTTTAAAATCATAGGGAATGGAAATATTCCATGTAGGAAGAAATGTTTAATTTTTTAGTTAAAGTAGCTCAGAGTGCAAAGGATTAAGAAAGAAAAAAACTTTCTATTTCACTGCAGTTTGTTGCAAATGAGGAAAACATTTTTGTTTTGCATAAAGATCCGCTGTTAATGCGAGACAGATATCACTGTAGCGAGAAGACATTTTACTCTATTTTTGCGACTATTAAAAAGAAATGTAATAATAGCGCGCTACTCTCTTATGCTAATTATATAAAGGAGAAAATTTCAAATATCTCAGAATAATTAATGTTTATTAGTTCTTTGGTTCTGGAATTCCTTTTTCGGGATTAATTGATTAGATTCAGAAGAATTTCCGGTGACAAAACTCCATTATTCAAAGACTCTTATTCGAACCTCTTATCTACATGTCGTAAGATGTATATTATCAGTGTAACTTTAGAGGTAGAATCGTACACAGAGTTTACATAGAGAAATAACTTCAGGCTCGTATCGGTATCCGGGAGAAATAGAAAATTCATTAACTTCGTGCAATATTTGTTATTTATATATCTTTTACTTCTAAATTTAGTGAGAAAAGCGAGTTTTCCGGTCATGAGAACAGAACATTTTTTATAATATTAATTTACTATAATTTATTTATATTACTATATTACTAATTTATTATATTACTAATTTTCGATCGAGAAGAATTTAACCTTTATTAATTTACCGATTCAAAGTAAGGCTTCGATTACTTTTTACATTTATAATTATTTTTTTATCGTTGAGGACCAATGGCAAATAACACTCTGCAGTACCGTTACTATGGTATTGTTACTCGAATATCTACTTTGCTCCATTTTACTAGGTAGATTCTACAACCGATTTTTATCTTATCCGATTAGATTATGCCTATATTTGACAAATTTCTGTAGCTATTTCGAAAGATGGTATAAAGTTCGGAGTTTCTGCTACCATTAGTCCGATATTAATTGTACTGAATCGAGAAATGATTTTCAATTATGTTTCAATATCAGGAAATCGTGATAAAAATTCTTTACTGAACTAGCTTCGAAGAATTCTGTAAAATGATTTTTCTATCCCGCAATCTAGCGAGATACGACATCCTCCTATACAAACCGCACCACCTAACAATACCATTCGGTTATTCCGTGTGGAAATATCGCTTGATAAACGGAAACTAAATATGGGTATCAAGAATTCTATCAACTATAGTGATGCAACATGTTGCTGGTTTTTCCTCATACGCTACGGGAGAAAAATGCTGCAACATTGCTACTTCTCGCTGTTAACTATTAATGGCGATGATATTGAACTAAAAAATTATTTTTACGAAATCTTGCTTTAAGAATCGGAATATTGTAGATGTGTAGCATTAAATAATTATACAAATCGGATGAAAATAGAGCATACTTCACTCTTAGTAGATATACGTGTAACGGATCATTTTTGGAGTAACATTTCAATCAAACTCTATTATTAACCCTTTGCAATCGGAGTTATTTTAGAAAATGAAACATTCCTGCGACTTAGAATATTGTTATTCTCCATGATTTTTTAAATTTCCTGGGTTTGAAATTGGTGTAATAACTCATACAGTACTTAAATATTTAGTAACTGATTAGATACCAACATAGTTAATAATGTAAACAATATTCTGATAATGGTACAGCAATTTTTAGTGGTGCCTCAGAGTCACCACTCGAGTGCTAAGGGTTAACCGCAAATGTAAGAAAACGCTTTGTAATATATCCTGAAATACGAATTTCCAGGCACGTTGTAGCAAGCAAGAATCAGAGTGATACTTTGAGCAATAAAAACACGAAGAATTTGTTTCCCATGACCGTAGCTGCTCTATTAGGATTAAACCGACATTTCTTTGCAAAGACGTACACAAACAGAAGTTTTCATATAATAAGAATTTTAAAACGAAGGTGTTGCGATGCCTCAATATTTTGAAAATATTTACAATCAATTTTATATATTAAACGATAAATTCTTCTCGATCAAAAATTAGTAATATAATCAATTGAATAATATCGGCGCTAGGTTCGATCAACGTTAGAAACATGTTTAAATAATTGCACATTTGTTGTTATCAAAAATTGATCGAACCTAGCGTCGATATCATTCAATTTATTAAATTTTATACATTTTATTGAATGCAATATGCGAAGACAGTTATGAAATAAATGTTAGAAACATGTTTAAATAATTGCACATTTGTTATCTAAAAATGATCAAACCTAGTACTGATATCATTCAAATTATTAAATTTTATATATTTTATTGAATGCAATATGCGAAGGCAGTTATAAAATAAATGTTAGAAACATGTTAAATAATTGCACATTTGTTGTTATCTAAAAATGATCGAACCTAGCGCCGATATCATTCAATTTATTAAATTTTATATATTTTATTGAATGCAATATGCGAAGACAGTTATAAAATAAATGTTAGAAACATGTTTAAATAATTGCACATTTGTTGTTTTCTAAAAATTGATCGAACCTAGTACTGATATCATTCAAATTATTAAATTTTATATATTTTATTGAATGCAATATGCGAAGACAGTTATGAAATAAATGTTAGTATCAATTTACGAACAAATAAACATTCTATTAGCGTTGGTAATATTCTATATGCTTGCTCATCAAATTCACTCCGATCCCTTGCTGTTCAATTAATTAATTTAAGTGAAACTACTGGGAAAATCATTGAACATCGAGGCCCGCTAGCATAATTCGACCCACCGCGTGGACATTTTCTTCGGCTCAAGTTTATCACGGCTCCTTAGGGTTTGAACCGAGACCTTTTATCCGCGTGTGCTCATTCGACAGGATACGAGGCTCAGGGTAAAAGAATTCGTCGACGGCCTGGACAGCTTAATTGGCTAAAGCAGTCAGCCGGCAGTCAAAGATCCGGGTTGAAGCGAATCCCCTTCCCTCCACCTTCAAACTGGCAATTCAATCTTTGTTTCCTTCGAATCATGAAAAGCGAGATTCCATCGAAGTTACTATTTTCGAACAAATATTTTTGATTAAGCAAAATTAAAATGTTTTCGGCGCATTGGTTCGATCAAATGTTACTCGTTACACTATTTGCAAACTAGGCACAATACTTTGTCTCAACGTTTCGATCTCAATTTAGATCATTATCAAGAGAATACAAAAAATAATATTGTGTCTGTAATGGAAATTAACAAAAAATTATTCATTATATTTTTGATTAATTGACCTTTTGTACTCGCGGGAATTTTAAATCAACAGTTAAACATTTCTTCCGACCTAGAATATTTCCATTTCCTATGGTTTTTTATATTATCTTACACCATATTTAAATGGTGTAACAAAAATGGCCTACATTTAAACATGCAATAGTTGTTACTTCGAAAATTGTATTTAATTTTCTAAAAGTTCTTTTTTCTCATTTTTCTTACAGATGCAATTTCGAAAATTATTTATTTATATTTATTTAATGCTTTAAACCAGATGTGGTTTATTCAGTTCCAAAAATTATCTCGAAAATGGTGCAAACCAGCACCGAAACATCGATGTTTCTGTTTATTAGCAAAATTGCTTATTGATTAATTTACTTCGTTTTTCTAATGATCGAACCGTAGCGCCGAAATCATTTATTAATTATAACCATATCTAAACGTTTGGTACCGACACAGTGAATGATGTAAACAATATCTCGACTTTATTCGAACCATATGAAGTGTTATTGTTAAAAATAAAACTATTTCTCTGTGAGAAACAAGCTTGCTCTCATCCCACAAGAATGTTCGAAAATAAAAGGCGAATTCTTCTCGACAGAAAATTAGTAATAATAATAAATTGAACGATATCGGCGCTGGGTTCGATCATGTATAGAAAACAACAAATGTGCAATTATTTAAATGTTGACTTCTTCTGTAAAATAAACTAGTCCAATTTACGGATCTCGTTATCGATTTCTGTTCGCTCGAATGTGGTCGAGGTTCGTCGAAATCTTTTTGCTGAAAATCCAAGGAATTGTTTAGCGACGACCGGCGATGGCGGCGAACCGTTAATCAACACGGCTGTTGAAACTTTCCGGCGCGTAACACCGCACGTATTACATGGCCGATAGAATTAATTAGTACACGGCTAGAACCGTTCTATCCGGTGAGGTTTAAATAGACGTTAACGGCGGGATTTTCATTTCCTGCTATTGACGCCGAATTTCTGGGACCATCGTTGCGATGGCGCGAGGCTGTGCCACGTGCGATATCAAGGCCACGGCCAGCGAAAAGAAAAACAAACCGGCGGCCATAGTTATTCAACGTGCTCATCGAGACAATTCACGGAGAGAAAAAAAATATTATTATACACAAGCGTTGTTACATTCGAAGAACGTCTCCGACGCCATTGTCGAATCCAGCGACTGAAAAACGTCCGAATTCCAATTTCCCTTGTGTACGCCGATTGTCCTGGCACGTTACGGTACCTTCGGTGCCATAACAGATACGTTGGCACGTATGTTGAACCTCGTTCATTGTAACAACAGCGGCCCGTTTAATTATTATTAACTCGATTTATTAATTAGTATACTAGTTGCCTAGCGATAAAATCTTACACCACCGAGTTGATTACGACACTACAATATTTTCGTTGTTAACGACCGTTGATGAGCAACGTTAAATAAATAGATAAATATATTTGTATCACTTCTTCGCTCAAGCAAATATTCTTTTACGAGATCGATTCTAAAATATTAAAATTGGTCTCGTATATTCATTTGCAAGATGGCACTGGAAATATGGAAGCGAGTATTTCTCGTTGGTGAAATGTTCCAGAAAAACAAGTCATTTAACGGGATAGTCATCTACTGGCGGCGTGGTCTACCATACAATTTTCGGAGATATCGGCAAGTGAATCAGTTCTTACGAAACGACGGCCTCTGATAACGAGGCTTCGCGCCATGGCACACTTAGAGGACATTCTTTCGTTTAAAAATCCGGTTCCTCGGGGACGGCGGAACAATCAAATTCTACATATTACGCGATCCAACAAGTTACACGCAGGGGAAAAATCGTTTCGTACCTGTCGCGAGCAAGAACATGGAACCTTGACTTCATATTTACTTAATTAATAGATTTGTAATACTACTGTGGATCTTTATTCATAGCACCAGTCGATCGTCAAAATACTGCGAATGTATCCTCGGAAACATTGCAACAACGTTTCAGTTTGCCGTTAGATATAGGTTGTTTAATAACCGAACCTAATATTGAAGCGCGTGTTTATACGATAGCGTTTATCAACTCTTGTAATCTACGTGTCCAATGATTTTTTTTCTTTTTTGTTAATAATGTTCTTTGTCTTTTTCCTAATGTTCTTGCTTTTGATTTTATTTTGTATTATAATGTAATATGCTTTATGTTCTGATAAATCTCATATGAGATTTTCTGAAATAAAAAAAAAAACGTTTCAGTCGAAATATTTAATTATTTTATATTTTACAAATTTATTTTCATTTGACGTTTAAACCAAATGATATTTTATTCGAGTAATTATTTGAAGAAAACGTTTCAGTCGAAATATTTAATTATTTTATATTTCATACATTTATTTTCATTTGTCGTTTAAACCAAATGATATTTTATTCGAATAATTACTCGAATAAAATATCATTTGGTTTAAACGTCAAATGAAACTAAATTTCTGAAATATAAAATAATTAAATATTTCGACTGAAACGTTTTTTTTATTTGAGAAAATCTCATATGAGATTTATCAGAACATAAAGCATATTACATTATAATACAAAATAAAATCAAAAGCAAGAACTTTTGGAAAAAGACAAAACCAAAAGAACATTATTAACAAAAAAAACCATTGGACACGTAGATTACAAGAGTTGATAAATATTCGAGTAATTACTCGAAAAAAATATCAATTGGTTTAAACGTCAAATGAGAATAAATTTCTGAAATATAAAATAATTAAATATTTCGACTGAAACGTTTTTTTTATTTGAGAAAATCTCATATGAGATTTATTAGAACATAAAGCATATTACATTATAATACAAAATAAAATCAAAAGCAAGAACATTAGGAAAAAGACAAAACCAAAAGAACATTATTAACAAAAAAAAACCATTGGACACGTAGATTACAAGAGTTGATAAATATTCGAGTAATTATTCGAATAAAATAATAATTCACCTCGAGTGTTTAACGAAGTTAGCGAATCATTGAATCTAAATACGCCGATTTAAGTTTATACGCGTTTTCGGAATAGTATTTTTCAATTTATTCAATTTCGTTCGGAGTGCAAATAATGAAATAATTTTGAAAACGAGTTACACTTGGCGGTTAGAATAAACTAACATATTATCTGACACGTAGCCGAGCAAGATAATACATTACCTAAACGACTGCTCTTCAAATAATTAATTTCGATAAAAGTTAACGCGAAACACGAGGAAATTTATTCCGACGTTCACGACCGTGTTAATAGCGCGCAGAAAATAATTCAGCGGCAGTTTTATTCAGACGCAATCTAGAGAGCGTGATCAGAGGCCCGCCGAAAATTTCTGCTCTTACGTAATTAAATCGAATAGACGAGAAGAAGTTGCCGGGCACAAACCATTCCAGAGGAACCATTAATATTCCATCGTCTTTCAAAAGTCTCGCGTACTTATGCTAGGAACGGTTACAATGATTTCCGATATTCGTTAAACTTGTTGTTATCGATCCGTTCTCGGAGAGATGTACGTACACACGGCGCGTCGAAAAGATTTCCGGCATAACGTAAGCAAAACCAGAAATACGTTTCGGGACTTATCGTTCCAGTGACTGAAGAGTTTATTTTTAAACAGGGAGTAATTTCGAGATCCGAAAAATTTCGGAGTCCCTACTACCTTCGAGTATAGCAGAAAAACAAAAACAAAAAATTGCGAGATAGCCCGAAATGTGTAAGATTACGAAAAAAAAAAACGAAATCCAAAAGGTCGTATCAATATATCGCGGTCGAATAAAAAAAGGCGCGAAATTTCATCGGCGTGCGCGTGATCGGCGACAGGCCTTGTCGGCGAATTTCTAACCTCACCGGAAATACGATACGAAGGCTGCGGATTCGTAAATAGAGGATGACTAATTTACCTCGTGGTATCGCCGTTTTTCTCCTCGATTTCCAAACGCTCCATTTCTTTCTGCAGCATGCCACCTTCCCCGAACTTATCCATGGACATGATGATCGTTGGTTCGTTGTAAATCTCACACGAATACCCGGTTCGGGATTATTTACAACAATAGTTGGCGCGATTTACCACTGTGCAATATATATAGATATATATATATTATGCTATATATTTGCTATATATATATATTTATATATAATATATAGAGATATATATATATATATCTTCTCTCTTCTAAATATCTTTTTAACGCAGCTTTTCTCCGTTAGCTGCCGCTAATCGACTGAGGTAGACAAACACTGGCACTAAACACTGGCTGATTTCTCGATCACGAACGCAAGATCGAAGAGCAAGAAAAAGAATGAAAATAGGACGCACGGCGTATTACGTATACGCGACCAAGACACTACACGACCTATGTATAAGCACACCCCGACTGTCCGTACAGTAGCGTCCTCTCTCGTTTCCTTAATTTCGTACTCCTTCGCGCGTGTGCTCCTTCCTCTTTCGTCCTCCGCACGGTTCTCCCTCTCCCTCTCGCTCTCCCCCTCTCTATCTTCCTCCTCCTTCGTTTCGTCGAGCACGCTCCTCTCTCTCGGTGTGTTATTTTTTTTCTCTTCTTATTTCTCACCCTTTTCGCATCGACGCACAGAATCACGCGTGACAAATGTTTGCGAGATTACGTGGAGGAGAAGTAATAAAATATCGAGTGGATCCGCGACACCGGCTCCGACAAGATAGATTCTCGGCTGTCCCGTTCTCTCCCGACGACCGCCAAAGGGAAACTCGCGCGGGTGGAGCAGTTCCGTACTTTTCTCCTTGCCTGTGCTCCTCCGGCTTTCTACTACCGTTACCTCCCCTCGCTCTCTTCCCACCACTCGGTGCGTCCTTGTTGCGCGCTACCTCTGTCCGTCTTCGTCCAACCAACCAAGAAATCCCTCCACGTATCGAAGACGCGCGAGCACTTTTACCAACTGAACGGAGGAGACAGCCAAGAGCTCGTACGCGATTGGTTGCTCGAGACGATTCCGGGACCGTGTGTTATCCGGTTCCCGCTACTGCTCGCCCCGTCTTTCTCTCTCTCTCTCCCCCTTCCTATCTGTCCAAGTCTCGTCTCTCGCTTCCTCGCTCCGTGTCTTTCGGAGAACGATGAACACCGTTTCTTTTTTCCCTGTCCACGCGATGACACCGCACGAAAAACACCGATGCCGGGAAACGACCGTCCCACCGAGAGCTGGTACTCGGTCCTCGCTATCGTGTGCGAGGTAGCGAACGCAGCAAGCACCGAACGTAATTCCGACGCACGTGGATCAATCCGGCCGCGTGGCGAAGATACCGGTGCGCGGTTCTACTCTGTCGTGCACGAAGCGCCTACGACACCTGGCTTCCGTTCCCGTGCGTTTTAGTGCGCGTTCGTAAATGACACTGGCCTTTCTCTCCGCACGTAAACGTGGGTGCGCCCTCTCCGTTCTCCAGTTACTCTCTTCCGAGTCTCTCTCTTACTCTCTGTTGCGCGCGCTCCCGTCTTCCCTCTTTCTCTCCCTCGCCCCCGTGTGGTCTGTTCTTTTTATCTCTGTCCGTTCGCGTCCCTTCCACCGGGCACGTCCCCTCCTCTCTATCTCTCTCTCGCACACACCCTTATCGTTCCAATATCCCTTTCTCGGTTTCCGGGGCTGATCGTTTCGATCAGCGGTGGTTGCGATCACGACGAACGCGCGACGATCAATGAGAGCGTAAATGCGCGTCGGGATGTTCTTGCACGAGGATTGATGCACAGCTATCGGATGCGCGAGAACGTTAGATAGACGGGCGGTGTTGTCGAGGTACGGGAAAAGAAGCACACACACACGGTTGGAACAGCGTGCTCGACTGTCGGCGGCTATATTGGCCGGGGTATCTAACGAGAAAGCGCTCTGGCTATACTGATATTATTTTTATAACAACGCGGTGCGCGGCCGTCCTAGGCCGCGCCCAATCTACCCCCACCCCGCGGAAGGTTCCCTCCCCTCCACTCGAACCGTTCCTCCTTCTCCAACTAGGGGAAGCCTCGCCGTGCCTCCCCACCAAAGACATAGCGGCGTGTCGGCGTGTACAGCCTGTAGAGAGGGGTGAATAGGAAAAGGCTCTCTCGACTATCCTGCGTGGGTATACCGAAACCGGAACACGACATTTTCTTCCTGCGAAAAAAATACGCCACGCTACTACGATGTATATATCTATTGTAGTTACGGCCATCAAACGCGCCGACCACACGCTAGCCGATAGATTCGAATTTATCGAACCAAATTCATAGTCTTGTTCTAGCCTGCTAGGAAATTCGAACGCGTATACCGGGTAGGACAATGCCGACACGCGCGAGTCATTGGTCGCGAGCAACGTCGCCATCTGATGGGCGCCGGCAAACATCAGACTTTGTTTTTCCGATAAACTCGAGATTCCAGACGTGTATCTAGGCACCACGCGTAATGGGCTTCTTCTGCTTCTCCAATCGATCTTGCATTCTACACCCTTTTTGTTATCGGCCCCGTGAGCGAAGATCTATTTCGCGGCTGCAGTTATTGGATCTTCTTTTGCGTTCATCGTTTCGGGGAAAAAGAAGGAAATTTGTCGACGGTGTATATTAACTTTTTTTGGCAGTGAGAGGTGAACTGCGTTATATCCAAGTTGAAATTCGCAGGAACCTACCGCTCTTTTCGAATCAGCGGAAATGTATTTACTCGATCGTAAACTGAAATTGAAGTCGATATTAAGGGACAGCAATCTTTGACACGTTCGCGACCAGCATTTGTTTTGTTGCTCGTCTCCATTGTTGAAGTATCTTGAATTTATGATTTCTTTTATATCGATCGTAAATGTTTTTTATAGAAAACTAGAATAATGATATTACCGGCGATACGGTTCGATCAAATTCTACAACTACAGTGGGTACAAAAAGTAATGGCACACTATTAACCCTTTGCAGTCGGAGCTATTTTAACTCGAAAATTAAACATTCCTTCGAATATTTCTATTCTCCATGATTTTTTAAATTTCATGGGTATGAAATTGATGTAATAACTCATACAGTACTTAAATGTTTAGTAACTGATTAGATACCAACATATTTAATAATGTAAACAATATTTTGATAATGGTACAGCAATTTTTAGTGGTGTCTCAGAGTCACCACTCGAGCGTTAAGGGTTAGAAAGGCGATAACTTTTTAAATATCGTGTTATACGATTTGAATTTTTTTGGGGAGCTATAGCAATTAGTTTCCCACAGGATGCGAATAAAAATTTTGTCAAAAATTGCAATTGATCGGAATTGTAGCAAAAATACTAAAAGTTGCATTTTCCAACTTTTTTATGTGGGCCAATATTGAAAATTTTTAAAATGCGTTTTGTAGGCTCCGTGTTTTTCCATAATAACTCCTAAACAAAGCCGCGGACACCATTTTTTTAAGGAAAATGTCGCTTGAAATGATCCAAGAAACCTCTCATTTCCGGGAGTTACACTTATTTTGGGACACCCTGTATATACAGTGGCGTGCAATAATATTCGACCGCTCTAAAAAGGACGATAATTTTTTTAATATTGTACTATACTATTTTAATTTCTTTTGGGGAGCTAGAGCAACTAGTTTGCCACAGCGTGCGAAAACAAATTTTGTCAAAAATTGCAATTCATCGGAATTGTAGCAAAAATACTAAAAGTTAAAAAAGTTGTAAGCTGCCCATATAAAATGCTGTAAGATGCAACTTTTAGTATTTTTGCTACAATTCCGATGAATTGCAATTTTTGACAAATTTTATTTCCGCATCAACCGATTTCGATGAAACTTTACCAGTGCATATAACTGACACAGATCTACAAAACGCATTTTTAAAATTTTCAATATTGGCCCACATAAAAGAAATTGTAAAATGCAACTTTTAGTATTTTTGCTACAATGCCGATGAATTGCAATTTTTTTCGCATCCTGTGGCAAACTAATTGCTCTAGCTTCCCAAAAAAATTCAAATCGTATAACACGATATTTAAAAAGTTATCGTCTTTTTAAGAGTGTGCCAATACTTTTTTTATCCACTGTATGTTGATGCATTTTTTAATTCTGTAGGAAAACTTTTAGAAAGTGGGAACAGATAAAATCTTGTGTTCAGTGGCAGTTGCATAGATCTGAAATGAATAAAATTGTATGGAATTTTTGGAAAATTTCAGAAGCCATATGGATAAAGTCCCGCCATTGGCCCACATAAAAAAGTTGTAAAATGCAACTTTTAGTATTTTTACTAAAATATTGATAAATTGATAATTGATGAATTGCAATTTTTGACAAAAATTTGTTTCGCATCCTGTGGCAAACTAATTGCTGTAACATCCCAAAAAAATTCAAATCGTATAATACGATATTTAAAAAGTTATCGCCTTTTTAAGAGTGTGCCAATACCTTTTTTACCCACTGTATATATCAATTTTTGTAAATATTTTGTAAATATCTTAAATATTTTGTTCAATAATTGAATGGATCGTGTGCCTCGAATTGTTTTATAGAAAAAATGTAAATATTTGCAAATACTTTGTCAACTCGTGAAATTCCGAGAAATTTTAATTGATAATTGTATTTTACGAGTAACAAAAAAATTGGTTTTTCAAAAACATCTGTCCCAACCCTAACGTGGGTTGAATTTATCAGCTAAAGCTAAGAAATGTAACGCTTCACCCCTAGGCTTGTCGACATCAAAAGCACTTCTCCGATCAACTTGCAACCCGAAAGGGAGAGATTTCAAGTGCCCAACTACCAGTACTTCCTAAAAGACACCGCCGTGCGTTATTTCGCGTACATTCGATTCACGATTCATTAGCTCTCGAATCGACAACCGTGAGTTTTCGAGTCTACGCGCAGTGTTTCGCGGGAAAAGAAAAGAAACGGCAAAATCCCTCAACGACAAAATACCGATTTCTGGTTCTCCGCGGAGGCAAAGGGTTGATTCCGTTACGGAGCTCTCTTTGTTCGGACAGGTAGAAAGGAAGGATTCGCCTTTCTTTTGTGCATGCCTGCAGGTATATGGGTGCAGGTCGGCCACGGGTATTCGTGGCTTTTCTACGCTCACGTTTCGTCGTCATTATCTTCGGCAATGACGAGGGTGCTATCCTTGAACTAGATTTATCATTCACAGAATTCGGGGCCGCACACACCCGAATTTGTGACGATTACGAACACCTTCCCCAATTGTATTTCATTGGACCTTTTTAGAACGGGAACTAACCCTGACGGCCTCCCATCACGAACGTTCAAGGGAAATGCCTATGTAAAACTAACGAAAATTTTTTTACAGAAAACTAGAATAATTATATTATCGGCGCTACGGTTCGATTAAATTCTACAACTATATAGCAATTTTTGTAATATTCAAACGTGTCGATTCGGGTTTGAATCTTAGCGTCAAAAGACCACGTTTGCTATTAATGTTTTAATATTAGAAAATAAACACGAAGGACGAAATACCGCCTTTATTTTCTAATATTAAAACATTAATAGCAAACGTGGTCTTCTGACGATAAGATTCAAACTCGAATCGACACGTTTGAATATTACAAAAATTGCTACATAGATGTTCTGCAGTTACATTCAGTTTTGAACACACTAGCCATCTTATTTTAGTTGATTAGGTATCCCTTTTTAACAGGATTTTCTTAACCCTTTGCATTCGGTGCGATTTTAACTTGAAAATTAAACATTCGTTCGACCTAGAATATTTCCATTTTCTGTGTCATTAAAATTTCGTGGCCATGAATTCGATATAATAACTCGTATAATGCTTAGATGTTTAGTAATTGATTAAATACCGACATATCTAGTAATGTATACAATATTTTAACTCCAAAAATTAAGCTCGAAAATTAAACATTCCTTCGACTTAGAATATTTCTATTCTCCATGATTTTTTAAATTTCATGGGTTTGAAATTGATGTAATAATTCATACAGTACTTAAATATTTAGTAACTGATTAGATACCAACATATTTAATAATGTAAACAATATTTTGATAATGGTACAGCAATTTTTAGTGGTGCCTCAGAGTCACCACTCGAGTGCTAAGGGTTAATAGACATCTTGCATAATAATCCTAAGAAAAACTATTAGATTACTTGGAGTGAGTTGTAGTCCAAGAGTTGCTATCGAAGGGGTTATTCAAAAATCCTTAGCCATGGGTCGTAGACTTTCAAAAATTAGAGTAGAGACAATGTGTTGATTAGGTATCCCTACTTCACGGTACCTAAGGATTTGGTTAGGATTATTGTATAAAATATATACTAAGAAAATTCTATTAATAGGCTTCCGGTAGATAAGGTATCAGGTTATCCCAAAAGTTTCTTTCGGAATATGTCCCTTTAATGTTGCTAAATGAGTACAAAGAATGCGATAATCTTTATCTTAATGTTTTAGTACTTCTTAACACAAACTTGCATTATGTGCATGAATCGAAAGCCAACTTTTGGGACAACCTAATATTTATTTAGCAATATTAACCCTCGGATAACGGACGATTTTTATAGCTACATGTATATAATAATATACTGTATAATAAATGTATACAATACATGTATATAATAAATGTATATAATCTGTATATAATTGGCAGAACTTGGGATAATTCACAGCTGTAATTAATAATTCTGAAAAATTTACTTTTGATGATATCTTGTGTAGACACATTAGTCTTTCCGATATGCTCAATGAAACAGCTGTGCATTTAGTTTAATTGCCACAAATTGAGTACTTCAATGACAATGTGGATGTTCCTCGTCAAAAATGACTCCGGCCCAGCAGTCGGAGGGTTAAAGGAACACATCCCGAAAGGAACTTTTGGAACAACCTAATATTCTATATTCCACGCGATAGTGGATAATTCGAAACAAAAGCTAGCATCCGATTGCAACACCACATGGTTTCCGGAGTCCGGTTATTTTGCATCCGATCTGAATGGCACACCTGTGTAACTGGTGTCATAATCTCTCGGAAGAAAACAACCGATGATTACAAATCACCGAATTACACAAGGGGGTTGCGGGATGAAAAAGAGCCACACACGCCGCGAGGGGAGTGGAAGACGTCGATCCACTATAAACAAGTAGCAGTCGTCCATTTGTAATGTCCGCTCGAACATGAATCTTCAATGCGGTACGACTGTGAATTTTTATTGCACGGGGTACTTTAATGACCGATAAAAACATCATTTTTCATTCACGCGACGAATATGTTAATTCTTGAACAACCTGTCGCTCCATGGTAAATTCAACTTTATTTAGCGGTAATGCCGACCGTTAAATATCAAACGATTAAATCCCTGTTCTTACATCGCGGTGACAGTGTTATGCACCACTAAATATTCCTGTATCAGTAATGTAAATTGTTACGTTATTAAATTAAACATTTGAGCACTGCACCAGCAAATTGCATCAGTTTAATGCGCATGCAATGCAAACAATCATATAGAATAGAGGTACTCTAGCTAGGAAGAAATGTTTAATTTTCCACTTGGAATATAACCGAATGCAAAGGCTTAAATGAGAACAGTTTAACGTGTAGCGATCGTGATAAGCTTTAAGCAAAATTCAAATGTTATCGGCGCATCGGTTCGATCAATTTTTTTTATTTAGCATTTCAGATCTCAACAGAGATCTATTTCTGCTGTACAATTATAACTACATTATTAATACATACAATAGTTGATATTGATGAACAATGATACAGTTAACGTTTAAATGATTACAATCCTTGAAAAAATGATGTATACAAACACAAGCCTTAATGCTTTGCTATAAACATGTCAATGCTTAGAGGCAGTTGGTAACCCATTTTACATAAACAATCTAAAAGTTTGAGCCTTTGAACGTCATACCTTACACACTGTCAGAGCACATGGTTTAAAGTTTCGTCGCTTTGATTACAACTACAACTGCCGTTGGAAATTATATTTACTCGTGCCAATGAAGCAGCCGAATGATAATGATCCGCCCGCATTCTATTAATTGTGGTAATGAAACACAAAAGAAATGTTGAAAATAATTTTTGCCCTTAAATAACCCTTGCTTCTTAATCATATCCACAGAATTCTCTTTGGCCTGTTTCTCATATTTTTCAAAAAGATCAGTGAAAGGAACCTTCAAAAAATTAAAAGAGGTTCGATCAATTTAATGCATGCACTGATTTAATTCCACGCACAGATGATTAATTAACAGATTATCGGAATTGAATGAAATAATCCCTCATTTCGTTCCTCAAGATGTGTTCGAAAGGTTTCGTTCGTTAAAAAGAAAAATTAAATTGATCGAACCAATGGGCCGACGACATTTGAATGTTGCTTAAATAAGAACGTTCACGATTTTTAATAATTTATCGCGCGTGCGATGTGTTTGCCGATCGTCTGAACAGGTAGAGGGCAGCGTCGTTTAAAATCTGCCTGTGCACTTTTTCTACAAGCTTAGCCCCCATCAACTAATTCCCTAAATGATCAATCGATTATCCTCTTCATCAAGCGTAAATCTACATCGGCTTCCTAGAACAGTCTTCCACGGTTCGTGACTTATTTTTGCTTCGGCTGCCTATAAAATCGTCACCCCCTTGGCCGGCCGTCGTTCTCACGTTTACGGACTACGTAAAAATTACGTTATCGACCGAGGTCTGTCGGGGAGAGATCGCGAATTCGAAGAAAAACGAGACGCCGTCGCGCCCGTCGTACACCTTCGAGGAATCGAGACTCCGGAGTCTGATAAATACCGTGTCCTTCGACCGCACAGCGAATTTCGACATTCGCATCCGGACAAGAGTGCAAACTTTTACCCCGAATCGTGCAGCAGCGGGCTCTTTGTTCTTCGGGGTAATGGTGGTTGGGGTAGGTTCGGGCAGTGTTTAAAGATAATTAATAGTTGCGCGGTGCTCGTAAATATCGGTATCAATGAAGCGTGGCCAGAAGGTGGCGTGGGATCGGCAAATGGTTTCCGGGCGCATAAAAATTAATGGATTTCGCGTTGACCTTCGCAGAAACTATCCCTGTTCCGCAGGACTTCTCAAGGTTAACCGTTAGGCGTCCTTACGGACCACTTGTTTGCCACGTGTCGCACACGCATACTCGAGGCATCTCCCTCCCCTTCGTTCGTTTTCATTAGAAATATTGAAAACGTATACCGATCACGAACGGGATTGGCAAAATCGTTTCTGCACGGCGCGCGCCACACGCAGCCATCCAAGTTCCACGGAATTTAAATGTAATTAGTTAGGCATCTCTTATCAAACGTAATTTCCGATGGCGATATCGTCCACGTGATTCCGTGGAATCGTGGAACGGGCAGTTTAATAACTGGGACGGCCGTGGAAACGAACGATCCGAGACGAAGGGAACGAACGAGAGAGGCTTTTACCCCTCCAGGGTGGACCAACCGATGGAAGGAAAGCAAGGAGGAGCGACGTAATTCGGGCCAGGAGGAAAGGGTCCTCCAAGGGGAGCACGGAAGACGAAGGGTGTGCAGGGTGTAGGGGAGAATTTCGGGTGGGGACAGAGAGAGTATTGGGGGTAGAGAGTGAAAGGGAGAGAGACAGAGGGAGGGAGGGAGAGGACAAGAGAAATGCGAGGGTGCGTAAGGGTGGCAGAGCCCTGGAATCAATAGTGGCCACGTACCCTTGAAGAATTTTCGCACCAGGAGCCCGGATGTCTCAGGACAAGCTGGAAAAGCTTTCCCCGTTTCTATCCAGTGCTGGCATACGGCGAAGAAAATCGGATCTCGAACCCGTTATTTTAAAGAAAATTCGCGAGAACGTGTTTCGTGTCGTTTCGCAGCCGAGCAACGATTAAACGGTTACAAACGCGGTGAGAAATTTGAAGCTAGGGTAACTGCCCCCCGTGAATGAACGGGCACCAGTAAATGAACGCTTTTGTATATTTCAACAAATTTTAACCCGGACGGCATACTAGCGATAAAATTGTGACTAAAGAGTTAAATAAATAGGAGAATATTGTTTAGTAATTTTGTTCATTGATTGGACTAGCATTATTCAATTACTAGAATGTAGTGTTCATTGACTGGTATTTTTCATATTTTTGATTTAACGTTTAATAAAGAAGAATAATAATAATTTCATTGTATTTGTGTTCATTTATTTTTGACAAATGAAGTATAGGGAGCTATTTGGCATATATGAGATTCCTTTAATTCACATAGTTTTTTTTTAAATAAAATATTTTCCTGAACAATTTCTTAAATGTTCATTCACTGGTGCAGTTACCCTACTAGACGATAAATAATAGAACAGTCGTGTAAGTATGCCTTATTCGTAAACATTTAAGTATCAACCAATTGTACATTAGTCGATGAGATCGACCAATGTCGAGAATTCGTTACACGGTATCACCGGTCTTCGATGTTCATGCGTGAACGACTACACGTGTAATCCGGTAATGCCATTGTCTAGCCACAAGGCTTCTGACCGGCGAGCTTCCAAGCGGTTGTTTTTTATGTATGCCAAACGGAAGGCGCGTCGTCGCTTTACGTGCCAAGTACTACTTATAGTTTTATACCGAAATTAAACCCGAGACAATAAAAAAATTCAAACAAAATTGTTCCAATAGATAACGAATGCATACGGATACTATTTATGCAAACAACGTCTACATCTCCCTCTTCCGACACGTTCTATTCAACAACGTCTTACACGACACAATAGGACGTTCGGAATCAAGAAATGGTTGTCTTACAGGTGAATGGGAACTAAAACGCTGGGAATAATGACTCACCTCCAACCTCTGCCAACTTGGCCAACCGAAGATTCTGGTAGGGCGTCGCCGCTACCCCTAGAACAGGGAAAAGGAAAGTTGTAGGATACTCGAGGATGGGGGGATGAAATAATATCGGGATGACGAATTTGGGTTAGGGATGTGGTATCTTCTATGATTACAAATGAGAACCGCGAGAAGCAAAAATAAACTAGAGAAACGGAAAGAGATCGATTGCTCTGTCAAAGCGATATCAAGATTCAAGAATCGTTGTGCTCCCCGCGCGTCCAGCGAGAACCACTTTCTTCGCGGAAGGGATCGCGTTACGTCAGACTGAGTAATTACGGAATAAATTACGCTTAGCCTTGTCGAGGGAACGCGGGATTCTTTCGAGCAAAGAGCCTTCCACGAATGTGACGCGACGTCGGATCGTGATTCCTCCGAAGATCCTACGAAGATCGAAAGTCGGACTGTCGACGTGCGCGTCAGGGAAAAGCTTGGTACCGCGGTTAATTGGACGACTTCGCGATGTGCATATTAATTGCGGTTTATCTGGTACCGGCTGAAAAAAAGAATTAATAATAACCGCGTCGCCACGATACGCATCTGGCCGGTCGGCCGTGGCCAGGTGCAGCGTCTTCCGTGATCCGTGCATATTTCGAAGGATCCTTTTTCACGGCGTCCTTTTGCGCCGGTCACGCCAATTAAGAAGCATCGCCGTTAAAATCACCTTTATGCTACCTCCGCACGAGCTACCGTTCAAGGTTTCAATTTGTCAAGAGAGGAACGTCCCAGCGCGATTTTTCTCAAAATTTCACTTTCACTCTTCCCTGATAAGATCTCGGAAGAAAACTGCATATCATTACACGAGTGTTACGCGTGTCGAGCACCGCGTTCTGCCGCGGCGGGACTCCGCACGGGAAGACGTTCGACGCGATTACGCACACAAATGGAGATCCTCTCGAATTTAATCAAGAAAATATAAATGCAACTCTTTTTAAAGGAGACGAACAGGCTCCGACAAATTCTACTGTTTTCTCGTAAGGCTGTCATAGAGGACGTCGTGCGAGACGCGGAAACGTTCTACGGGCGAATTGAGCGATCAAGACGAACCGCGGTCAATCGCGAGAATCAATTTACACTGTCCGGTGCGCGAAGTGGCGATAAAAAGCGAATCGGTTCCAGTGGAACAATTCAATATTAAGGCGTCGAGCGTAACTCGGTCAGACCGGTTTGCGGCAGCTGCGTTCGGCTGCAAAAATCGCGTCTTTCGCGCGCAACACCGTGTAAGATTTTATGATCGGCTGTTGCGCCGCATTTAAAGCGGAACTATCGGCATTTGCGGCACCGAGAAAATGCGCCGAACACACACATAGGGACACGGCGAACAGGCCCGGAGACCGAAAACAAGGGAGGAGGCCACGCCGAGGAGGGGAGGGTATATAACAATTATTGCACGTCAGCGTACCTCAATTTCGAGATAATTAAGCGAGGCCCTTTACACCTGCGGATTGTGCGAAGTCTGTACACGCGCATACCCGTGTAATTTTCTTTTTACCGTGACGATCTCTGCTCATCTCTGGATCTACGTCTGATAAGAAATCGGCCCGATAAAAACAGACCGCGAGAACAAAACGAAACCGAAGAGAAAACAGACAACCGTCTCTCGGGGTTTTTGCTGAAAAAAAGCGATCGTCACGACGGCATTTTTGCGCGTCCTGACTTAATGTTCTTACGTGCCCTTTCCCTGCATGATTAATAGCTATTAACAAGGAGGAATGACCGGCAACATTGTTGGCCGCCAGAAGACCTGCAGGATTTAATGAAAGCATCGTTTACTCGCGAGCAAGCTGTTCCAATTGTGGCGTTACGGTGCGTGTAAAACATTTATTAGGATGATGTATCGTCAGAATTTGTTCCGGGTTGAATGTGAAATTGTCCCGTCAACGATAACGTTTGCAATGTTCGTTCGAATTGATCAAAGATGTTTCTAAGAGGAAGCCTAAAGTGATTTGATGTCTACGAATGTTTACGCACACTTTTATTCCGCAAATTAAATGGTGTTGATACTTGAAACGTTGGGAGTTTGGATAATCGAGGTCCTGCTTAAGGAATCGACGTATTCAATGAACTCGTTGATCGTGCCTGACGGGAATCATTAACCAGCGAGAGACTTCCGTGAGCCTTTAAACTTATTTCGCTGATGCTCCTTGGGGGTTTGCTTGGTAATCGCGTTTTCGCAACTGCCGCGTTATTTAAGGGCGTAAATTACTTTGCGCGTCTGACAGCCCGAAGCATCCGATCGGTAATTTTGATTGGAACTGCATGGTTTATGCTTTAAGGCTCCTCCACGCCGGTTTCAGTTATTCGCATAGCAAACGACGCTGCCTAACTTCCCCAGAATCCGTGAGTAGCGATCAAATCTGATTCCCTTGAACTGTTCGCGTATTCCGCAAATTCAAGCAGAAGCCAGATGACTATCCAAACGATGGCAATGTAATCGATAAAGGAAAAATTCTTATCAATCGAAAAATTGAAATATAAATTATAATTATGATATCGGCGCCGGGTTCGATTCTTTTTAGATAGAACAAATGTGCAAGTGAAATATTTAAATTTCTCAACGTTTCGATCCCAATGCGGATCATTATCGAGAGACCCAAATTTTTGCGTCTGAAAAAGAAATTGATATTATAGATTTTGAAATTCAATATACTGTTTTAAATGTAACACAGCCACGTAAATGACCAAAAATTGGTAAAATGGAAAAAGAAAAAATTAAATACGCGCTTGCTGCGAAGAAGGGACAAAAAGTTTTTAGAACACGTAATTGTTGAGAAATTTAAATATTTAACTTGCACATTTGTTGTATCTAAAAAGGATCTAGCCTGGCGCCGATATCATAATTACAATGTAATCTATTCAATTGTATCTCGATCGTAAATATTAATTAATCTTGAAATAATGTTATAATAATTGAAATAACGTTACCAACCAGTATCTCAGACACTACATAATCAATCATGCCAATGCTATATGATCATAAATAAAGTTAATAGCAAGTATGTATTAACTAATTTCAATCTACATTAATTACATACGATTCATTGTTTACAATTTTTTCTTACTTTGTTTTTTGAATTAAAAATTTTTTTCCCCCTTTTTCTTTTTAGACGCATTTTCCTTTGAAAAAGGTTCAAATCAGAACCGAAGCGTCGGATATATCGTAAAATAGCTATATTTTTGTAAAAATAGAACGAAAACGTTGCGCCGATAACATTATTTCAAGATTACAATGTAATCGTTGGGAAATTGTGACAGCACATATCTAACTCCGTGCAACAAATAAATTCTCAATTACGAAATGATACAATGGACTCTTCTAACAACTTCTGAGACGAAGTTTCAGGGACGTTGCGGAACTCGTTGGATCGCTGACATTATACATAAAATGGTGGTATTTATGTTAATATGCACGTTAAATTGGCACGAGGACTCGGGCCTAAAGAAAACGTCGAGATCCTTGAAGAATTAGAATATCAATGAAGAAACTACTATAGCGACCCGTGTCAAAGATGAACCAGGTGTCTATTCGCCAATAGAACTTTCTTGAGAAAGCAACGTCGTGGAACACTCGTCTCAGCCACGTGTGTGAACGCAGCTGTACGAGCTGCCGAGTATCAAGCTCCTTCTCATTAGGATATCGTGTCCCTCGAGGCTCGCCGGAAGATACTTTAAGGAAACATCAGAACGTGTGATCCTGTCGGATGGGTCCCGATGTATCGTTTTTACTTTCGCTTCCTCAACCGAAGACGCTAGGCCTGCTTCTCGCAGACAAGAGGATCGCCGGGACCCGACTAAAAGCAAAGGGTAGCGAAAGAGAAAAGCGAAGAGCCGTGGATCCAGTTCTCTATTGACCCGAGTCACAGCTATAGACGTACGCGTCAATTCACAGAGACTCGTTACACCAGGGGCCACAATTCATGCAATTTATGCATAACCTTCACCCATTAAGGCTTGCATATCGTTGCATTTATATTCATGTTAAGAAACAAATATTTTCCAATCGAGTTTGTTACTGCGATTCGCTATTCGCAACGGTACAATTTCGGTATCGAAGTCGATATTCTAATGTTTAGAAAATGTTTGCATTCCAACCGTTTCGAAGAATTTTTATTCGAAACGAACACATAATCTGTTGATTGCCCGACCATATATTGGGGCTTGTCTTCTTATTTTTCAGTTTTTGAGAAAATGTAAACTACAAATTTGATTTGGTGTAGTATGGACTGGATAAGTGTGAATGTGTAAAATATATACTCTGTTGTATCATATTTTCATTATAATGTTTTTTGTACTTTCAATCTTCTACAGTGTAAAAATTTTTTCATCAGTTTGTAATTTTCGCATTGTATTCTTCACCATGTTAAAATACATCTCGTATGAGATGTTCTATAATAAAAAAACATCTTTTGCTGGTGCAGTTGTAGTTATGTTTTTCGATAAACCTCAATCATACTGATTTCATTTTTACGTGATTTCATTCACGCTCCACTCGTAAATACCATTATCTCTGTAATCTCAAATTGAGGGGATTTTGAAATTTATACAGTAAGTAAGAAAATACAATGGAAATGTATCTATATATATAAAAATGGATGTTTGTATATACAGGGTGTCCCAAAATAAGTGTAACTCCCGGAAATGGGAGGTTCCTGGGGTCATTTGAAGCGACATTTTCCTTTACAAAAATGGCGTCCGCGGCTTTGTTTACGAGTTATTAACGAAAAACACGGACCAATCAGAGCGCGGCTACAGCGGATTGATTCAGGTTCCGCCAATAGCGACACCACGTTCAGCGGGACCTGTCTCCGAGTCGAACTCCGTTCGCTATAGCCGGGCTCTGATTGGTCTATGTTTTTCGATAATAACTCCTAAACAAAGCCGCGGATGCCATTTTTGTAAAGGAAAATGTCGCTTCAAATGACCCAAGGAACCTCCCATTTCCGGGAGTTACACTTATTTTGGGACACCCTGTATATATATATAATCAATAGACTTCGAAACTGTTTGACCGATCAACATGAAACTTGGCACATATATGTATTTTTTCATGGAGAAGGTTTTTCAAACGGCGCATCAACTTCCATACTGTTGAACCTATCCCTATGAAAATTGGTATACATAGGTATTTGAACACGAGGTATTTTATACTGCGAAACACGTTCGGACACGTTCGGACACGTTCAAGGTCAAGTCTTCCTGGGAAAAGCATGCACGTGTCATATTACATACCGTGAAAACCCCCCTGCCCACGCCTACGAACGAGCTTTGCATCTTTCAAGTCTATATTCATTATTTAACTATTATTTCAACAATAAATTGTTATTAATGAATTAATAATGTTCCCCAGGGTTATCATCTATATATAAGTGGATGTTTGTATATATATATATATATTAATATATTTACGATCAAATTCGGGGCTGCTAGTAAATGTATAAATGTAAAAACATCCTCAAATTGTTCAAATGTTTTTGTCGTTTGTCACCAACCCGAATCGGTTTAATAAAACCACAAGAAAGTACAGAATCGAGTGAAGATCATATCGATGAATTTAAATGACGTTTGCCAAGAACATGGTTAAAGTTTTAATGAAATACATATCATAAGTTCCCGCTTAATAATTAAAACTCCTCAGACAAGTGAGAAACGAATTAGCGTGGCGCGTTCAGAATTTGAATTGTTCCGGAAGCAGGAAAGTGTAGTAGGATTGCAGAGCTATAGCAAGTAAAGATTGAGACTGCAGCGGGACCACGTGCTTTGGATTCCTTGGAAGAAGTCCAAAGGATACTCGTCCTTACGCCCTGCTAACTATGGAAGACTGTTTTGTTTCAGAATGTTCGTGCTCACGATAGACCCTATGTGTACGTCGAATTGGAAAGTTGGCAAGAAGCTCTTCCGCGATGAAGCACAGGAAAGTTTTCGTGCGACCGTTGACGCGTGCGCGGAAGCGCAGTTGCACGCGGATGCAACAAGTACAGGCGAAGTGCCATTCATGCTTCGTGGTTTTGCAGCGAGCTGAACCCGACAGAGTCCGTTCAAATTGAGATTAATCGAAGATTTCGAGGACGACGCCGAGCCAAAAGCAGACCGCACAGGCTGCTTGAAATTCAAGGGAGGAAATGTTAGTTTGATTATGCGTCGAAAAAATGACGTGACGGGACAACACTTGAGGGAGAAAAGAGATCACCTGTGTGCGAGAGGAGCGCTCATCAATAATGGAGTTTTATCAATATGAAAGATCCTTATCGATATTATATAATCCGTCGTGAATACATTAAAGGGGAATACAGAAATGTTAATGAAATGGATCCGGTCGGAAGGAAATATCACGCGTAATTACAACATGGCCGCGCGTTGATACGGATTTGAGATAAAAGCTGCCGACCCTGTCCGAAGGAAAGGAAAAGTGCATATAGTGCAATTCGTGCGTATACGTGCAATGATACGTCATGCAACAAGTGCTGGTAATCGCGTCGCTTCGGTATCGAATGTCCCCATCCGCTTCGGTGTCAAAGGACGTCCCCTGTAATAATCGTATCGCGTTTGAAACGCGTCGAGCGCACACGTCGTTCCTTTCTTGCTTCCGCTAAAGGGAAAGGAGAAGAGAAGGATGAGGAGGAAGAAGAAAAAAGTATCAACAACATTCAGAAATTCGAGTCGCGCCTGCGTGCCGAAGCAGCCGGCTGTGCATTGACGCAACAAGTGCATACAGGATGCACCATGGCACGAGGAGGTGGCGGCAGGGGGAGGTTGCTGGGAAGGGGAGGAAGGAGGGGAGCGGGGTTGGGCGGGGTGGTCTGGGAAAAGTGGGGAGTCCAAAGGGGTGGAGGACGAGCAGAAGCGGAATTAAATGCAAGAAGAGGGAGGGGACACACACCACCGGTGAAGGGCACGAGGTTGGCACGCGCCGAGTGCAACGATTCACTCGAAGAAAAGAGAGAGAGAGAGAGAACGAACGGAAAGAATGAGAGGAAGAGAGCCAGCCACGGCCGAACAGAAGAGTGCATCGCAACGAATTGGAAGAGATGCATCTCTGGCGACTTCTCTTCTTTTCTCTGTAGCGGTTTTCGTTTCTTCTTCGTCGTTTTCTTTTTTTTTCCTTTGTCCCTTCTCTACTTATTCCTCTCCTGTTCCGCATCTCGTGACACGAACGCTTGTTTGCGGTTTATGAATTCAAGGGGACAAGTGATATAGACAAACGAGAGCTCCCGTGTGGAGGAAATGCAAACAAACTGCATCGGAGTCAGGCGAGTAACTACCAACTGCAGGGGTCTGTCTTACCCCCGTTCCACCCTTCCCGGTATGCAACCTGACTGACCTGATACGAGCCGCTAGGTGCACGACCCTTGTTATGCAAATCAGAAAAGTGCAACCTCTCGTAAATGCAAGTGGAAAATACCATTGCACGCGCGTGCAGTTTATGATAGGGGATGCACCGGTATCGACAATACTGGTTTCATTCACTTCCTACCATTGCTTTGAACCGAACGCGTGCATCACTCAAGTTGTTGCACTACTTTCTTTCATTGCTTTTTTTTATTGTTATCTGTATTCATCTACCTAGTCCTGCTTCTGTTGACCCTTCAAGGACGACGTCAGCGCCTCACAAGTTCATTCGTGCATCGCTTACTTTCTTTTTAGATTTTCAAGACAATTATGAGAACATATAGAGAGATCGAATTGATTAATAGGGTAACATCTTTAACATTATCTCTGAATAGTTAAAATTGAAAAATTCATATCGGATGTGACAGACTTGACACATCACTCACATATGACACAATTATTAATAATTGTAACTTAATTGTTAAAAACAAATTTCATTACAGCTTTTTGGAAAGAAAGGTTTCGCTTTGTAAAATTTTTTGGGCAATGGATTGAAAGTAATCACGTCAAGTCAAGCTCTAAACTATGTGGTAATATTACAAAATTATTTTCCGTTCTAACTGTTCTCATAATTTTTCATCAGAAATTACAAAGAAATCTTGCAAATCGCATAATCTTTCTGGGAGTTGCCCATTAAAACCACAATTTTAATTAAATGTGTTATCGCTGATTGCAATCAACAACTAATTCAAGACTTCTTGCACAGAAACAAGGTTAAGCGAGAAGCGGAAGTTGCACTTCTAACTTCTAACTATTCTCAGAATTTTTCATCAGAAATTACAAATAAATCTTGAATTTCGCATAATCTTTCTGGGAGTTACCCATTAAAACCACAATTTTAATTAAATGTGTAACCGCTGATTGCAATCAACAACTAATTCAAGACATCTTGCACAGAAACAAGTTTAAGCGAGAAGCGGAAGTTGCATTTATGACTCGACCTAAAAATTCGATAACAATTGCATCCTCCACGGGCCGGTTTAACACATGCATGCACGCAAGGCGACAACGTGCATTGCACGTGCCTGCATTGTCCGAATGCACCGCAAAGTGCACCGGCATTCAGGACAGGCTTTGCGGTCATCTCATTATGCGTGTGCGTAATTTTTGAATCTTCGAGAATGCGATCACGCAACGAGACTTTGCAATCATTTCTTCTTATCATGTTAGGGTGATGATTTGTGATAAATACTGGGGCGTGTACGTTTTTTTCGTAAGAGCCGTGTAGCGTCGATTGTAGAACAATATTTTTAGTTGTCACCGACCAACAATATCGTAACTATACTGCGGATGTTTATGCCATTTTCATTTTTTGCAGACGAACTTTAATACAGTGGAATCTATATAATAAAAATGAAATGCTGTTCGTTGGTCACGACATCACGTGAGAACGGCTGAACCGATTCGGCTAATTGTTTTTTTAAATGTTCGTTGTAGTCCGAATCAGGTCTTAGGGTAAAAAAAAATAGGAAAAGTTGCCCGGAAATATGAAAACTCGGAAAAAACTAAAAGTGCTTTTTGAATCATATTTCAATACAACAAAAAAAACGAACGTCGCAGCTTATAATCAATATTTCAATAAGAATATTGCTAGCATTATCCATGTCTATTTTTTATCATGATCACTGCGAAATACGTCTTTTTCTCATGTTTACTTTGTTCACGCATATCCTATAGCTTTTCACAAATTCACAAAATGATCACAACCAAATTTATCGAAATTTGGACAGGACAACGTCTGTCAGGTCAGCTAGTATAAAATAGAATAAGAAGCATTTGCAGATCCGAGATGAATGGAAATTGTTCTAAATTCTGTCGAATGTTGTTCGTCTAATCATAACGTTTATTCGAGAAGTGTTTTCCGGTCGGTTCTCACACTCACGGATGAAAGTAAGGTTACACAACTCTGGGATTAACACAAGAAGGCCCGATAGAGCCAGTTAAAGAAGATAGAATCAGAAACACAACGGATCCCATGGAATCATTGTGAAGACTTTCGAAGGGTGAGATCCCCAGCTCTTAAACTAGTTTCCGCTGGTACCAGTTCGTTTCTCTTTGCCGGTGTCTTCCTTTTTCTTTCATCATTTCATCTCGCCCTTTCATCTTTCACGTCACTGTAGCCGCTCTACCAGTGTGCTTTACATTTGAAACATATCGGCTTATATGGAAATGAATGTTTAACCATGCATCGGCTCTTAAACATCAGAAAACGAAGGCCCAACAACGCTCGCTCCTCGAGGGCTGATACACGCGAATCGCCAGCCTAGAGACAACTCTTGAAGACCGATCTCTATGAACTGCCAGCTCCTCGTCTATTGTTGAGTAACAATCTCCACGTCTAATCTTTTCACTACGAATCACGGCGGAATCTTTACTCTGACAACGGTTACATTTGTCACACCAATTTTAATGAGCACAAGGGTACCGGCAGGTTTCATCGAATGAATTTTGATACAGCCGCAAGTGCCGGTTACTGGCCTCATTGATACCTGCCTGGGTAGCCTCGCTATTGGATCCGTGAGAAAGTGTGTCGATCTTGTGCACGGATAGTCACATCAGTAGGCACCATGATTTCATTACGTTGTGTAATCGATGAAAATAAAGCAAATTAATAGCTAATTAACACAGAAACGTGCACATTTTTTCCTCTTCCAAGTGTAATTTTCTAAGCCCTTGTCTAAATAAGAGAACAGTCGACAAGTTTCTAACTGAATATTTTGTCTTTTTAATTAATTATTCTAATTGAATAATTTCTTTTTGTCTGATCATTCACTCTTCAGAAACGTTCACTTATCTTGCGCTTTCGTCAAGGATCGATTTTCTATGCCTTTGTCTAAATAAGAAAATAGTCGACAAATTTCTAACTGCATATTGTGTCTTTTTAATTAATTATTCTTAATTATTCTAACTATGAATAGTTACGTTAACGAAAAGTTTGAACAATTTAGTCCTTCATGTAACTCTTTAAAAATTAAACAGCGTTCTTTTAAACTAATTTTTACGAACGCTTTTTTCAGTATTGCAACATGTATTTCTAAGCTAACGAAATTGGCTGTATTTTGTTTGATCTCACAACTTTTTACGGCCATAGAGAACTTGGCTCGTGTTTACAGGATGTTTTTGTTGGGATAACACTTTAACAAGCCATGAAATTATTTGATCGAGGTCAGATTCAAATGATAGAAAATCGACGGAGAAGATTACTCTTACAAGGGAACATATTCAGGTGAAACAAACCAATCTTGATGAAACTTATGCGAGATGTAGTTCTTCGAAAAATATTTGACACGTATTTTCTTTTATTGGCAACCATCCACTTTGAAGGGGTGAAAACAGCCCTCAAAGTTCGTTAACAGATCCATATTTTTTAAAAATTTGTTTAATTAAAATTTAATTAAAATTTGTAAAATTGATTTTTTTTAAATTTGTGTTTTTCTTTTAATGGGGAATGTAGTAGTGCAAAAAAATTTAACAAAATATGTTTGTTCAAACAATACATAAAAATTTTGATGTTTTCTTTCAATTTCTCTTATGTATCATTAGTTAATTTTAATGTACACTATGTGTGATCTTTGATCCAAAATAGGGGATGTTTTAGGATTTTCTTCTGTTTTCTATTTAACAATATTTATGCATAATGAAATATGGGCTTACACCTGGTGTGCGGAGGAAGGAATTCTGGCTCGTTTTACAGAAATATAAGCGTTTATTCATAACATATTATTTAAACAAATGTCTTTTGGTAAACATTTTTGCACAACTACGTTTCCCATTAAAAACACACAATTTAAAAAGAAAATCAATTTTTTTCCACCTTTGGTTTCTGAGATATCTCGGAAAATATGACTCCGACCACGAATTTTGAGGGCTGTTTTCACCCCTTCAAAGTGGATGGTTGCCGATAAAAAAATAACACGTGTCAAATATTTTTCGAAGAACTATATCTGACATAAGTTTCATCAAAATCGGTTTGTCTCATCTGAATAGGATCCCTTCTAAATAAGAAAACAGTCTACAAATTTCTAACTGAATATTTCAAATTTCTTTTTATCTGGTCACTCTTCAGAAGCGTTCACGTATCTTGCGCTTTCGTCAAGAATCGATTTTGTATGCCCTTGTGTAAATAAGAAAACAGTCAACAAATTTCTAACTGAATATTATTAATTTCTTTTTATCTGGTCACTCTTCAGAAGCGTTCACTTATCTAGCGCTTTCGTCAAGCATTGATTTTCTATGCCTTCGTCTAAATAAGAAAACAGTTAACAAATTTCTAACTGAATATGATTAATTTCTTTTTATCTGGTCACTCTTCAGAAGCGTTCACGTGTCTTGTGCTTCCATCAAGGGTAGTTGCAATTACGGCAAATCAATCGTGTCATAATATGCGCACTGAGTTGGGTTTTCGGCTCTAGAAAGTAGAGAATATCGTATCAAGAAAGCACCGATTAATGAGAAAGAATAATTGATTAGGAGTAGGGGATTCCTTGCCAATTTCGATGACCTTGAAATATGTTGCTGAGGGCATAACTCCGAACAACTTTTTCGCGTACATGTTACCGTCGGACGACCTTCGCGCGAACAACCTAACCTAGCGATTTAAACGACCTTGAAATCTGTAATTGAACTATAAATAGATCATTGATCCGCTATTGTAAATAATTACTCGTTCAGCTAGTCCAAGAAATTGTATCCTCATTTAACGGCATCCTTACGATCCTTCAACAAGAAAGTTTAACAACCAATAATTACTTGAAGAAACGCAAGCATATAATCGTGTGTAGGAAAGAAAATTGAAACAGCGATGCCATTTTTGTGGGCTCCGGCATCAGTCAAGCCCTACCAGTAGAAGCTGCAGTCGGAGCCCACTAAATTACTAACTCGTTACAGGGAGTGTTGTTGACTGTGCAGAACGATCCTGCGTAATTTCACGTTTTTTTAACGACTCCGGCTGAACGACGTGATACCTTCAATTTCGTCCTCGTAAGGAACATTTCGCAACTATCGCTTGGTAGCGGTGCCAGCGGAAAAAGTGTTGGCTCGTGCAGCTCGTTAAACTGTCCGGTCTCTGCATGTTGTCTTTAATTGCTCTTATCTTCGAGCGGGTATCGTTACGGGCAGCAACAAATCCTTGGTTTATACGATTGCACGTTCGTATTGGCGATAAGGCTTCTTGTGGCAAGAGCAGCCAAGTGGTATGGGTAAACGCGAAGAGACACAGAGAAAGGAGCGAGAGTTTGAGGGATGGTGAAATAACAGATTGCAGTTGTGGCACGAGCGAGCAGCCTGGACTCAGAGCTCCGCGCTCGTAAGGAGAAGGCAGGTGCCACATTTTTTTTCGAACGCCTGCTTCACCGTCGACGAGGAGGCTGCCTCGGTGTGTGCAGAGGCTCCCAAACGTTTCTGTAATTGAACCGAGACGTGGAAAGTTCTCGAGAAAAAGAGCATTCACTTTTGGCCGAACGTGCGACGACCTCTCCAACGGTAACTCTTCCTCCGTCGAAATTAATAACGAAAGAAAAAGTAACCGACATTACCTCGAGCAACACGAACGAAACAACTACATGCCACAGAAATGATGAATTGCAATACGTACCAGCGATCCGTGATACCAGGGAGCATGCGAAGAATAGAACACATACTTATTGTAGTCTTTTTTGTGGAACCACGCGGTTAGATAACTATTATCGCATTTACAAAGAAATTTTTTTGTTTTCTCCTTACATTTTTCAGACGCAAATCTGATCAAAATCAGTCATTATTTTTAAAACTTTTCTTTACACTTAGCAAACGCGATTGCTCTTGAAAATGATCCACACCTGGATCGAAACGTTTAGTTACATTCTAATTTGCTTTGATTTGCTTTATTTTTGATCGAAACTGTGCGCCGAGAACATATCATTGATTTATATGCAAAAATGTCTCTTTGAAAAAGATCCACATAGGGATCGAAACGTTAGAAACATGCTTAGATAATTGCACATTTGTTGTCTTCTATAAATCATCGAACCTAGCGCCGATATCATTCAATTTATTATATATAATTCAGAGATCTACAAATCGTATTTTACAAATGTTCAATATAGAACCACATAAAAAAGTTATAAAATACAACTTTTATTATTTCTACTACAACTCCGATCAATTACAATTTTTGAACAAATTGTATTCATGTCCTATAGCAAACTAACTGTTCTAGCTTCCCAAAAAAGTTAATTCGTATAGTACACGTATAGTATAGTATAGTATAATAATATCTTAGTATCGATCGTAAATAGGTTTTAAACAAAATTTTTAATGGTATCAGTGCACTGGTTCAATCAAAAAAACTAGTATAAAAAATAGTATCGTATCGTATAGTATAGTATAGTATAGTATAGTATAGTATAGTATAGTATAGTATAGTATAGTATAGTATAGTATAGTATAGTATAGTATAGTATAGTATAGTATAGTATAGTATAGTATAGTATAGTATAGTATAGTATAGTATAGTATAGTATAGTATAGTATAGTATAGTATAGTATAGTATAGTATAGTATAGTATAGTATAGTATAGTATAGTATAGTATAGTATAGTATAGTATAGTATAGTATAGTATAGTATAGTATAGTATAGTATAGTATAGTATAGTATAATAATATCTTAGTATCGATCGTAAATAGGTTTTAAACAAAATTTTCGAGCGAGAATTTACCGTAGATTCATCGTTTGAAAACTCGCCTAGATGAACACGAATCAACGTCGACGAAGCTATCACGGTATCTCGCAGTATCCCGCTGCGAAGTTCATGAAATTGACCGTCGCGAAAACAACTTGCCGCGCGAATTTGCATGAGAATCGGTATCGAAGTTTTGCTGTTCGAGGGAGACGCCTCGTCCTGATCTACAATTGGAGTAATTGGCCAGTTTTACTTCGCGGAAACCGACCCTAGCGCGGCGGAGGCCCTTTGACGAGGACCGACGTCTATTCAAAATTCGTCGCCGAGAATGAGTTCCACTGCGGGGTAATCCTCAACGATTTTTGCTTGGACACGTTTCGGCATCGGCTCCGAAACTCGCCCTGTGTGTATAGCGGCGGCGCGGCGGCGCGCGAGCGCGCGCATTTACTCGCGTGCGGCCAATTATGCACCTCGTTATGCCGGCATTACGCGTGATCTCTTCTTTTGATCGAGAAACTGCGCCCGGGTTAATAACCCCTCACGGAAGTTTGTGTAAGCGACTACATAAAATTTTTAGAAGACAAATGGACTCTTGGCACGTGAGAAACAAGTTGCCGGTCGAAACGGTAGCGGCACCCGTAACGAATCGGAGAACTTCGTTACGATCCATTCGTAATCTATCGCGTAAGCGTAATCCCGAGCTGAACGTTTTCTGCACGGTTTTCAGTGTTTACGGTAGTTCTACGCTAAACGTACCACGAGGGATCAATTGACCCATTATTAGATTATTTATTTGATAATTATTGAAACTGTTAAGTTAATTTATGTATTTTTTGACTGCAGTATATATTATAGTAAAAACCGCAAAAAATTTAAATAAATTTAATGTTGTTGTTTTTATAATACTGTCATACATCAGTCGCTTTTGATGGTCGATAAATTTAGTAATTAATTAATATACAGTGGGTAAAAAAAGTATTGGCACACTCTTAAAAAGGCGATAACTTTTTAAATATCGTATTGCACGAGTTTTATTTTTTTTTGGGAAGCTAGGGCAATTAGTTTGCCACAGGATGCGAAACGAAATTTTGTCAAAAATTGCAATTCATCGGAATTGTAGCAAAAATACTAAAAGTTGCATTTTGCAACTTTTTTATGTGGGCCAATATTGAAAATTTTAAAAATGCGTTTTGTAGATCTGTGTCCGTTATATGCACTGGTAAAGTTTCATTGAAATCGGTTGATGCGAAAATAAATTTTGTCAAAAATTGCAATTCATCGGAATTGTAGCAAAAGTACTAAAAGTTGCATTTTGCAACTTTTTTATGTGGGCGAATATTGAAAATTTAACGCTTTGCAGTCGAAGCTATTTTAACTCGAAAATTAAACATTCCTTCAACTTAGAATTTTACTATTCTCCATGATTTTTTAAATTTCATGGGTAGAAAATTGATATACTAACTCATACAGTACTTAAATATTTAGTAACTGATTAGATACCAACATATTTAATAATGTAAACAATATTTTGATAATGATACAGCAATTTTTAGTGGTGCCACAGAGTCACCACTCGAGTGCTAAGGGTTAAAAAATGAGTTTTGTAGACCTGTGTTAGTTATATGCACTGGTAAAGTTTCATCGAAATCGGTTGATGCGAAAAAACCACAGGCATTGAAAGATGTAAGAATCTGCAGTTATAGGTAGAAAATCGTGAAAATCTGCAATTTTTAACATATTTAAACGTTTATAGCTCAAAATGCATTTTTAAAATCTTCAATATTGGCCCACATAAAAAAGTTGTAAAATGCAACTTTTAGTAGTTTTGATTCAATTCCGATGAATTGCAATTTTTGACAAAATTTTTTTTCTCTAGCTAATTGCTCTCTAGCTAATTAATTTTCTCTAAATAATTGCTCTAGCTTCCCAAAAAAATTAAAATCGTATAATACGATATTTAAAAAGTTATAAAAGAGTGTGCCAATACTTTTTTTATCCACTGTATATATTTTTTGACACCAGTATATATTACAGTAAAAATTGCAAAAAATTTAAATAAATTTAACGTTGTTGTTTTTATAATACTATCACACATCAGTCACTTTTGATGGTCGATAGGTTTAGTAATATATAATTAATATATGTTCTCGGCGCAGTGATTCGATCAATAATCAAACAAACAAAGCAAATTTGCAATAATTAAATTGTACTCGACGTAAAACTTTTCTTTTTCACATAGCAAGTATGGTTCTTTCGAAAAGATTATTATACAGTCATTATTAATCTTGTGAAATACTTGGTACACTATTTCAATATATAATTTCAGACGCAATGCTCCTGAAGATGATCGAAACGTCGAGTACAATTTAATTATTGCAAATTTGCTTTGTTTGTTTGATTATTGATCGAATCAGTTCGCCGAGAACATAAATTAATTATATATTATTAAAATTGACGATCGAGAAATATTAACTATTACGATAGGTTTAGTGTTAAAGAGCACTGTGGTTAACAATATCCCCGAGCCAAATCGACTCTAATTATAACCCAAGATAATTTCATGGCTAATTTATTTAACGAGCAACCGTTTCTTCAGTTTGTTAACTCGGTAGTCGTATAGCGCGAGACTTATCAGCCGACGATGAACAGAACAACAAATACTTCATAAAAGCTATAATCGTACACGTTTGTAATTTATTACGAAATTCTTACGCAAAGTGGATGAATGTTCTATACAGAGTGTACCACGAAGCGTGATCAACTTGGTATGTTTTATCTAGCTGACATGGTTCAAGAAAAATTTCAAATTGGTTCTACCACATTTGTTATCAACCCTAAGTTTTTTGTAGGCAAACCTACAATTTTTGTACAACCTTCTTTTAGGGGATATCATAATTAGACTGCGGATCTGCAGGCATTTATGAAGAAATTGATTGGGTGAAATTAGTGTTCCTTCTTGAGAATATCTCGAGAAATTACGGTATTTCTCAAGAAATTTAAATCTAGGAAAATTCTCATTTATTTTATAACATATTTCAGGAAATTCTCATTTATTTCTCATCAAGAAATACTCGTTCATCTCATTGATTTTATAACATATTTTTGGAAATGAATTTTTAGTTAACTCAAATTGCATATTACTAATTGCATAACCCAATCTGCAGCAACTTTTGGATGTTCTACATACAATACACAGTAAAGCCATTATCTGATTCTACATTAGCCGAAGTCGTTTCGAAACAAAAGCGTAATAATGAATAAATTTATCGGTTATTTTTAGCGTCTATTTGTTCGTTGTTTTTAAAGTTATGTACATATTGGACAGGAATAAACATTGAGTTAAAGTTTTTTGCGCTTTCGATAAATATTTCCAAATATCATAAGTTCCCAATTTTTTTTTATTTTATTCAAAATTCTAGAGAATTCTCGACAAAATACTTCTCTTTTCTCGAGAAATGAAAAATGTTGAGAAATCAGGAACACTGGGTGAAATATAAAACAAGATTAAAAGTATTCAAGAACGTTGTAATTTTGTTTTTAATGTAACAAAATCGTTAAGGGGTGAAATCAATTCTTCTGTTATTCCTGCTTCCCACAGTCAATGCAAAACATTTTTATTGTGTATGAAGGTCCGCAGTCTAATAATAACAAATATTTCTTTATGGCAAAAAGTAATTCTTGTATCGCTATTAGTGGACGCCATATTATTCAAATTTTTCTTTGGTTTCGATGAAGAATAAATACTCTTCGTAGTGTAGTATCTCCCAAAGTATGATTGTAAAACAATTTTTGGTTTACCTATAGAAAGCTAAAGTTTACGTCTTCGAACCATATTATTCTAGCTAAAAAATTTCCGATCGAACCACTAGCAGCAGAACAATCCAAGCTGATCGCTCTTCTTGGTTCTCCCTGTATATTGGGACTCAGTTTATCGGAACACGTTGGCAGACGCGACAGTTTCGATAAAAATATACTTTAGATAATAGACCGTCAACTTTTCACATTTATGCAATCACTTGCAGCACATTAAACAATTAAACTCTTACTGCAGAGACGTTGTACTTGTTCAGCAATTAGTACTTTGTTTAGTTCGGCAGCTAAACAATTACTAAACATTTATGTATTGCATGAGGTATTATTATCAATTTCAATTGATACCGACTTCAATTAACGAATGAAATTATTCTAGTAGAAAGTTCAATCTAGATCAGCACGGAACTCAGTCAGTTAATTACACTCATTTAACTTTTTCTTTATACATAGCAACAGAGATAGGCAGATTCGTATTTGTAAATTCGAATCCGAATTTGATTCACCTTAACGTATCTGTACGGTACAGACAGACATTTATTTATTTATATTGGCCTTTTGAATTGAATATTTCAGTGAATCCAAGTGTGAATCCAAATGGATTCGTATTCATAGATGTGAATCCGAAATTATTTGGATTCATAGGTGTGAATCCAAAATTCGTATTAGGATTCACACTTCAAATACGAATCTATTCGAATTCACACTTTTGAATACGAATGTATTTGTATTCGGATTCATAGGTGTGAATCCAAATTTCGTATTCGGATTCACACTTCAAATAAGAATCTATTCGAATTCACACTTTTGAATACGAATGTATTCATATTCACATTTCAAATATGAATCTATTCGAATTCACACTTTTGAATACGAATGTATTCGTATTCAGATTCATAGGTGTGAATCCAAATTTCATATTCGGATTCACATTTGCAAATATGAATCTATTCGAATTCACACTTTTGAATACGAATGTATTCGGATTGACACGTTAAGGTGCTGTGAATCAAATTTGGATTCGAATTTACGAATACGAATCTGCCCATCTCTGCATAGCAAACGCAAATCTCTTGAGAATGATCCAAATCCAAAACGTTGAGAATTTAATTTTTACAAATTTGCTTTGCTTGTACTATCGATCGAAACTGTGCCCTGTGAGCATATATTATTTTCATTAAATATTTACTATCGAGAAATAACAAAACAAGAAATTATTCTAGGTCGGAAGAAATGTTTAACCCTTTGCACTCTGAGCTACTTTAACTAAAAAATTAAACATATTTTCCTACCTGGCATATTTCCATTCCCTACGATTTTAAAAATTGTATGGATATGATATTGATATAATACCTCATACAATACCTAACTGTTCAGTAATTGATTAGACACCCATGTATTTAATAATGTACACAATATTTTGAATAATGGTACAGCAGTTTTTAATGGTGCCTCGGAGTCACCATTAGAGTGCTAAGGGTTAAATAATGGTACAGCAATTTTTAGTGACGCCACTCAGACGCACCACTCGAGTTCTATTTTAACATTTTGTAGAATAATCCTAAGAAAAACTATTAGATTACTTGGAGTGAGTTGTAGTCGAAGAGTTGCTGTCGAAGGAGTTATTCAAAAATCCTTAGCCAAGGGTCGTAGACTTTCAAAACGAGATTTTAAAGGGCAATTATAAAAAGATTTTTCTGCGCGACAGTAGCGTTTGGATTACCGAAGTTCGGTTAAATTGAGTCCCAGGTAAAAGTGTAGCCAATGATAAAACTCACCGTTTCTTCGGTCCACTGGCTACGGACGGCTCGACAACGAGGGATGATCCCAGGTAGGTGTATCCTGAAACAAAGAGGAATGGAAAAAATTATTTTCGAACGAGTCCACGAATGATTTATTCATACATGCAGTTTATGAATAAGACAGCAGATAGGAAGAGCATTGCATCCACGTAACTGCGCAACAGTTCCGCTGGTGTATTGTCTGTGTGTAGGATTGACGAGGGTAGAGGAATTAGTTCATTGGGTCAGTGCGGACAACCTGTTTGAATCCGCGGTTCGCTTAAACTCTGACCCTGGCCAGAAGGACCGATGGGAGATTTTCCCATGGAAAAGTACGCTGGGCACCGGTTCCGACCCGGGGGGAGAAGAAGAAGAAGAACTTGACCGTTGCTTCCGGGTTCTGTTTTGCACGTGAGCAGTGTCCAACGGCGCAAGGAACGCTTGCAGTGATCCACAGCTATCGCATGGCTCACTCATATTCTAATCAGGATCAAGAGGTTATGTGAACGTATGTACGGTCATAGTCTCGTGCTGGTGAATTTTTTCGACATGCTCCGAAGGGTCTCTACGCCGCCTATACATGTATACACAAGTATTTCCTTTCCTAGGCGCCAGGTGTCTTCTGCCAGTTAGGTCCCATCTAATTTTCCCTAACCAGTTCCTCGCTGAATGTATCGCAAAAAAATCCACAACGCTATTAATACCAGCGTAACGAAACGGACGTTTTTGTTCGAACCGTTCGTGGGATCGAAACTTGGACAAACGACAAATTCAGGCTATCGGCTCTCGCACGTTTTGCGATCGTCGCACAGACTGGTATTTGGCCGACCTAGTTGGCCAAAATTTTGTACTGCTGAAAACTGATTAAATTTATTATGTTTTAGTAAATTATGCTTACATTAATTTTAAAAAACGATTTATACGTTATGAACGATGGGGTTGGATCGATGGACTACCTAGCTCTCCCAGTAACATGTTATTTTTTCGCTGGTGGTAGTTCTTAGGAAATTGACTTTTGGCCAGGTGGATCGGTCAAATACCAGTCTGTGCGTCGCGCCTGCGAGTTTCGGGATCATTATTTTCTAACGATAGCACTGAACTATTCAACGATTAATTATGAACTTTCTGACAAAGGACGACTGCTGCTAATTAATTTCAACGTTGTGTTAGCAATATTTCGTGGAACCTCAAAATTTCATGTAAATGAAAACATTTTTACAAAGCATAAGGATAAGCAAATTACTGTCTTGTTTCGTTTTTATGAATATGTTAATTTTTACGAATATATAATTATAGAACAAATAACATGCATTGACTTGTATTTTTATTTCAGTTCGCAATCGGTTTGTTAAAGATATTTATGCAATTTGCAACTTTTGGATGTTGTGCAATTTGAAGCCATAAATGTATAAAGATCCGTTTCGTCCAAGCGTTAGAAATGTTCCGTTTAAGTTCTAATCTTTTAACAGCAAGAATAGGTATATAGAATTTCTAATAGACATTCCATATTTCGAAAAAAATGCAAGCAACATTTGGGTTCGTTTAAAATACAATTTTCTGAAATATGAAGATTGTTACTGTTGAACTTCTGCCTTAGTTTCTGTGAACTCGGAGTCCTTAATATGAAAACTTTTTATTATTAATTGGATAATTTAAGTTAACACCGTAAGTAAAATAAGATGTATATAAGTATGTTAACATTATACAATCAGTAGAAATAATTACACAAAAGATCCTATGACAACGCTTAGTTCATTTTCGAATACTTTAAAACAACACATTGTGGTCAATTTACATGTTCAGTTTTTCACAGAAAAATAAATTAGGCACAGAAAATTAGACATTTCAGAGCATTTTAGAACAGAAATGGATAAATGTTTATCTTGAGCCTTATGTCTTCCACTTTGTCCATTAGATATTTGCAGATATGAACAAATATAATTATGTAGATCTTTTATTCAGTATCATAAGGGTAGATAATGACGAGAAGCATGAGAACTCCGACTTGCAGACAAATATAATAAGGGGTTAAGGAATTCGACTGAATATTGTTGACAAATACAAGCAAAGGGGTTAAAAATAAAAATGGTGGAATAATAGTACAACTGAATATTGTTGACAAATATAAGCAAAGGGGTTAAATACGAAAATGGTGAATAAGAGTATGGCTGAATATTGTTGACAAATATAAGCAAAGGGGTTAAAAACGAAAATGGTGAATAAGAGTATGGCTGAATATTGTTGACAAATATAAGCAAAGGGGTTAAACATAAAAATGGTGGAATAACGGTACAACTGAATATTGTTGACAAATATAAGCAAAGGGGTTAAAAACGAAAATAGTGGAATCACAGTAGGACTGATATGGTTGATATTGTTCCGGTGACCTTGGTTAGCAAAGCGCCGAAGGATACTCGCTCGAAGCAAATAATATTCTTGAAAGGGAGCTTAATGCATGCCGTGCTAAATAGTTTCGTTCCGTTGAATCACATTTCCCGGAACGAATTAATGTTTATAACGTATTTTTTAATCAGGACGCGAGACGGTGACAAGCATTGTCGTGTGAATCATAACAACTAACCCCAATTTTAAAACAGAGCTGAGCGACACGAAACAAAAGACAGGCACGAACCAGTCAAATTTATTTCGTAATGGGAGAACATCTAGATGTTACTAATTCTTAACTATTAGACTGCGGATCTTTATTCAAAATAAAAATATAAATATATATATATATATATTTTCGAAATTTCAAAGGTTCGCTTTCTGGAAATTCGAAGGCGATGGAGGATCAAAGTTTCTAATTTCGAACTTCTCTCCGTAGTAAATTATTATGACGGCCACGGTAGATACGTCATCAATTATTTTTAAGTACATTCGTGATATGATCCCGAACATTAATAGAATGCAATTTTTTAAATATAATTTAATTACGAAAAGTTACCACACATTAGCAAATAAGATTTCTATTGTAATATTATCTATGTAATACTGATTGCAGAATAACCTCTTATTTGAGGTTTCTATTGCACAAATAAAAAAAATAAAAAAATTGTGAAAAGTTCAAACGGAAAGTTCAATGTCAGTCACCGGTGACTGACAGTTAATATTTTTATTTATCAAAAATCGTGACACGGTATAAGATTGCGAAATTTCGAAGCTTCAAAACTTCTAAGACTTTGAAGACTTTGAAGACTACGAAGACTTCGAAACTTCGAAACTTCGAAGCTCCCTTCGTTCCTTCGAAGTCTTCGAAGTCTTCGGAAAAGTTACAGCCCTATTCGAAAGTGTTCTAAGACCGATTGCTCGGCCGAGTGTACAACAGGTTTCATTCGAAAGCCAATTCGCGACAAAGTGTGAAACAGTGAACGCAAAGAAAGAGGAAGAGAGAGAAGAAGGCGGATAGTGGTCGACGAGGATTTAATTTGATTCCGATGTGGCGTCGCATTCGACGTGTGCCCGATTTCACGTGGTCGTATGGGATGCTCGCCAGCAAGCGAGTTAGCGGCGGACTAGAGGCGATCCGGAAAACGCGCGTGCATCCCTTTCGAGAGCGGGACACCCGTTATACGTCTAAAATATACCGGCATCTCGTATGGGGCGCGCTGCTAAGAAATGCAGAAACAGCAGTTGCTATGCTAGGTGGTACTCCCTACGAACACAGGCATAGTTTGCGCGCGCTACACGCCGATCCCTCTACCTCGATCTTTCTAAGCACCGGTGAAATTCATGCATAAGAGGAGAGGCGCGCACGCACTCTGCCAGCCACTCGGCACGCACACACGCGTGTCCCGGGAACGCGCGCATCTTCTTCTTACCCGGTCACACACGGATTTTCGGGGGTTCGTACGCGCGGGACCGTCGCCGGTGTGTTTGAGTTTGAACGAGGCACGGGACGCATACACGCGCGCGCTCGCACACGCACGCACACCGGGATGGCCGGTTCACGAGGGAGTAGAAAGAGCGAACTAGAAAAAGGACGAGAAAGAGAGCGAGCGAGAGGAAGCGAAACAGCGCCGACACGAGGGGTGTAGCAGTGGTGGTATTAGAACGGCAACGAGAAGGGTACGGAACGGAAAAGAGGGAGTGGAAATAAGATAGGGAAGGCAGTGTACGAGGGACGACAAAGTAAAGGAAAGAAGGATAGCGGTCGGGAGACGGAAAGAGAAAGAGCGATCGAGAGGAAGAGAACAAGCGAGCGAACGGGCAGGGCAAAAGGGATGGAGCAACGTAGAAAAGGGAGAAGAACGAGCAAGATAAGGGGAGGGAGAGAGAAAGAAGCTGTTTCAGCTAAGCGTAGCCAGGGTCTAGAAGCGAGTTTTCGGATCGAGTCAGTGTATGTGGGCAAGAGAGTAGGTTAGCAGGCTCTCCCGAGGGAGAGGGTAATACTAGATTGTCCTGCTGAACGAGCAGGATGGCAAGTGCCTTTATAGTGGGTCAGTACTAGCCGGCACCCGGCTAGCAAGCCTTCAAGGTCTCCTTAGTGCTCCTACCTCCTTCCTCCTCCCTCCTCCCAGCCCGCCATCTTCCCTCCTTTTAGTCTACAACGAAAACTGCCAGGTAGGTGAGGGCCAGCGAGCGAGAGCAAGCTTAGGAGAGCTATCCGGAGGTCGTCGCTCAACCCACCTAATATATATTCATTCTTTCTCCGTCTCGCTCTCCTTCCTTCTCCCTCTTTCTCCTGCCCTACGCGATACCTTCTCTCTTTTCATTCCGCTTCTCATCTTTGTTCTTCTTTCTCGCTGAGTTTTACTGGTTTTCTAACTTAAATCTAGTCATTAAGCAAAATTTAAATGTTATCGGCGCATTGGTTACTTCTAACACTATTTGCAAATTATCACAACATTTTGCATCGATGTTTCGAGATTGACATAAATAACATTGTGTTCGCACAGTGTCGCAAAACAATTTTAAAATAGAAAAATTAGAAACATTAATAGCCTGTGTAAGATCCACATTTTGCTGCCTGGACGATCATCACGGTAGTTAAATCTAGTCAACCTGTGTGCGCTCTGTGCACCGTTCGCTAACTCACGATCTCGTTGAAACACATTTCATCGACAGCCATTTTCAATCCCTCGGGACTGAGGATTTAGTTCTTCAATCTAATATATTTATATTTAATAAAGAAACAAATTTTACTTAATGAGATAATCATCTTTAGTCGTATTAACCAAAATTTATGAACGAAATGGAAACAAGTTCTATATCTACATAAATTTAAACGAAAATAAATCTCTTTTTGGAACTATAATTCATATATATATATATATATATATATATATATATATATTAAATTTATATTAAATATATTAAATATTAAATATTAAATAAATTAAATTTTTGTAGATATAGAATTTGTTTGTATTTCGTTCATAAATTTTGGTTAACACGATTAAAGATGATATATATATATATATATATATATATATATATATATACAGTGGGTAAAAAAAGTATTGGCACACTCTTAAAAAAGCGATAACTTTTTAAATATTGTACTATATGATTTGAATTTTTTTGGCAAGCTAGTGCAATTAGTTTGCCACAGGATGCGAAAAAAATTTTGTGAAAAATCGCGATTCATCTGAATTATAAAAAAAATACTAAAAGTTGCATTTCACAACTTTTTTATGTGGAGCTATATTGAAAATTGTAAAAATGCGTTTTGTAGATCTCTGTCAGTTATATACACTGGTAAAGTTTCATCGAAATCGGTTGATGCGGAAATAAATTTTGTCAAAAATTGCAATTGTTCGAAATTATAGCAAAAATACTAAAAGTTGCATCTTACAACTTTTTCATGTGGGCCAATATTGACAATTTTAAAAATGCGTTTTGTAGACCTGTGTCAATTAAACATATTCTGAAAATTTCGTCAAAATCGGTCGACGTTGCAATGAGCTATAAACGTTTAAATACGTTAAAAATTGCAGATTTTCACGATTTTCAAGTGGCAAACTAATTGCTCTTGCTTCCCAAAAAAATTCAAGTCGAGTAATACGATATTTAAAAAGTTATCACCTTTTAAGAGTGTGCCAATTCTTTTTTTACCCACTGTATATATACATATGTATATGTGTGTAATGGTATCAAATATATAATCTAATATAATGTAATAATCTTATTAAACGTTATAATATACAAATTTCCCTCAAACTTCAAAATTAAACTAAAATTTTTATTTTATATGAACTACTATTTGAAATCATATCTTCGACAAACCATCGAAATACTTCATTCGCGATATTTTGATTATACGCACGGACCTACAAAATTAGCAAAAAAAGACGCGGATTGCAATCCGTAGACAGCATTGATCGGCAATTATCGAATCTCCGGAGTTTGATAAGACGTCGGTGCAAGGGCAGCTGGGTTAACGAGGCAGATTACAGGGAGAGTTATTTCCACGCAGCTATAGATATTTATTTATAACGCGGTATTAATAGAAATACCGTTCATTACGATAACTGATATAGCCTGTCTTGGGGAAGGTAGCCAGCGGTTTGTATATCTGACTCGCCGCCGATGCAGCAGTTCTCATATCGCGACGGTTGATACCCCGCGGGACGGTTGTTCAATGCAGGCCGCTTGCATTCAAGCAGACGAATTTCTTTTTTTTTTATATTATAGAAAATCTCATACGAGATTTATTTCAACATGATGAAGAATACAATGCGAAAATTACAAACTGATGAAAAAAAAAAATTTTTTACACTTTAGAAAATTGAAAGTACCAGAAACATTATAATGAAAATATGATAACACAACAAAGTACATATTTTACACATTTACACTTATCCAGTACATACTACACCAAATTTGTAGTTTACATTTTCTCAAAAACTGAAAAATAAGAAGAAGACAAGCCCCAATATATGGTCGGGCAATCAACATTTCCACACTTAGGGGCAATTGAAGCTTAATTTTATGCAACTGCTGAATTAGTTCATATCGCTGCAAATCAAAGAGGCTACATCGCCAAACAATACGATTGATATCCTGACTACTATGACCGCAGTCGCATTTCAGGTCTCCAATGATTCTTACACGAAATGGAGACGCATTAAGACTACAATGATCTTACTCTGCCCCGGTTGATAGTTGCAATAAATTCTTTTGAGAGACGTTCATTTCTAAACCATGGCTTAGACCTTTCAGTATAATATTGATTGAAAAATATTGTCCCTTTCATCAAACCTTGCTCTTTAATAATCTTTTTGGTTTGTATATGCGCATTTCTCTTGAACTTCTCATACAAGTCAGTAATGTTGTATTCCGGATACTCGATATAAGTATATTTATTAAGTAGAATTTCTAAACGAAATACAAACTACGGACGATATACAAAAGATCTTAGTAGTCTAAACAAGATTCGGTAAGAGACTGATCGGAAGCGAATGAAGACTGAGAAAAGAATGCTCCGAGAGGAAGAAATCAGCGGGAAATATAGGTTTTGGGTTCTGTAAAGTGGGGGTTGTTTTAGGTCTAATGGTCAGTAAGGGATGAATCATGGGGTTAAGGTTGAAAGATGAGTAATGGTAGATGGAATGACGAACTGAAGATAGAGAGACGAACTGAAACGTTTAGATTACACGAGTAATGCTAGAGAGAATCTTATCGTTGGTATACAACAGTAAATGGAATCGGCAAAGTTAAGGCAAAGCATGCTTCTGTGGCTGATTTAGCTAATCTGTCCGCAAGTTCATTACCCTGAATATCCTTATGAGAAGAAATCCAATAGAATTTAATGCCGTTGCTGTCCCGATTATTTTTCAACAAAATGTTATAAGCAGACGAATTTCGTTGCGAATTTACCGATTCGAAATACATAAGTCCCGGATTTGGCGTGACCGACGATCGATTAGGGCTGTAACTTCTCCGAAGCTTCGAAGTCTTTGAAGGAACGAAGGGAGCTTCTAAGTTTCGAAGTCTTTATAGTCTTCGTAGTCTTCGAAGACTTCAAAGTCTTCGAAGTTTCGAAGCTTCGAAATTTCGTAATCTTACACGTGTCACGATTTTTGATAAATAAAAATATTAACTGTCAGTCACCGGTGACTGACATTGAACTTTCCGTTTGAACTTTCCATTTGAACTTTTCGTAATTAAATTATATTTAAAAAATTGCATTCTATTAATGTTCGGGATCATATCACGAATGTACTTAAAAATAATTGACGACGTATCTACCGTGGCCGTCATAATAATTTACTACGGAGAGAAGTTCGAAATTAGAAACTTTGATTCTCCATCGCCTTCTAATTTTCAGAAAGCGAACCTTTGAAATTTCGAAGTTTCGAAGCTTCAAAATTTCGCAATCTTATACGTGTCACGATTTCTGATAAATAAAAGTCACCGGTGACTGACATTGAACTTTCCGTTTGAACTTTTCGCAATTTTATTTTTGTTTTATTTGTGCAATAGAAACCTCAAATAAGAGGTTATTCTGCAATCAGTATTACATAGATAATATTACAATAGAAATCTTATTTGCTAATGTGTGGTAACTTTTCGTAATTAAATTATATTTAAAAAATTGCATTCTATTAATGTTCGGGATCATATCACGAATGTACTTAAAAATAATTGATGACGTATCTACCGTGGCCGTCATAATAATTTACTACGGAGAGAAGTTCGAAATTAGAAACTTTGATTCTACATCGCCTTCTAATTTTCAGAAAGCGAACCTTTGAAATTTCGAAGTTTCGAAGCTTCGAAGGTTCTGCAATCGAACCTCAGAAATCTTCGACCTTCGAAGGTTCTGAAATCGAAGCTTCGAAATGTTCGACCTTCGAAGGAAAGTTACAGCCCTACGATCGATCGGACTCGCGGGACCCGGGATGTAACCAGCCGTTTCAGAAATGCTGTTACAGCGATAAGGCGGGCTGTACAGGATGACATAACAGCGAAGAGTTTCTTGCGCTGGTCGAAGAGCAACGGAGACCGGACTAGAAGGACGAGCGGCGGAGATAAGGAGAGATGGAGAGAGAAAGACGGATAGAGAGAGGAGCAGAGAGAGAACACGGGCTCCACGGGGAAGTAATAAAATATTTGGGTAGCGCTGAGCGGGAATGGGAATGGGAATGAGAACAGGTTCCTGTTGCGCATTCCAGGCCGATGCTGAATACCGATGCCTTGGACACAGCGGTTGGCATGGCTAGGTACATAAATTACTATTGAGTTACAACTCGCTAGTTCAGTCCCACGGAAATCCTTCGCATCGGTGAGTCACGGGTCAAAATTGCCCGAATTCAACAGGCGATCTCCACCGATCCTACTTCCGAACGAGTCGTTCGTCTTCGATCCCATAACCGCGAGAGAGTTAGGTTGTTCCGTTGATTGTCAAGGGTTCGGCCGATTCGTTTATTTCGCAACGTTTTGCAGGGGTGGTGTAGGGTAACTGCACCAGTGAATGAACATTTAAGAAATTGTTCAGGAAAATATTTTATTAAAAAAAAAACTATGTGAATTAAAGGAATCTCATATATGCCAAATAGCTCCCTATACTTCATTTGTCAAAAATAAATGAACACAAATACAATGAAATTATTATTATTCTTCTTTATTAAACGTTAAATCAAAAATATGAAAAATACCAGTGAATGAACACTACATTCTAGTAATTGAATAATGCTAGTCCAATCAATGAACAAAATTACTAAACAATATTCTCCTATTTATTTAACTCTCTAATCACAATTTTATCGCTAGTATGCCGTCCGGGTTAAAATTTGTTCAAATATACAAAAGCGTTCATTTACTGGTGCCCGTTCATTCACTGGTGCAGTTACCCTACTTCCGAACGAGTCGTTCGTCTTCGATCCCATAACCGCGAGAGAGTTAGGTTGTTCCGTTGATTGTCAAGGGTTCGGCCGATTCGTTTATTTCGCAACGTTTTCCAGGGGAGGTGTACGCAATGGCTTTCGCGACGCGCCGAATCGGTCGAACTTCAAGGATCGCGTGCGTCCACGAGCAACGTTGTAATTATTTTACTGGCTCTTCAGCGAGGAATTCCAGGACCGAGGAAACGTGGGCAGACCTCAAAGCGATCGTGAACGTTGCCCCGGTCTAAAGGACGATTATTTGGGGATAAACTTACACGGCCGGTCGCGTGATTAAAGGCGATTCGTCACGTGAAAGTCGTGCGTATGTATGTAAAATATATGTACGCATACTCGCGTGTATATCGATAATTAACGAGCGGGTAATGTACAAGATATCGGTGAAACTTCCCGTGGTGCTAGAACCTCGGATAACGAGACAACTGCGAGATGCGAATCGTAACAGTACAGATGGTCGAACGTGTATTACATGCTCGCCGGGTAAATACTACGATCCGCTAATGAAGTTACCGGGGAACGTTTGTTCCTTGAACGGGCAACGTATACTCCATCCTAATTAGGGATTGCAATCCCGCAAAGTGGGATCCCAAGTCATTTTTTGCAAATTTTGTAGGACCGTGCGTATACATAATCAAAATATCGCGAATGACGACGCGCACGATCAAGTATTTCGATGTTTTGTCGAAGATATGATTTTAAATGGTAATTCATATAAAATAAAAATTTTAGTTTAATTTTTAAATTTGAGGGAAATTTGTATACTATAACGTTTAATAAGATTATTATATTATATTAGATTATATATTTAATATATGTATATATGTATATATACTTATACGTGTATATATATAATAATATATATATATAAGTATGTATATGTATGTATATGTATATATGTATGTATATATATGTATGTATATGTATAAGTAATATACGTATGTATATGTGTGTAATAGTATCAAATATATAATCTAATCTAATATAATAATCTTATTAAACGTTATAATATACAAATTTCCCTCAAATTTTAAAATTATACTAAAATTTTTATTTTATGTGAATTACTATATATATATAATATATTATATAAGTAGTAACAAAGTAACAAAGTAACAAAGTAACAAAGTAACAAAGTAACAAAGTAACAAAGTAACAAAGTAACAAAGTAACAAAGTAACAAAGTAACAAAGTAACAAAGTAACAAAGTAACAAAGTAACAAAGTAACAAAGTAACAAAGTAACAAAGTAACAAAGTAACAAAGTAACAAAGTAACAAAGTAACAAAGTAACAAAGTAACAAAGTAACAAAGTAACAAAGTAACAAATTAACAAAGTAATATAATATATATATAATAATATATATATAATATATAATATATAATATATATATAATATATATAATAATAATAATAATATATATATATATATATATATATATATATATATATATATATATATATATAATCAATTATAGTTCCAAAAAGAGATTTATTTTCGTTTAAATTTATGTAGATATAGAATTTGTTTGTTTTTCTCTTTCATAAATTTTGATTAACACAATTAAAGACGATTATCTCATTAAGTAAAATTTGTTTCTTTATTAACTATAAATACATTAGATTGAAGAACTAAATCCTCAGTCCCGCGGGATTGCAATCTTTAATCCAAATGTAACGCAATTAACCACGATGTACGGCGGTTGATATTCATCTGGACAACGCGTCGCCGAAAAACGAGAAGGAGCAGACGCGTGCAACTGAAGAAGCATAGAGCCGAAAGTCTTTCCTTCCGAGAAACCAAAGAAATTGATATTGCGCTCGCTAATAGCCCGATGGATGTTATTTCAGCAGATAAAGATAAAAATATCGCCGTGGAAGACGTGCGATCTGTCTGTTTCCTTGGAAACTTGTTCGCGACTGAAGAAATGCAACCTATAGTTGCTGCGGATTCGGCGGAACAAGTTATTACTTTCAATTGGATGTAGATAATCCGATGACCGATTATCAAAGTGATTCAAGGTCACTGGAGGACAGCTGCAATAGAAAATAAATTGGAGCAGTCTTCGAATACTCTCGTGTTCCCCCTGATCGTTGGTGCATCGCTGCATCCATGCCCAAGGTCATCGTTTTGAACACTTGCATGGTCAGTTACATGTAAGCCCTATCTTCCATTACCGTTGTCCTCGAGTGACCTTCGTAATCATTGCGATTAATAACTTTGGTTATTAATGATTGATAACTTGATTGATAACTTTCGCCCACCCACCAGATAACTTTCTCCGCAAATATTTTCATGTATCTGTATAAACGTAATCATTAGAAGCAGCAGAGTTAAACGAGACACCCTGTACATCTCACGCTTTGAAGAAGCAAATTTTATAACACAAACAGGAAGAAATTAATGATTCTGCGATATCGAGGAATAGGAAGCGAGTGAATTTTCAACCCTAACGACCATACAAGGGTTGCAGCAACACGAGCAGAATATGTAACGAAACCACAAAACCAAACTCCAAGTTTTAAGTAAACTACTCGATTTGTGACACTGTTACATTAGCAAAGATACACGCTGAAATTTTGTTTCCTCATCTGAAAATGCTCCTTTTTTATTTTTGCACGAAGCCGATTGAAATCTCGATTTAACTGTTTCATTCACGAAGAAGTGGGCTCCGATCTCGGCGCTTGTTCGAGTCAGCGGCTCGCCCTAACGCGTGCCGTTTCGTCAGAGGGCAATGGTTTCTGAAAATTTCTCTCCGGGTTTCGTGCGTAGCACGAGGCAGCCTCGAAGAATTAGAAAAATTTGAGAAATATGGTCGCGCGTGCCCGCTCGGGAGTTGCATCGCTATCGACAGGGCTTGACGCGTCGGTAAATAAAATTGGAGCATTTAGTCGGCCGGAGCCACGCTCGTTTTCGGTCTGGCAAAAAAAGAGTACAGCAAAAATTGCTTCAGACTCTCGGTTGGCCTTGTGGCATACTTCTCCCTCTCTTTCATCCTCCGTTCCACCCTCTGGTCCCGTCCTGCTCGTTTCCCCGGGCCGCCTCTCTTCTCTCCTGCTCTTTCTCGCACACCCTTCTGCCGCGCTCTCAGCGTAAGAGCGGCCACACAAAGAGAGCACGAGGAGCACAATGGATTACTTAGACGGGTAGGTTAGTTTGCCGAATGAAGCGAATGGGCCCACGCACGTTAAGATAGGTCCTGACTGAGAATCCGCAGAAAGCGCGCGAAACGCAAAATATCTTCTCTCCGATCCTCCACCCTCCGACCGGAAATCGATATCGATACGGACCGATTCGAAAAGAAATTAACGCGGTACGAGTACGCAGCGGTCGCACAGACTGGTATTTGGCCGATCTAGTTGGCCAAAATTTTTTATTGTTTAAAACTGATTAAATTTATGTTTTATAAAATTATGCTTCCACGAATTAAAAAAAACAATTTATATAATGGGGTTGGTTCGAGGTACCTAGCTGTCCCAATAACATGTTATTTTTTATCTGGGGGTAGTTCTAGGAAATTTACTTTTGGCCAGCTAAATCGGTCAAATACCAGTCTGTGAGTCGTTGCCATAAACAGGGAGTGATTAAATTTATGATGTTTTATAATATTATGCTTCCATTAATTAAAAAAAAACAATTTATACAGTGGGGTTGGTTCGAGGTACCTGGCTGTCCCAATAACATGTTATTTTTTATTTGGGGGTAGTTCTAGGAAATTTACTTTTGGCCAGCTAAATCGGTCAAATACCAGTCTGTGAGTCGTTGCCATAAACAGGGAGTGATTAAATTTATGATGTTTTATAATATTATGCTTCCATTAATTAAAAAAAAAACAATTTATACAGTGGGGTTGGTTCGAGGTACCTGACTGTTCCAAAAACATGTTATTTTTTATCTGGGGGTAGTTCTAGGAAATTTACTTTTGGCCAGCTAAATCGGTCAAATAGCAGTCTGTGAGTCGTTGCCATAAACGAGGAGTGTCTGACATGACACCGAAAAGTAATCTTGAAGGATATGATATTAATTTTATATTCATGTTGCGTTCATGTATATATACAGTGGCGTGCAATAATATTCGGCCGTTCTAAAAAAAACGATAACTTTTTTAATATTGTACTATGTATACATAATATGTACTGTAATATATACTGGAGTCAAAAAATATATAAATTAACTTAACAGTTTCAATAATTATCAAATGCAGTGGGTAAAAAAAGTATTGGCACACTTACAAAAAGGCGGTAACTTTTTAAATATCGTATTATACGATTTGAATTTTTTTAGAAGCTAGAGCAATTAGTTTGCCACAGGATGTGAAATAAAATTTTGTCAAAAATTGCAATTGATTGGAATTTTAGCAAAAACTTGCATTTTACAACTTTTTTATCCGGGCCTATAATATTGTACTATACGATTTGAAATTTTTTGGGACACTAGAGCAATTAGTTTGCCACAGGATGTGAAATAAAATTTTGTCAAAAATTGCAATTGATTGGAATTTTAGCAAAAACTTGCAATTTACAACTTTTTTATCCGGGCCTATAATATTGTACTATACGATTTGAATTTTTTTGGGGAAGCTAGAGCAATTAGTTTGCCACAGGATGGTGAAAAAAAATTTTGTCAAAAATTGCAATTGTTCGGAATTGTTCAAATAATACTAAAAGTTGATTTCTCAATTTTTTCATCTGGGCCTATATTGAAAATTATAGACCAGTATAGACCAATTGATGGCAAAGAAGCAATGCCAAATTTCTCATATTGCCAAAATTCACATTTGTGTGAATTGAATTTCGGAGGAACAAAAATACAATAAAATTAGTAGACATAGAAGACGATCCAGAAATGGATGAGTAAGAATTAATGTAATATGTTAAAATGAAATAATACAAACACAAATATATTTATATAGAATTATAAATTTATTTGCAAAGTATCTATCCTACACATTTTTTGAATTGCAGAATATAATGGCATTATTTTATTCGTAAGAGCTCAGCGTAATAAAAACAAATAAAATAATTTTGCTTTAAAAAATGGTTCCAACAAAAGTTGAACAGTGTTCCAATATCTACAACCTTGGATATACAAAGTTTCGAAAATATTTTTTTTATAACAATTAATCAAGGTCACTTTGATTTTTTAAATGTTAAAACGTATTTTTTAGTTCACAATGTTGTAGCTGATTTTAAGACGAATCCAACGATATGTGATATTATGACTTGAAGACCATAAATAACGTTGCAATAGTTTTGGCCAGCTTTTCGGGCCAAATACTCCACTGTGCGACGTTCCATGGTCAACAAAACCGAAGACACTGTTGCATCATGCGGCAAATGACCACGGATCACGGAATGCATCGAGCGCGCTCGAGACCGAGGTTTGTCGACGCGTTTCCATCGGAAAAATTAGTTCTACGTGCCGCTAATTAGCGGCGTTAACCGAGCAAAGAGATGTTCTTTAATAGTTATCAGCGCGAGTTTATACGGTTATTTAGCGGTTAATTGTGCGTACGCGAGAAACCACGACCTCCTTTCTCAGCCCGTGAATGCAACGAACGAAATTACGAGGCACGCGAGTCCCGATAACGCGGCTTTTATCGAACCCCGGGCAAAGTTCACGGTTTCACGTTTGTACAAAGTGGACGGTACGGATCCCCGTGCAAGATGAAAGAGACACGCTCTCGAGGGTCCTATCTCCAGGCGCCTCTGTCGTACAGTAAGCCGGAGCCAACCTTTCGAAGCATGCATGACGATACCAGTTATCGCAAGGGAAGATCGAAGCATCGGTTAGCCTAGACATTTAGTGGTGAAATCAGGAACGAATTCTTCGATAAGCACACGTATCTACCAAATGATCGTCAACGAAACGGCCACTATGCTTGCCAACTTTTTCCGTGACAATTCCTGGTCGTATTTCCCTAAACCGCAATATACACTGGGCGTTTAGGTCAAAATGGTATCAGTACTTGATGGGCTGCGTGCAGTGTTGGGCAAATTTTATTTTAAATAATAAATAAACGTGTGATTTTATTTGAAAATAATAACTAAACTTGTTATTTAAATAATTACTTAAATAATCTATTTATTATTTCTTATTTGCAAATAAAAGTTTATTTATTATTTGGATTGAGGTGAAATCAATGTGCCAGTGTTCGGGCTCGTCCGGAGGGCGGATTAATGAATGAAAATACAATTTAATTTATTATTTATTGATACAAATAATAATTGAAAATTGTATTTGTGAATAACAATTAACTTTATTATTTTAAATAAATTCATTTAGACTTGCTCAAATTAAAAAGAATTATTTCTGCGTTTTATTTGAATATCCAAATAACAAATAACTTGTTATTTAAATAATTATTAAAATAATTATTTATTTAAATAAATTTATTTATTGCCCAACACCGGCTGCATGTTCGCAAACTCTTTGCAATTCGTCACCTTGAGTTTTTCGCGAAGGGGGACATCCAATTATAGCGAACTGGACCCCCACCACCACCCCTTGAGGGTAGGGGTGGGGGAAGATAAAAAACTTAAATGGGAACCCCCATTTTTCATAGCAGATTTGGATTCTCCAGAAAAAATACACAAATTTGACCTAGGAGTTGCATTTTGGTTCACATGGGTGAGTTGAGTTTTGACCCAACATGGTTCCCTTGACACTTTTTGTCCCCATGATGCGTAGAATACAATCCCATAACACAAAACTTTGCCCTTGAAGTTCAAGGTCAAGGACAATTTTGCGGCAACTTTTTTTCACAGATCTTCACCGATCCGAAGATGTAGAATACGCCTATGGCAGCCAGGACCAAACATTTCCTTACACCCTGTATTGGATCTTTTGTTCTCGCTTAATTAGTCGCTTCCCTTTTATGCATTTTTATGCACTTCGGATCTGTAAAGCTATTCCCTCTGGACATAAGATTTCGTGTGATCCCGCTAAAATTTGTGTCCACTTATTAGTGTAGAAATAATGAATTTGTCTGAATTCGAAGCACGTCTGAATCTCGTTTCCGGAAACTAAGAGACAGCCAAGCAGTACATATTAGAGTAGCTACGAGTCCCGAACGTGGTCCCGGATTTTCCATGGGCGAGGCTGACGGTGCGAGCTGTTGGATTCGACCACGGTTTCGACGGAGCAAAAAAGGAATGCGCGCCAATGGAAAGAAGAAAAGAAAAGGCGCAGGAAACGGCGAGCAGCAGAAAGAGACCGGGGCTTCTCGTTCGTTTATAGATTAAATCACTCGGTCACTTTTCTTTCGGATAGCCGGCCGGGACAAAGAACGCTGTTTCTCAGAACAAACTCGGTCCAAGACTCGAGAATTAAAATAATATCCGCTCGTTCGGAGATTAATGGCGCCACGCCGATGCAATTTTTCTGCGATGAGTGGTCGCGCCTCCCTCTACCATTCGTTTCGGTGCTCTTTCGGCTCCGCCACACATCCTATCGAAGAATCGTGTCGTATCGTCGATTTACACATGTTATCGTGTTCGTGTGATTCGAGTTATCTTGAGATAATCTCGATACCGTACACTATAGGAACGATAACCCGAACCACGTCGAAGTTGAAAACTGTCGATCGCTCGACTTGCAAATTCAGCGGCCGAAACTGTTCATACTAATCTCTTGTTTTTGTATACGAAAGGTCACGGTTTTGCGTGGAAAATATTAGAGAGGCAAGCGAAAGAACTCTGCGTGTCTGCCAAAAGTTCATTTGATCGTGCGATGTCTTTGCTAAGTGGAAATAATAATTAACTCTCAGCGAACCACGAAATGTGACTACTTCAACCGGGGCTCTGTTGGAACTTCCGATTGCAACAACAAAATGGCGACCATACAGTGTATCTATATGTATATATAACAATGCATGTTTGTATATATATATATATATATATATATATATATATATATATATATATATATATAAGATTAATAGACTTCGAAACGATGAAATGGAGAAGGTTTTTACGCTACACATTTTTTTGTAACTCGCCACTGTAGATGGCAATATATCAACTTCTATACCGTTGAACCTATCGCTATGAAAATTGGTATACATAGGTATTCGAGCACGAGGTATTTTATACTGCGAAACACGTTCGGACACGTTTAAGGTCAAGTCTTCCTGGGAAAAGCATGCACGTGTCATATTACATACGAAAAACCCCCTTCCCCCAAGCCTACGAACGAGCTTTGCATCTTTCAAGTCTATATTAACTATTTTAACTATTATTTCAACAATAAATTGTTATTAATGAATTAATAATGTTCCCCAGGGTTTTCATATTTTATATCTGCGAAACACGTTCAGACACGTTCGGACACGTTAGTCTATATAAATTATTTTAACTATTATTTCAACAATAAATTGTTATTAATGAATTAATAATGTTCCCCAGGGTTTTCATATTTTATACTGCGAAACACGTTCGAACACGTTCGGACACGTTAGTCTATATTCATTATTTGAACTATTATTTCAACAATAAGTTGTTATTAATGAATTAATAATGTTCCCCAGGGTTTTCATATTTTATATCTGCGAAACACGTTCGAACACGTTCGAACACGTTAGTCTATATAAATTATTTTAACTATTATTTCAACAATAAGTTGTTATTAATGAATTAATAATGTTCCCCACGGTTATCATCTATATATAAATGGATGTTTGTATATATATTAATATACTTAAGATCAAAAATCTAAATTCTTCTCACATTTAGCACGGCCAAGCCTTGGGTGCTGCTAGTATCAGTATAAACCTAGGAATGTGGTGCTCAAACACAGCACTTGCCGATAAAGCTAAGGAGCCACAAGCTTGATTTTTTACGAATGTAACAATTAAATGAATATCAATGTAATTAGGGAGTACTGTGATTTGTAAATATACAAGGAAACGGATTCGAAGACACTCTGTAGCCCACATAAGGTCCAGACGAAAGATCGCTCCAGATTCGCGGTGGAAAAAATCAGTTTCGCAATTTCGCGTTGACGAAATGCGAAATCACCGTGAGCTCCGTTTAGTATACGACAGAGGCAGGTGCGAACGAGCTGTTCATGCCTCCTTTTTGCACTCTCGGCCTACCGCGATCATCATTCTGTTCTGTCTTTCTCGGTTATCCTTCGATGGATACGTCGTTGTCCGGTTCATTGACACCTGTCGAAAGATTCGGGTTTCTCTCTTCGTACCTGACAATTACGCGCACGTGGGGCCAGCCGAGCAGATTCGCTGCCGCCGCAACTGGCGGACGTAGCTCATCTCTTTCTCCCTCTCTACCCCTCTCTGTCTCTCTCTCTCTCTCTTTCATTTTTTCCCTCCATCGCTGTGTCATAAAGATTTCGAGCGAGTCGAGGGGAAACTTGGAAGGATGAAAATCATTTCGTTGGTAATTTATTGAACGCAACACGCTCCCTGGAAAGCTTCTTGGCGCGGTTCACCATGGCTGACGAAATTCTTTTCGGGATCGACCTCAGCTTTATCCTCGCCAACGAGCTTGTATCTATCTCCGGGCGTTATCGCGCCACTGAGAAATTCACGGACGTAGATTTTCTTTATTTCGACGTCTCGAGAAATTCGAACTTTGCTCACGAACGTAATATTTATACACGCGAGGAGTGACTTGAAACTCTGTAGACTGAAGCATAGCGTTACTTAACTCTTCCTATTCCTCCTTCGTTGGCTCTCAAATTTATCTCGTTGCGATATGTTGCCTGAAGAAACTGGACTTAACTCTTCATTGTACGAAATGTACAAAATACATTGTTCAGTCTAAAAGCATCCATAAACAATTAATCGAGCAATAAATATTGAATCTAGCACTGTAATTACATTCTATATCAAGGTTCTAATTTCTAGGAGGCACTAAGATCATTAGTCGAATGCATCCAATTTTCTTTCTGCTACATTACTATTTGTCGAAAAAAGAATTGTAATAATTAGAATAATTTATCTCTTTGCGATATGTAGCCTGAAGAAACTAGAATTAACCCTTCATTGTACAAATACATTGCGAGCAGTTCAGTCTAAAACCATCCATAAACAATTAATCACACAATAAATATTGACTCTAGCACTGTAGTTACATTCTATATCAAGGTTCTAATTCCTAGGAGGCACTAAGATCGCTAGTCGAATGCATCCAATTTTCTTTCTGCTACATTACTATTGCTCGAAGAAAGAATTATAATAATTATAATAATTTATCTCTTTGCGATATGTAGCCTGAAAAAACTGGACTTAACTCTTCATTGTACAAAATGTACAAAATACATTGTTCAGTCTAAAACCATCCATAAACAATTAATCACACAATAAATATTGAATCTAGCACTGTAATTACATTCTATATCAAGGTTCTAATTCCTAGGAGGCACTAAGACCGCTAGTCGAATGCATCTAATTTTCTTTCTGCTACATTACTATTTCTCGAAGAAAGAATTATAATAATTATAATAATTTATCTCTTTGCGAAATGTAGCCTAAAGAAACTGGACTTAACTCTTCATTGTACAAAGTGTACAAAATACATTGTTCAGTCTAAAACCATCCATGAACAATTAATCACACAATAAATATTGAATCTAGCACTGTAATTACATTCTATATCAAGGTTCTAATTCCTAGGAGACACTAAGACCGCTAGTCGAATGCATCCAATTTTTGGTTTGCTACATTACTATTTGTCGAAGAAAGAATTAGAATAATTTTTTGATATACGTTGGGTGATATTAGAAAACGTTAGGTACGACGTTGAACGGTCGAAGGTGCAGGTTATCTACGACCATACTGAAAAATCATTACAAGGGACGGTTCACCGCGTAGTTTGGAAGCTGATAACTGACGCGAACGGATAAGGAAGCTCTCCGATACCATGCAGTCGGCCTCGTTCAATCGAAATCTAGCCGCGGCGACAGTTATTTGCTTGCAAGTCAACGGCCGGATATCTAAAACAAACACGTGGCTTCAAAGGTTCCTCGAACGAACAGAGGCCACGGCAGACGAAGACAATGTCGATTCGACAGAGAAAAAAGCTCTGGCCGCGTGGGAGGCCCGGAGGAAATAGAGAATCGTCGACGGAGCCAATATAGAATCACTCGAAATAGACTCTTTAGTTAATTTCCCTGCGTGTATGCGCCTTACGTTTTACCGCGATATACTTTCTTTCTAACTTTTCACCCTCTGCACTCGAAAATTAGACTTTTTTTTTATTTAGGATATCTCGTATCAGATTTCTTAGAACATAATGTACTCTACATTGTAATACAAAGTATAATGAAAAGCAGGAAAAGACAAACAAAAAGAAACATTATTAACAAGAAAAAACCTTTAGACACGTGGATTACAAGTGTTTAGGAACGCTATCGTATATACGCACGCTAATTAAACTACGCTAATATTAGGTTCAGTTATTAAGCAATCTATATTCAACGCCAATTGAAATCCAGTTCTAAAGATTTCGGATGAATTTTATCCTCTGCTCATTATACAGATTGCACTGCCATAGAACATGGTTAAGTGTTTCCTGATCCTAATTACACTTACAATTGGGGTTATCGAGTATGCCAATGCGAGCAAGTGAAGCTGCCAAATGATAATGGTCGGCCCTGCATCGATTAACTGTAACAATGCATTGTCGAGTTAACTTTATACGCCTGAGCCAAGCTTTACCTTTAAATAACCCTTGATCTTTTATTGGAAACTGTGTTTAAAATTGCTTCCTTTCTCAAATTTTCGGATAGATCAGCAAATGGAATCTTGTACACATTCAAGGTACTGGCAACAATAACTTTTAAAGTACAGCATCAACCTACTCGTTAGCCCAAATCTCCGTGGGCCGGAATCCAGAAAAATTGAATCGAGTGATTTATTGAATTTTCATGAAATTGAATGAATTTTCTTTTAATTTCTGAAATGTATCTATTTGTTCTAACATGAAATTTAGGAGATTTCAAGCTTTCTAAAGTACTAAAGGAGTCCTACAAAATAACAAAGCTTTGGTTACTATAACTCAACGCTGAGTCAAGAGCATCATTCAAGGCGATACACTCTGCTGTAAACACAGGAGCATTATGAACACTCTTAGCTGAACAATAATGTAACTCAGGGCAGAAACAGGCGGATCCAACAAATTCTGCATTTAAAACGAAAATTAGACAGAATAATTCAACTGTACATGACTTAATGCAAAATTTACCATACGTATAATACTTAAATCTAATTTAAGTCCATTCCCATATTTTAACGAAACACACGCGTCATGAAGATTTGAAAAAAGCTTAATAAATACGAATGTTACGCGTTTATTTTTTAATGAAATCAAATTTTATTTGAGAAAATAAATGTAACCAAATAAACAAATCGTCTTTTACAATATTTTTGGGGACAAGGATAATCACTGTAACTGTAAAGAAAATGATGCGGCAAGAGGTTAAATTAAAGGAATTCTTAGAATAAATTTAATTTTAGAGGAATCATGATAATTAATTAATTCCCAATTTAATTTCAAGAAGACTTTAAACTAATTTTTAAACGTTTTGTAATTGATCAGATACCAACATATTTCATAATGTAAGCAATATTTTGAATGACGGTATTTTTTAGTATATTCTAAGGGTTGAATTTGAAAAGACGAACTGTACAAGTTTTATTTGCGATCGTGGAAGACTGGCGAGATCGAGGTCGAGAATATTGTTCGTGTTGGGCGACCAATCGTGATCGTCGTAGAGAATATTCGCGCGCTAGGATACGCAAAGGCGTTACATTTCATTCATTTGGTGGCGTATCGAGTGTGTTCGTTGCTCACAATAGCCTGCTCGCTCCTGGTCCCAAGAGCGTGCATTCAGTTAATGAAAGCGGATGGGTATAACGAAAAAGAAGACGAGGAAAGAGACACCGTGCACTCTCTTTTCGCCGCTCTAAAGATAGCACTTCCTTCCTTCGCGCAAGCACTTTTTGCGCTTAAACTGTACATTTATGTCGGCGCGAAACCAACTTCTTTTCGTCGCTGTTCTCAACCTATCGTCCAGCTAACCGAATAACACTCTGCCGATCTGCGTCTCGAAAACAAACAAGAAACAACTAGTCTATTACCGACCGGAACCGTGACTATGATAACCGTCCACCTGATCAAAGAGAGACCGTACACTACCGCTCAAAAATATTTTTAAAGCTCGCTGTCTTTTATATTTTTCTGTTCGCTATTGCAAATTCCGCGCGACACTTCGCTGTATACTAACGTGCTTATGCAAATTTATATTTTTACAGATTCTATACGGATCCCTATAATACAAAATAAAGTAAATACAGTAGCCGGCAAAAGTTTAAGACCGCTCTAAAGAAGACGATAACTTTTTTAATATTGTACTATACGATTTGAACTTTTTTGGGAAGCTAGAGCAATTAGTTTACTGAAGGATGTGAAAAGAAATTTTCATCGACAGCAATTTAGGGATTGCAATCCCGCGCCATTTTCAATCCCGCTGGACTGAGGATATAGTTCTTCAATCTAATATATTTATATTTAATAAAGAAACAAATTTTACTTAATGAGATAATCATCTTTAATCGTGTTAACCAAAATTTATGAACGAAATACAAACAAGTTCTATATCTATATAAATTTAAACGAAAATAAATCTCTTTTTGGAACTATATATATATACGATTTGAATTTTTTTGGGAAGCTAGAGCAATTAGTTTACTGAAGGATGTGAAAAGAAATTTTTTCAAAAATTGCAATTGATCGGAATTGTTGAAAAAATAATAAAAGTTGATTTTTTAACTATTTTATGTGGGTCTATATAGAAAATTTTTAAAATACGTTTTATAGATCTGTGTCAATTAAACATATCCTGCAGATTTTTATGATTTATTGCCGAAAATCGTGAAAATCTGCAATTTTTGCCATCTTTAAACGGTTGTAGCTCATTGCAACGTCGACCGATATTGAAGAAATTTGCAGGATATGTTTAATTTATTAATAATAGGTTTAAAATTAATAATATGTTTAATAAATTTAAAAAATTCGTTTTGTAGATCTGTGTCAATGAAACATATCCTGCAGATTTTCGTGATTTATTGCCGAAAATAGTGAAAATCTGCAATTTTTACCATCTTTAAACGGTTGTAGCTCATTGCAACGTCCACCGATTTTGAAGAAATTTGCAGGATATGTTTAATTTATTAATAATAGGTTTAAAATTAATAATATGTATAATAAATTCGTTTTGTAGATCTGTGTCAATTAAACATATCTCGCAGATTTTCATGATTTATTGCCGAAAATCGTAAAAATCTGCAATTTTTACCATCTTTAAACGGTTGTAGCTCATTGCAACGTCGACCGATTTTGAAGAAATTTGCAGGATATGTTTAATTTATTAGTAATAGGTTTAAAATTAATAATATGTTTAATAAATTTAAAAAATACTTTTTGTAGATCTGTGTCAATTAAACATATCCTGCAGATTTTCATGATTTATTGCCGAAAATAGTGAAAATCTGCAAGTTTTACCATCTCTAACGGTAGTTCATTGCAACGTCGACCGATTTTGAAGAACCTTTACCAGTGCATATAACTGACACAGATCTACAAAACGCATTTTTAAAATTTTCGATATAGGCCCGCATAAAATAGTTGAAAATGCAACTTTTAGTATTTTTTCTACAATTCCGATGAATTGCAATTTTTGTCAAAATTTATTTTCGCATCAACCGATTTCGATGAAACTTTACCAGTGCGTATAACTGACACAGATCTACAAAACGCATTCTTAAAATTTTCAATATTAACCCACATAAAATAGTTGAAAAATCAACTTTTATTATTTTTTCAACAATTCCGATCAATTGTAATTTTTGAAAAAATTTCTTTTCACATCCTTCAGTAAACTAATTGCTCTAGCTTCCCAAAAAGTTCAAATCATATAGTACAATATAGTAGTCTTAAACTTTTGTCCGCTACTGTGTATTAATTTCTATAAATACTACGCGTCTAAAAATGTCGTTCGCACAGTAAACGTATAAAAATTCGCAGCGGAATTAAAATATTTCTCTGTCAGTTATAAAGAATCGTAAGAGCTTCGAATTTTTAAAAACGTTGAAAACCAACTTTGTACGTATACAAAGCACGTGGGGTAAAGTCGTCTCGATTCGCGAGCATATCGCACGAATTTTCGCGTGATTCGTGCGTCGATTGTATTTTTGAGTGCTAGCGTAAACTGCGGACAGGGAGTGTGGTATATCGTGTTATGAAGCAACAAGTAGTAAGCCTCGTCCTACTTTATCCATTCTAACGGACGCGATAAAGTTTTGGACCTGGCGTTCGATAGAGGCGAACACCGATAAAGCGAGATACGAAGTTCGTTGCATCGCGGGTTCGAAATATGCGTTTATTGATTGAACACGATCGATCGGGGTGTAGGTACACGTTGTATAATTAACTCGGTGACCGTTTCCGTGAAATGCGTGCTCCTCGTACGTATCCGCGTGCGAGAGCGCGGAGACCGATAAGACGAGATTTTAATTGAGATAACAGTAGTAATAACGAGTGGCACGATCTATCCGCGTACTCATTATCGTAACGGCATCGCGCATGTAAACATAGGATTATTTTCCTCGAATTCGAACCGGTATTTTTATCGAGTCTCGCGATGCCCGTGGAGAAACCGAATCGTGAAGTTCCATCGGTATCGCCGGTTACCGGTGCACTGTTAACAGGTAACTTTTTTTCGAGGACAGGTGGTCCCGCACAGGCACGCGACAAATCAAGCCGACCGAACCATGGACAACTGCGAAACCACGATTAAAAATACACATCCTCTCGACCGCTCTGATCCACATTCGATAGAGTCTATCGCTGCGAGTTTGCGCGGAAAGAAGAGCACGACAATTACTCGGTTCTCCATATCGGAGAGTTTTCAATCCCCTGCAGCAATCGTACAGAAGTTATACATGAATATTCTCGACTGGCACAAGGTGGTGGCCATGATTAAACGGCGAATAGCAAAGGTAAATGAATGCAATGGTTCTGCTCTCATGTCGTCTAACCACGACTAGCCTTAGTTTAGTCGATCTAAAACGTAACACGACCCACCAAACTAGTTCTGTACTCAGCGGTAACGTTCTTCGCGCACGGCATTGTATCCAAAGATCGACCCTGCATACATATGTACCCCTGCTGCAGGAGCAACGACTGAGCCTTCTGTATTGTTAACGAAATAGAGGGAGAAAAACTATTCCCTATAAACCGCTCCAATGTTCGTACCGCGCCTCTTTCTTGCAACCCGGCTTCTAAGCAAACCGACCGTTCCTTTGCTTAGTATTCTTTTGCTACATTTTACACATGCCATCTACTTATATTTGCAACTGTCTCGTGCCTGCAGCTTGGGACCGCCGAATCAGCGCTGAATATTTTGTCAGAAGCATAACTATTCTAAGTAGACAGTATACACACGATCACGTGAACGATTCATTCGGAGGAACAGCCATTATATGCTGAAAAGGTAACACGAAAGAAAGAATGTAAACCCACCCCATCAACGAGAAGCATTACCCGGCGATTGGCATCTCGCACGACAAGGATTGTCACGAACGCGACGAAAGCGACAGTGGTTTGTCTTGCGGCCGTTCAGCACGAAACCAATCGCTTTGCAATTACATGCACAAATGGCCTTGTTATCCAGTGTCGGCGAGATGCTTCCAGCGCTCCCGAAGAATGTCCACACAACCTACCTTCCTGCACGAACCGCGCAATCTACCCCTCTTCGAAATAATTAGCGGATCGCATATTGCAGCCGTTGAGCTCGCCGGAGCGTGTACAAAGTTTTTCGACACACTTGTCTCTTAATCTTAATTTACTGATTAAATAGCTGCTCTCGCACGTTCCTCCGGATTCAAATTCAACCATTTTCTGTTTCTAGATGACAGAGACTTTTTTCTGTGAACCATCTGATTATAGACTAAATACAATTTACTGATTTAAAGCATAATTTGATGAAGATTATATTAGTCTAGGATCTTCTATGCAACTATTTTAATTTACTAATTGAAGGTACCCTCGTACGTTCTTCTGAATTGAAATTCAACTATTTTCTGTTTCTAGATAACGAAGAGACTTTTTCTATGAACCATGTGGTTATAGACTAAATACAATTTACTAATTTAAAGCATAATATGATGAAGATTATATTATTCTAGGATCTCTTATGCAACTATTTTAATTTACTAATTGAAGGTACCTTCGTACGTTCCTCTGGATTGAAATTCAACTATTTTCTGTTTCTAGATAACGAAGAGACTTTTTCTATGAACCATGTGGTTATAGACTAAATACAATTACTGATTTAGAGTTTAATTTGATAAAGATTAGATTATTCTAGGATCTCCTATGCAACTATTTTAATTTACTAATTAAATAGGTACCCTCGTACGTTCCTCCGGATTCAAATTCAACCATTTTCTGTTTCTAGATTACAGAGACTTTTTTCTGTGAACCATCTGGTCATAGACCAAATACAGTTACTGTTTTATAGTTTAATTTGATAAAGATTAGATTATTCTAGGATCTCCTGTGCAACTATTTTAATTTACTAATTGAACAGGTACCCTCGTACGTTCCTTCAGATTCATATTCAACCATTTTCTGTTTCTAAATAACAGAGACTTTTTCTGATAACCATGTGGTTATAGATTAAATACAATTTACTGATTTAAAGCATAATTTGATGAAGATTAGATTATTCTAGGATCTTCTATGCAACTATTTTAATTTACTAATTAAATAGCATAGCTCTCATACGTTCCTTCAGATTCCTATTCAACTATTTTCTGTTTCTAGATATCGAAGAGACTTTTTTCTATGAACCATCTGATTACAGACTAAATACAATTTACTGATTTAAAGCATAATATGATGAAGATTAGATTATTATTATTCTATATAGACTATTATTCTAGGATCTCCTATGCAACTATTTTAATTTACTAATTGAACAGATACCCTCGTACGTTCCTCCGGATTCAAATTCAACCATTTTCTATTTCTAGATAACGAAGAGACTTCCTTTCTGTGAATCGTGGGGTTACAAACCAAATTTACTGTCTTCCTAAATTTAACGAAGATAACATTATCCAACTATTTCGAATCTATTTAACCAAAACGATTCAAAACCAAGTACACGTAATATAAATACGACCAACCGGCGGATCGTAGACGCGCAATCGAGCAAGATACGCACAGTCGACGGAATTTACGATCTGAATTTACTCGATTAGCATGGCCGTCCAATGTGACGAGTGTGACTAACCGATTTCGACGAGCACGTTGAGATGAGGTTGGCGGTATTTCACGATGTAAATTTTAACCTCGACACGGAGGCAGTGGGGAACCATACGTCACGCGCACAGACGCGACCTTGACCACGTTTTTTGGACAGGAGGATTCGACAACGCGCAAGAGAGCGTGAATCGTTCCTAGCCGATCCAATTTCCCAGAGCAAAGATGCGATTCATTTGACGGAAAAAAACGGTTCCATTCCCGTGCTTCTACAATGCAACCGTACCGTAACTTACGTCCGTTAAATTGATTTTATGGAGAGATTTTTAATTAGCTTGCCATTCTACGACTCGTCCGACACACGCAATCGTGGATTCGTTACATTACATTTTTCCTTTGACCGGATAATTGAATCCTAAACGACATTGATTCTACAATAGCAATCAAGTGTAAGACATCTCCAAGCATTATTCAAAGAAACCTATGCTCAACATCTGATTCGTTTCCACTGTCAGTTCGATAAATCAGTCTCACGTTTCTCCTAGGTGATATTTTCTAACCGTGAGTTGAAACTTATATCTTCGTTCATGATACGAAGGACTTATTCCCAGAAAGCAAAGAACCGGCCAACATCTAATTCGTTTACATTCTCACTTCGACCAATCCGACCCATGTTTTCCTAGTTGATATTTTTCTAGCCGCGAAGAGGAATTTATATCTTCGTTTATGCTATATAATATACAACAACAACTCCAATTTAAAATACTCGAATTTAATCTGAACGTCCGGCAGGGAAACGTTATCTATCGCACGATTCCATCGTGACACGCGATTCGGTACACGAATTACTATTGTCGCGTATAATAAAACCCGGCAATCGTATCGATCGGCGACAGCACACGTCGCTTGTCGTGAACGATTATCAGAAAGTTATCTCTAAGGCGAACCCACATGCGTGACCTTGCCGGTATAACCGGCTTCGCCATCTTGCCGATGCGTGCGCCTCTCTCACCACGTGGATGAGTTTTTCACACGACACGAGCATTCGTAGAGAAGAGAGTCGATCTTTCTCGTCGACGTAAAACGAATACATGAAAAGCTCAATGGAATATCTCGTTCACGATCACAGTGGCACAGAGATCCGGCGAACGTTCGCGACCCCGAGGACCGTTTGCCGTCGAAAAGTTTCGTTGCGCGAGAGACGTTGAATGAAAACACGAGGATTTTTCGGCGGAAGCATTTTTCGAGGTCGCCCGCAGCGGTTCTCAAACCGATAGACACCGAGCAGCGGTTCTTCCGCACGGCATTCGTTCACAACGATCTTTTCATTCAAGAACGCGGCCGAGCGTCTGCCACTGTAATCGAAACGACCATGAAAATCGGACGGTCACCGATATCGAGCGATTGTCCTTTCATGGAAAAATACAATTGACGATTGACACCTTCGATGACGGAAAAACGCTGTCAATCGTGTACAGGTTACGAAACGTCGCGTACAGGTTATGAAACATATATATGTATATATACAACACATTACGAAATCGAGACATTGTAATACTAGACAGGAAAGGATGATTTATATATATATACAGGAGGCAGAGATGGGGATGATGAAATAATTATATACAAGAAACGATGAGAAGCATAATATATATACAAGCGTGCAGTATATTTCTACTAGAGAACAAATCTTACATACTAGTTGAAAGTGTAATGAGAAGCAGCGTGATGTTACCGTACGCGCAGACGAAGATATTATGTACATGTAAAGCGGTAAAAGCGTTTGAAAATGATCAAGCCTTGTAAAATCCATGGTGTCTGGCCAGCCCGAGGTTCCCAGATCTCGTCGTTTGGTCGGCGTACGCGACGCACCAGTGCCCTGTGGAATAGCAACAGCAACGAGCAGTAAAATGCGGCGATATGTACAGAGGAGCGAACATAGTATAAAAAGCATACAGTTCGTCGAGGCCGGGTATCAGCTAAGCGAGAAAGCGTCGACAGAGAAGAGCGAACGCGTTCCAATCGATCGTTTTATCTCGTCCGTTGCGTTGGTTCTGAACTCACCGTTAAGCTTGTCGATCGCACGATCCGCCACGGATTGATCTATGCAATCGATGAACGCGTAGCCCCCACGTTTCACCAGGATCGTGGTGCACGACAGATTGTGGTCCTGGAAGAGCTGCCGGAGGGCGCTCTCGTTACAATCCGACGGTAGGTTGCCGACGTACAGCTTCGACATGGTTGCAGGCTGGTTCCGACCGCTTTTCCGAGATAAGTCGCGGTCACGTGGCTTCAGAAATTTGCAACCTCAGTGTGTCACGCGTCCGAACGTAGCAGGCTCGCTGCTGATGCGATGCGACTCGATGCGATGCGACACGACGCGGTGCACACGATGCTGGCCAACGAGAATGCGATCGCGACGCGACGAAAAAGGGGGAAAAAAAAGAGAAAACGATCGAGTATCCCGTAACGAGACTAGGAGATGCGAGGGCGGGGGGCGATTCGCCTAGAACGGAGTGTAGGCGAATTTACGAAGACACGAGCAGCACCGCACGACTCGATCACCGCGGGGACCGTTTCGAACTGTTTGTCCGTGCAGGTCGGAACACGTACCGCGAAAACCAGCAGCAACGACAACGACAAGGTTCGTGTTCTTGATATCACGCGAGAGAGGCAACGTACACGGCACCGCGTGTTCTCGGTCGTTCTCCGTGTGGCTTCTTTCCTCGAATTGTTTCAGGGTGATTACGGACGTGGCTCGGCGTCGACGAACACGATTGTCCTTCTCGCGTGGCAATACTCGGCGTAATTTTCGCGTTTCGCACACCAAAACGTATGTGAAGAGGCACGGGAAGTATTTAGCGACGTTCTTCGACGATCTTCTGAACGTTTCTGCCTGTACTGTCTTTTGTTTCTTCGTTTCTTCCTTTCCTTTTCGTACAGCCGTCTATTTCCCGCTCGCTCCGAGATGCAACAACCGACTCGCTCTCTCTCTTTCCCGTTCGTTCCGTTTCTCTCTCCCTCTCTCCGTCCCGCTCTCTGTCTGTCTGTCACTAAGCTCGGCACCGGTAGTACACACAGACTCGGCGTGGTTTCCGGTGGTAGTGGATGACGACGATGATGCCCCTCGAGCCAGCTCGATCACACAAACCGACGAAGATGACTGTGACCAACGATCGGACTGAGCCCACGACGAAGAGACCGTGTCTTCCCAGAAACGACTCTTGAACTTTTTTAAGGTTAAGGGACGCGCGTTTGATCGTTCTCTCGACGATTCACCGTCTACTCAGTGACTCCTCTTTCTCTCTCTCTCTTTTTCTCCTTGGTTCCTCTCCTCTCTCCTTGCGACCACGACCACGCACCTTCCTACCAAGCTCTTCTCTCTTTGGCTAGATCACGATACCAAGTCCGAGGAGCTCTCTCATTCGGCGACCTCTTTCTCCCTCTTTTTCGCTAGTACTTCACCCTTTCTCTCTCGCACCTCCGTCATTTCGCGTGTCCCAGAGGAAGAAGGGAGGGAGGGAGGGCGGCAATGCGATGCAAACTCGTCACTCTTCTCCTCTTCCTTTTTTTTCCTCCTCCTTCCTCTTCGCTCCTTTTTATCCGTCGTATAGCCTATCCGTCTCTCCTTGCCGCTCTCGTGCGTGCACTTTCTCACTCTTTTTTTCCCTCCTGTTGTCCGTCCTGTTCTAGCGACTAGAACCTCCGAGCGTTTAGCGGGAAACCGACTCGAAATTCGCAAGTGGCTCGCACCCGATTGGCCGGTTCGGTACCACGTGGCTGCCCCACCAACTCCCGCCTCTGCTCGCGATTGGACGGTTTTCGCACGCCGGTTTTCGCAGCCGGCAACGCGCCTGTCTGCGTGCGTACATGCTGGGTTTCGCGTATATGCGTGTTCTCGCGCTAGGGTCCTGCGTGCGAGCGCAAGTACGTGCACGGTGCGTGTACACGTACACGCGCTCACACCCCTGTACGCGATTAGGAAACGTACAAGATGCTACGCGCGAGTATTGGCGGACGAGAACGCGCGAGCGCAACCTTTCTTCTTTTTCTCGTCCATTCTCTCCACCGTTTACTTGCTCCTCCTCTTCGTTGCTCGCTCGGTCTCTGCAAAAATCTACCGGGTGTTTTCGGCGAACGGTAGCACGGTTAACGAGTTCCTTGCTCCTGTGCACCGCACCGCTCGCATGCATATTGAGAGAATGTAGCAAGAATCTATCGGTCGCTTTTCTTTCCCTTTTCTTTTCTTTCCTTTTGTGTCCAAACCCCACGCTCTCTCTCTCTCTCTCTTTCTCTCTTCTGGGAAGATGCGCGCGCGTCCAACCAACGAATCGAAGATGCGTATCTTCGCCCCGTATTTGCATTTATATAGTGACACGGCAATTTCTTAAGCATAATTTTCGAGCATCGATGAGCTCCTAGCGGAACACTATGTTGCCAGTGTAGCACACCGCTCGCTGTGATACTTTGTTATGTATATGTATAATGAACCGGTGACTCGCAAGTATCTTTTCTATTCGCAACACTCGAAAACCTAGGCTTTTCCCTAGAATACCGTGGGAGCCGTTGATAATGGTCTTTGAAAATTCCTGCCCGTCTTCATATTTTCAGTCTTACCCCTAGTAGGGTAACTGCACCAGTGAATGAACATTTAAGAAATTGTTCAGGAAAATATTTTATTTAAAAAAAAACTATGTGAATCAAAGGAATCTCATATATGCCAAATAGCTCCCTATACTTCATTTGTCAAAAATTAATGAACACAAATACAATGAAATTATTATTATTCTTCTTTATTAAACGTTAAATCAAAAATATGAAAAATACCAGTCAATGAACACTACATTCTAGTAATTGAATAATGCTAGTCCAATCAATGAACAAAATTACTAAACAATATTCTCCTATTTATTTAACTCTTTAATCACAATTTTATCGCTAGTATGCCGTCCGGGTTAAAATTTGTTGAAATATACAAAAGCGTTCATTTACTGGTGCAGTTACCCTAGCACAAAAATATTGGGTAAATGTTTTTTTTCAAATATTGAAAAAATATTTTTTAAGCCACACTTTTTCATATGGGAAAAATATTATATCTGAATATTTTATACGTATACAAGAAATGTGAATTCAATGTTCAGAAAATATGAGCTAAATATTCAGAGAATATAAATTAACTATTTAAAAAACGTAAAGTAAATAATTAAAAAACGTGAAACTCGTATTTAGATAACGTTCAATTAAATCTTCAAATTTAAGAAAAAGTTATAACAAAAATTAGAAACTATAATATAATAACAATACTTTCTGTGCACTGCTCGAGGGAATATTTATCTTCGTCTTCGAAAGGGGTTTATTGAAAATACAGAAGTTTTTTATGCAGTTAGAAAGATTAATGGTTCGGGGAATGCTACATTCGTAGGCCCATAGATTTTTTTTGTGCAACTGTGCATGTGCAATTAACAATTGCATCATTTCTTTAAGTAGAAATGCATATTTTTTTGTTGTACTAATCGATTTCACTGTTTATTCTGTGTAAAAAATGATTACCATAGCAAAAAATTATTAAATTATCTTGTTTTCAAGATACTTTAAAATTTCTATTTCTAATATTACATAAAGATTAATTTTAGGAGAAAAATTATTTTTTTCGTGGTATGAAATAGAAATATTATTTGTATATTAGGAAAACTATTCTATTTTTAATATTAAATAGAGATTCGTTTTATAATGAGACGAAATATTTTTTTCATAATATGAAATAAATATTATATGTATATTAGGAAAGAATATTCACAGATCTATACACAGATCTACAAAACGTATTTTTTAAATTTTCAATATAGGCCCGCATAAAAAAGTCGTAAAATGCAACTTTTAGTATTTTTTCTACAACTCCGATCAATTGCAATTTTTGAAAAAATGTTTTCCACATTCTGTAGCAAACTATTTGCTCTAGCTTCTAAAAAAATGTTCAAATTCTATAATACGATATTTAAAAAGTTACCGCCTTTTTGTAAGTGTGCCAATACTTTTTTTACCCACTGTATTTGACAATTAGTGAAACTGTTAAGTTAATTTATATATTTTTTGACTCCAGTATATATTACAATACATATTATGTATACATAGTACAATATTAAAAAAGTTATCGTTTTTTTTAGAGCGTCCGAATATTAATGGGAATCACTGTACATAATCCGCAATTTTTCAGGAGGGAACATAAGATCTTACATATAGTGTTTGCAGGTCTGTGGAGTAAAACATTGCATGACATGGCAAGAGAAAAACCCCGTAATCTCAGGTTATACATATATAAATTTCAATCTATGAGTATCATAGATAGGACATTGCCATAATACATTATCAATATCCTAGATATAACTATTTAATGTTTTATATGACCATTTCAATTTAGATATAACAGACCGACTGATTGAAAATTGTATTAAAACACCATCGAATTAAAATGAAATAAATGAATTTTAAACATTCATGGAATAGCCGCAATCAAGTAGCCAAAGAGCCGCAGTTTGCCGATCTCTGCGACATTCACTCTTTGGGACACGCGATTTTAAAGAAAATAAAAACCCAAGTTGCGCAGACTTTTTTCATATTAACCCTTTGCACTCTGGGCTACATTAACTAAAAAATTAAACATGTTTTCCTACCTGGAATATTTCCATTACCTATGCTTTTAAAAATTGTATGGATATGATATTGATATAGTACCTCATACAATACCTAACTGTTTAGTAATTGATTAGATACCCTTGTATTTAATAATGAATACAATATTTTGAATAATGGTACAGCAATTTTTAATGGTGCCTCAGAGTCACCATTAGAGTGCTAAGGGTTAATATAACTTCAACTTTTCGAGGTAGGTTAAAATGTATACCACTACTAGCTGACCTGACAGACGTCCTGTCCACATTTGAATAAATTTAGTTGTGATCATTTTGTGAATCTGTGAAAAGCTATAGGATATATGTGAACACAGTAAAAACAGATAATATAAATTCCTATTGAAATATTGATTAAAAGCTGCGACGTTCGTTTTTTTATTGTATTGAAATATGATTCTAAAAGCAGTTTTAGTTTTTCCCGAAATTTCATGTTCCGGAGCAACTTTTCCAATTTTTTGTACTGTAACAACATGATTCGGACTACAACGAACATTTAGAAAAAAAAATTAGCCAAATCGGTCCAGTTGTTCTCACGTGATGTCGTGACCAACGAACAGCATTTCATTTTTATTATATAGATAGACTAGCTGACCTGACAGACGTTGTCCTGTCCACATTTCAATCAATTTAGTTGTGATCATTTTGTGAATCTGTGAAAAGCTATAGGATATATGTGAACACAGTAAAAACAGATAATGTAAATTCCTATTGAAATATTGATTAAAAGCTGCGACGTTCGTTTTTTTATTGTATTGAAATATGATTCAAAAAGCACTTTTAGTTTTTCCCGAATTTTCATGTTCCGGAGCAACTTTTCCAATTTTTTGTACTGTAGAAACATGATTCGGACTACAACGAACATTTAGAAAAAAAATTAGCCAAATCGGTCCAGCCGTTCTCATGTGATGTCGTGACCAACGAACAGCATTTCATTTTTATTATATAGATGCATAAAAAAGCGGGACACATTTGTACCCACCTAACTCCAAAGAGTTAAAGCGATCGCTTATTGTTTGTTCATCGTATTTATTATAAATTGAACGGTTTCGTGCAGACGAATTTTAAAGGCTTGCGACATTGCTGCACGCTGTGCAGGGATAAACAAATTCACTCTTACATTAGAGCAGAACTGCAACCGTAAAGGGGTGGAGTGAGACAGCTGCCCGTGTGCCCAGGGTCAGGGTGCTCAAGGTAAGAGGTTGAAAAAGGAAGAAACTGCGTCCATGTTGCCTCTATTCACCTGCCCTGCTTTAGCGGCTACGCAAGACACGGCTAATAAATGACGATTAATTAGCGGAAGGTGTGGTCCCAACCATAACTGATGCTTGATTAGTCAAGAGTGGAGACGTTTATGTACCATTATTAAACGAATAATGGCTCTTATCAACGTGTTTTAATAAATAAACTATCAGTTCGTTCGTAGTCTAAATATCATTTATCAAGCTAACAATAAATTTACTAAATACATCTTTCGTTGGTAATCATCCGACTGCGGATCTATTATAAATTTTATAAATTGTAAATCGTTAATACTAAATCCATCACGAAGCGTCAAACGACCTAATTTAGATTTTTTATCTGACAATTATTGAAATTGTAAAGGTGTTTTCGTGGAAATTTATTGAATATATTTTTTGCCTCCCGTATACATTATAGTAAAAATCGCGCAAAGTATAAATAAATTTAATCTTGTTATTTTTATAATACTATACGCATACGTTTATCGCTTTTGACGGTCGGCAGGTTTAGTGTTAAGGGTAGAATAACATGCAATTTACTTTCTATTTTTTGCGATTGACGCAGACAATTTTTATTTTGCATAAAGAGTGTAATACAATAAAAATGTACTGCGTATCATTTTTAAATAATGTGCAGTTTCGATTATTGTAAATACGTATACAGACTTTATGGAGTAATTCATAGTTCAGTGGTTGATAAAATATGCGATAGTGTTTTTAATTTTTTAAATTATTTAGTCGCGATCAAATCGGAAAGTAACGTCCTAGCGAAATAAAAATTATGTTTGGAAATGGAGGAGCGATTGAGAATATAGTCGACTACAATTCGGTGTGCCATCCGGTTTTCGTGTTCCCCTACATACCCCTCCCAATTTTAGAACGCCTATTCCGACCCTCCGGTAGCTTAGAACTATTCGATTACCCCTGTCCACCGTTTAATGGGGGCGTCCTTAGAAACGTATGGAAAGGAAATTTGGCTACAGGATATTATACACGCTCTTCTAGCATGCACAGAAAAAGCAAATACGCAAAGAGAATTTGCTGATGTCTTGATCAACGGTATTATAATTTATTTCGCATCTGCACCAGCAAAACCTCCAAAAATATTTTTTTCCGTTTGCCAGCCTAGTTAACACGTCGACTTTCAAATTACAACCCCCAGAACATCCATCCAACGAAAGTAATTTATTTAATTGAACCGAAGCTACATAGATAAAATTTATCAAATTAATTAAATATATTATAATTGATTTGACAGCTGCGACAATAAAATTGACCTAAAAATATTTTATGCAATACTTTTTTAATTATTGTGTCACTACATCGCAATAATTTTTTCGTGTGATTTTAAATTAAAAGAAATAATTATGCGTGTCTACACAAATAATGTGGAATCGAAGAATATAGTGTAATGAATTTCATCGTTCACAGATATTCAAAACGATAATTATTATATATTGTCAAATTTTCTTTATATTCTTATTGAGGAAGTGGCTAGGAAAATATTTAGTTTTAATTATATATATTATAAAAAATTAATATATATTAATATATTAATATATTAATATGTATTATATATATATTATAATATATATGTATATAACATATATTATATTATATTAATTATAATAATTATATTATATTAATATATATTATTATTTATATAATAATTATATATAATATAATAAATTTATATATATATATATAAAGAAGAATAAAAATATAAAGAAAATTTGACAATCTCTATATAATAAAAATCAAATGCTGTTCGTTGGTCACGACATCACGTGAGAACGGCTGAACCGATTTGGCTAATTGTTCTTTTAAAATGTTCGTTGTAGTCCGAATCAGGTTTTTAGGGTAAAAAAAATTGGAAAAGTTGCCCGGAAACATGAAAATTCAGGAAAAACTAAGAGTGCTTTTTGAATCATATTCAATACAACAAAAAAATGAACGTCGCAGCTTTTAATCAATATTTCAATAGGAATTGACATTATCCACGTCTATTTTCTCACCTGCGCATCTCCTATAGCTTTTCACAAATTTACATAATTATCACAACTAAATTTATTGAAATTTGGACAGGACAACGTCTGTCAGGTCAGCAAGTTTATAATAAAAACGTGTAAGTGTAATTGAACCCTTACAACAATAACCAAAATATTTCTACAATAGTCAGTGATATTTTATGAAAGGAAAATAATAATTTGGGACGTCAATGTATAATAATTATCGTTTTGAATATTTGTGAACGATGTATATGATCTATATATATTTGTTTACTATTATAATTTTATTACAATTATAATATATATTATTATACAATTTTCCATGGTGGAAATCAACGGAGATATTGACAAATACTATGCGTAAATTTGTAACTTATTCTGACTATAAAATAGCAATGTTGACACTATAAATGGTTCTTATAATTTATCTCATATCAACTTTCTAAGTATTATCACCAAACGTGTGCTCGCATAAATGAAAAATATGACAAGACACAGAATAACTCTAAGAATTCGTGTTAGTGATCCGACGTACTAGGAACTGCGCAGAAGATGCGCGATGGTGGAAATTTCTCCTCCATAGAAAAGCGAGCAATAGTGCCTGACATCCAGAGGGTGGAACATCGACTTGCACAGATCCAGCTGTGAGAAACGGTCATCTTTGTTCATGTGTTATTCTGTAAATAATAATTTAAGTAAGTATGCGAACGTCAAGTAATTATATATCTTTACACATCGTTGGATACATCTGGAAAATACTCGAGTTCTATAGATACTGTTTATTTACAATATATTTCTATAATAATTATAATGCATGAAACAATGACAATCCATTCACGATAGGTATGCTAGCTACAATTTTTCTGAATCGATTCTCCATCTTTACGGTAAAACTGGTAATTATTTTAATTGTTTAATGTATTTTTTTTGTCATCAACGAATTGAAGAATTATAGCGCTCTTTTCATTCATTATACTTTTTACACTCTTTACACATTATACCTTTTACACTTATACATTATACACTCATTATATGTATACATTCATTATACGTTTACTAAATTTAGAAATTCACCTAAATGTTGATTCATTGTCTTTATTTTGAATTTGTAGTATTTATAATTTTACATATATGAGGTGCTCATGTTGACACAGGTGCATAATTTTGCAGAAAAATTTCTTGTTTAATACATTTTCTCGAAACACATTCCTTGCATACGTTTATTACATATTTTTACTTGAGAAACGGAAATTTATTTATTTTTTTTTAAAGAAATTTATTTATATCTTTTTGTATTCGATTTAATTCTAACGGGAGACCTATTTTTTATTAGTAAATTACCGTATTGAACGTACAAGATTTAGGTATACTTTCCAGTGCGTATACGTTTACATTTTCAAATAATTGTTGAGTGAACGTTGAGAAGCTGTCTTCAGAAAATAGAGAAGTTATTAATAATATATAATAAATGTATTGTTTAAAAATCGCGAAACGTATAATTATTTAAATTTTATATTATTTTACAAAATAATTGTGCTTTATTCAATTCTTTTGAATTATTCAACAAATACTTTATCTTTTATCATGTGCATTTGACTGACAAGAAAAAGGTTTTAAAACAACGATTATTTTGGAAACTATAAATAGTTGTTTTAAAGATAAAATTCGACAGTTTGTCTTTAGCGAATACGAAAGAATTTTAACGCCAGCCTAGTATTAAATTAACTTAGCTAAACGCTGTTTTTGTAAGTACTTTTTCAATTAGCGTAATAAATTCAATATAACAACGAATGTTTATTATTTCCAAGTAATTTCTAGAGTTAAATTTTTGTTAATGTTATTTTATATCACGACCATTCATTTTGTTGCCGTTTGTGATTCTCTAACGGCTAACATATTTTGTTTACTTTGCCGGTCCCCCATGGATAAAGGAAGAGGGATTAGGGAAAATCCATGAAATGGGAAATAAAATGGAGAGCTGCATAGTCTTCAGGGTTCGCAGCTGCCGTGCAGTATATTATGTGATTTTGGTTCGACTGAGTCGAAAGTGTAATCTGCATCTGTGAACTGCCGGCTGTTTCTGCACAGACACTGGAATGAATGGGTTTTACAAATGGAATTTTAAAATTGGAGAAAGTAATACAGCTCTTGATTTACTTGAAACATATTTCAATCTAAAGTTGAAACTATATCTATTTTCTTGTCGACGTGTACGAAGTGCAAATGTTATTTACTATATCGCATCTCTAACGAGTGAAATTATTTAGATCAAGGATTGTGTATATTCGTAAACATTAATATGTAAATAACATTCATTGTAAAACGTAAGAATTGTTATTTCAGAGGAATATAAAATAAAATACGTAGTTTCCATAATTACTGTGTTACGTTTAGGTTCTTGGTTTCGAAACAATTTATATTAATTAATTTTAATTAATTTTTATCTAAATTTTCGTTTTATAACTATAATGTGTTCGTTGTATCTTAATTAAATGGTTCACATATTTCCTCAGCTTGCTCAAAACTATTTAGAATATTCATTCTATTTATTGATTAGTATGTATGTTTGAAAGATTTTTAATTACTTTAATTTCAAAGTATAAACATTTCAAACCATGTGCATGTTCGAACACGATTTAAATGTAGTATTATGGAATTAAATACACTTGACAGAATACTGTTAGCCTAAATAATTAGCAATTATGCTATTATATTGCAAGTAGCATAGATACTGATGATTGTATTAGGATAACAAGTAGAATAACGTATTGTTAAGCTATATGGAGCGATACTATTAGATATGCTCCGTCATTGTTGGAAGGTGTAGCAATATGTTCGAGTCATTATTAAACGAAATTTGTGCATTTCCATTATTGATATACTTTTCTTTTTTAATTAGGAAAGGTTACCAACGTGTCACGACTGTCGATAAGTTAGGATTTAGGAGATTTCTAACTTGCCTACGCAGCAGCCTTCAGTGAACAAAACTTTACCCCATATTTGTCGCTAGAGGGTTTTTGAGCGTCGTCATGAATTTGCAAGAACCCGTTATTTGTTATTTTGAACTTTTTTAAAATTTCCATTACTCCATTTTGATCTTTTTCAAATTTCCATTACTCCATTTTGATCTTTTTCAAATTTCGATTACCCCATTTTGATCTTTTTCAAATTTCCATTACTCCATGTAGAACTTTTTCAAACTTCTATTACTCCATTTTGATCTTTTTCAAATTCCCATCATTCCATTTTGATCTTTTTCAAATTTCCATTACTCCATGTTGATCATTTTCAAATTTCCATTACTCTATGTTGAACTTTTTCATATTTCCATTACTCCATTTTGATCTTTTTCAAATTCCCATCACTCCATTTTGATCTTTTACAAATTTCCATTACTCCATTTTGATCTTTTTCAAATTTCCATCACTCCATTTTGATCTTTTTCAACTTTCCATTACTCCATCTTGATCTTTTTCAAATTTCCATTACTCCATTTTGATCTTTTTCAAATTTCCATTACTCCATCTTGATCTTTTTCAAGTTTCCATTACTCCATCTTTATCTTTTTCAAATTTCCATTACTCCATTTTGATCTTTTTCAATTTTCAATCCACTCTTCAAACTTCGAAATCGTATCTTCACTTCTGATTATAATTGTTAACAAATTTGACGTTTACAATCAGATGGGACGATACTATTTCGGAGTTTGGAGACTGGATTGAAAATTGAAAAAGATCAAAATGGAGTAATAATAACAAGTAACGGGACCTTGCAAATTCATGGCGACGCTCAAAAACCCTTCAGTGACAAATATGGGGTAAAGTTTAATATTTCTATTATTTGAAAATATTGTTACCTCAGATTATGAAACACAAGAAAATATCTCACTAAGTTCTTACTTTTAAAGTCAAATTTAGGTTAATAAATTAACTCTGGCACTTACATTGCTGTAGAAATGAATTCTTAAACTTGGTGAAAACAAGTGTCATGCGTGTATGACCGAAGTGGCAGAGTTAACGTCATGTTAAGATAATATTAATAATTTTAAACGATGAAATCAGAATCGTGTTTTTGTAATTGATATTTTTAGGTAATAGGACTCGCACGAGGGAGGTTGCAACAAAAATCAATACAGAATTTATATATCTTCTTGGATGAAGAAATTTATTTAATCATTTCTAGAAGAAGCACCTTTGTAATTTAAATAATTTCGAAATAAATTTTTAAATTGTGAACCAACAATGGATAAAATATTATCCAAGACAAATGATCTCTTTTACGCAAATATTTCTGGGCAGCTTATGAAAGTTAAATAAATGCATTGCAAAAATCAATACAGAATTTATATATCTTCTTGGATGAAGAAATTGATTTAATCATTTCTAGAAGAAGCACCTTTGTAATTTAAATAATTTCGAAATAAATTTTTAAATTGTGAACCAACAATGGATAAAATATTATCCGAGACAATGTCTCAAATCTCTTTTACACAACTATTTCTGGGAAGCTTATGAAAGTTAAATAAAAGCTGATTGATTGTAATAATGAATATCTAAAGACACATGCATACGACAATGACATAATAAAAATTTTGCCGCGATCAACATAAATACGATGTATTTTATACTAACATGTAGACTGCGAATTTACTGTGAAGAAATTAGCCAAATTTCTGAATATTGTTACACTATATTCGAGTTATTAAAAGCATTATTTGTTCAATTCAAAGAAAATAACCGCACGAATCTGTGCCGGGACCCAGTAGAATAAATATATAATTGTTTCTTCTTTCAGCGAATGATTAAAGACGTTTTACATACATAATGTACAAATTACACGACAAGGGGTTCTCGCTTTCATTTTGTTTCGCGTATCGTGTAGATTCGAAGAGTAATATCGGGGGACATTGAACGTTTCTCTGCTGAAGACCTAATCTTCAAAAAAATTTTGCCGCGATCAACATAAATACGATGCAGTTTATACTAACATGTAGACTGCGAATTTACTGTGAAGAAATTAGCCAAACTGAATATTGTTACACTATATTCGAGTTATTAAAAGCATTATTTGTTCAATTCAAAGAAAATAACCGCACGAATCTGTGTCGAAACCCAGTAGAATAAATACATAATTTTCTCTTCTTTCAGCGAATGATTAAAGACGTTTTACATACATATCGGGGGACATTGAACGTTTCTCTGCTGAAGACCTAATCTTCAAAAAAATTTTGCCGCGATCAACATAAATACGATGTATTTTATACTAACATGTAGATTGCGAATTTACTGTGAAGAAATTAGCCAAATTTCTGAATATTGTTATACACCATATTCGAGTTATCAAAATGATCCGTAGTCTACAAATACGAATATTGCGGCACGACAAAGTAAAAGCATTATTTGTTCAACTCAAAGAAAATAACCGCACGATTTTGTGCCGAGACCCATTAGACTAAATATATAATTTTCTCTTCTTTCAGCGAATGATTAAAGACGTTTTACATACATAATGTACAAATCACACGACAAGGGGTTCTCGCTTTCATTTTGTTTCGCGTATCGTGTAGATTCGAAGAGTAATATCGGGGGACATTGAACGTTTCTCTGCCGAAGACCTAATCTCCAAGAGATCGCTACACCCTCGCTGTCAGTCTTCTTCGTAGACAATTTGAAACAGCCTGTACCAACAGACTAATGAACAGTTGGTTCCTATTGGTCGAAGGCGCCTGCGTTTAGGCCTCGTTATGTTACGGTAGCGCAGCTGGCATTGCTCCGGATGGCCTGCCTCACCCCCTCCCCTCCTCGTCCCTTCTCCTTCTTTCCCCGTCCTTCCCCCACCCTTTTTCGAAACGATCCTCGTGCCCCTACCTATTTCTCTAGCGACTCTAGTTTGTTGGCCTAGAAAACTGTTCCCCGGGTAATAAATCGCCCTGCGCGCGTACGAATAATCGAATGAAATACGAGTTCCACGCGGTCATTATATGCGTTTCGTGCCCGAATTCGTGAGGCTCGGGTTCTCCGCCCTTTTCTCTCCCCCACGATTTTTGAAAATCTCTCCGGACCGCGAAGAAACGAATTTATTGTTTGATCACCGGGAAACAAGCGTAGGAAAATTTAGGTCCCAGCGCAATTCGTCGGGAATGATGTATAACGGTGTCCGCAGAGACTGCTCGAACAATGCCGCCAGTTTCCCCAGCTGGTTCTCGTGGAATCGGCGTCGTTGATTGAAGTGAAAATGCTAAACGCTAATGAAAATGTTTGTAGAAGTTTCTCCTAGTTTGTTTCCTCTTCTAAAGTTCTGGCCTGCGATGTTTGTCGTTCAAGTTCTCACTTGTCTCAATTTTTCCTGCTCGAGCTGCTCCGCTCATTGAATTCACCATTGTTGCTTGCAGACACTTGCTACGATAATTTTATGATGGTAAACCGCGGTTTGTTTGTGAATAGTTCATTCAACGTGGAAGGAGCGCATTTTGAATGGATTATTGAGTGCAACTGTTGTCGTATATTCTTCTATGTATTGTTTATTTAATTCTTGGTCTTGCGAAGCAATCCGTGATCATTTAAATCGTCCGTATAACATTCTTTATACATACAGTGGGTAAAAAAAGTATTGGCACACTCTTAAAAAGGCGACAACTTTTTAAATAACGTATTATACGATTTGAATTTTTTTTGGGAAGCTAGAGCAATTAGTTTGACACAGGATGCGAACAAAAATTTTGTAAAAAATTGCAATTCGTTGGAATTGTTGCCAAAACACTAAAAGTTGCATTTTACAACTTTTTTATGTGGGCCAATATTGGAAATTTTAAGAATGCATTTTGTAGATCTGTGTCAGTTATACGCACTGGTAAAGTTTCATCGAAATTAAAATATATAAAATGTATATATATTCTATGAATATTCTTCAAATATTACTTTAAAAACCCATTGCATTAAATATAAAAATTTAATTTTCAAAATTGTGCGCATACTTTATAATTAAAAAATACTATTTAATATTACTAGATTATTTACTATTTACTTTGAATAAATTATTTACTATAACTAGATTATTTAGTATTTACTATTACTAGATTGTTTACCATTTACTATTACTAGATTATTTACCATTTACTATTACTAGATTATTTACCATTTGCTATTACTAAATTATTTACCATTTACTACTACTAGATTATTTACCATTTAGTATTTGCTATTACTAGATTATTTACCATTTAGTATTTGCTATTACTAGATTATTTACCATTTAGTATTTGCTATTACTAGATTATTTACCATTTAGTATTTGCTATTACTAGATTATTTACTATTTACTTTGACTAGATTATTTACTATTTACTATTACTAAATTATTTACCATTTACTATTACCAGATTATTTACCATTTACTATTACTAGATTATTTACCATTTAGTATTTGCTATTACTAGATTATTTAGTATTTGCTATTACTAGATTATTTACCATTTACTATTACTAGATTATTTATCATTTACTATTACTAGATTATTTACCTTTTACTATTACTAGATTATTTACCATTTAGTATTTGCTATTACTAGATTATTTAGTATTTGCTATTACTAGATTATTTACTATTTACTTTGACTAGATTATTTACTATTTACTATTACTAAATTATTTACCATTTGCTATTACTAAATTATTTACCAATGTACTATTACTAAATTATTTACTATTTACTATTCAGCATACCCAGCCGTGGTTGCAACTTATTAGTTCAGGAAATAGAATAGTGTACTTCCGCCTTCTAACCCGCATGTACTATTTTCCTACCGATTTCTGTAGGCTGCTATTAGGTAAGATTTTCTACTCTATCATTCAGTACGGCAGCTGCAGCCGTTACGAATTCCGTAGTAACGAGCGCATCCAAAGGATCGAGGAATCCATTATCCCGCCGTGAAATCGAAAGAAAAAAGTTGGCGGTTCACAAAGGAAAGGAAAGGATCTCACGGGTGGATCCCGCGATGACAATATATATAGGGGTTGCAATGATTTCTCTGACGAACATCTTTCTCTGTACTTTTTTCTTGACACGATCCTTCAAGTTTTTTTAATACGCTTCTCTTCTTTTACCATCGACGTAATGCGCGCGAATCGTTACAAAATTATTAACAAATTCGAAGGAGCGTGATATAATTAATATCGCTATTAGTAGATTTCATGAATTTATGACAAACAGTAGTAGGTGTAATTTAACACAGTGAAGTAATGGGAAGAATTGAAAAATTTCGTATTATTTACATTCTACTAAATGTATGATATTAAAAAGGAAAATAATATTCTATTTCACTCAAGGGAACCATGTTGGGTCAAAACTCAACTCACCCATGATTCCCTTGACACTTTTTGTCCCCATGATGCGTAGAATAAAATGCAATAACACAAAAATTTGCCCTTGAACTTCAAGGTCAAGATCGAAGATGTAGAATACGCTTATGACAGCCAGGACTAAACATTTCTTTACACCCTGTACAAGTTGCATTGCCATAAACCGTGTTTCAGAGTCTTATCCTCTTCTTTGCAACTGCATTCTGCATCATCGATGAAACCTATGCGAGCTAGAGAAGCAGCTAGGTGATAGTGGTCTGCTCTACATCTGTTGATAGTGACAACACCCGAATTGGGTTTTAACCGAGAGAACCATGGAAGTCAGTTTTCACTACAAAATTGGTGGAAGTAGGTTGTGGCCTTAAAAGGTCCTTCGGATTTTATAAATAAACAATTTAAGATCAAATAAATTATAGAAAAATGGTCGGCACTCGAGAAACCTCTGGAATCACCCTCTTCAAGAAAGTACAACATTTAGGTATGGGACACCTAAAGCATCAAGTAATTAGACCTAAGTATAAAATTATATCTGTTTGTTTACTTTTTATCCTGTATTATTCTTCATCCAAAAATTAAAAACGAGGCTATTTATGAAATTCATTCGTCGCGGTCTAAGAGCCCCACCTTACTATTTTTGTGTTATTAGACCTTACTCTGCGAGGGTTAAACAATTGTAAAAGGCCATTTGTTGAAAAGAGGCCTTAACCCTTAACTGGGCGCGTAGGGTTTATTTGACCGCAAGTGGTATCAAATAGTGCATAACTTTTCCAGTTTTAAATGCACAAATGCCATACTTCGTGTAATCCTCGCAAATGATGTTTCCTTCGTGTTTATATTGTTTACTTAGTTTTTAAAATTTTCATTAATCGTTTTATTTTTTCTCCAGTTCTGCAGGCTTAAATATTGGGGTCCCAAGAGACTCCGTGCGCCCGCTAACGTAAGTTTATACAGGGTGTCCCAAAACTACCCTAGGAGCCGAAAATGGGAGGTTCCTTGGGTCATTTGAAGCGACATTTTCCTTTACAAAACTGGTGTCCGTGGCTTTGTTTAGGAGTTATTAACAAAAAAACACGGATCAATCAGAGCGTGGCTACAGCGGATTGATTCTGAGTCGACCAATGGCGGACTCCGTTCACTATAGTTGCGCTCAATCTCTATAGATTGGTCCGTGTTTTTCGTTAATAACTCCTAAACAAAGCCGCGGACGGCATTTTTGCAAAGGAAACTATTTACTTTGAATAAATTATTTACTATTACTAGATTATTTACCATTTACTATTTGCTATTAATAGATTATTTACCATTTACTATTTGCTATTACTAGATTATTTACTATTTACTTTTTGCTATTACTAGATTATTTACTATTTACTTTGACTAGATTATTTACTATTTACTATTACTAGATTATTTACCATTTACTATTACTAGATTATTTACCATTTACTATTTGCTATGACTAGATTATTTACTATTTACTTTGACTAGATTATTTACTATTTACTATTACTAGATTATTTACCATTTACTATTACTAGATTATTTACCATTTACTATTTGCTACTACTAGATTATTTACTATTTACTTTGACTAGATTATTTACTATTTACTATTACTAGATTATTTACCATTTACTATTACTAAATTATTTACTATTTACTATTACTAGATTATTTACAAACAACTTTACTACTAAACAAAGCCGCGGACGGCATTTTTGCAAAGGAAACTGCCGCTTCAAATGACCCAAGGAACCTCCCATTTTCGGCTCCTAGGGTAGTTTTGGGACACCCTGTAGGCGCGTCCAGTTAAGGGTTAATTTGGTAGGCCCGCGAACAGTGTTGCCCCAGACCCCAAAATTACAAACAAGGTTTCTATTTGAAAATGCGTTAAGACTTTGTCCAGGTAAGGGACCAGGGTGTTTATTGCCTTGATACAAAGGTCTTGCGGATTTTATTGCATCGTAACGATACAGTCCTAAACGGCTGCTGGTGTTTCCGATTAGCATGAGTTTCTTGCACCAGGTGGAGAATAGGAAAGGATAGTAAGAATGTCTCTTGCGGTCGCAGCGCATCAAAATAGGAGACTCGAACGATCAATTCGTATTCGAATTGTAAGGGTTCTAGACAACTACCCCTTTTGCAGTAGACGTTTCACGCGAATGCAACGTGCGGACGACAGAGGACGAATCAACGTCCTAAACCGCATCTATCCCTCTATAATTTTGCTATTATGCAGTCTAAACATTTGTTGCAGCGGTGGTCTTCGTGACTATGAACGATTCAACCCTCGGCTATTATTCGGCTCAATTTCACTCAAAATGGACGTACGATTTCTAACATCGTTTCTACAACATTTGGTGATTCACTAACAAATTCTACTTTCTCAGTATATTTTTTTTGCGATAGCATGATAGACAATAAAAAACTGAATTTAGTGGATACCACCTTTTTGACCTTGAAATGACCTTGATATGATATGTAAAGATCAACCCGACGTAAACAACGCGCAATCTTTGCTGAAACACGTAAGTTTTAAACTTCCACATTTCATCCTCTTCAGCATGATTATTCTTGCTCAAGGTCATTTCAAGGTCAAAAAGGTGGTATCCACTAAATTCAGTTTTTTATTGTCTATCATGCTATCGCAAAAAAATATACTATTCCATTTTAACAAACATCGGTGATATTGCGATTTCATTTAAAAACACGACATAGAAAATTTTTTTCTTCATTATTATATTGCCCCCCTGCAATAGCGTCACTTTGTCCACTGAAGTTTTCTGATAGGACTGTAAATACGAAAGATATTTAGGTGTTATCATTTATGTGGGACACCCTGTATACCACCGGAGCATCATGACTTCTTCAAATCCACACAAAATGTGAAGGAGTATATTGTTACGTAATTTATATATAGTTACTCCCACTAATATTCGGACACTCTTAAAAAGACGATAACTGTTTTAACCCTTTGCACTCTGAGCTACTTTAACTAAAAAATTAAACACTTTTTCCTACCTGGAATATTTCCATTCTCTATGATTTTAAAAATTGTATGGATATGATATTGATATAACACCTCATACTATACCTAACTGTTTAGTAATTGATTAGATACCCATGTATTTAATAATTTATACAATATTTTGAATAATGGTACAGCAATTTTTAATGGTGTTTTTCCACTTAATGATTGCTATTATTTTATTAGGAAATGTAAATTTGACTCTCTTAGATACACTTAAGGAGTGTGATACATTTGTATCCTATACGTATATTTTTAATTTCATTGAAACGCAAATTGTTAAATATCTTAATTTAAACTTAAATGGACTTCGCTCACTTTACCACTTTATCGCTTTTTTCACAGGGTTAATATTGTACTATACGATTTGAACATTTTTTAGAAGCTAGAGCAATTAGTTTGCCACAGGATGCGAAAAAAAAATTTTGTCAAAAATTGCAATTGATCGGAATTATAAAAAAAAAATACCAAAAGTTGCATTTTACAACTTTCTTATGTGGACCCACGTTGAAAATTTAAAAAATACGTTTTATAGACCTGTGTCAATTAGACATTCTGAAAATTTCGTCAAAATCGGTCGACGTTGGAATGAGCTACAAACGTTTAAATATGGTAAAAATTACAGATTTTCACGATTTTCGGTCTTCAACTGCAGTAAATATAATGATTCTTGCATCTTTCAATCGTTGTCGTCGTTTTCCACATCAGCCGATTGCGATGAAACTTTCACAGGGCATATAATTGACACAGATCTACAAAACGCAGTTTTAAAATTTTCAATATTGGCCAACATAAAAAAGTTGTAAAATGCAACTTTCAGTATTTTTGCTACAATTCCGATGAAGTGCAATTTTTGACAAAATTTATTTTCGCATCAACCGATTTCGATGAAACTTTACCAGTGCATATAATTGACACAGATCTACAAAACGTATTTTTAAAATTTTCAATATGGGTCCACATAAAAAAGTTGTAAAATGCAACTTTTAGTATTTTTGCTACAATTCCGATGAATTGCAATTTTCGCATCAACCGATTTCGACGAATCTTTACCAGTGCATATAATTGACACAGATCTACAAAACGTATTTTTAAAATTTTCAATATTGGCCAACATAAAAAAGTTGTAAAATACAACTTTTAGTATTTTTTTTATAATTCACATGAATTGCAATTTTTCACAAAATTTTTTCGCATCCTGTGGCAAATTAATTGCACTAGTTTGCCAAAAAAGTTCAAATCGTATAGTACAATATTAAAAAAGTTATTATCTTTGTAAGAGTGTCCAAATATTAGTGGGAGTCACTGTACTTAAAAGATTTCCTGAATTGCACAAATGGTGTTTTTGAAGTTTCGTGATAAGATATAAAATAAATTGAATATTGTTTTTTGAATTAGAAGCATTTTAAATTATATCGAATAGACTTGCGCTGTTTTAACCCTTTGCACTCTGAGGTACTTTAAATAAAAAATTAAACATGTTTTCCTACCTGTAATATTTCCATTACCTATGATTTTAAAAATTGTATGGATATGATATTGATATAATACCTCATACAATACCTAACTGTTTAGTAATTGATTAGATACCCATGCATTTAATAATGTATACAATATTTTGAATAATGGTACAGCAATTTTTAATGGTGCCTCAGAGTCACCATTAGAGTGCTAAGGGTTAAATTTTTATGACACATCTAGTTGTTAATTTTGCAAAAACTGTAGTCTTTTTCCACTTAATGATTGCTATTATTTTAATAGGAAATGTAAATTTGACTCTCTTAGATACACTTAAGGAGTGTGATACATTTGTATCCTATACGTATATTTTTAATTTCATTGAAACGCAAATTGTTAAATATCTTTATTTAACCTTAAATGGACTTCGCTCACTTTTGAAATAAACGACACATTTGTTTAATTTGTTGGAGTCAGTGCAAAAATGGCGTACACCATGAAGAAGGCAGATCCAACCGCGTGACTCATGCATATGCGCATCTATATGTAGGTAGCCACGTACGTATGCACATGCATGCATACATGGTTGCTGTAGGGGCAAGTTGGAGCACCAGCCTTAGCAAAAGAGCCCAGCGTAATAATGGCGGATGAAAATTCGCGAACTTGCGAACTCCACGTGGCAATACATTTAACTCTTTTATTTATTATGCATTAAATTATTCAACGTTTTCACCTAGAGCTTCGACAGCAAAGATTACTTTTGTGTACGTTGCATTGAGCAATGAAAACTTGTAAAAATGATTTCGGAGTGGAGATCCAAAAATCAATTGAAGAAATTATTCTGCAATAAAACATAATAAATAGGTATATGTTCATTTTTCTGTTTGATAGTTTCAAAAAGTTTAGACAATGTATCGATATTCTTGAATTCCTTTAATTATTATTTTATTGTTTGCCATTTCGCTCATCGATTTCACGCAACATAAACGAAAAGGGAGTCATATAAAAGTTGTTTTCTTCTCTTAATAATTTAATAGGTTGTAGACAATGTAATATTAAATTCATTTGATGCTTTATCTATTTTGTGATTTTTCTCAAATATTGGATTTGAGCCTCTTTCAAAATAAAAATTTTTATCATCCTATTAATCAGCTCATTTCCTATTTAGAAGATCTTTGTGATTTTAAATATATTAGTAATAATTTGATTCAGAATAAAAAGATAACGTACTAATGTAAATATTAAAATTGTGAGCTTGATTTTTCCCAAATATTGGATTTGAGCCTCTTTCAAAATAAACATTTTTATCATCCTATTAATCAGCTCATTTCCTATTTAGAAGATCTTGTGATTTTAAATATATTAGTAATAATTTGATTCAGAAATAATTTTCCCAAATATTGGATTTGTGCCTCTTTCAAAATAAAAATTTTTATCGTCCTATTAATCAGCTCATTTCCTATTTAGAAGATCTTTGTGATTTTAAATATATTAGTAATAATTCGATTCAGAATAAAAAGATAACGTACAAATGTAAATATTAAAATTGTGAGCTTGATTTTTCCCAAATATTGGATTTGAGCCTCTTTCAAAATAAAAATTTATATCATCCTATTAATCAGCTCATTTCCTATTTAGATCTTTGTGATTTTAAATATATTAGTAATAATTTGATTCAGAAATAATTTTCCCAAATATTGGATTTGAGCCTCATTCAAAATAAAAATTTATATCATCCTATTAACCAGCTCATTTCCTATTTAGAAGATCTTTGTGATTTTAAATATATTAATAATAATTCGATTCAGAATAAAAAGATAACGTACAAATGTAAATATTAAAATTGCAAGATTGATTTTTCCGAAAACTTGCATTTCAGCCTCTTGAAAAATAAAAATTTCTATCATTCTATTATCCAGCTAATTTTCTCCCACAAAATTTTTGTGATTAACTGCAAAAATTTATTGTAATGGTTAAGGTAGACCTCGAGATATCTTCTACACAATTTTGAAAAACCGCAACTCTGCGAAAGACGCGATTAAAGTTTGTAATTTTTCTATAAAAAGGAATTTCCGAATTTTCCAAAATATAACTGCGTCCTAACCCCTTGAGGGTTAAAAATATTTTTCGTGGCTTCCAACACTTATAACTCGGTTTCATTGCGTTCAGGCATCACGGTTTTCTGAAATATTGGCTGCGTGGCTGTTTGGCAAAAGTTTCCAGCGGTTGACCTGCGATATCCGTTCGTCGTCCCCTTTGGGACAAAGGACAATGATTTTCCCGAACGACCAATGGCGGTAAGTTCGAAAGCAGGACTTCATGTTGTCGCGTGCAACGCGTGCGGTGTATCAGACCCGGTGCACTCACACATATCGAAAGCCTATCGAATTATTGCGTGTGCGTATAGCGGGATTGGTCGAAACCACAGAAGAAATGGACGCAATATCCCCCTGTCCCATTCGGTTCCCCCTTCGACACGCTGATTCCCCGGAAGCGGGGAGAGATGCTCCTATCGTTGCCATCCCCCTTTGCCATTCTCGAATCGGCGCTATGCATCGTTGCATCACTATATTGTATGCAACTCGTCGCTGGTACGAGTGCAGCCAACAAGAGACATCCTCTCTATGCTGATTTCCCCTCGTGGAGGGGATACATCCGTGGAGGGGCGATGCATGACGCGAGAGGGGGGCAATGCACTTTGCACACTCTCGAACTGCAGCTTTAGAACGCACCGACATTTGTACGGCGATTTTGCCGCACGCCCTTTTCCCTACAGTTAATATCCTAACCAGAGTTGCACGTTACTCAATTAAAATTTTAATTAAGATTGAATGATTAATGTGTGCGATTACAAATGGTAATCATTGAGAAATGATTGATTCAATCGATGGTTGAAGTTAATCGTCAATCGTTGATTGAAGTTAATCGTCAATCGTTGATTGAAAACAGAAATCGTCGAAAAATCGAAGACTGATCTATTCAATTGTTGAAGTTAATTGCCATAAATTGTAATAAGGATGGAGAGAGAGGCAGAGAGATAAGAAATATATCTCAACAAGAATTTAGTTTATATATTTTTCAGTATGCATACAGTTTTGATTCTGTATTCCGTTTCGAAATTTCAACAGTTAATCATTATTCAGTAATCCGATCGATGATTACAATCGAAAAGAATGTAATCGTTAACCGCAATTATTAATTAGCGACCAAACTAGAGGTTTATTTGTTAATCGATTAACGATCGAGGTAGAAATTTAGACGTCAATTGTTGATAAATTTTTGCCCAGCTCTGCTTTTTGGGGGTGGCTAGGACAATTTTTTTTACCAACTCGTGTTACTAATATACTGTGCATTTTATTTATGAGAGAAATGAGACGCGACGAAATTTAAAAACATGAAACGGTTAAATGAATTTAAGGATATTAATATAGTATTTCTAATTTGTCAAAACCATTAAAGAAAGTAGAAACGTAGTTCTTCTATTTCTGAAATTGATGCAGAAAATTTTAATTCTGCATGGAGACCTGCCAAGTAAGTTTGATTCATACAGAGTACATTTTAGTATCTCAAGGATGGAAAAAATTGCAGTAATAAAAGGTTATCATCACTTTTTACGCAGTTTTTGTTCGTTGAATTAGTTCCAAGTAAGGGTAGTTTCGCAATGGATATCATTGTTGTGTGATTAATGCATAATGAAGAGGCAGTTCTGAAAAATTTATATTTCATTATGTCGTTAGAAGATTATTACTTTTATAGATATTGTGCATTACGTTATTGATTACAATAAAATACACCTTCTTTTTTAATATTTTTGACAGGTTCGCGATCATGGTTTCAGATATGTGACGTCCACAATTTCGCAGTTTACTTAAAGGTAGTCGAATTAATCTATTAGGTATACTTTGTTGTCTAAACTCATAGTAACTACTTTTCCAGCTAAATTGTTTCTAAATTGGTCCTACGTTGAATTTAATAAAATAATTTAATCATAAAGGTGAGCAACGAAACGCATGCTTTTAGGGAACGTACTAATAGACACTTACCACGTTCTATTTATCTTGTTGAAATTGAATTTATTGAAACAATAATGAAGGATATAGATTCTATATTCATCGTGAAAGTTTATTACACGACTAATAAGTTGATTGTGTTCTTACTTAATGCATAATTCAATTGTTTTTTATAGGTTTACTTACACATTACCTGAAGATAATATTTTACGAAGAATGATAATATTTAAAAATAAGTATAATATGAAAAATAATATTTAGAGTGAAGAGAAGAGTAAGAGTAGTTTAACGAATAGGACTCCAGAAAATTCTATACTTTATATCACAATTTGACTTTAAAATAGTTGCACTTTCTTAAGAATGCAGCGTGCTATAAACAATGGTACGAATGATTTAGACGTAACATGCAACCAGTGCAATGTTATCCTACTTTTTATAACTTATATTCTTGAAAACATAAATATGAGTAACGCAATTAACATAAACATTCGTGAAGTTCAACTGTTTTAACCAGTTTTAACCATTTATAATCCTTTGTCGAGTGTGACTCAATGTTAGAGAAAGGAAAATGTAAAGAAAACGGATTTTTATGTGTATCTAGTACTTTCTTTATTTAATTAATCGTATAATTTTTTAGTTAAAAACAAATACAAGTTCCTCAAATATAAATTACAACAAAGTCTGATAGCTACATATAATGTAATTAGCAAACTAGAGAAAGGAAAATGTAAAGAAAACGGGGTTTGGGTTTTATATGTATTTAGTACTTCCTTTATTTAATTAATCGTCTATTCCCTTCCATTTGTAGTTAAAAACAAATGGAAATTCCACAAATATAAATTACAATACAACAAAGTCTGATAGCTATATTTAATGTAATTAGCAAACTAGAGAAAGGAAAATGTAAAGGTGGGTTTTTATATGTATCTAGTACTTCCTTTATTTACTTAATCGTCTTATTTTTTAGTTAAAAACAAATACAAGTTCCACAAATATAAATTACAACAAAGTCTGATAGCTATGTTTAATGTATTAGCAAACTAGAGAAAGGAAAATGTAATGAAAACGGGGTTTGAGTTTTATATGTATCTAGTACTTCCTTTATTTAATTAAACGTCTTATTTTTTAGTTAAAAACAAATATAAGTTCCACAAATATAAATTACAACAAAGTCTGATAGCTATATTTAATGTATTAGCAAACTAGAGTAAGGAAAATGTAAAGAAAACGGATTTTTATATGTATCTAGTACTTCCTGTATTTAATTAATCGTCTTATTTTTTATTTAAAAACAAATATTTGTTCCACAAATATAAATTACAACAAAGTTTGATAGCTATATACATATAATGTAATTAGCAAACTAGAGACAGGAAAATGTAAAGAAAACGTGTTTTTATATGCATCTGATAATTCCTTTATTTACTTGATCGTCTTGTTTTTTAATTAAAAACAAATATAAGTTCCACGAATATAAATTACAACAAAGTCTGATAGCTATATTTAATGTAATTAGCAAACTAGACAAAGGAAAATGTAAAGGCGGGTTTTTATATGCATCTAGTACTTCCTTTATTTTCGTAATCGTCTAATTTTTTAGTTAAAAACAAATACAAGTTCCAAACAAACAAATTACAACAAAATCTGACGGCTATATTTAATGTTCTTAGGAAACAAAATTGTTTAAAATAAGTAGCAGACAAGGGACTGTCCTTTGAAGTAAATTTGCAATGAAATACTTAAAATAGTAGGGAATTGTTGGCAACGAAATTGAGAAATAATTCGGAGTGCAGAGGATTAAGAATCGATCGCATACACATTTCAATTTTCAAGCATTAAAATGCAGCTAATAAATAATAATAAACATTGTGGTAAACATTGAAATGCATTACGGAGAATGGAGATCAGCTCCGAACGTGGACTTCATTACTGATCCGTAGCCGTGCTCCATTGGCGGACACTGGTTTATGGTGGGGCAATGGCAATGCACATTTACGCGTGCGGCACGCGAGGCCTTGCACATTGCACAGTGCATCGCATGTCTGAGGCCGTGTGGGAGAGAAACTGCACCGTGGTGGGGCACCGCATGCCGCGTTAAGCGAGGGATAATGCATTTTGCCAGCGATGCATGAGAACTGCAGCGGACATTGGTACGCAGCCCTTTTCACGTTCATGCTAAGAGCTCTTTCCACTTTAGACGATCGGACAAAATATTGCATCCTCCGCCACATGTGAAATATTCAGTATGCATTCAGAAACGAGAGCAGCTATTGAAATATTTATCAAATTGTCAATGTTACGTACTTCTACTTTAACCCTTTGCACTCGGAGCTATTGGAACTCGAAAATTCAACATTTCTTCCGACATAGAATAATTCCACCCTACAGGATTGTTTTTTTCATTTTGTTAATTAAATTTAAGAGGATTTTCTTTCTGGATTTTATTCAAGAAATTTTGCATATCATTTATGGATGATTTTGTATTTATTTTATGCATGTGAAATTGATATAACAGCTCATACAATACTTAACCCTTTGCACTCTCAATTATTTTTCAATTTAGTTGCCTACTATTTGAAGCGTTTTATTTGAAATTTACTTCAAAGGACAGTTCTTGTACTGCTGCTTATTTTGATCAAATATGTTTACTAATTATATGAAATATATCTCTCTTCGTTGTAATTTATTTTTGTGAAACATGTATTTGTTTTTAAGTAAAGAATAAGTCGATTAAATAAATTAAGAACCAAATAAATATAAAAACCTGTTTTATTTACAATTTTCTTTCTGTAATGTCGAACCACACTTGACAAAGGAGTGCGAAGTGTTAAATGTTTAGTAATTCATTAGATAACAACATATTTAATAATTTAAACAATATGCTGAATAATGCTGAATAAGTCATTTTTAGTGGTGACTCTCTCATCTCTCATCTCTCTCTGAGTTATTCGAGTGATAAGGGTTAATCGAAGGGTCATTCGAAATTATTGGATCAGAAAATTTTTAAAAGTACATTTTCCAAGATAGCACGAACAGTTAATAACAATTTATGGTTTTTGGACTACGGTGGTATTAACATTCTCTGTGTGCTTTTCTAATGTTTACCGTGTACAAGGGGGTAATTGGACCCCATACATTTCTGATGGAAAATGAAAGAAGAAATTTGTCTGTATAAGTATTTGTCAGATTTTATCGATTTTTAAAAGACAATCATATAATTCTTAAAATATTTGAAATATATCACAGATAATTCTTCGAAAATTTTTAAAAATTTTCCATTCGTCAACATCTTATAATAAATAAATAGTCAGGTTAAGCATACTAGGCAAATGTTAACATTTAAATGGAAAAAACATTGACCTATATTCAATATTAAAACGCATTATAAAGAAAAATAATGATCATCTGTAGAATATTATTCAAGGTAAGGACTAAACCTGTTGTCTATTGTTATTACGTCACAATAAATTCTCGAGAAAATTGTTCCTTTTTGTAGTAGGTGTTCAGATAACCTTGACATCTCTTCTATGTAGAAATAAATGTCTTTTATACATATATGACGACATTACAGATATTGTTGGAACATGCAAAATGGAAGAGTTATTTTATTTACATTTCTCTGTGATTGTATACTTGTTACTATCATTTATTTGTACATTCAAGTACTATGATAATATTATTAATGTATTTCATGTCCAGCATAACAATATAAGAATTGCAAAGAATGAAAAGATACTTAAAAATAAAGTTATATAACACAACTAAAATATCCATGGTGCATGAGTAAATAATAAAAATTGAAATAACGAAATGAAAGGTGTTCACGGTAATGAGGTTCAATAAAGATTCATTGATACTAGGAACCCGAAATTCGGATTAAGGTCCCGATCCGAATATCCGAAACGAGGTATCCGGATATCCGAGTAGTAAGAGCCCTATGTACCTGGTCTAATGAGACGAGGCAATAAAGTACGTGCATCCTTTGCTGCCTACCTGAGAAGATTAACATGAACTCTATGTTTACGTTTACTGCCACGTCTCGGTGGACAAGGTATTGTTAGATTATTTTCTTGTTAATAGGTCCACTGAAAATTTGTTTCTCAGTACATAACATAGTTCAAAGAAAGCATTAAAAAACTATTAGTAAGTCCTTTACCAACTACAGTTTCTTACAGTTTTCAAGGCTACACTTCGATATATCCTAGATAGAAATATTTTAGAACTTATAAAAAAATAATATAATATAAATATTTTACATCTATCATACAAATAATTTAATATATATATATACATATATTTTACATCTATCAGAAAAATAATATAATATAAATATTTTACATCTATCAGAATAATAATAGAATATAAATATTGTACATCTATCATATAGAAATAATATAATATAAATATTTTACATCTATCATATACAAGTAATATAATATAAATATTTTATATCTATCATACAAATAATTTAATATATATATATATATATTTTACATCTATCAGAAAAATAATTTAATATATATATGTATATTTTACATCTATCAGAAAAATAATATAATATAAATATTTTACATCTATCAGAAAAATAATATAATATAAATATTTTACATCTATCATATAGAAATAATATAATATAAATATTTTACATCTATCAGAAAAATAATTTAATATATATATATTTTACATCTATCAGAATAATAATATAATATAAATATTTTACTTTACCTTCACGGTACTGCGATTTCTCAACATACTATAGCACTTTTCCCACAAGCGTCGTCTGCTAGCCGGTTTAATCTCGGAACAAGGCAGAATTATCTGCGCCGGGTCTATAGGTATACAGGATGATCGACTACAGGTGGGAGAAAATTTAAGGGTTGGTTCTTAACGATGATATAAGACGAGAATGAAGAATAAAACAATTGCGATTTCGGCTTCGTTATTTAGCTATTAACAACACGACAGTCACGTATCAAGTGACAGATGCATACCTTGGTTCTCATTTGGGGCCCCGGCGAGGTGAAAATATTTAACAAATCGTTGGACAACATTGAACTCTTTGACGTACACAAAGTACACTTTTGTTAGACGCGTTGTTGATTTTTAATTGTGAATAGCTAAATAACGAATCCGAAATCGCAATTTTTTATTCATCATTTTCGTCTCGCATCATCGTAAGGAACCACTCCTTAAATTTTCTCCCAACTGTAGTCGAACACCCTGTATATAGATATGTTGAAAAACTAAAGTTATGAGCCAAAAACTTGCAATTTCCTGTTAAATGTCACAATGCGTAGCTCAAAATGTCATTTTGGGAAACATTTTCTAATTTTGAACGCCTGTCTCTTGGTGCCTATTGCGCTTTCGCGATGCCATGATCGTGTTAATCTTTCGTGCGAAAAGTATTGCGACGCGGGATAACACGTCAGTGACATTTATGACCTCGTATTAGATGATTGCGCAAGTACGTGAAATCGCAATTTTTTTATTCATCATTTTCGTCTCACATCATCGTAAGGACTCCTTAAATTTTCTCCCAACTGTAGTCGAACACCCTGTATACGGGGAGCCCGAGGAGAATGGCTGCCTAGAATTTGAGAAACAGAGGTAAGGAAAACGGTGAAAGTAAAACTCGTCCTCTTTTCGAGGTCGCGTTGTCCGTTGAACGGCCGCGGCGCATCGTCTCTCTTTTTTCTTATTCTTTCGTTGGCTGGTCGAGGATTATCGGTTCGGGATTTCGCCTGAACTTTTGTCCCCGTGTACGTTGTAAACCTGGAAAAGGAAAGTTGTTCCGGGTATCATCTGCCTTCGAGGACCTTGCGACCGATCGGCGGGGGGAGGATGGCAGCATCGTAAAGTTTGAAGAGGGTGAGTCAGGAAAGCGTCGAAGGGGAGAGATATCGGGCGTAAATATAGAAAGGGACGTGCGTATACACAGGTACGACGGATAGAGTGGGAAAACTTCGGTTCGAACGGGCGGGAGAGGGAGAGGAAGAGAAACTCGAAGAGCGGTCGGGAAAGGGAAAGAAAGGGGGAGGTAGACAGGGAAATTGACGAGCTGGAAGAGGAGCGGTGGGACGCCGGGGTGGAAGATATAGAGAAAGTACGTGACAGAGGAGAAAGGGGAAGAGAAAGAAAAACCGTGTACACGAGAAGGCCGGCAAGAGAAAGCATTTTCGTACGGGGCGAAAGAGAAGGATAAACACGGTGGGGGCAGGAAGGGGAAGTTAAGGGAGAGGGTTAGCGGACGGGAGGCATAGGCTTTCCGGTTGGCAGGGGTGACTCACCCTGTATTAACGAGCGGCTACGCCCATTTAAAAGATGGCTGTTTCCCGATTGACCAATTAGGTCTCGCGATTTTGCCCGTATCGAAAAAGCGCGGCAAACGTGACCCTTCTGGCCACCCTGTCACAAGGGTTCCGCCGGGGGAGAAGCTTTTTATTTATATCTCCTTTTCCCTTCTCCCTATTTCGACGCCGCGAAAAAAAATTTCCCCACCGCGCCCGCTCCCAATGCACCCTTACAATTTCTCCCTTTCTTTTTGCGCCACCGAAAATCCGAAGCGGAAAACGATGATCCCGATTCCGGTAGCGGGTATCTCATTGGCAAGCCAGTGAATTTTAGGAACCACCAAGGCCGCGCCGTGCGTTGCACGGTTATCACCAGCGGCAAATATAATTTTCCAAGTCTTGGACCGATTGTGGAAATTAACGCTTCTTCCTTTTAACCCCTTGCCGTATCATTCTCTTTACGGTTACAGTAATTGAAACGTTTTTATCCCCAAAAACGTCGTAGAAGAAAAAACATTTATATTTGATGTACAGGATGTAAAGAAATGTTTGGTCCTGGCTGCCATAGGCGTATTCTACGTATTCTGAATTTCATAAATAACCCCGTTTTTAATTTTGGGATAAAGAATAATACAGGATAAAAAGTAAACAAACAGATATAATTTTGTACATAAAAAATTTCTTTTCCGAAATCTGAAGGTGGGGTCTCTGAGATTACACGTTACCTTGCGAAGATCGAGGTTCGATAGACGCATTTCTTTGTACTTAGGTCTAATTACTTGATGCTTTAGGTGTCCCATACCTAAATGTACTTTCTTGAAGAGGGTGATTCCAGAGGTTTCTCGAGTGCCGACCATTTTTCTATAATTTATTTGATCTTAAATTGTTTATTTATAAAATCCGAAGGACTTTTTAAGGGCACAACCTACTTCCAGCAATTTTGTAGTGAAAACTGACTTCCATGGTTCTCTCGGTTAAAACCCAATTCGGGTGTTGTCACTATCAACAGATGTAGAGCAAACCACTATCACCTAGCTGCTTCTCTAGCTCGCATAGGTTTCATCGATGATGCAGAATGCAGTTGCAAAGAAGAAGGGGATAAGACTCTGAATCACGTTTTATGGGAATGCAACTTGTACAGGGTGTAAAAAAATGTTTAGTCCTGGCTGCCATAGGCGTATTCTGCACCTTCGGAACGGTGAAGATCTGTGAAAAAGAGTTGCCGCAAAATTGTCCTTGAGCTTGAATTTCAAGGGCAAATTTTTGTATTATTGTATTTTATTCTATGCATCATGGAGACAAAAAGTGTCAAGGGAACCATAAGTCAAAACTCAACTCACCCATGGTTCCCTTGACACTTTTCAATATAAATATTTAATATAATATAAATAATAATATATTGTAATATAATATAAATATTTTACATCTATCATATAGAAGTAATATAATATAAATATTTTACATCTATCATATAGAAGTAATATAATATCAATATTTTACATCTATCTTACAAATAATTTAATATATATATATATATATATTTTTTTTTACATCTATCAGCAAAATAATATAATATAAATATTTTACATCTATCATACAAATAATATATTATTAATATAAATATTTTACATCTATCATATAGAAGTAATATAATATAAATATTTTACAAAAAGTGTCAAGGGAACCATGGGTGAGTTGAGTTTTGACTTATGGTTCCCCTGACATTTTTTGTCCTGATTATGCGTAGAATACAATGCAATAACACAAAAATTTGCCCTTGAATTTCAAGATCAAGGACAATTTTGCGGCAACTTTTTTTCACAGATCTTCACCGATCCGAAGATGTAGAATACACCTATGGCAGCCAGGACCAAACATTTCTTTACACCCTGTACAGCCACATTAATTTTAATGCTTAGATATTGATTACTAGACTGCGGATCTTTATGCAATATAAAAATGTCTTTCCTGAATTGCAACGAACTGGAGTGAAATAGAAATTTATTTTCTTCCCTATTGTGTTGCGTAGGTTGAAAATAATATAATAGTATGTTTATATTTTTCAAATACTTTTGCTATTCTAAATTGCACCTATTCAGTTTTGTCATAAATGCATAAAATCCGCAGTCTATTGATTAGAAACGAATCAAATTTTATTTTGAGACTGTGGATGTTTGTGCAATATTTCCATTCCCTATTTTCTTTTAAATTTTACGAATATGAAATTAGTACAATATCTCATAGTATACTCAAATGTTTAGTAATTGATTAGTATACTGCGGATATTAGAAATTATTATTATTTGAAATTCTATTCTGTTTAATTAACTTCCCGATTCATAGGGAAGTTATGGTAATTTTAATTTTTTTTTGGTAAAGCAAGCATTTCGAGAGATAATACTTTTTCTCTATATTTTCTAATTGAGTGCATAATTTTGCTTTCTCTTCTTGAATTTCAATAGATGCTTTAGACCTTATTTTTTAGATTTATCATTGATTTTTAAATTAATATTTTTAATTTGTTGTGTAATTATTTTTTTTCTTTCGTGTAAATTTATTATTGATTTCTTGTTATTTTTCTTTTGAAATTTTGTTTCTCTCCTTTTCCAGCTTTTTGACAAATGTTCTTCTACAATATATATTTAAGTAGTTTTTCGATGGAAAAATTCGTAATAGATGTGTGATGATTTCGGCGCACAGGTTCGATCAATTTTTGATCGAACCTGTGCGCCGAAATCATCATACATCTGTTCTTCTACAATTTTGTTTCGTGCTTCTTTTTTTCAAAATCTTTAATTAAATCTCCTACAACGGAAGCTCGAATTGAATGACTTTCATTATTTTTCTTCCTAGATATTTTAAATTTAGGGGCAGTGAAATTTTCTGCATACATTATACAAGCTAATCGAAGACTAATTGTACGTACATTTAGTTAAATAAGGTGTTTGTGTGTGTGTACATCAAGTGTAAGCTTAATACATAGTTGGACAGCTCTGTATGTCCTCCCATGTCGTATACCCTCTGTATGTCGTCCCAGTATGGAGTACTTATATTTCAAAACAGTTCTAAACTTGGACATCCAATATTTGATTTAACAATAAAACTACTGATCACAAGAAACGATTAAAATTTTCAGCTTATAAAAATGACAAAGCTTTATCTATTCAGATTTAGTGCAATTTTTATTACAATATGTGTTTGGACTAATCAATTTATCGGATCCATTTCCATGTAAGCAGCCTCATAGTTTCAATAATAGTAAAATGAAAAATATATAAGTCGTTTGACCGGCAGTGGTACGTTTAGTGTTAATAATTATTATTTAAGTTACGTCTGATTACCAATTTATTTATTTGAAAATATTTATGATTTCAGATAAAAGTGATTTACGTTTTGATTACCAATTTATTTATTTGAAAATATTTATGATTTCTGATAAAAGTGATTTATGTTTTGATTACCAATTTATTTATTTGAAAATATTTATGATTTCTGATAAAAGTGATTTATTTTTTAATTACCAATTTATTTATTTGAAAATATCAATTATATTATAATGCGTGATTTATGTTTTCTAATAAAAGTTCAAACTATAAATACACATGATTCACATGAAAATAGACTATGTTGTACATTGTATTCAGATAAATTAGAATTTATCCGCGGCGCTAGGTTCGATCATTATTACTTTTTGTACTTGCTCTACTTGCAGCAAATATGTAAGAATTGTCATACAAGTAGAAGAAATAAATTGCTACAAGTACAGCAAGTACAAAAAGTAATAATGATCGAACCTAGCACCGCGAATAAATTCTAATTATCCAATATGGCGATCGAGAAAAATGATAAACTAGTATTCAAATAAACTTTGAATTTATTTTTAAGTTTCAATGTCTTACTAAAATAATATTTACACCTACTTGTAGCTGAAGTCTCAGAATGTATCAAATAATTATTTAATCTCTTAATTATTGGTCTTATTATAAATACTCAATTGTCCAGATTTGGACGACACTTTTGGCTTGTCCACATTTAGGGCATTTCACCTTGATAGCGTTGGAGATGCAAATAAACTTCGTTGAACCTTTTTTAGTTGCTGCAAGTTCGTCATAGACTAGAACTCGACTAGGCGAGCTAATCCTACGCCTATGGGTTCCTAGAAGCCGGCATGCTCAGGGCTCGCTGGGCGTGTATAGACGCTGCTGCATTTGTACGGGTATCCGACCTAACAGCACTCTAGGGTGGTGTTGTAGGTATACGTTGGCCTGGTACAGAATTTTTAAACCTTCGGTTGCCTGTCGAAGAATTTTCCGGCTGAACTTTACTTTGCAGCAGGAAACACTTTGGCCTGGAATTCTTCTACTTGCAGCTGCTACTCCCACCGGGACAGTGCCCACCAGTGCAGTTTCCGCTTGAAAGGTTCTTTTTCTCGTAAATTGCGCCGGGATGCTTTGACTTCGCCACTGAAAATCGGTTCGAAAACAATTTATTTTTACCCGGCTCAATTGTACAAGTAGGTACTTGATAGCGTTTCGTAGCAGAGGTGGACCATACTTAGCGGAACGAATATTTCGAGTTTAATATTTTATATTTAATTGGCGGAAAAAGGGTAGTTTTATGTTTTCACCCTTAGCACTCAAAGTCGCAACTAAAAACTGCTGTACCATTATTTAGAATATTATTTACACGATTAAATATGTTGGTACCTAATCAATAAACTGATGTTTATGCATTCATGGAGAAATTAATTGTGTGACACATAAAACAGTAAAAAGTTTAAAAAACAATAAGAATGTTATAACGTTGCTTTTATTGTAATAAAATCGTTAAGGGATGAAATCAATTTTTATATTATTCCTGCTTTCAAAAACCAATGGGAAATATTCTTATTCTGTATAAAAATTTGCAGTGTACCAATCAATAAACTGCGTATGTTTATGCATTAATGAAGAAATTAGTTGTGTGACATATAAAACAGTAACTTTTAAAAACATAAGAATGTTATAACGTTGATTTTATTGTAACAAAATCGTTAAGGGATGAAATCAATTTTTATATTATTCCTGCTTTCAAAAACCAATGGGAAATATTCTTATTTTGCATAAAGATTCGCAGAGTACTAATCAATAAACTGCGTATGTTTATGCATTTATATAATTTTATAGTATTATATAATTTATAGAATTTTGATTTGCTTTAGACGTACAAAGGCTGTTCCCATGAAAAACAGAATTCTATTCCATTCCACTTTCTTCAAGTTTGTCTATAAAACTTGGAAATTGCATAAATATCCGCAGCATACTTATCAGTTACTAAATATTTAAGAATTATATGAGGTTTTGTGTCAATTTCGTATCCATAAAATGTATACGATATATCCATTCTATAAAAATCATTGTATGGAATGGAATTATTCTAGGTCGAAAGAAATGTTTAATTTTCTAGGTTGAATAGTATATGTCATTTTGAAAATAAAATATTTTTATTATTACAATTTGTATCGAGTTATTGAAGGACATGAAAAACTAAGTTTTCTCGCTTCGCTTATAATTTGTTTAGATTTTTGCAAAGATCTGCGTATAACGAGTCTAATACATAATAGTATGTTTATGTACGTATACGTAACATGTTCCTACTGCAATTTGCTGCAAACAATAGAAACACACAGTGATTATTATCAGTAGGACTATTTAAAATCAAAATTCTAAAATATCTTCAATATTCTTCAAAGAATAAACTATTTTAGAAACTAATCGTGTCAATTATAGTATTTTATTCTGATAGTTGTAATACTATTTTGACTCTGTTTTGCAAACGGCTCACTATATGGCACTATGCAAAAATTTTCATTTCAATAAAATTTTTGCCCAATTCTGCATACTGCCATATAACGAGCCGTTTACAAACCAGAGCCAAAATTTTATTGATATAAAAATTTCAAATAAAGGGGGTTGAAAACCCACTTGGAAAAAACGCAGTTATTAGAAATTTTCATTTCAATAAAATTTTTGCCCAATTCTGCATACTGCCATATAACGAGACGTTTACAAAACAGAGCCAAAATTGTATTGATATAAAAATTTCGAATAAAAGGGGGTTGAAAACCCACTTGGAAAAAACGCAGTTATTAGAAATTTTTATTTCAATACAATTTTTGCCCAATTCTGCATACTGCCATATAACGAGCCGTTTACAAACCAGAGCCAAAATTTTATTGATATAAAAATTTCGAATAAAGGGGGTTGAAAACCCACTTGGAAAAAAACAGTTATTAGAAATTTTGATTTCAATAAAATTTTTGCCCAATTCTGCATACTGCCACATAACGAGCCGTTTACAAACCAGAGCAAAAATTGTATTGATATAAAAATTTCGAATAAAGGGGGTTGAAAACCCACTTGGAAAAAACGCAGTTATTAGAAATTTTTATTTCAATAAAATTTTTGCCCAATTCTGCATACTGCCATATAACGAGACGTTTACAAAACAGAGCCAAAATTGTATTGATATAAAAATTTCGAATAAAAGGGGTTGAAAACCCACTTGGAAAAAACGCAGTTATTAGAAATTTTGATTTAAATAAAATTTTTGCCCAATTCTGCATACTGCCACATAACGAGCCGTTTACAAACCAGAGCCAAAATTTTATTGATATAAAAATTTCAAATAAAGGGGGTTGAAAACCCACTTGGAAAAAACGCAGTTATTAGAAATTTTTATTTCAATAAAATTTTTGCCCGACTCTGGTAGTATGTAATTTATATTCCATGCGTTTCACGCGTTTTTCCGGTTCTTCGTTAAGAATTTTAATGCGCACGACACACTTTACATTTTCTATAATTTTGCGGTTCGTAAAATCATTCGTTTGCAATGTCTAACGTGAGTCTAACAATGAGGGTTTTCGTAAAGCTCGATAACATAGAATATTTATAACCGAGGTTGAACCACGCACACATAGAAAGTGTTAAAGAGTTATTCATCGGCCGAAATGGTTCGACAAGTTAGTTTCCACCCGGAAGTAGTCTTTATAGTCGACGAAGAATTTCTTTCTTGTGGTATTGGTAAGAGGGTTGAATGTACGTGTGAGGTACAGCTGAATGGCTAACGAGATCTTCTCTCGTTTCATAGGTATTAGGTACTTGCACGTGTATGCCACCATTCATACGATAGAAACGCTCTAATGCATGCATCTTTTTCAACCTTTCAGGGCCGTAATAATAGTTGGTCGGAAACTTTTTCGTGAAATTTTACTTGAATCTCGATCGGAGAAACGCCATTTCACTTTTATTTTTAAATATTGGAAGAATTAAAAGTAGCTTTGTCTTCATGTTCAATCTTCAATTTGCATTCTATGCTGTGAATATATTTTTATTTTTTAACAGTCCGTAGTTGAATCTTAATAGCTGTTGTTTCGCAATAGAAGATTAATGGAAATTGCTATTGGAAGAATTAAAAGAAGCTTTGTATTTGTCTTTAATCTTCAATCAACATTCTGTACAATGAATATATGATACGATTTTCGTAATAAAAATTATTTCGCATCCTGTGGCAAACTAATTGCTCTAGCTTCCCCAAAAGATTAAAATCGTATAATACGATATTTAAAAAGTTATCGCCTTTTTAAGAATGTGCCAATACTTTTTTTACCTACTGTATATATCAATAGTATTCAATAAATTGCTAAACTTATTTAATATTTTAATAAACTACTAAGAGTATCGTACAAGGTATTATATCAGTTTTATTGGATAAAATGAAGAAAACCATATAAAATGGAAATATCGCTCCTCAATCGTAAACACTATTCTCCCTACACTATTAATTATTTTCTAAGCGTACGAAACATTAATGTTTATTTTCAACTTCCTCCAAAAATGTAAAATTAAGATTTACCGTCTACCGTCAATATTAATTTCACTTTATATCACGTTATATACTTCAATTTTTTAAGTGTTACACTAATGTGTGCTATTGTATAAATCAAAGAAAGTTTACGGCACCAATAAATAAATAATAAAATGGAGATTGTTTATTTTTAACTTCCTCCAAAAATGTAAATTAAGATTTAGCGTCTACCGTCAATATTAATTTCACTTTATATGACGTTATATACTTCAATTTTTTAAGTGTTACACTAATGTGTGCTATACAAAACAAAGCAGGTTTACGGCATCAATAAATAAATAATAAAATGGGATTGTTTATTTCTAACTTCCTCCAAAAATGTAAATTAAGATTTAGCGTCTACCGTCAATATTAATTTCACTTTATATCACGTTATATACTTCAATTTTTTAAGTGTTACACTAATGTGTGCTATACAAAACAAAGCAGGTTTACGGCATCAATAAATAAATAATAAAATGGCATTGTTTATTTCTAACTTCCTCTAAAAATGTAAATTAAGATTTAGCCGTCTACCGTCAATATTAATTTCACTTTATATCACGTTATATACTTAAGTTTTTTAAGTGTTACACTAATGTGTGCTATAAAATCAAAGAAGGTTTACAGCATCAATAAATAAATAATAAAATGGCATTGTTTATTTCTAACTTCCTCTAAAAATGTAAATTAAGATTTAGCCGTCTACCGTCAATATTAATTTCACTTTATATCACGTTATATACTTAAGTTTTTTAAGTGTTACACTAATGTGTGCTATAAAATCAAAGAAGGTTTACAGCATCAATAAATAAATAATAAAATGGCATTGTTTATTTCTAACTTCCTCTAAAAATGTAAATTAAGATTTAGCCGTCTACCGTCAATATTAATTTCACTTTATATCACGTTATATATTTCAATTTTTTAGGTGTTACAGTAATGTGTGCTATAAAATCAAAGAAGGTTTACTGCATCAATAAATAAATAATAAAATGGGATTGTTTATTTCTAACTTCCTCCAAAAATGTAAATTAAGATTTAGCGTCTACCGTCAATATTAATTTCACTTTATATTACGTTATATACTTCAATTGTTTAAGTGTTACACTAATGTGTGCTATAAAATCAAAGAAGGTTTACGGCATCAATAAATAAATAATAAAATGGGATTGTTTATTTCTAACCTCCTCCAAAAATGTAAAATAAGATTTAGCCGTCTACCGTCAATATTAATTTCACTTTATATCATGTATGTATACTTCATTTTTTTAAAGTGTTACACTAATGTGTGCTATATAAATCAAAAAAGGTTTACGGCATCAATAAATAAATTACAGTAACTTCCCTATGAATCGGGAAGTTAATAATAAAATGGAGATTGTTTATTTCTAACTTCCTTCAAAAATGTAAAATTAAGATTTAGCGTCTACCGTCAATATTAATTTCACTTTATATCACGTTATATACTTTATTTTTTTTAAGTGTTACACTAATGTGTAACAATGCAAACAATATAAACCTACAATGATTATTATCAGTAGGAATATTTAAAATCAAAATTCTAAAATATCTTCAATATTCTTCAAAGAATAAACTATTTTAGAAATTAATCGTGTCAATTCAAGTATCATTTTTTTTAAGTGTTACACTAATGTGTGCTATACAAAACAAAGAAGGTTTACGGCATCAATAAATAAATAATGAAATGGAGATTGTTTATTTCTAACTTCCTCCAAAAATGTAAATTAAGATTTAGCCGTCTACCGTCAATATTAATTTCACTTTATATTACGTTATATACTTCATTTTTTTTAAGTGTTACACTAATGTGTAACAATGCAAACAATATAAACATACAATGATTATTATCAGTAGGAATATTTAAAATCAAAATTCTAAAATATCTTCTATATTCTTCAAAGAATAAACTATTTTAGAAACTAATCGTGTCAATTAAAGTATCATTTTTTAAAAGTGTTACACTAATGTGTGCTATATAAATCAAACGAGGTTTACGGCATCAATAAATAAATAATGAAATGGAGATTGTTTATTTCTAACTTCCTCCAAAAATGTAAATTAAGATTTAGCCGTCTACCGTCAATATTAATTTCACTTTATATCACGTTATATGTATACTTTATTTTTTTTAAGTGTTACACTAATGTGTAACAATACAAACAATATAAATATACAATGATTATTATCAGTATGAATATTTAAAATCAAAATTCTAAAATATCTTCAATATTCTTCAAAGAATAAACTATTTTAGAAACTAATCGTGTCAATTAAAGTATCATTTTTTTAAGTGTTACACTAATCTGTGCTATATAAATCAAAGAAGGTTTACGGCATCAATAAATAAGTAATAAAATGGAGATAGTTCTGGCCGGAAGAAAAATTCGGTATTCGAATTAGAATTGCTCCGAGTGCAAAAGGGTAATTAGCTTACGGCCCTGGGTATACTTCTTGGGACGCATATCACAGGTAAAAAGCACGTCGGAAGATGGAATAGAGAAGGTTGCATGTGCCTCTGTTGATCGGGAGAGGTTGGTGTATGTGTACACGGGTTCGCAAGGACAACTGCCTGTTCGCCATTGGCCGCATGGAGACACGCATAGAGAGCTGAAATTCAAAGAGCGGCCCGCCATTTGCAATCGAAAACAAAAAAGAGAGAGAGAGAAAGAGCGGGGAATGGCGAACAAACGGATTCGACTAGGGGGCGATTCCCTGTTCGGGGTCGTTACCCCCTTTCGGATTTGGGTCATCGCTCGAAGGGAGCTTTGATTCGGCATCGATGAGAGAATTCATTTGGCCGCGCCCATAGCAGCTTGTTTCGGCTTTCGACGAAATTTCTCGGGACACGCATCTCGTGAGAAAAGATATCGAAAGCCGGCGATTGTCAACCCATATTTCCGTCGTGAGAACATCCGAGAGGATCATGAATTATTTACGAGCCCCGCGAGCATCTTATGCAACCGAAGTTACGGAATTTTCCAGTTTTCCTTGCGCAGCCTGTTGCATATAAATATGTCTCACCGCCGTGTTCAGAATTATCCGAATAATAATATGTTAGTATCGATCGTAATTAGGTTTTAAACAAAATTTTTAATGATATCAGCGCACTGGTTCGATCAAGAACTTCTACACTATTTGCAAAATATCACAAAATCAAAATTTCGACGTTTCGATCTATATTTACGTCATTTTCAAGAAATTAATCAAATTTTGCGTCTGTAAATTAACCGACTATTTCTATTAGTACTGTGGAGCAAATATAATTATAAACCTTTTTTTAATAAATTTTTAAATTTAAGAAAATTATAACTAACTTTTCAAGATCATTTTCATTAGATCATTTTCAAGAAATTAATAAAATTTTGCGTCTGTACATTAACCGACAATTTCTATTAGTACTGTGGAGCAAATATAATTATAAACCTTTTATTGAATAAATTTTTAAATTTAAGAAAATATAATTGTAACTTTTCTTAAATTTAAAAATTTATTGAAAAAAGGTTTATAATTATATTTGCTCCACAGTACTAATAGAAATTGTCGGTTAATTTACAGACGCAAAATTTTATTAATTTCTTGAAAATGATCTAAATATAGATCGTAACGTCGAAATTTTGATTTTGTGATATTTTGCAAATAGTGTAGAAGTAGTTTTTGATCGAACCAGTGCGCTAATACCATTAAAAATTTTGATTATCCGAATAGTATCTTATTCGAGTAACGAATTAATAATTATTCTTTATTCGGTTGGCAGAGTTTATTCGTTATTTTTGTCATTTCTTATTTGCGATTACAGCTGAGATAATGTGGTTTATAATAAGTAGACTTACAAGGGAATATATTCAGGTGAAACAAACCAATCTTGATGAAACTTATGCGAGATGTAGTTCTTCGAAAAATATTTGACACGTATTTTCTTTTATTGGCAACCATCCACTTTGAAGGGGTGAAAACAGCCCTCAAAGTTCGCTGTCAGATCCATATTATTTTAGATATTTTGGAAACCAGAGATCGAAAAATTTGATTTTTGTTTAAATTGTGTTTTTCTTTTAATGGAGAATGTAATAGTGCAAAAAACGAAATATGTTTGTTCAAACAATACATTAAAAATGTTATGTTTTCTTTCGGATTCTCTTATATATCGTTAAGGTAAAGGTACCAGTAGTTGACCATGTACGAGTAGTTGACCATTTTATAGAAAAACATAAAAATAAGATTTTTATAAGCTGTACACTTTTGATGAAAATGAACCTTGGTCGCCATACCATCTGTTGGTTAAATGTCTCTAATACTATTCTCTATTAATTTGCAACGTCTACTCTGTTCGTCAATTAAACTTTTTATGGAATTGATTTGTTTTATTTGTTATTTCATTCTTTAATTGTAATTTGTACTGAAAATTGTTGAAACTAAATGATAGTAAAATGATTCCCAACATTATTGCTTTAAACCTCTTTCAAGTATAAGTGGTCAACTACTAACGAATAGGAGGTCAATTACTAGATTTTTCATTTTCACGAGTGGTCAACTTCTGAAGAAATTACTGAATTTTTAAATAAGTTTCTTAAATTTGTATAAGTAAACTTTTTTTTAAAAGTGGCCTTGATACAAAATTTAGATGACTTAAAGAGTGTCTTCAGGCATCGACTCTCGCTATTTGATGACAGAGTAAGTGGTTACTATTGTTCGCATGGAAAACTGTTCTTAACTGGTCAACTAGTAGTACCTTTACCTTAGTTAATTTTAATGTACACTATGTGTGATCTTTCATCCAAAATAGGGGATACATGTTTTAGGATTTTCTTCTTTTTTCTATTTAACAATACTTATGCATAATGAAATATGAGCTTGTACCTGGTGTGCGGAGGAAGGAATTCTGGCTCGTTTTACAGAAATATAAGCGTTTATTCTTAACATATTATTTAAACAGATGTCTTTTGTAAAAATTTTTTGCACAGCTACGTTTCCCATTAAAAACACACAACTTAAAAAGAAAATCAATTTTTTTCGACCTTTCGTTTCTGAGATACGTCAGAAAATATGACTCTGACCACGAATTTTGAGGGCTGTTTTCACCCCTTCAAAGTGGATGGTTGCCGATAAAAAAAACACGTGTCAAATATATTTCGAAGAACTATATCTGACATAAGTATCATCAAAATCGGTTTGTCTCATCTGAATAGGTTCCCTTGTTAGTTGCAGAATAAAAAGTTTCAATTCTAGATGAAATGAAATTGGATTCCTCTCATAACGCTAATAGATATGTACTCGCAAACTGATAATAATGTTACGGATGTTCCCACATTTTCTGAAACCGTTCACTGTTTCAAATTCTGTTTACTGGTTCTTGTCATGATTATGCATAAAATCTGAAATCTATAAGGTAATGTACATGTATGTACAGCGGAATTGGGCAAAAATTTAATCAACAATTGACGACTAAATTTCTACTCGAATTGTTAATCGCAATTAACAATTAAACTCCTACTTTAGTCGTTAATTGCGGTTAACGATTACATTGTTTTCAATTGTAATCGTCAATTGCATAAATAATTAATGATTAATTACTGAAATTTGGAAATGATATATGGAATCAAAACTGTATGCGTACTGAAGAATGTAAACTGAGGTTTTGTTGAGATTTCTGTCAATTCTCCATCTCCATCTTCATTATTACAATTTACGCATAAACCGTGTGGCGATAACTTCGACAATTGATTAAATCAGTCTCCGATTTTTCGATGATTTTTTTTTTAATCAACGATTCACGATTGACTTCAATCGATTGCATCAATCGTCTATTTTTCAGTGATTACATTTTTTAATCGTGCACATTAATCGATCAATCTGGGTTAAAATTTTAATTAATCAATGCTCGACTCTGCTGATAATATTATATTGTCGGAGGAAATTGTGTATGGAATAGAAAGCTGACAATTCACGGTAGGGCTTGTACAATTTAATATTTTAACGTTCTAACGTATCGACGTTCTCGATTTCCATGGCGGCGTCGTGCCTCCTGGAAAACTCATGGAGCGCATTAGGGCTTTTCGGGGGTCGTTCTCCCCTTTTCTCGTTCCTCGTGTTCTCAATATCGACCCCGCTTATATTTTCTCGACCCAATGCGAAGGGTCGTTGGCCCCCCTCCTTTTCGCTCCCGGAAATCGTGGCCCATGTCTCTCAAAAGCGGCCTACAACAATAGATTTTATTTCCATTGCAGTTTGTGACCTTCTTTATCTCGTTTTGCAGCTAGCTTCCTTACGTATACACATCGCCAATTCATTTCGCATTTCTTGTATTTTTATTTTAATTCGATACAATACGTACTCTGATTACGAACAAGGGGCAATTCCGTAATAAATTAATAAATTATCCTCTCTAAATCCGTCAACCCCTCACTACGCAAACACAGGATGCTCTTTCAAATGATTACAATAACTAACTGTCGTAAAAGCATAATTCTTATTCTTAATATTTTTATGTATTGTAGATTATTTTTATCTGTTTTGTATCAACTGCGGTAATCACTCAATTCGAGAATATATTCCAAGTAAAATTAGTTTTAATTATTTGTGTGATTAGATAATTAGAGGAATAAGATAGTGCTAGACTGTTTAATATTTAAACAATCAGGAACTAAAAGCAAGTATGGGTTGTATTATCATATGAAAATAGTACAATAATATTTTTATCTGTTTTGTATGAACTGCAGTAATCACTCAATTCGAGAATATATCCCAAGTAAAATTAGTTTTAATTATTTGTGTGATTAGATAATTAAAGGAATAAGATAGTGCTAGACTGTTTAATATTTAAACAATCAGGAACTAAAAGCAAGTATGGGTTGTATTATCATATGAAAATAGTAAAATAATATTTTTATCTGTTTTGTATGAACTGCAGTAATCACTCAATTCGAGAAGATATTCCAAATAAAATTAGTTTTAATTATTTGTGTGATTAGATAATTAGAGGAATAAGATAGTGCTAGACTGTTTAACATTGAAACAATCGATAACTAAAAGCATCTGTCTTCTAGTATCATATGGAAATAATAAAATAACATTTTTATCTGTTGCGTAACTAAAATTAGTTTTAATTATTTGTGTGGTCAGTTTCTTAGGAACAAGATAGTTCTAAACTGTTTAACATTTAAACAATCAGGAACTAAAAGCAACTGGCTTCTATTATCATATGAAAATAGTAAAATAATATTTTTATCTGTTTTGTATCAACTGCAGTAATCACTCAATTCGAGAAGATATTCCAAATAAAATTAGTTTTAATTATTTGTGTGATTAGATAATTAGAGGAATAAGATAGTGCTAGACTCATTAACATTGAAGCAATGGAGAACTAGAATCTTCTGTTATCATATGAAAATAATAAAATAACATTCTTATCTGTTGCGTATCAAGTAAAATTAGTTTTAATTATTTATGTGGTCAGTTTCTTAGGAATAAGATAGTGCTAGGCTGTTTAACATTTAAACAATGAGGAACTAAAAGCAACTGGCTTCTATTATCATATGAAAATAGTAAAATAATATTTTTATCTGTTTTGTATCAACTGCGGTAATCACTCAATTCGAGAAGATATTCCAAATAAAATTAGTTTTCATTATTTGTGTGATTAGATAATTAGAGGAATAAGATAGTGCTAGACTGTGTAACATTGAAACAATCGATAACTAAAAGCATCTGGCTTCTAGTATCATATGGAAATAATAAAATAACATTTTTATCTGTTGCGTAACTAAAATTAGTTTTAATTATTTTTATGGTCAGTTAATTAGGAATAAGATATTACTAGACTGCTCAACATTGAAACAATAGATAACTAAAAGCAACTGGCTTCTATTTAATAATTTCTGTTTGTATCACTTCAGCATTGCAAAATGAAAACTCTAAAAATATTCCCTGTGGTCACTTTTTCGGAACCGGGGCGTAGTTTTAGTTTTAATCATTAATTTTCATGCTAGCTAACAAAATTTTGATCTAAATTCATAAATCTTCATATATTTCGTTTATATTGTTCATTAATCTTACATTTCACAAGGTAAAAATTTTGTAATAGTCTTAAATTTCTAATAAATACTAGTGCAACATTGTGAGAATTCTAATAACAATATATATATTAGATGATTGAATAGTAAAAAAATTATATATTCTAGAATTATATAGTCACCATTTTTTTCTAATACTAGAAATTAGAATTTTATTTTCATGTCAGGCACGAACTTATGGAATCATCTGGTAGTAATATAAGTTTCTACATGTTGGGTAGGCACGAAAGTATTTTTGGTATTTTAAGGTGAAATAGAGCCCAACTTTTTTATCCAAGCAATGAACTTTAATGGATAAGACATTTTCTCTTTTGTTCAATGATCTCTTGCCAAAAAGAACAAATAAGAAAATATTTTATCAATTAAAGTTCATCGCTTAAATAAAGAAATTTATTATTTTACACTTATTGGAATAATAAAAATTATTTTATAAGAATTGATTGTATAAATATCTTTAGTAGAACACGTATTATAGAATGAATCGCACAAAGTCTAAATGAAATCAATCTAGTCATTTTTGTAAGGGAACATGTATCAGTTACTTGGAAGACTCGGTTTAATAAATTACTTTCTTGCCAACCCAATATATACTATGTGTGTTAAAAGGAAATAGCAGTATTGATAAAGGCATGTAGTATACATATTGCAAGCTGCGAATAAGTACTTAAGTATGCATTAATGTAGATCTTGTTTTACAAACAATTTAACTATCATTCTCTGTAATATTTTTATTCTGTTAATTAAAAACAGTACCGTTCATTTGTTAATTTTGCACACAATTCGCACCAGAGTAACGAAGAATTTGTATGTTTACAGCTACACGGAAGTTAAACTTATGTTTGTATTCAGGGTGTTCGACTACAGGTGGGAGAAAATTTAAGGGGTGGTTCTTGACGATAATATAAAACGAAAATGGAGAATAAAAAAAATTGCGATTTCGGATTCGTTATTTAGCTATTAAAATTAAAAATATATAATCATAGTGGTTTGTTTCAGTGTATTATGTACGCTAAAATACAGTTCAAACGTAACTCACTAATTTTTGTTTTAAAATGTTTACGTCCATTTTTCACACAACAAGTACGTATATGAAACTTAATTTTTGGTTTTTTCTATATGGGGAAAAAAATAATTTTTTCCTTTTCTTTTCTTTTCTCTTTTCTAATTGTTCTCATATTTTTCAGACGCAAAAGTGTCTCTTTGAAGAAGATCCACATCGGGATCGAAACGTTAGAAACATGCTTCAATAATTGCACATTTGTTGTTTTTCTAAAAATGATCGAACCTAGCGCCGATATCATTCAATTTATTTTATTATGTACGGTGTTATGAACAATTATAGTGCAGGATAAGGATTTGCGGATATGTGTGAGAACAATTTAAAAGAAAAAGGTCATTGACCCCATCTACTGGATAATTCCATAGGACGGATATTAGAAATGCCCTTGTGGATTTTAACGAGTAGGTGGGTTCAATGTGGTCCAACGATTTGTTAAACATTTTCATCTCGCTGGGGTCCCAAATGAGAACCAAGGTATGTATGCATCTGTCGCTTGATACGTCACTGTTGCGTGCCTCTGACGTACGCAACATATACTTTTGTTAGACGTGTTGCCGCATTTTAGGCGGATTTTTAATTGTTAATAGCTAAATAACTAAATAGAAATCGCAATTTTTTATTCTTCATTTTCGCCTTATATTATCGTCAGGAACCACCCCTTAAATTTTCTCCCACCTGTAGTCGAACACCCTGTATATATTTTTTAAACTGTAGTCTTCAAAAACGTGATGGAATTGTTACTTTAGTTGTCATTTGATAAAGATTTATTTATTTATTTATTTATTTATTGATGCCGCAAATCATGTTTGGCTTATATAGCATACATTATAACATATAGATAGCATACATTATGACTTACAATTTAATATTTTCAGAAAACTAATGAGGTATTAACACACTGTAAGGAGAAATACGTATAAATGGTGATCACTAGATCCTAATTTTACATTTTTTAAGAAAATTATAAATGATCATTAGCGCTGAAATATCAAGTATACGTTTGATAAAGATATGGGATATATGTAAGATCCTTCGAGAATTTCTATTGAATGGTTGCAAAAGTTCGTTTCCGGAGTAGAGCTGTGACTTATGAGATACCCGGGTACCCGGGTTACCCGTGAGATACCCGGGTAAACAAAAATTACTCGGGTACCCGGGTACTCGGGTAAAAAGCATTACCCGGGTACCCGGGTATTCGGGTAAACAAAAATTACCCGAGTACCCGGGTATCTCATGAATAGACTGCGGATCTTCATGCAAAATATTCATATTAAATTAATGGATGAACCAAATTAATAAAGACAATTCTTGAAAATACTTAGTCGTATATATCATTTTTGTAAAATATAAACTAATTTAATAATCAAGTAAAGCATATGGCGCTGTGGCACAGGTAATAATAGCTTTCGTAACCAGTTATGAGACCTCATGAGATACTCGGGTACCCGAGGACACGGCTGTCTTATAAGATACCCGGGTACCCGGGTACCCGGGTACTTGGCTATCTCATGAGATACCCGGGTAGTTTTGCTCTACCCGGGTATCTCATGGGTACTCGGATACCCGGGTATCTCATGGGTACTCGGGTACCCGGGTATCTCATATACCCGGGTAAAAGTTCGAGCTCTATTCCGGAGCCCCGAAGCTATGGCGTCCGCCATCTTGTAAAATAGTCGGAGACAATTGTAGAGCATGGCGATGATCACAGAATTGATTAAAAAATTGTTATTTTAAAATTAAATAGTTTGTGTTTCGATATGTGAAATCGGAAGTTTTGCAATCATTATTTGCAAATATTACTTCACGACGCCATTTTATTAATATTATACTTAGCGAAGCAGCGGTAGATCATCAAGTTCGCTCCATTAGGATGAGCAAAAGGGATCTCTTGATTCCTCGTAGCCGTGGATTTCGAAAATCCAGGCCTGGGCAATAAAGGAACCGATAACTTTCCACAACGCTTGTGTCGGTAGTTCTAGTTGAAAAGCATGGACGATTTATGACCAGCACTTGGGCGGCGGAGTGGTTATATCGATGTTTTCTTTCTTTTTGAAGAAGGTTCGGCGACCGTTTCAATACCACGATTTCACCTAATAAGCTGGACGAATAGTTCAGGGGACCAGCAAAAATTCCGGCCAATATTTCCTCGAAAGAGGATCAACAAGGTCTTCTACAATTTTATCTGTTGGAAGTGGTAAAGATTTCAATCTACGCCGGAAGCTTGCCCTTACTTTCTTCAAAGTACTAATCCTTTACGGAGGATTTTCTAAAGTGTACAGAAGAACCTCGGTAAAACTCGTGAGCCGTTTAATAAACAACCGTTTACACTCGGAGCAATTTTCACTTGAAAATTAACCCTTTGCACACGGAGCTATTTTAACTCGAAAATTAGACATCAATTCCGACCTAAAATATTTCCACTCCCTGTGATCTTAGAAATTTTATAATTCATAAAATTAGACTGCGGATGTTTATGTAAATACATGTTTCGATATGCAAATATTATTTTGCATATTACATATGTTTCCTACCATATGTATATGTACGTATTGTATATTACATTATTCTTTAAAACTCGTGAGCCGTTTAATAAACAACCGTTTGCACTCGGAGCAATTTTCATTTGAAAATTAACCGTTTACACTCGGAACTATTTTAACTCGAAAATTAAACATCCCTTCCGACCTAAAATATTTCCATTCCCTGTGATCTTAAAAATTTTTATGAATCGTAAAATTAGACTGCGGATGTTTATGTAAATACATGTTTCGATATGCAAATATTATTTTGCATATTACATATGTTTCCTACCATATGTATATGTACGTATTGTATATTACATTATTCTTTAAAACTCGTGAGCCGTTTAATAAACAACCGTTTGCACTCGGAGCAATTTTCACTTGATAATTAACCGTTTGCACTCGGAGCTATTTTAACTCGAAAATTAAGCGTCCCTTCCGATCTAAAATATTTCCATTCCCTGTAATCTTAGAAATTTTATGAATCGTAAAATTAGACTGCGGATATTTATGTAAATACATGTTTCGATATGCAAATATTATTTTGCATATTACATATGTTTCCTACCATATGTATATGTACGTATTGTATATTACATTATTCTTTAAAACTCGTGAGCCGTATAATAATCAACCGTTTGCACTCGAAGCAATTTTCACTTGAAAATTAACCGTTTGCACTCGGAGCTATTTTAACTCGAAAATTAAACATCCCTTCCGACCTAAAATATTTCCATTCCCTGTGATCTTAGAAATTTTATGAATCGTAAAATTAGACTGCGGATGTTTATGTAAATACATGTTTCAATATGCAAATATTATTTTGCTTATTGCATATGTTTCCTACCATATGCATATGTACATATTGAATATTTTTATTCTTTTATATAATTTCACTATATTTTGCTGCAATTTTATATCGAAAATTTTGATCAAATTAAAGAGGTTCGACTATTCTTTTTTCTTAACATCCGAAAACAGTAAAATTATTAATTCACAATCTTTATTAACTTCCCGATTTATAGGAAAGTTGTTGTAATTACCCCGAAAATCGAATTTTTAGCAGTTCTTCACGTTTCATGGTCATTGGAGTCATTTTAGACTAATTTTATCAAAATGTCGGTATGTGTGTGTGTGTGCGTATGTCCGTTTCTATGGTATCAAATTTTTCGTTAACGTTTTCTGAAAAAGTAACAACGCGATCAGAATGATGAATGATGCAATCGATGTGCCTCGCTGTAACTTAGAGATTTAGATTTAGATTAGATTTTGGTCAAGTAGTTTTTTAGTTTTTTTTTCGAAAAGAGTTGATTCAACATTGCAATTTATACGAGAGGATGGAAATTTTCCACCGAATAAACAAACGTAATTATATATATTTCATTTTTATTTATTTTTTATTTCTTTTCTAGTTATGCAACTAATCCTAATGTTACCGCTTACAATAATCGAAAAATATCCCAATGCAACATTGAGTTATTCATCTCTAAAGGGAAATTTCGCTTCAAATGATGTCAGGAATCTCCCATTTCCGGATGTTGAAAGAATTTTGGGACACCCTGTATATATATAATTTGATTGTACCCAGAATTAATATTTATACGATTTATTTTGCAACATTACTATGCTACAGGGAACCAACTGAGCAACGAGCATACGAAGTTGGTTTAATGCGACGCCATATAGCAAACATTTTGATAAGTAGAAAACTATTGAATCTTTAAAATGCAACTTTTAGTATTTTTGCGACAATTCCGATGAATTGCAATTTTTGACAACGTTTTTTTCGCATCCTGTGGCAAACTAATTGCTCTAGTTTCCCAAAAAAATTCAAATAGTATAGTACAATAGTAAAAAAGTTATCGTCTTTTTTAGAGCGGCCAAATATTATTGCACGCCACTGTATATACAGGGTGTCCCAAAATAAGTGTAACTCCCGGAAATGGGAGGTTTCTTGGGTCATTTGAAGCGACATTTTCCTTTACAAAATGGTGTCCGCGGCTTTGTTTAGGAGTTATTATCGAAAAACACGGACCAATCAGAGCCTACAAAACGCATTTTAAAAATTTTCAATATTGGCCCACATAAAAAAGTTGTAAAATGCAACTTTTAGTATTTTTGCTACAATTCCGATGAATTGCAATTTTTGACAACATTTTTTTCGCATCCTGTGGCAATCTAATTGCTCTAGTTTCCCAAAAAAATTCAAATAGTATAGTACAATAGTAAAAAAGTTACCGTCTTTTTTAGAGCGGCCAAATATTATTGCACGCCACTGTATATACAGGGTGTCCCAAAATAAGTGTAACTCCCGGAAATGGGAGGTTTCTTGGGTCATTTGAAGCGACATTTTCCTTTACAAAAATGGTGTCCGCGACTTTGTTTAGGAGTTATTATCGAAAAACACGGACCAATCAGAGCCTACAAAACGCATTTTAAAAATTTTCAATATTGGCCCACATAAAAAAGTTGTAAAATGCAACTGGTAGTATTTTTGCTACAATTCCGATGAATTGCAATTTTTGACATCATTTTTTTTCGCATCCTGTGGCAAACTAATTGCTCTAGCTTCCCAAAAAATTCAAATCGTATAATACGATATTTAAAAAGTTATCGCCTTTTTAAAAGTGTGCCAATACTTTTTTTACCCGCTGTATAATGAATTGAGCTTCAAGTATAATGATGCTCTACTTACATCCAGACGGAACCAGAAGTTTTGGTAGAGGAATTGTGGCGTGTTGCTTAATACAGCTTAGTAATTGAAGGTTACGAACCCTTAGTTAACCTTCATTGGCGGTGAAACTCTATTATTTCTTTGAATCGATGATTGATACTCTGTGTACAGTATTTCTAATAAATTTATATGGTGTACATGGAGAGATTATTTCATTTGTAAAATATAATAAAGTATTACAGGAAAGTTTTAGATTGGTGAAATACGTAAGTAAGTACAGAATAATCTACATTCGAATGATTTTAATTCTGTTATTTATGAAATACCTATCCGAATATTTCGATTTTCCTATTAGAGGCGAAATCAATGTCTAATTGTATTCAGTAAAATAAAATAATATTTAAAAATCGTACTTTTATAAATACGTGATATTAAGATCATCTATATAATTATATAATCGTTATAATTTATAATATATTATTATTATTGTTTGTAAATATAACATTCTACTAATTATTCCATATTATCTTCACTTTTTTGTACTCGAAACATGGAACTGTAACATTAAAAATTGCATGAGTACTGCACTTTCAAAATATATTTCGTCATTACCGTTACAAACTATGTTTTTCTATGATAATAATACATTTGTATTACTTTATTTCGCCATTATAGTTCGGGAATAAACAGTACGGAAAAGTTGATCGACCAAATAAATGATGAAATTGTGTGTAAAAATCGTACATATTCTTACGAAATTTGTTGATATTACCGCCAAATCATTTTGCTTAACTCTTTCAGTCATAGCGTCGTCAATGAGAACTCCTCATCTATAAGGACATATAAAATAAATGCTTGGCGTATATAAATTCGGTAAATTATTTGTTTGTAAACTTTGTTTTCATATTAAAAAAAATAGTTCGTGACCGAAAGGATTGAAGAAGATTCTTGTATAAATTTAATGTTTTTTAGTATTTAATTGGAATGTGATAACTACACTCTCTTAAGTACTATTCAGTTGAAGGTAGTAAGATTTATTACAATAAATATTGCAATAAACATTGTGGATTTTAGTTTCTATTACAAATGCATGCATTTTATGGTATAACTTTTGTGCTGTAATGGAAGAAAAATAGCAAATTGTCGTATTTAGTTCCGTTGCGACAGTATGAAAAGAAAGTTTTCCCGTTAGGAAATAAAATGGAGGTGCAGAAACCGCATTTGCAAAGTTGCGCACTGTAGACGGCGCCACTAGGTGGGACGAAGAAATGTGCAGATCAAAGTAATTTAGTTATTTTCTATTAATTGATAACTGAAATGTAAATATTTTGGATTGATTTATATTTAATGGATGTTCTTTGAAATGGAAAGTGACATTGCCGCAAATTATTTTATCTATCTACTGCGCTTTCTCGTTACGATTCCTTATTTTAACTTTTCATTTATCATCAGCGCGAATAACGTATTTTATATTGTATGATTATTCATTATGTAATAGCAGTAGATCAACCGAAAAGCGTTGGAAAAATCTATTCGATACGCTCAGATACAATGTAATTCTAGATAAAGCAAGATTACAATGTTGACGATAACGAAACACTATAAGTGTCGACAATAATAGTATATCCGAACGATGATTATGTAAGCAAGTTTCTGAAACAAATATTCATTGAATCGATAAAAAGATTCCAGCTTGTTTTGCATCATCAAAAATACGGTTAAACCAATTGAAAATTAATTATTCCTTTATATCCAATTTTTGAAAATATTTTACATAAATATTAAATAATAAAATGCAATTGCATAAAAACATATAATATTTTACAAAAAAGAATAATATGATTCATACTCGGTGTTGAGTATGTTAAATCTTTGTTTTCGTTTTTTGCGCATAGAAAGATATTCTGTAAGTTATTAATGTCTTCCATGTTTTTTGCGAAATATATAAGAAATGGTTTATACACAAATATGCGTTTTTCAATAATATTCGGGATAGCTGTTGTTGCCATTCAAAGAATAAAAATTGCAATAAATTTTTGAACAGTGTCGTAAATGCAATAAAACCAGTATACAATTAAAAAGCTACCACGAGCATATCAACTGTAACTTTGAAATTGCAATATCTTAATTAACTTGTTGTATTAAATTTTCAAATCAAATAGGAAAGCGTCAATGAAACGGTTACGCTTTTATAATATCGCTGAGATAATCAATTTTCAAAAGTATGATTCTCGGAGTATTTCTGTTTCATTTTTAAAATGGTTCTGAGTTTTGAGAAAATATCAGCGAATTTTTATTTTCTCACGAAACAGACATTTTAGAATTTATACAATAAAAGTTCCATGAAAACAACTAATTCTAGTGCGTGTATTACATTGTTTGTACAAATAACATATACAACACATTGATTTAAATATTGGCATTATTTAATATACATATAGTAGTACAATACACGTCGAATAGTTGTTATCTGGTATTATTAATAAAACCATTTAATTTCAGTAGCTTGACTTACGTGTTCTCGCTATAACGTGAAGAGGCTTTTTAGAACAATTTTACGTTTTAAATAAAAAAAGTCGACGTTCCAGAAACGATTAAAAAATTCCATAACTTTCCCGCTCCCTTTTCACAAGTACTATCTTAACTTTATTATGGAAATGTATCGATACGCTATTTTAATTATTAGATTCCGGATCATTATGCAAAATAAACATTGTCTGCATCGATTCCAAGAAATATAAACTAAATTGAATGATATTTCTTCCCGTAATAATTTTAACAGAGGAGAAATCATATTTGGACATCATCATTTTTGAAATTTTTCGACAATTTGAAATTCCATATACTCAATTTAGCTATAAATGCATGAAGATCCGCAGTCTATTAATTATTACAAACATATATTCAATGGAATTTTATACTATTTTATACAGTGAACCACGAAAGTATTTGAACGCACTTTAAAACAGTATAACTTTTTTATGATCAGGCCATACGACCTAACTTTTTTTGAGCAATTAGAAGAATTGATTTACCAAATGACATGCAACAAAGATTTTGTAAAAATTGCAATCGCTGAGAATTACATGAGACAGTAAAAGAGGCACCATTTATAACTTTTTTATTAGAGCTCGTAATGAAAATTTAAAATATTCGTTTTGTGGATGTATGTTAGTTATACTAACATAAAAATATACTAACAGAAAAAAACTAGTCTCATCGAAAAATGTAAGAATCTGCGGATTTTAAGCAAAAACTGAGCAAAAGTCGCGAAAACTGTAATTTTTACCACATTTAACCGCTGGTAGCTCTTGAGTATGTTAATCGGTTTTGATTAAATTTTCAGCATGTGTATAACCAGCATAGATCTAAAAAACATATCTTCTACATTTTCATTAAGGGTCCAAATAAAAAAGTTAAAAAAAATGCTTTTTCTATTTCCGTTTGCAACTTTGTAAATTGCAATTTTCGGAAAACCTTTGGGCAGATCATTTAGTAAACGAATGCTTCCAATTGTTTGCAAAACATCAGGTGGTTTGGTACAATTATAAAAAAGTTATACTGTTTTAACAGCATGTCTTGTTGTCTCGAGAAGTCGAGAATTTTCATCGCGTCCTCTTGGTCCTTCGATTTACAAAATGGCGCATCGAGGCCTGGACGGCATTGTGGTTATCCCCATCCTGTAGTGTGGAGAGAGCTTCGTTCTTCAGAGCTGCCCTTTGTGTGCAGTGAATTCTAGAATACCACTCGTGTTGAATTCGGAAGAAAGGACAGGGTGGGGATCCACGGACAAGGGTGTCCAAACAAGTCTGCCGGGAAATTCTCGGAAAATGATCATAGAATAGAATAATATTCGTCCATAGCGCCATCTATGGGGACAGTCGTGAAGTCAGTCACGAGATAGGTCGGTGACCAGACTTGGGTAAAAATTTTTCAACTATGAAAAGAAATACAAATATTTGCAAATACTATTTCTTACAAATGTGTTTCATATGTTTCATTTAAAACTATTACTAAATTACTGTTTCATTTGAAACTATTACTAAATTACTGTTTCATTTGAAACTATTACTAAATTACTGTTTCATTTGAAACTATTACTAAATTACTGTTTCATTTGAAACTATTACTAAATTACTGTTTCATTTGAAACCATTACTAAATTACTGTTTCAAATAAAGCATATGTAATTAAACTTATAAATGATATCGGTGCCAGGTACGATCACTTTTTGGAACAAACAACAATGTGCAATTAGTACATGTTTCTAACGTTTCGATGCCGATGTGGATCTTTTTCAAAGAATCATTATTGCGTCTGAAGCATATGTAACGCAGCTGTGAGAAACAATATTTGCAAATTTTTGTATTTCTTAGTTGAATTATTTTTTGCCGAGGTCTGTCGGTAACACAGATTTGGGATGACCGAACGCCGATAAGGTAGAGTAACAAAGAAACCGAAGAAATTAGGTGAAAATATGTTTTCTCTGGAAGACAGTTTTTATCCTCATGTGAGCATATTTTTAAAATAAATGTTAGACATTTGTCGATCATAGATATTAAATCAAAATTTTGTTAATGTTATCAGCGCACACATTCAATCAATTGTTAAACCAAGCAATTTTGCAATTCAGAAAATTCTCGACGTTTCGATCCGGATATGGACCATTTCCAAGAGAAAAGTGGCGTCTGTAAAATAATATACACTGTAATAAATGCTAAAAAACAATGAGATACTAGCCAACGAAATTATGTCACACTTGCTACGTATAAAAGAAAAGAAAAATGTAAATTAAATACTACACGTGGTTGACTAGTAGTCAATCACTACATGGCGGTAGACACTGTACTGAATCCATGTAAAAGTTGAGAGATGTTGAAAGAGTTTTTTAGAATATTATTTTATAGCTGACTTTCTGGCGTCAGAATTCATAATATCGATAATATAGAGCAAAAAATGTGCGAAGTTTAGTTCGACTTATCAGGCAGCGAATAAGTAGAAGGACTGTCCTTCGGAGGACGCGGAATCGGAGGAAGATGCAAGCGTAGATTGTAAGATGCCGTGAGCTGCTACTTTTGGATTACTCGTGATTCGATCGCGTTCGTTCCCAATCGCGGTGATTTTTCACAGTGATTCGTGATTTTGATTGGCGGAGAGCATACCTGTAATAACTAAAAATGATCCTTAATTTATTTTATTATTTATATGTTGGTTGATAGCACTGTTTCACCATATTCTTAAAATAAATATGGTTTCACTTAATAAGACTCGAACAAAATTTACATTCAAAAAATATTTTACAAAAATTAATCATCAAAGCAAAAATGTTGCTTTCTACATTAAACATTAATTTAATATTAATTTTTTCATTTAGACCTCCTATTGATTTTTGAAAACAACAATTCTATTATAATAAGTGCGAATTCGCTGTACTGAATCCTTTATACATGTTGCTTCATGGTGCAGTCGAAGATTAAAATATTTTTTTAAATTAGATAAAAATAAATAAAAAAATAAATAAATAAATCAATAAATAAAAGTTGTCTTTGAATGTTTATTCTAATCTGTTATTAATTCGTTGGCAGGAAAACAAATAACAAACTAGCTGGTTATTGTTGCTCGCTCGCTTCGCGAGCTTCGCAGGTAGGGGTATTGTAGCTCGCTTTGCGATTTCGCGAGAGGGTTAGTGGTACGGATGTTATTTTGTGTGTGACTCTCCACGAGCCACACAAAGAACTTCCCGATTCGTTAGTTGCAGTATATTATTATCATTATTTAGTGTACGTTTTAAGAAGATTATACGTCCTCAGGGAAGTTCAATAGTTTTCTACTTATCAAAATGTTTTCTGTATGGCGTCGCATTAAACCAACATCGTAATAATTCGTATTGAACTGCTTGTTTTTTTAATGGATTGTAATATAAATGTTTTTGTACTTTCATCGATATTCTTTGAAAATGTATTCTCGGCAGTAGCGATGAATAACTCACTCTTGCATTGGGATAATTTTCGATTATTCTAAGCGGTAACATTAGCATTAGTTGCATAATTAAAAAAGGAAAATTAAAAAAAAAATTTTTTTAAAGAAATTTGTTTAAATTATAAAAAAAAATATATGTAATTATTATGTTTGTTTCTTCGGTGGAAAATTTCCGTCCTCTCGTATAATTTGCATTGTTGAATGAACTTCTTTCGAAAAAAACTAAAAAACTACTTGACCAATATGGACCAAAATCTAATCAGCTCTAAGTTGCAGCGGGGCACTTACAATGCATCATTCATTATTCTGATCGCGTTATTACTTTTTCTGAAAACGTTAACGTAGAATTTGATACCATAGAATCGGACAACGCGCGCGCGCGCGCGCACGCACGCACGCACGCACACACACACACACACACACACACACACACACACACACACACACACACACACACACACACACCATTTTGATAAAAATAGTCTAAAATGACTCCAAAGACCATAAAACGTGAAGATCTGCTAAAAAATCGATTCTCGATTTTCGGGGTAATTACAGTAACTTCCCTATGAATCGGGAAGTTAACTAGATCGATAATAGATCCGACGGTGACAGCCCATAGCGCGGCGAACTGTTGATCGATCAGCGATCTCTCGACGACGCGAGCAGCACCCAATCACAGGGCTGCGCTGTGGATCGCGTTTCTCGATCCTACGTCACGCGCAACCACTCTTGAACACATATAATCACGATAACAAGTTCATACTTTCACTACCACTCTGGGCAATTGAAAATTTAACCACAATGTAGACGGAATTTTAGTATTTTCTTGAAAAGTAATAAATCTTAATATTCCGCACGCTCCATTACCCAGCCCGTCTTCAACATCAATGTTATTAATTATCATATATTTTATATTAATTTTCAATTTAATCTCAGTTAGTAATTCATTTTGACTGATTTATTTTCAAAGATTGTAATATAAATTTTTTTTTTTTAGTACTTTTATCGATATTCTTTGCAAATGTATTCTCGACAATAGATATGATTAACTCACTCTTGCATTGGGATAATTTTCGATTATTGTAAGCGGTAACATTAGCATTAGTTGCATAATTTAAAAAAAAACACATAAAAAAATTTTTTTTTTTTATTAAAAAAAAATGTTTTAAAAAATTTTTTTTTAAAATAAATTATATATAATTGTTACCTTTATTTCTTCGGTGGAAAATATCCGTCCTCTCGTATAATTTGCATTGTTGAATGAACTTGTTTCGAAAAAAACTAAAAAATCTAAAAAACTACTTGACCAATATGGACCAAAATCTAATCAGCTCTAAGTTACAGCGGGGCACATCGATTGCATCATTCATTATTCTGATCGCATTGTTATTTTTTCAGAAAACGTTAACGAAAAATTTGATACCATACAAACGGACATACGCACACACACACACACACACACACACACACACACACACACACACACACACACACACACACATACGAACATTTTGATAAAAATAGTCTAAAATGACTCCATTGACCATGAAACGTGAAGATCTGCTAAAAAATCAATTTTCGATTTTCGGGGTAATTACAGTAACTTCCCTATGAATCGGGAAGTTAATAAATGTCTTTAAAAAATGAATATTAACAAATTAATCAATACTATGTAGAAATCTACATTATCTAGGAATCTACATTATCTAGCAAGCAAGTAGGGGAACCTTTCCCTACCAACGCGTCAAGTAGAAAGAGAACGCTATACGTCCCGGCTATTGCTCTCTCTCTCGCGCGCCGCCATTGTGTGCTTCAATTCGCCCATAAGACGGCGCAGTCTATCTCTATATGTCTATGATCCACCCATATCACAGAGACATTACCAGACATAACCTACATAAAACAAAATTATGAATTATTGGGTTGACAAGAAAGTAATTTCTGGTAGCTTCACAATTCTGTGCTCATGAAACTTCTGGTCCTTATCAACCAAACACTGATCCAAGTGCGATTTCAGGTCATCATCATTAGTGTCTTGAGTGGAATTAGCTGGTAAATCGAGCGGTCGGGAGAAATATGAAGAGCGAGGCCCCGGCCGTTCCATATACGAGCCTAAGTTGAGGTTGGAATGGGCATGAGTCCTACTTCATGTTTTTTTTAGTGTAGGGGATCTGACCATTCGATACCCTGAGTCCCACGCAACCCCCTTCAGAGGTGTGGATAAACGCATTTTTTCCATCAACCGTAAGAAAATAAGGTCATCACCATTAGTGTAAGTGTATTGCTTGAATAAAAGAATTGGGTTTTATTTAACTTTAAAACAGGAACTTATACCGGTAACATACCGGTATTTTCGGTCATTTCTTCCTAAACGTTATAGAAACAGAAACATTGGAATACCGGTATGACGTCATAACGGTATATGAAAATATTGGTATATTTGCATATATTTACCGGTAATAATTTTGGTTTTTCCAATATACATTGCCTGCCAGAAGTTTGGAATTACTTGCTTGTGTTTGTAAAAATCGAATATGTACATCTAGTTGAATAATATTTCTAAACAGCATTTTCTTATGTCCAAATGGTCTTGTATAGTTTATACACGCAGTGTAAAACAAACAATATAAAAAATATGTGAAATCGAAATGAGCTGCAAGTACATAAAGGTGCTTTCCAGTAATGTGCAAAGGCCACACTGTGTAACATAATGTAAGATTCGGTGAAGATAAAATGCAACATTTAGACATTTGCCTAGATGTCCGCGACCTGGAAGTCAAATACTTGGGGTGGCCAGGCTAGGTAAAAATAATTTGTCAATTTAATTAAAACTTACATTACGAGTACAGTTTCATTATTTTGCGTTTTTAAATAATTCTAAGATCATTTATCAACACCAATTATCGTGCCCCAGAAAGGCCCTTAAACATTATAATAATTAGTGAAATGCTTAACAAATCTTTTCTTTAATATTTTCACAATAAATAGTGAAATGAATTAATACTCGCACGCTCTAGAACAGACGATAACTTTTTAAGTATTGTACTGTACAATTTTAACTTTTTTGGAAACCCAGAGCAATTAGTTTACTACAGGATGTGAAACGAAATTTTTTCAAAAATTGCAATTGATCGGAAATGTAGAAAAAATATTAAAAGATGCATTACACAACTTTTTATGCGTGTGTGGGTCTATAATGAAAATTTAAAAAATATTTTGTTTTGTAGATCTGTGTTATTTATATGCAGTGTGAAAATTTCATCGAAATCGTTTGATGCGAGAAAAAGCGACAGGTATTGAAAGATGTAAGAAAGAATTCTTAAATTCATTGCAGATAGAGGTCAAAAATCGTGAAAACCAATTTTTACCCATCTTTGAACGTTTCTAGCACATTGCAACGTCGACCGATTTTCACGAATTTTTCAAAATATGTTTAACTAACACAGATCTAGAAAAGGTATTTTTAAATTTTCAATATAGACCACACATAAAAAAGTTGTAAAATGTAACTTTTAGTATATTTTCCACAGTGCTGATCAGTTGCAATTTTGGAAAAAATGTCTGTTCACATCCTGTAGTAAACTAAATGTTCTTGCTTCCCAAAAAAGTTGAAGTCGTATAGTACAATATTAAAACAGTAGTTTAGAGCGTCTGAATAAAAATTGATTTTTGACATTTTATGTCTTTACTTTGGCACATAGCAGAAAAAAGCGTTACCGAAAAGTGTCACGAAAAAGTGTCACGAAAATTTCGAATGCGGTTTGATCTAAAACCTTCCAGAGAGAGAGACAGAGAGAGAGAGTGAGAGTCAGAGCGAGGGAGAGAGTGAGAGAGAGAGAGAGAGAGAGAGGGCACGTTGCTGCTTATAACTTTTGATCGAATGGACTTTTTTTCGAATGCGGTTTGATCTAAAACCTTCCAGAGAGAGAGACAGAGAGAGAGAGAGTGAGAGTCAGAGCGAGGGAGAGAGTGAGTGAGAGAGAGAGAGAGAGAGAGGGCCCGTTGCTGCTTATAACTTTTGATCGAATGGACTTTTTTTCGAATGCGGTTTGCTCTAGAACCTTCCACAGACAAAGACAGAGATAGAGAGAGAGTGTCAGAGCAAGAGAGAGAGAGAGAGAGAGGGAGAGAGAGAGTCAGAGAGAGAGAGAGAGGGACTGAGAGAGAGAATGCGGAGAGAGAGGTCACCTGTAGTACCTGGGAATTCACATTCCCATTAACATTCACATTCACATTCACATTGACATTGACATTGACATTGACATTGACATTGACATTGACATTCCCATTCACATTAACAATCACATTGACATTCACATTCACATTAACATTAACATTAACATTCACATTCACATTAACATTAACATTAACATTCACAATCACATTGACATTGACATTCCCATTCCCATTCCCATTCCCATTCACATTCACATTCACATTCACATTCAAGTTTTAAATTCAAATGCAAATTCAAATTCAAATTCAGATTAACATTGACATTGACATTTTTCATCGTTACATGCAAAATGACGTGTGTTGACGGCGTCTTCACGAGAAACGTAGCCAATGTACAAACGCTTGCTTACGTATCTTATTTCAGTCATCACCGACCACTATTGAGTATTACTTCTAATGATAATTGTTAACAATTGTATAACAACAATAGCAGTCATGTCTTTTGTTTCCTACTTTTGTTTGTTCATTACTCCAATATTAATAAACCCCTTCGAATTATTACCAATACGTTCAAACTCTATTTCTTTATCAATTGTTGAGCAAAAATCATAAGCATCCTGTATGATTCCATTTTAATTCTTTTGGCGCGACTATTGACCCATAGCTTCACACCCTTTTGATCTTAACCGATCCTACAAGCCTCTTGTGATTTCGGGTCATTTTCCACCACTGTAGATAGGATCAGTTGTAAATATATTTTTGATAGGTTACTTTTGTTTTAAATAAATCTTTCCACATGACGTAAGACGTATGACATAAGACGTATGTTCTCAATTGACCTATACACTTGACCAAATCATATAGGACAGCAAAGGAAAAAAAGCGGGAGGGGGTGGGGGGAGCAAAGTAAAGACATAAAATGTCTCACTTCTTTGCAGACTCGTATGCAAAATTTTTGTATGGTAGACAATCTGTAGACTTGAACAGACTGCTTCTTTTATGTCCTAACTTTTGTTCGTAAAATGAACCGTTCACTTTAGAGGGCTTTTCGAAACGTAGTTCTTTTTATAAGACTTTTACCCTTGGTAAAATGGAACCAGAAAATTTTTTCACTTTTAATGAAAGGAGAAAAGGGCCTCGCTACACACCTCGAGTGCTTATCCCGAATTATAACTCCTACATCTGCAAGCCATTTGCAGGGTCAACAGCGCTTGGACTGAACAATCCCATCGCTCGCTGGGCTGCATACGATGATTTACGACTGGTCGTTGCTATTGAATTGGAAGTCGGGGCATACTTTTTAAATGTGAAGTAATAAAGTCATTTTTAACTTTCTCGATTCGGTAAAACGTCACCCCGCAAAATCTGAGAAACACCACACTCTGGGCTTAAACATTAACAGTTAATTACTTTATTGTAAAGCCGAAACAGATTTCTTTCGAGGTAGAGGACCTTGGGTAGTGCGTTACGGCTTGCACGCAGTTGGCATGCACGTGTATATCCAAGTTTCTAGTCTTCGAGTAATAAACCGATGAAGCATAAGAGCGTCAGGTCACCTGTAGTACCTGGCCGTGACCGTTAATGAGCTTCCCGAATCCTGAAAGAAAAACGAACTTGTAGCACAATCATGTTAAACACGTGGCCCGAGTCTGGTAAAAATCTTTGAAACTGTTGATGACAATTTATATTTTCCAATAACTTTCATTTTCAACCTTTTGCAAATCAATTTCACTCTTCAGCAAATCAATTTCATCCATTACGCCCTTTACCTACAATATCGTATCAAACTCGTGATAATGATTCTGAACAAAGTCTAATAAATATGTACAGTGGGTGTGGAAAGTATTCGTACACTGATAAGTTACAAACAAAACTGTGAAATTGTTGTTTATTAACGACAAGCATTGGAAGATGTAAGAATCTGTGGATTTTAAGCAGAAACTGATTAAATGTTGCGAAAAACTATGATTTTCACCACATTTAAGGGCCCAAATGAAAAGGTTTTAAAAATGCTTTTTTTATTTTTGCATGCAACCTTGTAAATTGTAATTTTTGGTAAATCTTTTTTGCAGATCTTGAAAGACAACTGAAACTTGAACGAAAACAACTTTTGTACGTACAGCGAGCCTCCAAAGTATTCGTACGCCCTTCAAAATAGAATAACTATTTTAAAATTGTACTAAACGGCTTGATTTTTTATAAACAATTAAAAGTATTGGTTTATGAAACGATATGCAAAAAAGATTTTCCAAAAATTATAATTTACAAGGCTATATGCAAAAATGAAAAAAGCCAATTTTTACAACTTTTTCATTTGGGCCCTTAATGAAAATTTAAAATATATGTTTTGTAGATTTATTATAGTAGTTATACACATGCTGAAAATTTCATCGAAATCGGTTGTCGCAGGAAAAAAGACACGCATCAAAGGCGTATTTACGATTCTGTAGATTTTAAGCAGTAACTGATCAAAACTCGTGAAACACTACGATTTTCACAAATTTTTAACGGTTTGTAGCTCATGTGTATGTCAATCGTATTCGATGAATTTTTCACCGTGTATGGTTACTATATGATGTGACTACTATAGATCTACAAACCACACATTTTGTATTTTCATTAATGGCCCAAATAGAAATGTTTTAAATAATGCCTTTTTAATTTTTGCAAACAACCTTATAGATTGTAATTTTTTAAAAATCATGTAACTACTATAGATCTACAAACCACACATTTTGTATTTTCATTAATGGCCCAAATATAAATGTTTTAAATAATGTCTTTTTAATTTTTGCAAACAACCTTATAGATTGTAATATTTGTAAAATCATTTTTGCACACCATTTAATAAACCAATGCTTCTAATTGCGAGATACTCGTCTGTGATAAGAGATTAAATGAATAGTGTAATATCTGTGGTTGTAAGGAGGAACGCCGTATTATTTTTTTGAGATATTTCGAATTTGTTTTCATGACCTTTTTTCTGGTAAATGCGTAAATCCCATACTCTAAAGGCAGTTATATTGACGGGAATGTACCGAAATATTATGTTCCGGACAAAAAGACTCCAGCGCGTGCCCTATGAGTTTTTCTGTATCAAATCATACCAATTTTTTTAAATTTTGCGGTGTGCTCAAGGCACCCCACTTTATCGAGAATCTTACCGAGGTTGAAATCGTCGCGCATGCAGGTGAAATCTTACATAGTATGTATATAGATCGACTTGTGGGGGCGCATCATGCCAAAGCCTTCTTCAAATCGCTTCAAGCATCTCCAAACCATAGTATTATATATAGATATATATATGAAAAAGGCTTTATATATATATATATATATATATATATATATATATATATATATATCAGTGGGTGACTCTAACCTAACAGTTCCCCCACTACTGCAGGTCCCCACTACGTGCACCTCCCACCACTGACCACGAGGAACGGAGAAACAGAGCAGTGGCTACTCAGCTCATCATTCTGATTTTGACCGTAGACACTCAAAGTAAGTACTCTCCAAACCGCTCTTCATTCCAATTCCAATCCAAAATATCTAGACTACAGTTTTTTTCATTTTTCATTATTTTTCTATGGGACTTTCGCCATCATATTCGTGACAATATTTAGATCTTTTACCTCCTTTTATAAGCTTTTTGGCCTCTGGTGTATATTATTTCTAGCCAGATATTTTGGACATTCATTGAGTGTGTGATAGTGTTTTAATTCATCTGTTTTTTCCCAATGTAGATGAAGAAATTAGAAACACCGACGATATGGTTGCCGCTATCACCGCCCCAATTTCCGGTATTGGGAGCGTCAGCGACAGGGTCATCGTCAGCGTCAGGGTTAGCGCCATCGTCAGCAGACGCGGCACGATGGATGACGGCGTCCCTCGAAGTCCGCGACTGGACGGCCCGACTAGCGGCCCGACAAGGGGGGGTCCGCGAACTCGCGGCCCGGATGGCGGCCCTGGATGAGGCCCGAAAGGAGGCCCGCGAGTCCGCAGCCCGGCTAGCGGCCCGAGAGGAGGAGGTCCGCGAATTCAAGGCCCTACTGGCGGCGACTCGAGAGGAGGAAAAGGAGAACCGTCGATTCGCGGCTCGACGAGCATCCTTGGCAGTGACCCCAGCTGAAATCTCCTACAGGGCAGTTCCGCTACCCGACTGTCTAAGGGAAACATCACCGCCCGCCTCACTAAAGGAAGTACCACCGCCCGCCTGTCTCAGGGAAACATCGCCGCCCGCCTCACTAAAGGAAGTACCACCGCCCGCCTGTCTCAGGGAAACATCGCCGCCCGCCTCACTAAAGGAAGTACCACCGCCCGCCTGTCTCAGGGAAACATCACCGCCCGCCTCACTAAGGGAGGTACCACCGCCCGCTTCACTAGGGAAAATACCACCCCCCGCCTCACTAAAGGAAGTACCACCACCCGCCTCGCTAGGGGAGGTACCACCCCTCGCTTCTCTGGGGGATGTATCACCGCCCGCTTCACTAGGGAAAATACCACCCCCCGCCTCACTAAGGGAAGCACCACCGCCTGCCTCACTAAAGAAGGCATCACCGCCCGCCTCACTAAGGAAGGCATCACCGCCAGTCTTGACAGTAGACACGCTATGGGTGAGTAACAGTATTTATGGTAATTGTGCATAAAAGGTTACACCTCGCCGAATTTCAATAAAATTAAATATTTTTTAAACTCGGCATTCTGTACAACTTCGGTGAGGTGCACCAATATCACATTTGTATGTTCCAACCCGGGTCTGAAACGGTTCTGGAAGTAACAGTTCCAAACTGTTGTATATCGATTCCGGTCCTCGTAACAGTAACGAGGAACCGAAATGATGTTATAATCGTTAGAATATCGGTTCTGACTTGCATACTGTATACTGTGACTCGCGAAAGTATTCGAACACTCTGAAATGAAAAGTTTCATGCTTAAACAATGTGTCATATGTGTTACGAATTACAGAACATTTTTATTTCTATGGTAACGTCTGTAATATGTATAATTTAAAGTATCATGATTATACTATAATATCTGATAATGTAAACAATAATTATAAAACATTTCTTAGTAACATTGGCTAAATGAACGACTCAAAAGTATTCGAACGACTAAATAAGAGTATACATTTTAAACAAATTACAGTGTTTTAATATTTTTTCGGACCACCGTGAGCACTTACTACGACTTGCAAACGTCGTTGCATGCTGTATACCAAATTTTCAGTAATATCTTTATACTATTTCAAATTATTTCTTTATACTGTTCCAAACTTCAAAAATTTTGGTTTTTAATATTTCCTTGGAATTAGTGTTATATTTGCTAAGTTGTCTACCGATTTCTGCCCATAATTTTTCTATGGGGTTGATGTCCAGAATGTATGTGGGGATTTTTCTAAAACGTGAGATTCATTGTATATGATCCATTGTTCAACGATATCTGCAGTATGTTTCGGATCATTGTGCTGTTGAAAATTAAAATTCTCTGCTACCCTTAATTTTTCCGCTCTTCGTTTCAAATTATCTTTTAATATTTGCAGATATTTATATTTATCTAATATTCCTTCTGTGTTGCAAGCTTTGGACCAGAAATTGTAGGGTGTTTTTTATTTCACGCACAATTGTATAGTCTTCCATCTTCGTTAATTTCTTAGACCGGCCAGAACGGACTTTATCCTGAAGGATTCCAATGGTTTTCAACATTTTCATTATGTAGAAAAATGTAAATTTACTTCTCTTTAATAATTGAGCTATTTCACCATATCTTTTGCCTCTATTATACCATTTAATTATCAATTTTCCATCAGTGATGCTAGTTTCTGATTTTTTGTGTTCATTATTAATGCGGAAAGAGTATAATGCCGACTGAGAAAGACAATTTTTGCAGTTTATCACATTCAATGTTTGTATTGTATTACAAGGTTCATTGTTCGAATACTCTTGTGGCGTTCATTTAGCCGATGTTACTAAAAGTTTAATAATAAATATTGTTTATATTATCAAATACACTTTAAATTTAATATGTATGATAATGATACTTATATATTACTATAGGAATAAAAGTATTTTATGAAGTATTTTATAATTCATAATATGACTTTTTTCATTTTAGAGCGTTCAAATGCTTTCGTGACTCCATCCGAAGGGATTGAAAAATCGTGGGGACTATTCCTCGCCGCACCCTTGTATATTCATTATTCAAGTAGTTCTTTATTGTTATTCATAATTTAAACCATTTTTAAATGAATAAATTTTTATAATTTGTCTCTACACGCATTATTTGAATTATCATCTCAATAACAAGTTATTGTTGAAACAATTATTTAAAGAAATCAATTTTCATAATGTATAATGTTTCTATATTTATTGTCATTTCCATAAAAACGTTTATTTAAATAATAGTTTCAACAATAAATTAATATCGAAATAATAATTCAAATCATAAATGTAGAAACAAATTATAGAAAATAATTTATTTAAAAATTGTTCAGATTATAAGTAACAATAAATAACTACTTACATAATAAATATGTATACCAGGCCGAACACATTACAGAAAACAGACCTGCAACCGGAACCGGAATACGGAAGCGAAAAATAACAGTTATAGAAACGAAATAATATCGGTTCTCCAGAACCGTTCCGTATCCGATGTACATACAGTGACTCCCACTAATATTCGGACACTCTTACAAAGACGATAACTATTTTAATATTGTACTATACGATTTGAATTTTTTTGGCAAGCTAGTGCAATTAGTTTGCCACAGAATGCGAAAAAAATTTTGTGAGAAATCGCAATTCATCTGAATTATAAAAAAATACTAAAAGTTGCACTTTACAACTTTTTTATGTGGACCTAGGGTAACTGCACCAGTGAATGAACGGGCACCAGTAAATGAACGCTTTTGTATATTTCAACAAATTTTAACCCGGACGGCATACTAGCGATAAAATTGTGATTAAAGAGTTAAATAAATAGGAGAATATTGTTTAGTAATTTTGTTCATTGATGGACTAGCATTATTCAATTACTAGAATGTAGTGTTCATTGACTGGTATTTTTCATATTTTTGATTTAACGTTTAATAAAGAAGAATAATAATAATTTCATTGTATTTGTGTTCATTTATTTTTGACAAATGAAGTATAGGGAGCTATTTGGCATATATGAGATTCCTTTAATTCACATAGTTTTTTTTAAATAAAATATTTTCCTGAACAATTTCTTAAATGTTCATTCACTGGTGCAGTTACCCTATATTGAAAATTTAAAAAATACGTTTTGTAGATCTGTGTCAATTATATACCCTGTGAAAGTTTCATCGCAATCGGCTGATGTGGAAAACAACGACAACGTTTGAGAGAGGCAAGAATCATTATATTTACTGCAGTTGAAGGCCGAAAATCGTGAAAATCTGCAATTTTTACCATGTTTAACCGTTTGTAGCTCATTGCAACGTCGACCGATTTCGACGAAATTTTCAGAATATGTTTAATTGACACAGGTCTATAAAACGTAGTTTTTAAATTTTCAATATAGGTCCACATAAAAAAGTTGTAAAATGCAACTTTTGGTACTTTTTTTATAATTCTGATCAATTGCAATTTTTGACAAAATTCTTTTTTTCGCATCCTGTGGCAAACTAATTGCTCTAGCTTCTAAAAAAATGTTCAAATCGTATAGTACAATATTAAAACAGTTATCGTCTTTTTAAGAGTGTCCGAATATTAGTGGGAGTCACTGTACATATGTAAGTCAGAACCGATATTCTCGTAACAGTTACGTCATTTTGGTTTCGTCGTAACTGTTTCCAGAACCGGAACCAATATCATACCAGTTTGCAATCCCTGGTCCCAACTAAATCTCATATGTTATTTTTACTATCATTAATTTTTTTTTTAATGTTGCAGCACACATTTACGAAAAACGAGAGGAAACAAAGACGCACGAGCCGAGAAGGTTGCCGAGAAGGTAGCCGAGGAGGCGACCGAAGATGTTGCCGAGGAGACGGTCGAGGAGGTTGCCGAGAAGGTTGTCGAGGTGACCGAGAAGGTAGCCGAGGAGGCGACCGAAGATGTTGCCGAGGAGATTGCCGAGGAGATTGCCGAAAAGGTTGCCGATGTGACCGAGGAGGTTGCCGAGGAGGCGACCGAGAAGGTTCCCGAGAAAGCAGCCGAGAAAGCGGCCGAAGATGGCACTATACTTATAAATTTTACTAAATAAAAAGACAATTTATAAAATGTACATTTCAATTATCCACGCTTTCCATTGCGTTCCCCTGCGATTCCCCTGCGCGCGTACAAACTATATATATTTAAATACATTACTATTATTAAATAAATTAAAACTTTTTTTTTTATGTTTTTTCTTTTTGTTTTTATCAATTATACTGTAAAATCTGTATACTCTTGTATAGAAGGACCTCGGTCCGTATATAATTAATAATAATTTACTTCTAAACATTACTAGACTGCAAGAAGTTTCACTTCTGTCGTGCGTGGTTTTCAAAGCGCATGTTTTTTATTAATTTTTTATTAAAATTAAATATTTCTTAAAAATTTTAACCTAGATCTATGTTAGTTATACACGTACTGAAAATTGAATCGAAATCGGTTGATGCAGGAAAAACGCCAGGCCTAGAAAGATGTAAGAAACCTTAGATTTATTGCAAAGATAGTGGTCGAAAATCTGCAATTTTTACCATCTGTGAACTTTGTAGCTCATTGCAACGTCGATCGATATTGACGATATTTTCAGAATATGTTTAATTGACACAGATCTACAAAACACATTTTTTTAAATTTTCGATATAGTTCCACACGTAAAACAGTTGAAAAATGCAACTTCTAGTATTTTTTCTACAGTATCGATTAATTGAATCTTGGAAAAAACTTCTTTTCACGTCCTACAGTAAACTAATTGCTCTAGCTTCCAAAATGTGGTGCCTGTGTGAGCGAATTAGTGAAAAAGGAAGTTGACGAGTGAGAATAAGCGAATGTGTAAAGAGAACAAGTGATGTGTCGAATGAGAAAAGACAGCGAGTCATATTATTAACTTAGTAAATTAATTTATCTCATAAATAGTTTAGTATAGGTGAAAAAATAAAGTATATATACTTATATGTTACTATAGGAATAAAAGAATTTTATAATTCATAATATGACTTTTTTCATTTTAGAGCATTCAAATGCTTTCGTGGCTCCATCCGAAGTAGACAAAACCAGGACAGGGTGCGTCTTTTGTGACATGAACCATTCATTTTACAGTTTTAATTATAAAATTCTTTTATTCCTATAGTAACATATAAGTATCATTATCATACATATTAAATTTAAAGTGTCTTTGATAATATAAACAATATTTATTATAAAACTTTTAGTAACATCGGCTAAATGAACGCCACAAGAGTATTCGAACATTGAACCTTGTAATACAATACAAACATTGAATGTGATAAACTGCAAAAATTGTCTTTCTCAGTCGGCATTATACACTTTCCGCATTAATAATGAATACAAAAAAGTTCAAATCGTGTAGTACAATATTAAAAAAGTCATCGTCTTTTTTAGCACGTCCAAATATTATAATATTCATTACAATATTCGTTTCACAGTATGCTAGACAAAACCAGGACAGGGTGCGTCTTTTATGACATGAACCGTTCATTTTACAGTTTTTCGAAACGTAGTTCTTTTTATAAGACCGTGACCAAGGGTAAAGTGTAACCAGAACATTTTTGGACTTTGAATAAAAGGAAGAGAAAAGGGCTTCCCACCTTGAGTGCTTGTCCCGCGTTACAACCCCTACATCTGTGAGCCATTCGCAGGGTCAACAGCACTTGGACTGAACAATCCCATCGTTCGCTGTGCTGCGTACGATGGTTTACGACAGGCCGTTGCTATTGAATTTCAAGTCGAGGCATAGTTTTTAAGTGTGTAGTAATAAATTAATTTTTAACTTTCTCGATTCGGTAAAACGTCAATCCGCAAGGTCTAAGAAACACACACCCTTGCTTCGGTACATCGACAGTGAATTACTTTATTGCAAACATTGTCCATGAGAAACACTGCAGTTTCTCTAGCATACAAAAACAGACCAGATGTCATCGGACCCATAGGCCTGTTACTTGTTCTATTCAAGGACCTGGGCAATAAACGATACAGCCTTTGGCTTTTCCTTATGTTAACTGGGTGACTTAGTTTTTTTTCGCCCCTGCCAAATTCTTTCATTTTTAACTGACTTCGGAAAAAGAGGAGGCTACTCAATTCGACCTGTATGTGCCTTTTTTCGCTTTTTTCTCTATGTACAGTGGGTAAAAAAAGTATTGGCACACTCTTAAAAAGGCGATAACTTTTTAAATATCGTATTATATGATTTGAATTTTTTTGGGAAGCTAGAACAATTAGTTTGCCACAGGATGCGAAAAAAAAATTTTGTCGAAAATTGCAATTGTTCGGAATTGTAGCAAAAATACTAAAAGTTGCATTTTACAACTTTTTTATGTTGGCCAATATTGAAAATTCTAAATCTGCGTTTTGTAGATCTGGGTCAGTTATATGCACTGGTAAAGTTTCATCGAAATCGCTTGATGCGAAAATAAATTTGGTTAAAAGTTGCAATTCATCGGAATTGTAGCAAAAATACTAAAAGTTGCATTTTACAACTTTTTTATGTGGACCTATATTGAAAATTTAAAAATACGTTTTGTAGATCTGTGTCAGTTATATGCACTGGTAAAGTTTCATCGAAATCGCTTGATGCGAAAATAAATTTTGTCAAAAATCGCAATTCATCGGAATTGTAGCAAAAATACTAAAAGTTGCATTTTACAACTTTTTTATGTGGACCTATATTGAAAATTTTAAAAATACGTTTTGTAGATCTGTGTCAGTTATATGCACTGGTAAAGTTTCATCGAAATCGGTTGATGCGAAACAAAACGACAGGCATTGAATGATGTAAGAATCTGCAGTAGGTCGAAAATCGTGAAAATCTGTAATTTTTAACATATTTAAACGTTTATAGCTCATTGCAACGTCGACCGATTTTGACGAAATTTTCAGAACATGTTTAATTGGCACATGTCTATTGTATACATGTGTATTGTATACATTTTTTAAATTTTCAATATTGGCCCATATAAAAAAGTTGTAAAATGCAACTTTTAGTATTTTTGCTACAATTCCGATGAATTGCAATTTTTGACAAAATTTATTTTCGCATCCTGTGGCAAACTAATTGCTCTAGGTTTCCAAAAAAGTTAAAATTGTACAGTACAATACTTAAAAAGTTATCGTCTATTTTAGAGCGTCCGAGTATTAATTCATTTCACTGTATATTTCAATGCGATTAATAATATAGAAAATATTAGAGAAAATATTTGTTAAGCATTTCACTAATTATTATAATGTTTAAGGGCCTTTTTTGGGGCACGATAATTGGTGTTGATAAATGATCTTAGAATTATTTAAAAACGCAAAATAATGAAACTGTACTCGTATTGTCAGTTGTAATTAAATTGACAAATTATTTTTATCTTACCTGGCCACGCCAAGTATTTGACTTCCAGACCGCGGACATCTATGCAAATGTCTAAATGTTACATTTTATCTTCACCGAATCTTACATTGTGTTACACGGCAAACTAATTGCTCTAGCTTCCCAAAAAATTCAAATCGTATAATAGGATATTTAAAAAGTTATCGCCTTTTTAAGAGTGTGCCAATACTTTTTTTAGCCACTGCATGTTCACCGATTACGCCGAGATGGATGGACCAATCGGTACGAAACCTTTTGCATCTTGTAGAGTATGTCCCCGAGGTGGTCCCGTTATAAATTTTTGCATTTTGTCATTCCTAACGATTTGTATTGCAGAATCAACGTAATGCTTCATTTATATTTAACCGGCATCTGCGGCGTTTGTTCAGCGAGGATTTTACCGATCGTGATGAAACCTTTCACATTTAGTAGGAGATACTACCGCGATTATATCACTTGCAAAAATTTATGTAATTTGTTATTGTTAATAACCATTGTTATACTAACAATAAGACCAAAAAACCATCCTACGGTTTTCGACAGAGTCTACTCGTTCCACTAAGAAGTCTGAAATAAAAAAATTTTATGAAAAAAATTAGGCCGACTTCGAAACGCATTAAAAAAATTCACTAAAAAGTATGAAATCATTTCCTTTTGATTTCTACGAATACACACCAACTGTTAATACAATTGATTAAAATAAAATATTAAATACAATACAATCTTTTCGGAGGCGGCGCAAAATAAAAAATTTCCAACAGTAGAAATTACGAAAATCCTTGAATTTTATCACATATTAATATACAGGGTGTTCACGCTATTACTAGCCAGCATTTTTTTTGTAAATAGTAAATATTAGAAAAAAATGATAGAGGAAAAAATAGTACTGTTTTTTATGCGCAACACAATGACATATGCATTTTTGTTTTATTTACATTATTTTGATAGAAATGAAGGTGACCTTCAATTTTTTAAATGGAATGCTATACATTTTTTTATGTCGTATGAAAGCGTGTGTCAAGACGAATTCATCCATGTACTATACAATGACCTTCAAGGTCATGCAAGGTCAGAAATGGAAGAAACAATTTGAATATTGCGTACCAAAAGAACTAGTTTATGAGACACCGCCCAGCGATATAAACGACTTGAAAACTAAAATAACACAAGCATGTGGATTAATAACTGGGACCGCATTAGAAGAAGCTACCAAAAACGTAATTAACAGAGCCGAAATGTGCATTCGTGCGCAAGGAAGTCATTTTGAACATTTGTTGAAGCCTCATTAATAAAGAATACTTGTTAACACATTGGTACGCAATATTCAAATTGTTTCTTCCATTTCTGACCTTGCATGACCTTGAAGGTCATTGTATAGTACATGGATGAATTCGTCTTGACACACGCTTTCATACGACATAAAAAAATGTATAGCATTCCATTTAAAAAATTGAAGGTCACCTTCATTTCTATCAAAATAATGTAAATAAAACAAAAATGCATATGTCATTGTGTTGCGCATAAAAAACAATACTATTTTTTCCTCTATCATTTTTTTCTAATATTTACTATTTACAAAAAAATGCTGGCTAGTAATAGCGTGAACACCCTGTATATTCTCTTTCAACCTACTGATTTCCAAGTCCATCATATTCCAATGAAATCATAATCAGCAACATCTGTGATTTGGAAAATCTTCAATTTTGCGCCGCCTTCGAAAATATTATATTGTATTTAATATTTTATTTTAATCAATTGTATTAACAGTTGGTGTGTATTCATAGAAATCAAAAGGAAATTATTTCATACTTTTTAGTGAATTTTTTTAGTGCGTTTCGAAGTCTGTTTAATTTTTTTTATAAAATTTTTCTCATACAAAACCTAGGGCCTCCGGGTAACATTTTGCTACAGACCTCGCGCTGGCTTAATCCGCCTCTGTGTAAAACTACGATTTCCACCATTTTAACCGCTTGTAGCTCGTGTGTATGTTAATCAATTTCGATAAAATTTTCAGCATATGCACAACTAACTAGATCTACAAAACATATTTTTGAAATTTTCATTAAGAGCCCAAATAAAAAAGTTTTAAAAAATGCTTCTTTTGCATGCAACAATTGTAAATTGTAATTTTTGGAAAATCATTTTTGCGTATAATTTCATAAACAAATGCTTCTAACTGATTATAAAACAAAACCCAGGTCGTTTAATACAATTTATACAATTTAATACAATTTTTGTATGCTATTTTGTATGTGTAACAAGAATGTTAATAAAAAAAGCGTGTTTCCTTTTTATTCCGAGTCTGCTTTTTTTCTATTGCGACCCTCGAATTAATTAGTAATAGTTAATGAGGCCCTCGGTGGTCAAATATTTTAACATGCCTGGTATAGTGGGTGGCGACTATTCCACGAGAGACGGCACTGCCGAAAGACAACTCTATTGGTTACTCGCGAGTCCCCCCACTCCCATCTTTGCATTTTCTATATAAGCGCCGGGACTCGGATGCGATTCGCCATTTGCTTACTATCAGTTACTATTTACTACTTACTCTTGTTTTCAAAGTGACACGTGAAAAGTTGAATATCGTAGAAACTGGTGAGTTGTGTCATTTTATGAACAATTTCCGACAAAATTAACTCTTTGCAGTCGAAGCTATTTTAACTTGAGCATTGAACATTTCTTCCGACCTAGAATAATTCTGTTCTATTACGATTGTTTTAATTTTATAGTAATTGTTCAGATACCAACATATTTAATAATGTAAACAATATTGTGAATAATGGTACAGCGTTATTTAGTGGTGACTTTATTCTTCATTCTCTTTATATAATTGATCAGTTTGTGTCCTTGAGTGTATGGGAAAGACGTTGCATGAATCAGACGCGATGTGATTGAGATTCTGTTTGTTTGGCTGCGATGGAGATGCTTTTTTGAAGGAATAGAATCAATAGTTTGAGTTTTGTATGAGCCAGTTTGTAGATCGTTTGCTAGAGCGTATTTCTAGTATACTAGCGTGGGGTTTTGTACTGACAGACATTGTACTGAAAAATAAATACATTGTAAGTAGATCGTCATTTCAACTGGTGAGGCATATTTTTGGGTTGGCATGAAAGTGATTTCGTTATTTTAAAGGTGAAATAAAACTGTAATTGTTTAAAAAGAGATATTCCTCTCCGGGTTTGATAAAGTTTAAATATGTTCTAGATTTTTAAATATGTTATAGATGTAACAACTTTTTCCTTGTCAAATATGAAGGGGGGTCTCTTAGTTTTCGAGATATTTGCAAGAAACTGTTGCTATTTAGTGCTGAATTGAATTTTCCGTAATCGCAGCGTCTGTTTGATGTGTTTGTAAACACGTTGTGGAGATTAGAAAGGAAACGGGTAGTCTCGGTCTGGTCATACATACATTGAACTACAAAAATATTTGAACGCAGTTTAAAACAGTATAAACTTTATTTTTAATTGTAGCAAACAACTTAATGTTTTGTAAGCAATTAGAAGCATTGGTTTACTAATAGAAGTGCAAAAAAGATTTTCTAAAAATTACAATTTATAAAGTTGCATGCAAAAATAAAACTAAGCATTTTTTGAAACTTTTTTATTTGGGCCCTAAATGAAAATTTTGAATATATGTATTGTAGATCTACGTTGATTATTCATATGCTAAAAATTTCATCGACATCTGTTGACGCAGGAAAAACTACAATTTTCACCATTTTTAACTGCTTGCAGCTCGCGTGTATATCAATCAATTTCGACGAAATTTTCAGCATGTGTAACTGCTATAAATCGGGAACACATATATTTTAAATTTTCATTAAGGGCCCGAAATCAAAAGTTTTAAAAAATGAATTTTTTTACTTTTGCATGCAACCTGTAAACTGTAATTTTTAGAAAATCTTTTTTGCACATCATTTAGTATACCAATGCTTCTAATTGCTTACAAACCATCAGGTCGTCTGGTACAATTATAAGAAAATTATGTGACTGACTACATATATACATACAGGGTGTCCCACTGTATCGAGAACGGCAGGATATCTCGGAAGACGGTGTCGTTATCAAAAAAGTGTTCCTACAAAAGTTGTTTGGTATGACGGGCTAAGTTACGTGATATTAATTGTTTTTTTATGGGTGGAGTGGTGGAGGACATTGCAAGGTCAACTTGATTTTTTTAAATAGAATAGTATATTTTTTTCTTTAGAAAATAATAGCGGGTAGTGAGTCGAATCCAAAGATGTGCTACATGATATTATTCTGATTTTGATGAAGGTAAATTGTTAGCTTGTGTTTACATACTGCGTCGGTCGACGGCCAACAGCCAGCAGCCGCTGCTAAGTGGCATCGACCGATGCAGTATGTAAACACAAGCTAACAATTTATCTTCATCAAAATCAGAATAATATCATGTAGCACATCTTTGGATTCGTCTCACTACCCGCTATTATTTTCTAAAGAAAAACATATACTATTCCATTTAAAAAAATCAAGTTGACCTTGAAATGTACTCCACCACTCCACCCATAAAAAAACAATTAATATCACGTAACTTGGCCCGTCATACCAAACAACTTTTGTAGGAACACTTTTTTTATAACGACACCGTCTTCCGAGATACCCTGCCGTTCTCGATACAGTGGGACACCCTGTATGTCTCTCAGTATAAAAACTCGCGCTGGTATATTCGTACATCGCGTGTATTTAAGAAGATCGCCACTACGTGTCCTACATACTCTATTTTTTGTCATTTGTGTGACAAGGGAGGAAATAAGTGCTCACGCCCATGGTTTTGATGTCTCCACTTTTCCTGCATCATCTTTTAGCTTGGGACAGAACCTAAATTTTTTTGGCACGGATCGGAATCTGTTTCATTTTTGCAGAAAAAGTAGGGACACTGAAACCCCAGGCGTGAGCATTCTCATTTACGAACTTTCATTCCTACCCCATATTATATAATAATGTGTATGTTGTTTTTTGTATGTGTTCCATAGGAAACATAAAAATTACTAATTACTCAGCGGCAGGAGTAATGACGACCTCTACGGCGGTGACTATGACGACAACGGCAACGGATGCCGGCAACGAGATATCAGCTGCGCAGAATGAGTCGCAGATGTATTCGCTTCTCGTACAAGAAATAGTAAGTTACCGAGACTAAATATGTTCATACTAAATAACTAAATATCTGTTATTTTTAGTCTGTTTTATTCATTTACTTTTTATATGTTACAGAACAAACTTGTACGCGACTATTGCCGCCTACGTAATTCGCGGCGAAGTCGCAATAGACGAAGCAGGCAAAATAGGAGAAACAGACGAAGCGACCGATGGAACCAAGGAGACCAATGGGACGAATGGTACAACGAAGATGACGAATGGTACGACGAAAATGACGAATGGTACGACGAAGACGATGAATGGTACGGCGAAGAGGATGAATGGGACGGAGAGGACGAAGAAGATCGAGGGAATCGAGGGAATCGATGGAACCGAGGGAATCGATGGAACAGAGGGAATCGATGGAACCGATGGGATCGAGGGAACCGATGGAGCGTAAATAATTATAGACGTAGACCTAAAATAAAACTATATATAAACAATACTGTTCACATGTATTATTTTTAATTCAATATAAGGTAAAAAATATTCGTAAAAAATAAATTATATCTGTTCCATATTTTTTAATTTGAATTCTTTGCGTTTTCCAATTGTATTTCCCTCAAAATGCTCTTCGCTCTACTAAATGTGGTTGGATTTACGTGGATGCGTGACGTGTCCCCTCTATCATGTAGAAAATCGTAAAAGAGGAATCTCGTGGTAAAGAAGATAGCGTATGGTTAAAAGTTCTCTAAATTATTTCGTTTCTATGTTATATTCCATTATAATTCAAAGAACTTGTAGTTTCGATAACTAATTAACGAATAAGATTAGAATATGAGTATGTATCCCTTTATGTAGCGCACAAGAAACTGCATTGGTTGGTCCAGTCAGAAACATAGGGTTCCATTTTAAAAAAAGAGTGCAGTTGCATTTTTCTGATGCATTCATGTAAAAAAGTGCATAAAATTAGTTGTGCTATAATATACATAGCGCCTATTTCCAACCGTCTAGTAGGTACACCTATTCTTATTGCGTAGGACACCCTGTATATTGTTCTCATTATTCTTTTTGTTAAACAAAATAATTTGTGAGGATATAAATAAAAATTTCATACGATTAATATTTACATTAAAATTTAACTTTTTCAAATTATAATTGACAAAATGAGTTAGCCATACTTAAAATGATAAGAGTAAAATAAAAATCAACGAATAATAAAATAAAATACGTATTGCACACAGTTACAGTTTCCATAAATATACAGAATGAGATACGATTCCCTTTTCCCCTCTAGGTACGCTTTAGCTTGGAGGTAGTGCGTCTTCTCAACAGACTACATATATCATTGTGCATTTCTCTTAAAATTACAAATTATACTTACCTAAAAAACTTCTATAGAACGAAAATCTATTTAATTCGTGTAAATAAGGAAGCAATTACTAATAGGTGAATTCGGTGAGAAATTAAACTTAGGCAGAAGGTATTGGGCCAAGGTAGATATATCCATTTTTCTAAATTGCGGCGACCACGACCGTGCGATACCAGATTTGCAGTCTGAAATACTGTGGATTCAATTAGCCGCTGCACATTTGTTTGAACCGTAGTTGCGACGCCGCATATTATAAAAACCGCATATGCGATCTCAGTAGATTATCGGATATCAATCTAAATATGTACACGTCCGTTGTTCATTATTCTTCAAATAGAATAAAGCAAACTGTAGTGGATGGTGAATATAAACTGAGGCACACGTAGCTTAGAATATAAACGTATATATATATATTTATCATTTCTTAATTAAAATACAGCACACATCTTTTCTACTATATTCTCAACCATACTCTCTCCGCTATGTTGTAACTCTTACCCCGAGCGCGGGCTCCCTCTCCAGTCTCCCCTCTCTCAGTGCCGTAGTCATTAAGGCCCATTCTCATCAATCCCTCTCCTGGGCCGCTAATGCCTTTTCTAAGCCTAAGAGTCTTAAGTTTTTATTTAATTTTTCGGCATTTAATGCTTTTGTTAGAATATCGGCCTCCATCTCCTCTGATTTTACATGAGTTAATTTTATGTTGTTCGCCCTCACTTCGTCTTTAACAAAATAATATTTTCTATTTATATGTTTAGTTCTACTTGTGATCTTATTGCTTAAAATCCAGTCCATAGCTGCTTTACTGTCAGTCTTTATTTCTATTGGTAATTTTTTGCCTATATCTGTATGTAGACCGTCTAATATTCCCTGTATCCATTTTAACTCTTGAACTCCTTCACAGATAGCCATTAGTTCCGCTTCACAAGTCGATAAAGCAACGAGATTTTGCTTCTTACTTCGCCATGCAATTAGGTTACTTCCTATTTTTACTGTGTATCCCCCATATGACTTGGCGTCCTTCGTTGTGTTCCAACTTGCGTCGGTGCTTACTGTAATATTCCTGTCTCCATTTGTATATATTAATTTTTGGTTTTTCGTTGCCTTCAGGTAACGCAGTATTCTTTTTATCGCCGTTACATGAATTTTTCGGGGTTCCTTACAATATTGAGCTAAACGGCTTACGGCGTGACTTATGTCGGGTCTCGTCCCCACACTCAAATACATAAGTGAACCCACCATCTCCTGGTACGCCGTTGGATCCGTTTTGGGCGATTCATCGCCTTCATCTAGATTTTGTTGTATCTCCAACGGCGTTCCTATTGGATTACATTCATGCATTCCATATTTCTTTAATATATTATCTATGTACATTGTTTGTGACAATTCTATTCCGTTATCTGTTTCCTCGATATTTATATTTAAGAAATTCTTTCTTTGATTTCTAGTTAATTCAAAATACTGCTTTATTTTGTGAACTACTTTGTTTATGACTTCATCGTTTGTTCCCAGAATCAGGATATCATCTACATACACACCTAGAATGACTACACTTCCATTATCGCGCTTTATATACACACTAGGGTCTTCTTTTAATCTCTCTAGGCCGATTTCCTCTAAAACTTCATTAAGTTTCTCATTCCAGTGCTTTCCTGATTGTTGAAGTCCATATATTCCCTTCCTTAGTTCACAAACTTCTTGTCTTCCATTTTCGAATCCTGGAGGTTGGCACATGTAAACTCTCTCTTCCATGTCTCCATATAGATACGCTGCCTTTACATCATATTGATGTATTTTGAATTTATACATGCTCGCCAATGCTAATAGCGTTCTTACTATTTGCAATTTTAACACTGGCACATATGGGTCTTCGTTCGTTTTCAATTGACATCCCATAGCAACTAGTCTGGCTTTGTTCTTTCTTTCATTATCCTGGTACTTGTAATTATAGACCCATTTGCACTTGATTATTTTCATTTCCTTTTTCATTGGAACGAGTTTCCATACGTTTCTTTCTTTCATACATTCCAGTTCCTTTTCCATAGCTTCCATCCATTTCTGTGCTTCTTCAGATTCTACTGCATCTTTAAAGTTTTCTGGTATCTGGTCTGTATGAGCGACGGTATTTGCTTGCTCATCCCTGCGGTTTTTAATTCTATCTGATCTTCTCACTCCTTGTTCTTGTAACCTCTCTTCATTCTGTTCTAGCGCGATTCTATGTTCTTCTTCTATCTCCCTTCTTGTTCTTCTCTGCCTCTGTCTTGGTTCTTCTCTTTGATTTTGACTTGTATCAGGTTCAGTTTCTGTATTTACTTCTGTTTCTTCGTTTTGAGATTCCAGTTCTTGCGTCTTCTCGTTTTTATTTTCTAATATATCTATCATCCACGATGTGTTATTTTGACTTTGTTCACAATTACTCGCATCTTTACTGAGTAACATGGCCCCACTTTCATTTTCGTCAAATTTTGCATTTCGTGTTACGCATGTTTTGTCTAGCTCAGGATCATATACTCTGTATGCCCTATTGCTTAGTGCATAACCTATAAAGATACCTTTTCTTGCTTTAGGTGCTAATTTGTTTCTATTGACCTTCGGTACAAAGTAGTACGCCAAACATCCAAAAGCCTTGAGATACGACACTGTGGGTTTTATTCCATCCCAGAGTTCTGTAGGTGTTATCGTACCTCTCTCCTTCGTTGGCGTAATATTTTTTAAGTATACCGCTGTCATCACTGCCTCTCCCCAAAATCTATTTGGCAATCCTGCATCCGCAAGCATAGCTCTTGTTTTTTCCAATATCGTTCTGTTGCATCTCTCTGCAACGCCATTGCTTTGAGGATTATAGGGCACAGTTTTCTGGTGTCTAATTCCTTTGGATCTGAAAAAGTGTTCAAAATCTCTGTTCACAAATTCTCCTCCATTATCAGACCGCACAGCTTTCATCCGTCTATTCAATCGATTTTCATTCGTATTTACATAGTCAACAAAACATTGATATGCCTCATCCTTATTTCTAAGTAGGTACACCCAAGTGTATTTGGAAAATTCATCAACCAACACATATATGTATCTATTACCCCCTATTGAGTTAATGGGCATGGGCCCACAAAGGTCCATATGTATAAGCTCTAACGGTTCGTTACATCTAGTATTTATTATTGGTTGATGCGGTTTCTCAGACATTTTCGCAATAATACATGGTTCACACAAGTTCAAATTATTGTCCTCATACTTTAAATCTCTCACAATCTGTTTTCTTTTCATCATATCTAAATACTTTTCACATACATGACCGAGTCTACGATGCCATAACCTTTTATCTGGCTCTTTACTACTTAACCTATGTTTCTTACATTCTATCTTTGGATTGTCTACCTTTAACTTTGGTTTAGTCCCTACATCATTGTTTATAATATCAGTTTCTTGCACAGTCATTGCAATCTTACTCACTATCTTAGTTTCTAATATATACACACCATCACGCTCTGGCATCTCAGCCACAATATTTCCTACGCTGTCTAATACTCTTGCACAGTGACCAAAAAACACAACTCTATAACCACTCTGACATAACTGTCTCACTGATAACAAATTTGCCCTTAACGAAGGTACATATAATATATTTCTGATACAGATATTATGTTTTCTTTTATTCGTTTCCACTTGTACTCTAATATCACCTTTCGCCTCGGAGTCAATGCTTCTATCACTTTCCGCAAGATTCACTTTCACTTTATGAGGCCTGACGTTCACCATATCACTCACTGTGGATATCATGTGGGATGTTGATCCAGAGTCTAGAGTCCAAAGTTGTTCATTCTCATTCCATCTCGGTTCCTCTTGATTTCTTCTTGGTGTCGTTACCAAAAAGTTGTATTCTTCCTTCGGTTCCATTGACATACAGCTGTATTCTCTTCTATGTTGCCTTCCCTCTCCGTTATTGGGTCGGTTTTGATTTCTCCATGGGTTTCTATTATTATGTCTTACCTCCTTATTGTGGAAGCAATCTTTCGCCTTGTGGTTTGTTCTCCCACATATAAAACAGCCATTATTTTTATGTTGCCCTTTGGCTTGTCTCGTGGCTCTATATGCATTTTCAGGTTGAAAACTTGGACCTGCTCTTGCATCTCTATTTCCATGTCTGTTTTCCTCTTCTTCTAATGCCTGTTTTATTTCATCCACTCCTATAGCTCTCTGCGTCCTTAGAATTGCAGCGACTCTTTCCAGTCGTGGGTGAATTCCTCGGACGATGTGATAATTCACCTCTCTCTCTTCTATAGGAAATCCTAATGCCGCACTCCTTGATGCAATATTCTTTGCTCTAGTCAAATAATCCGTCACCGATTCTTTCTCTTGCATTTTTATGTTTCTTAATTCTAATCCTATATCTATCCGTTTGTTCTGTATGTCTCCCTCATGACTTCTTTTAAGATCTAGCCAAACCCTTTTTGCTTTTGTTTCTACGAGGAATTGGCCTGCCTGTGCATCGGATAATGTAGTTATGATTAAGCCGAATGCTTCATCATTTTTCTCTTCCCAAACCTGTCTTTCTTTATATTCTCTTGATTCAACATCATTTGATTCAGGAGGCTCTTCATCTTCAATTACTGTTTTAAATAATTTCTTGGCCTTTAATATTGCACGTACCTTTAGCGCCCAGACACAATAATTTTTGTCTGTTAATAGTTCGATTCGCTTGCAAGATATATTTGACTCAGCCATGTCGATTTTTGATATTCTCCGTGCCACGTGTTTTACCTAACCTCTTCACTATTTTCTCTTTCTATCTTATCTCTATTCACTGCTCAACCACGCTCTGCTACCATATTGTAGTGGATGGTGAATATAAACTGAGGCACACGTAGCTTAGAATATAAACGTATATATATATATTTATCATTTCTTAATTAAAATACAGCACACATCTTTTCTACTATATTCTCAACCATACTCTCTCCGCTATGTTGTAACTCTTACCCCGAGCGCGGGCTCCCTCTCCAGTCTCCCCTCTCTCAGTGCCGTAGTCATTAAGGCCCATTCTCATCACAAACTAATAACTATATTCATGGGCACAGATAAATATGGTTGTTTACAAGGAGCAGAAATGAGTTTGCTTACATTCAACACGGTCCCTAATAAGAGATTATAAATATTACTTAAATAATAAGAAATAAGAGTACTTCACTGTAGTACAGAAATAATTATAACTCAGAGTTCAATACAGAGAATTGTAATATAGAGTATTTCACTGAACAAAATGCCTTACTAGATAGTACATAGAAAAGTATACAATTTTACTTGAAAAAACGGTGTTGACCTTTATGGGACCCCCTACAAAAATACTATTAATATTAAACCTACCAACACCGATCAGAATGACTGGTTCCAAGTTTTTAATTTTACAATTACAAGAATGATAAAACTGATTTCATAAGAAACGATTGTATAGATATTTTTAGTAGTGCACGTATTACAATACGAGCTGCACAAAGTCCAAATAAAATCAATCTTGTCATTTTTATAAGGGAACATGTTCCAGTTACTTTTATAGTTACAAAAATATTGAAATGTGATATTCATAGTCAACAAAATGAAGAATTTGATTTGCTGTAAAAACGCTAGTAATAAAATGATAAAGTTATATTGAATTATTTTCACTATTTCAAGCTAACCATAAAATATAATTCTTATTATCTATACAAGTTCACATTATTTAGCAATACTAATTATCTGTAACAGAAGATATTAAAGTGCAACTTAATCCATTTTGGTCAAAGACTGGGATCTCTCAGCAAAATACCCCATTACCTCAAATACTGACTGGAATGTGTAATTTTTCATTAAAATAAAAGGCAGTATATGACTTACATATATTTTTATTAATATGTAATGTTATAAAAATTTAATTATGCGTTACTTAATGATGAGCAGCTGCTTTCCTCATCTGGACAAGGATGTTTCCAAGTTCCTCACGTTTCCTCTTGGCTCGAATGTGTGTACCCAGCTGTGAAATCAAATATACGAAAGTATTAAACATTTTCCAAGTTTACATTAAATTTCAGTTTTGAAATTTCTTTAGAAACTTACCCTCCTCTTCAGGAATTTCAATGCACGCTTGTCCTTAGAAACTTTCAACAATTCCATAGCACGTTTCTCGTACGGAGCATGACCAGTTACTTCACGAATTAAATCCCTGACAAACTTGCTGTGTTTGGTTTGTCTCTAAAATGATAAAATTGGAGAAACTTATTATATTTTTTACTATTTTTCAAAATGACATTAAAATTCAAGAAACAGAAATACAAAGAAACAAAAAATGAAATGAAATTTTTTTAGATATAATAAATCGAATATTGTAAACAGAAATCATGCATTACATGTAATTGTTATAAATTGTTAATATTCTTACGAACAGAGTAGATTCAATATTTAATGAAAAGACGAATAACCAATAATCATTAAATCAAAGTCAAAATTCAAGTAATTCGTAAAATACTGACCCCCTTAAATCTGGCTGGCAAGACGCACACCGTCTTCTTCTTCTCGTTAGCATTTTTTGCCACACGAATTTTTGTGGTCTTGTGGCCCTTGTTGAGACCAACAGCTAATTCGTACCTTGGAGCCATCCTGAAAAAATAACACTGAAAGGTTTAGAGGTTAGAACACAAAAATGCACTGAATGATAAAAACTTCATATTGCATGACAATATTATATATTTTATGTAGTAATGGCATGCAAGAATATGCGTCACTATGAAGATTTTATTAATTCATAAAGATCACAAGAATATTTATCGATACAATTTGACACAAACCTTCACGGTTCGAATACACGCACAGAAGGAAATACAATCTTATTTTCAATAGAAATCTGTCGCACACTTCATGCGCGTGCGCCACAAACCAACGTGTCCGATTTACAAAGTATACGACAAATTTCGTATAATTTTTGTGTATAATTACCAATAATATGATTTGAATCCTAAGAAAATTTAATGAAATTGTTATAAATTGTAACTACTAAAAGCAAATCTCAAAGCTACTAATAATTCAATTATATTTTAAGTGTACACTAATAAATTGCTTATTTATAAATATTATGCTCAATAAACCTTTACCTTTTATATTTTTACATTATGGCTTGCAGTTTTAATTTATAATTAATGGTTATATAGTAAAGTGTATAATGTTAGCCTCAACGCAGCCTCAACGCGATCATTGTAGCCGCGCCTGATTAGTCCGTGTTTTTCGTTACTGCAAATGATCTTGTGAATCGCCCAGTGGATTTCGTGACGAAGAAAAATTTCCTAGCTGCTTTGTGTAAAAGATATTTGTAGACTCTAATATTAGTAATGAGATAAAATAGAATTATACAGTTATAATTCAAGTATTATTAAACTTAAGAAATGTAGTACGACTGTAATTTATTTTATTTGTAGAATTCAGTAGAATTTGAACTTTCATATTTCGTACTTGTCGGTGGTCAGATTGCATTACGATATTCAAATCTCATAACTTCATGGTTATGGTTCATAATTGCTGCGGTGTCAGTTTTTTAAAGTGAAATTTTTAACTTATATTGCAAAACGGCATGTTTATAGTATACATTGTTCTATCACTTTTCTCAAAAGTGTCCGTTTTATAACGGCTATTCCTGCTGACAGAAAATCATGTCCAATATGAAAAGCATTTCGAATAACTTAACCAAATGGGATCTGTCAGAGGATCCACTGGCACCGTTAACCAAACATCAAAAGGATTGTTTATTAAGTTTAGAAGAAGAATTCTCTTCCACGGGTACGCTGAACAGTGATGAAATAAATGACACTTCAAGCACAAGCGAAAAAGATAAGAAGTCAGTGGAGATAGAACGATATCAGGACCTTTTAGAACATTATAGTTCGTTAGAGAAAGAATGCATGGATAAAAAAGATATAAAGTACATGTTGTATCTTAATGAACTTCAAAATCGACGACACGAGTGCCACGAACTTTGTCTCCAGATTGAAGAGGCGATGGAAGACTTCACAACTTTGTATAAGCAATATTCAGAAGTCTCCGATAAAACAACTTCCCTCTATAACGCCAGCGAACAACTCGACTCTGATCAAAGGAAATTAAATTCTACTATAGAGAACATCGCAGAGTACGTGAAATACTTCAAAGATATCGATATGATGATGGAGAAATTAGAGGCACCAACATTATCGGTGAATAGTGAGATGTTCTTCAATATACTGGATAAAATAGATATAAATATTGACTTTGTGCAAAGTAATCCGTCGTTTAAAGAGAGTAACACATACTTAATTAAGTATAAACATTGTCAGTCCAAGGCGATATCTATGATACAAAATTATATATTTCATCTGTTTAGTAAAACTACAGAGAGTATCTTGAATTTGAGGGATAGCAACGACTCCCATGATAGCGCTGACGCAGCATTAGCACTTTTCTATGGAAGATTTCAAACGATTTTGTCGAAAGTCAAGCCTGTTATAGAACAAATAGAAGTGAAGTCGTACAAACGACAAGAATATGACAGTTTACTGACGGAGTGCCATCAGTATTATTGGAGCCAAAGAGGACTAGTATTAGGCTCTAGTGTACAGAAATCCCTAATGTCTGTAAAAGAAAAGTACAATGGCGATCATTGTAGCCTTGTGCGGAATTCGTGTGCACTATTATTACACGCATCGATGGATGAATACAAATTATTTTACGAATTCTTCTCTAAGCCATCCAATGGATTAACAGCATACCTAGAAAGCTTATGCACATCTTTGTACGATACACTAAGACCATTTATTATTCATATCAATCATTTAGAAACGTTGGCTGAGATTTGTTGTATTCTGAGAATCGAAATGTTGGATGAACATGTACAAAATAATTTTGAACCTCTGGATGGATTTGGAAATATTTGTCTGCAATTGTTGCACGATGTACAGGAGAGATTAGTTTTTCGTGCACACCTTTACTTACAATCCGATGTTTTGAACTATAATCCGTCGCCAGGTGATTTAGCATACCCAGAGAAATTAAAAATGATGGAAGACATAGCGGAATCAATACGAGAAGAAACTCGGCAAACGAAAATGAAAAGGATATCGGTGTCGTCCAATGATGAGAATTTCATTGAACCTGTTTCTAGGAATCATATTATAATGGACTCTATTTATCAAAAAACACATATGGGTAATTCGCCAGCAGATCTTCATGGGATGTGGTATCCCACAGTTCGTAGAACGTTAGTTTGCTTATCCAGGTTATACAGATGCGTGGACAGATCTGTTTTTCAGTCTTTGAGTCAAGAAGCAATATCCCTTTGTGTTCAAAGTATAGAGAACGCGAGGCATGAAATTGAAAAACGAGCATCAACTTTAGACGCAGAACTTTTCCAAATCAAACACTTGTTAATATTACGCGAACAAATTGCACCATTTCAAGTGGACTTTACTATAAAGGAATACAGTCTAGACTTCTCTAAAGTTAAGACTGCAGCATTTGGTTTACTGGAAAAAAGTTCCAGACTGTTTACACTGTCGAATAATGCGTTATTAGAGTTTTTATTAGAAGGAGCACCGCAAATGAAGGAACAGCTAATAGACTCCAGGAAACATGTAGATAGTAGATTGAAATGTACTTGTCAACGCCTTATACAGCATGCAACATTTCTGTTGATAGATGTAATTATAAGGTTGTTAGATAAAGAAAAGTTGTTCGTTAATACTAAGAGTTCAGATAAATCTCCGGAACATATTTTCGGAAGTCCACAAGAGCTTGCTGCAATAATCAGTTCGGTGTTGAGAGTAATTAAATCTAAATGTCCTGAAATTCAACAATCAATGCAATTATATCTGTCCAATAAGGAAACAGAGTTTATTCTATTTAGACCGATAAAAAATAACGTATGCGCAGCATTTACACAATTGTACCAGATATTGAGTAAATATTATAATGCAGAGGAGCTTCTTTTAATTGCTTGCCCACTACCAGAACAAATTTCTGTTATACTGAGCTCGTCGAGTCTTGTTCATGGTAAAGGCACATCAACTGTAAAGAAAACGTAGTCAACGTGAATGACCAAACTTTTCGTAATAAAAGCTCAAGTGTTAATTTATAACTATAGTGTTAATATATAATGCAAATATCGTATTCTATTGTAATTTACATAGAGTGAACATAATGATGTAACAATTTTATAGACTATTGTAATTTATGCTATTCCGTGTTTCGAGAAAACACTATGCAATGTTTTATTTTGTTGTATTTTACGAACATGCAATTTCTATGTTATAAAGGTGTATATATAACTAATGATATTAAATTACCTTAAATACAATAAAATTTGTATTACTCTGAAATTGGTATTTACTTTCTGAAATTAACTTCGAAAATTAAAACTGACAATTAATATTAACAAATATTTCCTTGACTATTTACCAATGCCTTGAAAATACACGGTGATCCTATAATCTATAATAGGATAGCATTACTATCGTTTCTGCAGAAAATGTTTCAAACGTCATACCGTGATTACATCAAATTACAGATAACATTTTAATAGATTAATCGCGATACAGTTTTCGACAAGTTTTCACGACAAAGTCTATTCCCGTTTCAGCAGTAACTTAATATAATAAAAACGCAATATAGAATGAGATCAAAATCTCTTATTAAGTGTATGATAATAAACGAATATGAGTCAAGTATGACTGTCATAAATTTTCCAATTTTCTCAAATCATGGTGAACATTGCATACAGGAGTAAGACCTGATTTCAAAATGCCACAATGTAATTAATTCTTGACGTTGTCTGCTTTCACAATAGTTCTATAAAACTGATAAACCGAAATTGATTAGAATTAATTTTTTAATTTATTACAGATTTCAATTCGTACAATATCACATCACTTCGTGTAACTGCTAATTGTGCAGAGTATGACAAAATATTGAAAAATGTATAAAATCGTAATCTCATTAGAATGTTCCATGTTTCTTGCATATCTAAAAGTGTATGAATGAACACTTTTATTTTATGTTATACAGCGCGGACTACAGGATTTAAATAATTAGAAACTGGCGTGTATTCCTGCCGCCAATCATTCTCGCTGGATCCCAGAGGGAAAACCCTGTTAAATTCTTCTGTAATGTTGTTAACTGGTGGATGCAAGTAGTCTTTGACATTGATGTACTTTGGTCCTCCAAAAGTATCCAAAACTGCGATCGTCGTTATTTTTAGTTTGGCAAAATAGAAATGATGACCTGAAATTGTTTAATACAAACAAAATGTTTGTAAAATAATTTGCATAGTATTATATAAATTATATTAATTTGGAAAATAGATATTTACTTGGCGGCATGTTGACTAATTTCGGATGACGATTGAAGAATACCCGTTTGGCTACATCAAGTTCTGAGGTATCATTCCTCAACTGTAAACAAAGCACAACCATTAAATAATGAAGAATTTTATTGACCATATTAATGAAATAAATATCTTGCGGTTACTGACCGTTTTAATTTTCCCGCTCATTAGTATTCTGGCGCAACGAGGATCCATCGGGTCCCATTGTTTCGATTTACAATAGCTTCCCTGGGCCAATGTCATCATCAGCGATGCTCGATTGTCTTTCTGCGATTAGAAAATTATTATCAGATCGACATACTAATCTAAAGAAGGAAGAAATTTGATATGGGATCGATTAAAATTTATATCTGCTTTCTTATTGTACGAGACGAAAACAACGATTAGACATCGATTAAAATAATGTTTGATTTGTAACGATAGTTGCTATCTTATCCGAGGGAGGTAACGCGATGATTTGAAAACGTATGAATTATGTGGATAGATTATTACTTACCGCAAGATCTTGAGCAGTGAAGTCCAAGGGAGTGAGGTAAAGATATGGAATTCCCGATCCATTTCCTAATTCACCGTCGCTATATGAGACTAAGGTTACGGCAGGATACGACTCAATTTCCTTCCGCGTGCTTATGGTTCCCACGGACACCCAATCTGAGTAATAAAGTATATGTACATAGATGGTCCCAATTGTTAAGTTTGATTATCAAATTATAACACGAAGATTAACGACATTCGTGATGCCAACAATAAAGCGATAGAGATAACTGTTATCTTTTCATTGTTCCTCTTATTATTAGTCATTTCAGGGAAAGTTACTGTACTGTACATGTTGGCGCAAGTGACGCCGAAGGAAATAGGGAATTAAATAATGCATGTCTGTCTATTAATACACTGACATTGAAAACGATTTCTTCTATTCATTTGATCGCTATCCTGGAAAATCCATCATTTTTATTGATTTTATAGGCAGCAATATTTAGGATCATGTAAAATGTCACTTATTATCAATATTGTTAATAGAATTGTATAAATTAGTTTATTAAGATTTTAAAAAATCGTAATTAAATTAATTCCCAGAAAACGCGAAATTAGAGTTAGATGATGAATAATTAATTATCTGGTTTTCGAAAGTATTGAAATGTGGTAGTCAAAATATAGGTGTCCGCCCCATTTCTAATGTTGTAGACTACGGATCTTTCATGCAAAATAAAAACTTTCTACCTCAATTGCAACAAACTGGAGTGAAATAAATATTTAATTTCTTGTTGAATATGTTTAATAGGTTGAAAACAATATAATAGTATATTTAAATTCTTCAAATTTTTTTACTGTTAGAAATTAGACCTACAGGAATAATATAAAAATTTATTTTTTAATTTTTTTAATCTTTCCGCGTTTCATATTTTACCCAAACAATTTCTTCATAAATGCATAAAGGTCCACAGTCTATTTAATAGTTATAATTGTGAACTAATACGAGTGTGTTGAACAGTCATTGGAACTATGAGGATATTTTAGATATTCTATTTCAAAAAGTAGGATACAGTAATCGCGAAGAAAAAGTGAAAAATTTACATTGAAAAAATTCATTATATTGAGAATTCATAAAAAGTAGTTTAGAACAAGGTCTGAACTTTTCCTACCCTTTTCCAGTTGTAGCTGTATTATAATGCATTATAATAGTGGGAAAAAACGACATGGAAGCAATATCCCAATATATGAATTAAATAATGCAATAAATTATGTTATACATTAAATCATTTCAATGTTCATACGAAGTAAATGAAATTCGATAGAACCGAAAATACTGTTCATATGTTAAGTTATTATTCGTGTAAGAATAACAATGAATTTTCCTTTAAATTCTAAACAAAAATGTTCCTGGCATGATAATAGACGTTATTGCTGTTAATATTAAACAATATTTTATTTCAAAAACATAGGACGTGCCCAAGATGTGTCGTACGTTAAGAATTTAACTCTCTCTGCATTATGTATAAAGTTAATTACACATAAATTATACCACGAACGTCTACTGAGGAAATTAAGTCACCTATGTACATAGTATACGTATGCAACACGTGTATGACAATGTGTACAAGATTCTGTTGTGAAAAGCAACTTCTACTATTTTTTTTCGTAATTCAGTAATTGAATTATTAATATTCAATTGAATTATTATTAATAAATAATTCGTAATTCAATTATGGCTTCAGAAAATTTTCAAAAAATTCTAGGATATAAAATATGACAGAATTTAGTACGATTTTCATTTATCTCACATCTACAAAGACTACTACCACCGAAAATAAGATTTTATTTGATTCGAGTTTCTTAAAATTCGTAAAATTTAAAGAAATTGAAAATTGCATAAACATCCGCAGTCTATTCATTACACGTATATGTATATTAAATGAAACAAAAAAATTATTCTAATTAAAATGTGTGTTGTTAATTATGAGACTGTCCATACATGCTGCTAAAGAAAAATATTGTATATAACTTGTATTTCGGGGTAATTTTTTACTTAAACAAACTTGTTCAGATCACGGCGCGAAAGGACGAATTTCAAAACATAATAACGAGTTTTTCATTTACGTCTATATCGCGAATGGTTTGGATATACAAGTACTTTCGTAAAATGATAATTACGGTATAAGATACTAATTGTCAACTTATATCAATGCTTCGCATAAATTTTCGATTTTGTTAGAATTCGTTATATATTGCAATGTATTTTTAACGTAGTTTATGTTATCTTTTCGATAAGTGCACATACTTATCGAGGCGAATGGGAAAATACAATTAAAAAAGCAATGGTGGACGTTGTGCTCGAAATCGAAAATTTGGATTGTTGCCAAAGTGGTGCACACGAATCCAATATTAATTTTAGAGTACCGTGAAGTATATCAACTGTGTAGATAGCCTGTGTACTGTACGTTTCGGAAACATGTGCATATCTACATTTGTACGTACGTGGGCATTCATGCAATTCATGCACACTCTCCGATTTTCACGTATTAGAAATATCCATGAGTCACAACAGTTTCCTTTTGTTTTCTACGTTATTTATTAAATCGTTTGAATCGCTTCAGCTAGGTGGAAGCATACCAGGCTAATAACAATTCTAATGGCCAATTCATATTTACTATAGTTGCGTTTTTCTTACCAGCTTGATTGACAATGTATCTTGCCATTAGAGCAGCCTGATCGACTGGTGGTGGGTTAGCGTTCGATTGCTCGTTGTTTCCGTAAACTTTATCCACATTACGGTTCTCATAGTATGGTTTCTTGTATTTCTTTTCGTGCGATCGAATTTCGCCAAGTTGTCTCGCTTTCTTCCACTCGAGGAATTCTTCGAACTCTTTCCATTGTTCTTGTTCTTCCAAAGTTTGCGGATACTTTTGCGCCTCGATCGCCAAGATCGCCAGAGCGACGAAAATTGTGAATCGCAAAATCATGATTCCGGCTCGTGTTCAAGACTGTTCACTCCGAGTATAAACTCTCTCTCGTTACGTCGAACAACCTCCTGTGTGGCGTCCCGAATTTGTTGCACTTGCGATCTGCTTTTGAATTTGGACGCTCCATCTCTTATATAGGCGCGTATCTGCGGGAAGTGATACAAAGACGGACAACGAGCTCCAATGACGATTGAGCGTTAAGCTAGTCGACTTGAGGTCAATATATCGAACATCGAATTGGAATATGAGGTTACGCTTGGTTCGAATGAGTGTTCTCTTATCATCGCCGAACCTAACCTAACATTTACACACTGTCTCGCGATAGGATTGTAACACAATGTACTTCCATATGAAATTCAATAATATCATATAGAATCTTTCGTAAAAGTTTTCGCTGGACAATCGAACGACTTTGTAATGCGACGGTTCAGTATTTCTAAGTGCAGTGAAACTTCGATAACTCGCACTTTAACAGTAGAACCACCGAGCACTGAACGCAATTGGCATACGTCGCCTTATAATAGTGACAGAGTTGCATTTATTTCGATTTTGTGCAAGCTTTGTTTAAATATGTACTTCAATAGAGAAGTTCACTAAAACAATTTCTCAGGAAAACGTATTTATAATTTCCGTACTTCTAAAAAAAACAAATCAGGAGCGGATCATTTTGACCCCCTTGGTAAATATATTTACTGCATATAGTGCTCACTATATATAGTGTTAAAAACTTCTGTAAATCGAAATGAAACTTCCTTCAACTCGAATTATTTTCTATAAGTGTGGAAGCTGAACAAACCAAAACAGCAGTAAATATTTTATGAAGTTTCGTGGAAAAATGATATTGAAACTGTATTTTCTCCTTTGTTTACCGTTGAAAATACCATTGATCGACAATCTCTTAATTCAGAGTAAAATCATAAACTTCTTTAATATGTAATAGTAATATGTTTAACTGACCTTCAAACATTGAAGTTTTCTTTCTTTAAAACTATTACAATCAGTAAATCATTAACTCTGGTACAAACCCCCTGTAAGTCGAATTTTCGTAGGTTCCTCCCTTGAGATTCGAGTTATCGAGGTCGACTGTGTTTACAATAAAAGATGAATTTAATGATTAAGTTCATTTGAAATAGTTTCAGGATACACAAATTGCATAATTTCTTATGGAGTTTCAATAAACGTGGTATGAGTTCATTCTGTAATATGCTCTGTTTAGCAAGGTGGGGTTATACCGACTCACGTTATACACTTTTTATGTTGTATATTGAAATAGTTTTGCGATCGAAAAGAATTGATAAATTTCCATGTTTTATAACAAATTTGCAAGTTGAAATCTCGAAGTTTCGATCCTGATGAGGATCATTTTCAAGAGATTTTTGCGTCTGAAACAAAGTGTAACATTGCAAAAATAACTGTATTTTAAAAGAAAAGGAAAAAACAACGTTTTGAACTCGAAAATGAACTTATTTTTCTTATATGTTATATAGGAAAGAAATTTATCTTTTATGAATAATGTGTTACTTCCATGCTGGTAGATAGTGTACTAAATCCTTGTTAAAGGTTACACAGTAAACAATGCATACTAACGGATAGAGAATTGAAATTTGACCAATTAGAAGCAAGTGATCTATGTTTGCTCAATCCATATTAGGCGGTAAATTCAAACCTCGATATAGTTCGTCTCAATCACATGACTACAGAGTATAATACCTCAACATAGTTGTGATAGCTGAAGGAAATTAACATTCAACTACATTTGAAATTTAAATGTAAATAAATCAGAATCAAACATTATAATATATGATATATATAGAAAACTATGAAAGATTAGAAACTTCATCATAAAACATTACTGATTCAGTAATGCAGCGTAATGGTCATGAATCTTAGGTGATACATACCTAAGATTAACGCTTTTTTGTTTAATCATATGAAAAGTTTCTACTAGTAATCTACGATGTAAATTTGATTCCTTGTCTAATATTTTAGCATTATCAAAATCAAATGCATGATCAAATTCTATTGAATGTCTCGTCAATGCTGTGTGTTGTGAAGGAGAACGAAAAATATTACGTTTATGTTCTGATATACGTGTATCTAAATGTCTAGATGTTTGTCCAATGTATGACTGATTACAACCTTTACAAGGAATTTCATATATGATACAATTTTTAGAGAGTGGAACTTTATCCTTAATTGGTGGAAACCATTTTTTTAAATATGAAGGTATATCAAATATGGTGTGAATTCCAACCTTCCTGAATATTCTACTTTTTATGTTATATCGATCTGTTGCATTACAAAAATATGATGTGTTCCGTACACACAATTGTACGTTTATTTTGAACGAGAAACATTTTTCATTGTTTTCACTTATTTCGAAAGTAATAACACCTTGTCTACATCGAGAAGATGGTTCGATGATTTTGTTATCTAAGAAAATAATCTTTTATAATTCAACAAGTAATGAAGTGTGCGTCAATTATCAACCGTCTGATATTCGACATGTAGTTTTCGACTTCAATGGCAGAGTGCGCTGCACGCATGTGAATATGTACGATATGTATGCATACAGTCAGGGGCAAATGTATGGGGCAGACTCGTTTCCAGGATTGTAAGGGTGCAGGAAATTCTCATTCCTCGATAATGCGAAGATGGGGATTTCAAGCAGTCAAAAGCGATAGATAAAAGATCAATCTAGGCCGCAATCACCCTCGAAAGACCTATTGTTACATGTTCGAGGCGGGATTTGCATTATTCGTGGCCTAGACTGTTTAAAAACTCTATTTTTATTGATGAATTATGAAATCCAACATATTTTATAATTAAATCAATTGAACATCAATGATATCGAAGATATGATTTTTTAATTTCATTACGACCTGGATTATTTTTTGGGCAATGCTCAGAAATTTGTGGGCTTATCATAGATCTATACCTATCGTAATTGAAAGAACAAATTATAAAAATTTTAATCTTTTATCGAGCAGTTTTGACTACTGAAAAACCTCATCATTTGCATTATCGATCAATCAATCTTGGAAACGACTGGACACCCTACAAAAACGAATAACTTTTTAAATATTGGACCAAACCAAACAACTTGAGACTTTTTTGAGATACTAGAAGGATTAGTTTACTAGGTCATGTACAAAAATTATTACTACGCTACTATTGTTAATTTATGTATAATATGATTCACAATAGGCTGAGGCATTTTGAAACATGTCACCGGAGTAATTTGCCTGTTCTTTAAGATAGAAGAGAATGCATCAGACCACTTTGTATCGAGAGGCTCATAATCTAATGTTGCTAATTCTTTTATCTATAAAGATGGACGCGTCAAGGAGCTGTGACGTTCAACTCTGTTTTTAAAGTGGATCGGTATGGTATCTTATTTACATTCTGATAGTGTGTTTCAAGACGAATACAATGACCTATCATAAAGGTCACTCAAGGTCATTCAATGTCAACTGCAATAGAAAATAAATTATGCACTCTTCGAATACTTTTGTGTCTTGTGTGGCATTCCGCTCTTGTAATTATTGATAAGGGTCCTAGAACATAAACAATTATACTTTTATCAGCTGTCCGATCGAAAATGTTTTCATCACATTATACATGGCCACAAAAGAACTTACACGTGATTATAGCAAATTTTTTGTAAAAAATAATGAATATAGCAACTTTTTGCAATTTTCTTAATGTTATGTTTCCAAATTCGCCTCGAAATCCTCTAACAAGTAGGTGTAAAAAAATTGTAGGTGTATTTGCAAAAAATGATGTCGACCTTGAAAAATCACAGAAAAAGAGTTGTCGAAAAATTTGCTATATTTACGTGAAAATTCTCTCGAAACCATGCTATATCTGATAACAAAATTTTAGATCGGACTGCTAATAACAGAGTAATCTCTATAAAATATGTTTATGATATCGGCGCCAGGTTCGATCATTTCAAGAAGAACAACAAATATGCAATTTAAGTATTTAAGTTTCTCAACGTTTCGATCTGGTTTACCAATTTTGGTAAATTACATGGCTGTGTTACATGAAAACAGTATATTAAATTTCGAAAATTTATATTACTAATTTCTTTTTCAGACGCAAAAATTTTGTCTCGTGATAATGATCCACATTGAGATCGAAACGTTGACAAACTTAAATACTTAAATTGCATATTTGTTGTTCTTCTTGAAATGATCGAACCTGGCGCCGATATCATAAACATATTTTATATTTCAATTTTCGATCGATAAGAATTATTTCCTTTAGAGTAATCTCTACTGATCATGATTCGTGATTCACCTTGTGTGTATCCACAAATGTTTGGTAATATTCTGACCCGTCTAGATTTGTGGGGGAAATTAAAGGACGAAGAGAACAACGGAAAACCAATAACCAAACTTGACATGAAAAGCATGCTGTAAAAAAACTTGCTCCTTACTGGATGTAAATGAAATTCATCAGACAGTGTCGTCAGTACTGTAACGTTTTAGACTATGTTAAGTCCATGATTGAAATAAAGTAGTTTATATCGATCGTATCATTGTTCAAACAATTAATAAATGATTTCGGCGCTACGGTTCGATCATTAAATACGATAAACATAAAAATATTTAATTACTTAATTAACTAAGCAATTTTGCTAATAATCAAAGAAATCGACGTTTCGGTGCTGATTTGCACCATTTTCAAGATTAATTTTGAAATTGCTTAGTTAATTAATTAATTAAATATTTTTATGTTTATTGTATTTAATGATCGAACCGTAGCGCCGAAATCATTTATTAATTGTTTTTTCCATGATTTAAGGTTGTCATTTTGAACGCTTATACTAACAGTCAGTAAATCACTTTTCACATGTAAATCGTCGAAGTATTCGAAGAGTGCTTTCAGACATTTTATTTTCTATTGCAGCTGACCTTGAGTGACCTTGAATAATCTTCATAATAGTCTTTCCCTAGTAGCACAAAATATTGTATACACATCCATATAATATTAAAAAGAGATTCAATCTTTTGTAAATATTCAATTATTCATATAATATTTGTTTAATATTAAGTAACAAATATTATTTTTTAAATATGCAGAGAATATCCATTTCATGTTACGAGAAAAATATTTTTTTCTAAATATTAAATGAATCTTTATGTAATATTAGAAATAGAATATTTTTTCCTAATATACTAATATAATAAAAAAAATCTGTGGGCCTACGAATGTAGCATTTGTTCGAGCCATTAATCTTTCTAACTGCATACAAAATTTCTGTATTTTTAATAAGCTCCTTCCAAAGACGAAGATAAATATTCTCTCAAGCAGTGCACAGAAATTGGTGTTATTATATATAGTTTCTAATTTTTTTATAACTTTTTCTTAAATTTGAAGATTTAATCGAACGTTTTTTAAATATGGGTTTCACGTTTTTTAAACATTTACTTTATATTTTTTAAACATGTAATTTATATTCTCTGAATATTTAGCTTATATTTTCTAAACATTCAATTTACATTTCTTGGATATGTATACAATATTCAGATCTAATATTTTTCTCATATGAAAAAGTGTGGCTTAAAAAATATTTTTCCAATATTTGAAACAAACATTTACCCAATATTTTTGTGCTACTAGGGTTTAATGCTCATTGTATTTGTCTTCAAGCACACTATCATATCTCCTTGACACCTCCACCTACAAGATAATTAGTAATATCAGATTATGAGCCCCTCCATAGCAAGTAAGTTTGGTCTGACACATTCTCTTCTATCTTAAACAACAAGCGAGGTATTCGGGTGATTCGTTTGAAATGCCTGACCCTGTATATTCAGATTAGACGTAAGAGAACACCGTAGAGTGATAAAATGATTACAAATGTCCAACTTTGTCAAAGATTCAGGTGTATTGTTTTATTTTTTTACATTACATCATGGTCTTTTAAATGAAGAATAATGGGATGCGAACATCTATGGGTATACCTATGCACTGTGATTCGAGTTCACTGGTCGCTCGAACAATAGAGTAGAAGAAGCGGATGTTATAATCAGTCTTGTAATCGTTACACCTGAACTTACTTTTTTTATGTACATGTTTCTGAAGAACAATTTTGTAAGGCAAATGTCTGCACGCGCCGCGTTTCGCGGTTCTTCGAATTCCCGTTGACTCGTGGAATTTTATTGACTTTTTTGTTGTAAATGTATTCATAGGCAGAACATTGCTATTTGGCAAACGCTGATTCTCACTTACTCGAAGTGCTTCGGAGACTATTATTAGAAATTGTTGATATCGGTCCAAATCGCGCGATTAATCGAAATCACCAAAAGCAAAAGTACAGTACACGAAGCGAAGTGAAACGAATCTCTCGTGTATTTCGTCCTTGAAAAATATGTTTTTTGATTTTTTTACAGTGTCTACCGATGTAAGAAGATGATCGTGCATCGATGATTATTCGAATAAACTGAGCGTCTGCAACAAGCTGTCTAGGGTGAATTGCAGGAATCACAAAGTTGTCTTTTTATCAAGATGAAGATGTTATGCGTATATTTTAGTGTTTAAGTCACTGCCTTACAATGTCCTTTCAACGAAAATAAACTTCGTAGAAACTTCCGAAAAATTATGAATAGAAATATTCAACAGGTGGATCTTACAGCACATAAATTGTATTTACACGTGTACTCGTCAAAAAACAATTCATCAATTTACAACAAAACATAATAATCTCTTTGAAAGAACTCGCTATCTCTAGTCAATAGTTCTTACTATTCTCCCTAAACTGTCCGTTCAAAAGCTGCCTATGCGCTCGTCTAATCTAAACAAAAGGGGAATTCATTTTCTAAAGCGATTGCACGTTGCGAGATAAGAGCCGAGCGTCTCTCCGTGTTGTCTCGTTGATCATTGCAAGTCGATTTCGCTCCGCAAGGTAGTGATACCATTTGTTACCAAACGAAACTGTCTGATATGTATTAACAGCGACAGCAAACGGTACAGGTTCATAATGAAACAGAGAGTTATCAACGAGCAACGATCAGCACGCGAGAAATGATAAGCGGCGAAATAAGTTAACAACTTCAAACAACATACTCCGATATTAGTAGAGATAGCGATTCCCTTCGATAATGTTACATATTCTCGCGCAGAGGAACGATCGTTCCTCGTCCTTTTTTCTCTCTTTCTCTCATTTTCTCTCTCTTTCTCTCTCTCTATCATTCTCATTTTCATTCTCATATAAAGCAAGATAAACATCATCCTTTTTTTGCCTGTTATCTCTAATTCGATCCTCTTAAATTAACGCATAAAACTCGTAACGATTGCACTGTCGACTTCAATAAAGTCATTCCGTATTCCACGCAACAAAATGTTATTAGTATAAAAAATTACGACAAGTACGGCTTCTCGATTAATTATCGCTAAACAACCACGTTGCATCAGCAATAACGCTGATAAAATGTCTTTTGTTCTCCTTTTTTTTTGTTTTGTTTATTTTCCCCCTTTCGTTACCCCATGCCGCGTGACTGACCACGCCACGCGAGCCGCAACTATACTAAATAGTCATTCCTCGTTTCAACGTTTCATTCTCATTGAGCGTCACACATCACCGGCGTCGTCATCGACGTCGACGTTGTTTCTGTCGCTTTCCACGTTTTCGAACACGCACGGCGGTCATCGGTAAACACCTATCTCTCTCTTTCTCTCTCTCTCTCTCCACGTTCACGCGAATATCTCCGAATTGTCAACATACATAATAATTTATTTTGTTATATTACAATAAGTCGTTCTACATAGTCGAGATAGAGAGCAGCGATTTCGTAGATTTTTTTACAGTCCGGTTGGCACATGGATGCGCGTGTACAATCGCTGAGTTCGATGAAAAAGAAATGGAGGAGCGAGAGGAACAAGACAAAATGGAGTAAGGGGATGGGAATATAGGGGATAGATAATGAACATGTAGCGGTCGAGGGGAAATCGTAATTTCGCTTTTTGGGCGAAATTAGACTTGATGTCGAAGGGTATGATTACAGAGATAACGGAGAACAGCGAACGAAAAGATACGATATTACTTGAGATTTAACACGCAGCCTGATTACTACAGTAACCACTTGATTCTTGTCCCAGATTCGACGACTCGATTCTTGTCCAGGCCTACTCACTCCACTGCCTATCAACACTGTCGCGCGCCGCAGGGCGGCGACTATTGTTCTCGGCCCGGGTATATCGGTGTGAACACCACTACGTTAACACAACGAATCGAATGTTCGAACATCTTAATTTTCATTATTTTTTTATGGGATTTTCAAAACGTATTTCTGGCATTTTTCTGATTAAAACAAGACCAAACACGATATAATTTCAATCGAATTTAGTGGTTTAATCAACTGTGAAAGTTTCGTATGGGAAAGAAAGAGACGCGAACAGTCGTCGTTGCAGGCAATTCAAAGGCCCGCGTATTCTCACAATGTGTACAGTAATTTCTCAATCGTAGTCCTCGGTCGCCTCTGCAATCGTAGTCCAGTGCCTACCCATTCCACCGCCTGTCAATGCTGCGCCGGGCAGCAGGACGGCGATGTTTGATGTCGGCTCGGGTATATCGGTGTGAACACCACTACATTGACTCGAGTGAATCGAATTTTCAAACTACTTAATTTTCATTATTTTTTAATGAGATTTTACTGGCTTATTCCTGGCATTTTTCTGATTAAAATCATACCAAACACGATATAATTTGGCCAATATTTAGTGGTTTAATCGACGATGAAAGTTTTACTTACAAGAAGGACAGCGTGTTTGATCTATGCCGGCGACGGCGACTTTTCGCGTCTCTTTCTTTCCAATACGCTCTTCTTCGTTGTGTTCGAAATTTCATCGTCGATTAAACCACTAAATATTGGCCAATTTATATCGTGTTTGGTATGTTTTTAATCAGAGAAATGCCACGAATATGTTGGTGAAAGTTCCATAATGATATCATCGAAAATAAAGAAGCTGAGGTCTTGGTGTTTTATTGTGATGACGCACGGGCCTTTAAACTGTGCCGGCGACGGGGACACGCTTCGGCCACGCGATCCTATTTCATTCTGTCCTTCTCTACGTTCGGCTTGTCGTTTGAAGTCTCAGCGCGGTAGGGTAGACGCAGTCATAAATCAAAAAATAGCCACCCTACTTGATCGTAGTCCGTTCATAACACGGGTGTTGGGACTACGATTGAGAAATTACTGTATTGCCAATTAAAAATGATTTATTTTTCATTACTTCTTAGTTTCATTGACTTTATGGTGTAACTGTAGGATATGGAAGAGGATAGCGAGTGAGCAGGAAAGAAAAACTGTATTGTATGCTCTATTCTTTAAAATACCAATGCGATTATCACATTTATTAATAACTTATTAAATGAAAATTTATCTGGTTATGTATTCGTTTATGTAATCATTTAAATATTTTTTATTCTTTAATTCTTTGAGAACATATTTTCGAGATGTTTAATTGTTTATTTAAACATATGCTATAGCGTATGTTGAATGTATGATAAATTATAAATTATGCTTCCCATATGTAGAGTAAATATGGACCAAATTATATGGTGTTTGGTCTTGTTTTAATCAGAATATTGCCAGAAACAAGCAAATAAAAGTCTCATAAAAAAAATAATGAAAAATAAAGCATTTTGAATTGGCATTACATTGTGAGAACACGTGGGCCTTTAAACTGTGCCAGCGACCCAGCCGCAAATCAGAAAGACAAGTCTACATCGCGATTCTTGTCCGCTCCACGTACAGCCCCTGGGACAAGAATCAAGTGATTACTGTATAAGGGTTAACACTAAACATACACCAAGATCAAAACGACCGGATTTTGGTTCGACAATTATTACTAGACTGCGGGTCTTTATACATTTATAGCAAAATTGATTAGATAAAATTCAAAATTGTTAAACACTTTCAAATAATTGAAGATGCCAATATATTACGGGAGGAAATAATATTAAATTTGGATGCTGTTTCATGAAATCGACGCAGATCATTTTTATTTTAGATAAAGATCCTCAGTCTAATTATTATAATTGCAGAGATGCGTTCATATGAAATGATGGATTAAATTTTCCATGAAAAATCATAGAAAATCCAAGTAAATCGAATGTCGTCATTTTCATAAGGTAACACTTACCTTGCTTCGAGTGCTTGGTAAGTTTAGTGTTAAGAGTACTTGTTAACGTGTCGATCAGAATATGCCTTTTTATATTGTATGTATCTCAAACGCACCCGCCAATTAACACGTTCCATCATTTCGGAGAATGTACAGGGTGTAAAGAAATATTTGGTCCTGGCTGCCATAGGCGTATTCTACATCTTCGGAATGGTGAAGATCTGTGAGAAAAAGTTGCCGCAAAATTGTCCTTGACCTTGAATTTCAAGGACAAAGTTTTGTGTTATTGTATTGTATTCTACACATCAAAAAGTGTTTAGGGAACCATGCGTCAAAACTCAACTCACTGATGGTTCCCTTGACACTGTTTACCCCCATGATGCGTAGAATAAAATACGATAATACAAAAATTTGCCCTTGAAATTCAAGATCAAGGACAATTTTGCGGCAACTTTTTTTCACAGATCTTCACCATTCCGAAGATGTAGAACACGCCTATGGCAGTCAGGACCAAACATTTCTTTACACCCTATACAAGTGTAGTCATCACATGACCACAACACGAGGGTTTCATTCCGTTTCGTTCATTAAAATAAAATGTATCGTCACTGAAAATTTCCGTGTCAACGTGTTAAAAATGTCGTTCCTCGCTGCTTCGTATCATCACACGCGTTCTGACCTTCGCCCAAGAGGCACTCGCGAGCTCCCTTCGCGACCAGCACGCAGAAAAGAAAGATGAATATAGACAGAAACAAAAAGAAATACGGGTAAAGGGGAAACAATGGGAGATAGGGATGGACACAGAGACGTCGAGGTGAATACGATATCACTGATATGCATGTGAGGGCTTTGGGCTCGATTTCAGTTACTTAAGTACACGAGTGTCGCGCACGGAATTACGCCACTAGGACGTCGAACTATACCAGCCGTTCGTCGTCGATTTGTTAGTCGGATGGTAGATGTGGAAGCCGGCACCGGCCGCTGGATGATGATAAAACTGGGTTTGCTCGGTCAGTCCTGCGGAAGCGTATGCCGCGGCTGCATCCAACGCGCTCGGATGAACGGCAGCTGAATACACTTGTGGTTTCAATGGCAACGGTTGCGCCGGCTCGTACTGATGCCGTAGCACGGGGTCGGTGTAAGCAGAGGAGCCTTCGTAATTGCTGATCACGTTCACGGGATGTAGCTGTTGCTGCTGTTGTTGCTGTTGCTGTTTATCCCGTGGTGACACGGATGATGGCGGTGTCATCGCGGAATGATAGTCGACCGTGTAACCGCTTGCGGTGGAGTAGGAGGACACCAAACTGGTGAAGGCATCAGCGCAACTCGTTCCGGTTGCACCTTTCTGATTATGCGTTCCTAGGACGAACTGGTGTTCGCCGTAGGTGCTGGACCCTTCTGAACCTGGCGGAGTGGGTAAAGGTCCGCTGGGTGTTGTGTCACCGGTGTAATATGTTCCACCGGACGAAGGGGTGCGAGTGCTGCCACTGGAAGTGATTCCGTGAACATTCGCTCGTATCACGCTCTCCCTATTGGCGTACAGTTGCCGTAGCAGAGCCGAGGCTGGCAACGGGGCAGTGGCTGATTGCTGAGGACTCAGGTGTCCTAAATGATGATGCGCGCCGATCCACTGTATCGTGCTCCTCTGTTGCTGCTGCTTCAGCAGCGCGTCCGTGCTGAAATCTGTCGGCTGATGGAGCGTCGGTGAATGTGCCTTGTTCAGGTTTGTAACCGGAAGATGCTTGGACATTGCTTGCTCGAGGTCTTTCACAGAGGTTCCTGTACTGTCCGCATTGGTCGTCCTGTCCTCTACGCGCCTCGATTTCGGGCTGGATGAACAGAGCGCTTGATCACCACCCGAAATCGAGTGATTCGAGGGGGCTGGACTAAGAGCATGGTTCCTCTCGTTGTTCGTTACCTTCGCCGTCGAGTCCTCATCGTCTTCTTCTTCTTCGTTCGAGCTGCTGTCGTCTTCGTGCAACTTCCGCTTGTGACCACGTAACTTTAAGACCAAGGTGTTGATGTTTCCTGCGTTGGTTTGGGAGTCTTGCTGCAGCTGCGCCATGTCGTGGTGTCTGCTGCCTCGTTTGTCGCTTTCGGAGCCACGAGTGTCTTCTCGATCTTCCGGTGGAGACCTGTGCGAGTGCTCTTGATGCTGGTTTGGTGGCCCGCCACGACTTCTGCCTTCTGCAACGCAACATATTGGTCTATGAATATTATAGAGTAGTGTTGAACCGTTCGGATAGGCATTAGTGAACTATACTTGTACAGAATTTTTGTTAGAGATTATCTTAACACGTTCGCAGTCATGAAGACTTGGAATGAAGATTTGATATATCATACGTGCGTGTGTGTTTCAAGACAACAAGTTCTGCAAATGAAATTAACTTCAGTCTTTCTAGAAGTTTTTAGAATTACACGATAACTCGAAGAATCACTTAAAAGAAGACTCAGTTATAAATAATATGTGTACAAATGTGAATACGAGTGTGAATGTGTGCGTACGTGTGAATTTGCTTGCGAAACATATTTGCTAGAGAAGAACATGAATTTACGATATCGATTTTACCGTCGTGTGTTATTGACTTATATAAAAGCTGGACGTGGCCAGGGGCAATCCACAAATTGTAGAAATACAAATACATTATTATTAACAATTCTTACATGTTATTATTGCTTTTAAAAAAACTATTACCTTTCTTTGTATTCGAGCTTAGATTCTTGGACTGTGAACGTGCTAAGAGAGAGGAGAAGTATATACATATATGAGAAACAATTTTGTTACAATATTTCTTCAAACATAAATAAATTTTTCAGAAAACAAGAACACACTTAAGTAGAATTCCTTAAACAAGCTGGGAACATTTTAATGAGGTTAAAATAACGAACACGTGATCAGAACAGAAAAATCCTGAGTAACATTGAATAACCATGAACCTTAGAATTATTTCCTTAGAAGTGTAACTATATTAATTTGATGAAAAGTACTGAGTTCAATCACTTATAAGTTACAGTGTTTCCTTATTGTATTTGTTAGTTCCGTCTTAAATTGATAGAAACATGACAATTTTGATCGAACGCCGAGTTCTAGAGAGGCTAATAAAAACCGTTGTTTTTCCATGAAAGAATACTTCGTTTTCCATTTACATTCTTAAATTTCCTGGGTTCGAATTTGTTACTGTGAAGTTTTATTGAAATGTTCAGTTCCAAGACACATACCTCCTCTGTCGGCATCCGGTGATCCATTTTCTGGATCGTTCCCAGCGGCGTCCTCGCGCTTGACACCCATCACCCCGTCTTCCAATTGGCAACAGTCCATAATTAAATTCTCATATTCTCGACCACTGAAAAAAAGAGAATATTACGTTTCGATCTTGTAGGAAAGTGCTAACGCTTGATCGTTTCTCGTTAGACAATTTTACAAAACAGACTTTCTATTGAAATTACTGGAGAATGTAGTTGGAACTCTATTTCAGATTTTCAGAACTTAGCTTGATATCTACTTCAGATTTTAATAAAAATTTAGTGCAAAATAATTACTGAAGACGTTTCAATATTGACATATGTCTGACTCCATTAAAATTACTCTTTTCTAATCACCAATGACCAAATGACTTATTCGCCATATCAGACTGAGTTATGATTCTATAAACGACTCAATTAATATATAAATGGCTGTAGTTTCCTTCATGACTGAAAATAATCCACGAACCTTAACAAATGATAACATCTTAATTTCTTAGAAAAGTTAAGAATGAACATAAAAATGAATGTGTACACTGTCCTCTTCATTTTATTATCACGCACAGAAATGTAATGAAATAACAAATGAATTTCTTTAAAGAATTAGTCAGTTACCTTATGACATAATTGACACAGATGATATTTTGCTCTTCTGCATTTTTCGTATTGCACACAACCGTGGCACAGGTTTGCAACCACGTGTATCCTCCACTTTTGTTCATCAGCCTATAGTAATGTGTCAACACCTGCCCCTTGTGAATTACTATAACAAAGCAAATTCTCACTGTAGAATTCCTGCATTATGCAAAATATACATTATATAAAATTGCGTTTTGCATGTTTTGTAATATGTTGGAAATTGTATACTTTAGAATGACTTTAGTGCCACTAAAATGAAAATTTAGTATAGTTATTGTTATTAAACGACCACACCATAATAACAGAATTTTACTGAATTTTCGAATTGTGAATTACTGTAACAAAGCAAATTCTCTCTGTAAAATTCCTGCATTATACAAAATATACATTATATAAAATTGCATTTTGCATGTTTTGTAATAAGTTGGAAATTGTATACTTTAGAATGACTTTAGTGCCACTAAAATGAAAATTTAGTATTGTTATTGTTATTAAACGACCACACCATAATAACAGAATTTTACTGAATTTTCGAATTGTGAATTACTGTAACAAAGCAAATTCTCTCTGTAGAATTCCTGCATTATGCAAAATATACATTATATAAAATTGCATTTTGCATGTTTTGTAATATGTTGGAAATTGTATACTTTAGAATCACTTTAGTGCCACTAAAATAAAAATTTAGTATAGTTATTGTTCCAGTTACTAAGGTTATTAAACGACCACACCATAATAACAGAATTTTACTGAATTTTCGAATTGTGAATTACTGTAACAAAGCAAATTCACTCTGTAAAATTCCTGCATTATACAAAATATACATTATATAAAATTGCATTTTGCATGTTTTGTAATATGTTGGAAATTGTATACTTTAGAATGACTTTAGTGCCACTAAAATAAAAATTTAGTATAGTTATTGTTCCAGTTACTAAGATTATTAAACGACCACACCATAATAACAGAATTTTACAACAGTATTTTTTGTTGCTCTTGAAAATGTTCAAAATATGAATAAACAAATGGAAACTTACGATCGATGTGCGATTTCCGAAGACGGTTTGCATCTTCTCCATGGCACAATGTATACAGATTCTTCCCTGTTAATTCGTCAGCAGTGTAGTCTAATAATTCAGACACCCTGCAAGACAACGTACAAGAACATTTTATGAAAATGTCACGGGAATTAAGGGGTATAACTAGTTCCTAATCATTAGACTGTAAATGTCCATGTATTTAGTATTTATACTATTTTCTTAAATCCACGATACACGGAATAAATTGTTTCCACTCTCTTATTTCGTTTATCGAGTCTCTAAAATTTTTAATTTCTATAAACATTCACAGTCTGTTAATCGCCATCACAAGAAAAGGTATCTAGTATAATTGTCGTCGTTATACTCACTTAGGTTCGCAATGTGCTATCCGAAAATCGAAATTAATTCGAGTGACGAACATATCGGTTTCAAGACGAATTTCATGCACACTCGGCGGAGGAAGTGCGATTGCCAGTCCAACCATGCCCATCAATGGCGGCGCAGACTTTCTTGTATGGCTAAACGTATACTGTGGTCTCAAACGGCACAGTAACAGTACGACCTGAATGTATAATAGTCAATTAAGAACCAGGCCTTCGTTAATTGGACGTAATTGATTGCAAAAGGTTTTATTCCAGAATAAAAATTGTACGAGGCAATCAGAATGCAGTTCCATTTGAAAGATCCCTAAGCAAAACTTCTCGTGTATCATTATTATTTTTATCTCTGTGATAAGATATACATATATGTATAGAAAGATAATTCTATGATTACAATATTACTTGCATAAGTAGATTTTAGTATATTGGTTTGGAAAGAAAATTTGTAGCGTTTTCAAATTAAGTATCGGAGATAAAATTAAGGTATTTATTCATGTGTTTAGTCAATAACATGAGAAGTTACTTCGAAAATGACAAAATGTAGTAGAACAGAATGGAAAGTATGTTATTAAATAAATTTATGAATAAAAATCTGAAATTCAGCTTTCAATTTTAATTTATAGAGGAAAAATTCTTATCGATCGAAAAATTGAAATATAAATTACAATTATGATATCGGCGCCAGGTTCGATCCTCTTTAGGTACAACAAATGTGCAAGTTAAACAGACGCAAAAATTTTGGTCTCTTGATAATGATCCGCATTGGGATCGAAACGTTGAGAAATTTAAATATTTAACTTGCACATTTGTTGTATCTAAAAAAGATCGAACCTGGCGCCGATATCATAATTATAATTTATATTTCAATTTTTCGATCGACAAGAATTTTTCCTCTATAAATTAAAATTGAAAGCTAAATTTCAGATTTTTATTCATAGATTTATTTAATAACATACTTTCCATTCTGTTCTACTACATTTTGTCATTTTCGAAGTAACTTCTCATGTTATTGAATAAACATATATTTATAGACGTTTATTATAATTTATAGACGTTACGAACTTTCGTTCCAACCGAATATACATATTAACCCCTTGCACTACGATTTATTCTACGGTTACCGTGATTAGAACTTCTTTATCAATCATAATCTCCTAGAAAAAGAAAAAATCTATATCTATTACAAGCCTATATGTTGAACAAAATAGAATTTCATTTCGGTCTAGAACAAACTAATAATATTTATATCTAGTAGGTACTGTTTAAAATTTTCATCGTGGGCGTGACACGATATTATAGAGCAAGGGGTTAAATTAATTATACACAATTAACTTGTACAAGAAATATTTTACCAACAAGAGTTTAAACATATGAAGTTGAATATTCTAAATATAAATCTGAAAAATGTTGATTAAAGTGGAAACTTCGAGTAGGACTGTCTTCTACATTTTAAAACTGTTCAAATTGTATACAACATGATGTTACTATTGCTGTATTTTCAGGTTTAGCGTTGAACCGAAGTTGACTAAAAATATGTTGCATATGAAATATTCAATTCAATTAAAAATAAAAATGAATAATGCATTCTTCTCGTAAATTGTTGCAAAATTTATGAATTTTGCGAGCTTACCCTATATCCAGAAGACTTAAAATGGCACCCCCTTTTCGTTAAAGTAGATTTCATCCGAACGCAGAACGCTCGATCGTATCCTTTGTAAAGACCGCTGGCCGACAAGGACATTACCGAAGACACTGCAGTTAAATAAAAAAGGGCTACTGTAAATAAGATCATTCGTCCTGATCATCCTATACGAATTTATAATTTAAAATGAAAACGTGTTCTTCTTTCGAAGTTGCCTCTTGAAAACACGAAAGTACCAGAAAGAATACGCGCATGGGACAATAAATGAATGATTACAGTTAGAAAATAATTACTGCTTTTACGTCTCTATAGCATATGTCTCTTAATGTTTCTTGCATATAAACTCTTGTCTCGAAGAAACCAGTGTTATATTAGTAAACAATTGTAATAGGTTAACAATATGTTCTTCTCCTAAATATTTAATTTCTATAAACACTTCAGTAATCTATTTGTAATTATATCTAAATTGAATGTATGAACAAATTTAGAACATGAATTTTCATCATATGAATCAGAAGACATTTTGAAGTCTATTATTCGAATAAGTGTCCCAGTTGCATTGTAAATAATATCAATAACAAGCGAATAGAATACAAATGAAAAATAAAAATCGCTAACGATTAAACGAAACCTTGACATATTTTAACACTTCATAATTTCTACTTGTAAAAAATTAATAACAATAATATCAATAACGAGCATATACCGTAGAATACAAATGATAAATAAAAATCACATAAGATTCAGTAAAATCTTCACATATTTTAATATTTTATGATTTCTATTTCTAAGGGATTAAATATAAAGAATTAACTTGATATATTTCAATATTGTTTGCCATATAATATAAAATTAATTATTGTTACGTAATTAATTATTGTATACGTCATACGGTATTGAAATATGTCAAGTTCATTCTTTATCTTTAATTTTTTAGAAATAGAAATTATACAATATAAAATTAATTATTGTATACATCATACGGTATTGAAATATGTCAAGTTCATTCTTCATCTTTAATTTTTTAGAAATAGAAATTATACAATATAAAATTAATTATTGTATACGTCATACGGTATTGAAATATGTCAAGTTCATCCGTCATCTTTAATTTTTTAGAAATAGAAATTATACAATATAAAATTAATTATTGTATACGTCATACGGTATTGAAATATGTCAAGTTCATCCTTCATCTTTAATTTTTTAGAAATAGAAATTATAAAATATTAAAATATGTCTATTTCTAGAAGACAAAATATAAAATATTTACAGAACACTTAACATATTTAAATACTCTATTTGTAATTTTAATTCGTGAGAAGAGCAGCTTCAAACTGCAGACGGCGGCCATCTTTCTTTCTCACGTGCATTTCCACGTCTCTTTCTCAAAAAGATGCGAGACTCGAAATCATTTGGACTTTATCAGCCGATAATTTCAGCTCCGATGGCGTAGTTGTAAAACGATGTGAACAGTTACCGTCGGGATTCGCAGTGGAAGATGAACCGTGTTCCTCAGACGCCGCGCTGCTCGGCGACGCTAATCCGGAGCTTGATGAGTGCGGACCGGAAGAACTGGTCGACGATGTTAAACCAAGGCCTAACTGCTCGGCGACTTCCGCGTGGTCTTGCTGATGAACATAATCGAAAACGCTTGATCCCGTCATCTCTACCTGAAATCCAAAGCACACGCGCTGTTTCAATATAGGTACCAGCAACTGACCAAAACGCAATTCTCAAATTCTCATTGTTAGATCACAGATTGATATGTAATTACTGTGTGCGAGACCAGGTCGGGGCGGGAATGGGAACGATTTTCGGAATTGGGACAGGATCTTGAAACTTTCGGGATTCTTGAGAATGTCCAGGTTTCCTGAGAATGATCGAGATTCCTGAGAATAGTGGATTTAATATTTTATCGATCGCAATTTTTGATATATAAGAATTAATTTTTCGCGGCGCCATGGTACGATCATTGGTGCGCCATGGTCTAGGACGAAACACAAAATACCACCACCTTTCCTTTTTCCTCTACTATTTGGACGAGCATATGTATGTCACTTTGACATATTCGCTACAGTAGAGCCAAGTACATACAGTGACTCCCACTAATATTCGGACACTCTTAAAAAGACGATAACTGTTTTAATATTGTACTATACGATTTGAACATTTTTTTAGAAGCTAGAACAATTAGTTTGCCACAGGATGCGAAAAAAGAATTTTGTCAAAAATTGCAATTGATCAGAATTATAAAAAAAATACGAAAAGTTGCATTTTACAACTTTTTTATGTGGACCCACGTTGAAAATTTAAAAAATACGTTTTATAGACCTGTGTCAATTAAACATATTCTGAAAATTTCGTCAAAATCGGTCGACATTGCAATGAGCTACAAACGTTTAAATATGGTAAAAATTGCAGATTTTCACGATTTTCGGCCTTCAACTGTAGTAAATATAATGATTCTTGCCTCTCTCAAACGTTGTCGTTGTTTTCCACGTCAGCCGATTGCGATGAAACTTTCACAGAGCATATAATTGACACAGATCTACAAAACGTATTTTTTAAATTTTCAATATAGGTCCACATAAAAAAGTTGTAAAATGCAACTTTTAGTATTTTTTTATAATTCAGATGAATTGCGATTTTTCACAAAATTTTTTTTCGCATCCTGTGGCAAACTAATTGCACTAGCTTGCCAAAAAAATTCAAATCGTATAGTACAATATTAAAATAGTTATCGTCTTTGTAAGAGTGTCCGAATATTAGTGGGAGTCACTGTATAGTAAATAATGATTGTACCATGGCGCCGCGAAAAATTAATTTTATATTCCTGAGAATGTTCGGGTTTTCTGAAAATGTTCGGGATTTCTTCCTAACAAACAATATTAAAAGGTTCCATACCATTCCATAACATTCCAGTATCAGAAATCCCGAAGATTCACACGGAAAACCCGAACACCTCCGGGAATCCTGAATATTCTCGGAAAACCCGAACATTTTCGGGACATCCCGGAATCTCGCACACCACTAGTAATTGTAATTAATAGATCGTTCTATCAGAAAATTGCAGAAGTTCATACCCGACTTTCATAGATATCGCAAAACTGTACTGCACGGCGGAGTGTAAACAGAAAAATGATAGAGTCATCATTCTTTTGTAATTGCAGAGAAGAATGGTGACTATATAATTGATTAATAAAGCTGTATTCATTAAAATTTAACCATTGAATTTTAATTTATATTTAGAATAATAATTTGGATAGGTGAAGAGTAGACTGCGGATCTTCATGCATTTACAGCAAAATTGGCAAGATGAAATACAAAATTGTTGGAAAATATTAAAAATTGAAGATGCGAATGTATGATTGCTTCTCTATTAAAATCATTAACCCTTTGCACTTCGAATCATTTTTACTTTCTGTTGATTACAACTTCTTACTATTTTAAGTGTTTTATTTGAAATTTACTGCAATGGTCAGTTTCTTGATTGCTACTTGTTTTATAAACAATTTTGTTTAGTAATTATATTAAAGACAGCTTCCAAAAAAAGAAGAGATTGAACGAATAAAGGAAGAACCAAATACATATAAAACCTCTTCCATTTATATTTTGCTTTCTCTGATGTCTTGTCACACTCGACAAAGGAGTGCAAATGATTAATAGCAATTTCACTGATGAAATGAGGAGTCACTCCTAGAAATGTAGTGTCAAAGTAGCTTGGAAACTAATGATTAGACTGCGGATCCTAATGGATTTATAGCAAAATTGAGAAAACGAAATTTAAAATTGTTGGAAAACTTTAAAAATTGAAGAATTAACGTTCAATTTAGTTTCTACTTCTTGCAATCGATGCAAACCATTTTTATTTTGCATAAAGATCCGCAGTCTACTAATGATTTTTTAATAATAATATATATGATAAGATAAAAGAAACCGGTGATAACTATCGCACATTTTACAATCAGTTACTTAACAAGTGGTGTACACGTGTTTGACAGCAATTTATTTATGGAGGTCTAATTAAACCACAATCTTTGAAATTTCTGATATGATCTATTACAGTAATTATTTCAACGTTATCGAAACGATTACATGCAATTTTTGGCACATAATGTTTACTTTAGATTAATTTGATAACCGTCACAAGTGTATGACAAATAGATTACCAACATTCGTTAACTGATGCTTTGATACATTTCTGGAATATGATTAATTCGGATAATGTACAAAATTATCACCAGAATTGATCAATTACACTTTTCAAGTGTCAAGTAATTAAATTGTATAAAGATATAGCTACATTAATTTGGGAACTGACTGAAAAGATAAAAACATAATATTACTATTAAAGTTATCAGTGTTGTCCTACCATTTCCACGAGGTTTATGATAAGAAATGAAATAAACTATACCAACTTCGGTGCTTGACATCTAACCGATGTCTTTATGATAATCCTAACTTTTCTCTTAGGAATTGAATTGAAAGAAGTTTTTTACTGGGGTTAACCTTTTATACTTCCTATGGGGCATACGTGAATAAACTTCAATACGTTCCGAAAGGAGACAGCATGTTCTTTGAATAGTTATCTGCCATACAGTTCTTGTAATAATGCAATAAGTGTGTAGAAAATGATTAACACTAGACCTACCGAGCACTAAACGCAATTGGCATACATTGCCTTATAATAGCGACAATATTGCATTTATTTAGATTTCGTACAAGTTTTATTTAAATATGTATTTCAATAGAGAAGTTCGATACAAAAATTTCTCAGAAAAACATATTTATACTTTTAATATTTCTAATCGAACAAAGGGCGCACCAGTCATTCTGACTGGCCTGGTAGTTCTACTGTTAATGAACATTTTATGGCTTTGATAAGGGAATTCTGTATTTTAACGTTATTGTTACAAGAACGTTTGAATATTTTTCATTTTCATAAATATGTAAAGATAGTGTTCGTGAACATAGACATCGTATCAATAAACAAATTTCAAAATATTTATACGATTATTGAATAGAATTCAAAGAAAATTGTCTCATAAAAGATCTGTAAAGCAGTGGGAACAGAATATGATTAAATTTACAATATAAAGAAGAGAAATGTAAAACTTTCTCTTCGCTATAACGACGTTCCCATCACTATAATAATTTACAAATCTTTGAGAACATCGTGCAATTGGTACCTATAATTTGATAGATAAAATGGCGGCACAGAAAAAAGTCGTAAACCTTCATAAAAGATACCTGAAAAATACTTTTCATGATAATGACTGATTACAAAATTATATACTACATGAAATTGTATTCCATGAACATTTATAGTTAAACACGTTAGTTTATCGCCTTTTAAACGCGACTAACGTTCACGGAATAATAATGTCTGTTCTAAAATTTAACGACATCGTCGTCGCCTACATTTTTAAAATAAACAAACTTGAATCCACCATTACGTGCGTCGCGTTGCATAGATGGATCCTCTGATCAGAATTTCCCGAACGGCTCAAAGACAAGATATGTAAATCCTGCGGAGTAGATTACCGACGGCGGCGGCGGCGGCGGCGTGGTGGTGCACGGTTCCCGCCCGGGGAACGAAACTCTTAATTCCGACGGAAGTCAATTTCATCAGCTTGGAAACTTTAATTTCAATCGAACTTGCCCGCGGAATAATAAAACCTTCGCGTTGGTGCCCGCGGTACCGTCCCCCGGTCTAAGCCCGCGACCTATTAAAAAGCTTGCAATTAAAGATCGTCGTCGAAGAGGAAACGGAAGTTGGGAGGGTCGGTGGTTCTTGGGGATTTCGTACAGCAGATGAGAGGAGGTCTGTGTTCTGAAAAGAGTGTCTCTTTTCCGCGGATGGAAAGCGTCGGAGTTCGGAATGTTTCGCGCATTCCGGTGCCCGGCTCTGGCACGTAGAGGAATACCTATGGAACGCAGGGGCTGCCGGCGGCCATGTTTGTGGCAACGTCGGCGCCGGTTTCCCGAATCCCCGAAACACCCTATTGATTGCTCCACGAGTCTCGCAGAACCGAGCTGGTACACCGGTCACCTCCCGTACACCTCCTGTTCCTCCCGCTATCGCGTCCCTCTATCTATCTTTCTCTCCCCCACCTCTCTCGTTCTGTCTCTCTCTGTCTATTCCCCTCTGTATCCCTCTGCCCCCTTCTCTCTCTGTCTTTTCTCCATCTACCTTCACGGGCAGCATTAGGAATGGCGAACACGCCGCCGTGCAGAGGCTACGTGAGCCGCATGCGACCACCCCCGCCTCCAACCACCCATCCTTCCCTCGTCTATGTCATGCTTGGTGCCAGCCAGTATGGCCGCCAACTCATACAACCTTCTCCTCTTTTCCTCCCTTGACCTCTCCCGTCCTTATCCACCTCTTTCTCCGTCTCTCCGTACCAACCGCGCTCCTTCTCTTCTCGCCTTCCTTCCCTTTCGCTTCCCTTTCTCTTCGCTTCTTTTCGTTCCCAGCGGCAGCAGCTACTCCGCCGTCCACTCTTCTTCGTTCTCTCCGTTCCCTCTTCATTCGGCTTCTCCTTTTTCCGCCGACCGTCTTCCCTCGCCACTATCTTTGCCCTTCCGGCTCGCATACGTGCCAGCTTCGTGTGCATGCTTGTGTCTTATATGTCTTCCGCTTCATTTCACCCTCTCCTCCACCTTCCCACCATCACCTATCTCTCTGCTCCCGGCCTCTCTACCGCCCCCGCGTTCCTCCGTGTTCCCAGTCCCGACCGACCTTCCATCAACATCCCCGCGAACGAGTCACGCTTACAACGACGCCCCGTACCCGACGCTACACAACACGCCATGCTACACACTCACCTGTGAGAGTCCAAGGTAAATCGAGACGGTCTCGGATATGTACAGGAACCGTCCATCAGCGGCGACCGCCATCGCGAAGCCGTCCAGCGACTGAAACGAAAAATATTGAAGCTATCGTAGCCAGGACCGTGCTATCTTCTTCTCAGCCGGAACCACCGCCCGGTTGCAACCCCGACACCGACGTCGCTGGTATCGCTTTTGCTTCCGGGACGCTGGCTCCAGGCTTCGCTGGACCTCCCTCGGTCGCTCACTTTCCTCGAGATTCTTCCAGTTCGACAGTCTCTTTTCTTTTTATCTAATCTTCCGGAATCAGTCGTGTTTCGTTCGGAACGCTGTAAAGCTTCAGCGATAACTGGTCCGAGAGTTAACGCCGAGGGAGTTCCAACCAATAGGGACATGAAATTTTTATTAAGTTTATTGGGATTTCTTCCTCGACTTATTACCGGGGACATTAGAAGCCAGTCTTTGTAGTTTCTGCTTGCTTTCTTTCGCGGGACTGGATTGTTTGACAGGTTTGCTACCACCGAACGTTTCGCTGTTCACCATTTTTGTTGATATGTTTTATTAACCCCTTGCCGTACTTTCACCAGCCAGACTCGCGATGAAGGTTTTTAACGAAGTTCAAGAAATATGAATGTTACGCGTTTCATTTTAGATGAAATCTGATTCGTTTGTAATCAATAGACAGTGGATTTTATGTACTTGTAAGAAGAATGTGTAGGTGTAATTTGAAATGGTAAACACATTAGAAGAATTTGAAAATACAATTATATTATTTTCAATCTATTAAAAATATTAAGGAAGACAAGGAATTTCTATTTCACTCCAGTCTGTTGCAATTCGGGTAGCAAATTTTGATTTTGCACAAAAATCAGCTGTTTAGTAATCAATATCTAAACATTAAAATTAATGTAGCCATACAAAAAATGTACATTTTCCTTTCCCTTCTACGACATTCTTGTGCACAAAGACGTTCTAATCACTGTATATACAGGGTGTTCGACTACAGGTGGGAGAAAATTTAAGGGGTGATTCTTACCGATGATATAAGACGAAAATGAAGAATAAAAAGATTGCGATTTCGGCTTCGTTATTTAGCTATTAATAATTAAAAATCAACAACGCGTCTAACAAAAGTGTACTTTGTGTACGTCAAAGAGTTCAATGTTGTCCAACGATTTGTTAATCATTTTCACCTCGCTGGGGCCCCAAATGAGAACCGAGGTATGTATGCATCTGTCACTTGATGCGTGACTGTCGCGTTGTTAATAGCTAAATAACGAAACCGAAATTGCAATTTTTTTATTCTTCATTTTCGTCTTATATCATCGTTAGGAACCAACCCTTAAATTTTCTCCCACCTGTAGTCGAACACCCTGTATATAGAATGAAATGTAACGCTTCTCGTTTGCAAGATATTGACATCATTTGACAGTGCAAAGGTACGGAATCGCTCAGTATTATGCACGCCATGTGTATGTATTAGGACTTTAAATAACGAAAGGTGTAAAGTCAATTTTTATATCTTTAAGTCAATTGCGAGTTAGTGAACATTAGCGCGATGGTGGTAGCAAACGTGTTAAAGTTTGGTGTTGAATTTACATATTTGTTTTTAGTAGAGGAGCTAACATTTTAACTTGTGGTGTCCTTTTTGATACGGTTTAATCCTTTGCGCTCAAACCCATCTTTCCAAAAACGTTTTCGAAAATTTCGTGCAGAATAATATCTGTGGTTGCAAGGAAAAACGCCATATATTACAATTTCAAAAAATTTGTTTATACATTAATTGAGTTTTATATCTAGTATAGGAATTACGTATTTACCACAAAAAGTCACGAAAACAAATTGAAAAGGCTGAAAACAATAATGCAATTGAACCGATGTCCTATGGAACAGCATTGGTGATCAAAATCAAAACTTTAAACGACAATATCTCGAAAGTGAAAGTATGTGACATGAGGCGTTCTTCTTGACAATCACAGATATTCTGTGTTTAATTGCTTTCACGAATTAATTATAAATTACATTTATTGTTCGGACACAAATGATTGATTGAATTAAATTTAGTTTTCTTGAAGTAGTTGATAGAATTGTAAGCTTACTTGAAGTATATGGGTGCCTTGATGTACTTCGAAGTGGTCCACCGCGGCAGATGCTGGAGACCTACCTCGATTTGCACCTGAAATCACATAAACGTACAAATTTAATAAAAAATATGATTTTGTGTTCTAGTTTATGTGCTAGTTATTGTATAATAAATATTGTAGGCGTATAATTGTGATTAACTTTTTCACTTTTTGCAACAGAAAGTTCTACCAAGTTGCTTTGTAAAAGTAGCACGATTGAATTTATTTAGATCTTATGTTCATTTTAATATGTGTTCGACAAAGAAAATGTGTACAATCATTTTCAATAGAAGCATATCCTTTTAATAATTTTAGTCATTTAGCATTAGTTTATCTAGCTTTACAATCTTGTAATTAATATTTATTAATTGTTATTTTGCATGAAGAGCAACAGTCTAGTCGTTACGTTCATTATTAGACAGCGGATGTAATGCAGTTATGACAAAAATGAGTAGGTGTAACTTAAAATATTAAAAACATTAGACGCATTAAAAAATACCTTTATATCATTTTCAACCTATCGAACATATTAAGAGTGAAAATAAATTTCTGTGTTACTCCGGTTTGTTGCAATTCCGGTGAAAAATGTTTATTTTACATAAAGATCCGCTCTCTACTCAATATGGACCAACATTCTGTGAGGATGAGAAGTTCACAAAAGTCACTGTTACGATAAACATTGTCTCTTCAATTCAGGTATCATTAACACTTTATACTCGGAGCTACTCTAGCTCGACAATTGAACATTTCTTCCTCGCTAGAATAATTCCATTCTATATCGTCCTTTTCAGTTTATGGATATGAAATTGATATAACACCGCATACAATACTTAAACATTTAGTACTTTTATAGCTACCAATATATTTAATCATGTAAACAATATTTTGAATAATGGTATCACAATTTTTAGCGGTGACTCTCTGACTCGTCATTCGAGTACTAAGGGTTAAATCAGCTGTTTTATTTTGTGCTACTGTTATGGGAACTGGAGTGACACTGAACGTGCTGCATTTCCGGTCCACGTTAAAAGAGTTAGTAGAACGTCTTAACTTTGGAGGCTATTGCTGAAATAAGCATTAGTCGCCAACGTGTTAAATGTTCCTATGGCAAACGATCGTTTCGCAATCCATCACCGTAGTCTTCCGTCGTGTAATTGCACCATGACTCTGATCCACTACTCGAGTGATGATGCTTAAATCAGTTGGTTTAATTTTGTGCTACTGTTATGGGAACTGGATTGACACTGAATGTGCTGCATTTCTGGTCCACGTTAAAAGAGTTAATAGAACGTCTTAACTTTGGAGGCTATTGCTGAAATAAGCATTAGTAGCCAACGTGTTAAATGTTCCTATGGCAAACGATCATGTTGCAATCCGTCACCGAAGTCTTGCGCCGTGCAATTGCACCATGACTCTGATCCACTACTCTAGTGATGATGCTTAAATTAGTTGGTTTAATTTTGTGCCACTGTTATGGGAACTGGAGTGACACTGAACATGCTAATTTTTCAGTTCACACTGAATGAGTTAGTAGAATGTCGTAACTATGGTGGCTATTGTTGAAATAAGCGTTAATAGCCAACGTGTTAAATGTTCCTATGGCAAACGATCGATTCGCAATCCGCCACTGTAGTCTTTCGCCGTGCAATTGCATCATGATTCTGATCCACTACTCAAGTGCTAATGCTTAAATCAGTTGGTTTAATTTTGTACTTTTGTTATGGGAACTGGCATAACACTGAACGTGCTGCTTTTTCTGTCCACATTAAAAGAGTTAGTAGAATGTTGTAACTGTGGGGGCTATTGTCGAAATAAACATTGGTAACCAACGTGCTAAATGTTCCTATGGCAAACGATCATGTCGCAATCCGCCACCGAAATCTTGCGCCGTGCAATTGCATCATGACTCTGATCCACCACTCGAGTGTTAATGGTTAAATCAATTGGTTTAATTTTGTGCTACTGTTATGGGAACTGGAGTGACACTGAACATGCTAATTTTTCAGTTCACACTGAATGAGTTAGTAGAACGTCTTAACTTTGGAGGCTATTGCTGAAATAAGCATTAGTAGCCAACGTGTTAAATGTTCCTATGGCAAACGATCGATTCGCAATCCGCCACTGTAGTCTTTCGCCGTGTAATTGCACCATGACTCTGTTCCACTACTCTAGTACTAATGGTTAAATCAGCTGTTTTAATTTTGTGCTACTATTATGGGAACTGGAGTGACACTGAACGTGCTAATTTTTCAGTTCACACTTATTGAGTTAGTAGAATGTTTGTAACTATGGAGGCTATTGCTGAAATAAGCATTGGTAACCAACGTGTTAAATGTTCCTATGGCAAACGATCATGTCTCAATCCGCCACCGAAATCTTGCGCCGTGCGATTGCACCATGATTCTGATCCACTACTTAAGTGCTAATGCTTAAATCAGTTGGTTTAATTTTGTACTTTTGTTATGGGAACTGGCATAACACTGAACGTGCTGCTTTTCCGGTCCACATTAAAAGAGTTAGTAGAATGTCTTAACTGTGTTGGCTATTGCTGAAATAAGCATTGGTAGCCAACGTGTTAAATGTTCCTATGGCAAACGATCGTTTCGCAATCCGTCACCGAACTCTTCCGCCGTGGAATTGCACCATGACTTTGATCCACTACTCTAGTGATGATGCTTAAATCAGTTGGTGTAATTTTGTGCTACTATTATGGGAACTGGAGTGACACTGAACATGCTAATTTTTCAGTTCATACTGAATGAGTTAGTAGAATGTCGTAAGTATGGAGGCTAATGCTGAAATAAACATTGGTAACCAACGTGTTAAATGTTCCTATGGCAAACGATCGTTTCGCAATCCGTCACCGAACTCTTCCGCCGTGCAACCCTCGCGGAGACATTTTGTCACGAGAGCGATGGACTGCGTTTCTCGGAACGGTAGGCGAAGGGGAAGGGAGGACGTGTTGATCGGTAAAAGTTGAATCGGTATTCATGCACCGTGCTCGACGAAACAAACGACGATGGTGTCGTTGTAGGAGGACCCGCGCGTCGGACAGGCGAAAGTCCGACCGGATTATTCGGGGATCCGGGTCCGAAATATCAGAATGAACTCGTTGACCGAACAGCGAAAGGTAGGCAGAGGCAGAGGCAAGGGCTCATCAATCCGGCAAGTTAGCCTCGGCACTTCGGGCTCGTTTCACCGTGGGGCTTACCAGATTAAGCGGTTCGCGTCGAGTTTGATCGAGTCTTCTAAGTCTTTCATTACGGGAGCGAAGGCCGAGGGTGGGTTTATTATTACGGTAAGAAGACGGCCGTCTTGTTTGTTAAACGAGGGGAGAAAGAGGACGCGAAGGGGTGACCAGGGGCACGGTCAGCAGCCTATTTCCCGGGGTGAATAGTGTGACTCACTTGGTTGGTCAAAATAAACTGGAGGTAGCCCCCGATCATTGGCCGTCAATCAATTCTACCCATCGGGTCTTTATTAACTCTTTGCCGATCTGTCGGCTTGGATTCCTCTGTGGCCGGGAGGCCTAGTGGTCTTTACTGTCGAAATTTACTTTATCAGAGGAATTAACTAACTGTATGATCTTACTGTATGATTTACTCTTCACGGTTATTTTATGACTGCAGAACTTTATGCTTGATTTGAAAATTAGTGAAAAGTTAAGTTTACTTTAAAATGTTACTTTAAAGTATAATTTAAACAAAATACATTGTATCAGATGATTACATAACTTCGTGCCCGATTTTCATAGATGTCGCAAACTCTACTGCATGGCGGAGTGTAAAACAATGTTATATATATATATATTTATTTATTAATTTTCTACTTGTAAAAAATAATTATTTATACAAGGTGAGGCGCCAGAAACAGGCCACCTGGTGTTAGGAAGAAATGAATCACATGGAACTTCGAGGAGTCGTTAATCTGATGTTAGTAGCTTCTCTGTAGTTGGAAGCGTAAAGGACATATGAAGGTTAACTTCATTTTTTTAATGGAATGAGGTATTTTTTCATACATCAATCAATGCAACTGGACATTCGTTATAAAGAAGTACTAACCTATGTATGTCGAATGTTATAATATTTAAATTTTTACGAAACACTATTAATTGGGCTAAACATGTGGTTACACCAATGTCAGTTATATCTATTATAATTATATTTTAATTTACACTAAGCAAGTGAGTTACAATTATAAAATTTTTTTAAATTTAAAAATTTAGGAAACAAAAGGTTTATAATTATATTTGCTCCACAGTACTAATAGAAATTGTCGGTTAATTTACAGACGCAAAATTTTATTAATTTCTTGAACATGATCTAAATATAGATCGAAACGTCGAAATTTTGATTATAATTATAATTATAATTGATTATAAATTATAATTGTAACTTTTCTTAAATTTAAAAATTTATTAAAAAAAGGTTTATAATTATATTTGCTCCACAGTGCTAATAGAAATTGTCGGTTAATTTACAGACGCAAAATTTTATTAATTTCTTGAACGTGATCTAAATATAGATCGAAACGTCGAAATTTTGATTATAATTATAATTATAATTGATTATAAATTATAATTGTACCTTTTCTTAAAATTAAAAATTTATTAAAAAAAGGTTTATAATTATATTTGCTCCACAGTACTAATAGAAATTGTCGGTTAATTTACAGACGCAAAATTTTATTAATTTCTTGAACATGATCCAAATAGAGATCGAAACGTCGAAATTTTGATTTTGTGATATTTTGCGAATAGTGTAGAAGTAGTATTTGATCGAACCAGTGCGCTGGTACCATTAAAAATTTTGTTTAAAACCTATTTACGATCGATACTAAGGTATTACTCCTATTAATTACAGTTTATTCGACAATGAAGAATAAAGAATATTGCACAACAGCTGGTATAAAAACCAATTTCGAGAAAAGCGAAGCATTGGTGTCACGTTAGTCCGTCGGTTGCCGTAATATTTTGATAAATAACTAAGGGGTCGTTTTACCGAAATGTGTGGGACTGTAGCCGGTGGATATTTCCTTGGGGAACATGGAAAAATATCTGCGCTATAGCCACGATCAATTTAGGAAAGATCGAACGTGATAATGTGTCTCCTCTGCTTTCGTGAACAGACTATTCTACTTTTGTATTTTCTTAGCAACTTTACCGATATCTTCACTTGAATCCTATCCACACTCATTGTGGGACACTTATGCATTTAAAATGTTTAGAAATAAATACTTTCGAAGCTAAACCATCACGAAACGTGTTTCTCGTCACAGAATGTATAAAACTATTATTAAATGTAAATGTAATTTTACTTTATCGTGATCCGAGTGTTGTTAAGTAATACCTGTGAAAAGTATTATTTTATTCACAGATAAATTATTACTACATAAAATTAGTGGATTAATGTACAGGGTTTCTACGGAAATGATGTGTCGCGACTATCAAAATTAACTATGATCTTGAATTTCAATGCAAATGGAACCTCCGCTCGAAAATTGTTATCTTAAAAAATTATGGTAAAAATTTTTCATTATCAAACTGACTTTATTTACATTATACTTCCGATATATGTCACGCGCGAGGAAATCATTTCCAATAGCATGCTACACATATAAATCTCATCCGACTGAGGAATGAAAATACAATTTAAATAGAATCAAAATTTAAATGTTATCGGCGCATTGGTTCGATCATTTTAATAAATTTAATTAAAATGATCGAACCAATGCGCCGATAACATTTAAATTTTGCTTAAAAGCTTATTACGATCGCTAAACGTTAAACTGTTAAATAAAATCAGTTTGATAATAAAAAAGCTTTGCCATGTTTTTTTTAAGAGATCCGCAAAGTTTTGATCCAAGATCGCCGTTGCACTTTTTAACAAAAAAGATCGTTGTCCTTTTGACTTTGAAATTTTATGCAGGTGTACATTTGCAGATGTATTTAGGTTAAAACATCTATGCCGCCAATACATATTGATTGCCATCATGATCGATATCGACCGACCAATCATATTCAGTCTTTCACATACATAACATAGACCTTGCGTTGCGTTGGGTTAGCACGTTGGTGCTTCAGTTACATTATCGCCAGCATGGGTTAAGGTTTAAATAGTGTAACTCACAATTATGTGTCTTAAAAAGTATTCGTCCCACTTGTCACAGCAAGTATGTATTCAATTTTTTCTTTTTCTTTTTCTGGTTTACCAATTTTGGTAAATTGCATGGCTGTGTTATATGAAAACAGTATATTTAATTTCGAAAATTTATATTACTAATTTCTTTTTCAGACGCAAAAATTTTGTCTCTTGATAATGATCCACATTGGGATCGAAACGTTGAGAAACTTAAATATGTAAATTGTATATTTGTTGTTCCTCTTGAAATGATCGAACCTGGCGCCGATATCATTAGCTAAACGTTAAACTGTTAAATAAAATCAGTTTGATAATAAAAAAGCTTTGCCATGTTTTTTTTAAGAGATCCGCAAAGTTTTGATCCAAGGTCGCCGTTGCACTTTATAACAAAAAAGATCGTTGTCCTTTTGACTTTGAAATTTTATGCAGGTGTACATTTGCAGATGTATTTAGATTAAAACATCTGTTCATCAAAGCCGCAATGAATTTGTTCGCCGTTACTGATTCTACTGTGAAGTTGAAATTAGGTGACCAAAATGGAGAAGTATAGTGGCAGAATTGCGATAGGAGGCATAAAAAATCAATTTGAAATTACGTGAGGCATTCCGTGCAATCTAGTGTCCCTAAGATGCACAGTTTGGAAGCCGCTCCGTCGTTTCCGGTTGCTTTGCCAATTTCCATGCGACTTCAGCGGAAACGACAGACCTCTAGGGGCGAGTTGCTAAGTGAAATTACCATTCGAAGGTTCTTTCACTTTCGCATAATTGTTTCGTGCCCGCGATGTTATGGTATTCTGCATTATTTAATACTGCGATGGGAACCAACAGTATAATTTGCTACTAGGATTCTCTCTGTTCCAGGTGAATTGCTTTACCGAAATAAGTATGAATTGTCGAAATTACACAGACACGATATTTCCTGTAGAAGTACAAAAGATGTCAATTTCTACGATCTCTGACAGTGCGTACAAAGTATTTACTAGTGAAAGATTATCAATCTGTCATTCGATGTACTGCGTAGTTGTTATAATTATTAATCATGTTTCTATGTAGAATGAAATAGTAAAAATAAGAGAAGCGTTGATACATTACTGAGTCAGAACAACTTATCCATTATCGTTGTGCGATGAAAAAAAAACGGCAATTTTTACATACAGCTTATCGTGACGATATTCAATGTGCTAATATTTCTATATAAATTGATTAAATGTGAGAGTCACGACTTCATTTCTACAGCACTTACTTGACCTTTATGCAGTTTTTGAGATTTTGACATTTTGTTGACTCTTGTGCAACATAATAAGCAATAAGTAATATTTAATGTTATGTTGAATTAAATAATAATTATGAAATGTCTCAAATTTGTGTCTCAAATTTTTTTATCCAGAAAGTAATTTCGGTAGTTTAAGGTGAAGTAAAGCCCAATTTTTTTATTCAAGCGATGGACTTTGATCAATAAAATATTTTTATTGATTAACTAATTCCACAACAGGGGTTTGTTGACTTATTGCTCTCGCTAATTTAAATTTGATTAAAACTACAACTAGGTTCAATCACAGCGATTTTCAAAATTAAATCTGTATACCCAAGTCAGAGTGCAAACATTTGGTGTACAATAGGTCAACAAAATACTAATGGTTCATTGGTAAGAATGAAATATGTTAAAAGTTAGTCAACTAGCTCCGGTCTTCTCTACTTTCCAATAGGATACTTTCTAAAACGTTGATTTTTCCAACCCGAAGGAGTGTAATGTTGCCTTAAAGGGGTACCGTACCCGAGGATATTACTAGTATATTACTAGAATATTACTAGAAAAACAAATGAAAACAGTCTTTGCGGGAAACCATTTTTGGCCTCATACGAACATGTTACGAGCTGTGTGCGTGCTCATTTTAAAGAGGAAGGTTGATCACAGTCGCTCTGCTCATGATTTAGTTAGATTATGTTTATATCTAGTAACGCGAGTGTCCAAAGTAGAAAAATTCCACAGATTCTAATGTATTTTTCTAAAAAAAACAGTTTTTTACTTGAATCATGTGCAGAGCGACCTGCGACAAACTTTCCTCTTTACAATGAGCCCTCACACAGCTCATAACATGTTCGGATGAGCACAAAAAATGGTTTCTCGTGATTGCATTCAACTTCCCCATATTTCGTTCATGCAGACAGAGTCTAGAGGAAGTCTGGAATCAATTTTAGTTCAGCTGCTCAAACGAGATGGCGCTTAGACAGGAGAACCATCAGCGTAGACTCGTAACAACAAAAATATAAAGGGCTTGAAGTCACTTGGATGCATTAATAGCAATAAAGATATCGATAAAAAGAAAAAAACCTGTATTGATAGCGAAATTGAAGCGTTAGATTGATACAAATGTATGTTCGTCACTGTTCCTAAACTGTTTTTCAGCGTGGAGGTTGGTTACACTGATAAATACCCAGAATCAGAGAGTACGGTATTCCCTTAAGAGGGTAGGGAACCCACGTGACATCACCAGAATCTAACCAGAATCTAACTAGTTTTTGGGCCAAAACAGGGGCTTACGGGAACACACCTCACGTCCTCATACGATTATATTTTGAGCTGAATGAAGGCTCATTCTAAAGGGGTAGGTTAAATAAAGCGCGCGTTGGTCCAACTTTAGTTACATTATGTTTATATCTAGTAATGTGACTGTCCAAAGTAGGAAAAACAAATGAAGAAAAATTCCGGAGATTCTAATGTACTTTTCGATCACAAAAAGATTTTTCCTGCTAATTTAGGGACCCACGCTCGCTTCATTTAACCTTCCTCTTTCAAATGAGCCCTCACTCAGCTCAATACATAATCGTATGAGGACGTGAGGTGTGTTCCCGTTATCGCATTCAATTGTTCCCCAGATTCCGTTCATGAAGGCCAATGAAGGGCAAGTAGAAGCTATTTTAGTTCAGATACTTCGACGAGATGGCGCTTAGACAGGAGAACTATCAGCGTAGTTTCTTAACAACAAAAGTGTAAAGGGCATGAAGCCACTCGGATCCATTAATAGCAATAAAGATAATGATTAAAAGAAGAAAACCTGTAATTATAGCGAATTTGAAGCGTTAGATTGATACAAATGTATATTCATCACTGTTGTCAAATTGGTTTTTCGCGTGGGGGTTGGTCACAATGAAAAATACCATGGTCACGTGGGTACCCTACCCCCTTAAAAGGCTAGAGTAGCCACGTGACATTACTAGAATCTAACCAGAATCTAACTAGATTTTGGGCCAAAACAGGGGTTTACGGGAACACACCTAACGTCCTCATACGATTATATTTTGAGCTGAATGAGGGTTCATTCTAAAGGGGTAGGTTAAATGAAGCGCGCGTGGGTCCAACTTTAGTTACATTATGTTAATATGAAAATATAATGAAAATACCATGAAAAATACCATGGTCACGTGGGTACCCTACCCTCTTAAGATTCAACAGTCACGCGGTTCAAGTGTTCATTCACTGGACAGGTTACCATATCGGTACAAGTTTACAAGTGTCAAAATATGAGTTGTGCATAATCTTTCGAGTCTCCGAACGGAACAAATTGAAACAAAGGATCGGGAGAAAGAGGACAGAGTACGATGTCAGTTTCTGTCAAGAGCACCGGCAAGAAAAATAAATGAACCGACGTGTCTGGAAACCTTTAACGCATTTTACTTCGTTAAGTCGAGAGGTCTCGTTCCGCTTGTGGTACTGACATGCGGCGAGGGTGAACCGGCGCGGTGGTACTGGATTCAGTTTGACGAGGAGCTGCGGCGGCGATGTGCGGACGGTGCCTAACTCAATTTCGTTAGTTTAGTTACATTGGCGGTTGGTAACGCGAGGCCCAACGCAGGGGTTGCTGTGATTAGATTTCCATGTAGGTAGCGGTGGTGCAGCCACCTAAGCCTTTATGTGTGCCGCTTTATATGTACAAGTTGAATCCTGTGTGCCCCTCTTCTTTTTCTCTCTCTTTCCCTCGGCCACCCTCACTCGCTCTTTTCCACCCCAATTCACCACCCGCGCCACGACAAATATTAACTCAACCAACCACCCCCGATTCCGAAAGTAGTGCCGATGAATAAGTGAATTCTTTCAACGACGCCTTATTTTCCCTCCTCCTCTCCACTGGAAGATTGCAAGCTGCAATCTCAGAGTTTCGTATACAGGATCGTCAAAATCAATCAGAGAAAGGCGTTATGTGAAGAACAACAGGCGAAAATTCTAGGAATATGTCAATGTATTGTTTCGCCAGTTTGTGCACAAGTAGCGAATGATGAAAAGAATGGAATTACTCGAGTTAGCCACTTTTCCATACTTGCTAAAACAGAAGAAATAGAATTGGAAAAATGATTAAAAGCGAACTGATTCTATGCCGGTAGACACTAAATTGAAGCATGTGAAGGTTACAGAGTAAGCAGATATACATATGAACGACGTATTCAAACTTGGCTAATCAGAACCAAGTTATCTATGAACGCTAAGTCAATGTTAGACGGTAAATTCAAATACCAATAGAATCTGTTTTCCTCAATAAACACACTAAAATGTACCATCAAACTTTGTGGTTCTGAAAAATTGACATTCATATCATTTGCAACGAAATTGTATATACAGGGTGTCCCAAAACTAGTGTAGGAAAATGGGAGGGTTCTTGGGTCATTTGAAGCGACATTTTCCTTTACAAAAATGGCGTCCGCGGCTTTGTTAAGGAGTTATTAACGAAAAACACGGACCAATCAGAGCGCGATCTAGACGCGAGTTAGCACAGTCGGCCCGACGCGCCAATTGACAATTGACCGAACATGCCATCGCATGTCTAGATCGCGCTCTGATTGGTCCGAGTTTTTAGTTAATAATTCATAAACAAAGCCGCGGACGCCATTTTTTAAAAGGAAAATGTCGCTTCAAATGACCCAAGGAACCTCCCATTTTCCGCTCCTACACTAGTTTTGGGTCACCCTGTATACCTGAATCTAAATTGTGAAAGCATTATATAAATAAACTAGTGGGGCATGCAGCTCTTAATGGTTTTTTTATTCATTTTGTGTGACTCTCCACGAGCCACACAAAGAACTTCCCGATTCGTTAGTCGTAAGCGGTAACATTAGCATTAGTTGCATAATTAAAAAAAAAAAATAAATAAAATATATATAATTACGTTTGTTTATTCGATGGAAAATTTCCATCCTCTCGTATAAATTGCATTCTTGAATGAACTTCTTTCGAAAAAAACTAAAAAAAGTAAAAAATCCAAAAAACTACTTGACCAATATGGACCAAAATCTAATCAGCTCTAAGTTCCAGCGGGGCGCATCGATTGCATCATTCATTATTCTGATCGCATTGTTATTTTTTCAGAAAACGTTAACGAAAAATTTGATACCATACAAACGGACATACGCGCGCGCGCACACACACACACACAAACACACACACACACACATGCAAACATTTTGATAAAAATAGTCTAAAATGACTCCAATGACCATGAATCGTGAAGATCTGCTAAAAAATCGATTTTCGATTTTCGGGGTAATTACAATAACTTCCCTATGAATCGGGAAGTTAAATATAAGTTTTAATTGTGAAAATATATGAGATATAAGAAACTATAAAATATAAGTTTAAATAAAATATAACTTATACAGGGTGTCCCACATAAATGATAACACCTAAATGTCTTTCGTATTTACAGTCCTATCAGAAAACTTCAGAGGACAAAGTGACGCTATTGCAGGGGGGCAATATAATAATGAAAAACAAAATTTTTTATGTCGTGTTTTTAAACGAAATTGCAATGTCACCGATGTTTACTTAAATGAAGTAAACATCGGTGACACTGCAATTTCATTTAAAAACACGACATAAAAAATGTTTTTCTTCATTATTATATTGCCCCCTGCAATAGGGTCACTTTGTCCTCTGAAGTTTTCTGATAGGACTGTAAATACGAAAGATATTTAGGTGTTATCATTTATGTGGGACACCCTGTATGTAGTTAACATGTTTTATAGTTACATTATATTTCAGACGCAAAATTTACCCTCGAAAATGATGCACATCAGGATCGAAACGTTGAGTTTTCGAATGAAATTGCAAAATTGCTAGTGTTTATGTCACTGATCGAACCTGTGCGCCGATACCATCACACGATTATTCCTAAAATTACGATCGAAATAAAATTGAATTTATGTCTAGCAATAATGTTTGGTATTACTGGTGGCGATTACGTTTAGCGAATAGCAAGACCTGCTACGTAACCTAGTTCGATTGCGAAGCTTCTTGGGGGTGCACGGATCTTTGAACGTTCCAATGTCCACCAGTTAGGCAAGAGAAGATGATTTTGCCCGAATGGACCGTCGCCTCCCATTTTCGTTAAATGAACCACGAAAATGAAGAAAGCCAATGGCGATGCTATCGCTCGATCATAGCCGACAATTCTCTATTACTATGTATCTGGGAATCTCGTGCCGGCTGCGTGGTCACCCGAGTTATAAAGGGTATCGCGAAGCTCGATCTATTGCCGGGTTGCTTACGCGAATTCTTAAGAACGCTGCCGGACAACCATTGTTCAGTTAATTCGATACCGGTGTACCGTGAATTTCCATTGAAATTCAGAACCCACCCTTCGTATCTCGATGAATCAACGATACGGCTGATTCAGGACGTTTGTTTCTATCGTTTGGCCATTAAGTCGCGACACTCTGGAAATTGCCTTACTCTTTCCCTTTTTATTAAATTACCTTACACACCGGGGCTGTTCGATTGTTTGATTGGAATAGAGCTGGGCGATTGTTACTATGATTACCAAGAGACAGAGGACTTTATGGACTTCTGATGTTCTTCGGTATGGTCGACACGATTGGAAGGAAATTCAATGTTCAATGTTTTTATGTTTCTTCTGCTTGAGATTTACAACTGAAGAATTTTATACAATAAATTGAATGATATCGGCGCTAGGTTCGATCATTATTAGAAAAACAACAAATGTGCAATTATTTAAACATGTTTCTAACGTTTCGATCCCTATGTGGATCTTTTTCAAAGAGACACTTTTGCCTTTGAAACAGCACATGCTTCAGTTACATATCTACCATCATGGAATAGGGTCTAGCAGACTAAGAATAGTGAATCGCCCCCCCTGGATTTTTATTGAAATTGTGTGGAAACATTGGTTTTTGGTTGAAAGATAACCCCCCCAAATTTCAAGTCGCTAATCCTTCATATAAGGATCATATGAGGGTAAATACCCTTAACTATATCATTTTTTTCTCGGTTGTTAATTAAGATATTCAGATTAAAAAAATACGAAAATACTCGTACTTACGTCCTTCATATCATATATTTTTTCCACAATTGTGATCATATTATTAAGGGTAGAAAAAAATTATTAAATTTTTTAGGGGTGGAAATTGCAAACAACCCTTCGAGTGACCACTTTCAAAAAATTCAACAACAATGTTCTGTTATCTATCTAATATATACAAAAGTTTCAAGATGGTCGGAGGGGTGGAACATAGTTAAATATTGAAAAATAAATGAAATTACGCCAAAAAAATTATTAAATTTTTTAGGGGTGGAAATTGCAAACAACCCTTCGAGTGACCACTTTCAAAAAATTCAACAACAATGTTCTGTTATCTATTTAATATATACAAAAGTTTCAACATGGTCGGAGGGGTGGAACATAGTTAAATATTGAAGAACAAATGAAATTACGCCATTATAATGATTTTGAGTATAGGATTGAGCGATTGTGGGAGACCCAATAAAGAAACCGAATGATTATAAGTGATAGTCGTAGCCTGAATATCTTAGAATCAATACTAAATACGTATAATCACTACTAAAATCTTCCACTAATAGTATTCCTACAGTATAATGGAGTAATTTCATTTATTTTTCAATATTTAACTATGTTTCACCCAGCCGACCATCTTGAAACTTTTGTATATATTAAATAGATAACAGAACATTGTTGTTGAATTTTTTGAAAGTGGTCACTCGAAGGGTTGTTTGCAATTTCCACCCCTAAAAAATTTAATAATTTTTTTCTACCCTTAATAATATGATCACAATTGTGGAAAAAATATATGATATGAAGGACGTAAGTACGAGAATTTTCGTATTTTTTTTATCTCAATATCTTAATTCATAACCGAGAAAAAAATGATATAGTTAAGGGTATTTACCCTCATATAATCCTTATATGAAGGGTTAGCGACTTGAAATTTTGGGGGTTATCCTTCAACCTAAAAACAATGTTTTCCACACAATTTCAATAAAAATCCAGGGGGGACCGATTCACTATTCTTACAAAATTTTTGTTCCAAAATGTTTTTGTCCACTTTTCACACAACAAGTATGTATATAAAAATTAATTTTTGATTTTTCTATGTGATAACTGGTTTCATACCAAAAATAATTCTTTTCTTTTTCTGTTTCCTTTCATATTTTTCAGACGCAAAAGTGTCTCTTTGAAAAAGATCCACATAGGGTTCGAAAGTTAGAAACATGTTTAAATAACTGCACATTTGTTGTTTTTCTAATAATGATCGAACCTAGCGCCGATATCATTCAATTTATTATATTACTAATTTTCGATCGAGAAGAATTTAACGTGAAGAATTTTATCTCGTGTTTGACTTTGTAAAATAATTTCGAAAATTATTTCAGTTTACAATAGTATTACAGAACGACACACCACCTTCCTTTTAATCTACTATTAAAAACATTTAATAGCGCAAACGTGGTCTTAAGACCAAAACTAGATTCAAATCCGAATAAACGTTTGTAGTATATATTGTTGTAGAATTTGATCGAACCTGTGCGCCAATAACATTATTCCAATTGTCTAAAAACAATTTACGATCGATAAAATAAATTCATTACTAGTATTACTGTTAGACAGTCTGCAGACGAGGAGATTTTTATGGATCAGTCTTTTTATAGGAGGATTATACGGGAATTTAAATTCCTCAGCAATGAGTAAAATTAGATTGGAAGTAAATTCGAAATTTTAGTAAATGTGTACAATATTATTCTATTGAATCTTTAATTAACGTTATTATTTTATGTCAACATTATCGACATAAGTTGCTAGCGTTGAATCATATTTATAACACAATTTTATTTACAGGGTGACTCGTCATCTGTTGCATACAAATTTTTAAGACAAAGCTCAAAGAATTAGACAACAATAAATAATTATTTTGTAATATGCTAGACCTGATAAATATCATGATTTAAATATTTGCTGCTTATTAGGGTTAGATCTGTGAGCTTTTAACTAAGTTTTCTAGCTAAGGAACATATTATTTGCAACAGTTGCTAATTCACATGCTGGCAATCGCACTATTTGCGACGCGTTTTAATGACAGTTTCGTTTTGCAATAAACTTGACTTTCTCCGATGCTTTCACCCCGACGACACGTTTCGCCGGGCAAGTACACGGTCGTCGATCTTCAGCAGTGAATCGACTCCCCTACCGGGGTTAAATACTGATCCATCAGAAGATATCACCAGCAGATACACTTTCTAATAAACAGGGGTCCAATCATCTGTGCAGTTTCCACGCTGCTGAAACCGTGAGCGATTCGCGAACTGAAGACATACACTGCAAGCCAAAAGTTTGGAAACACGATTTAAATCAGAGAAACAGAAGGTTTATCAGAAGAACTGAATGCATTTAGAACAACCAAGGAAGATCAACCTAACAATAAACTTACGAGCAGTATATTTTACATTTTGTATTATTATTTTTTATCAAGGAATGCGTATTTTTCTTCAAATTGCTCTTCCGTTAAAAAACCAGTCTTTATTTTTAATAACAGTCTGACATATTCATCCTGTGGCATTCAGTTTTTCAAATGCTTTGAATTTTATAGTTTTCTATGCATCTTGTGGAAGCTGCCAGTGATGTCCTTTTAGAAAAGTGCATTCCGAACATTGTCTTACACATATAAATTATAATTATGATATCGGCGCCAGGTTCGATCTTTTTTAGAAACAACAAATGTGCAAGTTAAATACTTAAATTTCTCAACGTTTCGATCGCAATGCGGATCATTATCAAGAGACAAAAATTTTTGCGTCTGAAAAAGAAAATAATATTAAAGATTTTGAAATTAAATATACTGTTTTCAATGTAACACAGCCACGTAAATTACCAAAAATTGGTTGAAAAATTTTTTTTTATTTAACTTGCACATTTGTTGTTTCTAAAAAAGATCGAACCTAGTGCCGATATCATAATTATAATTTATATTTCAATTTTCGATCGATAAGAATTTTTCCATTGTCTTACACACTAGGTATATAATCTATACAAGAGCATTATGGACATAAGAAAATGCTGAAATCTGTTAAGAAATATTATTCAACTAGTTACATATTTGATATTATAACGATGGATCATTTCAACATTTATCGATATATTCGATTTTTACAAAAAATCAACAAGTGATTCCAAACTTTTGGCCGGTAGTGTATTTCTTTATTTAGTGGGTTGGTAAGACAGTAATTCCGAAAGGTATTTTAAAGTGAAATAAAAAACCGAATTTCTTTATTCAACCGATGAACTTTAATCAAGAAAATATTTTTTATTTATTCTTTTTAGAGGAATGGAAAATATCTTATTAATTAAAGTTCATTGCTTGAATAAAAAAATTGGGCTCTATTTCACCTTAAAATACCGAAATTACTTTCTCGCCAAGCCAATAGTTTGATACTCAGTTTCCATTTGTTATATTAGATGATTGCAGTAGTTCGTGCCAGATTTTCATAGATTGCTATATCATTTGCTGCTATTTCATTTTATATATTATAAAATTTGAATCAAAATCAATACTGAAAATCAAAGAAACATTTGTTTTCATTCCTTCCTTTCATTCCATTTGACCAGTATACGTTCTAAATTATGTCAATCTTGATCTTCACTTGCCAACTTTCTTTCAAATATATCAAGACTGTTTAAATATGAGAAAATAATTACAGACGAAAGATTAATAGACTAATATTTTTCATAAATATGTAGATTGTGAAACACTTCGAAGAATTTAGAGAGCAGTAATTACTTAATATGAGGACTGTTGAGAGCCCCAATTAATTAATTTTTACTAATTTTGTAACGTTTTAATCTTTTCGGTCATGTTGTCTTCATATAAGGACACACTGAATAAAAATTTAATCAAATTCAATCCAAAGAATTTTTTCCAGGAATAAATAATTCGCGATCGAAAGGGTTAATCGACGTATTTATCATATAACGCTTTAATTTCTTCATTTTTTAAGAGCAAATTCTAATTGTAATATAGAATAGACGTTAACTTCTTAAAAAATTAAGTTCTTCAGTTCTTCATTGACCCATTAACCGAGTGATTTTTAGATTTAACTAGACAACGAATTTTACGCATTGATGACAAAAATGAGTAGGTGTAATTTAATCCTTTGCAGTTGGAGCTATTTTAACTCGAAAATGAAACATTCCTTCGACTCAGAATATTTCTATTCTCCATGATTTTCTAAATTTCATGGGTATGAAATTGATGTAATAACTCATACAGTACTTAAATATTTAGTAACTGATTAGATACCAACATAGTTAATAATGTAAACAATATTTTAATAATGGTACAGCAATTTTTAGTGGTGCCTCAGAGTCACCACTCGAGCGCTAAGGGTTAAAATAGTAAAAACATGAGAAGAATTTAAAAATACAGTTGTGTTATTTTCAACCTATCAAAGATATTAAAAAAGAAAATAAATTTTATTCCCATAAGCTTTTTGGTTATTCTACAAGCCAGTTAAGAAAACATAGTTAAACGTGTGTATTTTACAATGACTAATCACAAGAATTCAACTAAAAAATATGTTCAATAATTACTCCGAAAAAAATTCTTAAAACCCAGTTGTTTTCACTGCCGTTACACGAAAAGCTCCCGTTAGCAGACTGAAAAACTTTCGAAAATGATTCGAAAGTTGCTTGGAGCACGATCTCAATAGGTTAACGAAGCTGAACCGCTTACCTTTGACAGGTTTATTTGGCGGAGGCCCATCTCGATTCCATGGTGGGTCTCCGTGACCCGAGAACTCACGAAGTTTGAGGTACGAGATGGTTAGCCTTATTATGGAGGCTTTGTCCAACTGGGAGGTAATAGCCGCCGGTAATGGCAGCATTTTCGCTAACTCGTAGAACTCGAAGTTCTCCTTCCCTCGCCGAGACCTGGCAGCATCTCTGCTCTTCTCCTTGCGCAACTCCAGAATACTATAATAAAAGAGGAACGAACGAATGTTAGACGGGTAAAAGTCGCGGGGTTCGGAGAAATCTAATTTTTTTCGGTTATTCGATCATGTCTTAAGCGATTTTCTGGACAGCTCGAGCAAAAGGGTCTTCGTACTAGTACGCTGATTGACAATTAGTCAACCACAAAGAGGGCGCAAGAAATTAGATATCGAGAAGATCAATTTTTCTTGTCGTAGACGTTTAATTGTTTACACGAGAGTTTACATTCAGGCAAACTTTCGAACGAATTTTCCTTATTTATTAGGTGTACAAATAAGTTCGGTTTAGGGATTGCAATACTGGTACACTGGTATAGCGAATACCAGTATTTCGGGCTATTTTGCAATTTCGTGATACCGGTATTTGCTGAGGTAAAATACCGGTATTTTCGGTATTAGCTATAAATAATAAATATTAGCTTGCTAAACGCACTACATAAATTTACGCTGATGGGAACATAACATTACAAAACAATACTTTGCACGATGGCGCTTTAAGAAACAGCACATTCGACGCTGTCTTCTTTTTGCATTTCAGTCAAAGAAAAATGCTGCTGAGGCTACGAAAATGATTTGTTTCGCGTTAGGTGACAATGCTGTAATCTATAAAACATGCAAAGAGTGGTTCCAAAGGTTTCGTAGCGGATATTTTTATCTCATAGAACGCAGTGGAATGCCGAAAATAGTGCAGGAATTAGAGCAATTATTGAATGAAAATCTTTGTCAAACACAAGAGATACTTGCTGAGGAACTTGGTGTAACTCGGCAAGTGATTTCCTTCGAAGAAGCTTGGGAGCTTCGAAACGTAACGTGTGTTCCTTTATTTTATAAATAAGGATCAAAAGTATGCTCAAAAGGCATCAAACTTATTTGTACAAATAATATACAGTGGGTAAAAAAAGTATTGGCACACTCTTAAAAAGGCGATCACTTTTTAACTATCGTATTATACGATTTGAATTTGTTTGGGAAGCTAGAGCAATTAGTTTGCCACAGGATGCGAAAAAAAATGTTGTCAAAAATTGCAATTCATCGGAATCGTAGCAAAAATACTAAAAGTTGCATTTTACAACTTTTTTATGTGGGCCAATATTGAAAATTTTAAAAATGCGTTTTGTAGATCTGTGTCAATTTAGTATTTTTGCTACAATTCTGATGAATTGCAATTTTTGACAAAATTTTTTTTCGCATCCTGTGGCAAACTAATTGTTCTAGCCTTCCAAAAAAATTCAAATCGTATAATACGATATTTAAAAAGTTATCGCCTTTTTAAGAGTGTGCCAATACTTTTTTTACCCACTGTACGTATATCATTAGGGTTGGTCCACAAATTTAGCAACATGCAAAATAAAAATTGTCTGTACCAATTGCAAGGAATAGTAGCCATATTAAAATTCCTTTCTTTAATCGTCTTAATAAGTTCGAAATTATATAACAACAGTCTTAAATTCTGCTAATTTTTCGACTCTTTCGTATTGCACATGAACTAATGTTCACAACAAATGCATACAATCGGCAGGCTACAAATTACAGTACTTCAAGTCCGTATAATACCTATAGGTAGCAATATATTTTATAAAAACCAGCAACGTCGGCAACTGCAAGAACAAACGCAATATAAGGTAAAGGTACCAATAGTTGACCATTTTATAGGAAAACATGAAAAATAAGATTTTTATAAGCTGTACACTTTTGATGAAAGTGAATCTCGGATGCCATACCATCTGTTGGTTAAATTTCTCTATACTATTCTCTATTAACTCGCAACCCCTACTCTGTTCCTCAATTAAACTTTTTATGGAATTGATTTGTTTTATTTCTTATTTCATTCTGTAATTGTAATTTGTGCTGGTAATTGTTGAAAGTAAATTATAGTAAAATGATTCCCAACATTATTGCTTGAACCCTCTTTCTAGTATAAGTAGTCAACTACTAACGAATAAAGGAGGTCAATTACTAGATTTTTCATTTTGTGGTCAACTTCTGAAGCAATCACTGCATTTTTAAATACATCTCTTAAATTTGTATATATGTACACTTTTTTTTAAATAGTGGCCTTGGTACATAAGTTAGAAGACTTAAAGAGTGTCTTCAGGCATCGACACTCGCTATTTGATGACAGAGTAAGTGGTTACTATTAACTTCTCTTAACTGGTCAACTACCAGTACCTTTATCTTATATGGTTCTTTGTTATCACAATTGTAATTGTTTTTCGTTACGAATGCAAAGTCGCCCAGTTAAAAGGTGAAGGATTGACCCGATCTCCGATATAGGTCGTCGATGACTTCGAGCGAGTCACGAAGAAACTCCGTACAAGATTCTTTTTTCGAGGTCGAAGCCTTTACACGTTTACGACAAATTGAAACATGTTGTCGTTGCCGCGCACGGAATAGAAATACGATTCGGTTCCTGCCCGAAATTCAATTATATTCGTCGGTTCCTTAAGGTATTCGTTTCGCGTAATCCTTCTGCAAGGACTCCCGGCACTTGATATGCCGGCAGCGAATTAGCTGCTCTGCTGGAATCGTGTTACAGCTATTGACCTAGAGTACGCAGCACCCCTGGCCGATTCTTCCTCTTCGATCCCGCGGGCTAACAGTTCATGTAGGTTAATCGATTCCAAATGTAGATTTATTCGACTCGAAATTCAACAAACTCTTCTGTCTACAACTGGGAAACGATTGGAGTTCGAATTTCATTCGTAAGAGAATGTTACTGGTAACATTATTCGCGATGTCGAATATTAACCCTTTGCACTCTGAGCTACTTTAACTAAAAAATTTAACATTTTTTCCTACCTGGAATATTTCCATTCCCTATGATTTTAAAAATTGTATGGATATGATATTGATATAATACCTTATACAATACCTAACTGTTTAGTAATTGATTAGATACCCATGAATTTAATAACCTCATACAATACCTAACTGTTTAGTAATTGATTAGATACCCATGTATTTAATAATGTATACAATATTTTGAATAATGGTACAGCAATTTTTAATGGTGCCTCAGAGTCACCATTCGAGTGCTAAGGGTTAAGTAACCGTAAATTCATGTCTATAAGGTAGGAACTGAGTACTGTAAATATTTTTACCAAAATTGCAATAAATTGGAGTGAAATGGAAATGGTTTTTCTTCCTTTAGGCGGTAGCTCGTTTCCAGGATTGCAAGGGTGCAATAGACAAGAACAGGTGTGGGGTAGACCCAATTAAGGGGGGAGAAATGCGGAGCCCCCCTACAAATATAATTGGGACAAAGAAGAGGAAAAGGGGCATAAATAACATCATATGTCCCGGGGCGTGGCAGTTGTCAATCTCCAACATCCCTTAAAAAAAAGGATTGCAAGGGTACGGGATTCGCGTTCTCATTTCTCGATAATACAAAAATAGGGGTTTTCAATGGTCAAAAACGCTAGATAAAAGATGGATCTAGGGCGCTATCGCCCTCAAAAGTCCAATTTTTTCGTTTACGAGGCATAATTTGCATTAAAAAAGGAAAAAATTCTTATCGATCGAAAATTGAAATATAAAGTATAATTATGATATCGGCGCCAGGTTCGATCACTTTTAGAAACACCAAATGTGCAAATTAAATATTTAAGCTTCTCAACGTTTCGATCCCTATGTGGATCATTATCAAGAGACAAAATTTTTGCGTCCGAAAAAAGGAAATAATAGTAATAATTTGGAAACAAGCATACTGTTTTCAATATAAGACAGCCACGAGAAATACCGAGAAATTGGTAAAATAGAAAAAGAAATTGAATACGCACTTGCTGTGAAAAAGGGACAAAAACTTTAGAACACATAATTGTGAGTTACACTATTAAACTTTACCCCATGTCTAATTTGCATTATTCGGAAATATACAACTCCACATGTAGCTATTTTCATAGCCACATGCTATCGAATAATGCAAATTACTAGGAGTGTGCGGGTACCCGAAATTTTGGGTACCAAGCTTCGGGTCGAGTCGGGCAATGATCGAGTCTGGTCAGATCGGGATCGCGTTTCTGGGATCAAATCAGCGTTTAGTAAACAGTGTTTACCACAGATCGAACATTATTACAACCGATGATTGAACACCTTATATGCACAGAGTTATTTATCGCTGATTTGATCGCAGACTTGGTCCAGAATCATTAATCAATTATTCGATTGACGATTGTAATCGAAAAGAATGTAATCGTTAAGGATATTCTAGAGCTAGATAAAAACGCAACAATATTTTTGAAAATTTCACAAGATATAATTCTTACTAAATTAATGCAATTACCAAAGTTTGAGTTAGATTCGCTACACCGTTTTATATTTATAGCAACTTAAAGTTTGCACATTTTAACACGTCTTCTTATGGAGAATTCATAAAATTCCACTTCAAACCCTATTTAAACCTTGAAAAAACGCAACTGGAAACTCCAGTTGTTTTTATATATAGTAAAAATTATGTATTTAATTTTGTTCAAAATTTACTAGGATTCGCTAAACTACTATTCGGATGGTACAATTATTCACAAAATTCATTTACAATTTTTTATAATATGTAAAGCATTAAAATAGCTTGGACTGCAAAGGGTTTTACAGTGTAGGTACTGCAAGCAGGAAAAACATAATTTGTAATCAGCGGTTCATAGAAAGAAATATTTTTCTATCTTTTTGCATGTGAAATCAGGGGGTCAGAGATTGCGTGACCGGTTACGAGGTGCGCGCACAGATATTAAAGTTCCATTTAATGTCGAATGTTTCGTGATTTGACGTGGCACGATTCGCGGACGAGAGGCGTGGCGGCGTGATCCGCGAGAGCAAACTCGCGGCAAAAGCGGCCGCCACCGCTTCGAAGGCATACATTATTCAAACGCTATCATGCCTGTGTTTGCTGACAAGCCAGCGAATGTATCTGGGTGAATGTCGACGTAACATTAACCACGCCCCGTGGACGGCCCCTCGATTCCGGTTTTACATTTTAAACATTAAACGCTGACCAATGGCGAACGTAATCCGCATTATTCGAAACCCGTCCCCCCCTCCAACGGCGGCCGGTTCTCCGGTCATTAACCTTTTGTTAACCAGCGAATCGGCCCCCATCTCGCAGCGATACATCGACTGACGCGCCGCCGTTCTATCGAAATTTCAATCGTCGCGATTTCCCGCCACCGCCTCCCGAGCCCCCGTACACTCCACGCGACAAGGAGGAAGGGGCGCGACCATGCAAATGCGTTTTCCATTGAACAGGATGGGATCATCGTCGAAATAATATGTTAATTCTGACATTGTAAACGAAGTACACTTCATAGACGTTCGTTCAACGTTTTGCGTTGCACGGGATGGTAGACCGTCAATTAATTATTGATACCATTCCAATTAATTGGGGTCGAAGTGGTTCGAATAGTGGAACAGGCTTCTTAGTTGCACGGGAAGTTAACGAACTAACTTTAAAAATGATGACACTTTCAAAATGTCCGACGACATTCTCAAACGTGCGTTTGAAAGAATTTGTTTTTTGCACAGTTCGGTGGATACCATAATATGTCATGCAACTTTCGTTCCAACTTTTTTTAAATACAATTAATGAATGTTTTCGGCGCTACGGTTCGATCATTAAATACAATAAACATAAAAATATTTAATTAATTGATTAACTAAGCAATTTTGCTAATAATCAAATAAATCGACGTTTCGGTGCTGATTTGCACCATTTTCAAGATTAATTTTGAAATTGCGTCTGTGAGAAAAAAGAAACAAGAATTTTAGAAAATGATATACAATTTTCAAATTAACAACTATTACATGTTTAAATGTGAGGGAAACAAATTTTAACAAGAAATTTTTAATTTGTTCTTACTCACTTGCTTAGGTGCGATTAGGTATAAAAATGTGAGAGTCGCGAGACTGGTGAAACACGTGCGTTCACCATGTTTGCCTTCACAACACTGATCGTTTTAATTAATTTTAATTAATTATACTAGAAAGAGGGTTCAAGCAATAATGTTGGGAATCATTTTACTATCATTTACTTTCAACAATTACCAGCACAAATTACAATTACAGAATGAAATAAGAAATAAAACAAATCAATTTCATAAAAAGTTTAATTGAGGAACAGAGTAGGGGTTGCGAGTTAATAGAGAATAGTATAGAGAAATTTAACCAACAGATGGTATGGCATCCGAGGTTCACTTTCATCAAAAGTGTACAGCTTATAAAAATCTTATTTTTTATGTTTTTTTATAAAATGGTCAACTACTCGTTCATGGCCAACTACTGGTACCTTTACCTTAAATTACAAAATTTAGCTCAAATATAATGGAGATCAGTGTATAAAAAGTTGTTAAATCATTATAATACAAGTAGATACGTAAATAAATTCTGTATGGCGTTGTACATACATATAATCCAATTCGAACCTTGAAGTGTTCAGCGAACGCCTTGGCACACATAAACCAGAATATTTTTACGTCTAGTTCGTCATTGATTTGCGTTACGTAATTTATCGTGTCCATACGAAATATTGCAATGTAAGCCAATTAATAAAATCGAGTTTATTTATTGCATATTGAAATATACAAAATTAATCTATTGTTCGATTATAATCGATTCGATTCAATTCAATATTAGTATGTTTCAGTTTGCTTATAATAACCGTTGGTTACTTGTTTAATGTACTGTTCAACTTTCTAACTTGAGTGATCCTCACTTGACGTTTAACATTTAACCATAAAGGTGTGTTTTCTTCGTGCTCGTAATTTCATTTGCTTCCATTAATAAAACTTTGTTTAATCAATTCTGTTTATCTAATAAATAATTTTAATATTGCAGGATTCCAATATTCTAGTAATTATTGTTAATTGTAATGAGAGATCGGTTAGTTAAGAATGATAATATTGTAATATATACACTTAATTTTGTTTCGAGCTAACCCCATCGAAAAATGAACGTACCATCCTTTACTGTCAATAAACATCTTAAATTCAAATTCACTTAATTAATTCAAATCCATACACTAAGTCTCTAAAAGGTCTGAATTTATTCATTATTTCAGATCCAGATTTAGAGAAAAAACAATCAAATTACGCATAGGCTAACTGTAAAAATATTTTACAGCCCTTACGACATTAAGGGTAGAAACGAGTATCAAAGAAAATAGTATATTGGATTAAATAGGAATTTCTGTGCAAGCCAAATAACTTTTCAAGTAAATAATTGCAATGAACCATTAAAAATTGCTGCACTATTATGCAAAATATTGTTCATATTATTAAATATGTCGGTATCTAATCAATAACCAAACCTTTAGGTATTATATAAAGTATAACACCATTTTGATATCAATGAGATTTAGAAGAAAATAAGAAATGGAAATATTCTAGCTAGGAAGAAATGTTGAATGTTTGAGTTAAAATTGCTTCGAGTGCAAAGGGTTAATTAGTTTACAACGGTATTACTAACACCTTCGCTACCACCCACGCGATGTTGTGTTTTACTAAAAAATTAAATAATTCCAAATAAGATTAAACAATAAAGAGATAGTACACAGAAATTGTTGTAACATTTCATAGAAGACGTGCGTTGGATTAAAGAAAATGTTTGAACAATAATCTTATCATATTTTGCCTTTTAATTCGTTCAGAATTCGGATGGATGGTTAATCGCATCATCTCGCCGTGAAAGTGGTGCTCTGAAGTAGCAACAGGACATAAAGGGTTAACAAAGCTGCGCGAGGCCACGGAAAAACGAGGCTCGGTGGCAATTAAGTGCGTCATTAGTCGGTCGAAAGGGTTGAAAACAAGATGGGACTTTTATTAGGCAGCTATCGCGCTTAACGGCTGTAAAACGACGCTGCTCCCGCTGTTCATCCCTTTCGTTGATCGGCGGGGAGTCCGATCCGGAACGACGACGTCGACCTATTATTATACATCGCTGCGGGAGTCAAAAGTCATAAAAACTGGAGGAAAGGCACTGGGGGTGGAGTGAAGCTGGCTGAGGATGATCCGCTATCCGGCCACCGTCTTGTTTTCGCGTTTTACAAGGGTCCCGGCGACTTTCGAGCCTCCTCCCGCCAACGACCGTCTCGGTTACAGCCGGCTCTTCTCTGGTCCCACTGGGACAATCACAGACGCTTCTTCCCCCTTCCGGTGGCTCGTTGAACGCCCCGATGACGAGAGTGCCACCGGGAACTGAACTCGAAAACACCGGGATGCTCCGAACGAAATTTCATTTGACACCGATGCCGGCCGCGCGATTCTTTCTCTCGTTAAAGTAATCCCGAGGAGCAATTTAAAGTTCGACTGGCTGGGATAGCCCGAACTTCCCGTGCGCCTTCGGATAGGGGATTCGCGTCACGGATGTCTCGCGTGGTAACTACGTAGTGGGGTGAAATAGCGGATTGCACAGTTCCTGTTGCGAGTTTGGTTTCTTGCGCTCTGATATCGTTTGAATGAATTCTTGCTTGGTCCTAGTTGCTAATCCTCCTGAACGCAACTTACAGTGAACTCTTGCAAGTTGTCCAAACCCCGGTCTCTGGCAGGACAACTTACGAGGGAGACTTGTTCTTCTGATTTATGGCTGCGTCTACCGCGCCGACCGCACCGAGCTTTCAATAGAGTCGAACATGGATTGCGTTGCCGCAGCGTGTCGCCGTCGCCGGCACAGTTTAAAGGCCCACGTGTTCTCACAATGTAACGTCAATTCAAAATGCTTTATTTTTCATTGTTTTTTCATGAGACTTCTACTGGATTGTTTCTGGCATTATTCTGATTAAAACGAGACCAAACACGATATAATTTGGTCGATGTTTACTCTACATGTGAGAAGCATGATTTATAATTTATCATACATTCAACATACACGACGGTGACTGTCCGTGTCTCTTTCTTTCCTTACGAACGGAACTTTCACAGTCGATCAAACCACTAAATATGTACAATTGATATTATATCGTGTTTGGTCTTGTTTTACTCAGAAAAATGCCAGAAATGCGTTTTGGAAAGTCCCATGAGAAAATAATGAAAGTTAATAAGTTTGAACATTCGATTCATTGAGTCACTGTAGTGGTGTTCACACCGATATACCCGAGACGACAACAATAGTGGAACGAGTAGGCCGAGACAACTGACGGAGTTTCGATCCTGGACAACTTACCGGGGTTTACTGTACTTTACGGTATACAGTAAAAATTTGATTCTTCTCCGGGATCGAGACCCCAATGGTTGTCTCGGCCTACAAACTCCATTGCCAGGGCGGCGTCTATTGATGTCGTCTCGGGTATATCGGTGTGAACACCACTACATCGACTCAATGAATCGAATGTTCAAACTTCTTAACATTCATTATTTTTTCATGGGACTTTTCAAAAACGTATTTCTGAATTTTTTCTGAGTAAAACAAGACCAAACACGATATAGTTTCAATTGTAATTTAGTGGTGTAATCGACGAAGAAAGTTTCGGTCGGAAGAAAGGACAGCGTTTAGGAAAGAAAGAGATGTGGACAGAAAGAAACACTTCGGACACCTGGTCCGTGTTTCATTCTATCCTCTATGTTCGACTCTCTATTGAAGTCTCGCTCGCAGTAGACGCAGCCATAAATCAGCAAAGCAAGTCACACCCCGATGGTTGTCTAGCCAGAGAACGCCTTTTTGAGAAGAATCGAGGGTTTACTGTATGGGTGGCTAGCCTGATGCATGCTTCTGCTCAACTGTTTCTAATCATCTTCATCCTTAACCCTTTGCACTCTGAGCTACTTTAACTAAAAAATTAAACATGTTTCGACAAGAATCGAGGGTTTACTGTATGGGTGGCTAGCCTGATGCATGCTTCTGCTCAACTGTTTATAATCATCTCCATCCTTAACCCTTTGCACTCTGAGCTACTTTAACTAAAAAATTAAACATGTTTCGACAAGAATCGAGGGTTTACTGTATGGGTGGCTAGCCTGATGCATGCTTCTGCTCAACTGTTTATAATCATCTCCATCCTTAACCCTTTGCACTCTGAGCAACTTTAACTAAAAAATTAAACATGTTTTCCTACCTGCAATATTTCCATTACTTATGATTTTAAAAATTGTGTGGATATGATATTGATATAATACCTCATACAATACCTAACTGTTTAGTAATTGAATAGATACCCATGTATTTAATAATGTATACAATATTTTGAATAATGGTACAGCAATTTTTAATGGTGCCTCAGAGTCACCATTAGAGTGCTAAGGGTTAATATTTCCTGATCTGATATCATTTGAACGAATTCTTGCTAGTTCCTAGTTGCTAAATTCCCCTGATGGTACTTACTTTAAATTAGTGTCTATTTTGATCTATGCTATTGGTCGTCTGTTTAGAAGAATCATCTGGATTTTCAATTTTTCCTAATCTTCAGGTTTAGCTTCACTAAGAAGAGACATGTTCAAGTTATACAACACGATTTTGATGAAACTTATGTGGGGGTAGTTCTTATGAAAATGTACCCCAAAGTTAAGGGTAAAAAACACATAGAACTTATAAGACAGTTAAAATGTTTTTAATTTGTGCACTTTGGAATGGGGCAATAAGTAAAACAATATATTATATCAGTACAAAAATATTCGTTATTAGTATTAATAAAAATATCAGTAACTGTTATCAATTACCGATTATCTTAAAGAATAATTAATTTAATCCTTACGTTGTTTGCCCTCCAATTAGATGCGTATACTTTAATCCTTAGCACTCGAGTACCATTATTTAAAATATTCTTTAGTAAACATTTAAATATCGTATGAGGGAGTATGTCAATTTCATATCCACCAAATTAAAAATATCATAGAAGAAATGTTTAATCTTCGAGTTAAAATAGGTGGGTTAAATTTCAGAAGAAAATATTAATCTTTGATATTCGCGAACATTTCTTGGTGAAATTTTTAAATAACTTCCGAATAAAAATGTTAGGGGAAGAAAAATAAAATGTACCAGTGGCTCAAGCAAATATAAAGGGTGTCCCAAAAATGTCGGAGAACTTTTCCATGGGTGGTGTCAACAATTCAACAGTTCGGTGTTTTGAACGAAAATTAATTCTGAAACAAATAAAGTGTAACTCTATAATCTTTTGAAACAAATGTCCAGTCTCGAGAGACGCTCGTCGAAGAAGTTCAAGTCACCGTTTGTCAAGCGCAAAGCGTGTCAGGGTACGGAACATCGTGTCGGTGCAGGATAAACTTGTCCGACGAGCAATAAACAAACGTACGATGCCTTTTTTATTGCTCGTATCGGTTCAAGGGGTTCCATTGGAATTTCGGATACGGATAGACGGTCGCGCGCGGACTTTTTTACAATGGCGAATGCAGAAACGAGCATGACGGTACGTGCATCGCATGTGGGACCATATGCAACGATGCTTACTAAAATGCGGGCACTTTGTCGTGAGTTACGTCAAATGGTGGCTCCTCGACGGATCGGACTTGTCGTTGTTGAAACTCGAAGCGTTCCGCACGGTGGGAATCGTCATCCGCCAGTTCTGTCTATTTCGTTGCTAATGAATATTGTCCCCAAAGCCTTTAACGCCGATTCTCACACGAAACTTTTCTGAGAAGAAAGCTTATATCGTTCAATAATAAAATATTAAACATGGGTTTTTATATCGTCTAGAATAGTGGTCTTGAATGCGGCTCTTTCACGAATGACTTGTTTAAAATTAAATTATAAATTATAAAGTGTAAAATTAATTAATTTTATTTTAATTCAATAGTATTTTAATACTATTTTTAATCATTCAGTGTATTATATCTAGATTCAAATAATCACATATAAAATGTTAAAAAGTTGTATCTAAATTCAAATTCAATTTTAGTCTTATTCAGTGTACCTAGTTTTAACCGACTTCTAAAAACGGTTCTTGTAAAGAAATTTGGCTCTCAGAAGAAATCTAAACCGTTGTACGGCTGATATTTGACTCTTTTGAATAAAATTAGTGCTAATAATTAATAATTCAATAATAAATAATTGTATAAAAATAAAAAAATAATTAAATAATAATAATTCAATAATAATTAATAGTTCAATAATTTGAACAAAATTAGTGCTATTGTCGTTCTCCATTGTTATAGTAAAGTATTTTCTAAACCATGTGTTCAGGGTGATCCGTAACTCGTGGGGTGACACTTCATAAAAAAATAAGTCGAAAATGTAGAAAGAAAATTTGTTCACGAGGCTTTATCTTCGAGATAATCCGTCGAGTTCGCGGGCCTAGCCTTTGCAAGAAGTAGAATCGGCCGGTCATGACCAGACGCGTGAACACTATAGGCAATAGCCAAGGTAATATCCAAACACGAAGTTCTCGGAAACAAAGCCTCGTGAACAAATTTTCTTTTTACATTTTCGACTTATTTTTTTATGAAGAGTCTGAATGTATATTTTCATTTTTCAATGTAAACTCTCATATAAAAGGTATAAACAATAACTTCTAGTATTTTCTCTGTAATTCCGACAAATTACAATTTTTTCAAAAACTTTTTTCACGTCTCGTAGTAAATTAATTGCTTTAATTTCTCAAACAATAGCAGAGTCGTATGATCTGATATTAAGAAAGTTATCGTCCTCTTATAAGTGTCTGAATATAACTGTGGTTTAAATCTATTATATGTTCTCGGCGCACAGTTTCGATCAAAAATATTGATAAAATTATGATGAAATATTGATAAAATTTTGATGAACAAAAAATATCAATCATATTATTTTTTATCGAAACTGTGCGCCGAGAACATATAATTGATTTATATTAAAATTTACGATCGAGAAACACGTAACTATTACTGTGGTTCAGTGTAATAATCCAAGAGCAGAAATAGAAGAGGATAGTAATTTCGCAATTTTCCAACAAGAAACTAGACAATCACTCCTTTTAACGGTTTACCTTCAGTTACCGATCACCCTATACATATATTAATAGGCCTATGAGGACGCACATACAGCGGGAGTACAAAGTGTTCGTATACCTTATAAAACAGAATAACTTTTTTATAATTGTACCAAACGACCTGATATTTTATAATCAATTAGAAGCATTGGTTTACGAAATGATATGCAAAAAATATGTTCAGCATTTGTGTAACTATTATAGTTCTACAAAACAAATATTTTAAATTTTCTTGAAGGGTCTAAATAAAAAAGTTTAAAGAAATCCTTTTTTATTTTTGCATGTAATCTTGTAAATTATAATTTAATAATATCTCAATATTTAATAACATAAACAATATTTTACATAATGGTATAGCAATTTTTAGTGGCCCCGCAGAATCTCCATTCGAGTGCTAAAGGTTAAATGACAGGTTTTAGGTAGAAATTATTAGAAAATTGTTGAATTCCCCCCCCCCTAATCCGAGAATCGTGAACCACCCTTTTCTTCGCCGACATTAATACTAAACCTACCAGTGCCGGTCAAATTGATCAGTGCCAGATTATTTATTATAGAATTGTTGAAATCAGAAAGAACCTTCCGTAGGAAATTTCTTAAATCGAACATATACCATGAATAACAAAAATAACAAAAAGTCTAACAACCTCAATCTTGTCAATCTTATAAAGCAATAAATGCTAGTCGCTTTCTATGCTTGACAGTGGTTGATAGGTTTAGTGTATAATAATTTTCCACCAGGTGGAAGTTACCGATCATTATGTATATGCATTAATAGCGATGATCAATACCTATGAGGGCGCAGATAGTCCAAGAGGATTAATTATTAGCTTAATTATATAGCCTTCATAGTCCAAGAGGATTATTTATTATAGCCTTCACAGTCCAAGAGGATTAATTATTATGTCTTAATAATGTTTCAACATCTGTCTAGAGTCTAACCACGAGTTTCCAGTGTTCGAAATCAAAACACCAAAATGAGAGCCAGCCGCCTCAGATCCTCGGTTTAACCTGGGAGTCGTGAACCACCCTTTTCTTCGCCGACATTAATAATTCCCCATCAGGTGGAAGTTGCCGGATGAAAAATCCAGGGACGCGCGGGCACCGATCGAAAGGAACGCCGGTAACCTCGTCAGGGTCCGCTGCTGAATTATTGATGGCCGGCACTTAGCACGGCGAGCACGAGGATCCTTATGTGTCCAAGGCGTGTTGCCACCCTTCAACGATATGGCTCTGCAGATATAGCCATACCGACAGTTGCGCGAGGGACCTCTTCCATCCCGTGTCCCGTGGGATCCGCGAGAGCCCTTGCCCTGCCCCACTTGCCACGCTGCCGCCCAATTTCAACAAATTTGACCGAAAGTTGGGCGTAATTTTATTTTCGCACGTCTGCAGACGGCCCGGTCGGCCTTTCTCTTCCAGAGACCGACCTCTTGGGAAAAACGGACCCGAAACGAACGTGGAGGCCCCTCCTTCTTTGTCCTATCGCCTTCCGCAACCACCCACGCGCCCCTCTACACCCCCTGTTTCCTTTATCTTTGCACAATCAGCAACGGAAGACACTCTAATCGCACTTTGGCCCGCGTTCCGTGACCGAACTTCGTCGACCGCATCAGATCTCTCGTCATCGAGACGACCGTTTTCGGGATTTCGTGGTGGGGCTAATTGTTTTGATCCTGGCGTGTCTCTTCGGAACGTTTGAAAATATCGTCTGTCAAAAATAGTGGAGGAAGGCCCCCTTGTCATATTATAAACATTTAGCGCAGTACGGTATAATTTGTTTCATCCATTGGATTTATATCTAATAATACCTAATGAGAAGCACAAGTAAGCTAACCTGAAGAACGAAGTTCTTCGTCGTCCCATAAAAGTACGACTGAGGAAAATTTGGAATAAATTAATATAAAATAGTTGCGTAAGTAAGTACTATTTTATTTAATGCTTTAATGAAATACTATTTGGAAATATTATTTTTTTAAATGTTTAAATCTTGAAAAAATACTCTTTCCTATTTAGAGTCAGTTTTAAATATAGAAGATAGTGAACTGACGACAAAAATTACGAAATTCGTTAAAAGATCGTATGCTCGAAAAGTGTGTTCCGTTTAAAATTATAAAGTAAACAGAGTGAGTCAATGTAACTTATATAAATTACTCTTCTATAATGTTTCCAGTTATTTACACAGAATATAGACGTCTCATGTTATCGAGATTATTTTCAATCACTTATAAACAAAAGGAATGTCCCATATTATCGATAAAAGTACATGGTGTCGTACTATAACAAGTTAAAGGATAAGAATATATCATTTGCAATATCATTATTCTAAATATTATTGTATAAAATATTGCATGCTTATATTTTTAATGAACTGTTTCACAATAGTACTTCTATAAGTTACTATTAAAATACATATTTGCAATGCTACTTCCATATGTAACTCCTAGACAGCGGATTTTATTAAATAACAAATTTTTAAATACCGTTATATTATGTACCTCTCCCTCTATTCTTCAGAAAGGTCTCGCGTAAAATCAGTGTTAAAATGAATACAAGAATACGAGTAACGAATAAGAGTAAAATCAATCAGAGAGCTCATGTCTAAAGACGTGTCAATTTGAAGCTCACGATTGCTAATATGTCGCACACCCGTAAGAATAGTGGCACAACTAAAAATTGCAGCATTTGAGAAAAATCAACTTAAAGAATACTATAAAACTCATGTAGTATTACATCTTTATCTCACAATTTATCTTTCAGGTGAATAAATTGCAAGATAGAGATGTGATGCTTTTCGTGCAAAGTGGGGCACTTCATACGTGTGTTTTTAATAGCTTTAATAGAAATCAGCTGTGCAGTTCGTCTCCGAATGGTCCAGTAATATACATTTCGTAACAGTACGTACATACACAGCTGAACAAGCGACTTTTAATTAAATCAATTTCTGCTTCTTCTCTTGTTCACTGCTGCACCGCGACCCGACTCCAACGCTACGTTCAGCGTAATTTACCTTGATTGGTCCGCGTTTTTCGTTAATAACTTCTTAACAAAGCCGAGGTGGACATTTTTGCAAAGGGAAATGTTGCTTCCAATGACCCCAGAAACCGCACTTTATAAGATTAGACGAAATTTTTGTCTCAATTATTCATTGTTGAACGTTTTACTTCTTTATTGTTTGTTTATTTGTACCCGCTGTGACTAGCAATGAATAAGATTTTGTGTGTCCATTCTTGACGTATGTTCAAGAAGTGGTGTAAACGAATTCCAACAAATGAAGTAGGACCAGAAAAGTTTACATGTATTGTTATTGTATTTTAATAGATTTTTTTCAACGAATATACATATCTGCACTTTCATTTATAAACATTGCCATTTTTAGCAAGTGTCCGTCCTTTTGTATAGTAATACTAAATTCATATTTGCTATCCCTGATTGTTCTCTATTTTGTGGCGAGTTATACACTTCGCGTGCTGCGTTCTTTCAAAAGGTATCATTCACTTCGTCACATTAGCACACAACGTCCTCGCGAATAAGGATTAAGATTTTTGCAATTCGAATGTATTGGAAAATTGCATTCAGCTTATTAGAACGAAACTATGTGAAAGTACGTCAAAGTATGTAAATTTTACAATCATTATTATTGAGAATGTATAATTGTACATTTTCGAATCAATATAAATTCGAAACTTGATAGAACTACATGATTTTAGATAGATATACATGAAGGGTGATGAACAAATTTTTAACTAGTTTTTGGAACTTAATTGGATTTTGTGTTTGTTTGAACACTGAAGTTAAAATAAGCTTACAATTATTAGAATTTAGTAGATCCAATGAATTTCAAAAGTGTTGAATCCCGGATACTGCGTCTTTAATAAATTGTTAAGTTATTTATATTCCGAGTCTGCACTACAATTCGTGAAAATAAATTTCTCAGATAATGTGAAAGCAACACGCTTAAGGCTCTGTGTCAAATTCCTCGATAAATGATTCGTCATTAGTATTACGTCGTTCGTCCAACCTGGTGACGTGTTTTCAGCGTCTGATTAATGATCGCGTTTTCTACTGAAATATGCAGTTACGTGTGGGGTGTATAAAACGTAATGCTCATAAGTGGTAGGGATGAATCTACACGTATCGATTGATGGAGATTTGTAAAAGAAACTTCCCGCAAAATTGTTTACAACAAACAAAATTGTTGTTAACATTAGGTTTACGGAAGCAATCAAAATGACGGATTCTAATATTATTCATCTGCGATTGATTGTAAAGATACTTCCCTGAGGAATTATTTACCAAATTTATTTCTTTGGGTTTATATTATTGAAAAAATGGCAAAAAATTTGGACACATATATTCTTGTTACGTTTACAATATAATGTAAAATAGTTACTTCTGGAGCTCTGTAAATCTAGTGTTAAAGTTGCTTATTATTTCTACAGCCACTATTCATCGAGAACAGAAAAAGTTTGAATCGAACAATATCTCGCAAACAAATATTTATTCAGAAAAATAATATTTTTCATCCGAGATACTCCATCTGACTTGTGGAAGATATCGAATACATTCGACATTGTAAAGACACCAAATGTTATTTAACTACACAATATAAAAAACATTATCATAAAACATTTATTTAGATTTGCATTAATAGTATATTTTTCATTGAAAAATTTGGTATTTTCACAAATTCGATGGTTACTTCACTTCAACTCGTAAGTAACTGACCAAATCATGCAACTGATATTTAGATAGTTTTGCGATCGAAAAGAATTTTATAATAGATGTATGATCATTTCGGCTCACAGGTTCGATCAATAATAAAAACTTGTTTAATAACAATTTTGCAAAGTAAGACCTCAACGTTTTGATCCTAATGAGGATCATTCTCAAGAGAGATTTTTGCGATTGTTATATAAGATTAAACATAAATTTTATGAAAGATGTATGTTTAATCTTATATAACAAACGCAAAAATCTCTCTTGAGAATGATCCTCATCCGGATTGAAACGTTGAGGTCTTAATTTGCGAAATTGTTATTAAATAAGTTTTTATTATTGATCGAACCTGTGCGCCGAAATCATCGTACATCTATCATACAACTGATTACTGCAATAACGATTATGAAGTGCAGACGTTCCCTTTTGAGCAATGAAAGTGAGAGTCGTAAACAAAATTCAAATGTACTGTACACTACTGGCCTTCAAAAGATACGTTCATGTAATATCGAATATATTTGACGAATTTTATAATCAATTCGAAGCATTGGTTTACAAAATGATATGCAAAAAATATATTTTAAATTTTCTTGAAGGGTCGAAATAAAAAAGTTTAAAAAAATTTCATTTTTGCACGTAATCTTGTGAATTATAATTTAATAATACCGTTATATTTCAGTCACCATTCGAGTGCTAAAGGTTAAATGACAGGTTTTAGGTACAAATTATTAGAAAATTGTTGAATTGCCTTAAATTAGATTTTTTATATTTTTTACTGTTTAATATTTCACCCTGTTAATTTCTTCATAAATGCATAAAAATCCGCAGTCTAATTATAAGTTCACTCGATTCCGGTTTCGGGTACTTGAAATTTTCTGGTACCCGAGTATAACGAATTTTCATCAGCCGTACTGATCGTACACGAAGCAGAGTACCTAACGACATTCCATGCCGATGGCAATTGCTTCTGTCGATGGTTGCGGCCCCGAAAGCGTTTCCCGTACTGTGGAAGCGGTTCGATACATAATAATCGCGAGAAAGAGGCGGCAATTAGCAGGCATCGGGGGAATTATGATGGCCGCGGTAGGCCGAGTAAGTACGCCGGCTAATTCAATTAAACAATTCATTTGGTGGTCCGAAGCACCACCTGAGGGCACGTCCCATTCCGTCCGCGCCTCTCGCCTCGTGTCCGTGTGTTCGATTACAAGCGTGCACCGATATGGAGGAGAAAACGTGAGCTGGAGAAGGACCAAACGGCCGAGAGCTCCCTGCCTATTCCCCGGAGAGCCGTAGCCTCCTGCTACAATACAATGCTCCTAATGTTACGGCTCCAGTTTCGACATAATTTTCTTCCGCGGCCCTTTCGGCTATCGGATGCCTAAGCTTTTGTAGCACTTCGACAAAGAAAATGTCATTTCCGGTGGCCGCTCGATAACGAGCCCCCGGAGGAGGCACCGCGATGGAAACCATGGACATGTTCCTGCGAGCTCGGCGATATCGTCGCCGTGTCCTACTTTGACGAACCTAATCATTAGACTGCGGATCATTATGCAAAATAAAAACGTTCCATTAGGTGTTGAAATGAATTCGGTGGCTTGGTATTAAATTATTTTTAAATCTGGGGTGAATTAAAACTATCGCCCGCCATTTTGTAACGCTTAAGTATCAACAGTTACGAAACATTTGAGATGTAGTCAAAACAAAAATTATTAGTAAGCAAGATGGCGGCATCTGTCAAGACTCGCATACCGCACTGTAGATCAGTCGCGTTTCAATTAAAGAAAAGTGCTTCCGAAGCCCCTGAAATGATTCGTTCTGCTTTCGGTGAAGGTGCAGTAACACGTAAAACCTGTAAAAAGTGGTATCGAAGATTTCGAAGCGGCGACTTTGATTTTCCTCATCGAAATGAAACAGCCAAGAAAATTTGAAGACGAAGAACTCGAGCAGCTGCTCCATGAAAATTCCGCACAAACACAACATGGGCTAGTAGTGCAACTTCAGAAATTTTAAACGTAAGAGGGAAAGACTCATACATCAATGTATTGATGATATCCCTATCATAAAAAGAAATTTAAGAGTTAGTAACTGTTATGATATTTACCGTCTGGATTATAATATTATTAGTAACGCGATTCCAATAAATACTGAACTTGGTCATGATCTTAAAATATGTAGTCATCCAAATTCCATATTACACAATTGGCTTTCAATCTGTGACTCATATGCAATGTTTACTGATGGCAGTAAAATTTCAGGGTCTAACTCTGTTGGATCTGGATGCATTTGTAAAGATTTAAATATATCGATTACAAAAAGCATCCCATCTATTGCTTCTATATTCACGGCAGAATGCATTGCTTTAATTGATGCTCTTGACATTGCTCTTTTGGACACAAACCACAATTATAAAATACTCACCGATTCTCTCAGTGCCCTGCTATGTCTACAAAACTCAAAGATAAATATAATGACTAACTTCTATATTTACGAAATTAAGGAAAAATACTTTAAGTTCAAAAAAACCACATTGAACAATAGCAGTATAGAATTTGTTTGGATTCCGTCCCATTCAGGCATTGTTGGTAATGATCTACAAAACGTATTTTTAAAATTTTCAATATAGGCCCACATAAAAAAGTTGTAAAATGTAACTTTTAGTATTTTTTCTACAACTCCGATCAATTGCAATTTTTGAAAAAATGTTTTTCCACATCCTGTAGCAAACTATTTGCTCTAGCTTCCCAAAAAAATCAAGTCGTATAGTTCAACGTTTAACCAGTTATCATTTTGTTTAGAGCATCCGAATATTAATGGGAGTCACTGTATATCACAGCAACGTTGTAAGTTTTCATAATAGCGTTCCACTTATGACTGTCTCACGATTGTTATTCACTGAATATATTTTATAATAAAAGATTTACGACTAGTAAAATTGTTGATTTTGCTGAAAAATCTCTATTAGCTTATAATAAAAGAAGGTTAAGTTCGTCTAGACATTTCAAAAAAGATAAAAAGATTTTTACTACGATTTTAGCTTAGGTTGCCAATCTGTACAGTTCACCTAGGTTAATAAATTTCGTAAGCGGTTACACGAAGTTAGAAAAGCAACTTTAGTAGCTCCGTAAGAAAGCACTTTTATCAATGGCTATTTTCAGGACTAGCTTAATTCGTTTAGAAATTCGTTCTCCGAAACCGGAGTGTCGTTCTCGGTAGTGTAATATTATTCCGACATTCCGAGAAGTCGGTGGGCTTTCGTCATTTTTCCAGATCATTCACGAAAGTCTAACGTAGTAGTTCTGATCCAGAAGGGGAACGTGAACCGGAGTTCCCCTAAGCCAGAGAGGCTCGGGCTTGTTCACGTGAACGACGAGCACAAAGGAGCCCGCTTTCGGAAAAATATTTTGTACACGAGGCGGTGTCTCAATGGAACCCTTCCACGAGCAACGAAAGAAGAAAGCGAGCGGGAGGTGGTAGCGAAGAGAGAGGGAGGAAGGGGGAGGGAAAAAGAGACAATACGATAACCACTAAATTATCCCAGCACATCCGGCGATGTAAATCACGAGGAACTCGCGCATGTGTACTTCGTGCACCGGTGGAGAGGAGCAGGAAGATGGAAAGGAGAGAATCAGAGGGAGAGAGAGGGAGAAGAAAAAAAGAAATCGAGAAGAGACGGCAAAGATAGAAAAAGCGTGGAGCGTAGGCAAAGGAGGAGGGAATCGGAGGAAAAAAGACAAAGGAGCCAGATAGAGAGACAGAGGGAAGTTGGTTCTTGATGACGCGCAGATAAGGGAGGGCTTAAAGTCTACGTGACGTGCTTCCCGATGTGTCCGACCGGAGGTCGAGCCTGAGAACTTTCGGTAAACGTACCCGGAGACTCGGACGAAACGTAGCTTCCCTCAGCCGGAAGAACCCCCTTTGCATTTTCGATGGTACAACAGTCGGGACACGCTCGATACTTAATCGCTCGGTACTGACCTCCGAAAACTCGCCACCGGTGGCGCGGCTGCTTTCAACCCCCTGCATCCCCATGTCCGGTTTTGTTTCAACGTTCGAAGACAGAGATCTTTCCAATCAACGGTGACCAAGATATACACGTTGAACCTCTACAAGGTGTCCCAAAAATGTATTTCCTTGAAAAGAGCGATTCCTAAGGCCACTTGAAACAACTTTTCCTTTACGGAAATGTTTTTCGCGGTTTTGTTCGAGAGTTAACGAAAACACCAGCCAATCAGAGCGCGGCTACACTGGCGTCAGGTGGAATCCATTCACTTTTTGGTTCGAGTTTTTCGTTAATGAATCCTTAATTATAAAAAGTTACTTCGAATGATCTAGGGAACCAAGGTTCTCCGATATTTTTGGAACACCCTGTACATTTTGTAATAAAAGCTTCACGACTCGTAAAATTGTTGATTTTGCTAAAAAATCTCTATTAGCTTATAATGAAAGAAAGTTAAGCTCGTTTAGACATTTCAAAAAAGATAAAAAGATTTTTACTACGATTTTAGCTTAGGTTGCCAATCAATGTACAGTTTACCTAGGTTCATAAATTTCGTAAGCGGTTTCACGAAGTTAGAAAAACCACTTTAGTAGCTCCGTAAGAAAGCACTTTTATCAATCGCTATTTTCAGTTCACTTTTTGATTCGAGTTTTTCGTTAATAAATACTTAATAATAAAAAGTTACTTCGAATGATCTAAGGAACCAAGGTTCTCCGATATTTTTGGAAAACCCTGTATATTTCTTTTAAAAATTGTTGTTATTTTTTTGTTAGTTTGCAGATTTTTACTGTTGCGTTTATGAACCATAGAAATTATTACTACTGAGATAAATGAAATTATTACAAGAGTTTCACTCGGTGGGAACAAGTGACTTTGAATTAGCAGAAAGCGGTTTTTGATGCGTTTATGATAAATTAAGCGGGTGAAATATGAAACGGAGAAAAATATGAAAATTGTAAGAACAATTATTAATGCATTAACTATGTTATTTCAAGATGCTTAAAGGAAAATCCGATGACGTGGTTGCTTCGTCGCCATTGCATATTACTTTAACATAGAAAAGAGATGCATTGTAATCACCAACGACGAGATTCAGAAGACATCTTTTTAGCAATTATTAGCTACGACTTTTAAGAACCTACAAATTTTTCAAGCGACAACAAAATTTCTTAAATTATCACTAGACTTACACAACACTAAAAGTGAGTATTTTATACATTACGGAAATAACAAGAATAATTTTTAACGTGATACGTGCTCAAAGAAATAAATTTGTTAAATAACTCCTCAGAAATAGTTGCATGGAAGATTCCAGGATAGCATCTCACCCGTTTTTACTTTCCCCTTAAAATCTGCAAATTATGTTTCATTTATAATGTCACGAACAGGAAGAAATCAATCGTTTATATGTGAAAAATGTAAGTAGGTGGATGTTCCACCCCGAGGATCGTTAATAGGGGTTAATAATCCGCCATTTTGTCGGGTCCTGTCAATCTAGTGTTACAGTCTTGAACAGTATTCAGCGACGAGCTGTCAATCTACCTTAAAACGTAATTAACCTTTTTTAAAGTCAGGGAACACTTTTGATTATATGAAAAATTTGCGGAACACCAAAATTAATAGAAATTGATGTTATCAGCGCACAGATTCGATCATGATTCTGCAAACGTAATTTGAATGGTATTACAAACATTGATTCGGGTTTGAATCTATTTCTTGATCTTAATAAATTTAAGATCATGATTCTACAAACATAATTTGAATGGTTCAAATTATGTTTGTCGAATCATGATCGAACCTGTGCGCCGATAACATCAATTTCTAATGTCTAACAACAATTTACGATCGCGAAAAATAATCCTTAACCAAAATTAATGATCCAAAAAACAAAGAAAAACATCCTGCGTGGAAATAAATATATGTCAGAAAATATATTATTAAATATATTTAATATATCTCGCAGAATTTCGCGGAACACTTGCATTCAGCGGAATACCGATTAAGAACCAGTGTTGTAGAGAATAATCGCAATTTATCAGATGATTGCATAAGTGCGTGTCCGATTTTCACAGATATCACAAACTTTTCAAATTGTAGAAAATAATGCTGACTATATATATATAATTGATTAATAAAGCCGTATTCTTTAAAATTTAACAATTGAATTTATCTTATATCAACAGAACAAGAATCTAAATAGAAGGCAATTGTTGATCGTGTTCAAGATCAAAGCTCGAGAAAGAACAAAGGAAATGATACATGCGTTTGCAAGAGACGAACCGTTTTTCTATTATCCGAGCGAGGAAAAAGATGATTCAATCCTCGATCAACAACCTCGGCACGTTCAAACCAAACGACTCGAAGCAATCCGGGAAGAAACTAAATCTATCTGAATGCATTCGAAATAAAGAGAAAAAAAAGAAGAACTCCTGTTTCGCTTCCTGCCTCGAATAATTATCGACAGTTTGACGCACGAGGAACACTGGATAGTTCTAGCCTCCTAAGGGACGCACGTTCACAACTTGTATCCGGACATTCTCATGTCCTTACTTCCGGGAACGTGAGGTCCGTAACGGCGACACCCTCGCCAAACGCAGACACAACTCGCGGTCACTGCACTTTGTCCCTCCGTGCTTTTGTTTGATAGCGATAAACGTACCTGCTGGATCCTGCAACCTTGATCCGAGCGCAGATAGTAGAACGAAAGAAATTTACGGGAATGCGCAGACGCGAAGATTCTATGCTCGGCTTGAAATTACTAGACAGGTGAGACTTCACTGTGAAACATGCAGAGGACAGCCAAGTGCTGAGAAGAATACTTTTGATTTATCCTAATCATTCTTTTACACATTCTTGACACTCATAAGGGAAGTTCTCCTAAATTCACAAAATTATTAGACTTTGCACACAAGTTTGTCATGCCTAATACAATCCTGTTTCCTCGTGCTACTTCTCGCTAAACGGATGAAGTCAGCCCTTGAACAAATTTTCTTTTTCATGACCTCAAAAAACGAAAGTTGCATATCGTGTATACCAAATTGTATGAAGAAATTTTTTTAAATTTACGGGAATGCGCAGACGCGAAGATTCTACGCTCGGCTTGAAATTACTAGACAGGTGAGACTTCACTGTGAAACATGCAGAGGACAGCCAAGTGCTGAGAAGAATACTTTTGATTTATCCTAATCATTCTTTTATACATTCTTGACACTCATAAGGGAAGTTCTCCTAAATTCAGAAAATTATTAGACTTTGCACACAAGTTTCTCATGTCTAATACAATCCTGTTTCCTCGTGCTACTTCTCGCTAAACGGATGAAGTCAGCTCTTGAACAAATTTTCTTTTTCATGACCTCAAAAAACGAAAGCTGCATATCGTGTATACCAAACTGTGTGAAGAAATTGTTTTAAATGCGTTCCTAAAACAAAAATGTCTGTTCTGCAAATGTTATTGCAAATTATCATTATTGTAACGCGATACATATCGCACCCCAGCAAGTATTGCATTACAACTGAAAAATGCAGTATTTTCACAATGAAGATTAAAAGAAAATTATACAATTTTTATAGAAATAGTACAGACCTCTGTAATCTTTTAAAAATAGTTTTGGCAGTAAATTTGATTGAGTTCTACAGGGTGTCCCAAAATTCCTTCAACATCCGGAAATGGGAGGTTCCTGAGATTATTTGAAGGGATATTTTCCTTTGCAAAAATAGCGTACGCAGCTTTGTTTAGGAGTTATTAACGAAAAACACGGACCAGTCAGAGCGCGACCTAGACGCGAGTTAGCACAGTAGGGCCCGACGCGCCAACTGTCAATTGGGCGAACGCGTCATCGCATGTCTAGATCGCGCTCTGATTGGTCCGTGTTTTTCGTTAATAACTCCTAAACAAAGCCGCGGACGACATTTTTGCAAAGGGAAATGTTGCTGCAAATCATCTCAGGAACCTCCCATTTCTGGATGTCGAAGGAATTTTGGGACACCCTGTATAAAACGATATTAGGGATGTGTCAATCAGTTCTTGTTGCTATTGTAATATGCACTGTTCTCGCCACAACAAACATGAACTAGCTTAAAAAGAAATATTATGTGACGTTTTTCCAGCACGTAGAGGCCAATTAAACGCATCGATCACTGTTCCACCTTCAAAATAATTATTTTTTACTATTTTTTAGTAACTCGCTTTCTTGTCTGACTGTTCGTCTAAAAAGCAGAAATAATTATTTAAATAAAAAAAAGTATACCAAGTTTTTAAGATGGAATAAAACGTATAAAACAATTTTTCCTAGCCCCATATTGATAGTCCTGAAAATTGGTGATTGTGAATTTTTAGTAGCTATAAAAGTACTTGTAAGATTTAAAACCAAAAGCGTGAACTGCAAGATAATAGTAGAGTGTAGAGAGTAGCTGCAGTTAAGAAAACTCACACAACATATCTTTTGCAGTTTAATAAAATTGTTAGTGAATAAATTAAGTGAACTATTCATGCATCAATTATCTATTGCATGCGCCCCACGTGTTTCGTTTTAAATTTTACAAGTATTTTCATAGCTATTAAAAATTCACAATCGCAAATTTTCAGGATCATCTGTGTGGGGTTAGAAAAAATTATTGTATACCTGTCCGTCTTAAAAACGTGGAATATTAAAAATATACGTGTTTTATTTAAATAATTGATATGTGACACTGTTGTTGCCGGAGTACGATATCACTGTCATCGCTTGGTAGTTCTAGGATCTTCAAAATAAAAATAAAACGGACGAAAGCATCAAGACTCTAGTTCTACCTAAAAAGAACAGTTGTCTGAACCAACAACCAATATTCCAATCAACTTCTGGGCCCAGGTATCAAATCACCTCCGGTTCACCTTGAATCCAATCATCCCCGACGGTTTCATTCACCCCCGAAGCCGATCAAGCTAACGGGTATCAAGCCGGCTTCATCCTGCGGGGACAATCGTTTCTGAGCTACGCATGTCCACGGTGTAACTATGCGCGCGATAATGGGACAGTTTGTCGAGATGGTCCGAAGTGGACCGTAGTCTCTGGCCGAAACGAACACGGAGGAATAATGGAAGAAAGGGGAGGTGGGGTTGAAAATACGAAGGTAGTGTTGACGGCTCCCCGGGATGCCCCGTCAGCATCAGCGTTCCTCTAATCGTATCGGGTTTACTGCCGCGGCGTGACGTACTCATCTGCACCATCGGTTTACCACCCTTCAACCCTCTGTACCCACCACCAGCCATCACAATTCCCATTATCCACTCGCTGTGACAGAGCTCTCCGGGGACATGCTCCTCCCGACGCTACCCCGAGAAGGACCGAGCAGATTCTTCTTGCGACCCGCCGTCGTACCTGCTGGACCCTGCCCGCTTTGACGAGGACATGTCAAAATAGAGATTTTTCGTTCTACCCTCGTTCCTAGGAAGGTGATAGCGGGATCGAATAGAACTGAAGGTCATATGGGAGAGTTGCCTGATTACTGTGCTTAATGAGTAGACTGCGGATCTTTATGCAAAATAAAAAGTGTTTGCATTGATTGCAAGACACAAGAGTGAAATAAACATTTTGATCTTCTTTTAATTGTCTGATTAAGCTGAAACCAATACGCTGACGTCTTTAAGCCTTTTTAATATGTACTCTAATTTAAATTGTGCTTACTCATTTTTGTCATAAATGCATAAGATCCGCAGTCTACTAATGAGTCCCCTAAATCGTATTGGTTCATTCTTTTTGGTAACCAATTGATGTTTGCAACTACTAGTGGTAAAAATATAAAACGTTTATAAAATCGGATATATGCATAAGACATAACTTGCGTTATCTGTAGAGGCTGGAAGATTTTAAGTAAGTTTGGTGTAAATTTTAACTAATTATTTAATACAAATTTCAATTAAATACTATAATTGATTAATACATTTTGAGTTTTCTTTGAAAAATGTTTAATATACCATCTTTATAGTAAGTTTATAATACAATTCATGTAATCTACGTTTGGTGTCAATTTTATCCAATTATTTTAAGACAAATTTCAATTAAATACTATAATTGATTAATACATTTTGAGTCTTCTTTGAAAAATGTTTAATATACCATTTTTATAGTAAGTTTATTATACAATTCATGTGATCTACGTTTGGTGTCAATTTTATCCAATTATTTTAAGACAAATTTCAATTTTAATACTGTAATTGATTAATACATTTTGAGTCTTCTTTGAAAAATGTTTAATATACCATCTTTATAGTAAGTTTATTATATAATTTATGTAATCTTTAGGTTAGATACATAATATTTCTACCAGTTCGCTTAATTTCCTAAATCGAAACGTAATTAAAATTCTTAAATCGTACCAGTACGATGAGAAATCACATTAAAATTTGATCTAGGTCTTAATTCATTAAAACTTTATACTTTCTATGCTATGAAAGAAAAATAAATTTTTTGTATTGTGCAATTAATAATGTTTGTAGACGAATTTTAATAAATAAAATCTTATTTTCCGCTATAGTAGCCGTTGTAGATATGAAATAAATTAAAATCGTACTAAATTCTGTCGTACTTTTTACATCCTAGGATTTTTTGAAAATTTTCAAAAGTTATAATCGCGTAAAGATCCGCAGTCTAATTATAACTAATGTTTGTCTGTTTAGTTCGGAAAATCGAGGTTCTGCGGTGGTTCTACAGCACGTATAAATTGAATCGAACTGTAACGTCGTAAACTTGGCAAATGGGACTTGTAAACTTTCAAATTTAAGGTGTCCATAACATTTTTAAACGTTTCGCGAAGAGAGCAGTCAATTTTCATGCGATTTTTATCCGCACCAGTCGCTGAATTATTGACTTGATAATGGCCCGTGAAAAGAACACAGGGGACGGATATTGCCCTATAAAATCATATCTTGGTTGTGTCGAGAATGAGAGAGAGAAAACGGAACTCACGCGTCCATATTTGCAGCCACTTTACAAGCTCGTAAAACTTCATTACAATCGTTGATACGCGCGGGACACGATCACGATCTGCCCGCCTCCCTTACTCCGTAAAATGTGGTTGATCGCTTAATTTTAATTATCACGGTTCTTATTTCATTGAACTGTCCGCAGCCCTGTAATCTCCAATGTTCAAACACGGTGTTCCGTAATCTTTGAAATCTCGTAGTATCGGGGCCGAGTTTCAGTTTTTACGTGCAGACTGTAACCAATTAGCGGGGAAGAAAAATGATTCATCCGGGCGTAATAACCGGCCAATTATGTAACCAGGTTTATAAGCGCGTCGTGTATCACTGTAATATATCGTTGAAATTACGTTAACATCCTTAATGCGGCTCGCTTCCATTCTCGTGTCAACCTGAATGAAATTCGGGCTAAAAGAATTGCGCAAGAGTCGTGGAAGAGTTGTTGCACCGGTTTGTTGAATATTATCGCAACAATAATAAAATTAACAGGTTTACGAGGTCCGTCAAAATGGCGGTTTCTAATATGTTTCGTTTACGGTTATTGTTCAGATGCATTCACGAGAAATCATTCATCTATTTTGAGCACGTCTTATAAAAACATCGTTGAAAATCTAAATAAATATATTCTTGTTGTTTTGATCAATCACGTTTAAAAATTGAGATTCTAATATTTTTCATTTACGATTATTGAGATTGTAAAGATGTATCTTTCTGTCAGAAATCTATTCGACAAAATTTCTTCGAGCACGTCTTATAATAGACATTGCAGAACATCGAAATAAATAATTGTTAGTTTGATAAAGTGGTCATGTTTAAAAATTGACATTCTAATATTTTTCATGTACGATTATTGAGATTTTAAAGATGTACCTTTCTGTCAGGAATGTATTCGACAAATTTATTTTTTCGAGCACGTCTTGTGATAGACATTGCCGACCATCGAAATAAATAATTGTTAGTTTTATCAAATCGATCACGTTAGCAATAAATTTACATTCTAATATTTTTAGTTTGCGATTATTGAGATGTAACGATGTATCCATGAGGAATCATTCCAGAAATTGATTTCTTTGAGCACGTACTATAATAAAAATTGTCAAACATCGAAATAAATAATTGTTAGTTTGATTATATGGTCACATTCAAAAATTGACATTCTAATACTTTTAGTTTACTATTATTGAGATGTAACATACATCTGTGAGGAATCATTCAAGAAATTTATTTCTTCGAGTACGTCTTGCAATAAATATTGCCGACCATCGAAATAAATAATTGCTAGTTTTATCAAATCGATCACGTTAGCAGTAAATTTACATTGTAATATTTTTAGTTTGCGATTATTGAGATGTAACGATGTATCCGTGAGGAATCATTCCAGAAATTGATTTCTTTGAGAACGTACTATAATAAAAATTGCCGATCGTCGAAATAAATACATTCTTGTTATTTTTGTAAAGTCGATCACTGCATTCTAATTTTTCAAATTTACTGTAACCACATATAAGCATATAAACAAATGGCTAGAAATGCGAATACACACATTCTTTGTTATTTTTATAAAATACTATAAAATAGTTACTCTTACTGCTGAATAAATCTAGTTCTAATATTCATTATGATCCTCTTCAGCGAAGGAATCTACAAATGTTTATTTTATTGTTTTAATCTGGAATATTGTATGTCTTTTATAACATTTTAAATTACGGTTCTTGTATCGTGTTCTTACGGTATAGTGACGACGAAGAGATCTCAAGCATGAAAAGTTTAATAAATATTTTACAAGAAATGCAATTAAATGCTTTTTAAAGTTAGTTATTCAGAGTCTATATTCAGATATTCAGAGACTGTACCAAGCCTTTAAATAAAAAATTGTATTTCTCCATTCAGCATTGATTTTAATATTGAAATATTTAGTTGAACGAACATTTGATCACGATGGTCCAAGCAATATTCCACATACAGCAATGAAAGTATGTAACATTCAATGAAACTGCAAATAAATGCGGAAGAAAAATTGATAAATCGACAAACGACAATCAATTCAAAAAGAAATAGTAATCGTAACAAGTATGAAATTTAAAATCCGTAGGGCAGCAAAGTTCTGAAAACGTTAACGGTCGAACGCCGCCATTACGTTTTCCAACGCAGGTCGCGCGATTAATGCGATTTATTGTCTTAACAATAATACAGAGTTCGCAGGCTCTTATTGCATACAACTGATGGTCTACATTCGAGCGGACAATTTATCTGCACCGTACTAGACAAATCTAAACGTCACGTTACGCAACGTTCAATCGAAGTTAAAACAAAGCTGGATTTACCGGTACACCGTCGTGATATTTCTCTGGTGCAACCGGTACCGCGGTGTCCACGTACGACTATAAAAGACCGACGATACGTATGGAAATGCGGGAATGAAGCAACTGAAAACGAGAATATTTAATTCCCGTTGCAAAATTTCCAGATCTCGTTTCATCCCTGAATCGGCCATGATTTCCACCTTAAGCAAGCCGACGGATGTTTTTCCGCGTTCCGCGATTTCGCAAAGACCAGCGCTGATGTTCCGCGTAAAAATTCAAATGCTCCCTATAAAGTTTCCACACTTGGTTCGAGCTCGATAAAAAAGGTGATTGATGGCCTGATAAAAATTCGACATCCTGCACACGAAGAATGATTTACAGTTATAACGTCAGGTTTACGGCGCACTATTTACAGCGACGCTCCGTAACGTCATCGTCGACGGTACGTACGTCACATATTAATGTCTTACTCTTTTTGAATCACAAAATCGAGAGCTGACCGCACCGACAAGAAAAATCGATCGTCGAGAGAAATTGAAGGCTGGAAGTAGAAACGGTTCGAAGTGCCATTTTTTTTCAAAAATTGTTTTCCCACAAAAAAGGAAGTTCCCGGAGGATTAGTTTGTTGTTCCTTTTTCCAAGAAAACGACAAGTTTCTCCAGTTTTCCGATGTTCTAATATTTCTTTGCTATTTTTCTCCGAAATGTACATTGTATGTCTTAAACGTATAAATGAAATAAATTGTATTCTCACAAGGTTTACATGGATTTTCCTCGGAATTTCCATTCTGGCACTTACAGCCTTCTCCACTTTCAGTCTTCCAATGCTCCCTCTGTGAAAATAATGCTCCCCTTTGTGGTCGTTTGTTTTTTTCTTTCTTTTTCTCTATGAAATGCATACGTAAAATTTTACGTTCTTGTTATTACTGTCCTAAGAATCGTGTTAGTTGGAACGTTTAAATATCTATGATTAAGTGATCGTAAAAATCGTCGCGATCTACCTCGAGAGAGCAGTTTGCTACAGGCCTCTAGCCCTTTCACTGCTGCAAATAAATATACGTCGTCGATTCGTGAACGAAATTGCTGACATTCTATTTGCACGTAATTCTTAATGTGTCTTTTCCAAAATGATTTATTGTATTTTATTTTAAACGAATTCAATGTTTCTTACATTCGAGCAAAGAATTGTGAATTATAATTACTCTTCACCCTCTTTGTGTAACTCTGAATGCGCCCTTTTCGAAATTATTTATTATATTTTTTTTAAAGTTTAAACGAATTCAATGTTTCTTACAATTCGATTTAGAGCAAAGATTTATGAATTACAACAGAATAGACCACGGCGAGCCGTTCTACCTTGAGAGAACAGCACGCAAATACATCGCAAGACGTCATGAAACGTGATTGCGTATGTTTATATGTCTGATGAAATATTACTGGCACGGGATAATAATTCAATCTGGAACTTTCACAAAATTACTTTGAGAAAGAGTTCGGTGTAGCGAGCAACGTGTTTTATTCGATTAAATCGAATTGCGTTTGCCAGTGCACATCATTCGTTGATAAAATATGTGTTTGAAATTGAACAAATTTTCTAAAATCTAAATTTCATCAATTGATTCATGAAAGTCCATGTGCGTGTCAATGGTAAAGTGACAAAATATTACTAGTTAGAAAGTTTCAACTTTGTCATGTCATCCGAACAGCTAGACTAACACGCTACTAACCCTTTGCGGTCCTATTTGCACTAATAGTTCTTTATTTCATTGCTTACAACTGCATTCGTGAATAATGACACAATTACACGGTACGTAATTAAAATTGTAAATTTTTAAAATAAAAGAGAGAGGAACGCGTTCGACCGCATAAGCTTGTCTTACAATAAACTTGTGTTTCTCGATCGTATTATTGTTAAAAACAATTGCAAAATGATCTCGGCGCTACGGTTCGATCACTAAACTACTTTAAGCAATTTTGCTAATTATAAATTAATTCCGACGTTTTGGTTCCAATTTGAACCATTTTCAAGAAAATTAATTGAAATTGCGTCTGTAATCAAAATGTTTAGATAAGACATACAATTTTCAAAGAACAAAAAGAAAATATTTTTTTTAAGAAAACTAATAAATGTTTAAAGTACAGGAAAATTGGAAAATTGGAACCGAAACGTCGGAATTAATTTATTATTAGCAAAATTGCTTAAAGTAGTTTAGTGATCGAACCGTAGCGCCGAGATCATTTTGCACTTGTCTTACAATATCGTGTTAGACTCGTGATGAGGATTCTGAACAGAGTCTAATAAATATGAATGCTATTAATTTCTTTTAAATCGAAATCAAATTTTATTTTGTTAACGTGCAGCTATTGGGGAACATAAGGCGTACAATAGATATAAAGTTTCTCCTCGTTTAGGAAATTAAGAATTACAAAAAACAGTTTTAATCACTGAAATCGTAAACTAAATTGTAAGACGAGGGGTTAATAGAGTGAATGGAAGACGCGAAATATTTTCGTTATTAGCAAAACAATTATAATTTCTCAAGTGTCTGAAATGATTGTAGGTTCAAGCTGTTCATCCAAACGGCTATACACCCCATTAAAGCTTAACGCAACGAGCGCAAGGTGCGACAAATCAGACAGCAGGTTTCCCTTCCATTAGTCAAATCTTTACCAATGATACGGCACAGCGGAACAGTTCGCCGCGTTCTCTCGCTCCCCTTGGAAAGACAAGAGCGATTGTCCCCTAATCAACGCGTCGTCGCTGCGTAGGGTAGCGGCGCTGACGTTCGTCGAGCAATTCCGAAGCGTCGCGACGACGGTGTCGCAGTGAATGGGCTAGGTAGATCGTAACGCGTTAGGAAAATCTGACGAGGCCGTGAGGTAAAAGTAGTAAGAAAAATAAGTATAAGAGAAACAACATGCCCTGGCTCGAGGAGAGGACCCTGACTCTGTTTGTACGGGACACAGAGGTCCGCCGGTACGAACCAGGAGTGCGTGAACGCGGGGTTGATGTTGAGCGCCCCAGCGGCCCCCTGATGGGGTCCGCCGACATCGACGCCGACACCGACACCGACCCCGACCGGGCTTTGTCGTTGAAAGCCCCCATAATCCATGGCCACCTGATACGGCAACATTTCCCTCTCCTTAATTCTCCTCTAAATATCTCTTTTATATTCCTTCTCCCTCAATCTTCACCCCCTGCGTCGTCCTCTTCGTTCTTCGCCTAGCACTGCCACCACTACTCTCCGCGATAGTTCGTGCACCCGCGTTTCAACACGATGAGTTCACCTTCCGGCACCAAGGAACAAAGCTAGCGGCACACCACCCCGGAACAGTCATATCATCCCGCGGATCGTCATCGTCCATCGCGCGACACGGCCCGGTCTCGCGTCCCGATCCGATCGTCCCGACATCGGTACCGCAAGGTGGAGAAACCAAACGGGAGAACGGAACAAAAACGGAAACGAAAACGAGAGCGACGTCGAACTAGACGCGGAAGATGGGAGACGATAGTTGCAGCAGACGCGTTTCGACGCTACCTATGCTGGTGTGTGCGCGCGTATCGACGGTAGCTCACGCGCGCGCACGTGCGTGTCAACAACTCGGACGCTCTCTCGCGTGGACCAGCTGTTACGGGTCCCTTCGATCGCACGGATCACGCGACCGCGTTGTGCGCGTCGGACGCGGGGGTTGCAGGCAGACAGCTAAACGGCCGGTTCGTGACCGAACGACAGACTAGACCGGACTGTACCGGGTCTGTAACGTGAGCCGTGCGCTGAGACCTGTCGGCGCGACGGAGACAGCACACCACGGTGGAAAGAGGAGCGAGAAAGAGGGCGCGAGAGCGTGCGCCGAGTCGTGGTACCACAGTCCCCGCCCACGACACACCGGTCGGACCAATCGCGCGCCACCGTCGCCGGGTTCGGGCACACCTACCGTGGGCACCCGCGGGTTACGCGGACCGCGCACACTCTCGCCGTGTTTGCGTCACGCTGCACCCTCCGTTGACGGACAGACGGATCCCGCGACACGAGAAGCACACCGATGCCGACGCCGCACGATTTCGCCGTCACCCAAGCCCCGCCCACTACTGCTAATGACACTTGCCGGATGGTTAAGAGGTTGGATCGTACACCTACGCGGGAGAGGCTACCTTGTCGCGAGCCAAGGGCGACGTTCCCCGGAAGTGGCCTGTAAGCGGCCACGTGCGCGCCCGTCGATTCTTAACCCTCGCGCGGAACACCACACCGCTCCGCCGGCGAGTATGGTGTTGCGACCGACGGAAGACCACGGATTTTTCTGTATCCAGACGTACTGTTCAACCAGTTAACCCGACCTGCTATCGGGTTTCAATTGGAACTGTGAAATTACTTATGAAATACCTGGAGGTTCGGGTAAGCCATAAGGTACTCGGGTCTCTCATGAGGTAGTCGGCTACTCGGGTACTTTACGAGATAGTCGGCTACCCGAGTATTCGATTAACTTAGGGTACGCGCACAGTGGATCCGTTTTCGTCCGATTCGGCAGACCTCCGAGGTTGTCTTTTTCCCGCACGCTTGAAAAAAGACACAGATGCGCCGGACGTCGGCGGAATCGGACGAAAATGAACCCACTGTGCGCGTACCCTTATGAGATAACCTGAATCTGAACTCAGAACGTGTATTCCCTATGGCGGAAAGTATTGTTAGACACTTCTAAACGTAGTGCTCGACCTGGAAATGCGGATTTCATGTTGCTTTTTCTGTGCATAGTTTTCCCTTGTTCTTCAACATTTTGGCTTTAATTTCTACAGTCTTAACACACAGTTACCGGTTTGGCCCACTGCACGGTGCGACTCGCGGTGACTCGGATAGTAATAGTTCTAGTAGCAAGTTTTGGGATTTCACATGACACTTGGGTACCCGGGTACTCAACTGTCTTAAGAGTAGTCTGTGGATTTTACGCGTTTATGACAAGAGTGGGCACGCACACAATATGGAGCAGTGGATGTGTTCAAAATATTTAGGGGTAGGGTACTCACGTGACATTACTAGAATATTACAAGATTTTGGGCCGAAACATAGGTTTGCGAGCTTCGGTTATTTGACCTTATGCGAGTATATTTTGAGCTGCACAAAGGTTCATTCGATAGAGGAAGGTTAGATGCAGTGCGCTGTGCCCCATCATATCAGTCAGAAAAATCGTTTTGTGACAGAAAAATACTTTGGACTTCTTTTTCAGCCTCTAAAAGACTTTTTTGCCTCGTATGATGGGGCACAGCGCACTGCATCTAACCTTCCTCTATCGAATGAACCTTTGTGCAGCTCAAAATATGCTCGCATAAGGTCAAATAACCGAAGCCCGTGATTCCATTCATAATCCGTTCATGAAGCTAGAGTCTAGAGCAAGCCTAGAGCCAATTTTAGTTCAGCTAGTTAGACGAGATGACGCCTAGTCAGGGGAACTGTCAACGGAGATTCGTAACAACAAAAATATAAAGGGCTTGAAGCCACTCGGATCTATTAATAGCAATAAAGATATTAATAAAAAGAGAAAAACGTATAATCATAGCAAAACTGAAGCGTTAGAGGTTGGTCACAATTAAAAATACCAGTCACGTGATTACTCTATCCCCTTAAGAACATCATTGTATTAGTTTTAGGTTGATTGGATGATTAAAAGAATATAATTTCTTCATGGCTCCTGTGTCCTGCAACTAATGCGAAAATTTTTTATTTTACATAAAGATCCGCAGTCTACTCATAAGATATCGGGTCCTCAGGTATCCGGGAAATCGGTTGTCTCATAAGATATCCGGGTGTCTCATGGGTTCTCGAGTACCCGGGTATCGCAAACGTATCGTATACTCGGTTAGAGGTACTAGCTTTAGTTTCGGTGGATACTCAGTTTCCCGTGACTTTAATTATCATACTCGTTGTTCTTAATTGTTTGTTTAACCTTTAGCTCTTGAGTAGTGACTCGGAGAGATTCGCCACTATAAAGTACTGCACCATTCTTCAAAATATAATTTACATTATTTTAAGTGTGCTGGTGTCTAATCAATTACTAACATTCAAGAATTGTATGAGGTATCACATCAGTTTCATACTCATACAATTAAAATAATCATAGAGAATGGAATTATTCTAGCGAGGAAGAAATGTTTAGTAATTGATTAAAGCAGAATGATTAATTTATATTAAAGAGAAATAATTGTTGAAGTATTCCTTGGAATATATTTAACATAACAACTGTTTTACACAATTCATGGATGGTTTTTAAACATCTAGTAAAAATTGTTCTTTTGCTAGTCAATTGTGTAGAAATTTGAATGTATGTAGTGGTATACACGTTCATAAATATGTATAATATATATTTAACGATATTAATATCGTTACTGTACTGCACATAAAATTTGCAGTCCACTGAAGTCGAAATGTTAATTATGTAGACAGCGGATCTTCATGCATATACAAAGAAATTGGTTGGGCAAAGTGTGTATAACACAGTACAAGATTTAAGAAGTTTGAGAATATTGTAATGTTGTTTTGAAAGTAAAAAAATCATTAAGGGATGAAATCAATTTTTATCTCACTCCTGCTTCCCACAATTAATGTAGAACATTTTTATTTTAGACTAGCTGACCTGACAGACGTTGTCCTGTCCACATTTCAATAAATTTGGTTGTGATGATTTTATGAATTTGTGAAAAGCTATAGAATATATGTGAACACAGTAAAAATGGATAATGTATTATAAATTCCTATTGAAATATTGATTAAAAGTCGCGACGTTGTTTTTTTTTGTTGTATTGAAATATGATTCAAAAAGCACTTCTAGTTTTTCCCGAATTTTCATGTTTTCGAGCAACTTTTCCGATTTTTTGTACTGTAAAAACCTAATTCGGACTACAACGAACGTTTAGAAAAAAATTAGCCAAATCGGTCCAGCCGTTCTCATGTGATTTCGTGACCAACGAACAGCATTTCATTTTTATTATACAGGGTCATCTGTTTTTAAACGGACAAACGTAAACCAGCTATAAAGAACCCCAAATGGAACAAGTTTTACCCCTGCCACTTTTTTTGTTTCGGCCTTGATTTCTAGAAAATTGCAAAAAACCATAATTTTTTTAGTTCACATAAACTTGAATATCTCGGGACTCCAGTGATGAATCTTGATGATTTTTCCTTTGTTTGGTTTAAAATAAATAGGGGCATCTTTTTTGTTAACAAAATATTTTTGTTTTTTTAGCACGTTTATTCCAAGAAAATATCATCCATTGAAGTCACGCATCCTGGAACCGTTCAGATAGCTACAGTCCGATCTAGAAAAAACCAAGATTCGAAGGTCATACAAAAAAATTTTGGGAACAAAAAAAAAAGATGTTCCTGTTTATTTTCAACACAACAAAAAGAAAATCATCAAGATTCATCACTGGAGTCCCGAGATATTCAAGTTTATGTGAACTAAAAAAATTATGGTTTTTTGCAATTTTCTAGAAATCAAGGCCGAAACAAAAAAAGTGGCAGGGGTAAAACTTGTTCCATTTGGGGTTCTTTATAGCTGTTTTACGTTCGTCCGTTTAAAAACGGATGACCCTGTATAGACAAAGACCCGCAGTTTAGTAATACGAATGTTGCATGACTCAAGATCGAAAATACCGCAAAACGAAGCTAGCTATAAACTAATAAATTGCAGGTACAGTCTCCCAAGTTTCCATTCGCAAATCGCGCAACTCTTTCGACCGTTCCCCTTCAATTTGCTGGTGTAGTTTCTAGTTTCGCCGCATTCCAGCGATAGATTCCGAATGAGAATTCACAAGCGCAGACAAAAGAGTTGGCAGGAGGGAAAACAGGAAGCGACAGTGGTTAGGAATAATGCTGGTTGTTGTTTCCGTTTACCCCGAGTCATCCGTGAAGTAAGAAGCCGATCGTCTCTCATGGATATTCATAGACCGCGGACTTTTTCTGTTACTTAATCAGCGATCGATCGTCCATTTATCTCACGCAGCGTCTATATGCAATTACGCGGACAGAATGCTCAGCGGGTGAGAAAATAAAAAGAAAATCATATAAATCGACGAAGGGAACCGAGAAACGACGAGCAGAGCTGCTAGTCCGATATCCACCGGTGAAAATAACGCCACGGTGTTTCGCGTCTCTGCGGCCAGGTGGGAGGAGAACAGGTATCCACACACGCGCGTAATCGGCTGCAAGCACCCACGCCCTTACGAGACGCCATGATTCTCTTTGATTAGGTGCGCGATACGTGCAAATGCCCGACGCTGCTCCGTCGTAATAGCGCGCTGTTAGCACATACTGATGTGTGGCACCAGCGCTTTTTCGAAATCAAAGAGCGTTCTTTGCTCTTGTTAACACTATAAATACACCGGCGCCGCAGCGGACATATTAAACGCGGAATGCCGATCAAATTTTTATGGAAATTCGAATCTGTATTCGATCGTGTCCGAACAATAATGACGTCGTACTACTAGGCTACAAATGTTTCTCGCAGCTACTCGCTTGAAAGAGGTCTCTGTTTAATCCTTATGTCTAGACTACGGATTTGATACAATTATGGGAAAATGGATGAGTACAATTTAAAATAGATGGTAAGACCTTAGAACAGCGACCCTTTCGCAATACATAATTAGCGAACCTTCTTCTCAGAAACACTGGGTAGGTGTGTGTGGTATTATCGTAATGTGTATTCACACTTCATCATCGTACGTTCTAAAAAGTTCTCGCGGTATATAGACCGTTCAACGAACGTATAGTCCAGTCAATTAATGCTTAAAAGGGGGGTATAGAGGGAAATGGAAAGAACACAATTTTTGACTTTGGGACTTTGTTTAGACTAGTTAGGAGGTAAACATACTAAAAGTCCCCACTCCTAGGAGATGAGCCGGGTGCAGGGGGGCACGTGGAAGGTCCCTTTTTTTGGTTTTTCACTTATATCTCGGAAACTATGCGTCCTAGCGATAAGACCATTCTATACAAAATTAATGCTAACACAATATCCTACAAAATTGTTTCTATTCAGTTTTTCGGTATCTCGCACAGTATTCGAGATATCCGCGCCCATAGTTCACTAATTTTGAGAAAGAAAATGCTTGCCTCTTGTTTTTTGTCTTATTTGAGTAAATCTTCTTTTCCAAAATTAGTGAACTATGGGCGCGGATATCTCGAATACTGTGCGAGATACCGAAAAACTCAATAGAAACAATCTTGCAGGATATTGTGTTAGCATTAATTTTGTATAGAATGGTCTTATCGCTAGGACGCATAGTTTCCGAGATATAAGCGAAAAACCAAAAAAAGGGACCTTCCACGTGCCCCCCTGCACTCCGCTCACCTCCTAGGAGTGGGGACTTTTAGTATGTTTACCTCCTAACTAGTCCAAACAAAGTCCCAAAGTCAAAAATTGTGTTCTTTCCATTTCCTTCTACAAGTTTTCGTTGACTGGACTAGTAGTAATATATTTGTAGAAACAATTAACGAGCGGTCGCATCATGGTGACGCACACGCACAGCACAGACGTGCACGAATACACAAAATTTAATGTGTAGTAAGTTTTTCACGAATATCTCGAAAACTATTCATTTCAGCCAACAATGACACATACATTTTGTGTTCAGCATGTCAAAACGAATAGAATGACATATGTCACATGTCGAAAGGAAGGGGGGGGTTTTCTAAAGTTCAGCCAAATAGAACTAGCTGGTTAGTGTTGTTCATTTAAATTAAAAAGAAATTCTTTTTAAAAATTAAAAAACAATTTTTTTAAAATAAAAATGACATATATATAATTACGTTTGTTTATTCGGTGGAAAGTTTCCATCCTCTCGTATAAATTGCATTCTTGAATGAACTTCTTTCGAAAAAAACTAAAAAACTACTTGACCAATATGGACCAAAATCTAATCAGCTCTAAGTTACGACGGGGCACATCGATTGCATCAGTCATCATTCTGATCGCGTTGTTACTTTTTCAGAAAACGTTAACGAAAAATTTGATAATATTCAAACGGCCATACGCACACACACACATACTAACAATTTGATAAAAATAATCTAACATGACTCCAATGACCATGAAACGTGAAGATATGCTAAAAAATCGATTTTCGGGGTAATTACAGTAACTTCCCTATGAATCGGGAAGTTAATAAAGATAAGAGAATTTATAAACATAAATTTACTATGTATTAAGATTATGATGAATGAAAGAATTGTTTACCCTCCACAAAAGTTTTATTTTCGATCAAGATCCGCACAGTCTACTTACGTTAATATTCAATAATCACTTGTTCAACAATATATTTATGCAAAATAAAAATTGCTCCTTCCATCAAATGAGTTTAATAAGCTGCAATAAATGCATTGATACGGTTAAATGATTTAACTTGTACCAAAAGCTTGTTTTAGATAGACTTCTGGTATATGTAGATTTGCGAATCGATCGACAAAATTTTTAATAAGAATCAATATACAATATCGACGTTCGCTCGAGCTTATTCCCACCGCTACGGGTCACAAACGATACGTCATTGCTACGACAGACGAGGATCGAAACTGAACTCCTACAATAGAGTTGTGATGTTGACGTACAAAATTTCCTGCATTTTAGAACAGGAAAGATATGCTATGGAATGTAAATAATTTGTTAAATAACTTTTCCGCGTAAAAGTGACCAGGCTTCAGGCATGTGTCAATGGGATAAGACGAGGTATTGGCTGATCGTGTGACGGCGATGTCGAACAAACGCGGGAGAGTTCGCTGTCCGATGGATGGACGTCCGAGGGTTGAAGCAGTCAGGGCGTGAATTCATCGAACGACCAGGTTGACGGTGGCATCAGCGTCGAGGAAACGTGGGGCTACGGTGTGTACGAGAAAGAATCGTGGCGAAGAGCGACGCAGGCCGCAGTCGCTGGGTGCAACGAGCGAGCGGTACTTAGCATGCATCCCCCGATACGAAGGATTCCTTATTGTATCGTTGCACGTGAGCGTAATGCACAAATATGAACTTAGCTGCGGGCTCGTTCTTCGCCGAGTCTCCCCCTATCTCTATCCCCTTCTCTCTCTCCCATGTATATCTCCCGCTCTTCTCCGTTCGGTGATAACTCCTAACGTCCTCATAATCATACATATGGATGTCCCGTGTTCGTTGGCTGTTGGTCGCTTGACCACGCTGTGTTTACGCGGACGAACGATAGCAGCCATTGTCCGGTAGGCCGAGCGATCGGTAACGAGGCGAAACGGAACGATTTCTAAGCATCGCGGACGCCTACTCGTTAATTGGTATGCGCGCGAGATCGATAAACAGGGGCTGTTTCGTCGAAATCCAGGAAGAAACGGGTTCCAGGGAACAAGCAGCGCGCGCACGGCTTTCTAAATTTTCGATTGCCTACGTGGCTACCGCGTCGCTACCTCGGCCAATTAATCGGCCCGCCGCCATTGTGGTTTAGAGCCGCTTTCATGGCTCTGACACGCTGTCTCTGAGTAATTGGGGATGGCGGCCATCGACACGCGCACCTACGGAATACCGCTCTACCTCTTTCGAATACAGGCTGTCCCAAAATAAGTGTAACTCCCGGAAATGGGAGGTTCCTTGAGTCATTTGAAGCGACATTTTCCTTTACAAAAATGGTGTCCGCGGTTTTTTTTAGGAGTTGTTATCGAAAAACACGGACCAATCAGAGCCCGGCTATAGCGAACTAAACAAAGCCGCGGACGCCATTTTTGTAAAGAAAAATGTCGCTTCAAATGTCCCAAGGAACCTTCCAATTCCGGGAGTTACACTTATTTTGGGACACACTGTATAAATAAGAAGCAGTCCGACTCGGTGACAGGTCCCGCTTAACGTGGTGTCGCTATTGGCCGAACCAGAATCAATCCGCTGTAACCGCGCTCTGATTGGTCCGTGTTTTTCGTTAATAACTTCTGAACAAAGCCGCGGACGCCATTTTTGTAAAGGAAAATGTCGCTTTAAATAACCCAAGGAACCTCCCATTTCCGGGAGTTACACTTATTTTGGGACACCCTGTATATTCCAGTGCTCCATTGATTCTTACGACTACATTCCCGTGGATTCAGCACACTATACTTGTGTTTATGCACAAATGATATCGGCGCTACAGGTTTGATCAAAGAGTTTTGATTTTGATTTTTTCGATCTTTAATCGAACCTGTAACGCCGATATCATTTGTGCATAAACAACAATTTACGATCGTTAAAACTCAAAATTACTATACTTGTGTGGTTGTACACAATGAAATGCGGTCGTATTTGAGAAGACGCAGCGAGTGTACGCCCTTTGAAGTACAATAACTTTTTTATAATTGTACCAAACGACCTGATTTTTTATAATCAATTAGAAGCATTGACTTACGGAATGATATGCAGACAAGATTTTCCAAAAGTTATAATTTACAAGGCTACATGCAAAATATAATGAAGGTATTTTTTTTAACTTTTTTATTTGGGCTCTTAATGAAAATTTAAAATATGTATGTTTTGTAGATGTATGCTAGTTATATATAATAATTTTAAGTTATACTAAATATTTCAATAATAATTCAGCTATACTGAACATTTCATCAGTCGTCGATTTTTCAATGATTACTTTTTTAATCGGATACATTATCAATCAATCTTGGTTAAAATTTTAAACGATTAATACTCAACTATGGTATGTGAAAATGGGAGAATTTTCAAGCTGAAGAGCGAATTAGGGGTGAAAGTATACTTGGACATGAAAATAATGAAGATAAAACATCAAAGATCAGCTTTGTACCATAAAATAACGTATAATAAATCTGCAAGCTACTCCTATTGTTATTAAGTTGTTTTAGCAGTGGATTTTATGTATATGGAAAGCAACTGACTTTATTGGTAACGTGTTCACATTTTGAAGGTCTCTTTACGTCCAAGATGCTGAACGAATTAATTAATCCTACCTTATCAATTTAAGAGTTACAATTAGTTATTCTCTGTACGTATATGTATTTTTATTTCGCAGAAAGATCCGCTGTCTAATTACTACACATATGCCATGATACAATAAAAAATATTTTCCCTTCATTCCACGTAAATTCTGGCTATATGTTTCATTTCTACTTTCTTCTAACTAGACTGTGTATTTTATGCAATTATGAAAAATAAAAATTGTCTGCGTTCATTGCAAAATGTAGGAGCCACATATGTATGTCGACGTGTGCATTGCTCTTCTTGATCATTTTAATAAGTCTCCATTCTAACCATTTTCACTTCTCAGTTTTGTCATAAATGTATAAAATCCACAGCTTATTTATAACTATATATATAATAACGATGTTTAGGATCATTCACTGGTTTATTTATCAATTTTAGAAAACATATATTTGGTGGTACACAGCAACTGCTCTTGCAATTAATTTGTCAGAAACTAGAGTGATTGAATAACATCTTCATAAATATAAATAAATATTGAATAACATATGTTAAATAGGGTAAACTGTACTATTGCTGACACTGCAGTAGTTATTTGTATTTTTTATTTAAACGACAAATATTAAGAGTTCCTGGTATAGAACATCATGTTTGTTTGCTATTTATATGTATATCAAAGCAACGTTGTAAGTTTTCATAACAGAGTTCCACATAAGACTGTTAGCAAACGTGTCAACGCCTGTACTATTTGTCTCACGATTGTTATTCATTGATACCATACATCGTTTAATAAAAGATTGTCTCGTAAAACTGTTTGATTTTGCTAAAAAATCTCTATTAGCTGATTATTATCAGCTAAGCCCGTTTAAACGTTTCAAAAAAAGATAAAAAGATTTTTATTATAATTCTGGCTTAGACATTTAGTTTACTAGAATAGTATTAGACATTTATCAACAATCTAAAATTGGATGGAATCTTGAAGGACATTTAACCTCTCTCGACGCGCTTCCACGACGTGTGAAGAAACTAACAAAGATCGCTTTTATCGTACATAAGAAAGCATCTCTATCCTTGTATCGGGGCCATGAAGATCGAACTTATTGTGTTCACCCCTGAGCTACCCCCGCTCGTTCATTTTATCGAACGATGGTCGCGTAACCGGTCGCTCCTTGGATCGGATAATATCACTTTTATGTGTATAGCGATCGCAATCTAACCCTTTCGAGGACCATGTATCAGCGCGGACATAAACGTCGTCCGGGGGTTAAAGAAGGGCCCCATAAAATCCGCCCCGCGGACGCGATAAGAGTTATCTCCATTCTCTAATTGAAAGTTAATTGGTCCACCGGTTTAGTCTGACGGAGGCCGAGCGTTCGGCTGCCGCGAAAGCGGCGCGACGCGACGGTAACCCCCAAGCCTAGGGCGGCAATTTAGGAGCGGTGGTAGCTACAATAATGAGACCCTATCTTATGGTGTTCCCAGCGACACCAGTAACCACCGGGCTTTCGCCTCGGTACACCACGTATTACCTAGCTACCGTGTTACGTGCCACGCCAAGTCCTCCCACGTGCTCGTAATAAACCGGCCCTCTTCCTTCGCGTAATCGAGAATTTCCGACAAACACGTACCGGGCTGCGGTGTACCGGCATCATCAGAGAGATTGCGATCGGACCATCGGTACAACTCGCCCGACTTACAACCATGCACGTTCCCTCCGCATCCCTTGCTCTCCTCTGCGTCGCGACGCGAACCGTTCGCTGGGAAAATTCGATCTTTGACTGGAGTTTCACGCTGATCGGGACCCCAAGTCGCTTTATGGCTCCTCAATGAAATTAGTTGATTTACCTTCTTCTAATCGCTAGAAGGATTTTCCCTATCGAGATTGGGAAAGGCTCTGCACGGAACCCGTGGCAATGTTAAGTTCCCGCATCCTAAGTTATGTTACACCTTCGACGCCTGATAGAAGTTAGCCCCCCACTTGTTGAATTAAACAATTTCAACAGTTGTGCTGAATTGTGCTATATTGTGCTCGAATATTATCACTATAATATGAAACATAAGATGAATAATTGAGAAAAACGAATTTTTTAGTAGCCCCCATATTTCACTTTTTTCAATCTTCTCAATTTTGCTAAGATTGTGCTAAAGTATTACTTAAAAAAAGTTATAAATAAAGAAGTTACAGTCAAAAAACGTTTTTGACATCTAATTAACATTTAAGTAAGAAACAGTTATCCAAACAACATATAATCCTATATCTGAGTTGTTTCAACTCAGATATGCTAAGTTGTGTTAAGTTGTGCTAAGATTGTGCTAAGATTGTGCTAAAGTATTACTTAAAAAAACTTATAAATAAAGAAGTTACAGTCAAAAAACGTTTTTGACATCTAATTAACATTTAAGTAAGAAACAGTTATCCAAACAACATATAATCCTATATCTGAGTTGTTTCAACTCAGATATGCTAAGTTGTGCTAAGATTGTGCTAAGATTGTGCTAAAGTATTACTTAAAAAAACTTATAAATAAAGAAGTTACAGTCAAAAAACGTTTTTGACATCTAATTAACATTTAAGTACGAAACAGTTATCCAAACAACATATAATCCTATATCTGAGTTGTGCTAGCCTAACACAAGTGCTAGCTGACTTGTGATAGGCTAGCACAACTCAGATATATGATTATATGCTGTTTGTTAATTTTTACTTAAATTAAGTTTTACTTAAATGTTAATTAGATGTCAAGAACGTTTTTCGACTGTAACTTCTTTATTTATAACTTTTTTAAAGTAATACTTTAGCACAATCTTAGCACAATTGAGAAAATTGAAAAAGTGAAAAGTGGGGGCTACTCGAAAAATCGTTTTTCTCAATTTTTCATCTTATTTTTCATATTATAGTTATAATATTCGAGCACAATATAGCACAACTTTTGAAATTGTCTAATTCAACTAGTGGAGGGCTAACTTCTATGAGACACCTTCGACGAACCTGCAAATCTTAATAATGATTCCAAGGCATCAAAGATCTTCAGAGCATTAATATAGGCACATGGATAGATTGTTTCAAGCACGTTTGAAATGACGAGTGAAGTAAAGCTTGAGATAAATTAATTCACCAGGTAGTGTTGAGTGTATATGAAAATTTCAACACGGTGTTTATTCACTGGAATGATCACACTGCAATATTTCAAGTACTTCCTTCATTAAAGTAGATTTATCTACAACAATTTTGAATAACAACGTGTAAAATTTTATACTCTCTATCTGTTATCTCGGAATCTAATGAAGATATCAACTTAATTCTGTAACTACGCGCAATAAAAAAAATCAGTAGTATTTTCCATTTAAAAAAATGTTGGGCACCTCCCCCAAAAAATGTAATAAATATTAAAATATTAGTCCTCCTTAACCATTGAATTTAAAAAAAAAATTAAATCTTTATCTTTATTATAGAATCTGAGAAAACAACTTGTCATGCTTTACTTGGCACATACGTATATTACTAATAATAATGTTTAAATGATTAATAATAAAATTAATTAAATGTATAAATACGCACTACAAATACAAATGAATAAATATGAACCCGTCATTGTAACAGATATCCTAGAAGCAGTGTTAATAATTTTGTCCTTGAGTAGCTATGTATAATTATTAGACAGCGGATCATTATACAAAATAAAGATTTTGTACCTGAATTGGAACAAACTGAAGTGAGGTAGAAATTTATTCTCCTCGTTAGTACATTTTTTTTATTATGCTATAAAACCCCACATGGGATTATTAGCAGCACATGGCTGAAAAATTTTATGCACTTGAACCCTGCTTCTTCAAGAATATAATTGTTTGTTAACGTTCTAGCTTGTTTTCTAAAAATATGTGAGTAGAGAACGAGGATGGGAAAAATAGGCAACAAGGATGATTCTTTAGCTAGTGCGTCAACGTTTTCATTATGCGTGATACCAATGTGGGAAGGCATCCAAAAAAACAGTTTCTTGGATTCCGTAAAGTAGGAGTTCATCAAATTATGGATATCAAGTAGGGTAACTGCAACAGTGAATGAACGGGCACCAGTAAATGAACGCTTTTGTATATTTCAACAAATTTTAACCCGGACGGCATACTAGCGATAAAATTGTGATTAAAGAGTTAAATAAATAGGAGAATATTGTTTAGTAATTTTGTTCATTGATTGGACTAGCATTATTCAATTACTAGAATGTAGTGTTCATTGACTGGTATTTTTCATATTTTTGATTTTACGTTTAATAAAGAAGAATAATAATAATTTCATTGTATTTGTGTTCATTTATTTTTGACAAATGAAGTATAGGGAGTTATTTGGCATATATGAGATTCCTTTAATTCACATAGTTTTTTTTAAAATAAAATATTTTCCTGAACAATTTCTTAAATGTTCATTCACTGGTGCAGTTACCCTAATAGAGGGTCGTTAGAATGTTTAACATGTTGAACATAATATAGGGCAACTGCACCAGTGAATGAACATTTAAGAAATTGTTCAAGAAGATATTTTATGCAAAAAAAAAGTGTGAATTATAAAGGAATCTCATATATGCCAAATGGCTCCCTATACTTCATTTATTAAAAATGAATAAACACAAATAAAATGAAATTATTATTGTTTTTCTTCATTAACCGTTATATAAAAAATATAAGAAATACCAGTCAATGAACACTACATTCTAGTAATTGAACAACGATACTCCAATGAATGAACAAAATTACTAAACAATATTCTCCTATTTATTCAACTCTTTAATCACAATTTTATCGCTAGTATTCCGTGTGGATTAAAATTCGTTGAAATATACAAAAGCGTTCGTTTACTGGTGCCCGTTTATTCACTGGTGCAGTTACCCTAACAGTATTTTTAAATTCTTCTACCTTTTTCATTGTTTTAAACACCTTCTCATTTTTCCAATGCAAAAATTCCTCCATATTCTTCTTTGGTTAAATTTACAACATGTACAACGTTTGTTACGACGTTACGATCTCGGTTGGATTTGAATGTTGATAAATTGTGGTTTACCATTTTGGTATTCTCATCAACGTGAGGTTAAAAGCATGTTATGATTTTTAAATCTACCGCTAGGTATCGATTCATATAACCTAGATCTCTCACTAGCAATTATAATTATTGTTCTTGAAGATGGTTCAAATTGGAACCGAAACGTCGAATTAATTATCAATTAGCAAAATTGCTTAGCTTTTTTCATTGATCGAACCGTAGCGCCGAGATCATTTAATATTTGTTTGAAACAATAATACGATCGAGAAAAAATAGTTTATTTACCTTCTCATTTTTGTTATAAATGCATAACAACTGCTGTCAAAGAATTATAAATAGACTGCAAATCTTTATGCACTTATAGAAAATTTCTATATTCAGAACTCGGAAACAACATTAAATTTGTTTTCTATTTCTTGCAATTGATGGAGACAATTTTTATTTTGCACGAAACTCCGCAGTCTAATTATAAAGGTAGGTCCCCGATGTATCGATGAAAAAGTCTCCTTAAGCCTCAAAGGAAAGGATAATTGTCGGACAGCCGAGATTAAGATGTCTGGGTAACAGCGTGAAGAAAAAGCTTTCTCCTAAGGACAGTTCTATCAGCGCATCTGGGACCGTCAGTGGAAGCCAGAGACCAGTCAATTGATTGGTTTTTTTGTTATTCTGTTTGTTCCTGGAACTAGTTTGCCATCGCTGTTTTAGAGAGCTCCCGTATCGGGAAAGTGCTTAGATTTATGGTGTGCTTCCATGAAGAGTCGAGTAAAAGTTTCGTCGTGCAGTATGATATAGTTTCTTGCTCGGGGGGAGATTGGACAACGCGATAACAATTGCTACGAAATGTGAAGTGTATCAACAAGGATCTTGCTTGTACCTTAGACCAGCTGGTGAAGGGATCTTTTCGGAAAGGTTGGGCGAAACTTGAAATAAAGACGTCCCAACGAGGAAAACAAACCTGCGCTATTGTTCACTCGGAAATGCTAATTCTCCGAGATTACGGTAAAACAGTTACGTTCCTTTTTTATAATTGTTGATAGATATCTAGGTCTGTTGTATCCGGTACATCGATTACAGTTTCAACTTCAGAAATATTTTACGGCTTACACGTTTGTTGTTGCATTTTTGGCTTACAACCTTATTTTCAATTTACACATTTTCCCATTAAATAAATTACACAGTTAAATTATACAAGCATTGTAATAATATAATGCAATTCTCCAATACTTAGCTAATATTCTGTGCAAAATAATGTAAGTGAAAATATATTAAATAACTGTATGACTGTTTTAATTCGAAAAGAAAATACACAACTGATATATGAAATTAACGGAAATTAACGTAAACGTATCGTATTTAAATCAAACGTGATGACGTGTTTCGTATCTCGAGAACAAGTCGAATCGCTACGTGAACACGTCCTTTTATATCCTACTTTTTCTAATGTTTATAAATTTTCTAGAACAAATATTGATTTAACAAGATGTGTCGCAATCGCAATAGCACGGCACTCACGCATACATACACGATTCTCGATTCTCACATTCAAACAACAAGTAACATCATACAAATCATTCATTTCCTACACTCAGCCGTCCTGAAAAAGCATATGGCCTTAGATGCTTTCATCTCAATTCTTACATTTATACAACAAGTTACATTATACAAATCATACTTCAACAAGTTACATTATACAAATCATACATTTCCTTATACAAATCATACATTTCCTACAATAATGTTGTACTTTTAATCTGTTCGATAAGTGACAATGCTAGTATAAAAAATATAAAAAATAAGAAACTTCTTTAGAATATGTAATGTTTTTGATTTAAACATTTATTCTTCTCCTATCGGTACTCCGACAGAGATTGTTTTAAAAGTGGATTCACAACAAAAGTTGCGAACGAAATATTTTTAAAGATGGCGTCAGATTGGTTCGAGATAAATAGTATATCTTATAATTACGTTCCCGAAAATAATTATTCTTCAGATTTCTGAATTACCCGCAAAACTAAATTGCATGTTGAATAATTGATGTCATTTTGGTGTATTCCGTCAGCAAATACATTAAGAGACGTATCCGTATAAATTTCGTAAGCTGAAGCTGAAAGGGTGCAAGAGTATTCAAACGATGTTACCAGAAAGATAAACAAGAATCAGAGACACGCGATCCCGTGAAAACAGCTGGGTCGTTGCGTCTTATTCTGCTAACAAATTAATCCGATTAAACGGATTGATTATACGAGGGTTGCTCGGCGTGTTGAGTTGATCGGGGATGGCCCGCAAAATTACAGTAAGGGTACCTCGATGGAGTGTTCCGCAATTAAAGTACCTTTGTATTAGAGGCAAAATTAGAAATATCGCTTTACAATATTTCTAACCAATACCAGAATTATTCTAACATAATTGGACAGCGGATTTCATGCATTTGTAACAAAAATCGATAGCTGCGATTTAAATTAGTGAACAAATTAAGAAAAGTTAGACATAGCGTACTATCTTCACCTTACAAATAAAATATTAGTGATCCGTGGACAGCGGATTTTTACACCAAATAAACATTTTTTACCTGATTCGCAACAAACTGACGTGAAATAGACATTTAGTTTCTTCCTCAATAACTTTAAATTCTTATAATGGTTTCATTTCACACCTACCTACATTAGACACAAATGAATGAAATGCACAGTCTAATCATGACATTATATGTCTAATATCTAGTGATAATAAAAGAAATGTATAACGAAAGCATATTTTCAGATTTTAATCAATTTCTTCTTTTATCATCAGGAAATGTTTACTTATGCATACATGTATCAATTTGTATTGATCTGCATAATTGTGACTTTATACATAGTTAAATAATAATAATAAATTTGATCTTCTCTAAATTCTCTAATGTTTTTACTGTTTTCAATTCTACCTGCTCATTTTTGTAATAAATGTATAAACCGGCTGTCTAGTGATTTCGGATATTAAAGTTGCAACAATGATCGTCCGATTAAATAAAATGTAACCCTGAAGATAGGAATTGTTAAAGTACACTCAACGAATCGGAAGATATTTTTCGAAGCATAAACTCGGCGCAGTCAATAAACCGAACTTCTCGAATCACTTCAAAATTCCAGATACACTTGTAAGTCTTGGCATAACGGCTCCCTTCCACCGGAAGCAACTATCCCGGCCACGAGCAACCCCCAGGCGCGATTCGGAACAGAAAATCGCCGATTCGCCGTTGAATCGCGATTCAGTCGGTGTTACGAATCGCGTGCCGTGAGAACGCCTTCCATTTTTGCGGCTCGTTCGCCTCGAGGCTAGGAGCGGCGCGCGCGATCCAACAGGGGGTGTATCGGGCGGGGGTGCGTCGGCGCCTGTAATTTTTCAAATTGCAACGCAGTCGTTCGCCACCACCCACCGCCGACCTTTTGCCCTGCGGACGGAAACGTCGATCCCCACCTTACTCTCATCTACCCCCAAATTCTCCCCCAAACCACCCCCTGGTTCTCGCCGGGACATGGGGTAGCAGTCGGCTAAAAAAAGAAAATAAGTTTATTTAGGAGAAGGAATTCTTAATTCAACTGTGGACTTGTATTTATGAAATTGGAGCGTATAGAACATATTACTAATCTAAAAGGAGATCTATTTTAATATTCTATAATTAATTATTTTTAATATAATTTAAATTACCTCACAATTTTTGAACGTTTACGGCCCGTGACTAACGATTCTTCAATAATTCCTTCGACAGCAATAGCAAACTTTAATCGTAAACCCATGACTCAACAACAGTAATCTAATAATTTAGTTCTTGATTATTACGTTAAAGATTTTTCAACTTTCTTTTGGGATAACACAATTATTGAAAATCCTGTTAATCCGATAGATAAACTGTTAGAACGATTCGCAATAATTGTACTGTACAAAAAGAAAGACAAAATATTGTTTACGTTATTAAATATTTTGGTATCTAAACATTTAAGTATTGTTTGAGGTATTACATCAATTTACTTATTTATTTTATTATGCATCAAATTGAAAAAAGAATATACATGCAATGGAATTGTTCTAGGCCGGAAGAAATGTTTAATTTTCGAATTAAGTCAGCTCCGAGTGCAAACGGGTAAAAATCATTTTTTATATAATAATGCCAAATTAGCATTCTATTAAAAAATCCTTGACCGTGGACTTTGAAAAATTATGAAATAATCGCCGATAAAATTGTTCAATCTTTTGTATAAAATCCGCAGCCTATTAACCACAATTTACCCCGTTGTGGGTGTGCTCAGCCAAAGTATCGGATGAATAATTCGAGTTTAATTCGATTTACGAACCGCAAATTTGTCGTCGGCTCATCAACCCTCGCGAGCAACACCGGCAACCCCCTCCGACAAATACATTTTCCAACTCTTCTGTCATGTCTCCGTATCCTTTTAACTCCTCGGGCCTGGCTCGCGCTGTTGTTATTATTTATCCGAGCAGGCTCGTTCCATCCCCTTAGGCGAAGAAGGAAGAGCGACGCGACACGACGGTGTACGCCGCTTAATTTCCAAGAGGGTGCCGGGCAATAATCGCCGACAATAAACGCGAATCGCACTTGATTATTATGATTGTTCGACTCCTTTCTGCAGAACCCTCAAATAACTTCGTTTCTCGTTAGTAGCCGGCTGCCACCCCTTGTCCCGGCGAGAACCAGAAGGGAGGTTTGACGGGGTTTGGGGACGAACGCGGGGGCGGATGAGGGCAAGGTGGGGATCGACGTTTCCGTCCGCAGGGCAGAAGGTCGGGACTGCAGGGGGTGGGTGGTGAATAAAAATCAAATTCAATTGTTCTTGCTTTTATGCATTAGCAATAAAGGATTTCAAGCGTAAGCGAACAATAGCAAACGCATTAACCCTTTGCACTCGGAGATATTTTAACACTAAACCTTCCAAGCTCAAAACATATGAAAGTGAAACGTCTTAAAAAATTGATAAGATCGAATTTACTTAAACTTTGTACGGTTTTCATTGTACTACATGATTTAAGTAATGTAGTCAATTCAGTCATTTCCTATGAAACCGTTTTTATAATTTCAGTAACTATCGGTCAGGAAACCGGTGAATTTGACCTAAAGTTTAGTGTTAACCCGAAAATTAAACATTTTTTCCGATCTAGAAATTTCTATTACCTATGATCTTTGAAATTTTATAAATATGATGTATATCGATAAACTATTTTTTCTCGATCGTATTATTGTTTCAAACAAATATTAAACGATTTCGGCGCTACGGTTCGATCAATGAAAAAAACCAAGCAATTTTGCTAATTGATAAACGAATATTACACAGCATTACTGTGTCAGTAATGTTTTATGATGAATTTTTTCCAATACACAAATTCCTCCATATTTCTTCTTTGGTTGAATTTACAACACGTACAACGTTTGTTACGTTACGATCTCAGTTTAACGTATAGCGATCGTAATAAGCTTTAAGCAAAAATTAAATGTTTTCGGCGCATTGGTTCGATCTAGTAATACTTCAAAACACTATTTGCAAATATTCACAATATTTTATCTCGACGTTTCGATCTGAATTTAGATCATTTTCAAGAGATTAATTTAACAACGTTGTGTCTGTAATGAAACCAAAACATAATTATATTCTTTAATTATTTAAACTTATAAGGATTGAACACACGCTTAAAATGTTGTAAGAAGAAAAATAAAAATAGAAAACCAAAAAACATGTTACTTACTTGCGTAGTGTCGCAATCCTTATAAGTTTAAATAATTAAAGAATATAATTATGTTTTGGTTTCATTACAGACACAATGTTGTTAAATTAATCTCTTGAAAATGATCTAAATTCAGATCGAAACGTCGAGATAAAATATTGTGAATATTTGCAAATAGTGTTTTGAAGTATTACTAGATCGAACCAATGCACCGAAAACATTTAATTTTTGTTACGATCTCAGTTTGATTTGGATGTTAATAAATTGTGGTTTACCGTTTTGGTATTCTCACCGGCGTGAAGGTAAAAGTATATTATGGTTTTTAAATCTACCGCTAGGTATTGATTTATATAACCTGGATCCCACACTAGAATAATCAGTGTCGTGCAAGCAGACATGTGGAACGCACGCGTTTCACACGCCGCACAGTGGGTAAACTTGACCTAACTCGATTCAAAAAGGAATAACTTTCGATAGAAATGAGATAGAGGGCTGAAATTTTTTTTACATACAGCTGAAACTTTACAGAATATGACAAAAATAGGGAGATTATGGTACGAATGTTTCTTAACCTCGAAAAAATTCGTCAAAGATGCGCAATTTCGAGAAAATTGTGGTTTTTAAAATACCACGCGCGGCAAAAATTTTTTTGGAACATGCTCTACATCATTTCGCGTAGATTTTTTCACGCTGATTTCAAATGTAGTCTCAAAATTTTTCTATGACCTCAGAATTTTCCAAAATGTATTATTGTTAAACAGTTAAACTTTTATTTTTTCAAGGTTAGAAAACATTCGTACCATAATCTCCCTATTTTTCCCATAGTCTGTGAAGTTTCAGCTGTATGTAAAAAAAATTTCAGCCCTCTATCTCATTTCTATCGAAAGTTATTCCTTTTTGAATCGAGTTAGGTCAAGTTTACCCACTGTGCGCCGCACGGCTCTCAGTTTTGAATGTTTAATCACACCTAAGCAAGTGAGTGTGAATTTGCGATAAATTTGTTGCCTGTACATTCAAACATTTAATAGTTTTTTCCAATATCTCTTGAAAATTGTATGTTTAAAATTTCTGATTACAGACGCAATTAGAATTATTTTTCTTGAAAATGGTTCAAATTAGAACCGAAACGTCGAATTGATTATCAATTAGCAAAATTGCTTAGTTTTTTTCATTGATCGAACCGTAGCGCCGAAATCATTTAATATTTGTATGATGTATATTGGTATAATACTGGGTTGGAACGAAAGTTCGTAGCGTTTGTAAATTAAAATTGAAAACTAAAATTCAGATATTTATTAATGGATATATTCAATCATATATTTTCCATTCTGTTCTATTACTTTTTGCCATTTTCGCAGTAAATTATGGTGTTATTGAATAAACGTGTGAATAAATACCTTAATTTTATCTTCGATTCTTAATTTGAAATCGCTATGAACTTTCTTTCCAAACCAATATCTCCAACAATCCATACATATTTAGTAATGGATTAGATCACAACATATTTAATAATGTAAACAATATTATGAATAATGGTACGGCAATTTATAATGGTGACTTAGTGACACCACTAAAAATTAATGGGATATTCTGTTCTAGTATTTTTTCTACCTCTTGTAGGATTTTGTTTACAGGGAAATAAAACACTATTTTATATTGTTTCTTTCACAGGATTTCACTAATTTTAGAAGTATAAGATATAGTTTTTTCGGCTCAAAATGTTTAAAATTCGGCGAGGTATACTTCCTTGAATGAAATCTTCAATCTATTTCTGATTGCAAGGTAACTTATTATTTTAATCTTATATCCAGATCATTTTTATCGACCTTTAACTTTCATGTAATTAAAGATAGATTATGTAATTCTCTATTCCTTAGACACTCTATTTTGAAATTGTATTTTCAAAATGAAATTGTCTCTTACATTATACATATTCACGTATCTGTAGCTTGTGGAGTAAAATTAAAAATTGTGCAACCCTAGGTAACAAACTTAAAGCACATGACTGGTTTCTATTAGACGCCAGAATTATAACGTAGATTTAATGTTGTACTATCGCAGAGATAGGTCATGCTATTAGCATGCTTCCTCACGCATCCCTTCTACATTTACATTTCCCAGGCATCATCCAATGTAATTGTACAAACTGAATTTGTACCGGCAAAGGCGCTATGTTTTCGAGCTTCCGTGAAGTTTAGTTAAAGCAAAACTAATAACAGACTTGTAAATAAATTGATAAATAAATTGCGAATCTTTATGCAAAATAAAAATTGTCTGTATTGATTGCAAGAAGTAGAAACCAAATTGAATGTTATTTCTTCTTTTAACGATTTTAATAGAGGAGTATTCGTATACCGCCATTTTCAATTTTTTGAATTTTCCAACAATTTTTCATTTCATCTACACAATTTTGTTATAAATGCATAAAGATCCGCAGTCTATTTATAAGTAACATAAGTATAATTCATTTATGAACAATCGTGAAATATGCGCCGTTATTCATAATATTGTTTTCATTATTAAATATGATCGTGACTAATCAATTACTACACATTTAAGTATTGCATGAACTATTACATGAATTTTATATCCATAACATGAAAAAATCATATACAGTGGAATTATTCTAAATAGGAAGAAATGTTTTATTTTCAAGTTAAAATAGCTCCGACTACAAAGGGTTAAGACTGAATTATTAATTTATATTAAAGAGAAATAATTTATAAACGTAACGTAGTCTATTTGCATGTATCTAGGAATATATTTGAGATAACAACTTTTTTACACAATTCGTGGTTATAATACATCTAGTAAAAATTGTGTTTGGTTAGCCAATTATTTAGAAACTTTTATATATACAGGGTGTCCCAAAATAAGTGTAACTCCCGGAAATGAGAGGTTCCTTGGGCCATTTGAAGCGATATTTTCCTTTACAAAAATGGTGTCCGCGGCTTTGTTTAGGAGTTATTATCGAAAAACACGGACCAATCAGAGCCCGGCTATAGCGAACGGAGTCCGACTCGGCGACAGGTCCCGCTTAACGTGGTGCCGCTATTGGCCGAACCAGAATCAATCCGCTGTAGCCGCGCTCTGATTGGTCCGTGTTTTTCGTTAATAACTCCTAAACAAAGCCGCGGACGCCATTTTTGTAAAGGAAAATGTCGCTTCAAATGACCCAAGGAACCTCCCATTTCCGGGAATTACACTTATTTTGGGACACCCTGTATATATATAAAAGTTTCTAGATGTATTATAACCACGAATTGTGTAAAAAAGTTGTTATTTTAAATATATTCCTAGATATTTAATAAATATATATATTTTCTTTCTCGGTCGAAAATTTGAATAATTATCACGAGACTGATAAATTTAGATATAATTTTCTAAATGATATTTAATAGAGATTTTTTGCAGCCTTATGGAAGTCATTTTAAAAATGTTGATCTTCTGGTATGCACGTGGAACGTTTGGCAAAACAAGAATTATTTTCATTGTTAGCAAAAGTATGATTATAGCCTTAGTATAGACTACGATTATTTTGTTCCAGCAAAAATTCACAAAATGGTGGACCTCCAAAGTTGATGGTCTGAAAAATAGCATTTTCTTTGTAAAAAAAAACGTGAAAAATTGAGGAAAGAATTAACCAATCCTATTATTCTAGTCTGTACTGGGGCTATTGTTGTTTAGAAGAATATATTAAAATTTCAGACCGATCGGTTAAGTGGTTTACAAATTATCGTTATGCCTTTATTAATTTCGGAAAATTTTGAAAATTGAAGATGTCAGTATATGAGTTCTCATTGATTAAAATTATTAAAGGAAGCATTCTATTTTTTGCAAACGACGCAGACAATTTTTATTTTGCATAAAGATCCGCAGTATAGTTATCACACACGCCGATTACAAAATCGTCGTTTTCAGAAAAACGCGTTTAAAGTTTTGACAAAGGAATTTTCACATATAAAATCGATTTACGTTCAATCATCTGTGCCTGTTATCGTCTATAACTTTGAAAGAATTTCGAATTTTTCACTGAAATTTTCAGAGAATATTATTGAAATATGATACTTTCTAAAAAGTCGATTTTTCCGACTCAAGAAAGTGTAATGTTCCCTTAACGATATTAATATCGTTACTGTATATACAATGACTCCCATTAATACTCGGACGCTATAAAAAAGACGATAACTGGTTTAACATTGAACTATACGACTTGAATTTTTGTTGGGAAGCTAGAGCAATTAGTTTGCCACAGGATGCAAAAAAAGAATTTTGTCAAAAATTGCAATTGATCGGAATTATAAAAAAAATACTAAAAGTTGCATTTTACAACTTTTTTATGTGAACCCACGTTGAAAGATTAAAAAATACGTTTTATAGACCTGTGTCAATTAAACATATTCTGAAAATTTCGTCAAAATCGGTCGACGTTGCAATGAGCTACAAACGTTTAAATATGGTAATAAAAATTGCAGATTTTCCGATTTTCGGCCTTCAACTGCAGTAAATATAATGATTCTTGCATCTTTCACTGTCGTTTTTTCCCGCATCAACCGATTTCGATGAAACTTTAGCAGTGCATATAATTTACGCAGATCTACAAAACATAGTTTATAAATTTTCAATATAGGCCCACATAAAAAAAGTTGTAAAATGCAACTTTTAGTATTTTTTCTACAACTCCGATCAATTGCAATTTTTGAAAAAATGTTTTTCCACATTCTGTAGCAAACTATTTGCTCTAGCTTCCCCAAAAAATTCAAGTCGTGTAGTTCAATGTTTAACCAGTTATCGTTTTTTTTAGAGCGTTCGAATATTGATGGGAGTCACTGTATAAAATTCACATTCGACTCGCAAGTCAAACGAAAGTTCAAAGCTGACTGACAAGTGGTCGATATTGCTTTGTCCAATGACAAATCGATGGATGATTTCGGTAAAAAACCGAGAGATTTATCACAGCGATCCATCGGACACGTTGTTCTGCCATGTAGGGCTCGTAATCGTCTTCTTTTTTCAATTATGCCTGTCGTCGAAACAGATTAGCAAAATGAATTCTCGCTCCCTCCTGGTCGTCCCGTTATACATACATATCGCGTAATATTTTTTCCCGTGTCGGCAGGAAAAAGTACCCTGCACCTTTTCGGGGGAGTGTCCCGTGGTTGCGTCTCACGACCATCCAAACGAGCCACCCCTCTGCGTTACTTAATTATCCTTCCTTGACTCTGCTCGTCCCGCAAGGAGCCGATCGGTCTAACTTCGTTTCGCAGGACGACGACCCCTACGTCGAAATTCTCCTCGGCCCGTTATTTGTCTAGGATCAGGATTTTGTTAACGTCGACGTTGCCAGAAGAAACTGACGCGCGAATTTCATTTCTTTTTGTTACTCGTCACCTTATTCCGCATTCCTCAACGGCATGCTACGTAACTTTCACGAAGAAATTAAATGGGAAACATTCACAGTACGCATTATTTAAATTTTCACTACGAGCGTAAGTTACTATGTACTTTTCGTAATTTAGATTAAACACAATATTTCCAATATTTTATATTGAGATAGTTTTGCGATCGAAAAGAATTGATAAATAGATGGTTTCGGCGCACAGGTTCGATCAAAAATAATTATTATTGTAATAATAATTATTATTTATTTCATTGTAAATTATAATAATAATAATAATTTAATATAAAATAATAATAATAATAATTTAATATAAAATAATAATAATAATTATTATTATTTTATAATAATTTTATAATAATAATAATTATTATTTTATTGTAATAATAATAATTATTATTTTATTGTAATAATAATAATTATTTAATAATTATTATTATTAATTATTTAATAATTATTATTATTTTATTGTAATAATAATTATTACTTAATAATAATAATTATTTTATTGTAATAATAATAATTATTTAATAATTATTATTTTATTGTAATAATAATTATTATTTAATAATTATTTTTGATCGAACCTGTGCGCCGAAACCATCTATCTATTATTTCCAATATTTGCATGACATATTGTTATATCTTGACAGAAAACCTGAAGTCTTTTGGTCCATTTATAAAAATGTTATTCTGGCGGTTCAAGTGTGTGCCATGAATTACGAGTAGTCACACTTGTTCTATTGTATTCCTTTTTTAATCAAGGAGCATGATGTGCATCGGTATCATCAATACTTATTTCACACATGAATGAAAATTTTAATACTGTGAATCCATTGTTACTTTTTATCTAGAGCAGTGTTCTTAACCTTTCCGAAGTCAGGGAACACTTTTGATTATATGAAAAATTTGCGGAACGCCAAAATTAATCATTAATTTTCATCTACTATTTGGATAGCACACGTATGATAATTCTTACGTATTTGCTACAAGTAGAGCAAGTACAAAATGCATAATGATCGAACCTAGGCACCGCGAAAAATTCTAATTATCTAATATTGCGATCGAGAAAAAGCAAAAACGATTATTTACCACAATTAATGATCTAAAAATGAAAAAACAACATCTCGCGTAGAAATAAATATATTTTAGAAAATATATTATTAAATATATTTTAGAAAGTATATTATTAAATATATTTTAGAAAATATATTATTAAATATATTTAATATATTTCGAGGAATTTCGCGGAACACTGGCAAAAAGTTTGATTTAGAGAATGGTATTTACCGTTTACAAGTTTTCAGACATTTTTTACATTCATAACTAAAAATCTGGATACAGAGGGTTAACTTTATTGTAGATTTTTATGAAACACGAAAATGTTCTACATTATTTGTAATAAACAGGAACTAAATAAAAATTTCCTTTTTACTTTAATAATTCTTGTAAACTTAACATAATGTATTAACAATCTAAGACTAGAATTGAGGATTTTTGTGCAGAAAGTTAAATAAAAATGTATAATTATTTATATATTAAATAATATATATAATATAAATAAATAAATAATATATATAATAAATATATTAAATAAATTTTTACTTTCAAGAATTTTAGCAAGTCGAAGGTAGTATAGTAGTATTTTAAAATTCTTTTAGTATTTTTGTTCTATTTCAAATTGTCTAGTGGTTAATGCAGTTCTATTTTGCAGAAAAATCCGTGGCTCAGTTACCGGAAATATTTGTTAGAAAATTGCGCTGACTGTTCAAAAAATAAAATTGGAAATCGGAAAAGAAAGAGAAAGCTTCGCCGTACCGTTATTTAACGAAGTAGGTGCAGTTGAAATACCAGCGCGTGGAGTGTACGAGTGTGGTACAATGGGGCCATTTTAGGTCGAAATCTGGCCGATCGGCCAAGACCCGCAGTTGATTAGACTCTATTTACTGGAGGCGAGTTTAGCGGCTCAACCCCTCTTCCCTTTAGTCTATTTCGTCCCCTTTGTGGCAAATCAACCGGCATACAGAGGCGCACGGTCCTTTCGGGCAGATTTTTCCTAGCACACCGCTAATTCTGACCGAGACTGCGCCTGATCGACCGAAATGCTTTCGTTCAAATATTGTGGAAGGGAAAACGTTAAGGGGGAGTTCCTTTCATTTTTAATAAAAAATCAAATTTTCGTTTATTACGGAATCTTGTAGTTCAACTTTGTAAGAATATGTCTGCAAAATTCTAAGTCAAGGTTCATCAAATTTTAAAAATTATGGACTTTTTCAACAAAGTATATATATTTATTGGCAAGTGATCGAGCGATCGATACTCCCAAAATCCGTGAAAGGGAAAACATTAAGGGGGAATTTCTTTCATTTTTAATAAAAAATCGAATTTTGATTATTACAAAATCTTGTAGTTTAACTTTGTCAGAATGTGTCTGCAAAATTCTAAGTCAAGGTTCATCAAATTTCAAAAGTTGTGGACTTTTGAAGCAAAGTGTATATTTATTGGCAAGTGATCGAGCGATCGATACTCTCAAAATCCGTGAAAAGAAAAACATTAAGGGGGAATTTCTTTCATTTTTGGAATCGAATGTTTGTTTATTACGGAATCTTGTAGTTTAACTTTGTAAGAATGTGTCTGCAAAATTCTAAGTCAAGGTTCATCAAATTTCAAAAATTGTGGATTTTTGAAGCAAAGTGTATATTTGTCGACAAGTGATCGAGCGATCGATACTCCCAAAATCCATGAAAGAGAACACGTTAAGGGGGAATTTCTTTCATTTTTAATAAAAAATCGAATTTTTGTTTATTACGGAATCTTGTAATTCAACTTTGTAAGAATGTGTCTGCAAAATTCTAAGTCAAGGTTCATCAAATTTTAAAAGTTGTGGACTTTTACAGCAAAGTGTATATTTGTCGGCCAGTGATCGAGCGATCGATAAAAATCCATGGTACTGTTTTAAAACGTTTATGTTATTGGATTCATAGTTTTCTATGTACAGCCAAGTCCAAATTTATTTGCATGACATTAGCACAATTTGGCAAAGTCCATCTTCAGTGGCTTCGTTTCGTTTAGTTGTAAATACCTGATATTTGTTCAGTGATTGCACTACTAAACTATAAACGCGCGTCTTTCTTGAAACAAATTTTTCGTAGCTGGTTGACATGATTTTAAGAAAAGTATTAGATCGATCAACTTGAAACTTTAACTGTATGTTGAGAAAGAATCTTTTTATCGTTTGACCTTCAGGCAAGACAATAGGTTACATATTTCTTTTTTAATTATCATTAGTTCGGGTAATTTTTTGCGAAAAATTGAACATTTGAATTTAAACAGTAACCATTTCTAGAAAAATAATTTTTTTCATTCATTGCAGACCAAACGATAGTTATACGTGTACAAAGTAAAATCTCTTTAGAATTTTTTATTTCAGAAGAAATGGAGGACAGATATCATATATAATACATAAAAAATATACATAAAAAAGTTGTAAAATGCAACTTTTAGTATTTTTTTTATAATTGTAATATATCACCGTGTGGATGACTGAATGTTTGTAATATATCACCGTGTGGATGACTGTTTCTATCATATGTTTATTTGTTACTAGCTGACCTGACAGACGTTGTCCTGTCCAAATTTCGATAAATTTGGTTGTGATCATTTTGTGAATTTGTGAAAAGCTATAGGATATACGTAAACAAAGTAAAAATGAGAAAGAAAAACGTATTTCGCAGTGATCATTACAGCAAACTGACGTGGATAATGTAAATTCCTATTGAAATATTGATTAAAAGCTGCGACGTCCTTTTTTTGTTGTATTGAAATTGATTCAAAAAGCATTTTTAGTTTTTCTCGAATGTTCATGTTTCCGGGCAACTTTTCCAATTTTTTTACCCTAAAATCCTGATTCGGTCTACAACGAACATTTAAAAAAAAATTAGCCAAATCGGTCCAGCCATTCTCACGTGATGTCGTGACCAACGAACAGCATTTCATTTTTATTATATACATATATAATTTTATTGATTTATGTGTTATATATAATTTTATTGATTTATATGTCACGTTAAGGCTTTTGTTAACAAATGTATGTTTCGTTCAGTTTTTGTTAAATAAAACAGTTCTCTGCGAGCAAGCGACAGATAACAACGTGTTGTGTCGAACCTCCGAGTCTCCTTACATAATTCAGATGAATTGCGATTTTCCACAAAATTTTTTTTCGCATCCTGTGGCAAACTAATTGCACTAGCTTGCAAAGAAAAATTCAAATCGTATAGTACAATATTAAAAAAGTTATCGTCTTCGTAAGAGTGTCCAAATATTAATGGGAGTCACTGTATTTGGTTTTTACCAATAATAAGACCCATTATCCTAAGAACAGTAGATTTCCTTTGCTACGGTAGCTGTTAGAAAATTATGTGCGTGTTCCTAGTGGAAAGGAACGCGAGTGACGGAAGAAAGACCCCCGTCGTTCGGTAGTTTTGGTCGTCAACGTAGCTTCCCGCGGGATAAAGAAAAAGTAGCTGTTTCTGAATGTGCGAATGCGAGTCCTGCGTCCACGGGATTCTATGTAGGCCTCCGCGTCGCTAAGAAATAGGGATTGGAGAACGAAATAATAGGGTCCGACCCTATCGGCGGAGCAATCAAATCCCCCTTCAAGAACACACTGGCATTCACTGAACTTTAAAATCAAATAATGCCTATTAAAATAACAATACGCATCCTCGTCGACCAGGTTAAACATTCTCTCGCCTACGTTAACCCGGTTTCGACGCACGGCGCATTACCATACGGGATCGGGTTACGAAAATCGAGTTACGTGCCGACGAACGCGACTTTCATGCGTATCCGGAGCGACGACCGTCGAAACCCTTTAATATCCGAATCCGAGGTGCTCGATAATTGAATTCAACCGGCAGAATAACGTTCGCCGCTTTTCATTTGCCAGCGGACTCGGATTCTCGCTGCAATCTAGGCATTGGTTACAAGCTGGTCACGACCAATTCACCACTTGGGGATCAACCATAACATTTTATGAGAAAGCTTTTGGGGAAAAAGTGGAATTCGGCTTGAGTAATCTATGATCTGTGTGGACGTTAATATTAGGTTGGGGATAAAGTTTATTCGCGTTTTGATCCAGTAATTAATCAAGTTTTTTCTATATTTCAAATGAAGTTTATTAAATCAAGTAGGGTAACTGCACCAGTGAATGAACGGGCACCAGTAAATGAACGCTTTTGTATATTTCAACAAATTTTAACCCGGACGGCATACTAGCGATAAAATTGTGATTAAAGAGTTAAATAAATAGGAGAATATTGTTTAGTAATTTTGTTCATTGATTGGACTAGCATTATTCAATTATTAGAATGTAGTGTTCATTGACTGGTATTTTTCATATTTTTGATTTAACGTTTAATAAAGAATAATAATAATAATTTCATTGTATTTGTGCTCATTTATTTTTGACAAATGAAGTATAGGGAGCTATTTGGCATATATGAGATTCCTTTAATTCACATAGTATTTTTTTAAATAAAATATTTTCCTGAACAATTTCTTAAATGTTCATTCACTGGTGCAGTTACCCTATGTGCTGTTTCGATCGACCACCTTTTGTCATTTTTGAGGTAAATAAGTGATTTTGAGTGATCTTCACAGGTCTCTTTTGAAGTCACGTTCACACCATTAAGAGAGTTCTGTCAACACCACCTAAATAATTAAAGCCAAACAGCTCCGAAAAAATCAACCTGTGACGTCATACACAAGAGGCCTAGCATCAACACCATCTGGTGGTGTTCAGCTTCGTGCTGTCACTTTTGATTTGTTATACGCGTACATATTTTACGGTTATTTGCGTATTACGTGTGGTTTGAACAACATTTTATGACATTCTTAGTCTTTTCAATTGTAAATAGCTATTGTGTTGGTTCTGTAGAGACCGAAACAAGTGGTAGGCTGATGGTGCAATATCAGAACTATGCAATGCATCAAAACTTCCCAGCCAAGATCTCTTAATTCTTGACAGGTCGCCAAAGATTAAATTTTTCAATGTTAACTCATCCAAACATCGAGCTGTTTTCTGTATCCAGTCTTCTTTAAATGGCTTAGAACTGTTTTTGTGGTCGATGCTTAGTTCCATAACGTTATCACGACTGCTACTGTGCCAGTCTTGCTCAACTGTTTGCATGATTTCGAATTTCTTCTTTATTCTCAGGCATTTTCAAGACGTAATAACTTTTGACTAAATAAACAAATATCACAATTTGTTATTTTTATTTAATCTTATTTATTTTTATAAATAAGATAAGATAAGATAATAATCTTATTTATTTTTATTTAATTTTATTTATTCAATTACTCCATGATATATAATATCTTTCAGACGCACTCAAGACGCCAGATAAGATTAATATTAACAGAGTTATGATATGGTAAGATCATTTATCGGGTGGATACGGAGGAACTTTTTCCCCAACCCAATATTTCATATTTTCTGCCAAATTACTACCCGTAAGAATCCCGCAGCATTAAAGTAGTTAACTCTAATCGACGAATAGTCCAGTTGCCAGGTACTTTTACCTGGAAAGTATTCCGAACTCAATGAAATTTTGACACGTCATTTATGGGTACTCTGGGGTGTCGTATCTGTGAGTTTTCGACCTCGAGGACCCTGTGCAAACTTGGGGAGGGGGTAAAAACCACGATTTTTATTACCTTGTTCCGGTTTTTCGCTTATTACTCAAAAACTATGGGCCCTAAGAACTTTTTGTTTTCATTTTTGGAAAGAGCATTAAATTTCCTTCAAATTTCACTGTTCAAACGTATTTTTCGGCCCAATAGGCACCGAGAGGCAGGCGTTCAAAATTAGGAAATTATGTGGCAACTGACGAATATAGGGAAGGACAGAGCAAATTATACTGTCCAACAACAAAAATGTTTCCATGTAACTATTGGATGTATCTTATACAGTGTTTAGCACTGATTCCGAATCTGGCCTTAATTTTTCTCCTACACGCACAGTTTTCGAGAAATTTAAGTTTGAAAAAAAAACATGTTTTTCGACTTTGAACAAATATTGTAATGTTATTATATAAGATATTGTATTGTTCTTTACAGCAAAAGATTCTCTAGACTTTCCCGAATCCAGCGATGTGTAATAGTAATATGTTGGGATTGTTTAAACATGTTTTATATATCATTAAAGACGAAGAGACGCCACTTTTGTACACATTTTTGGATATTTCTAAATTCATATAAAAAAATAAGGGTCTAAGGGTTCAGCGGAAAATCTAATTACACCACGCGATAGGGCAGACTTTCATCTTGTGAAACCACCCTTTCAACTTTCCAACATCGACGTTTTTTCGATCCTGAAAGTCCATTCGCCAGGTCGAAAAAAGGGCGTCTATCTGAAAAGTATTCAGAAAGGAACACTTCCAATATTCGTGTTAAGGCGGTGAAAATAGACCTCGAACGGTTGAAAAATCCACGTTGTTGAATATCTCCGAAACTATTAGGCCCAGACGATAATTTCAAAACCCAATTTGTGCGTTTTGAATGACGAATCTTTTAGTATAAACTAGTTTTCAAAGAAATAATTTGTTAGTTCTGTAAACCTTCTGCAAGCTTACTGTGTTTGAACACTTCATAACAAAAATTTGTTTCTTAATCCGATTAATTATGTCACTCATATAATCGACTTTACGCACAGAAGTTAGCTTCATGCCTCAAAACGTACTGATTATATTTATCAAATTCGTAAACTCAACTATAAAACTAACGTGACGATTAAATCACATTAAAATTAATAAAGTAACATTAACTTAACGTTATCACTACAGTCCAGATTTCATGCATTTATAACAAGAATGAGTAGGTCAAATGCAGCACAGAAAAAATATTGTTGTGTTTATTTCAACTCCATAAAAGTTATTAACTGTAAAATGACAACTAGAATAACGAAAATTAGCTTGATCTTCGAACCGTATTACGAAGAATACTGTATATTCGATTTCCCGTTTTCCGCACAATAAATCAGACGAGCACACCGTAAATGATCGATGAAAATTACGGATTCGCTTGGTGGCTACCAACAACTCTTGTCGGGTCTACGGATTGACATACGACGGTATGGCAGTTTTCCGCTTTGTTTAGGCGTTTGCAATATTTATAAGAGTACGAGCCGCGCAGAAATGTTCCCTTGAGACTGGGGGAACTCGGTTTTATCTGTGCCGTTCGCTCGGGGAGGATTCACGAAGGCTATTAGGACAACAGCTGATCGCACCGATCAATTCTCATTACCATATACATTCTTCGTTCTGGCATTAACTATTACCACGATTTTCGTGAAATTCGGATTTGCCGAACAAAATTTATGTAAAGGAAAATTTCTATATCGATGGAAAATTTGAAATATAAATTTATAATTATGATATCGGCGCCAGGTTGCTTATTAGAAACAATGATCCTCATTGGGATCGAAACGTTGAGAAATTTAAATATTTAACTTGCATATTTGCTGTTTCTAATAAGGATCGAACCTGGCGCCGATGTCATAATTATAATTTATATTTCAAAATTTATGTAACAACTGCTTTAAAAATTTTATAATTATCAAATTATATCGAATCATTACTAAACAAATCGATATAATTTGATATATAAAATTGAAATACAATGACGCTATTTCACTTTATTTGAACAGCTGTTATTTATTTCCTCTGCATTTCTTTATTCTTATGCCGCATTCATTAATTTTATAATTAGACTGCAGATCTTTACGTATTTCTAGCAAAATTGAAATGATATTCAAAATTGTTGAAAAATTTTAGAAATTGAAGATGTCAATATATGATTTCTCTTTTATTCAAATCATTAAGAGAAGAATTAACATTCAATTTAGTTTCTATTTCTTGAAATCGATACAGACAATTTTTATTTTGCGTAAACATCCGCAGACTAATTACGTAATTATAAGGGTACGTAACATATTCGTTTTTGAAGGTTACAGAATATTAAAAATGTTATTTCGTCCGGACAGAGTTCTTGAAAGAAAATTATTTATTACTACTGCCCTCACTAGTGTACTCTAATGTCTTCAGGATTAACATTCGAAACGTACTGTTCGCTTGGTAAGGAGATTAGGTTCCATAGCACCGGAAATACACAATTACGTACACCGATAAGTTGCTCAATATCAAGCCTAGTCTTTCTAGTAACTCATGAATCCTGACCTTGAATCGTCGTTTGTTAAACATAGACACAGCATAGATTAAATGGTTAGGAGACAGTAACGAGGGGAGAAAATATAAGATTTTTAAACAACTGTACAGAAAAAAGTGAATGATCGATTAATATAAGATTTTGTATTTCAGTGTACTGTATTATGAACTATAAAGAAATGGTTATAATATTAAAAGAATAATTTGTTCTTATGCGTTTCGCCATCTTTGCTCGGAATATTTATTAACTGGTGCACAGGATTCTTACAAGTCGAATTAACCATATAAAAAATCCCAAATATGTCATAAAATGTGCATCGACGATCTCACATTTCAAATTTTGCAAAAATTAATAAAATGGCAGATATTTTAAATTCAACGACTGAATTTCGGTAGAGAATTTGTTGAAAATGAAAAAAAATTGATTGTCAATGCCTAATAGATATTATACTGAAGATAACTGTAAAATTTGTATGCAATTGCTAAGGTAGAACTCGAAATATTTTGTACACCGGTTTTAAAAACGCAACTCTGAGAAAAGCGTGTTTAAAGTTTACGAATGTAATTTTTCTCGCAGTTATATGAACTCTAGAAACGGTACTTCGAGAAATAATTTGTATTAAAGCCTGAAATCCATGTAAAACCTTTTGCATTCTGTTCTTAAGACTTATCTAACCAGAGTTGGGCGTTGATTGATTAAAATTTTAACCAAGATTGATTGATTAATGTGTACGATTAAAAAAGGTAATCAATTAAAAAGTCGACGATTGATTGATGAAGTTAATCGTCAATTGTTGATTAGAAATCATTGAAAAATCGGAGACTGATTTAATCAATTGTTTCAGTTAATCGTAACATGGTCTATCCACAAATTGTAATAAGTAGGCACATAGAGATAGTATTATAGATGAAATGACAATATACCTGAACTCAATTTACATTTTTCTGAGTATGCATACAGTTTTGATTCCGTATTTCAAGATTTCAGCAGTTAATCATTGATCAATTATCCGATTGACGATTGCAATTGAAAAGAATGTAATCGTTAACCGCAATTAACGACTAAAGTAGGAGTTTAATTGTTAATTGCGATTAACGATTGATTGATTAGTTGATTAAATGTTTGCCCAACTCTGCTTGAAACTACTATTTAATCCTTAACACTTGAGTAGCGTCTCTGAGGTGTCATTTCTGCTATTATTTAATATAATTTAAAATATTGTTTACATTATTAGATATGTCGGTATCTAACCAATTACTAAACATTTAAGTATTGTACGAGGTACTATATCAATACAAGATCTAGATATCATAGATCAGAAGAAACGTTTGATTTTCTAGTTAAATTAGCATCAAGTGTAAGGGTTACAAAAAACCTACCCCTACCGGTCTTATATTTTCCATTTTACAATTATTAAAATTGTGAAATTGCTTACATAGAAATTAATCCGATAAATTCCTTTATCGAAGCACATTATGTATCTTGCACAACCCCTAAATGCACAGAGTCTTGTCATCTTTGTAAGCCGAAACATTTGAATCGCTTTCAGTGCTCGGTGGGTTTAGTGTGCAGAAAAAAGTTCGATTTTTTAAGCTGATGGAAAAGAAATGAGAATAGGACGAAGCTCCGAAAATGTACAATAAAAGCAGAGAGGGGAATTGAAAACAGGGAAACATGAAAATCGTAAACAGCAAATGAGAGAGTGGAAACGGAGAAAGAGTGAGAGGGTGCAGAGAATCGGGGGAGAGACCCGAAGCGTATCTGTTGGTGCGCGCGGGCGAGCAATCCACGAGCGGGAGCGTAGCACGAACACACAAACACACACGCACCGGCTTGTCGGCGTACAACCTCATAAACAAAACGGCCGCGTTTTATTGGAATGTCAAAGCGGAATATTGGTATTCTTCGCGAGGACTCCCCAAAATATGTACGGCCGCGGGTTGCATGTTAATGGGGGCTGCCGGGGGAGGGAGCTCACGAGCCGGGTATCGGTCTCTCTTCTTGCATCCGGTTGTCAGCACCGGTCGTTAGATCACCGGCGCCACGGCAGTTGATAGCCGCTACGAAACTCACCTTTCCATTCTAAGTTTAGACAGACTACGGCTACGGCTTCGGCTAACCCAGACCCGACGCCTTCCTTTTCTGATGCCCGATGGGAATAACGGAAATCGGCCGGTGATAGCGCGCCGACCCACATTTCCGCGAACCACGCGCTCCAAGTCGATCGCGACTGATTTCGAGATCGCGCGAACCCTTTGTGGATCTATACGGAAAACACAGCAGGATCTTAAGAGGGTACCGTACCCATGGATATGACTAACATATTACTAGAATATTACTAGAAAAACAAGTGAAAACCGTGTTTACGAGAAACCAGTTTTTGTTTTTATACAAGCATGTTAATAATATGAGCGTCCAAAGTAGGGCAAACAAGTCGAGACAACCACCCTCAGGTTCCCATGTATTTTTCTAATACAAAACGGTTTTTCTGACTTAAATCATGAGCAGAGCGGGCTATGAGGAACCTTCCTCTTTACAATAAGCCCTTACACAGCTCAAAATATGTTAATATGAGCTGTGTGTGTGCTTATTCTAAAGAGGAAGGTTCATCATAGCCCGCTCTGCTCATGATTTAACAAGATTATGTTCATATTTAATAATATGAGCGTCCAAAGTAGGGCAAACAAGTCGAGACAACCACCCTCAGGTTCCCATGTATTTTTCTAATACAAAACGGTTTTTCTGACTTAAATCAATAGCAGAGCGGGCTATGAGGAACCTTCCTCTTTACAATAAGCCCTCACACAGCTCAAAATACAGGGTCATCCGTTTTTAAACGGACAAACGTAAACCAGCTATAAAGAACCCCAAATGGAACAAGTTTTACCCCTGCCACTTTTTTTGTTTCGGCCTTGATTTCTAGAAAATTGCAAAAAACCATAATTTTTTTAGTTCACATAAACTTGAATATCTCGAGACTCCAGTGATGAATCTTGATGATTTTTCCTTTGTTTGGTTTAAAATAAATAGGGGCATCTTTTTTGTTAACAAAATATTTTTGTTTTTTTTAGCACGTTTATTCCAAGAAAATATCATCCATTGAAGTCACGCATCCTGGAACCGTTCAGATAGCTACACTCCGATCCAGAAAAAACCAAGATTCGAAGGTCATACAGAAAAATTTTGGGAACAAAAAAAAAGATTCTCCTAATTTTCAAAGTAATCGACGTTTCGGTCGTTGATTTTGACCATTTTCAAGATTGAAATTGAATTGCGTCTGTAAGAAAAACGAAAAAAAATTTTATTAACATAATGACATGCAATATTCAAAAAAAGTAACTATTAAATGTTAAAATGTAAGGGAAAAAACCAGTTTTTCACAATTTCTTACTCACTTGCTTCAGTGTGATTGTATAATATTATATTGATTGTATAATATTAAGTATGGTAATATGAGAGTCGTGAGACTCGTGAAACACGTGTGCCCCCATGTCCGATTTCACGACACCGATCGTCTTGACAGAGATCTAGGTTATATAAATCGATACCACGGCGGTAAATTCAAAATTTCATAATATGTCTTTAAGCTCACACATTGAATATACCATAGGGTAAATCAAATTATTATTGACATTCAATTATAACTAAAATCAATTTTCATACATAACATCGCACGTATTACATATATGTTTACTTAGGTTAACTAATGGAAGAAAATAAATGTTTTTGTATTGTCTTTAACGATCGAACCGTAGTGCCGAAATCATTTAACAGTTGTTTCATTGTTAATAACAATTGTTAAATGATGTCGGCGCTACGGTTCGATCGTCAATAACAAAGAACAAACATCAAGAACTAAAATTAGCAAAATTGCATAGTTAATTTTTGTTCTTTGTTATTAACGATCGAACCGTAGCGCCGATATCATTTAACAATTGTTATATACTGCTCTGTATTTGGTGGGATCTGATTCGTTTAAAGAGAGCAGCGAAGGAAAAACAGAATGGGAGACCAGGCACAAGACATTGATTTTCCAACGTGACAATTCTCTGCCACATGTTGCTGAACCCGTTAAAAATTATTTGAAAATAGCGGATGGGAAGTTCTGCCCCACCTGGACTCGAGAAAATTATTTTCATTACTTTATCAGTCCCATAAAAATTATTCAAATTTTCGACCGAGAAGGTGCAATGTCCCCTTAATTGATTTTTCAGTGAAAAAAATTGTGAATATTTTTTGTTGTCGCCATAATAATTCTTATGCACTTATGCGTATTTTCCACATTCATTGGAAATAGAAACGTATCAGATGTTTGCATTTGAAAATGTTATATCAAACGAAATTATTAAAACAGTGCAACAAATTTCCCAGAGTTCGTAAATCTCCTCGGTTCGCGCGAGTAGAATAGTAAAACGGTTCGCCATCGCTGAGGAGAAAATGCGTAACGAGGGTGTAAGACGAGAATCGCTGTAAATCATACCAAAATTCTTAATAGCTAACGAATATTCTTTTAAAAATGTTTAAAATACGTGTACCTCTTCAAAATCATTACTTATTGCTAGACTGTGGATGAAAATTTAAGTTCTGAAAATTTAAAAATGATGCTGGAATATTTTAGTACAATTATTATCTACTTCAGATCTACAAAGACCACTGAAACTAAGATTATATTTGATTCCACTTTCTTGAAATTCGCCTGAAAAAATTGCAAATTGTATAAACATTTGCAGTCTCCTTATTGTTTTCAATACCATATCTCACTTTTCCTTTGTGTGCCATAGAAAGTCATTTTCAAGTATTTAATCAGTTAACTGTTTCAAACTCTTTCGGAAATGTGTGTGCAAATTGCGTCGCACAAGTTAAGGGATGAAGAGTATACTCGTCAAACACAGGGTATGTGTAATATGGAATTAAATTGTAATGACTTTCATTTGTTTACTTTATTACTCACATTCATTTGTCTTCTTAAATTAACATAAATAGGTTGCATATGAACGAAAGAAACATGACAAATCAATTTCTTACTTTAATCTACTCTTCGAGAATGGTATTGAGCAAAGCATGGTAGAATGCATAATGGAACTTTGCAAGTTGAACACCAATATCGCGATTCTTTCCGAATATTGTTTTTCTAACAATATGCACACCATCGTGTAAGATTACCTTTGGAAAGGTGTGGGTACATAAACTGGGAAATGTTTCCCGATTACACCGGTAGCTTGTTCTAATAAAAGACAACGGTACATTCATACTATATACGTTTTTTTATAATAGTTATTTATAAACTTTTATTTGTTTCTTTTGTTTCGAATTGTCCTCAAAATATTTCAAACACCTTGAAGTGTACGAATACATTTTAGTTCTCACTAAAATTGCAATATAAACTGCAAACTGTTTCTACTTTTTATTCATGATAAATATACTCGTCATAGTACAACATTTTGCAATTTTTTCGTGACGAGTATACTCGTGGAAAACAGCTAACAGGTTAAGTGGTTTTCATCTAGCGGTAGGTGACCGTACTCCTTTCTTCCTTGAACTCCGTATTGTCTCCCCTCAGACGCTGTATTTTTTTTTCACTACGGTGTCTCACGATCCCTGTTCCCTCCTCTCCCTTTCCGAATTCCATCCTTTTGTTCTCCGAATCTTCGATTTGCAGCAAACGATGTCGCCGTTGACAGTATGAACAAACGCAGCCATGGAATGGCGATCCACGGTGACTGCCGAAACGAAGACAAATGATCCACGCGCCCGGCGAAAAAACTCATATGATCCATCGGGGGAATTGGAACAAATCGTGGCGCGAATATCCAATTATCAGAAAAACGTGACCGAGAAGCTGCACGCCATTTCTATCTGTTAGTACGGTCCTACCTGTATTACTCGTCGTTATAAAAAGTATTTACATGACAATATTCCCCCTTCCAACAGAATTGGGTATTAATCAATTAAAGTTTCACCCAAGATTGATTGATTAATGTGTACGATTAAAAAAGGTAATCATTGAAAAATGGACGATTGATTCAACCGATTGATGAAGTTAATCGTCAATCGTTGATTAAAAATAGAAATCATCGAAAAATCGGAGACTGATTTAATCAATCGTGGAAGTTAAGCGCCACACGGTATATCCATAAATTGCAATAAGGAAGGGGAAAGAGACAGAGAGACAGAATTATATTTCGACGAAAACTCAGTTTACATTTTTTTCAGTACCCATACAGTTTTCTTTTTATTAATGCAATTAGAATCTCAAGTTAGAGATTATTTTGCCGTACATTATTTCTAAATATATTATTATCCCTATCTATATCTCTATATACAGGGTGTCCCACATAAATGATAACACCTAAATATCTTCCGTATTTACAGTCCTATCAGAAAACTTCAGAGGACAAAGTGACGCTATTGCAGGGTGGCAATATAATAATGAAGAAAAAAATTTTTTATGTCGTGTTTTTAAATGAAATTGCAATGTCACCGATGTTTTTTTAAATGGAATAGTATATTTCTTTGCGATAGCATGATAGACAATAAAAAACTGAATTTAGTGGATACCACCTTTTTGACCTTGAAATGACCTTGATATGATATGTAAAGGTCAACCCGACGTAAACAACGCGCAATCTTTGCTGAAACACGTAAGTTTTAAACTTCCAAATTTCATCCGCTTCAACATGATTATTCTTGCTCAAGGTCATTTCAAGGTCAAAAAGGTGGTATCCACTAAATTCATCCACTACATCCACTAACTTTTTTTTATTGTTTATTATGCTACCGCAAAAAAATATACTATTCCATTTAAAAAAACATCGGTGACATTGCAATTTCATTTAAAAACACGACGTAAAAAATTTTTTTCTTCATTATTATATTGCCCCCCTGCAATAGCGTCACTTTGTCCTCTGAAGTTTTCTGATAGGACTGTAAATACGAAAGATATTTAGGTGTTATCATTTATGTGGGACACCCTGTATATAATAAAATCGTGTCTGTATGTATGTATGTTTGTAACGGCATCACTTGAGAACGGCTCAACGTAGAAAGCTGGGGTTTAAAGCATTAGACGCGGCATTTCTTCGATTGGTTTAGGAAAAACCTGCTTTCAAAAAAGTTTATTGGTTCAAAAGTGGTGATGTCATTAGTGACCAGATGTCAACTTTTTCGCTTTCTTTTGCGCACGTTTCTGCCTATAACTTTTCAACGAATGGATTTTTTCGAATGTGGTTTGCTCTTATACCTTCCCGAAGAAACGCCGTGTCTAACTTTTCAAACCGCAGTTTTCTACGTAGGTGAGTGCGACAAAGAGAGAACGAGAGAGAGCGAGAGAGAGAGAGAATTTAAGTGAAATTGAACGAAATATATGTCGTGGCAGGCCGACCCCTTGTTCGATTCGACATTACAAAATGCGTCAACGAGCTCACGGGTGCTGTAGAATTTATCCTTACACGTCTTGTCTCGTCAAAATCTTGTTGATTCTGTCTATATCAAAAGACTACTCTCTTGACAACGCAAATCAATCAATATCTCATTGATGTTGTCCTGTATTCATATACACTGTAACCATCAGGAACGTGTCCATTCTACCACCCGTGGTCACGTTCAACAAGGACCTAAACCATTTTCCTAAAGGACCTTGTCTCGCATTTCTTCAAAAATAAAACAAACGTAACAGTAACACAAATTTATAAATTACAATCAATAAAACAAACATGACATTAATAATAATAATACAAATTTTCAAATCATTGCCTATGTCAGCACGCCCCGACATATATTATGACAAACATGTTCATGCGTGCTCTAAAGATATTTATACAATCAATTCTTATAAAATCATTTTTATTAATTCAATGATTATCAAACAATAAATCCGGAACCCGCCATTTTGTCAGGTAGTGATAGGTTCAGTTTAGTGTTAATTAATATACAGAGAAAACACGCGGCAAAATGATTAATTAATATCACAACGATTCGAACTTATTTGCTGCTCCCTCCCGAGGTCGTTTACCGGCTAATGGTTTTTCACGTTACTCTCAGCGTTCTTAAGACTTATGACTTTTTATCGTGCTTGTACACCGAAGTTATCGTGAACGGTCCCCAGGACCCTGTGCATATTTTTCCCGCTGAAAATAACGGAACGTCAGGGGTAGGAGGAGATCACAGATAATTGTTAAATTATTATTTTTGCGGACCGCGAGGATGGCGCTCCCCGTAACTAATCTGCGGTCGGAAGAAACTACCCTCGGAACCTGGTGGGGGAGAAGAGAACGGATCCGTGCCATCTTCCGATCTACAAGAGTAGTAGTGGTCCTGTTTCATGATCGTGCAACGAGATACAGGTATCCTCCACGGGGACGATAGAATCTTTCTAATTTACTCAACGATCTATGAGCGAAAATGTCGCGCGAATGCAACGGGAAACATTTTTGGAAACTTGGACACTTGAGAAATGTGAAATAATGATTTAATCATTAGGATTTGAGTAACACTATGTGATTTTGGAAAACGATTACTTCTCACGAAGTAGTAGGTACTTACATTGCATTGAGTTGGAAAAAAGTTCGTAGCATTTTCAAATTAAGAATCGAAGATAAAGTTATGGTATTTATTCATATGTTTATTCGATTCCACGAGAAGTTACCTCGAAAATGACGAGAAGTAATAGAACAGAATGGAACATAGGTTATAGAATAAATCTATGAATAAATATCCGAATTTTAGCTTTCAATTTTAATTTCCATTCGAACCCAATATAATGTACATTAAACTGTGTCTAATTTGCAAAGAAATTTAAGTTTTTGATAACTTTAACAAGATAAAAATAATACATACATTCTTCAGTCTTCCTACTGTTTTACATTTTACCTACGCAATTTTCACAAGACTCACTATCGTAATAGACTCTATCAAGGTAACCCTCCAATTAGGGTTGGCAACTTTCTCTGGGTCAATTCCGGGACATTTACTGGTAATTTCACAATATTCTCCATACACAGAAACCACTTAACATTTCATACTTAGAGTTTCAAGGAAATTTTTTTATTTACAAAAACAGATTTTTATTTATACAAAAAGAAAATAATATATTTAAAAAGATTTTTTTTATTACACGAGCTTGTGATGATCCCCTAATGTACATAGTAATAATAAAAATAGATTGCAGATCTTTACGCAAAATAAAAAAATTTGCTTCATTTGTGGCAAGCAGTAGTTAAATAAATATTAATTTTATGCTTTAATAGTCTGTTCACGTTGAGAACAACATAACAATATCCTTCGATTTTTTATATCGCGCAATGTTTTATATTTCACCCAATTAATTTATTCATATATTCTCAAAGATCGACAGTCTAATAATAGATCTGAATCTAAAATCTAATAAAAAATTTAGAATAATATATAAGGACGTAAGACACCTAGTCAGATTAATTCTTTGGGGTTAGGTGGGTTAAAAACTGTCCCACCTTTTGTTTAGCTTTTTATATATAGTGGGATATATTTTAAGGGTGTGGATCCGCTCTCTAGTGTGCATGATGCACACAGCGCTAGACACATAAACGTACTCCAGGGTTGTAAGGGTTTCGTAGTTTTCGATTCATGACTCTATAATGCACATTTCCGTGTTCTAGGTAGTCACAATCGCTAGATAAAAGATTAATCTATGGGGGACGTATCCTAAGAACGGCTTCATTTTACGTTATCGGACGCAATTTACATTATTCGGCGGTCGTAGGTTTATGAAAATGACTCTCGACAGCCACGATAGGCGGCAGCACTGTCGCTTGTCCCGTTGCTTCTTACGGCTCCGCTATTTGTTGTCGAAAAATGTAAATTGCATCTCGAATACGTAAAATTAAGTCATTCTTAGCATACGTGCCTCATAGATTAATCTTGTATCTAGCGATTGTGACTACCCTGAACACTTAAATGTGCAATATAGAGTCAGGAATCGAAAAATACGGAACCCTTACAATTCTCGTGTACGCTGTGTGTCTTTCACATTCGAGAAGATCAAATTCGTATCTACACCCTTAACCCAGCTGAAAAAGTTGAAGTTCTACTGATATTAAAAAAAATTCTGTGCGACACTGTGTGTTTAACTTCGTTAAAATCGTGTGCCTCAAGAAGTTAAGACTGGTGTCCTTACTCTGTCTTCCCCTTCTACGACGGTATACCCCCGCTCATCCGCAGCCGCGTCACGTGACACGTTCCGTCTTTGTCATGCACGTGTCACAAAACCACGTGAGTGATGTAGTGCTGTCGAGGAGAGAGGGTAACTTCTTCCCTTCGGTTCGTGCTCCTCTCATCTTGAGACTCTGCCTAGAGCAATGAGGTAAATCGGCAAGTATCCTTGAGCGACCAATTGACGTCGATCTTCCCATAAAGGAGTTAACAATACCAACTACATCACGATCGTTCCCGAGGGGGCGATACTCGGCTACCGAATCAATTTCGATATTTTCAAGGAACGCATCGATCATCGTGCGCCGGGGGGTAGAAGATCCGCGTGAGATCGCCGTGGATCATGTAACGAGGAACGGCCGGTCGGGCAAGGTATTCACGGCTAAAAAGCGATGGAAAAAGGTGACAAGGCGACCGCACCGGGGGGCTCGTGATAATGGAGGTGTTGCCGGACTGGACCGGCGCGGGATCAACGACGGCAGGAAATCGAGAATTACAAAGCATACTAGAATATACATGGCCTCGCATCAGGCCGGGTCCCGGGCCGTGATCGCGCGGTCGCGCGTTATTCTCGTTGGTATGTGGCTTAAAATTGCACCGCTCCCTTGTTACATCGCTCACCGGACCGTTCAGCCGCAAACCGCACGGTGGTGCTTTGCGCCGTGGCTGGCATCTATATATTAAGATTTTATTGCCTGACCGCGGAGGACCGCCGCCTTCGCCGTAGTCGTCGTCGTCGTCGCGGTGATCGAAGAGACGCGTGTTAAGCGGAACAGTTGGCAGCTTCTGTCACTGTGAGACGCGGCTCTCGAGCTCGGATTTCCGGTATGGAAATGATCGACCCGACACCATCGAGAAACGTAAAGCTTGGTTCTCAATGGCCCTTGTAGCACAGAATATTGTACACACATTCATGTGATATTAAAAAGAGATTCAATCTGTTCTTAATACTCAAATATACGTACAATATTTATTTTATATTAAGTAACAAATATGTTTTTTTATGTGTAAGAAATATCTATTTCGTGTTACGAGAAAAATATTTTTTCCTAAATATAAAATGAATCTTTATCTCATTAGAAATAGAATATTTTATCCTTATATGCAGGTAATATTTATTTTACATTATGGAAGAAACATTTTTTTCTCGTTATAAAATAATCTTTATTTAATATTAGAAATAGAATTAGCTTTTCAAATCTGCAGGAGATATTTTATGTTTACGGAAATGTGTTGTGACAGGTTCATCAAGAACTAACCGAAAACAAAAGGGTTTTGTCACTGAATTAGCATTGTTTTATCAATCAACTAGTGATGCTATTTTTTTACTGCCTATCCTTTTCAATAATCAAGGAATAGTATTTGCACAGGGAGGAAAGAAATGTTAGGTCTTGGCTGCATACTTCAGAAGTGGAGAACCTTTTTGCCATTACAAGTCACATTTAAGTTAGGCAGTAATAAAGGAGGCCGCTATAATTTTATAACAGCGATAATAGCGATAAATATTACAGTTTATTATATGATTAATTTTCAAATTGTTGTAATCTATATAATTATTAGGTTGGAAAGAAAGCTCGTAGCGTTTTCACATTAAGAATCGAAGATAAAATTAAGGCGTTTATTCATACGTTTATTCAATAACGCGAGAAGTTACCTCGAAAATGGCGAAAAGTAATAAAACAGGATGGAAAACATGGTATTGAATAAATCTATGAATAAATATCTGAATTTCAGCTTTCAATTTTAATTTGCAAACGTTACGAACTTCCATTCGAACCCAATATAATGTGCATTCAGCTGTGGATCCTCATGCGAAATAAAAATTTCCTGTTTCATTTGCAAAGAAATTTAAGTTTTTGATAACTTTAACAAGATAAAAATAATACATACATTCTTCAGTCTTCCGTTCTAACCCAATAACTATTAACACAAGCTTTTATGGTGTCCGCACAAGAAACTGTCAGAAATTTGTAAAAAAAGTTGTCGCAAAATTGTCCTTGGCCTTGAATTTCAAGGTGAAATTTTCTTTTATTGCAATGTATTCTACCCATTGTGCTTACCTGTTGTCGTGCATGTGTTGCACCTGCTGCAGATTCTTTCATATTAAATACATTCAGTTTTCATTGGACATTAAAACGATATAAAATGATTGACACAAACTAGCTCGTAAAAAATATACCAAGAATATCACAAGGAATATGTAAAGTAGCATTATTGCTTTCACTCGATGCAACTGTGAACTCCTTCCGCGCTAGTGGAAATCGAGCTTAAGGTAGCTCTGGTTCTTTTTAGATGGGAGTGTTCTTGTTTAGGGTTTTATTGTAAATTGCGTTAGCGGTTCGAGAATTCTTCTCCTGGGGGGAGTGCACAGTGTTTTTCGAGTGTACATTCGTTGTGGTTAATTGAAACAGCGGTCGGGGAGAAATGTAATTGCAGTTGGCTATGTTTTTGTCGTTTGCAAATTGTACTTGCACCGCGTGGGTAAGTTTGATTGAAGATTGAATGCAGTTTTTTCACAGATTGCTATGGTTTAGCTGTGTTTATTATACTTGACGTATCTGCGTTACCATCGTATAGACATCTACATAATCTTCCCATTGTAGATGTCTTCCAGAATTTGGTCTTTTCAGAACGAAGCCTTTACGTTCCCCCGATTATTATTTCGGGGGAGAGGCAGTTGTTCTGCAAATTCACCGAAATATTAATTTACTCGGAAACCGCGCAGCTGACAGAAAAATGTCATAGAACATAAACTATTGGAAATTTAATTTTCTACAAAAAAGGTCTGTTGATATTTCGCCATATCTCGCATAGTTTCCGAGATATTTGCAGTATTATGAAAAACAAGAAATCTACTTTACCGGCTAAAAGGAGCCCATTGGATACCTGTTATATACACATTATTTTCTTAAAATGATCCCAGGAACACAAATATAACCTTCAAAGTAGGGGCCACGGTTTTTTTTTTTTTTATTTATGCAATAGGAACCTCAAATAAGAGGTTATTCTGCAAGCAGTATTACATACACAGTATTACAAGAAATTATATGACATTAATCGTTGCAGTAAATGATATATAAACAGTACTTGACATTATATAAATAATCCGCAATTATCCAGAAAGGAACATAGGATCTTACATACACTGTTTGTAGGTCTGTGGATTAAAACATTACATGACATGGGAAGAGAAAAACCTCGTAGTCTTAGGTTATGTATAAATTTTAATCTATGGGTATCATAGATAGGACATTGCCATAATAGGGGCTACGGTTATCGTAATCTCCCCAAAAATTTGATAACATACAAACGGCCATACGCACAGACACACATACTAACAATTTGATAAAAATAGTCTAAAATGACTCCAATGACCATGAAACGTGAAGATCTGCTAAAAAATCGATTTTCGGGGTAATTCCAGTAACTTCCCTATGAATCGGGAAGTTAAAAAATTTAATATTTCATCCTACAATAATTTCCAGGCGTCAGGAGTCGTCGAGGGGCTAATTTGCCTGAAAACAATTACCGGGCGACCAAAACAGCCAGGTCGGAATCCAGCGTACCAAATTGGCCGGCTCATTTTCCGCTACAAATTACGCAGGGCGACGCGTGATGCCGGCAATCAGGCGAGTCTCCACCCTCGACACCTTGCCACGAGTCGTATCCACGTTGCCGGGGGTGAAGGATGTCCTCGTTCCGGAAACTCGAACGAGATCGGAGACGATACGGAGCACAAACACGGCGGGGCGAGTAGTGTACAGGGGTAACAGGTTGAAGTGGCAGCGCGTACCGTTACTTGTACCGTGACACTGTCACCCTTAAAGGGGTGGGAGGGCGAATCTCCGTTCCGATCTTCGGCCGCGCTAACAGAGACGTTAGGAGAGACTGGTAGAGTGGTACTAGGGTATAATATATCGCCGGACACGAGCTTACCGTTAGCTTCGCCCTGCTATGACTACCACTGCACAACACCGGCCGGAAAATCGAGATCCAGCCATAGATTTCGCTGGAACTTCATGCCGTGTAAGCGAAGCGACACTCGATTTTCGTAGATACTTTCGTTGACAATGCTACGGTCCGAAATATACAGTGCCTCCCCGTGTCACTGGCATCCCCCGGACCAGCTTGTCCGATGCAAGATAGACCCGATAGCCGGTGTGTTGAGTCGTTTATCGACGACAGACCCAAACTTCGCAAGGTGCTCAGTCAACACTGGGACACGACTCTTAACGGGACTCGCTTGGTTCCGTTCCATTATGTACCGGTTTCCTTTCGTGCCATCCGGGATATGGAATTATATATTCTACTCGATCCTCTTCTGTTTTAAAGATGTTTTGCAGGTACAATGGGAGACAAACGTACAAGAAATTCGAAATCCATCGATATATTGGCAATAAAAGCCATTCATGAGTATATTTTGCATTAAAAAAATATGTAGATTAATTTAAGAAGCTTTCGTTTAATTAGTGAATTTCACGTTATATTTTTTTTTAATCAAATTGTCTGCATATTATAAAAAATATTGTTGTGTATTTGCCACCATGTAGTTAAATAGTATACATATTAGCTTAAAATTTGTGTTACAATGTTATGTCCTTTTTCTATACAACAAGTAAGTTTCCATTAAACATTAAATTTTATTTTATGGTTTTTCTATATTACAAATTGTGAAAATTTGCATTCTGACATATTTTGTGTTTTCAAATATTTTCAGACGCAATACTTGTTCTTTGAAAAATATCCACATCGGGATCGAAACGTCAGAAACATTTACTAATTGCACATTTGTTTTTTTTCTTTCTAAAATGATCGAACCTGGCGCCGATATCGTTTAAACTTTAATTATAAAAAATTGTAAGTGACTTTTGTGAATGATTGTGCCCCCTGATTTGAACTTCAAGATAATAAATTTGTGAATATTCAATATATGTAATTACGCAATAAGAAGTTAAAAGTAAATAGTTAAATAAATTAAAAATACCTCAGAAAGCAATATTCATGGTTATTACTGAAAATAAACATGTTAAATTTGCGTAAAATGATGTTCTCATAATAATAAAAATCGTGACAACACTGGACTCAGCTGTCTGTTTCTGTATTTGAGAGTTGGTAGTATTGTGTACGTTTGAAAACTATCGTGACTTTGACAAGTATAAATCAATTATTATATATTAGAAGCATTATCTTTGACTATAATGTCTGGGGTCACAACTCAGTCACAACATAGGAATATAAATAAAATAGTTTATATCGATCGTATTATTGCTCATAACAATTATTAAATGATTTCGGCGCTACGGTTCGATCATTAGAAAAAACAAGATAAATACATCAATAAGCAATTTTGCTAATAATCAAAAAAATCGACGTTTCGGTGCTAATTTGCACCATTTTCAAGATAAATTTTGAAATTGCGTCTGTAAGAAAAATGAGAAAAAGAACTTTTAGAAAATAAAACAAGGGAATTGTAAGGGAAACAAATTTTATCAAAAAGTTTTCTTACCCACTTGCTTAGGTGTGATGTGAGAGTCGTGAGACTCGTGAAACGCGTGTGTTCACCATGTTTGTCTTCACGACACTGATCGTTTTAGCAGAGATCTAGATTATGTAGATCGATCCAACGGCGGTAAATTCAAAAAGACATAATACGTCTTTAAACCCACTTAGTGAAACTACCAAATGGTAAGATCAACAATATTGACATTCAATTTAACTGAAAACAAACTTCATACAACAAATTGTATGTGTAATGTATTTACTTTAGTCAACTAATAAAAGAAAAATATAATGTTGTATTGGAAAAGAACCATAGGAATAAACATGAACTGTACCAAGTCGTTAATGATCAGAAGATCGACCAGTGTAAAAAGAAGAAAATTGGGGAAATGAGTAACCGGCGACGTTTAAAATTAGAATCTCCTGGTTGGCATTGTTCCACGCAACAAGGAAGAGTGCTAGGACATTCTTGCAGCTCGACACTTTCACACGCTACCGTCTAGCCTGTAAGTTGCGAAGAGTAGCCGACCTCCGCGCACATTTCAGCCGAATAACAGTGCGTATGCCGCGCAACAAGCTAATAAATTCAGGACTCTTTCGATGCAAAGTATCTGCGGGACAGCCACCGGCAGCCGCATTTAAATTCCCTCCCCCTAGCAGAGACACCCCCGCGTGACATACGTATCTCGCGCGAGCAATATGTACGTGAACGAACAGTATATTTATCATGTAAGCAAGCAATTTAGGAGCGATCATTTTTCACGGGGTGCGTCGACTTTGGATCCCGGGGGTGGACTTCCTAGAGGCTGAACGGGGGCATAGAGGAGTGGTGTTATTGGCCGGCAGCCGAAGACCAAAACGGACATCACCCTCCGAAGACCTTCGACCTGACTGATGGTTTTCGCTTTCCGCTCCGCCGCAGCGACACATCGCTGGCTGCTTTGCTCTCTCTATATGCTGATGAACCGTCCCGTTGCCTCGATACGATCGCCGATTCGCCATCCCCGATTTACACGCTTAGGTAAATGCGATTAAACGGTCGCGTGTCGTCGATCACGAGGTCAGTCGGACCCAGATCTCGACAACATTTGGTGAAATAAATAGTTCTAATAATAGTATTTAATATTGTTACGACCACAGTATTCCAAATCGGGAAATTTAGTGACTTTTTGTTATACCTTTTGAACCACAAGAGATATCGGGATGAAATTTGCACTAAAATTTATTTAGAAAATAGTCAATTTGAACTATAGACAAATTAATATTTTTTTCATTTGGAGGTGGTTCGGAACCCACCGTAATAAAAAGTAAGTCCCGCTGAAAATTAGGCTGAAATAATTTGGCGTTAGAGAGAATGGAAAGAAGGGAGATCGGTAAATGGATTCGAAACCCTGAGGGGACCAAATATCATATACATACATACATACATACATACATATTTTTTTCATTTGTTAAACAATAATTTTTAATTAATTTTCATCGATAATTTTCACAAAAATTGTTTAAATACAATCTTCCAAATCATTTTTTCTGTCTAAGAGTGTATTTTATATTTATGTTTCACACATGCAATGTTTTGGGGAATGGGAATGGGTAAAACGTACACTTGAGGAATCTTTTTGTAATCAACCATACAAAAAATACCAAGAAGGTAAAAAGACCTCATAATTGTGTCAAAAGATATTTTGTATAATAATTTATAATATTTATAATATTCTATATAATATATAATAATTTAGTAACATTTTTGTAGAACTTTTGTGATAAAAATGTGATAACAATAACGGGTTTATAATATAACAATAATAGCATACAACGAATAACATGAAATATAAAAAAAACAATATTTGTTTATAATTTGTCAGACTTCATTCTCAATTGGTTTTGTCTAGCATTATTTTTTATAGTCCATTTCGAATTCTGTCTTTTCTGTTATTTACTTATTAATGCTTCAGCTTCCGGTTCGAAATTTATTTTTTTTTAATGCAAAAGTAGCCCGTAAAGCGTAAAAAGGCGCGAGTAACATTGACAGTTTTAAACTGTTATAATTTAAAAAGGCGGACGTATGCGGAAATAGTTTTTACGCCATCGTATAGAGGAAGGTGTACTGAAAATAGTCCAATTTGTTAGAGCTTGGGACTTTGAAGATATTCCTTACCGAATATAAAAAATTTTTCTAATTATCTCCATTTAGTCCAGCATTAATTTGTAAGACATTATGCAGACTAATTAATAATGTAACATACGATTTCTTATCATAAAAATCTGCTCTTCAATTTAAAAAGAAATGCGCGAGAAAAAGAGAAGCAATTTTTCTCGTGAAAACTATTTTCACCCCTGACATTGGTATTTATTTTGTGGTTATTAGAAATTCTTCGTTCATAATTTTATAGAAAAAAAGGAAAGTTTATATTTGTTGTATGCCGGAATGTTTGGAACAAAATGAATTAGTTTATCCTCGGCTATGAAATGCAATTTGTTCATGAAAAGTGAGGTTCACATTATTTTATAGAATTTTATTTCGGTTTAAAGGGAGTTAACAACATACGTTATTTATTAAACTCTGTTCGGAATCCTCATCACGATTGAAAAAATGTAGTATTTAAACAGGATATATAAATATTTGTATTCTGACAATCTAAACCACATAATAAAACATTGTTAAAGAAGCTGAATCGTTAATTGAATTTCTATTGTCATAATCTGCCATCAAATAAAATACTTGTACTTGAAATACTGGATTACAGTTAATCGTATATGTAGATTTTCAGATAAAACTGTTTATTAATAATCATGTGTATTCAATTCCATGCACAATGCATAAATCCGTGATTACTTTCAAAATGGTTTACATCTTGGAAGGGTTGAGGATGTTTCACTCTAAAACAATGTCCAAGATCAGGCGAGAAACGGTGGTGTAATAATTAGCCTATCCACGGGTGGTATCGCGGCGGGTTTCGTGGAAAAGAGAGTCAGTCCGCAAGATAAAAAGAGTATCGAGAAACGAGGCACGGAAAAGTAACGGCCTGTTAAAGATAAGGAAATGAGGTGTCGCAGCCAGCGATCCTGGAGAAGCCGGAAGGGTCGTACCGCGTCACAGCGAGGAGCACCCCTTGGGGGATTTTTCGAGCGCCGTTTCCAGCCGAGCGTTCCAGTTGCGTTTCGGATACCTTTACACTCGGACGCCCTGCTGCTGGCCAGCCCTTTCTTCGATGAAATCGACCCTAACCGGCAGCGGCGTCTTCCCTTTTTCGAATAACTACGGATCGCCGGCCCGTCCAATCGTAATTCTATACGATCGATCAGTTCGACGGCCGACGCGTGTCTCTACGCGGCGGGCATCCTCGTCGGTGCACTTTGATTTCCCTGCTACCGGAATTTCGAGGGAATTCAACGCGCTCGTGTAGATCACTGCACACTGACCGCATGAATCGTGATCCGAGTAAAAATATTTCAACAAAAAATACAAGTATTCGCAAATACAGTGGCCGAAATAATTACAGGTTTATATATATATGTATATCATTCTTATGATATAACAGCGTGTTTCATGGAACATTTTTGTTTTTTAGCATTAGTAATTAGTAGAACACATACGGGAGAGTTGCCAAAATTTATATGTACTAAACAATACACGTTTTAAATAGAATTATTGTTTACAAATATATTTTCATCTTTGCAGAAATCTTCTGAATAAAAATTCTATATACAAAATAAAGTAGAACACATACGGGAGAGTTGCCAAAATCTATATCTAATAAACAATACACGTTTTTACTAGAATTATTTTTTGCAATTATACTTTAATCTTTGCAGAAACTTTCTGAATAAACATTCTATACACAAAATAAAGTAGAACACATATAGGAGAGTTGCCAAAATCTATATCTAATAAACGATACACGTTTTTACTAGAATTGTGGTTTGCAAATATACTTTCATTTAGGCAGAAACCTTCTGAATAAACATTCTATATACAAAATTAAGTAGAACATATACGGGAGAGTTGCCAAAATTTATATCTAATAAAAAATACACGTTTTTACTAAAAATATTGTTGGCAATTATACTTTCATCTTTGCAGAAACTTTCTGGATAAACATTGTATGTATAAAATAAAATTGAATGACATAGTAAAAGTACGATTTAGGACACCTATATCCTACATCATACTGTTGTATTTCCAAAATCGTACTAATCATTTTTTTTTTTATTATATTGAAACACAATAGTATAAATGGAAATAAACATAATAATTTTTATAAAGAATATTAAATATACCAAATTGAAGCAATAAACTCTTAAAAAGCGTTAAAAGTAAAAAGTATTACAAACATTTTGAACAATAGTATATGTTGTGTTCTTTCAGCACTCCTCCACATGCTTCATGAATCAAACATGTTTTCTAAACGTGTTTGATTGCATAAAAAACATAACCAGTCTTTTTCATTTTCAAAGAATTTGTTTTCTTTCATAGCATTCGTAGCAAAGAAAACATAGGAAGTTTTAGTGAATTAAGATCTAGATAGAATTTCAGTGTGATTTCTTAAATCGTACTGGCAAGATTAAAAAATTTCAATTGCGGTACGATTTAGGAAACTAAGCCAACTGATAGAAATATTATTTATCTAATCTAAAAGATTATATAATTATATTATAAACTTACAATAAAGATGGTATATTAAATATATTTCGAAGAAAACACAAAATGTATTAATCAATTGTAGTATTTAATTGAAACTTGCCTTGAAATAATTGGTTAAAATTTACATCAAACTTACTTGAAATCTTCCGGCTTCTACAGATTGGCACGAAATTAATCGAGATTACACAAGTTGTGTCCTATATTATTGACCCCATAAATACTTTATATTTTTATCACTAGAAGTCGTAAACATTAATTGGTTCCAAAAAAATGAGCCGGTACGATTTAAGTGACCAATACTCATTAGGCAGCTCTCCCCTAATGAATTTGAATAATATTATTTTTATTAATGCGTTTATTATTCAATATTACGAAAATTGGTATCACGTATATAAAATTGGATAATTTGATAATATGTATTGCATATATCAAATTATACATCTTAATAAGAGTAAATATAAACATTACTTCCCTTATTTGTATTGAAAGTTTATCAATAAGCATTTTTACATATTCGGAGCAATGTTTAGAAAAATTAGTACAATCTCAACTGTTCGAAATTACAATCTGCAGGTTATTTGTCGCCGCTAGAGTCCACGTCCCGAACTTCTGAAATTTATTCCGAAGAACGCAAAGGGTTGGTCCGGGCGCAAACTTCCCTGACTTATTCGCAGATGAGGGACGATCGTGATAAACCAGACAAACGCTATTATGTGCAATAAAATCCACCCCTTCGGATGAAATTCATAAGTTCTCATTTTCCCTTTTTATCTGTAATGTCGCACCGTTGTAAACCAGCAGCAGCCCCGACAGAGTGGCGGGAGAAAAGGAGAAATATCGTATTGAGAAACGATAAAAATTTCTCCCGGAATTTACTTATCTGCCCGAGTCCTCTCCCTTACTCTGTGTCTTGTTGCTGCACTTATAAGTCAGTTGCAAATTCGATGTTAGCCAGAGAATTCTTATCTTAATGTAGCAAATAACTGGAGGGACCGACGGAGAGCGAGGTAGATAACAGTACCTACCGATCTAATCTCACAGTTGATTTAACTCGCTTCATAATTCTTCAAGCTAATCTCAATCCACGTATAAGCATTACTTCTCTCCCTTATATGTTCCACCGGCATCTACATATACATTTAATTAAGTGCACCGTCGCTCGGCAATGGTGCCGAGGCCCATTGCTTTTTCAATTATCTTTTCGCAAATTGTGCTCGGTTTTAATGGCTGAGCTGTACAATAAAAATATTTGGCATTAAATTAGCAAACTGCAGGACTAAAGAATGTATTCTTCATTTTTGTTTGCTATATTTCATAAATGTTGCTTGGTAATCCTTGTGTTCTAGTAACGTATTATTCTTTTATTGTTTCTTTTTGTTACGTTAACCGTGCAATAAAAATATTTGGCATTACATTATTCTTTTATTATTATTATTATAATAAAAGTATTATTCTTTTATTGTTTCTTTTTGTTACGTTAACCGTGCAATAAAAATATTTGGCATTACATTATTCTTTTATTATTATTATAATAAAAGTATTATTCTTTTATTGTTTCTTTTTGTTACGTTAACCGTGCAATAAAAATATTTGGCATTACATCAGCAAACTGCAGGACTAAAGAATGTATTCTTCATTTTTGTTTTCTGTATTTCATAAATGTTGCTTGGTAATCCTTGTGTTTTAGCAACGTATTATTCTTTTATTGTTTCTTTTTGTTACGTTAACTGTGCAATTAAAATATTTGGCATTACATTAGCAAACTGTAGGACTAAAGAATGGATTCTTCATTTTTGTTTTCTGTATTTCATAAATGTTGCTTGGTAATCCTTGTGTTTTAGCAACGTATTATTCTTTTATTGTTTCTTTTTGTTACTTTAATGATGATTAAACTCCAGATTTTATGCATTTACAACAAAAATGAGCAGATGCAATTCAAAACAGTGAGATGATTAAAAAACTTTGAGCGTATTAATATATTATTTTCACAGCATTAAAATTATTAATGGGAACTGTGCCTTGCAATTGATGCACAAATTTTTGATTTTGCATATAAATCCAGAGTCTGATGATGATCCAACGTTATTGATTTTTATACTGTTAATGATTGTTTAATTGTCGTACTGCGTACTCATGTTATCGGCGCCCAGGTTCGATCATAATTCTATAAACTAATTTGAATGATACTACAAACGTTGATTCGGGTTTGAATCTATTTATTGGTCTTAAAAATTTTTGACCAAACGTTGAGCTATTCCGAATGTTTGGAATAGAAGAAAAGGAAAAAGGAAGGTGGTGTTTCGTCCTAGGCAAGTCCTCAGCAAAGAAGTTTCACTTCAAAAACCCTGGACGATTTGACCGTTAAATTTTTCAGAAATAAAGTAAGTGGTCAAATAAGAAATGTTTAATATTCTCCAGATATTCCAGGAAGTCGGAAAGATCGGATCTGCCGTGTTTTCTTGCAAGTTCAACAGCCGTGCTTCATCAGCTTCTCGCCTGGTGTCATTGGTACAGGCCTCGGTATAAATAGCTCAAAATTAGTAGTACGTAGATGTACAACACGTACTCTGACTTCGATTGACCGGAAAGGGTGAGCGATAGCCGACGAACAATCGAAGAAGAAGAAGAAGAAGGGACTGACGGGGACGAAGCGGTACGCAATGGTTAGGGTGGGAGCAGCAGAGACGACGAATCAATCGTAACGATCGCACACACGATCAACCGAATCGGTGAATGAGACTTGCTCAATAAAGTGTGCACACTGTTCCACGCGTAACGAGGAGAATGCATACCAGAATTGTGCAACGTGTTACGCAGTTGCGATTTGTCTTGGTTATTAATGACAAGGGTGGGGGAAGGACATATGCATTATTTAGTATACGATCAACCCTTTATTTGGCAACCAGTGAGACGGTCGAGTGGTTCTGGCGAATGATTGCGTTGCGTTGATCGGGCGTGTACCGATGACTGTAGCCGTGGATGAAGAATACGTTTTTCGTGCTTGCAGAGCGATGGAACATAACTAGACAGCGGATTTTATACATTTATGATGGAAGTGAGTAGGTGCAATTTAAAACAGAGAGATGATTAAAAAACTTTAAGTTTTAATATATTATTTTCACTATATTATAATTGTTGGTGGAAAATATCAATTTATATTGAGATTCTGTGTCTTGTAATTGATGCACAATCTTTTTAAAATGAATAACAGGCAGCAATATACATATGTACCTATTTAAGTAATCTTCTAAAACGCTTCTTTAAGACAGCGGATCTTGATTAAAAATAACAACGTTTTGCATCGATTCCAAGGGATGGAAGGTGGACAGAAAACTTCTTACTTAATTAAGTAATTAAAACGTCTTCGTTCCCAAAAATATCATAGAAGAGAAAAGAAACTTAGGTAGGTGCAATTTAAAACAGAGAGATGATTAAAAACTTTAAGAGTTTTAATATATTATTTTCACTATATTATAATTGTTGGTGGAAAATATCAATTTATATTGAGATTCTGTGTCTTGTAATTGATGCACAAACTTTTTAAAATGAATAACAGGCAGCAATATACATATGTACCTATTTAAGTAATCTTCTAAAACACTTCTTGAAGACAGCGGATCTTGATTAAAAATAACAATGTTTTGCATCGATTCCACGGGATGGAAGGTGGACAGAAAACTTGTTAATTAATTAAGTAATTAAAACATCTTCGTTCCCAAAAATATCATAGAAGAGAAAAGAAACTTAGGTAGGTGCAATTTAAAACAGAGAGATGATTAAAAAACTTTAAGTTTTAATATATTATTTTCACTATATTATAATTGTTGGTGGAAAATATGAATTTATATTGAGATTCTGTGTCTTGTAATTGATGCACAAACTTTTTAAATTTGGAATTTTCAAGAATAACAGGCAGCAATATACATATATACCTATTTAAGTAATCTTCTAAAACACTTCTTTAAGACAGCGGATCTTGATTAAAAATAACAACGTTTTGCACCGACTCCAAGGGATGGAAGGTGGACAGAAAACTTCTTACTTAATTAAGTAATTAAAACGTCTTCGTTCCCAAAAATATCATAGAAGAGAAAAGAAACTTAGGTAGGTGCAATTTAAAACAGAGAGATGATTAAAAACTTTAAGAGTTTTAATATATTATTTTCACTATATTCTAATTGTTGGTGGAAAATATCAATTTATATTGAGATTCTGTGTCTTGTAATTGATGCACAAACTTTTTAAATTTGGAATTTTCAAGAATAACAGGCAGCAATATCCATATATACCTATTTAAGTAATCTTCTAAAACGCTTCTTTAAGGTATTTTACGCTTTTTTACTTTTCGTTCTAAATTTTAACGAAGCCTACGAATCTTGTTTTGTTTTATACATAATAAAATTGCCTGTAACATTTGATCATACTCAGACTGTAGATCTTCATGCATATAAGCATACCAAAATTGAGTAGATGAAATTTGAAATTGTAGAATATTGTAAACATTTAAAGATGTCAATATTCTATTTAACATGTATTAAAATTATCACGTGTAGAAATAACATTCCACTTGGCTTCTATCTATTGCAATCGATGCGGATAATTTTTATTTATAGAGTTGCCAAGCAAAAGCAAATTCTCAAACAATAACTAAATGCATATCAATAGACTACGGATTTGATGCATATTTATAATAAAACTTGATAAACTCGGAAACAGTAAATAGATTAAAAAAGTTCAAGAATATACAGGGTGTTCGACTACAGGTGGGAGAAAATTTAAGGGTTGGTTCTTAACGATGATATAAGACGAAAATGCAGAATAAAAAAATTGCAATTTCGGCTTCGTTATTTAGCTATTAACAACGCGACAGTCACGCATCAAGTGACAGATGCATACATACCTCGGTTCTCATTTGGGGCCCCAGCGATGTGAAAATGATTAACAAATCGTTGGACACCATTGAACTCTTTGACGCACACAACGTACACTTTTGTTAGACGTGTTGTTGATTTTTAATTGTTAGTAGCTAAATAACGAAGCCGAAATCGCAATTTTTTTATTCATCATTTTCGTCCCATATCATCGTTAAGAACCACTCCTTAAATTTTCTCCCACCTGTAGTCGAACACCCTGTATATTAAAGGAAATAATTCTTATCGATCGAAAATTGAAATATAAAATATGATAATGATATCGGCGCCAGGTTCGATCATTTCAAGAAGAACAACAAATATGCAATTTAAGTATTTAAGTTTCTCAACGTTTCGATCTCAATGTGGATCATTACCCTGTATTTTATTTTAAACTGATCAAAATGATAAAAAAAGAAACGACAGATGTTTCCTGAAATCGAAGCAAAAAGATAATGTTCTGCACGAAGATTCGCAGCCTGTGTATCAATAATAAATACTTCAATTTTCGTAGCAAAGCTTCTCCGCGAGCTATGTGCCAATAAAACACTCCCGTCTCGCGAAGAACCTAACAGAAAGCGTGTGATCGAGGTACACCGGGCTCACCGAATAAGTTCATAAATTTTCGCGAGATACGGATTGCAAGAGAGAACGAGTAGCGACATTCCCTGGCGAAGATATCGGCCGGAAAATATGGAACGGCCGTTTAAGACTGTTACTGCCAGGATCAGAACGTTTGGGGGTAACTGGGGAGGCTACCCCTCCTGCGTTACATTGGCCGAGCAGTTTAAAAAGCTATTTCACGGCGGTCGGGGTGCATCTGTTTTGAAAATCTAACAATTTTAAAGAGGCACCGGGGTGGAGGCTCCCCGGGGAGGACTTGTCAGTCGTTTAAGGGTTCCCGCCACCCGTTTCACCCCGGAAATCATTGGCTTGCGGCGTGTGTCCCTGTCGTTACATCAGAACGCGAAACGCCAGAAACAAGTGCTTCTCGCGTGTATGAGCATTGTCTTTTCGAGTCGAATCGGAAGTAATTGAGGCGAAGGGTAGGTTTCGAGGGATTTAAGGGGGTAGTTTCGTTTCGAAGATTGCAAGGGTGCAAAGATAGGGATTTCCAGAGCTTATTAAAAGAGCTAGATGAAAGATCAACGTAGGCTACAGTCTCCCAAAAAAGTCCTATTTTTACATTTACAAGACGTAATTGCATTATTAAAGTTTAAATGATATCGGCGCAGGTTCGATCATTTTTATAGCCAATGACAAATTTATAGACGACCAATTCTTGAAAATATTTGCAGTTTCAATACCAAACATCCTTGACATTGACGCAAAGAAATTTTTTTCACTGTTTGTATTAATTTCGCCATCCATGATAAAGGTGAATTCTTCTCGATCGAAATTTTGGATAATTAAAGTTTAAATGATATCGGCGCAGGTTCGATCATTTTTAATTGCATAACTAATAACATACGTAATTGCATTATTCGTCAACATGTAGCTGTCGCAGCTTTGTGAAAATAGTTACACGCGCAGCTTTGTGCTTCCGAATAATACAGATTACGCTTCGTAAACGTAAAAATATGACTTTTCAGGGTGACTGTGGCCTAGAGTGATCTTTTATCTAACGCTTTTGACTACTGAAAATTCCTATCTTTGCATTATCAAAAAATGAGAAGGCGCATTCCGCACCCTTGAAGTCCTGGAAACGAGGCTACCCCTTTAACCCCTTGGCCTACGATTTATTTTACTAAGTAATTTCCTAAAATAGGAGAATATTGTTATAAATTGTATTCCTATATGTTCTCCAGTAGCTGTGTATTAACAAAACCAAAATTGAATTTTATTTTGATTTAAAAGAAATTATTGACATACATTTTTATCAGAATCTTCATTACGGGTCAAACACGATATTGTAAGGCAAAGGGTTGAATGGAACATATTTCACCCTCCGGAAATCGATAGCAACAAAATATTCGATTTTAACACATTTACAGTAAAGCCTGGATCTAACAAGGAGAGTGCAAGGACCACGGCACACCGATTTAGTTGAGACTGTGTATACTTATAGATCTTGATCTCCCATTTATGAATATATACCATTATAGGCGCCAACGCTCAATAGTTTTTGAGATATTAATAAACAAAGTTCTTACATTACTGCTTACATCTGCTATTGTAGAGGAGGTATACAGCGAATAAGGCTTGGTGTAGCGGCAACGTACGAGACTTCCACCCGTTGGGCTAGGGTTCAATTCTCGTCTGGAGAAAAAATTTTTTTCATATTTATTTATATTATTTATTCGCTGTGTAACATTGACTTGTCTATATGAGATTGCACATTTATTACAAGTTAAAGAACAGAAATATTAATAAATTAACCGAAATTAATAAAATAGTAAATTTCCCTCTCGTGTCTGGAAACGGAAAAAATAAAGTAAATATGGGAAGAGAAAATATGGTATACGATAAATTGAATAATATTGCACTTACATATTTTTAATGACAACAGTGGTACATGTCGTAAAAGCATACGAATTTATTTATAATTTATTAATCTTTTGTTCTTTAACTTGTAATAAATGTGCAATCTCATATAGACAAGTCAATGTTACACAGCGAATAAATAATATAAATAAATATGAAAAAAAATTTTTCACCAGACAAGAATCGAACCCTAGCCCAACGGGTGGAAGTCTCGTACATTGCCGCTATACCAAGCCTTATTCGCTATATACCTCCTGTACAATAGCAGATGTAAGCAGTAATGTAAGAACTTTGTTTATTAATATCTCAAAAACTATTGAGCGTTGGCGCCTATAATGGTATATATTCGTAAATAGGAGATCAAGATCTATAAGTATACAAAGTCTCAACTAAATCGGTGTGCCGTGGTCCTTGCACTCTCCTTGTAAGAAAAACCCTCGGGACCGTGCTATTTCTTAGATTAAATACGTACTACATACCGTCAATTCACCATTAAATACATTTTAAACTATACCGTGTTTAGTGTCATTTTAGTTAGAAAAATTCCACAAATAAGTTGTTTAAAACAGTACAAACATATAAACAATTTAAAAGTACCGTTCTATCATTGTCAACTCATTATAATTAATGCGTATGTGCTTTCTATGTCTTCAAATCATCCCGATATTTTTCGAAAACATTCGTCAAAATTAGTTCTAGTCATGGAGCCGACTCTTTAAAAATTCGTCGATTCGTTACACTTTCTGTTCTTCGAAACTTCCTATCCCACTTCATCCGTTGGCTACCATAAATCCGCTTTCGATTATGTTATCTAATGGGAGTATTATGCAACGTGATTGCTGGCTTTAAAGTGTCGTTCATACAACGGCGTGGGGTCGCCTCGGAGTCTTTGAAGAATCGCGTATCCATTATAGAGGTAATTAGGTGTGCAAGAGAGATCAGTAGAGTGAAATAAAAGAACCACAGCATAGCCAACAATATATTAATGTTATCGGCACACTGGTTCGAACAATTGGAACAATAAGCAAGTTTGCAAAATTGAACCAACACGTTGTTCAATATTCATTATCAATGTAAATTAATTCTTTTATAAGCACGTAAGTTTTTACATACTTTGTCTTTGAATTTGGTTTTCTTCACACCTTTGTTAATATAAATCACGTTTTAAAAATTATTTTTGATAATCCTTACTTAAAAGTAAAAAGTTAAGTTGAATTAAATTTCATTCTATTTTGCAAACTTGCTTATTGTTCCAATTGATCGAACCAGGGCGCCGATAACATTAATATATTGTTATGAATAATTGACGATCGAGATACAGGGAACTGTTATTAATTTATTATCGTGAGTGCAAGACTTTGTAGAAATATTACCAATTAAAACTATTCTAATAACCTTTTTATACGGCATCTACATTTTATTGTATCTTCTATGATATTCTCAACTAATTGTTGTGACTCTTACAATCAAAATAAAAGGTCCACGAAAATTGTTTTTGTTCCACACTTGTTCTTATGAAAACTATCATTTGTAACGTCACGTAATATCTCGTGAGAAGACATGGACCAGTTTATTAACGATGGTTATTATAATGGAGATATAGTACGACACAATGGTTCATGTAATGTCCCCGAATGATCCGCAATCATTTATTACATTGTCCCGCTAATTCTGGAATCATATGCCGGACCTTCCTGAGCAAATATAGCCGATATTTCGCGTCTGTCAGATCATAACAGGATTTACGAAGGTCTTAATGAAGCGAAGGGTGCAAGGTAAGAAATACTCATAAATACATTGCCACCCCTATAAGGCGTGCTGTTAATATCGGGAACGTGTCACAGTATTAATGCATCCTATGACATCATACCGAAATATCCGCGAACATGTTGCGCAGATCTATCTCGATCTTATTACATATTACTAATGGACAGGCATTTACGAAACACACGAGTAGATGTAATTTAAAACAGTAGAAACATTAGAAGAATTTAACATACTATTATACTATTTTCAATCCAATGAACATATTAAGAAAGAAAATAATTTTATATGTTGCTCCAGTTTGTTGCTCAATTCAGGTAGACAATTTTTATTTTCTATAAAGATCCTACAATATATGAAAGATACTATTACATTTCTTTCAATCTATTAAACATGTTAAGAAAGAAAATAATTTGATATGTTGCTCCAGTTTGTTGAGCAATTCAGGCAGACAATTCTACATTAGATTCCATACAGATTCTACATTATATGAAAGATACTATTACATTATTTTCAATCTATTAAACATGTTAAGAAAGAAAATAATTTTATATGTTGCAACAGTTTGTTGCTCAATTCAAGTAGACAATTTTTATTTTCTATAAAGATCCTGTCATATGTGAAAGATACTATTACATTATTTTCAATCTATTCAACATATTAAGAAAGAAAATAATTTTATATGTTGCTCCAGTTTGTTGCTCAATTCAAGTAGACAATTTTTATTTTCTATAAAGATCCTGTCATATGTGAAAGATACTATTACATTATTTTGAATCTATTCAACATATTAAGAAAGAAAATAATTTTATATGTTGCTCCAGTTTGTTGAGCAATTCAGGCAGACAATTCTACATTAGATTCCATACAGATTCTACATTATATGAAAGATACTATTACATTGTTTTCAATCTATTAAACATGTTAAGAAAGAAAATAATTTTATATGTTGCTCCAGTTTGTTGCTCAATTCAAGTAGACAATTTTTATTTTCTATAAAGATCCTGTCATATGTGAAAGATACTATTACATTATTTTGAATCTATTCAACATATTAAGAAAGAAAATAATTTTATATGTTGCTCCAGTTTGTTGAGCAATTCAGGCAGACAATTCTACATTAGATTCCATACAGATTCTACATTATATGAAAGATACTATTACATTGTTTTCAATCTATTAAACATGTTAAGAAAGAAAATAATTTTATATGTTGCTCCAGTTTGTTGCTCAATTCAAGTAGACAATTTTTATTTTCTATAAAGATCCTGTCATATGTGAAAGATACTATTACATTATTTTGAATCTATTCAACATATTAAGAAAGAAAATAATTTTATATGTTGCTCCAGTTTGTTGAGCAATTCAGGCAGACAATTCTACATTAGATTCCATACAGATTCTACATTATATGAAAGATACTATTACATTGTTTTCAATCTATTAAACATGTTAAGAAAGAAAATAATTTTATATGTTGCTCCAGTTTGTTGCTCAATTCAAGTAGACAATTTTTATTTTCTATAAAGATCCTGTCATATGTGAAAGATACTATTACATTATTTTGAATCTATTTAACAAATAAGAAAAAATAATTTTATATGTTACTCCAGTTTGTTCAGCAATTTAGGCAGACAATTTTTATTTTCTATAAAGATCCTACAATATATGAAAGATACTATTACATTATTTTCAATCTATTAAATATGTTAAGAAAGAAAATAATTTTATATGTTACTCCAGTTTGTTGCACAATTCAGGTAAACAATTCTACATTGGATTCCATACAAATTCTACATTATATGAAAGATACTATTACATTATTTTCAATCTATTAAACATGTTATGAAAGTAAATAATTTTATATGTTACTCAAGTTTGTTGCTCAATTCAGATAAACAATTTTTATTTTCTATAAAGATCCTACAATATATGAAAGATACTATTACATTATTTTCAATCTATTAAACATGTTAAGAAAGAAAATAATTTTATATGTTACTCGAGTTTGTTGCTCAATTCAGGTAGACAATTCTACATTAGATTCCATACAGATTCTACATTATATGAAAGATACTATTACATTATTTTCAATCTATTAAACTGAAATCTATTAATCTATTAAAATGAAATGATGACGTAGAAATGTAAATATTAAAATTGCTGGTTTGATTTTTCTCGAAAATGGACTTGGGCCACTTTCAATATAAACGGCTTAATTTATCGAGGGTGGTTTGACAAAACCGTGCTGATTTTTACTGTTGCCACTATATTCGTGAGGAAGCTAATTAAGCGAAGCGAATTTTTGCTGTAATGCGAAAGACAAATCATCGTCGGGAACATTAATTCGGCCTCCTCGGTTGTAAACGTAGCACTATCGACATCTTACAAAACGAGTACAACACCAGGACCAGAGCGTCGTGCCCAGACAGCGTGACACTTTGATAGCGATTCATCATGGTTTGCAACTTTTTCTTGTACATTCCGGAGGTAACTTCGTCACTCGACAGCGCGGACATCGAATCATCGATTTATCGCTTCGGTTACCGGCTTCGCACGCACCGTTTATGGATTGATGATCACTCGATTCTTTCAATTCCCTTTCTTTCTAAATTAAACGCGCAGAACGTTGACTTTCGTACGAGAATATCTATAAAATATTTCTAATTTGATACCCAAAATATTGAGATATTAAATATCAAAACATTCATTCTGTGACAGTTTGATTAGAAGAATAAATGCAGAAGAACCAGAAGAATTATTCGAGATCCTATAACAGAAATCAAAATGTTATTAGAGATATTAAATATCAAAACATTTATTCTGTGACAGTTTGATTAGAAGAATAAATGCAGAAGAATCAGAAGAATTATTCGAGATCCAATAACAGAAATCAAAATGTTATTAATAGTAGATTTATGGAGCTCTAGAAATAACTATTTTATATTATTTTATAAACACAATAGGAATGTGTCTATCCAAATTTTTGGCCATTTTTCCAATAATATATACCCATAGAAATAAATTTGATAAATAATTCTTCAGGGAAGCACCTTTACAATTTTACTAATCGCAAATTAAGAATATCAGAATCTATCATTTCGACGGGTCCTGTAAACCTAGTGTTAAAAAGAAGATTTATCCATGACGACATAGACAAAACATTAAAATGAAACTTTTTTATGAAACTCACATGGAATATCATATTTAAATGTTTGTAGGTTGATAAACTGTGTTCTCTATAATAATCTATTACTTTAAACGGTAAATTCTTCTCGATCGAAAATTAATAATATAATAAATTGAATGATATCGGCGCTAGGTTCGATCATTTTTAAACAACAAATGTGCAATTATTTAAGCATGTTTCTAACGTTTCTATTAAAGTAATCTATTACTTTGCTCGAATTGAACGTTGTAATTCTATATAATAATATTTCTTGAAAAAATCTTCACTTGTTTTTTGCTTCCATTTGAGAAAAATGGGAAACGCAACATATTTTTATAAAGTACTGTTTATTCGATTTATTTAAAACCGTGCAGTAGCAAGAGGTAATAAAATATTCGCTTTAAATATATGAAGTATTTCTAAATACATTAAACTTAATTAATTATGTTAAACAAATATTGTCTGCAAAAATATTTTCATTTTTTGGATACGTTTTATGCAGTGAACCTGAACATGGGAATATCAGAAGAAACCTGTAGTACCGGCGCAGCACATCATAATGAAATCCATTAGTAACGATTCCCGCCGTGCGATGGCAGACACATCTACAGTGCAATTTATACTTGTTCACAATTTACTGACTTGTTATGTTAACAATGTGTAAGCTTACTCCACACGTCTTTATCTCATTTATACAAAATATGAGAACACGGATGGAACTGTTACAGAGACGATAGAAATTTTTAGCACTGTTAGTCATAATGAATGAATATAGGTTTTTAAAAATTCCAGGATTATAAGGGTGTGGGATTCGCGTTCTCATTTCTCGATAATGCACACAGGGGTTTTTCAGTAGTCAAACACGCTAGATAAAAGGTCGATCTAGGGCGCTATCTCCCTCAAAAGTCCTATTTTTTCGTTTAATAAAAGCATTTTCTAGATCTATGGCAATTAAGCATATTCTGAAAATTTCATCCAAATTAGCTGACATTGCAATGAGTAAACTGCGGATCTTTATGCAAAATAAAAAATGTTTGCATTGATTGCAAGACACAGAAGCCAAATGAAAATTTAATTCTTCTTTTAATTATCTGATTAAAGTAAAACTAATATACTGGTGGCATGAAATCTTTTTAATACTTCCACTGTTTTAAATTGTGCGCACCCATTTTTGTCATAAATGCATAAAATCCGCAGCCTAGCAATGAGCTACAAATGCATAAAGATATTAACGCTTAATAAATCTAAGAATTTTTACATCTTTCAATGCCTCTCGTTTGGCATCAACCGATTTCACTGAAACTTTTACAGTGCATATAATTGACATAGATGTATAAAATGAACTTTTTTAAATTTTCGATATAGGCCCACATAAAAAAGTTGATAATACAACTTTTATTATTTTTTCGACAATTCCGATCGATTGCAATTTTTGAAATAAATTCTTTTCACATGCTGCAATAAACTAATGGCTCTAGCTTCCCAAAAAAGTTCAAATCGTATAGAACAATGTTAAAATAGATATCGTCTTTTTTAGAGCGTACTTAAATTGTTGTCCACTACTTTATATGAACCTGTCCGTAGATAAGATCCCAACAAAAACATCCTATAAACAGTAGCCAAGTTATCTACGGCCGTAAAAAGTTGTGAGATCAAACAAAATACGGCCAAGTTCGTTAGCTTAGAAATACCTGTTGCAATACTGGAAAAAGCGTTTGTAAAAATTAGTTTGAAAGAACGCTATTTAATTTTTAAGGATTTACATGGAGGGTTAAATTATTCAACTTGGCCGCTACCAAACACCTTTTATGGTCATTGGTTTAAAAAGTAACGGCCAAGTTGAATAATTTAACCCTCCATGTAACTCTTTAAAAATTAAATAGCGTTCTTTTAAACTAATTTTTACAAACGCTTTTTTCAGTATTGCAACAGGTATTTCTACTGTATATGAACCTGTCACTAGATAAGATGGTTCACATAATCGGGTGGCTTATAGGAGCCCACTTGTCTTCCACTGTTGACTACGACTTTTTGTTAATTTAATATTAATTATTTAACAATTATTGGAATTGTAAAGGGAAATGTTTTTGTGAAAATTTATTGAATATATTGCTTGACTCCAGTATATACTACAGTAAAAATCGCACAAAATATAAATAAATTCAATCTTGTTCTTTTGCTAATAATACACATGAGTAACTTTTGATGGTCGGTAGGCTTAGTGTTAATTAATTTATGTTGACATTATGATAGTTTTAGTGTGAAAAATAAGGAACACCAACTTGATACTTCGATCAGACTAAAAGTAAACAACGTGAGCCTGACTCGTGGTACCTGAACAAACATAAACAACGCACATCGGGATTATGGCTCTCCGACGTGACTAAGCTCATAGAACAAGTAACAAGGAGTAAACTCCATGCTGAAAAATTCGCATCCCAACAAAAAAAATTTCAAACTTTGTTTTTACAAGTTCTAATTCGTACAAGAGTCCATGGTTGAATTCAATTTAAAAAGAACAAAATTTTTCTTTAAATAAAAAAAAGTAAAAGTTCAAACTTTGGTAATTATTCCTTTGGGTGTTTGTTATGGTGGACCTATGTACCAAATTTCAAGCTTGTAGGTCAATGGGAAGTACCCAAAAGGTTTTGATGATCTGGCAGTGAGTCAGTGACCAATGTACCGACTTTGTGGTCCTATATCTCGGAACCTACTAATGTTGGAAGATTAATGTTTTGCCAATATGGAGACACGATAGCACTTAACAAATGTACGAAATTACATCTCTCCATCTGCCTCCAGTTCCGAGTTACAAGCCTCTAAAAAACGGCCAAGTTGTTTCATGTAAAAGGAGGTATGTAGTGCGAGAACTTGGTTGGTGCACTACCGTGCATCTAGATGAACGAAGTTTCAGTGTACTGTAAAAGTTCCGTGATTCAGCGATTCCCTCGAAAAGAATGTCTTCGCTTCTGGACACAGGAGTTGTTACCAATGGTCCACACGACGAGGAGCATGTGGACCACGGCCGCGGTTCTTCCCTCCTTGATGATTTTTACGCGCATTTACCTTTTCCCCTCTTGAGAGCTCGTTTTCGGCCGTTTACCTCGGCCTGCGGAACGGAACGAGCTGCCCGGCTGATTTTGCGAGAAGGATTTCCACGACGACGCGATGCGGCCTCCGGAACTTTTATAAAGCTCAATCTCGGACGTGTCGCGCAATTACACCCCGACCTACCCGGTTGCTGATGTCGCGACGGGATATTCCGGACGATGAAAGGAGGGAACATGTAATCACGCTAATTGAGTGCAGATAGGCCTCGTTGACGACTCCTTCATTACGCCACAAGAGGGGTTCTAACCGCACAATTACCCGCTAACTTCACCGCTGTCGTTTCTCACCGCGCCGTGAACCTCCCGATGTCTACGATAACGCTGAAATGTCGCGGGATCGTTCCGAGCTGGCTTTGATCCTCCGCGAACATTTAGGCATTAATTTCTTCCTGCTTGCTGACAGGGAACTCGGTGAATTGATTTGATTTAGATCTATGAGATTTGTTTCGTTGCGTTTACGTCACTGGTGGCATGTTACTTCGTAAGAATTTAATGAAACGACAATGACATCATCAAATTGAAAATGTACATCCTCGTATAATGTATCAAAAAATTGTTTAGAAAGACTGTGCACGTATGTGGATTTTATGTGACAATAGGTATACAATAGATGTATGAAGAATTGTTTAAAAAGACTACACATATATAGATTTTATGTGGCAATAGATATACAATAAATGTATGAAGAGAATTGTTTAGAAACACTGTACAATTACTATCACAAAAGACATATATACATATATAATCAATTTTTTGATTGCGTTATGTGAAACTTAATTGTACCCACTGTAATCATCGCTTTTCTTTGAAGCTCTATTCTAATAATCCGAACATTTACAAGTACATTTACAAAACTAATGTTTGTAATAGTGTAGGAATGTGGATTGAGAAATGGTTCCGTATGATGCGCGTCGAGAATCGAAACAGCGAGCTTTCTTCTCGCTGTCAAAGATTCTGCGATCAACACTCATTTATGTGTGAATGCATGTGTATATGCGTGAGGCCGAATGTCTATTGTCACGAAACAGTTTTCAATGTTTTATAATCAGATGTTCTCTGTTGACATATGTTAATAATTAATTAATCGTATTAATCCTTCATTGGGTGCTTAAACTAGTCCCTGTTTCTTATAAATTAATTTAGTTATTTGTAGCGACTAGAATTTGTTGACTTAACAATCATATCTGCATTTTCACCACAGTTCCTTGTATTGTTGTTGTTATTTTTTCACAGAAAAATACTACATTTCTATTCATTTGCGACGTTGAGAAGTTGCCATTTTTCCTACCCGTTCTGCAATTACTAATATTTAGGTTGGCAACTAAAGTACGCGATCTCCACATTTTCTCAAACTAAATCATTTATATACATATATTTCTTAAGCACGAGTATTCTATATCAAATTAATCGCAAAATTCAAAAGAAATGTTCACTAAATGAGTTTTTAACTTCCCGATTCATAGGGAAGTTATTGTAATTTAAAATTTATTTTACGTTGCTCTCAACTCTTTGGTAATGTTATTTCGCGACGGGAGCTACAGTTTGTTAAGGTGGTTACCGAACCACCTATTTTGCCAACGACGCACAGAATTTTTTATTGCTTAAAACTGATATAATTTTATTATGTTCTATTAAATTATGCTTACATTAATTAAAAAGAATCATTTATACGTTATGAACAATGGGGTTGTTTCGAGGGACTACCTGGCTCTCCCAATAACATGTTGTTTTTTACCTGGGGGTAGTTCTAGGAAATTGACTTTTGGCCAGCTAGATCGCTCAAATACCAGTCTGTGCGATGTGTGAAAAGCTCCCAGGATTGAACGAGGTTATAATAATACAATAAAAGAATTACGAAACAAAAGATCGCGAATTTAGTTGCCAACCTAATACAATGACTATCAGCCCCATATGTTCATTACTTGAATTCTGAATATACTATAGGTAAAACAAGGCGAAATGAATATAATACAATAATATACAGGGTGTCCCAAAATTCCTTCGACATCCAGAAATAGAAGGTTCCTGAGATCATTTGCAGCAACATTTCCCTTTGCAAAAATGTCGTCCGCGGCTTTGTTTAGGAGTTATTAACGGAAAACACGGACCAATCAAAACACCAATCGAACACAGTCCGACTCGAGAAAAAGTCCCACCTAGCGCGGTGACGCTGTTGGTCGATTCAGAATCAATCCACTGTAGACTCGCTCTGATTGGTCCTTGTTTTTCATGAATAACTCCTAAACAAAATCTCGTACGCTCTTTTTGCAAAGGAAAATATCCCTTCAAATGATCTCAGGAATCTCCCATTTCCGGATGTTGAAGGAATTTTGGGACACCCTGTATAAAACTAGGAAAACACTAGAATATAAGAACGGGCTTGTATTGGGCAAATAGAGCTCAGGCTCTTCAACGCCATCGTTATGTACATTATATAAAGAGAAGAATAAACCATAAACCATTAACCATATATTCATTACAAGTACGATCTGGTATATTTTGCAGTAAGTCTCATCAAAGAACCTAACCACGCATAATTCCAGTGCCGTGTACACCACCCCACGGACACGAGAAAAGGTGTTGCCATTTTCCGCCACTCGTTAGGCCCAATAAAGAGGATATATGTCACGGTGTCAGGGGACAGTAATCTTCCCTGGTGTTTGGCAAGAAAAGTTTTCCGGCGGGCCGAAAACAATGATAAATCTCCACGATTCATCGCCTCTGCAGCCGCCGCCGCTAAGAGGCGGAGAAAAATCAGCGCCGCGGGGGTGTAGGCGGAGTGGCGGCGCGCGAAGGGCCAACGAAGCGAACGAAGTCGAAGTAGAACGAAAGCCATCTGGCTTCCGTCGGCTTTTCTTATTAACTTCAAATTTTTTCGCAAAGTGCTGCGAGACCGTGGCCGTCGTGGAATACCAATGAGCCCCCATGAACGGTATCCATAATACTCGCCCCTGAGACGCCGAACGAGAAAGGTACGAATCGAGTAACTCAGGGGTGACCAGTGTAGGGTGGGTGGTTAAGAGTTGACGCCTGCCTCGGCCCGCCTCGGCCCGAAGAAACGAGATGACGGGGAGGCTGAACCAGTGACAAACCGTCCTCTTCCACGATGATCGATCACCGCGCCCGGTCTCCGTCATTCCTGTCAATTAAGCTTTCAGTGGTGTCAGGCTGTCCCGGCCGCGCGAGACAAGTCCAAATCTAATTCACCGTTGCCTTCTGATCTATAGATCACTTGTACCGATCGACCAGACACTTGTAATCGGAATTACGTCAATATTTCGATATTTCTGACAACCTCGGGACCGTGGCGTCACTTATGGACATTATTTCTTGATGTCTTGCTGCTAGTCTCGAACGTAGAAGAGGATAACAATTCACATCGGCATATTGACGAGGGGATACTAAAATTTTTCGAGTAATTTAGGATATTTTTAATTTAAATAAAATGGGAGACTATTTCAGCGATAAAACTCCTTTGTTGTCGATTATAATTTAGGAAAATTTGGTCAGTATATTATCGGATAGAAGAGGATAGCGAAAGAACAATTTTCAACGACACATTGAGGAGAGAATACTCAATTTTTTAGATAATTTCGGATACTTTTTAATATAAACCAGAGGAGGGGTTGATTCAGCGACAAAACTTCTTTGTTGTCAATTATAATTTATGAGAATCTGATTCGTATATTTTTGGATAGAAGAGGATAATGACATCGAAATATTGACGAGGGGATACTAAAATTTTTCAAGTAATTTAGGATATTTTTAATTTAAATAAAATGAGAGACTATTTCAGCGACAAAACTTCTTCGTTGTCAATTATAATTGATGAAAATTTGGTCAGTATATTTTTGGATAGAAGAGGATAGCGAAAGAACAATTGACATCGACACATTGACGAGAGGATTCTCAATTTTTTAGATAATTTAGGATACTTTTTAATATAAACCAGAGGGGTTGATTCAGCGACAAAACTTTTTTGTTGATGAAAATTTAATAAGTATATTTTTAGATAGGAAACATTGTGGCGAGCGGATATACAGGATCTTCAGGCTATTACTAGCCAGCATTTTTTTTGTAAATTGTAAAAATTAGAAAAAATTATAGAATAAGAAGTAATGTTCTTTATGTACAACAAAATGAGATATGCATTTTTGTTTTATTTACATTATTTTGATAGAAATGAAGGTGACCTTCAATTTTCTTAATGGAATGCTATACATTTTTTATGTCGTATCAAAGCGTGTGTCATTGATCTACTATATAATGACCTTCAAGGTTATGCAAGGTCAGAAATAGAAAAAATGAAAGAAACAATTTGAACTAGTTTATCAGACACCTCCCAGCGATATACACGTCTTGACAACCAAAATAACACAAGCGTGCGGATTAATAACTCGGACCACTTGTGTATTCATTCGCCAGGAAGCCATTTTGAACATTCGTTGTAGCCTCATTAATAAAAAATACTTACAAACACATTGGTACGCAATATTCAAATAGTTTCTTTCATTTCTTGCATTTTTGACCTTGCATGACCTTGATGGTCATTGTGTAGTAGATGGATGAATTCGTCCTGACACACGCTTTCATACGACATAAACAAATGTAAGCATTCCATTTAAAAAATTGAAGGTCTATCAAAATAATGTAAATAAAAAAATGCATATGTCATTGTGTTGCGCATAAAAAACAGTACAACTTTTTCCTCTATCATTTTTTTCTAATATTTACTATTTACAAAAATAATGCTGGCTATTAATAACCTGAAGGCCCTGTAGAAAGTTTTAGATTATTTAGGATATTTTGTTAATATAAATTAATGAAACATTTATGAATATATCTTTGAAGTTTTGATGTTTGAAATGAGCCCAACATTGAACACTTTCCATCCGCTAGATGGCGAATATTTCTCGCTGGTAGAAATGTAAGTAGGGGGTTATATGTAGACAGTGCGATGACTAGTTGGTCACTCTGGCTTCCCTTCAAATCACGCATAAATCTTTCGCCTTTTACTAAAGATTTCCGTGGAGGGGAGCAGTTGATGAGTCTAATTTGACTATTTTTTTTAGTACCCGACGTAAGTTGGGTCATCATTGAATGAAAACAAAAATTTTTCAGGTATTGATGATTCGAATGGTTTGAATTTTTTGTACTTCATTCGTTGGAGAAAAGTTGAATCCAACAAGTATTACTTTTGTAACCTAACGTTATAAACCTATCAACATTTTAATACATGTATTGGAATAACTTTCTTATTAAGGGGGTACGGTCACCCATGGATATTACTAGAATATTACTAGAAAAACAAGTAAAAACAGTGTTTGCGGGAAACCATTGTTTGTAGTTATACAAGCATGTTACGAGCTGTGTGAGTGCTCATTGTAAAGAGGAAGGTTGATCACGCTTCGCTCTGGTCATGATTTAAAGAGATTATGTTTATATTTAATAATATGAGCGTCCAAAGTAGGGGAAAAAATCGAGACGATCACCCTGAGGTTCCTATGTACTTTTCTAATACAAAACGATTTTTCCGACATAAATCATGACCAGAGCGAAGCGGGATCAACCTTCCTCTTTAGAATGAGCCTTCACACAGCTCGTAACATGCTTGTATAACTACAAACAATGGTTTCCCGCAAACACTGTTTTGTTGATGAAATCAACTACCGTACCCCCTTAAACGTTGCTTAGAATATAACAATGGCTCGATAAACTTCGAGAATGTTTACTTACAGACTCTCCCCTTTATTATTCTTTGCCAACATAAATAAATATCTATTTGATAATTAACAAAATATGGATCGATTTAAATCGTACTGTCTACATGGGAATCACGTATTCGAATAATGGATAATTCACACATCGGTTCGGTTAATGGAGGTTTTACTTAATCGCTAATTGTACAAGGAAATATGCCCCGAACTGTCATATTTAAACTCATTTCAATCAGAAATATGTTGATAAAAGTTTCACAAAGGAATAATTAAAAACAAAAATTCTCTCATTATATTAGTATGACCCACCATATTGATGTATGCAATGTTCATGAACCCCTCCACGGGAACACTCCTTAGTAATGGGGATGAATTTCTCACAAATGTCGCGCACATCTCTTTCACACGCATGTACATTGGCAAATGCCAGTTCTTCATGAGAAATGATCAAAATGGTGTGTGGGTAAATTGTAATTTCAAAAGAATGTAAGGTAAAGGTACCAGTAGTTGACCATGTACGAGTAGTTGACCATTGTATAGAAAATCATAAAAAATAAGATTTTTATAAGCTGTACACTTTTGATGAAAATGAACCTCGGGTGCCATACTATCTGTTGTAACATCTACTCTGTTCCTCAGTTAAACTTTTTATGGAATTGATTTATTTTATTTCTTATTTCATTCTTTAATTTCTAGCATAAGTGGTCAACTACTAACGAATAGGATGTCAATTACTAGATTTTTTAATAAAACAACTGTTAAATGATTTCGGTTCGATCGTTAAAGACAACATAAATATTAACTAAGCAATTTTGCTAATTTTCAAAGTAATCGACGTTTCGGTCATTGATTTTGACCATTTTCAAGATTGAAATTGAATTGCGTCTGTAAGAAAAATGAAAAAATTGTTTAACATAATGACATACAATATTCAAAAAAAGTAACTATTAAATGTTTAAATGTAAGGGAAAAAACCAGTTTTTCACAATTTCTTACTAGATTTTTTATTTTCAAAAGTGGTCAACTTCTGAAGCAATTACTGAATTTGTAAACATGTTTCTTAAATTTGTATAAGTAAACTTTTTTTGAAAAGTGGCTTTGGTACATAATTTAGAAGACTTAAAGAGTGTCTTCAGGCATCGACTCTCACTATTTGATGACAGAGTGAGTGGTTACTATTGTTCACGTGGAAAACTTCTCTTAACTGGTCAACTACTAGTACCTTTACCTTAATCCATCAACCCACTATACTGGGCCAATAAAATTGTTGAGCGCCTTTACATCTGTTCAATCTGCAGAACATGCTCGTGACCCCAAGCTCGAAGCACTGTCAATTCTGTAGAAGGTGTTCATCATCTCGGAGTCAATAAACGACACGTACGTAATAACGAGATCGATGTTCTCATTGTCCAAAGACGTTCCAATATCGTGGTAGGACGGGGTAGGTTAGACGGGGTAACGTCGCGCAACGGTGATAGGAAAGACGATAGCGTAAGAGTCCGAGCCGATAGGGGTGATGTAGTGGGTGGGTGGCCCCGCCAATATGCCGTCGTCCATACATCACGCGAGGGCGACCCGACAAACTGGGGAAACCTGACCAGAAATATGATGTCATTTATATGGTAATACATCGGAATCCCGTCATTTAGATACTTCGATGATTAATGCCCCCGACAGGACAGCGCCAGCTGGTTCCTCTCCACCTCTGCCCTGTTCAGACACTCCCATACCTTTTCTCGACTCTTGTTTTTGCACAAATCTGGGTGACATGCAGAGGCTACCGAGTATATGCACTCGCCCTAGTAGCATTTATAGTTGGCATTTTGTTGGACCTTCGCTGGAGCATTAGTTGGGAAGCCGTTACAAAATGTCGCCTTTTTATGCAGTTGAGCCAACGATCAACCCCATCCTGAAGAAAGCCATAATCGTTTTCTTATACACTTCGTGACAAGCACATAGCACACTACCCAATTTTGTAAATTTTCGAAAATATAGTTGAATAACTACAGTTCTCGTATTGTACAGGGTGTCCCAAAATAAGTGTAACCCCCGGAAATGGGAGGTTCCTCGAGTCATTTGAAGCGACATTTTCCTTTACAAAAATGGCGTCCGCGGCTTTGTTTAGGAGTTATTATCGAAAAACACGGACGAGAAACAAGGTCCAACGTTGGATATTCGTTGGCAAATTGACATAATTTTTCGTCGTAGGCTCTATGTTGGGGATTTGTAGGCAACGCTACTAACTATATTCCAACTAACTCCCGTTGGCCACCGTTGGCCAACCGTGAATGCTACTGGGGCGGGAACAAATAAATAGTACACCCTACTAATTTGTTCATTTTTATTTAGCACACAATAGAAATTAATATTCGTATATCACAGGGCAATTTTGTTGTATTGAAACATAAAAAGCTTACCTTTGCCTGCTCTCCTTACAAACATGATTTTCTCATTGACGGACACGTGAAAGTCAACATATAGCACATCATCAAATTTTTAGAAACAAAGCTCCTCAAAGGCAAGTACTGTTTCCCTCTTTGTATTAGTTCCTTCTTATGTAAACCTGATATACAAGGTCTGAAAATAATTTTTAATTTTCTCAAACAATGTTCCGTTAGAATTTAGAAATAACGTTTCAATTAGTTAGTGTAAGCTAATTGTAATAATATTGTACTTGCTATATAAACCACTTGGTTTAAAGCAATAATAATAAATAAATAACATCATCAAATTTGTTAATACCCTGTACACATACATGATTTTACACTATTTTTGTTTATTCGATTCAGTTGGTAAAACTATAATATTGTTGCCGAATTGATCTAAGGTAACGTAAATTTTCAAGACAAATTAATAGGACAAAATAACGGTTGTGTATGAAAACTGGAATGCACAAAACAATTTAACAGTGTTGTTTCATGTTTAATATTTTCTAGAACCTCCTTCTATTTTCATTATGGAAATTATTCGTTTGGGCTGTATAATTTTTTAACTGGTTTCTGCTTCTGTTCTGATCGACGCCATTCGTGCATATTTTTAACTCGCCAAGAAGCGAAGTCAATGTATTATACATCTTGTTCAGTAAGTTACAATGAAAATTAGAAAATGTCAGAATGGTCATCAATAGACTGCGGATGTTTATGCAATTTGTAATATTTGTAGACGAATTTTAAGAAACTCGGTAGTAGCTAAGTAGTAGTCTAGTACACTAAGTAGTAGCCTGTTTAGATCTTAAATAAATTTAAATCGTACTAAATTCTGCCGTGTTTTATATCTTAGCATATTTTAGAAGTTTTCAAAAGCCACGATTGCGTAAAGATCCGCAGTCTAGTCATCAAAAAGGACTTTCGTCCGGTAAGATCGACGGTTCAAGATGTTTCTGAGCAAGTGAAGGGGGTACCAGACCCACTGATCTGGGTATTTATCAGTGTAACCAACCTCCACGCTGAAAAACAGTTTGGCAACAGTGATGAACATACATTTGTATCAATCTAACGCTTCAATTTCGCTATCAATACAGGTTTTTTTCTTTCTATGAATATCTTTATTGCTATTAATGGATCCGAGTGGCTTCAAGCCCTTTATATTTTTGTTGTTACGAATCTCCGCTGACAGTTCTCCTGACTAGGCGCCATCTGGTCTAACTAGCTGAACTAAAATTGGCTCTAGACTTGCTCTAGACTCTGTCTGTATGAACGAAATATGGGGAGTTGAATGCAATCACGGGAAACCATTGTTTGTAGTTATACAAGCATGTTACGAGCTGTGTGAGGGCTCATTCTAAAGAGGAAGGTTGATCCCGCTTCGCTCTGGTCATGATTTAACGAGATTATGTTTATATTTAATAATATGAGCGTCCAAAGTAGGGGAAAAAATCGAGACAACCAACCTCAGGTTCCTATGTATTTTTCTAATACAAAACGATTTTTCTGACATAAATCATGACCAGAGCGAAGCGGGATCAACCTTCCTCTTTAGAATGAGCCTTCACACAGCTCGTAACATGCTTGTATAACTACAAACAATGGTTTCCCGTGATTGCATTCAACTCCCCATATTTCGTTCATACAGACAGAATCTAGAGCAAGTCTAGAGCCAATTTTAGTTCAGCTAGTTAGACCAGATGGCGCCTACTCAGGAGAACTGTCAGCGGAGATTCGTAACAACAAAAATATAAAGGGCTTGAAGCCACTCGGATCCATTAATAGCAATAAAGATATTGACAAAATGAAAAAAACTTGTAATGATAGCGAAACTTGGTTTAATTAGTGTTAGATTGATACAAATGTATGTTCATCACTGTTGCCAAACTGTTTTTCAGCGTGGAGGTTGGTTGCACTGATATATACACTAGATCCATGGGTCTGGTACCCCCTTGAGTCAGAAAAACCGTTTTGTATTAGAAAAATACATGGGAACCTGAGGGTGGTTGTCTCGACTTGTTTGCCCTACTTTGGACGCTCATATTATTAACATGCTTTTATAAAAACAAAAACTGGTTTCCCGTAAACGCGGTTTTCACTTGTTTTTCTAGTAATATTCTAGTAATATGCTAGTCATTTCCATGGGTACGGTACCCTCTTAAGGGGGTAGAGTACCCACGTGACATTACTAGAATCTAACCAGAATATTACCAGAAAACAAGTGAAAACAGGGGTTTACGGGAACACACCTCACGTCGTCATATGATTATATTTTCAGCTGAGTGAGGGCTCATTCTAAAGAGGAAGGATAAATGAAGCGCGCGTGGGTCCAACTTCAGTTACATTATGTTTATATCAAGTAATGTGACTGTCCAAAGTAGGGAAAACAAATGAAGAAAAATTCCGGATTTTCTAATGTATTTTTCGATCACAAAAAGATTTTTCCTGCTTATTTAGGGACCCACGCGCGCTTCGTTTAACCTTCCTCTTTCAAATGAGCCCTCACTCAGCTCAATATAAAATCGTATGAGGATGTGAGGTGTGTTCCCGTGATCGCATTCAATTGTTTCCCAGATTCCCTTCATGAAGGGTGAGTAGAAGCAATTTTAGTTCAGCTACTTGGACGAGATGGCGCTTTGTCAGGAGAATTATCAGCGTAGTTTCATAACAACATAAGTGTAAAGGGCATGAAGCCACTCGGATGCATTAATAGCAATAAAGATATTGATGAAAAGAAAAAAACCTGTAATCTAGCGAAATTGAAGCGTTAGATTCATACAGATGTATGTTCATCACTGTTGCCAAATTGGTTTTTCGCGCGGGGGTTGGTCACAATGAAAAATACCATGGTCACGTGGGGCCTCTACCCCCTTAATACGAGGATTTGAGGACGGTGACCGAAAAGCCTTTGGTCCGACAAGATCGTCGAATCTCCGGAGCGTGGAGCGGGGGCGTCAGCGGCGGCGGAAGGCACATCCGCATCGGCCTCCTCTTTTTGCGCGGGGGACGAAATCGAAATTGGTTTTGGACTTGATAGTGCGCGCGCAATTATGTATCAACCCATACGCATGCACCGCAAACTGGCACAGGCTCTCGGCCAAGCGGTCCGGCGGGTACATTTCAATTATTAGAGGGAATTACTCGGAGCGTCCATCATCTTCTATACTTATTTTCTGCTCGGAACCACCAGACCAGCCGCGGCGGAGGAACTAAACTCGGCCTCCTCTCTATGCTCACCATGGAGATGATCCTATGAGGTTATATGCGAGGTAGGCATCATCAGAGTGCATCATCAGAGCGGTGAGAAAATAGCCTTCAATTGTGATTACAGGGGCGGCTCGGGTTCGCCTCAGCATGGCATCGCTCCGCTCACTGAATCTGTCTACTTGTATGTTCGTCCGTGTGTCCATTCGTTGCTTTGCCGCCGCACGCTTTGCCCCGTCGCGTCGTCCCCGTGTGGGAAGACATCGCGATTTAAGTAATATGAAGATGCATCTTGTCACTGATAGCGCGGACCTACACCGTGCAACTGTGATCGGCGCCGCGGCTAATTCGTTTTGCTTCGGCTCTTACTGCCCATGACTATTCCTTTTTTTCTGTAACTTTCTTATTATTTAGACAACTGGAAATGATGTTATCGGCGCACAGATTCGATCATGATTCTACAAACATAATTTGAATGGTACTACAACATTATTTCGATAACATCATTTCCTATTTGTCTAAAAAACAATTTACGATCGCGAAACATAATCAGTTTCTTATTATTCATTGAAACGGCCACGAGTTTTTCTTTGATCTTCCCGATACTCGTGTGAGCATTGTTAACATTTCATGGGATTTGAGACGCTTCGGAGAAAGTCGGTTCCAGACTTTCAAGACGTATAATAGTAAGGAAATCATGATTTTCAACACGCAAGTGTTATTTTACAGGTTTGAAACAAAAACAAGTACCTCCATATGCAGTCATTTTAAGATAACTTATTTTGTCTTCTCACGAATTGACAAGGTATTGTAAGTAATCCTACTCACCAGGTGTATAAGTGAGTGTGAGTTGCCAAGTAGGAGGAACTTACCTGAAAACAAACAGAACTTAAATGAGTATACGAGGTCATAATAATAATTCTAATGAATTATTCTATATTTTCCTTTTCAAAAATTTTGAAAAGGAAAATATAGTAAAATAAGTTAATTTATAATAATATAATAAATACACATAAATTGCACATAACATATTGGGTAATCGGTTGACGAATAAATAATTATAGAAATATGGAATCCCAACATCCGTATGCTTTTGTTTCAGTACGAAATCACACTGCATTTCGTACATGAAACAAAAGTATAAGGATGTTGGGATTAATCGAAATGCATTGTGATTTCGTATTGAAACAAAGGTATACGGATGTTGGGATTCCATATTTCTACAATTATTTATTTGTCAACCGATTACCCAATATGTTATGTGCAATTTATGTGTATTTATTTATGTGTATTTTAGCTATGTTCGGTAGCAGTTGTGGTACATACATATATGTGCGAACCACTATTTTCAACGTTAAAAAATAACAACGACTAATTAAAGTACGATCAATTTCAAAAATAATTACAACCCAACAAATTCAACCAAATTTTAAAAATTTCGTTACTGAAAAACGTTGCCAAATTTCTTTGAAACAAAAATGAAATGGTTTCATAAAACAACATTCATACTTCTTATGTATTTTAATAATATTGTGTTGTTTTGTACGTACATATGTTGCAATGTTAATAAAAATAATGTAGTTCTTCTTTATTTCGAGACTGCTTTTTGTAATTGCTGCCCTCGAATTCATTTTTAATACTTAATAAGGGGTTATACATATATTCTGTTTTTCTATTTTACTTAAATTCAACATACAACTCTCAAAACGTCTACAATCGTGCTTTATACATCAAGAATGTGTAGAATAAATAACTAAATTACTTAATCCAGTTCAATTCAAAGTTTCTTGAAGTTCTCTGGCGTAGAATCTTCTCAAGCACGAGAAATTCTATTATCCGAAGGCGACACTCGGGAAATAATTTATGTCTGGCTACGTTCCGGGTTGCTCGTGCTATGCTACGTGTCCTCTGGCGAATTTTTCTTATAAAACTAGAACTGCCGAGTAGACACAGTCCTCGTGGTAACTTCACAACAGTTTATACGATCTATCCACGCGGAAGCAATCTTTGGAAGTTGATCGCAGGTCTGTGTAAACATGAGAGTTGATTCTTGAGAGTGCTATCTTCAAAAATAAAATTCAGAACTGCTGGAAAGTAATGCTGAGTCTCTACTTACAAGTAGACTTCGTCTCTTCTGGGACTTTCACTCTTCCATTTGCAAAGAATAAAATTCAAAAGTGATGAAGAATCAATTCATTGGAGAACAAATACTTGAAGCTTTTAATCTCAAAATAAGACACAATTATGAAATTTGTTACTGAAATAAATGTAAGCAATTTTATTTATGTGCATATGAACGTTATGAGAAATTTGTTTAATAAAAAATGATAACAGTCGCTTCCTTTATTTTCAAAGTTATACAAATTATTTGTTTCCAGGTTTGTCCTCATGGTATACTCTTAATAACACCTAATGAAATTGATTTTTACTAATATTTTTCTCATTAACCCCTTGTCCTATTTTGACGTGAAGGTTTTTAAGAAAGACTAACAAATATGAATGTTACGCGTTTCTTTTTAGATTAAATAAAATTTGATTCGTTTGTAATCAATATTTAAACATTAAAATAAACGCAGTTTTCTTTTCCTTCAACGACATCTTTGTGCATAAAGGCGTTTTAATCACTGTAACTGTAAAGAAAATGGTACGGCATGGGGTTAAACTTAATTTAGACTTTTATATTCCATTGGTAATAGAATATAAATTCTTTTATTGTACTGCAACTTAAATAAAAATTAAATTCAACGACAAAAAGTAAAGTTGGTATAACTATTGTCTATGTTAATTGTGGACATACAAGTTCCTCTGATTAGTACGGACAATTGAGGTTCTACTCATGAATTAAGAAAGTAGGTAAATATGAATCCCATCGTTGCATATTTGGTGTCATTTCAAACAGAAAAATGTCACAAATGTGCAGGTAAAATTTCATTAAAAAGATAACTAAAACAGAAAAATTTTGTCACTCGATTAGTATTGTTTTGAATTTACCAAAAGAAGTAACGAATACTACGTAGTAATGAGCTAGTAATAAATTCTAGTAATGAATAGCGAACAATTTTTATTCTCCACGAAGATCAGCAGTCTAATGATCATTCTGATGCAACGAGTGGGATCCATATTCGAGGGACCAAATGAATTAGATCTACTGAATACTTTAATATACTTTAATACTATAATATAATACTATAATACTTTAATACTATAATTTTGAAAAACCTATGGTGCATGGTTAAACACTTTTTAATGGAGGCTGAACTTTAGAAACCCCCCCCCCTTCCTTTTGACATGTGACATACGTCATTCTATTCGTTTTGACATGCTGAACGCAAAATTTATGTGTCATTTTTGGCTGAAATGAATAGTTTAAAAAGTTCACGCGGTATATACAGGGTGTCCCAAAACTACCCTAGGAGCCGAAAATGGGAGGTTCCTTGGGTCATTTAAAGCGACATTTTCCTTTACAAAAATTGCGTTCGCGGCTTTGTTTAGGAGTTATTAACGAAAAACACGGACCAATAAGAGCGCGATCTAGACATGCGGTGGCACGTTCAGCCAATTGACAGTTGGCGCCTCGGGTTGACTGTGCTAACTCGCGTCTAGGTCGCGCTCTGGTTGGTCCGTGTTTTTCGTTAATAACTCCTCAACAAAGCCGCGGACGTCATTTTTGTAAACGAAAATGTAGTTTCAAATGACCCACGGAACCTCCCATTTTCGGCTCCTAGGGTAGTTTTGGGACACCCTGTAGATCGTTCGACGATCGTAGTGATATATCTGTAGAAACATTTGACCAGCGGTCGAATCGTGGTGACGCACACGCACAGCACGGACATGCACGTATACACAAAATTCAATGTGTAGTAACTGCAGTTTTTCACGAATATCTCGAAAACTATTCATTTCAGCCAAAAATGACACATAAATTTTGTGTTCAGCATGTCAAAACGAATAGAATGACGTATGTCACATGTCGAAAGGAAGGGGGGTTTTCTAAAGTCTTACCTTAATGGAATCTTCAATAGCATCGTCAATTTTCAAAGTGAACTAACAAGTTACCCTTAATAACGTCATCCAATAGTTTCATTTCAGATTGCAATATAAAAGAAACTTTCTATGCTTTCTTTTGGTGGACTGTTAAGAGAGTTGATCTCACGTGGATACGTAGCATTATGTTGTGCTTGAAGTTGGGAGAAGGTGTAGGGAGGTAAGTGAAACCAGCGCGCGTGTGTCCCGCTCCTCTGGGACGAAGGTGCAGAACAATAAGGCAAGAAAGTTATAAGTATGACTAAGCAAGAAGGTAGAAAGATGAGACACAATGATTCCCATTGGAGCGATTCCATGATGATGCTCCCTTTTCCGGCATGCCTGGACAAGCTTTCCGGTGTCCCTAGGCGTGTCGCATTACTAGATTAGATGGAGAGCGACCCTCAGAAACTGCACCGTTCCCTTCAACCGAATGATACCTTCGGAATTACACGTATATTGTAAGCTGCACTTTTCCTGCCAAAAATTACTCTCTGATGTTCAACCTCGATTTGCTAACCTGTCTACGAGTCAGAACCCTTCACTTCAGAACTGTGGAAATGAAGAATGATTTTATTTTTCGGCTACGTGGATTATTTGGTGAAAGTGTTTTGGTTTGTATCCCCCAATCTTCTTTTTCAACCTTCCTGGGTAAATTAAAGTTTAAATGATATCGGCGCCAGGTTCGATCATTTTAGAAAGAAAAAACAACAAATGTGCAATTAGTAAATGTTTCTGACGTTTCGATCCCGATGTGGATGTTTTTCAAAGAACAAGTATTGCGTCTGAAAATATTTGAAAACACCCTTCCTGGGTAAAATTATTATCATATTGTTTAGTCCATGGTGAATACCTTGTTAAGAATGAGTATGAACTTTTTGTTCATTTGTTAATTATTTTGTTTTTAATTTTAAATGTAACCGTGGCATTTACTTCTTTCACAACGTTGTGCGATGTCATCGATTGTTCAAATTTGTCTTTCGAATAATAAATTCATGTGTAAATGTAATTGTGTCTTCACTAGTCCTTTTAATCTTGTGCATAAAATATGTTATATGTTTTATATGGAATGCAAAATAAGAAGTAAATATTATCAATGGCTTGTGCCAATAGCCAGATACGCGGATACCTGTTTCAAATTTATTTTAGAAACTTTCTATTAAAATAATATTTTATATTATTTTATATTTTATATTTTATATTAACAATTTTTTATTAAAATCCCATTTAAAGGTTTGATCAAAGTTCAATTGAATAACACTTATCTCCATAAAATCACCGGATATGCGAATTATATTTGTGACACTCTTTCACATAAAGATATTCGTAGCGATATGTTCTTGTTGACAAGTAGGTATTATAAATTCTACTTTCCTGGATAATTACAACTATGTTTATGTTTATTTCAAAGTTTGCGTTGTAACTATAACGTTTAATGACTGTAATGTTACAATTTTAATTTTTCAAAAGGAAATATTTGGAAAGTCACTATTAATCCTAATAACTAGACTCCGGATGTTTATGCAAAATAAAAAGTTCATGCATCGATTGCAAGATGCAAGAGGTAAATATATTTATATTCTTCATTCATAATTTTAACGTGATGAAAATAATCTATTAATACTCTCAAAATCTTTTAATATTTTCACTGTTTCAAATTGCACTTGCTCCTTTTTGTTATAAACATAACAAAACCCAAAATTTTAATTTTGCAAAAGGATATATTTGGAAAGTCACTATTAATCCTAATAACTAGACTCCGGATGTTTATGCAAAATAAAAATTTATATATATATGCAAAATAAATATTTAAATATATTTATATTCTTCATTCATAATTTTAACGCGATGAAAATAATATATTAATACTCCCAAAATCTTTTAATATTTTCACTGTTTTAAATTGCACTTGATCATTCTTGTTATAAATATAACAAAACCGAAAATTTGATATTAGGATTAAAAATAATTTTGACAATTGTATTGTTAAAATGTTGGATTGTAACAATTGTAATTGTTAATTTATTTAAATTTTCCTATTCTCTTTGTCGACAATATCCAAGTCTAATAGTCAAAGTGGTATAATTGCGTACACTTATTTTTATATGTGAAGAAATTCACCAAATCTTTTAGTATTTTCACTGTTTTAAATTGCACTTGATCATTCTTGTTATAAATATAACAAAACCGAAAATTTGATATTAGGATTAAAAGTACTTTTGACAATTGTATTGTTAAAATGTTGGATGGTAACAATTGTAATTGTTAATTTTTTAAAATTTTCCTTTTCTCCTTGTCAACAATATTAAAGTCTAATAGGCAAAATGGTAGAATTGCGTACACTTATTTTTATATGTGAAGAAATTCACCATTTTTCCATTTGTTTTACGCATTATTTATCAAGGCTTATACTACTCAGAATGCACGGGAACCATAAAATTGTGAAACTCAAAGGGTAGAATTGTTTGAATAATAGACTCCGCCCGCGCATCCTAAAACCCAGCGTTCTAAAGAATGGAACTACGCACTAGGGAGGCTGCTTCGTTGAATGCTAAGTTTTCACTAATGTTTCTTGTTCCGTGAACTTTAATATGCTGTTTAAGCCGGTCGAGACTTTAATGCTTAACGCTCGGATTTAGGTAACGAGCGACCTCGCTGCAACTTCGTAATATAAGAATAGCTTGTAATACGGCTATTTAGTTTACAAGCCGGATTCCTCGTTAATAGCTCGTGACTAATCGTCGCCTTTCTTTCGCGTTATGCGCGCTTTGTGGTCCGCGAAATTCGGTCTCTGTTTCCCGAATCACAAAACAGTGTACAGGAGATCTGGTATGGTTGTCACATTTCTCCATCTTGATTTTTGTACAAGTTAAAAAAATTAGTCTCGTGCATATTATCAATAGAACTGAAAGTTAATTGAAATTATTTTCAGAGAAGATTTTGCCACAGTATTTGCGGTTGTCACAAATTTTAAATAACTAAATTCATTAATGAAAAGTTCATTTAATTACGAAGCTAGTTTCTTTACTGTTGACGACACTGTATAAGCGATTGTCATTAATGTTACTAATTTACTAATTTTAAAGTTAGGAGCTTTAGAAATTGTTTTAAACAACAATCAAGATCGAATAAAACTACAGAAACTTATTAAACACTGCGAAAATAATTACTAAGTCGGCAATCTTCATTAGAATCAATAAATTAAATCACTAGAATCATTAGGTCGTCACATGTGACAAATTACTCTGCATATGACGACTAAAGATGCAATCAAATCAATGAAGTAACTTAGAAAATAGTCTGAACTACAAACAATTAAAAATGCGATGGCAGTCATCGTGTAAGTGATATTTTATATTTTGATTTAATAGATGATTGAACGTTCCAATAGTAGATAGTAACATGTTACACGGTATGCAATAATCTGACAGCAATGACCATAACCATGTAGCGCTAATAATATCGTAGTAACATTCTACTATGGAATCGATTTCATAAAATTACATGTCACAATTAATTACTTTAGGAAATTATTATGTCGACGAATCGAACGATTTTCATCGCGTCCAATCACAAAGGCTACGATACACCGCCTACTTTAAATAATCACGAATTAGTATGCAGCTAATCGTTAACTAAAAACTTGTACAATTCTGAGCACTTACGCCGACATACTTAAGCACGAAGACGATCGGTCTCGAGCACTTTCAATAAACATGTCTAGCACATAGTCTACGTCAGTATAAATAACGTGATTAAGTGGAAGAATCATCAGGCAGAGATATGAAAATTAGCTACCAGGATAACTAGTAAGTTCAACAAGTATAATGAACTAAGTTATCATCCTCGATTAACGGATAAAATGTGTAAACTCATCCGGTGCAAGCGTTGCGCAACGTAAATTCCCTCGGAGTGTTGCTTATTTGTTCAAAAGGGTGGTTGCAACATAGTAATCAACATGAAACGAAGTATAATACAAAGAGAAGATGAAGTCGGGACTAATTTCAAAGATCCAGCGCGAGATCATTATACGGTCCATTTCATATGCAAATTACGGCCGATTGTTACTTCATGCAACTATTCGCTCGTGGAATGTGAGGCAAAACCGACAACAACAAGAGACAAGACTGGAAAAAGGCAAAAACAGCGCGGCCGAGGGAAAAAATATAGAAAATAAAGGGGGGAGGGGGAAGAAAGCATGTTCTCGTCTAATTGCGAACTTCATCAACGCGGCACAGTGGGCGCTCTTAATTAAGAATTTAATTGCAGCTGATTTACATCCGCCTCTCGAAAGGAACATCTATTTTCGGTGTGTAACTATTCAAGCGCGGACCCGGCGCGCTAATTGGCTTTCGGATTTTTCGCGAAAGCCTGGCCGCGCACATAATACTTCACCTGTCCGACGCTGATAGTCGCCGGTTAATAGTTTCTTTCTTGGTAAGGAGCGAAAGGCCGGATAAATTCGCATAAGAGGCTGTGCATCATCGTAAGTCAAGAGGAGTTGATCAACGGTTTGCATCTCGCGCGTGTACATGCGAACCGTGCCCGCTCGTTCCGGCCGTTGAAGAGAAATAGACAGAAATGCGCTGGTTAAATTAATTACAGAGGCAAGATCGCGAGCAAACCACCGCCATAAACAAGTGAAGACGATCGGCTGATCATTACCTCGGATATCCTTGATAATAGCATGCAATGTTCGTTGCACGTGTACGCCGACGCATTTAAATCTCTAGCTCCTCTCCCTTCCCCCCGATCCTTTTCATTCAGCCCCACGGATCGATCCTAAATCCTCGGCGAGGCTATTTTATTCAGCACCTATAGTCGCGACGAACATCATACGAGAAATAACAATTTCAAAAATGCTTACGTCTTCGTGCACGACGCCACATCTATGCGATAGGGGAATTCAGGGGAATACCTTCGAGTTGGACATTAGTCGATTAAAATTATCACTAAGATTGCCACCATGAGATTTAATTGGTTTCCATACAACCGTCAGTATTTGTTATAATGTATTGTCCACTTCTTACGCAACATGTAAGTTCTATTAAAAATTTTATTTCTTTTTCGTTGATTTTCTTTATGTTCATTTTTGCAAATTCTCGTTTTGATATATCACTTAAAATATTTTTCAGACGCAATAATGATTCTTTGAAAAAGATCCACATCGGGATCGAAACGTTAGAAGCATGTGCTAATTGCACATTTTTTGTTTGTTCTAAAAATTATCGAACCAGGCGCCGATATCATTTAAAACTTTAAAATCTCTAACTCCTCTCCCTCCCCTCCGATCCTTTTCATTCAGCCCCACGGATCGATCCTAAATCCTCGGCGAGGCTATTTTATTCAGCACCAATAGTCAGCATCATACGCGAAATAACAATTTCAAAAATGCTTACGTCTTCGTGCACGCCGCCACATCCGTGCGGTAGAGGAATTCAGAGGAATACAGTTACCCTCGAGTTGGACATTAGTCGATTAAAATTATCACTAAGGTTGCCACCATGAGATTTAATTGGTTTCCATACAACCTTCAATATTTGTTATAATGTATTGTCCACTTTTTACTAGAGCTCGAATTTTTACCCGGGTATCTCATGAGATAGCCGAGTATCCGGGTACACGGGTATCTCATAATACAGCCGTGATCCCGAGTACCCGAGTATCTCATGAGGTCTCACAACTGGTTACGAGAACTACTCTCAGAGAGTATTTTCCACAGCTGGCAATATCGTTACTTCGAAACGTACGTGTCTATTGCCGGAAAATGTAGACTTGGTGGTATTTTTACATAAAAATAAAAATGCCTAATTTCATAATTAAATAATTGACTTTTTAATTATTCCCCCTAAAAACACACGAATTGCTTTGTAAACAATGCAAACGATTTTTATTTTGCATAAAGATCCGCAGTCTATTCATGAGGTACCCGGGTACTCGGGTAATTTTTGTTTACCCGAATACTCGGGTATCCGGGTAACGCTGTTTACCCGAGTACCCGGGTACCCGAGTCATTTTTGTTTACCCGGGTATCTCACGGGTAACCCGGGTACCCGGGTATCTCATAAGTCACAGCTCTTCTTTTTACGCAACATGTGAGTTCTATTAAAAATTGTATTTCTTTTTCGTTGGTTTTCTTTATGTTAATTTTTGCAAATTCTCATTTTGATATATCACTTAAAATATTTTTCAGACGCAATAATGATTCTTTGAAAAAGATCCACATCGGGATCGAAACGTTAGAAGCATGTACTAATTGCACATTTGTTGTTTGTTCTAACATGTTGATATCATTTAAAACTTTAATTATATAACTAAGATTGATTGATTAATGTGTGCGATTAAAAAAGGTAATTAATTATAATTAAATAATGCGATTAAAAATAAAAATCATCGTAAACTCGGAAACTGGTTTAATCAATTATTGAAGTTAATTGCCACACAGTCTACCCATAAATTGTAATAACTAGACACATTGTGGAGATCGTATTACAGACCAAATGACAATATACGTAAACTCAGTTTACGTTTGTGTCAGTATGCATACAGTTTTGAATCCGTATTTTATTTCGATATTTCTGCACTTAATCATTAATGCCCGATTACCCGATTGACGATTACAATTGAAAAGCATGTAATCGTTAACCGCAATTCACGACTAATGTAGGAGTTTAATTGCTGATTGCGATTAACGAAGTAGAAATTTAATAGTGAATCGTTGATTAAATTTTTGTCCTATATATAATAAACGGAATATTTTTTTAAATAAATGACTGAAACTATACTCGTGTCATATCCTGTGATAAGAATTAAGTAATTACATAAAAGGTTTCTATGCAAAATATCTATGGAATAGATTTATTATTTAGCTGATCGTGATTAACAATTGAAGTAGACATTCATTCGCGATTCGTTGATTAAATTTTTGCCCAACTCTGCCCTCTCGAATAAATTTCCATGAATTCATTTCTATAATCTTAGTAACTGTCCAATAAGAAACCAATCGATTTGATCATGATCTATCTAGAGATAATAGGCATATAAATTAACTAATGCCTTTAGATACATTTTAAAAGATATTTCTAATTTAAGTATCATCAAGTTTATCGCAGCTTTAGTGAATGGTAATTGTGTCTGTCTTTATCGAATGATAACTAAGCCAAGAAAATTACTAGTATTGTTAGTATGTATTAGTATAAATTGTATAGTATCTTTTATTTTAATACTAGTAGCTGTTAGTAGTATCTTTTATGTAATAGAATCGTAGGTAAAATGTTTCTTTCTACCAAACAATTTCGATGCTATTGTATCTACCTTAAAATTGATGATATAAATAATTTTTCTATAACCTAAGAAGCTCTTAATAAGCTACTTAACGTGCCGAAAATAATAAAATTAATGTCTTGTAAATAATCCAATAATTCTTATTAAGTCATAAACGAGTGAAACAATAATTATTGTCATCAATTTTCAAATACTTAATATAAATTCTTTTGAGTAGCTTGGACAATTAGCCAATCTTGACCTAGCATATCTGACCAATATTGTTCATACAATGAGTATTCGAACGTAATATTCTAACGTTATCGCGAATTAGAGTAGATTCGTCGAAATAATTTGAAAGAAATTCAATTATAATAATATTTATATCGAACAGACGACACATGCAACGCTATAAAGCGTCATTTGAAATCTTCGTTTGTACGGCTGTGCCAACTCGTAAAACTCATCTGTGGTCAACGTTCGATGTGCAATATTAAGCCCTAAATCACACGCAAGCCGCCCCGCCCTCCATATACCGCTACACGATTACGAAGCTGCGTTAATTATCTTTATTATATGACGCCGCGTGATTTCAGTACCGCCATTATTATTTGTATTTTATAATTGCGTTACTTGACACGCAAGTTATTCGCAATAAGTTATTCGGACTATATAATATGATCGACAGGAATAATCATAATCATTGTACATGTTTGGGTTGGCAAAAGCCGGGTTTTCAAAACTGCACTATTACGTCTAAAAATTGTATTAACTAATTCATACACCATATCCTGGGAAATAATAAATCTATTCCATAGATATTTTGCATTGATTGTGGGTATTAGCATTAATGATTTTGCATTAATAAAAATGTTTGGCATTGATTGTGGGATATATATGTACATATATAGGAATAGCATAAAAATTGATTTCATCCCTTAACCACTTTGTCACATTAAAAGCAACATTATAACATTGTTGAACGTTTAAAATCTTTTATGGTTTTATTTTTCGCCAAACCAATTTCTTCATAAATGCATAAATATCTACTGATTATAATCATTAAAAGAATAAGTACTATTTTATTTAATTTCTGTTCCTGGGAATTGAACTAGGACATTTTTATTTTGCATAAAGACCCGCAAGTCTAGTAATTACCATAAGTGATTAAACGTTTTTGAACAGTAATCAATACTACATAATAATTAAAGCCCACATTGTCTATGCATATGCATATATGGATTAAAACGCTATAACTACAAAACAGATTGTATTCCTTTAACCATTTAACTGTTTGACTTTGCAATCATAAACTGTTATAAAGTCGCAACGGAAGGCAAATAAAATTGGGGTGACAATGTTTCCATAATCTAAATCTAATTTTTACTAATATGAATACTGTGACACAATTATTCGTAGAATTTAGAAACATATGCAAAGATTGTAAATGGTGATGGTGAACTAGAAAGTTAAAAAGAAATATCTATTTATTGAGTACACATTCAAACCGTCATTCATAATTAAATAACCACGTAACAATTAGAAATAGTGAACAAATCAACAACACGCCGTTCCCAGTTAAAAGGTTAAAAACAAACTTCATTTATAATTAACACTTTACGTACCGGAAGCTAATTAATAGGATTTTCAATAATTGTGCTGTACACAAAGACATTGTAATCTTAAATGAAACTATTAGATGACGTTATTGAGGGTGACTCGTTAGTTCACAATGAAAATAGCTGTTGCTACTGAAGGTTCCATTGAAGTGTTTACCTGTGTACCATAAACTTTTCAAAATTATGCAATAATGACCAGTCGGTAATGCTTTTAAGTAATTACGTAATTGGGAATAGAAAAAAATAAGCGAATTAATCGGCCATATCCAGTTAAAAGATGAAAAACAAACGTTTATCTCCTAAAAATCATTTTTGGGCACACGTTGAAACCATCTTTCATAATTAACCCTTTGCACACCAAGCTATTATAACTGGAAAATTAAGCATTCTTTCGATTTAGAATATTTCCATGCCCTATGATGTTTATGAAATTGCGTATAAATACCTTATACAATACCTAACTGTTTCGTAATTGATTAAATACCGATATATTTAATAATCTAAACAATATTTTGAATACTGCTATAGCAATTTTTAGTTGCGTCTCTTTCTCTTCCTCTCAGAGTCACCATTCGAGTGCTAAGGGTTAAATAACCACGTAATAATTAGTAATAGTGGAAAAATCAGCGAATTAACCAGCCATTCCCAGTTAACAGACATAAAAACAAACGTTTATCTCCTACAAATCTTTTTTGAGCACACGTTGAAATCGTCTTTCATAATTAAGTAACCACATAATAATTAGTAATCATTAGCCAATCTTGATCTAGTATATCTGACCAATGTATTATTCATACAATGAGTATTCGAACGTAATATTCTAACGTTATCAAGAATTAGAGTTGATTCGTCGAAATAATTTGAAAGGTATTCAGTTATAATTCCGTCTTTCATGATTAAGTAACCACGTAATAATTAGTAATCATTAGCCAATCTTGACCTAGCATATCTGACCAATATTGTTCATACAATGAATCTTCGAACGTAATATTCTAATGTTATCAAGAATTGGAGTAGATTCGTCGAAATAATTCGAAAGGTATTCAATTATAATTCCGTCTTTCATAATTAAGTAACCACGTAATAATTAGTAACAGTAAAACAAATCAGCGAATTATCCAGCCATTCCCAGTTAACAGGCTGAAAATAATCTCCTATTATTGTTTTTTGAGCTCACGTTGAAACCGTCTTTCATAATTTAGTAACCACGTAATAATTACTAATAGTGAAAAAATCAGCGAATTCATTTTAGATTGACCCAAACCAAGGTGCGGCTGATGGTTCTCCCAGTTAACAGGTTAAACGAGGAGCAAACCTTTGACACAGGATTGATGAGAGGATTGGTTTCCGAAGCGACGACGGGGGAGGAGGGTTCTGGAGAAGAAGAAGAAGAAGCGCACGGAGTGCGGAGGAGATGATATAAAAAGATGAAGATGAGAGACGAGATTGGTGAAAGATCATCGGAATCGGAGCTGTGCCGAAGATACCGGGAGACCCTGTTATGGCAGGCGGCTCTTCTTGCTCGGCTTTACAGGTACACGCGGAGCAGTAGGACAAGCTTTGTAAAAGGGGCGTCACAGCATCAACCAGTCTACCAGGGCTACCTACGAATGAAGAATGAACTGGCCGGAACGTGAGACGACTTCCGGAGTAATTCGATAGTTGCTGTGACGTCACTGGTACGCGAATCCAGCCTCGGCGTTAATGAGTCCGATGGATTGACCGGCGAGCCTTCGACGACTTCTTCCTTTTGAATCTTTTCTTACCGTCCGCGTTTAAACGCTAAATTATGGTAGACTAATTAGACAGCGGATTTTTATGCTAGATAAAAATGTTCTACCGGAATTGCAACAAACTAGAGTGAAATAGACATTTATTTTCTTAATGTGCGTAATAGAATGGAAATAATGTAACAATATTTTTAATGTTCATGTAAATTCAATTCTTAAGCTTCGTACAGACCTAAATGGCAATGGTGAAAGATGGAATGGATTGAAACGATAAATAAATACTTATTTTATCGAGAATAAAGTTAACAATATTTGCAAAATATTTTGCTCGCATATTTGCATTTCTCAAACTTCGGATATAATTACCGTGTCATTAAGGGTTAAGTATTTAAAGCGTTCATAGTTAGTTATGACAGCGGCGCACGCAGGATTTAATATTAGGGGGATGGGACGAGTTGAACAAAATGACCTTTTTTAGCAAAAATATCTATCAACGGTAGCCACACATCCACACATATTTGACATTACATCCTTAATCCTGACATTGAAGCATGTTGTACCAGACAATGGTAATTAGACGTAACTTAAACAATAATTATTAATTCAAATATTAGATGTCCAAGTTTAGAACTGCTATGGGACATACTGGGACTCGATGTACCGTTGTTGTCACACATAAATGGCAAATTATTTAACTAAATGAACGTATTAGATGAACATTATAGTCTTCTATTAGCTTGTAAATGGAGAGACACAAAATTAAAAAAGAAAAAGGACAAGAAATCGATAAAAATTTACACGAAAGAAAAAGGACGATTACACAACAAATTAAAGGTATAAGAATCAATGATAAATCCAAAAAATAAGGTCTTAACCAACTGATGAAAATAAAGATGAAATTAAAGAAGAGAAAGCCAAATTATATGCACTCAATGAGAAAATATGGAGGAAAACGTATTGTCCCTTGAAATGTATAACAAAATATGAAAATTAAATAGGATAGAATTTAATATAATAATAATTTGATATATGCATCATTAAAGATTTAATAAAGTTCGATGTTATAGATAATGATTATATGTAAATTAAATCTGTCCCAGTATAGGCTTTTCTGTCCACATATGTACTAGCTTAGGTTGGATTTAATATGTCCAACTATAGGTTATAATTATTCTTGTTAATACAATTAAAATGTTAATGTAAACAATGATTTTGGGAATTTTAATTTCTTTACAAAATCTAAATTTTATTATATATTAAAACTCTTAAAAAATCATTTTTGTTTATCTAAACCTAAATTAAAGGTAGCAAAAAATGCTGTCCAGGCTTAGGGCATTTCACCTTACGTTGGATAATGATTGAATTTAATGAGTGGACGAATAACTAACGCATGGATTGAAGGTAAATTTGTCAGATAAACGAGTGACGCCATTTACCCTGGTATGCAGAGAGGAAAGTAAAAGTACAGGGGCCCGGTTTGTGATGAAACGCGGCCCCAATGACCCGGCAACATGCGGTGCAGAGGTAACCTGAGACTTTAACGCATGGTAGATGATATCGTTGCTGACATCTGCGTTAGCGCAGCGGAGAAATACCGGTCTGTCCGAAGGCTTCGTCTACTGCGGCTGTTATCATGGCTCTACATTTGTCAAGTATTTTTCAGAAACCGTCTACCCGCGCGAATTACCGGAACCGAAACGCTTTCGACTGTTATTTTCTGTAATACCATTTTGTTTAAGGTAGCGATTCTGATACCGAACCTCGCACGCCTACTATTATACCGTTATTAACTGATTACTGTTATTATCATTATTAACAGACACCGGTGAATGGCTCAAAAACGACCATGATAACACGAATGTCATTAAACTGAAATTTTTCCTGATAAAATTACTGCAAAGGAACAGTAGGTTCGTGGAACGAGGTGTAGAATAACGGCACGAGCACTTAGAGTTTAATTGCAAACGGCAAAAGTGAATTGTCCACTTTATCATAACCCGAATCGAAGGAACCCGTCACCACTTACAAAGAGAGTTGAGATTTTGTATACTTATAGATCTCGATCTCTCATTTACGAATATACAGGGTGTTCGACTACAGGTGGGAGAAAATTTAAGGAGTGGTTCTTAACGATGATATGAGACGAAAATGGTGAATAAAAAAATTGCGATTTCGGCTTCGTTATTTAGCTATTAACAATTAAAAATCAACGACGCGTCTAACAAAAGTGTACTTTGTGTACGTCAAAGAGTTCAATGTTGTCCAACGATTTGTTAAACATTTTCACCTCGCTGGGGCCCCAAATAAGAACCAAATGATGCATGCATCTGTCACTCGATACGTGACTGTCGCGTTGTTAATAGCTAAATAACGAAGCCGAAATTGCAATTTTTTTATTCTTCATTTTCGTATTATACCATCGATAAGAACCGACCCTTAAATTTTCTCCCACCTGTAGTCGAACACCCTGTATACCATTATAGGTGCAAACACTCAATAATTGTTGAGATATTTAATAAACAATATATTACAAATATGTAAGTACAATATATTATATTGAAAATATGTAAGTACAATATATTATATTGAAAATATGTAAGTACAATATCATTAAATTTATCGTATACCATACTTTGGCTTCCTATAATTATTTTATTTCTTCTGTTTCCAGACACGAGAGGATAATTTACTATATTATTCATTTCGGTTAATTTATTTATAATTTATTAAGACTTTTGTACTTTAATTTATAATAATTGTATAATATCTTGTAAATAAGACGACATTACATAGTGAATAAATAATATAAATAAATAAGAAAACAAAATATTTTTACCCGGGCTGGGATCGAACACTAACCCACCGGGTGTAAATGTAGTACGTTGCCACTAGACCAAGACATTATTTATTATATAGTATCTCTATAGAACTTTGTTTATTAAATGGGAGATCGAGATCTACAAGTATACAAAAATCTCAACCAAATCGGTGACCCGAAGGCCTTGCGCTCTCCTTGTTAGAACTAATAGAAAATAAGAGAAACTTATCTTCACCGATTCGCAAAGTGCTATCAAATCACTACGGAAGCCAACTTTCAAACACAGTATCAGGAACCAAATCATTGAAATTAAAACTAAGTTCTCTACGTTTATATCTAATAATAAAGGCCAAATTAAGTTTATCTGGATACCAGCACATGTAGAAATTACGAGTAATGAGGAGGTAGATTCTCTTGCGAAAGAAGCAACCAAAGTAAGTCCTTCGTATGATTTAAAGGCTGCAATTGCTGACCTAACCAAAGACCCCAAGATTCAAGCAAGATTGTCCACTAATTCCTTGATCAAAGAGCAAGGCCTGTTTAAAGGTACCAACTTCATCAGACTTTATCACAAGGATGGAGACAAGCCATGGTATACTGGACATGAGTTCCCCAGAGATTTTATAGTTTTTGTTAATAGATGTCGTGCTAATCATTATAATTTAAACGGATCATTGGCTAGGGTTAAGTTTATAGCTAACAGTGCTTGCCAATGCGGAGATGAGCTTCAGGATCTAAATCATGTTATATGGCAATGTCCAGACTACGAAAACGAACCTAACACATTAGAAACAAAGCTCCTCAAAGGCAAGTACTGTTTCCCTCTTTGTATTAGTTCCTTCTTATGTAAACCTGATATACAAGGTCTGAAAATAATTTTTAATTTTTTCAAACAATGTTCCGTTAGAATTTAGAAATAACGTATCATTTAGTTAATGTAAACTAATTGTAATAATATTGTACTTGCTATATACACCACTTGGTTTAAAGCAATAATAAATGAAATTTAATTCAACGTTTCGGTCTCAGTTTAGACCATCTTCAAGAATAATATATCTCATTATTGCGTCTGTAAAGATTATCAAAAATAATTTTTAAAACGTGATTTATATTAGCAGAGGCGTGAAGAAAACCAAATTCAAAGACAAAGCATGTAAAAAATCGCTGTTTTATTGAACCGTTCTCATTATTACTATCAGTCCATAATTATTCAATCAATTTATTAAAGGAAATATTAATATTAAGGATACATATAGAAAGTTTTCGGTTCCTAAATTTTTATGTGTTTAAATGTATGTTAATACATGTTAAATTAAAATTAATTTCGCCCCCAATCACCAGCATCCGTGTCTTTCAGTAAATGGACAACTCTAGTTTCTTAAAATCTAAATAAATAAAAATAATACATAATTTATCTGATAAATATAAGATACAACAGAAACAAAATGCCGGTGAGCTTTCAGATAAAGTGGAAGCTATTTTAGACTGGAGAAAACAGAATGGTCTGAGGAAAAACATATTAAGACTTAGCAAGGATCACGCAAAACGGTAGGAGACGTACGTAATACATAGAATGTGTGATGCATGGGGTACCGAAAGTCGGAAACATGATGTTCGTAATAAAAGAATATACTCGTTGGTATATAGGATCGTAAAGTCGGGAACGGTTTACGCGCTCGGGGTTGCACAGTGTAATGCGACAGGGGGTGAAAGCGTTGAATATGCAATAACGTTATACTTTCGCTTTGGATACGTCTTTTCTTTTAAACTCGCAGTTTTGGGTCGGAAGAATGATCTACAAAAATTTTACATCGTATCTTAAGGCCGTGGATTTCGAATATTTATGTAAACTGCGTTGAGTCAACGTTTTGGAAGGTATCTATTGGATAATATTGCACGCATGCGTAGTTGATAGTTCAACAAGAGAACAATGCAAAATTTTACTTTTTTATATTCGCATTTTAGTGTACGTCTAGTTTAATTCATAAGGAGATCTTCATGGAATATCGAACTTTTTTGGAACACACAGTACACTATAATACATGGCTGTGTTACATGAAAACAGTATATTTAATTTCGAAAATTTATATTATTCATTTCTTTTTCAGACGCAAAAATTTTGTCTCTTGATAATGATCCACATTGAGATCGAAACGTTGAGAAACTTAAATACTTAAATTGCATATTTGTTGTTCTTCTTGAAATGATCGAACCTGGCGCCGATATCATAAACATATTTTATATTTCAATTTTCGATCGATAAGAATTATTTCCAGTACACTATGACTTTGACATGGCATTAACAGTAAGGTAGGTTTGATTTTTTGATACATTAAGACCTTACTGTTAATGTAATGTCAAGATCATGTGGCGGTAACCTTGAATTTTCATGATTAAATTTAATTTTTGAATTTTTTTCTATTGTATTTTGTAGTCGACTGAAAACTAACTAATTTTGTTCCAAAGATTTTTGTCTGATAACCGGAAGTGCCCGAAAAATCGAGGTGTCAGTTACGTATGACATCCTGTATATTAGAGTTAGAGGTAATAAGTATGTATGTATATTAGTACAATATAATATTCAATTAAATTTTGGAGAACTATCTATAATAGTTATTTGATTTTTTGCCAGATGTTGGCCAATGTACACTACATGCCAATGTACAATGAAGATTCTGAACACATTATGATAAAAATGTATGTTAATAATTTCCTTTAAACGGAAATAAAATTCTATTTTGGTTTTATTAATATACAGTTATCGGAGAACATATAGGCATAAAATCTATATAAATATTCTCCTTTTTTATGAAATTACGATCTACAAAAAAGTTCTAGTCACTAAAACCGTAAAATAAATTGTGAGGCAAGGGATTAATATAATATAAAAGCGCAAAAAAATTAATAAGACCACAGTATGTTTTGAGGAAGGATTCCGCTGTTTAATTGAATAGTTCTGAGAATGTGTTATTGCGGATTCTCTAATACTTTAAATGCAATAAATCAATAATGAAGATATCGTGTATCATTATATCTTTTAATTATACAGGGTGCTTTTTTCTTTTGCAAAGTAGTGTACGGGGTGTAAAAAATGTTTGGTCCTGAAATCCTGAGATCCTGAAAAAAGTTGCCGCAAAATTGTCCTTGACCTTGAATGTCAAGGGCAAATTTTTGTATTATTATATTTTATTCTATGCATCATAGTGACAAAAAGTGTAAAGAGAATCATGGGTGAGTTGAGTTTTGACCCATGGTTCCCTTGACACTTTTTGTCCCCATGATGCATAGAATAAAATACAATAATAAAAAAATTTGTCCTTGAAATTCAGGGTGAAGGACAATTTTGCGGCAACTTTTTTTCAACAGATCTTCACCGATCCGACGTAGAGTACGCCTATGGCAGCCAGGACCAAACATTTTTTTACACCCTGTACGTACATATCATCCGTTTCCTTTCTTTCGAATATGATCTCTAGGACAGAGTTAGTGGATCTCCTGAAAATGTTGAAGCCCACAAGAAAATCGATGTACCAGTAAGACGTCCAAAAGATACATTTGCAAGAATAACTTATTGAAGTTACGATATGAACCACGATGATTCGCTAAATATTCCATTGCATTTTGTCGAGACGAGGCTGCATTTCACTTTACGTGAAGTCTCCAGGCAGCAATGTCGCCTGAAGGTAAACATAGGCTGAAATGCTCCCTCAGGGACGAATGAAGTGGGCGAAATATGTGCGTGACAAAGGAAAGGACGGAAGAAAATAGAAACCGGATTCTTATTGTCACTGTTTCGACCGAAACCTTCTAATTCGCTGATGCCCTCTTCACAGTAGGTCAGCCAGGCAATATAACAAGCGAACCAAGCAGTGAAGATTAGATAGATATTAGATTACAGATTTTTATGTGAAAGAAAAATTTTCTGTTCTAATTGCGACTCTTAACAATTAAATAAAGAGTTGTCTCTACCCTATAATAGTTTTAATACATTTTCCCACTTGAAAAGATAGGGTAAAATATTGGAGACATGGCTGCGATTCTTGATGCAAGTTTCTATTTACATAAATGTTTTCATGAAAAATAAGGAAAAATTCTATTTCGTTCACTAAACGATTCACTGTAGAAAACTATCTCTTTCCAGGAAGGGTAGTCAGTATTCGTGTTCTACGTACGATTACCGATGTCGAGGCGGATTCTCAGGTACTCTGACGCCAGAAGGACACGTAATACTCTCACCTATTTCCGCGACATGTGTGCGAGTCGCGTTCGAGCACTACAAATATTGGACTTGTCGGTGCAGCATTCGACGAACGACTCCTGACTGAAACCAAGGGGAGTCGTGTGCAATCGGTACATTGGGTCACAAATTACCAAATTCCTTTACGAGATATAATCGATTCTGCGAGAATGTAGTACCGTCTTAAGTCAATGACTAGACTCCGGATCTATTGCAAAAAGCTTGCGCTTCAATTGTAAGACTCAGGAGAGAAATATAAATTTATTTTCTCTGCACTAAAATTATACATTCTCTAATTAACCCACAGCACTTATTAAATTTGTTGGGATCTAACCAATTACTACACATTTAAATATTGTATGAGGTATTATATTAAGTTCATATCTATGAATCATATAGAATGTTCAATTTTCGAGATAAAATATTAGGTTTTTTTTTTATTGAAAACTTAATTGGAACTCCCCATAGGGGGTTATAAAGTTATACATTAGTAATATACATTTTACATTGAAACATTAGTAATGTAGGTACAGTAGAACACATGAAGTACATATCTTTAAATCTTTAAATTACATTGCTTGAAAAACTTGAAAAGAAAATAACATGCCTCAATATTCGGTTCACAAAGCAACGAAAATTAGGTTGTAAAGAAAGAAATGCAAGATTTTTGATTCTTTGTTTGAATTGCAATTTTATACCAATAAATATTTACCTTTACTTAATGAGTTATATTTTTTATATTAAACCTTGTTTACGCTCTATTTAATTTTGCTTTTGATACTTAATTTTATTCAAATTTTTATTAAATCTTTTGGCTTTTATATTTTTTTATTTTTTGGCAACGCTAAACTTCTGATACCAGCACTGCACCGTGCACTCGTTGACACTTCCTTCGCTCCATACATCGCTGATATTGCGAGTCGCTTGAGCGGCACGTCGACCTACTTTGAACTCATAGAAATAAATAATGCGAAAATCGCGTTTTCACATTCTGAAATAACAGCCAAATAATTTAATAAAAATTTGAATCAAATTAAATATCAAAAGCATAATTAAATAGAGTGTAAAACAAGCTCTAGAATGGCATATAACTAATTAAATTAAGGTAAATATTTATTGGTATAAAAAATTCTTTACAATCTAATAGCCCCGAGTACAAATGGTTAATACTCTTAAAGTCTCTAATTTTCTCACTGTTTTAAATTGCACCTACACATTTTGCCATGAATGCACGTAATCCGGACTCTATCAATGACAATTAAATTTTGTTAATATATGAACTTACATTTATATTTAATTCAACCAAAATTTCTTTAAAAATTCTGTCCCCTTTAGTAACAAGATGAATAGAGTGTAAAACAAGCTCTAGAATGACACATAACTAATTAAATTAAGGTAAATATTTATTGGTATAAAAAATTCTTTACAATCTAACAGCCCCGAGTACAAATGGTTAATACTCTTAAAGTCTCTAATTTTCTCACTGTTTTAAATTGCACCTACACATTCTGCCCTGCATGCACGTCATCCAGACTCTATCAATGACAATTAAATTTTGTTAATATATGGACTTACATTTATATTTAATTCAACCAGAATTTCTTTAAAAATTCTGTCCCCTTTAGTAACAAGATGATGTTACATTTAATTAATTAAAATTTTGTGAATGACAGCCTGGCTCGATGCCATCTCTACGGACGGCTTGGTTTAATAAAAATTTGAATCAAATTAAATATCAAAAGCATAATTAAATAGAGTGTAAAACAAGCTCTAGAATGACACATAACTAATTAAATTAAGGTAAATATTTATTGGTATAAAAATTTTGTTACAATCTAATAGCCCCGAGTACAAATGGTTAATACTCTTGAAGTCTCTAATTTGTTCACTGATTTAAATTGCACCTACACATTTTGCCATGAATGCACGTAATCCAGACTCTATCAATGACAATTAAATTTTGTTAATATATGGACTTACATTTATATTTAATTCAACCAGAATTTCTTCACAAATTTTGTCCTCTTTAGTAACAAGATGATGTTACAATTAATTAATTAAAATTTTGTGAATGACAGCCTGGCTCGATGCCATCTCTACGAACGGCTTGGACGGGCCCGGGTCTCTTTTTGTCCCTGACCGAGGACAGTGCGTTTACCGGGCCGATAGCGTTTCTTAGAACACAGCAGAAGTGTCCATCAGTGGCTCGGGAACTTCGCTCGAGTAAGAAAGTAGTGTGGCCGTTGTCTTTGTGGTTACCGCTTCTCGGAAACCAACGAGCGAAATTCAGAAATCGTATTTCATAGAAGATGCATGGCCGTTCTCGCCGGAATGGCGTTAAATTTTTAGGAATCACCCCCCAACCTGACCTTCCGACCGCAAATGCTTGTTTGCACTTTTTTCTTGTATTCATCATTCCAGCGTATCCTGATTATCCTTTAAATATGAACAAATTCAAGCTTCTGATTTTGTGAATTTTCGACAGTACATTATGTACGCCTGATGGAATTTCTTCTGAAATTCCGAGCTTTCGATATGCATGAATTTCACTGGGTTCGAACTTTTCCGAACGAATTTGAATTCTTTATCATAACCAACTAAAAATCATGTTGGAATCCAAATTTTTCCTGATTGAATTTTAAGATTTTCATATGTGCATGAATTTCACAGGGTTCAAATTTATTTGAATCAATTTAAGTCCTATATTATTCACAGTGGAATTCAAGTTTTTTCTGATTGAATTTTGAGATTTCAATATACATATGTGAGAATTTGGCTTGAATCAATTTGAACTTTGCATTACTGGTCTTTAATACAAATTTAATAAAGATCTTGGTGGAATCCAAATTTTGCTTGAAAGAATATGAATTCTTTAATATTAATTCTTTAATATCAATTATTAATCTAGTAAAAATGAGAAAATAACTTCCTTTTTATTTATTGACCTTTGTTCTCCATTTTAATTAATATATTACTGAAATTTTTTCGATACAACCAGCCATTAATAGGCAAACGTTAATGGGGAAATGAATATGTCAATGAATTTATAGTATAAATAATACTCGACACAATTAAAGGAAATGAGATATGTAATTAAATCACGATTACAAAAAAATCTTGACAATGTTCCAAACGTGATTGTTTAGCATTTAGAGTTTAGAGCATAAAAAAGTCGAAGTCGTTGAGATAACTTCCCATTAAATTGTAGGTTTCGACAAATAAAATGGGAAAGCCAAATATTCTTGTAAAATTATGCACTTGTTTAAAAAATTAAGGTATCGAGCATAAAGAAACTAATTTATTTGAGCAAAGTAAGTCATAAACTGTTTTACTATATTATCAATTGATAAGACTCGCTTTCTTTTGATGCCAATATATTTGCTGGTCTCAAATTTCAAAAAAAAAATGATTTTGAAAGCGTGCGATATTTATATTTATGATATTATAATAAAAATTATAGAACAATTTAAAATAATACACGAGTAATTGTTCCTCAAGTAATTATTGCATTAATTTTTATTTTGCAAGGAGAAGGAATTATGGAAATTGATAAGACTCGCTTTCTTTTGATGCCAATATATTTGTTAGTCTCAAATTTCAAATAAAATGATTTTGAAAGCGTGCGATATAAATTATGATATTATAATAAAAATTATAGAACAATTTAAAATAATGCACGAGTAATTGTTCCTCGAGTAATTATTGCATTAATTTTTATTTTACAAAGAGAAGGAATTATGGAAATTGATAAGACTCGCTTTCCTTTGATGCCGATATATTTGTTAGTCTCAAATTTCAAATAAAATGATTTTGAAAGCGTACGATATCAATTATGATATTATAATAAAAATTATAGAACAATTTAAAATAATACACGAGTAATTGTTCCTCAAGTAATTAGTGCATTAATTTTTATTTTGCAAGGACAAGGAATTATGGAAATTGATAAGACTCGCTTTCTTTTGATGCCAATATATTTGTTAGTCTCAAATTTCAAATAGAATGATTTTGAAAGCGTACGATATAAATTATTATATTATAATAAAAATTGTAGAACAATTTAAAATAATACACGAGTAATTGTTCCTCAAGTAATTATTAAATTAATTTTTATTTTGCAAGGAGAAGGAATTATGGAAATTGATAAGACTCGCTTTCTTTTGATGCCAATATATTAGTTAGTCTCAAATTTCAAATAAAATGATTTTCAAAGCGTGCGATATAAATTATGATATTATAATAAAAATTATATAACAATTTAAAATAATACACGAGTAATTGTTCCTCGAGTAATTATTGCATTAATTTTTGTTTTGCAAGGAGAAGGAATTATGGAAATATAGAAGCGTTTCACAGTGTTACAAATTGACAAAAAGTAACTTTCGGACGAGGCTGTTCCGCCTAAGTAGCGTGTAGCTCAAGTAAATTCCAGCGACTCTCTCATTAGCGTTGTGGAGGATCAATTTGTCGCGAAGCAAGGGTGGTTGCGCAGTGGACGTACACCTGCAGAAACGATTTGTGTCCGGTAATAGCCTCGAGTTCTCCCGATCGGGCGTATGCATTGGCGTAGCCATCATAGCGAAAACACGTGACCTCTGAGCACCGCTAAATCAACACCACTGATCTGACTCGTCCCCCCTTCGTCCCTCTTTCTCTTTCTTTCTTACACGAAGCGTAGCCAAGCAATTATTTGCACCGAGATTTATGAGTTTGTACGGACCGGACAGGATCGGCTTCTTCGTACACGGGGAAAGAGGAAGAACAAGCAGCATATCACGGACCGCTCTCGCACACCTTTTCTTTCCCCCGCGCGGAGCTTTGACTTCATTTATCTCAGACGCACTTGTTCACCGGCCAAGAATCACTTTTCGCATCGGTAATTACACGTGCTCGAGCAATCTCTCAATAATTCAATCGGGGATGATTGCGATGCGCTCGGAGCCCCGGTGATCACCGGTCAGCGGTCAGGCCGCGTGTTTTTTAATTTGTTCCCGCGCCGCGATATCGTCGCTAGGTAATTGCCGGGCTACGATTTTTAAACTGTTTCCGCGAAACGCGATAGTTTGATGAATATTCGCCGGGGCCAAAGTGGCGAGAGAACCGGATAATTGTTTCGAATTGTTCGTAACGCGATACGCCCGTCGGCCAACTACACTGCTCGTTTTATTCACCATTCGATGTGTCTCGCGTGTTCTATTCTATGTAGAATCTCAGGTCGTGTGGCACGTAACCGAGTTTCTGGCATTTGAGTATCCTACCAGGATAGTCGTGAGACTTTCGTACAGAAATCGATGAAATACATTACTGCTCATGGAAGTATGGACACTTATAAATTAAAAAAAAATAAGAACAGACGATGTTTAGCGCAAAGTATAATTTCATTCCTAATCTGTTTTTCATTTTATACGCATAAAATTATTAATTAAACAATATTCAAGCGGAAATAGATTAGTCATTTTTAACTTTAAATGTTCTTTTCATCGAAAAATTCAACTTTGGCATTTACGTATTCTTTTTTTATTATTTCATTCATTCATAGTCCTTTATGCATCTTGAAAGAGTGTCCACAGCTGAGTTTCAGAATTGGAGCATTTATTTTTAACGCGTACAAAAATGTATGTGTAATTTTTATATTTAAATGTTCTTTTCATCGAAAAATTCAACTTTGGCATTTATTACAGTTTTCGTTAATTGTGGCATTAGTCGTATTCATTTTTTTATTATTTCATTCATTCAGTCATTTATGGCTCTTGAAAGAGTGTCCACAACTGAGTTTCAGAATTGGAGCATTTATTTTGAACGCGTACAAAAATTAAAATGTTCTTTCCTTTGAAAAATTCAACTTTGGCATTTATTACAGATTTCGTTAATTGTGGCATTCCTCGTATTCATTTTTTTATTATTTCATTCATTCATAGTCTTTTATGCATCTTGAAAGAGTGTCCAGAGCTGATTTTCAGAATTGGGGCATTTATTTTTAATGCGTACAAAAATTTATGTGTAATTTTTATATTTAAATGTTCTTTCCATCGAAACATTCAATTTTGGCATTTATTACAGTTTTCGTTAATTGTGGCATTCATCGTATTCATTTTTTTATTATTTCATTCATTCATGCCTCTTGAAAGAGTGTCCAGAGCTGAGTTTCAAAATTGGGGCATTTATTTTGAACGCGTACAAAAATTTATGTGTAATTTTTATATTTAAATGTTCTTTCCATCGAAACATTCAATTTTGGCATTTATTACAGTTTTCGTTAATTGTGGCATTCATCGTATTCATTTTTTTATTATTTCATTCATTCGTAGTCCTTTATGCCTCTTGAAAGAGTGTCCAGAGCTGAGTTTCAGAATTGGAGCATTTATTTTTAATGCGTACAAAAATTTATGTGTAATTTTTAAATTTAAATGTTCTTTTCATCGAAACATTCAACTTTGCCATTTATTACAGTTTTCGTTAATTGTGGCATTCATCGTATTCATTTTTTTATTATTTCATTCATTCATAGTCCTTTATGCCTCTTGAAAGAGTAACCAGAGCTGAGTTTCAGAATTGGGGCATTTATTTTGAACGCGTACAAAAATTTATGTGTACTTTTAAAGAAAATTAAATACTAGTGACTTATTATTTGGTAAATACGGGATGACAATACAAAGATATTTTATACATACAAGTTGTGAATGATTATTTTAATTTTTTAACAAAGTGTCCATACTTCCATGAGCGGTAGTGTATACAAGAATGCTATTTGCTTGTTTTCTGCTAAAACATTGTAACTATTGCTTATTAATGAAGGACAGAATTACAGTAAATCAATTGTATAATGCTTGACTGTAAGTCGCTTCTTTCGATCACAGTTGTTGGAGAATTAAAAACGTAATTTAATAACAAATTTTACTATTAAAGCACGTATACGTACAGCGTGTTTCGATTGTTATGATGTAAATGATCGTCACATTCAACCACTCGTATTTTTGAAGAAAAATGATTTTTTCACATAAGTAGTATTAACACTCTCTTGTAAAGAATATCAAGATGCATTAACTGGTGCAATAAAAGATAGAACTATTAAGGTCAGACTGTGCTCTCTATACACGATTCTCAGAACCTCAGTATCGTAATAAATACATTGTGAATCTTCTGTGCAAATTTACATTTTTGTGAAACAGTTCTAAGCAACAAACATTCAACGGATTTTTATTTTCAACGATAGCGATTTCAATGAATTAAAAATAAAAGAATTCAGTTAAGCTGCGGATCTTCGTGCAATCTAAAAACTTTCCAAGACTGTTACATGGAACAGAAATTAAATGGAAATGTATTCCTCTGTTTGATGAATTGTATAAGTAAAAAGTTATGTATTAACATGTTTAAATTTATTTAATGTCTCCAAACTTTTGCATTTGTCTTACTCATTGTTATAAATGAATAACTTCATCAGTCTAGTCATTACATCGTGCACTTTCCTTTATTATTACTATTTTTACCACCAAGTTTAAATTTCTTTATGCACATTCGACCAGAAATATTTTAGTTAATTATTAGGTACTTTTAGTCTAGAAAATAATCAATTTCAGAAAAATAAAATAATAAAAGTTGTAACTTTTTAGCAATATCAATATACCCAAAGCCAAAAACTTACGCGTACCTTGTTCGCGTACGAAGATCGGAACTATACACCCGAGAAGAATGAATATAAGCTTGAGTTACGAGCAAGGAAGTTTTTTATCGCGGTTTTACGTCGCATATGCCTAGTTCGGAGGCGGCGAAACGATACTTGTGAGGGATGAAATCAACCCCCGCAACCCCTCGACTCTCATGCAGTGTAAACAAATTAAGGAATCGTCCATCGACTTGGTTTATGAACACCAACCTACACAGACGGAATCCTGTTTAATACAGCTTGGAAAGAAACGTTGTACCTCGAAAATCCACAGTGATTTGCTCAAGTCTTTGAATATTAACAATACATTTACCACCATCGGTGAAAATGACCGGTGCGAGATCTTTTATTTTACACTTATTGAAATAATAATTATTTGATAAGAAATTATTGTATAGATGTCTTTATTAGAGCACAATCTCAAAATCAAATTACAGTAACTTCCCTATGAATCGGGAAGTTAATTAATCTTGTCATTTTTATAAGGGAGCATATTGCAGTTACTGTTAAGGCTCGGTAGGTTTTAGTGTTAAATATAATTTCATGTTTAGTGTAAAATATAATTCATTTTCTAAATAATATGATAACGATAATTTCGAGCATGCAGTTACTGTATTTATTATTACATGTTTATTATACAGGGTGTCTCAGCTAAGGGAGGCCACCAAAATATCTCCTTTATTTTTAATGACACAAAATACATTTTAACAATACAAAGTATCACGAAAAGTGTATTGCTGCCGACGGACATTATTTTGAGCACTTATAATAAAATTTTACCACATTTGTGATATTCAAGGTCACCTGATGTCTTAGGCGAATTCGAATGTAATTTTTCAGCCGCTACAAGATGAAATAAAAGAAAATACCAGTTATCCCGATAAAGAATAACAATGGCCTAGAACAAACTATGGAAAAATACCATTTACACTATGCCATAAATATTAATAAACCAACAATTTGTTAATGTTCCTCTAAATACTTGCGACCACGTATAATGTACCTATAATCTTCGAAACGATCAAACCGCATTCGAAATTTTGCATACGAGTCCGCAAAGAAGTGAGACATTTTATGTCTTTACTTTGCTCCCCCCCCTCCCGCTCCCGCTTTTCTTCCTTTGCTGTCCTATATGATTTGGTCAAGTGTATAGGTCAATTGAGAACATACGTCTTACGTCATACGTCTTACGTCATGTGGAAAGATTTATTTTATTTTTGCATGTAACGATGAAAAATGTCAATGTCAATGTTAATCTGAATTTGAATTTGAATTTGAATTTGCATTTGAATTTAAAACTTGAATGTGAATGTGAATGTGAATGTGAATGGGAATGGGAATGTCAATGTCAATATCAATGTGAATGTGAATGTGAATGTGAATGTGAATGTGAATGTGAATGTGAATGTGAATGTGAATGTGAATGTGAATGTGAATGTGAATGTTAATGGGAATGTGAATTCTCTCTCTCCGCATTCTCTCCCTCAGTCCCTCTCTCTCTCTCTCTCTCTCTCTCTCTCTCTGACTCTCTCTCTCTTGCTCTGACACTCTCTTTCTATCTCTGTCTTTGTCTGTGGAAGGTTCTAGAGCAAACCGCATTCGAAAAAAAGTCCATTCGATCAAAAGTTATAAGCAGCAACGTGCCCTCTCTCTCTCTCTCTCACTCTCTCCCTCGCTCTGACTCTCACTCTCTCTCTGTCTCTCGCTCTGGAAGGTTTTAGATCAAACCGCATTCGAAATTTTCGTGACACTTTTTCGTGACACTTTTTGGTAACGCTTTTCGGTAACGCTTTTTTCTGCTATGTGCCAAAGTAAAGACATAAAATGTCAATAAAATAAATGTTCTGCTATTGTAAATAAGGAAGATATTTAGTGACCTCCTTGATAGGTCACGAATGAGTTTGGCATAGCACACAGAGGGTTAAAAGCATCCGCCGTTCAAGGGTAAAAACGCTGCATTTTACAGGCAACAGTTTTCTCGAAACAGAACAGATGCAAATCGTGAAATTGCAGTTGTTTCATAACTAATCGACAGTTTGAACAGTTTTATTCGCCTCTCGGTATCATAGTTCACACCCTTCAGGAAAGCAGCTCTTCCAAACAGTCTAATTCCACCCCTAGAATTCGCCACAGAACCCGTTTCAGCGAAAGATACCCATGAAACTATGGCCAAAGAGAACTTCACCGTCTCGGAGAGGACTTTCCCTGTCGGATCTCGGCGTCCCGACCTTACAAGAGAAGTGTCTTGTAAATGGAGCGAGGGTGTTCCCGTGTTTGAGTAATTATGATGCGATTGTGGTCGTCCGGGGGTGTCATTCCGTTGCAGAAACGGGATTCAATGGGCGGGCTAGGTGGACAAGGGGTGGGCAGGGAAGTGGGCGAAGTAGGGCTGATTCGTCGGGTGGCGGAAGGTACGAGACCTTCGGGGCTGGAGTTTTAGGGGCGAGCCGGTCTCTTATTGCTCCCCGAGTGGCCGCAAAACGAAGTTTGATCAAATTCTACTGCGCCGGCATAAAACTGACCGGTTGGCCGGCCGTCCCGGGTTATGGACCCGATAAATGATTCATCCATACCTTAGATACGACGCGATACCGGGCACCGATGTGTTTTCAGAGTGGCTCCCGATCGCATCTATGGATCCTAAGTGTGCTGGGCCCGTGTTCAGCTGGCAATGTGTGCGTGCCACCGTACCGCCACGCTCATCATCGCAGCCCAGACCTTTTACGAGCGACGCTAAGTCCTCGGCCGCGTTTCTTTCCTCGCACTTTTCCTAAGCCGCTAAATCCGTTCAATGGAACCTCCTGCACCACCGCCACACCGACCGACCGGCTAACCGAATACTCTCCGCGCCCGGGAACGTTAACGGCGTTATGTGCGATTCTCTTTCACCTCCACCTTTCTCTTCTCATTCCTTCCCGTTGTCCGATGGGGGTCGTTCTTGATATAGCGCTATTCTTCTTCTTCTTCCGCTTCTTTTTGCTGGCGTTTTTAGTGTCGGCGACGCGATGCGCTTCCCGCGGAATTGAGCTGCTTAGCAGAGGGTGCTGATGCTTCATAGCGCAACTGTTTATTGCGCGGGGATCTATCGATCATCCGGGTGCTGACAGTGTTTGCATGTAGGGGGCATTCATTTTTATACAATGCGCAATCAACTTCTGTTATGACCTGACCGAATAGTTAACGAGATATTGGCGAAATCATTTTCACCTCGGTAACTATCTGATTTAGGACATATCGGAGTTTGAAGTTTTATCGATGCACGATGCAAGTGATAGCCCTTCTCGTTTAAAGAAATCAAGATGACCTTGAAATCTCAAAGCTATTTAAATTCCATAATAATATAATAATTAATCTACAGGGTGTCCCAAAATTCCTCCGACACCCGAAAATGGGAGGTTCCTTGGGTCATTTGAAGCGACATTTTCCTTTACAAAAATGGCGTCCGCGGCTTTGTTTAGGAGTTATTAACGAAAACCACGGACCAATCAGAGTGCAATCTAGACATACGACGGCACGTTCGGCCAATTGACACTTGGCGCGTTGGGTAGACTGTGCTGACTCGCGTCTAGATCACGCTCTGATTGGTCCGTGTTTTTCGTTAATAATTCCTAAACAAAGCCGCGGACGCCATTTTTGTAAAGGAAAATGTCGCTTCAAATGACCCAAAGAACCTCCCATTTTCGGGTGTCGGAGGAATTTTGGGACACCCTGTATACGTAATGTATTTGAAATTATTCGAACACGAATCATGAGATACATTGATACGCAATCACGAACTTACGACGTAACTATAGCGATGGTATCATACAAGTTCGTCAATCGCGTAAACACGTTTGTTAATATTGTATACAGAAAATTACTACCAGATACAATATGACCCAATTGAACCTTTCTTTTTTTGTTTTGTTCTTGGAGATCGATAACTCCAAGAACTAGGGTCTCAGATGACGGTGAGTGCTCCTTTTTCAAATTTTCTTTTTGACATTTTATGTCTTTGCTTTGGCACATAGCAGGAAAACGTTACCGAAAAGTGTTACGAAAAAGTGTCACGAAAATTTCGACATAAAATGTCTCACTTCTTTGCGGATTCGTATGCAAAATTATGTTTGTTTACATATTTCAGCGGACCGATGGCCTGTTATCCACATTCACAGTGCCGCCCATGTGTACCTGCCCCCACACCTGTTCTTTCCATAAATGACCCAATTGAACCTGTAGATCCTCCATCATACCCTTTCAAAATCCAACATCAACAATTTCTGCAAAATTTTAACTGGTAGAGGTCGCCACATTTCACTGAAAAGGGATGCAGACACCGGTAGCATATTCCTAGTCTCAGGAAGCAAGAACCCCATTACAGAATGGAAGATAACCGGCGCAGTTCACGTGAGATATTTCTTTCAATATAGTGGGACATCCATCAGACTTTGGAGCGGAGAGCGGCGGCGGTTCCGAGCTCGTAGCTCTCGCAGACAATCTTGCAGAAACAATTCCGCAAGATGTCTGGAATGCGACGACCTCTGGCCACCGGGATCCCTGGATTACCGAACTGACCATCTCCTTTGCATAATGACACTGGCTCCCTCCCCGACCAAGCTTCCTCTACGTTCGACCCCGCACCAAAAACTCCGTTCAACCCCCTTCCACTCTCTGGAAACCTACCCCGAGGAGGACACGACAGAGCCACCCTACTACGCGACCGATGCTTACATGCTGCAATAACAATAATATCTATATGTGATAGCGACCACCGTCGCGCCGCGTCATCCCGAAACTTCTCCATCTAGGCTGCACGTGGATTTCATACATAAGAATGGCCCGTTCTCTCTCTCTCTCTTTCTCTTTCGCCGCTGAGACGGATCAGCATTCAATTGTATCGAAGTTTCGTCCGACCAAATCCAACTCCAATTTGATGCGGACCGTTGTCGAACAGCTGGGAGCCTCCCGGACTCCTACGTGAAGTCGATTTTGAGGAACGCCGTAGAGACGAGGGACTTGATCGAATTTGAAAACTGTTGAAGCCAAGCGTTGCGGACGGGTAAGTCTATCTGAAGTTAATAGGATTTCTGTTTTCTTTTTTCACAGTCAGTTTTCTAGTCTGAAGGAGAGGCGGGCTTCCTTTGTTCTTGTTTGTGTGCAGTAAACATTTCAGAAAAGCACATTTGAGATTACTCTTGAATTCGAGAATGAAGTTTTTTGGTAGTATGAATCTGAAGCTGTCTGTACTAGACTTTAGATTTGATATAATTTGTAATGCTTGTATTGTTTGGTATTGGATAAATACTATAGAGCCAAATATATATAATAAATGATCGAACCGTGCACCGCGAAATTTAATTCTTGTATTTTTAAAAATTGAATAAATACAGTGGGAAAAAAAGGATTGGCACACTCTTGAAAAGGCGATAACTTTTTAAATATCGTATTATACGATTTGAATTTTTTTTGAAAGCTAGAGCAATTAGTTTGAGCTTTCTTTTCGCTGTCAAAGATTCTGCGATCAACACTCATTTCATTGCGGCTTTGAGTATGGATGTGTGCAAATACGTGTGAATGCATGTGTATATGCGTGAGGCCGAATGTCTATTGCCATGAAACAGTTTTCAATGTTTTATAATCAGATGTTCTCTGACCTTTAATACGAATTGACATACAAAGACTCGCATTAATATTCGGACGCTCTAAAAAAAACCATAACTTGTTAAACTTTGAACTATACGACTTCAATTTTTTTGGGAAGCTAGAGCAATTAGTTTGCCTCAGGATGCGAAAAAAAATTTTGTCAAAAATTGCAATTCGTCGGAATTGTAGCAAAAATACTAAAAGTTGCAGTGTACAACTTTTTTATGTGGGCTAATATTGAAAATTTTAAAAATGCGTTTTGTAGACCTGGGTCAGTTATATGCACTGGTAAAGTTTCATCGAAATCGGTTGATACGAAAAAAACGGCAGGCATTGAAAGATGTAAGAATCTGCGGTTTTTAAAAAATTTTAAAAATCTGCAATTTTTAACATATTTAAACGTTTATAGCTCATTGCAACGTTGACCGATTTTGACGAAATTTTCAGAATATGTTTAATTGACTCAGGTCTATAAAACGTATTTCTTAAATTTTCAATATAAGCCCAGATTGTAAAATGCAACTTTTAGTATTTTTGCTACAATTCCGATGAATTGCAATTTTTGAAAAAATTTTTTTCGCATCCTGTGGCAAACTATTTGCTTTAGCTTCCCCAAAAAATTCAAGTCGTATAGTTCAAAGTTTAACAAGTTATGGTTTTTTTTAGAGCGTCCAAATATTAATGCGAGTCTCTGTATGTATCTGATTATAAAACATTGAAAACTGTTTCATGACAATAGACAGTCGGCTTCACGCATATACACATGCATTCACACGTATTTGCACACATCCATACTCAAAGCCGCAATGAAATGAGTGTTGATCGCAGAACCTTTGACAGCGAGAAGAAAGCTCAAACTAATTGCTCTAGCTTCCCAAAAAAATTCAAATCGTATAATACGATATTTAAAAAGTTATCGCCTTTTCAAGAGTATGCCAATACTTTTTTTACCCACTGCATTTAATAAATAATATTATGTGCAAGTTTAATGTCATTTGCACCGACATGGAAAGTTATCGTGCTAGGAAATTCAAAATATTATGAAACAGAAGTAGAGTAAGTCATGCCTAATACAACCTCGTTTTTCCGTGCAACTTCTCGCATTAAAGGGGTGAAATCAGCCCTTGTAAAATTTCAATATTTTCGTAAATATCTTAAGAACAACAAATGATACTAAAGAAAAAGTTCAAACAAAAGTTGCAGGATATTGTTACGTCTACCAAACTGTGAAAAACAGGTTTTTAAATCAAGAGCGTTTTATGCAAAATGCCAAATACTTTTATACATGTATGTATACATTTTAGTAGTATGGTTTCGCAGAAATTGCCTGGGTGAAAAAGATGGATGTTTGTCTAAAAATAAAGAAACAACGGGGGTCGTTATTTCTCTCTCCGTTTTTCCTTTACTAAAATGTAATTTGTTGAACATCGAATCGCAACGATCGCATAAAACGGAACATGCAAATGAGAAATTACGTTCGGTTAGTTGGCGTCTTCGAAAATTAGAGAGAGCGCCGCGGCGTTTCGTGCGCCGCTTTTCTTTTGCTAATTTAAATGTCAAAGCAAATTGTTTGATTATTTGCTATGCAAATGAAATTGTTTAAGATGAAGCTAGGCTGTACCGATGTCGACGGTACCTGGGCAGAACAGGAACGAACCGGGGGATTACTCTGCCGCGTTAATTGGATCAAGGAGTCGGATTGAGGAGCGATCCTCCTTCGGTGTATAGCGGGGACTCAACCCTAGTTTAATTATGCTTCTCGAGTTTCGAGCATGTCGCAATAATAGCGATACAATCCGCGGGACGCGTCCCATTATTATTCAACCGCATCCAAAAATTCGAAAGAATATCATACAAATTAGTGAGGCTTTAAACACGCATTATTTAAATATTAATAACCTGTTTATGTATATTTATAATATTCATGATACTATCAAACCAGTTGTTGAAACATTTTTCATTTTATTCGGTGATAATTGTTGTTTTGAGAAGTATGCTACATATTTATATTAACGTGAACTTTCTCGTGAGATTTTAAACTTTATAACTGATTAATATCACCATATACATACAGTGACTCCCACTAATATTCGGACACTCTTACAAAGACGATAACTATTTTAATATTGTACTATACGATTTGAATTTTTTTGGCAAGCTAGTGCAATTAGTTTGCTACAGAATGTGGAAAAACGTTTTTTCAAAAATTGCAATTGATCGAAGTTGTAGAAAAAATACTAAAAGTTGCATTTTACAACTTTTTTATGTGGGCCTATATTGAAAATTTTTAAATTGCGTTTTGTATATTCCGAAAATTTCGTAAAAATCGGTCAACTTTGCAATGAACTACAGACGTTCAAAGATAATAGGCAGATTTTCACGATTTTCGGCTAAGGATTCTCACACCTTTCAATGCCTGTCGTTTTTTCCCGCATCAATCGATTTCGATGAAACTTTCGCAGTGCATACAATTGACACAGATCTACAAAACGTATTTTAAAAAATTTTAATATAGGCCCCCATAAAAAAGTGGTAAAATGCAACTTTTAGTATTTTTTCTACAACTCCGATCAATTGCAATTTTTGAAAAAATGTGTAGGGAATAATGATGTGAGTAATACCTTTACGGCGAGAGAACACCTGACGGCATTGACGACACGTCGTTGTCATATAAAATAATAACAGTGCAGTTCAGTTGAATAGACATTGACGTATTGACGTATTGTATTACATATTGTGATAATTCAAATAAACATTCCTATAAATGTTTTTCCACATTCTGTAGCAAACTATTTGCTCTAGCTTCCCAACAAAAATTCAAGTCGTATAGTTCAATGTTAAACCAGTTATTGTTTTTTTTTATAGCGTTCGAATATTAATGGGAGTCACTGTATGTGAAATATAGTTCTTTAAAAATATTTGACATGTGTTTCTTTTTATCGGCAATCATCCACTTTGAAGGGGTGTAAGCAGCATTCTAAGTTCGGAGTCAGAACCATATTTTTGGAGACATCTCGGAAACCAGAGGTCGAAAAAAATAATTTTTTTTTAAACTGTGTTTTCTAATGGGAAAGTTTAACATACTTTGCCCGTGTCACATTGCTACTTGTTCCACTTTCTTTAGTTACTGACAATAAACTACATATAATCCAGTGGTTTATATTAAATTCTTACACTTCTATAAAACAAGCCAGTGTTCCTTCCTTCGCACGCCAGGTGCAAGACTATCTTTCGTTATGCATAATTATCGTTAAATAGCAAAAAGAAAGAAAAATCCTCAAACACGTATTTCCTATTTTGGAGCAAAGATCACACACCTGAGTTTGCATTAAAATGAACTAACAATAAATAAGAGGAACTGCAAAACCACATCACATTTTGTGATTTGCATTATTCGGCAGCATGTAGCTATGAAAATAGCTACAAGCGCAGTTGTATGTTTCCGAATAATGCAAATTACGCCTCGTAAACAAAATGATAGGACTTCTTAAGGTGATAGTGCACTAGATCGATCTTGTATCTAGCGTTTTTGACTACTGAAAACCCCTAGTTTTGTATTGTCGAGAAATGAGAACGTCAACCCCGCACCATTGCAATCCTGGAAACGAGCCTACCGCCTTAATGTCGCTGATACTCCTCGACTGTCTTGCCAAGCCAGAGAAAGAGCAACACGTGTTTTGACATTTTATGTCTTTACTTTGGCACATAGCAGAAAAAAGCGTTACCAAAAAGTGTCACGAAAAAGTGTCACGAAAATTTCGAATGCGGTTTGATCTAAAACCTTCCAGAGCGAGAGAGAGAGAGAGTGAGAGTCAGAGCGAGGGAGAGAGTGAGAGAGAGAGAGAGAGAGAGGGCACGTTGCTGCTTATAACTTTTGATCGAATGGACTTTTTTTCGAATGCGGTTTGCTCTAGAACCTTCCACAGACAAAGACAGAGATAGAAAGAGAGTGTCAGAGCAAGAGAGAGAGAGAGAGGGAGAGAGAGAGTCAGAGAGAGAGAGAGAGAGAGGGACTGAGAGAGAGAATGCGGAGAGAGAGAGAATTCACATTCCCATTAACATTCACATTCACAATCACATTGACATTGACATTGACATTGACATTCACATTCACATTCACATTCAAGTTTTAAATTCAAATTCAAATTCAGATTAACATTGACATTGACATTTTTCATCGTTACATGCAAAAATAAAAAAGACATTTGTTTCTCACTTTTGTTTGTTCATTACTCCAATATTAATAAACCCCTTCGAATTATTACCAATACGTTCAAACTCTATTTCTTTATCAATTGTTGAGCAAAAATCATAAGCATCCTGTATGATTCCATTTTAATTCTTTTGGCGCGACTATTGACCCATAGCTTCACACCCTTTTGATCTTAACCGATCCTACAAGCCTCTTGTGATTTCGGCTCATTTTCCACCTCTGTAGATAGGATCAGTTGTAAATATATTTTTGATAGGTTACTTTTGTTTTAAATAAATCTTTCCACATGACGTAAGACGTATGACGTAAAACGTATGTTCTCAATTGACCTATACACTTGACCAAATCATATAGGACAGCAAAGGAAGAAAAGCGGGAGCGGGAGGGGTGGGGGGAGCAAAGTAAAGACATAAAATGTCTCACTTCTTTGCGGACTCGTATGCAAAATTTCGAATGCGGTTTGATCGGGAGAGTCAGTTTCTATGGCGACTTGACCCAGGTTAAAAACACCTTTTAAATCTGCTTTTTGAAACCAGCGTCATCCAGGCCTGCTTCAAATGAACTCAGGAATCACGCCTTTAAGGAAATACAACATTTTTGAGACACCCTGTATATCGCGTCATAGCATAAGTGGTGCCATTCCACGTTGCCACGCTCGTTTATAATAATTTTACACTGGAACGTTAAATGACCGTTTCAATGAAGCCCGAATAAGCTTTCCTAAAATAGGAAGGCTCTGCCGTCTCGTTATATAAACTCAATTGTCGTTTTTCATATTGTATAGAGCACTTTGCATCCCGATTTGCATAATTTTCTTACGCGGCCTGAAACGGTCAGCTGAAAATCTGCCATTTTTATTCCCGGTAATGGTCGTCTGTCTCTTCACCCGAGTAAGAAATGAGCGTCCCGGATAAATTGTAATTCGTGAACGAGTATTATAAAGAATTTCAGGGATAAGGATCGCGTGTAAACTGGGCAACGACAGTTTTAGGAGGCTATGATTGCGGCATGAATATTCATCTCGAGGAGAACAAACTACACGGTAACTTATAATTAGTGATCGAATGCGACACGGGAAGAATATATCAACAACATGTTGTGATGCACTTTTCTTCTTACGTACTACAGTGGACCCAAGAAATTACTGAACAATAAATTACTATATTTAAACGGTGACAGTTTCGTAAAAAAGTATCGTACAATAATAAAGGCTCTAGCAGACTAAGAATAGTGAATCGGCCTCCCCCCTGGATTTTTATTGAAATTGTGTGGAAAACATTGGTTTTAGGTTGAAAGATAACCCCGAAAAATTTCAAGTCGCTAACCCTTCATATAAGGATTATACGAGGGTAAATACCCTTAACTATATCATTTTTTTTCTCGATTGTTAATTAAGATATGCAGATAAAAAAAATACGAATTTACTTGTACCTACGTCCTTCATATCATATATTTTTTCCACAATTGTGATCATATTATTAAGGGTAGAAAAAAATTATTAAATTTTTAGGGGTGGAAATTGCAAAAAAAAAATTCAACAACAATGTTCTGTTATCTATCTAATATATACAAAAGTTTCAAGAAGGTCGGAGGGGTGGAACCTCTCCGACCATCTTGAAACTTTTGTATATATTAGATATATAACAACATTGTTGTAGAATTTTTTGAAAGTGGTCGCTCGAAGGGTTGTTTGTAATTTCCACCCCTAAAAAATTTAATAATTTTTTTCTACCTTTAATAATTTGATCACAATTGTGGAAAAAATATATGATATGAAGGACGTAAGTACGAGTAAATTCGTATTTTTTTTATCTGAATATCTTAATTAACAACCGAGAAAAAAATGTTATAGTTAAGGGTATTTACCCTCATATAATCCTTATATGAAGGGTTAGCGACTTGAAATGTTGGGGGTTATCTTTCAACCTAAAACCAATGTTTTCCACAGAATTGCAATAAAAATCCAGGGGGGGGCCGATTCACTATTCTTAGTCTGCTAGACCCTTTGGTCACACTTTAAAGCAATACAATTCTAGTTTTATAACTAGACTGTAGACGTTCGTACAATTTTCAATGTTTGCAGACAAATTTTAAAAAAAGAAATTGTATTAATTCCATTGAATTTAATACTTTAGCCTTTCTTAGAAATTTCTATAAGTCATAACTATACTGCGAATTTTATGCATTTATGGTAAAAATGAGTAGATGCCATTTAAAACAGTGAAAAACTTACGATGATCTAATAATGCCAATCTAGTGTTTTCAGTTTGTTAAAATGATTAAAGTAAGAATTAAACGTCTATCTGGCTCTAGTCTCTTGCAAATGATGCAGACAATTTCTATTTTGCATAAAAATTCGCAATCTAGTACATAACAAACTCGTGATTCACTTTATTCTAAAATTTTTCTAATATTGCAGCAGGTGAGAGTTTGTAGACACGTTTCTTCTAAAAACGCTTGTAGAACTCCGAAAAATTATTTCCGTGACTGTAACCACCCCATATTTGAAGACTGAAGCTTTCACTTTACAAAGACACCTTGAAAATTAATATACGATTTTTTTAGTTTGTTTATGGAGCTTTGAATGAAGGGTTCAATGTATTGAATGAAACTTCACAGCAGTGTACATATACCATGAGGATTTTATACGATCGAACTCGTTAAATAGTTTTTGGATCCACTGTCCATCACAAATAGACTGAATATTGTATAATAATTTATACGATTGTTAATAATTTATACGATAGTGGTTCTAGCCTCATTTATGTCTTGATAGAATCTTTAAGACAGCACATAGCTTGACTTTTTGTTTCCACAAATTAATTCAAAACAATTTACATTGATGTCGAGATTGCAAAACATTTTCTTCGAGCAGTATCGAAAATATGAAGTACAATAAGACTGAAGTATTGTAAAAAGGCTGAACGACTGTGACAATTTCTATTTTAATCTTATCAGAACACAATTTTTGAAAACCATAATTGCATTTCTATAGACATTAAATACTTGTTATTTTAATTACTCTCCACTGTTAAATGATTTGTTTCTTGTTTCGCATGCTCTTGCTTCGATATACACATACATACGAGTTCTATGATTGCACTTCCATGATGAATTATAATATGAACCGTCGGACAGCAGAATGACAAACGATTTCACATCAGCATTCATTATCACCGATGATTTGCATGAGTTATACATTTTCTAGACCATCGTAATTAATTATTCTATATCTTCCGAAGTCGCAGCATCTTGGTTCGAGGTTAATGAACGACGGTTTTAAAAGAGTAAATGTAAACATTCGATTTGTTAATAGAAGTTCTAACTCATTCATTAAACCGCAAGCCGCGATATGAATATGTAAGAAATGTCTTTGAAATTTACATACCTTTCGTGAATCATTATTCACTGGCCTGCATTTACAGTCACTCGGTGATGGCATTAAGACGACAACCGTGTAATTCGACTTCTTTGGGAACGTCCCAAAGCGCCTTCAATGGACATTGTTACATTGGGACTTCTTGAATATTTTTATTCTTCTTTACTTTTCGTCCACATAATTCGAGTAAAGGAAAATGTTCTACACCGTATTCGAATTAACCTGAATCTTCTTTTATTTTATTCAATATCGGTGCTTCGGATTAAATTATAAATACAGGGTGTACCAAAAATGTTATACTTTCTTAAAAGGGATGATAGTTTAGGTCATTTGAAAGAACTTTTTCCTTTGCAAAAATGTTCGCCGCGGCTTAATTAAGGAGTTATTAACGAAAAATGCGGACCAATGAAAGCTTGGCTACAGCAGACGAATTCTGGATCTGCCTATGCCAACGCCACCCTTAGCGGAATCTGTCGTCTCTGATTGGTCCGTGATTTTCGTTAATAACTCCTTAACAAAGCCAAGAAAAATATTTTCGTAATGGAAAAAGTTACTTCAAATGACGTAAGCATTCACGTGTTTCATGGAAGTACTGCATTTTTGAGACAACCTGGATATACTTCTGCAAATATAATATTATAGTAATATTGATGAAATATAAAATACTTCCCTTGTATATTAAGTTCGTCAACCCTTTGGTTACCCTGGACGAGATATCTCGCGCCCCGATACTTCCCGATAAACGCCTTTTGCGAGATATCTCGCGCCCCGATACTTCCCAATAAACGCTGTTGACGAGATATCTCGCATCCCCACCTAGACACTATAGACAAATATATTTTATAAGTAACTATATCCTGATTTGTAGAAGGGAGAAATGAATCAAATCTTTATTAAAATATTATTTATTTCTAAATACTTTTAAATCTTTTTAATACAGATTTCATTCATTTCTCCCTTTTACAAATCAGGATATATAGTTACTTATAAAATATATTTGTCTATAGTGTCTAGGTGGGGATGCGAGATATCTCGTCAAGAGCGTTTATCGGGAAGTATCGGGGCGCGAGATATCTCGTCCAGGGTAACCAAAGGGTTAAGTAAGTTGACTGCATAAACTTTTATACAGTAATCTCACTATCTATGACCGGGGATGCCTTTACGATCTATGACACGAGCTTACTCATTCCGTCATTCAGTCGCAGAGCGGCGATGATTGATCTCGGCTCGGGTATATCGGTGTGAGCACCACACGTTGACTCGAATGAATCGAATTTTCAAGGCCCTTAATTTTCATTATTTTGTTATAGGACTTTCACTATCTTATTCCTGGCATTTTTCTGATTACAACAATACCAAACACGATATAATTCCAACTTTATTTAGTGGTTTAATCGACGATGAAAGTTTTACATATTTATAAATCTGAAATTATTAATTTATATAAAAATAATATGGTCGCTAGTACTTCCGATTTTAATGCGATTTTTATAAATAAACACCTCGAGACTATTTATAAATGTGAAGTTTGATGTACATATAATAATAATTAATTTTATAAAATTAATGTATCAGAGATAAATGAGGATGCGATTTCACCAAGAAAATTCTAATAGCCTAGTAATCGTAAGGAATCTTTTCATAGGATTTGAGGATTTTCAGTGAAGTAGTATAACCGCGATTCAAGGCGAGTGAGACTTATTATTGGAAATTGGAGGAGCACAGTCGTCTGAAGGGCGGCGACGAGAGCCACCCTTTCGACCGTTTCCTCGGCTGCTGCTATTTCTCTCACTCGAGAGCACTCCGCGCAATCTGCCGCCTCGCATTTGCATACATAAGCTATTAAGTAGCTCTTTTCATTTCCTCTCGTTTATGACAGTTTAGTTAGAATAATGTTTTACAAGATTGCCGCGCGAACGGCGCTCCGCATAATGACGTTTCTCTATCTGATTAATGTCCTTCCGTGTTTCCATCGGCTGTCCTCTGAGGACGATTTAAACAAACGTTTCGTAATTGGTCCTCGCAAACAGACGATATTTTGTCACTAATTTTTATTTGAGAAACAATTTCGTTAACTTTAACTCGTTGAACGTTATCGAGGTCATTAGTGACTAGCGTTATGAAATTAATTAATAACACTGTCCAACAAATTTCAACTTTTTTTATGTTTTCATATAACTAAAGGGTGGATCTTATAGAGTTTTTTGCGCTGATTCCGAATCTGCCCTTAGTTTTTCTCCTACACGCACAGTTTTTGAAAAACATGACTTTGAAAAAAAACCTATTTTTCATCCGAAGCCGCTGAAATGATTTATCCTGCTTCGATTTTGATGAATCAATTGAATTCTGCTTCAATTTTCATTTATTCCGACCAATCCAGCATCATTTAGCAGATGCAAATTCTCAAACATTGGAAGAGGTGCAAGAAAGTATTGACGAAGTTCATTACATCAATACTGACATCTTTTTTCGGTCAAGGAAGTTGATAGTTGTCTGGAAGATGGATCTTAGTCATGGAAAATAATGGAGACTATTTTGAATAATAACAGATGTATGAGAATATTATAATTAAGGATGTTCTGGAGGTACAATGGGAGACAAAAGTACAAGAAATTCGAAATCCATCAATATATTGGCAATGAAAGCCATTCACGTGTATATTTTGCATTAAAAAATAGATTAATTTAAAAAGCTTTCGTTTAATTAGTGAATTTCATGTAATATTTATATTTTACTCAAATTGTCTTCACATTATAAAAAATTGTTAATTAATTTTGTGAATAATTGTACCCTCCGAATAGTAGCTATATTCAGTGGTCTACAGTATTGTCGCGTTTTCATGCTAGTGAGTTGACAACACGATAAATTTGACGTTTTGTAACAGTTTATAATTTTTTCCTCTGGAATTGTTTAGTGTACGTGCGCTTAGAGACGAATTAATAGTACATATAGAGAGGATATTGTTTACGATTGAGGAGCAGCTTTAATATTTGTTATCTGAAATATTTCCTGTTACAACTTTTCTAGAAACTTTTTCTATTTTAATGATGATTAAAAAGATAAGTATACAATTAAGTGTAAGAAAAAAGAAGTTCTGTTAAGAATGTATGTCTACAGGAGAATCACATTTTCAAGAGAGAAAATTGTTTAGTGTATCCTAATCAAAAATTTGATAATAATTAATTACATCCGGCGTGTCCAGTATTTCCAGTATCATCGTCAAACAGAAACAAATCCTTTCGCAGATATACTTCTTGCAATTCTATAAACAAAATGATCTTCTCTTTCCAGTATCTCATCTTCGGGTAATGGATCTAATAATTAATTACATAATTTCTACCATATAATAAAAAAAAAACTGGAGTTTCTAGTTGCGTTTTTTCAAGGTTTAAATAGGGTTTAAATAGTTTCAAGTAGAATTTTATGAATTCTCCATAAGAAGACGTGTTAAAATGTGCAAATTTTAAATTGCTGTAAATATTAAACGGTTTAGTGAATCTAACTCAAATTTTGGTAATTGCATTAATTTAGTAAGAATAATATCTTATCAAATTTTCAAAAATTTGGTTGCGTTTTTATATAGCTCCAGAACATCCTTAAATTTTGCCTATTCGTATGTCTCATAATTGCGGAAAACCCGCAGCAGGATCGCCAGATGAGGGGAGGGAGCACGAATGGAGGGGAATACGCGTGTCACGTGACCATTGGCACAGTGGAATCGTGGGGGATAGCTTCGTGGAAGTGGAATGTAGAGAGGAGACACAATCAGATCCGCAATGTACTGATAGGCATTCAAGATGTTTATCATCATTCAAGGACAATATAAAATTCGAGTGCGCAGGAATAATTCGACGTTTGAAAAAGTTGTCACGAACACGCGCCTACTCCAAGTAATGATAAGAACGTGATGGAATTGCACGTGTCGCATGATTTTGCGCAATAGCTTGAATAATATTTTTGCAAACTGCGTGTAGTTATGTGATGCTCAAGAGGCTGGACTCCGTTTTCTTATTATTCTATCTTCTAGAAGAAGAACGACTCCTTTCGAAAGAGCGTGCGTCATTATTTACGATACTGCCTCTATTTGAAATGATACCGCGGCTTAAGACACGAAATTTATAACCGCGAACGGCGCCATATGCGTTCCTTTGTGAACAGAGAAATGTTCCGGAGATATCCATAACGAATACGCGGCACTTGTAATTCATGAGTACCCGTAACATTATGTGCTAAATATCTCTCCTTATTCTTTCTGCCATAACGCGACATTGCACCATTTCTGGTGTAGTATCGCGTTTGCGTAATGCACGCCTGCCTGCTTATTATAAAATTCGTCTGAAGGCTTTATTACGATTTGCATAGTGTTCTGTAAAGCTTTCCGATTAATCTTTACACAGAGCATTATTGTCATGCATTGTTGCGGCGGACTTTAACAAGGTTCAGTTATGCAATTGTAAAGAGTCATGTCGAAGTATGTGGTTAAATTTTGACAATGTGCTTTGAGATTTTATCCATAATTAGATTGCAGATTTTATGTATTTACAAAAATCTGTAACATTAAGGAATAAACTAGCTGGTTATTGTTGCTCGCTCGCTTCGCGAGCTTCGCAGGTGGGGGTGTTGTAGCTCGCTCGCTTTGCGAGCTCGCGAGAGGGTTAGTGGTACGGATGGTATTTTGTGTGTGACTCTCCACGAGCCACACAAAGAACTTCCCGATTCGTTAGTTGCAATATATTATTATCATTATTTATTTAGTATACGTTTTAAGAAGATTATACATTCTTTGGGAAGTTCAATAGTTTTCTACTTATCAAAATGTTTGAACCAACATCGTATGCTCGTTGCTCGCTTGATTCCTTGTTATAGCATAGTAATGTTGCAAAATAAATTACAAATGCATTTAAATTTTTTTTAAATTTTTTTTTAAATGAAAAAAAAAAAAATTTTTTTTTATTTTTTTTATTTTTTTTTTTAATAAAAAAAAAATAAAAATTATATATAATTGTTACGTTTGTTTCTTCGGTGGAAAATTTCCGTCCTCTCGTATAATTTGCATTGTTGAATGAACTTGTTTCGAAAAAAACTAAAAAATCTAAAAAACTACTTGACCAATATGGACCAAAATCTAATCAGCTCTAAGTTACAGCGGGGCACATCGATTGCATCATTCATTATTCTGATCGCATTGTTATTTTTTCAGAAAACGTTAACGAAAAATTTGATACCATACAAACGGACATACGCACACACACACACACACACACACACACATACGAACATTTTGATAAAAATAGTCTAAAATGACTCCAATGACCATGAAACGTGAAGATCTGCTAAAAAATCAATTTTCGATTTTCGGGGTAATTACAGTAACTTCCCTATGAATCGGGAAGTTAAATAAATCTATTTGGTTCTGCAACTCGTAATACAAACAATTTTTATTTTGCATAATCTATTGATAATCAACAATCGTTGTGACGATTAATGTTTGATTTATTTGTTTATTTATGGATGGTAACCAGGTTTGGTTTATATACAGTGGCGTGCAATAATTTTCGACGGTTCTAAAAAAGATGATAACTTTTTTAATATTGTACGAGAATATTTAAATTTTTTTGGGAAGCTAGAGCAATTAGTTTGCCACAGGATGCGGAAAAATATTTTGTCAAAAATTGCAATTGTTCGGAATTGTTGAAAAAATACTGAAAGTTGCATTTTACAACTTTTTTATCTGGGCCTATATTGAAAATTTAAAAAATATATTTTATTATTTTACTAAAACTTTTTACATAAAATATCTTCTTGAACAATTTCTTGAATGTTCATTCACTGGTGCAGTTACCCTATAGGGTGGATAGTGTTTACGATTGAGGAGCCTTAACATTTGATATCGGAAATATTTCCTATTACAACTTTTTCTATTTTAATGGTGATTAAAAAGATAAGTATACAATTAAGTGTAAGAAAAAGGAAGTTCTGTTAAGAATGTATGTCTACAGGAGAATCACATTTTCAAGAGAGAAAATGTTTAAAATTCGGAGTAGAACTTGAAATGTGGAATATTGGACGTCCGTACTGTTCGCTGCGAAACATTCTTCATATTAAAGAATTTCAGGTGAAACCTTCAGAGAAACAAGTGAAGAATGCACAAGGAGGGAGATAACAAGTATCTCGATTCACCCTTGAACCAATACAATATTTACAGGACTTTCAATGTTTCAGTAACGTAGCAGTGTACTGTATTATTTATGCGCCATTGCTTATGAATAACTGCTTCTATCTGAAACGCATACGTATCTGGAACTAAAGTGGGATTTATATCACCGCGACCATTCTTCTTCCCTCGCTACCAACGTATTTGTATCTTCTGCCAGAATATGATGATTGTGGAAACATTTGTCTTATTGCGTAGGTACAAAAGAATCGATTTGAACATTTTAATCCATTCTTTCTCTCGATCCGTACTTTTATACTACTACATAACGTCATAGTGTACCACATCATTGAACACGTCTTGACATAAGCTAGAACACTATGAAATTAAAGATATATGGTGCCATTTAAAAAAACACCGATCCATTTCACTTATAAAACTTTCGTTTATCTTTCATACTAGTTCATACCAACAGAGAAATTCAAGTGTTCTGTTTTTCGTGACGTATGAAGATTCAGTGATGCGTTACCCTATAGAAAACTTGGGCAAATGCCCGAGGTCCCAAAGTAAAGGGGGCTTCGAACACAAATCAGGATCCAAGATCCAAACTCAACGTTTTTCTCATAAAAAAATGTGACATTTGAATACTTACTGCGGCGATTGAATGCAAGTAATAGTCTGCAAAATAGAAATTGTGATTTGCAAACTGTTGCAAATCTTTCAAAAGCGCTATCGCTTTATAATTCCGAACATATTCGAAATAACAAGGGTTTCTTTAATAACGTTGAAATTTAATGTTTCTCCTTGACAAACGATATCAACTATAAGTCACAGAAGAGGAGAAAAGTTAAAAGAAAATTACATTATGACGAAAGTAGAGATGATGCTGAAAATGTGCAATTTACTGCAAGCAAGGTGCATTGTAAATTGTTTAAATGTAACTGCGACCAATTGGTGTCGGAAATTCAGAAACGAATTGTAGATTATCAAAATATTTTTAATTATTTTGCTGTGTTAGTAAATGTTAACTCGAAAGAAACTTCATCAAATGAATATGACGAATATCTTAAAAACTTAATGGAAACATATTCAAGTGTTATCGATATGAAAGTTTTTCATGAAGGATTCTTAGAATTTGCCAGAAATGAACATTTAAAATCCCGATTAGAAATGTATGAAACAATACAAAAAGGACTTCAACATTTCCAAATGTTGAGGTAATTTCAACAATATTTCTAACAATTCCAACTTCCAATGCATTGGCAGAACGTTTTTTCAGAAATACTTTGGAACAGGATAAATTGTCTTTATCCGTATTATCTACTGAAAGTGATGTAACCAATTATGTTGACTTTAACGAACTAATTAATAATTTTGCAATCATGTATGCATTAGATTTACAATGCTCTTTATATATCAATATACAGGGTGTCCCACATAAATGATAATAATATTTCAAGGTCAAAAAGGTGGTATTCACTAAATTTAGTTTTTTATTGTCTATCATGTTATCGCAAAAAAATATACTATTCCATTTAAAAAAACATCGATGACATTGCAATTTCATTTAAAAACACGACATAAAAAATTTTTTCTTCACTATTATATTGCCCCCCTGCAATAGCGTCACTTTGTCCTCTGAAGTTTTCTGATAGGACTCTAAATACGAAAGATAATTTAGGTGTTATCATTTATGTGGGACACCCTGTATGTAATTGTATACCAAATGTATTGTATTTTTAAGTAAAAGTTTTCCATGGATGAAGGAGGATTTATTTCACTTTTCATGCAATAATAAGTATATAGGGTAACTGCACCAGTGAATAAACGCGCACCAGTAAATGAACGGTTTTGTATATTTCAACAAATTTGTACCCGCACAACATACTAGCGATAAAATTGTGATTAAAGAGTTAAATAAATAGAAGAATATTGTTTAGCAATGTTGTTCATTCATTGGACTATCGTTGTTCAATTACTAGAATGTAGTGTTCATTGACTGGTATTTTTTATATTTTTTATTTAACGTTTAATGAAGAAAAATAATAACAATTCATTTTATTTGCGTTCATTCATTTTTGACAAATGAAGTATAGGGAGCCATTTGGCATATATGAGATTCCTTTATAATTCACACATTTTTTTACATAAAATATCTTCTCGAACAATTTCTTAAATGTTCATTCACTGGTGCAGTTACCCTAGATGTTTTCAAAATTGTTTTATTTTTTCCAACACGAAAGTTATGTAGTTGCAGTTGGGGGCCTCGAAATTCTACTTTGCCCAGATCCCCAACTAGTTATAACGCGCCACTGTGAAGATTAGTGTGGTGACCAATGTGTGATAAAAAATGAAATCATAATTTGTTAGAAAGTATAAGAGAGAATAGCATAACAGTTCGTCAAAAAGTCGATGTGAACTTCAAATCTGAGAAACGAAAAAGAGAGAAACACAAGTCAGCGATTGCGTTAATGGGATTCGCGAGCGCCATGTAGGTCAGACCGTCGAATTTCTCGGACAATTCTAAGTCGTAGTATTGTAGCGTGTTCGCGCGACTAGTGGAAGCCGCGTTACACAAGGATAAAGTGACATTGCATTACTCTGGATCCCTTACAAGCTAACGAATCGAGAGCTACAAACTCGTCAGGCGTCTCCAGTTCCAGGAACCCGGCCGATCACCATAGTCGTTCAGAATTCAGCATCCTTGATTCCGCCGAGCGATTCTCGTTACGGGTTCATTTCCCTCGGAACGGTCGGGATCGGCTTGACGGTTCACCGATGCACCCCCTGCTAGAGAGAAGTAGACCGACTCCTCTCCGAGGATCGAACAGTGGCATTTAAAAGTGAGAAGGGGCCCGATCTAATGCGCTTCGGCATTTGAAGCGTTTCGTTTAATTAGCGCCGTGTGTTTTCTCGCAGCTCGTAAAAGGAAGCGGCGATAGCCGGCCGCCTCTCGGCGGCAACGGGTCGGACAGAGAACGCGAAAGAACAAGAAAGAGAGAGGGGGCAGAGCGTGAGAGAGAATTGGAGGGAGGAAGCGAGGCGAGAAAAAAATTTCCAGCCATTTCGCAGTAATTAAAAATGTTGTAATAAAGGCAAGGAGGTTCCTTTAATTCGTAACGGCTTATATTTATAGCGTCTTGCGACTAATAATACCGCCCTCCCTCGTCGCGGCACAACAGGTTACCCGCTGCACCGCCGCCACGCCTCGAGATTCTATAGTTACGCGCTTAATTACCCATCCTGATATACGACGCCGATCGAGAGCGTTTATTAATCGCGGCCTGACTTCTTCCTCGCCGTGATATCGACGGGACTTTAATGAAATCCCATCGACGGCACTGCGGATCGCGATCGCCCTCTGCCTCCCTGGAATTGGTGAGCGGAGCCGCTTCTTTTGTGCATGTTGATCGTCCGCCTCCAAGAAATTTGCGAGAACCGTCTAACGTTCTAACGAGAACGTTTTAATTAACTTCCCGATTCATAGGGAAGTTACTGTGATTACCACGAAAATCGAAAATCGATTTTTTGGCAGATCTTCACGTTTCATGGTCATTGAAGTCATTTTAGACTATTTTTATCAAATTGTTAGTGTGTGTGTGCGTATGGTCGTTTGTATGTTATCAAATTTTTCGTTAACGTTTTCTGAAAAAGTAACAACGCGATCAGAATGATGAATGATGCAATCGATGTGCCCCGTCGTAACTTAGAGCTGATTAGATTTTGGTCCATATTGGTGAAGTAGTTTTTTTCGAAAGAAGTTCATTCAACAATGCAATTTATATGAGAGGATGGAAATTGTTCACCGAATAAACAAACGTAATTACATACATATATTTCATTTTTATTAAAAAAAAATTTTTTTTTTAATTATGCAACTAATGCTAATGTTACCGCTTACAATAATCAAAAAATATCCCAATGCAAGAGTGAGTTATTAGTTATTATAATGATAATAAAATTTGAAAATAATATAACGGCTTCAACAATATGCAAAAAGGAAAAATTAATGTTTATCAAAGAAACGAGAAATGAAGAAACGTAATGGTTAGAATCTAAAATGAGAAAGAAAATTATTAATTATTGGAGATATCCTCACAAGTGAACATTACTGGTTCAGTAATGTCACATACTAGTCATGGATCTTAGGTATTTCATACCTAAGGTTTACACTTTGCTGTTGAATCATATGGATATAGTTATTATAAAATTAATATAATTAATCATAAAATTGATTTTATTTGGACTTTGTGCATCTCCTATTGTAATATGTGCTCCACTAAAGATATCTATACAATCATTTCTTATGAAATTACTTTTATTGTATCAATAATCGAAAAAAAATCTGGAACCGGTCATTTCAACCGGTGATGGTAGGTTTATTGTTAAAACGTTTAAAATTGTGATTGGTCCTAATTTTTTGACCAGGGACTGGTGCCAGGGATTAGAGTACTCGGTTTAATGAAGAGATAAAAATGAAGTTACGAAACAGCCTGATATCGTTAAAGTAACGATCGATCGTAAAGTGTCGATCGAACATTGACCGATAACTGCTAATAAGCCTCCACGCGTTCGACTGCGCTTATTACACCGGGAGGCGTCGTAAAGAAGTGCATAATAGAATTGTAAATGTATGGAAATGCTTTCCCAAGCTTTTGAGCTGGTGCCGACGCGAGACGACACGCATTTTTCTCCAATTGCATACTAACTTTTGAATAGACCGTTCCACGTACACACCGTGCCTTATGCAGCTCGGAATACTGTACATGTATTTAACACAATGCGGAATAAACTGAACGACTGAAACGGATTACGCTGCTCCCTCTGGAACGGATTCTCAAAGAATATGTAAACGATGGAATGCTAACGCGCTCCTCTTTCACGGGAACGTATTCTACCAGTTGAGAAGTGGCGTTAGAAATTATTGTTATCGCTAGGTTATGAATATTTACCCAAATTCTCGTGACTTGATTTAAACAGCCCAATAAATGCATCTTTATGCAAAAGAAAAAAATTCGGTACAAGCAGAGCAGGGCACAAATCAACAATTAGAAATGACACCGATTGATTATTAGTCATAGCAAAATAGTCATTAGTTAAAACTTGTTTATTAGTTATTCATAGCTACATGGCACTAGTTCGTCACAATTCTGACTAATCGTTAGTTACTGCTTATTAGTTAATTTGAACTAATTATTAATCATAACTAATAAGCAATAACTAACGATTACTTAGAGCAGTGACGAACTAGTGCCATGTAGTTACGAATAACTAATTAAAAAGTTTTAACTAATGACTATTTTGCTATGATTAACAATCAATCATACTATTAGTCATTTTTAATTATTACTTGATTTGTGCCCTACTCTGATTACAAGAAACGGGAGCCAGAAGTTTCTTCCTTTTTCAGATAATTTATACAAGCTGAAAATAATAAATCGACATTTTTTAATTCTTTTAATCTACAGGGTGTTCCACTTAAGGGTGACACAAAAAATGTCTTCTTTAGTTTTGAAGAAGTGATCAATTTTTGATGTGGTAAATTGTAAATGGTGTCAAGTGCGCAATATCCCACAGGGATTGTTCTTTTAAAATGTTGTTTCTACTCGTAATTTTCCAGATCATTGTTGTTTTGTTTTTAATAACTACATCAAATATGTATGCTAACACAAATAATTAAAAAAGCAAAATATATTGCAGATGGTGTTTCAAGACCAGATTCCATTGTTAGATATAAAATTAGGCGTAAAGTGAACTATTTCGGACGAAAAAATTAGAAAAATATACGTATTAAATAATTATAAATGTAAAATATATTGCAGGTGGTGTTTGAAAAGAACAGATTCATCTCCATTGTTAGAATACAAAACTAGATGTAAAGTGAATGTTTCCGTTGGAAGAAACTCAAACAGGGCCAGCGTTTTTGGTTCATAAGATCCAATTTCAAAATTGTGACGTAGCAAGCAGTTTCTCTCGGACATTGGCATGCAGATGAGGTCGAGAAATGAAAAGGAAAGCCGAGAGGACACAATTCCACGAGACATTGAGGCCTTCAATTTCTGGAGACTCGCCGAGAAACAAAGAAGAAATTTTCCGCGTTTCGTAAGTGGAAGATAACATCAGCTACAAGTCCTGAATGTTTAATCGTCTGTCAAATTCACGGTAGGCAGCAGGCTCCCTATCAGTTCTCCCTTTGGTGCGCGGGGGAGGGGCAGAGAGCAGACGGTTACAGGCATCCTATCGATAGGTACTGAATATGCGAGAAAGTTTCATCCACCGAAGCGAAGGAGAGATAGAGCGTGCCTTTTAATAACCATTAATTTCAATGGGACCGATGGCGAATTGCTATCATGCCGGGGGCGGTTCGCCAGCGAGAAAATAGGCTGCATCCTTCACAGTCTCGTATTTTCCTGATAGCATGGGCTGTTTGATCCGTAAGATATCAGTGAACAGAGTGGACGGCAAGGAAAACCACAATCATCGTATGTATTCATTTATCAAACATGTTCTCCTACCGCGTAAACTATTAGGCGTAGAAATTAATTCGGTGCCTTGATATTAAATTATTTATAACTCTGGTTTGAATGCAAATAATCGACCGTCATTTTGTAACGTTTAAGTACCAACACTTACAGTTATGAATCATTTGAGATCTAGTCAAAACAAAAACTATTACAGTAATTTCTCGATCTATGACCAGAAAACGGGGGTTTTAAATGTTATAGATCGTAAAGGGTATGCTATTTTTCTTCTCGGAATCGATCGCGCCGTGACTTCAAAAGAGTGCCGAACATAGAGAAGGACAGAATGATACACGGATCTTATGACGCAGTTTAAATGCCCGCGTGTGCTCGCAATGTAACGGCATTTCAAAATGCTTTATTCATTACATATTTTTCTATGGGAGTTTTACTACCTTATTCCTGGCATTTTTCTGATTACAACAATACCAAACACGATATAATACCAATTTTATTTAGTGGTTTAATCGACGATTAATGTTTCACTTACAAGGAAGAATAGCGTGTTTGAGAAAGAAAAGATTCCTTACGATTACTAGGCTATTAGAATTTTCTTGGTGAAATCGCATCCTCATTTATCTCTGATACATTAATTTTATAAAATTAATTATTATTATACATATAGCAAACTTCACATTTATAAATAGTATCGAGGTGTTTATTTATAAAAATCGCATTAAAATCGGAAGTACTAGCGACCATATTATTTTTATATAAATTAATAATTTCAGATTTATAAATATGTAAAACTTTCATCGTCGATTAAACCACTAAATACAGTTGGAATTATATCGTGTTTGGTATTGTCGCAATCAGAAAAACACCAGAAATAAGATAGTGAAAGTCCTATAACAAAATAATGAAAATTAAGGGCCTTGAAAATTCGATTCATTCGAGTCAATGTGTGGTGCTCACACCGATATACCCGAGCCGAGATCAATCATCGCCGCTCTGCGACGCGGCACGGTGTTGGCCGGCAGTGGAATGGGTAAGCTCTTGTCATAGATCGTAAAGGCATCCCCGGTCATAGATCGCGAGATTACTGTAGTAAGCAAGATAGCGGCGTCTGACAAAACTCACATACGGTACTGTATACAGTTTGGTTTTCAATGAAAGAACAATGCATCCGAAGCCGCTGAAATGATTTGTCCTGCTTCGATTTTGATGAATCAATTGAACTCTGCTTCAATTTTCATTTATTCCGACCAATCCAGCATCATTTAGCAGATGCAAATTCTCAGTCATTGGAAGAGGTGCAAGAAAGTATTGACGAAATTCATTACATCAATACTGACATCTTTTTTCGGTCACGGAAGTCGATAGTTGTCTGGAAGATGGATCTGAGTCATGGAAAATAATGGAGACTATTTCGAATAATAACAGATGTATGAGAATATTATAATTAAGGATGTGCAATGTAGTAATCTGTAAGATTTAATCAAAAACAATTTGTAACACAGACGCAATACTGAAATGTTCTATTCTTGAAGATGGTCTGAACTGAGACTTATTGTTCTAATTGATCGAACCAGTGCGCCGATAACATTAAATTTAGTTATTTAACCATAAAGTTGCGTTTTCTTTGTGCTCGTAATTTCATTTTCCTTCATAATAAAACTTCGTTTAATTAATTCTGTTTATCTAATTAATAATTCTAATAGTTTTCAATAGGACTTCACTGTTTCGTGAAGAGAACATACTACGTTGTAAAATTTAGCAAGTGTATTGACAATTATATATCGCGCAGTCGGAGCCTTAGAAGAGGCAGATTATTCCTCGAATATGATCCCCAGATTGCGGAAGTTGACGCATTAAGTGTCTCCAGTGAAGTTGCCACCCCCGGCGGAAAAGATTTAGCGAGGTTATTACTTGGCTACCGGCGGATCGTCCAGGGAACTCTTCTCAATTAAAGCTGCTTAATGTATGCATCGAGTTCGTGTCCTGTTGTGGAAGGCGCGAGAGGGACCTCTAAGGAGCTGGCCGAGACGGTTTGATTTCAAATGAGATGTCAAGTGTAGCAACTTCGAAGGGAGAGGCAAAATCCACAGTGTCAATTCTCAGAGCAATCTGCTGATGCAGATTAGGAGGCTGTCTATCCTTCCCTCCCCTTCCCCTTGCCTACAGCTTCCTTCTCGCCTGTCGCGTGTTCCGATTAATTGGGGCGAATTGCCCGGACGGAATTAAAATGGCGCGAGTTCGAGTTCTGCTCTCGATGTAGACTCGTGTTTTCTATTTATCGTCGTGGATACGCATTTGTGCGTCTCCGATGAGTGACTTACAGCGCAATGTTTTAACAATCCAGTAAAATCCAATTTAAATAATTTAAGAATCATATCGAGTTTAAAAGTATTAATCAATAGTAGAGTGCCTATCATGTACGAAGTATGAGTATTATTCAAAAAGTTCACTTCTCACAACAAGTCACACTTGTGGAGACGCCGATTTTAACGAAACATTTGGAATCGTTCTGGAGACAATATAAACACAGACACGTGTCCGAGATTTTTTACCAATGCTCATTTTTTACGAAGATATTTGACATATCATTTAGGGATTACTCCATTTACTTTTCCGAAATTCGTGGAATTATAAATTAACAAAAAAGACACAGCAAGAGCGTATTTAATTTTTTCCTTTTCTATTTTACCAATTTTTGGTAATTTACGTGGCTGTGTCACATTCAAAACAGTATATTTAGTTTCAAAATTTTAATATTAATTTCTTTTTCAGACGCAAAAATTTGGGTCTCTTGATAATGATCCGCATTGGGATCGAAACGTTGAGAAATTTAAATATTTAACTTGCATATTTGTTGTATCTAATAAGGATCGAACCTGGCGCCGATATCATAATTATAATTTATATAACAAAAAAGACACTTGATCTTTCAAGGTTTTTCTTCATTTCATTGAAGTACTACAATACATTCGGTTTCAATGAAATGATAGATGATAATGACAATACTAGATCGATCCAATATAGATTACATTGTTTCTAAATGCTCTGACATTATCGCAGTCTTACAGATGCCGGCTTGGGCTAAACATGTGGTGACAACAATGTCAGTTATATCTATTATAATTATATTTTAATTTACACGAAGCAAGTGAGTTACAATTATAATTTTCTTAAATTTAAAAATTAAAAAACAAAAGGTTTATAATTATATTTGCTCCACAGTACTAATAGAAATTGTCGGTTAATTTACAGACGCAAAATTTGATTAATTTCTTGAAAATGATCTAAATATAGATCGAAACGTCGAAATTTTGATTTTGTGATATTTTGCAAATAGTGTAGAAGTAGTTTTTGATCGAACCAGTGCGCTGATATCATTAAAAATTTTGTTTAAAACCTATTTACGATCGATGCTAAGATATTAATGGCAATACTGTTGTGTAATTTGCATAAAAATCGCACCTATTACAAGTAAAGTATAAATATTTATTCTTTTAACGAAATTCACTAAAAATGTTTCTCTAATCATTTTTACCTTCAGTTTTCAATGATCGAATACTCTCATACTCAATCTTTTGTTGCTCTCGGAGCAAAAACGTTGCTTCTTGAAAAAAACGTGTATGAAATCATGTTACGAAAACGTATGGACGAAGCTGCCGTGTATACAGACATGTAATACAAATTTGATTGAATCTGCTTACGTTTTAATTGCCATTAATTGAATGTGCACAGTTCGCGGCGCCCACGACTACCGTTCTGGAAGGAACGGTTGGTCGTAACGTGAACAAAACAGGCTTGTAACAGGTATATACGCAAAAGTTCCGCTATAAACGCCATGAGAATGTGTATGTATGAAAATGAGGTACAAATTCAAAGCTCCATATCTGTCGTCTTCACTGCAACGTATACCCTTGCTGAAACCGAATTGCCGATATCCCTCTACCCTCTAATAGCGCAATTCTCGTCACCCTTTGCCATTGTCCTTTCCGATCGTCACCAATCCAAACATAATTTTCATCCAACTTACCCCTTCTGTTAATATTTCCAAGTTTAGGTGAGTTTATACTATACAGGGTCATCCGTTTTTAAACGGACAAACGTAAACCAGCTATAAAGAACCCCAAATGGAACAAGTTTTACCCCTGCCACTTTTTTTGTTTCGGCCTTGATTTCTAGAAAATTGCAAAAAACCATGATTTTTTAGTTCACATAAACTTGAATATCTCGGGACTCCAGTGATGAATCTAGATGATTTTTCCTTTGTTTGGTTTAAAATAAATAGGGGCATCTTTTTTGTTAACAAAATATTTTTGTTTTTTTTAGCACGTTTATTCCAAGAAAATATCATCCATTGAAGTCACGCATCCTGGAACCGTTCAGATAGCTACAGTCCGATCCAGAAAAAACCAAGATTCGAAGGTCATACAAAAAAATTTTGGGAACAAAATAAAGATGCTCCTGTTTATTTTCAACACAACGAAGAAAAAATCATCAAGATTCATCACTGGAGTCCCGAGATATTCAAGTTTATGTGAACTAAAAAAATTATGGTTTTTGCAATTTTCTAGAAATCAAGGCCGAAACAAAAAAAGTGGCAGGGGTAAAACTTGTTCCATTTGGGGTTCTTTATAGCTGGTTTATATTCTTTTGCTGGTATATTCTTTTACTGTAACAATAAGTTGGATTCGAAAGAATAGATCTTCTTTAACACTAACTGTACCACTGGTTTCACATTTTTTATTGTTTAATTATTGAAATTGTACAGATACTTCCATCAGAAATTATTGAATACATTTCTTTACGCAAACACATATTGTTATAAAAATTGTGAGAAAATAAGTTCACTCTTGTAATTTTTATAAAACAGAGGCCTGGATTTTAGTCCTCCCTAATAAATGTTCAATCAAATAAACCGTAATTGGTACGCTTTTTAGAAGTATTTTATGCAATAGAACAGTCTACTGAACAGTCACCCTTTCACTTAGGTACAGTTAATCCAAAAATTGTTTGAACACTGAATTTCTCGAGAAGCCGTCGATATTTAAATAATGAAAATTTCGTTGAGAAATATAGTACAACGACAAGTCTGGTTTCATATTATATTAATATACAAGAAGAAGATTAAGTCCAGATAATTTGGCATTTGTCAGATGAGAGTTAACATTGTTTGCTAGTATGGTTGATGATTCGTGACCGCACGGATCAGAGGAAAAAAATTGTTGAATATTTTTACAGAATGTTCAACTTGTTTCTAGGAGAAGTGGCTTGAATATTTTTACAGAGTATGCAATTTATTTTTAGGCGAACTGGTTCTTCAGTTTCCCAATCGTTACGTCACGCAGAAGTTGAAGAGTCAAGATGACCTTCAGCATTCGTCAGATAAGAGTTAACATCGTTTGCTAGTAGAATTGGTCGGTCATGAACAGACACACTAAACACTTTGCTGAATTTTCAAACTCGATTGTCTCAAAAACCAAAAACCATTACACTTTTTTCCGACTTAATTTTTTACGTAGATTCATCCCCTTGCGGCTTGTACTGACAGATCGGTCACACCCTGTATAAATTACATAGATTTACAAAATATAGCATCATACATTTTCAAAATTTAGCAATTTTTAAGTAATTTCATATAATACAATTATTCAGATGGCACTGAACACATGATTTGTCAATCCAACGTTGTCAAACTCTTTTAATCTGTCCATGTTTTGCAAATTTAAATAAATTAACCTGTGATCACTCAGTATGACGCAATGGAAATGAATTTTTATTTTCAGACAAATACTCGTTTATGACGAACGTGGCAGACGTGTAATAGATTTCCGAGGAGAGTTAGGTGGTATGTGACCAGACGAGTTAAATGAAAATATGTTTAGCTGTACACGGTTAGGTTGACACATGATTAGGTGTGCGAGCATGCTACTAAACCTGTGGCTTTACACGCAGTTTTGATTACTGTAACTATTCTTGTCTTTGCAAGTTGTCACCAGATAACTATTCATGCGTCAATGTGTGTACCAAGTCGTAAATATAATTTTCAAAGACATATGCTAAACAATTTGTATTATCTCTCAAAAGTATTAGTTCCGAATGTACATAGATGTCCTAAATGCAGAATATTAATAAGTGCATTAAATGCATAAATTCACTGTCGAATATGAATAATATATTTGATCCCGTCGAGGTTACAAGTCCATCTACATATCTCCTTATAACTGCTCTTTCCTTACTTTCTTACACTTCCTTAAAAAAAGAAAACTATCGCTTAATTATTACCTTACATCTACTTACATCTACATCTTATCGTTATATTTACATTATTTAACTCTGTCGAATAATTACAATAGTAATTAAATTATTATGTTGCAAGCTACGTTTCTACATACATTAATGATTTTAATTTATCAACTGAGTGGAAGTCTCGAATAAGGGCCTACGTTATACGTAACGTAGATTTGAACCTTATTCGAAGTTTCTATCCAATTATAAAACCGTTGATATGTAACAAAAAAAACTGCAACACGTAGATATTGTGTTATGAACTATAAAGTGTTGTCTGCAATATTTTTTATTTAAAATCTAATATAAATAAAATTAGTGGTATTTGGAGACTCAACAATCACAGATACAAGTCCATGAATTTTTATAGTCTATAATATACATATACAAAAAGTAATTGCATCTAGAGAAGTATGATTAATTAAATATCTGGAAACAATGACTTTATATAGCATCATTAATAATAGAGATAGAAATGCCCACTTAAAAATGTTCCACCCTGTATTATTCAGTAATCTCAAACGTAATCACGTTAATAAGATTAATCTGCGATACAGACTTCTAGTAATTCAAATCTGCAATTCCAGTAATTCAACAGTCGTTCGTTTATAAAATTTTTATTTTTGCAATAGTTTTTATTTAAAATCTAATATAAATAAAATTAGTGGTATTTGGAGACTCAACAATCACAGATACAAGTCCATGAATTTTTATAGTCTACAATATACATATACAAAAAGTAATTCCATCTAGAGAAGTATGATTAATTAAATATCTAGAAACAATGACTTCATATAGCATCATTAATAATAGAGATAGAAATTCCCACTTAAAAATGTTCCACCTTGTATTATTCAATAATCTCAAACGTAATCGCGTTAATAAGATTAATCTGCGATACAGATTTCTAGTAATTCAACAGTCGTTCGTTTATGAAATTTTTAGTTTACGTTCCTATTGTTGAGAGTACTGTATAGTGACACAGTGAGCTTCTCAAAAAGCCGGAGGTAAATAATGCTCTACCAATGGAAGGCTAGGATAATGGAGCGAAGGTTGAAGGTTGACAGAGGGGGTGAAAATGGCTACAGGCTATAAACACTCTCCGCCACCGCAAGCCCGAGATTCGATAAGCCGACTATGGTCTTTTATTAGGATCCACTCAACGCCGGCAACGCAAACTCCACACCCTGTTCAGGCGGTCTTTTTAGAAGCGCGTTTCTCTAACTATATTTCCATGTTCCAAATCGCGCGTGGAATGGTGCACTCGCATCAAGGAGAGAGGAAAAATCGGGAACCGCACGTTTGTGCCTTTCATTTCGAGGGAACGAAGGAATCGCTGAGATATTTATACAAATCTTTTTCTAAATAATAATAACTATTTTTACTAGTCGGTACTTAACCCTCTACAGAGTGTTCGACTACAGGTGGGAGAAAATTTAAGGGTTGGTTCTTAACGATGATATAAGACGAAAATGAAGAATAAAAGAATTGCGATTTCGACTTCGTTATTTCGCTATTAACAACGCGACAGTCACGTATCGAGTGACAGATGCATGCATAACTTGGTTCTCATTTGGGGCCCCAGCGAGGTGAAAATGTTTAACAAATCGTTGGACAATATTGAACTCTTTGACGTACACAACGTACACTTTTGTTAGACGCGTTGTTGATTTTTAATTGTTAATAGCTAATTAACGAAGCCGAAATCGCAATTTTTTATTCTTCATTTTCGTCTTATATCATCGTTAAGAACCACCCCTTAAATTTTCTCTCACCTGTAGTCGAACACCCTGTATAACTAACAGGGAAGTTATCGAATCCGTAAATTCAAAATATTATGGAACTTTGCACACAAACGAAATAACTTATGTCTAATACAACCCTACTTTTTCGTATTAGTTCTCGCATTACCCCTTGCATTCCTTTGTCAAGTGTGACTCCACGTCCGAGAAAGGAAAATGTAAATGAAACGTGTTTTTATATGTATTTTGTTCTTCGTTTATTTATTTAAGTCGTATCTTTTAGTTAAAAATAATTAGAAATTCTATGAATATAAATTGCAACAAAGTACGAGAGCTAGGTTTAATATAATTACTGAACAAAATTGTTTCAAATAAGTAGAAGTCAGAAAAGAGTCTGTCCTTTGAAGTAAATTTCAAATGAAACACTTAAAATAGTGAGAAATTGTTGACAGAAAAATTAAAAAATTAATTCGGAGTGCTTCAAGGAGTGAAATCAGCCCATGAAATAATCTCAATATTTTATTATTACTGTGCCTATCAAGCTGTATAAAACAATTTTAACAACACCACTAAAATGAATTATTACTTACAATTAGTAATGCTAAAGAAGTTGAAATATCTCCGATTACTGGAATTCTTCCAAGACAAAGAGACACCCGTTCTTCATCCCCCGACAAAATTTTCGTTTCCCGGATTCTTCCATTTTGAATGCACAGCTAGCAAACACATGTAGAATTCGTCGAAATATGCACACACACACTTTCCAACAATCATTTATTCATTTATATTTGTATTTATCTGGATCTGCGTGCGTTAATAATAGATCCCAAGCACACACACATGCGTCCTGGTGTGTTCAGCCGAGGAGGCATGGCGCTACTCATTTATTCCATAAATCTGACAATAAATAACGGACATATTGGGGTGCTCGTGCGGCTCGGGTATCCGTGGCTGCTTATCGTATCCCACAAATGCGCCGGAACGCATTTAAAATGTATTGAACTGTCACGGGGCAGTGGTTTCCCGGATTTTTACATTTTTCATCGGCGCGCCGCCCGGCTGCAGGTCCGCGCGGATTACTGAATTATTGTTGTTCTAAGTGTGTCGGTCAAGGGGGAGTGAACCCCAAGTTTCTCGGAGTCGGGGGTAATCCCTGACCATAACAGCCCTGAGCCCCGAGACCCTCCAACGATTCCCCACCACCGATGATCGTCGCGCGCCGCACCGCCTTCGCTCATCCGAGGAAGCAGCCCTTCCTCACGAGCACGCGTCCCTTGCCAAATCGCTGGTCGTTACGCGGCTACGGGCCTTTACGTCCGCGGCTGCATACTTCTGCATCCGCAACTGTCGTTAGTCTTTAAACGATGCGATTCGCCACGGCTTCGACGGCCCACGAAACTCGACATCTGCGGATTATTCGACGGATATCGCCTCCCTCTGATTCCCGCGGTCACGAATCATGCTGGCAATGTTAAATCTCTTCCGACGAATGCCAGATCATCTTGATTTTTCAACTTCTACACGACGCACAGTGTGACGTTTCGAACATTTAGGAGCATTTAATTCTTAATAGTGTTGTTTCTTTTTTTTTATCATGTATTTTGTTAAAATTACTCGAAATATGATGATTTCTAATAACTTTAACATGATTTTTGTTGTATTGGCCGAAAATACGTATTTTAACTCTTGCAAATTACTGCGTGAATGGGTATTTAATTTAAACGATATAAGGAAGTTGCAAACACAGTCTTACATAAACATATTCAAAGTCGTAATCGTATTCAGACGAACAATCACTATCGTCTTCTGTACTATTTAATTTAGGCACTGCAAGTAATTGTAGTATTCCTCGGGTAAGAATTCCTTTTCTTCTTGTGGGAATGTTCCTTAAACTGGTAATCAGAGGGTCTGACGATATGAGCAGTCTATTCATAAGGTCTGTATTCGTGGCAATCCTTGAAAATTTTCTCGTGAAAAGTTCACGAAATCTTCTATTACCTTTGTTTCTCGCCTCTTGTGCTTCTTCCAAATGTTGACCAATCGGAATAATACAAGAGGCAATTACAATTTTTCCATGATATAGCACTTCGTGTACGGTACTTGGCATGTAATACCAAGAATACATTTTTAAATATAAACTTGAAGTATCATTGCCATATTGTTCAAATTTGTTGGCATTTATAGCAAATCCACAGTTTAACACTTCTAAAATAATATAGTGTGCAGGCTTATAAACACGTTCTTGCTCGGATAAACTGTGTTAGACGACTAGCGACTGCACGAGGTTATACTGCGTATGGCTGTGGAAAACAAACGAAAACTCCCAAAGACGCAGACCAACGCAGAATTTTTTTTCATAGCCGACTTGAAAAGACTTCAATGTATACACATTGTATAGTCCAAAGTTCATATTCGCCCATATAAGAAAATTTTACTCTGTAGAACATTGGTACATACTGAAAAGATCTTTGAGTTTCTATGATTATTAACCATAATAAATTATATGTATAATATTTAAAAACGAAAAATATTGAAAACACTACAAAGGATTGAATAACCACTAAAATAAATATAATAAAAATTGAAGTTCAAATACACAAACTTTTATTTAGGTAAAGTATCACTGCCGATTGATGTATTTTCACCATTTGTATAGGCAGTAGAGTTCACTCGAGGCTTATTTTTCATATCTGAGTGCGATGAAAAAGTAAAAACAATGTCGATTGTGGATTACTGAGGTATTGCCTTCCAGGTAAGAGTAAATACGCAATTTTTAAAAAATGTTCAATTTTGGAATTAAGTGCTCCTAAATGTTCGAAACGTCACACTGTGCGACGCACAGTGCGGCATGTACAGTGACTCCCACTAATATTCGGACAGTCTTACAAAGACGATAACTTTTTTAATATTGTACTATACGATTTGAATTTTTTTGACAAGCTAGTGCAATTAGTTTGCCACAGAATGCGAAAAAAAATTTTATCGAAAATTGCATTTGTTCGGAATTATAAAAAAAATACCAAAAGTTGCATTTTACAACTTTTTAACTTCCCGATTCATAGGGAAGTTACTGTGATTACCCCGAAAATCGAAAAACCATTTTTTAGCAGATCTTTACGTTACATGGTCATTGGAGTCATTTTAGACTATTTTTATCAAATTGTTAGTATGTGTGTGTGTGTGCGTATGGCCGTTTGTATGTTATCACATTTTTCGTTAACGTTTTCTGAAAAAGTAACAACGCGATCAGAATGATGCAATCGATGTGCCCCATCGTAACTTAGAGCTGATTAGATTTTGATCCATATTGGTCAAGTAGTTTTTTAGATTTTTTAGTTTTTTTCGAAAGAAGTTCATTCAACAATGCAATTTATACGAGAGGATGGAAAATTTCCATCGAATAAACAAACGGAATTATATATATTTCATTTTTTTTTTTAATTATGCAACTAATGCTAATGTTACCGCTTACAACTAACGAATCGGGAAGTTCTTTGTGTGGCTCGTGGAGAGTCACACACAAAATAAAAAAAAACCATTAATAGCTGTATGCCCCACTAGCAATGCGTACCACTAACCCTCTCGTTTTATGTGGACCTATATTGAAAATTTAAAAAATACGTTTTGTAGATCTATGTCAATTATATGCCCTGTGAAAATTTCATCGCAATCGGCCGATGTGGAAAACAACGACAACGATTGAAAGATGCAAGAATCATTAGATTTACTGCAGCTGACGGCCGAAATGAAAATTTGAAGTGTTGATTTGAAATATAAATAAGAACCACTAAGAAATGATTTTCTATACAACAGTATACTTTATTCTAATTCGCCAAGCAGATCTTCACCGATCCAAAGGTACAGAATCCAACTGTGATAGTCCTTACCAGAGTTTCGAAAAAATTTAATCAACGATTGACTATTAAATTTGTACTTCGATCGTTAATCGCAATTAACAATTAAACTCCTACTTTAGTCCTTAATTGTAGTTAACGATTACATTCTTTTCAATTGTAATCGTCAATCGGATGATTGATTAATGATTAACTGTTGAAATTTCGAAATTCAATACGGAATCAAAACTGTATGCATACTGAAAAAAATGTAAACCGAGTTCCTGTTGAGATATACAAGGTGTCCCAAAATTCCTTCAGCATCCCGCAATGGGAGGTTCCTTACATCATTTGCAGAAACATTTCTCTTTGCCAAAATGTCGTCCGCGGCTTCGTTTAGAAGTTATTAACGAAAAATACGAACCAATCAGAGCGCGACTACAGCGAACAGAGTCCGACTTAAGGACAGGTCCCACTTAGCGCGGTGTTGCCATTGGTCGAGCCAGAATCAGTCCGCTGTAGACGCGCTGTGATTGGTCCTTGTTTTTCGTTAATAACTCCTAAACAAAGCTGCGTACACTATTTTCGCAAAGGAAAATATCGCTTCAAATGATCTCAGAAACCTCCCATTTCCGGATTTTGAAGGAATTTTGGGACACCCTGTATTTCTGTCAATTCTCAATCTCTGCTCTGTGTCTTTCTTCCTCCGTTCTTATTAAAATTTATGGACAGACCGTGTGGCGATTTATTTCAGCAATTGAGTAGATCAGTCTTCAATTTTTCGATTTCTTTTTTTAATCAACGTTTGACGATTAACTTCATCAATTGATTGAATCAGTCTTCAATTTTTCGATTTCTTTTTTTAATCAACGTTTGACGATTAACTTCATCAATTGATTGAATCAATTATTGATTTTTCAATTATTACTTTTTAAATCGTGCACATGAACCATTCAATCTTGATTAAAATTTTAATCGATTAATGCTCAACTCTGGTCTTAACACATAATTTTGGTTCACCTTGTACTCAGTTAGCGGTCTACGTGTCGAGGCTCGAGGTGATTCCACAAGAGCAGAGATTTCCTCGTTCCTGGCGCTCGTAATGAAGAAGAGAGTACGTAGGTGTAATAACAGGAAAAGAATGGAACCGAAGGAAGTCTCCGATGATGATAGATCAAAACGCTGAACTGGCGAGAGGTGAAGGGAAAGGGTAGGGGGAGGGTAAGAAGAGAAAGGGGAGGAGGGTTTAGTGGAATGCCTTTATACGCCGCATCTCTATGAGATTCTTTCACGACACGCCGATTTAAAATGCCTTTTAAGACGCTCGTAGGGATTGGTGGAATTGTGCCGAGCTGAATCGAACGTTGAACTCCATACCCTCCGATGCTCCGTAAGTTGCATTCCTACTTTCCACCTTAATAAGAAACCCGACGCCTCGTGTCTATACTTATGCGATGAACCGTGGACAATTTGACGCCGCTAAAGGAGCAATATCTGATTTATCTCGTTTCCGCTCAAAAAGAGGCGCGATTTCAATGAGTTACGTCGTCTTCAACCTTTCTAACTCTACGCGACAGCTGCAACGAATAATAAAGCGAATAACGCGGACTCGATCGAGAAAATGTCACGTCGACACCCCAATGGATAGTGTTTAAATGTTTATTTTTTGAACGTACTAACAAATTCCACAAAAATTTTATGAAGTCGCAGTAATTTATTGCATTAGATCTTACAAGAGAATATAGTTCTTCGAAAAATATTTGACACGTATTTTCTTTTATTGGCAACCATCCACTTCGAAGGGGTGAAAACAGCAATCAATGTTCGCTGTCAGATTCATATTTTTTAAATTCTTTCTCCCCTTCCATCAATTACCTAGTGTTTATGAATTCTCTATGCTTGAGGTCACACGAAGGTCATAGTATTATAGGTGGTTGGATAAGTCTTAACCTCGCCTTGACATTTCGAAAAATATGACCTTGAGAAAAGTTTGTATCCCATCACTCTGACATTTTCCCAATCATAAAGAATAAGCGAGATATCCAGAATGTTCGAGTAAGGTGGGACGCCCTGTATTGTAATAAAAACTATGGAACGTGTAAATAAATAATATCTTGTCATTCTTATAAAGCAACACGTATCAGTCTCTGTTGATACTCGGTAGGTTTATTGTTGAAAGAAAAAATACATGTTCATTTAATTTCTGTTTCCCACAAATCTAAAATTTCGATTTTGTGTAAAGATCTGTAGTCTATTGGTTATGGCCCACTCGTATTTCCATGTAGACAAGAAGAGAATTCAGTTCTATTAGTGCTGTATGAAAGCATACTTGAAGAGCTAACAAGGGAACATATTCAGGTGAAATGAACCAATCTTGATGAAACTTATGCGAGATGTAGTTCTTCGAAAAATATTTGACACGTATTTTCTTTTATTGGCAACCATCCACTTCGAAGAGGTGAAAACAGCCCTCAATGTTCGCTGTCAGATCCATATTTTTTTAGATAATTTGGAAACCAGAGATCGAAAAATTTGATTTTTTTAAAAATTGTGTTTTTTTTTAATGGAGAATGTAGTAGTGCAACAAATTTTAACGAAATATGTTTGTTCAAACAATATATTAAAAATTTTATGTTTTCTTTCGGACTCTCTTATATATCGTTAGTTAATTTTAATGTACACTATGTGTGATCTTTCATCCAAAATAGGGGATACATGTTTTAGGATTTTCTTCTTTTTTCTATTTAACAATATTTATGCATAATGAAATATGGGCTTGCACCTGGTGTGCGGAGGAAGGAATTCTGTCTTGTTTTACAGAAATATAAGCGTTTATTCTTAACATATTATTTAAACAAATGTTTTTTGTTAAAATTTTTTGCACAACTACGTTTCCCATTAAAAACACATAATTTCAAAAGAAAATCAATTTTTTTCGATCTTTGGTTTCTGAGATATCTCAGAAAATATGACTCTGACCACGAATTTTGAGGGTTGTTTTCACCCCTTCAAAGTGGATGGTTGTCGATAAAAAAAACACGTGTCAAATATTTTTCGAAGAACTACATCTCGCATAAGTTTCATCAAGATTGGTTTGTTTCACCTGAATATGTTCCCTTGTAAGATCTAATGCAATAAATTACTGCGACTTCATAAAATATTTGTGGAATTTGTTATCGCGTTCAAAAAATAAACATTTAAACACCATCCACTGGGGTGTCGAAGTATATTAAAATGTAGCTAATTCACTCAATGCTTTCGAGTGATATCGTTAGCAGGTATTAATCACCCTCTCAATGCTATCAATTAGGGATAGTAAACTTGTCAGCGAACGACCAGAGCGAATCGGTGTTGACGTATGTATTAATCATAGTAAAAATTGTTAAGTGTGAAATTATATAGCGAAGAAACGAGTCGACGTGTTGTTGCTCACGGAAACCTACGATGCGCAAAACATTCGATATTGAGCAAAACACCTAGTGAGGTTCATCACATCGAGTTCACTGTACTTACTCGATACTAACTACGCTTAGTATGACTTGCTCATTCGCTTGCAATTGAGCAGTAGGTAGGAGAGACCATGGAAGGTTAACTAATTATTAACTTATCTAATTTTATAAATGAATTATTAATGATTCACTCGTTTGTTTAACTCTAAACATTGTATTCATATTGAGTCTGGATAATAATTCGTTAACTTTATATTTATTTAAAAATATTTAAAAGATATTTGATTATATCCTACATCATTGTTTTTTTAGATATTCTTTACAATCGATTTTTATTTAGTGGTAATTTTAAAAAATTTTTCTTTCTTCTTGTTGCAATACTACTTTAGAAATGTATTTGTTAAAATAGCATGGTGTCTGTTTTTCACCATTTTTTAAATGTACTAGTTGTCTAATTTTAACAGTTCAACATGTCCAATAAACTAAAATACTAGAATAATATAGAGAACGTAGAGAGTGCAACAAGTATGTGCAGCATACAAAGCGGAAAAGAGAATGGAGAAAATAGAGTGTTAGAGAATATAGAGAGTATATATGGACAGTGAAAAGAATATAGAATTTGAACAGAGGGTGAGCTTAGAGAATATAGAGAGTATAGAGAGTATAGAGATAGAGACTTTACAGATAGTGAGTGTGGAGGTAGAAAAGCCACAATTAGAGAGTGTAGATGTTACATATGATATAAAATATGTAGAGTGTACAGTGCAAAGAATTGAAAAACAGTAAAACTGTACAGACATTTATATTGAAAATTTTACCTCAAATTCACAATTAAATACTCTAAATTTTATGATTGCCACCGATGGAATATTAAAAGTAACTTTTCAAATTCAGAGAGTTTAAAAATAGTCTAGGCTGCAAAGGCACTTCTCTTAAAAATTGTACCTAAAATTCGTGATTAAATTATCTAAAATTGATAAGATTCTCAACAATAGGGTATTAAAACTAAGTTTGAAATTCATAGAGTTTACAAATAGTCTAGGCTAAATACACTTCTCTTCAAAAATTTATTTAAAATTCGTGATTTAATGCTTCAAATTCTATAAGATTGTGCTATTGAAAGTAACTTTTCAAATTCAAAAAGTTTAAAAATAATCTAGGCTGCAAAAGCACTTCTCTTAAAAATTTTACGTAAAATTCGTGATTAAATTATTTAAAATTGATAAGATTCTCAGCAATGAGATGTTAAAAGTAAGTTTGAAATTCATAGAGTTTAAAAATAGTCTAGGCTAAATACACTTCTCTTAAAAATTTTACCTAAAATTCGTGATTAAATTATCTAAAATTGATAAGATTTTCAACAATAAGATGTTAAAAGTAAGTTTGAAATTCATAGAGTTTAAAAATAGTCTAGGCTAAATACACTTCTCTTCAAAAATTTATTTAAAATTCGTGATTTAATCCTCCAAATTCTATAAGATTGTGCTATTGAAAGTAACTTTTCAAATTCAGAGAGTTTAAAAGTAGTCTAAGCTGACGAGACACTTCTCTTCATAACTCCATAATTAAATGGTCGAAAACGAGCACATGTTGGAGGTTTTCTCATCAAAATCTACAGGATTGTATAAAAACAAGTGCAAAATCTTTGCTTCCAGAAAGAAAAGAATAGCCTCTCTAAAGAATGCTAAGCACGAGCTATTAAAATCAGCTTTTCAAACTTCATAAGCTTCTGTTCGTTTACCTTGTTACATGCTTCTAACTTGATGTATCAACGAACTTAAATCAATTTCCACTTAATTGCCTTTGAATATAAAAAGATCGGAATTGCGAAGAAACATAGGTCGAAGAAGGTGGAAGATTTAGGGACAAAATGAAGCATCTCACGAGCCGCGGGAGATGAACGAGGGGTCCAAGCGGTCCTTTGGGAAACAAAAGCGCTCGTTTGGCCACATTATAATACAACGACACGGTAAACATATCCTACAACTTAAAATCGACGTCGACGGCCCGCGCGCGCGGCTGTTTTGCAATTCTGCTCTGCACTTCGAATTTTTACATAATCGTGTCACAAGACCAGATAATATTTATACGATAATCGACGCCGACACGGCCCGCTGAATCACTGTTCCAACTGCCGCATTATGGAAATATTCTAAATAGGGTGCGTTGATTCTATGTTCTATCACTTTTAAATAATACTCGGACCCCATGATCGAGAAAATTTTGACAATAATCGAAAACTTGATTTTGTTGGAAATTGTTTCTTCAATGTAAGGTTTTTGTTATCGGGAAATATTAAATTTTAACGAGAAAAATTAATTCTCATTTGGTCTTGCAATACACAGAATAAATTATTTATATATTAATAGATTTATGTTTATACATATTATTTATATTTATAAATAAAATATGTATAAATATTATTATACATATTTTTTTTATTATTATTTATTTATACGTTTATGTTTATACATATACATACATATATACAATTATATGATATACAATATAAATTCTATTTCAAATCATATTCAGTTTTAATTCAATAACTATAACTACCTATTAACCACTTAACCAATATCATGTCAGACACGCGATGAAGATTCTAAAAAGAGTCTAGTAAATATGTATGTTATTAATTTTCTTTATATTGAAACAAAGTTCTATTTTGGTTTTGTTAATGTACAGCTATTAGAGAACATATAGGGATACGATAGATATACATTTGCTTATTCTTTTAAAGAAATTACGAACCACAAAAACGTTAATTAGAATTATATTGAATAAAATCAAATAATTATATTGAAACCGTAAAATAAATTGTAGTGCAAGGGGTTAATAGACATACAAACAAACATGTAAATCTATTAATATATAAATAATTTATTCTATATAATAAAGACAATTAATTCATAATAGACAACATTGTCAGTCTCATTCCCTAATTTTTCATCTGTCGTTTCTTCCACTTTCACCGATATTCTTCAAGAACAATTAGCTTCATCTGTTGACTGCAATGTGCATTTCAAATAAAATAAATCGTAGTGCAAGGGGTTAATAGACATACAAACAAAAACATGTAAATCTATTAATATATAAATAATTTATTTTGTATAATAAAGACAATTAATTCATAATAGACAACATTGTCAGTCTCATTCCCTAATTTTTCATCTGTCATTCTTCCACTTTCACCGATATTCTTCAAGAACAATTAGCTTCATCTGTAGACTGCAATGTGCATTTCAAATAAAATAAATCGTAGTGCAAGGGGTTAATAGACACACAAACATAAACACGTAAATCTATTAATATATAAATAATTTATTCTATATAATAAAGACAATTAATTCATAATAGACAACATTGTCAGTCTCATTCCCTAATTTTTCATCTGTCATTCTTCCACTTTCACCGATATTCTTCAAGAACAATTAGCTTCATCTGTAGACTGCAATGTGCATTTCAAATAAAATAAATCGTAGTGCAAGGGGTTAATAGACACACAAACATAAACACGTAAATCTATTAATATATAAATAATTTATTCTATATAATAAAGACAATTAATTCATAATAGACAACATTGTCAGTCTCATTCCCTAATTTTTCATCTGTCATTCTTCCACTGTCACCGATATTCTTCAAGAACAATTAGCTTCAGCTATTGACTTCAATGTGCATTTCACATTGTGACACATATTTTCTACATGTAGCTGTGTACAATTGAACAGCATGGCTTGTACATCTGTGTACAAATACTTGCGGAGTATGTAACCCTTCAAGTCCACGTCAATTACGGACTCTCTCACCGCAAGAGTAGCATTCTGAAATCGACAAGCGGTATAAATTGTCGGGTAGCTATCTTCGAGTCAGTGTCCAGAATAGAGCAACCACATTCCATCAGGGTGGAACTGGTGCGAACAGAATTTTCGAGTCGGGCCGTAAGAGCGCGATGGTGGTTGCACAAGCCCACGTAAAGGATCGCGGTTCATAGGACTCGTTTGAACCGTTCATTATGGAGATCCGTAGGAAGTATTATGCGTTTATATTATGCGCGATGCAGACAGAATTAGGTGTTGCAGTCGTTGTGCCGGCGCGCAGATAAAACGCGAGGCGAGAACTTTCGGTAATAGGCATTATTATCCGCGCGATGCTCCACGATTACGGCCGACCCACACCGTGTCGCAGTTTAGTCCCATTTACATTGTTAATAGAATCATTATTAGGTTATCGTAGCGATTTGTCCGGCTAATTGGAGTTTTGGGACGAGAAGGAAAAATACGCGGAGCCAAGCCGAGACGAAGCGGGTTCCTTCTCGAGCCCCGGTTAACACGGGCACCGTTCTCCATTCCGCCTGGGAATATTCGGACGTTATTATCTCGCTGATACAGCCTGCGAAATCATAGAGTAGCGAGGCTGTGTGCGCACGCCCGCTCGCGCTTCAAAAAAAGTTAATTGTCGTGCAGCGCAATAATTACTTTCGGGCTCCCCTGTCTAAGCAGTTTCTATGCGAATCCGCCCGGTTGGGGACGGTGCTTGATCTTTCGCTTGGATCCCGAGCGACAGAATTTGCGAAACGAAGATTCTAATGTGAATGTTGTTAGAGTTGTCGATCGTAAGATTGTTAAAACAGATAAAGAGAAAATGATTTCGGCGCAAATAATTTGATCGAACCGTTGCGCCGAAATCATTTTCTCTTTATCTATTCTAATGTGAACCTAAAACAAAGTAACGAAGCCCTTGAATTATATTACAAATAGGACAAACTATATATTATTATATATATTATTAATAATATTTATTTATTATATATATATAATTAATAATATATATATTATTATATATATATTCTATATATATATATATATAGAAACTACGTTCCTCGTACCTGTTGCTATTTGTTTCTGTCCTGCATTATAAATTCATTGCAGGTAAGACAATTGATCAGCTCAGTATATTCGTGAAATTATCTAATTTATTTAAAAGGGATCAAACGAAATTCTTAATTCTTTATTACTAGAATGTGTAAGTAGACAAAGTACAAGATAGGAAAGCTTCATTTAAATATATACACCGTTATCGTAAAATCAACACATTAAAATTACTGAGAATGGTAATGCATTTCTATTCCACTTTTGGTACTCGCAATTAATGCAAAAAATTATTGTATGAGGTATATGCTGTGCAAGAAAGAATATTGAATTTGATTACTATTTTAAATAAAATTAAATTCATACTACATACCTTAATTTTTACTTGATTGTTATTCCAGTAATAAACCTTTGTTTTCTTCAATACAGTATACTCAAGGAAATTATATATCTCAAGGAAAAATCAATTTACATTTTTTCACTATGCATATTGTTTTGATTTGCGAATTTAATTTCGAAATTTCAGCAGTTAATCATCCGATTGACGATCACAATTGGAAAGAATGTAATCGTTAACCGCAATTAAGGGCTAAAGTAAGAGTTTAATTGTAAATTGTGATTAACAAAGGAAGTAGAAATTTAATCGTCAATCGTTGATTAAATTTTTGCCCAACTCTGTTCGAGACAAACAAAATTTGAAGTAACATTCGTCGCTAGGCCCGTAATAAGCCATCGTCTCCCTGCTCATTCAAATAATTAATTTTAAATTGCAAAATATGAGAGAAAACCTTATATTCATTGTTATACACAGAGTACTAATCCTACATTATAAAATACTAATGTCAAGTATAGGCAACACACTTTCTGAAATCGTAACAGTGAACGCGAAGAACTTACTCAAAATATTTCTGCGATTGTTTGCTAACCTTTAGCAGTCGAGTGACGCCTCTGAGGCGTCACTAAAAATAGCTGTACTATTATGTAAAATATTGTGTACATTATTGGTTGTGTCGGTATCTAACCAATTACTAAACATTTAAGTATTGTATGAGATATTAAATCAATTTCATATCTACCAAATTTAAAAAGAGAATGGAAATAGGTCAGATGAAACGTATCATTTTTGCGTTAAAATAGCTCCGAGTACAAAGGATTAACATGTTCATAGTTTCATTTGTTCTATGAAAACAAATTGGACACGTATACAATAGATTCCTGTGTAACGTGATTAAAAGACTGTACATTCAATGTAATTTATCAGTCATAAATCAAAAATAGTGTTCGGGTACGATCACCGTCCGTGCTTAACACGGCTGTTGGACAGTGAAGAGGCGTTTACTGTATATGCAGTAAAGGTGCAGTATGTGTCACTAAATGTATATGCAGTAACTGTACGTACAGTATACAATTGATTCCTGTGTAACGTGATTAAAAAACTGTATATTCAACGTAATTTATCAGTCATAAATCAAAAATAGTGTTCGAGTACGATCACCGTCCGTGCTTAACACGGCTGTTGGACAGTAAAGAGGCGTTTACTGTATATGAAGTAAAGGTGCAGTATGTGTCACTAAATGTGTATGCAGTAACTGTACGTACAGTGAAACGTTGCTAAACATTATGGACATTGACAACGAGTAAAACTCTTACCCAAAGTGATTATATCAAGTGAAAAAAAAAATTGTCACGATAATGCTAAACGTTCCATGGTTAGGTGCACTCATGAATAAAAATATTAAAATACTGTCATCTTCTGGAAGATTATTTTAAAGTCAATAATTACTCGCTGGATCACTTTATTTCTCTATGGATCACCTGCACGAAAACGCGATTACCATTAAATTCGTCATATCGTGAAGTACACACGTGTCCGGAGGGCAATTTGCATCCGAGCAAAAAATTGGCTCGACACCTTAAAAACTCTCCCTTCGTCATTTACTCCTCATTTTCGGGCGGTCCATGCACTCCTCGATTTGCGCAGCTGTGGGCTCCTTCAAATTTTCGTCGAGTCTATCAAATGGGACTTCCCTTTTCCCCCTCATAATTTTATCGCTCGGAACTTCTTGCAACAAAAATTCGACAGTTTTACTCTGGGTCATTAATCTTCTGCTGTTGGCGGTTGCGAGTCTCCGTTCATAAGACATTTTTTACCACAAGAAAATTATTCTGTTTAATTGTGTCGTTTCTATATTTAGGATGAATATCTCTAAAAACAAATGGATCTTTATATTTTATGTGTAATCATATTTTTTGATTCTCTAGACTCTTATCTTGTAGGGCCATTTTCTATTAAAACATTATTAACGTTACTTATGTATTTATTAAAAATATATTATACTGTTATTATACTTTGTTAGTATAATGTTATTATAAAATGTGATTTCAATTAGTGAGTCGATTCTATAAAAGTATGATATTTTATTTACATATTCGTCAGTCGAAACTGGAGATGTAACGATTACTGTTGTAATTTAAATCCTTGTCCTCGGAACTAATCAGTTGTCAAGTTCTCAATATGAGCACAAAACGTGGAACTTAATTTTGAAGAAATACCAAAACTGTACATTATCCCTTTAAAGTATAAGTACTTTCCATTAACTTATAATATTAAAGGGCATCTCTTTTGAATAGATTAAATTGAGTCAAATGAAAAATATTCGGTTCATACGTGCTGAACTAATATCCACAAAAATCCCATAAAATTGAAACAATTATTCACTGAAACAAATACGCAGTGGACATTTCTCTTGACAATTACTCATAAATTCCAACAAAATTTCATTGACTGAACAACTATAAAAACGACTCAAGATCAATCAAAGAATTGTGTTACGTACATACGCGTTCACCATTATTTTCGATTGGTTAAAATGATCTAAAAAAGTACATTTTCAAGTGTCTCCTGTTTCTTGTAATTTCATTTTACATCGAGATTCTTAACCCAGTAGCATTATTAGCGTAGTCCTGTCCAAAACAGTTATTTGATAGTTGCTGAGATCAGCAATACGTAATAATAAGTACAAATTATTGTTAAAAAAAGATCAATGCATACAGTGAGCATGGTGTGCGTAAGATGTATGCATGGGTGTTGGGTGAGCACCACTGTGTTTTATTTCTCTCTTTTGTTCTCACTTTGTCGTACTACGTTGGACTGGTAAGATCGTCCACCACGTGTCAAGTGAAACCACTGTTGTATACAGGGTGTCCCAAAACTAGTGTAGGAGCGGGAAATGGGAGGTTCCTTGGGTCATTTGAAGCGACATTTTCCTTTACAAAAATGGCGTCCGCGGCTTTGTTTAGGAGTTATTAACGAAAAACACGGACCAATCAGAGCGCGATCTAGACATGCGACGGCACGATCGGCCAATTGACAGTTGGCGCGTTGGATAGACTGTGCTGACTTGCGTCTAGGTCGCGCTTTGATTGGTCCGTGTTTTTCGTTAATAACTCCTAACAAAACCGCGGACGCAATTTATTAAAAAAAAATTTTGGTTCAAATAACGCAAGCAACCTCCCATTTCTCGCTCCTACACTAGTTTTGGGACACTCTGTATAATATAAACATACAGGGTGTCCCAAAATTCCTCCGGCACCCGAAAATTGGAGGTTCCTTGGGTCATTTGAAGCGACATTTTCCTTTACAAAAATGGCGTCCGCGGTTTGTTTAGAAGTTATTAACGAAAAACATGGATCAATCAGAGTGCGATCTAGACATGCGACGACACGATCGGCCAATTGACAGTTGGCGCGTCGGGCCGACTGTGCTAACTCGCGTCTAGGTCGCACTCTGATTGATCCATGTTTTTCGTTAATAACTCCTAAACAAAGCCGCAGACGCCATTTTTGTAAAGGAAAATGTCGCCTGAAATGACCCAAGGAACCTACCATTTTCGGGTGTCGGAGGAATTTTGGGACACCCTGTATATTTTTATAGTTTTGCACCACAGTTACAAGTGTCCAGCACTTTTTCTTTTCATAAACGTATCTCCAATACTGTTTTCTAACAATTATTAAAACACGAAGTGGTATTTTCAGTGTTTGCAATTTTCTACCGTGGCGTAACAAAAAACATTATTTCCCATCTTCCCTTATGGTGTAAATGGGTGAATCAAATAATAATACAGCACCAACCACCGAAAGTGTGATCGAATACAAATTCCCTCTCAATATCCATAATTGCCAATTAAATTTACCCGCGGGTTTCTCGGCACCGATAAAAAGATGTATCCCACCGACGAAGCAAACAAAGTGTATAGCGAACGCAGCGACGATAAAACAGGAAGAAGACGAGAAGAACGAAAAAGACTGGTGAAAGAAAGGGTGTTTGAGCGGCACGAAGAAAGAGAAAAAGTGAGAGAGATTGGGCATGCATTCGGACTAAAACTAGCATACCTTTCGAAAGCGTAGTGTCTCTCGTCAAATCTGTAACACATAAACAAGCATCGTCACTACACGGCATTAGTGCGGGACACGGCACACGAGGGTCATTCGAAACGGAAAAAAGGCCGGTGTGCCCGACTCGTTTTATAAACTAGTTTCTCCCGTCGAGAAAAGAGGAAAGATAGAGCGAAAGACAGACGGATAGAGAACAGAGAGACCGAGGTTGGCGAACGAAGGACGGAATAAAGAACGCTGGGGGATGGAGGACAAAGTGATGGGGTAGCAGGAAGGTAGAAAGGCAGGTGGAGAAAGAAGAAGCACAGGGGGATGAGGGGGAGAGAGAGCACAGCGAAGATTATTTGAGCCGGTAGACGGGTAGTTTGGTGCACATAAGTAGTTATACCTATAAGTAGACATAATCATCACCAGCGTAGGTAGGCAGACAGGTAAGGTTAATTCCCAAACCCCGTATTATGGTCCCCGAATCAACTTTTCCATAGTATAATAAGCAATTTTATGATGTGCACTCGTAATTATATTGAGATTAGATAAGACCAGCCCGTTTAGTCTGCGGGCTCGAGACATCGGGACCGAACATTGTCCGACTCGAAAAAATTCGAGCGAGTGTGTGCGTGCCCATTGGCGTTCCAGTTTTGTCGTGTCTTCTTATTGGACCGGATTTGCACCTCCATTAGCTGACCCTCCCTTTTCTTCTTCAATTTGTTAACCAATTGTAGCGTCATTCGTTTCGCTTCTTTCGCGGCGGTTACAGGCTTCTTGTTTGCGCGTAAGTGAATCGATAATTCAGCGTGAGGTATTGACTCGAGATGCTAATTCTGATTACATGGATCTATGGAAATTGTCCAGATTCCGAGTCGGACTGATATTGCCTTTCTGAGAAGTGTTATTTTGTGATTAACACTATACCTATCAAACATTCAAAGTATCTGATAAATATACAGGGTGTCCCACATAAATGATAACACCTAAATATTCAAAATTTCAGAGGACAAAGTGACGCTATTGCAGGGGCAAATATAATAATCAAGAAAAAAATTTTTTATGTCGTGTTTTTTAATGAAATTGCAATGTCACCGATGTTTTTTAATTGGAATAATATATTTTTTTGTGATAGCATGATAGACAATAAAAAACTGAATTTAGTGGATACCACCTTTTTGACATTGAAATGACCTTGATCAATTCACGCTAGGTCGATAGCAGGCGGTAAATTCAAAACTCAATATAATTCGTCTCGATCACTAGACTAAACAGCATTGTACCTCAACAGTGTTGTGGCAGTGAACAGGAATTAACATTCAAATATAATTTGAAAAAGACACGCAAATAAATGAGAATCAAAATTGTATTAATTACTATATAAAGAAAACTAGTTTTTATTATTGATCGAACCTGTGCACCGAAATCATCATACATCTATTATAAAATTCTTTTCGATCGCAAAACTATCTAAATAGTTTTTAACAAAGTCTAACAAATATGAATGTTACGCGTTTCATTTCAGTTGAAATACAATTTGATTCGTTTGTAATCAATATTTAAGCATTAAAATAAGTGTAGCCATACAAGACTATAAATTTTCTCTTCTCTTCTCCATTTTTCGGGGTAAAGACGTTCTACTCGCTCTAATTGTAAAAGAAAAGGCAAGGCTTTAAAAGAAAATTATTGTCCTTTTACATACGGTTTAGTTACAGCCTATTAACAAGTTCCCAGTAGGCAAGGTGGCAATCCTATAATTTCATCTTGGCGCAAGAATACAAAATTTTTTGCACACCAGCCTAATTTGGGGATCCACTGTAATTGAAGGATCGTGGTACGCATTCCTCGTGTTTTAATCGATTCGCAAATCCACAAAATCGGCGCGCGTTCCGGTAATCGAAGCCAGGGAATGGATTGAAGAGTTGGGGGGTGGGCGATTGTACCGCTCGGGCGTGCAACTTTTTGTCGGCCGAAACTCAAGTTCACGACAAACAAGCTCCGCTTGACACGGTACATTTACAATGCTATTTTTCTCCTAAATGGAACTTCTTCTGATATCGCGATCGAGAAGTCAGCTTTGCGGCCGTTTTTCCGATCCCATCGAGCGGAGCGGGCCCGCGGACCGGAATGTCGGCCGAACCGATAAAAACCGAATCAAATATCTACCGTTCGGCCCGGACCACTCGACTAATGAAAATACCCATTGTTACTCCCTTGGTTTTGCGCGGAGAAATTTTGCGACTGCAGTATCCCGGCCTCGTGTGGCATTTCACTGCCCGGACGTATTAGGCTGAACACGTAATTACTGCGTTTCTTTACGCCGAGTTTCACCCTTCCCTGCTCCCGTGTACTTTTCCTATTTCGGCTTGGACCTCGCTGAATTAAATCAACAAAAAACCGCTCCGCGATGCTCGACGCCCCGTGATTTTCGAAACGTCGTTTGCTGTGCATCCGGCAATGTTTCTATTGAATGCTAACAATTCGCTGGACAGTTCTGGACGCACGCACAATTTTTGAGAAACATGACTTGATATTGAATTGTTCTTTACAGGAAAAGTTTAAACATGTTTAAGCAATCATAACGTATTGCTATTTGAAATCACTGTATTCGGGAAAGTTCGTCGTAATTGCAACGCAATTGGAAATCTTTGTATTTAGGGTCTGCGATTCATTTAAGGGGGTAGGGTACCCACTAGGGCTGTAACTTTCCTTCGAAGGTCGAACATTTCGAAGCTTCGAAGCTTCGAATGTCGAACCTTCGATTTCAGAACCTTCGAAGGTCGAAGATTTCGAAGCTTCGATTGCAGAACCTTCGAAGCTTCGAAACTTCGAAATTTCAAAGGTTCGCTTTCTGGAAATTCGAAGGCGATGGAGAATCAAAGTTTCTAATTTCGAACTTCTCTCCGTAGTAAATTATTATGACGGCCACGGTAGACACGTCATCAATTATTTTTTAAGTACATTCGTGATATGATCCCGAAAATTAATAGAATGCAATTTTTTAAATATAATTTAATTACGAAAAGTTCAAATGGAAAGTTCAATGTCAGTCACCGGTGACTGACAGTTAATATTTGTATTTATCAAAAATCGTGACACGTATAAGATTGCGAAATTTCGAAGCTTCGAAACTTCGAAACTTCGAAACTTCGAAACTTCGAAAACTTTGAAGACTTCGAAGACTACGAAGACTTCGAAACTTCGAAACTTCGAAGCTCCCTTCGTTCCTTCGAAGACTTCGAAGCTTCGGAAAAGTTACAGCCCTAGTACCCACGTGACATCACTAGAATCTAACCAGAATCTAACTAGACTTTGGGCCAAAACAGGGGTTTACGGGAACACACCTCATGTCCTGATACGATTATATTTTGAGCTGAATGAGGGCTCATTCTAAAGGGGAAGGTTAAGCGTGTTGGTCCAACTTTAGTTACATTATATTTATATCTAGTAATGTGACTGTCCAAATTAGGGAAAACAAATGAAGAAAAATCCGGATATTCTAATGTATTTTTCGATCACAAAGATTTTTCCTGCTAATTTAGGGACCCATGCGCGCTTCATTTAACCTTCCTCTTTCAAATAAGCCTTCACTCAGCTCAATACATAATCGTATGAGGACGTGAGATGTGTTCCCGTTATCGCATTCAATTATTCCCCAGATTCCGTTCATGAAGGGCAATGAAGGGCAAGTAGAAGCAAATTTAGTTCAGCTACTTGGACGAGATGGCGCTTAGTCAGGAGAATTATCAGCGTAGTTTCTTAACAACAAAATTGTAAAGGGCATGAAGCCACTCGGATTCATTAATAGCAATAAAGATAATGATTAAAAGAAAAAAACCTGTAATTATAGCAAATTTGAAGCGTTAGATTGATACAAATGTATGTTCATCACTGTTGCCAAATTGGTTTTTCGCGCGGGGGTTGGTGACAATGAAAAATACCATGGTCATGTGGATACCCTAACCTCTTAACCCTCTTGGTCATGGCATGCTCATATAAGAATATACGAAACGAATGCTTGGCGTGTCTAATTTTGGTAAAATTTTATTGTTTCTAAACGTTGTCCTCATATTGAAAAAGATAAGTATATAAGTAAAAAATAGTGATCAAAAGGGTTAAACCGCAATTTTTATTATTTTCAAAAATTACATAACTTTATAGTAGTCAAGTATATACTTGTATCTAACTTACTTGGATCTACGAAAGACATTTTCTAAATTTTGTACAGTTTATAAAAAACTTAATAATAGTGAGCTTCACTTTCTTTTATCAAAAACGAAATGTTTTTTTGGTGCGTAACCCATTCTTTGACAGAAAGATGGGAAAATGTCATAGCTAATACTGGCCAATACTTTGATTATTAAAGTAATTTAAAGAAACACCTATTATATAGTGTGGACGAAAACGATCCGTGCAAGAGTCCATCCATGCAAAAATCGAACGCACGAGAGAAAATCTCCCATATCTGCAAGCAATCCAATAGGATAATTTCGAATGCACATTTTATGCGATCGTCGTACCAACTTGATTTATCGTGGCGCAACATTTGAGAAACGATTTCTGCGTTTTATATTCACACGAGAGAATCGTGCAAAGAAATTCCTGCTTTCTCGATTCGTTATCGATTCTCTTTTCCGACGTGGGGAAAAGGAACAACGCTCTCTACTGGGACCGTTGAGGACCGCGACAGCCGCAGTCAATTGCCATTACGGGAAATTAAATCAGCCGTGCTTCTATTTACACGGCCCCCAATTCGGTGTAAATTGGCCGACTATCGAGATAACGCCTGGGACACCTAAAAGAAATCCAGCGACTGCTATTTTCCAACTTTTTACTGTACTTGTTTATGCTTTCAATGGCACTATTGGAAAAATTAACAATATACATGTAGATTTGGTAATCTTCACTTAATAACTTATAATTATATAAATTGATAAAATGGTAATTTATGAGAATTTGCTTATCACAATTTTAACATTTTGGAAATGGCAATCTTCACGTAATAACTATCAATTAGATAAATGGATACAATAGTAATTTATGAGAATTTGCTTGTCATAATTTTAACAATGGCAATCTTCACGTAATAACTATTAATTACATAAATTGATAAAATGGTAATTTATGAGAATTTGCTTGTCACAATTTTAACACTTTAACATTTTGGAAAAGCTAATCTTCACGTAATAACTATTAATTAGATAAATAGATACAATAGTAATTTATGAGAATTTGCTTGTCACAATTTTAACATTTTGATATTTTAGAAATGGTAATCTTCATGTAACAACTATTAATTAGATAAATTGATAAAATGGTAATTTATGAGAATCTGCTTATCACAATTTTAACACTTTAACATTTTGGAAAAGGTAATCTTCACGTAATAACTATTAATTAGATAAATGGATACAATAGTAATTTATGAGAATTTGCTTGTCGCAATTCTAACATTTTAAAGGCAGTTCTTTACAAAAAAATGTACGGACTGAGAGTTTCAGTTATTGCACTGCGTTTTATAAAAGATTTCTCGAAACAGGAATGATGCTAGTCGTAAAATTGCAGTTACTAATTCACAATTGTAACAGTTTCATTCGACTAGTACCTATTGATATTGTTTTTGAGTGAGCCAGAAATTTTCATTTGTTGGAAAGGCATACATATATTCTGCCAACAAATGTCAAGTTTCTTGATTGCATGACGGTAAAAATTGATATTATTTATTATTTATATTATAAAAGAATATTATTTATTGGTCATTCGCTTGCTCTATTTACAAAATCCTTCTGTCCATTTTGCATCCCTTTTCACCATCAACGGCTACTTAATTAATTACCACATCTCGACCAAAAATCACATAATGGTCATAAAGGGTACAAAATGTTTGCTCCCAGAAGGAACAGAATGGCCGAATTAGTAACAATTCCTTAATTACTGAATGAAGTGTCCATGTTGTATTACAATCTAGTTAATTTCGGTATAAATAAACTGTATGGAGACTCGTGTAAACAAATTGAAAGGTATGGGAGCTAATTAAAGATTGTTTTCTATCTTAAATAATTTCAGTACATCGAAGGTATTTCTTCAAGGTGAAATAGAGTCCAATTTTTTTATTCACGCAATAAACTTTAATGAATAGGATACATATTCCCTTTTGTTTGACGATCTTTTGCAAAACAAAATAAAGTAACTTCCCTATGAATCGGAAGTTAATAAACAAGAAAATAATGTATTGATTAAAATTCATCTCGTGAATAAAGAAATTCGGTTTTATTTAATCTTAAAATACCGAAATTACTTTTTTCTCAACCCAAAAGTATATGGACGTTCTCAAATTCTGTAAATTTTTCTACTGCTTCAAGTTTCACCTGTTGGTTTTCGTGTTGCATACAATCCGCAGTCCGATCATTCACTTCAGGGCAACCATGTTGAAGCAATTGAATAGCACCGATCACCGATGTCCTCCACAGCAATGAACGTGTTGAATCGCCGCGAAACTTGACGGGAACATTAAAAGAGGATCTCCCACATGATTCCCGAGACAGAGCACGTAAATTGTGACAATCTGCTCGCGGACGGGCGTCGGTGCGCGTCGCGAGAGCTATTGACCTCTAAAGAAACCAGCTTCATTGAAGGCGAGGGTCGATACCGCGACGGAAGAACGTGAAAACAATTTGAATCGCGACCGGTGCATTCATTTGGGATCGGTTTTGGAACGGTTCTCCCTGATCCGCATTTAAGTTAGCCTCACGTTCGGCCGCAGCACGTGATCCAGCTGCTCGAGAGGAATCCCACGTATCCGTGACGTCACTCTATCTCCGCCGCGAGGCAAGCTGCACGCCGATACGAGCGCGAGACTTCTGTCTAGTCACTGACTTATTAGGAATTCCGCTCGACCCACGTGCAGAAATTCGGCTGCGCCACGTGCATTCGCCGGACGCACGTTCTTATAATTTGCGAGACGTCGCCGGACTGCTTAAACCCTAACCGTAGGGGCCTTCCACCCCCTTCGAGACACTGCCCATTGATTCGCGCAGCGAATAGCACCTCGCTCTCGTTAACTCCGTTGCCACGATTGTCCCATCTCGTGTCCGTACTACCGTTTCGTGGTTAGGGTTGCAACCAGTCCAACGTTTCACCAAGCATTTGGAATACCAGTTTGTTTAGCCGTTAACCTTCTTACAGGGGAAGAACATGGATCAAATCATAGGACAAACGTCCAGACATTTAGAAACACGAATCAGAGAACACAAACACAATATATTTTCACATCCTAACCAACATACTGCCTTGACGAAACATTCAGTTGAATTTGACCACCCTTTTGACTTTGAAAAAAGTCATAGATTATGAAGAAATGCACAAATGATATCGGCGCTACAGGTTCCATCAAAAATACAAAAAATTAGCAATTTTGCAGAATACTGGATAATGAAAATAATTTACAACAAAGATTATTATTAGAGACTGTGCACATGATTAAACATCAAAGTGTCAATCTTAGGTACGAAAAACCTGAGATTAATGAAATTTACACTACATTACTGAATCAGTAATTAATTTATCATGATATTTCTATAATAATCTAAATTATTGACTTCCAGTTTTATAAATATGTTAAGCACATTAACATCGTTATGTGAAATTTCACCCAGAAAATGATTGCCAATTTTTCTACCGAAAAGAAATTTTTTGGTAATACGTTGATGAATATTTAGAATTTAAAATTCGCGCCTAACATTGATTTGGTGCCTCTTGATCCTTGACATCTGATAGGCTAGTTATAGTCTAGTACAGTTTAAACCTTCTTACTGACAAGTACCAGTTCGTTTATACTCTTCATTCTGTGTTTTTTCATAATTAGCAAGTATGTATATTATCTCTTGTCTAAACTATAAAATTTCCCGTGTTATTGAATAACAGTGTCTATTAATATTTCACAGACACGGACTTTTCTTGATGATGGTTCAAAGCCGAACCGAAACGTTGAAATTATAATTCTGCAAAATTGCTAATTTTTTGTATTTTTGATCGAACCTGTAGCGCCGATATCATTTGTGCATAAACAACAATTTACGATCGTTAAAACTCAAAATTAGTGCTTTATTTTTAATTGCGTTTTATTGGTGTACTCAAATTGTTTAGAAGGTTAAACTAAGAACTGTACACTACCAACTCCTGTACTCGTTATTAAAATCGAAGTGTCTGTCAATATTTTTATACAGGGAATAACGAGTAACATCGAGTAGCACATTAAAAAAATATGATTCCATTTAAAAATACAACGTCGACCTTCATATTAACTTAACTTTTGTCTGGAACATTTTTTAGTATCACCAACAGTTAGGAAATAAATTTTACATTACTCGTACCTCTTTTTCCATCACAAGAGAATTGAACATAATTAAAATGTATCGGACCAAAAATTAATCAAATTAATAATTAAGGTTTATTGTGTTTTAAATTGTCATTTAGTTTGAAAATTAGGTACATACGAAATGCAAGAACACCGAGAGTCAAATTCACCCTTGCAAAGTGATCCTTTGTCGAAAGATAATATTTATTTCGAATAAATGTATTCCTCTCTCGTGAACGTAGCTGTCGAAACAGTGCGTTTTTGTTAAGAACGATCGCTGGCCCGAATCATTGCTATTAATCACCATATTATCATTTAATTGATACTCACGCGATAACGTATACAGCAAGTAAAATATGCGAATCCTGCCTGTGGAAACGTATTCTTCGGAAGGCCCAAGTAAATTTTTAACTCCTAAATCATGTCAGATAATAAGTCTTCGCGAATGTCCTAACGTACGGCGTGATAATTCACGATGATAGATACTGTAGCCGAATGTTCGCATAATCCTTTCTTTATATTGGTCGATCAAAGGAAAAAGATTTGTGGAGAAGCATCGGCGCCCCGTGGCTAGTCGCATGGTTGCTCGGTGGCTCCCTAAATCTTCCATTTTGGTCCATATTTATAAACAAAGGCGTGCCGTATTTTTAATACATTTTGCAGATTGAACCTTGCCCCCGGGGCAAGTTACAAAATACTTTGCTGGTACTCTCGAAAACTATTTTTATTCCTCACATTTTAATTGTTATTAGTTTCATAATTTGTATGGGAATTAAATAGCTTCAAGAAGTACACATACTGGTGTTACTAGTATCGGTGCAGCTTTTTCTTCTGTATAAAAAAAGGATTAACCTATGTATGTGAAAAAAATTAGTTCGGGAGTTATTTAATTTAAATATTACTGAGAAGAATAAATTCCTTCATATCAAGATTAAAGTCTCTGCGTGAACGTTATTCTTTATTCAAAGCTTTCTTTGTGATTTTTTAAATAAAGTAACTCACGAACTAATAATTTCACGACATACGTAGATGAATACTTTTTATAGTGCATGAAAAATATGCGGTTCTATAAAAAAAATTTAAAAGAGTTTTTTAGTACGTTTTCTCCTCTGATTATTGAAATAATGGCATTGCCATAGTACAAGGTCTAAAAATCCTGCCTTTCATAGCTATGGACGCTTGGGATCACTTATTATTCCTATTCTAGCTACAGCGAAGGCCAAGTTGTAATGGTCTGATCTACATTGATCCTAATTAAAATTGCCCGTTAAGATTTTTCCCTGTATACCGTGATTTGGACAATTGCTGATGAATGTTTTGGAGATAATTTGTTCCTTTGATCGTCACTTCAGTGGTGATCATGTAGGGGTTGATTGACATATCTTTGGATAGTGCTTGAAAATCTGTGTGTTTAACTTTCAAGTGGTACACCGTTTACTCGGATTAGGATCTTTCAGAATCCTGTATTAGTTTTCTAAGATATCTTTGGACTTAGTTACTGGTATACTAGGGTCTCTCATCCCAATAAAATTTGTTTATTGTATTGTATTATACTTGAATTGCAAATTTTAAGTTTTTTTAGAATAATTGAATTGTTTTGTCTTTAAGTTTCTTTAACGTCTTCAGAATAATTGAATTGTTTTGTGTTCAAGTTTCTTTAATTTGTTTCGAATAATGGAATTGTTACGGTGTACTAGAGAGCCTAGTATACCATATCTCAGAAACTTGAAGACCAAATAATTAAATTATTCTAAAGAAATTAAAGAACCTAAAAGAAAAAACAATTCCATTATTCTAAAGAAATTAAAGAAACTTGAAGACAAAACAATTCAATTATTCTGAAGACGTTAAAGAAATTTAAAGACAAAACAATTCAATTATTCTAAAGAAACTTAAAATTTACAATTTCAGTATAATACAATACAATAATCAAATTTAATTGGGATGAGAGACCCTAGTATACCATATCTCAGAAACTTGAAGACTAAATAATTAAATTATTCTAAAGAAATTAAAGAACCTAAAAGAAAAAACAATTCCATTATTCTAAAGAAATTAAAGAAACTTGAAGACAAAATAATTCAATTATTCTGAAGACGTTAAAGAAACTTAAAGACAAAACAATTAAATTATTCTAAAGAAACTTAAAATTTGCAATTGAAGTACAATATCATACAATAAACAAATTTTATTGGGATGAGAGACCGTAGTATACCAGTTAAGGGTTAAATAAACTTTTAATCTTGTTGAGAATATCCAAGAGAGCAATCTCTTTTATCAAGTCAGACGTAGGTACATATACAGGGTGTCCCAAAACTAGTGTAGGAGCGGAAAATGGGAGGTTCCTTGGGTCATTTGAAGCGACATTTTTCTTTACAAAAATGACGTCCGGGGCTTTGTTGGGAGTTATTAACAAAAAACACGGACCAATCAGAGCGCGACCTAGACATGCGATGACACGTTCGGCCAATTGACAGTTGGCGCGTCGGGCCGACTGTGCTAACCTGCATCTAGGTCGCGCTCTGATCGGTCCGTGTTTCTCGTTAATAACTCCTAAACAAAGCCGCGGACACCATTTTTGTAAAGGAAAATGTCGCTTCAAATGACCCAAGGAACCTTCTATTTTCCGCTCCTACACTAGTTTCAGGACACCCTGTATAGTTTACATTAGATTTGTCGAAATAGCTGTAGCTGCAACTCGATCTAAAAACGATCTACAATGTACAGGCGTTATTATTTCTCTTTCGAATAATTGTAATAAACTGAAAATGGTTCAACAATATCTCCCAAAATATTTTCACTACTCACAAAACGTCTAGTGATAACCATACTCCTATTTCTCGCGGCTACAACTGATCACCGGTAAAGGAACACAGGAATTAAACGGGCGTTGGACTGGAAAAAAGCGAAAACCTCGAAGAAAAAAGCAGTCACCTGAAGCAACCAGAAGGAAAGGAGGAACACGGCGTGAGGCAACGGAGGACAGTGCACGGGCACACGAGGAGGTATACTTAAAGAGAAAAGAATGCGTGGTATAGATCGCCGGGCTGGAGCGTAACGCGGGATTGGTTACGGTAGGCGAGAGCGTAGAAACGGGCATTGTCGAGGTTTCATAAGACGGGAGGAAATCGCGTGACAATAGAGAGGCCGCTCTCTCGGAGCAGGGTGGACTCCGGAGGTGTCTCGGCATAAGAAAAGTCTCCTCCGGAGAGTCGGAGCTTGGAGTTGGACGAGCGGCGACGAGTTGAACGGGCCGCGGAGAAAAATCTTGCTCGTCATTGTTTCGCTCGTTTCTCTTCCTTTCAGCGTTATTTATCGGCCGGTTGAATATTCAGCCGGCACCGGGACAAAACCGTCGGGACAATCAGTGGACATAGGTACCCGCCTTCAACAGGTAGAAGAGTTGCCACTTTACTGGAACGCGCCCGCTCGCGGCACCGTGCACACGCTCGCTGGCTGGAAGTCGCGAGGATATTGTTGGACGTCGTCGTCGGACGTCGCGCCGAGATGCGGCCGCGACGTCGACGCGAGTACAATGCCGCAAGAACGGCGGAATGCATTAATATTAATAGTGGCACCGAACGGAGCCCCCCGTAACGGTTGCGAGTCAGGTGAGCCGGTCACCAAAGAGACTACTCCCTTCTTCCACAGACGAAATCCGAACCAGCTGGTTTCGCGCGACCAGCAAAAATTCATTGCGCCGGAGATTTCAATGTAACCGGCGTGGGAAGATTCTCAGAGCACAGTGGACCTCCGTTTGTACCAACTAAATTTTAGCTGGGCCTCTTACACGAACGTGAACTTCTATTAAATTAATGAACTATCATAGTGGTGCGAGATTATTAACGTTTTTGAGCTCACATACAGTGACTCCCATTAATATTCGGACGCTCTAAAAAGAACGATAACTGGTTTAACATTGAACTATACGACTTGAATTTTTTGGGGAGGTTAGAATAAATAGTTTGCTATAGGATGTGGAAGAACATTATTTCAAAAATTGCAATTGATCGGAGTTGTAGAAAAAATACTAAAAGTTGCATTTTACAACTTTTTTATGTGGGCCTATATTGAAAATTTAAAAAATGCGTTTTGTAGATCTGTGTTAATTATATGCACTGCGAAAGTTTGATCGAAATCGGTTGATGCGGGAAAAAACGACAGGCATTGAAACATGTGAGAATCTATAGATTTACTGCAGTTATAGCCCGAAAATCTGAATTTTTTACCATCGTTAAACGTTTGTAGCTCATTGCAACGTCGAACAGTATTGACGAAATTTTCAGAATATGTTTAATTGACACAGATCTACAAAACGTATTTTAAACATTTTCAATATAGGCCCATATAAAAAAGTTATAAAATGCAACTTTTAGTATTTTTTCTACAACTCCGATCAATTGCAATTTTTGAAAAAATGTTTTTCCACATCCTATAGCAAACTATTTGCTCTAGCTTCGCCAAAAAATTCAAGTCACATAGTTCAAAGTTTAACAAGTTATGGTTTTTTTGGAGCGTCCGAATATTAAGGGGAGTCACTGTATGTACGTTTTGGTTTCAATTCATGCACGAGAACATTTAATACAATGACTCGAATGGTATCAATTTGTGTAGACAATCAAGTGAGAACAAGTTTAAAATAATACGGTAAGTAATTAATCATCTTTTAACTTTTATTTTCGACTGAACCTTTGTTTGTATGTCCTAAGACCAACAACAAGTGCAAATACCAATAAAGTTTGGCAGACTACTCGTCTATCCTACGTCTGATTCTACTGATTCACGCAAATGTCACTACAGTAGCCTAACAAGGGGAAGTCATGGTTGATGAGTCGCGGATTTTTCTGAAACTTGCAGTAATTGAAGATGTATTCTCGAAATGTGATTTGGCAAAGCGGTAGCGCGCGCTTCTCAATATTTTCCGAGAAAATTGCATTCGAAAATCGGTTCACGCGTTCATAAGGAGTTCGCGTTAACAGGTGAATAAGAAGATGAGTAGCCGAGGGTATAGCGAGGAATACTAGTAATCGGTAGGTTGCTACTTTGAGTCTCGCTGGCGATATTTTTTTTTTTATTAGTTTTATTTCTTAAGTAGAAAATGCATGTTTTTTATTTGTGGGCATTGAGAAATAATTCGAACATAAAAATAATACAGAATGTTATATTTACTTTATATTGGCACTTTTAATTTAAACGGAAAATATTAGTAATTTCTGGTATAGAAAATCATTTTTTATTACTGCTTATTTATATTTCAAAGCAACGTTGTAAGTTTTCCAACAAATAAGCGTAAACAAATTATTGGTGTATTTGCAAACAATTGAAAGTAACCTTGAAAAATCATGAAAAAAGACTTGATTAAAAATTTGTTATAATCACGTGAAAGCTTTCTTGAAACCATGCTATTCCTGATAAAATCATTTTAGAACGGACTGCTAATAACAGAATAATCTCTGCTGGTCACGAGTTGTAATTCAGCCTGTATAATAATTGTAATACATAATACATATATAAATTAATATTAATAAAGGGTGTCCCACATAAATTATAGACAGTAAAAAACTGATTTTAGTGGATACAACCTTTTTGACCTTGAAAAGGCCTTGAGCGTATTTAAGTAGAAAATGCATGTTTTTTATTTGTAGACGTCCTCAAAAAAGTGAATATCACCCTAGCTCGTGTCATACTAGCATCTAATTAATACAGAGAGAGAATTTTCAATGATAAAGTAAGTATAACATTCTATATTATTTTTATGTTCGAATTATTTCTCAATGCCCACAAATCAACCCTAAAGCAACCCTAAGCAAAATCGTAGGGAAAATCTACTATCTTTTTATTTTTTTAAACTTTTAAACGAGTTTAACTTTCTATTATTATAAGCTAATACAGATTTTTCAGCAAAATCAAACAGTTTTACGAGTCAGAAATCTTTTATTTTAAAATACATTCAGTAAATAACAATCGTAATACTAATAGTACAGTCATTGGCACATTTGCTAACAGTCGTACGTGGAACTCTGTTATGAAAACTTACAACGTTTCTTTGAAATATAAATAAGCAGTAATAAAAAATGATTTTTTATACCAAAAATTACTAATATTTTCCGTTTAAATTAAAAGTGCCAATATAAAGTAAATATAACATTCTGTATTATTTTTATGTTCGAATTATTTCTCAACGCCCACAAATAAAAAACATGCATTTTCTACTTAAGAAATAAAAATAATAGATTTTAGGCTTAAAATTGAGGGAGGGGTAACAATTTCTAGAAAAAAATTGTCGACAGCGAGACTCAAAGTAGCAACCTACCGATTACTAGTATTCCTCGCTATACCCTCGGCTACTCATCTTCTTATCCACCTCTTAAGGCGAACTCCTTACGAATGCGTAAACCGATTTAAAATGCAATTTTCTCGGAAAATATTGAGAAACGTGGGCAACTGCTATGCCAAAACACATTTCGAGAAGACATCTTCAAATACTGCAAGTTTCAGAAAAATCCGTCACCCATCAACCGTGGCTTCTCCTTGTAAGTAGCTTATCATCGAAGCGCCAATGGAGATCACCGTTGGCTCTGTAATACGTTCCTGTTCCAAATAGCGATATTTTAACGGTGGCAAAGACTTCAGCCGGCAGCTTGTTAGGTTGGCAGCACGAGCAGAGGCATACTTGCCATTCGATAAGGTTGTCGCCTGGAGCATTGGTTACGCCTCTGAGGTCGCCACCCGTTAACGCCCACGTAGGTACCTTTCCTTTATCATCGCACCTTCACGGTTACTTGTCGTTCCGCCGCGTTACACGAACCTCCGCAGTTTAACTGTTGAACCGAACCTGCTACGGACACCTCCGCCATTAGTACGTGCGAACGTCCAATCACTTTACCGGGATATTTTAATCTCGGTCTAGATAAACCACGGGACTACGGTCGGGATGATCAGCGGTCTCGATAAATTGTGATTCCAGTCACTACTGTTTAAGAATTCAAACTATACTGATCATAACTATTCCACCGAGAGAGACCTCAACATCTTGTAAGTACAGTAATGTCTCAATACGTGTGGAAGAGATCTGCACGATAATTGTGGAAAACTGATCCACATTATCGCTAATATTTATTGTGTCAGACTTCTGATAAACAACATATAAGCAACAACGCCCACTACGTGCTTTGATATGCAAACAATTTTTAGGAAAATAAGTAGGGTGAACTGTACTATTGCTGGCACTGCAGTAGTTATTGGCGCTTTGAATTTAAACGGAAAATATTGAAAATTTCTGGTATAGAAAATCATTTTTTATGAATGCTTATTTATATTTCAAAGCAACGTTGTAAGTTTTCATAACAGAGTTCCACGTACGACTGTTAGCAAATGTGCCGATAACTGTACTATTAGTATTACGATTGTTATTCACCGAATGTATTTTAAAATAAAAGATTTATGACTCGTAAAACTGTTTGATTTTGCTGAAAAATCTCTGTTAGCTTATAATAATAGAAAGTTAAGCTCGTTTAAACGTTTCGAAAGAAAATATAAAGATTTTCCCTACGATTTTGCTTAGGGTGCCAATCATTGTAAAGTTTACCCTAGTACTAATCACGAGATTTTGCTATTATTTTCTAGGAGAACTATCGAGTTTTGAGCCACACATATGAGCCATATATATATATATATATATATATATATATATATATATATATATATATATACTATCCTTTAACCCCTTGGTTTTACAATATCGTGCCTGACTCGTGATCAAGATTCTGAACAGATTCTAATAAAAATGCATGTCAATAATTTCCTATAACTGAAATAAAATTCTATTTTGGTTTTGTTAATGTACAGCTATTGGAGAACATATAGGTATACAAACGATATAAGTTTCTTTCTTTTTTAAAAAATTACTATCTACAAAAAAGTTTTAATCATTGATACCATAAAATAAATCATAGTGCAAGGGGTTAACTATGTTTCATAAGGTAACGTTTATTGTGATATATACGAGTAAATTAAATTTGACTAACACTTGCAAGATACAAATTATTGTAAGGTACACAGGGTTGAAAGAGCAATTAGTATGTTAAATTTCGTCTTTCCCAGTTTCGATTTTACTAATTAAATTATGTTTATTTTATTGAAATTTATTAGGGTTGCTATTCGACAGTCAGCGTGCTAATTATCGTGATTATTAGAAATATCCATAATTCAGAAGTTTCGAAAAAGTGACCGTAATCTCGGCAATATGTTTCGCCGGAGAAGAGACCTTGGATTTTGACGGAATCTCAGGGAAAGATAAGAGGGGACCGCGTTGTCCTTTTCTGCCTCGGACCATACAACAATACAGGCTGATGAATTATTGTCAACATCAGAATGGGTTAGGACTTTCCGCAGAAATTTTATATATATATCTACAAGGCGGCATCTTCATAACGCGAGCAAAGGTTTTGATAGTCTTGTAGGTTCAGTCCTGAAGAACGCGGCGAGATGGAGAATAAGATACAGTGTGTGGCAGATGCTTTGTTGGTCACCGTGACATAGGCGCATGAGTCACCGGTGTATTAATTAAACAAAACCGAGCAGTGCATAAGCCCTCGTTAAGAACTGTCAGACATGAAAAATTGTTACAAATAATGCATGTGTCCACACATGTTCTTATTCTCTGCCTTTCTAAACAGTTCTTATGATTGCAGTTACTTGATTTTCGAAGTTTCATCGCAAAAGCAAGTTCCTCATTAATTCAAAAACAATAAGAGAATTACATTAATATATATATGTATATATTAATGTAAAGCAAGTTCCTCATTAATTCAAAAACAATAAGAGAATTACATTAATATATATATATATATATATATATATATATATATATATATATATATATATATATTTATATATGTGTGTATACACACACACACACACACACACACACATATATATATATATATATTAATGTAATTCTCTTATTGTTTTTGAATTAATGAGGAACTTGCTTTTGCGATGAAACTTTGAAAATCAAGTAACTGCAATCATAAGAACTGTTTAGAAAGGCAGAGAAGAAGAACATGTGTGGACACATGCATTATTATATATACATTATATATACAGGGTGTTCCAAAATAAGTGTAACTCCCGGAAATGGCAGGTTCCTTGAATCATTCGAAGCGACATTTTCCTTTACAAAAATGGCGTCCGCGGTTTTGTTTAGGAGTTATCGTCCAAAAACACGGACCAATCAGAGCCCGGCTACAGCGAACGGAGTCCGACCCGGCGACAGGTCCCGCTTAACGTGGTGCGGCTATTGGCCGAACCAGAATCAATCCGCAGTAGCCGCGCTCTGATTGGTCCGTGTTTTTCGTTAATAACTCCTAAACGAGGCCGAGGACGCCATTTTTGTAAAGGAAAATGTCGCTTCAAATGACCCGAGGAACCTCCCATTTCCGGGAGTTACACTTATTCTGGGACACCCTGTATATATATATAATATATATAATATATTATATATATACAGGGTATCCCACATAAATGGGAACACCTAAATATCTTTCGTATCTGCAGTCCTGCCAGAAAACTTCAAAGGACAGAGTGACACTATTGCAGGAGGCAAATATAGTGGTAAAGAAAATTTTTTTTTATGTCGCGTTTTTTTATGAAATTTCGAGGTCACCCATATTTTTTAAATGGGATAGTATATTTTTTTATAATAGCATGATAGACAATAAAAAATGATTTTAGTGGATATCGCCTTTTTGACCTTGGAATGACCTTGAGCAAGAATAATCATGTAGGAGCGGACAAAATGTGGAAGTTTAAAACTTACGTGATTCAGCAAAGATTACGCGTTGTTTACGTAGGGTTGACCTTTACAAACCACAATAAATATTTGAAATATTTTTCATAGTCAACAGCGTATGTTTATATTAGAGTATGTATCATTGAGATCGTTAACAGAAGGTTAATCGGTTAGAATAAATACGCTCAAGGCCTTTTCAAGGTCGAAAAGGTTGTATCCACTAAAATCAGTTTTTTACTGTCTATAATTTATGTGGGACACCCTTTATTAATATTAATTTATATATGTATTATGTATTACAATTATTATACAGGTTGAATTACGAATCGTGACCAGTAGAGATTATTCTGTTATTAGCAGTCCGCTCGAAAATGATTTTATCCGGAATAGCATGGTTTCGAGAAAGCTTTCACGTGATTATAACAAACTTTTAATCAAGTCTTTTTTCATGATTTTTCAAGGTTACTTTCAATTATTTGCAAATAAACCAATAATTTGTTTACGCTTATTTGTTAGAGGAATTCAAGGCGAATTCGGTAAGTATCACAATATAAAAAATAATTTTAAAAAATTGTAACAAATTGCTTTTGTAATTTTTTTACAAAAAATTTGCTATAATCATGTAAAAGTTCTTTTAAAATCATGCTATATGTGACAGAAACATTTTCTCTACTGGTCACGATTCGTGGTTCTCCCTGTTTATTAATTTTGACGCGATTATTGCAAATGACACGCTCATAAACATTTACTATGTTTATTTTGAATATTCATGGAATTGTGTAACAGCTTAAAAGAAATTGATGGAAGGTAAATTTTTGTGTAAAACCAAAGTTTGTTAAATTAAAAAAATATTTTAGTTCAAATCGATTATTATAATTAATATTGTAAACGTCGTATAATAGTTTGATGCTGCTTTGGATATAATAAACTGAAATAGTTGCGTGTGTGGAAATGCAAATATTGAAAATTTTCATAATTACAAGATTCCTTCATGTCTAAAGGGACACATTTCAACTGAACATAATGAGATCTTCGGGTTTCAGTCTCTCATTAATTTAAATTACACGATAACCCCTACAAATATTACCGTAGCCCTAATCTACCCCACACGACACAGACAGAATTAGCATACCCTCATGATCTCACGTACCCTTTCGCATTCAAACACCTTCAAGCAAGATCCATCCTTCGGTATCTATTCTTCCAATCGAACGATACTTTTTTCAATTTGTACGACCATCTCGTTCTCATTTTGGTACAAAAGATCATATATATTCTATTTCTTGTCCAAGAATATAAAATGGTAGAATTCTGTTTGCATTCATTTGGAAATAAGCAGTTAATGCATATACAACGCGAGGACATATTGTTAGTAATAACATCTTAATATATAAAAATTTGATAATGGTATTGCACATTAATATTAAATTACTGGATAATTTATAGAGCATCAATTGATACGGACAAATGTATAAGTAATCTTAAAATAATGTTTTTTAAATGAAACGAGAAATTGTTATTACTAAATGTATAAGAGAACATAAATTATTTAAATGAATTCATTTAATATGATAGAAATCTACGCCCTCTAGCTATTAAAAATTAAATTAGTTTAGAATTGTATTACAATATATTAAAAATTAGAATAGAAATTTGATTAAAAATTAGAATACAAATTTGATTAAAAATTAGAATAGATATTTGATTACAAATTAGAATAGAAATTTGATTAAAAATTAGAATATAAATTTCATTAAAAATTAGAATAGAAATTTGATTAAAAATTAGAATAGAAATTTTATAAAAAATTAGAATAGAAATTTGATTAAAAATTAGAATAGAAATTTGATTAAAAATTAGAATAGAAATTTTATTAAAAATTAGAATACAAATTTGATTAAAAATTAGAATAGATATTTGATTAAAAATTAGAATAGAAATTTGATTAAAAATTAGAATAGAAATTTGATTAAATATTAGAATAGAAATTTGATTAAATATTAGAATAGAAATTTTATTAAAAATTAGAACAGAAATTTTATTAACAATTAGAATAGAAATTTTATTAAAAATTAGAATAGAAATTTTATTAAAAATTAGAATAGAAATTTGATTAAAAATTAGAATAGAAATTGTATTAAAAATTAGAATAGAAATTTGATTAAAAATTAGAATAGAAATTTGATTAAAAATTAGAATAGAAATTTGATTAAAAATTAGAATAGGAATTGTATTAAAAATTGGAATAGGAATTGTATTAAAAATTAGAATAGAAATTTGATTAAAAATTAGAACAGAAATTTGATTAAAAATTAGAATAGAAATTTGATTAAAAAATAGAATAAAAGTTTTATTAAAAATTAGAATAGAAATTTTATAAAAAATTAGAATAGAAATTTTATTAAAAATTAGAATACAAATTGTATTAAAATAAAAATCTGCAGTCTACTGATTAGTTTCACAGAAATCTTTTCGGATAATTGTCGTGTCTGGTTCTGGTACGAATTAACGACATAAGCCGTCCTCAGGATTGAGAAGAACCTTAAGGGGTTAGCGCAGGTGAAGTGTTAATTCTCTTGAAAAGGAACAAGCTCTCGACAGAAGAGAGGATACCGCAGGACTAAACAAAGAGTGGGTGCGTGGCCCTATGCGCGCGCGCGTGTGTGTAGAGCCAAGGGGGAAATAAGGCAGCTCGTGGAATGGCTTAGGAAAGCTGATCTGAAGTCGGATCGGTCCACGGCGAAGGTTGGACGTTCGCTGGTCGGTTGACCTCGTCGGGTAATAAGAATAAATGTGATTCTATTACGGGTTCAATTGTTACGGCGGCGGATAGGCTCTTCTCCTCGATGCCGAATGAGGGGTAGATGATCACAACCGATAAGTCCGAGGCAGGGGTGGAGGAGGACGATTTTACCTGGGACCTGCCACCTTCTCGGACGCCGATAGCCGGCCGATATCGATATTCTACCGGGCTCTCCGATTGTTTGCCAGATTATTACCGGTCATTGCCGGAATCGTGCTCGATCGATGGGTTAATCGAATTTGCATTGTCGACGGACGCCACGATTGCCCGAGTGACACGACGTTTAACCTGTTTGTCGTCGAATAGCCTGCATGGACTAATCGCCGCAGATTTTCAACTAATTGAGACGATTAGGTTGTTCAATTCGGGGTTGGAACGATTAATCTGGGCTTCGAACGGTTCCGCAAAATAACTGATTTGTCACTGACATTTCCAACTATTATCATCTGGATCGATTGTGGCTCCCGTTTAGGTTTGGGGCAGGTCGTCAGACTTCAATGCACCTCCATTTTACAAGTGATGTATAATATTACCCCTCCGAGTGTTGTGCCCAAGTCATTTTTAACTGGGAAAATTCAATTTGTGGCAATTAAACTAACTGAATGTTGCTATCTACACTGATGGTAGTAAGAGTCGGGAGAGCGATTATGTTGGTTCAGCTGCTTACTGTCCTTCCTTAGACTGGACTTCACAAAAAAGTATTAACAAGCAGGCTTCTGTGTTCACGGCTGAGTGTATTGCCATTGATGATGCTCTGGACTTTGCTGTGGCCAATAAGAATAATAGCTTCATTATTTTTTCTGATGCATTAAGTGTTCTTACAAGCCTCGATTCTGTTAAAATAGATATTAAAACTAACCCTTATATTTTCAGTATTAAAGAGAAACATAATTCTTTCATTCATGATAATGTGTCTTGCTCCATTATGTTCTACTGGATTCCGTCTCATATTGGGATTGCTGGTAACGAAAAAGCTGATCTTTTAGCTAAGGAGGCATCATTCTTTAGTGTTCCTTCTATTTCCCGCATTCCTTTTACCGATTGTTTTGAGTTTTTCTTCAAAAATATGTTTGACAACTCCTTCGCCTCTATAAAGGCTGATGGTCTTCTCAAAGGCAAAACTTATTTTCGTTATTATTTCAATGAAAATCGACTTCCTTGGTTTTCTCAACTAAATTTATCTCGTTCAACCATTGTCAGCATAAATAGGTGTAGATCTGACCACTATCATTTAGCTTTTTCCCTAGCACGCATTGGTTTTATTAATGATCCTGAGTGTAGTTGTGGGGATGGAGATGAGTCTCTGAATCATGTTTTATGGCAGTACAATTTGTACAATGATGAGAGACTCTTATTGATTAATAAACTCAGCAAAATGAACTTTCAGCTTCCAATGGATGTCTCAGTAATAATAGCCAAACCTAATATTAGGGCCTGTCACTACATGTTGTCATTTTTTAAAAGCTGTGGCCTTAAAGTATAAGTTTTTCTTTTTTTTTTAATTTTTTGTTCATATTAATCATGTTCGTATTATAATATTTGTATTTCTATAAGAAACCTACTTTGTTTTGTAATCTCTATACTCTATATTATATGTAATGTATTTCTGTTTTGTATTTATGTTGTAATAAATCTCATATGAGATTTTCTAAAATTAAAAAAAAAAACTAACTGAACAGCTGTTTCATTGAGCATATCGGAAAGATAATGTGTCTAAACGAGATATCATCAAAAATAAGTTTCTGAAAATCATTAACTAGAGCTGTGAACGGTCTTAAGCATTGTCAATTATACAGCTGTAAAAATCGTCCGTTGTCGGAGGGTTAAAACAATTTTCCGATATTCCGAAATGTTTTAAACATTCCTTCCATTTCAGTTTTTCTCAGTTCTATGTCAGGTCCGAAGCAATTGTAAAACCTACTCTTCCTTTATCTCTACGTCAACATTTATTTTGAATTCTTATCATTCGTCAATTAAGCGAAATAAATATTATAAATGTCATTTCCAATTATTATCTGTTTTGGATATAACAATTTTTCGACATTCTGAAATGTCTTAAATATTCCTTCCATTTCAATTTTTCAATTCTACATCAGTTTCTTTGACAATTTTTGTCCCCATGATGCGTAGAATGGAATGCAAAATAAATGTTGACGTCACAATCAATTTAGTAGCCATTTTATAAGACAGCTTGATAAATGTTTTAACATTAATCTGCGAAACTGCAACTAAATAAAAATGAATATTATACACTGGATGTTCTATTAACAAATGATTAACTTTTAATTCTATTAAACATAAATTTCAACCTTGGAATTGTTCCAGCGCTAACTGAACAATCAATTAGCTATTTCGTAACAATGTAACAGCAACTAAATAAAAATTAATAGTATACATTGTACGTGTTCTATTAAACAAATAAAATAAATTCTGTTGGTCTGCCATTACCAGTAAACAAAAATGACAGACCAAATACCAACTCAATCTCCATTCCAACACGTCTAAAGGTCGATCCACACTACGCTATACAGCACGGACCGTCACGTACCTACAACGTCATAGTCCGGCACCGGCACAATAGTTTTGAAGGTTCATTTACACCAGTGTTATTCAAACTGTGTTCCACGGGACCCTTGAGTTCCACAAATTTAGAATTGGGCAAAAATTCAATCAATGATTGACCATTAAATTTCTACTTCAATCGTTAATCGTAATTAAAATTGTAATCGTCAATCAGATGATTGATTAATGATTAATTTGTTGAAATTTCGAAATCAAAACTGTATGCATATAGAAAAAACTGTAAACTTAGTTTTTATTGAGATATATTTCTATCAATTCTCCATCTCCACTCTCTGTCTCTTTCTCCCTGCTTATTACAATTTGTGGATAGACAGTGTGGCGATTAACTTCAACAATTGATTAAATCAGTCTCCATTTTTTCGATCATTTCTTTTTTTAATCAACTATGACGATTCACTTCATCAAACGATTGAATCAATCGTCCATTTTTCAACGATTACTTTTTTAATCGTGCACATTAAGCAATCAATCTTATTAAAATTATAATAAAGTATTTCATAAACGTACATAAAATATTAACTTCGTAATACCTTTTTAACTTTTATTATGTTATAGTAAAACAAAATAAAACAAACTATTATAACATTTTTCTTTATATTCATTGCAAATTTTAAAAATACATTTTATAGAACTGTGTCAATTATGTAGACAGTAATAATTTCATCCGATGAAGTTTCGTTCCGGGATGGAACAACTGAAATTCACTCTGCTAAAATATTGGGTTGGAACGAAAGTAGTGTTTGTAAATTAAAATTGAAAGCTAAAATTCAGATATTTATTCATAGATTTATTCAATAACATATTTTCCATTTTGTTCTACCACTTTCTGCCATTTTCGAGGTAAATTCTCGTGTTATTGAATAAACATATGAATATCACGTTTTTATTAACTCGCTTTCTTGTCTATTTGTTTGTTTGTTCGGTACAAATTTTGCAATTGATTTTAAACTAACTTCCCGATGAGTTAGAGACTTAAAACTTTAAACATTGCTCAGAACTGGATGACAATGCAATATTAACTCGCTTTCTTGCCTGTTTATTCGTCTAAAGAGCAGAAAACAATTATTTAAATAAAAAAAATGTTTAATATACCACGTTTTTAAGATGGACTAAAATGTATAAAAAAAATTTTCCTTGTCCCATACAGATTCATAACTCCGTACAGATAGTCCTGAAAGTTTGTAATTGTGAACTTTTAATAGCTACGAAAACATTTGTAAGATTTAAAACGAAAACCGTGGGGAGCACGATAATAGTAAAGAGTGTAGATAGTATCTGCCGTTGAGAAAACTCACACAACAATTCATATCATTTGCAGTGTAATAAAATTGTTAGTGACTTAGGTGAACTATTCATGCATCAATTATCAATTGCATACGCCCCACGTTCTCAGTTTTAAATTATACAAGTATGTTTATAGCTATTAAAAATTTACAATAATTTAGTCCGTCTTAAAAACGTGGTATATTAAAAACTCTTTTTTATTTAAATAATTATTTTATCTTCTACTCTTCATTTGAAACCGCTACGAACTTTCTTCCCAATCCAATAGAACCGGCACAATGCATGACCAGTTGCATTTAAAACGCATGTTTCAATATTTTAATTCTTCAAGTTCCAATAATTTAAATATTTTGTTGCATCGTGTCGGTGCCGGTTTTGACGTTGTCGGCACGTGACGGTCCGTGCCGTATAGTGTAGATGAACACGACACAGTTGAAGCTTCGCCGAGTTACTCAACATCGTAAACGTACTCACCGTGCGTTGACAGAGGTAGGATTTCCGACATCGTCCATGGACGGTTTCCTAGAATGAAACCACGAATGAAATTCGTTATTGTTCGTCTGGAGCTGCATAATGGCGGGGTATTTATAGGTGTTGTACAAACTCGGCGTTTGCCACATTCTACTACACATTTGCGTGTCCATCAGTGAAACCTTTCTAGAAAGCTCTTATGTCAAAAACAGTTCCCGCCTAAAATCACCAGGCTGATAACCTCCAATCGTCACAAGGTCCACGGTAATCGTAAACAATCACGAAGTGAAACAGAGGAACAATACAATTGTTCGAAATCACCGTTAAATTACAACCTCACTTTGACCCGTCACTTTCCCGATTATCGAAATCACTGACAATCCCTTCAAATTTTGAATGAAAATTATTTCAGCAGTATGGTTGCAGGTGTGGGACACGTGGTCGTGGTGCAGTTCGGTTTGCAGTGGCACGGTACAACCCCCGGAAGAGGAAGAGGGAAAGAAAGGGAGGACGCGAGTGAGATCAGAACTTTTGACAGGCGCAACACGCACGCGGTCTGAGGGCGTGTGCATAAGTGTCATCGAGTGGAGGCGCGTGGCGGCCTCATGCTCGGCCTTGCCACAGCCACCCCCGTCAAATATCATCCCCACCAAGCGAACAGGATTGCTGCGCGCGCCCCAAGGCATGCTTTCCTACCCCTGGAGGAGCGGGGCTGCTCAACCCCTAGTCTCCGCGCCTGACGGTTTCGCGGACTCTGGATAGGAAACTGGTCTGCTTTTGTTAGGTCGTTGCATATGAAATGTTCGATTTTTATTGGATTACGCGCCTCCTCCTTTGATCAACTCGTAGTACCTCTACGCCAGTATCGCCACAATGTTTACAGATGGAAAAAAGCAGAAAAACTATGGTCCGTGGCGCTATGTTCAAATCCATCGTCTTGTTTAAAGAACAAACTGCCGTATCTGTATGGGTTAACTGATAGGTTAAGAATGGGAAAATAATTGGGAGGGGCCGATCTTCAGGAGGAGGCGCTTCATACAATTACGATAGAACTTCACTTAGATAAGTTCGTTTAATCGTTTAATTATTACCACGCTTATATTAACTTGTGTTGTTGTATGCGTCAAATCTTGTAATCGAATTTTAAACCACTCCCATAGTCCAATCTTGATGAAATTTATAGGTGAAATTCTTCTCGATCGAAATTTAAATATATAATGCAATTTGTAATTTCGGCGCGCGGTTCTCCTCAACATTTCGATCCTGATACGGATCATTTTCAAGAGAGACATTTTTGTGTTTGCTGTGACAACGTGGAAAACAAACTTCATGAAATTTTATATACGCACTTGCTTCCGATGATAAGATTTGCTGCTATACTTGTGGGGTTAAAAATGAAAGTAAACGAAAAACAAACCAACTTCTGACGGACGAAAGACAAACGCTTAAACTGCTGCGCAACGAAAAAGACAACTGGAAAAGGCAAGACAAAGGAAATGGGATAATAAATTATCTAATCATGGCATAATATTTTTCCTTTTACCAAATATCTCGACTGATGTGGTACTTAAAATCGACTATGAGATATGTAAAGACTAAAAAGTAGAAAATAAAATATAATAAAAAAAATTTGTCTAAAACTACGGTTATATTAAAATACATTAGAAAGGAGAAAATAATTTTTTCTCTGGTTTTCTGTAAAAAACCGAATCCAGTTAAATGATTAATAATATTTTTCCACAAAATTATTGTATAGAAAAATAGTTCAAAATTTCTTACTTTTTAAAATTAGTGTCGAAGTAAGATAGTAAAGTTTAATATAAACTATAAATAAAAGCGTCGAGCGACCATGAAGATTACGTTAATATAGTCTAGCGCTCACTGCTTTAATTTATAGTCACTACTGTTATGATTTTATTTACATTTATATTAAATTTTTCTATCTATTCCGACACTAATTTTATAACAGAAGAAATTTTGAACTGATTGGTCAAAATTTTGAGGAAAAATATTATTAATCATTTAACTGGATTCAGTATATTATGGAGAACCAGGGAAAAAAATATTTTCTTCTTTGTAGTGAATTTTAATATAAGCATGGTTTTTAAATAGTTTTTTTTTAATAGTAACGTTGAACAACCGCAATTATTTTTTATTGATTAAGGAATCACACGTTTCTTGAGTGTATGTATCATGGTAGAAACTGAATTTTTTTACCACTCACATGCCTCATTTACAAGATTGTCATCTCTATTCTGTAGTTCTTTTGACTATCAACGAATAGTGCGTTTATGCATAATAAAAATTGCTTCGACCAATTGCAAGTGACTGGAGTCACATAAACAATATACTCTTACTTTAATAATTTTAACAAGCCGAGGAAAATAGATTTGTACTCTTAAATCGTATTGTTACCTTTCTACTTTTTTCAAACTACAACCCACTCAATTTTGCCATAAATGCATAAAATCCGCAGTCTATTGATTAGTTACCCCATTCTCACCAAATATCACGATGTTGTTATTCCACACATTGAAGAAGAGCACGCGACAATCGCATTCATCGACGTTGAAATCCAATTTTTTCTAAAGCAAATTTATATGTTTTAATTAAAATTGAAGATAGAATCGGAAGCTTTGTACCTCTAAGTAACGTACAATGAACCTGTCAACTGTAATAGTACTTTCATCAAAACGCAGTGCAACATTTGCATTCTAAACTCGGACATTTCATATGCAACAATCTAATAGTTATGAGAGACTCTTGCTGCTTTAAGTGATGGAGGATGTACTCAATCCTTCAACAATGACGTCTGTGCACTGCTTCATCGTGTACTTTCACAAATTCTTCAACACATTTTATGATCAATCAAAATATGACCAGGGTCGATTAAATATAAACTTTTTCTCCAATTTTATATTTGGCAGGCATTTTTTAGTATTTATTATTATCAGACTGCGGATATTTATGCATTTTCCAACTTTTATCGACAAATTTTAAGAAAGTGGAATTAAATGAAATCATATTTTTGATGGAAACAGCCTTGGTAGATACAAAACAAACGGAAATTGTATAAAATTGTATTGAATTTTATATACTAGTCTTTTTTGTACGTTTTTATATCCTAGCCTATTTTGAATCTAATTATTATAATTTTAGTATTCCTCCACTATTTTCACATTTTTATATAAAATAAGTATACACCTGTATATATTTATACACTTGACTCATTTCTCGTTTCAACTATACGATTTGTTTTCATCACTTCAATATGAACGACAACACGAATGAACAACAATTTTATGAACGACAAACCATAAAAGAATAGATATTGAATGTTGAAGTAATGATAAAATTTTTTCAAAGTTGTAGAAAAATTGTTCCCTTGTAAGAGTATAATCCAATTGGAGTGTTATCGATGATCTTCCCTTCGAAGTTCTCTAGAACTCTCGGATAGAAGGGTAGCATCGTGGTTTCGTCACAGACACACACTATACTATCGAGATAGGCCGTTTTATTGGCATCGGGGCCGTTCTGATCTCAGGCAAATGAAGATGGAGCACCGACTTTTTCAGTACCACGTTAAAAAAGCTTGATCGGGAATGTTTGGGATTACTCCTGCTTCAGTTTGTATTTCTGACGCAGTCCGATACGGATTTTATTTAAATGTGAAATAAGTAAAAAATTTAGCATATTTGTCATGGCGTTTTGAACATTGTTGTATTCGAAAATAACTGTAGTAGAATGAAATGTAATAGTAGAATTAAAGACTGCAGTAAACTGCAGCTAAAACTTACACGTGTACATGACGATGAAGGTCTATGCTTCCAGACAAATCAAATATAAATGCTAGCAGTTATAAGCATTTTTTAAAACTCCACTTACAGTTCGTCATTAAATAACTGAAATATACCTGCTGACGCATATAAAAATATTCGCAATAATTAGACTTTAATTGTAACTTCAATTTCGTAGTTTTGCACTTCAATCTGCTCGGGAAGTTATCTGAAAGATCTAATATTTTGAATTTCGAGGTTTCAAAGGGTTCTTATTTGAGAGAGAAAAAATTTAGTTATATTTTGGAAATCGAAAAATTGAATTTTGGTGAAAAATTGGATAGTCAAATAATTTAATTTATGTAAAAGTAGGTGTTATGAAAAGTTTCAAATAAAAAAATTGGAATTTTAGTATGAACAATTTACCGTTTTAAATTTTCAGTGAAAGTCAACTAATAATAATTTATGTAAAAGTATTGCAAAAGTATTCTAGACATCCATCGTCGATCATATCGAGATTTAATAATCGTTACGTGACGTGCGACGGAAGAGAGAAAAAAATTAGTTGCAATTTGGAAATCGAAAAATTGAATTTTGGTGAAAAATTGGATAGTTAAATAATTTAATTTATGTAAAAGTAGGTGTTATGAAAAGTTTCAAAGAAAAAAATTGGAATTTTAATATGAACAATTTACCGTTTTAAATTTTCAGTGAAAGTCAACTAATAATAATTTATGTAAAAGTATTGCAAAAGTATTCTAGACATCCATCGTCGATCATATCGAGATTTAATAATCGTTACGTGACGTGCGACGGAAAAACAAAACGAGGCACTTTCACTTGTTTAATAATGAAGCATGTATCTGCGTCCCATTAGCAAACGAGCGATACTTTTCCTACGAAAGAAAAAGTGAAGCGTAGCCTGGTTACACTAGCTCTTATAACTCCTTAACCGGCAACTAGTCCGACTGGTAGACATCTACGAGAGTAGTTAGGAGCTAACCACTTTGACTGCCTTTTACGAGGACGTTTCCTATGCTATGTACTATTACAACACGATGATGCTCATTGCCACCGACTTACTTGTGGCATAAGTACTAATCAGTGAATTCGTTCATTCGTCTTATTTCTTTTTTTAATTACTGCGAAATGTTTCTCTAGACATCCATGACATTGATAAATGACTCACAGAGTCTCATACAACAGAACATATTAAAATAGTCGTAGTAAATCAGTTTGAAGATTTGATTTTGAAGATTTGAAACATGGATAATCATTACTATACTCCGGATGTTTATGCAAAATAAAAAACTTGTGCATCGATTGCAAGATGCAGGAGCTAAATATTTTATAATCTTCATGAATAATTTTAATTTGATGAAAATAATATATTCATACTCTTGAAGTTTTTAAATATTTTCACTATTTTGAATCAAACTTGCTCAATTTTGTTATAAATCCTGTCTAATAATTAAAAACAAACATCATCATTCACATGTGCCAATGCTTCTATGAAACGTTTTGGGCACATATTTTGCAGAGAATTTTCAGGAGAATTTGGTTTAAGGTATTGTGTTTAAATATAAAATGTACTATAACGTATAAATACATATATTTTTAACACTTCAAAGTTACCATCTCTCTGCCAGTAACGGATTAGTTAAATAACATTGTGACTCATGCACCATTAAAGTGGGGAGACAAGTTTTAAATACACAGTAATGAGTGCATTATTAATTGAACACCTGAGATTGAATTTAAAAATACCACTACGTTTTCGATAATAAATGAATGAATAAATAATTATTTTTGACTTATTAAAATAATGTAAAGAAGGGATACATGTCGGAAATCTTGAGATTTGTTGCTAGATCGTGCAACTTAATAAATAAATAAATACAAATTTTCTAAGTCTGTCGTAAGCAACAGAAGTTATATGAAAATCTAAAGACGAAATACCATTTTATTTAATTCCTGTTTCTAACAATGACTTGAAAAATTTTTATTTCGCAGCAAGATCAAGCTTTGTAATGAATCTTGAAAATGAATATAAATGAAAATCTAAAGACGAAATACCATTTTATTTAATTCCTGTTTCTAACAATGACTTGAAAATTTTTATTTCGCATCAAGATCAAGATTAGTAATGAATCCGAAGAAGTCCGACACCGAAGGTTCGCCGATCTGGCGAACATAAATTCCCGAGAGACACGCATTAAGCTTCAGCAGAATCGGGAACTAGTGTAAACGGTTTGGTAAAAATGGATTTGGAGCAGATCGGGTCGTCCGGTAAGAAACGGCCCGCGAAATCCGCGAGGACGGCATTCGTCAGTCGGCGGAGTAGACAAGAAAGAAAATCCTCGTCGGAGGGTTTCAACGGAGGGCTCACGTAAGTATCCCGATACCAAATTAAATGATAGGACTCGGTGCGCGCCGTTACCGGAGACCTGTCCTCATTCCAGCGCCATTTTCGGAAAACAGCATTTCATTGCCGCTCCGGCCGACGAAAAAAAAGAGAAGAAAAGAAAGAACAACGACAGCCAGGAGAAAAGAAAAGCCATCGCGCAGGGACGTACATAATCGCAGACAATGCGGTCCGTATACGGTGCAGCCAGGGCAAAAAGTTATTTGTCAATTAATACACGCGTACCGGTTCACCATGAATACGCATGGCAACGGAAGCTACCTAGTTAATGGCGGTCGCATTAAACTGATGAGAACAACCCAATACGGAACAGTGTTTTCCAAAGCTTCAAAATCTGTGTATCCCTTCTACCATTTTCGTAACACTGAGTATCCCCTCCCTCCTTTTAAAGGAAAGTCGGTAGCCTGCTAGAAGTTAGCCCCCCACTTGTGGAATTAAACAATTTCAACAGTTGTGCTGAATTGTGCTATGTTTGTGCTATATTGTGCTCGAATATTATAACTGTAATATAAAAAATAAGATGAAAAATTGAAAAAATCGATTTTTTGAGTAGCCCCCCACTTTTCATTTTTTCAACTTTCTCAATTGTGCTAAGTTGTGCTAGGTTGTGCTAAGATTGTGCTAAAGTATTATTTAAAAAAAATTATAAATAAAGAAGTTATAGTGAAAAATCGATTTCGACATGTAGTAGCATTTTAAGTAGCAGACGTGTGCTCAAAGGATGTCAAATAAGAGCGCCGGATTTAAATTTCGCGTCAATTTTTTGATACAGGGTGTTCGGCTACAGGTGGGAAAAAATTTAAGGGTTGGTTCTTAACGGTGATATAAGACGAAAACGAAGAATTATAAAATTACGATTTCGGCTTCGTTATTTAGCTAGTAACAATTAAAAATCAACAACGCGTCTAACAAAAGTATACGTTGTGTACTTCAAAGAGTTCAATGTTGTCCAACGATTTGTTAAACATTTTCACCTCGCTGGGGCCCCAAATGAGAACCAAGTTATGCGTGCATCTCTCACTTGACACGTGACTGTGGCGTTGTTAATATCTAAATAACGAAGCCGAAATCGCAATTCTTTTATTCTTCATTTTCGTCTTGTATCATCGTTAAGAACCAACCCTTAAAATTTCTCCCACCTGTAGTCGAACACCCTGTATAAAGTTGCCAGAACTAGAAATGTCATGACGGTACAGACGCTACACAGAAGAACAACGCATTATTATTGTTAAAATTCATTATAATATTGAGATTTTGCAAGAAAAACGGTCGTGCAATTTCAAGAAATGCGGATCAGAATTGACCAGCAAGATCATGTGATTTGACACCATGCGACTTCTTCTTATGGAGTTTGTTGAAGTTACGTGTGCATGCCATTTCAAATAAATAATGTGTTTAATTCAGAAACTAATCAACAGTAGATTCCCGCTGCTTGTTGCACCAGACGCAGCGTTTACCTCCCCCAAACATCGAAGTACAAATGTAGGGGAACAATTTACCTTCTTTCTACAAATACCAGACGCATGCACAACAGAGAGGAAAAGCGTCACGTAAAGGGGGAAGGTAGAGTGGGACACAGGAATATTTTCTAAATCAATTGACTGTATCGAAAAATATGTTCCATAAAACCTGTAGATCTGGACGGGCTGTGTATTTTATGTTCTATTACCTGTTTCGTACAACGATTTTGTAATATACATCTGTGTTTTTTCACAATTAGCAAGTATGTATATTACCTCTTGTCTAAACCATAAAATTTCCTGTGTTAATGAATAACAGTGTCTATTAAATTACACAGACGCGGACTTTTCTTGATGATGGTTCAAAACCGAACCGAAACGTTGAAATTATAATTCTGCAAAATTGCTAATTTTTGTATCTTTGATCGAACCTGTCGATATCACTTGTGCATAAACAACACTTTACGATCGTTAAAACTCAAAATTGTTTAAAATAATATAGTAGTATATTTAAATTCTTCAAATTTGTTTACTGTCAGAAACTAGACCGACTCATTATCATAAATGCATAAAATCCGCAGTCTACCGATAAAATACTGTAGATGAATTCACGCGGGGCATCATTTTCGTTGTACCAGCTAAACCGTGTAAAGAAAATCAGTGTAAAAGGACGTATGTACAAGAAATACAAGAAATTTCTCTCGTTTATGTTATCCACTAAATAAATATTAACAAATTCATAGGATGTCACGATGTCCTACTACGATTTCTAAAACTTTGAACAGCTCTTATACGAGGTGTACCAGTATACGAGGTTGTAACTAGCGAGGTTTTACTGCAAAACGTTGATCAGGTGGCGGGAGAGCGAGGAAAGATTTTTACGTGGCCGGTGAAAAACTGGCGATCGGTGAATTGTTTCTAGAAGCACGGCTACTACAATGGAATGCTTTGAGAGGATCCGATGCCCGTTCGAGATCGTACCGGACGGATCTCTCGAAGCTGCCTCGTCAGGTTGATCTTCGCTGTCGATTCGACACGCATTTTTAGCAGCGCGCGGCACAAAGCGCTCGAAAATTGGCTTCACCGCGATACGCGTGTCCACCGTGAACGACCTTACGTCACCATCGTCTGATCGCGTTTCATTCGCGAGTTTTACATTTAACCGTTTCAATGCGACGGATATTGGCCGAATAGAATTGTCGAGTGGAAGAAAGATCACTGTGCTAAGTGATTCAGAAAGCATGCTGAAAGGTCCCGCTGATTGGAACGGCGTTTCAACTTTAAGGGATCTCTCGTTCTGGACGTTGCTCTCAATCCTCTTCATAATTTTGTTGAGTTTGAACGAAACATATGCATCACGTGGTTTGAGTAATATTTATCATTCAAGAGATTCTTTGTTCACAAATAGATAGAGAAACGATACAATTTTATTAAAATTCCAGTAATACAAAATAAAACATTGCTTGTGAAATTCATGTAACGAATATGTATCTTCAAAGTTATACTTTGAAGTTGTATAAGCGTTTCAACTTTAAGGGATCTCTCGTTCTGGACGTTGCTCTCAATCCTCTTCATAATTTTTTTGAGTTTGAACGAAATATATGCATCACGTGGTTTGAGAAATATTTATCATTCAAGAGATTCTTTGTTCACAAATAGATAGAGAAACGATACAATTTTATTAAAATTCCAGTAATACAAAATAAAACATTGCTTGTGAAATTCATGTAACGAATATGTATCTTCAAAGTTATACTTTGAAGTTGTATAAGCGTTTCAACTTTAAGGGATCTCTCGTTCTGGACGTTGCTCTCAATCCTCTTCATAATTTTTTTGAGTTTGAACGAAATATATGCATCACGTGGTTTGAGAAATATTTATCATTCAAGAGATTCTTTGTTCACAAATAGATAGAGAAACGATAAAATTTTATTAAAATTCTAGTAATACAAAATAAAACATTGCTTGTGAAATTCATGTAACGAATATGTATCTTCAAAGTTATACTTTGAAGTTGTATCTTTATAGTAGTCTAATGAAATCAAAATAATTTTTTCTACAAAAATTGTTGTTCAAAATTGCGTACCGTTAACAAACAATCCCCAACTGACTTGTACTTCTAAACGGTCTTCCATTAAGAGGTGTCGTTATAAATTTCGCGGTATTTTTTATGCTTGAAGATTAGAGTTGCTCTTCGACACGTGGTTAGTAAAATTGCAAAAAACAGCGCTTTTTATAACGTAAAATAACATTTCCTAATGGAAGAACTTGTATATTCAACGTAGTAGATCGAAATACAATTAAATTAAAATCCTATTGTTTAAAACAATAAAATTATGGAATTCATTTTGTATGTATTAATCGGTGAAACACAAGTTAATAGGATAATAGAATAGTTTTTTTGGTCAGCGATGTCTATGGATCGCTACAGATTACGTATTCGGAAAGTGGAAAATTTAGATTCGCATAGTTGAGGTTCCACTGAGTTATTAGCCGATCAAGGAGATATGCTCCGAATTATTTCACATTTAGTGTCATTTTAATGAGAAACATGTCACAAATACTTTCGTACAATTTAAAAAATAATTAAAACCAAGAAGGTTCATTGGCTTACTATTGTCCTAGCTATACATACACACTGTTACACGTTACGGTAAAATAATCTCGAACTTGAGATTCTAATTGCATTAATTTAAAAAAAAACTGTTACACGTCTACGAGCTTCTAACCTCCTCAATGGGAACACGGTAGTGGGGTAAGTTTTTCAGAAATATCATGCACATCTTTTTCACACATATCGAGTCATTGCACAGTGGTCCAGAAGCTCGGTTTTTGTGGCCAAAATTCAAAATGTTGTCATAATTATGTGAAAGTTGGTAATTAGGAGTTTTTGGAGTCGTTGATAACGAATCTGACATTAAAAATTAAAAATTTTTTACGGCAGGGTTATTATGGCGATCTAGAGGGCGGTATTTCATGGCCCGATTAAAAAATTTTGTAAATCGATGTTTTTCTTCATTTTCATAGAACAATATCATTGAGATACTTAATGCCATTTTTTAAAATTAGTATAACCTATAGAAAAAAAGAAAAAATACCTCGGACGCCTTTATTAAAATTAATATAGCGTTAAAAGTTGCAAGAGGGAGCAGCTAAACTTTGCATATTCTTTTTAACAAATGTTTAAACTTTCGTACAAAATAAATCCAAAGTTTAGCACTTTTAAGCATTTTTTTAAAACCCTTCTTAAAGCTTAAATTGTTACAAACTTGGAATATTTGTTTATGGATTAAAAAATGTTTATGATGGAATTTAGAACTTAAAGTACATCCACTAATATATAAAAAATCATAATTATAACTTGTTTTCTGATATCCTATAAGTGTTATTTAAAACGTTTAATAGAATTTTCAATTTTATCATTTTGTTTTAGAACGCTGTATCTTATTGCACAATTACCTAAAATCAATAATATTTTGGATTTAGGAACTTCGAAGAGTTATCAGTTCATAGCAAAAAAAATGTTGTAATCTATTAACCTAGAAAAATTGAATTTTGGCCACAAAAATCGGGCTTCTGAACCACTGTGCATTGCCATAATATGATCCACACGTTCGCAGCAGTTGTAACAAAAGTGGCATCGCCGAACCCCCGCCTTATTCTTCAAAACTGGTGTCTTCTGGCCGAAGCACGCGCATTTTCCATTAAAGGACGAGGGGACAAGAAGAACAACGAGTCGCGCGCGCGATTATATTAATTAGCGGATACCGTGAACCGGCCAAAAAGAAAATCCGCCGCGTAGCAAATATATCGACGACGCTGGCCAGGAAAAAACCCGGAATGCAAAAGTCGTCGAGGTAAGGGAAGCGGTTTGGCACATTTTTTGAATCGCTGGAATGCCGATACAAGCTATTAGAGGGAGAGCGGGGCTTCTTACGTGGAATCGTTAACCTCGACGGTAGCCACCGATAAAAGACGTCTCGCGGACGAGCTCTGAATTAATGAACGTTCGGATGTAAAACTATCGCGCGGCTAACTGTCAGAAGAAACGAAAACTGAACCAAATAATGGCTGTAAGGGGATATTTTCACGGCTTCCGAGGCGAGGTTCTTCCTTCGGCTGCCACATCGCATCGCTGCGGCCGAGATTGTTCGACGAATTGTTCTTTAGTCGTCGAATCACCGAGCAAGTCCAGCATTCGAATGTGTCGGACTTTTCTTTTCTCTCATTTTATTTTCATTGCATCGTTTCTGCAAATCAATTGCTCGAAATACTAACGCGAAATTGGAAGGTATAAAAGTGCTATTGAAATGTTACACCTGAAGCAGACAGAAGTTTATAGAACTGCAATCAAACTTGTGCAAATACGTCAGTGAATTTGTTTTAATGAACTACACTATACGATACATGTAAGTTGTTCTAAACTTTTATACCTCAAGTTGTTCTAACCTTTTACAAGGCACATTTAATGCAAAAAACTATGCTTCACTTTTTAAATCCGGTCGGAGTTAACTATTTAACAGAAAAATGATCGTTTTGACCATTACCAGCTTTGTATTAAATTGCACATTTAATATAATTATAATAAATCAACAAATGATACGTTCTAAAAAATACAGGTAACCTTCCAAACCCTATTGAAGTTAAATATGTAACACAAACAAAAATCAATGATCGTTTTGACTAGCACTAGCTTTCCATTAAACAGCACACATTTAATATAATTATAAAAAATCAATAAATGATATGTTCTGAAAAATATAATAACTTTTCAATCTCTGTTAAAATTCAATATCTTCCACGAAAAATGATCATTGATCGTTTTAACCATTACTAACTGCACACATTTGATATAATTATAATAAAACAAAAAATGATACGTTCTAAATACAAAATACACATAATCTTTCAAACCCTGTTCAAGTTAAATATCTAACACAAAAATTGATCGTTTTGACTAGCACCAGCTTTGCATTAAACAGCACACATTTAATATAATTATAATAAAACAAAAAATGATACGTTCTAAATACAATATACACATAATCTTTCAAACCCTGTTGAAGTAAAATATGTAACACAAAAATTGATCATTTTGACTAGCACCAGCTTTGCATTAAACAGCACACCTTTAATATAATTATAATAAATCAAGAAATGATACGTTCTAAAAATACACATAACTTTTCAAACCCTGTTGAAGTTAAATATGTAACACAAAAAATGATCGTTGATAGTTTTGACTAACATTAGCATTGCATTGATCAGCACACATTTAATGTAATTATAATAAATCAAGAAATGATAGGTTCTAAAAATATAATAACTTTTCAATCTCTGTTAAAATTGAATATCTACCACGAAAAATGATCGTTGATCGCTTTGACCATTACCAGCTTTGTATTAAACAGCACACATTTAATATAATTATAATAAATCAAGAAATGATACGTTCTAAAAATATAATAACTTTTCAATCTCTGTTAAAATTGAATATCTAACACGAAAAATGATCGTTGATCGTTTTAACCATTACCAGCTTTGTATTAAACTGCACACATTTAATATAATTATAATAAATCAAGAAATGATACGTTCTAAAAATATAATAACTTTTCAATCTCTGTTAAAATTGAATATCTACCACGAAAAATGGTGGTTGGTCGTTTTAACCATTACCAGCTTTGTATTAAACTGCACACATTTAATGTAATTATAATAAATCAAGAAATGATACGTTCTAAAAATATAATAACTTTTCAATCTCTGTTAAAATTGAATATCTACCACGAAAAATGGTGGTTGGTCGTTTTAACCATTACCAGCTTTGTATTAAACTGCACACATTTAATGTAATTATAATAAATCAAGAAATGATACGTTCTAAAAATATAATAACTTTTCAATCTCTGTTAAAATTGAATATCTACCACGAAAAATGATCATTGATCGTTTTGACCATTACCAGCTTTGTATTAAACTGCGCACATTTAATGTAAATATAATAAATCAACAAATGATACGTTCTAAAAAATACACATAACCTTTCAAGCCCTATTGAAGTTAAATATCTAACACAAAAAATGATCGTTTTGACTAGCACCAGCTTTGCATTAAACGGCAGACATTTAATATAATTATAATAAATCAATAATTGACACGTTCTGAAAAATGCACGGAACTCTTTAAACCGTGAAAAAATTGAATATGTAACCCAAAAAAACTGATCGTTGATTGAGAGCCAATGAGTTGGGCGACTCACCACCGGAAGAAGCTACCCTCCGTGGAACATATTCGGAAAAGATGAATCGAAACAGATATGGCGGTGAAGTCTGAAGCCGGATAGTGTTAGGAACGATTTCATCGGTTCTTCGCCACAAGGGTCAAGTGTACGAGACTACTGTAGGATAAAGAAAAAAGGTGCGCCAGCGCGGTGAGTGCGAGAGAGAAAGGAAAAGAAAGGGAGCGTGTAAAAGAACGAAAGAAAGAGGAGTTTGTACGCGCGCGTGTGCCTTGTGGTCACCCGTGGGGCTTCCATTCAACCGGTGGCTCGGCTCGCCCACTCATTCCTTCATTCATACACGCTGCACGCGATTTGAATCGATAAGCAAACCACGGAAGCGAATCTTTCCTATTGGTCTGCCCGGTGACGCGTTAACCGCGCCTGTCGTCCAGTTTCTCTCGTCCTCTTGTTTCTCGGTTCGCGCCGAGAATCCGAACGCCGCTTCCTTTCAAACGCTGCGCGAATATGAAAAGACTAACGTTTCTCCTACAATTCTTACGAATTTTTATTCAGCTATTCAGAGTTCACGGTCAGATAAGTGGATTCAGTCACACGGCCTAATTCATTCCGCGGAATATTGCAATCGTCCAATGCATACGAATTTAGAAATAGAAACAATGCATACGAAATAGAAATAGAAACTTATCAGAATAATAATTTTCAATATTTTAATTTAACACATTTTCAATTTGATAAATATTTTTTCATTGTTTACTAAACATGAAATATTAAATTTATTTAACACATTTTCAATTTGACAAATATTTTTTCATTGTTTACTAAACATGAAATATTAAATTTATTTAACACATTTTCAATTTGACAAATATTTTTTCATTGTTTACTAAACATGAAATATTAAATTTATTTTTTCATTGTTTACTAAACATGAAATATTAAATTCATTTTTTCATTGTTTACTAAACATGAAATATTAAATTTATTTAACACATTTTCAATTTGATAAATATTTTTTCATTGTTTACTAAACATGAAATATTAAATTTATTTAACACATTTTCAATTTGATAAATATTTTTTCATTGTTTACTAAACATGAAATATTAAATTTATTTAACACATTTTCAATTTGACAAATATTTTTTCATTGTTTACTAAACATGAAATATTAAATTTATTTAACACATTTTCAATTTGACAAATATTTTTTCATTGTTTACTAAACATGAAATATTAAATTTATTTAACACATTTTCAAGTTGATAAATATTTTTTCATTGTTTACTAAACGTGAAATATTAAATTTATTTAAAACATTTTCAATTTGATAAATATTTTTTAATTGTTTACTAAACATGAAATATTAAATTTAACATAATTCATCATTGCTATTTTCACGATCTATTTGTTGCTTTCTTTTCTTGCATTTGCATCTCCTGTTCTGTGCTTTCATCGTTTAATCGTGTTACGTTCGCCATTATTTGATCAGTATTGTTGTTTGTAGCAGACGTTCATTTTAATTGAATGAACTCCGAAAATGGGGTGAATCTACGTAAAAAGTAAGTCGAAAATGTTGATTACAATTTTTCGAACGAGACGTTGTTTTTTAAGAAATCAACGTTGAAGATCCGTGACGAGTGCTTAACACTTGTAAGAAGTAGAAACGGAATGTCATGAACAGGCGCGTCACACGATTCCTATTTAATTGCACGCATGTTGGCAGAATTTTAAGACTCGATATTCTCGGAAATACAAACAGATATAAAAATATTTTGTTCTACATTTTCATACAACTTTTATTAGTACCATCGTATTACCCTATATAAACTCGCCGGACAAAAAACAATTAATTTAATCATTTCTATTCATATGTTCCTATTTCACTTCTAATTAGTGTCCAATGTTAAATTCGTTATTCCATATAAATTCAAGTTATTATCTTGAAATTATTACTAACAATAAGATCGATTTACTTCTTGCCACTTTATGTATATTATACGCTTACATTTACGTTCATACTCAAACGTTGGTTACAAAAGAATAGAATTATCCATTAATCAGGGGGTCTCGTGACCCCAACAAAATTTCTGTATACTAACTTTCGCTATTGTACGATAGTTTTTTTTTCTTAACAAAAGGAGTATCTCTCCCATAACATTTCGGCATGTTCTTTACGTTATTTTGTTCTTTTTATTATTTCTTTGTTCCAGGAATGATATTACGTTGATCTCCTGCGCCATCAACGCACGTATCATTTCAAACCAGAACTAAATTTCTTTTATATTTAAATTCTTATACTATTTTATTTGTTTCAATTTTTAAGTATGTATTAGATGTTTACATGCAAAGAATAATTAGTAAGTAAGTAATAGGTAAAGCGTAGGTATAAGTTATTAGGTTATGTATAGGTTACGAGAATAGATGTAGGATTTATAAAGCTAGTTTGTATTGAAATAGGGAGTAAAGGAGGAAAGATATACGAATTTATAACCCTGCGGAGATCAAATCAAGATTTATACAGTAGCGGACAAAAGTTTAAAACCGCTCTAAAGAAGACGATAACTTTTTTAATATTGTACTATACGATTTGAACTTTTTTGGGAAGCTAGAACAATTAGTTTACTAGAGAATGTGAAAAGAAATTTTTTCAAAAATTGCAATTGATCGGAATTGAAAAAATATTAAAAGTTGATTTTTCAACTATTTTATGTGGGCCTATATTGAAAATTTAAAAAATACGTTTTGTAGATCTGTGTCAATTAAACATGTCCTGAAAATTTCTTCAAAATAGGTCGACGTTGCGATGAGTTACAAACGTTTAAACATGGTAAAAATTGCAGATTTTCACGATTTTCGGAAATAAATCATCATCAACTATTATGATGCAATGTAATAATTTAAATTATACTCAGATTATAGTACAATATTATGATGCAATATAATAATTTAAATTATAATCAAATATTATGATGCAATGTAATAATTTAGATTATAATCAAATATTATGATACAATGTAATAATTTAAATTATACTCAGATTATAGTACAACATTATGATGCAATATAATAAGTTAAATTATAATTAGATTATAGTACAATATAATAATTTAAAATAATAAATATTTAAAATAAAATATGTTGACATTCTCCAATTCTTTCCAATTTTCGGCAATAAATCATGAAAATCTGCGATTTTTACCATCTTTAAACGTTTGTAACTCATTGGAACGTCGACCGATTTTGAAGAAATTTTCAGGATATGTTTAATTGACACAGATCTACAAAACGTATTTTTAAATTTTCAATATAGGCCCACATAAAATAGTTGAAAAATCAACATTTAATATTTTTTCAATTCCGATCAATTGCAATTTTTGAAAAAATTTCTTTTCACATCCTTTAGTAAACTAATTGCTGTAGCTTCCCAAAAAAGTTCAAATCGTATAGTACAATATTAAAAAAGTTATCGTCTTCTTTAGAGCGGTCTTAAACTTTCGTCCGCAACTGTATACATGTATTTATATGTTTTTTCTTGCAGATTTTGAGGGTCTTTTCAAACTCTCCTTTTAGCAGATAAGTTATTGTACCATAGTTGCTACAAGCTCTTCTAACCTCTTCAGAACATTTGGATGCCTGAGCGAATCTATAAAATCCTTTTTGGAGGTCCTATAATACTTCGTAATCTGAATCAACCCTGCGCCACTTGAGGGTTAATTCACCCTAATACAAAGGAATAACATTCCCAATTACAAATAAAATTTTCATCACTACTCTGACTCGACGTTACAGTTCTAGGGGATTAATCTGAAATTAATGAAAATATTCATAACCAGAAAACGATTTCCCAAAAATCGTCGAAGTCGAGGCGGTGTAGGTGAGTACTCTGCTTTTCGTGGAGCGGTCTTTCCCCTTCCGGAGAATCAGAAGCGACTTCTGCGGGAGCTCGAACCGAAGTAGAAGAAGAAGAGGAGGAGGTGGAGGCGAAGGAGAAGAAGGACGATCCGTCGAAGTAAGAGCAGAAGTTGACGTGGAAAGACGAGGACGCGGAGGATGAGGATGGGGATGAGGAGGACGACGGTGGAGGCGGCGGAGGAGCGAGCACCGGCAGAAGGTGGAGGTGGAGGAGGCCAAGGTGGTAGGGTGAAAGGGTGAGCAAGGGGGGCTACGACCGGTCGGCTGGACAGACGCATGGACGGACGGGATGGAAAGACAGACAGGACTGGAGACCGCTCATTACGGGCGGCGCATGCGCGAGGAATGCGGCGGCTCTGGTCTCCTCGATACAATAAATATAGGATCGGATCGGATCGGATCGGCAGGCCGCAGCGAGAGGGAGACGGAGGCACCGGCCCGGCCGGGAGAGGGATGAAGATAGCCCGAGAAAGAGGGAGCACGAGGAGAGGAGCACACACCGCACCGGTGGAGGACGAGGAGAAGACGCGGGGCAACGTTCAGCCGGAAAGTAAGGATGAATCGATGAACGAATCGGCGGACAACAATGCCGAGCGTAGTAACGACATCCAGTTAAATCGAACGCCAGCAAAAAAATACGCTGTGGTTGTTTAAGAGACGGCTAACCTGGCCGGTATGCGTATATTCCTGTTTGCGACTCGATCCATCCGATCCGGCTTCCGGCAAAGAATCGATCGCACCGCGCGCACGCAAGCCCCTGTTATTACGTCCGATCTCTCCGGCCACCGGTTTCGGTACGCGACTGATTTCTGATCGACGTTTTTAACGAGTGTAAATCATGGGGCCGATTGGTACCGCTCCGCGGACCACAGAAGTGGAGAGATCCTCGCTCGGATGCTCGATATGCCCCAGATTGTAGGTTTTAGGAATCAGATCGGCTGCGAGGTGTGGCGAATTGTATTTCGCGGTTACATGCGCGCAAAGTAGTGTGTCCGAAATTTAATTAGCATGTACAGTGGAACTCGATTTATTTGAACCAGCGTCGCAGAAATGGCCAATTTAACACTAAACCTACCGAGCACTGAAGGCGATGAACATGTTTTAGCTTATAAAAATGGCGTGACTCTATTTATGTAGACTTTTTGCCATTTTTATTACAACATGTGCTCGGATGAATGAATCGATCGAAACAATTTCCATGCAAGCAACTTAGTAATTTCAATAATTGTGAAATTCAAAATATAAAACCGATCATTCGATCGACAGTGGTAGGTTTATTGTTAAAAAAAACTCATGTTGTGCCGCTTATCTGAACTTATGACATTCATATATCAAAGAGATACGCAGATAAGGTTCTGCATATTTTTGCTTATTTTATACTTCTCGCTAATAAAATTTGATTATAGTGAATTAAATCTGCTGGAAATAAACTAAATGAAACAGCAATGAATTAATGTAGTGCATTCGCAACATTCAAAGAAAATATGTACCCCACAATTACTGTATACACAGGCTACAAATTTCATGCGTTTTTAATAAATATAGATCAATCTACTTTTCGCTTATTAACAAAATAGAAGATTGCTATCAATCATTTATAAAATCGTTGTAATTATAAATGTATTTTTTGTATATACATTTCAACTATAAATTATACATTTATAAATTGTTAAAATTAGAACGTACTTATACTTGTATAAAGTGTTCATACGAAAAATATTAATTATTCGCTTATTGTTTCGAAATGAAACATTTTAAATTTGAAATAATGAAATTGTTCAAAATAATTTGTATGCACCAAGCACGAAAGAATTTATCGCTATATCATTTGATTTGGTAAAATGAGGTCTCCGTCGAATCTTATTGATGATTGAATCAATCAATATCGTGAAATCCGCGAGGAATATCGACGGCAGGATCGCAACACCTGATTAGCTCAGTTTCGGCTGAAAAATTGTAGTATCACAATCAACGGAGTGCGGTCGACGTGGCGGTAACATCAATTAAAATCATTAGCCGATAAACTGATACCGTTCGAGATCCAACAAGAAGCCGAGGAAGGAACGATAATCTGAACACGTTTTTTATTCATTATCGATAATTTCCCTGAACAACGCCATTAGGCCTGTAGTGAAGCGCCCGTTGGTGAGCTAAAAGATCGCGATGCACTTGAAAGATGGGCGCCCGGTTGAAAATTGTAGGGAGCGGACGCGGCCGATGTATGCGCGATATAAACGCTGATCAATCAGCTTGGCCGAACATTTAATCGATAGTTCAATAATTATTAACCTGCTACGGAACGGGGCCCCGTAGATTGCCCGCTTTACGAATTCCCATCCTAATAGTTTTGTTTCACCACTTATAAATCACCCGTCTCTAACGATCTCTTTGAAAACAACTGTTCATTAACCGGCCGCGTACGTATTATTTTAACTTTTTAGCGACATTCTCTATTTTCTCAAAATGTGCCTATCATCGATTAACATTCTTCTTTTCCTTGAAGGTGTCTGGTCAATTTGAAAAAATCACAGGAAAAATTCCTGTTCACGTTTTGCACAAATGGTAGGGAAGACGAGGCAAAGACAGTAGAAGTTAGTGGACAGTAATCTATTATTGATAACAATGAAAAACAATTTTGCATAACATTGCTAAAAATTAATTGATTTCTTTATATCGATCGTAAATGTTTTTAGATAACTAGAATAATGATATTATCGGCGCTACGGTCGGATCAAATTCTACAGGGTGTCCCGAAATTCCTCCGACACCCGAAAATGGGAGGTTCCTTGGGTCATTTGAAGCGACATTTTCCTTTACAAAAATGTCGTCCGCGGCTTTGTTTAGGAGTTATTAACGAAAAACACGGACCAATCAGAGGACGACCTAGACGCGAGTTAGCACAGTCGGCCCGACGCGCCAACTGTCAGTTGGCCGAACGTGTCATCGCATGTCTAGATCGCGCTCTGATTGGTCCGTGTTTTTCGTTAATAACTCTTAAACAAAGCCGCGAACGCCATTTTTGTAAAGGAAAATGTCGCTTCAAATGACCCAAGGAACCTCCCATTTTTGGGTGTCGAAGGAATTTTGGGGCACCCTGTATAGAATACTATTAAAAAGTTAGAAACGGATGGAATGAGTTCGGAAAAAGAGGAGGTCAAGAGTGTCACGTCCGGTGGTCCAACCATCATTAATAAACAATAAATAACCACGATACAAATATTTCTTAATTTTGTTTAACATTCTCTCTAACTAATTCTCTCTAACCAATAAAATATTGTAATCATATACTAAGCGAATAAACTGAAATATAATACGCGAGCGATGTTAAGCAACAAAGCACCTGCAGGCCACCTGTAGCGCAAAATTAAAAGAAAACCACCTAAACAAAATTAAATACCAAGAAGACCAAGAACGTAATAGAGCTGACACATAGACTGATGAAAGCACTCCGGAAGAACGCGAGAAGCGGAGGATCCAGCCGAGAGGGAGAAAGACACAAGAGTAATTCAACGACCAAACTGCAGACTACAATTACGATGACAGGTGAAAACCGAACCAACTCCACAAGGATTTGGCTTAGAACAAAGGATAGAAGAAAATATAAAAACGACGACATCTTGCCAGCGCCTCAGTAGTAGTAGGAAAAAGGTCAACAGTTCAATCTGACAGTAGTCGGTAGTCAGTCAAAAGTAGTAGTCAGTCAAAAGTCAACAGTTGAATCCGACAATACCAATTTAATAATCATTTTTGAGTCTGAAGTCAAATCGTTCGTGTGTAATCAGTCAAACAATCATTTCGAGTTAAAAGTGAAATCGTCCGTGTGTAATAGTTCGTAAGGATTACAATTGTAAGGACTACCATTTCGCCTACACGAAAACTCGAACCAGCGTAACGGTAATTACTAACATTTATAATAACTATTAACTCTCGTATCGACTACTCGCAAACCAAATGTATTCTGAATTCATTGTTTAAATACACTTTGTTTAACTTCTATTAAATATCAGCTTCTCCAAATTCATTTCAAATACCTAACTTCGATTTCTTCGTGACGAATAATTTACAGTAAAGCCACATAAACATCACAAAATCTTCAATTACCCGAACCGAAGCCGGTGAATGCAGGTAGGTTCGAAACTGCGCAATATCCCTCTCATTATAATCTATAGAATCTCTATCAAAATCTCTCTGGGTCCAACTTGGGACGTAACAAGACAAACGCAGAAAGCGGGGCTCTGGCTGTCTTCAAGAACATCAGAGAGCGAGAAAAAGGCTGTACAAAAAGTTTGAAGAGTGGAAAACTATCAGAGAAATCCCTTTCGTATTGTTTTCGGTCGTCAAGAACGTAATTTATAATTGTACGTCAGCTCGTTGGTTCGGTGGGTCTGTCGCACGTGTTATCCATCTGTCGGGGTTAAAGTTGTTGGAGTGCGGTGGTTGTAAAATAATCGGCCAGTTCGGAGTCGTGTGCGTTTTTTGTCTGCTATAACAACCTTTTCAGGTATATCCGCAATAGTCGGGCCTTTGTGCCCACACCAATAATATGAAGAATGGTACGCGACAGAACACAGATGATTCTTGAAAAGTCAATATCTTCTCGGAAATGATTGTTTTCGTTTCGTTTCTTGGTGGGAGGGCAGAGTTTTCGTGCGGAAGTCGCGTTTAGATCACAGAATTATTTTGATCGTGGTCGGAGTAACTTCTTCTCGTTGTAACCCACCTTAAATTAAACTTGTGGTCTCGTCGCGAAATAACCTCAGCAAAATAGTTGAGAACGACAGAAAATAAATGTAAAGACAAAACTTCTTTAGTTCGCTATCACGATTTCGGAAAGTGTATTGTGTTTAGTGATTGCGTAGAAGCTCGTGGTGTTTTGTGCTTCGAAAATTGGTTTCGGGAAACTAGCAGATTTATTCGGATGTATTCGCGTGAGTGAATAATAGTGTGCCGTGGATCCACTGGAAGAGAAGATTCTGAAAGACTTGTAAGTACCTATAATTTACATTAGTATTTTATAACGCAGGATTCGTTGTACTCTTATGTGTAAAAATGAATATAAGGTTTTCTCTCATATTTTGCAACTTCAAATTAATTATCTGAATAGGCAGGGATACTTTTCAACACTAAACTTACCACTGCAGTCTGTCAAATGACTAGTTTTATATTTTCCATTTCACAATTATTGTAATTCTGAAGTTGCTTACATCGAAATTGATTTGATAAACGTTTTTATCCAAGCACATGTTGTTATAAAAATTTCACGGAATCTAAATAAATATAGACTCGTCATTTTTGTAAGCAAAAACATTTTAATCGCTTTTAGCACTCTGTAGGTTTAGTGTTTTTAGTTTGCCCCGAGGCACGTAAAGAATCATATTCTGTCTCATCGATACGGTTAAATGGACTGTAGTAGTAGGGTTTTATCAATACGCAAAACTCCACACAATCAAATTTTGCTAAAACGTTAGCAGCTTACATCTCGATAACTATTTGTTTGTGACATATGATTTTTTCAAACTTATTATGTTTAAAATGAGTGGAAGCTGTTGATGTAAAAACTTTTATACGAGAACTTTTTTCGTATAAACAATTTTGTGGCAAGTTTCTTTTACAAATGTCCACCTATCCAGACAAAATGTTTAAAAACCTTATTGCAAAGCAAAGTTCATTTTTCTCAATAAAATATATTGTTCGGACTTGACGAATCAGAAAATTATTAAATCTGATAAAAAGTGATTAGTATTTATCTGGAAGTATTATTTATGCAATCGATATTATAATGAGTAATTGATTGTTCAACAGATATAATAATAATAATTTCCAAAGTAGAAAGAAAATTTATATGAATTGTATGCCTACATATTTTCTAATAACTATAAATTAACAAAAACAAAATGGAATTTTATCTCGACTTAAAGGAAATTAATAACAAACGTATTCAGAATCTTTTTCAAGAGTCTGACACGATATTGTAGGGCAAGGGGTTAAGTAAGAAAATATATTGTTCAGGGATTTGAGGAATCAGTTTTGAAAATTGGCAGCTGTTAGTCTCGTTTTTATCATATACTAAAGCGATTTGACAATTTATTTTTTCAACTAATAATTTAATATACGAAACAGCGAAATTTACTGATTTACTTGTGCACGTGTTACACATTCGCCTAGCTGTGGTCAATTCCAATGTGAAATAAGAATATAAAAACATTTTATGACATACAGGGTGCGACGTAAATTAGTTCCAACGATTTTTCAACCCCTTCGGATGGTCGGACAGAAAAATGTTTCATACCAAAGTTAATCGGTATTTAACCGACAAGAAATTGCAATTTTTTAAATTTCAAAAATAATGGAACTGGGTATTTTTAACTTCGTAATATTGTACGCGACGTCGAAACGAATTCAACGACCTGCTATACGGTGACTTTCAGATGACCTTGGAAGAAAATAACGCCATGAATCAATTGCCAGAATATTTGAAATATTTCGACGGCACGTAATAGCAACGCCTCGCATTTAGAGGTGAATAAATGAACGTAAACATTGTGAATGCTCATTTCCTCAACTATTGTCCATTTGTGTCGCAGATCTGAAAAAAGTCATCGCAGGTCGTTGAATTCGTTTCGACGTTGCCTACAATTATTATGAAGTTAAAAATACCCAGTTCCATTAAAAGATATGTAAAGGTTGGATAACAGAAAAACCCGAAAGGCTTTGAAAGCAAACCAAAATATTTATATAATGTAACTACGATATACTGATATATAATGAAGTTTGTCGTTCGACACGTTTCGAGGACTCGTATTTACAAAATCGTGACCGTTTGAGCGCAACCGATCGCAACTGACTGACTACATTCGTTTTCAAACACATGATAAGACCACCGGACAAAACATCAAGGTCACTGTCATATCTTGTTAGATACGGTTCAAATTTAAGGTTGTTGCGTTACACCCTGATGTATTTACATTCAAAGATTGGTATGCCTGCGATGAGCGTTAATGGTTTGTATGTTGGCCATGTGTGTGTCACGTCCGGTGGTCTTATCATAAATAATAATTAATAAACTTAATCATATATTTCTTTTCTTATTTGTTTTATTAATTTTGTGCGAGAATTGTAACCAATATAATATTTGATATAATAATTGGTTACAATTCTCGCACAAAATTAATAAAACAAATAAGAAAAGAAATATATGATTAAGTTTATTAATTATTATTTATGATAAGACCACCGGACGTGACACACACATGGCCAACATACAAACCATTAACGCTCATCGCAGGCATACCAATCTTTGAATGTAAATACATCAGGGTGTAACGCAACAACCTTAAATTTGAACCGTATCTAACAAGATATGACAGTGACCTTGATGTTTTGTTGAAAATAGGTTTTTCTCATTTAAAAAATTGCAATTTCTGGTCGGTTCAATACTGATTAACTTTGGTAAGAAACATTTTCCTGTCCGACCATCCGAAGGGGCTGAAAAATCGTGGGAACTAATTTGCGTCGCACCCTGTAGATTAAAGGGACAAAAGTAAAGTAATTTTTGATCGTGTCGTAGATTATAGTAAGCCAAAAATATAATCAAGTTGTACCGATTCGAATTTTGTGGACTACATCGAAACCTGCATAAGATTAAAGAGTTAAAAACCAGAATTGATAGCAACATTCCCTTCGTGTATTTAAACATTTATGCATATTAGTGAATCATCGGGGAACGTAGTTCAGAACGTGTAATCAAACGGTTACGATAGAGACATTAGCGAGGAGCGATTTATACCCTGGGAACGATCGAGCCACGATTTACTCGATTGATCGAATTATAAAAAGGCGATTCGATGAATTACGAATGGCCGAATAAAATATGCGTGACCGGATATGGCGTGTAATATGCGTGGCCGTTCTTTTTCGCGATCGAATCGCGCGGACCAATTACGCTCTGTACCTACGTTTTGCGCGCGAAGATCCGTCGGCGTTTCATGAGCAAGCAAAAAGATCGAAAGATACGACACAGACCCCGAGAGTTGATAACGTCGCGCCAGTTATTAATTATCGCGGCGGGTTCGGCTGTTCGCAATTAACGTCGCTTCGGTTTTAGTTGATTACGCCGACCCAGGTGTCATCATTAATTTATTTCCCTTCCTCCGTGCGAGCCATTTACAATGGATTTTCCTTCAAACGCTGCTGGAATTTTAAATTCTACATAGCATTTATTGTGTGTAATACTCGTAATGTTTCTTTTATCTAGCAAATTTATTCACAAATTGAGTATACATATGTAATAAGATCTTCGAACACGTTCATCAATGTCACACATGCACACCAACAAAACCGACAAAAGAACAATTTTAAATAAAAGATTCAACATATTTACGAACATCCGTGGATGACATTATCAGACGGATTTTACGCATTTATGACAAAAATGAGTAGGTGTAATTTAAAACGGTTAAAATATTAGAAGAGTTTTAAAATAATATTATATTCTTTTCAACCTATTGAACATTTCAAGAAAGAAAATAAGCTGCTACTACGGTTCAATTTGTTGCAATTCAGGTACACAATTTTTATTTGGAATAAAGTTCCGCTGTCCATTATTTACTTGAATTGTCAAAGAAAGATAGAACTTGACTCCTGATTGTTACAATTGATACACAGTTGTGAATATTGCATAACAATCCGCAGTCTAATCATGACTATATTTGACATAAACGAAATCGAACTGTTTCCTTAATTTGCGAACCTTGTATTATCTTGAGGATCAGTGTGTTGTATACGAATGAATCGTACACGTATAGTATTGTATACGTACAGTGGGTAAAAAAAGCATTGGCACACTCTTAAAAATGCGATAACTTTTCAAATATTGTATTATACGTGTTGTTAGAGTTATCGATCGTAAGATTGTTAAAACAGATAAAGAGAAAATGATTTCGGCGCAACGGTTCGATCAAATAAATGATTTGTGTTATATTTTCAGACGCAGTTTTTTCCATTTTCTTGAAAATGATCCAAATTAGAATCGAAACGTAGAAAGTTTAAAATTTATCTGTAAAATTGCTTTATTTTTGTTTTATTTGATCGAACCGTTGCGCCGAAATCATTTTCTCTTTATCTGTATTGTATTATACGATTTGAATTTTTTGGGAAGCTGGAACAATTAGTGTGCCACAGGATGCGAAAAAAAATTTTGTCAAAAATTGCAATTTATCGGAATTGTAGCAAAAATACTAAAAGTTGCATTTTAAAACTTTATGTGGGCCAATATTGATAATTTTAAAAATGCGTCTTGTAGATCTGATTTGAATTTTTTAGAGCAATTAGTTTGCCACAGGATGCGAAAAAAGATTTTGTCAAAAATTGCAATTTATCGGAATTGTAGCAAAAATACTAAAAGTTGCATTTTAAAACTTTATGTGGGCCAATATTGATAATTTTAAAAATGCGTTTTGTAGATCTGTGTCAGTTATATGCACTGATAAAGTTTTATCAAAATCGGTTGATGCGAAAAAAAACGACAGGCATTGAAAGATGTAAGAATTTGCAGTTATAGGTTGAAAATAGTGAAAATCTGCAATTTTTAACATATTTAAACGTTTACAGCTCATTGCAACGTCGACCGATTTTTACGAAATTTTCAGAATATGTTTAATTGACACAAGTCTACAAAACGCATTTTAAAAATTTTCAATATTGGCTCACATAAAAAAGTTGTACAATGCAACTTTTAGCATTTTTGCTACAATTCCGATGAATTGCAATTTTTTAGAAAATTTTTTTCGCATCCTGTAGCAAACTAATTGCTCTAAAAAATTCAAATCAGATCTACAAAACGCATTTTTAAAATTTTCAATATTGGCTCACATAAAAAAGTTGTACAATGCAACTTTTAGCATTTTTGCTACAATTGCGATGAATTGCAATTTTTTAGAAAATTTTTTTCGCATCCTGTGGCAAACTAATTGCTCTAGCTTTCCAAAAAAATTCAAATCGTATAATACGATATTTAAAAAATTATCTCCTTTTTAAATGTGTGCCAATGGTTTTTTTACCCACTGTATATGTATAGAAATTTAACTATAGTACCATCTCGATTAGCCGAATTTCTGTTGTATTAAATGTCTAATGTCTAACATCTCTTAACATAAACAACTTATTTATAAAATTATAATTACGTAACTGTTCTATTATACGTACTCTCATTCTCGCTGGTATATGAAAACCTCGATTATCCGAACCTCTTATGCCTGAAATGCCTAATCTCTCAACACAAGCAACACTATTCATTGGACAAATTTACAAGGCATTTAATCTAGAATTATAATTATGTAACTGTTCTATTATACGAACTCTCATGTTTCCTCACTACATGGGACCTCGATTAACCGATTCTCTTATGCCTGAAATGCCTAATCTCTCAACACAAGCAACACTATTCATTGGACAAATTTACAAGGCATTTAATCTAGAATTATAATTATGTAACTGTTCTATTATACGAACTCTCATGTATCCCCACTACATGGGACCTCGATTATCCGAACCTCTTATGTCTGAAATGCCTAATCTCTCAACCCAAGCAACACTATTCATTGTACAAATTTACAAGGCACTTAATCTAGAATTATAATTATGTAACTGTTCTATTATACGAACTCTCATGTTTCCCCACTACATGGGACCTCGATTATCCGAACCTTCTTATGTCTGAAGTGCCTAATCTCTCAACATAAGCAACACTATTCATTGTACAAATTTACAAGGCACTTAATCTAGTATTATAATTACGTAACTGTTCTATTATACGAACATTCACGTTTCCCTTTTCAAGTAACCGAAGTTCCACTATATTTTGAAACAGCCTAGCACGTTAGAACTATATCATGAATAAACAGCGGATTTTTTGCATTTCAAACATGCATTTCAAAAAAACAAAAATGGGAAGGTGTAATTTTGTATTTAAATATACTGTTGTATTATTTTCAACCTATTAAACGTATTCAGAATAAGAATAAATTTCTACTTCACTCGAAGTTGTTGCAATTCGGGTAGAAAATTTTTACTTTGCTTAAAGATCCGCTGTCTAGTCATCATGAACAAAATTCCCATGTTGCTATTGCCAGAGTAGTGCAAAAACTTTATTTAGATAGAAACGTTTGCCCATCTCTGGCTGTATCGATCATCTCGTAGAAGTAAAAAATAAAAATCCTGCGCTTCTGGATAAACAGACCGGCGGACATTCTTCATTTGCTTGTCAGAAACAGAATTCCTCGCGGACAGAGCCAATAATTTACACGGATCCGTAGAAGAACGGTATAGGACCACCAAACACAGTCTCGGTTGAAAAAAAGTGGATCCGACGCCGCGGATAGTCAGAGCAGAGAGAAAGTATTCCGCGGAACGCAAAAACTCGGCATCGACATGTCGATCGAAAGAAGTGTCGCTAATTTGATGTAGCCGGTGTATACGGTGGATCGTATGGCGGAGTGGTTTGGTCACTCGCGAGTTGATTTATACCGGTGGGCAAGAACCTCGTGGCAAAAGCTCGTTGCCTTGCTCATTGCTTTAGCGAGCGCTCCTCCGGCTCTGTACTCACTTTGAACAATGGAATTGCGTTCGCAACGTCAATCTCTCTGTATTATTCACCTCGCTCCTGCGCTCTCCTTTATATCCCTAGCCGTTCCCCTTTTCTGCCACGTTTTCTGTCTCTCCTTTTTGACACACTTCGCGTCCTGACGTTCATCTCTTTCTCCTGTTGTTTCCCTCTCCTTCCCGATTCCTTCCACCGTACCTTGGCCGTTCCCGGCCAAACAGAAATAAATCGAAAGTACCGCGATCGTTTAAAACGGTGTTAAAATCATTCCCGCGGCTCCCTTTTCATGGTGGCTGACGCCTCTCGCGCGTGTGTCTTCCATGTTACATTTAACGGTTCCTCTAATTTCACGGATATCAGTTCAAGGTTCGCTGGGAACTCCGACCATCGAAGTGTCGGTCGTGTGATCCGACTTTTCTCGTCAGAATGATTTTATCGGCCCCGCGATCGGTGTGAGTCGGTCTTCCTGTGTATGTTTACTTCACAAAAGGGATTGAGAGGATCGATAGGTTCTGCAATGTTTGTTAGCTCGCCGCTCTTTTTCGAATAGTTTAACGCTAGGTTTACGGGACTCGGAAATAGCTTTAGAGATAGATAATTATAGAACGGAAAAGAGAAAGCTAGGAAAGAGATGTATGAGGAATATCGAACTTTTAATCTAGAATGAACTAACGAGGGAACCTATTCAAATGAGACAAACCGATTTTGATGAAACTTATGTCAGATATAGTTCTTCGAAAAAGATTTGACACGTGTTTTTTTATCGGCAACCATCCACTTTGAAGGGGTGAAAACAGCCCTCGAAGGACTTGGAGTCAAAACCATATTTTTTTAGATATCTCGGAAACCAGAAGTCGAAGAAATTTGATTTTTTAAAAATTGTGTGTTTTTCAATGGGAAATGTAGTCGTGCTAGAAAATTTTAACAAAAGTTTTTTGTTAAACAATGTATTAAAAATTTCATATTTTTTTGCAGTTTCTCGTATTTATTGTTAGTTAATTTTAATGTAAATTTGGGTGCGTGATCTTTGATCCAAAATAGGGGATACGTGTTTTAGGATTTTCTTTCTTTTTGCCATTTAATAATAATTATGCATAATGAAAAATAGTCTTGCTTCTGGTGTGCGGAGGAAGGAATTCTGGCGGTAATTATTTAGAAGTTGGGCTTCATCTCAAATTTTGATGAAATTTAAATATGTTATAGATTTCTACATTTTGAACAACTTTTTCCTATACATGTTACCGCCGCTCGATTTTAATTTTCGAGATATTCGCAAGAAACTATCGCTAATACTGTATTGAATTTTTCTGTTCCGTATCGGCGTTGCTTTACATTTTGCTTCTAAACAAGCTGTAAAAATGAGAGAGAAAACATTACATGTTTTATTGAAACATGAAATATGAAGAATCATGAAATGTAGAAATATTTCCCATCGAAAAACACATAATTTAAAAAACAAATCAAATTTTTTCGACTTCTGGTTTCCGAGATATCTAAAAAAAATATGGTTTTGACCCCCAAATTTGAGGGCTGTTTTCACCCCTTCAAAGTGGATGGTTGCCGATAAAAAAAACTCGTGTCAAATATTTTTCGAAGAACTATAGCTGACATAAGTTTCATCAAAATCGGTTTGTCTCATCTGAATAGGTTCCCTTGTAAGTATAGGAAAATAATGTAAAATAGATGGTAAGATAGAGAATTAAGCAGAAATTACAATAAAAGTGAATGGAATAACGAAATCAAAAGTATAACGTAGAAAGAAATTTCTATTATGAGTAATATTTTTTCATGATATAGATTAGGCTAGTTAACTTCCCGATTCATAAGGAAGTTACTGTAATTTATATATTATTTAAGCTACTTCTATTGTAAAATTGTACCTTTGTTTTTGTTTTTTGTTCAAGATACACTTCTCTTTATTGTTTACGGGACCCATAAAAACGAGTTCTAATATTCTGAATTTGCAATTTACTAAGATTGTAAAGTGCTTCCCTGAGGAATTATTTATCAAATTTATTTTTTTGGGTTAGGATAATGATAACATTCTTGTTATGTTTATAAAATAATGTGAAATTTCTAGAGCTCTACTCTATTAACGATTTCATTCATAACTTAGAAACGTTTATTTCGAGTGTAAATATTGTACGTCGCAGAAATGAATAGAGTTAATAATTGCTTATTGTAGATGTTAACTTTGGTTGCATTGAAGTCTTACCTGTCTGTCCAACAGAGAGCGTCATCTCGGTACCTGAAACATTTAATATACTTCCATTAGCTTTTCGTGTAACAGTGATTTTTAAATGTGAACATTGATTTGTAAATTTTATACACATTTATATTGGTTTTGCAGGTAACAATAATTTTTAAATATGTACAAATTTTTAAAAATTTCAAAACCAAGACAGTAACTACGTCAAAGTTCAACAAATGTTGTTATAAAAAATTAATTATTTCATTATTATTTGTTTTTCCTCTAATGTGGTAGAGATAAGATAATAATTATTGTACTACGGTTCTGTATGGCAAAATAGAAATTTTCTGTATCCATTATAAAGAGTTAAACATAAAAATATATTTCTTCTTTTAATAGTTGTATATTTCATAAAATAATATGCGAATCGTAATAAACGTTGTTAAATATTATTTTAATTATTTTCATTTGATCATAAATGTTAAAAAAAGAAATACATTTTTGTTTAACTCCTTACAATGGATTATACTTCAACTGAATTATACTTCACTATACTTTAAAGCTTAGGTAACTAAAATTAATATTTACATACTCTTGTCTACTTCCATTGAGTAAATATTAAAAATCATTGAACTATCAATTTTCCGTAATACATTAAATTCTTCGTATCTCACATATTTGCACAACCACAAATGGGGAGAATTCGTAGCTTAGCATCGGTTATAAGCAAGTAGTGTTAATTTGTTATGGTGTACGGTCTCCAAAGGGCTTCTTCTTACGCGAGCCTCGAAGTCCAAAGGATGTATCGCAGCTTACAGGAAAAAGCTTTTATATGGAAGCCGAGAGGTGAATAAGATCGCCGTCGTAAATTGTGCGCGAGGCTAATCTCACGGTTGAACGCGGCCATAGACTTCAGTTCGTTTGAGTTCGTCCCGTGGAGATGCCGTGAAAAAGTCCCCTAGTGAGTAAAATTGCACGATTTTCACTTCGTGAGTACCAAAAATATTTTTATTCAATGGAATTACACTTAACCCTCGGACAACGGACGACTTTTATAGCTATGTAATTGGTAATGCTTAGGACCGTTCAAAGCTCTAATTAATAATAGTGGATTATTTTTATCGATCGAAATTTTTGATATATAAGAATTAATTTTTCGCGGCGCCAGGTTCGATCATTATTTACTATACTTGGCTCTACTGTAGCATATATGTCTAAGTGACGTTTTTGCAATTCCAAATAGCAAAAATTGGAATAGCAAAAACGTCACTTAGACATATATGATACAGTAGAGCCAAGTATAGTAAATAATGATCGAACCTGGCGCCGCGAAAAATTAATTCTTATATATCTAATTAATAATATTTATAAATTTCCTTTTGATAATATCTCGTGTAGACACATCAGTCTTTTCGATATCCTCAATGAAACAGCTAATGGAGTTACTTTAATTGCCACAGATTGAGTACATAAATGACAATTTGGATGTTCCCGGTCGAAATAGACTCGGGCACCACCGGAGGGTTAATCAAAGACTACTTACACCAATACATTTCCATTTACGCCAGTACTTTGCTAAATATTTCTTTCTCCATACATTGAATTTTCTTATAAGCTTATATCTTCTTAATTTCAGCATCTAATATGTGTTAAGTGGAATTTAAATATGGACTTGAACAATAAAATTATAGAACTCGTATAATTAAACTTTTTATCAGCCTGGTAAATGTAAATTAATTTTATTGTTTCACAATCAAAATTATAGTGAGGTTTAAATTACAATTATAGAATTTAGTGCACAGAATTAAAACTTCTTTGACGAATAAGACGACTATGTAAAGCTCTAAAATGACGACTCGGTGAGGTCATGGGTTTCATATGCCAAACTTGACTCTTTTTAATTTTCTATCATAAACTAACATATGTTATAGCAGCCTAACATTCATTTTACAACATAAATTATTTTATTTTCCATCGATGCATATTTAAAGCATCAGAGTAGTATACAACCTTCGAGTCACATCGTAGGATAAAGGGTTAACTTTTTAACTAAGGAATTGTTTAATTAAGACCTAGTGAAAGACAAGTAACATTGAGGCGACAAAAACGTTATCATTAGACTGCGGATCTTTATGCACAATAAGAATTGACTGTTATCTTCCCTTAACGATGTTAATAGAGGAGAAATCATACAGGGTGTCCCAAAACTAGTGTAGGAGCGGAAAATGGGTGGTTCCTTGGGTCATTTGAAGCGACATTTTTCTTTACAAAAATGGCGTCCACGGCTTTGTTTAAGAGTTATCAACAAAAAACACGGACCAATCAGAGCGCGACCTAGACGTGAATTAGCACAGTTTTTAAATTCTTCTAATGCTTTTACTGTTTCCATTCAATTTATGTTTTCACAACATGATTGATCTTTTTCTGTCTGTTGCGAGACATATTTCTCTAAACTGTGACGTTATAAATGACATACAATTTGTTGATTTTAAATGTAAAACAAAAATGGGTGATATATTATCTAAACTTCTTTTATGCAACAATTGGATTGGAACGAAACTTCGTTTTTAAATTAATTAATAAATGAAGACATTTATTCATAGGTTTACTCAGAAACACGATAAGTTACCTCGAAAATTGCAAACAATATACAGGGTGTCCCAAAACTAGTGTAGGAGCGGAAAATGGGAGGTTGCTTGGGTCATTTCAAGCAACATTTTCCTTTACAAAAATGGCGGCCGCGGCTTTGTTTAGGAGTTATTAACGAAAAACACGGACCAATCAGAGCGCGACTTAGACGCGAATTAGCACAGTTGAATCGACGCGCCAACTGTCAATTGGCCAAACGTGCCATCGCATGTCTAGATCGCGCTCTGATTGGTCCGTGTTTTTCGTTAATAACTCTTAAACAAAGCCGCGGACGCCATTTTTTGTAAAGGAAAATTCGCTTCAAATGACCCAAGGAACCACCCATTTTCCGCTCCTACACTAGTTTTGGGACACCCTGTATATTAACATCTTCAATATAAAAAATTATCCAACAAGTTCAAATTTCATCTATTCAATTTTGCAATAAATGCATGAAGATCCGCAGTCTAGTTATCACGATCAACGTGAATACAATATAATTCATACCAATACGAATAATACAATAAGGTGAAAGAGTTATTTGTTGAATTAAAAAGAAGTACAAACTTTCTGAAAACCGAGCAAGGGGAACTGAATTTCGACCCAGCTGCGTCGGCCAAGTCACCACCTAGAAGAACCTCAAATTCAAAAAGCCGGGGAACCCGAGGGTCAGGGAGGGTGGCGACAGAGAACGTGAGAATAAGATCGCAAGCGGTGTCGCGGATGAATCAGAAGGTGCGAAGAAAGTGGGGCCTGTCAGCGCGACATGATTTAAAGCCAAATATTACGACAGAAAGCACATTTCTCGGCAGCCTCGGTCTGTTCAACCCCTCTGCGAGTTCGTGGTGGTGGGGTGGTGTCGAGGCAGCGACACAAGGGATGAGCCGTAAGTCGTGCAGATATGTTGCCCACGGTTTATTACCGGGATGCCGGAATGGCCCAGCCTGGAGGAACATTGATTTAATGCGGGAGTAATTGGGCGACCGGACGTCTCTATGAGCACGCCACCTTCTACCGCTAATGTGTTCCCGCCCTTCTAACCTTTCGGTTAACCACCATGCAAGCGAGGCACGCTTCCTTCACCAGCCCCGCTACGCTCCGGTAGCCTCTCCACCCGCGGGACGTGAGAAAGGCGAACGCTTTATTGCTGGTTTTATTGCTCGGCGAGTTTTAGCCGCAGTTCGGATCGGCTTATGGCGCTTATTAAACTTTGATGTCACCAAATCGCTCAGACGCCCATCCGCGACCCCACACACGCCCCGCGCCGGCCCTGCCTAGCCTTGCATGTTTTGCCGATACACGAAGTTGGCTGTCGGAACAAGATAGTAACATAATATAATTATTTGGATGTTTCGTCATGAATTTCAATGACCTTGAACTCTGTTGGCAAAGCGTCGCTTTGGGCAACTAAGAGATATAGGGTATTCGTTAATGTTGGATTGGAAATGCAAATAATTGATTAAAATATCTGACGACGTCAACAGGGACATAGCTGTTTTTTTTGTTTTTTTTTTGAGAGGATGAGAAAATTCTTCAAAAACTCACCCTCAGAGGACTTTAAACCCATTCTCTACCTTCTATCCTAGTATTAGGCACTTGTGGGGACTCGCTGTACGCATTTCGCACTACAAACGCTTGACGCATCCTACTAGGTCTAACAACTGGCGCCATGGCCATATTCAATTCAAAGGGACATAGCTAACCCATCTAGAACGAGTGACAGTCATTGGCCCTGAACCTGAACACGGACGTTTTGCATAAAATATTTTTATAAATGGTGTTCGCGGTAAATTTCATTTTGAAAATATGGGGGAGGAAGAACTTACAGTATTATTTTACTGGCAACACGATAACCTATGTCAACTTTTTATGTTTATATAATTTCTCGAGAATCGAAGGTGACTTTCAGGTTTTTAAATTGGATGCTATATGTTTTCTAATGGCAGCGCGAGTCAGTGGAAGCGTGGATCAAGACGAAATCACACATTAGTAACACAATGACTACTGAAGTAATACAAGATCAGAAATGATATATATACAGGGTGTAAAATAAGTGTAACTCCTGGAAATGGGAGGTTCCTTGGATCATTTGAAACGACATTTCCCTTTACAAAAATGGCGTCCGCGGATTTGCTTAGGAGTTATTATCGAAAAACATGGACCAATCAGAGCCCGGCTATAGCAAACTGAGTCCGACTTGACGACAGGTCCCGCTTAACGTGGTGTCGCTATTGGCCGAACCAAAATCAAACCATTTTTGTAAAGGAAAATGTCGCTTCAAATGACTCAATGAACCTCCCATTTCCGGGAGTTACACTTATTTTGGGACACCCTGTATGTATATATATATATATATATTAATTTACAATAATTTATAATGTATATATAATGTATATATATATTAATTTATAATAATTTATAACAATTTATAATAATATACATACATGTCGGGGCGTGCTGACATAGGCAATGATTTGAAAATTTGTATTATTATTATTAATGTCATGTTTGTTTTATTGATTGTAATTTATAAATTTGTGTTACTGTTACGTTTGTTTTATTTTTGAAGAAATGCGAGACAAGGTCCTTTACGAAAATGGTTTAGGTCCTTGTTGAACGTGACCACGGGTGGTAGAATGGACACGTTCCTGATGGTTACAGTGTATATGAAAACAGGACAATATCAATGAGATATTGATTGATTTGCGTTGTCAAGAGGAGTAGTCTTTTGATATAGACAGAATCAAGTAGATTTTGACAAGACAAGACGTGTAAGGATAAATTCTACAGCACCCGTGAGCTTGTTGACGCATTTTGAAATGACGAATCGAACAAGGGGTCGGCCTGCCACGACATACAATATATATACATACAGGGTGTCCCAAAATAAGTGTAACTCCCGGAAATGGGAGGTTCATTGGGTCATTTGAAGCGACATTTTACTTTACAAAAATGGCTTGATTTTGGTTCGGCCAATAGCGACACCACGTTAAGCGGGACCTGTCGTCAAGTCGGACTCAGTTCACTATAGCCGGGCTCTGATTGGTCCGTGTTATGTTATGTTATATACATATATATAGATTAAACATTTTTTGCGATATTTAAATGGCGATGGATTCTATTGACTTGACAAGAAAGTAATTTCTGTATTTTAAGGTGAAATTAAACCGAATTTCTTTATTCACGTGATGAACTTTAATCAATAACATATATTTTCTTATTTCTTATTTTTATCAAAAGATTATCGAACAATAGGTAGGATATCTCATTCATTAAAATTCATTGCTTGAATAAAAAAATTGGGATCTATTTCATTTTAAAATATCAAAATTACTTTCTCGTCAACACAATACTTTCTTTTAAGAATAATTTATAAATCCGGGCAATAAAGAAAATGTTCAACAATACTCCAATATAGCTTTTCAATTTTTCTTCTGTTCAAGTTAACCAATTCTCGATGAAAAAAGAGTCTTTTCTGGTGGTTTTTTGAATTTGTCGACGTGCAAAAATTATGGGAAACAATCGTGTGTCTTAGATAAAGGTTCACCTCTGAACTGGTGAAGTCATCTGCACGAAATGTCAGTGAAAGTAGGTAATTCATATATTAAAAGTGCCTCTTTGTGCAATTACGCGACAACAAAATCTATAACGCAGAAACATTAATTTCTAATTAGTAGCGTTCAATTTTCGAATACTTTAGCGGGGACCATCGTTTTTCTTTCGCTCGAGAGCCGTTAAGTGAGCAACGGTATTATTTCAGGAAAGATTCGCATTGATGATGATCCGCATCGCGTGCAGCAAATTGAAGGTTACGCGTTGATTTGCGTGCAATATTGAAGATGAGGTCTTCCGAGCTACTCAAATTTTATTAGCCACGAACTCCGTAATCCACGTGAACGAAATGCAAATTATTTTATCCGAAATAAATGGTTGTATCTTGTTTTTCTACCACACGTAGCACTACGCGCACTTGCCACTTCGTCTAATGTTCAGAAATTATCGTTCTCTCAAGGAATGTGCGAAATCGTGCGGTTTGTGTCCATAGAAGACTTACTATTCTGAAAAGAATAAAATTAAGAGGAATATATTTTATAAATTTCGTCGTATTACTTCGATTGCTTTAATTTTATCGCATCATTCAATTGATTGCTTTAAATAGTGCAATACTTCTAAAATATTTATTTATTGTCTAAACTCACATCCGAATTTAACCGTCTACTAATGTTTAAAGAACCACATGTTTAGAAAATAAAATGTTTTTAATGACAATTTGTCGAAAATTTGTTATGTTGACGACAAACATTACTGATGAGGAATACTAATAATATATAATATTGTGTACCTATCTATTTGTTTTTATCGTCACTTAGACTGATACATTTATTTAAATGTGTCTCATTAGAAAAAATCCTGCTTTGAAAAATGAGTGTCAGGACAAAAGTAATAATAATGTAGGACAACTGCGATAAATTGTTATAACTGAATATACATTGTTTAAAATGTTACATTTGTCGCCGTTCTCCCCTATTGTAAGATCGATGGACGCTGTAAAAGCGATATACAGTTCTAGCAGATACGGGAAATAGATTTCCGATCGAAACGGCGCAAAATTCTGTAATGCGAACCAGGGTGCGGGAGCGTGCCGCAAACGTGCCCTTACGGAGCGGTGATAGTATGTGGACGGGGGGCAAGTTTGCATCCACACATGGCGCGATCACGTGTCCGGGGCGATTCGGCGACGAAACGGTGTAAAGTTTAACTTCGGCTACACCGGCTGCACGGAATGTCTGTCCCGAGGACGGGCTGCTTTCTGATCAGCCGCGAGGCCACGAGCGGAACGACAGTTTCCGGGGGTGAGGTCGCGAGTACGAGGGGGTGGCGACGCCTCAAACGCAGAAACGGCCGTTTCGCCAAAGCTGAACTGCCGAACGAGGGGAGCGGATACGCGTGACGTAATAACTAAGCGATGTGTCGGCATAACAAGTGGCATTTTCTGTCCCGCTACGAACTGCGAAAGGAAAAGTCCTTCCCGCAGCCGTCGGCGTTTTTAACAAGCGTTTTACGTCAAAAAATGGTTGGAGTCTGTGATTTATGTAGAGTATAAGGTCACAGAATTATCTCGCGTCGCAAGTCGCAATACCGTTCGTACGAAGGATAACACGTCCGTGGCATCGCGCAAGCGGCATTCTGTCGCGAGATAACTCGTCTGTGACCTTATACGAACAGTATCGATGTTGCGAGATAACTCGTCTGTGACTTTATACAAACAGAATCGACGTCGCGTAATAATTCGTCTGTGACCTTATACAAACAGTATCGATGTTGCGAGATAACTCGTCTGTTACTTTATACAAACAGAATCGACGGCGCGTAATAACTCGTCTGTGACCTTATACGAACAGTATCGATGTTGCGAGATAACTCGTCTGTGACTTTATACAAACAGAATCGACGGCGCGTAATAACTCGTCTGTGACCTTATACAAACATTATCGATGTTGCGAGATAACTCGTCCGTGACTTTATACGAACAGAATCGACGTCGCCTAATAACTCATCTGTGACCTTATACAAACAGTATCGATGTTGCGAGATAACTCGTCTCTGACTCTATACAAACAGAATCGACGCCGCGTAATAATTCGTCTGTGACCTTATACAAACAGAATCGACGTCGCGTAATAATTCGTCTGTGACCTTATACAAACAGTATCGATGTTGCGAGATAACTCGTCTGTTACTTTATACAAACAGAATCGACGGAGCGTAATAACTCGTCTGTGACCTTATACAAACAGAATCGATGTCGCCAGATAACTCGTCTGTGACCTTATACAAACAGTATCGATGTTGCGAGATAACTCGTCTGTGACTTTATACAAACAGTATCGACGTCGCGTAATAATTCGTCTGTGACTTTATACAAACAGAATCGACGTCGCGTAATAACTCGTCTGTGACGTTATACAAACAGTACCGGAGTCGCGACATAACACGTCCAAGAGAACATTCAACGATTTCCTAGTGATTTCTTCCAAAATCTATGATTTAACCATTAGCACTCGAATTATGACTCTGAGGCCCCAATAAAAATTAGTGTACCATTACTCAAAATATTATTTATATTATTAAACATATCGGTATCTAATCAATAGACTGCGAACCTGTATGCCATTATCGGTTTTGAAAATTTTCAAAAATGCTAGGATATAAAACATGACAGAATTTGAAAAGACTATTCACAGAAAATAATATTTTATTTGATTTGAGTTTCTTGAGTAAAATTCATGTTCAAAAATTGCAAATTGCATAACATCCGCAGTCTACTAATCAATTAGTAAACATTTAGGCATTGTACGAGATGTAACACCAATTTCATAATCATACAAATTCAAAAATCATAGGGAATGCAAATATTGTAAGGCGGAAGAAATGTTTAATTTTCAAGTTAAAATAGCTCCGAGTATAAAGATTCTTGAGTGAACAATTCAATTTTTGAATAGTAAAAATTATGTATATGTTACATAGGGGGCATAATAATTTTACAAAAAGGTTGGGAAACACTGATTTCATCCTTTAATGTTAAGATTATATTAAAATTTACGCTTAGTATAGTCTAAAATCTAAATTCTTAAAGAATTTATCTATGCTAAAGCTTCTAAAGCTTTTATCCATGAATATGATCGTTTCTAAAGCAAATTAACCAATTTTAATGAAATTTTCAGAGCGTGTATAATTTATACGTGTTGACTAAACACATTTTTTAAATTTTCGTTATTGACCTAGCTAAAAAAGTTGGAAAAAACAATTTTTACTATTGTTTTCCACAATTCCTACCAAATTCATTTTTTCAACATATTTTTAAACGTCAATTGCTACAGTATTCAATTCTTCAATTACTACTATTCTAGCCATATAGAGAAGTTGAGGTCGTCCGGTCCATTTATAAAAAAGTTTTTCTGATTTGATGTGTGTATGTGATCAATTATGCTCCTATCTGTAGGTAGGTATGTCAATACAACCAGAAATGGAGTGATTTTTTAAAAATGTAGAATACTTTTTAAAGTACAGTTTTAAACAAATTTTTTGTGTTAAAATGATATGTGGACAATTTTTTCCGTAAAAAGTCCAAACGTTTTCGCTCCCAAAAAATCAACGCAGTAAAACACGTTGAGCACGGAATCTTAACGAGTTTGTCGTAAATACGCCTGTAATGTAGATATAAATTATGAAGAAATTAACAAAATTTATTGTTTTTACGCTTCAGAGACCAATAGAAATTCAGATTAGAGATATCATGACATGCAACAAATGGAAAAAAATACATCGATATAACCGGTGACTAGTTTCACCGACATTTACCTAGCAAATATCCACCGAAACCAAGTTTGATTGACACCTGCATTGCCAGTTAGTAACACTAACCGATAGTAATGTCCTTTCAACGTACGTATTCTCTCCGCGAAATTGTCGAAGTATTTATATACATTTCTTATCGCTGGTCGAGGATAGTGTCCATCAACGTTGTTGATGGTTAATACACGTGTCAATCAAGCTCGCTTCTAGCAAGTTAGCAGTGAAACCTATGTTTAGTGATTTCAACTTAACAAGGTGGTGAAACTTCATTTACGTAATTCTCATCTGTTGATTTCTTATCGATGACAGCGTAAACTTTTACTGAAAGAAACAAATTGAATATTGCAACCAGTACATGTTGTTTATTTAGAGAATCTAAAAATAAGTTACATATACGGTGGAATTCATGACAAAGTTTTAACAAACTTAATAACTCCTTGACGCTACAAAGTCTGTAAGAAAATGATGTAGCTTTGTTCATTTGACTTGCTCATCTCAATGTTTCATTCTACTTGTTCCATGAATTTGTGCTTCATTCATTCTCTGTCTTATAGATCAGGCTCGAACACCTTCTTCCCCTCGCTTCACGAGTCCCAGTACCATTATTCAGGTTCCCCCACTATCAACTATATCAAATTGCCCCTACCATGCTCCTTTTTAATCACCCCAACCTCTTTCCACACTCCACAGGAGTTTAATTAAATAATCATTTTTTCCATATCAATTAGCGGCGAAATAGATATATTATTGTGGCATTAATATGCTTTTTATCAAACTCTGTCGTTTCAAACAAATATTAAATGATTTCGGCGCTACGGTTCGATCAATAAAAAAACCTAAGCAATTTTGCTAATTGATAATCAATTCGACGTTTCGGTTCTAATTTGAACCATTTTCAAGAACAATAATTATAATTGCGTTTTTTAATCTGTCGTTTCGGATAGGAGAAGTTCATTTAACACAGCATCTAACGATTGAAGTTAGCATTTCATTAAGTACTTGAAACAATTACTCATAAGAAGAAAATTAAGCCGTCCGAAACTTAGGCGTTCCATCAGACAAAGAAACTTCATATATAATTTTCTCAGAAGACAATAATAAAAATTGAATTGGATGCTTGCTAACTAGTACTCGTAGTTCTTCCAGAATGTATAAGTAATTATAGTTGTAACAGATGTGAGGTACGCGTATTTGTTCTGTGAAAATGTTGAACCAAATTTTAAGTTTGAAAAATGAAGGGTGGACGAAGGTTAATTAACCCCTTGTCCTACAATGTCGTATCAGAATCGTGATGAAACTTTTGAACAGAGTCTAATTAATATGTATGTTATTAATTTCCTATAAACTGATATGAATTTCTTTTTTGGTTTTATTAATGTATAGTTACTGGAGAACATGTAGACATACTGGGTGTAAACAAAAGGTTTGGTCCTGACTGCAATAGGCGTATTCTACATCTCCGAATCGGTGAAAATCTGTGAAAAAATGGTGCTGCACTATTGTCCTTGACCTTGAATTTCAAGGGCAAATTTTTGTATTATTGCATTGTATTCTACGCATCATGGGACAAAAAATGTCAAGGGAATCATGAGTGAGTTGAGTTTTGACTCATGGTTCCCTTGACACTTTTTGTCCCATGATGCGTAGAATACAATACAATAATACAAAAATTTGCCCTTGAAATTCAAGGTCAAGGACAATATTGCGACACCTTTTTTCACAGATCTTCACCGATCCGAAGATGTAGAATACGCCTATGGCAGTCAGGACCAAACATTTTTTTACAGCCTGTACAATAGATGTAAATTTCCACCATTTTTAGGAAATTACGAACTACAAAAAAGTTCTAAACACTGAAACCGTAAAATAAATCGTAGGACAAGGGATTAAATGACTTTGATTCCCTGGGAGTCCTTAAATTTGACAGTTGGATATGAGGCACAGGATATTGACCATATTTTATGGCAATGTCCTATCTATGATACTCATAGATTAAAATTTATATATAACCTAAGATTACGGGGTTTTTCTCTTCCCATGTCATATAATGTTTTACTCCACAGACCTACAAACAGTGTATGTAAGATCCTATGTTCCTTTCTGGATAATTGCGGATTATGTATATAATGTCACGTACTGCTAATATGTCATTTACTGTAACGATTAATGTCATATAATTATTACTTTAACCACACATTAGTTAATAAGATTTCTTGTAATACTGTGTATTAATACTGATTGCAGAATAACCTCTTATTTGAGGTTCCTATTGCACAAATAAAAAAAAAAAAATTTGACAGTTGAACATGTTAAGGGGGTAGGGTAATCACGTGACTCTGGTATTTTTCATTGTGACCAACCTCCGCGCGGAAAACCAATTTGGCAACAATGATGAACGTACATTTGTATCAATCTAACGCCTCAGTTTCGCTATCATTACAGGTTTTTTTCTTTTCATCAATATCTTTATTGCTATTAATGGATCCGAATGGCTTCACGTCCTTTACACTTTTGTTGTTACGAATCTACGCTGATAGTTCACCTGAGTTCACCTGACTAAACGCTATCTCGTCTAAGTAGCTGAACTAAAATTGCTTCTACTCACCCTTCATGAAGGGAATCTGGGGAACAATTGAACGCGATCATGCGAGAACATTTCACGTCCTCATAAGATTATATTTTGAGCTGAGTGAGGGCTCATTCGAAAGAGTAGAGTTACACGCAGTGCGCTCTTCTCGATATTTTTGCGAGTAAAATCTTTTTGTGAACGAAAAATACATTAGAATCTCCGTCATTTTTCTTCATTTGTTTCGCCTACTTTGGACACTCATATTACTTCATACAAACATCATCTAAAAAAACATTAGAAGAGCGCACTGCGCGTAACCTTCCTCTTTCGAATGAGCCCTCGCTCAGCTCAAAATATAATCGTATGAGGACGTGAAGTGTTCCCGCGTAAACCCCTGTTTTGGCCCAAAATCTAGTTAGATTCTGGTTCGATTCTAGTAATGTCACGTGGGTACCCTACCCCCTTAATGTATGCGAGTGTCTCCGATAACTCGACGATCCACCGCAAGTTCCACCGAGATGCGACGGTTCCGAACCGCGCGTCAATCCATTTTCTCGCGCGGGCGTATGATATTGTGCCGCGTTAATTGTAAGTTCAGAGGACGCGCTGCACCGAGAGACCCCTAAGAAACGCATTCCGGTTTTCGTCCCGAAGACATTGGCGGAACTGGCCTCCCGATGGTATTGGGAGAGTTTTTCTGGGAGCAGCTCGTGTCTCTTCTCCCGACATCCGTGCGAATGTAGGAGCGCAGGGTGTGGTGTTGGTACCAGCCAGGCAGGCAGCCAGTGCAGTGGTCCGCTACTGGTTCCCGTGGCTGTATATGCGGCCGCAAGAATGTTCGCCGTGTTGGTTCGATTAATCAGTCGTTTTTCGTAGCCCGGCTCTGGGCCAATAGAGCCAGAAAAACTTAACGTATGTGATAATGCGCCAGCTATGCTTCCCCGCTCGATTCGCCACCGAACGGGTCGCGTCGAGAGAGAGAGTGCTCGTGGGCTGCCGTGGCGTCCGCAACTTGGAACGTGGATCCCGTGGATCATGGATCGTGCCCATGCCCATGCCCGTGCTGAATATACCTACCTACATCGAAACGGCCTGGCCACGACCGAGCCGACGCGTCGCCAGGATCACTGACCGGCAGGACGCTGTCTTGCAAGGGACTCAAACTTTTTTCCCGGCGACAGCCCCGAGGACACGTAACCAGAAGTCTGGCTCAAATATACCCGAACACGGCCCGCGATATTTCAGCTGTGATCTTTAACGAGCAAACCCGCCTGCGACCGGCCCGCTCTTCGCGGCCGTGCTTTTGCCGCGCGCGCCGGTAGCTTCGACGATTATTTTTCGATGAGATAAATTGATATGGACTCCTTCTTCCTCCTTCTTCGCTTTCTTCTTGCCTCACTTTCTTTCGTCGTGTGCGTCGCTCCGCTTGACCACGTCCCCTGAAAATGTATGTGCAAGTCGACGCGGCGATCTAGAAGAATCGCTGATCGCCTCGATACATCACTACGGCTTGACCTAGTGATGCAACGGTTTGTCATTTATTTCGGACCGAGAGTTGCATATTCTTTTGCTACTGCGGAGCTAGCGTAGCATTATCTATTGGGTCGTCCGGAAAGACATTTCGCTTTCTTAAGAGAAAATGGAAGTCAATTTTTACTATTTGGAATAAGTTTTCTGACATTTTGTTCTATAATCTCTTGCCATTTTTCAGACAACTTAAAGATCCCATGCTTGGAGAAGTTCTGTTTTTTATTAGCAAAGTGTTGAGTTATTTGACTTTTCACAACTTTATTTGAAACTAGCTGACCTGACAGACGTTGTCCTGTCCACATTTCAGGTTGTGATCATTTTGTGAATTTGTGAAAAGCTATAGGGTATATGTGAACACAGTAAAAATTGATAATGTAAATTCCTATTGAAATATTGATTAAAAGCTGCGACGTTCGTTTTTTGTTGTATTGAAATATGATTCAGAAAGCATTTTTAGTTTTCCCCGAATTTTCATGTTTCCGAGCAACTTTTCCAATTTTTTGTACTGTAAAAACATGATTCGGACTACAACGAACATTTAAAAAAAACAATTAGCCAAATCGGTTCAGCCGTTCACACGTGATGTCGTGACCAACGAACAGCATTTCATTTTTATTATATAGATGAAATTTGCACCGCATAAAAAATGTTTAAAAAAGCGAAAAAAATAATAATCGATGGTACATCGTCTCTTTAAACAGCGCACAACTTTTTCTTTCGTGTACTTTCTTTCAACATATTACTATATTTTTAACCTTGCTGTAATGAAAAAGCAAAAGGTGATGGAAATGCTTACTTCGATTTTGCATATTTGATGTGATGATAAAATCATACTTGAAAGATTAGAAAGCACTACAAGGTATAAAATTACGTCCGAAATGTCAGCTGTCGAGATATACTACGATTTTGCGATTTAAAATAAGGATAATTACAACAAATGGAAGCAATGTCATCTTTACACGAAAAGCGAAATGACTTTCTGAACAACCCAATATTATCTCTGTATCTCGATCGTCACTTGTTCATAACAATATATTAATGTTATCGGCGCCCTGGTTCGATCAATTGGAACAATAAGCAAGTTTGCAAAATTGAATGAAATTTAATTCAACGTTTCGGTCTATAGTTTAGACCATCTTCAAGAATAATATACCTCATTATTGCGTCTGTAAGGATTATCAAAAATAATTTTTAAAACGTGATTTATATTTGCAAAGGAGTGAAGAAAACCAAATTCAAAGACAAAGTATGTAAAAACTTACATGCTTATAAAAGTATTAATTTACATTCTTAATGAATATTGAACAACGTGTTGGTTCCATGCCGGTGACACGTGGACTGAAGAAGTATTATAGATTTGAAACGACAACGGATCAGTGAAAATCGATCTTTGTATTGATCAATCAATAGATGGCGTTAACCGTGAAACATATCTTAACCTCTTTTTACCATAACTGCATTGTTTAAATACCAAAATAAATTTGGCAACAAAATAATAATCCACATTCAATATGATTTATGTTGAGAAAAACCAAAGAAATACTATATTCTTATATCCTATATAACAATTTTCTTTACACTACGCAAGTGAGTATGAAATTATTTTAGTTTATTTTTTGTTCTGGCTTAAATACAGTGATTAATATTTTTGTTAATTTCCATTACAGACACAATATATATTTTTGTTGGTATTCTCTTGATAATGATCTAACTTGAGATCGAAACGTCGAGACAAATTATTGTGCCTATTTTGCAAATTGTGTAAATAGTAACTTTTGATCGAACCAATGCGCCGAAAACGTTTTAATTTTGCTTAAATACTATATTGTTTGGAAAGTGATTCATCATAAAACACTACTGATTCAGTAGTGTAGCGTAGTATGCATGTATCGAAGGTGTTTCATACCTTCGTATACACCTTCATACCAGATTTACGCATTGATGTTTAATCGTGTGAATCATGTGAATAGTTCCCGTTACCGGAAAATGGAAGAAATTCTAAATTTTTTGTCGAGGAAGAATGCTGGTGTAAAAACAACATACCTTTGTTACATCTGGAAACCTAACCACCGTGTTACAGGAGAGAGAGATACGTCTATTGTATTTTTGTTAAATTTTAAAGGCACTGGAACGAACCTCCGAAGAAGTGTACTTCTTTGGACGTGAAATGCACTGAGCCGTAAAAAGATTGTGGGTGGACCCCGTACGTAAAAAAGTTGAAGAACTTAATTTCTATACAATATCGACGGTTAATGTTTCCGCACGGCAATCGGTACAATGGAACGTGTTCTACGGTCCATTACTAATTTCGATTGTCTCGGCAAAGAGCCGGTTTATCAAGCGATTTTGGTCCATTGTGTGTAGGGTGCTGCGCGAATGGAAGACATATTTTTACGCGAAATGGCGAAAAGTAAAAAAGCGTGTTCGATTAAAGCGTGAAGGTGTCATGGCGCAATACGGAGGGGAAAGCGGCGTTATCGAGCCGAACGCACACAGAGCGCTAGTCCCTTTCGAAAAGCTGATTTCAATTCCATCCATTTTTATAGGCACAAAGTGATTTCGATCGTAGAGCCGCCGATGTGTATTTCGCAACAGGCCGGGAATGTCATAACGCGTGTCACTCTCGGACGCGTTTCTTACCTGAAAAGTCGGTCGCGTTCGACGTTTCTTCGTGGCTAGCGAAGCGTAATCTTAACCAGGTTAATGTAAAAAGCCTAATCATTCGACGAACGGTTTTTCGATGGAAACGCGGCGAATACGCGTACAGCGGGGAAATTTCATCGTGCAATTGGACGATTTCGCGGGACTCGATTGAGATCGAAAGCCTCTCTCGGTTTTGTATAGAGGATCCAAAAAATATTTCAACATCAATATTGTATAATAAGACTGATTTTAAAGTTTGAAGATTCTACTTTCGCACGTTATTAATTTTTTTCTAATACAGGGTGTCCCAAAACTACCCTAGGACCCTAATTGAGCTTTCACTTCTATACCTTGTCCAAGGAGGCGAGCCAGTAAAGCACCAGAGGCTTTCTTTGCTACCTGAGAAGGGAGACATCGAGTCTGTCGCATTCTATGCGACTAGCTACTTTCTAGAATGGTCCTAGAATTTTGAGAGGAAGTTCACCTTCAGTGAATCCGATTTCTAGAGAACACCTAAGAAAGGGGGTTACAGCTCCATGGGTCACGGCTCGTGCACCGAGCAACCAGCGCGCAGGAGCAGCGTCGCGGTCATCATATTACCATCGAATTCGCAAGAAGTTTGTCGCCTCTTAACTGAATCGGTCCGGTGGAGGCGCGTTCTGCTGAAAAACCTCGGCTGAACGTGACGAAGCGATTAGCAAGAGCGAGGAGACGAAACGGATCACGGAACGTATGCCGAGCCGAATGAGACGCATAAATCGTAGGGGCCCAGGGGCCCGTGGCCTGCGCGGGTACAAGAAGAAGACAGAAAGCGGTGGCATCTGGGCCGGGAGCGGCGAGGGAAAGATATCGCGAGGTGTCGCGCGGAGTTTAAATAAAAGCTGGAACTCGCGGGACCGGCAAAAAAAGTCCGCTCGGAAAAACACGAGATTTCAATTAAAGAGACAAGCTTAGTAATGAGGCAGCGTGGATTTATTGGCTCGAAGGCTGTGGCGCCTAAACGTCTGCGTGTGTTGTTGACCGGGTATCCGCTCCACGGCTCCCTGGCTGCTCGCAGTCCGTCAGAAGCACGCGCGTGTTAATGTATTCGTGCGTGCACGTGCCCCCGAGCCATTCGGCCCTTGCTCCGACCCTTTACACGGGCCCCGATACCACACCAACTGTTCCCCGGGTTCGGGCCTACCCGCATGCATCCGCCCGTACCCGCCTGTACCGACCGCGCCTCCATATTCCTCCGAATTGGCTCATTTGCATCCGATCGGAGATTCATTACCGTATTGCCCGGTAATAGGACAGTTCCACTCGAAGACACCTCGACTTTCCTCGCCCCGTTATCTATCCTGCCCCCGATATTTCGAATACGGAACGAGAACGACCTTCCAACAGGCCACCGCACTCGTCCATTTCTCAGCCTCGACCTCGTCAGCTGGCAATCGTGTGTTCGTTCCGTCGCGCGTGGGAGAACCTTTTGCGTGGCTCGCGCGCGAGAGATCCACCAGCAACCACGGTTTTACCTGTAATTGGGATGATGGACCGCTCGGGAAAGAGTCACAGTGACGATTTACTTGCTCCGCGTGGTGACGTGCCGGAGTATTTATTTTGTAGGTGAGCAGGATAAATGGTTCACTCGGAACTCCGATGGTATTGCCTCTCGAGTAAAGGGTCCACAGGCCAACGAGGATATTCCGCGGCGATAGATTGTCGGCAATGCCGCCGCGTCTCGGCGCAGATTTTCCGCGTTATTGTGAACAAACGCGTAAGCCGACACGTGAATTATACTGCTGCTTGAACTGAATATTCCTGGTGGTCTTTAGAAAGCTTAGGGGGGTACCAGACCCTCTGACCTGGGCATTTATCAGTGTAACCAACCTCCACGCTGAAAAACGGTTTGGTAACAGTGATGAACACATTTGTATCAATCTAACGCTTCAATTTCGCTATCAATACAGGTTTTTTCTTTTTATCAATATCTTTATTGCTATTAATGGATCCGAGTGGCTCGAAGCCCTTTATATGTCTGTTGTTACGGATCTACGAGTAGCTGAACTAAAATTAGTTCTACTTGCCCTTCATTGCCCTTCATGAACGGAATCTAGGGAACAATTGAATGCGATCACGGGAACACACCTCAAGTCCTCATACCATTATACAGGGTGTCCCAAAACTACCCTAGGAGCCGAAAATGGAAGTTTCCTTGGGTCATTTGAAGCGGCATCTTCTTTTACAAAAATGGTGTCCGTGACTTTGTTTAGGAGTTATTAACGAAAAACACGGACTAATCAGAGCGCGGCTACAGCGGATTGATTCTGAGTCGACCAATGGCGACACCACGCCTCGCGGGACCTGTCGCAGGGTCGGACTCAGTTCGCTATAGCTGCGCTCTGATTGCTCCGTGTTTTTCGTTAATAAATCCTACACAAAGTCACGGACACCGTTTTTGTAAAGGAAAATGTTGCTTCAAATGACCCAAGGAACCTCCCATTTTCGGCTCCTAGGGTAGTTTTGGGACACCCTGTATATTGAGCTGAGTGAGGGCTCATTTGAAAGAGGAAGGTTAAATGAAGCGCGCGTGGGTCTCTAAATTAGCAGGAAAAATCTTTTTGCGATCGAAAAATACATTAGAATATCCGGAATTTTTCTTCACTTGTTTTTCTCTACTTTGGATACTCACATTACTACATATAAACTAAATGTAACTAAAGTTGGACCCACGCGCGCTTCATTTAACCTTCCTCTTTAGAATGAGCTCTCACTCAGCTCAAAATATAACCATATGACGACGTGAGGTGTGTTCCCGTAAACCCCTGTTTTGGCCCAAAATCTAGTTAGATTCTGGTTAGATTCTAGTGATGTCACGTGGGTACCCTACCCCCTTAACAGTAAAACTACCAGCACAGTGCAGTAGTGTGCTTGACATGAAAAGCTGACTAACGCGTGATTTCAAAAAGTTTGAAATGAAGAATTTCCGTTTCTTAAGATAATTAAATACATGAAAAATAAGGTAGTAATGTTCTTTCTTGCATGTACTCACTCATTATTAGACAGCATGTTTAATACATTTGCAACGGAAACGAGTAGGTATAAGTTAAAACAGTGAAAACGTTAGAAGAATACAGAAATATAATTTTCAACCTATTAAATAAATTAAGGAAAAAAATTAATTACTATGTCACTCCAGTTTGTCGCAATTCGGATAGAAAATTTTAATTTCGCATAAAGATTCGGAGTCTAATTATATTACATGTCTCGTTCTCAATGATAGTATTGTAGTCATGCTTGTCATGCTTCACATCACAATGTTCAACGTTAGAAGAATTCAGAAATATAATTTTCAACCTATTAAAGAAATTAAGGAAAAAAATTAATTAGTATTTCACTCCGGTTTGTCGCAATTCGGATTAAAAATTTTGGTTTTGCATAAAGATTCGAAGTCTAATTATAACCATCTGAAAACAGTGAAATTACACTGAATGCTTGTTATTATTTTATGAAGTATCGATAGTAATCGATAACTTTCTTCGTATATATTTTATTGCCTATAAATTGCAATATACAAAATTAAAAAATAGTATTTTTATACAAAATCACATTTTAGGATAACAATGTATTGTCTATTCTAGCTATTGGTAGAAACTTTAATTGCAGTAAATTTTTAGAAAACACTAACACTAGCAGTATAAATATTGTTTACTATAATTGGAGTCCAATTATAATCATCTGAAAACAGTGAAATTACACTGCATGCTTGTTATTTTATGGAGTATCCATAGTAATCAATAACTTTCTTCGTATATATTTTATTGTCTATAAATTGCAATACACAAAATTTAAAAATAGTATTTTTATTCAAAATCACATTTTAGGATAACAATGTATTGTCTATTGTAGCTATTGGTAGAAACTTTAATTGCAGTAATTTTTAGAAAAGAATAACACTAGCAGTACAAATATTGTTTACTATAATTGGAATCCAATTATAATCATCTGAAAACAGTGAAATTAAACTGAATGCTTGTTATTATTTTATGGAGTATCCATAGTAATCAATAACTTTCTTCGTATATATTTTATTGTCTATAAATTGCAATACACAAAATTTAAAAATAGTATTTTTATTCAAAATCATATTTCAGGATAACAATGTATTGTCTATTCTAGCTATTGGTAGAAACTTTAATTGCAGTAAATTTTTAGAAAAGAATAACACTAGCAGTACAAATATCGTTTACATGTATCAGGAATTTAAAAAATCCTGCTAAATACGAAATTGGCACTGTTATAGGTATGTAAATCGTGCCAAAAATGCATTCTATAAATATCTGTCTTGCTCTCAACTTTCTCTTAATGAAAAGATTTCGTGGGCAGAGTGTAAAAAAGAAGAATCAATGAGAGATAAGGAGATACAGTGTTCAAAGTATCTTGTAACAGCGACAATCAATGGCTGAAACTTATCAGCGAGGACAGTGGTCGCAACACTTTGCATAATTGCCGCAGCCTAATTAACTTCCTTCAACTAAAAGAGGGCCTCGCTAAACAGATAACATTATTTTCGCGTTAATAAACTACTTCTGTGACTGACAGACACGATAAACGCATACTCCTCGGACACTTATCCACTGAATATTTTCGCGCGAAACAATTTTTACGTGCCTCGCATTTCAAAGCATTTTTCACTTCCTTTCGAGTTTCAACTGAACATTCTTGCACGTTTGATTAGCACCGTCGAATGTTTTCGTTATTGTTGCTCACTCACGACAAAAATAATGTTACATAAACATTATGTTTTTTGTGATATCTTGAATGATTATAATTTATATAATCATTCAATAATTTATATATTCATTCAATAATTTATATATTCATTCAATAATTTATATATTCATTCAATAATTTATATAATCATTCATATAATTTATATAATCATTATTACATAATTATAATATATACTTCGTCACATCAGGAACTTAAAAATTGAAAATTTTGTGTCGTGTTACAATTATAATACATGAGGGTTATTATGGATTATGATTTTTACATATTTGCACTTTATAGAAATTAAAAAATTAAATTGCAAGATTTAAATTTCCAGAAATATTCACGATTTACCATTTTCATTGTACATTATAATATAAATGCATTGAAACAGTTTCGTGGCTTTCGTATTCTCCAATGTAAATGCATTAGATGTACAATAACCCAAGAACTGGTAACTCGTTTAGTACTGTGAAAAAGTAGTCGATATCATTAGAGCATTTATTATAGCGTGAAAGGTTTTATGGTTTCTCGAACCATTTGTGCAAACATTCTTGTAAAATATTTGCTCCATTAATTGAAAATTGCTTATAGAAAAAGTTCTTATTGCTTGCTTATGACAGGATGTAGTACTTCGTACTTGTTTTGCTGGTTACTAAAATCGTTTCGGTTGGATTAAAGTCGTAAAGACATTATTGCAGATGAAAACCGATACACAATTCAGTAAATAATAAGAATGTCGTCCTTGTTGCATACAATGAATTAAAAATATTTCTCACAGAAAACAAAGCACTGAAATAAATAAACACACAAATCTGATAAAGAAGAGATGAAACATGAATATAAAAGACACAGCGGCGTAATATTGAACCGTACTATTTGAATTTTTTTGGGAAGCTGGAGCAATTAGTTTGCCACAGCAACTTTTAGTATTTTTGCAACAATTTCGATCAATTGCAATTTTTGACAAAATTTTTTTTTGCATCCTGTGGCAAACTAATTGCACTAGCTTCCCAAAAAATTCAAATAGTATAGTACAATATTAAAAAAGTAATCGTCTTTTTTAGAGCGGCCGAATATTATTGCACGCCACTGTAGAATTGTGTAAATAAATGTATCAATCACAACTAGAAATTTTTCGAGAATTATTATTAATAACCTAACAATCACGGGGTTTAATAAATATGTTAATAACATCCTGATAGTCATTTTGTATGAAATTATTAACAACCTATATAATATACATATAATAATACCACAATAGCCATAAATGTTTGTAAATGCATAAAAAATAATAGACTACGTATTTATACACATTTTCGACAAAACTAAGTACGTGCAGTTGTAAACTGTAGATTAAAAGAATTTAATAATATCAGTGTGCTAGTTACAACTCATCGAAAAGATCATCATTAAAAAACGTATCTTTGAAATTTGCCCCCCTCTTTTTGTAGAAAAACAGAAGGAAGAAAAATATATAAATAGGGGTGCAATTAATTGGAAAAACACAGTTGTTCTCCCATTTGTTAATAACATTTCCAATGATATAAAAAGAATCTTCGGAAAAGTTGGGTTACATACGATCTATAGAATCCCGTTTTATTTGAGATGTTGGTTCCCAAAGATTAAAGATCCAATTCCATTATTAAAATGTTGTAATATAGTATATCAAATACCTTGCAAAGGCTGTAATCTTTCGTACATTGGACTAACTTCTAGACATCTGATTACAAGGATCAATGAACATAAAAGAAATATTTTATTACCATCATCACAACAGACCATGCATTTGATTTTGAAAATGTCAAAATACTGGATAAAGAAAATAATTTACATCAAAGATTATTATTAGAGACTGTGCACATGATTAAAGATCAAAGTGTCAATCTTAGGTACGAAAAACCTGAGATTAATGAAATTTACGCTACATTACTGAATGAGTAAATAATTTATGATGATGTTTCTATAATAATCTAAATTATTGACTTCCAGTTTTATAAATATGTTAAGCACATTACCATCGTTATGTGAAATTTCACCCAGAAAATGATTGTTATTTTTTCTATCAAAAAAAAAAAATTTTGTAATACATAGGTTGGAAATTTGTTGATGAATATTTAGAATTTAAAATTCGCGCCTAACATTGATTTGGTGCCTCTTGATCCTTGACATCTGATTGGCTAGTTATATCTACGATGTTCTCTTGTTTTCCGTCTTGACTTTGTCACAACGGTTACAGTCTAGTACAGTTTAAACCTTCTTACTGACAAGTACCATTTCGTTTACACTCTTCATTCTGTGTTTTTCATAATTAGCAAGTATGTACAGTGACTCCCACTAATATTCGGACACTCTTACAAAGACGATAACTTTTTTAATATTGTACTATACGATTTGAATCTTTTTGGTAAGCTAGTGCAATTAGTTTGCCACAGGATGTAAAAAAAAATTTTGTGAAGAATCGCAATTCCTCTGAATTATAAAAGAAATACTAAAAGTTGCATTTTACAACTTTTTTATGTGGACCTATATTGAAAATTTAAAAAATACGTTTTGTAGATTTATGTCAATTATATGCCCTGTGAAAGTTTCATCGCAATCGGCTGATGTGGAAGGCAACGACAACGATTGAAAGATGCAAGGATCATTAGATTTAAAGCAGTTGAAGGCCAAAAATCGTGAAAATCGGCAATTTTTAACATATTTAAACGTTTGTAGCTCATTGCAATGTCGACCGATTTTGACGAAATTTTCAGAATACGTTTAATCGACACAGGTCTACAAAACATATTTTTTAAATTTTCAACGTAGGTCCACATCAAAAAGTTGTAAAATGCAACTTTCGGTATTTTTATTTATAATTCCGATCAATTGCAATTTTCGACAAAATTCTTTTTTCGCATCCTGTAGCAAACTAATTGCTCTAGCTTCTAAAAAAATGTTCAAATCGTATAGTACAATATTAAAACAGTTATCGTCTTTTTAAGAGTGTCCGAATATTAGTGGGAGAGTCACTGTATATTACCTCTTGTCTAAACTATAAAATTTCCCGTGTTACAGTAATTTCTCAATCGTAGTCCCAACACCCGTGTTATGAACGGACTACGATGAAGTAGGGTGGCTATTTTTTGATTTATGACTGCGTCTACCCTACCGCGCTAAGACTTCAAACGACAAGCCGAACGTAGAGAAGGACAGAATGAAATAGGATCGCGTGGCCGAAGCGTGTCCCCGTCGCCGGCACAGTTTAAAGGCCCGTGCGTCATCACAATAAAACACCAAGACCTTAGCTTCTTTATTTTCGATGATATCATTATGGAACTTTCACCAACATATTCGTGGCATTTTTCTGATTAAAATCATACCAAACACGATATAATTTGGCCAATATTTAGTGGTTTAATCGACGATGAAAGTTTCGAACGCAACGAAGAAGAGCGTATTGGAAAGAAAGAGACGCGAAGAGTCGCCGTCGCCGGCATAGATCAAACACGCTGTCCTTCTTGTAAGTAAAACTTTCATCGTCGATTAAACCACTAAATATTGGCCAAATTATATCGTGTTTGGTATGATTTTAATCAGAACTAGCTGGTTATTGTTGCTCGCTCGCTTCGCGAGCTTCGCAGGTGGGGGTGTTGTAGCTCGCTCGCTTTGCGAGCTCGCGAGAGGGTTAGTGGTACGGATGGTATTTTGTGTGTGACTCTCCACGAGCCACACAAAGAACTTCCCGATTCGTTAGTTGCAATATATTATTATCATTATTTATTTAGTATACGTTTTAAGAAGATTATACGTTCTTTGGGAAGTTCAATAGTTTTCTACTTATCAAAATGTTTGAACCAACATCGTATGCTCGTTGCTCGCTTGGTTCCTTGTTATAGCATAGTAATGTTGCAAAATAAATTACAAATGCATTTAAATTTTTTTTAAATTTTTTTTAAATGAAAAAAAAAATTTTTTTTTAATAAAAAAAAAATAAAAATTATATATAATTGTTACGTTTGTTTCTTCGGTGGAAAATTTCCGTCCTCTCGTATAATTTGCATTGTTGAATGAACTTGTTTCGAAAAAAACTAAAAAATCTAAAAAACTACTTGACCAATATGGACCAAAATCTAATCAGCTCTAAGTTACAGCGGGGCACATCGATTGCATCATTCATTATTCTGATCGCATTGTTATTTTTTCAGAAAACGTTAACGAAAAATTTGATACCATACAAACGGACATACGCACACACACACACACACACACACACACACACACACATACGAACATTTTGATAAAAATAGTCTAAAATGACTCCAATGACCATGAAACGTGAAGATCTGCTAAAAAATCAATTTTCGATTTTCGGGGTAATTACAGTAACTTCCCTATGAATCGGGAAGTTAAAAATGCCAGGAATAAGCCAGTAAAATCTCATAAAAAAATAATGAAAATTAAGTAGTTTGAAAATTCGATTCACTCGAGTCAATGTAGTGGTGTTCACACCGATATACCCGAGCCGACATCAAACATCGCCGTCCTGCTGCCCGGCGCAGCGTTGACAGGCGGTGGAATGGGTAGGCACTGGACTACGATTGCAGAGGCGACCGAGGACTACGTTTGAGAAATTACTGTATTTAATAACAGTGTCTATTAATATTTCACAGACGCGGACTTTTCTTGATGATGATTCAAAGCAGAACCGAAACGTTGAAATTATAATTCTGCAAAATTGCTAATTTTTTGTATCTCTGATCGAACCTCTAGCGCCGATATCATTTGTGCGTAATCATCGAAAAGAGTAAAGGAAGAAAGAAATTGTTACTCGACTTCTATTTCTTGGCATTTTTGTTCTGCATAAAGATAGACCATCCAATAGTAACATAGCAGTCGCTGGACTTTGTATTCGCAGTAGGAAGATTGAACGCATTAATATCAATCCACGCGGCGCGGCAACATCATCCCCTTATGTTCTACATCCCGCAATGCGTAAGAAAAGCCAAAAAAGGGGAAGAACAGTGCGATTACCGATCGGAGTCCTCGTCAACCTCGCGGCAGATCGTTGGTTGGTCGCGACAAGAAACGGCCCGCATATAATCACGGAAATTATCGGTCGCCATGGGTCCGGGTGCGTTTATTCAGTCACAGTCAAACTATCGTTGCCATTTGTAGCGGGCAGTTATTCGTTCACGGTGGATCGATTAACAAGCTTCTTATCTCGTTTAAGGATTTTTATGGCGCACGTTATTGCTCGGGCATCGCTGTCCACGGGGGAGAGAAAACATCGTCGGCACCGCGGCTTAAAGACATGATCCACCGAGTAATCGTCTTTCGAGCCCGAGAGAGCCCGATAAAAAACGCCATACGATACGAATCGGCTGGTCCGAGCGCCGATCGGCCGCCGGCTACGAATCACCCGGTACCACATTATATCATATAATTTTTATCGGATCTCAAGTACAATCTCGCGGTGTACACCCGGGGAAATTATGCATAAGACTTATCATCATTCTGCCTCGAAAGTTTATCGGGCTCCGGGACCGGGCCCTGGCCCGTTCCCTTTGGAACTCTGGGAACGCTCCCGGACGCGGTGCCATGGCAGCGCGACCGGTAAAAATTGCTAATTCCTCGTCTTCGTCCGAGTTATACCACCTGGTAAGTTATAATACCGTCCTCTGGAATAAACCCTCCTATCTGAGTCGTCGCTTCGGCATCGTACCGATCGTAGCCGGTCGTTTCGTGCGGTGACGGAAACCTTTTAGCCTTTTAGCGTTTCACGGGGTGCGTACCGGGTCGTTTCGGCAAGTGGCTGTCGACGCAAACTGCCGCCGCCGTTCCCGTCTCTTCCAAAGGGGATACCCCTTCTCCGCAGACTTGCTCCAGCGTTTCCAGAAAGATTTCAATGTACCAACGTGCGGAGGTATGTGGTACTTTTCGGGTGCCGCGAGATCCCCCGTTCCGAAGGCGGCGCTCTGTGTGTGTTATTAGGGGCGATTATCATTCAGCCGGTCGGTCGCCGACCGTGCAACCGTATTTCGGAATCGTTAGCTGCGATTTATGGCCTCGCTTGTTATTAATAACAATTCGACAACACGCGTCCCGATGCTTTTCCACGTTTTCGCGGTCGTATCATTACGCTGCTCTTCGTTTTGCCGATAACTGGCGGAACGCTGTTCGATGTCTCAGTGCGTCACCTGCTGTGAGAAAGTCTGGGAAGTCTCGACGGTGCCCGGTTATTATCAGTCGAATGATCGAATTAATATTTCGTCGCACAAGCTCTGCATTTTCTTAACATTCGTGCGTTCCTCGGAAGTATTGGTCTGGAACGAAAGTTCTGCAATTTTGACATTTTATGTCTTTACTTTGGCACATAGCAGAAAAAAGCGTTACCGAAAACCGTCACGAAAAAGTGTCACGAAAATTTCGAATGCGGTTTGATCTAAAACCTTCCAGAGAGAGAGACAGAGAGAGAGTGAGAGTCAGAGTGAGGGAAAGAGTGAGAGAGAGAGAGAGAGGGCACGTTGCTGCTTATAACTTTTGATCGATTTGTTAATAATTGTATAACAACAATAGCAGTCATGTCTTTTGTTTCTCACTTTTGTTTCTCACTTTTGTTTGTTCATTACTCCAATATTAATAAACCCCTTCGAATTATTACCAATACGTTCAAACTCTATTTCTTTATCAATTGTTGAGCAAAAATCATAAGCATCCTGTATGATTCCATTTTAATTCTTTTGGCGCGACTATTGACACGTAGCTTCACATCCTTTTGATCTTAACCGATCCTACAAGCCTCTTGTGATTTCGGCTCATTTTCCACCTCTGTAGATAGGATCAGTTGTAAATACACTCAGTAAAATAAGTCTCCGTACACCTTTTAAAAAGTAATAACTTTTTTATAATTGTACCAAACGACCTGATTTTTTATGATCAATTATAAGCATTGGTTTATGAATGGATGCGCAAAAAAGATTTTCCAAAAAATTGTTATCTACAAGGTTACATGCAGAAATAAAAAAGGCATTTTTTTTAACTTTTTTATTTGGGTCCTCAATGAAAATTTAATATGTACGTTTTGTAGATATATGTTAGTTATACATATTCTAAAAATTTCATTGAAATCGAGTAACATAGACACGAGCTACAAGCGGTTAAAAATGTTGAAAATCGTAGTTTTTCACGAATTTTGATGTTTCTGCTTAAAATTTAAATCTTTCGGTGCGTGTCGTTTCTTTCTGCGTCAACCGATTTCGATGAAATTTTCAGTACATGTATAATTAACATAGATCTACAAAACGTACATTTTAAATTTTCATTGAGGACACAAATAAAAAAGTTTTAAAAAATGCCTTTTTTATTTTTGCATGTAACCTTGTAAATTATAATTTATGGAAAATCTTTTTTGCATATCATTTCATAAACCAATGCTTTTAATTGATCATAAAGAATCATGTCGTTTAGTACAATTATAAAAAAGTTATTACTTTTTAAAAGCTGTATGGAGACTTATTTTACCGAGTGTATATTTTTGATAGGTTACTTTTGTTTTAAATAAATCTTTCCACATGACGTAAGACGTATGACGTAAGACGTATGTTCTCAATTGACCTATACACTTGACCAAATCATATAGGACAGCAAAGGAAGAAAAGCGGGAGCGGGAGGGGGTGGGGGGGAGCAAAGTAAAGACATAAAATGTCTCACTTCTTTGTGGACTCGTATGCAAAATTTTTAAATATACAGAGTGTCCCAAAACTAGTGTAGGAGCGGAAAATGGGAGGTTCCTTGGGTCATTTGAAGCGACATTTTCCTTTACATAAATGACGTTCGCGGCTTTATTTAGGAGTTATTAACGAAAAACACGGACCAATCAGAGCGCGATCTAGACATGCGATGGCACGTCCGGCCAATTGACAGTTGGCGCGTCGATCCAACTGTGCTACCTTGCGTCTAGATCGCGCTCTGATTGGTCCGTGTTTTTCGTTAATAACTCCTAAACAAAGCCGCGGCCGCCATTTTTGTAAAGGAAAATGTTGCTTCAAATGACCCAAGCAACCTCCCATTTTCCGCTCCTACACTAGTTTTGGGACACCCTGTATATTGTTTGCAATTTTCGAGGTAACTTATCATGTTTCTGAGTAAACCTATGAATAAATGTCTTTATTTATTAATTTAAAAACGAAGTTTCGTTCCATCTCAATTGTTGCATAAAAGAGCTTTAGATAATATATTATAGGGTTTAAGTACGGATGATGTATGTATGCGTGTTAATAGGCTGCCCTATATATGACCAAATTTGTAATAACAAAGAAGAGCTGTAGAAATACGATCGCCAATGAATCGCAAAAAGAAGATCAGATCAAAACGAGCAAAACCGCCGCGACAAACACGTCAACGATTAGTTATCCTTACGCCTTTTACAATTAAATACGCTTTTTCCTTACGACGGCTTGGCTTTTTCCTTACAATATCATCCATTTTTGTTTTACATTTCAAATCAACAAATTGTATGTCATTTATAACGTCACAGTTTAGAGAAATATATCTCGCAACAGACAGAAAGAGATCAATCATGTTGTGAAAACATAAATTGAATAGAAACAGTAAAAGCATTAGAAGAATTTAAAAATGTTGATAAAATTCCGCTGTCTAATGATCGCATTAAGCAAAGTTTCAAAAATCAAACTCCAATTTCTACTTTTCGATCAAATTTGAAAGAGATGTTTATGCTAAATTGTACTCGAGGCACCAAAAAAATAATTGAATATTTTCAATATACTCAATTGTCTTGTTCTGCTTTCAGAAAGTAAGTATTACTGTAGAAAATAAATATTTAAAGCCATATTAGAGAACGGTCTTTCTTACTCGGTCAGAAATCGTTTCTTGTAACGTCGGATCCCTTGATAAGAATAAAAACCGCCACATTATGCCCCAATACGTCGCGCGTGTTGTAATTCAACAAATTTCTGAAAGCATTAAGGGGAACCACCGACGACGCGACAAAAACAAGTAACAATTACACCAAGCTGAACGCATGTACGCAGCAAGAACGCGGCAGTAGAAGGAAAGTCGTGGTTTTTCTCAAATAACCACCGTATTCGGTCGTGTACCGCACGAGTAAGAGGGCGAAACCGCGAGCTTTGGCTACTACCGTATTGCATGCTTATGGAGGTCCTTAACAATCCCTGTCGATTTTTACTGGAAACGTACTTGCTATTTCTGAAGTATAATTGGAATGACCGGACTGCACATTTTATGCGTTTATGACAAAACTTTGGAAAAGTGAAATTTAGAACAGTAACATAATTGATAGTATTTTAAAATATCGATATTACTAATAAATAATATCGAGATGTTGATATTTGATATTTGGTATTTGATATTTGATATTTGATATTTGATATTTGATATTTGATATTTGATATTTGATATTTGATATTTGATATTTGATATTTGATATTTGATATTTGATATTTGATATTTGATATTTGATATTTGATATTTGATATTTGATATTTGATATTTGATATTTGATATTTGATATTTGATATTTTGATAGATTGTAGTAGATTATGCAGACAAATAAAACGAAACGAAATTATAAAGGGAACGGGACTCTTTGTAACCCGTAATGGGAACAAATAAACTATTACATTACATACAGGAATAAAGAATACTCTAACTCTTATTTGCTACAAAGCATGCGATAAATTTTTATTCTAAGTGACTTAATATCATTTTTTTCATTATATTAACACGTTGCCTGTCGGAGATTATTCATTACATTTTTAAAGAATTAATTTTTAAAAGTATATGACTCTCAAGGGAAGGTTTATAAATCAAAACTCACAGATGAAATTAAAATAGTTATACATATATTTGTTAAATACCATATTTCCCGTTCTGTCTATTTAGTTTTTGCTATCATTTAGGTAGCTTGTCATATTATTCAATAATCTTATGAATAAATATGTTACTTTTGTCTTTGAATTCTGATTTAAAAACGCTACGAGCTTTCGTTCCAACCTAACATAACAGCTATAACTCTTTTACTTATGATCAACATAAGTCATTTTGTCTAATATGATTTGATAGTGATGAATAAATGTAATTTTTATATAAAGAATAATAATTATTATATTGGACATTACCGAAATCAGTTAGTTCAATTGTCATGAGGTAAGATGACTTACAATATTGTTATGAGCTTTTTAACCGCCAAACAACAAGGAAGTCGAGAGGACTCAAGTTGCGTCATAGTCAAAGTACTTATAAGTACTTTACCAGAACCAGCAAGTACTAGATTAAACTCGGGGTACAGGTTAAAAGTATAACAAAAAGATTGTCAAAACCAGTAATACATAAAGTTCAATCACTGTTACATTGCAAAACTTATCACCTTAGAAAGTTTATCTTGACATTATTGAAATTTGTTTACAAAATGTAAATAATATAATCACCTACAGCTTAAAATCTACAATTGAATATTTCTTAATGATAAACAGCGAATCTTTATGCGAACATCTATAAAACTTGTATACTCACATAATAATTCATTACGTCTGCAAAAAGTCATTATATAATTTTCCTAAAGCTTCATTCCTTCTTACGTATTCAAAGTAGGCACTCCTACATTCATCTATTTATGATAGATCGCGGATTTCATGCATTTCTGACAAAAAAGAAGAAGAGAACATAGTGTGTTAATGAATCACACCGAAATAATCATTATTCAAAGGAAAATTGGATACCCAAATAAAAATTGAAGGCGAGTCCTTAAGACAAGCTTTGTTCCTTAAAATGATGTATACTACTATGCGAAAGAAGCACCCGGCCATATTTAATAGAAAAGCGTAAAAAATCAAATAAGATCACAGTTAGGTTTAGAAAAGGATTTCGCTGTTTAATTGAATAGTTCTGAGAATATACAATGTGTTACGGCGAATTTTCTAATGCTTTAAATTCAATACTTTAAATCAATGTACAATACAATTTCTACGTAAAGATATTGTTTATCATTACATCTTACAATTACAATAGGTGCTTGTTACTTTTGCACAGTAGTGCATAATAATTTCAAAAATTGCAATAGCATTTCTTCATCGTTACACGTCAGAACATTCGAGAATATATGTATTATGGCGGATTTTCTAATGCTTTAATTCAATACTTTTAATCATTGTACAATACAATTTCTACATAAAGATATTGTTTATCATTACATCTTACAATTACTCTAGGTGCTTCTTTGTTTTGCACAGTAGTGTGTAATAATTTCAAAAATTGTAATAGCATTTCTTGATCGAAACTCTTCAGAACAATCGAGAATATATGTGTTATGGTGGATTTTCTAATGCTTTAATTCAATACTATAAATCATTGTATAATACAATTTCTACATAAATATATCATTACATCTTACAATTACACTAGGTGCTTCTTCCTTTTGCACAGTAGTGCATAATAATTTCAAAAATTGCAATAGCATTTCTTCATCGAAACGCTTTAGAACATTCGAGAATATATGTATGTGTTATGGCGGATTTTCTAATGCTTTAATTCAACACTTTAAATCATTGTACAATACAATTTCTACATAAAGATATTGTTTATCATTACATCTTACAATTACACTAGGTGCTTCTTTCTTTTGCACAGTAGTGTGTAATAATTTCAAAAATTGCAATATCATTTCTTCATCGAAACAAATTCTTCTAAAATCGGACATTTCATATGCAATAACCTGATAGGACAATGCCTGTGGGTATTGAAATCTGCTCGGATTCGTACATGAGTCTACTGTCTATATTGAACTTGATCCCATCCCTACCGGCCTGAGCCGCGCCGCTGGATCCAATGAATAATACAGGCGTAGCGCAATTAGCTTTGCTGTTTTCAATTTAATCGGCGTATTATCAACCCTTCAGGGAACGCGGACCAGTTCCCGCAAGAAAGGACACCCATTCGACGACATGCACCACCACACCATGCGGCGAAAGTCATGGCGCAGCAGGTAGCGAGACGCGCAAAGAACGGCCGCGGACGCGACGCGGCGCATCACCGCGCGTCATTGCGCTCTTATTGTGCCCGCCCGTTTGTCAACCCGATTTCATCGATAGGAGAAATAAATTTATCGACCCAGTATGTTTCCAACCGATATTTTGCGACGATCTCAGCGCACACTCGCCACCATTTGTGATGCTGATGGTGGCGAGAAGCATTTGTACTATACAGGGTGAGTCCGCAGACTTGGAATTGAATATGGCCGTAGCGCCGGAAATTGGACCTAGTAGGACGTGTCAAGCGTTTCGTAGCGTGAAATGCGCATAGCGGGCCCCTACAAACGCCTATTACTAGGAATATAGGAGGAAGAAGGGTTAAGGGTGTGGATACGAATTTGACCTTCACCAGAAACTCTCGAGTGTGAGAGAGACGCAGCCCTAGACCCGTATACGTACACGAGAGTTGTAGAGGTTCCGCATTTTTCGATTCCTGACTCTATACTGCATATTTCAGTGTTCTAGGTAGTCACAATCGCTAGATAAAAGATTAATCTAGAATGCTTGCACCCTAAGAATGGCTGCATTTTAAGTTATCGAGGCGTAATTTACATTATTCTGCAACAAGTAGGTTTATGAAAATGTCTCTCAGCAGCCACGATAGGTGGCAGCACTGTCGCGCCACCGTTTGGTTCTCACGGTTCCGCTACTTGTTGTCGAATAATGTTATAATCTATTTTTTCTGAAGTTTTTAATTTAAATTGATTTTATTTTTTGATCACGAGGAGGACCTTGGGCTGCAGATAAAGCCCATGCATGAGTCCCTCAGATTAATGTAGACAATTTTTCTTGATATAAGTGAAAACAATTTTTAAAATGGGGCACTCGTTCGATAAAATCCGTCTTCGAGTTCTTTAAATCTTTGGGATTCTCGTAATTCTTTTGCATGTTCGCAGATCCCTTACGTAAATCGTCTATGACTCTTAAACTTGTGAATTATTTTGAATCTTTGCAGATTCAGTTCAAGTACGAATCTGTGCGTGAAACTTAAAGTCTCGATGATATATTAGGTTGCCCCAAAAGTTCGTTTCATTTTCAAAAGTTTCGAGTGGCTTAGTGTGATAATGTAATAACAATACGAAACGTGCAAATTATTTCTATGTAAAATTTAATATTTCGTTGTTCGGTATGTATTTGCGTGAATCTAGAACAATTTGAATGTTGTGGCAGTAATTTTAACATAATTCTTAATTTTTTTAATATAATAAAAGTAATACTTAAGTTTAATACTTATACGAGTCTTCAGATACAAAAATTACAATGTTTTAGAAAACAGGAAATATAGAAACAGGCTGCAACATTATTTTCAAGCAATTCACATTTCTGTATTTAAGGGTAGATGTAATCTTATCTTTTGTAAGTTTTTAAAATTATTTTTTCCCTTCAATTCCGTAAAATTTGGATTATTGTAATATGTGATATTAGCACATTTTAGTGGTTAAAAGTAATTAGTGTTTCCCATTTTTTAGTGAAGCACAAATTTTTGACATTTTAGTAGAACAAGTTATCACTAAATTTATAACAATAATGAATAAGCGAAACATGAGACAATACGTAGATGAAATCAGAGAATTTAGGTGAGACTGTGGATATATTATTTCAACCTTGGTAAAATTATTGAAACAAAAAATAAACTTCCATATGGCTGCCAGTTTTTACAGCAGAAGCTGAAAATTTTTATTTTGCATAACATTACGTAGTCTGGTCATTAATGTGATTTATCAAACAAATATTAAATGATCTCGGCGCTACGGTTCGATCAATGAAAAAAGCTAAGCAATTTTGCTAATTGATAATTAATTCGACGTTTCGGTTCCAATTTGAACCATCTTCAAGAACAATAATTATAATTGCGTCTGTAATCAGAGATTTTAAACATACAATTTTCAAAATATATTGCAAAAAACTATCAAATGTTTGAATGTAAAGGCAACAAATTTATCAAAAATTTTTTACAATCACTTGCTTAGGTGTGATTAAATATTCAAAAAAGAGAGCCGTGTGACGCGTGAAACGCATGCGTTCCCCATGTCTGCTTGCACGACACTGATTATTCTGGTGAGAGATCTAGGTTTTATGGATCGATACCTAGCGGTAGATTTAAAAATCATAACATACTTTTAACCTCACGTTGGTGAGAATACCAAAATGGTAAACCACAATTTATCAACATTCAAATCAAACCGAGATCGTAACGTAACAAACGTTGTATATGTTGTAAATTTAACCAAAGAAGAATATGGAGGAATTTTTGTATTGGAAAGAATTGGTTCAAATTGGAACCGAAACGTCGAATTAATTATCAATTAGCAAAATTGCTTAGCTTTTTTCATTGATCGAACCGTAGCGCCGAGATCATTTAATATTTGTTTCAAACAATAATACGATCGAGAAAAAATAGTTTATTTTAATGTGATTTATGTTATGAACAAAATAGAAAGTAATTACCGAATAAATACATCGAAGAAATGAATTAGATTACTAACCTACCAGAACACATTTACCCAAAAGGAGTTTCTACTATATTTACTCAATTGGTACTTACAGCACATGAAGTCTCTAAACAATCAGTATTCATCGGACAAGGTATTTACCATACTGTCATTGTTAATCAGCCTAAGTACAATAGGTATTCTGATTGCTTAATGGCTTCATACATGACTGGCTACTGACCTACTCGTGAAGTAGTATCCCCGACGTTTAACATGGCACGCGTAGTTTACGTTTCGATCAATGAATATCGAGTGGTGTCTAGATAAGTAGCATGAGAAAATTGCACCAACAAAGAATAATAAACGGAGCACAGCAGAACATATTTTTGAATAGAGAATTGTCAAGTAGACACGCTGAGAACCCTTATTCAACTCTGACGCAGTTATCCTTCCAATTGGCACAGCTTGTTTAAAATTGTTCGGGTTATGTCGCGTTCACACTAAACTCTACGATGCACTCACGATGCACACATACCCTTCATTAGTATACACATTTCACGAACTTCTTAAAAATAAGAATTTCTAAACTTTTCTATACTTAACAATCTGCTAGGCAAACATTCAATAATCTTTTTATTATACATTGTAGAAAGAAAAATTTATTATACAAATTTTAAAATATATTATGATTTACTGAAGTGATATTGTTATTGAAGTTTAAATTTTGTTAAGGTCTACACGTAGATTAAATACAACTCGAAGTAAAAATAACCTTGCGAATTATTTAATATAGAAGTAACTTTATAGAAATAGTTAACCGATTTAGTTAAATTTAATACGTTGAATTTAATATTAATATGGAAATGTTTAAAGCTAAAATTTCCAAAAAGTTTATTTTTCATTATTATTTTCATTATTTCATTATTATTATTTTCATCATTTTTTTTTTATTATTTAGGTTTATTATTATATTTCCAAAAAAACGAGTAGGTGCAATTTGAAACAGTAAACACTTTAGAAGAATTTAAAAATACCGTTATATTATTTTCAACCTATTCCTAAACATATTACGAAAGAAAACACATTTTTATTTCACTTCAGCTTGTTCAACTTCAGCTGGAAAATTTTTATTTTACATAAAAATCCGCTATCTAATTATCATGGTCACATATAATTTTAAAAAAATTACTACTTAATTTGTTCAGCATCGAGTCATAGTGCAAAAAGCACTCAAGACTGGTTAGGATTTCTACTACTCTAATTATGCAGTGGTTGATCATAGTCTACGTATTTCTGACCTCATGTTTAACGATATTAACCCTCGTCAATAGTATTAGATCTAAATCCTATTACTACCGAATTGCACTTTCTCATTTTATTGTTAGAGCTTCTAAACATGAAACTGTAATAAAATAGTAAACATGGTTTGAAACTTATGCACAAATGATATTAAAATTATGGAAATCTAGTTGGTGTAAAAACTTCAAAATAATATATCTCGCATTTATTTAATAGTATACATAGTATAATAACATATTGTACAGTATATACATATAAATAGCATATAGGTATGTGCATACGTACACATATATACGTATCTGCATACATACACATATATACGTATATATTAATATATGTATAGTTCGTATCACTTAATTGAATGCTGATATCGTTCAATATAAACATACTGTAAGTATTAAAACATATAGCGAGACTTATTTATTAATAGATACGATATTGCCAAGAATTGTAAACATCGTTTAAATAATTGTTAGACAGGAAGTCACAAATCAGAAATGTCAGTTCACCTGTTACCTCCAATATTAATTACGTAGTTCGGTCGACTGTCCGCCTAAGGGTCGATTCATACATCTCCGATATCGGAGTCCGACAAAATATTCTTACCCAGGTTTAACCCTCATCCGCCCCTCGTGTCAGTTTGACACAGTTTTCCCGCAATAAGTTATACTGTTCTGTTATTTGTAAGTAAATTTGTCCAAAACTTGGTGACTTTAATGTTTTTAATGCGAACCGTATAACGTCAAAAAGAAGAGATGTAAATATTAACTCATCAAATTGAATGAAAAAAATGGCGAAAAGTAACTGTTTGTCTTGTTATTTTATCGATTTGTTTATCATTGTGTCAATTTGACACCGAGGGACAGATTAAGTTCATCAAATGAGGAACGGATGAGGGTTAAGTGAGACCGTCCACAACCGGAAAACTGAATCCGATTTTCCTCCGATACTTTTCCTTCGAGTCGAACAGGCCATAACTAACAAATAAAAGGTTTCTATCCCTCCTCAGGTGAACTATCGGTAGCTCTCCTTTACAACTTCATGGTAATGAGAAACATTCCTACTCAAGTTGCCTCAAAAATCGGCCGGAAATGCATGGATATCGAAAAACGCCGGCCGGATATGTATGAATCGGGCCTAAGTGATACGTCCGAAAAATCGGATGGCTTGTGAGGTGACCTATTAGAGGTGTAGTACGGTATCTAGAATGCTCGAGTGTTGGTGACGAGTTTCGCAGTCTAGGTGAGAAAAGTCGGTGAACGAAGCGTTAAACGCGTTCTTAGGGCAGTCTAATCGGAAGTTTGGTCTAATCAGAGGTTCGCGCTCGGGCCGAAAGTCGCGTTTACAGAGACGTGCATACGTAGACTATACATATGTATACCGATACGGAGTTAATCGCGACGGTATGTGGCGACGACGAACAGTGCCGCCCACATAGTCACTTGACCTCCCTACGCCCCCGTAGCTCTCAGTTAACCTTATCAACTCGATTCAACTCGACCTAACCGGTGTCGGGCCCGATGAGTCGCGCTTACCTACATTCACGTTTCTCTGCTCGGCTCTGCTCTGCTTTGCTCAGCTCAGCTCAGCTTTACTCTACTCTGTGCTGAGCAGTCGCGTAGCTCGCGACGCTCGCGGCCTAAAGAAATCGGATGTGTATTCACCGAGGCCCTGATGATGGTCCTCCGCCCGTAAACAGCTACCTGAAGCTGCCGAACAAATCATTCCCGCTTAAAGCGTTGCAAATTGCTCTGTACAGTAGTCATTTAGACCGCGATGCCCGTTGCACTCTCATTCGACCCTCCTCTGCACTTACTACATAACATTTGAATATTAACTCTCCGACGACATACGATTTGAGAATCTCATGTGGGTACGACTTAAAATCAAGCAAAAGTTATATATCTTCAATGAACACGAGAAAACATTGAATGAAGCCAATCTTGTTTCCATTAAGCTACTATAAATTATTTATATAATTTAAAAATTATTTATAAATCACCGTGTACAGATAATTATAAGAGAACAGTAATAACCGCACTGTTTCAGAGAATTTGTTACTTCGGCGTCGATATACAGGGTGTTCCACATAAATGATAACACCTAGACAGGGCCGGCGTGACCTTTTGCGGGGCCGGGTTCAAAAATTTTGCGGGGCCTGAATACACATTCAAATCCTATACATAAATTTCACAATAGGGAATTATTTATTATAAGTACAAAGTATGTTACATATATTTTTTGTAAAATGAATATTAAATAATTTTTCTCGCTTTTTTCGCCGCAAATTCTGTGATGACGTCATAAAAACTGATGGAATTTGCTATTTCGCTTTCTATTGAAAGAATAGCCAGAGATGTAAATCGTTCTTGGCTTATTGACGATCGCAGATAATTTTTGATTAGTTTCAACCGCGAGAAACTACGTTCAGCTGAAGCCACGGTTACTGGCGTAGTTAATGTTATCTGTAAGGCAATTAATAAATTTGGGTATGCTTCCGAAAGGTTGTTTTTTGCAATGTATTTCATCGCATCTAGAGCCGAATAATTGGCTTGCTTATCGACCGGAACATCTTAAGCTCTTCAAACATAGACAAAACAGAGACAAAAAATCTGAGACTCGAATATTCAATATAGTATACAGAGGGTCCTGCAAAATATCTGATGAGTTTTCGTAGACCGCGGGGCCCTACAAAACGCGGGGCCGGGTTCCGCGAACGCGCTGAACCCGCCTCGCGCCGGCCCTGCACCTAGATATCTTTCGTATTTACAGTCCTATCAGAAAACTTCAGAGGACAAAGTGACGCTATTGCAGGGGGGGGCAATATAATAATGAAGAAAAGAATTTTTTATGTCGTGTTATTAAATGAAATTGCAATGTCACCGATGTTTTTTTAAATGGAATAAGGTAAAGGTACCAGTAGTTGACCATGAATGAGTAGTTGACCATTTTATAGAAAAACATGAAAAATAAGATTTTTACAAGCTGTACACTTTTGATGAAAGCTAACCTCGGATGCCATACCATCTGTTGGTTAAATTTCTCTAATACTATTCTCTATGAACTTGCAACGTCTACTCTGTTCCTCAATTAAACTTTTTATGGAATTGATTTGTTTTATTTCTTATTTCATTCTTTAATTGTAACTTGTGCTAGAAATTGTTGAAACTAAATTATAGTAAATTGGTTCCCAACATTATTGCTTCAACCCCCTTTCTAGTATCAGTGGTCAACTACTAACGAATACGAGGTCAATTACTAGATTTTTCATTTTCATGAGTGGTCAACTTCTGAAGCAATTACTGAATTTCTAAATATGTTTCTTAAATTTGTACAAGTAAACTTTTTTTTAAAAGTGGCCTTGGTACATAATTTAGAAGACTTAAAGAGTGTCTTTAGACATCGACTCTTACTATTTGATAACAGAGTAAATGGTTACTATTATTCGCGTGGAAAACTTCTCTTAACTGGTCAACTACTAGTACGTTTACCTTAGTATATTTGTTTGCGATAGCATGATAGACAATCAAAAACTGAATTTAGTGGATACCACCTTTTTGACCTTGAAATGACCTTGAGCAAGAATAATCATGTTGAAGCCGACGTAAACAACGCGCGATCTTTGATGAAACACGTAAGTTTTAAACTTCCACATTTCATTCGCTTCAACATGGTTATTCTTGCTCAAGGTCGTTTCAAGGTCAAAAAGGTGGTATCCACTAAATTCAGTTTTTTATTGTCTATCATGCTATCGCAAAAAAAATATACTATTCCATTTAAAAAAACATCGGTGACATTGCAATTCCATTTAAAAACACGACATAAAAAATTTTGTTCTTCATTATTATATTGCAATAGCGTCACTTTGTCCTCTGAAGTTTTCTGATAGGACTGTAAATACGAAAGATATTTAGGCGTTATCATTTATGTGGGACACCCTGTATACATCGCGTAAACTAATATGGTTAATTAACCACTTCGCTACTATGAATGAATTATCTCGTGACGAAATACCGATCGTACGATGGCCACGGACGAGTTATCTCGCGACGCAGTACCGTTCGTACGGTGACCACGAGTTAACTCGTCCATCGCACAGCGCAAGCGACTTTGCGTCGCGAGATAACTCGCCTGTGGCCATCGTACGATCGGTATTGCGTCTTGAGACAACTCGTCCGTGATAGAGAAGTGGTGCTGTTGTTAAGGTATTACGTCAAAAATTCAAGTTGATTAGACCGGATTTGATGCATTTATGATAAAAATGTGTACATAGAATTAAAAACAGTGAACATATTAAAAACCTTTAAGGAAACCAATGTATAAGTTTCACGTTAATAAGGTAATTAAAAGAAGAAACAAGTTTTTATTTCGCTCCTGTGTCTTGCAATAGTTGCAATCAATGCAGACATTTTTTATTTTGCATAAAGATCCGCAGTCTAGTTATGATTTAGCTTAAGCTGTGGTCCGACTTGAGTCTTCGACCATTATACGCGGTTTTGTCGTTCCTTGCAATTCTTTATGCAATAGGTTTGCACCATTATTCCGAATGTTTACGAAATAATACATAAATATGCTTGTTGTATACCTCGCTTTTATATCGGTATCCGCCATTTTGAATTATCTTGTGCCCTAATTTGTGGACACCAGATACTTATGTACTTGGTTATTTTAGAACATAGCATTCTATGCATATCCCATACATATGCCGAATTTATAATAATGTGGTCTAATATGTATCTAATAATTATGTGACCTAATACTTGAGCAACCTTCCCCTATTTCTGCAAGTAGATTACCGATCTATGTATCATTTGTATTATAATTACTAGACTGCGGATCTTCATGCAAAATAAAAATTGTTGACTTCAATTACAAAGAACAGGTGCCAAATAGAAGCGATATTCTTTATTCTATAATTTGAATAAGCTGAGCTTAAGAAATTAATGTTCTCAAATTCTCTTAATTTGTCAACTGTGTCAAGTTACACGTAATCATTTTTGTCATAAATGCATAAAATCCGCAGTCTAATAATTACCGTGTAATTTACTTTACACATTTTTTAAAAATAGAATATCTAACAATGGTCTCTCAACTTCAACAGAAATTGCAACAGAATTCAACTACTCGCATTGTACCAGGGAATCCATTTCAACGAGATCGATGAAAGTTTCCACGGCCGACAGAAGGTATGTAGGCACAATCTAAAAATGCTTTACATTAAAATCAGATTTAACTGAGATATCCACACCATCGTGTTTGTACTTCCGATGAAATATCGCGAGGACTTCTGCAGAGAACCCCTTGGATTTGTATGCGTTCTGAGTAACGAGAAACGGCGCGGACCGTCTCATTATTATCTCGTTTCGCGCGAGTCATTCATTTTTATGTATGTTGAAGATTGCGTTCGATGATTCACGAGCGTCCGACGCCATGGATCCGAATATTTTTGTAATTTACACATGATACGATCGTTCGCGTTACATTTCTGTTATATCGGTATGAATGAACCATTATTAGGTGCAATATTTCGATTTTTATTAAAGAAATGTTGAAACGTATGAAGCCGTAAGAGGATTGCAAATGTCTTTGATAGATTTTTCTAATTCAGATGATGTTTACAATAAGATTCCAATTAAAAAGAAGCTATATATATACACATATATTATAGCCTTTGCGTTTACTATAATTTAATCAGAGCTTCTTTTTAATTGGAATCTTATTGTAAACATCATCTGAATTAGAAAAATACGTTTCAACATTTATATATATAAATCAAAAATTTTGAAACAGTTTCATTTTTTAGTTAAACAATTAATCTTGTGTTAATACACCAAAAGTGAAGTAACTGTCCATGGTAAAAGAGAATTGCATATTTCAAATGTTTAACAAATAAATTTTAAATTCTAAATATAAATCATTTTTTATTTTATTTTATGTCAAATAATTTTTTTTTGTATTTTATGTTAAAAACAGTAGAAGAAGTTAAAAACAATTTCTACATTATTTGCAATCTATTGAATATATATATAAATAATTTTTTATTGTATTTTATGTTAAAAACAGTAGAAGAAGTTAAAAACAACTTCTACTGTTTTTAACATAAAATACAATAAAAAATTATTTGACATAAAATAAAATAAAAAATGATTTATATTTAGAATTTAGAAATTATTTGTTAAACATTTGAAATATGCAATTCTCTTTTACCATGGACAGTTGCTTCACTTTTTAAGAAAGAAAAAACACGTTTAATAATATCTTATTTTATTTCATATCAAATAATGTCTTATTTAATTTAATGTCAAGTAATGTTTTATTGTATTTAATGTTAAAAACATTAGAAGAAGTTAAAAATATCGTACATTATTTTCAATGAAGTTCCGCTGTCTGCATATAAGCGGATGTAACTATAATAGAGATATAACCTAAATAATAGATATAGTTTTGCAACAGCCTGTGTACTAACGGGAATTTTCATTTCTGGCGAAATATTATCGCCCGTCCGTAATTACCAATTAATCTCAATCGAGTGCCTGCGATCACATATTCATTGATCCCTCCTGGTTATCTATATTATTCATCTTAAGTACGTTACCACGGATTGAATTGGATGGGGTGATGTATTGCTGTCTTTTAATCACGTCAGTTAACGTTTTCGACGTCCACGGATATTATCGCTCGAAGCAATTAGCCGATAAATTACCATCAACTTAACAGACTGAACAGAAAAATGAAAGCGTGAATTTTGACGCCTCTCGATAAAATAAGGCGCCAATGTTATTATTAATGACAAAAAAACTTAATATAAATATTCATGGCTGCCCCCAAGATTAACTTACCCAATAATTATTTAAATCATCCACCTATAGTGTCGGCGCAAATAAAAGTAGTGGGACAGATTTTCTGGTGAATTATTTATTTAGTTATGGATATTTCTAACACTTTATATTTATTTATTTAATGACTAATAATCACATTTAGACATAAACTGATGACAGGAAGAATTAATTATTAGATAGAAATTCTTTCTTACAAAACAAGTAAACAAGAATAATACCAAAACATTATGTTTTATAATTCAAATATATTTAATACTTATTTTAGTACTGATCGAAATGTTCACATTGAAAAGCACGAATCATTGGAACTTTAACACAACAGTTATGATAGGAACGGATATATTTATAATTATCACAATTATTTATTTCGTTTCTGTTTTATCATAGAAGATGTTTTACATTCATATTAACAATAGTTACTTCTGCCGATTGTTAATTCGCCTTAATGATATTTATGATACATTATCAAGTATTTACAATTTTGTTTTATATTTTATATCTTCACGCTTCTCAATCAAGTATATCTTCATTGTTAAAACCTTTCTACAGGGTGTTCCAGGTTTGAAGTGTCAAAGTTCATCAACATATTCTTCGAGTTTAAACAAGAAGAAGATAAGAGATTTCCACATATTTGACTATAGTAACTTTTTAATAAAGCGTCACGGTTAAACTTCACCTTAGGGGGCCAAAACATGTTAAGCTTTCAAACGCAATTTTGTAGAGTTTGACGAAGAAATGTCAAAAATCCAAGTTTAGTGTTAGGAATTCACTAGTTCAAAAGTTGTGGGTGTTTAAGGTGGAGCTACTTTAAAATAATTTTAGTTCAGTTAATATAACTGAAAATTGGGACTTCAAACCTGGGACACCCTGTATATGTAGAACTTATAAAGACCTTTGGTGGATATTTCTACATGGTTAACCTAAACAAATGTATAATCATGCAAAATATGGGGAACAACAGCTGTTTTACTATTTTTTAACGGGAACATCCCAAAACTGATAAGCGCGTGTTCGTGATTAGATAAATCACGTGACCACGTTGGATTTGAAAATTACCGGTTTTTCAAACGCAATTTTGTAGAGTTTGACGAAGAAATGTCAAAAATCCTAGTTTAGTGTTAGGAATTCACTGGTTTAAAAGTTGTGGGTGTTCAAGGTTGAGCTATTTTAAAATAATTTCAGTTCAGTTAATATAACTGAAAATTGGGACTTCAAACCTTGGACACCCTGTATATGTAGAACTTATAAAGACCTTTGGTGGATATTTCTACATGGTTAACCTAAACAAATGTATAATCATGCAAAATATGGGGAACAACAGCGGTTTTACTATTTTTTAACGGGAACATCCCAAGACTGATAAGCGCGTGTTCGTGATTAGATAAATCACGTGACCACGTTGGACTTGAAAATTACCGGTTTTTCCACGGAGCTGATCTATCCTAACGATTTGGTATGACCTGTGCGCGTCGGATCACGCGAATCTGGAAAAAAATGATAGGATGTACGATATATTTGTCCCGCGGCGTGCAATCTTTAAAACATATGTTTTTCGTAATCGTTCGCGCGGTTCTATTATCGAAGAGGTATATATAAGAGAGCAGCCGAATTGGGGGAACACGCTCGGGGCGCGAATCTATACATATTTAATGAGAGCACGCAGTTGTAAAAAGCAGCTGGCGAATTGCTCCCCGGCAGAGTGACTCGGCAGATACTTTTATTCAAATCTGATCCCGCGGCACGGAGAGATGCTCCTCGCGGGAGGCGCGAAACGCATATCAAAAGAAAAATGCTCTCACCGCCTTTTTCGCATGCATAAACATAATCCCCGCATAATGTATATTTCAAAGTCCTTCCGCCCAGCATCACTGCTCATTACTATTAGATTGATGCCCACCGTATCGGTGGCCCCTGGTCTGACCCCTCGAGGACGATATTCGACGAGAGACCGGCGCGGCAGTCTTCTTCTTTCGAGCCTCCTCCGTTTATTGCGGGGAGAACCACCACACTTAAACTGCTAACTTATAATAAACTGTCATACTTTGTAAAATTGCGTCATCAAATTTGTTTAAAATTACCGGTTTGTACTACGAATTTGAAAAGCTATATCAACATTTTTGTTTAGGGAAACGTCTTATAGCGTTTCGTAGACCATGTGAAAATAGTTAGTACTTATTTCAGCATCCGATTATGCTTTCTCATCTTTGAGATACAGCGACTCCCATTAATATTCGGACGCTATAAAAAAACGATAACTGGTTTAACATTGAACTATACGACTTGAATTTTTGTTGGGAAGCTGGAGCAAATAGTTTGCTACAGAATGTGGAAAAACATTTTTTCAAAAATTGCAATTGATCGGAGTTGTAGAAATAATACTAAAACTTGCATTTTACAACTTTTTTATGTGGGCCTATATTGAAAATTTAAAAAATATTAAATAGTAATGCCTTATGGTGAATTTTCTAAATAATTCCTTACATCCAAACATATACCTTTAAAAAAGTATATATTGTGTTCAATTAAACTGGAAAGTTAATTTATAAATACCATATACTCAAATAATATGGTACAGTGGCAGAGAACTACATGTGAAAATATATGAATACTAGCAGCCCCCGACACGGCTTCGCCCGTGCTAAATGTGAGAAGAATTTAGATTTTGATCGTAAGATGATAACCCTGGGGAACATTATTAATTGATTAATAACAATTTATTGTTGAAATAATAGTTCACATAATGAATATAGCCTAACGCGTCCGAACGTGGTCGAACGTGTCTCAACGTGTTTCGCGGTATAAAATATGATAACCCTGGGGACCATTATTGATTCATTAATAACAATTTATTGTTGAAATAATAGTTAAAATAATGAATATAGACTTGAAAGATGCAAAGCTCGTTTGTAGGCGTGGGGGGGGGGGGTTTCGCGGTATGTAATATGACACGTGCATGCTTTTCCCAGGAAGACTTGACCTTGAACGTGTCCGAACGTGTTTTGCAGTATAAAATACCTCGTGTTCAAATACCTATGTATACCAATTTTCATAACGATAGGTTCAACGGTATGGAAGTTGATATATTGCAGCGCCATCTACAGCGGCGAGTTACAATAAAATGAGTAGCGTAAAAACCTTCTCCATGAAAAAACACATATATGTGCCAAGTTTCATGTTGATCGGTCAAACAGTTTCGAAGTCTATTAATCATATATATACAAACATCCATTTTTATATACGTATATAGATAAGAATTATGTTTGAATTTACCGCTCAACGTTGATCAGGTATAGATCGATCCAATACAGATCACATTGTTTCTAAATGCCCTGACATTATCGCAGTCTTACTGACATTATCGCAGTCTTACAGTGTCAGTTATATCTATTATAATTATATTTTAATTTACACTAAGCAAGTGAGTTACAATTATAATTTTCTTAAATTTAAAAATTTATAAAAAAAAAGGTTTATAATTATATTTGCTCCACAGTACTAATAGAAATTGTCGATTAATTTACAGACGCAAAATTTTATTAATTTTTTGAAAATGATCTAAATATAGATCGAAACGTCGAAAATTTTGATTTTGTGATATTTTGCAAATAGTGTAGAAGTAGTTTTTGATCGAACCAGTGCGCTGATACCATTAAAAATTTTGTTTAAAAAATACGTTTTGTACATCTGTGTCAATTAAACATATTCTGAAAATTTCGTCAATATTGTTCGACGTTGCAATGAGCTACAAACGTTTAACGATGGTAAAAATTTCAGATTTCTGTAGCAAACTATTTGCTATAGCTTCCCCAAAAAATTCAAGTTGTGTAGTTCAATGTTTAACCAGTTATCGTTTTCTTTAGAGCACTGTAACTAACATTATATACAAATATTCATATCGTGTGGCATTATAGTAGAACATGACTACTTAATACTTATTTTATCATATATGATATAACATATAAATAATATAACATAAACAAAAATATAACATATTTATTATTACATAACTACTTAATACTTATTTTATTTTTGAGATTCATATTAAAATATATTTGTGTTCATTTGATAATCTTTTTCGATTTATTTAATATGTTTGGAGAACTGCGAAGCTATAATAAATTAAATATATTCTATACAAAAACAAATAAATAAACTACAGTCACTAAGATCTATACAAAATATAAATTATAACTGTTTATTTTATCTACTAGTTTTCTTCAAGAAATAGGTTCTTAAGAATCATAATATGTCCACGAAATTGGCATCGATGAGTGCTGAAATACGTAATATAGTCTAATAGAATGCATTTATGGACTTGCATATCAAATTACATTTATTAATTTAAGTACAATATCACACATTCACGTATTAAATCTAGCATTTAAGACCAGTTTTGTTGATTCCAAAATTTAAAAGTTGATTTCCGAATTTGACAAGATTTAGCCGAATAAACTTGTTCTTAAACCGATTTTAAGAACCGACAAACCACACTGTTACACTATTATTTTCATATATCTTGTTAATGCAACTGATGCATTGTGAGTTTAAATCTTGAAATTTCTTGAACAACTGTACGCACATTTTACGTGCACCATTTACAACAATCTTAACGAAGGGAATATAATAAATTGAATGATATCGGCGCTAGGTTCGATCATTTTTAGAAAACAACAAATGTGCAATTATTTCAACATGTTTCTAATGTTTCGATCCCGATGTGGATCTTTTTCAAAGAGACACTTTTGCGTCTGAAAAATATGAGAGAAAACAAAAAAAGAAAAAATTATTTTTGATATGACAACAATTATCCAAAAATTAAATTTCATATACATACTTGTTGTGTGAAAAGTGGACACGAACATTTTAAAACAAAAATTAGTGAGTTACGTTTGAACGGAATTTAGCCCATGATGGTAGATATGTAACTGAAACATATGCTGCTTCAAAGGCATAAAACTATGACATATATCTATGTGACTTGCTACGATTGGTAGATCGATATCGATTGATGTTTTAACAGAAAACAGTTTTAACAGAAAACAGTTTTAACAGAAACACATTCAAATTAATACGTGAACTCAAGTCACTGTATCGAAATTGTGAAACAATATCAATTTATTTAAAGAATTAAACACATTATTATGTTTAAAATTTGATAATGATATAACGGTTTCAAAAATAGGTAAAAAAGAAAATTTATAATGTTTTGTGAAGAAACGTGAAATGAAAACCTTTAATGGTTAGAATCTTAAATGAAAAAGAAAATTATTAATTATTGGAGATATCATTCAATTTATTATATTGCTAATTTTCGATCGAGAAGAATTTACCGTTTTTTAACGAAGGGAAACTCGGACTTGAATGATTTCCTGTTGTGGCCACTGTTCGCACAAGTGTTTCGCTATTACTCCTGGAAGCTAACAACAGCGAGGAATTTACAAAAGAATTTTTTCAAGTGTTCTCGATGTCTCCAGGCCGATTAATTCCGACTTACTACCGTCAGTCAATCATTAGGTAATGAGGTCATGTTTGATCCGTAAGTGGACGTCGATCGTCCGTTTAAACGTATCGGCGTTCGCATAGAATAGTCCGTGATCTTATCGTCGCGGTTTCATGTAATGCTAATGGGCGCACGTTGCAGCCTAATATGTACTTAAACGAAAAGGTTAATATGATAGCGGGTAAATGCGCAGACATTAAGGAGAAAAACAAGGTACACCGGACAAATTATGAAGGGAACCTACTCGGCGAAACGAGATCTCGTTTGTTGGTTAAAGTAAAGCGTATCGGGGACCGTGATTCGCCTGATTTTGCGAATAGAATGGACGTTTATACGTTAATGGGCACTTTCTTCTGTTCTAATAACTGAGTTTACAAGCTCCCGACATGTTCAGACTGAATGTTTCATTTATTCTTTTCCAAGATTAATGACAAGTTAAGATAATCATCAGACTCTGGAGTTTATGCATTTATGACAAGCCTCAGTAGATGTAATTTACAAGCATTAATATATTATTTTCACTGTATTCAAATTATTTATCAAAAATATAAATTTATACTTGGCTCCAGTGTCTTGTAATTGATACAGAAACTTTCTATTTTGTAATCATTGATTATGTTAAATTTTAACTTAAAAGCAGATCTTTATTATTATACTAGAAAGACTAATATATTGTCTGTTACAACTGGAAATACATAATCTCCATTAAAAAAGTAAATGGATTAAAGCAACAGATCCAATGTTATAAAAAGACTTCAGTTTTTATACAGTTTACACACAAATACAGGCGTATCGTTATTTTAAAGAATCCAAAACACGGTCACGTTGATTTCCTGTATACTGTAATGCATTTTTACCAAATGCCAGACTCGTGCAGCTTGTCAAACCAGTTGCACTGCTGCATATCTTAATGAATACAAAATTCTTCTGCGCCACTCCATTAAATTAGCTGTATATGTTCTTATTACGTTATCTTATCTACCGTGTATCAATTTAAACTATTGATCAAATAAGAATATACAATATGTATAGTGACATTTTCAATTTCACACTATTCTTTATTAGTCAGGATGAGACATCTTTAGACGTAGTTCGTAAAATTGTAGAAAACAGGATTTTTTAAATTCTAAAATAACACTTCTTAATGGAAGACCATGTACTAAGTATCTCTGTTATTAATAGATGATTGCATAAGTTCGTGTCCGATTTGAAAATAAAACTCAATGGTTAAGTTTTAAAGAATACAGAGCTTTATTAATCAATTATGTAGTCATCATCCTTTTCCAATTGTAGAATAATTATAATTTTTCTTTCTTACAATTTTATAATTTTTTTATTTAATTTTTCTTTTTTACACTCTGCAATGCAATACAGTTTGCGACATACATTAAAATCGGGCACAAGCTTATGCAATCATCTGATATTAATAATAGAAAAAGATGTCACAGGAGAACGTGATCTGTTTTAAAGGACAATGAATATGGCAAGCAATAATTTTTTCCAATTCATATTTTCCAACATTTCGAAGCCATTGATATTTTTTTCCAAATAGGAATGTAAAATAAAATAGGAACTTGGAATATAAAAATTGATATCATTAAAAAACAACTATAATGGAAACAAGAATACAGAAAACTTATTTAAGTTCAACATAATATCGATTCTTCTGTAATAGTTATTTCTAAATGATGTGTATTTCTAATTATGCTATATATATATATACATATATATGTATACTTATAATATATATTTTTTTATATATATACTTATAATATATATTTTTTTACGTATATACTTATAATATATATATTTTTATATATATACTTTTAATATATTTTTTTATATATTTTTTTATATATTTAATTTATATTTAATTTATATTTAATTTATATTTTTTTATATATTTAATATATTTTATATATATATATATATATATATATATATATATATATATACAGGGTGTCCCAAAACTACCCTAGGAGCCGAAAATGGGAGGTTCCTTGGGTCATTTGAAGTGACATTTTTCTTTACAAAAATGGTGTCCGTGGCTTTGTTTAGGAGTTATTAACAAAAAACACGGATCAATCAGAGCGTGGCTATAGCGGATTGATTCTGAGTCGACCAATGGCGACACCACGCCTCGCGGGACCTGTCGCAGAGTCGGACGCTGTTCGCTATAGCTGCGCTCTGATTGGTCCGTGTTTTTCGTTAATAACTCCTAAACAAAGCCGCGAACGCCATTTTTGCAAAGGAAACTGTCGCTTCAAATGACCCAAGGAACCTCCCATTTTCGGCTCCTAGGGTAGTTTTGGGACACCCTGTATATATATATATATATTTATATATATATATATATATATATATCAACATAATATCGATTTTTCTGTAACAGTTATTTCTAAATTATGTTTCTTTTTAATTATGCTTCATATATTATTTATTTTATTGATATATATTATAAGTATATATATAAAAAAATATATTAAAAGTATATATATAAAAAAATATAACATAAGTATATATATATAAAAAAATATATTATAAGTATATATATAAAAAATATATATATATGTATAGTAGTTCGTTGGATTAACATTAACTATTGCATGACGGCAACGAAAACGTACATACCCATTTAACACTGAACCTACCAAGCGCTAAAAATGGCTACTGTGCATTGCCATATAAAAATTACACAATCGAATTTATTTGGATTTTGTGCGATTTATATTACAATGTGTGCTTAAATATAGAATCGTGTATAATCATTTCCCATTGAACCGTTCTTATAAATTCAGTAATAGTAAAATACAAAATAAGAAAACGGTCATTTGACTGATAATAGTAGGTGTAGTGCTAAAAAGATATCAATAGCCTCGAACTATCGAATAATGTGACCTTGAGACAAATTATTTGCTTACCAGGATATTTTCTCTTTCAGACCCAATCCCTAATACGGAGATAAACAATGAATCCAACAGTATTTAAAATAAGATACACATAGTGCGACGAATCAGTTCCAGAAATAACGATGCGCTGATGTAGCAAACACGTAAAATAATCAATAAGGAAATCCGATCTTTCTATATCGCATTCGCGGCAATAACAGAAACGAAGGCACTCGAAGTCCGTGATTTAACATGCTAAATGCCATCGATTCTTTATTAAGACGCGATGTCGCCGGCGGTTTCATTTCTTCGAGGAACAAATGGCCCGCAAGTTATCACCCCGGGAGCACGACCCTTCCATTTAAAAAATGTAAATTTGTTAATGCAAGTAGTGCGGGGGCGTGAAAATTCGCTGGGCCTCCCTCCTCTCGCACACTGCCCCCGTTTTCTCGGGTTGAACTTCGCGCCGACTCGCAGGCACCCTATTACCTGCGACTATTATCCAATACAAAAAATCAAATAAAGTATGCTAAGTTACGCTTCGAAGACTTTAGGGAGTCAGAACTGTCGAGGGGTTGTAGAAACATTTTTTTTACTCGCTTCCCCTAGGAACGCGCCGCGACGCCGACATCCACCGGCCACTTACACACTTTCTTCGTTGCTTCCTATTAACTTCCAACAGGGTGTAAAAATTAGAGGAGCCGTTAAAGCCTTCGTAGGATTTGGTGGCAGTCGTCACCCTGCTGTACTGGTATTTTCTCATTTACTTCAGTGCCGAGTACATTCAATGGTATCGCTCGCAATGGTCACTTCTTGCATGCCGATGCTCATTGTTGAGCGGGGCTTCTCGTGTAACGATAATGAAAACAAGTGATTTTTAAAAATCGTGTTTAGAATAATTATTAAACAGATAGTCATGAAGTATAAAGGTTAAATTCTTCTCGATCGAAAATTAGTAATATAATAAATTGAATGATATCGGCGCTAGGTTCGATCATTTTTAGAAAAACAACAAATGTGCAATTATTTAAACATGTTTCTAACGTTTCGATCCCGATGTGGATCTCTTTCAAAGAGACACTTTTGCGTCTGAAAAATATGAGAATAATTACAAAACAAAAAGAAACATTTTTTTCACATAGAAAAAACCAAAAATTAAATTTCATATACGTACTTGTTGTATGCAAAATGGGCATAAACATTTTAAAACAAAAATTAGTGAGTTACGTTTGAACAGTAATTTAGCCCATGATGGTAGATATGTAACTGAAACATGTGCTGCTTCAAAGGTATAAAGGCTAGGACATATATCTATGTAATTTGTTACGATTGGTAGATCGATATCTTGTGTTTTAACCGAAACACATTTAACTTAATATGTGGACTTTCGTCTCTGTATTGGAATTATGAAACTATATCAATTTATTTAAACAAACTAAACGTATTATTGTGTTCAAAATTTGAAAATAATATAACCATTTTAAAAATCAATAATTAAATAAAAGAGAAATTATATAAAATGTTTTGTGAAGTAACATGAAATGTAAATCTTTAATGGTTAGAATCTTAAATGGAAAAAAGAAAAATTATTAATTATTGGAGATATCCTCATAAGTGACAGTTGTTGTATGTTTGTTTTACTCCTTAGTAATCATGTTATAAATACCAATATAGAAGAATGGAACAAAATCTGGATCACAATGCTGTGTACAACACTAAATATATTTCAAGAATTTAGAAATATCGATACATTATTTTCAACTCACTAAAATTATTAAGAAAATGAATATCTATGTAATTTTTCTATCTGGAAATTAATTAATGCTATTAATACGATTGGTAGATCGATATCGATTGATTGTGGTGTTTACATTTCAGAGCGGCAAATTTGAAACCAGTTTTAACACAGTCATGAAGTATGTTTCCTTTTTTGGCTAAATTCTTGTTATTCTTTATTGTATAATGCACACGTTTCTTGAATATCAACCTCGTTACAACAAAAATTTTGATACCACAATCTTAAATACCTGTGTGAGATTATTGAGTCGTGGCTGTTTCGTTCAATATTCAAGGTATTGGCAACGAGCGACAGCTAAAACCTCTTGATAAACCTTAGCTGTCTCCCCGAAAGTCTAATTTTTACCCACAATATTTCATTTTAACGTGAATACTTCATTTAGATGATGTTAAAAATTATAATCTTAAATTCTAGAAATATTAAACCGTATTGCTCGAAAGCGTATCGCACCTAATAATGTGATATGGTATAATTTTGAAATGCCCTTTAGAACGAGCACGGTGCACCAACGTCAACCCCGAGTCAACATATTTATGAAACTAAATTGTAACAGTAAATGAGAACATGCAAAATAATTGCATGCGTATAGAAAACTTGTCCCCACGATTCTGACAGAAATCACGTTGATTAGAGCATTCATGCATGCAAATTTATTCACGCGCTTATTTTTCATATAGCTTGTTCAAATTATACTCATCTTCTTTGACATTACATTCTTCGTTTCAATTTTTGCTCTTGTAGTTTTAATTTTCTTCTTGTTTTCTTCATATTCTGATTTGGTTTTTCTCATAAACGACAGTATAGTCAGTCGACTTTCCAAAAGGTCTGACCAGTTCTGATGCGAATATTTGTTTGTTCATTCTGTGTCGACATGCTACGAGTTTCGTTACGAGCTGTCCATAAATCAAAGAGAAACTGATTTTATGCATTCACGGAAGAATGGATAAATGAACTACAAAATTATTAAATTTTCGCTTATTAAAATAATCAAAAGAAAAAATTCATTTTTATTTAATTTTCCTTTTTTACGGTTGACTCGTACAATTTTTATTTTGTAGAGAAATCCCCGGTCTAGTGACGTATTGCGTGTTGGGATGGTCTCAAGAAATATAAATTATAATTATGATATCGGCGCCAGGTTCGATCCTTTTTAGATACAACAAATGTGCAAGTTAAATATTTAAATTTTTCAACGTTTCGATCCCAATGCAGATCATTATCAAGAGACCCAAATTTTTGCGTCTGAAAAAGAAATTAATATTAAAGATTTTGAAATTAAATATACTGTTTTAAATGTGATATCATTAAATTAAATTAAATGCGATATCATAATTATAATTTATATTTCAATTTTTCGATCGATAAGAAGGTTTCAAGAAACATTCAAGTAAAATGCAGAATGTGTCGGAGTCACTGCACAAAATTCTTGTCAACTGACAAGCGACAGCTTTTATTTGCATATAAAACAGACTCGCACAGCGTGGTTCTCAAAGCCATTCTCGTGTCACGTAAATGGATATAGCTTTCTACTAACAACCATCTACGCACTGCAATATTGGAGTACGATTTTCTATCAGCAGTTGCATAAGCTGTAATAAGCTTGACGCAATAAATCGAGAAAAAAGGTATTGGCCCGAACACTGAGAAGCACAACGGGAAAGTTTGATAAAAACTTACATTTCACGGTTCAATGGGCTTCATTACTCATAGTTGGCGCATATCACTCGGTGTCATTTCATGTGGGAAAAACGCATCTGCACTAAGGAAGCTATTGCTGCACGTATTTGCTAAATATTATTACATACTGATAAAAATTCACTAATCATTACTGCAATGTTGAACCAATTTTTAGTGATCATCAGATTTCATAGCAATTTCATTTCAGTTTCATAGTTTGTGCGTAAATAAAATCAAAAATGCAATGCGGCGTGAAGTACTCTACACAATGTTATAAACAATGTTACAAAATCTCGTTTTTATAAAGATGTTTACAAAAAGATTGTGTGAAAGAGAATATACAATCGTATTAAATTAATACTCTGAATCAAAGTTTGTATATTTTAGTAGAACGTATTAAAGAATGTGCAGAAAATTTCAGTGTTTTACGTAAATCATTTCGCACAGTTCTATAAGAAACTTTAAATGACACACTCTGGCAATTATTGATGACATATAACCAAATGAAAAATTACATTCTGCATTCGTTTTTATCATAATATTAGATTGATGTCAGAATGATTGAGGTTTTAAGCCATCAAATTTGAAGCGGTATGTTTTAGTCTATATGTTGTATTAATTATAACAATAATTATGTAGGTAGTCATACCTTTTAGTCTAAAATATATGTTATATTAATTATAACAAAAATTACGTAGGTAGTCATACCTTTTAGTCTAAAATATATGTTATATTAATTATAACAAAAATGATGTAGGTAGTCATACCTAGACTACAGATTGTACAATGCAATTTAAGAAAATAATAAAAAGATTAGAAGACCTTAAGAATATCGAACTATTATTTTCAACTTACTGAAGTTATTAAAAAAATTTTTAATTGAAACGTGGTCTTTATTGTTTACAATTGATGTAAACATTTTTTATTTTGCCTCTAAAAACTAATTACGTTGCACTTGGAGACATTTATCAAGTGGATGCAGCTCAAGTAGTTTAAATTCCATATTACCTATGATATCAAGGTGATCACTAAACTGCGGTCTTTATATAAAATAAAAAATGTTTGTACCGACTGAAAGATACAGGAGCCAAATAAAAATTTCTTTCTTCTAATGATATTATTAAGATGAAACTAATACACTGGTGGCCGTGATACTTTGTAATGTGTCCATTGTTTTAACGTGTACTTACCCATTTTTGTCATAAATACATAAAATCCTCAATCTAGTGACCACAACCACGAGTTATTTTAGACAGTTCCCATTGACCGTGTACGATAAAAATGATCCCACGCGGTCGGTTAAAAAATAGATATAAAAGGTGAAAGCGTCGCACCATAAAGGGTTAATAAACTACAAATTGCCGTAACACGCAATGATCGTCAGGATAATGGAGACTCTATATCGCCGTAAAGATACAAACCTACGGACAGCGACTTTTACCCGCTTCCCAGCGAATGACGACTAATATGGTACTTTGTTCCTCAAAGTTAGCCGTTGGACGTTTGCGAAATACGCATTCCCGTAGCGGACCTTGACTCCGGCGATACAGTTCTTGATTTATGAGAAATATCGGGTACGGCCAATGATTGCCACTCAAGACCGCTGGAATTTCCTGAGAATTTAGTGGCCATTAAAAAAGTCTATTCAGTTACATGTCTGCTTTCTTGCGCGCGTTACGTATAACCAGCCACGGAATACCGGTAGCCCCGACGCGTGGAGACCGCGGCTCAAACGAGCCAGTTCCACGAGACCTTTGACAGATTTTTCAGAGATGAAAGACTCGAAATAACTGCGGTTGAACAATACAATCTAGCCATCGAACAATAGATGCTCCATTCACGCGATACGAGATCAATGCTGGGTAATATCGACCCCCCATGATGTTAAAATTTACAATACACCAAATGCACCAAATGCACCAATGCACCAATGCACATGCAAACTTGAAGATTGAAATCTGAACGATGATTAGATTATTGGAAAGATTTTACATCAATGGAAATTATTAGGGACAAGCAATTTTATGATTTGGGCAAATAATGAGTCTCATCAATGTCAAACGTTTTTAGTAAATGTAGATTAGGTACAAACTAAAAGCTTCTCAATTAATTAACGAAATTAATGAATACGTTATCAGCAAAGTTATTGAAGCGGAACTAACAATTTTACAGAATATTTTTTTATTATAATATATATATATGAATAAAATAAATAATATATAAAGAATAATTAAAAAGAAACATAATTTAGAAATAACTGTTACAGAAAAATCGATATTATGTTGATATATATATATATCAACATAATATCGATTTTTCTGTAACAGTTATTTCTAAATTATGTTTCTTTTTAATTATATATATATATATATAAATATATATATATATATATATATATATATATATATACATATATATGCTTTATATATTAATTTTTTTACTTATTTATAGTTTTATGTCGCATCAATTCAGTCAGGATATACTACGTTATTTGTTTAATACGTTTATATTAATAATAATATTAACATTCTTTCTCGTGGATTTGGAATCACATCAATATTTTAATTTATTAGCAATTGGTTATTGAAATTTTTTACACGTGCGTGGAATAATTCTCCTTGTTCGTGTAAAATACATTTTTCATTACAGCTAAAAAGATGTATTTCTATTAAATTGAAATGAATTTGTCAAAATCACTGTAACAACTTGGACATATTTAATTAAAACATATTAAACAAGCATGGAGTTACAAAAACTGACGGTTAATATCCCTGAGTGATTTATGTTCTTTAATGACTTGGAGGAGAATCTGGAGTGTCTGAAGGATGTTCTACATCTATTGCGAAAAATGGAAACGAGATAAAAATTTCTTAGTTTAATAATTCTAATAAGTTGAAAATAACATATACAAATTATCGTAATATTTTCAGTCTTATCTAATTATTCATTATAAAATTATAAAGAATTATAATTATTCAAATTACAAAGATGCTTCTTTAGAGAAATCTAAATTAATTCAGTATTGTAATGTTTATAAAACAAATGCCGGTCACATTTTGTGATCAGTACGATTAGTTGCTAAATTTACAACGTTTCTAATGAAGAGGCTTTTCCATTAAGAGGTGCCATTTTAATTTTCGCGCAATTATTTATTTGTGATAATTATGTCATTCACCAAACATTGTTAATTATTAATTAAAGTTTTAAACGATATCGGCGCCAGGTTCGATCATTTTTAGACCAAACAACAACTGTGCAATTAGTACATGCTAATTGTTAATTGTAACAAAACTGCGTTTTTTATCGTTTAGAATAATACTTCTCAATGGAAGACCCTTACATTGAGAGTCACAAATTTCGATAAACACAACGTGTCACAATGTTTAAAGCACCCCGACCACATTTCATCCAATAGTTCACGGTTATCTGACTTCGAAGAGGAATTCAATGTATAAAAAGTAAAGTGCAACCGCACTTGTGTTCCCTTTTGGGCAGATTCGATTCGGCGTCTGCGAGGTACAAAATTGTTCATCGGTGTTTCTGAAACACCTGGCTGAACGCTGGACTCTAAACCGCACACGGCCTTGATACCAAGTGCCGCGAAATAAAACGTAGCGAAGTAGCGTGCGAGACGTACCGTTCCCTTTTTCTGAATGGGCGTTTTTCAAACTAATTAAAGCGGATATTAAATCACTTCTGCGGCACACACCCTTTGGTTTTACCCTTGTACGACCCATTAATTAACGTTTCCGATGCTGCAGAATATTACTTGCCCCTGTACCGCGGGAAACATTCCCGGGATATTTCTTTGATTGGATAGCCTGTCCGGGAATTAAAGGAAACTGTAATTTCGGTGACAATGTACGCGATTTTTAATGACTTTGTAGCTCAGCGGTGTACGTGGCAGTCTTGATATAAAATCTTGATGTCCATGAATGATTGATGCAATTATGACCGTATAACACGAGATAACTACAAAGCATCCTCTCGTAGGAAACATTCCCGGTAACAGCGGGATCTCGAACTCACAGAAATGTTTAAATTAACAATATACCAGCATGCCATTTATCTTTCCAACGCAGTTTCAGAATATAAAGATGTATGTCTCTTCATTAGGTTATAGCTTATGCATTAATGATCAGGATTCTCTTTGCCCCCTATTCTACATACATGGATTTCTGAAATCTCACAGTTTATATCTGTAGTGTTGATATTGTACTTGAAAATGTTCATTGCGTTGAATCCGTCCTAGTTTGTAAGTCATTTTTGTAATGTTAGCATGCACAACCAAGTGCATGATAATAATCCCATGTGGGGATTCAATGCTTAATAATAAAAAAAAACATGATAAGACAAAGTTCAGCGAGTGCAATAGTACCAAAAATTAATTTTTTTTACTATGACGCGTTCTAACGAAAAATATTAAACAAATTGGAGATAGCGTTAATGACAATATCTAATTATTAAAACAATTTTCAGGAAGATCGCTCTTGAGCTTCGAAAAATAGGGGTTTCTTTGCTTCTCGTAATAGCCCCTACAGACATGGGGTTGAAATTTGGTGGAAGGGGTTATTTCTTGGTAAAATGTCGAACGAACCGGTCAAATCAGCTGAATAGCATGTTTGACTACTTTGATCTGGCTAGACCCTTTGAGTGCTGGCTTTTTTCGTGGATACGCTGAAACTAATATATCAATACAGTCTACACTCTTTCAATCTTTCCACTATTTCCAATATGTTTTACTCTTTAAGTAATAACTTGGTAACTATATAGAGAAGGTCTGCCTACTCCGATTTTGATGAAATTTTAATATGTTATGCAGCAACACATTCTGAACAACTTTTTCCTTTTCCAATATAGAGGGGTCGCTTTTAGTTTTCGAGATATTCGCAAAAACTATTGATAACACTGTATTGAATTTTCCGTATTCTTGTACGATCCGTGGCAATGTAACGCCTGCTAGAAGTTAGCCCCCCACTTGTGGAATTAAACAATTTCAACAGTTGTGCTGAATTGTGCTATGTTCGTGCTATATTGTGCTCGAATATTATAACTGTAATATAAAAAATAAGATGAAAAATTGAAAAAACCGATTTTTCGAGTAGCCCCCACTTTTCATTTTTTTCAATTTTCTCAATTGTGCTAAGTTGTGCTAAGATTGTGCTAAAGTATTATTTTAAAAAAATTATAAATAAAGAAGCTATAGTGAAAAATCGATTTCGACATGTAATTAACGTTAAAGTAAGAAATAGTTATCCAAACAGCATATAATCGTATATCTGAGTTGTGCTATCCTATCACAAGTAATACCCCATTCGATCAGTCCAATTTTTCAGCACATTTTCGATTGCTTGTGCCTCTATTTCGTCAATGGCAACTTCGATTTCGTGTTTCAAGTCGCCAATCGTCGCTGGATGGTTAGCGTAACACTTGTATCCAACAACGATCCAGTTTCACGAACTCGCTTCACAAATTGATCCACAAACTGCGTTTTTGGCAGATCCTTCTTGTCAAATTTTTTTCTTAAATTTCTTACAGTTCGAGTAGAAGACTCACCACTTTGGAAATAAGATTTTAACATTTCCCAACTTTGTTCAAGCGAAAAGCGACCCATTTCATAAATGTCAAACATAAAACTAACTACGGTTCGATCACTAAACTACTTTAAGCAATTTTGCTAATTATAAATGAATTCCGACGTTTCGGTTCCAATTTGAACCATTTTCAAGAAAATTAATTGAAATTGCGTCTGTAATCAAAATGTTTTAGATAAGACATACAATTTTCAAAGAACAAAAAGAAAATATTTTTTTTTTAAGAAAACTAATAAATGTTTGAAGTATGTACAGGAAAACAATTTGTACTCACTTGCTTAGGTGTGATTAAATATTTAAATTTGAGAGTCGTGAGACACGTGAAACGCGTGCGTTCCCCATGTCTGTTTGCACGACACTGATCATTCTTGTACGCGATCTAGGTTAAATAGATCGATAAAGAGCGGTAAATTCAAAAATCAGAATATATCTTTAACCTCACACTGGTGAGAATACCACATTGGTAAACAATAATTTATTAACACTCAATTTGAAATGAGATCAGAACACAAGAAAGGTTGTGCGTGTTTCAGATTCAACCAAAAGAAGAATTGTGGAAGGATTTTTGTGTTGGAAAGGATTCATCATACAGCATTACTGACACAGTAACGCTGCGTAATATTCATTCATCTTTGGGGTCTCATACCTCAAGTTTACGCTTTGATGTTTAATCATATGAAAAGTTTCCAACAATAACCTTTGGTGTAGATTTTCTTCTCTGTCGACTATTTTGACATCGTCAAAATTAAATCTGTGATCCAATTCAAACGAGTGCAATTTCAATTAATTTTCTTGAAAATGGTTCAAATTGGAACCGAAACGTCGGAATTAATTTATAATTAGCAAAATTGCTTAAAGTAGTTTAGTGATCGAACCGTAGCGCCGAGATCATTTTTCAATTGTTTTTAACAATAATACGATCGAGAAACACAAGTTTATAAAACTAACTCTCTGTCACATCGGAAATGCCATCAAACATTCTAACCTCAAAATAACCTATAGTTCCAATTCCAAACGATGGCGCACCCTTTACATGGGCGACGTCTTAGACCATATATACTTATAGACACGGCACAGATAATTTGGCCTATGGCAAAGATGACAGTAATGTGTGACTCATCGTTCCGAAAGATGTACAAGCTATGCTCGTCGACAGCGGCTGCGCTTGGCTCATGAAGGTGAGGGGGGTATACCCGGAAAGAATGGACAGTATAATTTCAAAGAATTTGGCATTTTATCATGAAATAATCATTGTGTAAAGTATATTTGAGATACAAATGTTTATTCTATATGTTTTATTCAGGTATTACAATGAAGTATGAGTTTAAAAAATTTCTCTGCAATTTTGAATACAGCACATTAGTACCATTTTGAATCGCTACACAAAATTCATACGGAGTAAAAAAACGTGTTCGGGTTATAGTATAACGTGTAATGGATAGTGTCGGCGTCGGTCTGCCGCGTTAGCCATTTTGAAATTATCTTAAGAACTATCTTTTTTACCACGATCTTTGCCACGGCCAACTCTCAGTTTTCCTATACACATACTATACCTATGCCGTGTCTATAAGTATATATGGTCTAAGGGCGACGTTGATATACAAGAAATTCTCGGGGATCAGACGTCCAGTGACATCGCTAGAATCTAGATTTTTTGGCAAAATGTCACTAAATTCTTGAATCTAACGTGCGGGCAGGACGGACTGTTTTTCGGGGTGGTGTAGGTCGCTGGGCTCGGGAAAAAGGAAGCTGAAGGAAAGCGGGCAACGTTCCGACAAAGGATGAGGATCCCTCGGGAGGCTCGGCACGAGTGGGTCAGTGACGTCGGGCACGGGACAGCCGTGCATATCGAGGGGGTCGGCCGAATGATCTTGACTCGAGGGGGAGCCGTCGTGCGAGCGAGCGAGCTGGCATCCCGTTGGTGCGAGCGAGAAACGCGGCAGAGCCGCAGGCGAGTTGTATAATATGAACGCGCCGGGCCGCGGCGCAGTTTCGGCAGGCTATAATCAATTCTGATTGCAGTCCAGCATCGCAGCGCGATCCACTGGCCGATAGCTGAGAAAAAAGTTCGCGCTTCCAACTACCGGGCTGCACACGGGTACCCCGCCATGCAGCTCGGCCCAGGGATTCGAGAGGGACACGGATGGTGGCGGGACGGAGATCGACCGATCAACAGAAAAAGAGAGAACAATGGGGAGAATTCGGCCAAGGGAAAGGGCAACGCGAGGGAGTAGGAACACCAACGCACGGGAAGTCCACGGATCGATGGGATTGCGAACAGGTAAAGGATCACGGGGAAATCTGCACGGAGGATATGGAAAAGGGTACTCGCGGGGGTCAAAAGTTAGCGGATAAAACGGCGAACAGCAAATAAAAGACCCGGAGGAAACACAAAGTGGATGTTGCGTAGTGTGAAGAAGCGATGCTGCAATGAACGGTGCACGGGTTATCGCAGCGCGGTGGTTTGAACCCTCATAGCTAGTGTAGGTGCATGCTGCCAATTATCCTTTTCCAGTTTAAGGGGTCACGCTCGGTCATTCGCTTTAAACGTTTCTTTGCCAATTTTTTGGTATTATACGCTGGCTGATCGGAGTCTCGGTATGTTCATTCGAATATGATTACTTGAGAAGATAGTACGTATGGTGCTAAATTTTAAGCGGTGATTCATTTAGACAAGTGATACTAATGTAACGTAAATGTTCAGTGTAAAACGATAATTTTTTGTACATCTGATTAGTTTCTTAAACTTATGAAACTGTAAATCTGTTTTCCTTCGGAAAGAATCATTTCCTTAATCTATATAATAACAATCAAATGCTGTTCGTTGGTCACGACATCACGTGAGAACGGCTGGACCGATTTGGCTAATTGCTTCTTTTTTATGTTCATTGTAGTCCGAATCAGGTTTTTAGGGTAAAAAAGATTGAAAGTTGCCCGGAAACATGAAAATTCGGGAAAAACTAAAAGTGCTTTTTGAATCATATTTGAATACAGCAAAAAAACGAACATCACAGCTTTTAATCAATATGTCAATAGAAATTTACATTATCCACGTCTATTTTCTATAATGATCACTGCGAAATACGTCTTTTTCTCATTTTTACTTTGTTCACGCATATCCTATAGCTTTTCACAAATTCACGAAATGATCACATCAAATTTATTGAAATTTGGACAGGACAACGTCTGTCAGGTCAGCTAGTAGTGGTATATATTTTAACCTACCTCGAAAAGTTGAAGTAATATTAACCCTTAGCACTCTAATGGTGACTCTGAGGCACCATTAAAAATTGCTGTACCATTATTGAAAATATTGTATACATTATTAAATACATGGGTATCTAATCAATTACTAAACAGTTAGGTATTGTATGAGATATTATATCAATATCATATCCACACAATTTTTAAAAGCATAGGTAATGGAAATATTCCAGGTAGGAAAACATGTTTAATTTTTTAGTCAATGTAGCCCAGAGTGCAAAGGGTTAATATGAAAAAAGTCTGCGCAACTTGGGTTTTTATTTTCTTTAAAATCGTGTGTCCCAAAGAGTGAATGTCGCAGAGATCGGTAAACTGCGGCTCTTTGGCTACTTGATTGCGGCTATTCCATGAATGTTTAAATTTCATTTACTTCATTTTAATTCGATAGTGTTTTAATACACTTTTCAATCAGTCGGTGTGTTATATCTAAATTGAAATGGTCATATAAAACATTAAATAGTTATATCTAGGATATTGATAATGTATTATGGCAATGTCCTATCTATGATACTCATAGATTGAAATTTATATATAACCTGAGATTACGGGGTTTAGAAAAAGCAGTTCGCGAAGCATGTAATTAGGTAACATTTATAAATATTGCTTTTAATAAACAACTCGTGGATATAGAACAGTATGGTTGTAACACGTACCATATGAGTATAATCATCGAGTAAACACATCGCGAAGTACATAATTAGGCAACATTTACAATATTTATTTTAGTAAACATCTTATGGAGAATCTAAAGAAGAAACTACCGAAGACGATAAAACGAAGAACAAGAAAATGTTTCATGCAGCAACAAATCTCGTAGAACCGTGAACAGAATAAATGCGTCTGTGCAACACAAGTAGTTATAAGTACAGACAGGAATCAGAAAAGCTAGAAATTATTTCAGACGCATCTAAACGACAGGATTAAATGACCGATACAAATAGAATAATAACCCCGTGGACACGAAGAAAATATAATCACAGTAAAAATATTGTCACGAGTTCAGAAACCGTATCCACAATTACAAACATAAGGACACTGCTTTACTTTCTGTAACCGGAAATTGCTAGACAAGCTAGTTGCGACCGCTCCGCGAAGCCTACAAACACGAGCGTAACGAGACAAAACAGCGCCCAATAAAATCCATTATCCATCCCTTTCATACTCTCATCAGGATATAACAATTCTACTGATAAACGAATCCGAAGAAACTAGTTGCCCGCGGACAAGTACTCCAACAAATCTGTATCGAAAGCATGAGACAGCAAATACTAGAATCTGTAAGAAGAGGATCTTTCGAAGGACATAACCTACATATATCACGCGACTTTTTCTAGAGAAAATGCTGCATCGACTGGTGCATAAAAATAATATATGATTCCATTGAACAAGACAAAGCTGACCTTCATGAGTCTTCGACGTGTCCGCCTACAAAAAATCTAATAACACCAGCCTGTGCATCCTTTGAAACCATTTAATTCCCATCCAAAATTTCACTTTGTTCGGCTGTGCTCTCGTTTGAAAATATATGGTTCCAATGAAAGAGTCGATGTTGACCTTCGTAAGTCCTTGAAGCGACCGGCTACAAAACATCTAATAACACCAGTCTGTGCATCTCTTGAAACCATTTAATTCCCATCCAAAATTTCACTTTGTTCGGCTTTGCTCTCGTTTGAAAATATATGGTTCCAATGAAAGAGTCGATGTTGACCTTCGTAAGTCCTTGACGCGTCCGCCTACAAAAAATCTAACAACAGCCTGTGCATCTTTCGAAACCATTTAATTCCCATCCAAAATTTCACTTTGTTCGGGTTTGCTAATGTTTGAAAATATATGGTTCCAATGAAAGAGTCGATGTTGACCTTCGTAAGTCCTTGACGCGTCCGCCTACAAAAATCTAACACCAGCCTGTGCATCTTTCGAAACCATTTAATTCCCATCCAAAATTTCACTTTGTTCGGTTTTGCTCGTGTTTTAAAATATATGGTTCCAATGAAAGAGTCGATGTTGACCTTCGTAAGTCCTTGACGCGTCCGCCTACAAAAAATCTAACACCAGCCTGTGCATCTTTCGAAACCATTTAATTCCCATCCAAAATTTCACTTTGTTCGGTTTTGCTCTCGATTGAAAATGTATGATTCAAATGAAAGAGTCGATGTTGACCTTCGTAAGTCCTTGACGCGTCCGCCTACAAAAATCTAACACCAGCCTGTGCATCTTTCGAAACCATTTAATTCCTATCCAAAATTTCACTTTGTTCGGTTTTGCTCGTGTTTTAAAATGTATGGTTCCAATGAAGGAGTCGATGTTGACCTTCGTAAGTCCTTGACGCGTCCGCCTACAAAAATCTAACACCAGCCTGTGCATCTTTCGAAACCATTTAATTCCCATCCAAAATTTCACTTTGTTCGGTTTTGCTCGTGTTTTAAAATATATGGTTCCAATGAAAGAGTCGATGTTGACCTTCGTAAGTCCTTGACGCGTCCGCCTACAAAAAATCTAACACCAGCCTGTGCATCTTTCGAAACCATTTAATTCCCATCCAAAATTTCACTTTGTTCGGTTTTGCTCGTGTTTTAAAATGTATGGTTCCAATGAAGGAGTCGATGTTGACCTTCGTAAGTCCTTGACGCGTCCGCCTACAAAAATCTAACACCAGCCTGTGCATCTTTCGAAACCATTTAATTCCTATCCAAAATTTCACTTTGTTCGGTTTTGCTCGTGTTTTAAAATATATGGTTCCAATGAAAGAGTCGATGTTGACCTTCGTAAGTCCTTGACGCGTCCGCCTACAAAAAATCTAATAACACAAGCACGTGCATCTTTTGAAACAAGTTTTGCTCACTTTTACCTTGCAGACTGAATTTAGCTTGGTAAGTCTGAGGATGGTAGGGATGCCATCAGACCTCTACATTTATTGAAGCGGTATTCTAACATTTCCAGTCCACCGCGAAGCTAATTTCCTCGGAGTCAACACCAATTAAACGAACCGTTGAGTCCGAAACGGAAATTTCATGAAACGTGTATCCACGTTCTTCAATTTCGTGTAATCTCGTCCATTACATTACCCGAAGGTCGCGGAGAGATGTCCCACATGGAGAGACGCGTGTGTACATACATACACGGAGAGATATAAAGAGCAAGAAAGAAACAGATAGAAAGAGAAAGAGACAGTGAGTGGGGGAAGGGTTATTTTATTTATCGGTTGGTCAGCAGCCAGCCTGGCTACGCCTGCAGACTCTCGCAACTATTGCTTGATACTCCGGAGAGAGAAAAAGAGAAAGCAAGAGTGAGAGAGAGAGAGAGAAGAGAGAGGGGGGAGGGAGACTCAGGTCCAGGCCAGACCGAGTCTCGGGTTCTTCGGTTCTGCTGGCATCGAATGGTTCGGGGAACGGCGGAAGAATGCATCCATCGGATGCATCGGTGCAACAGCAACAACGGCGAACAGCGCGTTTCTTACGAGGCCTTTTTTCCTGGGTCCTGTCTCTTTCTCTCTGGCCGTCTTTTTCTCTTTCTCTGGTCGGTCGCGCGAGCGTCCGGCCCCATTAGCAGTTGGACGAGCCATCATTCAATAATGCCTCTCAATGCCTGTGCGACCGTGTCCCTCAGCCGTCCGTGTACGTCGGCCACGCGTGTCGTTGTACGACTGATAATCGTGCGCCAGTTTTAACTGGTCGACCTGCGAGCAAATTCGACCCCCCGCGAGCCCTCGATCGCCCTGCACTATCAGTGCATTGACACAAACTGCGTGATTGATCGCACGAACAATGTTTCCGGAACACGTCGCCCGAAATTTTCACGAAGCCACCTTCATTTTCACAAGCCACCTTCATTTTCACGAAAAATTTTGAAAATACTAGTTGCTTCCTAAGAGCTGTGTTCATATTTTGACGCTATTCAGATATCTACTCTTACATTTTGCAAATAAAATAGTTTATATCGATCGTATTATTGCTTATAACAATTAATAAATGATTTCGGCGCTACGGTTCGATCATTTCTTTTCTTTTTGTATTTTTTTTTTTTACGTTTCGGTGCTGATTTGCACTATTTTCAAGATAATTTTTGAAATTGCGTCTGTAAGAAAAATGAGAAAAAAGAACCTTTAGAAAATAAAATAAAATACAATTTTCAAAGTAACTATTGTATGTTTAAATGTAAGGGAAACAAATTTTAACACGAAATTTTCCTACTCACTTGCTTAGGTGATCGAACCGTAGCGCCGAAATCATTTATTAATTCTTACATTTTGCGTTTGACTTTATTTTTTTCCGACGTAGTACAAATCTGTAGTAGATCCATCAGAAAAAGAGGATTCAATTTGTAGCATTTTCGACTAAAAACTTGTATTCAGTTTGTTTACCTGTAACTACTCGCTACGTTGGAAGAAAACCGCCATAACTAAAAAAATTGAGATTGTTCGCTTGCGTCATAAATAAATGAAAGAATGTCACAAATGTAATTCGTAAATTCGGTGATTTTATGGAGATAGGGTAACTGCACCAGTGAATGAACATTTAAGAAATTGTTCAAGAAGATATTTTATTTTTTAAAAAATGTGTGAATTAAAGGAATCTCATATATGCCAAATGACTCCATATACTTTATTTGTCAAAAATAAATGAACACAAATAAAATGAAATTATTATTATTTTTCTTCATTAAACGGTAAATAAAAAATATAAAAAATACCAGTCAATGAACACTACATTCTAGTAATTGAACAATGATAGTCCAATGAATGAACAAAATTACTAAACAATATTCTCCTATTTATCTTTAATCACATATCTCTTTAATCACATATCTTAATCACATATCTCCTCTTTAGTCACAATTTTATCGCTAGTATGCCGTGCGGGTTAAAATTTGTTGAGATATACAAAAGCGTTCATTTACTGGTGCCCGTTTATTCACTGGTGCGGATACCCTAAGTGATATTCAGTTGAACTTTGGTTAAATCTTTAAATGAGATTTTCTCCAAACTAGTGGTCTTCGAGTTGCGTCGATTTTCTTCCAAGCTAGCGATATATTCTAGAAAAAGGGGACGATGGTTTGCGAAAGTAAAAGGTTCAAAATGAGTCCATATTTATTCTGCTATTTTTATGACGAAATTATCATAGTTAAAACAATTTCTGGAGAATGTAAACTTTCGCGTTCAACTTGTTGAAGAGACAATGTTCATTGTAATGCAGAAATAGGGGAAAAATGATTGTCAATTTTGAATTAATTATAGAAAGTGGCTTTATAAAAATTTCGGACAGTGTACTTATTGTTAGTAGCGGGGTTTCTGGCCAAGTCACTGGCACCGCGCGTTACGAGTCATAACAGACGATTTGATCGATTGTTCAATCTGCATTTTTAACCCTTCAGCAACACGCTCCCATTTAGCGGCGTCAGTGACACCGTGGGATTGCAGGCGACTAGTAATATGGTCTTCACATTTTAAATATTATCTAATGTTACCTAAACATTTTATTTTTCGTTGGATCTCTCAAAATTACTGCCGATACTCCATAAAATGTAATTATAATAAGTATACAGTGTATTTTCCCTGCTTTTTCATGGCTAGAATGAAACCGCGGATCATTATTTTAAATAAACATGGTCCACCGGAATTGCGACAAGTTTGAGTGAAATAGAAAGTTATTTTCTTTTTTAATATGTTTAATAGATTGAAAAACATAAGATTGTTGAATTCTTCTAATGTTTTCAACGATATGAATTACACCCACTCATTTCTGTCGTAAGCGCATAAACTCCGCAGTTTTAATAGTATTTAATATTTTAGAGATTTGATAATGTATTTACGAAATTTAATTCATTAACCATTTCAAATTATCAGATGCGGATTACTATTTTTCATGATGGAATATTATGATTTGATGACAAATCGGCTGTGGCTTGTCTGTCAATCGCCAGACAAACTGTCGGATGATATTATGTACACAGCCAGGCTCTGTAATTTAATTCGTTATTCACACTGTGAGTGTCGACGAAGACACGCAATTGATAGTGTAATTACAAACAGCAGATTACGATTTATATTATGCATTGCCATTTGTAGTTAACAAGAGCCCGTATACTGTGATAACGTAGTAAATTATTCAATTCTGATTTCATCAGCACTAATTAATAAATTAAACGTTTCAGTATGTATTCATTTTCTTAAAAGCAATCTACAATGTAAAATACTATTAATACTAGATCTACGGGGAATTAAAAGTAACTAATTTACGATTGATCATAATCCGACGATTTTTATCTTAATCTATGCCCAAAGAAACAAAATTCGATAAAAATTTCGAATAAAGTGGGGTTCTTCCAAATAGGTTTTAGACCCACTTTATTCGAAATGTTTTTTGAAATAAGATTTTTGCCCAACTCTGTTATTAATAAAATGAACCAGTTTCAGTGACAGCAAACTTTTAATTAAGTTATATTCGATGATCATAACAGAGTTATAAATCCATTTATGCGCGAAAACAAAAAGAACCTTGTAGAGATACGCGCGAATAGTGAGCGTAATAGTTAATGAAGCTATAAAATTCAGAAGCGAAACTCATAAACATGATTCGTTCGAGCAAAGCGATGATTTTACAAATATTTTCTACTATAGCAGGATCCGATGTCGCGCGTCCGCTCGTGTGATTTATCATGCTGCTTAAGTCTTTCATATTTATCACTTCGCCACTTCGGCACGTGTGTAACCGGTTCTCACGTGTGCTGCTTTTAACAAATTTCATGAAAGCTTCTACGAAACTGTTCCGCTGAATTACGATGTGAGAATTTGAAACGGCTGGCAAACAGTGCTTGCATATTAAACGACTTAGGATATTCGTGTGGGGCGTACGAATTTGCTATAACGATTTTGGGTCACTGACAAAAATTACGATTTCCACGCGTTACGTTTAGAATTGCATTGATTTATGAGAGCTTGAAGTCTGAAACATTCGATGCCTTTTAGTAATTTTAGTAATTATTCTCTCACGATTCATAAGAATTTCCAGGATAAAACAATATCTATATTTAATTTTATTATTTACCAAAAAAATGTCCGATTACATTATTATAACATGCTTTAATTCTGCTGAATCCATTTCCGGGATATTTTGACACGAAGATAAGTACAAAATATCCCGGAAATGGTTTCAACAGAATAAAAGCTTTCCTTTCAGACGCATTTATGAAATAATATATTCTTGAAAATGGTCTAAAACTGAGACCGAAACGTTGAAATAAATTTCATGTAATATTATGCAAAATTGCTTATTGTCCAATTGATCGAACCAGTGCGCCGATAACATTAATACGTTGTTATGAACAAGTGACGATCGAGATACAGAGAACTGTTAGAATTAAAGCATGTTATAATAATGTAATGGGAAATTTGTTTGGTAAATAATGAAATTAAATATAGATATTGTTTTATCCTGGAAATTCTTATGAATCGTGAGAGAATAATTTTGCATCTCCGTGTAAGAACGGGTACTGCCCCTACAGTCCATTCAGATCATTAATCATCGTCTTGCTCGTGGTGGTAAGATGTAAGTAGGTCAACATACGATGAGGTTCATTAGAGTTAATTGTAATATCCTAATGTAGAAGCTGAGCCCTTTAAGGTAGCATGTCTACGAAATTATTGTAACGACCATGTATGAAAACTGACATCGTTTATTTGCACTGAAAGTGCACTGAAACTGCATCAGTGGAATATTTAATTCGCTAACGCTAATATTTGCTTATTATTATATTCATTGCTTATTATTGGGCTTACTTAAACATTTGTTCTGGCGATTTCTAAAAAACTTATCTACTTAAACAATCTTTTAATTAGCAATTCCCTTTGTATATTTAAACCAAATATTAAAGACTAGTTTAATTTTAATACACATATTAACTAATTTATAAACTACTAACCTATTTGCACATATGTTAAGCAAATGTTGTAGACATTTCTTTTAGATATTGCGAATATGCCAATATCAATTAGTATAATATTAATATAATGAGTGGGCGTCTGCTTGATAAATTAAATTAATTTATGCGTATAAGTTGAAACATTTGAAATGATTCATGGCTAAGAATTTTTTAATGGATCCTCAAACAGTACTGGCAAACTAACAGGTCAACACCAATGACATAATCCAACAATTTAGTTTGGTATTCTAATATGTGTGGTTGTAAGGAAGAATAAATAAACTGGAGTTTCTAGTTGCGTTTTTTCAAGGATTAAATAGGGTTTCAAGTAGAATTTTATGAATTCGCCATAAGAAGACGTGTTAAAATGTGCAAATTTAAAGTTGCTATAATTCTTAAACGGTGCAGTGAATCGAACCTAAACTTTGGTAATTGTATTAATTTAGTAAGAATTATATCTTGTCGAATTTTCAAAAATTTTGTTGTGATTTTATATAGCTCCAGAACATCCTTAACGATTACATTCTTTTCAATTGTAATCGTCAATCGAATAATTGATTGGTAATTGCATTAATTTAGTAAGAATTATATCTTGTCGAATTTTCAAAAATTTTGTTGTGGTTTTATATAGCTCCAGAACATCCTTAACGATTACATTCTTTTCAATTGTAATCGTCAATCGAATAATTGATTGGTAATTGCATTAATTTAGTAAGAATTATATCTTGTCGAATTTTCAAAAATTTTGTTGTGGTTTTATATAGCTCCAGAACATCCTTAACGATTACATTCTTTTCAATTGTAATCGTCAATCGAATAATTGATTGGCAATTGCATTAATTTAGTAAGAATTATATCTTGTCGAATTTTCAAAAATTTTGTTGTGGTTTTATATAGCTCCAGAACATCCTTAACGATTACATTCTTTTCAATTGTAATCGTCAATCGAATAATTGATTGGCAATTGCATTAATTTAGTAAGAATTATATCTTGTCGAATTTTCAAAAATTTTGTTGTGATTTTATATAGCTCCAGAACATCCTTAACGATTACATTCTTTTCAATTGTAATCGTCAATCGAATAATTGATTGGTAATTGCATTAATTTAGTAAGAATTATATCTTATCGAATTTTCAAAAATTTTGTTGTGGTTTTATATAGCTCCAGAACATCCTTAACGATTACATTCTTTTAAACTGTAATCGTCAATCGAATAATTGATTGGTAATTGCATTAATTTAGTAAGAATTATATCTTGTCGAATTTTCAAACATTTTGTTGCGTTTTTATACACCTCCAAAACATCCTTAAGTAGTACGAGGTTTGTTACACCGTACGTAGGAACACATATCGAGCAGATGCAACGCGTGTACGAGGAGGAGGGGCGGTATAAGTTCGATTAGCGAAGACGAGCGGAGATTAACGAGCGACGATTATCAGAACTGTTTAGTCTGATGCAAATACAGGACGATTGCATCCGTCAATGCGAGATAGATGTTCGAGGCCATCTTGAGAGTAACCACACGAGCTCCGAGTCTACTGACAGAAGTACTTAAGGTACGACACGGCAACAAGTGGTGCTCGACGCACCGCTAGGTCAACACTGTCTGCGTATTCCCGTTCCCGCAGATCAAGGATGGGCATACTTTTCGCGAAGCAACTACTGTGACATTATACTTCGAGCACCACTTAAATTTATACGTTGGACTCCATCGGGGACGGTGTGTCAAAAGCAAACGTCGTCGTCTGAATTCTTTCGAGCAATTTTAAACCTGAATGTAGTCTAAAGACGGAAGTGGAGGGGACGACGAAGTTGAAGTAGAAGTAGGATGTTTGCGTAAGGGGGTATTCTACTTCGGCCAGTTAGAGTGAAGGGTTTAAGAGTTGGGTTGACGATTAAGTAATTTGCTACTCCTTTGCAATCTTATCAATCGAGCTAGATACGTATCGAATTCAATTCATCCTTAAGTATTGAATATTCTATACTTGTAGTATACAATTCTGAAAAAATTACCCTGTCATATCGAGTCAGACTTGTGATGAAGATTTTGGACCGAGTATAATAAGTATATATGTTATTAAGTTCCTTTTTAATATTTTGAAACTGTTTAACATTAAACATCTAGTATAGTCGGGTATATTTTGATATATTCGAATATATTCTGGAATATTTAGGTAGTTTATAGTATACTCTAGTATATTGTAGTACATTCTAGTATATTCTGGTATATTCTAGTCTAGTATATTTAAGTATATTCTGGATTATTTAGGTATTTTATAGTATATTCTAGTATATTGTAATGCATTCTAGTATATTCTGGTATATTGTAGTATATTGTAGTGCATTCTAGTATATTCTGATATATTCTAGTCTAGTATATTTAAGTATATTCTGGATTATTTAGGTATTTTATAGTATATTCTAGTATATTGTAATGCATTCTAGTATATTCTGGTATATTGTAGTATATTGTAGTGCATTCTAGTATATTCTGATATATTCTAGTCTAGTATATTTAAGTATATTCTGGATTATTTAGGTATTTTATAGTATATTCTAGTATATTGTAGTGCATTCTAGTATATTCTGATATATTCTAGTCTAGTATATTTAAATATATTCTGGGTTATTTAGGTATTTTATAGTATATTCTAGTATATTGTAGAGCATTCTAGTATATTCTGGAGTATTCTAGTATATTGTAGTGCATTCTAGTATATTCTGGTATATTCTAGTCTAGTATATTTAAGTATATTCTGGATTATTTGGGTAGTTTATAGTATATTTTAGTATATTGTAGTGCATTCTAGTATATTCTGGTATATTCTAGTATATTGTAGTGCATTCTAGTATATTCTGGTATATTCTAGTATATTGTAGTGCATTCTAGTATATTCTGGTATATTCTAGTATATTGTAGTGCATTCTAGTATATTCTGGTATATTCTAGTATATTGTAGTGCATTCTAGTATATTCTGGTATATTCTAGTATAGTGTAGTGCATTCTAGTATATTCTGGTACATTCTAGTATATTGTAGTGCATTCTAGTATATTCTGGTATATTCTAGTCTAGTATATTCAAGTATATTCTACTATATTCTAGTGTCACGTCCGGCGGTCCAGCCTCTAATAGTAATTGACCAAGTTAAAGATGTTGTACTAAAGATGGTGTAAAGATTTTTCAATGATGTGCGAGAAATAAGAAAACGAAACGCTAATCAATAAATTTCACGATTATTATTAAAAACGTAAGTCAAAGTTAGAAGAAGACTTGAACTGCGTGTTCATAAATGAAACTTCTCGATGCAATTGAACCCTAGATAACTGCATGTTAATCACAATGTTAATTAGAAGCAGCAAAGACATTTTATCTTACGAAGAAACAGGATGAATGAAACTGAAGCTACACCGTTGTTTGTGAAAACCTTGGACACCCTGTACAACCGATCGATGAATATTTTCTATATGTTTTCTGACAAGAAAAAGTCCAGAGTACAAGAAACAGGAAGACTTAGTTTACAACCCAATATGTTTTAGGTCGGAATGATTTCAAGTGATTAAAGAACGTGTTTGCTCCGCCGATTGAAAGAAGAAAGATGCCGACGGAGTCGAGCAGCGAGCCTCTCCGCAGTCGTTATTTTGAACGTTGGAGTTCCTGGATAATTGATAGCGGAATGCTAATAACCTGGACGAGCAACGGATTATAATAAGTTTCTTGTGTGCCGTTTCTTGCGACCGCCACTGTTCTCGCTAGTGCTGTCACAATCGATCCCTCCGTCAGCTTATCACGCCGATGCTAATTAATCGACGAGAATCTGGGTGAGTAAGGACAAATGACAGGGTTGTTTTTCATGGCTTCCCTTCGCTTTTTTTAATTCCGTACCATTACACGCCGTTCAGCAACCGAATCTTATTAGATTTCTACCGTGGCGTAAAACTCAGCTTTATTATAACTAGGCAGAGGATCTTTGTGCATTTATACTAAAAATTGAGTTGGTGAAATTTAACCCTCATACGTTCCTCAGGGTGAAAATTATCCCATTTACTATTTTTACATACTATAAAATGATTGGTACCTCTTTATCTGTATTGTGAGACGTGTTTCTCTGAAACGTGACGTGACAAATGAAGCAAAGTTTATTAGTTAAAGTGTGAATCAAAAATTAGTGAGAAAGTGTCATAGAATCTTTTATGCAACTATTTCTGAGGAGCGTATGAGGGTTAAAACAGTAAAAACATTAGAAAAGTATATAAACGTGAAGTTATCGTTTTCAAACAATTACAATTATGTATACAACAAATGGATTTTTATCTAGCTCCATTTCTCTGCAAACTATGCATGAACATTTTATTTTTTATAATATTCCGCTTTCGAATTAGAACTATTTATTTCAGTAGATGAGGTAAACACATGGTTAATCTTGCAAATGTGTGACAAAATTGCTTGTAATATTTACACATTTTTATGTAATTATCTTTCGAGATAATTGACTGCGAATTTGTTGCTTTTATTGCAAAGTTAATATGCGAAATACAAGACAGTGAATTATTTAATTAACGAAGTATTGCTATTTTTATTATTTTGTATTATGTACGTAGTATAGTAAAGTGTATTTAGTTATATTAGTAATATTATTGCACTCTATTTGCGACTTATTAAAAGAAAAAGTACATTTTCATTTCATTCTTGTTTCTGGCAATTGACTGTTTTTATTTTGCATAAAAATCAGCATCCTAAGCATGATCATATTACAAAATTTTTATTTAAGTACTAGCTAACCTGACAGACGTTGTCCTGTCCAAATTTCAATAAATTTGATTGTGATCATTTTGTGAATTTGTGAAAAGTTGTAGGATATACGTAAACAAAGTAAAAATGAGAAAAAAACGTATTTCGCAAGGATCATTGTAGCAAACAGACGTGAATAATGCAAATTCCGATTGAAATATTGATTAAAAGCTGCGACGTTCGTTTTTTTGTTGTATTGAAATATAATTCAGAAAGCACTTCTAGTTTTTCCCGAATTTTCATGTTTCCGGGCAACTTTTCCAATTTTTTGTACTCTAAAAACCTGATTCGGACTACAACGAACATTTAACAAAAAAAATTTGCCAAATCGGTCCAGCCGTTCTCACGTGATGTCGTGACCAACGAACAGCATTTGATTTTTATTATATAGATAATAGTTTCAAGGTTTACTTGTACTTCATACATTTTGGATAAAATTACTTAATAAGAACAACGTAGGTTTTCTTAACAGGTTATTAAGTTGGTACTCGCTATCGTCAGTAAAGTTTATAACGAGCAACCAGTTAATATTTCGCAGTGCCGTTATGGGACCATCAATAGTACGGTAAAATTGTCGACGCAGAATCGTGATCGTTCCAAATGAAATTGAAACTCTCGCGAAACAATTTTCCGCGCAGCGGGGCGGATCGCGCACAATTCCCCGTAAGAAAAAAATTTCACCAACGACTTTCTTCCATTATCAATTTCCTAGATTGCCGGACGAGAAAACCACACGAATCGGTATCGAACGTGGACGGTAATCGAACCTCCGATTAGATTTTTCTGATCGGCAACAATCTCGATACAATGTTATTATACTTAAGATGTCTATTCCATAATTCAGATACAGGGAACAATATACAATTCCGAGTAACTGACACGCCGATCGATGGATCGCGAGATCTAATCGAGATAACTGCAATAGGACGCTCTTGTCTTCGAAGTTATCATCCGAGGATCGGAAAAAATGTAAAAATTGGATCGATACCGTAAAGGTGTTAGCAAAATTGATAGTTCAGCCTTGCTGAAAATTGTATGTCCTCGGTTAATGACAAACATCGGTCGATACTAGTTATGAGGCGTTGTAGAGTTTCCAATTTTTCCAATGTTTCAAGGTGTGAATTAAAAATTGAACCAGACGTACAGTTTTATTTTGTTGTGTGGTTTCTATCTAAACGTTTCCCGAATTATCTCGCATGGAGAGATGAATTGCTTAATGCTTTCCGGATAAATATCGACGTATTGACGATACCATGCATTTAATTCCTAAAGCAGTAGAATAATTGAATTGTATTCACAATAAGAGTACTTACATATCTCTTATTTTTCTCAGCATTCAAGACTTATACATTTTATAGTTCTCTGAGGAAAATATTCTTCGTCTTTTAACATATCCTCGTCCATAAAGGGTTCGATCACGTTTGTTATTCTCTTAATGTTTAAACAAATTCTCATACTACTATTACTTCCTTGAATACATATGAAATTTACTACTGTAGGAAATGTATGATTTGTATAAGGAAATGTATGATTTGTATAATGTAACTTTTTGTAGTATGATTTGTATAATGTAACTTGTATAAATGTAAGAATTGCGATGAAAGCATCTGAGGCCATATGCTTTTTCAGGGCGGCCGAGTGTAGGAAATGAATGATTTGTATGATGTTACTTGTTGTTTGAATGTGAGAATCGAGAATCGTGTATGTATGCGTGAGTGCCGTGATATTGCGATTGCGACACATCTTGTTGAATCAATATTTGTTCTAAAAAATTTATAAACATTAGAAAAAGTAGGATATAAAAGAACGTGTTCACGTAGCGATTCGACTTTTTCTAATGTTTATAAATTTTCTAGAACAAATATTGATTTAACAAGATGTGTCGCAATCGCAATATCACGGCACTCACGCATACATACACGATTCTCGATTCTCACATTCAAACAACAAGTAACATCATACAAATCATTCATTTTCTACACTACTGTTACTCCTACTTATAAAACTGAAATTTTTAGCAATTTCTCAGATACAAACTTAGTAATGTAAATAACAGTGTAGCAATTTTGACTGGTGTCTTAGAGTAATAATTCGATTGCACAGAATTAAGTATAGTCTCGATGAATATTAGCATAATTTGATAACGCCTTGAAAAATTCAAGATATTTTAGACTGCGATTTTTATACAAAATAAAAATTGTCAGCATTAATTTCCAGATAGAAAAATTACATAAACATTCATCTTCTTAATAATTTTAGTGAGTTGAAAATAATGTATCGATATTTCTAAATTCTTGAAATATCTTTAGTGTTGTACACAGCAGTGTGATCCAGATTTTGTTCCATTCTTCTATATTGGTATTTATAACATGATTACTAAGGAGTAAAACAAACATACAACAACTTATGAGGATATCTCCAATAATTAATTAATTTTTTTACATTTAAGATTCTAACCATTAAAGATTTACATTCCATGTTACTTCACAAAACATTTTATATAATTTCTCTTTTATTTAATTATTGATTTTTAAAATGGTTATATTATTTTCAAATTTTGAACACAATAATACGTTTAGTTTGTTTAAATAAATTGATATAGTTTCACAATTCCAATACAGAGACAAAAGTCCACATATTAATTTAATTGTGTTTCGGTTAAAACACAAGATATCGATCTACCAATCGTAACAAGTTACACAGATATAATATTTCTAGAATTTAAGATTATAATGTTTAACATCATCTAAATGAAGTATTCACGTTAAAATGAAGTATTGTGGGTAAAAATTAGACTTTCGGGGAGACAGCTAAGGTTTATCAAGAGGTTTTAGCTGTAGCTCGTTGCCAATACCTTGAATATTGTCATGACCGAAACAGCCACGACTCAATAATCTCACACAGATTGTGGTATCAAAATTTTTGTTGTAACGAGGTTGATATTCAAGAAACGTGTGCACTATACAATAAACAATAACAAGAATTTAGCCATAAAGGAAACATACTTCATGACTGTGTTAAAACTGGTTTCAAATTTGCCGCTCTGAAATGTAAACACCACAATCAATCGATATCGATCTACCAATCGTAACAAATTACACAGATATATGTCCTAGCCTTTATACCTTTGAAGCAGCACATGTTTCAGTTACATATCTACCATCATGGGCTAAATTACTGTTGAAACGTAACTCACTAATTTTTGTTTTAAAATGTTTATGTCCATTTTTCATACAAGTACGTATATGAAATTTAATTTTTGGTTTTTTCTATGTGAAACAAATTTTTCTTTTCGTTTTCTAATTTTTCTCATATTTTTCAGATGCAAAAGTGTCTCTTTGAAAAAGATCCACATCGGGATCGAAATGCTAGAAACGTGCTTAAATAATTGCACATTTGTTGTTTTTCTAAAAATGATCGAACCCAGCGCATTTATCATTCAATTTATTATATACAACAACTGTTTTGGATTTACTCATATTGATCATAAAGATGCATAAAGTCTGCAGTCTAATTGTAAAATTTTTACATAAATGGTACTTTCAGTAGGCAATCAGAGGGATAAAATTATGGTTTTATTTTCTATGTTGCAAGTAAGCAAATTGATGGCGAACTAGTTTTGCGTTCGGTAGTTGGACGGCTCGCGTCGATATTCGTACACGCGCATCGAACGGAAACGGCGAGAAAGAAAGAAAGAAAAACAGCAAAATAGAAAGACGATAGAAAGGGGTGCGCAAATAATACAGGCTTGCGATTAATTCGGTACTATTGAAAACCGCCGAAGCTCAATTTGCTGTACACGCTTCCCACTCGATGGTGGAATGGATTTACGACACAACGCACGGGATTCCGTAAAAATCTTAATACAATTTCCTAGGAGATTAAGTCCGTGAAGTGTATAATTACACGAACTGCTCGTACACTTCCTTTCGAGCCGGGGATTACATATCGCCATGTACTGCATTATGGAGTGTGAATAATTATAGTAGACGGTGGAACCAATGAGCGCGTGTACGCGCGCGCGACGATTAACAAAGAGCAACGTTACCGCTTTTCGAAAGGCCTCCCTCGCAGGAGAGGGAGGCAGAGAAACCTCCTATCGAACCGACAATCTCGATTAGATCTACGGATCGACGCTATCGATCGTTGTGTCAATTACAAGGAATCGTGTATCGGCCCCTGTAAATTATGGAATCGACATCTATTATATATAGGAGACCGCTGCACGATCTATCTGACACGGTTAATTGAATTTTTCGGAATTCCGCGAGGACGTGGCGCTATAAATTCAAACGTGTGGTCGTGAGTTGGTTAATATATATCAAAACACTTCAAAAACTATTGAGAAATCTTAACGAACATGATATTCATTACTAGATTGCGGATCTTTATGCATCATGTTGTTTCTTGCCTTAATGATTTTAATAGAGGATGAATCATACATCAACATCTTGAATTTGTACAATGTTCCAACAATTTTTAATTTCATCTATTCGATTTCCCTATAAATTCGTATGTCTAATTAACCGAAGTTGGTCTTGTACTTTCCTTTTAATTTTCGCAGAGTAAGAGATGCATTCTCCTTAAATTTTATGCAAATCATTTTTTCATCAGTGGGAAAGATCGTAGTGATTATTGAAATTATGCTGATGCTTCTATTTAATGTTGTTACACACGTTTTTTTATTTCAGTACGTGTTATGATAAAAATTGTACAAACTCCACATTAATTTTAATTGTGTTATTCTTAGAAGGTAATACAGACCTAATTTTAGTGTTAAAGTCGAGAATTTTCGATATTTAAACTATTACAACGTCGTTGTAATCAATCCTACGACAATTATTCTGGGTATGTTCGCATTTTCAAAGACTTTTCTGAATTATGCGGAACAGTGGAAAGGCGAAGACTACTTTCAAAAATTTTTTGGTGGCAGGCTTTTCAAAATTTAATAAAACAACAACAAAAAGCCGTACACCAAGTTTTCAGGGACCATTGTAGAGGAGAGACTCCAATCTTGAATTATATGGTAATTTTAGACGCGAAATAAATTTGTTAATGTTAGTATAGTGTTTTAAATTTGAAAAATTTCAAATGGAGAAAGTATTACCGCCCCCCTTTGCTATCCTACATGATACAGATACAAAAAACTAGTTAATAATTAAGAATTCTGAAAGTAAAGGTTTTCTACTTTGAAATGTGCCCGGAGTGATTATTGTATGATTTTTTCTCATGAAATTACAATTGTTAGACGAAGATTTATTACTTATTTAATTTAGGACTCTAATGTATTATTACTAGCGGATTTTATGCATTTATGGCAATAATAACTCCAATTTAACACTACAGATTGAAAGAGTGGAATAGCATCAACATGTTATTTTCGATCTAGCCATGAAAGACTTAATGCAGAAAATTTTAATTTTGCATAAAGATCCGGAATCTAATTATCAAGAATGAAGAATATAACTTAATGCAGAAGTTTTGAATGTGTTGACAAGTCTAGCAAAGTCATTAAAGGTTCCAGATTTTTTATTCTATAATTATTGAAATAATAATTATTTTATAGGGAATGGTTGTACAGTTATCTTTAGTAAAGCAAGTATTGTACAATAGGGTCCGCACAAAGTCTAAATAAAATCAATCTTGTCATTTTTTATACGGGAACATGTACCAGTTACTTTTAAGACTCGGTAAATTTAGTGTTAATGTAGAAAATTTTTATTTTACACAATTCTCCAGAGTCTAATTATCACAACGAATGCGACTAAATTGAAGAATAAAAATTGAAGCTGAAGCTCTGAATGTGTTGACAAGTCTAGCAAAGTCATTAAAGAAATATTCTTAATGCAGAAAATTTTTATTTTGCACAATTCTCCAGTGTCTAATTATCACAATGAATGCGACTAAATTGAAGAATAAAAATTGAAGAGTAAAAATTGAAGCTGAAGCTCTACATGTGTTGACAAGTCTAGCGAAGTTATTAAAGAAATGTTCTTAATGCAGAAAATTTTTATTTTGCACAATTCTCCGGAGTCTAATGAGCACAACGAATGCGACTAAATTGAAGAATAAAAATTGGAGCTGAAGCTCTGAATGTGTTGACAAGTCTAGCAAAGTCATTAAAGAAATGTTCTTAATGCAGAAAATTTTTATTTTGCACAATTCTCCAGAGTCTAATGATCACAACGAATGCGACTAAATTGAAGAATAAAAATTGAAGCTGAAGCTCTACATGTGTTGACAAGTCTAGCGAAGTTATTAAAGAAATATTCTTAATGCAGAAAATTTTTATTTTGCACAATTCTCCAGAGTCTAATGATCACAATAAATGTGACTAAATTGAAGAAGAAAAATTGAAGCTGAAGGTATGGATGTGCTCTTAATGTAGAAAATTTTTATTTTGCAGAATTCTACAGAGTCTAATGATCATAACGAATGTGACTAAATTGAAGAATAAAAATTGAAGTTGAAGTTCCAAATGTGTCTTGCATATACAAGTACTCAGAAATAATTTTGACACTTCATTGAATCCTTCGTTCGACACTGCACGCATTCTGGTAGATGTTCGGGGCGATAGGATCGGTCGATGCTAGATAAACTTGTCCGGATGAAATTTATTAACATTGCGCACGCCCGTGTTACGAACGAGAAGAAATCGGGTTTTATAAATATTATACGCTTGTCCACCGGCGAACAGGTTTCACGCGGTACAAGCGCTGACAGCGTTGCGTTATCAGTGAACCAGTTACCGCGCAGTGGCTCGTGCTAATCCCGAAAATTTCAAAACTTCTGCCGCGTTTTACACACGTCAGTTGCATAAACGCGGCCGACTTTTTCCTACATGGATCATGTGTCGTCGGCATTCTATCTGGAACTAGCTACACGTATTTTATTGGGTTGGAAAGAAAGTTCGTAACGTTTTCAAAGATAAAATTAAGGTATGTATTCATATGTTTATTCAATAACACGAGTTACCTCGAAAATGCCAAAAAGTAATAGAACAGAATGGGAAATATTTTATTCATTAAATCTATGAATAAATTAATGAATTAAATATCTGAATTAAATATCTGAATTAAATATCTGAATTTTAGCTTCCAATTTAAATATTGCCAGTAAATGAACTGTTAATATGTGAATAGGTTGGAAATAATATAACAGGTTTTGTTGCAATTCTTCCAATGTTTTTACTGTTTTAAATTACTCATTTTTGTTATAAACGCATAAGATCCGCTCAGTATCTTGTGTCCATACTCTACCTTCCCCTTCTACGACGCTATTCCCACACTTCCACCGCGGTCACGTGACGCGTCAATCTCTGCCGTGTATGTATCATTATATTACGTGACGAATCCGGTACTGGCAGTATAATGAATTTTCTTTCATTGTTTTTATGATTTAAATTAGCTTACATTTTGTATCATGAATCTATATTCTCCGATGTTTTGTAGTGCAAATTTTAATATGCAACATTTTCATAATGTTCAAAATAAATTAAACGAAATTTAAAATGAAATATAAAACGAAAAATACACTAAGAATACCGAGCACAAAATGTGACAAGTATACGTTGTTTTATAGAAATAAAAATCTCGTAGTTTCATCTTGAGAAAGTTTTAAATAGTAGGAATTGAATTCAATTGTTCTTCGAGATCGCTCATGTGACTGGAAAGGAAGAAGTGATTGACACGTCTCCGAAAGCATTCTCTTACTTTGTACATCATGTCTTAATCTCAAAGTTTTTCTTCTAACACAAATACAATTGCTATTCTTGGCTTGCATAAATTTACATTCGTGTGTGACATGAGCGCAGTTCTATTCTCACTTCAGAATGCGACACAATTGTGGTCGCTAATGGTTACACTGTTGGTTGCAAAATGTTAGTAGCACCTCTATTATTCGCCAAGGTTTGTAAACTATGCCACACTTCCAATTTATTTACAATGAAATAACAAAAATGTCATGTTACATTTATAGAAAACATATATTATTTAGCACTAAACCTACCGAGCACCAGAAGCGATTAAAATGTTTTATAATATAAAAATAACAAGGCTTTACTTATTTATATCTTGTGCACTATTTATTACAATATATGCATGGATAAATAAATTTCATAATTGCAATAATTGTAAAATGAAGAATATAAAACCGGTCATATGACCGGTTAAATTGATTTTAATATCTTGTATACTATTATTTTCTAAAACTGTGATATTTCTCTTTTTAATACAACATTGTTAATTTACTTCTGTTCGTATGGAATAAAGAAACCTTTTTTGAAGGAAGTTAGTGATAACTAGACTGCGGATTTTTATGCAGAACAAAAATTGTCTATATTGACTATGGCAAACAGGGTAAAACAAACATTTATTTCATCCCTTAATGACTTTGTTACGTTAAAGAACAACTTATTCTCAAATTTTTTAATCTCTCAGTTGTTTATATAATATTTTATCCAACCTATTTCTCGAGATGAGATAAACCCGATCTCTATAATAAAATGGTTTTAATACATTTAGGAAACCCTTTAAACCCTATAATGCAAATGATACCTCAAAGAGTAGTTTCTTTAAGTGTCTCATTTATGTTAACCCTTTACATACTATGCAGTCAATATGCACAATTTTATTCCGATATAAGACGACGCTTTTAATTTCCAAATAAATAAATGGCCGTCGTTCGATACCACTTAGCATCGACACGAAAAGGTATGTCATAGTCTATATTTTTCCAACGAAAGACACCGTTGAAGGATTGTATCGCTGCTCAGCCAACCTTGTGTTGGAGTGACATAGAGTCACATACTTCAGGCATTTTGTTTCTGTATTAATTGCGCTCTATTTTTCTTATGCAATTCAGTTTTTTTTTCTCGATCGTTCACTCGTCTCTTGTCCGTGCTATGCACAACACGTGTGTTCTTTTATACAGTAACCCGTCCTCAACACCTTGTAGTTCGCTACATTCGCAATACGACGAAAGACGGTCCCAAGCCACCGTCTTGTATCGGAATAATACTGTATTAGCGAAGTATCGGCGTGAGTCAGTTTAAGAGAGTATCGTACCCATGGAAATGACTAGCATATTACTAGAATATTACTAGAAAAACAAGTGAAAACCGTGTTTACGGGAAACCAGTTTTTGTTTTTATACAAGCATATTAATAATATGAGCGTCCAAAGTAGGACAAACAAGTCGAGACAACCACCCTCAGGTTCCCATGTATTTTTCTAATACAAAACGGTTTTTCTGACTTAAATCATGAGTAGAGCGGGCTATGATGAACCTTCCTCTTTACAATGAGCCCTCACACAGCTCATAACATGCTAATATGAGGACGAAAAATGTTTTCCCGTGATTGCATTCAACTTCCCCATATTCCGTTCATACAGACAGCGTCTAGCAAGTCTGGAACCAATTTTAGTTCAGCTACTCAAACGAGATGGCGCTTAGACAGGAGAATTATCAGCGTAGACTCGTAACAACAGAAATATAAAGGGCTTGAAGCCACGCGGATCCATTAATAGCAATAAAGATATTGATAAAAAAAACCTGTATTGATAGCGAAATTGAAGCATTAGATTGATACAAATGTATGTTCATCACTGTTGCCAAACTGTTTTTCAGCGTGGAGGTTGGTTATACTGATAAATATCCTAGAATCCATGGGTGACCGTACCCCCTTAATGAACAACATCAGAACACTTCTAAGCAGAAAATACCAGTCTGGCTGCAAAAGCTAATATAAAACAACCTTCTATTTTCTTTCGATCCGATGCATCGTGATGCTACCCGAGAACGACGAGCTGTCAACAAGCAAGATAGTTGTAGGGCTCGGTCAAAGCTACACACCTGCGGCGATTTAATCATTTAGTGAGCTCCGTGGAAGCCCATAATCGGGAAGATGAAGACGCACGATGGTATCGTGTTCGCAAAACAAGACAAGTCGCTAGTTCCTCATCAGGAACGAGATTTTTCTGTCATTTTCGCTAGGCGAGTTGTTTATGCACGGTGCATTCTTACCACGTGCCAAATTACATTAAAGCCGGTACGTGTCGAGCATGCCCGCGCATCGACATCTCGCCGCGATGCGATTAGATCGACCAATTTCTCGAAATAAAATTCACGGATCTGCCGGTACAGCGTTTTCGCCGTAATTTACGCGATGCGAACAAGGGACATATTATTTCGCGTAATCGCCTCTCAAAGTATATGAAAAGTAACTCGGGCCCGCGCGGTCTATGTTTCATTAAACCGCCACGGGGGAGAACACGCTCGGCCATCAAACTACATAACCAGCTATTGCTCATTTAATTATTGTGTCCTGTCTCATAAATTATTCATTTATGTACGTTTGCTGATCTTCCGGAATTATTTATTGCCCGTACGTGAAAGGGGTCGCGAACGCCGTCTAATTATTCGCGCAAAAGACCGATATTTCTGTGCAATTTATGGATACCCCAACCACCTACCCACCCCTCCGGATCACGATATTTCACTCGTTTTTCTTTTAAATAGTATGATGTTCGCGGATGACGCACTTCTTGCCACTTCCATGAACGGTACTTTACCATTTCATCGACAATTTATGGCCCACTCGAGAAGTACCTCCGAGTATTGGCTACCTGATCATTTCATACATTAGCTACCAAAATTTGATTCGTTGTCTGTCTTCATTGTGAAGTGTTTTTTAAATAAATTTAGCTAGACAGCGGATCTTTATGCAAAATAAACATTTCTCACGTAAATTGCAACAAACTGGAGTGAAATAGAAATTTACTTTTTAATTATTTACAATGTTTTTATCGTTTTAAATTACTCATTCTTGATATAAATGATGAAATCCGCTGTCGAATTATGACTTTACAAAACAATGTGTATCAAATTAATTTCATTCTCTTTAAGATCTGCGACATTTTGATAGTCATTTATGTGTATATTGATCGGGAACTAGTCACGTATTCCATATCCATCCTTCTAATAACTTTTTCCAGTTTATTCTAGTGCATTTAAGTGCTTAAATTTTGTCAGAATGTAGTTACTAATTGCATTGAAACAATTTTTGTGAAAAATAATGATGTAAGAATTGTATTGTGTCGCAGCTTGGTCCTCTATGGAAATGTTATGTCTTTCATATTATGTTATGTAGACTATGGAGCAAGATAGACCGCGTTGATACGTTGACAAGAATTACTAGTAAATGTACTAGTGAAAGAAACGTAGATATCCCTCTCCCTAGTAAAAAACAAATGAATACTCGCTGCTATGTTTTTGTACGATATGTCTGCATGATAAAATAATATGTTTAACAAAAAAAAGGAATTTTACTTGACAAAAACATAGGAAATGTTGAAAGACAAATATCATCATCATTGACCCCCTTGCCCAACAATATTGAGTCTATAATGAGTCAATATGTGTGTTATTAACTTCCTTTGAGCTGAAATAAAATTCTATTTTGTTGTAGTGAGCCTTTAAAGAAAGCATATAATAGATATAAACTTTCTATTTCTTCTATGAAATTCTACCACCACAAAATAAATAGTAGTGGAATGGGTTGAGTACACAATGCTTAAACAAGTAATGCGAAAGGAGTAATCAGAGAGTCAAAGGAAAAGATGCAAGCGGATCGTAAAGTATCAGTGAAACGTCAATGAACTCGATCGTTCGTCTAATAGAAACGAGCGGACAGTACGGTATTTAAGTAAGGTGTTTGCTCGAAATGGGTAAACATGGGAGTATTCGTTTAGCAGAGAAATATTTACAGGGTACATTTCCAAACCCAATACTACCTATGCTCTTATCCACACACTGAATCCGGTATGGAAACAACGGAACTAAATTGTACGAGGACCGAAGCCGGTAATTTCTCCATTACAGTATATCGGATACTTCCATAAGGTTTTCATTTCAATTGTTACTAGACTGATCTTTATTCAGAGTGAAAATATTCTGCATTGATTTCATCCCTCAATTTTTAAGTTTCCATAATCTTTTACTGTTTCATATTTCACCCAACCAGTGTCTTCATAAAGATCTAGTCTAGTTATTACGTAGGGTAACTACACCAGTGAATAAACGGGCACCAGTAAATGAACGCTTTTGATAAACTTTTGATGAACGCTTTTATCGCTAGCGATAAAATTGCGATTAAAGAGTTAAATAAATAGGAGAATATTGTTTAGTAATTTTGCTCATTCATTGGACTATCATTGTTCAATTACTAGAATGTAGTGTTCATTGACTGGTATTTTTATATTTCTTATTTAACGTTTAATGAAAAAAATAATAATAATTTCATTTAATTTGTGTTCATTCATTTTTGACAAACGAAGTATAGGGAGCCATTTGGCATATATGAGATTCCTTTAATTCACACTTTTTTTTTACATAAAATATCTTCTTGAACAATTTCTTAAATGTTCATTCACTGGTGCAGTTACCCTACAGTTGCATTGATTGCAATTTGAAGTTGCAAATTCATCGAACTATTTGAGGTTGCAAATTCATCGAACTATTTGAAGTTGCAAATTTCAAATACCCAAATTCCTCAAGTTGATCATAAAATTTGTTTCAACTTCGCAACGAAAATAGTCGGTTCAATTTATAATTGCATTCGATATAGAACGTTATCATGATTCAGGATTTATACAGCTACAATGGCCAAACTACAGCCAATGATTATATACAGAAAATGATTATATATCGTCTAAGTATGTACTATTTTAATATAGAATTTCTGATTGACTATCTTAATTGATACTATCAAAAAGAAACTGGACTCCATCAGTCGCGCTGCATTAGTATCAGTTCACTAATAGCTTCGCGGGTCATTACTTTACGACCTTGTGTATTCGTCTGTCCCATTCCATGGAGCTGTGACTAACTTAATATGCGCTGCGAACAATGTACTCGCGATTTAGTACGTGAAACGTCAACATCAGTCCCAAATTTCATAGTAAAATGGATAAACAATATGTTTTGAAACATTCGTTAGAGTTAGCACCAGCATAGACGTTATCCTAAATAATTATTTCCGTCAGCTTCTCAAGTGCTCAATTATAATGGAACGTTCCTGCCAAGGGAAATATTTGCATCTGATAGTGTAGATGTTAGTTCAAAAACCGACTATCCAGGGGTGTTCACAATCTGAGAAACATTCCGTTCCACGATTCACCAGAATAGTCTCTGCGTGGTACTCTTCGTGGTACCTGATATGCTTATCTTTTAACCCTCATACGTTCCTCATACTTTCCTTTTAACTGGCCCCCTTATCAGTAATACAAATTAATCTATTCTCAGCTAGCTCGTATAATAACAATAAACACAATCTCATATATTTGGGATCTCACGGGTACATGATCTTCGTGGATTTGCAACGTGTGTGCGTCTACAAAACACAAGAGAGCACCAATATTACACGAAAATAATACCATTTCTAGTATCATCATCCTACCACGGGGTTTGGGTGAAGGAGAAAAGAATCCCTGAAAAATGATAAATGGAACAAGTAATACCTATGTACCCAGATAACTTTATTTACCCTGCAGTTTCACGGATACACCGAGTACCCGGGTACCTGGGTACTTGACAAGTATTATTGCGGTAGGTGTCCTTCAGCGGCGATTTTGGGACTAACCTGTAGTAAGGGAATCCTTGATGAACATGAAGGTCCATGGGCATAGCGGGGTGCGTGGGCCCGTGATGTGCTGGCGCGGGGGCGTACTCACCCCCAGCGGACAGGGGAGGCTGCATCATGCCCGCCGCGGCGGCCGCGTGGTGTCCCGCGAGCATCGCCCCCCAGTGGAACCCCGGCGCACCCGGCATCGCCGACGGATGTTCCAGTTCGAGTCCGCGGTGGCTCGCGGCAGGTAACACGCCACTTCCGGCCGATCCACCGGCGATACCAGCGGCTCCACCAGCACCGCTTCCGGCGACGCCGCCGCCGCGGTGCATCAGCCAGCCCTCCACCACGAACGTGGATGTTGCCCGTCCGTGTAAACACTATGGCCCTCTAACACCCGATTCCACCTGTAGGTGCACGTCGAACAACAAAACACTTCTCCGTCTGTCGCGGAGAGTCCGGTCTTCTCGAACCAACTTGCACCGTGAAACTCTCGTCACCCGATGGACGTGCGTATTATTACGGAGTCGTACTAAATACCTCGAACAAAACGTGTACTACACCCGCGTGGAATAATCCTTCCACCTCCCTCTGCCTCTCTCACCAAATATCTCGTTCCACAACGAAACAATATTCAGAGACGGCTAGGGATCACTAGACACACTCGCCGGCACATGTTCTCGGGCCCCTCTCCGAGAGCCTGCCACTGGCCCCGGAACACGGCCCTACCGGACACCCTCGCGGAACAATCGCGCGTTATCACACGTCGACGTCGTCGTCGCCGGCGCGGTCCTCGCCGGATGCTCACAGTTACGCGGGGGAGACAGGTGTTCCCGTTGGTTCCTCTCGCGAGCCGCTGCAGCTGGACGGACCCGGAGAGTGGCGCAGCCTTTAGCTCGGCCATGAATGACGCACCGTACTTACTTCGAGCTACTTCGCGGAGGCGGGGCCTACTCGCGCCCACGTGACACCTAACCGCCTCCACCCTCCCCCTCCTAGCGTTTTGCCACACAGGAGAGCCGACCGTCCTTCCTACCTAGCCGCGACCCGCGATCTCTCTCCCTCCTTTCGGCCCCGCTCTCCACGCCAGTTGCCACCACCACCGGAATCCACCACCAACGTCGTATCCAACGCCACCGCCGCCACCCCCGCCGCCTTCGACGCCCTAGCCAAGCATCGTCGATACCTACGCGACGCCGCGCCGCCCGATGCAACCGGAACTTGCACCCGGAAAGCTTCGATTCACAGCGTCGGGACGCTGCCCTCGATTCCTTATCTCTGCTGTTGAGGTCGGGTAAATCTGGACCATTGGTAACGATCGCGTTATTACACCCCGCGACAATATATTACGGACGCACAAACACGAAAAGATTGGATTTTCAGTTTTATTTAGTGGTTTATTCAATCAACGAACGATTTGAGCCGTTACCCACTGTCCACCAGTCGCTGATGAAATCAAACATTATTACCTGCAGCAACCAGCGAAAACACGAGCGACGCGCGGCAGACTCGTTGGTTTGTGGTGACAGTTCAAATTGCTGAAATGCATTGAATACAAGTGACAACTTCGTACGATAAACGAATTTCTTAGCGATCTGGCCACTGCATGCGCAAAGTGATTTTCGATATAGTGAAGTTGATTACAATATATAAATGTTATCGGCGCCCTGGTTCGATCATTTGGAACAATAAGCAAGTTTGCTAAATAGAATGAAATTTAATTCAACGTTTCGGTTTATTTCAGTTTCCAAACAATATAGTATTTCTTGGTTTTGGTTCTCAAAATATATTAAATTGAATGTGGATTATTAGTTTGTTACCAAATTTATTTTGGTATTTAAACAATGCAGTTATGGTAAAAAGAGGTTAGATATGTTTCACGGTTAACGCCATATATTGATTGATCAATACAAAGATCGATATTCACTGATCCGTTGTCGTTTCAAATCTATAATACTTCTTCAGTCCACGTGTCACCGGCATGGAACCAACACGTTGTTCAATACTCATTAAGAATGTAAATTAATACTTTTATAAGCATGTCAGTTTTTACATACTTTGTCTTTGAATTTGGTTTTGTTCACACCTTTGTTAATATAAATCACGTTTTAAAAATTATTTTTGATAATCCTTACAGACGCAATAATGAGATATATTATTCTTGAAGATGGTCTAAACTAGAACCGAAACGTTGAATTAAATTTCATTCTATTTTGCAAACTTGCTTATTGTTCCAATTGATCGAACCAGGGCGCCGATAACATTTATCTATTGTTATGAATAATTGACGATCGAGACACAGAGAACAGTGAAGTCGATCGTCCGATAATAATTACGCAAATCGAGACATTAAAACAGCAACCGGGGAGGAAATTGTTAATACTACATTTACACCTGCTTCAGAAATCCTTTTTTTCTAACATACGTCTGAAAAATTGTAATGATTAGCATCTGTGGTTACTAGCATGCCATCCGCGATATGTTTATTCCGTACGCGAACACCTCGCACATTATGAAACTAACAACATTGGTCATATAATACATTATATCTCGTGAAAACCTACATAAATATATGTACAGTGGTTAAAAAAAGTATTGCCACACTCTTAAAAAGGCGATAACTTTTTAAATATCGTATTATACGATTTGAAATTTTTTGGGCAGCTAGAGCAATTAGTTTGTCACAGGATGCGAAAAAGAAATGTCCAAAATTGCAATTCATCGGAATTGTAGCAAAAATACGCATTCTTAAAATTTTCAATATTGGCCCACATAAAAAAGTTGTAAAATGCAACTTTTAGTATTTTTGCTACAATTCCGATGAATTGCAATTTTTGACAAAATTTTTTTTCGCATCCTGTGGCAAAGTAATTGCTCTAGCTTCCCAAAAAAATCCAAATCGTATAATACGATATTTAAAAAGTTATCGCCTTTTTAAGAGTGTGCCAATACTTTGTTTACCCACTGTATCCAGGAAGTGCTCACGGAGTCATCTTCAGACTCTATAATTTTGAGCTTACGAATTTGAAATCCGTTATTTTATTAGGTTTCCATCAGTTTAAACTTCACCAATTTTCGCGAAGCGACGTTTTATCTCATTGCAATCATACAGTACATGAATGAAACGTACGAGGCTTTGTCTATTAATTTGTATTCTGTCTTTCCTCGCGACAGTTTATTATAGGTCATAAGGTGGCCGAAACTGTTTGCAATATGAACAATATGTCTGGTCACCGGGTGACCTGTCCAATGAATGAACACTTATCCAGCTACATGTTTGTTCAAATTAGTATTTGCAAATCGCTATGTACACAAGAAGGCTGTGTGAAGATATCGTTCGATCAAGTGTTAACACTAAACCCACAGAGCATTAAAAGTAACTGTTCCCTTATCAAAATGACAAGATTGATTTTAGTTAGACTTTGTGTAGCTCCCATTGTAATATGTGCTCCACTAAAGATATGTATACAGTAATTATTTATGAAATTATTTTTATTATATCAATAATCGTAAAATAAAACATCTGGAACTGGTCATTATGACCGATAATGGTAGGGTTTAGTGTTAAATAATTTTTAACTTCCCGATTCATAGGGAAGTTACTGTAATTACCCTGAAAATCGAAAATCGATTTTTTAGCTGATCTTCACGTTTCATGGTCATTGGAGTCATTTTAGACTATTTTTTATCAAATTGTTAGTATGTGTGTGTATGTGCGCGTATGGCCGTTTGTATGTTATCAAATTTTTCGTTAACGTTTTCTGAAAAAGTAACAACGCGATCAGAATGATGAATGATGCAATCGATGTGCCCCGTCGTAACTTAGAGCTGATTAGATTTTGGTCCATATTGGTCAAGCAGTTTTTTAGATTTTTTAGTTTTTTTCGAAAGAAGTTCATTCAACAATGCAATTTATACGAGAGGATGGAAATTTTCCACTAAATAAACAAACGTAATTATATATATTTCATTTTTTTTTAATTATGTAATTAATGCTAATGTTACCGCTTACAACTAAGGAATCGGGAAGTTCTTTGTGTGGCTCGTGGAGAGTCACACACAAAATAAATAAAAAAACCATTAAGAGCTGTATGCCCCATTAGCAATGCGTTCCACTAACCCTTTCGCAAGAGCAGTCCTACCCGCGAGCTCGCGAAGCGAGCGAGCAACAATAACCAGCTAGTTTAATGTATTGGCGAATATGAAATTATTTGTATTATATCAATAATCGTAAAATAAAACATCCGGAACCGGTCATTGTGACCGATAATGGTAGGTTTAGTGTTCAATAATTTAATGTAGTGGCGAATAGGTTATAAAAGAGATTGGATGTAAATTTACAATTATTGCATAAATTTTAATATGTGAAGGACATCGTAAACTATTTTCGTTGTATAAGAATTGTGCACAATTCACTGGACGAGTCAGTGTACGTCATGTTCCGCATAGCAGTGTTCCACCTCATTTGCAGGTAACTCTATCATCGACCTATGAGACTCGCGAGGCGCAGGAACCGCCTCCGATTACGAGACGCGGAATGAGAATGCATGTCGACACCCCCGCGAATCGACCGAACGGTAGACGCAAACTCGTTCCGACGTAACACTTGTTGAGTCGGTTCACCCCCGCAACAGACCGCCACCGTCCCTCGGTGGACATTTCGCAAATGACCAAGGGATGTGCGAAGGAATTTCTGTTATCAGCACGGACCGGTTTATACACGGCAGGACTTTCTGACCGCGCGCGATTTTTTGGTTTTTATTTCGACCGTGTTCCACCGTGCTCCAGATCGTCCTCAGCATGAATAAATCGGAGGCAATTTATGTTCAGGACACTTGGAATCGTGAGGAATATTCTAATTGAATCGGTTGAACGGTAAGCTTCGGTATTTGCTTCGGTAGTACATTATATAATATGTAGTAACTAGACTGCGCATTTGTATGCATTTATGAAGAAATTGACTGGTTCTGATAAAAAGCAGCGAACAATATAAGACAATAATATTTTCATGCAGTTTTCAACACAGAAAAACTATTAAGGGTTGAAATTATATTTTTATTCAACTACTGTTTCCCTCAATCGATGCAGAGTATTTTGATTTTGCAGAATAAAATGTTCGTGCATCAAGTCGTAGAAGCTAAATAGAAATTTCACGAATAATTTTAAAACTTTTGATATTCCTAATAAACAAAATACATTTTATTAAAATTGTTGTTCGCAATTATACTATGACAAAATTAATTATAAAATATAAATAAATATAAATAATTTTAAAATAAAATTAAAAGAATGATTTAAGTAACTTTGGAAGACATTATAAAAGTACGATTTAGGACACCTGTATCCTAAATCTTTTTTTTTTATTGTATTGAAACACAAAAGTAGAAAAACAGATAAACATAATCATATTTATAGAAAATATGAATTATACCAAATTAAAACAATAAACTTTTAGAAAACGTTAAAAGTAAAAAGTATTATAAACATTTTGACCAATATTATATTTTGTCTCCTTCCACAAGCTTCATGAATCCATAATTTGCATTTTAGCATTTCCATGATTGCATAGAAACCAAAATGAGTCTTCTTCCTTTTCTACAGTATTAACCCTTGATGCCAACTGATAGAAATATTATTTATTTAACCTAAAACATTACATAAATTATATTGTAAACTTACTATACTTAAAGATGGTATATTAAATATATTTCAAAGATAATACAAAATGTATTAATCAATTATAGTATTTAATTGAAGTTTGTCTTAAAAGAATTGGTTAAAATTGGCATCAAACTTACTTGAAATCTTCCAGCTTCTACAGGTTGGCGTGAAATCAATTGAGATAACACAAGTTGTTTCCCATATTACCGATTCCACAAACGTTTTATATTTTTTCCACTAGAAGTCGCAAACATGGATTGGTTACCAAAAAAATGTACCGATACGATTTAGGAGACCAGTACCCATTAAGCAACTCTCCCCTACCACGATTGATTGTTTAATCCCTCAAGAACTACTGATTCCGAGGAATATTTTAAAATTGATTACAGAATACCAGATTAGTAGGTGCCAGAGTTGGGTCAGATCTCCAGGCCATTTGAAAAACGTATACTGAACTTGTTTCTTTTTGTATTCTTTGATTTTGTAATACCAAAACAACAGTGTGGAATTCCATTTAAAAAACACGAAGTGAAAAAATATGGAATTCCGTTTAAAAAACACGTAGTGACCTTGGAAAATAAAAGAGAAACATTTTGGTTTGTCAGAAAGACATTCCACATAGAAAATAACAATGATAGAACAGAATTTGGTTTTTCATCAGCTATAACAATATAAAGTTAATTTTAAATAGTACTATTTTAAAGAAGTCAATGTGACCTTCTGTATTGAATACAAATGTTTTTAAAAATTGTTATTATTGAACTCAATTCCCACAATCGTACTGAATAACTTTGAACATCCTGTATATCAAAAGGAATATAAGGAACATTATTCTTGTAGAAATGGAATAAATATTGTCTTTATTAGGTAGGCATTCCATTCAAAAACACGAAGTGACCTTGAAATGGCCTTGGGAAATAAAGAGAAACATTTTGGTTTGTCAGAAAGACATTCTACATAGAAAATGACGATGAAAGAGTTGAATTCAGTTTTTTATCAGCTATAACAATATGAAGTTAATGATACATAGTACTATTTTATAAAGTCCATGTGACCTTCTGTATGGAATACAAATTTTTTTGAAATTTTTATTGTTGCACTTTATATAACAGTACTGAACAACTTTTACTCGAAACTTTTTCCATCAGATTGGCCTGAGTTAGGTGACCAGTACTCATTAGGAAACTCTCCCCTACGACTAGCAACTGCGCTCTTACTACGTTTATCACGTCCAGACAAAGATCCACGACGGTCGCATCTTGCTGACCGTGATCTACCATCGTTATATTCAATTATTATCTTCAACGCTTGTTACTCGTATTATTCATTTCAACTCTGTACCTTGTTAACACTTTACCCGTCGGAAGCCAATTAATGGGATTTTTAATAATTGCGCTGTACCAAAGGAAAGCATAGGAATTTTCTTTTACATTTCAATCTTAAATTAAACTTTTAACTGACGTTATTGAAGGTGATTTGTTAGCTTACGATGAAAATTGTTGTTGCTATTCAAGGTTCCATTAAAAAGTGTTTAGCCATGAACCATAGATTTTTCAAAATTATGCAATGATCACCAGTCGTTAGTGCATTAAAATATATTTCGTTTTGTTATACAATTTCTTCCAATCATCTTTTCTACTTCCAAAAGCCATAGCTGGAGTTTACAACAGATACTCTTAAAATCGTGTAATCCCTTCAATGTTTTAAATTGCACCACATATTTGTCACAAATGCATCAAATCCGGAGTCTAGTAAGAACCAGACAGCAGATCTTTATGCATTTATAACAAGAATGTGGAGTTTTGTGCAATATAAAAATTGCCTGCATTAATTGAGAAATACTGGAGTTGCATATACATTCACATAATTTCTTAAAGTCTGAATGAGTAAAATGTGGAACGTAACAAGTACGACTGCTTCTGTACTTCAAATTATATTAATAATAATAGTAACTGAAAGTGATGTAGATTTAATTCCGAATTTAGTAATATAGGTTACGAAAATTATAGTGAATAGTTTTCTGTTATCTTGTTTAGTTATTTGGTTATTGTATGTAATAATCAGTTTATTTGGCAAATGTAATAAATTATTGAATATTTATCAAATTAACCGGTGAGTTTATATAATTCCCAACTCGTAGTGGTGAATCTAATAAACATGTTGACTGATTGAACCAGTAAAATACAGCGCAGTTTTTTCAGTAGTTATTAGTCAGAACGGTAGTTTTTCATTGGACACTATGGCGCGAGAGGCTGCGAATAACAATATTTTATAATTTACAATTAAAAATTCAATAAATGGTTAGGTCTATAACTGGATTTTTATCTTCCAAATAAAATCATTCCAAATATAAACAGTGGATTTGCAAATGCAATTAGTACCGAAAAAAATATATAACACAATTCCGTTTTCTCGTTAGTAGGAAACAAATTTTCTAGTATTCGGTTATTCCTAACATTTTTAGTAATTTTTAGTAGTGATGGGAGGTACCGAATACTACGGTTCAGACTCCTGGGAAAAATATATAAAATATGAGAGGCGAGGCACGTTCACATAATTCTATCCCACTTCCCCTAATTCTTGGATATGTATCGCTTCTTCGGCAGTTTTGACAATTCGTTCATTTCTTAACAGATGCTAACGGAATCAAGCCATCGATAAAAGACTACAGACAAAATTTAATAATGTGATTTAAATCACAAACAATAGATGGTATACATCACAGAATCTTAATTTTCATGCTAAGATGTATACATATAAATATATCTTACTAATTACACTTTAAAATATGACTCTAGTCTCGAATTTCGAAGTTTTCTCATTATTAGACTCAGAATTTTATACATTTCTGAAAAAATGAGTAGGTACACAATTTAAAACAGTAAAAGGATTAAAAGAGGTTAAGAGTATTAACATTGAAATAGTTTTGCGATCGAAAAGAATTGATAATAGATAGATGGTTTCGGCGCACAGGTTCGATCAAATATAAACTAAATTTCCATGTTTCATAAAAAAATTTGCAAGTTGAAATCTCGACGTTTCGATCCGTTTAAATACGTTTCTTTTAAAATACAGTTATTTTTGTAATGTTACACTTTCTTTCAGACGCAAAAATCTCTTGAAAATGATCCTCATCAGGATCGAAACGAGATTTTAACTTGCAAATTTGTTATAAAACATGGAAATTTAGTTTATATTTGATCGAACCTGTGCGCTGAAACCATCTATCTATTAAGAGTATTAACATATTATTTTCACTACAGTAAGATTATTATATTGCAATTAATGTACAAACTTTACTTATCATATTTCCAGGAGAATTTTTTCATTCGAGGCTTTGTTGTCAAAATTTACTTCGAAAATTTCGTCAAGTTCGAGTGCCTAGCATGTTTGTAAGAAGTAGATCCGGTAGATCATGAACAGACACGTCAGACGATTGCTATTCGATGACGCGTGTGTTCGCACCAATTTCCGAACTCGATTTCTCCGACAAGAAGGTGTCAAATAAAAAAGAATTTATTCCATATTTTGGACATATTTCCTCACTACTGGGACACCCTATATTATGATGTCATCGTTGTTTTCATGATCTATGAACGAATCTATTTTGATTTAAAGAACATGACTAACATTAGTCGTTTGATCATAAAATTCAATACAACGTCACATTGTTTCTAATTAATCAAACTCATTAGCCAAAGAAACAGAACTCTATTTATTCAGGCTTTTCGAAATGCGTTCACAACAATCAGGATTTACATAAACATGGGAAGTTGTTGAAGTACTTGTTATCAACGTTCTCGCAACCTTTCCCGACGATAGGGATTCACGGGCGCCGAATTATTACTTCTAATCAGTGATTCCGGTACGCGAATGGAAAATAAAAACGGGACCCGACAGAAGAGGTTAAATCACCCTGGCCTGGCTCTCCTGTTGTAGCCGGGCTGCTACAATAAAAAATTTAATCAAAATGCCCTCTTGGTAATTTACAGCTTGCCCAGTCTCAACCCTTTGGGTGGGTGAGGGTCGCGAGGGAAGGAGGTGAGAGGAGGTGGGGGAGAAAGACGATCCTGCTTACTTAAACGAAGGGTCTCCGGGACGATAGAGAGGAAAAGAATCCCGTAGGAGTCATAGAGGAGAGGCGACACAGGCCATTTGCTCGCTTGGGGGTCGTCCCCTGTAAAAAATAATACTTCTTGTCTTCGCTCATTTGCCGCAGTAAGCTCGGCCTCGAGCTAGTGGTCGCGTCACTCGCACTCTTACCTTCTCCCTCATCACCTCGTAAATTACAAATTAGAGCTTTCGCTGTTTAACTGCTCGGGAGGAGGGGCGGCTTTTAGTACGCCGCGAGTGACACCGGCGCACAGTGGTCCGAATCGAGAAATTCAGTGACATTTGGTCCAACAACGAACTTTCTAGTATCGATATCTAATTAATAGACTGCGGATTTTATACATTTATGAGAAAAACCGGCACGTACAGGGTGTCTATAAATTATATGTCACGGCCATCATAGCGTGATTCTACACCTACGATTTAGTGGAAATTGACATAAAAAACTGCTCGAAAAATTGACCTTGACCTTGAAAATCAAGGTCAAAAAATTTTGTTGTTTAATCGTGTTCTACTGGTCATAAGGACCAACTTTGTGAAAGAAACCATGCGTCGTATATCAACCGTTCTCTTAAAAAACCATGTTGCATTTCTTATCATTTTTTCAACTTTATTTGGAAAATTTTTACATTCAGCAACGATATATAAATAGCGTACTAATCTCGCTCCTTCAGTGAATTGCAGGCTGCAGTCCAACATCTCAGATCGGGTAAACAATTGCTGGCGACTGAAATGGTCCATTTTCTTAAGGAAAGCTGTGAAAGTGCGATAATTAAAATTTTTGCATTACATAAACATAACATCTGAGACACTTACTTTATTCAGTTTATGATTCTTCTACGATGGACTAAATCATCAATATTAGCCGCGATAATGAATCGCATGAAAAACTGTCAGCTAAAAATTTTTTGACCTTGATTTTCAAGGACAAGGTCAATTTTGCGGGCAGTTTTTTATGTCAATTTCCACTAAATCGTAGGTGTAGAATCACGCTATGATGGCCGTGACATATAATTTTTAGACTCCCTGTATAATTTAAACCAGAGGACATGTTAAAAATATTTAAGAACTTCAATGTATCAGTGTTCAACTTAATAAGATAATTAAACGAAGAATGCAATTTATATTTAGCCTCTGTGACCTACAATCCGTGCTAACATTTTTTAATTTGCATAAAGATCCGCAGTTTACTAATTAATGAACATTACTTCTCAAATTCCATAGATCTCGGAAATGTAGAAATTAGTACAATTTAATAAATATTATAGTTGTTATAAATATTGAAAGTTGGAGATTTTAAGAAGAGTATTTTTCACAAGAAAAATTGATTCTCTTTGATGCGATGCCCTGACGTTCCTATTTAATATTTTCTCGCGCTTTTTTTCAAATTGAAGAGCAGATCTTTATGATAAAAAATCGTATGTTACATTATTAATTAGTCTGCATAATATATTAGAAATTAATGCTCGACTAAATGGAGATAATTAAAAAAATTTTTTATATTCGGTAAGGAATGTCTTCGAAGTCCCAGGATGTCCAAAATTATAACAGTTTCAAACTGTCAATGTTACTCGCGCCTTTTTACGCTTTACGGGCTACTTTTGCATTAAAAATAAATAAATTTAGAACCGGAAGCTGAAACATTAATAAGTAAATAACAGAAACGACAGAATTCGAAATGGACTATAAAAAATAATGCTAGACAAAACCAATTGAGAATGAAGACTGACAAATTATAAACAAATATTATTTTTTTTATATTTCATGTTATTCGTTGTATGCTATTATTTTTATATTATAAAACCGTTATTGTTATCACATTTTTATCAAAAAAGTTCTACAAAAATATTACTAAATTATTATATATTATATAGAATATTATAAATATTATAAATTATTATACAAAATATCTTATGACACAGTTATGAGGCCTTTTTACCTTCTTGGTACTTTTTCTATGCGTTGATTACAAAAAGATTCCTCAAGTTTACATTTTATCCATTCCCTAAAACATTGCATGTGTGAAACATAAATACACTCTTAATAAAATACACTCTTAGACAGAAAAAATGGTTTGGAAGATTTTATTTAAACCATTTTTTTTTACTGAAAAATATCGATGAAAGTTAATTAAAAATTATTGTTTAATATTATATTAATATAATCCGAATATTTTTTTGAGCCACAAATGGTACATTATTTCTTTTAATACTTTATATTATTAAACGTATATATATTCATCAAATATATGATATATGTTTATCAACATTAATAAATGTTTTATTGCTAGAAACAATTCCCAGGGCGATTGCTTTATCACAAAGGAATTATTAAATCATAAAGTTAGTTATACCTAATGTCTGAATATTTTTGGGAGTCACTGTACATCTTTTGATAATGTGACGTCACACTGTACTTAATCTTTTCCGAGGGGAAAATTATCTGTGCCGGGTCTATTAGTATACAGGGAGGTCCGTTTAAATAAGAACACCTAAATATCTCTTCAGGTTATTGTGATACAACAAATATTTTTTTCCAAAGGTCATTTTTTTCGAAGTTATCAATATATTTAACAAATTGAATATAATATAAGAATATGTTTAAATTCTTCTAATGTTTTACTGATTTAAATTACACTTACTCACTCTCGTCATAAATGCATAAAATCCGCAGTATATTCATTACTTAGAATTGTAAAAAATAATTCAGACGTGATAAAAGTTATTAGCTCTATGTATAGAAAATATTTCAAGTTTCTAAATATACTCCAGGATGTATCCACGTTTCTCGACAAAAAGTTTAAAACGTTGACCAATTATTGCATCCAGAATCGGACTGGTTAATTCCACGATTCCTTATTAGAATGCTTAAATAAACCGAAGACTCGCGATGCCCATAATCAATACGAATAACGGAGTTGAAATTCGCAGAAACGATCCGTGGATGCAATCGAATTGGTAAAAGCGGCGATTACGCGTAACGGCTCTCTCGCACTGATAATTAAGAAGAAAAAATCGACGGTGGAAGTATCATTCTGAAATGATTACGCGGGAATCTACGCAATCGGGGTATGGAATCGGTTCCCGCAGCTGTTCCGTAACGTAACGCGAAACTATAATAGAATCCTAGTGGTAATACCCCGGAACGTACGTAATCTCGTTTCGAAATTGCAACTTGTTACACGTCGCATGATTAAAGGGCAATATCTATGCAACGTCGGATTAAAGACCACCGGTCGCAGTAATAATTTATTTACAGCTCCGACTGACGATATCCTGGAACCATTAAGTAGATTCTCCGGAGAAAAGTTTCGGCCGCGGCTGGCCTACCTGGGGTACAGGTGTGAGTCGTAATAACATGGCGGGTGCGCCCTTTAACCTCTAATATCCCTACCTTCACGCTGACTTCACTAACGCCGCCACAATCGGCCGCAGGTACATCGCAATCATCTTACCGCTGTATCAATCGCCAGTGGATTATTATTGCGGATACACTTAGCATTGCGCTTTCTCTCGCTAACTTTTTGGCAGAGCGCTCGCGCGAAATCTACACGGGGCTGTTCACTCTAACGGTCTGCACGATTATTCTGACCTTTCGGGATAATGCGACAGAAAATAGTTAATCATTTTTTTATTGTATAAAAATAGTCAATCATTTTTCTATTCTGTAAAAGTAAAAAAATAATTTTTATCTTTTACATAAATATATTAAAGAAAAACCTGGTCCATTGGTCCATAAACACCCACCGAAACAAACAAATAACTGAGCGTCAGTTTAGAAAGGAATTTATTTATCGGACCCATTGTACTAGAAAGATGGTTAAAGCAATAATGTCGGGGATCATTTTACTATCATTTAGTTTCAACAATTTCCAGCACAAATTACAATTAAAGAATGAAATAAGAAATAAAACAAATCAATTCCATAAAAAGTTTAATTGAGGAACATAGTAGACGTTGCAAGTTCATACAGAATAATATTAGAGAAATTTAACCAACAGATGGTATGGCATCCGAGATTCACTTTCATCAAAAGTGTACAGCTTATAAAAATCTTATTTTTTATGTTTTTCTATAAAATGGTCAATTACTCGTTCATGGTCAACTACTGCTACCTTTACCTTACAGGGTGTCTAAAAATTATATGTTACATACGTACACCTACGATTTAGTGGAAATTGACATAAAAAACTGCCCGCAAAATTGACTTTGACCTTTAAAATCAAGGTCAAAAAATTTGTTTCTTTAATCGTGTTCTACTGGTCATAAGGACCAACTTTGTGAAAGAAACCATGGGTCGTATCTCAACCGTTCTCTTAAAAAATGATGATTTCTTATCATTTTTGCAACTTCTTTGTTCATAATGTTCGTTCTTTCATTTTTAAAATAGTGAAATAGGAGTATCAAAAAACAAATAAATAACTGAGCGTCAGTTTAAAAAGGAATTTATTTATCGGCATAACCTGAAGCACCACTCCTCCTATCATAACAAATATTATTAACATACTTGATAGAGAGACTTTTTACTAAGTATCGTAACGCGAAATATTGATTACATTGCGATGGATCATTTAGTTCAAGATATTATACTATTTATTTTGGCATTCTAAGCGCTTTTACAAGTATTATATATGTTAACAGTTCTCTGTATCTCGATCGTCAATTATTCACAACCATATATATTAACGTTATCGGCGCCCTGGTTCGATCAATTGGAACAATAAGCAAGTTTGCAAAATAGAATGAAATTTAATTCAACGTTTCGGTCTATAGTTTAGACCAGCTTCAAGAATAATATACCTCATTATTGCGTCTGTAAGGATTATCAAAAATAATTTTTAAAACGTGATTTATATTTTAAACGTTGAATTAAATTTCATTCTATTTTGCAAACTTGCTTATTGTTCCAATTGATCGAACCAGGGCGCCGATAACATTAATATATTGTTATTATATATGTTACTTTATCAATATTGTGGATTTAAGCGAATGAAATTTTGAAAGTGACAATACCAAACAAATACATTATAATACAGTTAGAAGCATAACTGATCACACACACTTGAAATCAAAATAACTTTTTCGAATAAAAAATCTCAATCTTTCAAGATTTTCGGTCTTTTTACCACATTTTATTATTTATAACTCGTACACTAATTGACCAATTTCTATGAAATTTTCAGAACGTATATAATTTATACGAGTTATGCAAACACATCTTCCAAATTTTCGTTATTGGCCTAGTTTAAAAAGTTGAAAAAACTAATTTTTACTATTTTTTTCACAATTCTGACAGATGTATTTTTTCAATATATTTTTTAGACGTCATTTCCTAAATGAATTCTTCTAGCCTTACAGAGAAATTGAAGACGTTTGGTCCATTCGTAGAAAAGTTATTCTGATTTCAAGTGTTGTGTGATCAGTTATTTCCATGTTTCTATCAAATAGATACTCGTTTCACTATTTTATGCCTAATTATATTTTTTCAAGGATTAGTTTCTGATCTAGCAATCACTGTATGATCATTGATTAACTTTTATGGTATAATAGTATTGAAGTAAAATATACATACTTACTTCAGTAGTTCAGTAGTGCAGGATACAGGAGACAATAAAAACTAGTATTCTAATTTTTAAAAACTAGTTAAAAACTAATTTGTAAAAACTAGTTTCTAATCTTTAATAATTTTCTATATATACCGTATATTATAATGTTTGATTCTGATTTATTTACATTTAAATTTCAAATGTAGTTGAATGTTAATTTCCTTCAGCTACCACAACAATGTTGAGGTATTATACTCTGTAGTCATGTGATTGAGACGAACTATATTGAGGTTTGAATTTACCGCCTAATATGGATTGAGCAAACATAGATCACTTGCTTCTAATTGGTCAAATTTCAATTCTCTATCCGTTAGTATGCATTGTTTACTGTGTAACCTTTAACAAGGATTTAATACATTATCTACCAGCATGGAAGTAACACATTATTCATAAAAGATAAATTTCTTTCCTATATAACATGTAAGAAAAATAAGTTCATTTTCGAGTTCAAAACTTTCTTTTTTCCTTTTCTTTTAAAATACAGTTATTTTTGCAATGATACTTTGTTTCAGACGCAAAAATCTCTTGAAAATGATCCTCATCGGGATCGAAACGTCGAGATTTCAACTTGCAAATTTGTTATAAAACATGGAAATTTAGTTTATATTTGATCGAACCTGTGCGCCGAAACCATCTATCTATTATTAAACTAGTATTCTTCTTTTACTAATCTGATTAAGCTGAAATACATGCATTGATGTTCTTAAATATTTGTAGCATGTCCATTGCTTTAAATAATACGTGCCAATTTTTGTCATAAATGCATAAAATCCGCAGTGTAATTATAACATAGGAGTACGGAGAGCTCAGGGTAACGGAAGTACTAAATAAATGAAAGTACAAGACAGGATGTTGTCCAAAACTGTAATTTATTTCTCGATAGTGCCAAAATACACTAGAATATTTCGTAATCGTAAAAAATATTATTGGTACTGTTCAGATATAAGTAGTACAGATGCGATGACACATGAACGATGATGATTGAATGACATGAAATTTCATACGAATGTCCATGCTCATCCGAAAATGGAGCACATAAGTGAATGGCAGAATCGAACAAGTCTGAGCAAGTAAAATAAACGATAAGTTACACTAAAAACTAAAACAGAACAGAACCGTAAGGAAACACCATCGCTTAAAATAAAATTCTACGAACACGTCAAATAATATTCTAAAAAATCCACCGAAGTTCATTCTCTTTGAAAAGCTGAAAAAATAAACGATCATTTTTCTCGATAAAAATTACTTTATACGATCCGTGTTTCCTTACAGTAGAGTCATCCCTTCGGCGCTGTAATGGTGTACCTTCTGTAACCGACGCGCCAATCAACAGCTAAAAGTCTATGGATCGGCGAAGTCGTACCGAAGAAAGTAAAACTGGGAAGAACAAAAAAAGTCAGGTGAAAATATCGCAAAATCTTGCACGTAAGTTTATGTGCCTGACATTACGGCGCCCAAGTGTAAAGTAAGACATAAAACGTACAGTATACTGAAATTCGAGCGAAAATCTTATTCGTACAACCAAAAGATCACACCTCTATGAACCAATGGATCGCGAAGACAAAATCCATTAACCGAATACAACGTAAAAATACTTGATTTTCGCAAACAAAAAGTCTATATACTGGCTCGTAATACTATTAACTCTTCAGCGAGCTCTATGCCGGCGTCGTTTCCGACGGATATTTCACTAATACAGTTTCATGCCGTTATAAACGACTTCGGCACAGCATGTGGAGGGTTAAACGGTTCATAAAGGGTTAATTTTGCTTGTATTGTTTAAGTAGACGCATCATACCGCCGACAGTATACACTCGACAACTTTGTCGCAAAATGGTCCGCAGTTTCGTTTCACGCAAGATCGTACAAAAAATCGGTTTCACAAATATGTACAGATAATCTGCATGAATACTCCGACAGCATCGAAGCCATACAATTTCCAATACTTTCTTTTGATTTCCACCGGAGCGACAGAAGCTGCAGACCGCTGTAAAAATATCGATTAAATTGTATTCTCCATTTTTTTGTTTTTCAGATTTTTCCCCCGATATTCAAAGCAACACACAGTCTCGCGCATCGCTTCAAATCAAGAATCTTCGTTAAAAGTAAGAAAACCGCATGCAACGTATTATCTAAGTAGCTGCTAAACAGCAACGCAATTTTATACGTTTCGCGACACATCAAGCTTGTACAAGCATGACACGATCATCGACGATTACAGGCGTGAATGCAATGATAATGAAACGGGTGAAACGGAGATGTTAGAAGAAGAACGTAAGAAGAAGAAGAAAGATCCGAGGAGTAGTCCTCGTTACTGTATAGGTATAAGTAATATTTTGATTTCTCAGGTACTTTATACACATTATCATAGGTAAATAAGGCAGGTGAGGCGGGCCTCGTGTTCGTCGTGTTTCAGTCAACTCGTATGGAGCGACTCGCCGATTCCACGGGATCGGCGATCGATGCGACACCGATGAACAAGGACTTGGATGTCGCAGAATTTGCCAGACAGTGTCAGTATTCAAATATCGTAAATCGTTATTTTGATTTCGTTCAACTTGATGTAACACACCGTTCGACAGATCCCACGAGGTGCATGATAATGTAGCATTCAACTGGCGGAAATGAAACAGCTTTTGTCGTACAATGCTCGCGATCGCTGTCTTCTGATCCCGAACACTTCTCGCGAGTTAGCTTGATCTGAAACAGGTCTGTCCAACTCGCGGCCCGCAAGCCGCAGCCCGTTCCCCCACTTCTTTATTCTGCTAAGCTGGGACTCCTTGCTCCACTGCTTGACACAGTCGGCGTACCGCCAGAAGTGGGGAAACAGCAGTCTGTCTAATCGATCAGTATCGACGGCGAAGAAGTTGAGCAGGCCTGCTCTGAAAGACGAAGCCGCGTGACAGCAAGAAGATCGTTTCATCGTAAAGTAGACCTAAACTAGAATGAAACAGAATTAATCAGAAAAATAGGCGAGCAGGCACCCCACGACAAAAACTGTTTCATTTCCGAATCTCCTCAAGTTCTCTCTTCAACGAGACTCTGTACAGTCATTGTTCCACAGACCTCAATGAAGTCCATGCACTTCGGAACGAGTTTCAGAAGAAAAAAGAACATTATGCAGGGAATACAATCGATTCTCAAGTTTCACACGTGTGTGTGTGTTCTGGAGCGTGTACGTGTGATGCATCGAGCCTGTTTGTCGTTGCGACCAAGAACACGTAAGTACAGTGCGAAGGGTGATCACCCAACGTTTTGTATCTCCTTCGCGCGCGGATGATTCTTCGAATCACCAAGGTAATGAGCGAAATATACTCGTCTCTTATCCGCCGCGATTTCCCCCTTCCTTCGTATCCAACGAAGACATTTTTTATTGCGATCGTTACGGATATCTTTCTTCTCTTTCTCGGATCAAGTCTATTTGCTTGACCTCTTGCTTGTGTCCAAGCTATCGGTGACCTTCCGTCACGCTTCGATGTCTGAATATGATACAACCATGGCGTCGCCAGTGTCGCCAGATCGAGACTTGTCTCCCACTCTACTTTTCCCCTTCTACGACGCTAGTCACGTTCTAGCCCGGTCACGTGACGCGTTTAATCCAGTACTGGCAGAGAGGGGGTCACTTTTGTTCCCCTGATTTTGCGACACTGGACGTCGCCACCTCTGAACGCGCGAACTCTCCTCAGAAATACGGAACATAAGTCTGTGGAATCGTCGCGTCCTGACACTTCAGGCGGTCTGTGCTACCGGCCCTGCGAAATCTGCTAAAGCATCCCCGATAGAGGCTATCACGCTAAACGCAACAACATACTCGTCAAACGTGTAAACCGCTTACACAGTAAGCATCGTGCGAAATTCTAAACCCTCTAACTCTGGTGTTCCACTAACATCTAACATCCTCTCTGCCTTTCTTCTTCGGAACACTGTATCGTAGGATCTAGCTCTAGTTCGGGAATTTTCACTGAACAGGATCATTATAGACACAGCTACAGCCAGCATGTGCCTTACCTTTATACCCTCCTTAACTATTTACTTTTTTTCATATATTTGTATATTTTTTTTTTCTATGATGTAATTAATATTAATATTATTACTTATACAATATTCAGGGAAAATCGACTTTCACTTTGTCCCTCCTCGAACTCTTTCCAAGCTCAAATCATGAAAATATAGTTTCCTTAAGTTTTATATTTCACAGTGCCCATTCAATGCACACATACGAAAATATTTCTATACATTATTTTAGCACGTACAGCAATATTTGAATGGGCGAAAAGTCTTTAAATTAAAAAATATATATGTATTATTGGAGTCCTTTCTTCTTCGTTTCTTAAAGTCAACGACGTAGTGGATTATCCCTCAATCTCCTTGTTCAGCCAAAATTCACGAACTATAGTGCTGTTCAATGTGCTGTGGATATAAAATATTTGCAAATATCCACACTTAAAAGACAAATTTAGTTATAAAGTTATAAAGATACCTTAATCTTGAACAGCACATTTGATCTAGACCAGACTATAGCATTCCTGCTACGTTGTTCAATAAGCAATGCTCACAATTTGCTAGAAATGATAAGTATTCATTTTATTTGACTTGTTGCTCTGCTTATTGGAGAACGCAGATCTCTCTCTCGCCTTTCGAAGCGCAAAACAATTGTGTAAATTCTACAATTACAATTGAATGGATACACTTCTTAGAATCTAGGTTTCCGCTCTTCTTTTCACAAAATATCTCACAAAATAGACTTCTCTGATTTCCTTTCTCCTGTACGAAAATCGTTTTCTTTAGCATTTAGAAAATATATTCGACCTAATCGCGCGATCGGCTCGTTATTTACACTAACTACAGTTTATTCCCCTGGGAGCCTTCAACAAACACGAAAGCTACGCGTGTTAAAATAATTTGGTATTAATTCGCTTTCGTTAATCATTTACTACAAAAAAATCGATATCAATCATACACTTTGGTAATTGTTCGTTAAAAAAGCTACAGTAGAAACCTTTCTGTTATTTCTAAACCCAAAGACAGTGAAATAGAATATTCGTTAACGTTATAAAAAATAAGACTCCCGTACGAATACAAAAATAAAATTCGTCGCGTTCCGCGTTTTCCTTCTATCATATTTCAACACTGAAAAAAACACTTACAAAAACCGATCGAGTCGAAAGCTACGAAAAAATGTTTAATTCAATACGTGCACAACCTTTATAATCGAAGATTCGTTCTCTTCAAGAGCTTGAACACTGGTGACAGTGTTCGACATTTAGTATTATTGATAGTTACATTAAAACCTTCAATACACTTTACACAAGTATATATGTTACAACAAAAACGGAAGGGGCTGCAAGCATTTGAGAATTTTTAAAAACAACATCATCATAATATTGTATTTCTCTAAAAAATAAACATAATGGGTCATACTTGAAAATTAACAGTAAACCAAAGTTCACAACAAAAAAGCTGTCTTCAATAATCTTGCTTTTTAAATTAAGATATTCGATCATATCTTTGAAATTATAATTTATACTCAACAACTAAACAGTAAAAATTTTCTTTGTTGTTTAAGAACAAGGATATATTGATAGTTACCTTCAGGTATTTATCTTCCATATTCTTCAACTTAAAATCATTTAAAGGGTTGGGGCTTCTAAAAAATAATCTCGCGATTCACCAACTTTTCAAATACCTGCAGTCGCCTAACCAAATCAACCAAACACGATGTGCTTTATTCACACTCTGATAAACTTGGCTGTACCATTTCACTGTATAAAAGACATTTCTAAAGAAGCATTTTTCACACGCTAATTAGAGACTTTGAAAATATGTATAAAACTGGTGTTTCTTCGGCACTCCTCATAAGGACGTGCTCTCGAATTCTCGAGTTCTTGCAGTTCGTTTGCTCAAGTGGCGAGAACAGAGAATATTCTCGAAGTGTCTTCGATTAATTATTTAGCTTCGAACGTTCGTCAGAAATCACTTGGAAATCTTTCGTTCCGAGGAACACTCCTAGCAATGTACATTTTTACACGTTTCACTTTTCACTGGGTCCCTTGCCCCGATCTATTGATCGTCCATCAGGAGACAGCAGAGATAGACTTGTAGAGACCACGTGATATCCCTACTCCACGCTACACGTCGTTCACTATTGGTCTTCATGTGTCGACCGTTCCCGCCAGAGCCTAAGCGTAAGAGTGGGGTCTCACAGATCCTCCTGCGTCGAAATCACTGCCACCACCTGATGGACGATCAGTACTCCTCAACTTTCAGCAGTAAATCCTGCTTATCGCGCATCCCTCTTCGAAGGATGGTGTATGTATCGTTTGATACGATGTTATTGAACTTTCAACCTTTTTATTCGAGTTTAATAAACGTGACGAATGAACTGGTTCATGGTCACCGTTAAGCTCGTCTACCATGAAGAATAAATATTATGCAACACCCGCGCGTCACTTTGCGCAAGCGTGTTAGTGTACAATGTGTGGATGAAGCTGTGACATTCGCGAGGAACTTGAGCTGCTTGAAAAAGCCGTAACATCGTGGCTGAACGGAACGTTCGTGGATCGCTTGGGTTCGATCCTTGTGGATGATTTCGAACACTATTCCACTGGCATTTTAATCCGTATAGTATTTGGACCTATTGCTCTCGTTAAAATGCTAGAAACTTGCGTGTCCAAGCGAACCAAGATTCCTCTGGCCTTTTCCTCGGTCGAGATCGAGACGGAGGGACCCAACAAGAAATCTTGAGCTTGAAGTGTCTTCGATAAGAAATCAACCATTCTCGAGTACTGTAACTCGTTCCTCATCGAATCCATCAAACGATGATCCACCGTGCTCCGGTAGCCTTCTGCGCTACCCTACTCTCGCAGACTGCAATCGTCTCGAGGAAACAAACAATAATTTAAAAAATCACGGGAAAACAAGAAAACGATAGTATTACTGTTATTTAACGTGGTTATGGTTCCCGAAGCGGGAGTGTTCGCGACACGTGGGGATCGCCGCTTCTGCGCGTCACTCTCACGTGCCGGACTATGAACATCTCATCCGGTTCGCTTCTCTTCTGCTGAGAGAATGTCGAAAGCCACCTCTCGCTTGACGTTAAATTGCAAACAATAATACATACATGTATACATATATAAGTTTCAACATGTATATATGTGCGAGCCTAGGACAAAGAGGAGACGAATGAACGGCGCTCAATTCTGATCTCTCGAGATTCGACGACTGGACAACAGTACCCTAAACATCATAATCAAAGTATTCCGTCGAGCTTTTTCAGTCTTTTCTCACTCTCTTTGCAAGAGATTAATTTATTATCTGACTCGATAGCGTGTAAATACTGTTCCCTTTACTTTTCAAATTATTATTCATTTTAGTATCTACTCAGTAAAATAAAAAATAGGTAGATACTGTTTTTATTATGAGTTATTATCAGCACAATTGAAAATATCGATTGAATCACAGGAATATTTAACAATTTGATTCTCACATTTAATCTCCTATGTCAATAAGTCTACCTTGCAGTTTCAATGCATATATTTATCCCTCTTTTAGAGGGAGTAAGTAAGGATAGTTTCAAAGACTAAAGTGAATTGAACAGCAAAATAGCTGCAAAACTAATGATTTATAGTTCAGCTGGCCTGTTGACGAATCTCGAAGTAGCAGGCTTGAATTCCTCTCACACGGTTTCTCTTTCTCCTAGACTCCCACATATATGCTATATATATAAATAAATATTTATACTATATAACAAAAACCGCCCACCGCAACGGCATCGAAACCTCATTAGTCGTTATAAAAATGCCGCGGTGAGCTTCGTTGCGAATTCGCCGAAGAGGATAAAGTTTTCTCTTTATAAATACTTTGTCAACCTTATCTTTCGAAATTCTCGCCTCGCGCGAAACGAGCTCGCAAGTTATCCTAGGAGGTTTCGATATTATTCTTCGCTCGAAGATCGAATTATCTTTTTCCTATGGCTCCTCCTCGTTCACTAGATAAGGGTATAGTTGTTCTTCGAACGCACGCGAACTATACTTACCATTGTCGTTTCGACGATTCATTGCTCGTCGATGGTAAAAACGTATTTAAAATAGCGTTCTCTGTGAAAGTCTCTCTTTTGACGTAATGCTCGTTGATCGTGACTCTGTCACTCGCCTCAGTCACTCGTTTTCATTTCTCTCTCTTTTTTTTTGGTTTTCGGTTTCCTATCGCTGTCTCAAACGAACGCACAGTGTTCCGGTAGAACGCGATTCAGTGAATTTCAGTCCAAAAGGAGCCAGTCTCAAGGTTTTAGGTACTTTGCCATCTCGTCGCATTTTTTGAGCTTGTGTAATTGACAAACAACGTACCTTCGAAAATTCTGTTGGCAGTGCGCTGGTGAGAGTATAGGGATACGACGAGATCAAGATCGGTTGAGCCAACAATGCTCCGAGCTATGAAATTATTTAGTGTTTTGTGTGTGCAAAATCTATGTAAAAAATCCTACGGAATTGCAGACATTTTTGTGCTTTACGTGTGGAGAAAAATTGTAAAAAGTTTCGATGACGTATCTTCAAATTTGATTCAGCTAACACTTTACGGACCACTGGAGCCATTATTACGGCCACTTAGTGGCATAATTAATGACATAGCGATGTGAACAACGTGGTTATGCATCTTCTTTATTCTTAGAGACGATAAAGGATTCTATTGAAAATTGTACTTTGGATAAAAATGATTGACTGTTCGAGATTTTTAAACAATTTTATAACAAATCGAGCATACGAGTTCACGAGTTTATATTCTTCGTGATTGAAATGAAACATTTTCTGGACGATTTGAGTCATAATGTATTAGACTGGTGTAAATGTTGCAGTTTTGTATGAACATAGTTTCATAGAAATACAATCTTTTCTAAAACTTCCACAACATCCATTGCCTTTTATGATCATCTTTAGAACATAACTGGAGTTATTTATTAGTCTCTGAAAATGCATGAAGCTTTCTCTGTTTGTGTTAGATACTTGGTGTACAGAAGTTCTGTAAAACAATCTGGAACAGTCAAACCTTTCCATCTAAACAATATTGTCAACGTATTTAAAAATCAATCGCTTCTACTTCGAATTCAAAAAGTGATCAACCAATGAAACAGATCATTCTTGTCGTTACAATCAAATCGAGAAAATAGCAGATTCTCATACATGTACAGTTCACATAAACCAAATAAAAAATATATGTTCTTCGTTTAACAAAATCGCAAATTTTTGCAAGAATCTCCTAAAAAAAGCTGAATAAACACGCACAGAGCAATTGTAGTGGTCCATAACTTGTTAACTGAAACCAAAAAGCAGCAATGCAAATCCTCGAAAGGAACCGCAAAAAGAAATATCGAAATTCACGCTTCTCTACGTAACGGACGGAGATCTGACAACTACGAGCATGTTGGCAGTGTTTAAGGCGAACTTGAAGAGAAAAGAATCGTGCGCCTTGGTGCCTAAGAAGCAAGAGTGTAGTGCACCTGACACGGCGCAGGTGATCGTGCATTCGCAAATACGATCGGGGGAACCGGGTATGTATTTCCCGGTGTGAATCGCTTCCGGTGACTGAGGAGCAATCGATCGTTTCGTCTGAACGAGTATCTTCGCTCGAGTTCTTCGGGCGATGCTGTCAAGGTTTACCCAATTGTGCAGGGTGCAGGGCTTCACACTGGAGGCGGACCCCGAACGTAGCGCAGCTGAGGTGTCAGGGACAGGTTGAGCGTGTTGCTAGCCTCGCAGCAATGAGGTTCGAGGAGGCACGCGGCGCAGAACAAGGCGACCAGGGCCAGCTGGAAGGGTAACGCTGCCCTAAGGATGCGCCATACCCAACTCTGCGACAGCCCTGGCTCGCTGTCGGGATCACCAGCATCGGTTGCCCCGCTCTTCGCCGTGATCTTCATGATTCTCTCCGAACCCTCCTTCAGTATCTCGGTGAAACTGGCCTTCTTGCGCTTGCTGTACAGACAGAAAAAGGAGTTCGTGCGTGTTAATCTTTAGTGTGTCAACTGCCACGTAGTCCGTCTTATAATAGTCGCTAATAAAATTACGCTTATGATAAAGGATTTTCCAATTAAAAGCTATGATATGTTTTTAGGATGTGTTTGCCACAGATTCGCCAGGTGAAGGGAGCACGAATTGAGGGAAAGTCAAGTTACATTCTAGAGCATAGGGAAAATTCTTCTCGACCGCAAATTTAGATAATTAAATTTTTAAATGTTATCGGCGCCAGGTTCGATCATTTTCAGAAAAACCTTCTACGCAACACACGGCGTTAACAAAACATTCTATTGAGTTTGATCACCCTTTTGATTTTGATAACGTAAAGATTATTGACGAAGAATCTAACTTACAACGCAGACTATTATTGGAAACAATTCATATGATTAAACAACAAAGCGTAAATCTTAGGTATGAAATACCTAAGATCCATGACTATTACGCGGCATTACTGAATCGGTAATGCTGTCTATGATGATGTTTCCAATATATATTATATTTTTCTTTTGATTCTGCAAATTTAAATCAGTTATCTTTTTCACTATTATAAAAATGAAATGTTTTTTCTCCCACAAACTTGGAAAACACCATGTTTGAAAATAGGAATTTTTAGTTTTACTTTTTCCCTTTTTTTTCTTTTTTATATATTACTTTATCATTTACTAACAATTTATTTAAAATAAATTTCTTTTTTAGTTTTACTTTTTCCCTTTTTTTTCTTTTTTATATATTACTATATCATTTACTTACAATTTATTTAAAATAAATTTCCTTATTTTGTGATACAAACTCAGTACAAAGTTATAAAAGATATCAAACAAAATCAGTTGAAAGCCACGTGTGTATATTTGAATTTACCGCCTTGTTGTGTCTATGCATCACTATTGATCGTTATCGATCCACCAATCGTGATGGGTCTGTCACATATGTGTCGCATCACTCTTGCCTTTTGAACAGCATGTGCTCAGTTACATATCTGCCACCATGAAGATAAAATAGTTTTCATACAAAATTTAATATGTGTTATAATGTATTGTCTAGTTTTTACACGACATGTAAGTTTTTGTGGGTTCTGTTAATTTTATAATTTCTTACATTATTATTCATTCAAAATATTTTTCAGACGCAATAATGATTCTTTGAAAAAGATCCACATCGGGATCGAAACGTTAGAAACATGTAATAATTGCACATTTGTTGTTTTTCTGAAAATGATCGAACCTGGCGCCGATAACATTTAAAAATTTAATTACATAGGGAAAATGTTTGGGGCGTATGAATAAAATTATGGATCCCAAGAGACGGATTTAGAACCCACACACGAATTTAGGATACGTAGGAACACAGTACGAACCACAGAAAAATTGCAGAATCCAAGAGAAGGTTGTAGAACTCACACAAAAATAGAGGGTACCTAGGAACATAGTAGGAACCAAATGTAAATTGCAGAACCCGAGAGAACATTATGGAACCTACATGAAAATTAGGGTACCTAGGAACATAGTAGGAAACACAGAAACTATAAATGATAATTTACTAGAAAGTATAATATTATTTACTAGAAAGTATGTAGTGCTATTCAAAAAATTAAGGTGACCTATTGAAGATCATTACAAAGTGATGGTGTACAAATTTCTGTTTTGAATTTTTTCTATTATTTTTCGTAGCCATTTAAAAACTTTTGTTAGAAACAATTTTTTTTATCTGGCAAACCGAAGTGCAACAATCGAGCAGCAGTTACGTGGGACACCCTGTATACACTAAAAATACTTATTACGAAGAAGGCGATGATTGCAATGGTTTCGTACACTCGAAATATTAAATTAATACAGAAATAGAGTAACCACAAACTTCTGGATTCTCGAAAACTTGAAGTTGTCCCGGTAATCAAGTAAATTAATTTACAGCTCCCCTAGGATGAAAAGCAGATGGGAAATAAGTAAAAGGCAAGCTCTAGAGGAAATCAAGTTGGCGATGTCTCTCCATGTCTGAGAACTTTTAATGGTTGACGATCTCACAAAATATACTCGCATCTTCTTCATATAACATCAGATACAAAAGAAGTTACTCTATGCTTTCAAGTATATACAGATTTCAAGAAATCGTGGTGAGAATTTTGAGACTTTCATTACGCGAATCGATACTGCTTTAAGTGCCTTGAAATCTCAAATTTTCAAACAATGTGCAGGATGGTCCACCTAAATGTAGCTACCTAACTGTCTTCTTTATTTGTGATGGAAGGCTACGGATCTTTATGCAAAATAAAAAATATTCGCATTGATTGCAAATAAAAATTGTATCCTTTTAATTATCCTATTTAGCTAGAACTAATACCTCAGTGTCTTTAAGTATTTTCAACATGTCTACTGCTTTAAATGATGTGTGCCCATTTTTGTCATCAATGCTTAAAATGCGCAGTCTAATGATGACATAACAAATGTTTTGAATGCTATGTAAATGCTGTCGCAAAGTAAACTCTTTGCTAATGTTACATTTTTTCAAGGTCATCCTGTCCGGAGTTTTCAAGGTCGTCGATATTTTTTTCTTGTAAATGTATACTTTTTCTCCCATTCATGACACAGTTGACATTAATACGTTTTCAGAGATATCAATAACCAGACTTTCAAGTGGCCTCTGATTTCCAAAATGAACATTCAAATTTTTTTCTAAATTTTCATTTTACGTAGAGATTAAAGTGAAGCTGTACGAGGGGGAGCAGAGAAGAAGGGGAAAACGCGACAAAATCGATGCAAAAAAAGGGGGTGACGAGTTTTTACAACTTCTTTTATGATGCAATATGGCGAGCATTCCATGCCCGCGAAAACTAAACCTATTACTGCTCGCCACCGAGCAGTGATTAAATGCGACTATAAAAAACATCCTTCAGACAAAGTTAAATAAGGTGGCCCGGCGATAATGGGAATTCGGAGTAATTGCGATTGAAACAGCAGGTCACGAAACGAAGCTGTTCGGGAATACAACTTTAAGACCTCGTTTCTGTTTCTAATCTCAATTTCCTGGACTTGTGAATACACGCGCTAAGCGCATTGCTCGTAAATTTTCCTGAACACCGATATAATTACACTTATAATATGTTATTATAAAAATCAGTTTTTCAAATAAGAACAAAGGCAAGACTTTGAAAACCTTAAAGACTTATAACTAAATGTTTATAAATATAGAACTTAATAATTTCAAAATGTAGTTGTATTTAAGAAACTTTTATCTCTGAATTAGATTTTAATTTGTATGTGCTCAACCGAAGTAGTGGAATTGATACAATGAATGCATTAAACCAAAAACCATATAAGGTAAAGGTACCAGTAGTTGACCATGAACGAGTAGTTGACCATTTTATAGAAAAACATAAAAAATCAGATTTTTATAAGCTGTACACTTTTGATGAAAGTGAACCTCTAATGCCATACCATCTGTTGGTTAAATTTCTCTAATACTATTCTCTATTAACTTGCAACGTCTACTCTGTTCCTCAATTAAACTTTTTATGGAATTCATTTGATTTATTTCTTATTTCATTCTTTAATTGTAATTTGTGCTGGAAATTGTTGAAACTAAATTATAGTAAAATGATTCCCAACATTATTGCTTTAACCCTCTTTCTAGTATAAGTGGTCAACAACTAACGAATAGGAGGTCAATTACTATATTTTTAATTTTCATGAGTGGTCAACTTCTGAAGCAATTACTGAATTTCTGAATATGTTTCTTAAATTTGTATAAGTAAACTTCTTTTAAAAAGTGGCCTTGGTACATAATTTAGAAGACTTAAAGAGTGTCTTTAGACATCGACTCTCACTATTTGATGACAGAGTAAATGGTTACTATTGTTCGCATGGAAAACTTCTCTTAATTAGTCAACTATTAGTACCTTTACCTTATACCAATTTAAATTATGTTACTGGTAATTTATTATTAAAATTAAAAATATTAAGAAAGAAGTACACGATTAAATTAGTGTAGATTAATACGGGCATAGAAATAGTCTACTGCTGTTCCACTTTTCCAAAAGAATTGATTTCATAATCTTAACTATGGTATGCAGTAACTATCAGAATGGATAACATAAATACTAACAGAAGAATATATTGCTTCAGTTTTTCTGTTGTTAAAAATGAAACTATAGATGATTCCATTTATAGTTAATACATACATCTCTTTCAGTCATTCCATTGTTTAGTATAGTTATTCCTTTTGTTAAAAATATTCCCTTTTTCAGTTCAGATACCGCGAAATAAGGTATCAAAGTAACAGGAGCAAAAGAAAATAATTATCGAGTCGCAGACAATTTTCTGTACCCATTACAATGCATCCTGTATCTTTGAAGTAGCTTTTCGTAAGGCAGTCTCGTCACCGTCATGCAACGTTCATTCACAGCTAACTTCTTATATTCAAATGAGTGAACGCGTTATGGGAGTAGAACTATGAACGAACGAGCTCTTGTCCCCACGTCTAAATAGGCGCCTTCATTCTTTGCTTCTCATTTCGACGTTATGCAAATGGAATGCGAGCCGAGGAGACCGTTCTTTATTCCCTCTAACGTCGTGGCATCTTCAGACGCCTGAATAAATTAAAAACTACGTTTCAGTGCGTTTACCTCGGAAATTACTCTACGTCTCGTTAACAGTACTAACGGATACTAGTCTCTATTGGTTTCAAGGAAGAAATGTAACTATAAATCAGCAAACGTTGAAAGCAGTACAATCGATAGAACAAACACACTACGAAATTAATTTGCTTGCATCGATAACAATACCTACCCGAATGTAGAATATTAATAAAAGTTATTATTTTCAATGCAAATAAAGACCAGTGGAAGTTGAAATACATGTCCTTTTTGGTTCTGCAATTTTTCTGTGGTTCCTAGGTGTTCCTACATGTCCTAAATTTGTGTGTAGATTCTACAACCTTCTCATGCATTCTCCAATTTTTTGTGATTCGTAGTGTGTTCCTACGTATCCTATATTTGTGGATAGGTTCTACAACCCTCTCTTGGGCCTAACAATTTTTTTATCCACCTTGAAACGTTCTCTGTAAATTTTATTATCATTTCGTAGGTCATACAATGCTTTTTAGGTCCTGAAATTTGTTGCATATCCTATGTCATTCACTACTCATTCTAAAATAACATTGAACTGTAAACTAAGCTTTGTTTTGTACGTTTTTGATTAAAGAAGACGGACCGCAACAAATCTCAACCAATTCCTAATTCTTCTACCCTTAATTTCTTTCCAAGTCCTGATAAAGACAATCTGTATTCCATTTCTACAAGTATAATGTTCTTTATATTCCTTTCGATATGCAGGATGTTCGTCCTAACAATCTCACCAATTTTTTAGGCATGACGCCGGATCTGACGGAAAAAGTTTCGAATAAAAGTTATTCAGTACTGATATGGGAATAAAGTGCAATAACAAAAATTCCAAAAAAGTTTGTATTCAATACAAAGGGTCACATTGACTTCTTTAAAGCAGTACTATTTAAAATCCTATTTTTACAATGTCTTCTAAAATCAGTCAAATCACTCTTTTAATGTTATTTTATACGTAGAATGTTTATTTAGAAGGTTCCTGCAAAGATCATAATATAATTGCGATCAATAATCTTACAAGGAGAGTGCAAGGACCATGTCACACCGATTTAGTTGAGACTTTGTATACTTATAGATCTCGATCTCCCATTTACGAATATATACCATTATAGGCGCAACGCTCAATAGTTTTTGAGATATTCATGAACAAAGTTCTTACATTGCTGCTTACATTTGCTATTGTAGAGGAGGTATACAACGAACGAGGCTTGGTGTACCGGCAACGTACGAGACTTCCACCCGTTGAGCTAGGGTTCGATTCTCGTCTGATGAAAATTTTGTTTCCATATCTATTTATACTATTTATTCGCTGTGTAACATTGACTTTTCTTTATATGAGATGCATATTCATTACAAGTTAAAGAACAAAAGAATTATAAATAAAGTAACCGAAATTAATAAAATAGCTCTCTGCTGTTAATCCGGCTGCATACCATTCATATTCCAGCAGAAGTTTAAAAATTGGTGCACATGATTGTTTGTGTATTAGAGTAAGAGTTAATGAACAAAAATTTTGTTCACATACGGTTGGGCACTGATTTTTTAAGTGATTGGTGCATCGCTTCTTGCGTCAGCTTTCTATTCATCCTCTACAGAATCTTCATGTGTGCCTTCTTCGATTTGTTCTGACCCCCTCCGTGACCTAATCACAACCTTTGCATTGTAACTGTCTTTCAGAATTTGAACTAGTAATGGAAAAATCGTGCGAATAGAATGAGTTGTGGTTAGGTCGTGGAGGGGGCGGAGAGGGCCGGCCATCAGGCCGGCCCGACCACGCATTCGAAAATCTAGGATTGGTCTTTCAAAATTAAAAGCGACCCCCCTTCATTAGAAAAGAAAAAAGTTGTTCAAAATGTCGAAATCTATAACATGTTTGAATTTCATCAAAATCGGATTACAGCGTCCTTTTCGCAATACATAATTACCGAACCTTCGTCTCAGAAACACTGGATGGGTGTGTGTGGTATTGTTGTAATGTGTCCTCACTCTTCATTATCGTATGTTTTAAAAAGTTCACGCGGTATATAGATCGTTCGATGATCGTAGTGATATATCTGTAGAAACATTTGACCAGCGGTCGAATCGTGGTGATGCACACGCACAGCACAGACATGCACGTATACACAAAATTCAATGTGTAGTAACTGCAGTTTTTCACGAATATCTCGAAAACTATTCATTTCAGCCAAAAATGACACATAAATTTTGTGTTCAGCATGTCAAAACGAATAGAATCACGTATGTCACATGTCGAAAGGAAGGGGGGGGGGGTTTCTAAAGTCTTATCCTAAAAATGTGTATTGTTTATTAGATATACCAAAAATGCCTTAGGTAGCACCATTTTGGCAACTCTCCCCTTCGTGTAAGGAGGAAGAGAATAGGGTAAAGAAGATACTCACTCAGCAAAATGATGAATCTGACTGGCCGTTCTCTTCGAGGCCCGCGCTTCGACGCTCGCCGCGGTGCGTACGATCAACTCGCGACACTGTTTCCGGAGATCTCGAAGCTCCGTTTCGGCGTCTTCGACTCTTTTCCAGAGATCGGTGAGCACTTCGCTACCCGGGGCCAATTGGCTCTCGAGGCTACGAGTCAGCCGACGAAGGGCTGCCAGTCGTCGCTCCCGTTCACTCAACTCTTGCTCGCTTCCGCTGTCGGAGATTCCGCTGTCCGAGAGCGAGCCGCCTTCCTGTGTCAGACTGGCTGGCGACGCGTCACCGAATTTTGATGCCGTCCCACTGCTCACCTCCTCTGTGGTCGAGTCTGTCAGCACTGTCCCGTTCTGCAACAAGAACATCAACGCTTTGATCAATTCGACCGTTCGCATCACTAGTCTCTGTTGTCTGTTTTCGATTCTTCCGAGAGCAGTGCGATCGAAGCAAATCGACTGCAAAACATTTACCCCCTGGGGTAATCATGATTACCAAACTTAACAATAATTCATATTTACCATGCGGAAATGGCCGTGCGAGCTTACTTTACTTTACTTTATGAAAATAGCAAAAAATATAGAACTTGATAATTTCAAAATGTAGTTGTGTTGAAGAAACTTTCACCTCTGAATTAGATTTTAATTTGTATGTGCTCAATCGAAGTAGTGGAATTGATACAATGAATGTATTAAACCAAAAACCGTATATACCAATTTAACTTATGTTACTGGTAATTTATTATTAAAATTCAAAATATTAAGAAAGAAGTACTCGATTAAATTAGTGCAGATTAATACGGGCATAGAAATAGTCTACTGCTGTTCCACTTTTCCAAAAGAATTGATTTCATAATCTTAACTATGGTATGCAGTAACTATCAGAATGGATAACGTAAATACTAACAGAAGAATATATTGTTTCAGTTTTTCTGCTTTTAAAAATGAAGGCGCCTATTTACCCCCTGGGGTAATCATGATTACCAAACTTAACAATAATTCATATTGACCATGCGGAAATGGCCGTGCGAGCTTACTTTACTTTATTTTATGAAAATAGCAAAAATCTGTTGACACGTTGTCCATTTTCGTCGCAATATTTGCAACGTCACAGTGTCAATCCAATTTTTATGCATTTTTTATCAGCTCCTAAGAAATAAATTTCTTGAATAATCTCTTGTCTTTAAAACCTCAATAATGGTAAATTAATAATATTAAAACTCGTCATTTTGTCGGTAGTGTTCGTGAACCTCGTCGCATACAAAAACATATTAATAAGAGAATTGTTTGCTTTTTTTACAGTATATAGAACGAGAAATTTAGACACTGATTTAATCATCTCCATTAATTCAGAACATTCTTTCGGCAATGCCTATCGCCAACTTCATCATTAGATATATTAAAAAGTTTTTTAATTCTTTAACATGGTACTTCCATTTCTTTATAATTTTATATAATGTTAGACAGTTTATTATTTCATGTTTTGTAAACTGACAAGAGAATGTATCGTTTTATTAATATTTTCCCTAACACGTTCGTGGGCATGATGCAGCCTTATTAAAATTTAGATATCACGGTTAGTTCAATAATAAATCATCTGTCTATTTTTGTAGCTCATTAACATTTTTAAACATCATTAATTCTTGCAGCATATGTATTTAATATCAGTACAGCGCCCATTTTCGTATTTAATATACGCTCAAGTACAACATTTTTTATAATGTAGTGTTCGTTTTCAGTTTTATTGTAAAAGTCGCCTTATCAGTTGTTCTAGAACGATGTACATAATATTTTCCCTAACACGTTCGTGGGCATGATGCAGCCTTATCAAAATTTAGATATCACGGTTAGTTCAATAATAAATCATCTGTCTATTTTTGTAGCTCATTAACATTTTTAAACATCATTAATTCTTGCAGCATATGTATTTAATATCAGTACAGCGCCCATTTTCGTATTTAATATACGCTCAAGTACAACATTTTTTATAATGTAGTGTTCGTTTTCAGTTTTATTGTAAAAGTCGCCTTATCAGTTGTTCTAGAACGATGTACATAATATTTTCCCTAACACGTTCGTGGGCATGATGCAGCCTTATCAAAATTTAGATATCACAGTTAGTTCAATAATAAATCATCTGTCTATTTTTGTAGCTCATTAACATTTTTAAACATCATTAATTCTTGCAGCATATGTATTTAATATCAGTACAGCGCCCATTTTCGTATTTAATATACGCTCAAGTACAACATTTTTTATAATGTAGTGTTCGTTTTCAGTTTTATTGTAAAAGTCGCCTTATCAGTCGTTCTAGAACGATGTATCAATAAAACGGCACTTCATACTTCCGCGGAGTGCAGTATTCTCGAAATTCAATTACCAAAATGGTCGCATTTCCGTTCGCCTTAAATCGTGGCTGCCTTTAAGACTTCACGGCGATCGATTACCGAGAAAATCCCGAAAGGGTGTACTTAAGCCGCGCCGCTGATTAGATCGCGGGATGCTGATAGGTATAAATACAGCCCGAGAGAATACGATATCGAATATTGCGTAATCCAGTGTTGCTCATAGCCGGCGGGCAACAGGAAGGCATATAAGACGATTATACGGAAGAAAGGGGGCGACGAAGAGGGCGAGTGAAAGAAAAGAAGCAGACAGTACAGGGGCGAACGCGTGACATGAATCAGAGCATTTCTTTAATATATTTATGAATTTCTTGAGAGTAATCTTTACATTATTAGGCCCACCGAGAAAGAAACACGCTCATATTAGAATTTGAAAACTACTTAATCCATATTCGGTCTTTTTGCCAATACATCAGCTATTTTTAACACGTTGTCTGCCTAATCATAATCGTTAGAAATTCTAGCAGAATCAAAGTAATTCAGTAAATGTTAATAATCACGAAATTTAATGGTAAGTACGACACAATGATACGAAACTTTGTATCGCCATTTTTTTCATATTTTTCATATTTCTAATGTGTCCATTAATCTAAATTTTTTGGAGGATTTGGCCTTGACATACTAGTATTGGGGTTCAAATATATCTTTTCTTTTTCGGGGAGCGTGAAACGATAAATCTTATGAAGGATACAAGTCACAATTCTTCCCTCTATAACGTGTTTTGATTTTATGAATCAACGTGATAACAAATGACCGTATATGTGGGGGAAACCACCTCTGTATGTATTTTGTTTCATAAAATTTGTTTTATGTAACAATTATCGACATTTTAGTATTCGTTAAGCAGTAGTTTTTCACACATTACACATTCACAGTCGTCATATAAGGGCGGGAGAGCACGAATTGAGGGGAAAAAGTTACCTCCTCTCTACCAATACCGAAGCGTGGGGGAACAGTGTCGTGGAAGGGGAAGTTAGAGTGGGGACACAAGTCTTAATCTGGTGATTTCGGCTACGAGAGGTACTGAAGAGTGGGAGACGAGAAAATTATGATATAAAAAAGTTCCTGATTTAATCCATTGACTTCCAAAAGTGTATATAGTACCTCCACTGCCATAGATTTTAATTGATACACTAAATCAACTCTTTTATCAAACTGGAGCAGGAGCAATAATTAAATTGTGAATTATTTGAACTAACCACAACGATTAGCATATTATACAACTATCGCGTAGCAAAAGACTTGCGGCTTTAACATTTCTTTCGAGTTAGAAAATTAAACATTCCTTTCAATTCAGAATATTTCCATTAGTTCTGCTTTTTGAAATTTTATGTATATGTAAGCGAAAAGATATTAAATAACTATATAACTGTTTTAATTCGAAAAGAAAATACACAACTGATATATGAAATTAACGTAAACGTATCGTAATCAAATCAAACGTGATGACGTGTTTCGTATCTCGAGAAAAAGTCGAATCGCTACGTGAACACGTCCTTTTATATCCTACTTTTTCTAAATTTTCTAGAACAAATATTGATTTAACAAGATGTGTCGCAATCGCAATATCACGGCACTCACGCATACATACACGATTCTCGATTCTCACATTCAAACAACAAGTAACATCATACAAATCATTCATTTCCTACACTTGGCCGCCCTGAAAAAGCATATGGCCTCAGATGCTTTCATCGCGATTCTTACATTTATACAACAAGTTACATTATACAAATCATACTTCAACAAGTTACATTATACAAATCATACATTTCCTTATACAAATCATACATTTCCTACATATATGAAATTGGTATAAATGCCTCGTACAAAATACCTAAACGTTTCGTAATTGATTAGATACCGATATATTCAATAATCTAAACAATATTTTGATAATTCAAAATAGCTGGAGCAATTTTTAGTGGGCTTCAGAGTCGCCAATGGAGTGCTGAGGGTTAAGCTACAGAACGCTACTGTCGAAAGTTAGAACGAATGTTATTCTGTTATATTGTTCGGAACAGATCCGAAACAATGATTCCCCGTGACCAATACCAGCGTCACGTAAATGTTTCGTGTTTGATGTGAAGTTGTTTCCGGAATGAAAAATAAAGGGACGCAAAGGGACAAAAAACAGAAGCACAGGGTGGAAACAAGGACAGAAGGCCACGACACGAAACGCTGATATCAGACAGCAGTGGTAATAGTAAAAAAGTGGTGCTGGGAAGATCTGAAAGAAGAGAACGAAGCAACGAGACCGAGAAGCTTAGGGCAGAGGGTTGAGGGTGGAAAGGGGGATAGAGAAGGCGAGTCGGGAAGAGGGATGAGAAGGAAGAGAGGGTTGGTTTAGGCTGTTGCAGCGCCGGAGACGGAGAAGAAGGAGAACCTCCGGTAATGAAAAGCGCGATCCGCATACCAAGTAGCAACCTTCAACCTAACCTATATATAAGTCGGTACACTCTTGTATAACGGATAGTAGGTACGAAGTGAGTCGAGTCAGAATCCACATTGCCCGGAGGACCAATCACGTAGAAGAAAACTGCGAGAATTCCTTATTTTTGGTCCGCGCGTCCTGTAACACGCACTCCGCGCTGCTATCGGCCATAGGTGATCTTGCTAGGTTTGGGGGACGTTGATTTCAATTAAATATCAAGCTGGCGCATATGAAATTCACGTGAGTTTCAGTGAAAATGTCTTTTCCCGCCGGCTTGATTAAAATCATTTCCGTCTATATGTAATAGAATATTAAATTGAGTGATATCGGCACTAGGTTCGATCATTTTTAGAATAACAACAAATGTGCAATTATTTAAGCATGTTTCTAACGTTTCAATCCCTATGCGCCGATATCACTCAATTTAATATATTATTAGTTTTCGATCGAGAAGAATTTAACCTTTATATGTAATAGAAATTGATATTCCTTGACGTAACAAATTTTTAATCATTTATGTGATTAATTTAAATATTAGAACCACTTGCATAAGTTGCTGGTTTTAATCATTAATTTTTAAATGAAAGCCTAGCCACACAGAATTTTTGTCATTTTTGTATGAAGTATTATTGTTTGCAACTATTTGCATGCTTGTATAAATCATCACATGGTTAAAGAATGAATGTTTCGTGTTCAGGCTCTGTTACGAATTCTTTTATAGAAAGTCAGCAAGATCTATCATATTACTTGTTTCTCTGTAAGAAATTATGGTAATCATTTATTTGGAAAAGTGGAGAAATATATTCAGGCGATTGAAATTAACTTCCCAAAATGTAACCAAATAATTTCGTTCTCTTGCACAATAGATAACAATTTCCGCGAATAAATTGATACTTCAATCATTCTGAGAATTAAATTATCAAAAGACTATGTATATACTGGGTATACAAATCATTTCGTCCCAGTCTTATAATTAGAACGGTCTAATTCGATCGTGACGTATAATTAGGACCTGGCGACAGGAATGAAAATAATGTGATAGCCTAAAGGGCAAGATACAAAAGTGTATGGTAAAATTAAAATGTGAAAACATGTGTGAACTATTTAAAGTGAATTTTAATTATAATTAGACTCTGGATTTTATACATTTATGACAAAAACGAGTAAATGCAATTTAAAACAAGATAAAAATGATTTAACAGTATTGATATATTATTTGCACGGCGTTAAAAAATTATTAGTGAAAACTATAAATTCGTATTTAACTTCTGTGTCTTGCAATTGATGTAAAAACATGTTAATTGAACTTACAATTTATTATTTATAACTTGTATTTATAAAGTGTCCTTTAAAACCCACCTCAAGATAGTTACAAGGGTAGTTTTCTAACCTATCGCAGAAAAAACACCAAAATCATATTCTACAGATTCTGAAACTATTAATACTATTTTGTTTGTACTAACATTTAATTAACAAAGCTACGAATACTGTCCACACGTTGAATCTACTCGCAATCCACTCTGGCCGTGCTATTTGTAATAAATTCAAGTACCAAAGTGCCTGCTCGTTTGAAACGCAGCCCATGATAGTTATAAGGGTAGTTATCTAATTTAGCGCACTTATAACACCAAAATAATATTCTGGAGATCAGGAAACACCTAATACAGTATTTTATCGATATAAGTCCCTAACACGGGTCTGCCGAAAGACATTTATGCACCAGGGACACTATTCTTTGAGTTTTGCCGAACGTGAAGAAGTACAGCCGATCTCGAGAGGCATCGTTTGCCGAGAAATGTAAACATAGCTAATCCAAATTTCCAAATACCTTATTTTTTTATGAAACTTCGATTACCATATTTGTGGCTTTTTCCAAGAAAAATAATACTACATATGATATAATTCCGATGATATTTACTTGTGTAATAGACAGTCAAAGTTTCGGGCGCAAGGAAGGACAGCTGCCGGTGAGCCTTTGAAATGTGCTGGCGACTACGATTCTCTGCGCCTCTTTCTTTCCCCTGCGCTATCTTTCCTCGCGCCCGAAACTTTAACTATCTATTACTCAAGTAAATATCATCGGAATTATATCGTATGTGGTATAATTTTTATTAGAAAAATGCCACAAATATGGTAATCGAAATCTCATAGAAGAATAATTCAATATAAGGAAGTTGGAAATTCCGATTAGGCGGCCTCACCGAGACACCTGAGCCACATGATGTTATACTTCTCGGCGACCGAGGCACCTCGAGTTTCTTGGCCCCTCAAGGGGGTATATTCCGCAGTAGTGGGGATAGATCAGGGACATTTACGAATCAAATACTGTACCGCTCTCTTTATACTAATTACCCTGGACGAGATATCTCGCGCCCCGATACTTCCCGATAAACGCTCTTGACGAGATATCTCGCATCCCCACCTAGACACTATAGACAAATATATTTTATAAGTAACTATATCCTGATTTGTAAAAGGGAGAAATGAATGAAATCTTTATTAAAAAGATTTAGAAGTATTTAGGAAGAAATAATATTTCAATAACGATTTCATTCATTTCTCCCTTTTACAAATCAGGATATAGTTACTTATAATATATTTGTCTATAGTGTCTAGGTGGGGATGCGAGATATCTCGTCAAAAGCGTTTATCGGGAAGTATCGAGACACGAGATATCTCGTCAAGGGTAACCAAAGGTTTAACGAAGATATGTTGTCCACCCTGACCGTGCTATCCGCAATTTTAAAAAACCACCCAAGAATCGCCCCGAGACACTCTTCCCATTCTATTGGTCACAAAACGACTAGTCGCCTACATGTTTAATCAACCCCCAGCATTGTTCCGAGCAGTTGTAACGCGATCGGTAGGAGCTTCCGTAGGATCGGACATTAAAGTCGGCCCAGAGGTGGCGCTTGATCGTGGCCGCGAGAAATCCATAAATTTTGATGGGCGTTAAATAAAATATTAGCGGGTCACGTAAGGGTGAGCAGCGAGGCGAAGAGAGATAGAGGTCTAGGTGCGAGTTTTAGGATCACAGAGGAGTCGCCATCCAAGAGCCGATGTGTGCTGGTAGCTGGCAACCGCCTCCCCAGGGAGCTCGGATCGTTAATCGCCCGAACGATTCCCTTTCGCCTCACGTACGGCAATGGGCCGTGGAATCAGCGTAAAAATACAAATTTAATATCAGCCGTAGATCGGTCCGCTGACCGGTCCCGGTCGTAGCGAGATACACTGTTGTCGACCAGCCGAGCCCTCTACGTGGGCTAGAAGCTATGAGACAACCGGTTGATTAGCACTTCCGGTCGACCCGGACCACTGTAAAAACCTCGTGCGGAATGTTTGCCCGACCGTTGTTCCGAGTCGTTCTTTCTTCGTCCGAGCAGTTGCCGATTTACCGGCTATTTGTGCACCTTCGCTGATCGACGTGCGCAGAATTTTTCGGGCAACACCGACTACTAGCGCAAATTCAAGGATAGATGGGAAAATCCACGGCTGAAATGTGCAGCACGATTTTTTCGTGGCTTTCTTGCTGGATCGAATCCGATGCTCTCGCGACCGCTTATGCTGGTAAATTCGAGTGCAGTGCCTGATAGAAATCACGATATTTTTAGATTCACCCCCATTAACAACCCTTATTTACAGGACCCGCTAAATTGACGGGGATCTAATACTTTTAATTCAGAATTATTGAAACTGTAAAGATGCATCTATGAGGAACTATTCAACAAATTTATATAAATTTTTAATTTTTAATTTTGAATGGACACATTCTTGTTATTTTTGTAAAGTGATGTGAAATCATCATTTTTTGTGTTCCGTAAAGTTAGTGTTAAGAAACATGAAGATATATAATATAGGAATGTTTTTATTAGTGTAAAATCAACATCTCTTTTATTGAATCACGAATTGTATTTTATCGCTTTCTTTTAATTTAGATTTTATATCTTGTGAACTTCTGCGTCAGTAGCTGCATATTTGGTTCAGAGGTCTGTTTCAATGAATTTCCTGGGGTTGCTTATACAAGTGAATGGGAGTAGAAGTGGCCAGTAGAGGTCAGACACTTTTGTCTTCGCTCCTATCAGGGAACACGAAGGTACGAAAATATTGATTCTACATTTATGTAATGTTTTTGAAATCTAGATCATTAGCAACATGTTGATGAAATTATTTATTACACTTGATTTGAAATCATCGTCACTATTTTAGCTGGTTATTATAAAATAAGTAGTTAATCATGAAATCTGAACATTCTTCCATAATAAAATTCATAATAATAGTGTAACTTTGTGTTGTAGTTTACTAATATTATAAGATTGTTTGTCCTGCTTGTTTGTGAACTCTTATATTTCCGACTGACAATATGTCCGCATTGGGAACCGGGGAAACACATAACCATAAAAGGGAACTTTTAAGAGTACGGTCGTACCCACATTTATGCCAGGAATGGTGCCATCGCAAGTCTTAAAGAAATTATTACATAAATATTTGCTGAACTACATTGAATTCAAGTAAACTTTAATGACACTTGGGGTATCAAGAAATCAATATTTGAAGATATATTTAAATTTTTATACGAGATATCTCCATTAGAATATAAAATCATCATTGGAGGGTACGTTTAGCAGATGACACTTATGTATATATTTGTATTTATATATACTATATATAGTATATATAATTATATATATATTATAAATTATATATAATATATATAATTATATATATTATAAATTGTATATTATAATTGATAAATTATATAATATTATAATATAATAATAATATAATATATAATATAAAATTATAATAATATAATTATAAATTATATATAATATATATACCTATATATATTATAAATTATTTATATGTATAATATATGTATTATATTATAAATTATATATATATTTATTTATTACTAATAATTATCAGTATATATGAATAACTTTTTAATGAATTTTAGAGGACAGTTCATCCGGATATCTCTTATTGTTGAAGAGTTATATTAACATGTCACCAAAATATACTGTACTGTCAGTGGCTTACGAAAGGAAATGTATCAGATCGTTCTATACGTAATTACTTCCTTTCCTAAACTGCGATCAATGATGAAAGACAATGACTAAGGAGCGATCTGAAACTTTTAAATCGCACTATATATTTACCAAGAAATGGCTTTACAAGTATCTTCGCCGATTATAAAGGCAGTATTTATGAAGTCGCACAAGTAATGACGCCATTGGCTGAGTTTCCCGGAAGGACCCAACGGAGAGGGTAAGAAGGGGTCAGATTAGAGGGTACGTTTGACAGATGACACTTGTCGATATCGTGTTTCGGTTAAACGCCATCGCATCCCCCTATTCCCAACATATCCGTCTTTCATTTGCATATAAAGTAAATCTCTTGGCAAGACCGGCTTGCGCCGGGTTCTCCGCTTTATGGACTTAAGGAGAGAAGTAGCTCGAGGTGAAGCAGGTGGCAGGTTTGTTATCAGGACTTCCGATTGGTCTGGCCCAGCGTTCCTTTGCCGGGGAAAACGTGGACCGCCCAACCAGACGATATTTCCACGTCAACGTTGCTCATTTTTTCTGCTACGCGATTAGAATAACTGCTCTGCAGGCGCCCTTCGTTTCCACGGTTCTTTTCTCCGATTTAGAATTCTTGATAAACATCTGAATCGACGAGTTTGCAGCAGTTCCACTTTTTGCACATTGTTTGTTATACAGTGCGTTCGACTACATACCTGTAGTCGTTTGTTTGTTGAGTTGCCATCCGTCCAGGTTTCCCCGGATTTGTTCTAGTTTTTAGTGCATCTGGGAACGTCCGGGAGATTTTCTTTAGGGTTCTTTCTTAAGAATCGGACACTTTGGAGTGCTGCTTCGGATTCTATTCAAATTCGAGTATGCGTGGTCTTTTGTGACCTATGAACGAATCTCAAAGGATTTTTTGATATCTTAAAAATGGTTGATTTTACATACGTGTAAACAAAACTGGCACCTCCTTTTCATTAAATTATAAGACTAGAAGTAACAAACCGATGAAAATGTTGTCTAGAAGCTTATAGTAACCACATAAGAGTATCCACTGAATATGTTGTCATTTGAAAGAAAATGTTCTTTTACCATTTATTTTGCAGTTGCTTGAAACAAATGCAGTGTTCTCATAACAGGAAACTTTCTAAAAATTTGTAAGAAATGAAAATATATAGCTTCAACTATCGCCTTTACAGTGCTGGTTTTAAAAAAACAGATACTTTAAACTTGACGTAATTAAACTTATTTAAAGCGAACGCTGCATAGCGATATATATATATCGCTTCTATCGGTTCTAATAATCTAAGTTATTAATTCCAATTGAGTATTTTAATGGTTCAACCACACACATATTAACATTATTTATGTTAATTCTGCAAAATGTTTGCTAACTTTTTACCAATTTTTGGTAATATAGCGGTTAAATTGTGATGATCATTTCTTTAAAATTTAAATTTCGCGCCAAACATCGATTTATAGGTTCTTGATCCTTGATATCTGGATGGTCAGTTTGATCCACGATATTCGTATGTTTTTCCGTTCTTGACTTTGCCATAGCAGTTACAGTTTAGAACAGTTCAAACCTTCGTGCTGTGAAGCACAATTTTGTTTTACTTGTTTTCTGTCTGTTTTTCACATTTAGCAAGTATGTATATATTCTTTTTGTTACTACTATCAAAAAGTTTCTGTTCAATTAATACAAATTTTATTACATTATTTTCATAGACGCGGACTTTTCTTGAAGATGGTTCAAAACTGAACCGAAACGTCGAAATTATAATTCTGCAAAATTGCAAAATTCTTTTGTGTTGATCGAACGTGTAGCGCCGATATCATATTTGCATATACAAAATTTACGATCGTGAACCAAAAATTAATAGCGATATACAGCCTTGCAAGGTCGCACGATCACAAGAAGCGATACGAAACTTCCGAATCGCAGTGTACATTCCCCAAACAATAACTTGACAAGTGTCTTCGTCGATTATAAAGGTAGTATAGGCAAAATGAGTGAATTAGCAAAGTCTCGGCACTAACTCAGCAGCGACAGGAAGGAGAGAAAAACCGGCTGGAACAAACAGTCGTCGTCGGAAGTTCCAATTGTCCCCGTGCTTATTTCGCCTGTCGGGAAGACGTATGGCTCGCGACGCGATATTTTTACCCTAACAAAAGGTAAGCTGCCGGGAGCAACCCTAGCCTCTTCCAGCCGTTGCTTGCTCCGCGACTTCGTTTTAACGTATTCAAAGTCCCGTCAAGACACGGAACAATCCGCGCGGTGCCTCTCGGTTTCGCCGATCTACAACACTCGGGGGGATAATTTCATGCACTCGACATTACATCTTTCTTTCTCTCCTCTTTCCGATACGACCCTTTAACCAGCAGCGAACGAAGAAAACGCTCCGCTCCGAGCCGCTTCGACAAAGTGTTCCACATTACGGCTTTTCTTTTCTGTCTTTAGTTCTCCCTCTCTCTCTTCCACTCTCTTTCTCGCTGGGTAGCCTTCGAATCACTCTTCCCTTCTCCAGAGGTACTGGTCGCGAGATAATAGAAGCAGGAATTCCGATTGGACCGATAAAACGAGGGTGGCCCGAGATATGGAACGATAATAGTTGTGCCGGCACTGCTGATTTTCTGGTTGCGTTTGTTTCTTTCTGCAAATGAAACAACTGACAACTAAAATTTTAAGAAGCTGCCTTTTTGAAAAATTGTTTTTTTTTCACAGAAGAGGATGCAAGTTCCGACGCCAATGCCACGGAGTAGGGCTAAAAGTTCTCCGATGATTGGTTATTTCGCTGTTCCTTTTTCGAGAAAACGTTGAATCTACTCGCAATCCACTCTGGCTGTGCTATTTGTAATAAATTCAAGTACCAAAGTGCCTGCTCGTTTGAAACGCAGCCCAAGATAGTTATAAGGGTTGTTTTCTAACCTAGCGCACTTATAACACCAAAATAATATTCTGCAGATCAGCAAACACCTAATACAGTATTTTATCGATATAAGTCCCTAACACGGGTCTGCCGAAAGACATTTATGCACCAGGGACACTATTCTTTGAGTTTTGCCGAACGTGAAGAAGTACAGCCGATACACCAGATAAAACGAGGGTGGCCCGAGATATGGAACGATAATAGTTGTGCCGGCACTGCTGATTTTCTGGTTGCGTTTGTTTCTTTCTGCAAATGAAACAACTGACAACTAAAATTTTAAAAAGCTGCCTTTTGGAAAAATTGTTTTTTTTTTTACAAAAGAGGATGCAAGTTCCGACGCCAATGCCACGGAGTAGGGCTGAAAGTTCTCCGATGATTGGTTATTTCGCTGTTCCTTTTTCGAGAAAACGGTAAGTGTCATTCTCTCAATTTTTTGATGTTCTAATAATTTTTCTCTTTTTCGAAGTCGTATATTATTTTCAAACTGTATTGACTACAAACTATAATTTCTTTATGCGTGTATCTGTCACTTGAAACGTGACTGTCGTGCGCCTCTATGACGTACACCTCTTGTGGTCGGCTTGTCGCATTTTAGGCGTTTTTCAATTGCTAATAATATACAGAGTGATTCCGTAGAAACAGAACACGTAAATATCTCCGTTATTTTTGGTTGTACAAAAAATTTCTTTAACAAAGTTACACTGTTTGAAGGACCATATGTAACGGTGTAAGGGGAAAAATTTTCAAGGTCATTTTTCAATGAGATTTTAAGATCACTGATGTTTTTTTTAATGAAATGGAATTTTTAATGAAATTTAAAATAACGAATTCATCCATGTAACACAATATGGCCTAAAAACGACCTTCAACCCAGAAAAATTAAATAAATAAAATGTAACGTATAAGATGTAAAAAAAACATTACATAAAAAAGATAAGAAAAATTATGTTGCGTATTACGATACATTTGAATGTATAGCAACTCAAGGGAATATTTTCGAACATTTTGAGTAACAGAAATAAAGCAAATGAATCTCGGTTGCTGAGCAGTGTAAGCATGCCGCGTAATCTGATCTCGAGTCGGGTATATCGATGGGAACCACTTCAAATCCAATTACAAACTTCTTTATTTTTCATTATGTTTTTATGGGACTTTTACTAACTTATTTGTGGCATTTTTCCGATTAAAATGCCACTAAACACAATATAATTTCAACTGTATTTGATGGTTTAATTGACATTGAAAGTTTCGGGCGCAAGGTAGGACAGATCGATCCGTATTTACATGTTGTCCTTTTCTACGTTCTATTGAATAATGGTGTGAAGTTTATCCTGATATCTCTTATGGTTCAAGTGTGTAGTAAAAGGATCCCGCACAAAACATATGGAAAATCTATCCCGGTTAAATCAGTTTTTATACGTTGTAGCTTATGATCCACTGATCAAAAGATGTAATGGGCACAAAGATCAATAATTGACAATTATCGAGTAGTAATCAGTCAAACATGACAAATTCGAGCTACCGAATACTCAAATCTCGGGAAATATATTTACTTTATACGCTTACCGCACCCCTACTCCCGCTACCTCAAGGTCTCATAAGGGTGCGAGTATTTTCACGATTTCGTAATGCAACAAAACATCAAATATTTATAGTTTATGACATAAGAAATGCAGATAATACAGATGATAATGAGGAGGAGGCGATTTTTGGTTATTACTGCACCTGTAAGGCATGCACACGGACTGTGAACACATGTGTCATGTAGTTAGCGTTTTGTGGTATGTATTTAGGATTTGCACGACACCAGGCCAATATTCGTTATCCTTTTTTAGCGTTATTAAACACAATATTAGATGCCGCTCGGAGATCACCACAACAGAATCCTGAGTAATACATAGACTGCGGATTTTATGCATTTATGATAAAAATGGGTAGGTCTAATTTCTGACGGTAACATAATTTGAAAGAGTTAAATATACTACTATATTAATTTTAACCTATTAAACATATTCAACAAGAAATTAGATATTTATTTCATATTGTTGGAATTCAGGTAGAAAGTTTTCATTTTGCATAAAGATCCGCAGTCTAGTAATACATAATAAGATCATTTTTGTATTAATCCACACACGCACACGCACGAACGGCAGAGAGGGTCTGGAGTGAAAAAATACTACGGGATTGACGAACCGAGGGGACCCTATCTCTGCTGTGACACGCAAAGATTTTTGTAAAAGACTTTTGTTCACAAAACATTGAAAATTGAAAAATAATGACACCACCTAACAGATTTTGTGTAACCTAACTATTTTCGTTTCAAACATTTTTCCAAAAAATAAATACTTCTCGAGATTGAGTATTCGGCAGTTCGAATTTGTCATGTTTGACTGATTATAACTCGATAACTGTCCATTATTGAACTTATTGCCCATTACATCTTTTATTCAGTAGATCACAAGTAGACTGCGGATTTTATGCATTTATGACAAAAATGGGTGGATGTAATTGGAAACAGTAAAAACATTAAGACAATTGAAGAATGTCCATTTGTTATTTTCAATCTATAAAAATTGTGATAGTTAAAAAGAAGTTTTTATAGCATTCCTGTGTCTTGTAATTGAAGAACTTTTTTATTTTGCATAAAAATCCGCAGTCTAATCATAAGCTACTACATATAAAAAATCCAACCTGATTTAATCGTGACAGATTTTCTATATGATTTGTGCGGAATTCTTTCACCAAAGTTCTCCATCCAGCCCCCTGTAGCGCCCAATTGAGACTTGTCTCGCGCCTTCCCCTTCCACGACGTTGCACCCCCACGCGTTTCATTACGCGGCCCGACCAGCCCGTGGTGCAAGCGTGGGGGAATGCATTCAGTTTCATTAGACAGTTCTTTCATGCTCTTCCGAGTCTCATTGTCAGTGCGAAATCTAAGTGTACAGTGTGTAAATTGTATTGGAACGGATCTATTTTAATTGTGCATGATGGATGCTGTTTGTGGAGGTAAGTTGTATAGTTTCTACTGCTTTTTTATTATTCACTGATAATTATGTATGCAAAACAAAGGGTAAAAGTGAAGGCATAAATTTTAAAGATGTAGAGTAAAAGTTGTGCATCTCTCTCCCACTATAAATTGTTCAAACTTGTTCAAGCTTCTTGTCTATATTATGATCTTACAATTTTTTAAAAAATCAACTGCCATCTGTGATCGTACTTCTAATGTACAGTACCGTCCACAAGTACTTGACCACTTGGCAGAATCGAATCTAGAAGTTAATGTCGACGTTATGACTTAAATTACTTTTAAGTAGAGTGAATATAAATGTATATGATTGATATAGAAGCATTATAATGCATTACATGTTACGGATTTTACCAGTAAATATTATAGATGGAAGTTATTGAATATTTCGTTCATCAATTTATCATCAATCTTGCAACATGCTTTCTTAATGTTTTTTCCTAGAAATAGTAAACAAATAGAGCGTAGGGACACTTGAACCACCAGTTTTTGTGTTAAGTGTGTTCACTCGACCAGTTTTCCTTCAATTTTTCTTATTATCTTTTCATTCACAGTAATTGATGTTGAATATTATTTGTATTATTAATTATTACTTTTATACGAGCGTATAAAGGGAATACTGTGGCAAAAGTTACATTGGGATGTCTTATTTTAAATACATTAATTTTGTATGTTTTCGATAAACCGAAGGAGGTCAAATACTTATGGACAGTAGTGTATATGTCTGATAATGTTGCTTATAAATAGTGTTGCTAAATATACATTTGTAGTTTAAATTGATTGGTTTAACCACTTCGTTCTCTCGTGTTATCCTTCGTGCGAACGGTATTGCGACGCGAGAAAACACGTCCAAGAGAACAAAGTTGCCAATGTAAATTTGCCAACTTATGCAGGTGTCTCTATTAGTTTGTTAATTCAGTGTTTGTTAAAAAATATATCTGCGAGTGAAAAAAGCCGAAGAATTGCCTTGGCTTGAAGTAGACCACCTTGTATATCGAAGTACACATTCTACATAGATTTTCTATGCTCTGCTTACAACAGAAAAAGAAATAAAAAGATGAAAGAAAGCAGGGCTCGGAACAAGTTCCTTGCCGCGTGGCAGAAGTCGAACCAATAAACATGATTCGCCTTATAATCTCGCCTTCCTCAGAACGGCCATATCCCTAGAGCCCTTCCACTCACCCAATCTAAGCGGGGAAATGGTTTTATGCACACAAGCGATACCCACGGGAACCGTTATCCCATCCAAGGACGTTGAATAATTACTAGAAGCTATCTAACCGATTGAAAATCAAGGATGCCGTGGGAATATCGGTTAAACGATTTACCGCGAATTTCGTCGTTTCTGAATCGGAAATCGCGAATGATTAAACGCGAGTTATTGGCAGTTCCATGATTGTCAACAGGTGCGTTCATAAGCCATGAAATTTGACCGCGTCAAATTAGATGTCTCGTAGAAATACAAAATAAAAATCAGATCAAACCTCGAATCAATTGTCAACAAGAATTCCTTTAGGCTAGATCTTTCTACTCTTTTAAAATTAATTTAAAATCGTGATGCGAACTAGGTAGTTCCATAGCTGTTCTAATTATACACAAAATTCTGTGCACGTCCCATAATAATTGCTATGGATTTCTATTTTTTTAGATAATTATAAATTATCTAAGATAATTCTTAATTCTTAATTATCTTAACGACTACAATTTTAGGCGTACTTGTGTAGATATTACTACTGTTCAGGTGCAATTTTTAACTTCCAAATTGAGGTGGGAGAAGTAAACAATTTGTTTCATCTTAAGTTTGAAATTAATATAAATTATAATTAAAAGTATAATATATGATTAATTCTTTTGTAGTTGTAATTAAATTAAACACGACATCTTATATTTTTTACTAATAATTATTAATGTAGGAAAATATATAATACTCTTCAAGTCTTCTCACACTGATTTAAATTACAAATCCTCTCGGTATAATCCGGTGTTTAATAGTTACAGTGCCCAACACAGTTTATGAAATTTATATTTCGAGAGACATATTCATTTATAAATGTCTGCAGACTTGAAAAAAATGTAGCACAAAACAAAAATTAAAAGAGAATGTATTTCATTTACATATTTCGAAATTTATGAATCGTTTTACTGTCACAAGATCAGCATAGAATCGTCGATAAAAATGATCGCGAAGTAATTCCGTTCCCGTCCCCGTCATTAACCCTCTGATGCCCTAGCCCTGCCAACAAAACATTCTCACCAATCGGAGAGAAAAACGCAGGAAGGTAGTTTCATCGGCATATCTAACATCCAAATGGTTTTGATGCGTGAAGAAGGTCCGAAGCAATCTCATTCCTGGCTCAACACAGAGGAGAGGAGAGACGAAGAGAGCGAGGAAGCCGTAGACGCGGTAATAGGTATCGTAGCAGCGAAATAAAGGAGAAAAGGCATGATCAAAGTATGAAAGGGACGGAAAGGACCGAGTGTGCAGCTGAGAATAGGCATTATCTGAGCGAAGACGTGGAGCACGATGCAAAACGCTTCGCCGGCGCGTCATTTAGTGGCCCTTACCCCTGCATTCTTCCCTTTAGTTGATTCCCAATGCTTCTAATCGTCACGTATACCAGAAAGGAAATGTACACGTTCACTGAGTCTCACTTCATCCTATAAGTAACTTACTTTTCCAAGACTAATTCATAATGAAAAATATTGACAGCCACTCTGATGTACATAAATCATTTTTTTAAACCTGAATTCTGAAACTTGTACAATATTATACGAAATACAATTTATATAATCATATAATAAATAGACTGCAAATTTCATGCACTTGTGACAAAGGTTATAGATCAAATTCAAAACAATGAAAATATTCCAACAATTTGAAAATACTGTTGTATTATTTTTCACTTATTTAAATGCCTAGAGACTAATTCAATCCAAGACTAATTCATAATGAAAAATATTGACACCCACTCTGATGTACATAAATCATTTTTTTAAACCTGAATTCTGAAACTTATACAATATGATACGAAATACAATTTATATAATCATATAATAAATAGACTGCAAATTTCATGCACTTGTGACACAGGTTATAGATCGAATTCAAAACAATGAAAATATTCCAACAATTTAAAAATACTGTTGTATTATTTTTCACTTATTTAAATGCCTAGAGACTAATTCAATCCAAGACTAATTCATAATGAAAAATATTGACAGCCACTCTGATGTACATAAATCATTTTTTTAAACCTGAATTCTGAAACTTGTACAATATTATACGAAATACAATTTATATAATCATATAATAAATAGACTGCAAATTTCATGCACTTACGACAAAGGTTATAGATCAAATTCAAAACAATGAAAATATTCCAACAATTTAAAAGTACTGTTGTATTATTTTTCACCTATTTAAATGCCTAAAGAAGAATAAGTAAATTTTATTTATGTAGCTCCTTTGTATTGTAATGAACACAGACAATTTTTATTTTGCATAAAATATAGTATATTAGATTACGAAAATGCTTAATAATTAATGCTCAGATCAACAGTCCTTGTCATAACTACATTATTATCTATATTGCATATTAAATGTTCAAAATTTATCACATTAAATATGAAATATAAATTTCAAATGTTCACTTCATATATATTTTTTATTTGAAATAGTTAGAAATCTCAGTTCAAAATTGGAAATCAAGTTAAATTATTCTATACAATTTTTACTGTTTATAAATATGAATGTGTAAGCATTAAAAAGTTAAGACATATTGCATACTATTGCGTATTGTATGTATATGCGTATACGTATATTGTTTATATATGCATTAATGTATATATGTATTATGAGTAGTAAAATATGACAGAACGATAAGTTATAGCGTGAAAAGTGTAATCAAATAAACAGTCAACGTGTTTGCATTTCCCGCCATAGAAGCTCCAGATGTTCATGGAATAAAACCGTTACGACATATTTCTACTGCCTCAGCGAAATCACTTTCGACGCCTTTCATGGCAGCACTGAAAATTTTTATCGTTGAACCATTTTCCAAGAAAACTTACTCGTTTCAGGGATACTTGCAGCACACTATTTAACTACTTTGCTGCCACGGACGAGTTATCGCGCGACGAAATACGGTTCGTACGATGACCACAGACGAGTTATCTCGCAACGCAGACCGTTTATACGATGGCCGCGAGTTAACTCGTCTGTGGCATAAATAAATTATTAGTGTATTTATTGCACCATTTTGCATCAGGTATATACAAAATATAAAACGACAATTTTAAATTGATGATGATAAATCATGTAACTTATTCTTCTTTCTACAGTAATGTAACACATACACCACTGTATACTTGGAGACTTACAAGATGTTGAATAACGTAATTGTTTATAGATACAAAGCACATCATTTAATGACTCGAATACTATACGAAAATTTATCATGAATTTTCCACCAGAGAATAAAGTAGAAAAATTCGAATCGTTGGAACCTGAATTTTTGTTTTCATTCAATAATGACCCAGCATATGCTGAGTACTAAAAAAATAGTCACATTAGACTCATCAGTTGCTCCCCTCCACGGAAATCTTTAGTAAAAGGCGAAAGATTTATGCGTGATCTGAAGGGAAACCAGAGTGACAAGTTAGTCGTTCGTTAATCTGTCTAGATGTAACCCTTTGGTTACATTTTTACCAGCGAGAAATATTCGCCATCTAGCGGAGGGAAATTATCACACCGAAATCATTACACAATTTCTATTAAATGTCTACGATTGACAAAACGAAATATTTAGCGGAGGGAATGTTTCAATATTGGTCTCGAGCAGAAAAATGTCACAAATACGTTGGTAACAGATTCATAAAAGAATAATTACAAACAAGTACTTTGTTTTCTATTAAAGTAGTTTGTCAGCTATTTGTGATATGAACAATTGTCTTGAAGATTTAAAATTAAGATATTAAATTAAGATTAAAATTCAACTTTTAATATTGTCATTACTAGACTGAAGATTTTATGCAGTTATGACAAATATAAGTAGCTGCAATTTAAAGTAGAGTCGAAGGATTAAAATAATTAAAAAATATTCTCTTATTATTTTTATCCTGTGGAAGTTATTCAAGAAAGAATGTTAATTTTATTTGACTCCTGTTTGTTACAATAAATGTAGACAATTTTTATTTTGCATAAACATCCGCATTCTAGTCATTACATTAGTATTGTATCTACGATGTACACAGTATAAGTGATTTTTATACTGAGACCTTAAGACCAACTTTCTACCTTAAAATGATTTATACTAAACTTGTAAATTGTAGTACAGTTGAATTCCGCTTATATGAACGTGTCGAGAAGGTTGGTTCACACAATCAAGTGGATCATATAAGTTGAATTTTACTTTAAAGGATAGTTCCTGGACTAATTACTAGACAGCATATTTTATACACGTATGACAACAATAAGTAGGTGTAATTTAAAACAGTAAAAATATTAAAAGAATTTTAAAATACTACTAAATTATTTTCAACCTATTAAACATATTAAGAAAATAAACTTCTGTTTCTATACAGTTTGTTATAATTCAGAGAAAAAATTTTTATTTTGGACAAAGATCTGCTGTCTGCTAATTACATTAAATATAGCTCTCAAGCTTTGCTGTGATCTATATTTGTAGAACTTATATTTGTTTCTAACTAAGAAATAAGGCAATCAAATAAATAATGGAGAAACCAAATACATATAAAAACCCGTTTTATTTTCATTTTCCTTTCTTCAACGTCGAGTCACACTCGACTAAAGGACTGCGAAGGGTTAATGGAAGTTCACGTTCAGATAAGAGGATTTCGTTCGGCTATAGTTCAGGTACTGCTAAAAGTGATTTCATATAAAAGGGAGTTCCATTGTAGTATTTCTTGATCAAAACGCATCGTTTACAATCTAAAATCGAACATTTTATACGCAACAATGTGTAGACAAAGATTTTATCTTACCTGACAATTGATGTCCTGTTTTTCGGACAGTAGCCTGGCAACGTGACGAACCGATGAAGCTACCTCGGATGTGGCTCCAGCCTGGAGGGCAACGTTTAAAACTGCAAGGGTATCCTTATCCCTTCGTAACGCGCCCTGTAGTTCTCCCAAACGAATACTAAACTGCTGGACGGCTTGTAGAGCGCACAATTGTTGATTGCCCCTGCAAAGATACACAAACCGCGGTTCAAGTTAGTGAACATACTAATACATTTAATGAGCAAACTATGCAAATTGTTGGACCCTTACAGAGACTTTAAAATTCAATTTTTGGAGTCGTACAATATCAAAGGGTATCTACGTAATTTGGCCGAAATCTACAAAATACAATGGGGTAGAAAAGACTGATTACTATACAGCGGATTATTATCCATTTATAACAAAAATGAGTAGATATAATTTAGAACAGTAAAAACCTTAGAAGAATTTGAAAATACTGTTACATTATTTTCAACCAAGTAAACATCTTAAGAAAGAAAATAAATTTATATTTCAAAGCTCCGCCGTCTAATAATTACAATCAGACATTTCAGTTTTTATTTCATTAACTAAATCATTTTGATTTCGTACGATTTTAAATATTTTTGGCTGCCTATTCACATTTATGAATTTATGGTATTTGTAAATTTGTGAAATTTACAAACAGTGGTATGTATTAAAACATATGAATTATATTTCTATTCTGGTTTCAATGGAGAGAATTTTTTAGAAGGCGACACGAAAGGAACAACAAATGTAAATAATGATTTGTACAGTTGAAAATTTATCAAGTGTCAATCGTGACATACAAGTAAATAGATACAAGTTTTGCAAATATTTTATATATATATATATATATATATATATATATATATATATATTGATTCAAATTTACCCCTTTGCACTCTAAGCTATTTTAATTCGAAAGTTAAACATTTCTTCCGACCTAAAATATTTCCATTCTCTATAATTTTTAACATTTGGTGAACATGAAATTGATATAATATCTCATACAATACTTAAATGTTTAATAATTAATTAGGCACCAACATATCTAATAACATGAAATACTACTGTTAAATATAATAAAATAATTGTAACAATTAAATAACTCCTTTTGATATTTGGTGGAGTATTGTATTCTTAAACAAGGTGAGATATCGGTGAAGATAATCAGATATAAGATCAAATTCGAGATTGCAAATCTGTCAGTGACACGAGCCTCTATCAAATAGATTCAAGGCACTCGATAAACATTAGTTCTTCCCCATTCTCGGAGTCGGTGACGAAATTGAATGGAAAAATCGCGACGCGGGTCAACATAATAAAAAGCGGAACGAAGGCAAAGCCTCTCGGCAAACAGAGAGACGTCGAATTATTAGTGAGTCTACCCAATGGCATTATCGACAAATAAAAACACTTTATCCATGGGACAATCCCAGCATCCCTATGTGGACGTATGCAATTGTCGTAAAATGATTCTGCAATCTTTTCAAGTGATGGAAGACGCGTAAACGAAACAAATTAGTAAAACATGAATACATTCTGGAGGTTTCATAATAGTTTTATTAAGAATTATCATTAGATTGCGGATCTTTATGCAAAATAAAAATGTTCTGCAAGCATCGTGGGCAGCAAAGGAGAAAATAAAAATTGATTTCATCCCTTAATAATTTTGTTATACAAAAACATCACAATATTCTTGAATTTTTCTAATCTTTTACTGTTTTATAGTTCACCCAACCAATTTCTTCATGAATGCATAAATATCCGCAGTTTTTATATTGTACATAATATATAATTTCAAATTTCTAAACATTCATTGGTGAAAAATATGTTATACATAAACTTACTCTGTCCCTTAACATTTTCGTTATACAAAGAAGGATAATAAATAAGTGTGTCTTTTGATATTTAGTAACGTTTGTCATGAAAATTATTAATTGCTATGATTACCGTAAATTATTCATACTGGAAGAAGAAATGAAAAGGATAAAATGCTAAACATCACTACAAAAACTGTAAATTGTAAAGTGCAGCAATCTTGTCCCTCAAAATTTCTCGTACAAGATGCAAGTACTGTGCATGTAACTACTAAAGTTGAAAACCCACCGTGGTCTAAAACTGATATGCTTTTAAAATAAATTGTTCTCTTGGATAAAGAGTTTGATTATATGAAGTCACTAAATTAGCATTTTTGAAAGATTGAGCAAGAAACATTTGTATCGTGTGTGTAAGCTGAATATCCACTATTAAATGGCGGTGTATGAATGTTATAATAATGGTAAAACGCTTTTGTCGAAATTACGCATAAGAATCGCGTGTCCATGTCACAGATTAGGAATTTCGGGGGAGTTCGGACAAGCAGGATCTTTGTAAAAGCCCAGTGGGTCAGTGGTAAATCCCTTTGCATGGGTTAGACCCCTATCAGAGAGGGGAATCAAATGCTCATACGGCAATTAAAATCTGATCGTCCGCTCCATGGTTTTTACTTCCAAATGTCTCTTCATTTCGAAGCTCACATACGATAAAACATACGATAAAACATACGATAAAACAATATAATTATTACACTGCGGATCTCTATGTAAAATAAGAAATGTTCGCATTTATTGCAGGGCACAGGAGACAAATAAAAATTGCATTCTTCTTTTAATAATCTAATTAAGTTGAAAGGAATACATTGATGTCCTTAAATATTTTTAAAATGTGCACTGCTTTAAATTGTACGTGCCCTTTTTTGTCATAAATGCATAAAATCCGCAGTCTTATGATTATTAACTTGAAAAATAATGTGATTTAATACTAGAACTAAAGGCACATGATGTCTATAGTGTATAATTAAAAATCTACATAGACGTATCAAATATCAAACATTAGGAATAAAAGTGGCTAAAAATTCTCACGTGATAACTCTTGATACATTAACAAATTTATTTTCTAATCGAAGTGTCATCATCGTTGAATGTCGTCATAAACAACAAATTTTATATTCTTTTACATGTATGTATACCTTTTTATAACTACATATCATAAACAACAAATTTTATATTCTTTTATATGTGTGTATATCTTTTGATAACTAAATATTAACTTTGTGATCATGTATGGTATATTTAATTTTGGTAAATATTACGTTCAGGGAGACAGCTCAGATGACCTAGTCATATTTCTTCTAGATATATTCTTACAAATTCTTGATATGCACTGTTATTTTTTACAATTAAATTTTATATAGTTCAGTATATCACTTATTATATATCTCGGAATATTAGCAATTATATAACAAATGAATAGAAATATATTAAGTCATCTTACTTCTGGACTACATACCAATCAAATTTATTAACATTGAGTGTGCTTATCGTGAAATTAATCTGTAATTAATTAATCCATAATAAATGTTAAGTAAAAAAATTCTAAATCATACAATATCAATAAACTACATTTCTTATACGAGTACCTCTAATATTATAAAAATGTGTAGTTCTGTAATGACTACTATTGGATTGAGAAGAAAGTAATTTAGGTATTTTAAGGTGAACTTTAATGAATAATATATTTTCCCTTTTGTTCGTTGATCTTTTGCCAAAAAACCTAAATAAGAAAATATTTTATTAATTAAAGTTCATCGCTTGAATAGATAATTCGGTTATGTACTTCACGTTAAAATACCGAAATTACTTTCTTGCCAATCCAATATTAGTCGAATACAAATTCAAATTTTTTCAAAACGATTTTGATGAAGAGTTTGCTTTCCATGTTCACTTGAGAATGATAAAATGAGTAGAATTAACAAGAAAGTAATTTAGGTATTTTAACGTGAACTTTAATGAATAATATATTTTCCCTTTTGTTCGTTGATCTTTTGCCAAAAAACCTAAATAAAAAAATATTTTATTAATTAAAGTTCATCGCTTGAATAGATAATTCGGTTATGTATTTCACGTTAAAATACCGAAATTACTTTCTTGCCAACCCAATATTAGTCGAGTACAAATTCAAATGATTTTTCAAAACGATTTTGATTAAGAGTTTGCTTTCCATGTTCACTTGAGAATGATAAAATGAGTAGAAACATCACTGGTGAAGTAGCCTGGTAGAAAATCGTTCGGATGGACGTTTCCTTTCGGCAGACGTTTTAGAAATAGCCAAGATTAAACGCACGATCCCGACTAAAACTAGTAATCCCGTGACACGGGTCGAAATCCCGAAGGTCCGAGCCCTCGGTACAGTACCGACGGTGTCCACGGGTTCCCGGTGTTTGCTCTGGAGGCTTCATTGCCTCTCATAATATTTGCCGAACGTCACACGCGGGCCAGAGAACGGTCAGTCAATGATCCTAAACCACCTATTCCAAGCGGCTCGAAACTCGATAAACATACCCTTGCCAGGAACAGAAACTGAACGCGGAAGACGTTCAAGAATCCAGATTATTATTGACCCCGATCATCAATTCTATTCTCAGCCGGCTACGATACATTAGATCAATCGACAGATTCATTGTTTAAATTACTTAGAACTCTGATGTCAGATGTTTCTCAGCCAATTTTGTATTACTTTACGTTAACATACAAACAGACAGCGGATTTTTATGCATTTATGGCAAAAATCAGTAGGCGTAATTTAAAGCAGTAAACATATTATCAAAATTTAAAGATACTGACACATTTTTTCAAATAAAGTGATTTATATACATTTTTTAAGCACGAGTGTTTTATATCAAATTAATCGCAAAATTCAGAGCTTTAAAATGATACACAGTTCAAAAGGAATGGTAACTGAATCAGGTTACAATGATTCAATAAAAGAAATACGAAACACAAAATTCAGAACTTTAAAATGATACATAGTTCAAAAGGAATGGTCACTGAATGAGGTTACAATGATTCAATAAAAGAAATACGAAACACAAAATTCAGAACTTTAAAATGATACACAGTTCAAAAGGAATGGTAACTGAATCAGGTTACAATGATTCAATAAAAGAAATACGAAACACAAAATTCAGAACTTTAAAATGATACATAGTTCAAAAGGAATGGTCACTGAATGAGGTTACAATGATTCAATAAAAGAAATACGAAACATGAGGTAGCTAATTTAGTTGCCAACTTAATACATTATTTTCGACCTATTGAATATATTAAGAAAGGAAATAAATCTAAATTTCACTCTAATTTGTTGTAAATCACATAAATCGTTTTTATTTTGCATAAAAATCAGCTATTTATTTATATACATCGACCACTTCCATCGATTTTCTCTCTCAAGCTGTCACATTGTAAACTATTTTTGCACTAAGCAGTTGCAATTTAAAGCAGTACAAAAATTTCAAAAATTTGAAAACATAAATGTATTAGTTGCAGTTTATGAACATTATTAAAGAATGAAAGAAATATTTATTTCATCCTTGTTTGTGGAAGTTGATGCAAACAACTATTACTTAATTATGTATACAAAATTCAGTATGTTAAAATATTACTATAACCACAAAAGAGTGTCCTACTAAAAGTAATAAATTATTAGTGTATTTATTGCACCATTTTGCATCAAGTATATACAAAATATAAAACGACAATTTTAAATTGATGATGACAAATCATGTAACTTATTCTTCTTTCTATAGTAATGTAACACATACACCACTGTGTATCTGAGACTTACAAGATGTTGAATAACGTAATTGTTTATAGACACAAAGCATATCATTTAATAAGTGATAATTTTTCGCGATCGTAAATTGTCTTATAATAGAAATTGATGTTATCGGCGCACAGGTTCGATCATGATTCAACAAACATAATTTGAAACATAATTTCTTTTCATCTATTATTCAAAACATTCGAATAGCTCAAACGGAAATAGATTCAAACCCGAATCAAAGTTTGTTACCATTTCAAATTATGTTTGTTGAATCATGATCGAACCTGTGCGCCGATAACATCAATTTCTATCATATCATTTAATGACTCGAATAATATACGCAAAATTGGTCATGAATTTCCACCAGAGAATAAAGTAAAAAAATTCGAATCGTTGAAGCTTGAAATTTTTGTTTTCATTCAATGATGACCCAACTTGAGTTGGGTACTAACAAGAAATAGTCACATTAGACTCATCAATTGCTCCCCTCCACGGAAATCTTTAGTAAAAGGCGAAAGATTTATGCGTGATCTGAAGGGAAACCAGAGTGACAAGTTAGTCACCCCACTGTCTAGGTATGACCCTTTGGTTACATTTTTACTAGCGAGAAATATTCGCCATCTAGCGGAGGGAAAAAAGGAATGTAATACACATACCCTATCTGTACTTGGCGAGTTAAATAATGGTAATAAAAAATAATCTTTAATCTTTAATAAAAAATTAAAAATGTTAAATAACGTAATAGTTTATAGAAGCTACGAAAACTACAAAATAGATAACAATATATTCTAAGCAACAAAAAAACAACCAATCCATCAGGATCAACGAAGAAGACGTTATTTTATTTGGATTCTAAGTGCTGCAATTGATGGAGATAATTTTTATAAAGTTCAATGGTCCAGTATTGATACTGATGTTAAATAACGTAATAGTTTATAGAAGCTACGAAAACTACAAAATAGATAACAATAGATTCTAAGCAACAAAAAAACAACCAATTCATCAAGATCAACGAGAAAGACGTCATTTTATTTGGATTCTAAGTGCTGCAATTGATGGAGATAATATTTATAAAGTTCAATGGTCCAGTATTGATACTGATGTTAAATAACGTAATAGTTTATAGAAGCTACGAAAACTACAAAATAGATAACAATAGATTCTAAGCAACAAAAAAACAACCAATCCATCAGGATCAACGAAGAAGACGTTATTTTATTTGGATTCTAAGTGCTGCAATTGATGGAGATAATTTTTATAAAGTTCAATGGTCCAGTATTGATACTTACTTTTGGAAAGTCTCGTCCCAGGTACGATATAAATCCGCCACGCCATCCTTCAGGGTTGTGAAGGTCAACGACGCCAAGTTATCGTGATCGGTGATCAGTCTGTGCGTCGAGACGTTCAGCGCCAGCATCGCAGTCTTGCGATCCCTCAACGAAGCCAGTTCGGCCTAGAACATTAAATATACATTTTTAGTGGTTGCCTTCTTCGGCTAACTCAAACGGATTGCCCCGTTCTTGCGGCGGAGGGTGCGGGTGATGTATAAACTGGTCGCAGCAGTAGACCAAAGGAAGTGAACTGTGTTGTCTTGCAACGGGAACTGAGATATTTATCTTTCGTCCAAATGATCCCGTAATGCAGTCAATAGCCTACGGATACACCCACTACAATAACTCTTGTAACTTGTAACTCATCAACACTAGAACACTCAATTTCTGATTATTAAAAAGCAATCGATATTTAAACTCTGATAATTTCTTTTAAAAAAATTGTAAAACAATAAACACGGCCTCATATTTAAACTTAGAGCCTCTACTTTCACACCCCTTAGTTAATATTTTAAGATGTTTGTTTTTGATACTGCAGTTGGAAAAGTGACAAAACGTTTTGACTGGAAAATTATATAAATTGATAGTTCAACAAGATTTTCTGTGGAGAAATCAACTGATGTTAAGATTGTAGCTATTTAAAACAACTACTCAGAATTTGTTTCTTGGTCGTTTTATGAATGAGAAACGAAGAGTACATTAGTATATTATATTACAGTTGACTGCACGCCGTGCATTCAAAGTCTGATTTTCATTAAGATATTGTTAGAAAGGAGAATCTTAAATCTTCGAATCTACGATCGATTCGACTAAATATATTTTCTGATGTTTCTACATATCTTCGAAATTGTATAATTTTTTAGTAAAATCACGTCTTCAATTTCTCAACTGCGACAACACATAAAAAAATATTTGCAGAAAATGAAAGATGCATTGTAAAAATATAATCTTCAAGCTTTAAAACACGACTAAATTTGTTACTCTTTTTTTAATACACAGATCTACAAAACGCACTGTTTAAATATTTAATATTTAAATATTTTCTCTGCAAATTATTCAAAATCTTTTCGCACAATTGTTCTAACTCCTCAAAAACATTCAGATCCCATGGTCCAGTATAAAAAAATTGTTTTTTTTATCTGAATATTAATGGTGCGTCCCAGAAGGATTTAGAATATATTCAAACACATTAATAATTTTTTAATACCTAGACAGCGGATCTTTGCGCAAAATAGAAGGTTTTTACCAGAATGCAACAAACTTGAGTGAAATGGCAATTTATTTTCTTTCTTAGTATATGTTTAGCCGGTTGAAAATAATATAACAGTATTTTTAAATTCCTCTAATGTTTCTACTGTTTAAAATTACACCTGCTCACTTTTGTCATAAATGCATGAAGTCCGCTGTCTAGTAATAACTTTCTTAAGTAAATGTAATATTTCTTATCCCCAAGAAATAATTTAAATAATTGTGAAATGAACAATCTGGAGCCGATCGTGTGACCGGTGATAATAGTATTATTGTTGAAACAGCTGCGAGGACAAAAGGGTTGATTTCGCAGAGTAGCATAGTTGATCATCTCCTGCTACGAGGAAGCATTGAACTCTCTAGATACTGGATGTCCGAGGCGGAGCGTCCACTGTGAGCCAGCAGGAGGACGTCGTCGAGCAGAACAAGCCAGACGGGTCGACATTCGTCATCGGTACAGGAATAAACGTGCGTTTATCAGGAAAAGCATAACTGAACTATAAGGGTTGTAAGAGCGCAAGGTAGACGATGGAGTAACCACGTCACGTTGTCACGTCCCCGTCGTCCTACTACAGGAGGCGACCGACGAGGGCCGCATAAATAAACCCGGGTTTACGACGGCGACGCAAGGCGTAAGAGAACGAAAACGAGAGCCCCCGTTGGTTCTTCCTCTTTCTTCCACCACCCTTCTCCACCCCGTCGAGCTTGGCTTCTTACCCCTCCGCGAGTCATTTCTCTCCGCTCATCGCGTGACGAGAACGAGAGCTCGAGGAAGCTCGTAAAAGTTCGTCCTTGCGGTCATCGCGCGCGTCTACCGGCGACCGTCTATCTCTTACCTCTACCCAGCCGAGTCCTCTCCGCTTCCTTCGAGTAATTTCTCCCGACGAAACGAAATTTACTACGGAATTTACTACTGTTTCCCGCTTGCATTTATATTGTACACCGATCTCTCCGACCCGAGCCACCCGATCGCTCGCGTTCCGCGCCGACGACGACGCCACGTCTTCTAATCACACGGATGAATTCAATGCTACCGCTCGCAATTGTTTGGACCGGTTTGCATCACCCCGAGGACATCACACGACCCGTGGTAAAAATATTTTTTAGATATTCTTTCTTTTTAACTTCCCGATTCATAGGGAAGTTACTGTAATTACCCCGAAAATCGATTTTTTAGCAGATCTTCACGTTTCATGGTCATTGGAGTCATTTTAGACTATTTTTATCAAATTGTTAGTATGTGTGTGGGCGTGTGTGCGTGCGTATGGTTGTTTTTATGTTATCAAATTTTTCGTTAACGTTTTCTGAAAAAGTAACAACGCGATCAGAATGATGAATGATGCAATTGATGTGCCCCGTTGTAATCTAGAGCTGATTAGATTTTGGTCCATATTGGTCATGTAGTTTGTTAGATTTTTTAGTTTTTTTCGAAAGAAGTTCATTCAACAATGCAATTTATACGAGAGGATGGAAATTTTCCACCGAATAAACAAACGTATTTCTTTATATTTCTTTTTAATTATGCAACTAATGCTAATGTTACCGCTTACAACTAACGAATCGGGAAGTTCTTTGTGTGGCTCGTGGAGAGTCACACACAAAATTTAAAAAAAACCATTAATAGCTGTATGCCCCACTAGCAATGCGTACCACTAACCCTCTCGCAAAAGCAGTCCTACCCACGAGCAACAATAACCAGCTAGTTGTTAAATTGTGCTGGGATTCTTAACCCTTGACATTTACCGGTGATTATTTAAGAATTTTTGAACGTGTACAGGGTATCTTAACTTTACCACCCCTAATTTGATATTTGTATACGTACAACAAATATTTTGGGGAAAATGTTATTGTATTTGGAGGGCGACATAAGTCTATGTTAGCAAATCTCATCTCAAGATCATATTTTTTAAGTTTACGAACAGTATTACAGTAGGACCTCGATTAACCGGATCCTGATTATAAACAATTATCCGTTAAAATATGATTATATTATAAAAGGAAATAACTTTTCAAAAATAAAAAGTTTATTTTGGAATATAATGTACATTTTAATTATTTCGCTTGGGTCTCGATTATCCATCCGGCCTTAATTAATCTGGGCTGTGAGTCTCCCGATCAAGCTGGTTAATCAAGTTCCTACTGTATTTTATTATAATGGAATGGCAAATCTATTGTGTCGTAAATCGAGTACATTATGCAGAAAAGTTGTTTCGATTATATCTCGTTAACTAGCAGAGGAAGTCATACGAAGTTCATTTAATCTAATTATTTTGTTTGGGATTATTATGTAAAAGAAGATTTCTAAGCTTCCTTTTAAGCCTGACCAATATTAACATGTTGGTCGTTGTTAGTTAAATATTCTTAAAAAATGCATGAATCTGTTTTAAATTTTACATAATTCTCGTTTATTAATGTCTTATGAGCGATAAATCTGAAGACTTATTTTGGTAATAATTTATTCGAGAGGTTATCCAGTGACTAAAAGTAATTCATTGATCTGTTCTAATCCCATGTTATAATTTCATCATTATTATAAGAATAAAATGTAAATGAAAACATATTAGACAAAATGGTATGAAGTTTGTTTTGTTTCAAGAAACGAAATGAATTTTGTACAGTCTGAATGTGTTATTGTGAAGTACAATTGTACAAAAATTGCACGCATTCTTAACGTAAACGTAGTCGCGATCAATTTTACGTCTGACTATGCCAATCTTATACTACTTCATAGTACATACGCAACGGCTGCACAGTGCGGCCGTCTATGGACAAAAGTCGAAAATGCAAATATCCTCCACACCTTGTTTGGCTTTACTAATCCCTTCAGAAATGTCTCTAGTATATGAAACAAATGCCGGGAATCTAAAATTAGCACAACAAACGCCAGGAATCACATTTGCATAAGTGGCAGAGAGATCGTTAGACAGCTGATCGAAGAAATCACGTGAGATCAATTACTGATTTTCTGTAATCAAGAACGTTGTTTTGCGTCTTTTCTTTAAATTTTGAATATGGAAGGTATCGAAGAAGGTGAGGAATATCCACTTTTCCTGTTTCATTAACCGTTAAAATAGTTTCGTAGCAATAATAAAACACTAAGTTAGAAATAAGGCGTTGATATCTTCAGACAAGCTTTTCTCAATTACGGGTCAAAACATCCTGGGGTTTTGATATATTTCGATTTCACAACTATTATACTTCACGAATATGTAAACATTTCTAGCTTCAAACTGCTTTGAACGGCTCTGTGCTCTTCTTTGCCACGCGTATAAAATACCGAATCCAGTGAAACGATCAATAATATTTTTCCCAAAAATTTTAAGCAATTAGTTCAAAAGTTCTTCCGTTATAAAATTAGTGTCGGAATAGATAGAAAAATTTAATATAAGTTTAAATGAAATCATGACATTAGTGACTATAAATAAAAGCGTGCAGCGCCCACGAAAATTGCGTCAATATAGTTTGTCGCACACGCAATTCACTTACTCGTGCAAACGCGCCAAGAGGTGGTCGAGCATAATTTCGATTCGAAATTTTCAACAGTTACCTATATATTCTGTCCATTATTATTGTTATAATGTTTATAAAATATTATTTGAAAATCAATTTTGAATAAAATTCAATTTAATTTTTGGTCATGTTTCCTCATTTTTGCAGATGATGCATCGAAGAGCATTTTTTCTTAACTGACCTCTGTTTCCACCATTTGGAATATACAGTGTGATCCCAAACGAAAGAAAGATACTTTGAGGTGTTATAGGAAATTTCACACTGATTACGAATATACCATGTATTAAGGGTCACTGAATGGAGTTTAACCGTTTTTTCACACAAAAACACTCGAAAAACTTCGAAAAATGGTATTTTGCGGAAAAACTGTTAACCTCTATTCACAGGCCCTGCATATATGATATATTCGTGATCAGCGCGAAATTTCCTATAAGAATTCGTCAAGAACAGACTTTTGTCCCGTCCGCCCATAAGAACGCCGCACTGTGGGCTGGTGAGAGGTCGAAGAGTGGAATATTTAATTTAAATATTAAGGTAATGTAATACGAGAGAACATACTGTAACACTGCATTTATATTAGATTAAGATTTTTAAAACACAATATTATTATAAAACATGAAATTTATATAATTTATTTGAATATTCTATTATGTTTACTGTATCCAAACTGGTAATTCATTGTATATGCTACATAAACCTTATTGGTTTAACTCCATATTTGGTTTGTTGATACTTACCATTTTCAAATTGTCTGTTTTATTCAAATCATTGTTGATTTTTCCATAGTTAAGGCGAAGAATTTAAAACAAAAATGAAACAAAAGAATTTATTATAAATTGGACTGAACTACCTACAGTAAAAATATACTGAATGTTACGAACATATTTAAATCCAAATTCCCATATATCAGGATAAAAGAACACAATATATTTAACTGAGAAAAAGCGGTGCAAGATGAAAATTCTTATGCTTTAACATTCCTGAACGATGTTGGCCTTTATCATTTAAGTTAGAACCATCACGTTGCAAATACACCGTGGTCATTATGTAATAACGTAAGAACATGTGAGGTAAGTAATTATTTTTTTGAGTAAGTAATTACTCAATTTCTAAATATGTTTCTTAAAGTTGTATAAGTAATCTTTTTTTCAAAAGTGGCCTCGGTACATAATTTACAAGACTTAAAGAGTGTCTTCAGACATCGACTCTCGCTGTTTCATGACAGAGTTAATGGTTACTATTGTTCGCGTGGAAAACTTCTCTTAACTGGTCAACTACTAGTACCTTTACCTTACTATTTCAATAATTATAAAATAAAAAATCTGGAGCCGATCATTTTGCCTGATGATGGTAGGTTAGAGTTAAATTATGAAGTTTTTTTAAGGGTTAAATTATTAACTATGTCTCAAAGAGAAAATAACATCAATTGCCTCTGTCAGTCCCACAGACCCAACTCCATCATCAGGAGAGGGGTGACGACACATGCGCACCAGGTTATGGATCGACCCAATAAAGCAGCCCTGAAACTCGACCTCCCATAGTGATCCACACTAGCTAGTCGCGAAGCCCTCAGGCGGAGCCAGGACCCAATCGATATTCTTGGTGAACGTCAATAATTTATGCAAATCCGAGTACGAGTAAACGACGGATACAGGCGTGATTCCGGGCACGGTATCAAAGAGGTCAGACGCGTGAAAAGCGGTGGCAGTATACTGGTTGATGTGTGCGCACAAAGAGAGAGAGAGAAGTGAGGGGGAAGAAGAGAGAAAGAGAGTTGTAGAGAGAAAGAGGAAGAGAAAACGGGGGTGGAAACAGAGGAGAAAGAACGACGCCGGTTTGCGCCACTGTCCGACAGCGGTCGCAACGAAAAGTGGTTGGCATTGATATTCCAGGCACATTGCGAAGCCAGAAGCAGCCGCTCCGTGCCCGTTCCCCTCTTCCGTAACCACCCACATCGCCTCCTTCCCTTTGGGACCCCAACCCGGGCTCCACCGTTGTGGAGCAACCCTATCTCTCTCCTACCCCCGCCGAATCCAGGCATTTCCTCCCCTTCTGCTACCCCTCGGCCCAGCTTCCGCAGACACGCACATTCCGATCTAATTCAATTTCCAATCAACAGCCAATCAATTGATTCGAATTCGGTATACAGAGCGGTCGGCCGGCGTTCGGTCGCTGCATGCCTATGAGCGCAGATGGGAACCGGCTTTTTATTGAAATATGTCTGAAACATCGAATACTGGTGTTCGATGTTTGTACCGGTATTTTGGGAACCGATTAATTTTCTTTCAGGCTAGGCGATTTCGAGCAATTTCGAAGGTGAGCGCTACACAATCTCAACACACAGAAACTAAGTTTATATTTTTTACTAACAGTTTAATGTGGTACTTCATCAGATGACGAACCAACGTCAACCTATTTCTCTTCTGCCAAATGAACGTAAAACGAAAAATGGGGAGTGTTGCACTTTTATTAAAATACATGGAAATAATGTAAATACACTCTCAAATATTATGGATAAAATTTCGATTTTCGTGATTAAGATCACATTTATTAACAAGGATACTGAGTATACTGATACATGTATACCGATCCACTCTATTTTGGTTAATAGTAATGATTAAACTCGAAATATTTTATGCATTTATGGCAAATATTAGTGCAATTAAGTTTATTTTCGCTACATTAAAATTATTAAAAGATGATATAAGTTTACATTTAGTTGTTTTGTCTTTCAATTGTCGCAGAACCTTTTTAGTTTGCATAAAGATCCGGAGTCTAGTAATAAACTAAAAACTTAACACTTAAATACTTGGGCCCTACCAAATGGAAGCTTAAAAATGTATTTTCACGCAATAATCTCAAACAAAATTATTAAACTGTATAATTGAGGGTGAGTTGTTAGTCTATGATAAAAGTTTCTGTTGAAGGGTCTATTATGAAGTCCTCAGTCATGGATCACAGTCTTCCAAAAATTATAGTCAATCTTCGATCATGATTACTCCACAATATTAAACACAGTCAACCTGGAGACATTGTCTGCTCGAAGAAGAATATCCAACCATTTAATTTAATTAATAATTATCTTGATTGTCACTTTCCTTATGCACATAAATTTCTACGTACTTGAACGTGTATTCAAAGACTTAAATCCAGATCTATTATATACGGATTAATTAATCCAATAAATCGCGTTATTGCAGACTCCAGCACTCCCTACAATCGTATTGATTTTTTAATGGACACGATCTTTGTGCATGTCCCTTCTTTGTTATTTTACGTAAAGTCGTTTTTCTGTTGTGTAAACATTTATGTTAGAGATTTTCGGCCCGTTTATGATAAAATAAAATAATCGCCAGTAGATAACGTGCCAGTAGATAATGGCGTCCAAAAAATTTGCAAAATTTCTGTTTTTCATCAGAAAATATAATTTTTAAACATTTGTATTGATTTTTTAATGGACACGATCTTTGTGCATGTCCCTTCTTTGTTATTTTACGTAAAGTCGTTTTTCTGTTGTGTAACATTTATGTAAGAGGCCTTCGGCCCGTTTATGATAAAATAAAATAATCGCCAGTAGATAATGGCGTCCAAAAAAATTGCAAAATTTCTGTTTTTCATCAGAAAATATAATTTTTAAACATTTGTGTTACACTGTCTGTTTTTAGACCGTCGAAGATGCTACACGTTCAATGAACGACTAAAAATAAATCAGGACACGTCTCCGCTGAAAGAAAGTCCGAGTAACGTGGCTTTCCAGTGACGAGTTAACTCGTCCCCCGGGTTCATCGATCAGCCGTCGCGTCCTCCGAATTCGCGTCGGGCGAGCCTCAAGCATCCCGATACATTTCTTCCGAAGGAAGTATACAAATTACATTCTGCCCATCTCGGGGTCCATGAAAGCACCGACAAGAGCAGCGCGGACGCTTTAGTCGGCGTACCTTGTCTACGTCGCGGGAGAAGAGAGGCGAATTAGCTTTTTGCGTGCAGTGATTCTGAGGTACGGAGAGCAACCGCGCCGGCCCGCTAGTATTTTAATTGCTCGGCCGTATCGCGAGTGCGGGCTTTTTAAAGGCAGTCGGGCGGGGCAAGAAAAACAGCGTAATGCCCGAACGATCGCGCCGAATAAAGGCACGCGGCCACTCGAAATAGCTTGTTGTACGTATCGACCGACCGGCTAACGAGCTTCCGAGTCGAAAGCCTTTCGCGATTAACCGCCACGCGGCCTCCGCGCGTACCGGCGTACGTCGTCGAATCTGTATACTCCGGCTCTCCCGTTTACGATCTTAAGCTGCCTGCAAGTTCGTTACCCGGGGACGCACACGGAATTCGAATGCCCCGAGACTCGATAATCGCGTCGCGCTGCCGCCGATAACCGGGCTCCTTACCGATGGGGTGGAGCTTTTATCGATACTTTTCATAGTCGAACGGCCCCCCACTGTGCCTCCCCATACCTGCGCACCTTCTCTCTCGTTCGAAGAATCTCGCAGAATATTTTCTAGTACAATAGTGCTCGGTTAAATTTGCAAGCTTCGGGTCCGGAAGTGAAATTCTTGCGTTGCAGAGGTGCGTCTCTTTACCGGGAATTGACTAGAGAACGGCTTCACAAACTAAACGAATACAACCCTCGCAGTGCGATATTTTTACATTTTGCTAGAATTTTTTTACAATTAACAAGATACAGTAATTTCTCGATCCGTGTCCAGAAAACGAGGGTTTTAAATGTCATGGATCGTAAAGGGTATGCTATTTTTTTTCTTGGAATACTATAAGATCGACGTCTCAATTTCTGATCGTATAAGAGTTCTTATTAAATATTAAAAGAATTTTTATTACTTATTCCTGCAACAATCAACAAAAAACTTATTAGTTATTAAATTCAATGTTTTTTTAAATATTTATTAATAGACTGCGGATCTTTGTGCATTTATCGTTCCTGAAAATTTCCAGAAAAAGGGTGGAGTATAAAAATCGACAGAATGTAGTACAGTTTTTATTTATTTCAGATCTGCAAAGTGGAGATAACCATTGCAACTATCTTCAAGAACCTGGGTACAGCTGGCAAGTGACGATTGGGCCTAAGAAACGAAAACGGTCTACACCCTTCTCACTGTCAATTGACGCATTGTAAGCCCACCCTACCCATATTCTCGGCGAAAAAAGGATCTTTATACAACGTTTTGCGTGGCCTGCGCAAGAAAAAGAAGTTACCAGGTCAGTAAACACTACACGACTTAGACCAACCCCCTAAATTAATGAATTAGTCTTGTTACTACGCTCAGAAAATAATCTTTCAAAATTTCTTTGATGGGAGATTGCACACAACGTATGCACGACATCTAGAAACTTTGGATTAGACCTTTGAGCTACACAGATCGGACCAGAACTTTGAACGAGATACTTCAGGACAACCAGGACTTTGACCAGGTTAAATTAGTTTAGAACATACAGCCTCGAACTTCGAACAGTTTATGTTACGTTAGAAGTTTGCTCTAGTCAGTACCGAACAGAACTTGGACTTCCAAAATTAGACTTTATAAATTCTTTATGAAACCGTTATCGAATATTCATGAATTATCATGTTTACGTTATCGTATTGAGAATTGATACTCTTAAATTCTTGTAATCTTTTTATTGTTTCGCATTACACCCCTCAATTTTTGCCATGAATGCATAAAATCCACAATCTAATGACCCTAATAGTGACTTTCGTTCGTGTCAATCAATCTCGAACAATGCATCACAATAGTCACTTGTTGTTCTCGCAGTGAAAGCCATTTATTATACATATGCCGTGGCAGTGTTGTCCAGAATTTATTGTAGAAGGTTTTAATTGACTGCGGATATTTATACAAAACAAAAAATGTTTATATTGATTCCAGGACACAGGAGCCAAATAAACATAGTATTCTTCTTCTAATTATCCTATTAAGCTGAAACTAATACATTGATGTCCTTAAATATTTATAACGTGTCTACTGCTTTGAATTGTACGTACCCATTCTTGTTATAAATGCATAAAATCCGCAGTCTAAATATAAGTAATGGTAGTAAGTAGACTGCGGATCTTTATGCAAAATAAAAACTTTCTATCTGAATTGCAACGAGCTGAGGTGAAATAAATATTTAATTTCGTGTTGGATATGTTTAAAAGGTTAAAAATAATATACTAGTATATTTAAATTCTTCAAATTTGTTTATTGTCAGAAACTAGACCGATTCATTTGCATCATAAATGCATAAAATCCGCAGACTAGTGATAAAATAATAAATAGCTAGAAAATACAATCACACGTAGACTCAAATGCTTAATGTGAGCATTTAAAAGGTTAAAAATAATATACTAGTATATTTATATTCTTCAAATTTGTTTATTGTCAGAAGCTAGACCGATTCATTTGCATCATAAATGCATAAAATCCGCAGTCTAGTAATAAGAGTATCGGTACACACTCAGAGCAGAGTCGCAACATCAAGTGACGCGTATTGGCAGCGACGGGGTAACTTTTTCCTCCCTCCCCTCATCTGGCGAATCTGATTGAGAGCCTAACTAAACGATTACACGCAGGATAGCTCCGTTATGGTCAATGTTTGGAGAAAGCAAAAGCATTGATTCTAGACTTGCTATTCAACTTCCAGCAACATACACGGTCTGTCATGATCCAGACTCTGGTGCGACTGAGCCTGTCAAATTTTTTCTGTAACGCCATCTCGTTATAACTAAACGCATTATGAAGTTTGACATTTCAACAAAGAACAGGCACAATTTCAAAGCGCTAGTACGTCTACGTCATTAGTTCTTGAAGTTACGTCTGACAAGCTTTCTTAGCGCTCGTCGAAGAAACAATATGGAGCAAAGTAAATGCTTGAAGTTAAGGTCGAACTCGAAGAATCCTGTTCCATAAGCGATTTAGAACGCCGACATGATATTCAGCGTGAATCCGATTGAAGATTAAAATCGAGTTGTACCCATGAAAACGCGCATAAGGTGGTTGAATTTTGTACGTTTTCAGGGGTACAACTCGCTTTTGTCGCGCGGCAATGTCCACGAGCGTTTGCAATATTTTCCTTGCCGTCACGAAATCGAGCATACCATTTGAAAACGTTGGCATAATCTAAGCAGTCAGTACCGTACACGGTTTTCATAATTCCATACGTTGCGCTTGCTGTTTTATTTAAGGGGTACAAGAGCCTGAATATTACTAGAACAACAAGTAAAAACAGTATTTACGGGAAACGATTGTTTGTCCTTATACGAGCATGTACGAGTTGCGCGAGGGCTTATTCTAAAAAGAAAGGTTGATCGCAAGTCGCTCTGTTTACGATTTAGTTAGATGATGTTTATATTTAATAACATGAGCGTCCAAAGTAGGGGAAACAAATCGAGACAATCACCCTCAGGTTCCCATGTAGTTTTCTAATACAAAATGGTTTTTTTGACTTAAATTAAGACCAGAGCGTCCTGTGATCAACCTTCCTCTTTAGAATAAGCCCTTGCATAGCTCATAACATGCTCGTATAGGGACAAAAAATGGTTTCCCGTGATTGCATTCAACTTCCCCATACTTCGTTCAAACAGACAGAGTCTAGAGCAAGTCTAGAACCAATTTTAGTTCAGCTACTCAAACGAGATGACGTCTAGTCAGGAGAATTGTCAGCAGAGATTCGTAACAACAAAAATATGAAGGGCTTGAAGCCACTCGGATCATTAATAGCAATGAAGATATTGATGAAAAGAAAAGAACCTGTATTGATAGCGAAACTGAAGCGTTAGATTGATACAAATGTATGTTCAACACTGTTGCCAAACTGTCTTTCATTGTGGAGGTTGGTTACACCGATAAATACTCTTGAATCAGAGGCTCTGATACCCCCTTAATACCGAGAGCAAAAGTCTTGGTCCCTTCTGCACGATAATGCACCAACTCACAAATCCAAGATTGTACGCGATTTTTTAGCCAGAAAAGGTATCGTGGTGCTCGAACACTCCCCGTATTCGGCTGATTTATTAATTTGACAATGATCGGAACATACAAAGAGCTCCGACCGCCGTTCTACAGGCGATTCCGAAAAAGGACTATAATAACTGCGTTCAAAAATGTTTTAATCGCTTCCAGTGTTACATTGATTCACAAGAAGTATACGTTGCATAAAAAAATATAAATGCATCAAATAAATCTACTTCTACTTTTTTCGGTACCAGTCGCATCAGACCTTGGAGAGGCCTTGTATCATCTCTTAAACCGTAACGCACTCCGGACGTGCCAAGTAAGAAACTTGATTCGTCAGAGGTTCCAACGAGAGCAGCATCTTCGGATAACCTAGAAAGTTTTTGGGCGAGTTTGGCAAGCGGGTGAAGCGATCGGGTATCTCTTAAAATTTCGGAACGACGAGAATATTTCAGGTGGAACAGAATCGATTCCGGGTAGTCGGATAATCCGGGGATCGCGAGTGAAAAAGTTCCCCGTGTCGTACATTTTAACCAGAAAACGAGCAGTCGCCGGTTCAGACGTGCCGATCCGGCGCGGCGCGCGGCGCGTCGCTTCGACAGGGTCCGCGAATCGATTACCGGTCGGACGACGACGATCGTCGGCGACGAGTGTTTGGGATGCACGACGGACGACGAAAAGCGCGACGGAATGAGTGAGTGCAGCGTGGCGCGCGAATCCGAATGGAATGTCCCGCGTGTATTATGCATTCGTAAACAGGCTTCAATCGAGCCCAGTACAGACTATTGGCGGCAGCGGCGCATGTTGCGACTCGACGAGTTCCAACGGCGACCCGACGCTGATTACGTTATTGCGTAATTCCAGACGAACTCGCGGCGGTGCCTTGCGTTTTGATATTCCGCTCATTAGCGATCGTTCGCACTTAACGCTGCGTGATTCGCCTGTGGACAAGCGTGCATCGGGCTCCGACCCGTGAGAAAACTACTTCGTCTAGCTCTATGAGCTCTTGCAGCGTACTCCGGACACTTTTTATGCAGACGGTCGAAAGACATCATCGTATCAGTGACAATGTGCGCAGTGTCGGACTACTAAGATGCTATAATTATTCGGAGAATTGATCGAACACTTTATTGTACTTACTATCCAATTTGCATGTGCACGATCACTAGACTATAGACGTTCGTGTAAAAAATCATGTGCGTGGAAACCACGCGCGGCAGAAGTGAAACTTATTGCTTATTAAGTATACTAATTTAGCTGTATCTATACTTAATAAGCAATAAGTTTCACTTCTGCCGCGCGTGGTTTCCACGCACATGATTTTTTAAATATACAGGGGGTCCCAAAATTCCTCCGACACCCGAAAATGGGAGGTTCCTTGGGTCATTTGAAGCGACATTTTCGTGTACAAAAATGGCGTCCACGGCTTTGTTTAGGAGTTATTAACGAAAAACACGGACCAATCAGAGCGCGATCTAGACATGCGATGACACGTTCGGCCAATTGACAGTTGGCAAGTCGGGCTGACTGTGCTAACTCGCGTCTAGGTCGCGCTCCGATTGGTCCGTGTTTTTCGTTAATAACTAAAACAAAATACAATAAAATAACGCCATTTTTGTAAAGGAAAATTTCGCTTCAAATGACCCAAGGAACCTCCCATTTTCGGGTGTCGGAGGAATTTTGGGACACCCTGTATATCTAATATATATAATAAAAACACACATTCGTATAATAATAAAATAATCACTTCAATAAAATAAAATTAAAAACGTGGCTGCACGTGCTGTCATACCATTAGACTGCGTGACCTGTACGAAGCGCTGAAGCCCTCAATGGCGGCGCGGGTTACAAAGAGTGAGAGAAAGCGCTATAGATCCCGGCTAATGCTTTCTTTCTTTCCGTAAGACGATGCAGTCTATCTCTATCAGTCTATAGGCGTAACATAACCATGTATTTCTAACCATTTCGTTTGATACTACCACCAAAATCTTCGCTGTCATTCTAAGATGATTGGTTGTCCAAGCGGTTAAGGAGTTGGACTACCAATCGGTAGACATTTTCGCATAAATTTTCGCGCCACTCGACTTTCGACTTCCGTCACATCGACTTCCGTTACATCAGAAAATTGTTACCCTCAGCAAAGAAGTTTCACTTCAATAAAAATTGTCTGCATAAATTGCGCAATGTAGGAGCTAAATAGAGGTCTATGTATACTATACTGGAGTCATTCGTAACTCCTAGGTGACGCATCCTCATCCGAAATACGGCGAAAGCCAGTCCCGAGCCGTCGTCTTATATCGAAATAAAACTGTATCAGTGAAATATCAGTGTGAGTCAGTGATAACTAGACTGCGGATTTTATGAATTTATGACAAACGTGGATACGTACAATATAAAACCGTAGAGATATTAAAAAGATTTAAGGCCACCATTGTATTAGTTTCACCTTAATACGATAATTAAAAGAGGAATGAAATTATTATGTGGCTCATGTACCTTGCAGTCAATGCAAACATATTTTATTTTGCATAAAGATCCGCAGTATAGTGATAACTGACGTAGTCCTAGCACCTGCAGGAGTCCAAAAGTTAAGAAATAAATAAATTTTTATTTCACTCCTATTTGTTGCAATTTGGAGGTAAGTAATTTTGATTTTCCATAAAGATCCGCTGTCTAGTAATCAGTATACTGCAGAATTTTATATTAGCTTGTTGCGGGAATGTCCGTTTTTCTCAATAGTAACGTTAAAGAAACAACATAGAACTCGCATTGAAATTCTTCTAATCTGTCCAACATAACCTTCAAAGAAGTTATTCTTCAAACAACATGTTCAAACATCATGTATTATAATAATATACAGTGCAATGGGTTAATTGAAAAATGCCAAATGTGCCGAATAGAATACAATACGTATGTATCTAACTTAAAAGTGAAAAAATAATGCTGATATTCAATTACCCGGACGAACTTTTTAATCCAACGATCCCGCAATCCTCCCAAAAAAATACTTCAAATCCTATGGATCTGATGCTCGATTCATGAAACACATACGCAACAACCTGTCCGCGATTCAGCGATAGAAACCTAATCCCTGGCACGCTCTCTCCACCCTTTTGTAAAGCTTACCGCACTGAAACGTCAACCCTTGTTTTCTGAAGCTTCGACCTTCTTGTACTTCTTTAAACTTGAAATTGTATCCTTGGACTAATGTTACATATGTACCAATCTACACAACAGTCATTTTCGGATGTTGCTTATTGCTACAGATAATAGAACGTATTTTATACCAAGCACTCGTGGTACCATTAAAATTATTCATATATGTAGACGACACGGACTTTGATGAGCCGATTTATGAAATCTAAATTCATCAGAAATCGATCTTTGTATAACTATGTATTTGTGTCGTTATTCTATCATATGTAAGCAGTTCAGTCCTAACGCAGATAAATTATTATACAAATCTGTAAAGATTTGAACTAACACCATAACCATGCAATTGATTTTTTTTAACAAAAATATGTACTGAGGTTAATGGAGGTTCTACTGAATCATGCATTAAACAAGTGGGTGTGATCAAAATTGTGCTAAGAGTTATTTCAGTCAGAAAAATGTAAGGAATTTATAAGACACCAGGAAATAACCAAGACACACCCAAAATTTCATCCCGTCTGTAACAATTTTAGTAAATTGAAAATAACAAATGGACGTTCTTAAATCGTTTTTACGTTTTGACCGTTTCAAACTACATCCACCCATTTTTGTTAGAAATGCACAAAATCCGCAGTCTACTAATCGGTTACTGAATATTTAAGAATTGTATGAGGTATTATGTCAATTTCACGAAGAAATGTTCAATTTTCGAGTTGAAATAGCGCGAAGGGCGGAGCGACTGGTCCATCGAATATCTCGAAATCGAAAACAGTACATTATCAATGACAGTGCTTTCAGCCACCGCAACAGATTAAGCAAAGCCTGCGGAGACGAGTGCATCGGAAAGTGCATTCTGTCACGTGTACAGAGGTTGACCAGACCGACGTACATTCAGGTCGGCAAGAGAACACTTCCTACGGAACAATTGCCGAGGAGGACCGGTTAGCACGCGGCACGCGAAACATGTAAAACAAAAAGGATGCCCGGGTTCGACGCTGCGTGGCGTGGCATGGCGTGGCGTGGCGTAGTGCGGCGTGTTGGTTCGGGATGGGTTTCGGTGGCTAGACGGACTCGCGCGCCGAGCCGCGCCTCCTGCATAATGCAGCACAGCGACGAGTTCACCCAGCAAATGTTGGACGCTAATACATCTTGATGATAGATAGGGAGCATGTGTTTGGTCTTCGCAATGAGGTCGGGAGGGATGCCGCTGGTACATTGCGGAGAGGAAGGGGCACAGGCACAGCAAGGAAAAGGGGTGATGGAGAACGAAAGGGATAGGAGAGAGATGGACAGAGTGAAAACGAGAAGAAGGGAGGAGAAGTAGGTACAGAGGAAGAAAAAACCGTGGAGTGCAAGCGAGAAAGTTGCTAGGGGTAGAAGAGTTTAAAGGAAAGCTGCATAGCCGGAACCAGGAATAAGATGCAGAATGAAAAGAACGTGAGAGAGATGGAGGGAGGTAAAGAGAAGGTCACTAGGGATGGAAGAGTGTACAGGAGAACGACATAGACACAGCAATAGCAGAGTGATAGGGAGGCAGTAAGGAAAAGAAGACAGAGCAAAAGAGAAAGAAGCAAGGGATGAGAGTGGTAGAGTCTAAAGAAGAGCAAAGGAAATAGGGATGGAAGAGTGTACAGGAGAACGACATAGACACAGCAATAGCAGAGTGATAGGGAGGCAGTGAGGAAAAGAAGGCATAGAGCAAAAGAGAAAGCAGCAAGGGATGAGAGTGGAAGAGTCTAAAGAAGAGCAAAGAAAAGAGTGATTGAGAACGAAAGGGAGGAAGAGGAGGAACATACAGAGCGGAAGAGGAAGAAGCTAGCTGGGGGTGCGAGTGGTTCGGTGGAGGGTGGAAGAGTTAGGCTCTTCTTTAGAGAAGAATAAGATAGACGGAGCAAGGAAAATGTGATGGATAACGGAACATAGCGAAAGAAAGGGAGGAAAGAAGGCCCAGAGCGGAAGAGAAAAAAGTTGGCTGGGGGTGCGAGTGGTTCGGTGGGGAGTCTAAAGGCGAAAATGAGAAGGAGAGTCTCCACGGGAGAGGAGAATCGGAGAAAATGACTGAACGGAGAAGAGATAACTAGGAAGCCGTGGGCGTGCGAGGGAAACAGAGGAAGGAAGAGGGAGAAACAGGAAGGAGGAGGAGACGAGGGTGTTCCAGAGGCTTCCAGAGAGGGGTCGAGAGGGTTGGCAGGGGATGCCTCCGAGGGGGTGGAACTCTGAGGGTTGGCTAGGTTCGCCAGCGTTCCACTCGCGAGTTGCGATGCGGAGCACGTCGCCGTCAGACGAGCGTACGTGCGACACGACTACGCTTTTACGCCACTCTCTGCCTCTATCCTTGCCTCCTGACTGCTCGCCCTCCACCCCTTACCCTTTATACTCTCTCGTCCACCTTCCGCGAACACCTCCACCTTCCTCCACGGTTTCGTCTTTGCCTGCGCCACCCGCCCCTCTTTTTCTTACTTCTATTTCGCCTACTTTCATCCCGGCCCAGTCCTCGATCCTCCAACCGTACCGCGCGACTTCGTAACTTTTACGCTGGACCTCTTTTTCATTGGACATGGAAGGTTTGCTTAGAACGATGGGTGTTTGTTCTGACTCGGCGGATGACTTTGGGATTTGAATTTGGATGGGCGGTAATGGGATTCCGCTATTGAAATAAAGCAGTACGATTCGTGAAAAGTTAGCAGCCTAATTCGTGAGTTGACGCCCGACTGATGAATACATACTCTATTCGAATTGTTGATACTGTAGTTCGTTTAACAAAATTGTAGCAATGTAAAATCAATAGAAAGAAGCATGGTAGATAGATACCATTTATTGGATATTCAAACGCTTGCACGAAATTGTATATCATATTTGTTGACTGTGAAGCCAAAAGCAGTGATGCTAGCTGGTACCTACGCTTAGGTGGCTAACCGCGACTTACTTTTGGCATATAAGCAAAATAAAATCAGAGATGCAGATCTTAAAAAATGTTGGAACAAATGTTAGAACAATATGGATAGATTGCGAGATATCTTATATTTATTGACATGAAATAATTAACACATTAAATTCCTCACCGGCCACATATTGGTGGCAATGCTCTTTGATCAGATCTATAAATTCAAAAATCACTCTTATTGTAGTATATGTGAGTGCGAAAGGGCTACAATGGTATCCCCTATGACCAATTTCAACTTTCTTGTTTCGATAACCAAAACATTTTGAATTTTTGAGTGATTGACGTTATCATTTTATATTAATATAATAAATGTGTAAAATATATATTATGATAATATATGTTTAACATTTTATTATATTTAACATTATACATATTATATATTTATATTATATAATAAATATTATATTAATATAAAATATTAAATATTCACATTAATGATCGGTAATATGCATTTAGCAAGTTTATGTTGTACAATATTATACCGATTTAGCAAGACTTTACTGCAAACATTTATTATTTCTACTGTGATTTATAATACCATTATAATACATCTGGTTCGTATGTACCTTTATTAGTAACGGTATATAATAAATACCATACTCACAAAAGAAACTTTTGCAATTCATATTACTAATATAACATATCCTGTTCTTTATAGTACTAAAAACGGATATGTTAACGCGATCTATGCCCGACAAGATTACATAGAATGTTCTTTACCATCTGTTAGTATACCATTACCCCATGAGGAATACGATCGAAAGAATACGTTTACCGACCCAGATGTGCATTCACAGACTTAAAATCCCTAGGCTAATCCATTACCGACTGCCACTACATTTATCTTAAATTCAAACGAAATAATGGGACGACAATAAAACTCTCTTTGATATATTTGCTATAACTTGGAATACATATTCTCAAATCTATGCATCTGTCGAATGTTACTTAAGGACGTCGTTATAAAAATCATATACCAACTTCTAGTAATTTTAATAGAAGCTTGACTACAAACGGTAAAGCAGGTTTCCTACAGATTTTGTACCGACAGTAAGTCACCATACAGAATTCAGACACGGACTAGATCACCGCCGATATACTGTTAAAGGATTGTCAGCCTTATGGGAGAATTGTCACTCGAATGATTAGGTGTCTTTTTACACCCTCTAGGGTATATTCTGGCTGGAATAAGAAACAGAAGGCCATCGACGTGATCTCGTCGATACAGAAGGCCATTGAAGACATTCTCGTCGATAAGAAGGCACATCGTCACAGAACCATATTGATTATCATGAATTGTTACAATCTGCACCGAATATTTCAAACGATGTTTTAGTGTTAATTTTTAATTGGACAAAACATTCTTAGAAATATTGTATACAATTAAGTGTTGCAGCATGATATTAGGAAAGTCAACAATTCCCACTTCAAATTTTATATGAAATACCTCAATTCGTAATTTAAAAATATTTCATAAACCAGGATTATTATCTTACACTTTTTTTATACATAAATGTTCAAAGAATCGATCTGTGGGAACAGAAATATGTTGAAGAACAGAGTAAGAGTTTAAGAATTACATCAAGTCTTTACTGTAAACAATTATAATGGCAAAAGGATTAATAAGCATTGAACAGCTAGGATCAATAAATTTATCATAGTGTTATGTTGAATGAATTAATGCGAATGTTCATGGGTTAAAAGTTATTCTGTATCTTGAACTATATTGCCTAATTTTACAAAAAAAGTAGATGGTCAGATGGTCAAGGAAGTGTTTGTGGACATCGTTGGCGAAAGGAATTGTTATAAACATTGAACAGCCAGAAATAATGAATTTATAGGGGAAACTCACAGGAGTGCTCAGTCAGTCAGAGCCAGGAGGTCCTGGAAGACCAAGGGTGGACCAAGGGTGGACCAGGGGTGGACCAGGAATACGCCGGTGAGTTTTAATTCAAATATAATATTCTCCAATGCTTACTTTGTTCACTCTTGGTCCACCTTCACTTGTTCACTCAACTATTATCAATTATTATCGCTAATATCCTAATTGGAATTTCCATCGAAAAAGAAACTTTCAGTCTTCATTATTCTGAAAATATTCTGATTTAAGCTTTACTCGACACTAAAACTACCGAGCACTGAAAGCGATTAAAATGTTTTGAGAAAAGGAGCCAGAAAGAATATTGCAATCGTTCTGACACCCTTTGCGGATCTTTTCTACAGCAACTTCCTCGTGGTGAAACCTGGACTATCGGTATTATCCTCTATTTTTAAGAACTTCTAGTATCTTATGAATAAAGAATAATATCGAGTTAATAGCTGCACAGTTTGAATCTGCATTAATATTGCATAGTAGAGTGTAAATTAATATCCACGACTATTCCCAACCTATTGCTTTCCATAACATTTTGCAATGTCACGTTCCCTCAGAACAAAATATGTTATACAAGCTTGTTCATTTGATTTTTGTATCAACGTGAAAAATATTGCTTCGAGCCTCGAACTACTATCTTGTATCACTTTCCCAAATGTCTATGTAACCATCGTGTGCTAATTGTGTTCCTTTCTGTTCCTAGCACTTCAGTACGCAGTAAGTTACACCCGCGTCTGATGCAAAATTTCACGACGATTACGCCGATTCAAATAAAAATTAGCTGCTGCTGCCTGGAGAGCAGCCACCTACATTATTACAAGCATGGACTTTCGTACCTACGTCACCGCAATCTTGCTGGACACATTCGTCTCATCATCGCAACGATACACATTTAATATAATAATAATAATAATAATAATAATAATAATAATAATAATAATAATAATATTGTAATCTTTTGGTGAAAAATAAAAAATATTAGTAACAACAATTAATGTGTTATTTTTACTTTAGTTTGCAAATGAGTTTGACCGTCTGCCTTGTCGTTGAGTTGTACTACTGAATTTTCGAAAATTTTCGAGTGTCTGACTTGCCGTTCACTTGTACTACCGAAATTTCGAATACCTCCTTCGATATCATGTTCTCCTAATACACGGATCAATTTTCGAGGAAATCGAAAAATTTTCCGAAATTTTGACCGTCTGACTTGTCGTTGAGTTATACTACTGAATTTTCGAAAATTTTCGAGCGTCTGACTTGCCGTTGAGTTGTACTACTGAAATTTCGAATACCTCCTTCGATATCATGTTCTCCTAATACAAGGATCAATTTTCACCGTTTTCGATCAAATTTCGCCAATTTTTGAGCGTCTGACTTGTCGTTGAGTTATACTACTGAATTTTTGAAATTTTTCGAGCGTCTGGCATGCCGTTGACTTGTACTACTGAAATTTTGGAAGTAAGCAAGGGGGAGGGAAGGGATGGCAGGAATGTAGTCAAGGAATGTGTGAATGGAAAGAACAGGCGTGGAAGGAGAGTTCGAGGGGTAGGGAGACGATTCGGGAGTAATGTGTGGAGCGGGTCTCTGTCTAGTCTCTTTGCTTGGACTACGCGAAGATGTATAGAGAGACATCTATAACAGCCGATGTCTCTGGTTCTGGGAGTTTTCATCTCCCAGAACCATAAAAAAAGACAAAGGAAGAGTAAGGAGGTTGTGGAATGCGGAAAGAAAAGGAAGAGAAGGCCCGTGTAGCGAGGGAAGTGTGGTGATTATGTGGATGAAAAGCGGTAGGAGGGAGCTAAGAGTGGGAGGAGTAAAAGGAGTGCCCTGACAAAATGGTCACAGAGGGAGGGTAGGAAGGGGGTGGGAGGAGTCGTTAGCGGAGTGGAGGAAATCATCAAGAAGATGATGGGGGAGATTGAGAATATGACGGAAGAGTTAAAGGAAGAAAGGAAGGACAGGAGAAGGGTGATGGACGAGTGGAGGAAAGAGAGAGTGAAGTAAAAGGAGGAGAGGAGGGAGGAAGAAGAGGCGAGGAGAGGAAATGTGGAGAAAAGAGTGGAAAGTCTAACGGTGGAGAAGGCAGAGGGGAGGATAGAAGAGATATGTGGTGGGAAAAGGAGGGGGGAGGTATAGAAGGTAGGATGGGAGGGGAAATAATAGAGGAGAATAGGAAGAAGTATTAGGAGAACATAATATCAAAGGAGGTGGAAAAAAATTCAGTAGTGCGACTCAACGACAGGCCAGCCGGTCGAAAAATTATCGAAAATTCAGTAATGCAAATCGACAACAAACAATTTTACATTTGCATAAACAATTACGAAAGTTAAAAGTAATTTTTGAACAAGTCAACGAATATTCAGATGATCGTTTAATAAAATTATTCATGACTTAAACTCCACTTATAATTTAAATCAAGAAGCAATATTGTGCCTCTGAATTTCGACATCTCCGAGAAGCAGGAAAGATACCGCCGAACGCTTTCCATGCGTGCATCGACGGTTTTGTATAAATATAATTCGACAACATTGCACTTTTGAAGCTGGCAACGCTGTAAAATCTAGCGTGCTTAGACACACACATTTCGTGTTGCAACGTCATGTAGTTCATTAGCTGACCGTTCCGTTTCTATACAGGCCGCTATTGTACCAGAGCATTTTCTACAGAGTCGATAATTCAGAATCGTAGACAGAAAATTGCATTAGATGCAATGTCTATACTAATCTCTTTTGAGGGCTAAGGGACTTAAGAGGACTAAGGGCTGTAATACTAATCTCTTCTTATACATTTGAGTAATTCAAACTATTAATTATATCTCCTTTGGTTTGACCTTTCATTTTATTTCTTTCCAATTTTCTGAGTGGTTAGATGTATCATTATGCTATAAATTCAAATACATATTCACACCGACAAGGTATAGGGGTAGGTGTATATGTTTATGTATACATGCTATGCATGTGTACGCGCATGTAGACTTTAAGTTCTGTACCTGAAGACATAGATCTTGTTGAAAAAAACCTTTTCTAATTGTAGAAAAGAATGGTGACAATATAATTGATTATTAAATCAGTATTCTTTAAAATTTAACCATTGCATTAAATTTTCAAATTCGGCACGATCGTATGCAATCATCTGATACAATGTAAGCAAATTAGTGTGTGATCAATAATTCAAGAACTTGTTATTTAAGGTGGTAGACTCGATTCCAGAATTGTAAGAGTGCAGGATGCGCGTTCACGTTTCACGATAATACAAAGATGCGATTGTTCAAAAGTCAAAAGTGCTAGATAAAAGATCGATCTGGCCCTCGAAAGTCCTCTTTTTTCGTTTACGAGGCGTTAACATTAAACATAAACATTATTCGGCAGCATGTAGCACGAAAATAGCTGCATGTGCTGTCGTATGCTTCCGAAAAATGCAAATTACGCCTCGTAAACGAGAAAATAAGACTTTCGAAGGTGATCGCGATCCAGATCGATCTTTTATCTAGAGCTTCTGACTACTGAACAATCCCATCTTAGTATTATCGAGAAATGAGAACACGCATCCCGCACCCTTGCAATCCTGGGAAAACGAGCCTACTCCCTTAACGGTATCGATTTGCAAGTTCCCTTTATGCAGCCATAGAAATATGATATTCTTACCGTAATTCGGTTAATCTGCTCATCCACTATGTGGGGCTGCTCCAAAACGATCTCATATGAGAAGAGTCTGTCATGGGCTGCTTTAAATTCAGCACGTAGAGCTGTTAATTCGTGATGAAGTGTACGGGCCATTTGCGCTTCCTCGACTTTAGTCGTTAGTGTTTCCCATTTCTCCAATGTGGCTGTAACACGCAAAGATTTTCCATTAAGCACAGAATGAAATTTACTGTACCTGAAATCAATCAGTATTATTTCGCTAATGAATTGCAAGTAGATAACAATATGTGCCGATTTATTTGTCGAATATAATAATTAAATAATAAAAAATATAATAATTAATATAATATATTATAGTATATTAATATAATATATATAATATATTATATTAAATATTATTATATTAATATATTATATTAATATAATATATATAATATAAATATAATATGTTATATTAATATTATATTAAATATATATAATATAAATATAATATGTTATATTAATATTATATTAAATATATATAATATAAATATAATATATTATATTAATATTATATTAAATATATATAATATTAATATAATATATTATATTAATATTATATTAAATATAATATATTATAATATATTAATATAATAATATAATAAAAAAAGAATAGAATGCTAAGTAAATATACATATAAACAGAGAGTTTTGAAATAAATTCCAAGTTCCAATATAAAGATAACATCAAATATGGAAAACATTTGTTTTTAAATATCAGGATTACAATTATGATTTCTCCAATTTAGTTGAAACACGCAGGATGTAAGTTCTAATATTCTAAATCACAGAATTATTATTATTCCCCTAATTAATGACAAATACATAAAAGTTTATGGTAATTTATATCTGGAATATTAAATGGAATATTAAATCAATATGTAAATGGAGACAATGGCAACGAATACAGAATTTTGTTATAGAAGTTTACACTAAAAGAAAAATGACGTGAAATATGGAAAAAAATTTTGTGGAAACATTATAAACTATTTTTAAGACGTTACAGCAGTTATCGTATTACGGTTTATTTTTAGACGTAGAAGGGAACGTCTTCCGCAATTATGTGTGGCTGTTTTCATTCAGCTGCACATCCTGGTTATTACACTGTTATTTACGTCATTTCTGATGTCAGGGTTTCAGGCGATTCATACGACTATCATTATGTCAACGAGAATATGTGGTCAGACATTTAAGGTCAAGCTGCTTATGTATGTATGCAAGTGCACTTGGCATGGCTTCAATGACCTGTTTTTCTTCGTTCGTACTTTCCTTCGGTGGGTACTTTCTTCTTTCAAGCTATGTTGCTCATAAAAAGAAACGCGAACGCGTGGCATTGCATGTGAACTATAAAAACTATCACTCTGTTCATTAATAACTCGAACAACAATTCTACTAAAATATTTTATCAGCAAATCGTGTATACTTAATACATGTAGCTATTCTGATATTCAATGTGAAATATCCAAATTTATATGAAATTTACTAACTCACACAAATATTCAAGTATTAATTAGCTTAAGTTATTAGTATTAACAATTCAAATATTCAAATTTTAATGTTCTGGTTGAAAAACACAAATTGAAATATTTAAATAATCAAACAATTTATTATTTTAAATATACAGTTAGGAGCATAGCTAATCACACACGCTTTAAATCAGAATAACTTTTTTATGAATAGAACAAACGATTTCAATTTCTCTGTAAGGCTACAAGAATTAGTTTAGTGAATGACGCCTAATAAATATCTTGAAAAAGTGCATTTGGTTGGAATTGCGAAAAAGAATAGTAAAAATTGACTGTTACAGCTTTTTTAGCAGGGTCAATACGAAAATTTAAAATACGTGTTTGGTCAACTCGTATAAATTATATAAGTTCTGAAAATTCCGTTGAAATTGGTTAATTGGTTTACGAGTTATAAACGATCAAACAGATGAAAAGTCAGAAAATCTTAAAAAATTGCAATTTTTACCACTTTGCTTGTTTATAACTCGTAAAGCAATTAACCAATTTCGAGTTGATCAAACACATCTTTTATATTTTCGTTATTTGCCCCGCTGAAAAAGTTGTAAAAATCAATCTTTACAATTGTTCTTCGCAAGTCCGACCAAATGCATTTTCTCAAGATATTTATTAGACGTCATTCGCTAAATTAATTGTTCTTGGTCCATCCATAAAAAAATTATTCTGATTTAAAATGTGTGTGATCAGTTATGTTCCTAACTGTATTTGGTAAAAAGACAGTTGATTGTTCTATTAATACTTTCCTCAATTATCAATAGCTCTTGTACCATACTGTCCAATCTTTTGATACAAGACAATGGCCCGGGGCGACTTTCGACGTATTGCGAATGTGGGTACCTATTCGGCTTGACATTGGTCTTCAGTGAGCCGAGAGTTTATAGGTCCCATAAAGTTGTCCGACAGACCGTATAGTGGTCGGCCGTGCAGTGTATATCGCGGCTCTAATTGTAAGTCTTGTGGCACTAATTGTAAACGATGTCGAGCGGACGACTTCAAAAGGAGGAGGAAAAAACATCGTCTTGTATCGAAAGAAAAATTTGTTCAGCGATCATTGTTCCATTTTTGATGATTGAAACACGACTACTTTACTAGAAAGTAGCTTCCCAACGAGCAGGAAATTAGAAGTTGACAGACAAAATAATACAAAATGCATATTCATTCCAGGATGTCGTTAACAAACGACGCGATATGAAAACCTCCAACGAAAAACTAAAAATGACGATCCTCTGCCACGATGATAGTCCACCATTAGAACTCTACAACCAGTTCACGCACCCGTCGTTAACTGTGATCAAGATTCAACTTCCCTGCCATTAAACAAGAGTGCGTGAGGTTGGTTAAAAGGTTCTCGCGCGAGGGAGATAAGTTATTCGGTGAAAGCAGTTCGAATTCTCCTTTCTGCGCTGGATGTACATCGGCAACTGTGACCGAAGCATCCGAGCAATTACAGTCCCGTAGATAGAAACGAGAATCGAAGGAAAGTGAATAGACACGGGGAAAGGAGTATTTGATTCAAGATCACGATCGATTAAGAGCTCTCGCGATGCAATTAGCGGTGACAGATCATTTAATAATTGCTGCAATGAAAACAAACCTTTTCACGAACACCAGCTGGATTAACTCTTTCCGCTTTGAATTAATTTTCAATTATTGCCAATTATTGCCAACTACTCCCTACTATTTTAAGGAATTTATTCGAAATTTACTTCAAAGGACCGTTCATTGGCTGATACTTATTTTAAACAATTCTGTTTACTAATTATGCATTGGTAGTAATTTATATTTGTGGAACTTGTATTTGTTTTTAACTAAAAAACGAAATAATGTCGAGTCACACTCCACAAAGGAGTGCCAAGGAGTAACACTAAACTTACCACGAGGAGTCAGATATGACCCATTTCAGATTTTTTATTTGACAATTATTGAAATTGTAAAGGTGGTTTCACGGGAAGTTATTGAATATATTTTTTTACTTAAAAATCGCACAAAATATAAATACATTTAATCTTGTTATTTTTGTAATACAATACTCATCAAGTCATTTCTGATGGTCGGTAGATTTAGTATTAAAAAACATAAGAATATTGTCATAATTCGTTTAAATTATTAAAACTAGAAATAAGTTTTTATTTAACTTCTGTTTCTCTCTTATAATTCAAGGATTTCATACAAAATCGAAATTTTTTGTATTAGTTGCAAGAGATGGGAACCAGATGTACGTGTAATTTTTTATTTATTAATTTTAGTAAGTTGGCGATAGTATATCCTGTTTTATATATTGTACCAATCTATTTTCTTATTTTTTAGTTCAATCAAATAATATTGTATTTCAACTACATTGAAGAGGTCATTGCTTTCAATAATATTATTAATATTATATATTATATTATATATATTATACATATTATATATATTATATATATATTAATAATATTACTTATGAATAAAATTTCAATTAAATTTCAATATAAGAAAAATTAAAAACTGAAATTACTTCCAATAAAATTATTGCTTTCAATAATATTATTAATATTATGTATTATATTATATATATTATATACATTATACATATTATATATATATTAATAATATTACTTATGAATAAAATTTCAATTAAATTTCAATATAAGAAAAATTAAAAACTGAAATTACTTCCAATAAAATGATTGCTTTCAATAACCCCTTCAATGTAGTTGAAAAAAAATAATTTAATGTAATTGAAACACTGTAGTTGTATAAAATATTATTAGATTTAAACTAAAAAATAAAAAATTAGATTGGTACAATATATAAACCAGGATATACTATCGCCAACGTATTAAAATTATTAAATCAAAAATTACATGTACATCTGGTTCCGATCTCTTGAAATTAATACAGAATATTTCGATTTTATAAAACACAATCTAGTTGCTCAACTAAATTGTATTTGGTAAATGTATCTTTTCCAGTGACTGTGCAAGAACACCGTTAAATAGTGGACGAAGTTGAACTCCTTTGTTTCTTCTTAATGGAGGTACACGTCCCCTTTCTGCGCTCGCACGGAATCCAAGATTTCACTTGATAACTCCTCGTCGGCTTGCGCCGCTTTTTATTAACTGTCCGTGACAAAGTGAAAGTCTGTTTTTCCGGGGAAACTTTGAAAAAGGCGACGCGCAGTTTCTTTCACAGAGCCGTGACTTGTTTTCTCGCTTCTATTTTGCACAAAGGATACATTAACTGTCGCGTCGACTTCCGCGATACTTTTGTAACATGCGTTTTTCCTTTTAACGGAATCGTAAAAAAAATGATTAGACTGTAAATTACTTACACGCACGCAGACTAATTTAAGTACTGTAGAGAAAGAGAAACTAGTTTGCTGCGTTGCTTTCATTGGATTCTGCAGAACATAGAAACACTACTAACCGTCAGTTCTATCAACATCCGTGTCCATTTTGAATTATCGGGATGTAAAAATAAACCTTTATTTTTAAGCGTGTATTTTATTATGAAAATAATTCGTATTTAGTTGTGTTATAGGTAAGTGTTGGTTTATTTGAAATAGTATAATCGATAAACAAAAATGAATTTGTTTAATTCATTTGAATACTACTTCATAACTTACTTTTGTTTCATGCCTTACTTTATCATTTACATTCAATGTGTAATGACGTCGTTCCTTGAATATAAAAATAAAAGATAGTTCATTCATTTAAAACCAGATTCAGTTTATTTATTGCATATTTCAAAAATAAGTCGGTTTTTGCAGAATGGTAACTTCTAACCGATGTAATATGTAGAGAGTTAGAAATATTGACCGATCGAATTTAGACGATTATGAAAGCTATAAATGCGTTTTGCAATCTACTAAAATTGTATATGATTTACAATTTATTATAATAGTACGTAATTTATAATTCATTATAATTGTATCTTCCTGAACTTTGTATATCTCAAATAAATTTGATTATTCAAGTAGCTTGTGTCACGAAGATGAATTTCCACCAATAAACTTTCAAGCTGTGACACAGACATATATGCACGTATTTTTAAAATTACACATTTTGTCGCGATGGTGATTTTGTTCAACAATAAATCTAGATTGTAAAGCACATATGACCTTCGAATTATTTTCGTTACGACGGTCATCAATATTAACGAATGAATTAAACAGTAGACATGAACTAGCCTTTGGAACTTTGCCGACAAACGCATTATATACTCTTCCGCGATGCATGGCATTGTTACATGCATTCTTTGAATAAATCACATACCTATTGTTCCGTTCGAACAATTTCAGAAATAGTTCGAAATACTGGGAAACTCTATTCAAGCATTTTATTTGCGAATAAAATATTTTTTCTGATGTATTCTTAAACCCTTACGATTTCATTTACAGTTACAGTAATTAGAACCTGCGGTTAATAATTTAAAAAGAAAGAAAATTGATATCCTAAACAAATTCATAAACATACTATACAAAACCACAAGTTGCGTTGTCTTTTATTTTCTTCTTCTCGTAATCTGCGATGACCATAAGCACAGAAATATTTTCAAAATTTTCAGTGTTTGTATATTTAATACTTTGCACTCCTTCGTCGAGTGTGACTAGACATCAGATAAAGAAAAATGTAAATGAAACGGGTTTTATATGTATTTGGGGTCTTTCTTTATTTATTTAACGTGTTATTTTTTATTTAGAAACAAATATAAGTTTCAAAAACATAAATTACAACCAAATCTGAGAGCTACGTTTAATATAATTAGTAAATAAAATTATTTAAAATAAGTAGCAACCAACGAACTGTCGTTTCAAGTAAATTTTAAATACAACACTCAAAATAGTAGGGAATTGTTAGTATTACGTTTGCGACAATACACCGATTTACGGACCGATCGCGTTGCAAAATATTACATATTGTCTTTTCTTTTGGGTCAATATTAAATATTAATCCCCTCAATAATATTAAAGTTTTCTATATAATTATAATAATTCAATATTATTCTCCTCAGTAATATTAAATTTTCTGTATAATTATAATAATTTACTTCAGAAATTTACCCGGAAACGGGACTTGGATAGTGAACATATTTCCCTCGATTATAAAAATTTTATTAATTGAGTTAATAACTTTCTATATAATTATAACAATTCAATATTATTCTCCTCAGTAATATTAAATTTTCTGTATAATTATAATAATTTACTTCAGAAATTTACCCGGAAACGGGACTTGGATAGTGAACATATTTCCCTCGATTATAAAAATTTTATTAATTGAGTTAATAACTTTCTATATAATTATAACAATTCAATATTATTCCCCTCAGTAATATTAAATTTTCTGTATAATTATAATAATTTACTTCAGAAATTTACCCGGAAACGGGACTTGGATAGTGAACATATTTCCCTCGATTATAAAAATTGTATTAATAATTTTCTATATAATTATAATAATTCAATATTATTCCCCTCAGTAATATTCAATTTTCTGTATAATTATAATAATTTACTTCAGAAATTTACCCAGAAACGGGACTTGGATAGTGAACATATTTCCCTCGATTATAAAAATTTTATTAATTGAGTTAATAACTTTCTATATAATTATAATAATTCAATATTATTCCCCTCAGTAATATTAAATTTTCTGTATAATTATAATAATTTACTTCAGACATTTACCCGGAAACGGGACTTGGATAGTGAACAAATTAATTAAATTCGACCTTACCACTGTTTATTTAAAGAGCGTCGTACAAGATCGTGTTGATGGTTCGAGATTCGGATTTTTAGTGAAGTGATGGTTTGAACTTGGCTACTATGCTTTTTGAGTTACATTTCTATTGGTTGTGTTTGCGTTTGTGGGGATGAGTTTCTGTTTTCCCGATTGATGTAGATATAGCTGTGAAAGTAGGAAGTTTATTATCTTTTTTGTTTGGTGTTATAAAGTTTTTGGGTTTGCGATTTTTTCGGAGATACGAGTGGCCATACTCTTGTAATTTTTAGGAAATTGTTTTGTCATGGTTGGCCAAGGATCCAGCCAGATTAGAGCCTTTTTCCGACTTCTCATGTTGTCAGGTTTGCTACACACGTGACATTGGCAATAAAAGTAAAAAATAATAATTCGGAGTGCGAAAGAATAAAGAAATACAAAATCGTTTCTGTTTCACATTCATTAAACAATTTTGTCTATATTTGCTGCATCAAAATGTACACCGAAAGTCTTCGACACGAGTGCTTCGAAATATTCTTGAAAATAAAAAAAAATTCTGATGAATTAGTCTATTATTAACTCGGTTGATAAAATTAATTAATTGACATTCAGCTGAAATATTGAAAGTCTCGATGAAAAAGCGACAGGGAGGCCCTGATCGGAATCACGGAGTCTGGCGATGAATTATAATGATCAACGTAATTATTAAACCACGTATAAAATGACAGGAACACGTTTGTCACACGCGGTAAAGGGAAGAGCACGAGGACAGAGTGAAAAAATGACAGAAACGGAAAAGCAATGAATTTCACACTGACCTACAGGAAATGATGGAGAATGTGAGGAATAATTGCGACCACCGTGGCAAGATGTATCGCCGTATTACATGTAATATACGTGCTACGTTACCGCGCTCGACTGGCTACGCTCAGTAGAGCAGAAATTGGTAGCCAGACATACCAGCTCTTCCTGCGGCAAACTTTTTATTTTCACCGTGGAACGCAAGCAAACTAGCATCAAGATGCGCCCAACAAACCAGAATCTATGTATATTGTTCGAATAATAAGCTAAACATGCATGGTTCTAATACTTTCCGCAATTTTATCGTGTCCACGCAGTGTAATCAAACTATCAGAAGTGGGCATTATTTGGCGAAACAAATGTTTCAAATCATGGGATGAAGAATGGAAAAAATTTGTTGATCACGAAGTTACATGAAGTTCGAAACAGCATAAAGAACACTAACCCTGCCTTACTGATGAACAAAAGTAAGTAAGTCACTAATAACCAAAGTTAGGTGCATGTGACCTTAAACAAGCAAAAAATATTTCAAATAATATTTAACATTTTAGATTTTATTTTGCTTGAAGAAGATAGTATATTAAATAAGATATACAATTTCGAAAATAAAATATTTCTATTTGAACAATCTGAACTTCGAAATAAAATATTTTAACCGCATAAACATAAAGTTTATCTTATTGTTAAGAAAAGATTTACACTCATAAATGAATTCGAACTATTATTTCCAACAATAATATTAAAATTTAAAATAAAAACAAAATACAAACATTATCAATATTCTTGAAATAAAATACTATTTTCAAAAATTACTATCAACAATATTAAAATTGAAAATAAAAACAAAATACAAATATTATTAATATTCTTTAAATAAAATACTATTTTCATATACTATTTTCAAAAATTACTATCAACGATATTAAAATTGAAAATAAAAACAAAATACAAATATTATCAATATTCTTGAAAGAACATACTATTTTCATGTACTATTTTCAAAAATTACTACCTACAATAATATTAAAATTAAAAATAAAAACAAAATACAAATATTATCAATATTCTTGAAATAACATACTATTTTCATGTACTATTTTCAAAAATTACTACCAACAATAATATTAAAATTAAAAATAAAAATAAAATACAAATATTATCAATATTCTTGAAATAAAATACTATTTTCGTATACTATTTTCAAAAATTACTACCTACAATAATATTAAAATTAAAAATAAAAACAAAATACAAATATTATCAATATTCTTGAAATAACATACTATTTTCATGTACTATTTTCAAAAATTACTACCAACAATAATATTAAAATTAAAAATAAAAAAATACAAATATTATCAATATTCTTGAAATAAAATACTATTTTCGTATACTATTTTCAAAAATTACTACCAACAATAATATTAAAATTAAAAATAAAAACAAAATACAAATATTATCAATATTCTTGCAATGAAATACTATTTTCAAAAATTACTACCTCAAAAAAATTATTTTATTTTCAAAAATTGATAAAATGACCTTGGAAAAAAAATATTCTTGTCAGATATTTGGTCCAGTGACACCATGCACAGTATGTAACAAATATATTTTGCTTTACAATAACCTGAGGAGATATTTAGATGGCCTTACCTAAAAGGACCACCCTGTATACAGTAATGGTGTCGGATTAATGTTCCCGCAAAGGTGCTCAGTCTATCAACTAATTAAACAAACATTAATCTGTACCAATGTATTAATAACAATTGTACTTGTTGGTAGGTTAATTTTTCCTAACAAGTTTAGATCTTTTTGTGTTTACAGAAGCTTTTCGAAAAGATTTGCATCCCAGATTCTTCAGAGACGAGATTGATAGTTTATGTGGATAGATAAACAAGCATGTTAACGTGGTGAACGCATTGCCAGCAGAAGCTACCCGTGTGAATGCAAGCGGATAGCGGTTTACTGTGGCGTGATTATGGTCTTGTGTGACGTTTTCTTCGAAGCGATCACCGGTATTTTTATTTCGTGAGTTTCAGCTCTTCCGCTGATGAAGTTTCTTAAATAGAAAATCTCGGTTTCTCCAGAACATAAATTCCGCACTGACCGCAATACTTTTACATTAAACGGCTCTCACATTGAAGAAATTTTCTTCCATTATTCGAAATTTATTATATATCACTACTGTGTAACGAAATGATTACAAACATTTCAATGCAATTTATTTGTGGTGAATAATCGAGGTACTATCTACTTCCTCTCCGATTTTAATGATCCTAATATATGTCATCAAGATCACTATTCTGAATAACATTTCCCTTTTCAAGTTTTTGTCAGTAGGTTTTAGTTTACGAGATATTTGCCAAAAACTTTACTTGTGTGTGCATGAATTAGGGTAACATTGTACGTAATGATGACCTTGACAACATATATCAAAGTCCTTGAAATCTGAAGGGAGGGACATAATCCGTCAATTAATTATAATTGTATCGCAGAATTGTATGTTTTATTTTACAATTATTGAAATTGTAAAGGTGTTTTCATGGGAATTTATTGAATATATTTTTTGACTCCAGTACATCTTATAATAAAAGTCACACAAAATGTAAAGAAATTTAATCTTGTTATTTTTATAATACTATACTCATCAAGCCATTTTTGATGGTCGGTAGGTTTAGCGTTAAAGAACTAAGGAATATTGTCATAGTTCATTTAAATTATTAAAACAGGAAATAAGTTTGATTTAACTTGTTTCTCTCTTATATTTAAAGGATTTGATACAAAATCAAAATTTTCTGTATTAGTTGCAAGAGATGGGAACCAGATGTACATGTAATATTTGATGTAATAATTTGAATACGTTGACGATCCAGTTTTATACATATATTGTACCAATCTATTTCTCTATCTTTAATTTAAATTAAATAATATTTTCTATCAACTACATTATTTCTACTATATTGAAGAGATTATCGAAAGAAGAAAATTGTGTTTTATGTTTCTTCTCAACTGTACAAGAACACCGTTAAGTAGTGCTTTATGTCCCTCAATTAATTGTCATTGTGTCGCAGAATTGTAAATTCTGTAGCAATAGCAATAGTAGCAATGTTCACCACTAATTTTGCGTGCAATAATTACTATTACTATTTTATACCAAACAAAAATAAATGTTAGCGAATAGGAAAGGATAAAGGATGAAGAATTAGGTTGGTAATAATTAGGATACGAACAGAAAAAGAGTGAGAGAAGCTACGAACCGTCTGTGTGAATAAGATAGATTTGTAATGTTAGGATACTGTAAATAAAGTCACATTCCTTAGCTGTAAGTCTGATATAAAGCAATAATAATAATAATAATAATAATAATAATAATAATAATAATAATAATAATAATAATAATAATAATAATCATGTTACTATTTTCATACGTATTGTAAATCTGAAGATATAAATAGTAAGTATAAATAAGAATAATATCTGTTGATTGTCGTCAATTATTGTTACCTGTATAATTTACAAAACTGGCAGAGTAATATTTACATGATCTTTAAATTCACAAAACGAGTTTTCAATCTAACAACGATTCCCAATGGATTTTTAAATAACAAATGTTAGACGAATAGCTGAAGACTTTGGACATGTCTTATATTTAGATGGAAAACAATTCGGAATACAGAAAACTATGTGACTGTGATATGTAAATGTCTGTGGAATCTTTCTCGTAGATTCGATTGACGGTGCAAAGCTGTCAGATGCAACGGATCCCCGAGGATCGAACGCTCACACCGGTTTTACAATAGCTCGCGCCACGATAGTAGGTGCCTATTAACAGAAACGGTAATTTAATTTATTACCGTCTTCTCATCGAGCGAATCGCGATCGTCCACGCCAATATATTATTACTACTTTCTCCGAGTACCTACGTCTAACATTTATCACGCTGGAAAATAAGTATGAACGAACAAGTTATCGTGGGTTCGTGCTGCGACTACGTACGCAATGATTAATCAACGAGCACCGTAAAAAGATTTCGAAATTCGTGTACACCATATGACACGACTTATGCGATATCGCGTTACGCGATAACATTTCTGATACGTTTAATTTAATAATCAGTTTTACGAACACGTTCGATCTGTTCCAATTATACTAATCTGATTCCACGATGGGTTTTTACACCGATTAATCTCGGAAGATATTCAAGCAATATATTTTTTATGTAAAAGAAAATGTACAAGAATTGTACAGGGTGTCAGCAAGTTATGCGTAACAACCGTTACAGCGTGAATCTACTGTAGACTGCGGATGTTTATACAATTATGACTTTTGAAAATTTTCAAAAAATGCTAAGTTATAAAATACGACAGAACTTAGTACGATTTTAATTTATTTCAGATCTAAAAAGGTTACCATCACGGGAAATAAAATTTTGTTTGATTCGAGTTTCTTAACACTAAATCTGCCGAGCACTAAAAGCGATTAAAATGTTTTAGATTACAATAATGACAACAACAATGACAAAAATGGCAACAAATGTTACGATAAAGATGTTTATCGAATCAATTTCCATGTAAGCAACTTCATAATGTCAATAATTAGAAGATGAAAAATATAAAGAAATTTCTATAGAAATTGTAAATTGCATAAAAAAATCCGCAGTCAATTCTACATCTAAGTCACCATGGGTAATAATTGAACAGTTCTCTTAATCCTTTGCACTCTTTTGCCGAGTGTGAGTGGACAACAGAGAAAGAAAAATGTAGATGGAACGGGTTTTTATTTGTATTTGGTTCTTCGTTTACACCACTGGTCAAAATGACACAATCAATCTATAGTGATTTTATTTTAGATTTAACTCTTTTAATAACAATTATTAATGAATCAGTATTCTCTCGCAAAATGTAGTAGATATACATTTTTTAAATGTATTTTATTATTAGATATAATTTGTGTCCCTCACATAGTAATTTTATTTTAAATTTAACTCTTTTAATTACAACTATTATTCAATCGATCGTATCTTACAAAATGTATTAAGTGTACACCTTAATTTGTGACCCTCACTGTCAGTTAATAGTAATTTTATTTTAAATATAACTCTTTTTACAACAAATTTATTCAATAGATATTATCTATCTTGCCAAATATATTATAGCTGTACACATTAATTTGTGGCCCTCACTGTCAGTTAATAGTAATTTTATTTTAAATATAACTCTTTTTACAACAAATTTATTCAATAGATATTCTCTATCTTGCAAAATATATTATAGCTGTACATATTAATTTGTGGCCCTCATTGTAAGTTAATAGTAATTTTATTTTAAATATAACTCTTTTTACAACAAATTTATTCAATAGATATTATCTATCTTGCAAAATATATTATAGCTGTACACATTAATTTGTGGCCCTCACTATCAGTCAATAGTAATTTTATTTTAAATATAACTCATGTTAACACTAAACCTACCACCACCGGTCGAAATGACCGCTTCCAGATTTTTTATTTTACAATTGTTGAAATTATAAAAGTAATTTCACATACGAAATAGTTGTATATGTAGATATCTTTAGTAGTGTGCTCGTATCACGATAGGAGCCGCATAAAGTCTAACTAAAATCAAACTTGTTATTTTTACCATATAAGGGAAAATGTATGTACCAGTTTCTTTTAAAACTCGGTAGATTTAGTGTTAAAAAGAAATATATGTTCCAGAAATATAAATTACTACAAAGTTTGAGAGCTACATTTAATATCTTTAGTAAACAAAATTGTTTAAATTAAGTAGCAAGTCAAGGAACTGTAATTTGAAGTATTGAAAGCCTGAAAATGGATTAAAATTTATTAATTCGAAAAATTAAAACAGATAGGTTTATAGGGCAAGAAAAAGACTTGCGAATGCATATATATACTTTACCTACAAAACACAAAATTGCGGGGAAAAACACGACACAAAAGACGCGGGAATTTATTACACAACCCAACAAATTTAAAATAAAACATTTAAAATAAAACACTTAAAATAGTAGGGACGAGTTGTTGGCAATAAAATTGAAAAAAATTTGGAGTGTAAAGGGTTCAGAATTGAGGTTAAAGTTCAAGTAACGCATGGACATATTATGAAAGCATTGCTCATGCCAAAAGTATAATTTCCACTTATTAAAATTGAGAAGTAAATATAATAATAATTAAAATCGAGAATAAATATAATATTTTCGAATTACAATTATTTTTAAGTATTCGAAATTTCAAGTGTCGAAAATTCCTGTTCAGAAAAATATCCGTTCTCCGTGGCATTAATTTTCGTTTACGCGTGACGTAATACAATAAAGAGAAAGATTTACATTGCCGTTTATTTTCGCTCCGAGAGGCATCGCGTTAATTGGATAACAGTTCGCCAAGCGTTGATCGTTTTCGCGGCCATGCGATGTTCTGTCCAGTTTTATCTGTTTCACAGTTAATAATGCAATTAAGCGAGCAAGTTTTACGGGCTGTCCGTTAATTCCCACACAGAGAAGTGTTATGAAAGCGACGTTGAAGCAGGTCAACGTTAACGCGAGAATGAATGCAAGCTCGTTAATCAACTGCGTTCTAAAGTTTCTATCGTGTGGATCGCAGATCACGGAAGAACGGTCACGAAGCTGGACAATCTTTCTTCCGAGATTTCTATTATACATCTGACTCCTGACGGGTGTGAAGATCATTGACAGACCATTTCAAGACATTTTTTTACGTGTCGTAGATTTATCTTCTGAGAAGGTAAAAACAATCAATATGAGTTTTGCGCTCTCTAATTTTTCACATTTAAATTGTATGGGAGAAAGCATATGTTTAATAACAAATATTACTCAATCGATATTGTCTATCTTGCAAAATATATTAGGTGTGCACATTAATTTTTAACCCTCACTATCATTCAATAGTAATTTTATTATAAATTCAAATCCTATAATAACAAGATTTATTCAATCGATATTATCTACCTTGCAAAATGTACTCGGTGTACACATTAATTTGTGGCCCTCACAAATATGCCCTATCAAATAAATAGTGATTTTATTTTAAATCTAAATTTCTTAATAACAAAATTTATTTAGTCGATCTTATCTACCCTGCAAAATGTATTGACGTACACATTAATTTGTGGCCTTCACTATCAGTCAGTAGTGATTTTATTTTAAATTCAATTATTTTAAATAAATCTTTTTAAAAAATAATAAGATTTATTCAATCCATATTATCTATGTTGCAAAATGTATTCGGTGTACACATTAATTTGTGGTTCTCACTATCAGTCAATAGTGTTTTTATTTTAAATTCAATTATTTTAAATAAATCTTTTTGTAATAACAAGATTGATTCAGTCGATATTATCTACTTGCAAAATGTACTCGGTGTACACATTAATTTGTGGCCCTCACTATCAAACAAATAGTGATTTTATTTTAAATCTAAATCTTTTAATAACAAGATTTCTTCAGTCGACATTATCTACCTTGCAAAATGTATTGACATACACATTAATTTGTGGCCTTCACTATCAGTCAGTAGTGATTTTATTTAAAATCTAAATTTCTTAATAACAAAATTTATTTAGTCGATCTTATCTACCCTGCAAAATGTATTGACGTACACATTAATTTGTAGCCTTCACTATCAGTCAGTAGTGATTTTATTTTAAATCTAAATCTTTTAATAACAAGATTTCTTCAGTCGATATTATCTACCTTGCAAAATGTATTGACATACACATTAATTTGTGGCCTTCACTATCAGTCAGTAGTGATTTTATTTTAAATTCAATTATTTTAAATAAATCTTTTTAGAAAATAATAAGATTTATTCAATCCATATTATCTATGTTGCAAAATGTATTGACGTACACATCAATTTGTGGCCCTCATTATCAATAGTGATTTTACTTTAAATTCAATTATTTTAAATAAATCTTTTTAAAAAATAAGATTTATTCAATCCATAGTATATATCTTGCAAAATGTATTCGGTGTACACGTGAAAAAAATTGTACTGGAATCACCCCTTTCAAGGAAGTACAAAAATGTTTGTAAATATTTATATATTATATAAAAGTTTGTAATATTGTAAAAATAATATTGTATTGCAAATAAAATTCAATGATTAAATTTTAAAGAAGCTTTATTACAGCTTTATTAATCGATTATGTAGTCACCACTTTTCTCCACATTTACGAAACATAATTTTTCGCAAAGGAAAATGTTACTTCAAATGACCTCAGGTATCTTTTTACACTTACGTGTTTCACATTATTACATTTAAAAATGTACTGTATTGTTTGCATGGAATTTCGTAGAAGTTTATGCAATGTGTTTTTATATTTATGTCATTGTTATGTATCACTACAATGAAATACAAATTTTATATACAGTTAGCAACATTTTAAGTACAATATCTTAATGTCCAAGGCATTTGAAGTCAGACAAAACAGTTATGGCACTTTACGTATCACATTCTTGAATATCAACATGTACTCAGGTATTCGCGCATCATATATCATCATTATCTCTACGTAAATGATGTTTTGCTTCGATTGTCTAATTGCCTTTACCGTTCGTAGATGAAGTAACCACAAATCCGCACTTGCGTTACTATTAATACAGTTTGGCACGCCGATGACTTTGAACTGGGAGATCACTCGACCCACTTTACTTTTCATTACGTTTCTAGTCATTGATGCCTCGATCACAGGTAGCACAAGCGAGGAAATCCTAATTCTGCCATCTTCTTTCTCGCAGTCATTAAGCGCATCCCAAGTATTCTGAACAAAGGAATTCGCGCTCTCTGCAGTTTGAAAAAACGTATTACTCATTTAGAACGAGAAACAGCTGATTTAACGTGCGGTTGTATGCAATTAGCTCGTAAAAAGTGATAATAATTCTAATTTTCCTTCTCTCCTTGACAAACTTAATCCTCCCGTTTATAACTCATTTCATGACCAGGCTCGCAAGAACTGTCGTTAATAATTACATCGTAAAGATATATAGAATGTTTATCGTAAATAACTATATAACAAATGAATAAGAAACATTTTTGTCGAAGAAAGAATTTCAAATGTTTCAACCAACATGAACGAAAAGACTATACCAAATTTTGTAAAATATGGAACAACCTGTATTGTATATTTATATTCATTTTTACGTATTCGTATTTATTAAATACAATTTATAATTAAAGTGTTGACTCGTTTCGAATTGCGTATACAAATTCGAAGTCAATTTTTGACTGAAGTAATATCAAAGTGAGACAACTTATAAAATTAAACTTGGATTAGGTCTTCTGGCACTGTACACAGCGACGTAATATGCGGAAAATAAGACGTTCGATGTCTTGAGAAATCACACAGTACATAAACAAATAAATTCCTAATCACGTACAGATTGAAAAGCAAGTTATAGCTGATGCTATTTTATATTAATTGAGACAGCTGAATGGCAATCTTGTATTTACATTATAATTGACCACTTGGTGGAATCGGAACTAAAAGTTTATATCAACTTTATAACTTACATTACTTTAAAGTAGAACGAATACAGATGTGTATGATTAACATAGAACCATTATAATGAATTACATGTTTAGGATTGTACCAGTAAATCGATCTGTATTATTAATTATTACAGTGAACCGGGTTAATATTCGGCGCTCTAAAAAAGACTATAACTTTTCAAATATTCTACTACCCGACTCGAATTTTTTTGGGAAACTAGAGCAATTGGTTTAATACAGGATGTGAAAAGAAATTTTTCAAAAATTGCAATTGATCGGAATTTTAGAAAAAATACTAAAAGTTGCATTTTACAAATTTTTTATGTGGACCTATACTGAAAATTTAAAACATAAGTTTTGTAAATCTGTGTCAATCAACCATATTCTGAAAGTTTCGTTAAAATCTCTCGACGTTGCAATGAGCTACAAACGTTTAAAGATGGTAAAAATTGCAGATTTTCACGATTTACGGTCTTCAACTGCAATAAATCTAAGGATTCTTAAATCTCTCAATGCCAGTCGTTTTTTCCCGCATCAACCGCTTTCGATGAAACTTTCACAATGCATATAATTCACACAAATCTACAAAACGTATTTCAAAAATTTTCAATATAGATACACATAAAAAAGTTGTAAAATGCAAGTTTTAGTATTTTTTCTACACTTCCGATCAATTGCAATTTTTGAAAAATTTCTTTTCGCATCCTGTACTAAACTAATTGCTCTAGCTTCCCAAAAACGTTCAAATCGAATAGTACAATATTAAAATAGTTATCTAAATAATTATATAGTCTTTGCTAGAGCGTACGAATATTATATTATATATTATATATTGTATATTGTATATTGTATATTGTATATTGTATATTGTATATTGTATATTGTATATTGTATATTGTATATTGTATATTGTATATTGTATATTGTATATTGTATATTGTATATTGTATATTGTATATTATATATTATATATTATATATTATACATAATATTATATATATTATATATAATATTATATTATATATTATATATTATATATAATATTATATTATATATTATATATAATATTATATTATATCCGATTCACTGTACGTATAAAATACAGGAGACAAAATTGAAGAACACATTATTTTCACTATATTACACTGAAAAATATAAATTTATATTCAACTCTTGCGATGCACAAAATCTTCAATATGCATAAAGATCCGAACACCAGTTATGAGAATTCTACTGCAATTCCAGCTACACTTTTGTTGTTTGCGATGATCATCTTTCCCTCGATCCTTACTCGTTATTATTACCTCTCCTTGTTACACCAGAAGATACATTACGATAGATCCTCGATAAGATAAACTCTTCTTATTTCTGGTTATACATATACGTGAGGAAATCAGCGATCCATTGTAGGTCATCGAATACGAACTCTTTGCATTTACAGTAAATTCGAATTCACGAAGTAAAACAAAACGAGAAATAAAGACGAATTTCTACTTTTATTACATATTCACCTTTATCAATCTTTCCGAGGGAAAATTAATTTCTCTTTGGAAGAGAAATTCTTTATCTACGAAAGAAGTAAATCTGCGTGAACGTCAGCTGATAATTAATCGACAGCGGATTATTGCAATGAAAGTTTTCGCAAAGATTTATGAAGGCGTAGTAGCTTTCTGCCAAACCGAACTCTTAATTGGTAAAAATTAATTACCCTTTCAAAATACAAGAAAACTGGAATTTGCATTTTGAATAAATTTTTTTAGTTATACAGGGTGAGTCTCCTAACATGACGACCTCAAATAACACGTAAGGTATTCGTTGGACGAAAAAATGTTTCAAACAAAAGTTGCATGGTATCTAGGAGGACATACAGTGCTCTAATCTGTTTTTTATTACCCTACTTTTTTATTGAGATATTAAGGTCACCTTCAGTATTTTTAAATGGAATGTGTAATATTTTTTTTCGAATTCGGATAAATTATCAAATTTTGCGTAAAATATTACACAAAGTGGGACTTCAAATGAATAATTTTTTCAACACATCTTATTTCAAGCTGTGTTCGAAGTGCTGTCCATTACAGTCAATGTACTTCAAACACCGCTTGAAATAAAATTTGTTTTAAAAATATCTCGGTAATTATTCATTTGGAGTCCCACTTTGTGTAATACTGTTTTACGCAAAATTTGATGACTTATCCGAATTCGAAAAAAAATATTAGACATTCCATTTAAAAAACTGAAGGTAACCCTAATATCTCAATAAAAAAGTAGGGTAATAAAAAACAAATTAGAGCACTGTATGTGCCCCTAGATACCATGCAACTTTTGTTTGAAATATTTTTTCGTCCAACGAATACTTTAAGAGTTATTTGAGGTCTTCATGTTAGGAGACTCACCCTGTATATTAAATTTATTTTCATGCATGAATTTAATATTTTCTTGTTTATTTTTTTTTAATAAACTCATTGGATGAATACAAAAGATTAGCCTACCATTTAATTTCAATTTAAAGTCAGTGTTCAATTACGTCACTGTAAATCAATTCTTCCTTGTTATAATCAAACAGTCTTATTTCAGAATAATACATAGTCTAGCACTAATAAAAATTCCCTGCTTTGTATGTTCATTTATGCACCTATCAGAAAAATATGTACTAATAAAAACTTCAGTACATTTACAATCATTGCATTATTTTAAGCAATCCATTTGTTTTGCTTACGAACATGCTTACACGAATGTCGATGTTTTGAACATTTGTAGATCATCAAGTTTTAAGAAAATATCGTTTTTACGAATTTTTCGAATTCTTAAGTATCATTACAACACAATGATTTAATAATTTAATAATAATTTAATAATTACTTGTTATTAATTATTATAACGCGTATTATTATAAGCAAATTTTATATAATTTAAAATAGAATTTTACAGTGTAAAGGGTTTGTAGTCATATAAAACACTTATGCGACTTCACGTTGTATTTTACCGAATATTAATATGTATTCAGGTTTGCTTAAATTTTGGCAAGAGCGTTATCACTGTAAAATGACCGGTTGTATATTTCACCGTTATTGAAACCATAAAAATGCAGACACAGGAAATACCGGTATAAATGTCCTTCCTCAAGCGTCTGACAATCTAAATAAATTCTATATTGTCACAACTATAAAGCAACTATAAAACAACTCGTAGCTGTTATTGATGTAATGTGAAGAGGAAAAATAAATTTTCATTTTGCGAACCAGCTAAAAAAGTGTGTAAAGTACATAAAATAACAGAAACAGTCAATTTGCGTGTAGCCAGTCGTATCCGGATTTAGAACTACGGTGTGCCGGATTCAGTCGACAGTGAACACAGAAGCTGATCAATAAATGTTATTCAAAGCGCTCACATCATGCAATTTTCATTTTACGTCGTATTGGTTCGGTGTACGCGTACAAGCGCGTGCACGCTGGCCTTTCTGGCCAGCTTTTACTCGGTCAAGTATCCTGTTGATGTTGGACAATGAAAGTAGGAATAATTTTCAATGGGCTGAGATACAGTAGCTGGATTCGGAGCGATCTATTATCAACGAAAGATACATGGATTTGACAGGTAACGGAACACTGCCCGAGAAGAATACCGGGCTATCTTCCGGGATGATGTCAGACAGTGAACGATCATCGCCGCTGCGAAGAAACCTGAAGCAACACGCTGCGCTGAGCGAGAAGCTTCTTTTGAAATAGACGGCACGAGGCTGGAATCTAAATTTTATAGTAATTTGCAGGGGTGTGCGAGATCCCGCTTAGGACGGGAATTTTTTTCAGCATCGGAACGGTATACCGATAATTTCGGAATCCCGAAAATGTAGAGGGTTCACGCAATTGTTCGGGATTCACGAAATTGTTCGGGATTCACGAAATTGTTCGGGATTCACGAAATTGTTCGGGATTCACGAAATTGTTCGGTATTTACGAAATTGTTTGGTATTCACGAAATTAATCGGGATTCACAAAATTGTTCGGTATTCACGAAATTGTTCGGGATTCACATAATTGTTCGGTATTCACGAAATTGTTCGGTATTCACAAAATTGTTCGGGATTCACAAAATTGTTCGGGATTCACAAAATTGTTCGGTATTTACGAAATTGTTCGGTATTCACGAAATTGTTCGGTATTCACGAAATTGTTCGGGATTCACGAAATTGTTCGGTATTCACATAATTGTTCGGGATTCACGAAATTGTTCGAGATTCACGAAATTGTTCGGGGTTCTCAAAATTGTTCGGGGTTCTCAAAATTGTTCGGTATTCACAAAATTGTTCGGTATTCACAAAATTGTTCGGTATTTACGAAATTGTTTGGTATTCACGAAATTGTTCGGGATTCACAAAATTGTTCGGGATTCACGAAATTGTTCGGGATTCACGAAATTATTTGGAATTCACGAAATTATTCGGAATTCACGAAATTATTCGGAATTCACGAAATTATTCGGGATTCACGAAATTGTTTGGTATTCACGAAGTTATTCGGGATTCACGAAGTTGTTCGGAATTCACGAAGTTGTTCGGGAATCTCGAATATTTTCGGGAATCTCGCTCTCCTCTGAGTAATTGGACGAACGTAGAAACACTGTACTAGTTATCATATAATTGATAATTTTTTGATAAAAAATTATAACGTTAAAATAGTATTTTGAACCCTTTGCACTCGGAGCTATTTAAACTCGAAAATCAAACGTTTCTTCTGACCTAGAATTTTTCTATTTTCTATGATTATTTAAATTTGGTAGATATGAAATTGATATAATACCTCAAACAATACTTAAATGTTTAGTAATTGGTTAGATATCTACATATCTAATAATGTAAACGATATTTTAAATAATAGTACAGCAATTTTTAGCGACACCTCAGAGACGCCTCTCGAGTGCTAAGAGTAAAATGTACTACACAAGGATGAAATATAAATTTTATAGTAATTCGTCGAATGTAGAAACACTAAACTAGTTATCATTTAATTTTTAATTTTTAAATCATAAAGACTATAACGTTCGAATATAATAGTACTTTTAAATAGACTACGCGAGGCTAAAATACAAAATTTTATAGTAATTTGTTGAACGCGGAAACACTGAAATAGTTGCCATTTAATTTATACTTTTTTAAATCCTAAAAACTATAACGTTTAAATAGTATTTTTAAATAGACTACGCGAGGCTGGAATATAAATTTTACAATAATTTTTTAAAAATAAAAAAACTGCATTACATATCATTTAAATTGTAATTGTAAAATTGGAAGAACTACGAGGTCTTCTTCAAACATTTATGACGAATATATATATATATAATAATAGTTTATTTACTCGAATGATCAAAATTAATGAACAATATTTTAACTTTACTTTAACAATACTTTCACTAAAACAGAACTTTTTAGAAATGTTTATTTGAGTAGTTCTCTGACTAGAATTATATTCTAAAAATTAATAGTAATTCTTTTGTAGTAGAATAAACTTTACTAAAACAAAATTGCAAAAGTTACTTGAATAGTACTACAAAAAATTTACTTGAATAGTACTACAAAAAATTTACTAGAATAGCACCACAAAAAGATTGTTCGAGTAATTCTTTCACCAGGATTTTAAAAATTATGCTCATTTCTGTGATCGGAGAAGTTTTATTCGAACGATCGCTTGAATGCACATTTTTGCAGACAACGATTGACCCCGGTTGAACAAGTGAAACAAGGATTTACGGGTGGAGGGTTCAACACATACGGAAACGTACGTACAGGCGTCATCCGGCAGATCCTCCCCGATAATCTCCTGGTACGCGCAACAGGTATCCGGTGGATCTTTGCTGCGCTCCGGTTTTGCGATCATCGCGAGCTGCGATCAGCTCGCTCCTCGCGAGTCGATTAACTGTTCTCTAATTTCCGGCGTTAATCTGCCCCGTTGATTTTCCACTTATTAAGTCTACCAATTAAACCGTTTCGAGCCGATCGACATCCGAACGTATATTTCAAAGTACCCGACACCAATTACGAACTAGTCACGAAAAAGTTCTGCTTTATAATCACATGAATTTCTTTCACTGAAAGTATCCCAAAAAAATAGCTTTCTAAAATCTCACTCGGTGATCGGAGTAAGCAAATGTTTTACTTCGCGTTCATGACTTTTAAAACACTAAAGAATTACTGTACACTCTTTCTACTATACTTTCTATACTATTACTACGATTTTAAATAACTATAGTACATCGAAGATTAGTTCCGAAGTCTTTTTTAAAATAATAATCTTAAGACAAATTATTGTATTACATTACTTGGAGCGATTCATTATTTCACAATTGAAATTGCTACTGCTGTTAACAGATTTATTATATCTTTACACATTGTGAAATAATCACCGGTAAGCGATATATTGATATACATTGCAAACGCAAGGTACATACGATGTCATTTTAACAATAAATCCATCGAGCATTAACAGTGACTGTCGTGCGTTGTTTTAAAAAATTACGAAATAAAGTTTAAATTTCCACGAAATATTAATTCATTGCTACATGCTTCAGTAAAAAATTAATTGAATCATTTTCCATTGGAAGATCTTTATAATTTGACTGGTTTGAGGATAAAACTATGAAACCGATCTTTCAAGCTGTGGCAGGTTCAGTATTAAATGTGTGCAAAAAAAGAGAGAGGGAGAGAGATGCCAATGTTATCGAAAGAAATTTCATCAAAGTTTTTGTTAAAGTGTTGCCTATTCAGCATCTGTCACGGAACACCGCCTACGAGATATTTTGTAAAAGCAAACTTGTCCTTCACACGAATAAATTCAGTCTTAACGAATGTAAGTATAGTAGGCGTTTCGAATAAAATTAACACGTTCGTTGTCCGAGTATGCGCTCGAACTAGCATAAGAACAATGACTTTCTGGAGAGCACCAGGGAACAATCCTATTTCAATCTTTCCGCTATAAACGTACCTATTCACAACTGATACGATAATATGGAAATTATTCTACAGGGTGAATCACGAATCGTGATCAGTAAGTAGAGATTACTCTGTTATTAGTAGACTGCGGATTTTATGCATTTATGACAAAAATGGGTGCATGTAATTTACAGCAGTGGAATGTTAAAAATTTATAAGCACGTCAATGTATCAGTTCCAACTTAGTAGGATAATTAAAAGAAGAATACAATTTTTATATGGCTCCTGTGTCCTACGATCGATGCAAACATTTTTTATTTTGCATAAAGATCCGCAGTCCAGTTGTTAGCTGTCCGATCGCAAATGTTTTTACACGTACATATTCATGGTTTCAAAAGAATTTTCACGTGAATAGCAAATTTTTTGTAAAACAAGTTAAAATAGCAATTTTTACAATCTTTTTGCAATTTTTTAACGTTATGATAAGTTTCCGAATTCGCCTTGAAATCTGCTGACAAATTGGCGTAAAAAATTATACGGCCATTTGCAAAAAATTCAAGGTGACCTTAAAAAAAAACAAAAAAAGAGTTAATGAAAAAAATTTATGGTCACGTTAAAGCTCTCTTGAAACCATGCAAAAGCTGATAAACACATTTTCGATCGGACAGTTACTAACAGAGTAATCTCTACTGACCACGATTCGTGGTTTACTCTGTATATGTATACAAAAATTAGTAAAACAGATGGATACAATTTTTTATTTGAGATCTAGATCGCAAAAGTATTTTTATATTTAACTTCTTCAAACACGGTACTTTAAACGGAAACACTGTGTTCTCCGTGAGATTTATTAGTATTAATAACATTTCTACAGCGAAAATTGAGTGCACGCGGAAGCGCGATGTGACTGATCTAGTTTTGGTCGACTTTATCTTCCGTTAGTTCATTCGCCGCATACCAAAGTATTTCGCACGTGCTTTCGCGATTAGATATTCATACACCTGTATAAACGACAAAAACATTGTTACATCATTTGGCGCAAAGAATTTTACGCAATACGCTCGGTTACTTTCTAATAACATTTCGAATAGTTTAAGTTTTCAATAAAATTTTATTGAATTAAAAGATGGTTGAATTATCGAAACACTGATACGCTATATTTAAATTTCAAAATGTCCGACAACACGATTAACAAACTGCAGCTCTTTCCTATGCATTTATGCGCATCATTTTTAAATACATTAAGACGTGCATATTTTCACAAACTAATAACACCTGAATCTTGATTATTCAAAGAAATTCTTCCATTAATCACATTCTCATAAAATAATCTATAAAAGTCAAAATTCGCATAAAGATTCACATAGTAATCATATAATAAATTGAATGATATCGGCGCTAGGTTCGATCATTTTTAGAAAAACAACAAATGTGCAATTATTTAAGCATGTATCTAACGAGACACTTTTGCGTCTGAAAAATATGAGAATAATTAGAAAAGAAAACAAAAAGAAAAATTTTTTTTTCACATAGAAAAAACCAAAAATTAAATTTCATATACGTACTTGTTGTATGCAAAATGGACATAAACATTTTAAAACAAAAATTAGTGAGTTACGTTTGAACAGTAAATTAGCCCATGATGGTAGATATGTAACTGAAATATGTGCTGCTTAGTAATCATGTTTTCAATTAATAAAATGACGTATGTATATGTAGTCCAGTCGCCAGGTACTTTTACCTGGAAAGTATTCCGAACTCAATGAAATTTTGACACGTCATTTAGGGGTACTCTGGGGTGTCGTATCCGAGTTTTCGACCTCGAGGATCCTGTGCTAACTTGGGGAGGGGGTAAAAACCACGATTTTTATTACCTTCTTCTGGTTTTTCGCTTATTACTCAAAAACTATGGGCCCTGAGAACTTTTTGTTTTCATTTTTGGAAAGAGCATTAAATAAAAGTGGCGTCTCTTCGTCTTTAATGATATATTAAACATGTTTAAACAATCACAACATATTACTATTACACATCGCTGGATTCGGGAAAGTCTAGAGAATCTTTTGCTGTAAAGAACAATACAATATCTTATATAATAACATTATAATATTTGTTCAAAGTCGAAAAACATGTTTTTTTCAAACTCAAATTTCTCGAAAACTGTGCGTGTAGGAGAAAAATTAAGGCCAGATTCGGAATCAGTGCTAAAAACTGTATAAGATACACCCAATAGTTACATGGAAACATTTTTGTTGTTGGACAGTATAATTTGCTCTGTCCTTCCCTATATTCGTCAGTTGCCACATCATTTCCTAATTTTGAACGCCTGCCTCTCGGTGCCTATTGGGCCGAAAAATACGTTTGAACATTGAAATTTGAAGGAAATTTAATGCTCTTTCCAAAAATGAAAACAAAAAGTTCTTAGGGCCCATAGTTTTTGAGTAATAAGCGAAAAACCAAAGCAAGGTAATAAAAATCGTGGTTTTTACCCCCTCCCCAAGTTAGCACAGGATCCTCGAGGTCGAAAACTCAGATACGACACCCCAGAGTACCCCTAAATGACGTGTCAAAATTTCATTGAGTTCGGAATACTTTCCAGGTAGACGCCTTTTTTTCGACCTGCCGACTGGACTAAGGATTGAGTGCAGCAAGCAGAAATGACAAATCGATTGACAAAAGGGGGGGATCGGAGTCGACAAACTTGACGGATTTGTTGTAAAAATTTTGGTTAAAAACACACCTGTCGCGCTAGAGTTCTCTCTTGAAAAGGACTTGAAACCACTTGGCAACGCGGACCGACCGTTTCGAAACGTCAAAGAGCGCGTGGCTGCGAGAGCCGAGCGGAAGGTGAACCACCGACGTGCCTCGCGAGAGGTAAACGAGCTACTGAGCACACGCGGCGATCATCTCGGTCTCGGACAATCCTCCCGCAATCCCGACGACGGGGACGAGAACGGCCGAGCACCGGTTCGTGCGGCTCCGTCGGCTGTTGCTTCTTATAAGGTGAGACTCGGCGACGTACCCGATACACCGGTGCGGACCACGTCCACCCACACGCAGCCTGAACAACGTTCGGATAACCGATCGCGATGGATGCTTCCAACGAATCGAAAACGCTGTCCGTGTTCATCCTCCACAGCCTGGTAATCTGTTCGCTTCGAGCAAGACGATCGAAATAATAGGTCGTGACATGGAATCGTTCTTTTCTTTTCATTTATTAACAATTAACATCATAGTTTAACCCTTTGCACTCGGAACCATTTTAACTCGAAAATTAAACATTCCTTAGACTTGGATCATTTCATGATCTTTCTCATATTCTGCATATGAATTTGATGTAATACCTCATACAATACTTAAATGTTTAGTAGTTGATTAGATGCCAACATATTCGACAATGTTAATGTTTTGAATAACGGTACAGCAATTTTGAGTGCAGAGTCACCATTCGAATGCTAAGGGTTAACTGTATTTGGATAATTCTAATAAATACTTCGGTTACATACAAAATATGTACTTCTATTAATGTGTTGAAAACTGGTGGATTAACACCGATTACAATTAACGCTGAGTTTGCGCACCGATAAAAGTGACCATTTTAATTCATGAGTAATGTAGAAAATTTTATGAAGATAAAAATAACAAGAATGTAGCCGTTAAAGTATAGCGATCGTATGAAGCTTTAAGCAAAATTAAAACGTTTTCGGCGCATTGGTTCGATCAAATATGTGTTCGATCAAATAACAAGAATGTGTCTGTCCAAATTTTCAGCCATTTTTTAAATAATTTGTAGCCAAAATATATTGAATATTTCATGCATGCATCTTCACAGTCTGAATAATTGTAAATTTAAAATGTTAGAGCTTTTCGTTTCGAGTTCGCTCTGTCAGTACCGGATTATTCACGTGACATTGTGACACGCGTCACGTGACCGGGTCGTTGCGGTAGCGTGTGGGATAGCGTCGTAGAAGGGGAAGTAGAGTGGGGACCAGAGTTAGGCATTAATCAATTAAAATTTTAATCCAGATCGATTGATTAATGCGTACGATTAAAAAAGGTAATAATTGAAAACTCGACGATTGATTTAATTGATTGATGAAATTAATCTGAGACTGATTTCATCAATTGTTGAAGTTAATCGCCACACGGTTTATCCGTAAATTGTAACAAGGAGAGAGAGACACAAAGAGCGGAGATCTAAAACTCAGTTTACATATTTTTCAGTATGCATAAAGTTTTGATTCTGTATTTCGTTTCGAAATTTCAGCAGTTAATCATTAATCAATTATCCAATTGACGATTACGATTGACAAAAATGTAATCGTTAACCGCAATAAACGACCAGTATTAGTATATGATATTTAGTCAACTCAGGTTTTCAAATGCATTTATCAATCTCCCATCTTCTTTCTACTCTCACTGTAGCCTAATTTTCAGCTAACGATATTTTCGATTAATGACTAAATAGAAAAAAATAAAATAGAAAAAAGAGTTTAATTGTTAATTGCGATTAACGATTGAAGTAGAAATTTAATCTCGTCATTCGTTGATTCAATTTTTATCCAACTCTAGTGACATAATCTGTCTTAATCTGGCGACTGACTCTGCATCAAACTTACCAAGCTCTAAAATTGATAGGTGTCGCCTTATCAAAATGACAACGTAGAATTTTGTTGGATTAATCTGACATATATTTATTCTGACATTCCTTGTGAACGAGTTTTTATAATTTCGATAATTGTGGAATAAAAAAGAACGGTAAATTTACTATTAAAATAGTATAAAAAGAGAAAAGACAAAAGTAGATGCTGGTAAAGGTTGGTTCACTGAATACCTTTTAATAAAAATTGACTTTTAAGTTTGATAAATAAATTAGAAATATATATGATTGACGTGACAGTAGAAGTATTAACATTACACAACCCTTACAGACATTTAAATGGACTATTATCCAGCTCTTTTGCAGTTTTGAAACGTCATAACAATTAACAACATACTGTCAAGTATTATCATTCCTCGTTCGATTTTTATGAACTTGGATTATAAAGTAAAACAAGAAATCATTTTACGGTTCAGGTACACGTCAACTGATTTTGCTTGAAAGTACAGCAAAGGCGACAAGGGATGTCATCTTCTTCTTATTTGCGTATTTATTTGCCATTATTATATTTCAAATCAATTTTTATTTTTATTCATTGTCAGTATATTCATCAACTATTATGTGAAACATCATAACGCTGTAGACTGAAATAATGTTCAGCCTCGTGTGATCTCGATCCATTTCATGCGGATTGCAAGTAGCTATACAAAAAATACAGCGTTTAGGATAACATTGTTTAGCGTGCTTGTGTGTCGCTTGACTAAATTAATTAATAAATTCTTAAAATTAATAAATTCGGTGTGCACAGCTAGCAACTTTGGAAAATTATCATGCTACATACAGACAAACGTTGCAAAGAAGCCATTAAAGTTGATTTGAGACGATGTACTAGCATTCGAGCGTTCTGCGTTGATTCTAATCAAATAGTGTTAATGTAACTATTAAAATCAAAATGAACGAGATCGATTCAATAATTATTTTATTATTACCGTTTACAAACAACAAGTAAAATATTGATGAAAAAAATTGTGGATTTATTATGCAATTCTATCTTAATTCAACACTAAACCTACCAACATTGGTCAAAATGAGTGGTTCCAAGTGTTTTATTTTACAATTAGAAAAATAATAAAATAGATTTCATAAGAAACGATTAGTAGTGGACGTATTACAATAGAAGCCGCACAAAGTCTAAATAAAATCGATCTTCTCATTTTTATAAGGGCACATGTACCAGTTATTTTTAAGGCACGGTAGGTTTAGTGTTAATGGAATCTTCAATTAAGATTAATTGATTCGAACAATAATGATTAAAAGGATAACTATTAAAATTCTAAACAAGTACGCTGAAATGCTACGAGGATCGGTAAAGTAATAACATCGAAACTAAATAACACTTACTATAGGTAAAAAAAAAAGATACAAGAGAATAATTAGTATGAAGCCACAACAAAGCAGTATTTATTATATAATAATTACAATGAACGTGTACAAATGTCAACTAAAAATGAAAATACTCTAAAGGTCCGTTACAATCGTAACAGTATCGTAGCAACAAAGCAAATATAACAAGAAGGGTGTTAATTAAAATATAAACGTCTATACAAATCATATAAACGTCTGGCGATAAAAAAATTTAATATTAAGGTAGTATAAATCTTAGTGTACAGAGGATATACATACATTTTCACTTCACTCACGCGAATTTTCTGAGCTGTTGCATTTCCTCCAAAGAAAATCGTAAATCTGCTTAACACTGTTCAAACCTTTATAGCTTATAACTTTAAACCACTTCGGAATCAATTTGACACGTCACATAATGTCAAATTGCACGAATAACCGTTCAACATTTAGTCAAGGACATCAAAGTTCCAGTCAAGTGAACATTTATATGCAAAAAAATTCATTACACAGCATGCAGATGATCAGTTCACGTTTCAGGCAAATTTAAACATGCACTTGCGTGTATATTTATTATGCGCAAGCTATAACCATATATTAAGGACTCAAACTCCTCGGGGTCCTGGACGTGTGCATTCATATTTGACAATCTCAGTACAGAACTGTTGCGCTTATAAAAATGTGTATATTAAATAGATAGCTGTTGATCGTTAAAAATTATACCACGTCAAAAAAATTCAAGAGAAATATGAATTATATTATTCGAAACATGTACAAGTGTTAAGAATATTTCTCATGCATAATCGCAAATATAGATGCACGTGATATGCTAATACCCGACGTATCAGTCTTTAAAAGGTAACATAGAAAAATATGTACAATTTCATTATTATTGAATTTGAAGTACGTCTATGTACTAACCGAACCAGGTTTTATAGTAATTACCATCCCTAAGGATATTGAGGAACGTATGTTGTTTGAATGTGCAAATTTACCAACCTGTTAACCGGGTAATTACGATTTTTTACAAGAATATATCAAAATAGGGACAATCAAATTGCAACCATTCACCAAATTTATCAATCGTTACACATATGCTTAAGTAACATAATTTCTAAGTGATTTTGCATACCTTTGACCAGTAACAAATTCATATTGCCACGGATTTACGAAAATCGTTAGTCCTAAAATTACAGATATTTAAGAACTAATTGTAATTTATACAATACGATTAATATTATGTTTATAATTATTACACGACATAAGTTACAACTAGTAAGATATGTAAAGATTAATCGAAGAGTGTCAATACAAATGACGAGAGTATACGTGAACCCGGTTAACAAGTTAACATGCAAACAACAGAGCCCGTATGAAGTCGTTCAATCTACAAGGTAATCTCAGATTTAGAAGACGCCATTTCATGTAGACTTTAATGTCAGAATTTATGAGATGGATTTTGGTAAAAAATAAGGGTGCGTGTTAGCGGAGAATTTTCAGAATCCGTTTGCCCTCTGTTCCGAGATGGAGTCGATTTATTTCAACTATTAAAGAATGGCCAGACGAGCGTTGGATTCAAATCACATTTTCCACTCCGATCTTTCCTTTCATAGGAGTGCTCAAAGACGGAGTCGAAGAGTTTGGCTTTCGAAAAAGTTAAGAAAGAAGCAGGAAAACGAGTCCGCTCAGTGCAGTGACCAAAACAGCGGTCATGTACGACAGCGATATAGATAGTGATCGACGGTCATTTTGATTCTTGTACTTACCACGAATTTGTTTCCCGTATTTTTCGCTTCGGAATGAATTGCACACCGACTCCATTAGCGCGTGAAGACACCTCAGATTTTCTCTGCACGCGTACTCAACTTCCGTCTAAAACACAATGGGATAAGTCAGTTTTGTGCCATTCCGAAATTGTCATACGGATATTTACATTGGATTGATTGAAAAGTTTTTGCCCACTCTTAACCCTTTCAGTACCGATCAATGATATAAAATTAAAATTATTATTTATACAATTAACATAGTATACATATATTATTAAGATTATTAGACTATCTAATAGTAATAGAAGCCTCTAATAATATTAGAATCTTATTCTAATATACTATTATACAGGGTGATCGATAACTCTGGTCGTACAACCGAAAAGAGGATGATTCTAACCCACCCCTCTTTCCGATGTACCGCCGGTTACCTTGTATATATATAATTATTAGAGTGTAGATTTCATGCATTTATTAGGGGTGTGCGGATACCAGAAATTTCGAGTGTTTTATGATTTTTCAGTTCAATCTTTTATTTTGACTGGCAGGTTCAGAATTGTTTTTGTATGTTTGGTGTAATCGGTTATCAAACTTCGTGAAGAGAAAGGTATTTTAGATAATTAGTATTTTACATAATTAATGTTAAAAATTTGTACATTACACAAAAATTCGCATTATTATATTAAAATTTTAGAATCTATGGATTCCTCTTCAGTATTATAAACTTTGTCCAGCTGAAGTTTGATATATTGCGGTCAATACTAAAAGGGTTAAGCCTGTTTGGAGAACGGTTTAGTTTATTGAGGTTAATCTTATTAAACTTTTTATTGAACAACTTTCTGCCATCTTCAATTTTACTCTTTCGCTTATTTATTTTATTAGAAATATAACAACGAAGGGAAATGAGTGCAATTTTTTATCAATCCAATAGTAACTGAAACAATTACTCAGTGTTCCAATAGACAAGTCACAAAATAACGTATACAAAATACAAATCTATTCATTATAGAAACATGCGACGACAAGCAACCTATTTAGAAATACATAGAAAAATACATAAAAAATTTAAATGTGCATTACAAACATTAAAAAACAAGAACTATAAAACTGTGTGTATGACAAGTTAAAAATTAAAGTTACCTTCTGTTCTTTATACATATATTATAAACTTAACATTATAAAACCCCCATATTATAATAAAGATAGAAACAAACGACGTTGAAAAGATATGATGAAATATTTTGTACAGTATATTCATGGTAATAATTTAATATTATCTACAGGACATTTTTGTTGTTATATTTCGTATTTTAGAGATAAAAATCTCTTTTTTTAATTCAATTGATAGGTTTACAATCGATATTTACAAGTTCTAGTTTTATTTGTTTACTGCACCGAAATATTTTATTTTTATATATTCAGATAAAGGTAGTTGCAAACATTTCTGATACTAAATGAGCCATTTTCAATAACCGCTCACAAATCACTACATCTCCATTATTCATCAAAATAATTTAATAAAACCTCCAAAAATAACTTAGAATTATATATTTCGTAATATATAATGTAATAACTAGACTGTGGATTTTTATGCGCTACTAATATCATTAATAATAATCATTTTAACGAGTCGAAGATAATATAACAATATTTTCAATATCTTCTGAATGTAATAAATGCATGAAATCCGCAGTCTTGTAATAATATATACCCAAAACAATGTAAATTCATGTGTTATAAAATTCTTAACATTAAACCTACCAAGTTCGAAACATATAAAAGTAGAACACCTTATAAAATTGAGAAGATTGAATTTATTTAAACTGTGTACGGTTTTCATTATACTATGTGCTTAAGTAAAGAAGTTAATTCAGTAATTTCCTATGAAAGCATTTGTATGATTTCAGTAACTGTGGGTCAGAAAACCGGTCAATTTGAAAGTGGTAGGTTTAGTGTTAAATATGTTACGTTTTATATGAAATTATGCTACGTAAATGTATAAATACCACAACCATATTCCCCACTCACAAACATGCAGAAGCAGAATTCTTTTATGGCACATACCTGAGCAAAAGCAACACGTAAATATCCATGTGCCAAGCTAGAAACATCTATACACCAACTGGTGTGTTTATCTCTGCGATTTGGAGATAGTATCGCGGTGACACATGTAGCAAAAACACAATAAAAGCAGAGCAGAAGCAGCGGTAAACATGCAAGTGAAGGTTGTTACAGATAGTCTGTCCGAAGCGTACTTGTACCTTTAAAAGTAAATACTTCACGATCTCTGGCGCAGTTATAATTCGAACCGGATAGTGATCGTTACAGTCTCGTGAACACAATGCATGAATTCTCTCTTATTTTATAATGGTAATAACCTCAATTTTCATCAATGGACTTACAGTTTCAAACATATGCAGGTAAGTTGCCGCAAATGATAAAATAATATTCGTTAATTTATGGTTCTTTCATCCTGCAAAGTCCTGCAATAAGAGTGTACACGGGAATTGAAATTTTTGGATAGTATTAGAACAATCGGTTTTGATATCAGCACTTTTATTTATGTTGTACACCATCATGCCAGCAGCCAGTCTGGATAAATATTCTTTAAACATTCATACATGAATCTTATCTACTCTGTACACAAATACGAACAGTTTCGAGAAATCAGCACGCTATATACGCAGTTTACTTACAGAGACGCTTTCCGAGTCAATCAAGGGTCGTCATTTAAAAGCAAAAGAAATAAAAACTGAAGAGCCATGGTAGCAGTTTAGGAAGGAGAACAGGACTGGATTATTACAACGGAAACAAACGGCTATTCGAAGCAATGTGGACGTTTCAGCATCAAGGCGTACTCAAAATACTGATTTCGTAGTTAATGATAAAAGCGAAAAGCAGTCAAAGCAAGCTACATAGACCTCGGAAGCTGCGTACGATTGGCGATTCTCGACTAAAAAATAGATGCTTCATGCCATCGCGCAAACGTATGCAGCTTCTGCAAATAAAGCAAGTTATAGACTGTCGAAGTCTTGCCAACGCGCTACCAAGTAGGCCGTACATCTTCTCTATCGAAAACCAGAGAAACGGAAACATCGTTCGGAATATACGTACGCAATCCTCGGGTATTGTTCCGCTCGATCTTATGTACAGATTTTCGGCGAGCGCTAATTGGGATTGCGATTTTTCCACCACATTCCGTACGTCCTCCACATCGCTCTCGCTGTCCTCAGAGCTATCAATGGTTTCCTGTAACATATCCAATACATATATTTTATTACTTTACTCTATTTTAGACATTTTTGACGTGGCATAAAATCTTCAAAAATGAAGTGGAAACCTAGAAAGGAACTGTTATACTGTAGACCCTTTTATTCTACTGTGTATACTATATGTACAATCATAAAAACAAGTTAATGAAATATAAAGATTAAACTGTTAATTTTGTTGAACTTATTCTGTACACCTCAAAAGCGATACTTTTTATAAGACGACTTTATAATAGCAAACGTGACTTGTTAAATTTCCATAAATGTATAAAGTGGTATAAAGTGCTATTTGAAGTAGTCTCTATACATCATTAAATTAATTTTAAGTGTATGAAATATTTAATGAAGTCGTTTTATTTAATTTCCCACAACCTTTATCAGAGCAGGAATTCCTATGTTTTAAGTTGTTCATAAACTAATGCTTCAGAAAAGTAGCTAAATTTAAATGAAGTGAAACAATTAGTTGTGAGATGATCATTATATGTGTTTTGAACTAACGATGTTTTCGCGAACTCTTACTCAGTTTCACTGGTGCTCAGAGCGTATTTGATCAAAATCGAGCTATTTAAGAATTGTTTATCATTTTTATCTACCATGTATTAAAATCAAGATAAGGAATTGATCTTCTGCAAACAAAGTAGTTAAACCGTTATACGATACGTTCGTAAATCATTGTGCCTTATAAAACGAAGTTGACGACTGTGTTAATGTTCAGGAAAATATAAATAATTTTCTATCTTAAATACTGCCAAAGGTTACTGATGCTGTTGCAAATGACTCTTAACCCTTTGCACTCGGAACTATTTTAACTGGAAAATTAAACATTTATTCCGATCTAGAATACTTCCATTCCCAAAGATTTTTTTAATTTTATAACTATGAAATTGGTAAATACCTCATACAATACCTAAATGTTTAGTAATTGATTAGATACCGATATATTTAGTAATGTAAACAATATTTTCGATAATCTTACAGCAATTTTTAGTGGTGCCTTAGAGGGGAAAAGGAAAACCAAGTGCAAAGGGTTAAAAAAGAAATGTTAGTTGAATCCTACATCCCGGTTGGAAAAGTGTATTTTAGATAGTTTTCTAATATATTTAGAAAGGAAAAATACCAAACGCACAACATAATATTGTTGAATTCACAGCTACGTGTGATTTATGTGCATCGTCAAATCGTGCCAAATGTATTCGACTACAAAGGAACATCTACTGTGACGGCAATGCCCGTAATTACATCGTTTACTCTCGTTAAGAGATGATCAACGTAGAGACGCATTCGCCTCACAGAACTCTTCATAAGAGACGGAGAAATTCAACTAACAAATACATGCCATCAAAGAAGTTGTCTATCTAAATCACTACCGTTATCATTTTATTTAAAACGTTAATATCATTCAATTAATACTTTCACCAAGACTAGAACAAAACTAGGAGAAAGCCAAATTACTTGTATAAAACATGTTAATGAAGTATAGTTTAACAAGGTCATGCAACAAGGTAATAACTCGGTATCAGGTTACAAGGTAACAATGAATTTATTATCAATATTAAACCGCTCTCTTGTTCACACATTTAAATCAAAGCATTTGCTGCAGATAAATTACAGTCTATCTGCAGCAATGTACAAACGACATTTTAATCAACATTTTTATTTTTATATAAGTGGAACACTGTAACACAAAAAAAATTACAACTAAGTTGATACGTGTACGACTTCGATATGTATAGTATCGAGACGACAGCAATTGATCTTACAGATACAATTATGCACCAGAACATAAAAGTAACTGAACACAACTCTGTCCAGCCATAATTATTAACACAACAGAATAGAATACCGTTACAACACTACTTCTACCAGGTGTGACAAAACAATACCGATGTCGAACAAAGATACAATGAAATTGATTGTGCAACACGATGTAAGATTAATAGTATGTACCAAATAAAGATGTACTGTGTGCGAATGTATCCATCTGTATTATTTACAAAATAAGCGAATAATTATGCGTGAATGTTATCTACGAAATAGGAGAGGAGTGTGATCGTGTGCAGATCTATCGATCACAGAAAGAACACGGACACTTGATCGAAAAAGAAGAAGAGAATGGAACGTACATTGTGTATACGACTTCTAGGCAGTGGAGAACTAGCGGGAACTGCGCTCATACTGGAAGCACAATCGGACTGACTATCGAGGAAGTTTCTGTAATCGTCTCCAAAATCCAACAATCTTCGAGCTGTTTCTACATCTGGCGCTTCGCTGTATGGCTCGCTCATATACTTCTCCTAGCAAAAACAAATCAACAAATAATATTAGCAAATTATTCATAGCCATAACAATTGAACAGAGTACTTAATCAACCGTAAAAGAAAGCAATTATAGCAATTTAGTACCATGCGAATATAGTAGTTAACACTAAACTAAGGTATTTATATAAAATGAAAATTGTCTCCTTTAATTGCAAGAATACTAGACTGCAGATATTTATACAAAATCAAAATTGATTGCATTAATGCAAGAAAGAGTTACATGGAAATTGCTTTCTTCTAACAATGCATTAGCAGTGGCGGTCTAATATGTATAGTTAATACTAGACTGTAGATATTTCTACAAAATAAAAATTTTTTGCATCAATTGCAAGACTCTCATAGAAATTGCATTGCTCTAGCAATGTACTAATGTAGTTAACACTAGACTGCACACATTTATACAAAATAAAACTAATATCCATCAATTACATAAAAGAAGGGTCAGATAGAAATTCGTTTCTCTTTTTAATGATTTTAAGAAGTTGAGACAATTACATTAATATTCTTGTACAGCATAAGACACCTTCAATATTAAAAATTGACATTCTCGTTGAAACTCGTCTTTCCAAATAAAGTAACTAATTTTGATATAGCAGACATCTATTGAGAAATGAAATCTCCGACAAAAATGAAAAGTTGTTGCACAGTGCTGTCTATGTTCTAACGACTGTGAGTACCAAGCAGCCTGCACGAGTACTCGGCGGATCAGTTATTACACTCGAGAAAACTTTCTCATAAGCCGGCGTTCAGAAGAGTTTGCTCGCATAGGATGCGAGAGACAGTACAGAATCTTTACCTGATAATTATCCCAAGCTTGCTCGGAGAACGAGTTGTTCCCTAGACTGTTCATCTCGACGTCGCTGTCGACATTCAGTTGATGATTAGGCAGTCCCTTGTTGCTGAGAACGGTGTCGAGCAGGTTATCGTCGTACGGGAAGCATCCGCGCGTGCAATTACGTTGCTCCTCGCCCTCGGTTTCGGATGTGGAAGCCACCGAAGTACAGCAGGGTAACCTGAACGGCGGCGTGGGGTCACTGACTATCATCCTCTCGGCAGAGAGTTGCTGGTGGGCGGTACACCCCGAAAACGATCCTGATTTCACCAACATCGTCAAACGGCCATGGCAATCTCTCGAGATCGTACGCATCGATCGACTTCCGCTCATCTTCCGGGCCGAACGTTGCTGATTAGACGAACTACCGTCGCTTCCGGCAGAATTGTTCACGTTCACGCCCTCCGAACTTGACTCGCTTTTGCGACCCTGCGTTGGCAGAAAATATACATAAATCACCTAAGTCAACAGCAACCAAACACTTCTTGTAGTCAATTCGTTTAACCCTCATACGTTCCACAAAAATAGTTACATATGAAAGTCTAGAATGACATTTCACCTATTCTTATTTTACACTGTAAAACAACAAATTATGTTTTGTTTATAGTCACACTTTAAAGAAATACTGGCAACACAAACAGGAAAAGATCAATTATTTTACAGTATGTGAGAATATTAAATTGATGAATTTCATCCTGAGAAACGTATGAGGGTTAATAAACTATGAAATTATGACGTTACATAGTATGCATGGCAACTGAATGAAACTTTCATACTTTAGTACAAAAAAAGCAAAACTAGCGAACAACTACCATATTGTGTGTTTCTCTTCAATCGTTATCTAGAATTTGCTGTATATTTTTGTTGAAAATATACAATCTCATACGCGGCCAATCAATTTCTGTAATTTCCTATCAGAAATACGTGGTAGAAACGTCACGTCTACACAACTAGCGGAGTAATCTTATAAACATAGAGTAGTGGCTGGACTCAGCGAAAGACGTCGATTCCAGCACGAAAGTGACTTTTCGATTAATATTTAATACTCTGTAAATCAAACTCTTCTTCAGTCATACTCATGTTTCAACTAGATCTGAACATTTCCCGAATTTTGATAGTCTGTTATACTTAGTATTTTATTTGTCTGAGACTTATTAAAAAGCTTTGCCATGACTACGACTTAACAGAACATTATGTTATATTTTATTGAGCAGCACTAAGTATAAAAATTTACGGAAGCATTTTTTCCGGTGAAGAATCCCAAAGAACAGTACAGAAGGCATTAGTAGGGATGCCCCGCGACGAAATCCGACCCAGCTCATAAGTTCAATCAATACAACAGCCTTTTTAAAGAACAGATTTGAAGACCATCAGCATGATGGGGTGGATAGCTATTACGATTATTGACGTAGCTCGGATTTCTTCTGGTTGAACACCGACCATAAAACGTCATGCTAGGTACCGAAAGCAGATACGTCTGAAAACTAGCTTGATCGACTATTTTTGTTGTAATAGAAGGTAAAAATCTCGTCCTCGTCAATTTCCATATAAAATTTACTAGAATTAAAATATAGATAGACCTGAACCATATCTAATTTAGTTTCTATTTGTTTCTTATATCTTATTGGATATCACGATGCTCCCAAGATATATTTTCAGGACTATTTTGCGTCTCAATTCTCAAATATTCATTATATTCAGCCTCCAATTACTTTATATTACGAATGTTCAATATTCCTCGTATAATAGTAATGATTAGACTACGAATCATTATGCAAAATACAAATAGTCTGCATTAATAGCAAGACACAGAATCTACAAGGACATTTATTTCTCTTTCCAATAATGTTACTCAGGTAGAAGTGATACAGCAAGATTTTTAGATTCCTCAAATGTTTTCACTGGTTTGTATTTCATCAAATCTTTTTTGCCGTGATCTAGTAATGATAATAAATAAAGACTGCGGCTTGTTATGTAGAATAAAAATAGTCTGCATTAATAGCAAGACACAGGAGCTACAAGGACATTTATTTCTCTTTCCAATAATGTTACTCAGGTAGAAGTGATACAGGTAGATTTTTAGATTCCTCAAATGTTTTCACTGGTTTGTATTTCATCAAATCTTTTTTGTCGTGATCTAGTAATGATAATAAATAAAGACTGCGGCTTGTTATGTAGAATGAAAATAGTCTGCATTAATAGCAAGACACAAGAGCTACAAAGACATTTATTTCTCTTTCCAATAATTTTATTCAGCTAGAAGTGATACAGCTAGATTTTTAGATTCCTCAAATGTTTTCACTGGTTTGTATTTCATCAAATCTTTTTTGTCGTGATCTAGTAATGATAATAAATAAAGACTGCGGCTTGTTATGTAGAATGAAAATAATCTGCATTAATAGCAAGACACAGGAGCTACAAGGACACTTATTTCTCTTTCCAATAATGTTACTCAGGTAGAAGTGATACAGCTAGATTTTTAGATTCCTCAAATGTTTTCACTGATTTGTATTTCATCAAATCTTTTTTGTCGTGATCTAGTAATGATAATAAATAAAGACTGCGGCTTGTTATGTAGAATGAAAATAATCTGCATTAATAGCAAGACACAGTAGCTACAAAGACATTTATTTCTCTTTCCAATAATGTTACTCAGCTAGAAGTGATACAGCTAGAAGTGATACAGCTAGAAGTGATACAGCTAGATTTTTAGATTCCTCAAATGTTTTCATTGGTTTGTATTTCATCAAATCTTTTTTGTCGTGATCTAGTAATGATAATAAATAAAGACTGCGGCTTGTTATGTAGAATGAAAATAGTCTGCATTAATAGCAAGACACAATATCTACAAGGACATTTATTTCTCTTTCCAATAATGTTACTCAGCTAGAAGTGATTCAGCTAGAAGTGATACAGCTAGATTTTTAGATTCCTCAAATGTTTTCATTGGTTTGTATTTCATCAAATCTTTTTTGTCGTGATCTAGTAATGATAATAAATAAAGACTGCGGCTTGTTATGTAGAATGAAAATAGTCTGCATTAATAGCAAGACACAATATCTACAAGGACATTTATTTCTCTTTCCAATAATGTTACTCAGCTAGAAGTGATACAGCTAGATATTTAGATTCCTCAAATGTTTTCACTGGTTTGTATTTCATCAAATCTTTTTTGTCGTGATCTAGTACTGATAATAAATAAAGACTGCGGCTTATTATGTAGAATAAAAATAGTCTGCATTAATAGCAAGACACAGGAGCTACAAGGACATTTATTTCTCTTTCCAATAATGTTACTCAGGTAGAAGTGATACAGCTAGATTTTTAGATTCCTCAAATGTTTTCACTGATTTGTATTTCATCAAATCTTTTTTGTCGTGATCTAGTAATGATAATAAATAAAGACTGCGGCTTGTTATGTAGAATGAAAATAATCTGCATTAATAGCAAGACACAGTAGCTACAAAGACATTTATTTCTCTTTCCAATAATGTTACTCAGCTAGAAGTGATACAGCTAGATTTTTAGATTCCTCAAATGTTTTCATTGGTTTGTATTTCATCAAATCTTTTTTGTCGTGATCTAGTAATGATAATAAATAAAGACTGCGGCTTGTTATGTAGAATGAAAATAGTCTGCATTAATAGCAAGACACAATATCTACAAGGACATTTATTTCTCTTTCCAATAATGTTACTCAGCTAGAAGTGATTCAGCTAGAAGTGATACAGCTAGATTTTTAGATTCCTCAAATGTTTTCATTGGTTTGTATTTCATCAAATCTTTTTTGTCGTGATCTAGTAATGATAATAAATAAAGACTGCGGCTTGTTATGTAGAATGAAAATAGTCTGCATTAATAGCAAGACACAATATCTACAAGGACATTTATTTCTCTTTCCAATAATGTTACTCAGCTAGAAGTGATACAGCTAGATATTTAGATTCCTCAAATGTTTTCACTGGTTTGTATTTCATCAAATCTTTTTTGTCGTGATCTAGTACTGATAATAAATAAAGACTGCGGCTTATTATGTAGAATAAAAATAGTCTGCATTAATAGCAAGACACAGGAGCTACAAGGACATTTATTTCTCTTTCCAATAATGTTACTCAGGTAGAAGTGATACAGCTAGATATTTAGATTCCTCAAATGTTTTCACTGGTTTGTATTTCATTAAATCTTTTTTGTCGTGATCTAGTAATGATAATAAATAAAGACTGCGGCTTGTTATGTAGAATGAAAATAGTCTGCATTAATAGCAAGACACAAGAGCTACAAAGACATTTATTTCTCTTTCCAATAATTTTATTCAGCTAGAAGTGATACAGCTAGATTTTTAGATTCCTCAAATGTTTTCACTGGTTTGTATTTCATCAAATCTTTTTTGTCGTGATCTAGTAATGATAATAAATAAAGACTGCGGCTTGTTATGTAGAATGAAAATAATCTGCATTAATAGCAAGACACAGGAGCTACAAGGACACTTATTTCTCTTTCCAATAATGTTACTCAGGTAGAAGTGATACAGCTAGATTTTTAGATTCCTCAAATGTTTTCACTGATTTGTATTTCATCAAATCTTTTTTGTCGTGATCTAGTAATGATAATAAATAAAGACTGCGGCTTGTTATGTAGAATGAAAATAATCTGCATTAATAGCAAGACACAGTAGCTACAAAGACATTTATTTCTCTTTCCAATAATGTTACTCAGCTAGAAGTGATACAGCTAGAAGTGATACAGCTAGATTTTTAGATTCCTCAAATGTTTTCATTGGTTTGTATTTCATCAAATCTTTTTTGTCGTGATCTAGTAATGATAATAAATAAAGACTGCGGCTTGTTATGTAGAATGAAAATAGTCTGCATTAATAGCAAGACACAATATCTACAAGGACATTTATTTCTCTTTCCAATAATGTTACTCAGCTAGAAGTGATTCAGCTAGAAGTGATACAGCTAGATTTTTAGATTCCTCAAATGTTTTCATTGGTTTGTATTTCATCAAATCTTTTTTGTCGTGATCTAGTAATGATAATAAATAAAGACTGCGGCTTGTTATGTAGAATGAAAATAGTCTGCATTAATAGCAAGACACAATATCTACAAGGACATTTATTTCTCTTTCCAATAATGTTACTCAGCTAGAAGTGATACAGCTAGATATTTAGATTCCTCAAATGTTTTCACTGGTTTGTATTTCATCAAATCTTTTTTGTCGTGATCTAGTACTGATAATAAATAAAGACTGCGGCTTATTATGTAGAATAAAAATAGTCTGCATTAATAGCAAGACACAGGAGCTACAAGGACATTTATTTCTCTTTCCAATAATGTTACTCAGGTAGAAGTGATACAGCTAGATTTTTAGATTCCTCAAATGTTTTCACTGATTTGTATTTCATCAAATCTTTTTTGTCGTGATCTAGTAATGATAATAAATAAAGACTGCGGCTTGTTATGTAGAATGAAAATAATCTGCATTAATAGCAAGACACAGTAGCTACAAAGACATTTATTTCTCTTTCCAATAATGTTACTCAGCTAGAAGTGATACAGCTAGATTTTTAGATTCCTCAAATGTTTTCATTGGTTTGTATTTCATCAAATCTTTTTTGTCGTGATCTAGTAATGATAATAAATAAAGACTGCGGCTTGTTATGTAGAATGAAAATAGTCTGCATTAATAGCAAGACACAATATCTACAAGGACATTTATTTCTCTTTCCAATAATGTTACTCAGCTAGAAGTGATTCAGCTAGAAGTGATACAGCTAGATTTTTAGATTCCTCAAATGTTTTCATTGGTTTGTATTTCATCAAATCTTTTTTGTCGTGATCTAGTAATGATAATAAATAAAGACTGCGGCTTGTTATGTAGAATGAAAATAGTCTGCATTAATAGCAAGACACAATATCTACAAGGACATTTATTTCTCTTTCCAATAATGTTACTCAGCTAGAAGTGATACAGCTAGATATTTAGATTCCTCAAATGTTTTCACTGGTTTGTATTTCATCAAATCTTTTTTGTCGTGATCTAGTACTGATAATAAATAAAGACTGCGGCTTATTATGTAGAATAAAAATAGTCTGCATTAATAGCAAGACACAGGAGCTACAAGGACATTTATTTCTCTTTCCAATAATGTTACTCAGGTAGAAGTGATACAGCTAGATTTTTAGATTCCTCAAATGTTTTCACTGATTTGTATTTCATCAAATCTTTTTTGTCGTGATCTAGTAATGATAATAAATAAAGACTGCGGCTTGTTATGTAGAATGAAAATAATCTGCATTAATAGCAAGACACAGTAGCTACAAAGACATTTATTTCTCTTTCCAATAATGTTACTCAGCTAGAAGTGATACAGCTAGATTTTTAGATTCCTCAAATGTTTTCATTGGTTTGTATTTCATCAAATCTTTTTTGTCGTGATCTAGTAATGATAATAAATAAAGACTGCGGCTTGTTATGTAGAATGAAAATAGTCTGCATTAATAGCAAGACACAATATCTACAAGGACATTTATTTCTCTTTCCAATAATGTTACTCAGCTAGAAGTGATTCAGCTAGAAGTGATACAGCTAGATTTTTAGATTCCTCAAATGTTTTCATTGGTTTGTATTTCATCAAATCTTTTTTGTCGTGATCTAGTAATGATAATAAATAAAGACTGCGGCTTGTTATGTAGAATGAAAATAGTCTGCATTAATAGCAAGACACAATATCTACAAGGACATTTATTTCTCTTTCCAATAATGTTACTCAGCTAGAAGTGATACAGCTAGATATTTAGATTCCTCAAATGTTTTCACTGGTTTGTATTTCATCAAATCTTTTTTGTCGTGATCTAGTACTGATAATAAATAAAGACTGCGGCTTATTATGTAGAATAAAAATAGTCTGCATTAATAGCAAGACACAGGAGCTACAAGGACATTTATTTCTCTTTCCAATAATGTTACTCAGGTAGAAGTGATACAGCTAGATATTTAGATTCCTCAAATGTTTTCACTGGTTTGTATTTCATTAAATCTTTTTTGTCGTGATCTAGTAATGATAATAAATAAAGACTGCGGCTTGTTATGTAGAATGAAAATAGTCTGCATTAATAGCAAGACACAAGAGCTACAAAGACATTTATTTCTCTTTCCAATAATTTTATTCAGCTGGAAGTGATACGGCAGGATTTTTAGATTCCTCAAATGTTTTCACACTTTTGTATTTCATGAAATCATTTTTATCACGGTCTACTAAAAATGATAATAAATAAAATACTATTTGTATAAGCGATTCGGGTATTTCAGTTTATATAAAAATGGTAAATGTGGAATATGCTTTAACTTAATTCGCAGTTCCATCGGGCAGCGAAAAGGTTAAACGCGAGAACATGGTTCTTACCAGAGTCTTCTTGCGCAGCCTGCTCTTCTTCCGACGCAACGAGCTGTTTCGAACCACACGGCCGTCATGGCAAATGATCGATTCCTCCAGCAGTGTGGATGTTGAGTTATTGAATGATTTGCGTGATCCCCTATAATCAGAAATACAAGACCGAAAGGGTCAAGAGAAGGCTAAAGCTAGTGTTTCAGAGAAAGCAGAGATTTGCGGTAATACGGTTTCGATCGCGTGCATCAATAAAATCAAACAGGTAGATTTGAGGTGGATTCAATGAAAGGATATCGGTGGTTGTCACCGAGTTTTACTGAGCAGGAAATTGAACATTTCTTTCTTCTCTGAATCGAATGAAAATTAAATACGTTGCGTGCAATTATCTCAACAAATTAATCGCTATGTTCAATTTTCAATTTCGCTAACTACGTACAGCATTTTATAAACACACTTTTTACAAGTTTTATAAAGTCTTTCAACAAATAATGTATTAATTAGTTGTTTCATGCAGACATATAGAATACGCCCTGGTGTTACTGATAATTACAAAAAAATTAATTTATTTTCTTGCTTTTATAGTAGTATAAAAGTAATAAATTCGTGAAATAAATATCATAGTTGGGATTAATATGCAATACGTGGTATAATAGGGTCAAATACCGCTTAAGTCTGCCGAGTAGCAAGTGGAGCACACGTCGAAACCTACTAAGAAACGTGTCTTCCGAGACGCCAGACACATTCATCATTTTGAAACTTGAATCGTCTTAATCTGCTTAATAGTTCTAGAGTAACACGCGTCTCCTCTAATCTATTCGTTCTTATCGTTATGTATTAAAGAAAAGATTTCATTGACTAGAAGGCCAACTGATACAATGGAACGTTTAGTGTAATATTTTTAACACTCGTCTATAAAGGATCTATACGGAGTTTGTTCAATAAATTCTCTTTTTTCAACAAACATTACGCGATCAAAACGGTTAGACATCTGAATAAATACTATCAAGACATTTTTATAAATCAATGTAAACTAATCACTTTTAATATTCCGCAGATCTGGTGTTAAATATGCAAACTTCAAACCGCTCGAACAAATCAAAGATCGCATTGAATCATTTCAAAACTTCCTTGAGAGTTCCAGGACTATAAAAAACCCATCTCACCGCTGAGGGGGATCCGCCTTGGAACCAATTGACGACTGAGGCAGAGAGGGATTAATGCAAGCGAAGCAGAAGATTGCAACTTTGATAATTATTGATTTTTATTATGAAACTTCTACCACCGCATTCGTCTCCTTCTTCTAATTAAAATGATACCAAACACGAGACAGTTACGATCATAATTGCGTGATAAGTAGACTGCGGATCTTTATGCAAAATAAGAAATGTTTGTATTGATTGCAAGACACAGGAGCCAAATAAAACTTATTTCTCTTTTAATTATCCGATTAAGCGGTAACGAATACATCGATGTCCTTAAATATTATTAACAAGTCCACTGCTTTAAATTGCACGTGTCCATTTCTGTCATAAATGCATAAAATCCGCAGTATAGTGATAAGCGATTCAAGTTTCAGGTATGAAAAAGAAGCAGAGTTTTCTCGTCATTCTCATTCGCAAAATGTTGCTCGGCGAGTGTTGCAACTCTGTTTCTCGGCGAACCCGATACGACAGTTACGGAAATAGTAACGTAGCCTCGATTGTGAATCTGCAGAAGAAATACAATTGAATGTACTCACGTGGCATCTAGGGACACGGATTTGGTCGGCGGTGTGGTAATCAGCTGATGCAGCGCGGTTTCTGAGATTGAGAACTGCGAGATGGACTCGTTGGTTTGGTTCAAACTGGAGGTGTTGCCGATCTGCGAGATGCAGGAGACGCTCCACGGCCTGGGGCCATTCGCCTTTTGTTTGGACCGCATCACTACCTTCGGCGTGCTGGAGTCCAGCATCGGATGAGACTCGTTCACCGGCGTTTTGTCCGGGTCGTCGAAGATCTCTTGCGACACCGACTGCGTCGTGTAACCGAGTGCACGCTCGAAACGCCGATAAGTAGCCACGCTACTCTGCAGATCCTCCGACGAGACCGACTGCCTCTCCCCGTCGGACTCCTCCGTCGTGTACTCGCCGCTGGCATCGCAGCTATCCAACGGCTGTAATTCACGCTGATTACAATTGTTGCGAAACCTTATAATTCCCCCTAACCCTCGTTACAAATGGCGCGCGTGATCGTGCGCCGACGACTCGGAACTTAAACGTTCCGCATTACACCATTACCGCGTCCCGGTCTTCACTTTTGCAACGCTGGTAGCCGCTCGGTTTATTGCATTCTCTACCTTCGATTTTATCGAGCATTCGCCACGCGTGCCATCGCGTCTCTTAGGATAGGTTTTATGTTGGAGCTACTACGATGAAAGCTGCGACCAATTTCTTTCTTTGATGCGTCTATAGTGATACTACTTCAGTCTTTTAACCCTTTGCACTCGCAGCTATTTTAACTTGAAAATCAAACGATTTTTCTGACCGAGAATATTTTCATTCTCTATATTTATATAGGGTACCTGCACCAGTGAATGAACGGGCACCAGTAAATGAACGCTTTTGAATATTTCAACAAATTTTAACCCGGACGGCATACTAGCGATAAAATTGTGATTAAAGAGTTAAATAAATAGGAGAATATTGTTTAGTAATTTTGTTCATTGATTGGACTAGCATTATTCAATTACTAGAATGTAGTGTTCATTGACTGGTATTTTTCATATTTTTGATTTAACGTTTAATAAAGAAGAATAATAATAATTTCATTGTATTTGTGTTCATTTATTTTTGACAAATGAAGTATAGGGAGCTATTTGGCATATATGAGATTCCTTTAATTCACATAGTTCTTTTTTTAATAAAATATTTTCCTGAACAATTTCTTAAATGTTCATTCACTGGTGCAGTTACCCTACGATGAAAGCTGCGACCAATTTCTTTCTTTGACGCGTCTATAGTGATACTACTTCAGTCTTTTAACCCTTTGCACTCACAGCTATTTTAACTTGAAAAGCAAACGATTTTTCTGACCGAGAATATTTTCATTCTCTATAATTATATAGTCATTTTATTAAAAAAATTTGATTATTTATATAATACCTCATACACTACTTAAATGTTTAGGAGTTGATTAGATATCTACAAATCTAATAATGTAAACAATATTTTTAATAATAATACAACAAAATTATTAGCGACGCCTCAGAGACGCATCTCGAGTGCTAAGGGTTAACTTATTTAGGCATGGATTAATTCAATCAGAATTTAAAGAAAGTTTCATGATACAAACAATTATTGATCGTGACAGTGATGAAGATTTAAAACGGTATCTACTGAATAGAAATGTTATTTATATCTTTCAAATAGAAATTAAATTTGATGTGTCTGTTATTAATATTTCAGCATTTCGCTTATTTATTACAGTCCCAACATAAATGTACCTTTGAATTTCACAAAACGGTAAAGAGAAACATCACTAGATTGAGACAATTTAGTAATCATCGACAAACGAACTATTGACGACAAAAGGCACCGGATTATAATTAACGTGCTTTAACCATGTTAGAGTTATTAATGCATTCAATGTATTCTACGTTTTGGCATTAAACCCTTTGAGGACGAACGTCCGTATATTAACGTCATGAGTATGCATCTGATTCCTAAAGTAGTAAAAGTATAATTTTCTTATATACACATTATTTTTGATCTTGAAACATACTAGTGTTTCGAGGAATATATTGCTAGTAATTTAACCGTCGCAAGGTAATGTGGGACCTCAGGGACCCCAGCTTCAGATTTTTTTAAAAGAATTTCTATACGAATAAAATTAAATCTGTTCGTTTACTTTTTATCCTGTGTTATTCTTTACCCTAAATTTATTAAAAACGAGGCTACTTATGAAATTCATTTGTCAGGGTTTAAAAGACCCACCATTTATGTGTTGTTAAACTTTACCTTGCAGAGGTTAAAAAATCCTCGTCCACAAAGGGTTAAAATGTATTTATACTTTTTGTTTCTAGATATTATAAAACATTTGATTTTTTCTCCTTTTATTGGAAGAATTATTGTGTTAAGCTATGGCCGTATTCGATAATAACGGAATTCGTTCATTCAATGTGTAAAGTAAAACTAGATGAATTATTATCCTAGAAACTGTAGTCATTATCAATGGTGACAAATGTTATGGCTTTCATCATTGCGTGAGGAACGAAAATCATAGTTATATCTCACCGTGTTATTAGTCTGACGTTAGTAGAAGTGTTAGTAGAAGTTCTCACGTCTCCTAGTAGTAAGATAACTCGCTCGTTTTCACACTGCACGCGATGAATGAAAGCGAAACATGCATGTTACCCAAACGAAACATCACTTCTGTTTCTAAGTGAATTAACATCTCACCTATGTTTACTGTTACAGATTTCTCGTTGATTTTTTACAACTTCGTATCATTTTTTAGCAATTTGGATTCAGCAATGGATTATTCTTAGAATTGCTTTCGAAAGTTGCAGGATTGTAATATGATTAATTCTATTTTTTTAGAATAAAGTACGAAAGAATACTTGAGACTTCCAGAAATGAATAGACATATAATATTTAAAAATGCTGAATTATTCAAATCATAAAGAAACGAATGAAACAAAAGGCTGTCATTTTTCATTGCCACATAATTTCTTGCATTATAACTAGACAGCGTGTTCTATGCATTTATGGCAAAATGAGTTGGTGTAACTTAAAACAGTGAAAACATATTTTAGAACTACAGTAATATTGTTTTCAACCTATTAAACATATTAAGAAAAAAAATAAATGTCTATTTCACACCAGTTTGTTACAAATCAGATAGAAAATGTTCACTTTGCATACAGATCCGCTGTGTAATTATAAACCACCATTTCTTCCCTAATTTTATTCTCATTGTCAAGAAATTCTAATCCATTAAAATTGTCACACATTCTTCTCTTATCGAAACCATTCCTTTGTCCAAGCTACAATATGACGTTTACTATTTCAAATATCATCTTTTTAAGTTTGAAAAAGACCCGACAAAGGTGTATATATATAATAACGAGATAAATGTCTGTCTACACGGCATCCGAATAAATCATCCCAACATATCTCAGACTTATCAAACTGTCAGATAGCCGCTGCAACGTACGCCTTCAACGGCGTCTACGAGATAATCTACCACATTATTTATTCCTAACAGTAAAATAGCGATGCCGAATGACGTTGCTCGCAGCTGAACGTATGTTACACGTTATCCTCGCAAGATTTCAGTTGAAACAAAAAGCGTTTATACGTTGAAAAGGATGAGTTGCCGGAACCGGGATGGACGGATGACCTTGTTCGATCCATTGGAAGATTGGAATATACCAAAGTTCAACCACCCATTTCGGTTCCACCTATCCCCGAAGCACAATAGTCCAAGTAATTATGACCCACCTGCAAAGTGGACAATCGTCCTTCATGGCTGCGTACGGAGTTTAGCTTCAACCACTCCTTGATCCGTGCGTACTTCGCGCGATGATTGTTCGTCATACCCTTGTCGTCGAGAATGAGCGGGGGGAACGTCTTGGTAACGCCGGCCCTTCTCTCATCCCCGACCAATTTCTCGACCTCCTTAATGAGCCTTTGGATACGCGTCTTGTCGTTTCGCGTCTCGTCGTCGCTGTCCTTCTCGCGCTGGGACGACGCGTCGGTTTCGTTTGAAGTCTCGTCGACGCACTCCATCGCGACCTCTTTGACGGGCTTCACGGTCGTTTTCGCGGTGTCTTCGCTGTGTTCCGTGTTCTTCGATGTCTCACCGAAGTCCAGACGCACTAACACGTTCGTTTCACGGTGCTCCGAGACGTTGCCCGCGGTCGCCGGCGTCGTGTACGTCCACTCCTCCTCGGACGAATCCTCCGCGACGATCGCCGGCTCCTCGTTCTGCTCCGAGTCGGTGTCCAAGTGACGGAAGTAGAAGGTCGCGCAGTTCTTCGACTTCCTGTCGGTTCTGATAAAAGATTACCGATTAGCAATGCTCCACATTCGAGCGCGGTTACACGCGACAATCATAATTCGGTCGCGAATCTTTGTACAGGGAATCTGTGACCTAGTGATGGAATCTGAATCACTTCGAATCGTTTCGATTTAATATTTGCGACAAAAAATTCGGATCATTCGCAACATCGTTTGAAGCTTAGAAATCTTGAAATTCTTGGACGTCTTGAAAGTTTCATTGTCTTGGAAATTTTGAAAGTTTCATTGTCTTGAAAATCTTGAAAGTTTCATTGTCTTGAAAATCTTGAAAGTTTCATTGTCTTGAAAATCTTGAAAGCCTTAAAACTTTGAAAGGTTTGCAAGAAGCGAAACTCTTGAAATGTTACATCTATTACGAAACAATGGCTACGTCATGTGAGCATTGGGATGAATAAGTGTGAACGTACCAATAATAATATAATTATAATGTATAAGTATAATATTATGAAACCTGGAAAATCACGCAATCCGCGTATTAAGATTATCAAGTCTTTTAAAATTTTCAAGACTTCAAGACTTTCAAGACTTCCAAGAATTTCTGATTTCGAATGAATATCGAATTGATTCGAAACATTGTGCTGATCGATTTGTTCGAAAAATTGCAAGACAGAATATTCTATGCCAATCACTAGGTACACGTAACTTGAACGCTCTGTATGAAAGAAGTCTAGCGCGGAGTGCGAGAGCTCGAAAATGTCGGGACGCAATGATCAGGATAGGTCGAGTTCTCAAATATATCGGAATTCCCAAAAATAATACTGAAAATTGTCGAGAACCCGTCCCGATCCCGAATAATAATTTCCGAATACTCGCAAACCTCTGCTGTCTAGTAGAAAAGTGCATATTACGTGAAGATAATAGACCTGTTAACAGAATATAATTATTCTCCAATTGTATTCAAGAACTGAGGCAATTAGTACAGAAAAAGTTTTGTTTTATCTCGAACCCAAGTGTTTTACAATAAAAAGGGAAACTTGGACGAAGATTCGCAATGTGGTGATAATATAATATTATATACGTCTACCAAATGAATTTATAGTAAACGTACAGAAGGAATCAATAGAAACGATGTAACCTCGATATACGCTACATATTTAATCAATTATAAAATTAGAGAATAGATTAGTCGATTGAGAAGAAAAAGCAATTTTCAAGTATAACATTATTCAGTTTGTCCTCCTTAAGATTCATCAGCCAGTTTCGAATTTCTCCTTCGAAATAGAAACGTTATTTGTTAATTTAGATAAGTGATCAATTAAAGTACCCGCGGTTACAGAAAAGATTTGACAAAAGATAAGAGAGGTTATTCATTTAGAATTTTCTCTTCATTTCTCTCGAACTAAATGGGTTAACTTCAATCTTGAAGTCGCTGCTGACCGCTTAAGCATCTAGAGACCGGAATCATATCAGATCAGAAGACTTATCTAAGCAGGTACATGTTCTGAGAGTACAAGCAGACGAGGGAGAAGCAACTAGTCTGAGTAGGTTATGAAAACATGTTTGAATATATCAAGATTTCTTGAAGGATCTTGACATCGGATGTTCCATAAATCCAGTTTCAGGAACTGATGTGGACAGCGACGGACATCAATGTAGGCAGAAAACTGGACGATTACGCAGTGCGTTGCATCTAGTGTTCCGGATTTCTCAACATTTTTCATTTCTTGGGAAATGAGAAATAAGACTATATTTCTCGAGAATTCTCTAGAATTTTGAATAAAATATAAAAGATTGGAAAACTTATATTTGGAAATATTTATCGAAAGTGCAGAAAACTTTAACTCAATGTTTATTCCTGTCCACTATGTACATAACTTTAAAACAACGAAAAAATAGACGCTAAAAATAACCGATAAATTTATTCATCTGAAACCAAATTTTTATAAAACGAAACATTACGCTTTTGTTTTTAAACGACTACGTCTAATGTAGAATCAGATATTCTACTTTTTTTTCTGGTAACAAAATCTGTAGTCGTAGAAAAATTTGTATATAGAACATCCAAAAGTTGCTGCAGATTGGGTTATGCAATTAGTAATATGCAATTTGAGTTAACTAAAAATTCATTTCCCAAAATACGTTATAAAATCAATGAGATGAACGAGTATTTCTTGATGAGAAATAAGTGATAATTTCCTAAAATATGTTATAAAATAAATGAGAATTTCCTAAAATATGTTATAAAATAAATGAGAATTTCCTAAAATATGTTATAAAATAAATGAGAATTTTCCTAGATTTAAATTTCTTGAGAAATACCGTAATTTCTCGAAAAATGAGAATAACCGATTTTTAAATTTCTCGAAATATTCTCGAGAAAGAATTCTCGAAAAGGAACACTAGGTGCATGCTTTAAATTAAATCATTTAATTGAAGAAAAATGATGGAGCAATTGCAGAGGAACGCCTCAGCTGTTACTTTAAGCAAATGGACTTTAAGATTCGTTCCTGTATTGTTCTCAATTTCTGCGGATGATTCATTCTGTCGATAAATTAAATCGTTTTGTATCTCGTGGATCATCTGTGTATAACAAAATCATGTCTGAACAAAATACATTCCAGTAATTAATCATCGTAATCAAATTCCAATTTTTAAATTTTTACATTGAAATTGTTTGCTGGTAACATCGACATTTGTGAATACGTATAACTTCTTTTAAATCTCATTTTACTTAACTAGACCTAATTTAAATAAACCATCTGGTTAGAATTAATAACACCAAAGTGATTCAGAACGTAATTTTACAATACACGTAAAAATTAGCTTATTTTACTATTTTTACGGGTTTTCTTTTTAATTTAAGTAGACTTGGTAATCGAATATAAATCATCATTCTTTCTTCTTAATGTTCAGATGTATTGATTAATTCTATTCATGATTGGCGTAAGATAATAGTTCTATCGTAGGAAAAGTTTGAAGAACGCTGGTTTATGTTTTTATTGTACGGCGAACTGCGGCGGTGGAAAGAAAGTGACACGAAAACGCCCGGGCACAGAAAGTGTTACAATAAAAGTATAAATGAGGTGGCTCGTAAATGTAGTAAGTCTAGAGAAAGCATAAATGTGATCGAATAATTGAAAGAAACAGTACCGCACGATGTTCAAAAAGGAGCCGTCAAAAATGTACTTATTCGAACACAAAAAGAAAGCCAATTACTATGCATCGCGTACCTGTTACAAAAATATCGAGGTCGCAAAAAAGAATCGTTTCAAATTTGCCACATTGTATCAGTGAATTGCTGCTTGTATTGACACTTGCAAAAGAGAAAACACTGTAATTCCAGCACATGATTTCGCGGCTATCGTTATTAAAAAAAAACGTGGTAAAATATCGACGTTCAGACATTTAATAATTCCGAGTTTATTTCAAGCAAACAATACGGATAAATGATCCAGAGATATTTGTTAAACGATCCAATTAACCTTCAAAATCAAGAAATCCATGAAACACAGTTTTTTAAAAATTCAGTCGTCTTCTACATAAATCGCGTAGGTCAACTGAACCACTAAATACAATTCAAATAATATCGTGTTTAGTGTCATTTGAATAAGAAAAATTCCACAATCAAGTTTATAAAAGTCCCATAAAAAAATAATGAAAAATAAAGAAGTTTTGTAATTGGATTAGTAGCGGTTCACACCGACACACCCAACCCCGTATCGAATTACGCGGGCAAGTTTTAGGCTCTCGGTGGAGTGGGTAGTCTAATTTGACTAAGATCGTGCTGCTCCGTTCAGTTTACATCAAGACTACTGTATTACCTGCAAAGAAGGCCCGCGAAACGAGTTTACACGATTTAAATGAAAGATACTACGTCCGATACACCTATCTGTGGAAGACAAAAAAACGAAACTGGCCGGCAATGATTTTCCCTCCAATACGTCAACACGTTCTCGAGATAAGGATGTTGATAAGGCAGCTTACGTGTTGAAAGAGGCGACCTCCTCAGTCTTTCTACGACGTTTCACTGGTTCGTTGCCGGCAAGACAGCCGTTCGGTTGTTCCACGGTCCTGGGATTGCCGTCGATTTGATCGCAACTTTCCGCGATTGCCGTCGAATCTGTCATCGGTACGGTATCGGGTGTTGGTGGCATGTCGTCCTCTTCGTCCTCGCTAACCGCGTCTTCCTCTATGTCACCTTCTTCCCCCTGATCGCCCAAAGTGGATGCGATTCGTTCAACAGGTCCTCGATAGTTCTCCACGTCGTCGGACCTCGTGTCTAGCGCACACAGCTGACATAATTCATCCTGAAACCACAAAACACACCGTGAAGATAACATCTTCTTTTGCCATCGCCTAGCGAGCAGCAAAAATCGCCTAGCCTCCGTTCAACGTCTTCGCCGAAAGATCGAAATTGAAACGTCCACCACGGCATACTTCACTGGAATTATTAATTGAAAACTATTTACCGGCACGTGAAAGATCGACTGTATCGAATACTATTTTTAGCGGATCGTATCGGATCCACCTGATATCGGGGCAAAACATCGTCGTGCACGTCTACATCTCTCAATCGCGACTAACTGCCTCGGCCGGTCGACCGATCATCGCGATAATTTTCCACGATAAGAAGTTGATTATCGGTCGACCCGCTAACTGGAACGCTAACGCAAAACACTGGATTGATTCTATTGAAATATGGATGATCGGAATGTGCCTCCCCGCCAAACATGCTCAACCTTCGTCAAAAAATCCCATTAACTGCGCCGATATAATTTTTCTACCCTTTCTTGCGCGCCGAGGAACTAACCCTTGCTTCACGGCTTTCACAACAGCGTCCAGCAGACCTAACTTCGTTAAAAATCTTCTGCAAGAAATAGAAACTCTGCGTTCACTTCGAGCATGCGCGTACTGCTACGGTTAGACATTGATGGCTGCAGAATATTTTATTATGTTCATCGCAATCTTTGAAAAGCTTCGTCATAGTATTTTCATCTGGCAATTTTGGGTTCAAACTTTGAAATCAGACCGGTCCCTAGTAGCACAAAATATTGTATACACATTCATATAATGTTAAAAAGAGATTCAATCTTTTTTTAATATTCAAATATTTATTTTATATTAAGTAACAAATATTTTCTTTTTAATATGCAGAGAATATCTATTTCATGTTACGAGAGAAATATTTTTTATAAATATTAAATGATTCTTTATTTCATATCAGAAATAGAATATTTTTTAAAAATATGTCAAAGATAATATTTATGTCATATTATGATAAAAATATTTTTTCTCATTATAAAACGAATCTTTATTTAATATTAGAATATTTTTTCCTAATATATAGATATTTATCTTAAAAATTATATTAAAATCTTCATTTTATATAAATACTATTTTAAATTGTATTCATTTTATTTAAATCTTCCCTAATTTAATAAATTTATATACTAATTTTTTAATTTTTCCTCAAATTTTAAAATTATACTAAAAATTTCATTTTATATAAATACTATTTTTAATTGTATTCATTTTATTTAAATCTTTCCTAATTTCCTAAATTTATATACTACTTTTTAAATTATACTAAAAATTTCATTTTATACAAATACTATTTTAAATTATATGAATGTAGCATTCTTCGAACCATTAATCTTTCTAACTGCATGAAAAATTTCTTAACTTTTAATAAGATACATATTCCCTCAGGCAGTGCACAGAAAGTACTGTTATTACATATAGTTCCTAATTTTTGTTATAACTTTTTTCTTAAATTTGAATATTTAATTGAACGTTATTTAAATATGGGTTCACGTTTTATAAATATTTACTTTATATTTTTTAAATATGTAATTTTTTTATATTCTCCGATTATTTAGCTTATATTTCCTAAACATTCAATTTACATTTCTTGTATGTGTATACAATATTCAGATCTAATATTTTTCTCATATGAGAAAGTGTGGCTTAAAAAATATTTTTCCAATATTTGAAAAAAACATTTACCGAATATTTTTGTGCTACTAGGTTTTATCCTTGTACCATTTTTTTTAACGAAACGATCAGTTTAAATATCGACAGAAATATGTTCAAATACTTTTTGGATTCACATATATCACGGAATAAAGCGGCTCGATAGTGTCGAGGTAATGGATGAAAATAATGAAACGTAATAACTTTCCGTCTCGCAGGCGTGTACATAACTGGTTTTTCGCGGGTCGGAAATAAAAATGTTCGAAAAAGATATCGCTTCTGCCAGCTCGCAGAGATACGTGCATACATACATATGTACACGGGTTGATGCAACGCAGGCACGTTCCTTAACATCACGTACGTGTAATTACGCGTCAATTTCAATTTTTATTTTATTTCGCCCGGCGAATATTTCAGAAGGTAAAAGGCCCCGCACGCCGCGTGTATACTTTCTCCAGGCTCGAGTTCTCATTCCGCTTGAGCAGAGCAATGCGCGCATCGGCGAGAAAGATTTTTCGAGCTTCCCCCGATAAAAAAGGAGGAACAGAAAAAAGCAACGAGGGAGTACCGTTTCTTCGTGCCATTCACGTCGCTGCTCTCGACACTCGTGGCACGATAACGACTGAAACGACGTCCAATCGATTTTCTTCGCACAAAGGTGAAATTTCATGGCGGGAGAAGGGCCCACATGTCGATACAATGTCTTCGATTTACACACAACATTATTATCGTCGCCTTGATAATAATTTGATCATCGTATCTTCTCGTCTTTTACCACTTTCTTATCCCCCGGCTCTTTTTTCTCGCTTCGCCCGTGGAATTTCGTAGCCCGCTAACCGGTGAAACTAAAGTGTAGTCTGTATATACTATGTCATCTTACAATAACTTTCCATTTTCTTATTTGTACAAGAAATTACGGTTCGTGCCCCACATAACAGGGTTTTCAAACGCACAAATCAGTGCAAAATAATTTACACGCTTGAAAGAGGATCAAAAAATGATCTTGAAAATGGTGCAAATCAGCACCGAAACGTCGATTTTTTTTATTATTAGCAAAATTGCTTGTTGATTTATTTGTCCTGTTTTTCTAATGATCGAACCGTAGCGCCGAAATCATTTGATAATTGTTATGAGCAATAATACGATCGATATAAACTATTTTATATAAAAAATGATGTAATTCGTTATAACTTCATATGATGCAAATAACATTTCTTTCACTTTGTGTCACATCATAATATAAATATGTACGAGCGTGGGAAAATCTTTCCACGTCAATAGATAGTTAATTGGCTACACGAAATTAATCAGGATTTACTACCTGATAATTCGGTACAGATTTTTAGAAATCAGAATTATTTCGTATCTTATTTTCAAGGTAGATATTGAAAGGGAATGATCATGATTCGTAAATATATATCCTAAAAATAAGTGTCGGAAATAAACGGTTATATAAGATATACGCCATTATATTGCTCAGAATTCAGTCTTCCTAGGGTTAACGTGCCATAAATAATTAATGGAAACCACACTGAGCTCGCGTGCAGAGCACCAGAACTTTTTCCGCTTTAGTTACAACGTTCGTAATTAACAAAGTCAACGGGGAATTGAATGTTGACGTGGCACAGAGTTACCGAAACTGAAAAAGAGAAATAATTTCGGCAATGTATCTTATCGAAAATTCACTATACTTGTAGCGTGGCAAGCTGTTTGAAATATCAAATCAGTAGGTACAAGAAGACTAATTAAAACACAGATTACATCCGATTGTTAAAAATTCTAGAAACATGCTTCTAATGGGAACGCACGATCAATATACATAGATACCTCAGCAGGGAAACTGAAGTACATAAATCTCGGCTGTAATGTATGTGGGCATTTCCATACATCACTATTAAATGTTGCTGCTGCCAAGGGTAATTGAAACGTGGATTTCCAGAAACGACGAATTAAAACGGCATGCCAGTAAATCAATTTCATGGTGTAACAAAGAGACGGAACGAAAGGACGCCGTTTAAGTTTCAGTCGACGCGCTGTAATAATATTGCCATTGCTCGCGAACGATAGATCATTCGTACAGGTAACGTGTGTGACGAATAACGCTGTATACTCCGCGATAATCGTACTACACGGGCTACTAGATATACAGTGACTCCCATTAATATTCGGACGCTATAAAAAAAACGATAAGTGGTTTAATATTGAACTATACGACTTGAATTTATTGGGGAAGCTAGAGCAAATAGTTTGCTACAGAATATGGAAAAACTTTTTCTCAAAAATTGCAATTCATCGGAGCTGTAGAAAAAATACTAAAAGTTGCATTTTACAACTTTTTTATGTGGGCCTATATTGGAAATTTTAAAAATACGTTTTCTAGATCTGTGTGAATTAAACATATTCTGAAAATTTCGTCAATATTGTTCGATGTTGCAATGAGCTACAAACGTTTAACGATGGTAAAAATTTCAGATTTTCACGATTTTCGGGCTATAACTGCAGTAAATCTATAGATTCTCACATCTTTCAATGCCTGTCGTTTTTCCCGCATCAACCGATTTCGATGAAACTTTTGCAGTGCATATAATTGACACAGATCTACAAAACGTATTTTTTAAATTTTCAATATAGGCCCACATAAAAAAGTTGTAAAATGCAACTTTTAGTATTTTATCTACAACTCCGATCAATTGCAATTTTTGAAAAAACGTTTTTCCATATTCTGTAGCAAACTATTTGCTCTAGCTTCCCCAATAAATTCAAGTCGTATAGTTCAATGTTTAACCAGTCATCGTTTTTTTTATAGCGTCCGAATATTAATGGGAGTCACTGTAAGTCAATGGTAACCACGTTGGTGTAATGAACACGTGAACTATAGCATAGACGGAATTTCATTTTCTTGCGAGATAGTGACTTCAAATATACGTGGGAAACTGCTTTGAATAATTTTAGCACATCAAAAAATAAGTATGGCGTAGACATTCCATGAATAAGAAAACACAATTAATCTTTTGCACAACCCTGCAACAAAAACCAATGAGTTAAATAGTTTCTATAAGTCGAAAATATTTTAATAATCTTCCTACATTATTTTAATGTCTTTAGTTTTATAGTTCACTTAATCACTCTTGCCATAAATGTATAAAATCTGCAGTCTATGTATAAAGAAAATTAACAGGGCTTTTCAACCGAGTATTCCAAAGATGTCTATGAAAGTCAACAAAGAATTCGACTGCAATATGTACACGCAGAGAACGTTTGCAGAGTGCATAGATCTGAAGGCTGTCATGACAAGATAACTAGGAAAAGCTATACATTAACGTAGTCAATAGAAATACGAGTGTTCAAATGCAAATGACTATGTATTCAATGAAAGTGAGTGGTGAGATACTGTTATTTTCGCGGATGAAAGTGATTTTAACATTTATGACGGTGAAGGAAGGGTGAGAGTGTGGCGAAAAAGAAAGCAAATACCTAATCCTAAACATTTGAAACTAACGGATCGGTGATGGTGTGGAGATTGTATCCACATTTGGTGTTGGTGAATTTATGCTTACAAAATGAAATGAAAAACTACAATAAAAATTCAAATACATTATAGCGAGGTTCTTGAACTTTTTAAATATTATACCACGTTAAATAAGAATCAGAAAATATACCCTAGTAGCACAAAAATATTGGATAAATGTTTTTTTCAAATATTAAAAAAATATTTTTTAAGCCACACTTTCTCATATGAGAAAAATATTAGACCTGAATATTGTATACACATACAAGAAATGTAAATTGAATGTTTAGAAAATATAAACTAAATATTCGGAGAATATAAATTACACATTTAAAAAATATAAAGTAAATAATTATAAAACGTGAAATCCATATTTAAATAACGTTCAAATAAATCTTCAAATTTAAGAAAAAGTTATAACAAAAATTAGAAACTATATATAATAACACAACTTTCTGTGCACTGCTTAAGGGAATATTTATCTCAATCTTCGGAAGGAGCTTATAAAAATTCAGAAATTTTTATGCAATTAGAAAGATTAATGGTTCGAAGAATGCTACATTCATAGGCACACAGATTTTTTAGGTGCAACTGTGCATGTGCAATTGACAATTGCATCATTTCTTTAAGTAGAAATAAAATGAATATAATTTAAAGTAGTATTTATATAAAATTAAATTTTTAGTATAATTTTAAAATTTGAGGTAAAATTTAAAAATTAGTATATAAATTTAGTAAATTAGGAAAGATTTAAATAAAATGAATATGATTTAAAATATTATTTATATAAAATGAAGACTTTAATATAATTTTTAAAATAAATATCTGTATATTAGGAAAAAATATTCTAATAGAAATAAAGATTCGTTTTATAATGAGATAAAATATTTTTGAAAAATATTCTATTGCTAATATGAAATAAAGATTTATTTAATATTTAGGAAAAAATGTTTTTGTCGTAACATGAAATAGATATTCTGTGCATATTAAAAAAATATATATTTGTTACTTAATGTAAAATAAATATTGTATGAATATTTGAATATTAAAAAAAAGATTGAATCTCTTTTTAATATTGTATGAATGTGTATACAATATTTTGTGCTACTAGGATATGTACCACCATAAAAACATTTACCGATTAAAAATCAATACATCCTAAATAGAATATCTATAATCCAAGAATGAACAAACTATTTTGTGTAAAAATTATATTTTTAATTAAATCTTTCATTGAATTTTAATTACTTCAAACATAAAGAAGAAAGATTCGTTATTCAATCATGTTTATTGCCTCCCATCGTAAACCTTCTTTAAAGGTAGATTAATTCTGCTTTCTTTTACTAATTAGTAATAAAAGATTTAATTCCTCGTCCAAGACTAATTACAAAGGGTTAATAGAGACCTCCCGAAGCTATAATCCCCGAATCCTTTCACACTTATGGAATTTAACTAAACTACGCTTGAGTTCGGTTTTTTCGGCCACCCTGTATGTATAATATTAACCCAAGGGCCACTAACACAAGCAAGAAACCTGAAGATTCCTCTGAAGTCGGTAAGGCGAACCGAAACACCGGTTCTACGAAAGTGTACAATATATTCGAGGCGCACAGGACTGGACGATCAGTTTTGTTCCTGGAAAGAAACAATGGCCACTAATAAGGATCAAGCCCCGTTCCCATATTCAGGTGCTCGTTCACGAGCCCGAATCCGCACGGTTAGGCGATTTCGCCGATGATCTACATCCTGAGGAATGACTTTTGGATCCTGAACGATGCCACGAAGATACACTATTGTGCAAAAGAAAGAAGCACCCAGTATAATTATAAGATATAATGGTAAACAATATCTTTACGTAGAAATTGTATTGTATTGCACAATGTATCGTATTGTACAATGATTATTACAACACACATACAGTGACTCACACTAATATTCGGACACTCTTAAAAAGACGATAACTGTTTTAATATTGTACTATACGATTTGAACATTTTTTTAGAAGCTAGAGCAATTAGTTTGCTACAGGATGCGAAAAAAGAATTTTCTCAAAAATTGCAATTGATCGGAATTATAAAAAAAAATACCAAAAGTTGCATTTTACAACTTTTTTATGTGGACCTACGTTGAAAATTTAAAAAATACGTTTTATAGACCTGTGTCAATTAAACATATTCTGAAAATTTGGTCAAAATCGGTCGACGTTGCAATGAGGTACAAACGTTTAAATATGTTAAAAATTGCAGATTTTTACGATTTTCGGCCTTCAACTGCAGTAAATCTAATGATTCTTGCGTCTTTCAATCGTTGTCGTTTTCCACATCAGCCAATTGCGATGAAACTCTCACAGGGCGTATAATTGACATAGATCTACAAAACACGTATTTCTTAAATTTTCAATATAGGTCCACATAAAAAAGTTGTAAAATGCAACTTTTAGTATTTTTTTTATAATTCAGAGGAATTGCGATTTTTCACAAAATTTTTTTTCGCTTCCTGTGGCAAACTAATTGCACTAACTTGCCAAAAATATTGAAATCGTATAGTACAATGTTAAAACACAACATGCGCCGTAATCAACAGTATTCAACATATCCTACTCGAATGCTCAAAATTCTCGTCACAACGGTCCATATTCTCCATCTCAAACGACCTCAAGACAACTTTAGACGAGAACAACACTAGAAACGTCCTCCTCTTTTTGAAATCTATTGATATATTTAAACTATTATAAATTTGTTTTTTGCTTAGATTATTATATCATATTATATTAGAATGTAAAATATGTGGTCGCTAATGACCTAGCTGTTAATGCGAGCACATTAAAATAAGCCCAAAATAAATAAATAAATAAATAAATATTAAAACAGTTATCGTCTTTGTAAGAGTGTCCGAATATTAGTGGGAGTCACTGTATATAATACACATATTTTCAGAACTATTCAATTAAACAGCCAAATCCTTTTTCAAAAATTACTGTATAAGTTATTTGATTATTTACGCTATTCTATTAAATATGACCGGGTGCTCCTTTCTTTTGCACAGTAGTGTAAATACGAATGGAATACACACATTGTGATAATATTGTGTTCCTACTCGGCACGACAATTATAATCTTACAATATTGACTTCGACAAATGTAATGTCAACTTCAACAAAAATAAATTGTAGCGACTTGGCCGAAGGTTAATCCGAATCACGTTTACGTTTGTAAATATACATACAGGGTGTCCCACATACTATAGACAACCGATTAGGAATTACAGTACAGTATTCCTTCGAATGATGTGACTTTCGTCTACGCGGATGATGTTACTTTTTCATCCCCACTATTAAGAGAAACTACACGCTTCTACACGCAAAAGTGAGACTTAACTAAAGAATACCATCTTTTTGTTTGACGCATTCTTTACGAGAAAAAATAATTTAAAAATTTGTCGGGGTCGCGTGCTTTAGTATAGCAAGCAGTAGAATCGGTAAATCATGGTCAAACGCATCAGACAAATCCTATCTAAATAATAGCACACGTATTCGGTGAATTTTCAAACTCGATTTACTCAAAAACGAAACGTCAAATGATAATGTTGTTATTCTTCAGTTTCGTCTCCCTTTTACATGTAGACTTATTTGGTAGTTACTTTGTATAAGCATATTACTGAGAAAACGTTTAATTAATAAATCATTGCACGCAGTAAGTGATCCAACCCCATCTACATGAAAGCTTTGTATACTAATGATTAATTACAGTAGAACCTTGTATACCGCGATCAAAAGATTGTTTAACAATACTGTAATATTAACTATTAGGTTTAGAACATTCTTACGCAGAGTTTTATACTCTGTCGATTCACATAAAAACAATACTGTTCGTAGAATTTCGGAAAATATGAACTCGAGATGACTTTTGCCCACACTGACTAACTTTTCAGAGCTGAACTAGCAGAATTAGATGGGACACCCTGTATACAGTCTTTTTAAACATTTTGTTATTATATACATAATACATTAATGTATTCCTCAGTGATAAATAGACCTTATGCAAAATAGATCTTTTGATAAATATTGACATTATGATAATGCAAAATAAAAACTTTCTATCCGAATTGCAACAAGCTGAGGTGAAATAAATATTTAATTTCTTGTTGAATATGTTTAAAAGGTTAAAAATAATATAGTAGTGTATTTAAATTCTTCAAATTTGTTTACTGTCAGAAACTAGACCGACTCATTTTTATCATAAATGCATAAAATCCGCAGTCTAGTGATAAAATAATAAATTGCTAGAAAATACAGTCACACGTAGACTCAAATGCTTAATGTGAGCTCTTTACAATTTAATAAATTACCGTTTTGAACTGTTCGTATCCCTTTTTAAATAGAACTGCTAGATATTTGTTTTTTTTCTTTCTTTCGTAGATAAATTGATTCATTCCATCATTTACAGTTGAAAGCGAATTATTTGGCAAGATGTATACTATTTTACTTACACTTTCATGTATCATTTCACGATAAGAAGAACGCTAATTGTACGTTCACGAGGCAACTACAGTTATGTACTATAATTCAGACCTTGAAAGCCTTTCGAATGAAAGACCTTTCATTCGAACGAAAACTGAAATCAATGTTTCGTTTATTACCGTCGAAATCGTTAGCCGGGAAAACATTGGTATCAAGAAACTACATTCTTGAACTCTTGAATTCGAGTTCTCCTTTTTTTCTTTCTAAAATACACTCGTGTTTCACTTGTTCAACTCGCAACGATGAAAAAACGACATTAATCGTGGGATGCGTTGACAGCGAAACCCATTTTTCAGCTATGAAACAGAAAGTGCACGGGAGAAAGTGAAGTCATGAAGAATTTAACGCGAGCGACTTTCTTACGCCTAAATATTAAAATCGAGCGCGAAAAGGATAAAAACACGAATAAATTTAAATAAATTGGAGGACGCGGCCATTAAACCGAATCAGCATATCAACGTTTATACGATCATTTACCGGTTCTCTAGTTTTCGGTTTACACCGCAAAAACACGAGTCATAAAATCGGCGTGAAACGATCTCGAACTCGATCGGGCGATCCAATTCGAATGCGATCGTCAAAACTTTAAAAGAGAAAGAACAGTTTGAAATGGTCTGAAGAATCGTGTTTCGCTGTGTCGAAGACTAGCATCGTCTCGATTCAGATGAGAAAAGGCACCGATCAAGCAACGAACCAGCAGTAATGCGATCGGGTATACCGAATTTTGATCGATCGATCAATCGCCTACACGTGGACGCAACGCGTTCACCAAAGTATGCGCGACACTTCCTGCGAGCTCAAAACGAAACAATAGGAGACATCTAATAAGGTTCAACTTCCACTGGCAGTTGTTGTCCATCTTTGTCCATCTTCGTGATCAGGTGATTGTATCGTCTTCTTAACTTAACGGTAATCACACGTTTTCTTGATTCTTTAATCTGATTAGCTTTTGAATAGTTGGAATAATTTGTGGATTATTTAACACTGAACTTGTTATGCTCAAACGAACTGTTCTTTGTTCTACAATTATGGAAGTTAGAACTCTCCTACGAGAAACGATCGAATGAATTCCAGTACCGAACCACGTACATATCATAATTATATTGTGGACTTTATTAATTTATTACGAGTTAAATCAATGTCTAATTCTTCTGAATTTAGAATTATTATTATACGATTGTCTTTGTAAGCAAAAGTGAAACTGTGAAGAAAAGAAATCAATTTTTATGTTGATCCAATTCATGGCAATAAAGGTAGAAAATTTGTTTTGCATAAAGATCCGCAGACTAATCATTATTTATTAATTAATAATGTCAAATAATGTATTTGTATATACGGTCAGTGTTAGGCAATAAATAAATTTATTTAAATAAATAATTATTTAAATAACAAGTTATTTGTTATTTGGATATTCAAATAAAACGCAGAAATAATTATTTTTTATTTGAGCAAGTCTAAATGAATTTATTTAAAATAATAAAGTTAATTGTTATTTACAAATACAATTTTCAATTATTATTTGTATTAACAAATAATAAATTAAATTGTATTTTCATTCATTAATCCGCCCTCCGGACGAGCCCGAACACTGGCACATTGATTTCCACCTCAATCAAAATAATAAACTTTTATTTGCAAATAAGAAATAATAAATAGATTATTTATGGAATTATTTAAATAACTTTAATTTAAATAACAAGTTTAGTTATTATTTGCAAAGAAAATCACACGTTTATTTATTATTTAAAATAAAATTTGCCCAACACTGTATTATACGGTATATCATGAAGAGACATTTGCAAATATCTGCAAAAATACAGTTACTTTAAACATAGAAAAACTATTTTATTTAAATTTGGCGCTTTAAACGAATCGAGATATTTTAAATATTAGAGATTTTATCTACACATTTGTACCAAACGTCACAAATATTTCGACGCAGAAAATTTCACGAACATTGGATTTAACACAGTCCTAACCAAATTCCGCACAGTTAACTCAATTAACAAGTTTTCTACGTTTTCAAGAACACACTCTCAACAATCCAGATACTCGAAGAAAAAATTCACTGTACATTCGCGTTATGCGGAAGCCACAGTACGTCACTTTTTTTATTGTTTAACAGATAAGACATAATTAATAGACTGATAATGAAGATCTTTATGCATTTATGAAGAAACTGGCTGGGTGAAGTATAAAACAGTGAAAAATTAGAAAAATACTAGAATATTGTAATGTTGTGTTTAATGCAATAAAGTCATTAAGAGATGAAATGAATGTTTATTTTACTCTTGCTCCCCACAATTAATTAAGAACATTTTTATTTTGCACGAAGATCCGCAGTCTAATAATTAAATGTCACTATCTTTAAATTTTAAAGAACCGATCAGATTTTCCACGCGCATACCTAAATAATTCTGTTTATATATTTAAGTAGTTTTTCGATCGAAAAATTAGTAATAGATGTACGATCAATATGTAATATTATTATCGATCGAACCTGTTGCGCCGAAATCGTACATTTAATTCTGTTTATTTTCGAATGTCACTTTCAAATTGAATTCTCGTAGGTTATTGTTCACACGACGACATTGGTGATTAGAAGGGTCGCGTTAACCGAAAAACAAATTCAAAATGATAGTCCTAAGAACTCGGTCGTCAGAACCACACACGTCTGTCCACAATATATTAAAACACCTATCTCACATATAAACGTCACAAAGGAAGTCAGAAAATCACGAACCAACACATTGCTAACGGGAGACGCGAATTGGCGTCTTCCATTTGAACCATTAACACTAAACCTACCGAGCCTTAAAAGTAACTGGCACACGTCCGTTACAAAAATGAAAAAGGTTGTATTAATTAGACTCCGTGTGGCTCCTACTGTAATACGTGGTGTATTAAAGACGTCTACACAATCATTTTGATTATTTCAACAATTAGCGGTGGTAGATTTAGTGTTAAATACAAACGTGATGTAAGCGAATATCCGTTTGGTTTAACACCACGATCACGGGTTTAATCGTCAATAAAATTAGAATAATTGCAATGTAATTTTAGATCAATGTAACTTCCTTCGACATTATTGCTTTTTATAGGATTTTCACTTAATTCCTCATTATCCAATGATTATTTTCACTTGCACAATTTTTATATTAAACGACAAATTTATTATTTATTTTACGTGTACCATCGATAACGTGTCGATAAATCTGCACCGGAATTCAAACAAATTCGATCGCGGCAGAAGCGAACACCGTATGCACGAACCGGAACATCCACAAAATTCCAAAGGAACAGCATAAATCCTAAGAGGTTCTTCTGATCATGTTGGCCGTTGCGGAGAGCACAAGTACACTATTGTTCGACGAGAAGAACGTTTTGGAACCGTCGCGATACCGGCTTCGCGTCACAACACTGAAGGGACGAGAGGAGACAAAGGAAAGTGATTTCTGTCACCGGAATTATACGCACCTCGAAGTAAGATCCTTCGCCGATGGATCGATTCTCGGAAGACGCGTCGGTGTCGGATAGATCCCCTCTGGCTGCGGCTGAATCGTCCGAGCGCCTCGACGATCTCGTGGATCTCGTGGATCTCGCGGCTCTGTGGCGTTTCGAGCGTTCGGAGCGCGTCGAGCGAGCCGACTGACCCGGGGATTCCCTTCCAGAACCACGCGAGTGTCTGCGGCTGAGTCGAGGCTGCTTCGTGACTGGCTCCTCGTCGCTGTCGCTACTGCACCGGTAAGGCACTACGTTCTGAAACACACCAAATCGCCGAATCACTTTATCTGATAATCCTTTCCACGCCAGTCGGTCAGCGGCGTAGACTGCCGACATCAAATAGGTAAATCGGGTTCGCCACGCTACGGCACGCCACGCCATGCCATGCCATGACGCGATCATGGTTCGATGGTCTAGCTGCAACGAGGAGCATAGATCACTGAACCAACCGAATCTTAAGAAATCATTACCTGTGTATTTATCAATCCCTTGAACTATACTAAATATGGATGTTAAGAGGGTACCGTACCCATGGATATGACTAGCATATTGCTAGAATATTACTAGAAAAACAAGTGAAAACCGTGTTTACGGGAAACCATTTTTTGTTTTTATACAAGCATGTTACGAGCTGTGTGAGGGCTTGTTCTAAAGAGGAAGGTTCATCATAGCTGACCTGACAGACGTTGTCTTTCCAAATTATTATTTACTAGCTAACCTGACAGACGTTGTCCTGTCCAAATTTCAATAAATTTGGTTGTGATCATTTTGTGAATTTGTGAAAAGCTATAGGATATACGTAAACAAAGTAAAAATGAGAAAAAGACTTATTTCGCAGTGATCACTATTGACATATTGATTAAAAGCTGCGACGTTCGTTTTTTTGTTGTATTGAAATATGATTGAAAAAGCACTTTTAGTTTTTCCCGAATTTTCATGTTTCCGGGCAACTTTTCCAATTTTTTTGCCCTAAAAACCTGATTCGGACTACAACCAACATTTTAAAAAAACAATTAGCCAAATCGGTCCAGCCGTTCTGACGTGATGTCGTGACCAACGAACAGCATTTCATTTTTATTATATAGATTTATTTAATGCTTTAAACCAGATGTGGTTTATTTAGCATATTCAGTACATGAGTCCATTAGCGTATTACATGTTGTCTTAATGCGCCTCTTGACTTAACTTAATATTAATTTATAATTCAAAAGGATAATTCAATCAATTCGATTCCCATGTATTTTTCTAATACATGGCTAATATAAAACGGTGTTTTTGACAGAAATCAGGAGCAGAGCGAGCTGCGATCAACTTTCGTCTGTCAAAAGAAACATTATGCAGCTCAAAATATGCTCGTGTGAGGACAACAAATGGTTTCCCGCAAACAGTGTTTTGTTGATGAAATCAGTGTTTGTGGGAAACCAATTTTTGTCCTCGTACGAACATGTTATGAGCTGTATGCGTGTTCATTCTATCTTTAGTTAGATTATGTTTATATTAATAATAATGTGAGCGTTCAAAGTAGGGGAAACAAATGAAGAAAAATTCGGCAGATTCTAATGTAGTTTTCTTATACAAAACGGTTTTTTTACTTAGATCATGAGCAGAGCGACCTGCGATCAACCTTCCTCTTTACAATGAGCCCTCACACAGCTCATAGCATGCTCGTACGAGGACACAAAATGGTTTCCCGTGATTGCATTCAACTTGCTACTCAAACGAGATGGCGCCTAGTCAGGAGAACTGTCAGCAGGAGATTTGTAATAACAAATACATAAAGATATTGATAAAAAAAAAACACCTGTAATGATAACGAAACTTAGTTTAACTAGCGTTACATTGATACAAATGTATGTTTATCACTGTTGCCAAACTGTTTTCACCCTTAAGATATATATTCATAGGTTTATTGAATAACATGATAAGTCACCTAAAAAATGGCAAAAAGTAATAGAACAGAATAGAAAATATGTTATTCAATAAATCTACGAATAATATCTGAATTTTAGCTTTCAATTTTAATTTACAAACGCTATGAACTTTCGTTCCAACACAGTAGTATTCTAAGTATTCGTTGTTGTCGATATGGGGCGATTGACGAATATATTGAATACAAACTTTCTTGTTCGTCTAGGAAATTATGAACAACAAATAACTTCTAATCACTGTAACCGTTAAATAAATCGTAGTGCAAGGGTCAGAGTCCCGTAGATTTCAAAAGGCGGATGAATATTCTAATTTTATTAGGTTTTTCAAATAAATTGATGCACCAGGATTTTTCAATGGAACTATCTATCGATTTTTTAAGTTACGAATCAAAAGTGGACGAACAGAAAACTGATTGTAATAAATAATGATTAATGAATACTTAAATTTGTTAAGAGATATGGTTGGAGTGGAATCAGAAAATCTTTGTAATAAAACAACTTGATTTTGTAAATCGGTTCTGAAGTGCCATAAGAATGAAAGCATTGCATTTTAGAATTTACATAATCGGACTCCGCGATATTGCAATATGCCACGTAGAATACATATGGATATAAATATTATTTCGATAAATTTTTTTAAATACCATGCGTAATAAAACTTAGAAGGTATACAATATTGGTGAATTACATTGTAAATTATCTAATGATATTACTACTGTGTTTGCATTTTATTATGGCAGGCGTGAGGCGGATAATATTGGCGAATTAGAATGTAAATTATCTAACAATATTACTACTGTGTTTGTATTTTATTACGGCAGGTGTGAGAGTTACTACTCTCTACGACCAAGTTAATAACCTCGTTTCTTTATAGTTCCTACATTTCATTCAATCTTAATATTATACCAGCAATATGGCCTTCAACTTTTGTCTGAACCAGACAACTCGTTTTAAATTTAGAACGAAGCTACGCGCAACACGTTGTTACAATTTATCGAAATTCGAGGCCAGGATTTTTGCCGGCAGAAACGAAAACAGAACGTAAATTTTCAACGGCCGCTGGAAACTCGAAAAGAAGGAGGAAGCAGAGATTCCGCGCGATATCGTGGAAAGAAAGGAAGATTCCGGCTGGACCGATGCCAAAGTAAAATTAGTTGAATCAAGAATAAGAATGGAGGCGGCTAAAAATCTGGATGTACGTATTTGCTTGACTAATTCTCCCTGCGGCTTGCCTTGTAACTACGTCTTTCTAACTCGCGAAGCAACGGCGAGACCACTGAACGTATGTACCTATTGCTGTCATTAAAGTGAATTTATTGTTCTGCTTTAATTCCTACTTCTTGAAACAGCAAATTGATTTACCTTCCGGCTCTTTTTGTTTGAACAGCAAAATTAGTACCGACTTATTTCCATGTGTAAGTAAGTAACGGTTTATAATGGTATTATAAACATCCTTACAGGCATTCCTTCTGAATAAGCAAACCATGAAGGTTAGACAAAGCACAATTCTCAATGTAGGATTCATTATACAGTACCCGAAACATCCACAAAGTGTTTTAAGTTGTGATTAAATTATGGACTTTTTATGCAAATTGTAAATTGTCTACATTAGTTTTGAAGATAATTTTATAATGTTCCTAATATATTTTGTCGCTAATTCTAGTAATAATAATCTAGTGGCGTGTATATAAAGTATAGTTCTTTGAAAAATACTAATTTATACACATCCGTATGTAGTGGGTGTTCAAAGTATTCGTACACCTTTTAAAAACGAATAATTTTTTCATAACAGAAGTTTTGAAACCCCAAGAGCTTGAGTTTTTTAAGAAGTTAGAAGGATTAGTTTACTAGTTAATATGTAACTAGTATTTTAAAAATTGTTATTGGTCGCAACTGCAAAAGAAAAAGTAAAAATCACGATTTTCAAATTGTTTAGCTGTGCCTGTAATTATAATTTAGAAGGTAGAAGTTGTTACGTCTACAGCTGCATTGAAATCGAAGGTTGTTATAAAATATAATTGACTGAATATAAGATAAAATTGTAAGAATCTGCGATTTCAATCTTACAATGCCTATAGCTTTTTTAGACACCGGATTTGATGCATTTATGACAAAAATGAGTAGTGTAACGTAAAACAGTAAAAAAAATTAGAAGAATTTAAATATACATAGTTATATTATTTTCAATCTATTAAACATATTGAGAAAGAAAATAATGTTCTATTTTACTCCAGTTTGTTGCAATTCAGGTAGACAATTTTTATTTTGCATTAAGATTCGCAGTTTATTCGTTATATTTCTTAAAAAGTGTAATTCAACATTGTATGTCATTGTTTATATAGTTTATGAAACATTCGTGGTTGTACTATATTCTATCATCAGTGCTTGCAGACCTAAGTAAAAAATATTTCAACTAAGAAATACAAATATTTGCAAATATTATTTCTCACAATTGTGTTCCATATGTTTCATTTGAAACAGGAATTTAGTATTAGTTCCAAATTAAACATACGTATGTAACAGTTAGGAAAAATAGTATTTGCAAATACATACACCCGTTCCTCAATTTACGCGGCACTTTTTTATAATTGACAGTTTTACACAGTCAGCATTGTGAGATCGGTTGGCGGAACGCGTGACGCAGAAAGAAACTTTGTTGCGTTAGGCCCACACAAGACGTTGCTGTTGCCGCTGGGCCATAGTGCGGAAGCGAACAGTAACATCGTTTCATAATGAGAAAAAATATATTTTTCATAATATGACAAATATTATCTGCATATGTCAAAAATATTCTATTTCTAATATTACATAAAGATTCATTTTATAATAAAAAAAATTTTTTTCATAATGCGAAATAAATATCTGTATATTAAGAAAAAATATTCTATTTTTAATGTGAAATGAAGATTCATTTAATATTTAGAAAAAAATATTTTTCTCGTAACATGAAATAGATACTTTTTGCATATTTACAAGAAAAATATTTGTTACTTAAAATAAATATTGTATGTATATTTGAATATTAAAAAAAAGAATCTCTTTTTAATATTATATGAATGTGTATAAAATATTGTGTGCTACTAGAGGTGTGACTTTGGACGTAGAGACGACAACATCGTTACTATACTGTTCAGATGTATAATTAACTTTCCGATTCATAGGGAAGTTACTGTGTAATTTATAAATTTTTGTACTTTTACTAGATTTTTTTCCAATACTTTTTCTTTTATACCGACAGATTCAATTTACATAATTTTTATTCGCGCAAATCAAATCCACGGGGAACGGATATTCCCGTAAATTGAGGGGCGGGTGTATTTGCATTTCTTAGTTGAAATATTTTTGTATCCAGGTCTAAGTGCCTGTTCGTTAGTGTTCACGGTCCATGAAATTTGGATGTTCATTAAAAATCGCATTCTGCATGTTGTAAAGGTAAATGCCCCGAGGATTCTCAGTCTGGTTATATCAATCTTTTGTGTGTCGGTAATTAAATCGGAAGTAAAAGCGGGCATCGCGGAAAAGCAGGTCGAGTCAATTTCCGCGGGAGAGCTGGAGGATTCAAGACAATCGCAAGTGCATGGTACTCGGTTTAATTGAAGCCTGGATGATCAAACCCACGTTTAAATCGGCGATAAATGTCCGGACTCGCGCAGATAACACGGCCCAGAGCTACGCCATTGGACGATCCACGGCGTGGGCAAACGACACACAACGTGACCAACCAAAGATGCTCGATGGACAAGACTGATATAGTGCTATAGTATAGCAGAGGAGTATGTATATGCGCGAGTATATCGGGCGACGAATAAATGTAAGATTAATGGCCGATTTCACCGTGGCTCGACTAAATTTAGAAACGGCGATTTATAGGATTAACTCTACACTTTGAATAGAGAAATTACTGCCGCATCAATGGTCCCCTTTGCACGTTAATTAGACACACCGTACTTTTCTGACGGAGTTCATCTCTATGCCCACGAGGCGTTCATGCGATCCGGCTGATTGAAATCGTTATGCGCGTTACGATACCCGGTGAATAACGGGTTCGATAAACAGAGGCTAATAATTGCACGGCAGAGCTTTGGGAAGAATTTAAATTGTCTTTTTTTAAACTAACTGCAGGAAAATGTAGACAATTATTTCCGTTCTTGATAGATTCTATGAAATAATATCACAGTATTTTTTTAAGGATGTTCTGGAGGTACAATGGGAGACAAAAGTACAAGAAATTCGAAATCCATCAATATATATTGGCAATGAAAGCCATTCACGAGTATATAAACTTGTGTTTCTCGATCGTATTATTGTTAAAAACAATTGCGAAATGATCTCGGCGCTACGGTTCGATCACTTTTTTTATTTGACGTTTCGGTTCTAATTTGAACCATTTTCAAGAAAATTAATTGAAATTGCGTCTGTAATCAAAATGTCTTAGATAAGACATACAATTCTTAAAGAACAAAAAGAAAAATTTTTTTTTTAAGAAAACTAATAAATGTTTAAAGTACAGGAAAACAATTTGTATTCGCTTGCTTAGGTGTGATTAAATATTTAAATTTGAGAGTCGTGAGACACGTGAAACGCGTGAGTCGGAATTAATTTATAATTAGCAAAATTGCTTAAAGTAGTTTAGTGATCGAACCGTAGCGCCGAGATCATTTTGCAATTGTTATTCACGAGTATGTTTTGCATTAAAAAATAGATTAATTTAAAAAGCTTTCGTTTAATTAATGAATTTTATGTTATATTTATTTTTTAATCAAATTGTCTTTATATTATAAAAAATTGTAAATGAATTTTGTGAATAATTGTACCCTCCGAATAGTAGCTATATTCAGTGGTCTACAGTATTGTCGCGTTTTCATCCTAGTGAGATGACAAGTTTATAATTTTGTGCTCTGTAACTGTTTAATGAAACCTAATAAATTTTGAACATAATTAATACATAATTTTTACTATATATAAAAAAACTGGAGTTTCTAGTTGCGTTTTTTCAAGGTTTAAATAGGGTTTGAAGTGAAATTTTATGAATTCTCCATAAGAAGACGTGTTAAAATGTCCAAACTTTAAGTTGCTATAAATATTAAACGGTGTAGTGAATCTAACTCAAACTTTGGTAATTGCATTAATTTAGTAAGAATTATATCTTGTCAAATTTTCAAAAATTTTGTTGCGTTTTTATGTAGCTTCAGAACATCCTTAATTTGTGTTCACTGGTCCGTTGTTGTCAATATTTACTACTTAATACTTAATTTATGGCTGGTTAGCATTTTCCCCATAGTTACTTTCTAGAAATTCGTTTTTTATCGCTCAAGAGTTAGCAAATTTGGCGTAACACGACATATTCACCAGACCAATCTCAGAAACGTATTTCTAGTTGATTTAAAATGATTTTATATGATCGCTTGACTTGTCTAAACTTATGATGGTTTTTACGGCTTAGGTTTGTTTAACACAGCTTTTCTCCTCCTATTCGAACACAAGATGTAAACGTGCTTAGAAACGCAGAACACTATAAGAACCTTGCATCATACAAGCTTCAACCAGTTGATCTTCTTAGAGGGTTAATTTAATTGCTAGTCAAAGCCGGGTGAAAGCTGTAGCTGTGAAACAGAGAGATAACAATCGGTAAGTTTGCTTAAATCAATTTAAACCAACCGCTATGATTTGCAAACAACGGCAATCTGCATTTAATTCTAAAACTTTCTACGATTCACGGAACCCGAATACTCCGGTGATTGTGAAATTGTTTCATGGTTCGCTCTTTCAGAACCTAATTTCTTAAATACTATTGCAAAAATTAATCGATCAAACAATTCAAGTCTCTAACAGCGTAATTAATCACATTCTCAAGGTGAAAAATGTTTCTATTAACAATAACGGCAAATGCAATAAGAAATCTCGCCATAATTAAATAAAATATTAAATGAATGTTTATTTTCAGAGATGATTTAGTGAAAGATTTAATCATTTATTTGGCAATGCTTATCGTCATCTTCGTTATTAGTAGACAGCGGATTCTATGCGTTTATGACAAAACTGAGTACGTGTAATTTAAAACAATAAAAATATTACAAGAATTTTAAAATACTGATGTATTATTTTCAACCTATTAAACATATTGAGAAAGAAAATAAAGAGTCTAGCACGCTGAAGACAATTTGTATTGACACTGTGTGAACTGTATCATTTTTTATCTCGATTGTTAATTAAGATAATAGACAGTTGTAGGCCAAAAATTATGAAAATTTTGGCCGCTTTTGATCGTTCATAATTGTAAACCGAATTAACCAATTTCAATGAAATTTTGAGTATGTATATAATTTTTTTTAAGAGTTTACAAAACACATGTTTTAAATTTCCGTTATTGGCCCAGCTGAAAAAGGTTGTAAAAATCAATATTTACTACCGTTTTTCACAATTCCGATCAAATGCATTTTTTCAACATATTTATTAGACATCATTTACTAAACTGATCCTTCTAGCCTTACAGAGGAATTGAAGTTGTTCTGTCTATTCACAAAAAAGTTATTCTGATTTTTAAATCAGAATACCACACTTTAGTGTGTTTGATCAGTTATGTGCGTAACTGTATGTTCATTTTAATAGATTTGTATTCTTAGAAAACTGAATTTTGAAAATTTAACAAGGACATGGAACATTTTTGTTCACTTTACACTGAAAATATTCTTAGAGGCGTTAGAAGTCAGTAGATGTTTGTATGCAATCATTCATGAAAACAGAGCGTATGTAAAGAAGAGTTTCCCTTCCCATAAACTTCGAAAGAAGAAATCAGCCGCTGACGTGTTAGAGTTAATATTTAACAAATGTTTAGAAAAGTAGATCAATCAAAAACTTTCTATATAATTCCTTATATTTTTATCATGATCCATGTCAAAATATATGTGCAATAACCGCTTAATTGCAGCGAGGCGTCGGGATTCTTTGAGAAATTCTGCTTTCGATAATTTCTCCGAACCACACGAAGGAGAAACGTCGAATTAACCCTGCCTATTGTACCCCTCAATCATTACTTTAGGTCATCTTGCGGAAAAGTCAATCACCGAGGAGGAAATGTACTCACTCGAAGTAAATGTTAGAACAGGATTGTCTTGTCCCCGATTCCACAGATTGAACAATAACCTTCAAAGCGAAATGCTTTATGTCAGACGAAAGTGCGAATATGCGCGAATCTCGCCGCAGATCTTGACATTTGCGAGGAACAGAACAGAAGACGTCAACCGTACGTCGACTGTTTACAGTTTACAATTAGCTGGAAAGATTCTGAAGCCTGTGAACGTGACTTTGTAGGCTTAGATCTTAGACCATACATACCAATAGACCCGGCATGGGTATAGTATGTTTATAGGAAAACCGACTCTGCAGTTCGGCAAAGATAAACCAAGGCCTACGAACGCCGTGACGTCACAAGATGTTACGTCTTCCTTCAATGATTACAATAATGCAGAAATCATGTTCAATTTTTTTTTTAATTTTCAATGATTTTGAATTTCACCAACTCAATTTTTTTGTAAATACATAAAGATCCGCAGTCTAGTAATAACTAATCACAATTAAGCGAGGTAAAAGTAAATTATATAAAACTAGAAATATTACCTTCGAATGTTGTAAATAGACTATGTAATAAACTATTTTGCAACCTGCATTATATGTGAAAGTTGTTAATCTTCAGAATAAACGTCTATATCTCAAATACAGTTTATAATTGATTATTTCATGATCCAATACCAAATTCTTTTAAATTATCCTGTCCATTCTTTCCGTGTACAGTAATCTCGCGATCTACGACCGGGGATGCCTTTACGATCTATGACAAGAGCTTACCCATTCTACTGCCGGCCAATGCCGTGCCGCATCGCAGAGCGGCGATGATTGATCTCGGCTCGGGTATATCGGTGTGAGCACCACACATTGACTCGAATGAATCGAATTTTCAAGGTCCTTAATTTTCATTATTTTGTTATAGGACTTTCACTATCTTATTTCTGATGTTTTTCTGATTACGACAATACCAAACACGATATAATTCCAACTGTATTTAGTGGTTTAATCGACGATGAAAATTTTACTTACAAGGAAGGACAGCGTGTTTGATCTATGCCGGCGACGGCGATTCTTCGCGTCTTTTTCTTTCCAACATGCTGTCCTTCCTTGTAAGTGAAATATTAATCGTCGATTAAACCACTAAATAAAGTTGGAATTATATCGTGTTTGGTATTGTTGTAATCAGAAACGAATACGAAGTGACAAATTAACTTCATTCATTTTACGTAAGAATTTGCTAATAATAAAAATTAGAAATGTAATTTTTCTTCATTCTCATGTTCCCCATTAATATGTGCCAACATTAATAAAATGGATAAAATTATTTCAGTTGAAAGAAAATCACTTTCCAATCGTTTATCACCCGCAAAATAATATTTCCACGAATTATGTAAGCAGCTATAATGTGATATTCCTGGTAAAGAAATAAGGAGATATCGATAAATAACGCGTAAATGACGCCTGCGTATACCTAACTATTCCAGCTGTTGCTATATTAGTTTCTCAACTTTGCAGCCGTATTTTTATAGACATAGTACAGAATTTTTATGCAAAATGCTTCAACGAATTATCAACAAGATCGGTAATATTAAAAAGAAATTGATAATATTAACAGCCCTGTGAAATTTCTACACTATTAATTAAAGACCCAACTATTAATTAAAATTATGCTGTACACTTTTCCCACAGTAAGCTGAAGCATCGTCGTTCGCGATACACGAGCCTGTGAACCGGATGATTGTTCAGTTATTAACATCAACATGAGAACAATTAACGCGTTCACCACCGACATCACGTATTCGTGACAATTTCGATTCTCGTGCTTTATGCTAACTGATTTTCTGCCAATTGTTATTTAAGACAGAGTTGAATTGTTAGTTAACGACAGAGGCACCAAATAAATATGCCGATGTGAAAAATTACTAAATACAAAAGTTTACTTGCGTATACATTATGATTAGATAGCGGATTTTATGAATTTATGTCAAAGATGAGTAAGTATACTTCAAAACAGTAAAAACATTAGAAGAATTTAAAAATACTCACATTATTTTCAACTTAATACCAAGAGAGACAAAAAATTTCTATTTCACCCCAGTTTCGATTATTCAAGTGGAAAATTTTTATCTTGCACAAAGATTCGCAGTCTACGATAAAAATTATGCTAGCCTTAGAAATAGTTGCGAAAATGAGATATTAGTAGAGATTCACACCGATATACCATTTAGACTTTGGATCAATAAACTATATTCTATTTCGCTCATCAGATTTTAGTTAAAATCATCTTGCAACAACATAGACGGAGGTCAGACATTTTATAGTACGTGTGAAAAGAAAAAATTCGTATAATAGCGTTGGTTTGAAGAATTCTCCGACGAACAAGAGAACCAGAAACAATTAACGAGCGTTGTAAAGATTCACGTTTATGAAAGACAAAACGCCAAGAAATAGACACCGTTCTCCATACGAGTTTCTATGGGTTGCAGAAAATGAAGAAAACTATACGTCGCTTATTAGAACACGACTGTGATTACACTTTTGCATTTTCTCTTTAAAAAATACGGGTGAAGTTGCATTACCAGCCGATCCGATACATGGCCGAACACAAAGGACGAGTTAGCTAGTCGCTCTCAGTCAGCGGTTTGAAAAGCGAATCGGGTCCACAAGCCTGATAACAAATCTCGCATCATAGATCACACAAAATGGAACAAGACGACGACATCGGAAATTTATCAGAGAGGAAAACCGGGCGTAGGAAGTGGAGAGCCGGCTCTGTTTGGAGCAGATTCGATCGCAATATACTTATGCAATGGTCGCCGAGCGCGCCGCTCGAGTTTCTCGGAATCATTTCCAGGCCGATGGTCCGCTACGCCCGTAAATAAAGTTCAGGCCGATCAACGGGGTAGAACGGCCGATTCGAAGGTGTTGTACCGAAGGAAAAGTAAATTACTCACTCGCATGTTTCGGCTCGATCAAGGCAATTACACACGGACAACCAGCAGAACCAAGTGGAGAGTAGATTTATCGATAGCGATGTCGGCACACTGAGACACTTTGGACACTCGGTGCACTAGGACACCTCGCAAGCTGAACCGACCGTTCCGAATCGCGTTGGCATCGAAACTGAGGCGGAACGGGGAACGACCGCCTATTTAACCTGCCGGATGCAAGTTACCTGAACTTGGTCAAAGTCAAATGACCTGGCTACGAGTCGATTGGACAAAGGACCTCTCTCCCCAATCCCTTCTAACGACGCTGACTTAGGGGTAAGAAAGGAAAACCGGGAAACCGCGTGAAGGTTAATCTTAGAGGGCTTTTGGGGACAGAGTTTGTTTCCTAGCTCTTTGGTCGGGAAATGTTACAACACGCCCCCCGTCCCCCGGCGACTGGGTCATTTGTGTCTGGAATGCAAATCCACCCTTGACTTTAAATCAGAGTAACTAGATGTTACAGCTAACGTGAAGTATTTTTGTTTTTTTCCCTTGGACACGAGAACCTCTAGACACTACGAGACATCCCACCCTCCTACCTTTTTGTTTTGTTAAGGGAGGTGGTTAAAGTCTAAAACAATCCACCTAGGGTAACTGCACCAGTGAATGAACATTTAAGAAATTGTTCAGGAAAATATTTTATTAAAAAAAAACTATGTGAATTAAAGGAATCTCATATATGCCAAATAGCTCCCTATACTTCATTTGTCAAAAATAAATGAACACAAATACAATGAAATTATTATTATTCTTCTTTATTAAACGTTAAATCAAAAATATGAAAAATACCAGTCAATGAACACTACATTCTAGTAATTGAATAATGCTAGTCCAATCAATGAACAAAATTACTAAACAATATTCTCCTATTTATTTAACTCTTTAATCACAATTTTATCGCTAGTATGCCGTCCGGGTTAAAATTTGTTGAAATATACAAAAGCGTTCATTTACTGGTGCCCGTTCATTCACTGGTGCAGTTACCCTAGGGTGTCTATTTTCGGGCCTATGCCACTCCTGTCATTTTCTAATACTAATTATTTAACTTTTTATTTACAACTTAAACCTATATATACAAAATTATGTACATTATATAATATTTAGGCAATTCACCAATTTTCTTTCGATTTCATTTAGTCTATTTCTTATATTTCTTTTTTCTAAGTTCATTTCAAAAATTTCTTTTTCTTTTATTATTTTATTTATCAGGGCTACTGTTCCTGATTTCTCATCATTTTTCATTTCTCGAGAAATTAGAAATAAGACTATATTTCTCGAGAATTCTCTAGAATTTTGAATAAAATAAAAGAAATTGGAAAACTTATGATATTTGAAAATATTTATCGAAAGCGCAAAACACTTTAACTCAATGTTTATTCCTGTCCAATATGTACACAACTTTAAAAACAACGAAAAAATAGACGCTAAAAATAACCGATAAATTTATTCATCTGAAACCAAATTTTTATAAAACGAAATATTACGCTTTTGTTTTGAAACGTCTAATGTAGAATCAGATAATCTACTTCTTTTTTTCTGGTAACAAAATCTGTAGTCGTAGAAAAATTTCATTCATTTTGTGTGGATGTTCACTTTATTGTATATAGAACATCCGAAAGTTGCTGCAGATTGGGTTATGCAATTAGTAATATGCAATTTGAGTTAACTAAAAATTCATTTCCGAAAATACGTTATAAAATCAATGAGATGAATGAGTATTTCTTGATGAGAAATAAAAGAGAATTTCCTAAAATATGTTATAAAATAAATGAGAATTTCCTAACGTATGTTATAAAATAAATGAAAATTTCCTAAAATATGTTAGAAAATAAATGATAATTTCCTAAGATATGTTATAAAATAAATGAGAATTTCCTAAGATATGTTATAAAATAAATGAGAATTTTCCTAAATTTAAATTTCTTGAGAAATACCGTAATTTCTCGAGAAATGAGAAATAACCGATTTTAAAATTTCTCGAGATATTCTCGAGTCTATAATTCTCGTGAGTCTATAATTCAGCTGTTTTTTCTTATTTTTCCAAAATAAATTAAAAATTAAATCAAAAATTCGTTCTTTTAATTATTGTATTAAGCTGAAACTAATACAGTAGTGTCGTTAAGTCTCTTTAATATGTTCATTACTTTAAATTGTACGTTTCTGTGTTTATCATAAATGCATAAAATCCTCAGTCTAATGATTAGATTGAATTATGATCAATTAAGAATTGTCGACGCCTGTCACGTGGAAGTATCTCTCTTTTCCCACATGCTGACAGAACATGAATGAAAGGACATGAGACTTGAAATCGACAAGAGCCACGTTCGATGGCTCTCCAGGCAAAAAGTACACGGTATGTACCGAGTTCATCGCGGGACTCGCTGTGCGCGTCTCTCGTAAAAATCTTGCTGGCCTCGTGGAACGCGTCACTTGCTTGAACAAACATCCTCCGGATGGCCGTCGCGATTCGACCGTGAACTACACCTTGTTCGCGAGTATTTAGAACCTCCACTTTCGCCTTTCCGTGTCGGGATTTCCTCGAGTAAGGGACGTGTGTGAATATTGGTGTCAAAACTTGAGCGAGAACAAATAAACGGTGACTCGCTCGAGCGCTTGCGGAAATGGCATCGTCAACACAGAACGCGTTTTTGGCCGACAAACGCAAAGTGGTCTGGAGATCCCGTTTTCGTGGTCAAAATTATATTGTTATTTCAAGGTTTAATATTATATTACTATAAGTCGTTGGATTCGTCTTGATACTAGTTTGAATATAATTTTCCTTTTCTTTTAAAATACGGTTATTTTTGCAATGTTACATTTTGTTTCAGACGCAAAAATCTCTTGAAAATGATCCTCATCAGGATCGAAACGTCGGGATTTCAATTTGCAAATTTGTTATAAAACAAGGAATTTTTAGTTTATACTTGATCGATCCTGTGCGCCGAAACCATCTATCTATTACTAGTTAGAATAGTATGAACTAAAAAATATAAGTTAATGTTTAAAAAATTGAGGTGATTTTTTTATAAAAAAAGAATTTTTCTTTAATTTTTTGTATTGAAATTTGTAGAAAAGAGAATACCGATCAACTTTCGTTGGAAACATTTTTTTGTCAGATCATCGGAAATATTTGAAAATTTTGTTAACAATTCTCACAATGCATACTATTGTCTAGAAATCGCAGCATTGTGACTAAGATGAAGTCTCTGACTGGCGCAGAGAAAACATACGAAATAACAATAAAACAATTGGATTGAATAAAATCACAAAATTAATTCAAAGTTTATCTCTTAAATTATCTATAAATATTAGAATTAAATTAATTTGTAAAAAGCTGCATATCTATAAATTCTTCAAATTAAATATTTAAATATTTTATAATTTTTATACAAAAGTAATACCGTATAATATTAACTGATTTATACTCTAAATGAACGAACAGTAGATCCCGCTGAAAATTCGGCTGAAATTAAGAGATATTGAGAGTGGAAAGAAGGAGAGATTGGTAAATGGGACCAAATATCATATTTATACATGTTTTTTGTAACAAAAACTCGTTTGCACGAATGAAACCGGTGTTTGCAGCGAGGTCGTTTGCTACTCAAGATGAATAATAATTGCACAAGGTACTACCAACTTCCAATATTTCTAAATTGGTTTTCTTCGACAGCTATTTGGAGTAGATCACTGCATTGTGATACTACGAGTTTAGAAGACGACCTTATAACTAGACAGCGGATTATATGCATTTATGTCAAAAATGAGTAGGTGTAATTTAAAATAATAAAAATAGAAGAATCTTGAAATACTGGTGGATTATCTGCGACTTATTAAACTTATTAAGAAAGGAAATAAACTTGTATTTGACTCTACCCTAGTAGCACAAAAATATTGGGTAAATGTTTGTTTCAAATATTGGAAAAATATTTTTTAAGCCACACTTTTTCATATGAGAAAAATATTAGATCTGAATATTGTATACATATCCAAGAAATGTAAATTGAATGTTTAAAAAATATAAGCTAAATATTCAGAGAATATAAATTACATGTTTAAAAAATATAAAGTAAATGTTTAAAAAACGTGAAACCCATATTTAAAAAACGTTCAATTAAATTTTCAAATTTAAGAAAAAGTTATAAAAACATTAGAAACTATATATAATAACACCACTTTCTGTGCACTGTCTGAGGGAATATTTAACTTCGTCTTTGGAAGGGGCTTATTAAAAGTACAGAAATTTTTTATGCAGTTAGAAAGATTAATGGCTCGAACAAATGCTACATTCGTAGGCCCACAGATTATTTTTTATTATATTTGTATATTAGGAAAAAATATTCTATTTCTAATATGAAATAAAGATTCATTTAATATTTAGAAAAAAATATTTTTCTCGTAACATGAAATAGATATTTAAAAAATAATATTTGTTACTTAATATTAAACAAATATTATATGAATAATTGAATATTTAGAAAAGATCGAATCTCTTTTTAATATTATATGGATGTGTATACATTATTTTGTGCTACTATGGTAGTTTCTTGCAATTACGGAAGAAAAATTTTGTTTTGCATGCAGTTCCGCTGTCTACTTATAACCTTTGATCGAACTGAACGTGTGCTATGGCCTCAAAAAATTACTCTCATAAGAAGTAGCTAGGTTTTAGCATACTGATTCACGATATAGCACAAGGGAAGGTTAGAGAGGTCATTAGCCACTTTGGGGATGAAAAGATTCAAATTTCAAGCACCATTCCATTTTACATCCAGAAACACCATGTTGCTAAATGTCTGTAATCTTACCCAAATCCATCGTTACTTTGCACACGAACGACTTACATATAAAATCCGCTCTACACTCATTTAATTACTCCGATTACCACGGTTTCCATAATTGTTAGGAACAAGATAACGCGGTAAATTTCAAAAGGTACGCGTTTATGGTCAAAGATTACCCTCTTGCCTGTCAACCGAAAAAAATGAAAATTGTTGAAAGGTAACGGTTCATTATACTTCCAATACAGCAATTACTAGTTGGCCATTCATCGGTCAACAATCAAAGTCGGCCTTGTTTTGTTACAATGGGCTACCTGCCGCAAACCACCAGGAACCTTTCAACCTTCTAAGAACGGATGGCACAGGTACGATCGTAGAACTGTGCTGCTAACAACGACCGTCGCATTGTAATTGTGAAACCGGGCTCGTTAGACAATAATTCTCTAGGGTGCTTGTCGCGTTACCTGAAAGGTACAAGGTTGCCATAAATGAAAATTCGTTCGAGGTTCTATAATAATGTAGGTCTGCCAAGTTATTACCCACCCCTTTACACCAAACTAGGCCTGTTACTATTCTTCGAATATTTCGGAATATCGATTTCAGAAACATTAAACGTGATGAGAATCGAAGTTCCGAAGCTTCGATTTGTTTAATTCGTTCCCAAATAACAGATAAGAGGCGTAACATGTTGAGTCTGCGCGAATGAAGACGCTCATTTTCTAAACTGCGTTACAATGTAAGCGTCGTCGGCACACTGCGACTCGAGGCGTTAGCTGGACAATATCTTCTTTATGACTGCAAATACAAAGTATGCAGATACTGGAAATATTGTAAATACTAATCCATATAGATTCTTCTGCTTCTTCACATAACTTGTCTTTCTCAAAAACATATTTATACAATGTATTGAGATTGTCTTTCCGAAAATTCCTTCAAACTTTTAGATATTCAGATAGTGAAACACCGATACCGTCAATAAAAAATAAATATTGTTTATTTCCGTGTTTTAAAATTGACACGGAAAGGAAGTTTAAAGTTTGCTCTAATGCTAGCAACAAAAATTTTTCCGTGCATTGACGTTTGTTACCTACTTTGAGATTGTTGAATATTGCATACATAACCTTCATAACATATATTAATTAAGACAATAAAACGTACTTTCGCTGTTAGTTTTCAGTATAAAAAAAGTAAGTGCAAAACGTGTTTTAAAAGTATCGATTGATATTAATTAGATATGAGCTTTTATGGACCTCCTTACCAAATGTAGGAAAATGTGAATTCAAAATGCTTATACAGTTTTGTCGACAAAAAAGATATTTCAGAGTTTTACCGGCAGGGAAATGTTAATATTTTTACTGTCTAGACATTACTTCATATGACTAGTATTTATATTTTACGGAATTACGTTGAGTTTTGTCCAGCTAAATTGTAGCATTGATCGCAACATTGTGGGCCGGGTCGAGGGATCGTAGCCTTCGAAAACTGGTTCGAAAAGTTTCCTTCGTTCCTTCGAAGCTCCAGAGAAGTAACAGTCCTACACCAAATACTTTACAAGTCATTTATGCGACACACTCCGCTGTATCACCCTGTATACAGAAAAGGAACACACATAAAACGCGAATCGAAGATTCAGATTCCGTGAATGTGCTATTCTCGTTGAATCTTTTCAACACTTCCACCCAGAGAAACTTTCTATAAGGAGGAAATCGTGTTAGTATCGTTGCAAATGTTCCAATATGTAAATAAAATTGTTGTAGATTACGGCGCGGATGTGGCAAGCCAGAATCCGTAGTAGCTATCGTTAGACTTGCAAATAAGAAACCACGGGAGAGTTTAAGCACTGCAATTTAATATCTCCGTGTTTCTTTGGCAAGGGAGGTTAAGTATGTAGACGTGTACGAATACTAGATGTGTGTCATTACATGTACATCCCTACACCTGAAGTTTTCACTTCGGTACGGACAAAAACGAAAGGGAACACTGGAAAAATTTCGAAATTCCAGTAAAACCGTTGCGCATACGTATACGTATTGAATTTTATTGTGCTCGAACTGTAATTCGTTCTCAGTCGGCTGTTCCTTTGAAACGCGTATTATACCCTCGACTGCTCGTTACAAACGCATATCCGTTAAATAACCCTAACAACGTATTCAGAGTAAATATATTACCAGGATTACCTCGACCTTTAACGTTTCTAGAATCGTTTCTACACACAATTTTGTTTTCTTTCAATAAATAACTCGAAGTGAAACTGAAATTTCCTATTCAAATTTATGTTTCTTGAAGCATTTCCTCTTCTTTATTAACAAAACTAGTAAAAAACGAAAATGCTGAATGGCGGAATTTTTAAATTACCGATTCTCTTTTATATTTCTAGTTTATGCTACAATATAACGGGGTATTTGGCAGAGATTCTCGGAGTGTTTTTAATAATATCTATCCTCAGCATAAGAATTGAACTGGGTTTTTTAATAAATAATTGAGTTCATGAAGTTTTGATTTCCTATCCAAATTTATTTTTCTTGAAACGTTTCCACTTCTTTATTAAAGAAACTAACGGGGTATGTGACAGATTCTCTGAGTGTTTTTAATAATATCTATTCTCAGGATAAGAATTGAACTGGATTTTTTAATAAATAATTCGGTTCATGAAATTGAGATTTCCTATCTAAATTTATTTTTCTTGAAACGTTTCCACTTCTTATTAAAGAAACTAACGAGGTATGTGACAGATTCTCGGAGTGTTTTTAATAATATCTATTCTCAGCATAAGAATTGAACTGGGTTTTTTAATAGATAATTCGGTTCATGAAGTTAAGATTTCCTATCCAAACTTATTCTTCTTGAAACGTTTCCACTTCTTTATTAAAGAAACTAACGAGGTATGTGACAGATTCTCTGAGTGTTTTTAATAATATATATTATCAGGATAAGAATTGAACTGGATTTTTTAATAAATAATGCGGTTCATGTAGTTGAGATTTCCTATCCAAATTCATTTTTCTTGAAACGTTTCGACTTCTTTATTAGAGAAACTAACGGGGTATGTGGCAGAGATTCTCGGAGTGTTTTTAATAATATCTATTCTCAGGGTAAGAATTGAACTGGGTTTTTTAATAAATAATTCGGTTCATGAAATTGAGATTTCCTATCCAAATTTATTTTTCTTGAAACGTTTCCACTTCTTATTAAAGAAACTAACGAGGTATGTGACAGATTCTCGGAGTGTTTTTAATAATATCTATTCTCAGCATAAGAATTGAACTGGGTTTTTTAATAGATAATTCGGTTCATGAAGTTAAGATTTCCTATCCAAACTTATTCTTCTTGAAACGTTTCCACTTCTTTATTAAAGAAACTAACGAGGTATGTGACAGATTCTCTGAGTGTTCTTAATAATATCTATTCTCAGCATAAGAATTGAACTGGATTTTTTAATAAATAATTCGGTTCATGAAGTTGAGATCTCCTATCCAAATTCATTTTTCTTGAAACGTTTCCACTTCTTTATTAAAGAAACTAACGAGGTATGTGACAGATTCTCTGAGTGTTTTTAATAATATCTATTCTCAGCATAAGAATTGAACTGGATTTTTTAATAAATAATGCGGTTCATGAAGTTGAGATTTCCTATCCAAATTTATTTTTCTTGAAACGTTTCCACTTCTTTATTAAAGAAACCAGTGAAAAGCTGATAGCTGCTTTTCTAGAGGCAAATTTCTAAAATAATCTATAGTGAAAATTGCATATTCTAAATACGGATTCACATATACGTACGCGAAAAATAAAATAAAATTGCGTTGAAATCCGACAAGTGTTTCACATGTGAAATTGCAATTTCCATTTAATATTATCGATACGAGAGAATGAAAGTAGTTTCAATATCCATTTTTTTCAACTAGATCACGGAGGCATCCGCGATCTAAATGTTCGCCGAAGAAAAATATTAGAAACTTGCATTTTACTGTTAAGTATATTGCTGTGTTATTGCCTCGCAAGAGGTTATTAAGTCACTAGACTGGGCGAATAAATTGTTTTATCCTGTCGGTCATAAAGTAGTGCATTAAAAGAGATGCACGTACAGACATTCGCAGTTCATTAGCAAACTTGTTACCTTTTTATTTATGCTCTAGATAGAAACGAAATTGTTGGCGATTTTCTCTTATCAAAATGTATAAAACGCGTGCGAGAGCTATCAAGTTTTCTTGAAAATTTTTTCTTCGAAAGAGCACGACACAAATTCCTTAGACTCCTCTGTTAGCATTCTGGTACGCCTAGCTTATTGTCCTGATTACGATCTCGTTTCTCACACTTCCGTTTGTTGAACGTTGCACAACCTGAATCGTGGTTGATTTTCTTTTCGTAGATTAACTTATCAACAACAGTCGATTGGAAATAATGTTGCTCTGTTCCATTTAATCTTACTTACATTGTATGCTAGATAATATCTCTGTAACATCAAATCTACCGGTCAGAATAACCGGTTTCAGATTTTTTATTTTACGAGTACGATTATTGATATAATAGCAATAATTTGTTATAAGCAATGGAGATATTCAGGGTGGACAAAATTATTACCCAACCCTGTATAATTGTTTCATTCTTATTATTTTATCGATTATTATTAGATCGAAATTCACAAAATCTTTAAATAATCAGCAGACTGCAGTTTTTTTGGGCAAAATAAAACTTCTCTGCATCCTTTTTAATTTCTTTGATGTTCAGAGTTGATCTGTTCATTTTTATTATAAATACGTAGAGCATACTAACATTTTTCAAAAATCTAAGCTACGGATTGCAAAGATAACAGTTGTAGATCAATTTTGAAGAATTATGGAAAGATGATTTCTTTCCATTCTGCGTACTGTTGGTCATTACTCGATTAAAATGATGACCAACATTCATTGATTAATGTGTACGATTAAAATAGGTAAGTAATGAAAAATGGAGGATTGATTCAATCGACTGATGAAGTTAATCGTTAATTAAAAAAAGTAATCATCGAAAAATCGGATACAGTCTATCCATAAATTGTAATAAGGAGGGAAAGAGAGGCAGAGAGAATTGACAGAAACATATCTCAACAATAAGTTTTTTACTATCCATCCATATTTGATTGCGAATTTTATTTCGAAATTTCAGCAGTAATTAATTATCCGATTGACGATTTCAACTGAAAAGAATGTAATTGTTAACCGCAATTAACGACTAAAGTAGGAGTTTAATTGTTAATTATGATTAACGATTGAAGTAGAAATTTATTCGACAATGTCGATTAAATTTTTACCCAACTCTGCTGCGTACCTTTACCATTGTCATCGCAGTCGCAGACGACCAAAGATGAGGACAACATTATGTCTCGATGACACGCTAACGCTCATGATCCGTGCTCGTAAAGCTCGCGACGGCGTATCGTAAATCGTCGGTACGTAATTAACGATGGAAAGCATTGATAATCTACCTCGTAAATCGACAAGAAATTAAGGGATTGCATCGGTACAGTTCTTGAAAGATTGCACGCGAAATACGCGCATATAAGGTGATTACGGCAAGGAACATTCGAGCACAAGAATAAAGGGGATGTTTTGGTATTTCATTCTTAAAGTAATTTTTGTAGCATCTTCGAGTATAAATTTTGTAAATTGTGTGTGTAGAAAGATTTCTTAGAATTCGTAAATTAACGTAGTTTCTCTAAATCATTTTCCTAAGTTCTAGTTGGCCAAAGAAATCAGACATTTTTAAAATCTTTTGGGTCTGATCATAGCTACATTCAAACTTATAAATAAACAAATTTATTCTCTTATTTTTAATCTGTAGAAAGAGCAGAATTATGGAAACAGTCAACCAACAGTGATTATTTTTCTTCCGGAAAAATTGCACGCACTTCAAATACCACTATGTGTGCAAAATCTTAATTTAAGATTCGTTATATTATAAGCAAAAATATGTTTTTCATAATACGGCATAAATATTATCATATTTTAAACAAATTCTATTTCTAATATGAAATAAAGATTCATTTAATATTTAGAAAAAAGTATTTTTCTCACAACATGAAAAGATATATCCTGCATATTAAAAAAACAATATTTGTTGCTTAATATAAAATAAATATTCAGGATATATCTTTTCAAGTTGTGAGAAATACTTTTTTCTAAATATTAAATGAATTTTTATTTCGTACTAGAAATAGAATTTGTTTAAAATATGATAGTATTTATGCCGTATTATGAAAAAAATATTTTTGCTTATAATATAACGAATCTTAAATTAAGATTTTGCACACATATTTAGTGGTATTTGAAGTAAGTGCAATTTTTCCGGAACAATAATGTATATTTGAATATTAAAGAAAGATCGAATCTCTTTTTAATATTACATGAGTGTGTATACAATATTCTGTGCTATTAGGGTAGATGGTTCAATAGTTTCCGTGAAAAGAATTCCCAAAAATATTGGAAAAACTGAGCTGAAAACTAATATAGCGCCTGAAACAAATTATAAACGTGTTTGTAAGATGGCTAAACGACGAGGTAAATTTACGATCAATGTGTCCGGCGAGATGGAACTCGTTGAAAAATCAACGACGAAATACAGATTCATTTAATATTTAGAAAAAAGTAATTATTATATTTTTCTCACAACGTGAAAAGATATATCCTGCATATTAAAAAAACAATATTTGTTGCTTAATATGAAATAAATATTCAATGTATATTTGAATATTAAAAGAAGATTGAATCTCTTTTTAATATTACATGAATGTGTATACAATATTCTGCGCTATTAGGGTAGATGGTTCAATAGTTTCCGTGAAAAGAATTCCCAAAAATATTGGAAAAACTGAGTTGGAAACTAGGATAGCGCCGGAAGAAAATTATAAACGTGTTTGTAAGATGGCTAAACGACGAGGTAAATTTACGATCAATGAGTTCGGCGAGATGGAACTCATTGAGAAATCAACGACAGCTGAAAATGATTGCCGCAGATCGGTATCGCTGGGAATATCGTAGAACTGGTCGCGCGACACGTATTCGGGACGCGCAAAACAAATATCGAAAAGGAAACCGAGTGCCGTGTTACGGGACATGGTCTGTTTCGTCTAAACTCTAAACACCACCGGCCGGACTTTCACGAAACAAAGTTACACTTTCCCGGATTATTAATGCTGGGGATCAAGGGAAAGAGAGGAAAAAGAACCGCAGCTCGGAAATTAGCAGCCCCGTGTACGCGCGCGGGCGCTTGAGTCGATCATCCTTTCTATCTTTTAATAGTACGCACGTCTGCGACCTGTTCGCGCAAGAATTATCATCCAGAGAAAATTAATGATTTACGAGCTTGCTTCGCGCGCGTAAACACGGTGAAAATGTTTTCCACAGCACGTCGCTTGCACACTTTCGATTATCAGATACAAGCGTTTTGATTGATTTTTGATCATCGCGATATGCTAATTTGTGAAATTGTGACTGAATCAGAAACTACTGGTACATATTGATACAAGAAATGTAAATAACGTGGAAAGTATTGTAAAATTAATGTACTGTTAACTGGGACAACATCGATGAATTCAATTTATGTATTTATGTGTATAATATGTAATTGTGAACAATTTAATGGCTAAACTTTCAGTTAATATCATAATTTTTATTCATAAAAGATAATGGACAATTAACAACATGTATGCGTGAAAATTACGAGTGACCGGTCAACAATGCGTTAATACATTCTCCAGCCGTGCCTTTCTGCGTGACCTTCCACCAGCACTACGTAAACCATGAATGATCAGTACTATCATATAAAGTGAGACTCGGGAAATTGCGAATACCTGAGGTAAAAGTGGAATATAATGAAATACTGGAGAGGTGATAATTTCTTTACTGCTTATGTTCGCAAAACATATATACTTTATGGAAAGTATGCTGACATTAAAATAAGTGTTGGTCTGTTCTTATCTAAATTTAATTTTTTTAAAATTTCCTTGAGACCACAAAAAATTTACATCTATTTTGACCTCGAACAGTGTATGTATCCATGTGTCTTTACTTCTTTCCATTTGTGTAAATATTTTTATTAAATAAATCTCTTATTAATCCTCTTCTGTTCTATTAATAGTTTAGATTGCAAACGTACTTTCTTGGAGTCATTTTGCAGTAGATGTATGTATGTATGCAGATGACATTATTGTTCATTGTTAGAGTATATATATTTATCCAAATACATGTACAGTTTGCAACTACATTCCCGTTTACTAAAGCATAATTAAGTAGAACTTCGTTTTTCCTAACAAATACAAAAAATTATATACAATTTTAAGCTTTTATTTATTGTGAACAATCTTGAAAAATAGTAAAGACTTTATTCAATATACAAGTTATTTAACATTTTTAATATCGATTGTACTAGCATATTTAATGTAACGATTCCTGAGTTGTTCATATTTAAAGACAAGCAGTCGGTGTATATACATACTATATAAAATAATCAGTTCGAATGAAATTTTTAATTAAAATCAACGTTTTATAAAAATGACAAAACTCTAGATGCTTGTAATTCTCATCCGTTTGCCTCTATACTACATAATTGAAAGTATAGACTATAGACAGACTAGATGTTCCTTAATATTAACAAATTTTATTAAATACCAAACAATGTTACTTTAGCCTAAACTATTTTTACCTATATTTAGTTTCTGAATTTTCACCACATTTTTGCTTAAGTAGAGTGAAAATTATTAAGGATTATTATTTTATTAATTATTAAGAGAATTATTAAGAACACAGAATTTTTACTTTTCCATTACACTATGTTTCAGTTACTATGTTAACTCATAAGGCGGTGGAGGACAAAGTTCGGCAAAAATTTCATTGATATAAAAATTTGTAATAAAGTGAATTTAAAACCCACTTTATTCAACATTTTTATTTCGATAACATTTTTGCCCAATTCTTGGCGAGGATTAACAGATTATTTATTATTGGTTCAAGTCTTCAAAATTAACGGCCAAGAATATTTTCGGTTTAGTGAACATATTTCTCGAGAAGTCCCAGGAAACATATGGCGGTTGCGCGCGTAGGTAAGCCGCTCAGGGTCGAGGCTCGGTTCGTGTAGGATTAATTCAATTCACAGCAGAATGAAGAGCCTACAATGGAAGTAACTTAGGAGCCAGTGACTCGACCAGTTGCGCTTGAATCCTCTAAATGAGCACCGGGGAGGGTAGCTAATCTTCGGTCGTTGAAATTTTCCGCGGGGATAACTCAAACGCGAAGGCCTAACACGGTGTGCACTCTCGATTATGTCCGTGCATGGTTACATATCGCCGCAGCATCTTGTTTTCTGCAGTGAAACTCCCACTAAATATTCCACTTTCATGTATCCCGTAAGCTATACGAGCCGTTGAGCATCGAACAAAATGAGGTAATTTTCTTCGCGATCGCCTCGCGATCGTGGAACAAACAACGACCCCGTGGAAACAGTAAAAGAAAAACCGCGTTCAGCTAATCGTAACACACATACGAATCGGCCGATTATGAGCCAATTAACAGATCAACTGATCGCTTCATTAGATCCCGGGCAGCCGCCATCAACGTATTCGAAGCGTAATCGCCTCTCGATTAAACCCGAACCAATTAGTCGGACGACTGATTCTATTAAAGGTACACTCCGATAATACGTATTAAATATTATTGTCGACAGCATGCCATAACTCCTTACTTTGGAATTGCACTATCCTGTTTGCTACACGGGCGAATATCGCGTGATCGCAGCGGTAATAAATAATAATGTAACGGTGCAATTGTAAATGTACCTGTGGAGGCAGTAAGCCTAGGATTCCGCTTTTGTTCTTTTCGAAATCATGCTGAGTTACGTAAAAGCTTAAGCTTATTAATAATCTTTACGCAAAATAAAAATTTCTTACCTATAATAATTTGAAATAAACTGGAGTGAAATGGAAATTTCTTTCCCTGTTATGTTTAGTAGGTTGAGAATAATATAATGGTATGTTTGTGTTTCCAATATTTTTGTTATTTTAAATTACACCTGCTCATTTTTGTCATAAATGCATAAAATCCGCAGTCTACTTATTAAGAATGTTTAGAGGATGAAAGCACTATGAAATTTACAATTAAATCATCGCTAATGATTTATTTGCATCGCGACTCGATTAACCAAAATTTTATTGAAATGTCAAAAATGTTTGTACAGATGTTTGTGAAGATCCGTGAAAAAAAGTTGCCGCAAAATTGTCCTTGAGCTTGAATTTCAAGGGCAAATTTTTGTGTTATTGCATTGTATTCTACGCATCATGTGGACAAAAAGTGTCGAGGGAACCACGAGTCAAAACTGAACTCACCCATGGTTCCCTTGACACTTTTTGATGTGTAGAATACAATGCAATAACACAAAAATTTGCCGTTGAAATTCAAGCTCAAGGACAATTTTGCGGCAACTTTTTTTCACGGATCTTCACCGATCCGAAGATGTAGAAGACGCCTATGGCAGCCAGAACCAAACATTTCTTTACACCCTGTACTAGTTATTTTCTGAAGTTTTCAATTTTACTTTTCTGGCCGCAAAGGAGACCCTGAATCGCAACCCACACTCGTTGAAAACTAAAACTATAGAAAGAGTTGGAATACAAATATTAAAATGCATTTTCATTGGAACTAGAATTTCTAACCACTTTCTAACATCCGGAATTCCTATGAAGAATGAAAAATGAAAAAAGAATGAAAAAGAATGAAAACAGGTTTTAGAAGTTATGAAATAACAAATTGTGAAACTCAATGTTTACCATTAATAAAACGAAAAATCCTAATTCCGTCGAGCATGGGGACAGTAAAAGTTTTCAAGTAGCAGTAAAAGTCATAATTGTAGGCTGGCGATTTTATCACTTCGTCGCGTTTACGATTGCCAAGAGTTTCCGGAACCATTATGTTCGAACCGAAGAAAACTTTGAACAGGTTTTGTCACATTAGTTGACGACCGCTAAGGTCTGTAGTTTAAACGGCTAGGTCGATTGCTCCACTAATTGTCGTGTCGTAAACATATAATGTATTGAAGCAGGTATAACTATCTTGCTAGGTGGTTGTTCAAGTATTAGACTTGCACTCCGCCCTCACACCCTCCGGTTTACCGTTATAATCCTGGACAGTTTTATGATTTCGAATCTCTGTTGATTACTTTTCTATACTTGTTTAAAATGTCTGTTCTATATTTGCTTTAAAATTATCGTTGTTGCTTACTATTTATCTTCTCGCATAATGTTTCATAATTTAATGTGCTACTCGTAACGATCTGGTTTCATTCGAATCGATACCCCCTGATATATTTCTACAGATATTTTTAAACGAGAACTAACTAAATACGCGAAAGCAGAAATGTAATATGGCTATGGACAATTATCGAGTTGCTGAATTAAGATAGGAATATACAGGGCAGTCCACGCAACTTGCACACCTATAATAACTTCCAAAGCATGCATTGCACGAAAAAGTTGTGTATACAGAAGTTGCATGGTCTGAAGCGGTACATTATGTAGTGTATTTATTTTTTTACAAGTGGAAGCGTTTCGGGGGATTTGAAGGTCGACTTTGCTTTTTTAAATGGAATACTATACTTTTTATACCAAAATATGGAAGAATGTCGAATGCTCGGTAAAAAAGTATTGACCTTCATTAGCCCTAAACCTACTAATTTCACTTTAATTATGTAAACATTCCGCTGTCCTGCAGAAATTTGTGATAAGGTTCAATTTCTAATTTACACGAAGAAAATTTTCAGGAAATGAAGTGCAATTACTCATTAATTAGTAGGTTTAGAATAATGAAAGTCTAATGAAGGTCAATATTTTTTTACTTAAAATTCGACATTCTTCCATATTTTGGTATGAAAAAATATACTATTCTGTTTAAAAAAACAAAGTCGACCTTAAAAAAATAAATACACTACATAATGTACCCCTTCAGACCAAGCAACTAATGTATACGAAACTTTTTCGTGCAACGCATACTTTGGAAGATATTATAGGTGTGCAAGTTACGTGTACCACCCTGTATAATTCGGGGTGTACTTCTGATTTGAAGAGATCTGTTTTTGTAGGCATAAATACAATTTACCAGCAGACTTTACAGCCTTGGTTTTTATAGTCTGCGCTACTTCTCCCGAAAAGTCTGTCGGCGTCGCGCGTCAACTTACTACCGAATCACACGTCAGCTCCGCCACTCGGAACGAGATACGAGGCGAAAGCTTCTCGCTGCCTGGCCATTTCCGGGCAAAGAAAGTTCCTGGCCCCTTTTCGAAAGTTTTATGGCTCGTGGTGCATACAGGGTGTATCGGAAACTACACAGCGACAAGGAATACTAACCCTTTGCACTCGACTATCTCCTCTCTGAGGCAACGTTGAAAATTACTATACTAAAATTAAAAATAATTTCTACATTAACCCCTAGCCGGACTATTTTCTTTACAGTTACAGTGGGCGTCTTTATGTCCAAACATGTCGTGGAAGGGAAAAGAAAATTTATACAGGGTGTCCCACTGTATCGAGAACGGCAGGATATCTCGGAAGACGGTCTCGTTATCAAAAAAGTGTTCCTACAAAAGTTGTTTGGTATGACTATTGTTTTTTTGTGGGTGGAGTGGTGGAGGACAGTTCAAGGTCAACTTGATTTTTTTTAATGGAATAGTATATTTTTTCCTTTAGAAAATAATAGCGGGTAGTGAGACGAATCCAAAGATGTGCTACATGATATTATTCTGATTTTGATGAAGGTAAATTGTTAGCTTGTGTTTACATACTGCATCGGCCAACAGCCAACAGCCGCTACTAATTGTAAGTGGCGGCGAAAAAACAATTAATACCACGTAACTTAGCCCGTCATACCAAACAACTTTCGTAGGATCACTTTTTTGATAACGACACCGTCTTCCGAGATATCCTGCCGTTCTCGATACAGTGGGACACCCTGTATATCTTTTATAGCTCAGTTTTTTAATGCTTAAATATTAATTACAAACAAATCAAGTTTTATTTCATATAAAAGGTAACATTTGTAACATTTATATTTGTGAGACATTGTTAAAATCTGCATGACGGGTCTGACTCGTGCAAATACGACATGGGGTTAATTAATTCTTAAATGTCCAAGTGTAGCAATATGTACACTCAATTTTGTAAAGAGAACATAAAAATGGTCAGACGTAACGAGAATATTGTTCCAAGTTCGAGTACAAAGGATTAAAGGTTTCAGTATAAAAGTATTAGTTTGGGGGTAAATACAGTCATTCCTGACGTTTGTTATCAGTTCTTATGTGTTCACCACCGCGGATCATTAATTTATATATTATTATTATAAGGAAGTTACTGAATCATTGGTACAAGTGGAAGAAGTGACGCGAAAACCATTCTGGTTAAACATACAATAAGTACAAAAATTGAAATACACTTTGGAAGGTGGTGAGTCTTCATGAAATTGTGTAAAATCATTTTTATCAGTGATTGTGGAAATCATTTCTTCGTCTGATTTGATGACAAAACTTTATCACTGCCGGTTAAATGACCAGTCTCATATTTTTGATTTCGCAATTATTGAAACTATGAAGTTGTTGGTTGTATCAAATTTGATTCGATAGATTTCTTTACTCACAAGGGAACCTAACAGCCCTCAAAATTCGTGGTCAGAGTCGCATTTTTTGAGATATCTCAGAAACCAAAGGTCGAAAAAAATTAATTTTCTTTTTAAATTGCGTGTTTTTACTGGGAAACGTAGTTGTGCAAAAAATTTTAACAAAATACATTTGTTTAAATAATATGTTAAAAATAAACGCTTATATTTCTGTAAAACAAGCCAGAATTCCTTCCTCCGCACACCAGGTGCAAGCCCATATTTCATTATGCATAAATATTGTTAAATAGAATAAAGAAGAAAATCCTAAAACATGTATCCCCTATTTTGGATCAAAGATCACACATAGTGTACATTAAAATTAACTAATGATACATAAGAGAAACCGAAAGAAAACATCAAAATTTTAATGTATTCTTTGAACAAACATATTTTGTTAAATTTTTTTGCGCTACTACTTTCCGCATTAAAAGAAAAACACAAATTTTAAAAAAATCAATTTTTTCGATCTCTGGTTTCCAAGATATCTCAAAAAATATGGATCTGACAGCGAACGTTGCCAATAAAAGAAAATACGTGTCAAATATTTTTCGAAGAACTACATCTCGCATAAGTTTCATCAAGATTGGTTTGTTTCACCTGAATATGTTCCCTTGTCAGGCACATATTGTAATAAGAATTGCACAAAATCTAGATAAATAGAGCCCTGTAATTTTGGTAGAGCTGAGACATTTTAGTCGCTTTCAGTGCTCTGTAAATTTAGCGTTTAAATGTTTTACAGTTTCGTCGTTGGACGCATGCTCAATATCCTCATTCTATCCTAGCCAGCTCGACGGCGCGAGGTGAAACCGCGTGCGGAGCTTTGCAAGCAGCGGCGCGGCCGATTATTACTCACGTTAATCGAAGTTTATTGCGCGGGATCGTTTTACCTTGCAAACACGGTCCGCCGATATGAATGGCCGTGCGGCTGGAAGCGTTCGTACCGGGCCGGCCCGCTGGAAATCCGAGAAAAAAGCCCTCGCGAGGCAAGCGGACACCGATATCGTGTGTGTACATAGCCGAACCCCTTTGCCGGATGCGATTCGTCGTCCCAATAATTAACGATTTCCCTCGCTAAGCTGACACTTTTTCTTGCATAATAAATCCAGTACACCTCACCGGACAACACTGCTCGCTCGACGGAGACGCTAAAAAACCAGGGACAACGTTCTCGTGCCTACACGATACGGTCTTGTCGATATCGGATGCTGGCTGGTTCCGATACAGTTCGTGCGATCGTTTCCGTGCGCCGCGCCGGATAGAAATCTCCGAACGTTTCGATTTACGCTCGCACCGGATAAATCGTCGGCGTTTCTTATGAACCACTTTTGACCTCCGGATTTTCTCCAGCAATATGTAGCATCGTGGAACGTCACTCGTTGGATTTGCTCTCTTGTCCGATCGTTAAAAGAAAGTTAACCCTTCGAGCGCCTAACAACGATATATCGTTATTGACTAGCGAGAAGTGTCGATATGTTGTTGCGCATGTCTGGGCACGTGACTGAGCGCTTAGCATTTCCGTAAAAGGTTTGTGATCCTCTTTTCTTGTATTGTCTACTCGAACTAGGCTCTGTATTTTTCGTTTAGATTTCTCAACCAGGATTAACGTCACAGGCGCATAAAGTACTAAATGTCATTTTGGATTCAACCCTCAGATTCGCTAGATTAAAGGGGGTACCAGACCCATGGATATGATTAGTATATTACTAGAATATTACTAGAAAAACAAGTGAAAACCGTGTTTACGGGAAACCATTTTTTGTTTTTATACAAGCATGTTACTTATTCTAAAGAGGAAGGTTAATCATAGCCCGCTCTGCTCATGATTTAGATAGATTATGTTTATATCTAATAATATGAGTATCCAAAGTAGGGAAAACAATTTTTCTATTACAAAACAATTTTTTCGACTTAAATTATGAGCAGAGCAAAAAATGATTTCTCGCAAACAGTGTAGTCACTTGTTGTTCTGGTAATATAGTAATCTAATTATACAGGGTGTCCCAAAATAAGTAATTCCCGGAAATGGAAGGTTCCTTGGGTCATTTGAAGTGACATTTTCCATTACAAAACGATGAATTCCTGTATTTGACAATAATTAGTCCATAAAATTTGCATGATAACAATTAATTAGGTTGAATATGAAACTTTCATAATTTTTCAATTTCATATTTTACGAAATAAGAAATCGAAGTAAGAAAATTGTTTGTTACCATATACCATTTTGTTGTTTAAGAATTTTCTTATTAAGAAAAGATAACAATATTCACGTACATAATTATTAAAAATTATGTAGGAATTAATAGAGCACTTATTTTCATAGTCTAAAAATGAAAATTAAGAATTAATACAGCAAAGAAAAATTGATAGAGCATTTATTTTGAAACTACTGGAATTAATGTACCATCTATTTCCAAACTATCCTGAAGTTTTCATTGTATTATACTTTAATGTAATATTGTATATATAATATATACATATGTATGTAATATTGTATATATAATATATACATATGTATGTAATATTGTATATATAATATATACATATGTATGTAATATTGTATACATATATAATATATATATATGTATGTAATATTGTACATAATAGTCTGCACACAATAATTAATATGTTAAAAGATAAATATAATTTTATTGCCCGTAGCTCAAATACGTTAATAACAATATTCCTCTAATATTATAACAAAAAATCTTTATCTCGCTGCTTGTTGCGTATCAGGAAGCTGAACAAACGCATAAATAAGTGCATTCCAACCCGAGCTGTTCTCACCGGTCTCACTTTTCAGCATTTATTCCTCTTTCACTTCTCCTGATACTTTCCTCGGAATACTCGATCATAGTGATAGAGGCGTTGCTGTTCAATCAATTTCCGCATGTAGGTCAATAAAGTCCTGATTGCTTCGAAATTACAGAATGCACCGGGGTTGAAATACGCGAGAACGTTGCATATCGAAGCCGAATGCATGTCACGCGTCCGACGAGAGCCCCAGTGTGTACGCGTTTCCCGGTATCTAATCGGTGAAACCCGCTATCGATGATCACCGACGTCTGTCATATGAATGCGTTACGATAAAGAAACGCCTATGCACGATGAGAACCAGCACGCAGCTAGCTCGCGGCGTCATCTGAATGCTGATCGTGACCAACAGGAGTATGCGACGACGAAGGTAGATACGTAGCAATCTACTCGCGGTTGGAAATAAAACACCGGCGAATCGCGTGCTGCACCGTTAAATTAATAAATTTTTATAGGCAACACTCGACGCGGCGAGTAGACTTTCACGCGAACGCGAATGCGCCAGAGCGAACGAGCATCCAAAGAGACGCGCCACGATCCACGATCTCTCCGCGTTAATGGCCTAATCGAGGGTATCAAATCCCGGGAAATGATCGTTTCCCAGTATTTACCCTTCGCGGACCTGGATTTTTCGAAATACCAGTAGTGCTCGCTCGAATTTGCAAAATCTGCAACTTAACCCTTGTGTAGGCAACCGGGTACCCATTTACTGCATTTCTTTCAACAACTTGTTAATGTTCCTCTAAAAATATTACTAAATAGCTCTGAATGTGTATCCCTTCTTTACTCGCTAATATATTAATTTATGATCTCAAAATGAGAATTTGTGCAAATATGTTAAACATAAAAGGTTTTAAATAATGTATGCATTTTGGTTGGCTGCATTAGGGTTAAAGGGCCTACACCTAAAGAGTATTACATATTACACAAGGGCTGCCTACCTAAAAGTTCAATACTTATGTTTAGACCATTCGATAGGGCATCAAACATAATCATGCAGAGTCTCCAGATGAGAAGAGGGAGCAGGGATTGTGGGCAAAAAAGACCTTTCCCTCTCTCTCACTATCAATACTGGATTAGTCACGTGATCGGACCGCGAGGGGTGGGGAATAGCGTGGTGGAAAGAGAAGATAGAACGAGAAAACAAGTCTTCATCTAGCGAGTCTGCAACCATGTTGTATTTAACTCTGTATCTCTGCTGGGAGAGTAAGGTAAAGGTACTCGTAGTTGACCAGTTAAGAGAAGTTTTCCACGCGAACAATAGTAACCATTTACCAAGACATTTACCAAGGCCACTTTTTTAAAAAAGTTTACTTATGTATACAAATTTAAGAAACATATTTAGAAATTCAGTAATTGCTTCAGATGTTGACCACTCATGAAAATGAAAAATCTAGTAATTGACCTCCTATTCGTTAGTAGTTGACCACTTGTACTAGAAAGAGAGTTAAAGCAATAATGTTGGTAATCATTTTACTATCATTTAGTTTCAACAATTTCCAGCACAAATTACAATTAAAGAATGAAATAAGAAACAAAACAAATCAATTCCATAAAAAGTTTAATTAAAGGAATAAAGTAGACGTTGCAAGTTAATAGAGAATAGTATTAAAGAAATTTGACCAACAGATGGTATGGCATCCGAGGTTCACTTTCATCAAAAGTGTACAGCTTGTAAAAATCTGATTTTTTATGTTTTTCTATAAAATGGTCAACTACTGGTACCTTTACCTTAGTTGTCGAGTAAAATGGGAAAGATTTACCTATTTTCTCTATGTAGTCATATGCGAAAATTCTGAAAAAATCTAACAGATGTCAAATACCCAGACACATATACTGTGATTAATTCGAGAAGAATTACCCTTAGACACAGAAATGTTAATCACTGAACCTATCATTGAAACCAGATTGTACAGTAGAACTTCGAATCAGATACAAGTTTTTACACACGCGCAAACAGTTAATTCCAGTATATACCTTTCGCAGTCGAAAGGTTAATCGACGATAGAGAACATGGAAATCAAGAAGAAAGTTGTAATTATTTGGACTTACCTTGTTGCTTATTCGCGATACAAGTGTTTCGATATGACATTGCCATTCCAAGGCACGTAGAAACAGCAGATGCCAACGACGTTCCAGAGATCTTACGATTCGCAAAGCCTGCGGCGGTTCCCACTGCTCTCGTTCGTTCTCCCGATCCTGTTGTTTCTCTACTTCTTGTTGTTTCTCCAGTTCTTGTTGTTTCTCCAGTTCTTGTTGTTTCTCCACTTCTTGTTGTTTCTCCTTTTCTTCTTGTTTCTTCAGCTCTTGTTGTTTCTCCAGTTCTTGTTGTTTCTCTAATTGTTGTGCGTACACCTTGTCGCCCAGCTTGACCACCGAACTGACGATTCGACCGTGCGCCTCTATGTCCTGTTGGAGTACCTGTAATCATTCGTAATGCAAAGCTTGATTATTACGTGTTTCTGAACAATAAACAAAGTAAGATACACGTTGATAAGTACGTCGATTAGATATGAGTGACATTAATCTTCGACTAGGTTTAGAAATTCATTTCTATTGCGATGTATTTGAATAAATAGCATTTTATTAGGTCTTGTACAATGGGCAAAGGTAATCATTAGACAGCCAATTTTGTGCGTTTATGACGCAAATGAGCAGGTGTAATTTAAAATAGCAAAAACATTAGAAGAATTTTAAAGTGTTATTATATTATTTTCAACTTCTTAAACATATTAAGAAAGAAAATAAATTACTATTTCACTTCCAGATTGTTGCAATTCAGGCATAAAATGTTTCTTTTGAATGAAGATCCGTAGTCTAGTAATCATACGATTCAATTTAGTCCGAATAGAGCTTTTTGTCAGAGTTTTATTGTTACCTAAATAATAAACGATTCGATGAAGCCCCGACACAATGCTGTGCTATTAAAAGATCGAGGTCATTCGACATTCAGTCGTATTCACAATGTGCTGTTCTCAAAAAGAAGACAAACATTGGACAAGAACGTCCGTCATCTGCCTGACATAATCATCAATCAAGATCCCCGTTTCAAAATTGCTTTTACGGAAAGTGGACCGTGAAAAATTGAGTGAGATATGCGAGCAAAAAATATTAATAATGTCCAACATTGCAAGTCGAAAGTTGAAATGAGTCAAACATACATATGATAATATATATTGACTTTTATATTAATAGATTAGAATTATTAAATATTTAAAATATCTAACCTGCATCATAATTTTTATTTTATTATTTTAAATTCAGGAATAACACCGAAATGATATTCTTTAAAATTTTTATGGAAATGATCTTGTTTAAAAGAAAGTTTTCTGGTAAACTAGTAGTTAACAATTGTATAATAAAGTAGCCATGATAATACATTCTTTTAGAAGCATAGTTTCGACAAACGCACAAATTCTCTAAACTGTGAATTATTTAAACAAATATTACAAAATTTATTCAAAATGTAAAATCTAGTAGTCATTTAGTGCTGTACTACTACAGATGGAATAATATTCAGTGCTTATTACAATAACTAAAAATTTGTTTACTCAGATATTAAGTATCTGTCCTTGTCGTAGGAAAATGTTTTCTGTCACATGTTGTAACTAGACTGCGGATTTTATGCATTTATAATAATAATGGGTAAGGCTGTTTTCTAGCAGTAAAAAATATTGTTTTCAACCTATTAAACATAATCAATAAGAAATTAAATATAATTAGATTAAAAATTAAATATAAGAAAATTTTAATTTTGCATAAAGATCCGCAGTGTAGTTATAACTTTCAAAAAAGTTTTTGTATCTGCATTGATGGAGCCTTATAATGTGAGAATTTTAACGTGAAATTTAAAAAGTGCCATAACTCTTTCGATCCTCGGAATTCAAAAGGACCGAAGAGCATCTCACTGTCCATTATTGCATTCGGGTTTAATAGTAAGATGACGTTAAATATCGCATCTGTATTCTATTATCAATTGAAAATCGCGGAGGATGAAAAATCGAGCGCAAGGTTATTAAGTGCGCGGTCATTCGAAAGTAGCCGGAAGCTTAAATGAAGCTCGATTTATGGGCTTTAAATTACGTTTTGACTGAGTACCGTTATCGAGGATGATCGCCGAAAGTCTTCTTTCACGTTGGCCAGCGGGTGATTAAGTTACTTATGCCTTTAGAAGGAAGGCGGCGCGGCGCGAGGATGCACGATTAAAGGGTACATTAAACTTCGCGTCCGTATAAACGGCACCCGAGAAATGAATGATTCCTCGGAACTTGGATAAAAAAAGAAACAACAATGAATACTCCCGCAATATCTCGGCTGCCTTTGACCGGAAATCGTACAGCAAGACTCGGAATCATTGTAGGAAATTACGCACATAGCAAGGATATTCGGCCAAGGATTGTACTAGAGCTGTTATTTTTCCGAAGCTTCGACTCTTCGAAGCTTCGAAGAAAAGTTACACCCCTAGATGGTACACGATGGATCCAAAAATTATTTGGAAACTAAATTTTTTAAACTGAAAAATAGTACAACAATGAATTTACTATACCATAAATTGCACAGCCAAAAGTCTAGACTCATTTTAAAGCTTTTGAAACTTCTACCTTCACGTCTCTGAGTTAATTTGTTTAAAAACTATTTTGGCTGTTCTTCCGTTTATGGCAAAAATCAGAATTCGATGAAATTTTGAAAATAGGTTCCTTTTTTACTAAAATGACGATTGCCAGAAGGATTTTTGGCGCGTCGAAAAAAAATTTTGATCATTTCAATGTTGCGCTCTACCTTAGCGACTACTGACTTACCGACTTTGTACTTTATGTTCGTGCTGTGCGCATGCGTCATACATATATTCTGGAAATTAATGTAAAATGTATAGAAAATTTCAATTGTTAGACCAAGTGAATCAATATCTACAATGGGAAGATTATGCGATGAGAATTAATTTGGAGTAGATTAACCCGAAAAGTCTATTTATTATTTAGTTAGATTATTATTTATGTGATTAGAATAAGTTGTGGCTAGGTGGCCAAGAGTAGTCTTTAAAAATTTCAAGTTTACCTCATATATGTATTACTTTAAACTAAAGAGGATTCGTTTATAGATGATATGTGTGAATTTTTATGGTGCTGTGAGGTGAACTAGGCTGGCGATGATCCCTTTTTACAACTAATTGAAGATATTCTATATAAAACTAGCTGACCTGACAGACGTTGTCCTGTCCAAATTTCAATAAATTTGGTTGTGATAATTTCGTGAATTCGTGAAAAGCTATAGGATATGCGTAAACAAAGTAAAAATGAGAAAAAGACGTATTTCGCAGTGATTATTATAGAAAATAGACGTGGATAATGTAAATTCCTATTGAAATATTGATTAAAAGCTGCGACGTTCGTTTTTCGTTGTATTGAAATATGATTCAAAAAGCACTTTTAGTTTTTCCCGAATTTTCATGTTTCCGGGCAACTTTTTTCTTTTTTTTACCCTAAAACCCTGATTCGGACTACAACGAACATTTAAAAAGAACAATTAGCCAAATCGGTCCAGCCGTTCTCACGTGATGTCGTGACCAACGAACAGCATTTCATTTTTATTATACAGGGTGTCCCAAAATAAGTGTAACTCCCGCAAATGGGAGGTTCCTTGGGTCATTTGAAGCGACATTTTCCTTTACAAAAATGGCATCCGCGGCTTTGTTTAGGAGTTATTAACGAAAAACACGGACCAATCAGAGCGCGGCTACAGCGGATGGATTCTGATTCGGCCAATAGCGACACCAGGTTAAGCGGAACCTGTCGCCGAGTAGGACTCCGTTCGCTATAGCCGCGCTTTGATTGGTCCGTGTTTTTCGATAATAACTCCTAAACAAAGCCACGGACACCATTTTTGTAAAGGAAAATGTCGCTTCAAATCACCCAAGGAACCTCCCATTTCCGGGAGTTACACTTATTTTGGGACACCCTGTATAGATAGAAAGTCGGTAAGTCGGTAAGGTAGAGCGCGACATTGAAATGACAAAAAATTTTTTTCGATGCGCCAAAAATCCTTCTGGCAATCGTCATTTTAGTAAAAAAAGAACTTATTTTCAAAATTTCATCGAATTCTGATTTTTGCTATAAACGGAAGTTTCGCCAATATTTTTATCTAATATAGCGTTGATGATTCAATCTGCTACAGGTCTGAAGATTAAAGCTTCCACTTTACAACAAGTCTGCAGAATTGGAGCCGATATTTTAACACGTGCACGACAGAGACAGAACGGAAAGACACAGTGGGGACACAAGTCTTGTATTACATTAATGTTGGCAATGCAATTTTCATTAAAAGTTCGATAAAATGGCCAGAAAAATCGCTGGAAAAGGGAAACCACAATCTTCAAATCTGCGGTAAACTCATTGACGAGAAAAAATTTCGAACGGTGTTACAAGCATTTGTATCATCTTCGAGTAAAATCATGTCTTTAGTTTCTCATCTGTTACAACGTGCAAATGGATCTCAACACGAGATGATCGATGCATTGTGAAAGTAGGATCTTCAAGTTTTACAATGAGTGTAGTCGTATGGATGTACTGTATTTGTCACAATTTTTCAAGAATTGGAGATTCAGTGCTCAAATACTTTTCACGTAATACTTGTTACGTTTACATGTTGATTTGGGAATACTATTTCCTCGGTACGTTCTGGCCGTGTGCCATTTTAAGAGGAAATTCATTTATCTAGAATGACGGAACAAGTTGTTAGTTACAATACGCGTGCATACCCGTTATGGCATCTTCACGTCTATTGCAGTGACTTCACAGAACGCGGCTATAGAATGTCGAACAAGTGATTGAACATTGTCGAGATGCAAACTGCAATTTTTGACGTGTGTGCACTCCAAGTTGGGGTCGTGACATGGTGGGTCATGTGCTACATATATGGCCCAGAAATCAGGATTACTGAATTAGTGTACAGAGTAGAGCAGTAGCTTTGTGCCCGTTGAACGATTTCGTTTAATAACGTGATGAAATGTTGTCCACAAAATATGCACGAGGCTGGATATAATATAACTTGAATTTCTTTGCGTAAGTACAGAGAAAATTTCAAAGTCATCTGCATTTTGTTAGATCTTCTCATCGGTGCATCGACTTTATGCATTTGTGACGTATGCAAATTTAGAGAAGGAAGCATATATACTAACCGCAATTAAAAGTTTGTTCTATTACGACTTGAAGAAATCTTAACGGATAAAAGAAAGATTTAAAACGATAACTGAAAATTCGAATTTTTCTAAATATCTGATCAACGACCAATTATCGTCAAATACAGAGACAAAATGTATTATAGTTGACCAGGAAGTTTTCATATTTTTCTGTTTAGTCTATTGAATGTTTTACAATAGTATAAACAACATTTATATGTTCTGTTAGTTTCAATTTAATGAATACAAATTAATGAAATAGAATTTACAGAAGACGATCAGAAATAAAAATATAATATAATATTAATATTTAATATTCCCAAAGTATATGTAAAATGTGGCCGAAGTTATTACGCCACCCTGTATATCGAACTCGTATTTTTCTGCACATCGAGTGCAGTATCAACCGTAACTGAACCTTGCGCTTCAGATCGACTTATCAGTTTTACCATGAATAATTTATATCATGTTAATACGATCTGAGATCAGAGAAAGACAATATTTGCACTAACAGAATGATAGAGCGTTGGACAGAGGGTTCCCGCATTGTGCAGCTCACTTCAGACGCACTCAATGGCGTGGAAGCCACCTCAGACTCAAATGGTACTCTAGGAACCTCTTCTTATCCCATATGACACAAACCTCATAAGGCCGGACTAACACTGGCTCACATGACACGCTGAAGAGCGCTTTAAATTCGTACAACTCAATAAGACAACTACAAGCTCGTGTGACATGGTGGGACCTATAGTAACTCATACAGTAGAGTAGATGGACAAGAGAAAGTCAATACAATGATATTATACAAAATAAAAATTATCTACATTAATACAGGAGTCCTGATACAGGAGCTGTAATTAATTTATATTTTTAATCATTTGAACATGGCTACCATGTTGGTAGCTACTACCAACATTTGTTGCAATTAGTGTTGAAATGTTCTATGGAATTTAAAGTACCACTTTTATGAAATATTAGATTGTTGCAAATGAACTGGCCGTTTTGAATCTTTAACATAAACTTTAATTTTACAAGTTTTATTCATATTCCATTAATCGAAATAATTTCTATCGTCATCAATACACTTCGTCCATCGTGATACAAGTGCCTGAATGCCTATCTGGTAGAAATTTAATAAACACGAGGCAACAAAGTTATCAAATGTAGTTTTTACAGCACGTTCTAATTTGAATATTTTTCTATTCAAATGCCATTTAGGTGCTTGAAAAAATGATAACATTTCAACTCGGCTAATTTTTTAACTGTTTTTTTCGTAATATGTGGTCGAACATTATCGTGGAGCAAAATTACACCACGCCTATTGACTAATGCCGGCTATTGAACACGCAGTTTTTCGAACATTATATCAATTTCCTGACAGTATTTATCAGCATTTATGGTTTCATCTTTTTTTTTAATGGATAATGTACAATACCCTTTACAGACACCAATATTTTACGCGGATAAAGGTTCGGTTTCGGAATGTTTTGGAGTTTCGTCTGTGCAGAACGTCGTCGATTGTCGTACAGAATCGAGTTTTCATCACAGGTAACTATCCTGTTTAATATGCCTTCATTATTCTGTCGGTAATGTAATGAAGAACTGATCTCCAGACGGCACATCTTATTTCTGTCAGTGAGCTCATATGGGACCTATTTATCTAACTTTTTTACTTTTCCCAAAGCCTTCAGATGTCGTAAGACAGTTGAATAGTGTATATTGGTTCTCTCCGCGATTTCCCGAACAGTTAGACGTGAATCCTTTCCAACTATATCTTTTAAATCTGAATCTTTAATACCTGTTGGCTTATAATCACAAGGCTCATTTTGCAGAATTGTATCTCCGAAACGAAATTTTTCAAACCAACACCTTATGGTCCGTTCACTTGCTGTACCTTCACCAAAAGCAGCATTTATGTTTTTCGCTGCTTCAGACGCAATATGTCGAGGTTTGAACTCGTACAAGTAAATTATACGAATTTCATTTTTTCCATGCTGAACGAAAATCGATTTTGAATCATGTACACTGTACAATGTCAATAATCTCGTACTCGTAAATTCGTGTACGAGATATGTACTTTTCAAATTGTACAACGTCAACGCCATATGTCGTGGCAAAACTAAACTACAAAGGCAGGAAGTTTCAAATGTGAAAAACGGTAATTTCAATTGCAACAATCTAATATAAAAACAATTTTATAGAAACACTCTTGAACTCTCTGAATATTATGTTGTGCACTATGACTTGAAGCAACAAATGTGTAAAATAAATTTGACTTCGATTGAACTGCGTGAAAAACACGTTGGAAATATGTATCACAGGTGCTTATGACGATCTCTGTCGCGTATAGTGTCACTCTGATTTGGTTTCTATCGTGTCGGATGAATCGAAGGTAGTCCGGATCACTTTATACAGAACTCCAATAATTCCATAGTGTTTCGCGAGTAGTACACGCGGCGCAAGTGCCCAGTTAGTATATAGACCGTGTAATCAAGTGTCATGTTTTCAATCATGTGCGATACGTGATCGGAGTACCTGCCTTAGCATGACATCAGACGCAACAACGTTTCGAATATTAATATAATACACCAAGAGTCTAATCAGCGGAATCGTTTGTTATCAGTGCGGTATTTCTGGTATCGGGTTCCGCGGTTCTAAGCTTTTCGATTCCACAAGTGTGACGTCATCGATGTTCCTACGTTATGGCCGCAGGGTTGCCAGAATCTCGACCAAAAAACTGTTGTAACACTAAACCTATCGAGCCTTAAAAATAACTGGTACATGCTCCCTTATAAAAATGATAAGATTGATTTTATTTAAATTTTTTGCAGCTCCTATTGTAATATGTGCTACACTAAAGATATATATGCAATTATTCATTCTGAAATTATTTTTATTATATCAATAACCGGAAAATAAAAAATTTGGAACCGGTGATGACAGGGTTAGTGTTACATACACGTCCATAATGAATATAAATTCCATTTTCATATAGAACATTGTTGATAATAGAATAGTTCTGATTATGGTGGTTATGAAATCAATCATAAGACTTATTTAGACTTTGTGCAGCTCCTAATGTAATGTGTGCTCCACTAAAGATATCTATACAATCATTATGAAATTATTTTTATTATATCAATAATCGTAAAATAAAAAATCTGGAAACGTTCATTTTGGTATGTATTTCATGTGGTAGTAAATCTAGAAAAAATTGTTTAAAAAGATGGCAGACTTACTGCCACAGAAGGTACACGTATACAGTCTGTTTAAACAATTTTTTATCGCGTTATACTGGAGCCTACGGTAATCAATTCAATCGTAGCCGATTAACACGCTCGCCACCAGCGTTTGTTTTGCCAATTGGTATGAGACAAATGACGATCTTCTTCCCCCACTTCGTTTTAATCCAAATGACGTCATTAGCCCGTAACTTCGCCCTAGCTCATAATCTTCAAGACTTGTCTCCCCACTCTACTTTCCCCCTTCTACTACACCCCTTCTACTACGTTATTCCCCCACGCTTTCGTCGCAGCACGGTCACGTGACGCATTCTGTCGTTGTTGTGAACGAGTGTCAATATCACGTTACTAATACTCAATTCGAGTCTGTTCCCCTGATCTGACTCTGTCCTCATCTGTGCCCGCTACAAGATTTGCTGAACAGCACCGGTATAAACGATTACACTTACTGATAATTAGTTACATGCTAACGAAGTTTTCACGTTACATTATAATTAAGTTTATTTCAGAACGAATAACCATCAATATTGCCACTAAGCGTGTGACAAACATTTTTAAGGAAATCGATAACACTGGCCATCGATTTCAATTTGGCAGAAGAAAGTAATTGATTCTCATAGCTAGACTGCGGATCTTTATGCGAAATAAAAATTTCTTACCTAAATTGCAACAAACTGGAGTGAAATAGAAATTTATTTCTTTTTCTATTATGTTTAGTAGGTTGAGAATAATATAATAGTATATTTAAGTGTTTCCAATATTTTTGTTATCTTAAATTACATCTGCTCATTTTTGTCATAAATGCATAAAATCCGCAGTCTACTCATAGCATTATCCCTCGGACAACGGACGAATTTTATAGCTGTATAATTGGCAATGCTTAGGACCGTTCACAGCTCTAATTAATCATTTTTAAAAATATACTTCTGATGATATCTCGAGTATACACATCAGTCCTTCCGATATCCCCAATGAAACTATTCAGTCAATTTAATTGCCTCAAATTGAGTACTTAAATGACAATTCGAATGTTCCCGACCAAAAATGACTCCGGCACAGCACTCGGAAGGTTAATGTAAAATTAATTTGACTCTTTATGTAAAGTGCGAGGTTGTGGACGACACATATCCGTGACAGTGGCAGCAAACGTGTGAACGATGAACAAACAAAAATCTTGTGCGTGGAAACCACGCGCGGCAGAAATGAAACTTATTGCTTATTAAGCATAGGGTAACTGCACCAGTGAATGAACATTTAAGAAATTGTTCAGGAAAATATTTTATTTAAAAAAAAACTATGTGAATTAAAGGAATCTCATATATGCCAAATAGCTCCCTATACTTCATTTGTCAAAAATAAATGAACACAAATACAATGAAATTATTATTATTCTTCTTTATTAAACGTTAAATCAAAAATATGAAAAATACCAGTGAATGAACACTACATTCTAGTAATTGAATAATGCTAGTCCAATCAATGAACAAAATTACTAAACAAAATTCTCCTATTTATTTAACTCTTTAATCACAATTTTATCGCTAGTATGCCGTCCGGGTTAAAATTTGTTGAAATATACAAAAGCGTTCATTTACTGGTGCCCGTTCATTCACTGGTGCAGTTACCCTACATACAAATAAATTATTGTATCTAATAAGCAATAAGTTTAACTTTTGCCGATCGTGGTTTCCACGCACAAGATTTTTTTTTAAATTTTAAATGTAATTTTGTAATTTATATATGTACCTCTTGTTTTTTAAATATATATCTAATACATATGTAAAACACTTCAATAATTAAATATTGAAAATATCACTTCAAATGTGCCTTCTCTCTCACTCTTTGTACCCCACGCCGACACGTTTGATCCTACTCCGAGCATTGTATTCTTTGCGATATATACCAAAATGTTCGCTTTCATTCTAATCGTAAGATCGTTGGTTGTCCAAGGGGTTAAGGAGTTCCCCTTGTATATACACCCCACCCCCGCGAACTCTATGTAAATAAGACTAGTTCATAAGCCCCTATTCATAAGTTTAGTATATAATTTAACTTAAGTAACATAATTTAGCAAGTAAGATAACCAAAGAATGCGTCATTTCCCACCGGCCAATATAGTACCGTTTTGGGCGCACAAATGAACTACAAAACCAAATACTTTCCAAAGAACAAAAAGGGTAGCGTACCTCGCAATAATGTTCAGTGCAATAAACTAAGTCTGTTTAAAGCATATTAGCTATAAGACTTTAGATTTTACACGGAAATAGCGTTTATATTTTTATACATTTTGTATAACCCAAAAAATGTAATTGTTGGCCATGAATAAAAATGTTGTTTAAAAAGAAAGAAAAAGGGGTTAAGAAGTTGGACTACCAATCGGTGCACCGGTGTTCGAATCCCGCCGGGGTAAGAAATTATTTTTCTCCGTTCATTCTCAGTTTAAATTTTCGCGCTCGACTTTCGACTTCCGTCACATCGACTTCCGTTTCATCAGAAAATTGTTACCCTCGGCAAAGAAGTTTCACTTCAAAAACCAAACTAGATCTCAAAAACAGGCTATCGCCAATTGTTCTGAACGATCTGCACCGGATTTTTCTCTCGCAATGAACTTGTCGGGTCGCAACACGGTCTTTCCCCTTCTTAGTCCCTCATTCCCATTAGCGAAACAATGATTACTTCTATTCTTAGACCGAACGGCAAGCGTGGCCGAACTGCCTAACCGTTCGAGCATGATTTATTATCAAAAACACATGAGCGCGCCGCGGCGCGGCGGAGTTGTTTCCCAGATAAATGAGCGGTTCCCGGAGAGCATTTCTTTGAGAGTTGCACACAATCTCGCCGGCCGTATCGATCCAGGTGTTACGAGCTGCGATATTAATGGCACCAAAGCCGTGAAACCCAATACGAAACGACCATGCTTTTACTCATTTTTCACCAGCGAGTGCACGGCGCGGCGGCCGCCGCGCTTCCTCCTTTCGATGAACAGACCAGGTGAAATTCATCAATCGCTCGCGCTCGAGCGCGGGTAATGAGCGGCAAACAAAAAAGCGCATCTATCTCGAAAGGAACACGGCGACGCAGGAGAACTCGGCGGGAACAACGCGGCTCTCCGCGGTGGTTTCTTGTAACGGCAGGAGGAACACACAGCCCGGTAGACATGATTCCCGGTAAGAAGGAAGTATGAAGCAGGATTATGATTTTCCTGCCTAGAGCGGGATTGAAGCGCGCGATAAGAGCCGGCAACGCGCCAGGCCGCGGTCTTTCTTTCTTTTTGCTCCCACTCTGCTTTCCTTCTCCCGTGCATAATCATCGTTTGCACATAATCAGCCGTCGGTTTTGCTTAAATTAACGACGCGTACTTCGCGCACAGTCTCGGTGCCGTTACGTCGTGCCATTTTTCTGGGGAAACCGATCCCGCAGCAGTTTCACGGATAAGTACAGGGTGTCGAGAATCTGATGGTCATACGCGCCGCTGCTGCTAATTGGACAATTACTAACCTCTCGATCTAGAAGGTTGTTTATAACAAGGAATGTTTATAATTTTCTTGGGAATCAATGCGTTGTATTTTGCGAGGGCGTGGAAGGGTCGAAAGCAGGGACTTGGAACCCGCATGATTTTGATATCGGTATTACGCTTAAGGGGGTAGTAGGGTACCCACGTGACATTACTAGAATCTATAGGAAATGTTTATAGGAAATGTACTCACACCATTATTCCCCACAAATCTAACTAGAATATTGCTAGATTTTGGGCCAAAACAGGGGTTTACGGGAACACACCTCACGTCCTCATACGATTATATTTTGAGCTGAGAGAGGGCTCATTCTAAAGTGGAAAGTTAAATGAAGCGCGCGTGGGTCCAACTTTAGTTACATTATGTTTATATCTAGTAATGTGAGTGTCCAAAGTAGGGAAAACAAATGAAGAAAAATTCCGGATATTCTAATGTATTTTTCACAAAATGATTTTTCCTGCTAATTTAGGGACCCACGCGCGCTTCATTTAACCTTCCTCTTTAGAATGAGCCCTCACTCAGCTCAGTATACAGGATGTCCCAAAATTCCTCCGACACCCGAAAATGGGAGGTTCCTTGGGTCATTTGAAGCGACATTTTTCTTTACAAAAATGGCGTCCGCAGCTTTGTTTAGGAGTTATTAACGAAAAACACGGACCAATCAGAGCGCGATCTAGATATGCGATGACACGTTTGGCCAATTGACAGTTGGCGCGTCGGGCCGACTGTGCTAACTCGCGTCTAGGTCGCGCTCTGATTGGTCCGTGTTTTTCGTTAATAACTCCTAAACAAAGCCGCGGACGCCATTTTTGTAAACGAAAATGTCGCTTCAAATGACCCAAGGAACCTCCCATTTTCGGGTGTCGGAGGAATTTTGGGACACCCTGTATAATCGTATGAGGACTTGAGGTGTGATCCCGTGATCGCATTCAATTGTTCCCCAGATTCCGTTCGTGAAGGGCAATGAAGGGTGAATAGAAGCAATTTTAGTTCAGCTACTTGGACGAGATGGCGCTTAGTCAGGAGAATTATCAGCGTAGTTTCTTAACAACAAAAGTGTAAAGGACGTGAAGCCATTGGGATCCATTAATAGCAATAAAGATATTGATGGAAAGAAAAAAACCTGTAATGATAGCGAAACTGAAGCGTTAGATTGATACAAATGTATGTTCATCACTCTTGCCAAATTGGGTTTCCGCGCAGAGGTTCGTCACAATGCAAAAAAATACCAGTCACGTGAGATTACCCTACCCCCATAATGGGGCTGTACTTTAGTCATTTTCCATTTGCTTCCAAAGCATGACGGAGCTGCAATCGATTGTTATTGGTTATCGCAACATTGTATTGTATAATAGATGTATGATGATTTCGGCGCACAGGTTCGATGAATAATAAAAACGTTATTTTATAACAATTTTGCAAGTGTCAAAGTGTCTGCAACACTTTGTTACAGACGCAAAAATCTCTTTTGAGAATGATCCTCATCAGGATCGAAACGTTGAGGTTTCAATTTGCAAAATTGTTATAAAATAACGTTTTTATTATTTATCGAACCTGTGCGCCGAAATCATCATACATCTATTATCAATTCTTTTCGATCGCAAAACTATCTAAATATATTGTATTGTATGTGTAAAATACAGGAAGGCACTTTGATTTAAATGACTATTATTATTCGGAGTGATTCACGTAGACTCGAATGATATCAACAGGGGCACACAGTGTTTCCGTAGATAGTTCCATAGAAGTCATATGAAGTTCATTAACTTTTTCAGACGGAAGCATATGTTTTTTATTACACCACTTAATGCATCTGGATATTCTTCACAAAAAAGTATAAACCTACTTATGAGAAAAAATCATTTTTTTAAAGAGATATGAGAGGTTTAACGTGACGATGGTTTATGTCGTAATAAAGATTTTTTCACATAAGTAGGTACACTTTCTTGCGATGAATGTCGGGATGCATTAAGCGGTGCAATAAAAAGTATGTATCCAAGTTTTTAAAAAATTGACGACATTCATACGTCCTCTGCGCGTCCACCTATAAAAGAAATTATTAATGTCAGAATAATGAATTAAAGAATAACCTCTTTAATTTATCAAAATTTGTAGCCTGTTTTATTGTAATACACAACGAAAGAAATAATTTTCTTTTTATTAAAAATATTAGAACCCGTCATTTTGATGGGTCCTGTAAAACTTTTAACTTTGAAGAACCATGGGAGACTTGATGATAAGAAGCTACACAGGCAAGGCAATCGGTAGTTTTCATTTGTTAATGCCAACACGTGTTGCTATCTCTTGACTTCGTAACCCAGTCTCTCCGACATCCCTACGCTGTCCTAACTATCTAGGTCATTGACGATAGTGTTCCTTGCCAATGGGGCACCTTTGTCGACAGGTCTCTTAGGGCATTTCAACACTGTAAATCTAATAGAAAGTCCTGTCGGAATTGATAACTAGCCTGTGGGATTTGAAGTAAAATGGTATATGCATCAACTTTAGGATAGAGGAACTGTGTGCACGTTTACTTTGTTAATTAATAATGTAAACGAGTTGGAAATACATAATACAATAATATTTCTCCATTTTTTATCGTTTTCACTGTTCTGAAGGTGTATTCTCTAGAATGTGATGTTGAGGACGATTGCAAAAAATAAGAACTGGATAATTGCAACAGCCAGAACAAATTTTATTAAGAATAGTAAACAGTAGAATTTGAGATTACGAAACATTTCTTAGACATATAGGCATTTATAATAATTTGTTATTAAACAACAAATTCGAGAACGTATATTATTATTACTTATTACAATAGTTAAGAAAATGAAGTAATTGCTATACTTGCTTACTGTTTCTGACAATTAATGTAGAAAACTTACATTTCACATGGAAATGTGTGAAATACTGTATTTCCACCACTTTTGAATCGTTTATACAAAGACAACGAATTTTATACATTCATAACAAAAATGAGTAGATATAATAGAAAACAGTAAAAATATTAAAAAAATCTAAAAAATGTGATTATATTAGTTCCACCGTATTAAACATATTAAAAGACAAAATCAATTTATATTGCATTTCAGTTTGTTGCAATTCAGCTAGAAAAGGTGTATTCTGCTTAAAGATCTGCTGTCCATTTATAACTGCATCAAAATGTGGGAAATACTGTATTTTAATAAACCGCTCAATCAATTTCTAAGAAATTGTCAGCATGAGTATAATTTGTATCAATCTACGAATCACGTTGTTTAAATTTTCGTTACAAGCCCACACGAAAATCCCCTTTTTCCAAAATTTACATTGCGTATTTAGTTCGGCAGCAAAGCTAGGTTTGGTCGATTTCTAAAAAAAGTGATTCCGATTTATAAAGCGTGTGCGAACAATTACACTGTCCAACAAATTTCAACATTTTTGTTTTCATATAACTAAAGGGTGGATCTTATAGAGTTTTTTGCGCTGATTCCGAATCAGTCTTTAGTTTTTCTCCTACACGTACAGTTTTTGAAAAACATGACTTTGAAAAAAGAACCTATTTTTCAACTTTAAACAAATGTTGTGACGGTATTATAAAAGATATTGAATTGTTCTTTGCAGCAAAAGATTCTGTAGACTTTCCTGAATACGGTGATATCCATTATTAATACGTTATGATTGTTTAAACATTAATAAATAATCGTTAAAGAGGGAGAGACACCACTTTTGCACCAAATTTTGATGATATTTTTTAAATTATCTCAAAAATAAGGGTCCAGCAGAGAAGAGCGCCATTGGCAGCAACTCGTGTCAGACGATGATATTTTGCTTTCTGGAAAGGTAAAAAGCGTCATTTGTTGCTAACTTGAAAGGGTGGATCTTCTAGATAAAAATCTGCTCTATCACGTGGTATATTTCGATTCTCTGCTGGACCCTTATTTTTTGAGATAATTTAAAAAATATCATCAAAATTTGGTGCAAAAGTGGTGTCTCTCCCTCTTTAACGATTATTTATTAATGTTTAAACAATCATAACGTATTAATAATGGATATCACCGTATTCAGGAAAGTCTACAGAATCTTTTGCTGCAAAGAACAATTCAATGTCTTTTATAATACCGTCACAACATTTGTTTAAAGTTGAAAAATAGGTTTTTTTTCAAAGTCATATTTTTCAAAAACTGTAGGGTAACTGCACCAGTGAATGAACGGGCACCAGTAAAGGGACGCTTTTGTATATTTCAACAAATTTTAACCCGGACGGCATACTAGCGATAAAATTGTGATTAAAGAGTTAAATAAATAGGAGAATATTGTTTAGTAATTTTGTTCATTGATTGGACTAGCATTATTCAATTACTAGAATGTAGTGTTCATTGACTGGTATTTTTCATATTTTTGATTTAACGTTTAATAAAGAAGAATAATAATAATTTCATTGTATTTGTGTTCATTTATTTTTGACAAATGAAGTATAGGGAGCTATTTGGCATATATGAGATTCCTTTAATTCACATAGTTTTTTTTTTAAATAAAATATTTTCCTGAACAATTTCTTAAATGTTCATTCACTGGTGCAGTTACCCTACGTGTAGGAGAAAAACTAAGGACTGATTCGGAATCAGCGCAAAAAACTCTATAAGATCCACCCATCAGTTATATGAAAACATTTTTGGTGTTGGACAGTGTTACGGGACTGGCTGTAGCTCAATTGGGTATCGACCTGAAGTGTTGCAGGCAATCAACCCTATCGCGGATGACCATTACCTTCTCGACACCCTGTACTCGTGAGAGAGCCAGCGCTCGTGGCGATCGAGCCGATCGATTAGAAATTCATTCCGAGCGACAGGCGTAGCTCGGAAAAGCTTGTAATTTCGATCGATCGATGGGTTCCGATAATAAGAAACAACCGCGAAATCCACGACACGGTCGCAATCAGCCGGTCCCAGCACCGCCGGTCCGATGATTTACAAGCCGCGTTTTCCCTTTTCCGTCGACGCAGATTAAGATCGTTATCCCCCGAGATTTCTTCGGCTGGAAATAAATCACGGTTCAGGGCATCGCGGAACACTGATAGCGGACGCCCGTGTGTACGCTCCGGAGCAAAGGTTAAGCACACGCGTACAAAAGAAACGTTAAAAGCCTTTATTGCTTCCGCGAAGCAAGTCAAGCATTTCGACGCAGCCGTGCTCATTACGCCGCGACGTGGGCTCTCCGCTCGAATGTCATACCGGCGCAACGCCAACCTAGGGATTCGTTCTTTTCCGAAACGCGAGGAGCCCGGTGCTAAGTTACTCTTAGGCTTTTACAGGATTTCAGAGAACATTCCGCGCAGAGGATGACGAGATGCGAATCAAACAAGAATGCCGAGAACTGACGCTATCCTCCGCCAGTTAATTCTCGGACGCTAACAGCAATGAGTAGTGGATTTTATGCATTTACGACGAAAATATAGTAGACGTCATTTAAAACAGTGAAAACATTATAGGAATTTAAAGATACTGTTATACCATTCGCAACATATTAAGTATATTATCCCCCTCGTGGGAGATAAAAAATGGCAAAGAGAGGACGAAGTACCTGAACAACAAGGGATACTGTCAAGCGGGAATAGAGAGAAGGGAAGGAAAAGAAACTATGGAAATTATCGACACTCAAGGAGAGGGATAGGCAAAGTCAGGGGAAATGGCGATATAGTAAAATAATGGCATCTAGAGAAAGGAGAAGGAGACAGTCAGAGCATGATGCCTAGAGTAAGATGTGAATATGGAAGAAGGGAATAAATATTAGAGAAAAGAGGAAGAGAGAATGTGCATGATATGCGAGAGACACCTGGGAAAGCTAAAGCATCTGGCAGAAGATTGTGAAGATGTAGAGAGTATAAATATAAGTGTAGAAAAGATAGTACAAGATAATAGAGTGGGAGAAATAGTAGATTGGCTCGAGAGTAACGAGAAAAAGAGGAAAAAATAATGGTAATTATTTAGAAAGTACTTAGTAAAGTTAACAACTTAGCAATAATAGTATTAGCAATAGTTTTTTTGCGAATATCTCGAAAACTAAGCGACTCCCCTATATTGGAAAAGGAAAAAGTTGTTCAAAATGTGTTGCTGCATAATATATTTAAATTTCATCAAAATCGGAGGGGAGTGGTATTCTCTAAATAATTACCGAAACAATCAAAAGGATCAAGGGAGAAGTAATATTAGATGTAAGACATTATCCCCACTAACTACCATTATCCCCTCGTATGCTATGTTATTCGTAACTCCGAAATACGTTGAAAATCGGTTCTGAGTAATTGTTTTATGTCGGAATAAAACTATATCAGTGAGATCGGCGCTACACGTTCGATCAACAAAAAAGAATTTAGCAATTTTGCAGAATTATAATTTCGACGTTTCGGTTCAGTTTTGAACCATCTTCAAGAAAAGTCCGCGTCTATGAAAATAATGTAATAAAATTTGTATTAATTGAACAGAAACTTTTTGATAGTAGTAACAAAAAGAATATATACATACTTGCTAAATGTGAAAAACAGACAGAAAACAAAGTAAAACAAAATTGTGCTTCACAGCACGAAGGTTTGAACTGTACTAAACTATTCAAACCTTCGTGCTGTAAAGCACAATTTTGTTTTACTTTGTTTTCTGTCTGTTTTTCACATTTAGCAAGTATGTATATATTCTTTTTGTTACTACTATCAAAAAGTTTCTGTTCAATTAATACAAATTTTATTACATTGTTTTCATAGACGCGGACTTTTCTTGAAGATGGTTCAAAACTGAACCGAAACGTCGAAATTATAATTCTGCAAAATTGCTAAATTCTCTTTTGTTGATCGAGCGTGTAGCGCCGATATCATATTTGCATATACAAAATTTACGATCGTGAACCAAAAATTATTATATCAGTGAGATATCGGCTTGACTCAAAACTTACTCTGACATAGGCCTAGAACTTGCAGGAGCCCGAAGTTAACACTAAAATTAACATTTTACCTACAGAAAACCTGTTAATGGAACTTTCAATAATTGTACTGTACCAAAAGGAAGCACAGAAATTTTCTCTTACATTACAATTCTAAGTGAAACTATTAGGCAACGTTATTGAGGGTGACTTGTTAGTTCACAATGAAAATTCCTGTTGCTATTGAATGTTTCATTAAAAAGTGCTTAACCGTGATTTTTCAAAATTATATAATAATCACCGGTCGGTATGTGTTAAGAGAGAAAATGAATTTTTTTGACAAAATTTTCAGAATATGTTTACTTGACACAGGTCTACAAAATGCATTCTTAAAATTTTCAATATTGACCCACATAAAAAAGTTGTAAAATGCAACTTTTAGTATTTTTGCTACAATTCCGATGAATTGCAATTTTTGACAAAATTTTTTTCGCATCCTGTGGCAAACTAATTGCTCTAGCTTCCCAAAAAAAAATTCAAATCGTGTAATACGATATTTAAAAAGTTATCGCCTTGAATTTTTTTTGGGAAGCTAGAGCAATTAGTTTGCCACAGGATGCGAAAAAAAATTTTGTCAAAAATTGCAATTCATCGGAATTGTAGCAAAAATACTAAAGCTTCCCAAAAAAATTCAAATCGTATAATACGATATTTAAAAGGTTATCGCATTTTTAAGAGTGTGCCAATACTTTTTTACCCACTGTACGTGAAATGGTACACGTAAATTTAAAAACGCGTCAAATAGGGACCGCTAAGTTCAATGAACTCTGTAAGAAATAAAAGACGACTGTCTTCGACTACCTAGAACGTACACCAAGTGACGATAAAACGCAACAATCCAAAATTCGATCACAGAATTCGAGTAGTATAGTAAAAACCATCATCAGAGTAGCCACGAAAATGGCTACGTCGAATACTGCGAACTGAACTCGTTGAATCACCCTGTATTATCGCGACCATAGCACCGACTGGCGAAGCCGAGTAGCTGAAATCCGCGAGGAACAAAAGGTGTTGTGCGTTGCCTCCGTAGCCCGCATTAGCCCACTTTCTCCGATAGATTGCGTACGATTACATGCGATTGTTCTACATATCTGTTAGCACCGAGCAATTGCTACCCGCGATCGGCACCGCGTTACTTTCGACCACCGCCACCGCGTTTCCTCGGGACACTTTGCTCGTTTTTTCTGTCCACCGCGGAAAGACGTTCCGCACGCGAGAACAATGGCTCCGGTTCGCTAAAAAGGGATCCCGGCTTTATCTGATACCGAAGATCGACATCGAGATAGGCGTAATTGGTGTTTCATGGTCAGCCGACCCAACGAAGATCCCGAGAGACCGATACGATCTGTGAAGTAGGTACGCGAAGTCAAGCGAAGTATCCACGCAAACGAACGTATATAATCTTCGGAGAGAAACGGAAAAGGGAATTATTTTTAATTGCACTTGATTCCGGTGATTTTGCGAGCCCCGTCCATTTTGATTCGTCATCGATGATAAGAATTATCTGTAGTTTTAGGAATCGATATAATAAATGTTTCAATAAGTAGAAAAATCGTCTAGCAAAACAGCTGTGAAAGAATATTGATCATATTTTGTGTTGCGTCGGTTTATATCAATGGAAGCTGCTTCTCAATGTGTAGTGTGAAATTGAATTGGTTATTCGAGTTGGTAGTTCTGTCACTGAACAGAATTGATCACAAACGTGATGTTCTAAATATTTCTAAACAGATAAATACGTACGACTAACCACGTTCATAATCAACGCTAGATTATGGATTTATTTATGACAAAAACGAGCAGTGGACACGCGAAACAGTAAAAGCGTTAAGAATTTAAAACAATTATTTTCAAGCTATTGAACCTATTTAGAAAGGAAATCAATTTCTATTTTAGTTCAATTTGTTGCAATTGAGGTAAAAAGTATTTATTTTGCACAAAGATGCACTGTCTACCCACCATTTATGTCAGGCTCGGGCAACTTTTTCCCCGCCGTCGCTTCACGACTCCCACTAGCAGAGTACCGGTTCCCCCACTACTCCATTACCGGTTCTCTCCAACATCCTCCTACACTCCCCAGAAGTTTGGTAGGGAGGATTTAGCAGTAGGGAGAGGAGTCAGTTGCCCAAGCCTAACGTATGCATATCAGAAATGGATTATGCATTTCATGCGTTTGTGGATGTATTTGATAGTTCAATTAATGAACTGTTTAACAATGTGTAGTAAATTTCTTAAATAGAATAATATAGAAAATAAAATATAGAATATAGAATATAATATAGAATACAGAATAAACATAGAATTATGAAAATAAAATAATGAATAATATAATCGAATAATGAAAATAAAACAATGAATAATATAACCGAATAATGAAAATAAAATAATTAATAATATAACCGAATAATGAAAATAAAATAATGAATTATATAGTCGAATAGTGAAAATAAAATAATTAATAATATAACCGAATAATGAAAATAAAATAATGAATTATATAGTCGAATAATGAAAATTAAAAAAATGAATAATATAACCGAATAATGAATAATATAGTCGAATAGTGAAAATAAAAAAAATTAATAATATAACCTAATAATGAATAATATAATCGAATAATGTAAATAAAATAATTAATGATATAATCGAATAATGAAAATAGAATGATAGAATAATTAATAAACTGTTGCTTTCCAAGTTTTGTAAGTTAATTTACATAAATTATATAAAATTAAAAATTAAATTTATATAAAATGTGTAGACACACGAGTAACAAAATAATCATCGAAGATACATGTATGTTAGTAGCTAGGGCATTGATATTTTGCTTTTTCGCGGAGATTTGAATTGCCTACATGTATATAACTGTACGAAGGAATGTAAATAATCCAGTCTATATATAATTCTTATTTATGCTCACGATAAGTGTCCGTTGATGGACAATATTCGATAAAGCGTTATCAATGTTAGGATCGACAATCGTACGTGCCGTATATAACGATTCCATAAAAGAGTCACCTTCATGACTGTGATCAATTGAATGACTTGGTAATAAATGCATCTCTTTATGCAAAATAAAAAATGTTTGCATTGATCGCAAGACACGGGAACCAAATAGAAGTCTCTTTCTTCTTTTGATCAGGCCATTAAGCTGAAACTAATACATTGATATTAAATTGCATATACCCATTTTTGTCACAAATGCAAAAATGCCGCAGTATACGTAGCAATTACGGGCACACGGAGCGACTGCATGTGCATATTTGACGTGTGCTTGAAGATCCTGTAAATAATTACTCAGAGATGTTTCCGTTCGCAAACTACTATTGTAGGAATTCACATCCGCGTTTCTCTGTAAACTGTGCAGTGTTTGTTTCCGTATACTCGAATTTTTCTCCCAATTCTAGTTCCGTGAGTGAAGAAGAGTGTCTTAGAACAGGATACATAAAAGTTAGAGCAGGTGAGGTTTCGGATGAGTTAGGTTCAGAATAGTTATTATAGAGTCTGTTTCATAGACCCTATGTATAGACCCAGTTTTTGATAGACTCGGCTGTCTACACCAATTGTACATATTTAAATTTATCGTATACAGGGTGTCCCAAAATAAGTGTAACTTCCTGAAGTGGGCGGTTCCTTGGGTCATTTGAAGCGACATTTTCCTTTACAAAAATGACGTCCGCGGCTTTGTTTAGGAGTTATTAACGAAAAACACGGACCAATCAGAGCGCGGCTACAGCGGATTGATTCTGGTTCGGCCAATAGCGTCACCACGTTAAACGGGACCTGTCGCCCAGTCGGTCTCCGTTCGCTATAGCCGGGCTCTGATTAGTCCGTGTTTTTCGATAATAACTCCTAAACGAAGCCGCGGACACAATTTTTGTAAAGGAAGATGTCGCTTCAAATAACCCAAGGAACCTCCCATTTCCGGGAGTTACACTTATTTTGGGACACCCTGTATAGTATTGAAATGTCCGGGCGTAGTAATGCCAAACAGGCGGTGTCCACCCGGACATTTGATAGGACCGAGGCTCATAGGAGGAGGAATTTAGAGCACGTTCATTGTTAAAAAAAAGGTTCAGAATAGAACACTAAACCTGCCATCACCGGTCAACATGATCGGTTCCACAATTTTCATTCTACGATTATTGATATACACATAATATACACAAATAATTTCATAAGAAATGATTGTATAGATATCTCTAGTGGAGCACACATTGCTATAGAAGCTGCACAAAATCAAAATAAAATCAATCTTGTCATTTTTATAAAGGAACATGTACTCGATTTTATGGCTCGATAGGTTTAGGGTTAAATTTCAAGTATAGAAAGTTCTTTCTATGGTTTTCTTCGCATACATCAAATTATACATGTTTTTAAAAATTGTTTCTTTGCATTAATTTGCACTTAAGCAGCCTGTAAAAAATGAAACCATAAGAAAGGATACATTAACAAACATAAATCTTTTCCAAACTAGAACTACGATTTTAATGAAACAAATAATGGTTCCCAATGTTAAACGATTCTAAAATGGATTACATTCACTACATGCATACAGAGTGTCCCAAAATGTCGTATTTCCTAGAAAAGAAGGTTCCCGAGGTAATTTCGTGGCTTTGTCATGGAATTATTAACGAACAACATGGACCAATCAACAGCCAAAATTTGTTCAGAGTTACGCTCTGATTGGTTCGTGATTCTTTTGTCAATAACTCCTTAACAAATAATTTTGTTTATGCACAAATGATATCGGCGCTACAGGTTCGATCAAAGATACAACAAATTAGCAATTTTGCAGAATTATAATTTTTATTGAATTATAATTGTTATTGAATAACTGTGTCTATTAATATTTCACAGACGCGGACTTTTCTTGATGATGGTTCAAAGCCGACCCGAAACGTTGAAATTATAATTCTGCAAAATTGCTAATTTGTTGTATCTTTGATCGAACCTGTAGCGCCGATATCATTTGTGCATAAACTCCTTAACAAAGCCGCGGAGAACATTTTTAGGACTCCCTGTAATTAATTACGTATTCAAACGATTTTTAACAACTGATATTTTATGCATTTACGAGAGAAATGACAAGGTGAAATATAAAACAGTAGAAACATCAGTAAAAATACCACAGGCACGTTATTTTCAATTAAAATTTATACGAGTAGAAATACATTTTTATCGAATTGTGTTCAATATTTGCCCGCAATTAACGAAGAAAAATGTTATTTTACACGAAGATCGCCAGTCCATTAGGCTCGTTTAAATGTCTGAGACTTTCGAGTAACATCTTTTGTGACTAGAATTTCTAAGTGAGGTTGTTATACTGCTTTCAAGATAAAAATCAATTAAAATTTCTAGCCGGTTGGTCGTATCCCATTCTTTACAAGGAAGTTCGCCGCACCCAGCACACCTCTCACGAACGTTGTATCGTTTCACCCTCCTGCGATTTCAAAGCGCAATAAAATCGCATGATTATTGCGTCGAAACCGCGGTAGCTGAATGGCCGGGCTCAAACGTTATCCGTGCATTGCGCGAAATCAATGTTCCACATCCGAGGAATCTGGTCTGCACCGGCGAGTTATGCAAAGTGCGATTGAACTCGCTAAAGACACCGGAAAATCTATTGGCTGTGGTGCATGGATCGCTTCTCCTTCACATACTTAAAATTTCATTAAGATCCGCCGATATCTTAATGGAAATCTGCCACGAGGGAAAAGTATCCGAAGTTTCCTGGCGAACTGCTTTAAAATACCGAAAAACACAAGAGCATAAAATTTGCAGGAAATTGGCTTATTAATCTGCAGCAAAAATCGAGAATCGCGAGAAATGGACGGTAGCCATGATTGGTGCAACGGAGTATGTTCCGCCGAGCAAATTATCGGTACACGCATCGAAAAATGTTCCTTTTTTTTCAACTTTTTGAATCCGAGTACGACACTTTGATCGCTCCATCTCTCGTTACGCTGCTTTTATAGTAGAAAGTTCCGACACGTACCGATACATCATAGAACAATGCTGCGCGCTGTTCCTGACATCGAGTACTCGGGAACGTTTATTTCCTGCCGCGCGGTATCGCGATTATTCGATTTTACGGAACCTTTTTCTTTCGGCCTTCCCCCTGGCGAAATCTCGCATAAACTTTATCAGATTCCAGCGGCAATCGGAAGTACAAACGGCGCTTGACCTAATAATCTAACTACAATTGTGAGGTTTACGAGGTTGACCGCGAAAATATTTTCCACCGTTAACGTCTTCCTTTCACATATATCTCGCATTATCTCGCTCTCCTCAGGATCGTATCTTCGCGGGCTGGAACTTTCTTGGGGCTTTGTCCGTGAAAGTCGAAAGAATTATACAACGGACGTACTGTCCGAATAAGATGATGTTGAATGTGGAGAAAATTTCCTAGTTTCGAATACTCTTGTCGGGGAATAGCACATTCAATAAAGTCTCTTCGGGTTATTAATCATCCGCGCAGGGGCAAATGATTTCTACTTTAACGCGGCGGACGTCAGGTTAGATTAATATCGGACAATCGTAGTACATAGGTACGCCGGGTTTCAAATTAAAACCTGTGTTCTATTTATTCTTCTTGTGGGACGTATACGCAGTCCTGGACAAAATTAAGTAGACAGGTTTAATGATCAACAAAAAATCAATGCAATTTAAAACATAATTTTAATAAACCAGAATTATATATTGTACCAGAATTATACAGGGTGAGTCCGCAGAAACAGAACACCTGAATAACACGGCTGCTATTGGCGTTAGGAAGAGATGTATCAGATGCATTAATCTGATGTTAGTAGCTTTTCTGTAGGTGGACGCGTAAAGGACATATGAAGGTCAACTTCATTTTTTTTAATGGAATGAGGTATTTTTCAGTATATCAATCTGTGCAGCTGGACATTCGTTATAAAAAGGTACTAACCTATGTATGTCGAAAAGTTAGTAGTTCAGAAGATATTTCAATTTAAATAACTCAAAAATACCATTAAGGTAAAGGTACTAGTAGTTGACCAGTTAAGAGAAGTTTTCCACGCGAACAATTGTAACCATTTACTCTGTCATCAAACAGCGAGAGTCGATTTCTGAAGACACTCTTTAAGTCTTGTAAATTATGTACTGAGGCCACTTTTGAAAAAAAGATTACTTATACAACTTTAAGAAACATATTTAGAAATTGAGTAATTGCTTCAGAAGTTGACCACTTTTGAAAATGAAAAATCTAGTAATTGACCTCCTATTCGTTAGTAGTTGACCACTTATACTAGAAAGGTGGTTAAAGCAATAATGTCGGGAATCATTTTACTATCATTTAGTTTCAACAATTTGCAGCACAAATTACAATTAAAGAATGAAATAAGAAATAAAACAAATCAATTCCATAAAAAGTTTAATTGAGGAACAGAGTAGATGTTGCAATAGAGAATATTATTAGAGAAATTTAACCAACAGATGGTATGGTATCCGAGGTTCATTTTCATCAAAAGTATACAGCTTATAAAAATCTTATTTTTTATGTTTTTCTATAAAATGGTCAATTACTCGTTCATGGTCAACTACTGTTACCTTTACCTTACTGTCGTACTAAGACGTTACACTAGTAAGTAAACGCTATCGACTTAGTATGACTGTAATGGCATTTCAGAATTATTTAAATTGAAATATATCCTGAACTACTAACTTTTCGACATACATAGGTTAGTACTTTTATAACGAATTTCCAGCTGCATCGATTGATGTATTAAAAAATACCTCATTCCATTTAAAAAACCGTGAACAAACCGTTAAGAAACAGTGCAAGTTCCATCTGATGCATCTCTTCCTAACACCAATAGCAGCCGCGTTATTCAGGTGTTCTGTTTCTGCGGACTCACCCTGCACATCGTACCATTTTGAATACTATACGTAAGTAAAGTGCATATCAAGAAACGTTTAGCTTTTGCAAAAATATATTGTTTCTTTGCAAACAGATTTGAGTTATTACATAAAAAAAAGAACACTCGTATGGAGAAAACCGAATGAAGCTCTCGAGAAGCAGTATGTGTTGCCTACCGTCAAACATGGAGGGAGATCCATAATGGTATGGGGATGTTTTCCTTGGTACGGGGTTGGAAATTTAGCAACCATCTATGGCATCGTGAATGCATATAAGTTTATTGACATTTTAAATTAAAATATGAAACAGTCAACCCTAAAAATGGATCTCGAAAAGGGGTGCATGCTACAACAGGATAATAATCCTAATCATACGGTGAAAAAAAAACGAAAAAAATTTTTGGTAGATGAATCGATTGGCCTATAGAAAAATTATGGAGCTTTTTAGATTCAGAAATACCACCATAAAAACGTCATAATGAAACACTATTTTTAAATGAATTGAATTAAAATTTCAACAAATTAACCGAAGTTACCTCCAGAAACTTGTGGAAAGCATCCCACGGCGATTAGAAGTAGTATTTAAAGTATAATATCAAATATTGATTGCTTATTTTATAAATATTTATTAAGTGTCCACTTAATTTTGACCACCAAAAATTGTATACAATTTTGATTAATGATAATATATTCTATTATATTAATTATTATTATTGATATTGTTGTTTATTTCATAAAAGTACAGTTTGTTAACTTAAATGTTCCATACAATTCTGGTTTATTAAAATTATGTTTTAAATTACATTGATTTTTTGTTAATCATTAAACCTGTCCACTCAATTTTGTCCACGACTGTATGTACATGTGTTTGATATGAACAATATATTTAGCTCTATCATTTCTAAATATTATTTTCTATATATTTAATTCTATTTATTTCTATATATCTAGTTCATGTATTTACATCAACATATATTTAAACCAACATTTGCTTCGTCATCAACAGTCAGGCAAATAGAATGTCCGGTAAAAACAATGGAACTAAATTTTTGTGTTAATATATGATGTGAAAGATAACATAAAAAAGAATAACGTTTTAGGCAAGTACGGATAATATTATTTTCCGAAAACCATTGCAAATGGGTTGCGAAAAAGTTTGATTAATTAAAGCCAAGTGAATAAAACGGTTCATAAAGATAAAAGTAATAATCTACTGTATATTTAGCAAGAAATCTTTATTGAGATCGTAAGACATTATCCGAGGCCTGTTTTTATCGAGCGGTTTGGAAATGTGAATTCACAAAGCATTCGCAGTCTGTGAATTCATAAAGATCGACGGTCTATTACGAAGTCATTAAAGATATACGCTAACGCGGTTCGTCGATCAAACATACTCAGTTTTGATGAAGTGTATGTATGTCGAAGCACTCGATTCCATCAGGATTCCATAGTTCGGTGCATGACAGGAGAATGCATGCTTTGCCGCGTTCAAACTTTGCAATTGGAAAGTGTTTAGCCATACTATGAATACACGATTGTTTCCCCAATCGATTATAAATCGCCGCTTCAAAATATCCTTGACATATTAATTGATGTACGATTGCGAAACGCATGTTGCACGCAATTTGTTTCCTATGGTTGCCGACGTTCACCCATCCCCTGATTCTCAGTACAGAACTACATTTCTTTATGAATTCCGCGAAAATGATTACCCTAGCCGCGGGACCGTAGGCGATTTTGCGCGTACACTCACTCGCAAAAACTATTGCACATTGTACAGCGGTGCAAATATTCAATGTAGCAAAAGACTTCCCGAAACTGATACAATGACCTATACTCGTGGGAATATACAGGGTGTCCCAAGAAATGAATTGGAAGAAATTAATTGGATGAAATATAAAACAGTAATGTTGTAATGCCGCTTTAACGTAACAAACTCGTTAAGCAAAAATTAAATGTTTTCGGCGCATTGGTTCGATCTAGTAATACTTCAAAACACTATTTGCAAATATTCACAATATATTATCTCGACGTTTCGATCTAAATTTAGATCATTTTCAAGAGATTAATTTAACAACATTGTATCTGTAATGAAACCAAAACATAATTATATTCTTTAATTATTTAAACTTATAAGGATTGAACACACGCGTAACAATCCTTATAAGTTTAAATAATTAAAGAATATAATTATGTTTTGGTTTCATTACAGACGCAATGTTGTTAAATTAATCTCTTGAAAATGATCTAAATTTAGATCGAAACGTCGAGATAAAATATTGTGAATATTTGCAAATAGTGTTTTGAAGTATTACTAGATCGAACCAATGCGCCGAAAACATTTAATTTTTGCTTAAAGCTTATTACGATCGCTATACGTTAAACTGAAATTCGTTAAGGAATGAAATCAATTTTTATTTTATTCCTGCTTTCCACAATCGATGCAGAATATTTTTAGTTTGCATAAAGATTCGCAGTCTACTAATAAACGTATTACCACTCGTAAAAATGTTTTTCAACTATACATCAGACACGTTTTGTGAGAATGTATTATTAAATAAGCTTGACTGTTAGTACAGTAATCTCGCGATCTATGACCGAGGATGCCTTTACGATCTATGACAAGAGCTTACCCATCCTACTGCCGGCCAACACCGTGCCGCGTCGCAGAGCGGCGATGATTGATCTCGGCTCGGGTATATCGGTGTGAGCACCACACATTGACTCGAATGAATCGAATTTTCAAGGCCCTTAATTTTCATTATTTTGTTATAGGACTTTCACTATCTTATTTCTGGTGTTTTTCTGATTACGACAATACCAAACACGATATAATTCCAACTGTATTTAGTGGTCTAATCGACGATGAAAGTTTTACTTACAAGGAAGGACAGCGTGTTTGATCTATGCCGGCGACGGCGACTCTTCGCGTCTCTTTCTTTCCAACACGCTGTCCTTCCTTGTAAGTGACACATTAATCGTCGATTAAACCACTAAATAAAGTTGGTATTATCGTATTATCGTATTATCGTGTTTGGTATTGTTGTAATCAGAAAAATGCCAGGAATAAGGTAATAAAACTCCCATAGAAAAATATGTAATTAAACATGTAATGAATAAAGCATTTTGAAATGCCGTTACATTGTGAGCACACGCGGGCATTTAAACTGCGTCGACGACGGCGGCACGCTTGATCATCCGATCCGTGTATCATTCTGTACTTCTCTATGTTCGGCACTGTTTTGAAGTCACGGCGCGATCGATTCCGAAAAAAATAGCATACCCTTTACGACCTATGACATTTAAAACCTCCGTTTTCTGGTCATAGATCGAGAAATTACTGTACCACTCGTAAAAATGTTTTTCAGCTGTAAATTAGGCACGTTTTATGAGAATGTATTATTAAATAAGCTTGATTGTTAGTACAATTTCTTTTACTTTCAATGTACTCCAAAACTCTGCAGAAACTTTCCGAACAACCCAATATATCGGACTTTGTACAGTAATCTCGCGATCTATGACCAGAATTGTACTTTGAAGTTTCTCGCGAAAATACTCAAGATCTTTCAGATTCGATGCAAACATTGTCGCGTGCGCTATAGACAAAGAATAACATGACTATTTCCCGGGAGTAACACGATCGAGAAGAAGCAAAAGCGAGCAATCTGTGGCGGCGACATAGTGATAATTTCCATGCAATAACGTTCACCCCGGCTTGTCTGAAACGTCCAGCGACAATCTTGTCTCCGGTGCGGTGTCCGGTAGTATTTAAGTAGGCCAGGATCACTATAAAATTTCAATCGTACTATCAGTCATATCGCGATCGTACCCGTCGAGTAAAAGTGATTGATACACCTGGCCGATGACGAACGGGGTTCAGGGCTCGTTTAATTTACATGACATTTCATGGGGCTCGGCTTATGATACGTGACAGTGGATCGAGTGTCGCGTTATGCAAAACACGCTATTTAACGTCGTCTGGTACCTGGGAGAAACCCGAGTGACCGTTTCTCTGATTACTACTTATATACCCGTTCTCACCGGCAACATTAACAATCCGTTAAAAGTGTAACGCAGCGCCTACAATGTACGAATAACTTATTCGTAATAAATGTGTCGAAGTGTTGTCCGAGAGATGCAGATCGAAAACCCTTGAATCGAATAACGCATTAACCTCTCGAAGGTTGGAATACATTTATTCATGATTCATGCTGTATGCATTAAGTTGTTGAGTAACAAGTTCGTTCACGTTGCGCGTACTTTGACGCACACGTTTGCCAGATGATTATCGTGCACTGGTAATGAATTGTTTGTAACATGTAATACAAGAAATATAGTCGTATAAATTTCGAGTAGTTTGTTTTTGTTTTTCGTAGACTGATAATAATCAGAAACATTAATTAATTTGAAAAAGCAAAAACTGAGAAATTAAGTTCATGATATTATTATTGTTTCAAATTCAACATTAATGAAATTATTAATATTTATAGAAATAAATGAATTGGTACAGTCAATTCATTTTTAATTTTGGACAAATAATTCCGTCGTCCAGATATGCATGACATTTTTGCAATTGCATTTTGTTATTGTTTTCTTATTCGGTAGAATTTAACCAGAACAGCAATGATTTCGTTCAACGTTCCCAGGGACACAATAAACTTAGAATGCATAAAATTGAATAGGATTAGAATAGAAATTGACCGAGTTGAATCGAGTACAATTGATTAGGATGCAAACGAACAGAAATGTCGACGAACTGAATAAAATTGCATAAAAGTGAAAACAGTTATCATTCCCGATTACATACAGAATTGAATACAATCGAGCACAATACAATTGGATCGAAGTGAATGAACATGTTAATATGTTCAAAACAGTGTAACTACTTGACTGATTGATTTACTTCTGATTTTGTCAATCGTATCGGACTTATCATCCACAACTAACTATAGTTCTATTACCAAACTATAAACTATCTTAAACGGTTTATAATACGTAACATAGAATCGACGAATCGCTACGGTATAGCTATTTACGATCAAACATTCGATCATTAACTACAGTTTTTCCCTGTTACTAACTTATGGTCGACCGCCTTCACGCTGCGTTTTAAATATTTCAATCAATACGATACCAGACCTAAAATATATGTATGTCGACATAATCGTAAAATCCTCGCAGCAACTGTACGTACCGCAGAAGCCGAGTCAATATCTCAAGCATTAACTATAAAATTAATCCCATAACCCCGAGAAAATATACAATCTCGATTGCAACAGGCCACTTTCTAACAGTTGCAAACATTTTACGTTGCAATAGAGTATTATTTACGACTGGAAACTCTATTGGATGACGCAATCATGGGGAATAATGTTGCGTTTACGATCTCGAGTCCATAGAGCTGCACAACGAAATTTCTATACGGACGATAAACCATGGAAACGGATTACGCAATTTACAAAAGGAGCGTAGGATCGTAAAGAGTACGTTTGCGTGATCCACTGTCGGCCATGACGCGCCTTCTGCTATGCGAAACCGTAAATTGTTCGCGTGTCTGTCACGAGCAACCGGACTGATTTTCAATCGAATCCTCTTAAAGCACTGAGACCGAAGACTGACTCATTATACTCTTATTCGGATGAATTAATATTGGGTGACGAAGATTCAAGAGCATGAGAGTTCAAGTGGCCTTTGATCGTTTTTGTACGACAGAGATTGCGTGCAATGTGATAGCTGTTCATGCTAATTCTGATCAAATGGTGTATATGTTACGGTAAATGTAATAAACTGGTGATCGTGTATAATTGTCGGTTATTATACAGGGTGAATCGCGAATTGTGTTTAATACAGAATACTGTGTTATTAACAGTCCGATTGAAAATGTTCTTATCAGCTTTTGCATGGTTTCAAGAGAGCTTTAACGTGATTATAAAAAATTACACACGTGTATGTTCGAATTAGAGTACTAAATCACATCAAAAACAAGTAAGTTGGTTTTATCAACTACATTTACAAACATTTTTTGTTATTACATTTAAGTAATTTGATAGTATATTTTGAAAACTGTATAACATATATATATATATTTTTACAGACGCAATGCAAATGCATCTTGAAAATGAGTCAAACCAGAATCGAAACGTGATGATTATTTGATAATCTGCAAAATTGTTTTTTGATTTCTCAGTAGTAAATTGATCGAAGAGCATTGAACATTTATTATAAAAAATTGTTCCTCTTTTTTTTATTTATTCAAGGTCACCTTGAAACATGTAATTTTTTTACACCTATCTGTTAGAGGATTTCAAAGCGAATTCGAAAACGTATCATAATATTTAAAAAATTGCAAAAAAGATTGCAAAATTGCTATTTTAACTTGTTTTTACTTGTGTGATAAAAACATTTTCGAATGGACTATGGATTTTCGAATAACAGAGTAATCTCTACTTACTGATCACGATTCGTGATTCACCCGGTGTATAATCACCACTAAATTTGGTAAATGTGATAAGCAGACTGCGTATCTGTATGCATTTATACTAAAATTGAGAAGATAAAATACGAAGTCGTCGAAAAATGTTAAAAATTGAAGATGTCAATATGATTTCTCCTTTATTAAAATCAATAAGGGAAGAAATAATATTCAATTCAGTTTTCATTTCATTCAATCGACGCAGACAATTTTTATTTTGCATAACGGTCCGCAGTCTAGTGATAAATTATTGAATATTTATAAAATTAATCGACGAGATTATGTAATTCCTAATATCCAACAAAAAACTATCCTCCTTCTGACTAGTAACTACTCAAAAAACTGCGCTGCATTCTATTGGCTCAATCAGTCAAAATATTTATCACATTAGCCATTACGAGTTGGAAATTATATAAACTCGCCGGTTAATTTGTTAAATATTCAATAATTTATCACATTTACCTTTGCGTGGCGATTATAATAACCGGCAATTATACGTAATCGCCGGATTAATCACATTTACTGTAACATATACATAAATCTAAGAGAAGAATGTAGTCATTTTTCCACGTTTACGATTACGAGGTAAGCGCATGTCTCAGGAATTTTTCATCGGAACAACCGATAAAACGATATCGTCCCAGTTGATACGTAATCAGAAAGTTCCACAGTCGGGTGCATGCGAGCACGAAGGAAAAATCGACGATTGACAAGCGGGATACACGGTGATAAAACGCAGTGTGGCGAAATGGGTCAGGCAAAACTAAAAGTTGCCGGCAGGCTCTTCGGATCTCGCCGATGAATAAGACCATCCGCGAGAAAGTTATCGGTCCGGGGAGGAACGATGGCAAAAAGATTAAGATTTGAAAAGTTATCAGAGATCCTAAGCGTCATTGGAAAGTCGGGGAACATGCCTTTGGTTCTATTGATACGGAGGTACAATGTTTCGCTGTTAAGTGGGACACATGGGTGCTGTAATTTAATCCTTCGTTATTTATTATTAGACTGCGAATGTTCATGTTCGTAAAATATGCAAAAAGCGTATGCACATGTGGACATAGACTACGCAAATATGCACGAAAAATATGATCACATCTAATACAAAAATATTTATACGGAATCACCATAATTTGTGTTACAATATGTTACTGGTAATTTTTCCATGTTTGTTCCATATTTGCTCCAATAGCATTGTGGTACATTATTGACACATTTTCTAAATATCCTCACAAGTTTAGATATTTCGTTATTAGCGAACTACTATGGAATACATATTTTATTTCATTTTAATTTGTTCTTTCTAATCGATCCGAGGTCGAAGTTTGCCTCCATAATACGAAATTTTTAAACAAATACAACAACTTTTGTCGTACAATTAGATTTATATATTGGGTTGGCAAGAAAGTAATTTCGGTATTTTCAGGTGAAATAAAAACCCGAATTTCTTTAGTCAAGCGATATACTTTAATTCTATATAATAAAAATGAAATGCTGTTCGTTGGTCACGACATCACGTAAGAACAGCTCGACCGATTTGACTAATTGTTTTTTTTTAAATGTTCGTTGTAGTCCGAATCAGGTTTTTAGGGTAAAAAGAATTGAAAAAGTTGCCAGGAAACATGAAAATTCGGGAAAAACTAAAAGTGCTTTTTGAATCATATTTCAATACAACAACAAAAAACGTCGCAGCTTTTAATAAATATTTCAATAGGAATTTACATTATCCAAGTCAATTTTCTGTAATTCTATAATGATCACTATATCCTACAGCTTTTCACAAATTCACAAAATGATCACAACCAAATTTATTGAAATTTGGACAGGACAACGTCTGTCAAGTCAGCTAGTTAATAATAAATAAGATATTTTCCCTTTTGTTCGATGATCAGTTGCCAAAAAGATCTAAAGAAAGTGTACTGATTAGAGTTCATTACTTGAATTAAAAAATTGGGCTTTCTACATATTTCACCTTAAAACCGAAAGTACTTTCTTGCCAGCCCAATAGTATACGTACAACAAATAATTCGCGTCAAAAACTAGTACATGAGTGAATTTATGAGCTTTCGATTTTTTTAACGAGCTCCTCCTAAAAAATCTCGTTAAAAACCTGCGCAACTCGAAGATTTGAGCTGTATCCTTGGGAATTGCGGAGGCTTGGCAGTAATGGTCGGAGGACTAAAAAGCACGGCGGCTATTATTATTATTTAATAGCGCAACACATCGGGCATTATCTTTTAATAACGTAATCCTCGAAGAGAACGAGAACTCGGAGAAAAAGAGAAGTGTTCTTGTGCAACAACGTATTATAAAGCAATTTCGCTTGATTGCGAAGTTTAATCTGATCGGGGAGGAATGGACGCGTGTCGCTTGGCGTGACGTGGCGATGGCGAGGCGGCCAATAATTTCATTCATATCGGGAACTACCGTTCACGATGTGTACTCGTCCCCATGTGTATCACGTGCAGAGAGCACGTTTTGTTTTCGCTGAAAATATGCGCACAGGATTCGCGAGGCTAGCTGCGGCAACAGCAGCATGAAAGTCAATAACTGTCGAGCGATATCTGTAGCCCGGCTACCGGAGTAGCGATCCGCCAGCGGTTTCAGCGGAACCGTAATCTCGGAGTGGATTCAACCGTGAATTATGTACTACTTTACTTCGGCCAGGCCTAGGATAAGAACGCCACTGTCCTCGGCTCGAGCACATGCTCGCGACACCACGCTTCTATTCAACCAACTTTCTCGTAGATGATCGGTGGACTTGTGCTCTTTGCCGAGTTTAGGCGCATCCTATTCGCTAGTTCTTTTCGTTTCCGCTTTAGGTCGCGACCTAATATCAGAAACCAACCGGGAAACGAGGCCTCGCCCGCGTGGGTGCACTGCCGGCCCATGCCTGCAACGCCCTGGTGCACTCTCGACAGTTCCCTTTCGAAAAACACGTGGGGAAGTGTGCGAGGAGGTATAGTTGACGTATACCCTAAGTCGTGATTAGACTGCGGTTCTTTATGCATTTTTAGAGGATTACTAGAGATTGTCGAATTGGATCCTCCAATAAATTTCTGAGGCTGAAGTTAATTATTTAAATTTATTTATAACTTGTAACTAGACTGCGGATTTTTATGCAAAATGAAATTTTTGTACATAAATTACGATCTACAGAAGCTTAGTAACTATTCTTCCTCATTAACCCTTTGCACTCTGAGCTACTTTAACTAAAAACTTAAACATTTTTTCCTACCTGGAATATTTCCATTCCCTATGATTTTAAAAATTGTATGGATATGATATTGATATAAAACCTCATAAAATACCTAACTGTTTAGTAATTGATTAGATACCCATGTATCTAATAATGTATACAACATTTTGAATAATGGTACAGCAATTTTTAATGGTGCCTCGGAGTCACCATTCGAGTGCTAAGGGTTAATAATTTTTGTATGTTAATAATAGTGTATCGACACTGTTCAAGTCGTTCAACATTTTTACTGTTTCAAGTTACACCTATTCACTTTTATCATAAATGCATAAACTCCGCAGTCTACTTATAACATTGAAAATAAATTATTTAAAAGTAACAATTTTAAATCTTAATTCTGAGACCCTTCTTCAACGAATTCAGTTTATCGATTAAACATTTTAAAATTTGTTTTTGAAACAATAGATTAAATCAAACGACAACTTCACAATAGTGAGGAAGTTCACATTGATGAGTGTTGACTGAAGGTAGCTACAGTTGCTACACATTTATAGCAAAATTGAGTAGATAAAATTCAAAATGGTAGGATAATTTAAAAAATTGAAGATGTATGTATACATGATTTCTTATCTATTAAAATTATTAAGGGAAGGAGTAACATTCTATGAGGTTTCTATTCTTTGCAGACGATACAGACAATTTTTATTTCGCATAAAGATCCGCAGTTTAGTCATAATACAGCCAAATCGATTAACCGCCTTTTAAGACTTCTTGCATTTTACTGGTAAAACTGATAGAACAGATTTTAACTACGTAAAGTTTTAGTCCTATACCTCCTCCGTGAAGGTAGTTACTCCATTTAGTCGCATCTAAAAATTAAAAAGAAAAAATCCGAAATATTTGTAGCATGTAGAACCATATACTCGAGAATTTCTTCGGATTGTTTTAGAGAGGTTGAGAGACGCTGTTAATTAACAATTAACACCGTGCCTTATGATTTGTTGCATAGCTGCCATAATCAGAACTATTTTATTATCAATAATGAATTATAAGAAATTTCTATAAGAAACTGGAATTTATATTTATTGCGGACGTGTATTTAGTCTAAGGGCTGATTATAACAACATGTGCTTGCATTTCGGTTTAAAGGAAAGGAAGAAGATAAATATTGATTAGATTCTATTCGACGTCGTCACAACAAGTAGTTATTAAATTAATTTATCAATATGAATTATTATATTGCAGTAGTTCAAGAACATCATCCCGAAAATGATGAGCCATGTTCTTTTTCGTCAGATGAACCAGTAAACCGTACCCGGAAGAGGGTTACACTTGCTTTCAGCGCTGTGGTAATTTTTCATCCACAAAGAAATTCGCAAATTATCAAAGAGATGGAAAATGATCGACGAAAACAATGGCCGATACATTGATTATGGTGGATGCGTGTTTACAAATGGAACGATCTTTTTGTAATGCGCTCTCGAGATCACGATCTCTGCCGTAAGTGCATAAAATTTGCAGCCCAGTAATGACCAATAGGTCGTACGAAGGCGCACGGAATTGCCATTCGGCAACAAAGAGTCGAAAGACGTTAATCTCGGACGGTATATTCGCAACTCAGGTTTTCGCTGTGTGGGCGAGGAACACATCCACGCACGAGCCACGCTATAATCGTGAGCCGGGCGATTTGAATGGGGAGTCGGGGCCGATTACCTTGGAAGCGTGTTTCAACATGTTATCAAGAAACTCGCGGCCCGTTCTTTAAAACCTGGCCGACGCGTTGTGTTCGTATTCGGTCACCGCATGAAGGATTATGAATACAAATAGGAGGACAAATTCACTTCGCCAGAAAAAATTAAGTCAGCTCGTCATACTAACGCTACCAGTAGATTGCGGATCTTCATGCATTTATGAAAAAATTGGTTGGGTGAAATATGAAATAGAAAAATTGGAGAACATTGTAATATTGTTTTTAACCCTAAGGTAAATTTTACTATTTGTAAACGTTGTTCTTATATTGCCACAACGCGTTACACCCCGCTTGAAGACCTCCACCGAGATATTTTATACAACTAAATTATCATAATTTAATTTAAAGAACTGCTTAACAAAGCCATGGTTTTTTCCAGGAATAAATAATTCGTGACCGAAAGGGTTAATGTAACAATGCCATTAAAGGATAAAATCAATTTTTATTTTACTTCTGCTTCTAAAGTTCTCGAATACATCATACATCCTTCTAGAGTGACCTCTGCAATGAATGACAACGTGAACTGCATGTTAGCAAAGTCATGGTTTTTTCCAGGAATAAATAATTCGTGACCGAAAGGGTTAATGTAACAAAGTCATTAAGGGATAAAATCAATTTTTGTTTTACTTCTGCTTCGTAAAATTCTCGAATACATCATACATCCTTCTAGAGTGACCTCTGCAATGAATGACAACGTGAACTACATGTTAGCAAAGCCATGATTTTTTCCAGGAATAAATAATTCGTGACCGAAACGATTAATGTAACACGTCATGAAGGGATAAAATCAATTTTTGTTTTACTTCTGCTTCGTAAAGATCTCTAATACATCATACATCCTTCTAGAGTAACCTCTGCAATGAATGACAACGTGAACTGCATGTTAGCAAAGCCATGGTTTTTTCCAGGAATAAATAATTCGTGACCGAAAGGGTTAATGTAACAAGTCATTAAGGGATAAAATCAATTTTTGTTTTACTTCTGCTTCGTAAAGATCTCTAATACATCATACATCCTTCTAAAGTGACCTCTGCAATGAATGACAGCGTGAACTGCATGTTAGCAAAGCCATGGTTTTTTCCAGGAATAAATAATTCGTGACCAAAAGGGTTAATGCAACAAAGTCATTAAGGGATAAAATCAATTTTTGTTTTACTTCTGCTTCGTAAGAATCTCGAATACATCATACATCCTTCTAGAGTGACCTCTGCAATTAATGACAACGTGAACTGCATGATGTTGAAATTAGTTACAGTTTTCTTTGATAGAAGACTATGACTGAGTACGGCTTTCGACGTATTGCAGATGAAGATACCTATCCGGCTTGATATTGTTCCTGAGTGAGCTTTGAATGAATAAGGACATCTTATGGTGGTCACAAATCTCCTCTAGTGGACGTGATTCCGTCTAAGCTAAATTTTAGCGGCATTGAATGACCTTGAATGACCTTGGAAGACGAAAGTATTACAGGCCAGTGAATTCGCCCGAGCTACACGCTTATCTAAACAAAAACACGAGGTTACGTACAGAAAACAGAGGTCACCTTGAAATCTCGAAAACAAACCCACGCAAACAAGATTTGTGACCTCCATAAGATGCCCGCTCCGAAACAGAGTAAGTTTTACTTGAAATATTAGGTTGGGGACAAAGTTTCTTCGTATTCTCTCGAAAGATCGTGTTACCATGTAACTCTGTTAATATTAATCGGATCTGGCATTACTTGTGCACGTCTGAAAGGTGATACATAATAGAGTAATTACAAACAAAAAATTGTGATATTTGTTTATTCGGTTAAAAGTTTTTAAAATGAGTGAAAACAAAGAAGAAATTCGATGTATTTTGAAATTTTATTACCAAAAAGAAAAGACTCCAACTCAATCTGTTAAAAAAATGTGTAATGTTTATGGACATGATACAGTACCAGTACGTGTGGCACAAAGTTGTTTTAACCGTTTCGAATCTAGAGATTGTGATGTCAAAGCTTGATTCATTTCTGCATTAAAATACGAAGAAACTTTTTCCCCAAACTAATATTTTTTACAACGAGCTACAGTTTGGAACATAATTCCGTACGAAATTTGATATGGAATACCCTGTATAGATAATTTATTCTCAGAACGAATTAGCCGTGTTATTCGAGAAGTGACCGAATTTTTCTAGGAAAAAAGCATTGCTTCAGATCTGCGTCACCCACTCTCGTTGCATGAAATGCGTTCGCGATACGATTCCAATGAGGGCGCCAGAACCGCTACTTTGCCGATTTGCTCGCGGACCGATTATCATTATCATCAGCTCGTGCGTCTCCTTGTGCGCCTCGCATATACGCCAGTCATACGTACGCCAATTGAACCCCCTTAATCGCCGGTTACGCGTTGCGAGAACATGTCGTGAAAATTTACATTAACGATCCAAGAATAGGTTGAACGACCTGACACGACGCGTGTGCGACAATCCTTGTCGTTTATAGCCAAACGACATAAAACGGATCCAGAAATTATCAATATCTGAACTATGATAACATTGTTAAATAAAATAGTGCAATAATAAATTTCGACTCATTTTAGAGCTGAAAGCCTCTACCCTTGCAGAACATTGTTAATCTTTTTCTAGGTGAAAAACTGAGGACACGTTCTTGGTCCGAAATGCTGCGAATTGAATTGTTGGCAAAAGAATCAACTTACTATCACTTGGAGATTGAATCTTCTCCTCTGCAATGTCTGCTTGAAACTTAATCTACGATTTTTTGTTTGATGTTTTATGAAACAAAAACGAGGACCAAATTTGATCGTGTTATGTAAAATATTTAGCAAAGATGGCGGTACACCGTTCATTAGAAGCTCAATAAATCGACTACAAAAGATCGTAGATCGAGTTTCAAGAACTCGTCGTAAAGGAGAACTTGAATCTTTAAATCTACAGTGCTTCCAGTTGCAAGAAAATTTGTCAATTTTTCTACAAACGTGTCTACCATGTATTTGTACCATTTTGGGCCAAAAAGAATCTTCAGTTTCCCAGTTGCTGTACCATTTAAAGGTATCTTCGATGAAAGTGAACTATGGATATCAATGATAGAAGCTTCAAGCTTTAAAATGAGTCCAGGTATATTGTTGTACCATTCTTTTCACGAAATTATCATTGTTTAAATATCTATAATTTCTCCACCATGGAGAATTTAGTGTTCAAATACTTATTGGATTCGCTATAAGTCCGGATGGCAGAATTAATTTGTGAATCACTTGAGAGGAAGAACTAGCCGAAGGGAATTTCACGCATGTGGTTGCAGGAAACTGGAAATCCGTATTCATGTGGTAATACCGTGCGATATGATCGTAAGACTTTCTCTTCCTCCTTATCGACGAATGTCAGCGTCGACACCACTCATACACCGAGGTCACGCAGGGTCTTCGACGTGATGATTGCTGCCCAAAAGGGCATTGCTACCTGCGATGGTTGTTCGATACTCTCTCGTAACAGTTTCCAAGGCACTTCAATCACATCCAAGTTTCGAATAACAGGAAGAGAATTAATAGCGTTAATAAACTTCGGAATTTTAAACCGAAGATCCTGAAAGTTTATATAGTTTTGAAAGCCTTTGAAAATACACTGTTGGAACTAATTCTGGACACTGAATAAAAATATTTTTTATTTCATTTTTGTACAGAAAATGTATTGACAATGTATTTAACAATATATTCTGCTATGCTGAATTGATGCCATACAATTTTTAATGTAATCTATAATGTTTATACTTAATGTTTTCACATGATTTGGTTTTTGTAAATGTTTGAAATTTCTAATTTAGCCAATTTATTTACTTTCAGCTAATTTCTAAAATAGCCAATCAGAGGATAATTTTATTAATCATTTTTATACATACAGAACGTTTTTCCTATTCTTAATTAGATTAGCGTGGGTTCATTGTAACAACCGATCCGGAACGCCTTGAAGGTCTTTCTAAACAGTTTCAACATTGTTTTCGTCAGGCATTGTGTTTTCAGAAGTGTGGACCTTAGTAAAGTTTTTAAAAGTATAAAGAACAAATAAAAAGCTTCCAATATCTTGAAACCTGTTGAAATTGTATTGCAATTTTTATTGTATGGCTGTAAAGGGTCTTTTGCTAATTTTTTTATATAAGAGACGCCTTGAAGTTAAATTTTTTAATTTTAATTATAATTCTTAAAATTACAATTAAATTATGTAAATTGTAAGAAATATCGAATAAGGAAACGTCGAGTGTGAGCAGCCCTAAGCTCATATACTATATTTTCCTACAGAATAAATGCGAAGTTTAGGTAAAAATTTAAATTGTGACGGGTCTCACATATATGCCAAACTGCCTTTGCCTTTTGAACAGCACGTGTTCAGTTACATATCTGCCACCATGAGGTTTAAGTAGTTTCCATAGAACCTTCAATATTTGTTATAATGTATTGTCCACTTTTTACGCAACATGTAAGTTCTATTAAAAAAATTTTATTTCTTTTTCGTTGGTTTGCTTTATGTTAATTTTTGAAAATTGTCATTTTGATATATCACTTAAAATATTTTTCAGACGCAACAATGATTCTTTGAAAAAAATCCACATCGGGATGAACACGTTAGAAACATGTACTAATTGCACATTTGTTGTTTGTTCTAAAAATGATCGAACCTGGCGCCGATATCATTTAAAACTTTAATTAAAAATTTAAAAGTGACCAGAACTAATTCCGCTAGTCTACTGACATTAAATGTTAAATTAAGTATGCACAGGTGGTGATGTTAGTTCATACAAATTATACGGGGTGTCTCAAAAATGTACTTCCTTCAAAGGGATGATCCTGATCGTTTGAAGTAACTTTTGCCTTTGCTAAAAACGTTGAACAGACTCAAAACGACGTTTAGGTTCATTGTTAAGTTCATTCTACGTGTATATTGCCGTTTGAAATTGTAAAAACTTGCGACGTATTCCACCTTCCAAAAACATGAGAGAAAGTTGCACCATGCATAATGTTTATAGGGATTACAATATGATTATTGGGACAATTTCGCAGAAAATAATTGTAGTAAGGCTAGTAACTAAGAAAAGACCCAAGAAGAAAAAGTACCAACCATAGAGCGTGGATTCTCGGAACTGCGTTATGAGTACGAACGTAGTGCTACGTTCACAGACACTCCTAATGAAGTTACTAACCCCTGTGCTAATATTAAAGAAGCGCTTCCTGCGTTTGGGTGCGGTTCTCCATTAAATACAAATAAAAGGTGAAGATAATTTGTGGCAAAGAAGAGAATCTCATTTTATGATATGCGGTAATAATGGGGGAATTAATATGAATTATTAAATGTTAGATATTTGTCGATCGTAGATATTTAATTAAAAATTTAGTTAATGTTATTGGCGTTTGGTTAATATTATAAAAAAAATTTTAATTAATATGAATTAGTTAATAGTGGACAGGGGATTTTTATAAGTTTATGAAGAAATTGACTGGGTGCAACACGAAACAGTAAAAGATTAGAAAAACTTAAGAATATTGTAGTGTTGTTTACAATGCAACAATATAATTACGGGACAAAATCAATTTTTAGTTGACTCCTGCTTCCCACAATCAATGCAGAACATTTTCGGTCTGCATAAAGATTCGCAGTTTCGTTATTATTACAGACATTCTTACAATATTTCAAAATTTTAATTCGTTCAATTTTCTCTTACCTTCTCAACTCTCTATCGTAGTTTCTAACTTCATATAACTCAAACTCTCATTTTGACATGAATTGTGCAATTTCATCGACAACATTAAAATGATTTCCTAATCGTATAAGACTTTTTATAAAATTATAATTATAATTCTTTGTTCTTATTTATGTGATACATTATTTAAAAAGAACTCGTATGGAGAAACTTGCAGGAAAACTAATTTCGAATTATAGAGGACGATGAACACTACGACAACTTCGTAAAGAAATATGTAACCTACTCTTACGCATAATCAGTAATCCCAAGGTGTAAGAACTTTTATTTTCCCGGTAGCGCATGTAACATCTAATTTTAAGTTGCATACAAGTCACAAGAGAAGCGGAGTGCATAGGCAATGCGATAAGAGCAGCATAACACCGGAAATGGACAATTTATAGAGACCAACATGTACAAGGGTACGAAGTATGAGTAGCACTTTGTCTTTCGTCCCAATGGTATCGACATTCAATAATAATAGTTTTTCCCCGAGGGCAACGACCCACATTGTGTTTTGCTGCAATACACGTTCTATTGATTTATCGATTCACACGAGGGTGAAACGGATGAGGTTTACTGGCGCTTATGAATAGGGTGATTCGTTGGAAGATCAATAAATAACGTCCTGGAACGAGATCTTCCCTACGATAGGCACATACAGTGGATCCAAAAAGTATTTTTAGTGCTACATTTTCGATTTTGGAAATATTGTCTATACTTAATCTGTGGTGGTTTCATAAAAAACAATGGTACAAAAATAAATTTGGATATTAGGAAAATGAAGAACCATGTTTCTTCAAAAGTACTGTAAATCGAGACCTTTGTAAAATCATTCGAAAATTCCCTTTTTCAACCTGATGATCGTAGTTCAAATATTTTCTTAATCACTTTTTCTACAATTTTTTTCTTTTTTCTTAACCACTTTTTCGTATCTTCCATATTTTTTTGAAAAATCCTAAATCTAAAAAACGTTGTTTATGTGAATGGTGATTATTAATAACCAAAATAAAATTCCAAAAAAAGTATTAATAAAATGCAAAAAGCAAAGAGCAAAAAATTATAAACTGTTACAAAACTTCAAAATTATCGTGTTATCATCTCACTAGCACGAAAACGCGACAATACTGTAGACCACTGAATATAGCTAGTATTCGGAGGGTACAATTATTCACAAAATTCATTTGCAATTTTTTATAATATGAAGAGAATTTAATTAAAAAATAAATATAACATGAAATTCACTAATTAAACGAAAGCTTTTTAAATTAATCTATTTTTCAAGGCAAAATATACTCGTGAATGGCTTTTATTGCTAATATATTGATGGATTTCGAATTTCTTGTACTTTGTCTCCCATTGTATCTCCAGAACATCCTTAATTCCACTTCGCAAGCCGTCATTCACCGAATCGTCGATGCCCACTGGAGGAAGAAACGAGCCGGTTCGTTAAACGCAAATCGATCGTCGAGCTAATTTCTACTCGGATCCGCTTTCCATTTCCGCGAACGCGGCTCGGCCGCGAAAAGCCTCGGTAAACGGAAGAGCGCCACGCTCCGCGGTAATTCCGTCAAAATAGGTCGTAACGATTTTGATTAAGTTTCACCCATTTGTGCAATTGCAGTATCCGGCCGGCGGACCGTGACTACGATTTATCCGAGAACTCGTTCGCTTTCTAAGTTTATCGATAGGGCCGTTTTACGAGGGGGACCGAGTGCTCGTCGATCCCGTCTAGTAAATCCTGACCGGCAACGGATATCTCGCACCGATCCGCGGAAAATTGAGACGGATCTGAAACGGTAGACCGATAATCGTAGGCGTGGCTCTCTCGCTTTTGCTTACAGCCATTCAAATCCGAACGAACGAACGCTCGATCGTTGAAATTGTTTCGGCGAATGGCACGAACGTCCGCGGGTTCGGTCAATTTACTTCGCTCCTACCTGTGCCGAGTTCGACCATCCATCATTCGATTTTTAGCTTATTGCAGAATCACTTACGAACTACACGACTGATACGACGATATTCTTGCAATAGAACTTGGGCAAATCGACTGTTTTGATTTATTCGAAATGATTATGGTTATTAAGCAAAATTCGAATGTTATCGGCGCATTGGTTCGATCAGTTTGATACTTTATACACTATTTGCAAATTATCACAATTTTTTATCCCGACGTTTCGATCTCAATTCAGATCATTTTCAAGGGATTAACAATTAAAACATTGTGTCTGTAACGAACAAGAAATGTTTTTCTTTAATAATTGAAAATCGAATAACGAAAGTGAAACGTATTATAAGAAGGAAAACCGAAATAAGTGTGTTACTCACTTGCGTAGTGTCACTGAACAATTTAAATTACAAAAATTATGAGACTTGATAGTCTATGTAGGATTATGGTTATGCTGCGATTAAGACAAGAATAGATTTAAGGAGCTATTGGTGTTGTACAATAATTGTTTAATGTGTAAATTGTTAATACTGTAAGTATGAAATTGTACTATCTCAGTATGATTCTGTTTATGCAAATATTAAATGTAATTCAATTAAATACATCGAATTTTTAAAATACATTTTGAAGATCCGCTTAAGGGTTGAATGCAATATATCCTCCCTTAAAATATGAAAACTTATTTTTTCTTTGAGTATCACGTCATATGCTACTTTTGATATTATCTTTTAATAATACTTACGTCTAGTTACGTAACACATTTTTGATATGTTTGTATTTTAACTCATTGCAAGGACGTCTTCATTTTAAAAATCCAAAAAATACTTTTCAGATATTGTAGGAAAAATTGATAAATCCATGGAATTGGAAAAAATAGGAATTTTGTGATTAGCAAGTTATCCGGTAAGTGCAACCAGTACAAAATTAGTAAAACATAATTAGCACAGTGCTTGATGATGATCGAACACTTCCTCGAATCAGTGGTTCCTATTCTGCATTTAATAAGGTATGAAGAAACTTAGATAGCGGTGATTATCGGCGTGTTTCCCTTCAACATTAACCAGCGTATTTCCTGCGACCGTAAAGTTGGCTTCGTACGATCGAATATACTTTTTGCCAGGGATACAGTATACTAAATTTCTATTCTATCTTCTCGCCACGTCGCGTCGCGCAGCTCTCGCCTTCGCCTTACGTGCTACGAGATCATTGATCACAATGCTCGTAAAGTCTCTTCTATTTCATGTCGCCCGGCCTTATAGAGTTCTCCATAATAGATGACGGTGGACAAGTACGCTTTGTCGGGGACCTTGTATCTTCCTGAGATCATTAGTCCGAGTGAAATACTATTGCATACTGGTTTTACAAGGCGTTTTGCATGAGTCTTTCTTTATCGCGCCCAGCTTTGTCCGGATGAAAGCGAGTGGAGGTGAGAATAAGTGGCGCATTCAAATTGGGTGGAGACAAATCACGGTAGCACCGGTTTCTTTGAACTAATCTGATCGTTTCTGTAAATTGTGCACTCGCGATCGCGACCACAGCTTCGAGATAAAGGTGTTTCACTACGTGCGCTATAAATTATTCGACGATTTTCCATGTTTATGGTAAATAAAATCTTGTCGATTATTTCAAGGCATAATCATTATGAAACACTTTAACCATCCCGCAGAACAGAAAAACCAATCCATCTCAATATTTAAGTTCAACATAATAAGCGAAATTAAAACAAGAATAGATTTAGGTAGCTATTAAGGCTGTACAATAATTATTTAATGTGTAAATTGTTAATCTTGTCGATTATTTCACGGCATATTCATCATGAAACACTTCATCCACCCCGCAAATCAGAAAAACTAAACCATCTCAATATTTAAGTTTAATATAACCAGAGAAATTAATGCAAGAATAGATTTAGGGATCTATTGGGGCTGTACAATAATTATTTAACGTGTCAATTTTTAATGTTGTCGATTATTCCACAGCATATTCATCATGAAACACTTCATCCACCCCGCAAAACAGAAAAACCAAACCATCTCAATAATTAAGTTTAACATAACCAGAGAAATTAATGCAAGAATAGATTTAGGGAGGTATTGGGGCTGTACAATAATTATTTAATGTGTAAATTGTTCATCTCGTAGATTTTTTCGCAGCATATTCAATATGAAACACTTCATCCACCCCGCAAAACAGAAAAACTAAACCATCTCAATATTTAAGTTTAACATAACAAACGATATTAAAACAACAACAGATTTAGGGAGCTATTGGGGCCGTACAATAATTATTTAATGTGTAAATTTTTAATGTTGTCGATTATTCCACAGCATATTCATCATGAAACACTTCATCCACCCCGCAAAACAGAAAAACTAAACCATCTCAATATTTAAGTTTAACATAACAAACGATATTAAAACAACAACAGATTTAGGGAGCTATTGGGGCCGTACAATAATTATTTAATGTGTAAATTGTTGATTATTCCACAACATATTCATCATGAAACATTTCATACACCCCGCAAAACAGAAAAACCAATCCATTTCAATATTTAAGTTTAACATAACAAGAAAAATTAATGCAAGAATAGATTTAGGGAGCTATTGGGGCTCTACAATAATTATTTAACGTGTCAATTTTTAATCCATCTCAATATTTAAGTTCAACATAACAAGCGTTTAAGTTTGACCTTCATTTTCAGTGCACGAGTTCATTTGAAGGTCATGTCACACTACTTACATTTGAATGTATTCTTTCATGAGCTACGCGATGCAACACTATAAATGTATGTGGCTTTTTTTAAAACAAAAACATCGATGATCTCAAAAACCACGAGCAAGAAACAATATTTAAAAAATCGCTATAAATGCACAGCATCTTAAGTGCGGTGATAAAAATATGACCGTAGCGAATCTCTAATATACCATCTACAAATTTCTCGTCCGCTCGTCCCGTTCGACCGTAGACCTATCTTCCGCAGCGGAAGAATTCGACGTAATTACAAACTGTTTCGACCAACACTTCGCAAACCGTACTATTTCATCGCGATTTCCACGATCCACAGCAATTAAATTTACCACGCAAAATTACCGCACTAGATGAAACAGACCAAGACCGAATAAGTAGGATCGATACCGCGGGTGCGCGAGGTAACAGTACCCGGACTCGCAGTTTTTCGTCACGGTGTAATTCGGTCGTCGTTTTCCCTCGGCGTGGAGACTGAAGGAAAACTTAACGACGGTAGAACGATCTTTCAGGAACCTAATAGATCAGCATTGACCGTATTCATCGAGTCTGCAGCGGCAGCGGCGCATAAATCTAGGTAGACCGATCATAAACCGTCAAGAAGTAGCCGGGGCCGTTTACTGTAAAATATAGTAGGAAGGCTGAGGAGCTTCGCCTCTTTATCTCACCACAGGGTCGAATCATAGTAAATTCTACCTCGGGAAACGATATCCGAGCGTCGGCATCGAGTACAATGTGCAGCGATTTATGGATTGCGATTAATGGCGAGTTAATTTCGCGAGAATGACCTGCAATCCTGGTAGTACAGTACCTTCCGAGGATATTTCATCGCTGAACTGCGGTTTCACGGATTCGCGGTGCACGTTAAAGAGTATTATAAAGTGCGCTAACGAATATGTTGCATCGCTCGTAACTATTTGAGTGACTTGACCTAACGCTTGGGAGATAAAATCGGTTTAGATGATAGCTTCTAGAAGAAGTTATTGACACTACCATCCATAAATGTCGGAGGACTTTGGCAAATTTAGGTGAATAGAATACTAATGTTGTAAATTTATTTATATCTTTGACCGTCCTTGCAGATATTTCAGATTTTAGGCAGTTGGATTCACTTAGTGACTTTTGTATTTTAATAGTTCGTTCTGCAATCCTTGGTACCATACGATGTTTGTTTTTTATGTATTTTATTATCAACTATAACAACGTTATTTCTTAACTCGTCGTTCATTAACAAAGGACCTCCGTAGAAATTCAGAATAGAGATGTTGCTAGGGTAATAGACATTTGTTGGTAACGTCTGCCAGTAATGTTCCACAATATTGTTCGTTAACCCTTAGCACTCGAATGGTGACTCTGAGGCACCATTAAAAATTGCTGTACCATTATTCAAAATATTGTAGGGTAGCTGCACCAGTAAATGAACGCTTTTGTATATTTCAACAAATTTTAACCCGCGCTATATAAAATTGTGATTAAAGAGTTAAATAAATAGGAGAATATAGTTTAATAATTTTGTTCATTCATTGGACTATCGTTGTTCAATTACTAGAATGTAGTGTTGATTGACTGGTATTTTTTATTTAACGTTTAACGAAGAAAAATAATAATAATTTCATTTTATTTGTGTTTATTCATTTTTGACAAATGAAGTATAGGGAGCCATTTGGCATGTATGAGATTTCTTTAATTCACACTTTTTTTTTACATGAAATATCTTCTTGAACAATTTCTTAAATGTTCATTCACTGGTGCAGTTACCCTATAAATTATTAAACACATGGGTATCTAATCAATTACTAAACAGTTAGGTATTGTATGAGATATTATACCAATATCATATCCATACAATTTTTAAAATCATAGGGAATGGAAATATTTCAAGTAGGAAAAAATGTTTAATTTTTGAGTTAAAGTAGCTCAGAGTGCAAAGGGTTAATATTCGTGATAAGACACTGTAGATAAAAGGATAGAACAAAACATAATCTAAAGTTGTCTATAAATTGAATATTGTCTTTTGAAATGTTTCATCTATATTCCACAACATTTCTGGCAGTAGCGAACCAGAAAGGGTAAAGTAAAATCGAGCGGACACAGAAATATTTTTCGAAAGCTCTTAATAATGGTTGAAAAATGGCTTGTTCGTGGTAGTTCGTGAAATCGTGTCGAGTGTGATCGTTTCGCGAAGGAGTGTCGTTTACCTCGACGAATTTTTCCTGAGAACGCATTTCAGTCGAATTTAATACTTCCTGGAGATCATATCGGCCAATACTTTAACCGTTCTACTTTCGATAACATCGGAAACACAATACGTTCTAATTCCTGGCCACGAGGCTCGTTTATGGGCTGTAAAACTGGCCACGTTCTTCTAGGAGAGTACTATTAACGGCACCGTTTTTGCGTCCCAGCCGGACAAAGTCACGAAACTCCCGTAGCGGTTTTGTTCCGTATTAGGAGGCGTTCTCGATGTCCTTTGTGACCGCGACTCTCGAATCTAGCCCGAAATACGATTCAACGTGTAATTCACCTTCTTAGCGGTATTACTAAAAAAATAGAGTACCACCACACGGTCGATTTATCAATATAAAATAGCTTACGAGATTACCCCTTTTTCGAAATAATTTCACGGGATATGATCGAATATGGTTTAGTACCTCCATTTCGAAAAGGAAAAGACGAGAATTCGAAAAACGGACGTCTTTGCTTTTTCAAATAATTCTGTCGAGTATTATATGCTTTATTCAAGATTAAATAAGCGGTTCTGCATTCGACAAGTAATGAAACTATAAAAATGATGAATTTTTTAAGTATCTATTTGAATAATAATCTAATAATTTATTACAATAATTACAATAAGAATCTAACAATCTATTAGAATATTAAGTCGAACGCGGAATGGATGTATTTATAACAAGAAATACAATTCGAAACAGCAAAAACAAATTATTAATGTTTAAGGATATTAACTTATTAAAATGATTAAAGAATGAAATGTTCTTTTATCTGGCTCCTGTGCTTCTTGTAATGGATACAGATAATTTCTATTTCAATAAAATAATACGTGGATATTGCATAATGGATGCAACAATTCTAATTGTTTCGAAATTAGTTTATTTAATATTCTACAAATTCTGTAAATATCTAAAGTTCTTGTAATTGATACAGATAATTTCTATTTCAATAAAATAATACGTGGATTTCATTTTGAATTTTTATAGCATTTTTGGTGATTTTATTTAACTTTTTAATGTACAGGGATCCGCACATTTAATTCTATTTTAATATCGAAGAGAAAACATTTATAAGCAGACTTCATGCATTTGTATATCCTACAAGTAGATGACTAGAATATATAGGTCTCCAAAACGCATTTTTAAAATTTTCAATATTGGCCCACATAAAAAAGTTGTAAAATGCAACTTTTAGTATTTCTGCTACAATTCCGATGAATTGCAATGTTTGACTAAATTTTGTTTCGCATCTTGTGGCAAACTAATTGCTCTAGCTTACCAAAAAAATTCAAATCGTATAATACAATATTTAAAAAGTTATCGCCTTTTTAAGAGTGTGCCAATACTTTTTTTACCCACTGTACATACTTTTAAAATTGTACAACTTCAACGCCACATATCGTGGCAAAATTAAACTACAAAGGCGAAAGTTTCAAATGTGAAAAACGGTCATTTCAATTGCAACGTCCTAATAAAGCAGATATGTGCAACTAAGTAAATCACACCAATAAATCTTAATTGAACACCCAGAAAACAGTGAAAATCGTCAGCCAGAATGTCGAACGTAATAGACTGTGTTTAATAAAAGTCGCAAAGACTCCCGACGCAATGAATCAACGGGTTACACGGGACAATAATTTTCGTTGACAACACCTGCGCATTCCTTCCTGTGCAAAATGCCGCAAAGAGCAAGGCGATGCGATCGGAATCCATTAAAGAGTCGATAAAAGGTGTGTTAGAAAAGAATTCCGGTAACGTTTTCACCGTGGGCCCGTCTAACGCGGAGTGTAAAAGCTCTCCCCGAATGGGAAATCGTTATCGGCAGTTACATCGCGTGAATTCAGCTGCAATTAAGATTATATAATCCCCGCGGTGTATACGATTCGCGGGAGGTTAAGAGCCAGGACTGGTAGGCAATAATTTAACGAAATGATCGTGCGTCCACGTGCACCGTGGAGGCGAGTAATAGTTATTGGCCCTAGCACATCGTAAAGCAATGTGGAAACCTGATGGGATATGTTGGATACGAGAAATATCTACTACATACACGCTCGCTCCCCCGAGAAATTCGTCTCGGAGAAGTAACCGTCAAGTAGCAAACGGGAAATCAATGCAAAACTAATTTTTAGGTCCGCTAAGAGAACCAGAAAGCTATCGAATAAGAAATGAAGAACAGAATACGGTGAGCTTTTAAGCGCGTGATCTGGTCTGGAAATGTCAAAGATCCATTTTTGGGTTCGGATTTTCATATGTTTGAAGCCTCAATCAGTTGTTCCTATACAGTATGCAGTATAATTTGAAAATTCGAGGATATGAATTGAATGCGAATGCATCTAATGCTGTCTATTTGGTATCTAAAAGTGAATCTTCGAATTCTGTTTTTCCAAAAAGACCAAACATTGTTAAAATAGTTTTAAACCATTGTTCGGCGACTATTTAATAAATTTTGGACGTACATGGTTCATAACTGAGTGTATTAACCGACTTGTTAAAGAATTATTCGAGAGCATTGGTTATTTTGAACATAACCTAACAATGAACTCCCAGGAGCGTGATACAATTGTTTCTTTCGGGATTATTATTTGAAACGATCATTCATAATCATACTAATAGGCGTAAGTAACGTATCAATAAACTAACAATATTGAATACAATGGGACTCAATTAATTGTGCATATAGAGTTATGTACATGTATTGAGGACGATGAAAGATATAAAGAAAGAATTAACAGAACAGAGAAGAGAAAATTTATTTGACTTGCCTATGTAACAGTTAACTTATGGTTGTTGCCAAGACATCTAAGCCGTGGTAGTACCTCGCAGGTCGTGAAACCGACAGAACTAATTGTAATTCTGGCTTACTAAATTATACAGTGGGATACGTACGCTTTGGAATAAGTCAAACTTTGTATACGTTCATAATTAGAATTTTTCGTGGCGCCTAGGACGAAACACCACCTTTCCTTTTTCCTCCACTGTTTGGATAGCACACGTGTGATAATTCTTACATACAGTAGCGGACAAAAGTTTAAGACCGCTCTAAAGAAGACGATAACTTAATATTGTACTATACGATTTGAACTTTTTTGGAAAGCTAGAGCAATTAGTTTACTGAAGGATGTGAAAAGAAATTTTTTCAAAAATTGCAATTAATCGGAATTGTTGAAAAAATACTAAAAGTTGATTTTTCAACTATTTTATGTGGGCCTAAATTGAAAATTTTAAAAATACGTTTTGTAGATCTGTGTCAATTAAACATATCGTGAAAATTTCTTCAAAATCGGTCGACGTTGCAATGAGCTACAAACGTTTAAAGATGGTAAAAATTGCAGATTTTCACGATTTTCGGAAATAAATCATCATCAAATATTATGATGCAATGTAATAATTTAAATTATACTCAGATTATAGTACAATATTTTGATGCAATATAATAATTTAAATTGTAATTAAATATTATGATGCAATGTAATAATTTAAATAATTTAAATTATACTCAGATTATAGTACAACATTATGACGCAATATAATAAGTTAAATTATAATTAGATTAAAGTACAATATAATAATTTAAAATAATAAATATTTAAAATAAAATATGTTGACATTCTCCAATTCTTTCCAATTTTCGGCAATAAATCATGAAAATCTGCGATTTTTACCATCTTTAAACGTTTGTAACTCATTGCAACGTCGACCGATTTTGAAGAAATTTTCAGGATATGTTTAATTGACACAGATCTACAAAACGTATTTTTTAAATTTTCAATGTAGGCCCACATAAAATAGTTGAAAAATCAACTTTTAGTATTTTTTTCAACAATTCCGATCAATTGCAATTTTTGAAAAAATTTCTTTTCACATTCTTTAGTAAACTAATTGCTCTAGCTTCCCAAAAAAGTTCAAATCGTATAGTAGAATATTGAAAAAGTTATCGTCTTCTTTAAACCGGTCTAAATTTTTGTCCGCTACTGTAGCTGCTACAAGTAGAGTAAGCACAAAATAAATAATGATCGAACCTAGGCGCCACGAAAAATTCTAATTATCTAATATTGCGATCGAGAAAAAATATAAACAATTATTTGTATACGTTCTGTTTGAACGCGAAAAATTTTATTTGATGTACTATCTCCGTTTGGAATTGTATTGTACATTGGAGTCAGAACTTCTGTTTATTTCTTCTTCTCCTACACTGTTAATTTTGATGTGATATGGCAATAACAATAGGATTGTTTCTCACAGAACGGATTTATCATTTATTTCGTATTAAAATCATTTGGTACACGTCCAATGACATGAAACGGATTAAAGACGTCTGCCGAGGAACCACTATATTGTATAGAAGCCTAGGGCTATTGACGACTTGACAGATGCAATAATAGAGGCGTATGAAAGGAAAAGTAAAAGCAAAGTAGAAAGTATGAAGAAAGGGAGCGATTAGAGAAAGGAAATGAAGTACCGAGGAACTATAAAAACGTTCGCAAGCGTGAAAATAATATTACTAGAAGACACGTAAAAGACAAATGAAAAGTAGAAATGTATACATGCGGGAAATAGAAGCAAAAATACGAAGTAATATCAAATAGAGAAAGTAAACCGGAAATAAAAGCAAAGGAGTTAGTAAACCTGTGATGATTTAATGGGAAGAGGAACAGTCTCTTCCTCTGCCATAGTTGAAGTACAGTTATGTGTACTATTTGTACGTTTTACTGGAGAGAAGGGAAACACATACCCCGCGAGCACGCAAACAAACCTGTCGTTTCCCGAGTGGCATGTAATTAAGCAATAAATAGCAATAAAACGAATCTCCTATGTTGCGTCGATCATTATTCATGAGCACACATTGGACTCGTCTCGGCAAGCAGCAAGTGTGCGCGGCGCGACCGCTCATAAACACGCGAATGATGCCGTCGCATGACTCATTGACTTGTTTGCCAGGCGGTCCCTGTCATTGACAGGGGAACCCGCGGCAGCGAACGGAGACTGAAAGTCCTAAAATCACTTTCCACCGGGTTCGATTCGGGCCGATTTAAACCACGCCACACGGCGGATAAGCATCGCCGCGGCAAACGAGATTTCTCGAGGATTAGTCGTAGATAATAAACGAGTACCGGATAACCGAGTTCCGATCGTTAATCATCGATCCTCCGCGGGCATATCTCCGATCGCTGCCGGACAGGCCACGATCCCCGCGCGCCCGATGCGCGATTCAATGATGCTGCGCTCGCGTGGGCAGGTCAATTTCATATTGTTTCCGCTAACGTTGCTAAATAGCACCTATATCAATCGCGGCACAGGCTTTTTGCATCATGACCGTATCCGCTGCGAGGTTTACCTCAAAAGGAAAGGGGATTTTTATAGCGCAACGCTGGACAATTTCTGTAAGGAGAATGTTGCAACGTGCACCAACTGGTAATCTGGCTTTCTATTTAAATAACAGTCGGGTACACTATGCCAGGTTAATAACAATTCGGTATTGGTACCATGTATGCGATAATTTCCAATCGAAAATTGGAATATTTTAATCTTTATGAAAGGTGTACAGGGTGTATAAAAAGTAATGGTCATCCATTAGGGGTGAATCTACACCTCTGGGTCCGTAGACAATTGTAAGGGAAACTTGCCGCAGAATTGTTCTTTCTTACTTATTTCTTATTACGTTCGCAATACATTGCTGATAATAATTTGTTATCGGTTTAGTGTGTTTTTATTAGAGTATTTATTATATTGTTAGTTTATTGTACATCCAATATTAATATAATATTGTCATATCTTTACACCTCCTCGGAAATAAACTTACGAAATTACTGATACTATAAAGTAGAATTATAAAAGTGAATTGTTTTATATTAAATTATATTACAATAAATATTAATGTTATTAATAAAGAGATTACATAAAATTTTAATTGTGAAGATCTTGTTTAGATTTATCTTGTGGGTGTATAAAAAGTAATGGTCATCCGTCTTAGGGGTGAATCTACACGTCTGGGTCCGTGGACATTTGTAAGGGAAACTTGCCGCAGAATTGTTCTTTCTTACTTATTTCTTACTATGTTCGCAGTACATTGCTGATATTAATTTGTCATCGGTTTAGTGTGTTTTTATTAGTGTATTTATTATATTGTTAGTTTATTGTACATCCAAAATTAATATAATATTGTCATATCTTTGCTCCTCCTCGGAAATAAACTTACGAAATTACTGATACTATAAAGTAGAATTATAAAAGTAAATTGTTCTATATTAAATTATATTACAATAAATTAAGTAAATAAATATTAATGTTATTAGTAAAGAGATTACATAAATTTTAATTGTGAAGATCTTGTTTAGGTTTATCTTGTGGGTGTATAAAAAAGTAATGGTCATCCGTCTTAGGGGTGAATCTACACCTCTGGGTCCGTGGACATTTGTAAGAGAAACTTGCCGCAGAATTGTTTGTAACAAAGAAAATAGTTGTGAAAGTTTTTTTCCATCAACGCCTTCTACTCATCAAGAAGAGAATAAGTTTGAAAGGAATCATATGTCGCAAACAAATAGTCATTGACATATAAGCTGTTAAAGTTTTTGCAAAACTTGATTGCGTAGAATTATACTTCTAGACAAAAGCCTACTACTATAGTCCACACGTTCGTGTCGATGAGACAGAACACGATCGTGTAATCCTATTTTCAGAAATTTTTCATTTCATTTTTCATTCATTCATTCATGTTCTATTTCATCGACATGGACGTGTGAACTGTAGTAGTTTGCTTTTGTTTATACGTATAATTCTACACAATCAAACTTTGCAAAAACTTTAACAGCTTCTATCTCAATGACTATCTGTTTGCGACATATGGCTCTTCTCAAACTTTTTCTCTTCTTGATGAGTACAAGGCGTTGTTGTAAGAAAAGACTTCAACAACAATTTTCTTTGTTACAAACAATTTTACGGCAAGTTTTTCTTACAAATGTCCACCGACCCAGAGGTGTAGATTCACCCCTAAGACGGATGACCAGTATTTTTTACACACCCACAAGATAAACCTAAACAAGATCTTCGCAATTAAAATTTATGTAATCTCTTTATTAATAACATTAATATTTATTTACTTAATTTATTGTAATATAATTTAATATAAAACAATTTACTTTTATAATTCTACTTTAGAGTATCAGTAATTTCATAAGTTTATTTCCAAGGAGGCGTAAAGATATGACAATATTATATTAATATTGGATGTACAATAAACTAACAATATAATAAATACACTGATAAAAGCACACTAAACCGATAACAAATTAATATTAGCAATGTACTGTGAACACAGTAAGAAATAGAACGAAAACATAAAGCAAGGTATGAAATACGAGCACAATAGAAAATATTTCATGACTATAGAAATAGCTTGCTGTAGATTAACCAAAGAAAAAAAGCAAAATAATGAGGTAATAGGATTCGAGATGCCTATAAGGCAATACGTTATTACGTATCCGTTTCCAGACTAGGTCCGATGAAAACAAATCTTTTAAAAGTAAGCGAATAGGTTAATGCTCACGTTACAGGGATTAATCTCAGCTGCCATTCGATTTACAACAGATAAAATGCGACAACAGCCGATCAATAGTAGTTAATTATTTTTAAAAAAGGCGCATTAAGTTTTACGAATTGAAGAATACTTCCTGATCATCTTATTATTTTACAGGGCCCTTCACTAAGAAGAATTATTCGAAATTATAAAAATGCTGTTTTTATTATAATCAACAATTCTAACCATGTGTCGAAGAGTGACAACTCTATAAACTTCACAAATAATTAATGGAAGACCCTTCATAGTTTGTACTTGAATGAAAGATATGAAGTACACTAAAAATAACAATAAAAAATACCTCTACGTATTGAAGTTACAAGATTACAAAGGTGACAAAAAATGTTAATTTTCAGATTGGTGAATATTGTTTCTTCGACAATATCTTTAATGTTTAAACAGATGTGTGACGATCACCATTTTATATTTTACCTGAAGAAAATTGAATTAATTATTGCATGTCATTATTTGCAATCACCACGCGTAATGTTCAAAGAACGTATAAATCCTTTGTGAAAATGAAGACTCTCCTGTATTTCATAAGAAGATACATTGCGTTTGATGGAATGTTATAATAATGAAGGCTGTTGCTGCAACAAACGATGCGAGCGAAAGTGTTAATTAAACTGCAGATAAAATGCATTCGTGGCAAAACTCAGTAGGCGAGACACAAAACAGTGAAAACATCGGAAGAATTAACAAATACTCCAATTTGGTTTCGTCTAGTTACAATTTTTAGGAGAAGAAATATATTTTCATTCAATCTAAGGTTCGTGTAATGTACGCATCTAATTTTTATGTAATTTCATTGTATGCATGTAATTTTTAAGGTACGTAAAAATCCGCGATCCGTTAACTATAGACCTTACATTTGATTTACCGCCCGGCATCCATTTTCCAGATGAATTACTTGTTCAGTGACTTCTTTGTTCTCTTTCTTTCTCGTGCGGTGAGGTATTGTTTCCGTCGGCAAGACACACAGTATTTAGTCAACCATAAAGAGGATGGGAATTCTTGACTTCTGAGAAGCCATAATTACGTGACGTACTAAAGACGTGCTAATGTGTCCCCTAAGGTTTCGCGAATAACGTTCTTGGCATCTCGACTCTGGATGCATAGTTCACGCCCATTGAGCATAAAATGATTTCTTCATGAGCGCTCGTAATCCGTGAAAGGAATTTCGAGCATGTGAATTCGCACGCTTGTAACCCCAACGTAAAAAGCACAGGGCCTTCTTCGATTGCACATTACCCTCCAAAGAGAAAAAACAGATTTCAATGTAAAACGATATCGATTGGTCAAAAATGTGAAAGATACAAGTTCCACCTAACCCGTTGTGCTTGGAGCTATTTTGACTCTTGAGTTTGGACATTTTAGATCATCTGGAATATTCTCGTTACACATTATGAGCTTTTTCATTTTGTTCATAGACAATTTAGTGTATTTTCTGTTACCAGATATACCAATTTATTAAATGCAAAGATATTCAGTATTGTAAAAATTTTCATGAATACACTGCGGATCTTTATGCAAAATTAAAATTTTCTACCTGAATTGCAACAAGTGAAATAGATATTTAATTTTTTATTGATCATGTTTAATAGGTTGAAAACAATATAGTAGTATATTTAAATTCTTCATATTTTTTACTGCTGGAAAATAGCCCTACCCAGTTTTATTATAAATGCATAAAATCCGCAGTCAAGTCATGAATTATGATATGGTAATCCTCAGTGGTGCCTCATAGGGGACAATCGATTGCATAGGGAATATAGGAGAACCAACCAGATATACAGATATCTCAGCTGAATATCTCCTTTATTTTGAATGGCAAAACAAAATTTATGGCATAATTTAAATGGTATCGAACAAGAATTATCATAGCCGAATATGTATAATCCTAATATTATCCTACAATTTTATCACATTTTTTGGTATTCAACGTTACGTGAAGGCAATGACAAGCATATTCAAATGTATTTTTTCAGATGCTACAAGATGGACTAAAGAAAAGTTTTCCTGATAAAAATAACGATAACCTCGAAAAGATTATGAAAAAATAACCAGACAAAAAAATCGTTCTTCTACGATAGTCCTGCTTCGACACCATTTAAATTATGCTATAAATATTTTTTATGCCATTGAAAATAAAAGAGATATTTAGGTGGCCTCCTTCAACTGAGACACCCTGTATAATTTAAAAAATGTCAACAGTTACGTTCGCACGAACTGTTAATTTGAGGAGATCAAATATGTACACAGATTGTTTTAGATATATAGTCTTGAATATTTAGAAATAATTACATCTACGAAGTTTCTGTTCAAATGATATCTAATAATCTGAGCTGCCGGATGAGAGGAAGGAGCACGAACTGAGGGGAAAAGTTACTTATTAAGTCGGAGAAAGGAAAGGTAGAGTGAAGACATGCGTCTTAATCTGAAGATTGTGCTAATAACATAGAATCTATCTCACGCAATAAAAGTTAACAAATCTGTGTAATATGTTGGAAAATAAAAATTGAATTGTGGACGTAAAATACATATTAACTGTTTATGTACTCGTCGTGAAAAGATGGCATGTTGTTATCTAATGACGACTGTACTCGTCACGTAAGAAATAAAATTTGCTATTACATAAAATTTAAGAGAGTATGAAAAGTGCACAAAAATAAGGCTAGCTTAAAAATAATTGAGCACACGAGCGCGCGTTCATAAAATGAAGCAAAACAGTTCGTAGGTTTACTGAGATATGCTCCTAGAGGTTTCCAGAAAGAAATATATTAACAACGTTCGTTCATTTCTCGAAGGTCTATTTAATAACGGGTATCTAAGCTTTGATTTCCTCTGATTTAATGACTTCATACTGGGTTAATGACGAGTAATATAGATGATTTTACCATAACACTTCTTCACAGATCTGGGTCATGTTCACTTAAAACGTGTGGAAGATTTGTTATTTGATTTAAAGAGTTTCTGAGATCATTAAATAAACTCATTTATATCGATCGCATTATTGTTAACGAAACAAATGTTAAATGATCTCGGCGCTACGGTTCGATCGTTAATGACAAACAAAAATATTAACTAAGCAATTTTGCTAATTTTCAAAGTAATCGACGTTTCGGTGATTGATTTTGACCATTTTCAAGATTGAATTTGAATTGCGTCTGTAAGAAAAATGAAAAATTTTTAACATAATAACATACAATATTCAAAGAAGTAACTATTAAACGTTTAAATGTAAGGGAAAAACTGGTTAAAAATTTTTCATTTTTCTTACAGACGCAATTCAATTTCAATCTTGAAAATGGTCAAAATCAATGATCGAAACGTCGATTACTTTGAAAATTAGCAAAATTACTTAGTTAATATTTTTGTTCGTCACTAACGATCGAATCGTAGCGCCGAGATCATTTAAGATTTGTTTTCTGAGATCATATAGTACATGTAATTGGCAATTCGTTATAATAGAGGTTCGGTGAACAGAGAATTAATTTGCGAATTTCGTATCTACTGTTCCTTTAAGAATCGTTCAAATCATTTCTTTTTTAGAAATTTAACCAATTGAAAATAACCATAACGAAGAAGCAGAAAGCACGCATGCAGAGGTTTTTGGATAAATGTCTGAAGCAAACAGAGTGGCCAGATGAGGGGAGGGAGCACACGAATCGAGGGGGAAGAGTTACCCTCTCTTTGCCAGCACCGGACACACGCAAGGGCACGATTACGATAACCGTGGCCCCTACTTTGAAGGTTATATTTGTGTTCCTGAGATCATTTTAAGAAAAAATGTGTATATAACAGTTATCCAATGGGCTTCGTTTAGCCGGTAAAGTAGATTTCTTGTTTTTTATAAAACTGCAAATATCTCGGAAACTATGCGAGATATGGTAAAATATCAAGAGACCTTTTTAATAATCTTCCCATTGTAGATGTCTTCCAGAATTTGATCTTTTCAGAACGAAGCCTTTACGTTCCACCAATTATTATTTCGGGGGAGAGGCAGTTGTTCTGCAAATTCACCGAAATATAAATATACTTGGAAACTGCGCAGTTGATAGAAAAATGTCATAGGACATAAACTATTGGAAATTTAATTTTCTACAAAAAAGGTCTCTTGATATTTTGCCATATCTCGCATAGTTTCCAAGATATTTGGAGTTTTATGAAAAACAAGAAATCTACTTTACCGGCTAAACAGAGCCCATTGGACACCTGTTATATACACATTTTCTTCTTAAAATGATCCCAGGAACACAAATATAACCTTCAAAGTAGGGGCCACGGTTATCGTAATCTCCCCCACGCAAGGAACACACGAAACGCGTCACGTGACTGGGCAGTGGGGTGGGGAGTAGCGTCGTAGAAGGGGAAAGTAGAGTAGGGACACAGTCTTAATCCGACGAGTCCAACGTCAACGAATAAAATGAAATTCTGCCTCAGTGGCTCCTCCTCTGAGACGCTTAAATGCGCATTATGGAATAATGAAGTAATCGTGGAAGCCCTAAAGCCATAGGGGCTTGTCGTCGCGAGCCTGCTGGAAGGTTTAACATCAAGCGCCTCCTTCGATGGCTTCCGTTCACTTCAAAAGGATGAACTATGTGACACTGAACGGCTCTTTTTACAAACATATAACAGTGAACTCCGACGAGCACTTTCAGCCCGTGGGAATCGGGAGACGCGTAACCGTGGGCATCCTGGATTGCATGCACTTTATCCCTGCGTCGAATTAAAATCCCGCTGCAACAAGACGAGACATCCTCTCGACATCCGGCAAAAACTGGTAGAACCGTCCGCGAGCAGAAACGTAATATCGAATCGACGTTTCCTCTGCGCGGCATCACGCTGATACCACTCCATTTGTCGCACATGTTCGTGGTAAAACCCTTCCTTCGTTCCCCTCGATAAACTTTCCGACGATCCACTCGCGATCATGCACGAGATCAAAAATAAATTATTATCCGCTGCATTATTTAAGGGGAGCAAAATTGAACCAATGGAACCATCTTTTTCGCGTAACGACAATGACAACAAATGATTTTCAAGATTTTCTTTTTGGAATATTAACGTTAAACAACCCCTACTATTATCTAAATGAACTTATTAGTAATACTGATTGAGCTTAGTCAGGAAAAAAAGCTGACATACCGTGCAGAAGATTGACAGTTGAATCACGAATTGGGCGACTTACCTGTAACAAAATAAAAATTTATTAGTCACGATTGTTAACATTGTAAAGATTGATAGGTGTTCAATGTTTCTTTGGACATGTATTATAATTGGATTGCATGTTTTATGTCTTTTTTATGCAAATGTAAAAAATGTTGCTTGTATCGGTATATAATTTACAAATTACAAGAATTGTTTAAGAGAGAAAAGAATTCCTACTTGATTCCTGTCTCTTGAAATTGCTGCAAATAATTTTTATTTTGCATCAAGATCTGCAGTGTAATTATAACAAAAATTACGTCAATAAATTTTCATTCGATGAATCTTATATATCGCGGTAGGGTCAAATGAATTATCAACATGAGAACAAAGTCGTTCCATTAAAATTGTCATTCTTAGTTTTCGTCTTAGATTAGACGAGTCTCGGACAAGAAACTTGATCCTTTTTATTTTCTTTGTCTACTATAAATTAAAATTTGTGATTTTAACATTGATACTGAAAGAATGTACATTATTTTGTAAATATAAATTATCATGACATAATGTGTTTCAATCTGAAACGGATTTAAAAGAGTTAAAATATTCAGGGCTCGTAGTCGAACACCCCGTATATCACGTATCTAAGGTAGACAATTTCCTCGTTACGCAAACGAAAATGTTATATAAAATATTAGAAAATAATGTGTCCATAATCTCGTACAAAAAGATTGCACGCGCGCGAAATTTTATTAGCCAGGGAAACCGTGTCTTTGCGTCACAGAAGTACAGCGGCGAGTAAAGAAACCGCTCGCGAAATGCTGCAGGTTCTCCAGAATTCTATCAGCGTCGCGAAATTACCTGACAGAACTGCGCGAAGTTTCGCCGACAGACCTTGCACTCCGCGGTATGTATTCGTAATATACCGAAATGAAAAAAAAGCGGCGTTGATCGACAAAAATTTTCTATTCCCTTTCACTTGCGTCGCGGCCGCAACGGAATGACGCAATGGCCACAATGTATCGACGGTTTCCATTATGTATCCTCGCGATCATGCATCGCATAATGCACGTTTCAGGAAAGCCTTGTGGCCTTCCACGAGCCCCATGACTGCACGTTCCATAAATATTCCGCGGATTCGATCTGATCATGATACGCGCAAACTCAATTTTCCGAGGCTTTGCCTTCGCTGTCCCGTGCCAGGATTCGAGCATGATTTCCTCTCATGCGATTGCGATTATTCTCCTCGGGGGTTCGCCAAAGACGCACAGTGGTAATTCAAAAATTCTTCTGTCATGGTGTAGGTACAAACTAGGTCTTTTCGTAAGCTAATACTTGATTGAGATTGAAAGGCACGTAGACTTATGCCTCACCTCATTTGTTAAATAAATAATAGTTAAAATTAGTCTTCAATTAACACTAGGTTTACGGAGGACCAAAAGCGATTATTTTCCATCACTTTATAAAAATAACAAGAATGTATCTATTAGAACTTTTAGTCATTTCTACGTCCGCTATTTTTTATTCACAATCTAGCTGACCTGACAAACGTTGTCTGTCCAAATTTCAATAAATTCGGTTGCGATCATTTTTTGAATTTGTGAGAAGCTATAGGATATACGTAAACAAAGTAAAACTGAGAAAAAAATGTATTTCGCAGTGATCATTATAGCAAACAGACGTGGATAATGTAAAGTCCTATTGAAATATTGATTAAAAGCTGCGACGTTCGTTTTTTTGTTGTGTTGAAACATGATTCAAAAAGCACTTTTAGTTTTTCCCGAATTTTCATGTTTCCGGCAACTTTTCCAATTTTTTGTACTCTAAAAACCTAATTCGGACTACAATGAACATTTTAAAAAAAATTAGACAAATCGGTCCAGCCGTTCTCACGTGATGTCGTGACCAACGAACAGCATTTCATTTTTATTATATAGATTTCTTAAATCTCGCTGTTTGTATTTATAGTGTTGTATTCGGAAATGTTCATTATATTATTTATCCTAGATTATAAGTTGAAATATAAATTATAATTATGATATCGGCGCCAGGTTCGATCCTTTTTAGATACAACAAATGTGCAAGTTAAATATTGAAATTTCTCAACGTTTCGATCCCAATGCGGATCATTATCAAGAGACCAAAATTTTTGCGTTTGCTGTGAAAAAGGGACAAAAACTTTTTAGAACGCATAATTGTGAGTTACACTATTTCCACTTTACCCCATGCTGGCGATAATGTAACTGAGTTCAGTTCATGGGGTAAAGTGGAAATAGTGTAACTCACAATTAAGTGTTCTAAAAAGTTTTTGTCCCTTTTTCACAGCAAACGCAAAAATTTTAGTCTCTTGATAATGATCCGCATTGGGATCGAAACGTTGAGAAATTTAAATATTTAACTTGCACATTTGCTGTATCTAAAAAGGATCGAACCTGGCGCCGATATCATAATTATAATTTATATTTCAATTTTTCGATCGATAAGAATTTTTCCTTTATTATAAGTTGACTTTGTAATGTTAGCATGCACGGACATGTACATGCTGCTAATAATCCCATGTGGGGTTTCATAATAGCAGAATACAAAAGAAACTTTTAGTCATTCTTTTCATACCGTATATCCCAAGAAACAAATTTGTTGAATAATCTCTCATGGACGCATCTTTATAATCTCAATAATCGTAAAATGAAAACATTAAACCTAGTAAATATTTCCTTATGTCGATTGTAGATTATTGCTAAGAAAATTTTAATGATTTCAGCGCACTGGTTCGACCAATTGTTATTTAAACACTATTTGCAAATTATCACAATATCTTTTTTCAACGTTTCGATCTTACTTTAGATCATTCTCAAGAAAATTAGAAAAATTGCGTCTGTAAATTAACAATCAATATTATATTTGTACTGTGAGAATTTAAAACAAGAAGAACAATTGTTACCTACTTGCTTAGTGTATAACGAAACACAAGTTTTAATTATAACGTAATTAAGATCTAAAGTAAGATTGAAACGTTGAAAAAAGATATTGTGATAATTTGCAAATAGTGTTTAAATAACAACTGATCGAACCAGTGCGCTGAAATCATTAAAAGTTTGTTATTAAACCTAGTATTAAGAATGCATTTTTATAGTACTGTTTCTACTAAAAAAAAATTCGTAATTCACCGCTACGTTATCACATAAAATAATATTCGATATTTCATATATTAAAGGAATGTTGTAACTGTTTTGGTATGGTCAGGTGTATACAAATTTTTCCATTATTATGATTAGAGGACACTATTATTGAGATGAATTCTGAATTTGAGAGAGCATGAATTAAAGGGAAAAAGTCACCCGTTCTTTGCCACTACCGGATTAGCCACGTGACGTTGTAGCACGTGCATGACAGTGACGAAATGCACCACGTGACCGAGCCATGGCGGATGTGTGGGGGAATAGCGTCGTAGAAGGGGAAGCTAGAGTGGAGACACAGTTCCAGCCGTTTGAAAACTAATTTCATATTTTTAATGCGGAAAGCGAACGCAGATGTTCAGTATTAAACTTGCTCAATATATATGGTACTATGCGGAATGAGAGAGGGCTTCATCTCAGTATTTAATATAAAGTCGTAAACTAGGTGTGCGAGTTTTTGCAGTACAGTTTTTATCTCGAGAAGAATCTACAAGACGTTCCTTAGTCCCGTCGTTTTCTAGTATCCGACGACTGCACCTGGATGCATTTCCCAGAGTCATAAACGCAAGGACGTGGTTCACAACCTAATAATTTCCGATAGGAAAAACTATGGTGAGTAACGCGCACTGAATACTTCACGATAGTCCGACTCCTGTAATCACGGATTGTAAAATGCAAATGCCACGGTATATGTTTCATCATTCAAAGACAGCTGTGTGTAAGTAATTTCAGATTGAAAAATTTATAGAAGTGGTATTTGTTGCCAACTTTGTTTGAGTTGAAAGTTTTACAATTTTACGTAGGAAACACTATAGTGAGTAACAGGTACGAGTATTGTTATGACAGTCTGACTTCAGCTGAAATACAGCTGTGTACAAATAATTTCAGAGACAAGAAAAACGTATAAAAGTACGTTACTTATTAACTTTATTTCAATTCGAGGTTTCCCAATTTTTTATAGGGGAAAATAGGGTGAGTAACGTGTACTGAATACATTAAAACATCCTGACTTCTGTAATCGCAGGGTGTAAAATGAAAATTATACAGAAAGTGTTTCATAATTCAAAGTACGGCTTCTTGAAATTCTTTCAGATAAGAGAAATATAATAATCTGGTCTCAGCTAATCAGACTCGTTGTGAACTATATTTATAATAGAAAATCCAGCATGCATGTAAAGCGATTGCCAAGCGAGAAAGAGTAGATCAAGCATGATTTATAACTGCACGTTCCATCGAGGAAGAGAGTAGCATTGCACTCATAAATGCACGTAACTGGCCTGAAATTATTGAACGGCCGCACGTCCTCGTATTATTAGAAACTCCAGCAAATGATACACTTCATCGATTCCATCAAATCCCCTGCTTCTATCGCACTTCGTGCAGTAAATCATCGGTTCCGTTACGAATTTTACCTAATCCATATACCACTAGAGTTATGGAATGTTCAAAAATAGTGTTAGGTACAGTGATCGGGCACAAATAGCTGCGAATTAAATTCTATGCATTTCCTTCGTTCCTTCAATCATTTCAAACACCCTGTCGTAATATACAGTTTTGAAGCTGCATTCTAGAGTTTTCTAATACGGTAACTCCCAGAGTCACTAGATGAAGGGAAAATGATACTCTCTCTCTCTCTGCTATAGTATCGGGGAGACGGTAACTGCAGAAGAAAAAATATACAGCTTCTACTTCGTACAACATACTCAGAATTTGTATAAATTTTGTGGCATTTATAATAGAGTTTCAAATAGTACGTTGAAATAGTGTTTCTATCCTGAAGGACCAAATTATAATTAAAAAATTGCTTCATACTTCTACATATAGAAGTAATACACAAGTTCAAAAACATGCATAAAATTATAATTGAAAAATTGCTTCATACCTCTACATACAGAAGTAATACACAAGTTAAAAAAAATGAATCAAATTATAATTGGAAAATTGCTTCATACCTCTACAAACAGAAGTAATACACAAGTTCAAAAACATGAATAAAATTACAATTGAAAAATTGCTTCATACCTCTACATACAGAAGTAACACACAAGTTCAAAAACATGAATAAAATTACAATTGAAAAATTGCTTCATACCTCTACATACAGAAGTAATACACAAGTTCAAAAACATGAATAAAATTACAATTGAGAAATTGCTTCATACCTCTACATACAGAAGTAATACACAAGTTCAAAAAAATGAATAAAATTACAATTGAAAAATTGCTGCATACCTCTACATACAGAAGTAATACACAAGTTCAAAAACATGTATAAAATTACAATTGAAAAATTGCTTCATACCTCTACATACAGAAGTAATACACAAGTTCAAAAACATGAATAAAATTACAATTGAAAAATTGCTTCATACCTCTACATACAGAAGTAATACACAAGTTCAAAAAATTAATAAAATTACAATTGAAAAATTGCTTCAAACCTCTACATACAGAAGTAATACACAAGTTCAAAAACATGAATAAAATTACAATTGAAAAATTGCTTCATACCTTTACATACAGAAGTAATACACAAGTTCAAAAACATGTATAAAATTACAATTGAAAAATTGCTTCATACCTCTACATACAGAAGTAATACACAAGTTCAAAAACATGAATAAAATTACAATTGAGAAATTGCTTCATACCTCTACATACAGAAGTAATACACAAGTTCAAAAAAATGAATAAAATTACAATTGAAAAATTGCTGCATACCTCTACATACAGAAGTAATACACAAGTTCAAAAACATGTATAAAATTACAATTGAAAAATTGCTTCATACCTCTACATACAGAAGTAATACACAAGTTCAAAAACATGAATAAAATTACAATTGAAAAATTGCTTCATACCTCTACATACAGAAGTAATACACAAGTTCAAAAAATTAATAAAATTACAATTGAAAAATTGCTTCAAACCTCTACATACAGAAGTAATACACAAGTTCAAAAACATGAATAAAATTACAATTGAAAAATTGCTTCATACCTTTACATACAGAAGTAATACACAAGTTCAAAAAATTAATAAAATTAGAATTGAAAAATTGCTTCATACCTCTACATACAGAAGTAATACACAAGTTCAAAAAATTAATAAAATTATAATTGAAAAATTGCTTCATACCTCTATATACATACAGAAGTAATACACAATCTAAAGAAGTATCTAAAGAAAATCGAGTTGATTTTGTGCATGTAGTTATTTGTAATTGTCCCTCGTATCATGATTTTCAATAAGGAGATTGTATTTTATAATTAGACTGCGGATTTATGCATTTATGAAGAAATTGGTTGGGTGAGATATAAAACGGTAAAGCATTAGAAAAATTTCCGAATATTGTAATGTTGTTTTTAATGTAACAAAGTCATTAAGGAATTAAACCAATTTTTATTTTATTCCTGCCTCCCAAAAACAATGCAGAACATTTTTATTTTTCATAAAGATCCACGGTCTATTCGTGATAAATATAATTCAAACACCCTGTTGCAGTCTACAGTTTTGAGACTGTTACGCAGTACATCCTCGAGTTGTCTAATACCGATAACTGCAGAAGACGCAATATGCAGCTCAGACTGAAAAGGAGAAGTTTAATCGCATCCGCTCCCCTACAGGAGGGAAGCTACCACGAGAATTTACCTCGTTAATGTGCAGCGCACTATGCAGAAAATATGAGAGTTCATTTTTTAATGTGGAACAGGTCCAGACAACTTCATAAAAGTTTCTGCGTCTAACGTATTTTAATCGTGTTTGAGCGAGTGGTACCGCGTTAATCTAATTTTAATCGCCCATAACTACCGGGCTGAATGCCGATATGCATTAATCTTTGATCTCTGAACAGTTAAATTTTCATACTTTCTTCGAAGTACTCGAGCGAATTATATTCATTATGTCAGTACATTAACAATACATTAACATGTTAGCTCCTAACATTGTAAATTTGAACAGGCTAACATTCTATGAAATGTTTAAACGTGTGCTTTCATAAAATGTGAATTAAATTATAATATACAATTAATTTAATGTAAGATGACTATCACTCTATGAATGGATAATAGGAAAATAAATTTTATGAACACATTGGCATTTTTAAAAAGGCTTGCTCTACGATAACGTATAAAGGATGCTAAAAAATTTTAAATTATCAATTTCTTCTCTTTCTAGTGCGTTCATTATCGCCACGGGAAAGGGCGACTACCGACACCAGCACATAAACATAATTAACCCTCACATGCTCCTCAGAAATAAATGCATAACAGATTCTATGATACTTTCACACCCATTTTACTTCACTCTTTGAGCTGATAAACTTAGCTTCATTCATCACGTCACATTTTAGAAAACTACGTCTTACAACACAGATAAAGAGGGACCAATCATTTCATAGTATGAAAAAATAGTAAATGGGTGATTTTTCACCCTGAGAACGTATGAGCGTTAAGTGACATTTGTGATCTGGTGAGTTCTTATTGTTTCTTTTTAATACGATATAATCAAATGTACCTTGAATACAGTTTATTATATTTGCGTTATATGCCCAAAGAAATAAATTTGATGAATAAGAACAGTAAAAAAAATCCAATAAAATTATCTGTACCATCTAACTTTTTCATCTTTAGTAGGTACCTGCTGTTGGTAAATATCATGTCCTTTTTAATATTCCACATACATTGCTGTGCAAAAGAAAGAAGTACCTGGGGCTATAATTAATAGAAAATCGTATAAAATAAGAACACAGCAAGTTTAAAAAAGAGGATTCCGCTGTTTAATTGAATAGTTCTGAGAATATGTGTTACTGCGGATTATCTAATACTTTAAATGTAATAAATCAATCATTGCACGATACAATTTCTACATAAAGATATTGTTTGTCATTATATCTTACAATTGTACCGGATGCTTCTTTCTTTTGCACAGTAGCGTGTATACCAAGAAATAATATTGAATAATTCTTCACGGATGCATTTTCACAATCTCAATCATCCCAAATCTGTGTCTACGCAAAATCGTTGGCCATTATCTTGTAAAACATGACCAAAGAAATAAATTGGAATAATTCCTCGTGTACCTTCGCAATTTCAATAATCCTAAGTCAAAAATATCAAAACTCCTCATTTTGTCGGATCAGCCCAGTGTTAACTATCTTAACAATCGCAACCAGCAGCGTGTCTGCCGGAAGTGAAAAGCAAACTGTTGCGGGATTGAATGTCTCAATCGATATAGAAAACCCACATCTCAGGCTGCAACAAAGAGGCGCGTCAGTCGAGCGGCGATTAAGGAATATTATCAGGGAGGATCTAGCGCAAGAATCTAGTGCAGCATCGAGCGTGCGATCCGGCGCAGTGCGGCGCGAAAGGCGTAGCTCTTGCTTTCTGTACACGATCCTAATAACCGTTGATTACCGCGGGAGAAGAGTAATATTCACGAGGGATTGGGAATGAAACTGCATTTAATGCGTGGATTAACGGTACCCGGGAACGTGGAGGCAGGTGTTTCAGAAAGTTCCCCGGCGCCGAACGGAAAAAGGGAAGTTCGACGCCCACTGTAATCAGATACCATTAGGCAGGTCCGCTCTACTCGCTCACTTTCTGCTCGTTCGTTGCGTTTGTTATTTATTGTTTCCCTCCCGGTTGGACCGGACAAAAAGAGTAGCCGATGTCATCGGCGCACAGGTTCGATCATGATTCTACAAACATAATTTGAATGATACTACAAATGTTGATTCGGATGTGAATCTATTTCGTGGTCTTAAGAAATTTAAGACCACACGTTTGAGCTATTCCGAATGTTTGGAATAGATGAAAAGGAAAAAGGAAGGTGGTGTTTCGTCCTAGGCCCGCTGGAGGTGTGGCGACAAGACGTCAACAGTGCTGCCGCGCGTATAGTTGTAACTAGGCTAATAAGGGGGTAGGGTACCCACGTGACATCACTAGAATCTAACTAGAATATTGCTAGATTTTGTGCCAAAAAGAGGGGTTTACGGGAACACACCTCACGTCCTCATACGATTATATTTTGAGTTGAATGAGGGCTCATTCTAAGGGGGAAGGTTAAATGAAGCGCGCGTGGGTCCAACTTTAGTTACATTATGTTTATATGTAGTAATGTGAGTGTCCAAAGTAGGGAAAACAAATGAAGAAAAATTCCGGATATTCTAATGTATTTTTCGATCACAAAAAGATTTTTCCTGCTAATTTAGGGACCCACGCGCGCTTCATTTAACCTTCCTCTTTAGAATGAGCCCACACTCAGCTCAATATATAATCGTATAAGGACTTGAGGTGTGTTCCCGTGATCGCATTCAATTGTTCCCCAGAATCCGTTCGTGAAGGGCTAGTAGAAGCAATTTTAGTTCAGAGTTCAGCTACTTCGACCAGATGGCGCTTAGTCAGGAGAATTATCAGCGTATAGTTTCTTAACAACAAAAGTGTAAAGGGCATGAAGCCACTCGGATCCATTAATAGCAATAAAGATAATGATTAAAAGAAAAAAACCTGTATTTATAGCGAAATTGAAGCGTTAGAATGATACAAATGTATGTTCATCACTGTTGCCAAATTGGTTTTTCGCGCGGGGGTTGGTCACAATGAAAAATACCATGGTCACGTGGGTACCATACCCTCTTAAGTTATCAATCCTTAGTCACTAGTTTAGTTTTAGGTTAAGAAGTTGGTAAGCGTAGTTTTTTAAGACGCGCGCTCGGAAGAGAAAAGACTGACCAGTTCAAAAGTACGAAAGCTACGAGCGTGACCTGTGCAAGACAGATGTTTTAATAATAAAGAAATTATCGTCACGTTTGTTTCGTGTGTGCTTCTTTCTCCCATCTTTCCACTCTGGACAAAGTGTCCACAGAGGACTCATCAGTAAGGCTATCTAGCGGGCCCTGCCTTAGACAACGGGATGGTTGAAGGCATTTGAGGAGCGTTATTATACTGATAGGTGACATATCAGAGAACTAGCGAGGAGGTCGTTCAACGATTTGTCCATCTGGTGGACAGTGTCGGCATTTGGTCTCCTCGAACTTTGTAAATTATTTTCGCCATTTTAAGATAAGGATTATTTTTCGCGATCGTAAGTTGTTGTTAGACAAATAGAAATTGATGATTCTACAAACATAATTTGAATGATACTAAACACGTTGATTCGGATGTGAATCTATTTCTTGGTCTTAAATTTAAGACCACACATTTGAGCTCTTCCGAATGTTTAGAATAGATAGATGATCTAATAATAATCTATTCCAAACATTGGGAATAGCTCAAATGTGTGGTCTTAAATTTAAGATCAAGAAATAGATTCACATCCGAATCAACGTGTGTAGTATCATTCAAATTATGTTTGTAGAATCCTGATCGAACCTGTGCGCCGATAACATCAATTTCTATTTGTCTAACAACAATTTACGATCGCGAAAAATAATCCTTAAAAAGAGTAGCATTCGACAGAAAAAAAAGGAAGACATCGCCAGTAAAGAGAAACAAAGAGAGGCGTACGAGGAGAAAACGAAAGACGGTCGGGCGATTGGGACCAGGGAAAGCCGGTTTTCAAAAGATAGATGGAAAAAGCGATTTTCAACGTTCCGTGATAAGTCAACCGGCAGAAAATGCTTCGCGTGCCGGCAGTCTAGAGACTCGTCCTTTTCGGCGAGTCTTTCCGTTTAATGCGATTCGAATTAATTGGATTATTAGTCGGTGTCATGAGAGCGGCCCGCTAATTGATCGATCACCCGATCGACGGGAGTTCGACGGGGTCTGATGAGTAAGTAGAGGAATGGGGTAATTTGCCCCGAGACTGTTCTGATCGTTGCGCTGGTGCTCAGGAGCATGATCGTCTCGCTCGAATGACCGAGCGCGTGTGATGTCATTGCGAGAGACACACATTTCTAATTCGAGAAACCTGCGGGCCGGTGACGGGCCTCGCCACCGTCCACATTCGTTCCGGCACGCGTAACTGAATTCGTTATTTTGTTCCTGAAAGCAGACACGTGTGTCCACGGCCAACCGTGTCCGACTGCCAAAAAACGGAATAACTCCACGGGTTCTGCGCGAGGTTCCTTCTCTTCTTGTTTCTGCGGGTTTCTTAGGGTACTGTGAGAATCATTCGACTCTGACTTCAACATTTTCATTCGCAAATCATTTTTAAGTACAGAGAGTATTGGTTTGTATCATTTAGATTGTGCGGCCTCGCTAAGTTTTTGTTGTTCTGTTCAATGTGGTGCACGGTTCTACAGCGAATCAAATCAATAGCAGAGTTGAGCAAACGTTTAATCAACGATAGACGAATAAACTTCTATTTCTATCGTTAATCGCAATTAACAATTAAACTCCTACTTTAGTCGTTAATTCCGGTTACCGATTAGATTCTGTTCAATTGTAATCGTCAATCGGATAATTTAGTAATCGTTAACTGCTGAAATTTCGAAATTAAGTACGGGATCAAAACTGTATGCGTACTGAAAAAATGTAAACTGAGATTTTGTTCAGATATATTTCTGTTAATCTCTCTCCTTATTACAATGGATGGATAGACTGTGTGGCGATTAACTTCAACAATTGATTAAATCGATCTTCGATTCTTCGATGATTTCTTCTTATAATCCAACGATTGACGTTTAACTTCATCAATCGATTCAATCAATCGTCCACTTTTCAATGATTACGTTTTTTAATAGTACACAATAATCAATCAATCTTGGTTAAAATTTTAATCAATTAATGCCCAACTCTGATAAATAGGTCAGATCTGGGTTGATTCATATGTTGCTTTAGAAATGTGTGTGTAATATTGTTTATATCCAAAACACAATATTTTTAATGTACATACGGACGAAACTATGGTTTGGTACCGTTGGATCAAATAACCCTTTTTTCTTAAAAGAATAGACTTTTATTTCATCCTAAAATAAAGAAATAATTTATTTATGCTCAGTAAATTCTGTTGAGATCCTCATCATGTGCTTGACTCATTACTATGTGAGAGTGGGTCATTAGGATTGAGTACAACTAAAATCTGGTGCGTGAAAAGTAACAATTTCAAAATGTTTATTCGTAAATAATCGATTTAATGTTGTTTTGTACCAGTTAAGATTGTACGTTGCTCTAATAATGTCTGCATAATATTGTTTACTTCCGAGTGACAATATTTTTAAACTAAATATGAACGAAACTATGGTTTCGTACCATTGGATCAAATAACCCTTTTTTCTTAAAAGAATAGACTTTTATTTCATCCTAAAATAAAGAAATAATTTATTTATGCTCAGTAAATTCTGTTTAAGATCCTCATCATGTGCTTGACTCATTACTATGTGAGAGTGGGTCATTAGGATTGAGTACAACTAAAGTCTGGTGCGTGAAAAGTGACAATTTCAAAATGTTAATTCGTAAACAATCGATTTAATGTTATTTTGTACCAGTTAAGATTGTACGTTGCTCTAATAATGTCTGCATAATATTGTTTACTTCCGAGTGTCAATATTTTAAAACTAAATATGTACAAAATTATGGTTTCGTACCATTGGATCAACTAACCCCTTTTTCTTAAAAGAATAGACTTCTTTTCAACCTAAAATATAGAAATAATTTATTTATGCTCAGTAAATTCTGTTTAAGATCCTCATCATGTGCTTGACTCGTTACTATGTGAGAATGGTCATTAGGATTGAGTGCAACTAAAAGTCTGGTGCGTGAAAAGTGACAATTTCCAAATGTTTATTCGTAAACAATCGATTTAATGTTGTTTTGTACCAGTTAAGATTGTACGTTGCTCTAACAATGTCTGGATTATATTGTTTATTTCCGAGTGACAATATTTTTAATCTACATATGGACGAAATTTTTCATTGGATTAAATAGTGTACTGTACATTTTGATTGTTAAAATACAGACATAACACAAATCTCTGTGTTGGTCCTAATACAGTAAATAAAATTCCGTCGGCATCCGCCAGTGTTCCAGCACTAGTTAGTTAGAAAACGAATTTCGCGTAACCGGAAGTCGTCGAGGTTCCGCTGCTCGGCCGTAGTCAATGCCCTCGAGCACGCAGGAAGAAGAAACTGTTTGCGAGATGAATGCCGCATTGTAAAATTTGTTTTCTAGAAAGTGCCTTCTTGTTTACACTTTTTCGCAACGGGGTAATTAATGCGCCCGACTCCGGAAGCACTTTCGACGAACCCCGGTCAAAAAGTTGGAGGAAAAGCAATAACTGGATTGCATTACCGGCAGGAAAAAGCAAATTGCGGCGGCTCCGGCCGGGGGAAAACAGGCTGAACTGTAGCAGCAACCCGGCAAAATGCAGGAAGCTTTATCATCTAACTAACATAAGCGGCGCGGCGGCGTCCTGCGGCTATTTCCAGAGCCCGACAGTTCAATCGATTACACCGAAGAAACGTACCAATCACGAGTACATATTGAGTCAATGCAAATACTGTAATCGAATCGCGTGATTCTGGGCCACGGAGGATATTAATGAAACCAGTTAAGAGAATTGGCCAATAAACAGTCAGATAATGGAGTTTGGTTTACCGGAAGCGAAAATATAGAACAGATGGTTCTATTTTCAGATTGGTAATAACAGACCCCAGATTTTTCGAAGATTAGATTGTCCGCCTCTGCTTGTATCAATACCGACGTTACGTTTTATCAATTTATGTGTCCGTCTTTTATCGTCGTTATGATACTGTTATCGTCAAACATATACTAGGGTTGCCAACCGTCCTGGATTGACCAGAATTATACTGGAATTGAAGCTGCCATCCAGAATCCCAGCTTTATATCAAATTGTCCCGGAATTTCAAAGAAAGCTATTGGAAAAACTCATAACAATAAAATTGTAGATTTTAAATTTATTATTATTATATATGTATATAATAATAATAATATATATAATAATAATAATTTAGAAAAAGTTTAGATTTTAGATTTATTATTAAATATGTATAATAATATATGAAATATTAATATATTATTATAATATATAATATATATAAATATATAATAATAACATATATATATATATAATAATAAATCTAAAATCTAAACTTTTTCTAAATTCTTGTTATTACATATATACATATATATATATAATAATACCAATAAATCTAAAATCTAAACTTTTTCTAAATTATTATTATTACATATGTATATAATAATACCAATAAATCTAAAATCTAAACTTTTTCTAAATTATTATTATTATTATTATATATATATATATATAATAATAACAATAAATCTAAAATTTAAACTTTTTCTAAATTATTATTATTACATATGTATATAATAATACCAATAAATCTAAAAACTAAACTTTTTCTAAATTATTATTATTATTATTATTATTATATATAATAATAACAATAAATCTAAAATCTAAACTTTTTCTAAATTATTATTATTATTATTATTATTATATATATATATATATATATATATATATATATATATATATATATATATATTGGAGAATGTTGTGACATTTTGTACAATGTATATTTCAGTTTTAAGCAATATGTCCTGAAAATTTCTGAGAAAATATTGGCAATCTTACACACACGATAATCAATCACACGTTTACCACGTTTACCCTACATCTCTCTGGAGAGTTTTGTACAAGAATAGAACCCATTTTGTGGTGAATAAACCCAAACATTCGTCCCTACGAGTTTTTCACTGCCATCTCCTGATGGACGGTCAAGTACATTTTATGTATTATTTGATCATTAATTTTGATAAGCGCGTTCACCGCAGATCTTCATTACAGTTCGCGTTAAGTTGCGTTCATTTGGAGAAATAGAAAATCATAATCCGCGGGAAAAACTTGTTACCGCCCTCCGCTTCAAACCACAAAAACGATGACGGTCGAACACTATCACTTTCACCAAAGCGTTCGTTCTGAAATTAACTTCAAACGCATATACTTGCAGATATATCTTATGAAAACTAAACATGGCAATTAAATGATAATTTAGTAAATATCTGCACAAAGTAATGTTTCAGTTCTCAATTATTGCAAAACACTAGAGGTTCTTAGAATTTAATAAGGTTTTCATAACTTTGTATAATATTGTGTGCACTTGTAGAAGTTTTCCGCGTGAAAGATATGTTTTATTTAATGACGTGTATTGGATACTCTATGAGGATCGATAGAGTAGTCGACTGCGCAGCCCTCGATAAACGTATTAGGAATCACCGGGTGTTATTGCTCACTTCCTATCATCAGATTACATTTCCAGCAACGATAATCGATACTTGTTAAATTGCAGCCGTTTAAATTGTGTAGGAAGAAGTACGGATCATGTAACACAGTGGAGAGTACTTACTACTGCATGGAATCACTCGAAAGAGGCGGGCGCTAAATCGTTTTAGATAATAAGAAATTTCTATGGGAACATTTCATTGTGGAATTTATTGTATTAATCCATTTCAGCTAGATGTATTTATGACAAAAATGAATAGGTATAATTTCAAACAGCAAACCCATTAGAAGAATTTAAAAACATTATTACCCATTAAACATATTAAGAAAGTTATTGAATTTCAATTTCACTGCAGCTTGTTGCAATTCAGATAAAAACTTTTTATTTTTCATAAAGATCCGCTGTTTAATATGAACAATGATAATACAGCTGCTTATCATTTTATGATAACTCGTTATTTTATTGTGTTTTATACATTTGCAGGTACTATAATTTATGAAAATCACGAGAAGGTAGAATTTAAAACAGTATTAAGATTCGAGAAATTTAAAAAAGTTAACATGACATGAAAAGTTAACACGAAGTTATTTCACATTACAATGCACAGTCAAGTATTCATATTTCCAGAACTATATAGATATTTCTGAAATTATAAACTAGTTAGATACACTTTCGTATTTGTTTTTTGATTTGTTGTTGATTTCAATGATTAAATTCACTTGCAAAGACACGAAAATAGCACACAACCAAACGTTCGCAAGAAACACTTGGGTTTTCCGTGATCGTCGCAAAAAGGGTTTTAACAAAAGCATTGCGTAAGGTGAAAGAGCTAGGGTACAGCTACAATCCGTTCGAATCACTTTCAATTCCTCGTATTCTAAATACTGAAACGTAGCGGACGGTGCACGAATGTATAGTGCGGTAAAATCCCGAAAACATAGAACAGATTAGAAGATGTAATTTAAAAAGGATTGCTTCAAAATGTAGCAACGATTATTTTAGATAATCGAAAAACTTGCATCAGTGTAAGATTAATTATACGGAATTTTAATTTTTAATTTGCAAGTAATTTTATATTATTTTACATTCAACTAAAAAATACAGAATCGTGTAGAAGTAGTGACTAGTTTTTTTTTGATAAATGAGATTTTCTAACATTAATTACAGAGGCACCGTGACCTAAGATCGTCAATAATAATAGTTAATATTTCAATCACGGGCCGCTTTTAATTATTTTTTAAATAAATTTTCAATTTCAATCAGCAATCTAAAAGAATTCGTACACTTTTCGCTAGAAAAAGAACGCTATTTAATTGTTAAAGAGATACATGGAGGGTAAATCAGGTACCGGCCAAGTTTGAATGATTTACCCTCCATGTATCTCTTTAACAATTAAATAGCGTTCTTTTAAACTAATTCTTATAAACGCTTTTTTCAGTATTGCAAGAGGTATTTTTTACAGGATGTTCTTGTTGAGCTTTCATCGATTTTTGTTGAATATATTATTTCGGTTGAGACTTATTTTGTTTTTTTTTTTAATTCAAAAGACTATATACACTGTGTGATGGGCACACCCTTTGGGTTTTAAGCCTTCTGAAAATTTCGTTATTTTTGCGTTAGGAAGCACCGTTCACGAGATACAGTCATTTTTTAAGACTAGCTCGGCTGACCATCCGTACCACTTAGGTTACGCTTTTTTTTAAGGTGTGAAATCCAATTTAAAAAGAAGAGTTTTTTTTTAAATTCAAGAAAATAAAATTTCAAACTTTGATAATTATTCCTTCGATGGTTTGTTATGGTGGACCTATGTACCAAATTCCAAGCTTGTAGGTCAATGGGAAGTACCCAAAAAATTTTGAAGATCTGTCAATCAGTCAGTCAGTGACAAATTTAGCGATTTTTGAGGTCCTATATCTCGGAACCTACTAATGTTGGAAGATTAATATTTTGTCAATATTGAGACATGATAGCATTTAACAAGTGTACGAAACTACATCTCTTAATCTGCCTCCAGTGTTGATTTATAAGCCTCTAAAAAACGGCGAAGTTGTTTCGTGTAGAAGGTGGTAGTGCGAGAACTTGGCTTGGTACACTACCGTGCACCTAAACCAGACATTTTTAATGCTTGGTAGGTTTAGTGCAGTGTCGCGCATAAATCAATAAAAATTTCAATCAAATATGATTGATTTGTGTGCGATTTAAAAAGGTAATCATTGAAAAATGGATGATTGATCCAACCGATTGAAGAAGTTAATAGTCCAATATAAGTTTCATCGTTGATTAAAAGAAGAAATCATCGAAAAATCGGAGACTGATTTAATCAATTGTTGAAGCTAATCGCCACACGGTCTATCCATACATTGTAATAAGGAGAGGATAGGAATATATCTCAACAAAAACTCAGTTTACTTTTTTTCTCAATATATATCTCAACAAAACTTCAGTTTACTTTTTTTCTCAATATATATATCAACAAAAACTGAGTTTCCTTTTTTTGTCAACATATATCTCAACAAAAACTCAGTTTACTTTTTTCTCAATGTATATCTCAACCAAAACTCAGTTTACTTTTTTCCAGTATACATACAGTTTTGATTCCGTATTTTATTTCCAAATTTCAGCAGTTAATCATTACTCAATTATTGGATTGACGATTACAATTAAAAAGAAACCAATCGTCAACAGCAATTAACGACTAAAGTAGTAATTTCATCGTTAATTGCGATGAAGGAAAATTCGGGAGATCTTTCTACAGCGCTCTCTAGTTTCTGCATAGTAGATTGCGCGAATGATCTTTTTTCTAGTTTCCGGTGGGTTCTCGCGATTAGGTCTCACGGTGCGCCGCGTGGTCGACGTCCGCGAACGACGAAGAGCACAACGTCGCGGCGCGGTGGGGTGCGGAGACGGGGCTGTTTCAGAAACGGGAGCAATAAGCCGTGCAGACGCGCGGATGATCAAGGTTTCCCGCCATTTTAACCAACATGTGAGACGAACCGTTCCGCCACACGGAAGAACGGGCAAGCTGCGTGAGGGATACACGCGTGGCCGGCCACCAGACGTTCAACCCACCAGCCACAGAGAAGTATATTTTTGGAATCGCACGGCTGCTCGTCACTCCACGGAACTCCATCCCTCTCCGACGTCAGAATTATTGACCCCTTTACTTCGTAACAAAATGATCTCCCACTACGAAACGCCCGCTACAGTCGTTTGCCTTTCGAATCGGTCTTCTCGTTTTCCTTTTCTCCCCTCTACGCTCTCTTGGAATCCGCCGATACAAAAACGGAATTCTAGGCTTAAACGACGGCGGCACGTTCTTCTCGGAATGATGGATTACGAATTAAACGGTGGCTTTTTCGATTTGTTCTTTCATCCGCAGTCAATGAACCGATGAGAACCCGGGTTCGTTGAAAATCGAAATCGAAGTTCCTCACGCGAATCAAGTACTGATCGTCGAAGACTTTGAATATCTGTGCAGTTCCACAGAAGTCCGGAATTAAAGGAGAAATCACTTTCTTAGGTAAAAAGTTGTTTCGAACTAGAATAGAAACGTTACTAATTTTTGCGAATATCGACGTTTCCGTGTGTTTTGTAAATTTAGATTTGTATTATTAATCTTTTGCACTGTTACATCGAATCAGACTCGTGTTGAAGATTTCGTAATGACTTAGTAAATATGTCGGTTATTATTTATTGCTTAAACTAAGTAAGGTTTATATAGCGTATATAATATAGGAACAGTTTGGATGCAGTGTACAATATATGAATATATGAATATATAAAAATTTTATTATAAAATAACTTAACGTGTAAGTTAGTTTATATAAGTTCTGCTAGGTTAAAACCTCCATATGGAAATTAAATTTTAATCGAATATGTACGTTATCCATTTTCTTTAAAATTAAATAAAATTCTATTTTGTTGTTACCGATATGTAGCCGTTGCAGAACACAATGATTCCAATGAATCCACGATCTAGTTATGAAATTTTAACAATAATAATAATAACTAGACTGCGAATCTTTATGCAAAATAAAAATGCATCGATTGCAAGACACAGAAGCCAAATAAAATGCTATTTCCTCCCTTAATAATTTTAATAAATAAGATATCGTATATTGACATCTTTAATTTTCAAAATTTTCCTACAATTTTGAATTTCATCTACTCAATTTTCATATAAATAAATAATAAATAAAGATCTGCAGTCTGGTAATTACAAATGTCTGTGCAAATAGTTTTGTAAGAATTGTTTACTGAAAGTGAAATGAAATAGAGACTTGCAGCTATCTAGAAAGATAAGGAGCCTATTTGCAACTACATTCCTAGTAATGATTCCAGCAATGCGTATTTCCGGTCGCACAACTGTAAAGTACAAATCAACATTCAAGATTAAAGCATTTTATTATGTAAATTACATGTTGCTGGTTGGTACTTATATTATTCAACAACGCGTTCAACAAATTAGAAAGTTAAAGATTATATTTTTTAACTGAAGGCCACACAGCTACCGACAAATCTAAAACGAGGAATAAATATTTTCGAGAAGATTAATTTCGTTGGAAAAGTTTCTAACAGTTTCACAATTACATACTATGTAATTAATTCAATTCATTCAAGCACATATTGTTATACAAATTTAGAAAACTCGAAATAAATATAGTTAGTAATTTTTATAAAACAACGGGAAATCAGGAACCACAGAAATATTAATATAATTAAAACCTTAACTGCCGGGATGGTCATCGGTGATTATTAAAAAATGATCGTTATCAAATTAGTGATAATCAAATGAACTAACTCACCGTGTAATCTAGTAAGTAGGACTGATTGTAAATCAATCATTCTTAACAACGACACAGTTTTATGCTCGGTAAAGAGGTCGTTTACCTTTGCAGTTTACTAAAGCTAAATAAGTCTCTGGAACCACTCTAATTTTAGTCGTCCAGCCGATAGTGTGTTAATTTTAAAGGACGGTTGAACACTATTATAAAACAATGGTATTCGCGTCTGAACGTAGTTATTTTACCTTCAATTCTCAAAATGTTATTAATAGAGTGCGCGTAAACTGGGACCAAACAAAACTTTATTTTAGTCATCTGTCGACTCTCTTAAGTTCTTTATATCCTTTTACTGCCTTATCAGCCACTCACGTTTTATTAAAATTGCACAGAATCCGCAGTTCGGTTATTAACCCCCACGATTTACTTTATAGTTGCAGTGATTAGAACTTTGTTATCGTTCATCGTTTCTTGGAAGAAAAAGAAAGTTGTGCCAACACCACCTTTGCATATGTCAACAATCAAAATTATCTACGGAATTCAATAATCTTTCTCACCTTATAGCTTCCTAATGCATATCTTTATGTTTCGAATATAAATTAATTTGCGATCATCCAAGTATATAAAATCTTCAATAATTTTGCTATTTTTCAGCAATCCGAAGAGCATATGAGGGTTAAACGAAATTAATAATATATACAGGATGTCCCAAAAATGTCAGAGAACTTTGACCAGGGATAGTTCCTCGGGTCATTTGAATTAACTTTTTCTTAAGCCAAAAATTCCCGGCTCGGCTTCGTTATTAACGAAAAACACGGACCAATCAGAGTGCGGCTGCATAGGTCGGCTACATCGGGCTCGGCACAACAGCAAAGCGACGCTTAGCGGCACCACTTTGATTGGTCTCTGTTTTTCCTTAATAACTCCTCAACAAAACCAACCCGGAAATTTTCGCTAAGTAAAAGGCAGAGTTGGGCAAAAATTTAATCAACGATGCACGAATAAATATCTACTTCAATCGTTAATTGCGGTTATCGATTACATTCTTTTCAATTGTAATCGTCAATCGGATAATTGATTAATAATTAACTATTGAAATTTCGGAATGAAATACGGAAATACATAGAAAATACGTCTTTCCCTGTTTATTATAATTTATGGCTAGACCGTGTAGCGATTACCTTCAACAATTAATTAAATCAGTCTACGATTTTTCAATAATTTCTATTTTTAATCAACGATAATGATTTAATAAAAATAATAATTTTAATCAACTTTTTTAATTTCGTCTATCGATTGAATCAATCGTCCAGTTTTCAACGATTACCTTTTTTAATCGTACACATTATCAAACAATCTTGGTTAAAAATTTAATCAACGATTCACGAATAAATATCTACTTCAATCGTTAATTGCGGTTATCGATTACATTCTTTTTAATTGTAATCGTCAATCGGATAATTGATTAATAATTAACTATTGAAATTTCGGAATGAAATACGGAAATACATAGGAAATACGTCTCTCCCTCCTTATTATAATTTATAACTAGACCGTGCAGCGATTAACTTCAACAATTAATTAAATCAGTCTACGATTTTTCAATAATTTCTATTTTTAATCAACGATAATGATTTAATAAAAATAATAATTTTAATCAACTTTTTAAATTTCGTCTATCGATTGAATCAATCGTCCAATTTTCAACGATTACCTTTTTTAATCGTACACATTATCAACCAATCTTGGTTAAAATTTTAATCAATGCCCAACTCTGGGAAAAGGTTACTTTAAGTAACTTAAACAACTACCCCTTTCGCGGTTATCCGACATTTTTGGGGCACCCTGTAGTGGAAGGGGTTAAAGTCGCGATGTGTACCAAATGTTACAACGTTTTTGTTCATTCAGAGTCGTGCGTACACGCGTGTTTTGGCCGGTGAACCGTAGCAGTCGGCGAAACCTGAAGGGGAAAGAAAAGAAATATTGTCAAGGGAGAGGCTGACATCCATTCGAAAATAGCAGGTGTCGTTAATTCTGGATCGCCGCGCAATATTCGGAGCAGCGAACTGTTAAGTCACGTAACTTAATATGCGTTCGTGGCCGAAGTATCCGCACACCCCGGATTCCCGAGTTGGCTCAACTTTTTGGCACCTGCCGATGACAGGAGTTTGATCCGCCAAAACCAGTAAGTTTCGCGGTACTATAACATTTCCCGCTAAAACCGTCGTATTGTTCGAATCGACTAATAACCTGTTGCAAGCTGGCCTGTTTCGCGTAGCACAATTGTTTGTAGCTTTCAGCGACATCTACTACAAAGGATTATAACGGCTCATATGCAACAGTTAAATTTTAACTTTCATGCACGCACTACAGTGTTGAACAAACAAATGAAAATTCCTAAACAGTATTTTTTCATTATAATTTTTATCGATCGAAAATTATTTTTAAAAATACAAGAATTAAATTTCGCGGCGCACGGTTCGATCATTTATTATTGATATTTGGCTCTACTTAGCGAATATGTGAAAGTGAGTATTTTTTCATACTTATTTAAATTATTAATAGTAAAGTAAAAAATAAGTGAAGCTTATGGTTTCCATTATATCAAAACTTCCAAAATATAAGTCAAAATGTTACGTAATCACACTGAGTGTTTAATATAAGTGAAACAACTTTTTCTTAGCTATGCAATAAGTTATTCCGATTTATTGCACAGTAAGAATAACTGAAAAAACAACTTACATTTCTATTAGGTTCCTGTGCTCCTTCAATTACTGCAAACAATTTTTATTTCACATTAATGCTTCCGAAATTTTCGAAAAATGCTATAATATACTTTTATTTATTTCAGATCTACAAAGGCTACTACTACTACTACTGAAAATAAAATTTTATTTGTTTATACTTTCTTAAAAATCGCCTACAAAAATTGAGAATTGCATAAACATCTAACAATAACCTAAGGTTATAAGTTTCTTATGTTTTCTATGACAAGGGAATTTTTTCCATTTACTACGTTCACCGCAAAGCATTTCATGTGAAAAATCAATATTTGCGTGAAATATAAACTGGCAAGCCTCTGAATTACATTATTTACCGGGTTTTTATGAGTCACTATTTCCATTAATTCTTTCAATCATGTATTTTTAAGAGAAATGCACAAGACCTTGTACATGCACTTAGAAATAATTTAGATCGACAGGAATAAATACACGATTTTGATTTTAATATTGTTGAGATCAAAGAGATAGAGCCATGATTTAATCGTTCAGGTGTCGACTATTATTGACAGTCATCAATCATTGATTTTTCCGTACAAGTTCTGGTTTCGCAATTAACATGTTCAACGCCACGTGGTTTACTCACGATACTCGCTGAAAGGTTACAGCTTTTCTGCGGGTCAATGACCGAATTATATGACGGACAAAAAAGCTAAACGATACGACACTACGTCTGAAATGGAAACTCTCTGTTCCGATTAAAAATCTGTTGAACTACACGAATTTAGAAAAATCTTTGTAGACTAATTTATGAAAATTCCTTAGAAATTTATGAAAGGTACTTTAGTACAAATTTAATAATACGTATATTTGCGTCAATTTTACCCTATTGTAAGTATCTTAGAGCATGATAATTCCAACTGCTTAACATATCCTTACACAAACATTATATTCTGAGGTATGACAGTAATTCAATGATCAAAATATAAATAGTTATAGAAGAAAATCATACAATAGCACCTAGTATTTCATATTTAAAAGTTACTATAAAACCCTAATACAAGAAAGCGTGTTGTGCTTGATAGTTATAGTTTCAAAATAGAACACACACTGCAGAATTTCATTATTATTGAACAAGAAGAGATCATTTTTAGAAATGATAACTTATACATTTCCAAGACTAAAGAAGCTAACCACTAAATCCATTGTTAGAATATAAATATAATATAAAAAATTGTTTCTAATCCAAACTAGAGAAACGATCTAGAACTCTGAAGAATTTCTATTGGTAAATTATTAAATTCGTACACGTATTACTATAAAAGTCACGTCGGACCACAACGAGTGGATGAAAATCCTGCAAGAGAGCTGACAACGAATGATGATAGCTCGACGCTTTTAATATAATCAAACAAGTTTCCTTAATTGTGTATATCGACAAAGTAAAGAGCTTCGAAAAACCAGTATTCCGAACAGAAGGCACCAGCACTAGGATAAGTTTATTTAATCTGCTAAATGCAACTTGTCCCCTCGCTGATAAGAAAAGGAGACAAACCAGAATCGTGGAAGGACGCGTGCGCGCAGAATGTACTTGCAAAGAAAAATCCAGTCGAAGATAGAGGAAGGAGAACGGTGCGAGGCAAAAGAGGAAATTGCTTGCGCGATAACAGGGACATTCTTCCGTCATCCTAAACGCGACCGGCTTAATTACGTGGCTGGACGGGTACGTCATGTCACGCTTGCCATTATCGTCTGCCCGCCGGTGCCGATCCCATAAAAATTCGCTAAGATCTACTTTCTCTTTATATGGACAAATCCACTGTGAACTCGCTCGACCTCAAACGACCGACTTCAACGACCGCGAATGTCGTTCGTCCGACCGGAGTCCACGTGGTTGCACAAGGTGTCAGCCGGACCAGCGCAGCGTGCCACTCACGATCGACGCGCATCTGTCTCTTGATCATGCGATTCCTGCAACCTTAACCCGTCATCCGTCACTCGTGACAATTTGACACAGTTTTCCCGAAGTAAGCTATACTGTTCTGTTATTTGTAGGTAAATTTTCCTGAAACTTTGTGTGACTTTAAGGGAGTGTGGTACCCATGGATCTTACTAGAATATTACTAGAGAAACAAGTGAAAACAGTATTTGCGGGAAACCATTGTTTGTAGTTATACAAGCATGTTACGAGCTGTGTGAGGGCTTGTTCTAAAGAGGAAGGTTGATCCCGCTTCGCTCTGGTCGTGATTTATGTCAGAAAAATCGTTTTGTATTAAAAAAAATACATAAGAACCTGAGGGTGGTTGTCTCGATTTTTTCCCCTACTTTGGACGCTCATGTTATTAAATATAAACATAATCTCGTTAAATCATGACCAGAGCGCGATCAACCTTTACAATGAGCCATCACAAAGCTTGTAACATGCTTGTATAACGACAAACAATGGTTTCTTGTGATTGTATTCAACTTCCCCATATTTCGTTCATACAGACAGGGTCTAGAGCAAGTCTAGAGTCAATTTTAGTTCAGCTAGTTAGACCAGATGGCGTGTAACAACAAAAATATAAAGGCCTTGAAGCCACTCGGATCCATTAATAGCAATAAAGATATTGACAAAAAGAAGAATTAAACTTAGTTTAATTAGCGTTAGATTGATACAAATGTATGTTCATCACTGATAAATATCCTAGAATCCATGGGTACCGTATCCCCTTAATTTTGAAGTGAAACTTCTTTGCTGAGGGCAACAATTTTCTGATGTAACGGAAGTCGAAAGTCAAGTGGCGCGAAAATTTAAACTGAGAATGAACGGAGAAAACTAATTTCTTACCCCGACGAGATCCGAACCTCGATCTACCGATTGGTAGTCCAATTCCTTAACCGCTTGGACAACAAACGATCTTAGAATGATAGCGAACATTTTGGTATATATCGCAACGAATAAAACGCTGCAACATTTTACCGCCGCTCGGTAGTAGGATCAAACGAAAGAATCGTGTGCGTGGAAACCACGCGCTACAGAAGTGAAACTTATTGCTTGTTAGGTATAGATACAGATAAATTATTATACCTAATAAGCAATTGGTTTCACTTATGTCGCGCGTGGTTTCCATGCACACAATTTTTTTAATGCGGGATACAACCGAGAAACATAAGATATGAATGTTGACTCATCAATTTGACTAAAAAAACATTGAAATTAATTTTTATTTTGTGTTACTGTGTCAATTTCACACCGAGGGATTCACTTCGTGAAATGAGGGACGGATGAGGGTTAAGATCTAACAATTAGGTAGGTTCCTGAGAGGTTCTGTTTGAGGGGTTAGATCACTCTGAGACTAACTTTCTCATTTGTACTGCTGAAGTACAAACTAAAAGTGTAAAACCTATTTTTACAATTTTCGTCCGATTCAAATTTGGATACAATCTTTTTTCTTCGTCGAGCATTTCTATGAAGACTGAAACTTCTTATTCTTATTTAACTTCTTAACATATTATGTTATTAAGTAACTATCCATCTCTGGGTACCCGCCAGTACTTGCAGAGAAAAGAAGCAACTAACTAACTACACGATTCATGGAACAGTGAACGTGTGAACCCGCATTTGCAATTGTTTCAATTTGACACAGTTTTTCTCATACACAGTGAAAGTTGCTACAAATTGCTTATTTTAAAAGCGATGGGGTTCACTTTTTGAAAAATTTAAATATGCTTTCATGTCAACTTCCAGTTTCTTTTGTAATATTCTAATCTGAGTATTAGAATATGTGTGTTTGAACGAATTGAACTTTTGTTAATAAAATTAATTGTATAATTACTTATTGTGAAAATGGCGTAATTCGACAAGTCGTTGACAATTTGCTTTAGGAAAAAGCAAGTCTACGTTTGTTTTCTATTTATATTTATAAATAATAGGTTCTTTTAGAGAAGGAATAAATAATTTTCTTTTTGTGACAATACAAGTCCACTAGCTTCGAAATGGCTTCTGTCTTAATTACAAGTGTGTCACTTCTTATCCTCAACTACTTCCAACGTATTAAGTTATTTAAAAATTAAAATTAATATGACCCGTACAGCCGACTGGGTTTCTTATTGGTTCGTGTGCTTGTTAATGATAGATTTCGAATAATGAATAATAGACAAAAAGAGCTGTCAGTCTACTATTAGTTAACCTGTTAAACAGGTATAGCGAAAAAACCGAAGATTTTGCAATTTCTATACATACAGCTTTGCAATTTCACTGCATATATGTGGTCCCGTACTGAAATTTGCATTATAAAGTCATTTAGATGATATTACAGCGTGTTGCTGGAGGCTGTAATACAGTTGATTACTACTTCAATCAAGTTTCTCTCAAAACAATATTTGCATAATGAACTTAATGTTGTCATTAACATTTTTAAATTAAAGTTCAATAAATTCGGTATGTATGTTTTACTGAACACTAGAAAATATAGATTTTAAATAACATCACCATTTTTATTAAGAAATGTAAAAGTTAAGTAATTGAAAATCAATTAAATAGCAATTAAAGTTAATTAATATTCGTATAACATTTTTGTTTATCCACAAAGAATGACATTTTAATGTTTTTATTAACTAGAACTATACCCAATATTGAATAACTATATAGGTTTCATGAAGATGCATTTACAATACATTGTTTAAGAAATTAATAATACTAATGGATAAGAACAATCATATGTTTTATGGTAAGCAATAAAATCTGCATATTAAGTAGTACCAGATAGAAAAATACTCAGAATTAATTATTTTTCTAATCTCGTTTCTGCTTGTTACACTGCAAGCAGGTCAATTTGCATAAACATTCGCTGTGATTAAACGGATTTACAATATGCCTTTTCATGAAACAAAACACGTGATTCTTACACAACTCGTGTGTGTACCGCTCATAACCATACTACAGAACACTATTTATCATTCTTGCTGTAGTTAGCACCTTGAAATGACTGTCACGTTCGCGTGCATTTGTTCTCAAATCTGCTTTCACATTCAATCAGAATATTTAATAGCTGTTTTCATACCTTACTGTACATTGTTGTATTATAGAAGACAGTTTATATGCCATTCGTGAATAAAATTCTTTACAATTACCCATGTATATTGTCATAGAAATTGTAATGCATAATTTACAATTATACTGCGGTTTTTATACATTTATGACAAAGACGAATAAAATGCAAAGCAATAAAAGCATTTAAGGAATGTGTAGATACTGTTGTTATTTTTAATTCGCTAAAATTGTTATAGAAATAATGTATCTACATCTTGCAATTAATGGAGATCATTTTTATGTTTTTATACTCTTATTCAGTCTATTTACATATAATCAATGTTAAGAAACAATTTCTAATTCACGTGTGAAGGTTAAAACGTTTTTACACGTACGAAACACAAACAATGCTTTACGTCATAGCTATGCTTGTACGTAATAATCAAGTATGGAACAGATATGCATTATTTTCTACAATCTCACTTTATAGTATGAGTGCAGGGTTCCAATGATCAAAGTTCCAGGAAAAGAATTTATATGTTTGTATCCAGATCCCCACTATCTGAGCTCATGAATATTAATCTTATCTGAAGTTAAACCATGTAATATCATGTTCATAAATAACATTTTACCATGTATATCATGTTCATAAACAAAATTTGACCATGCATATCATGTTCGTAAACAAAATTTCGTGTACCATCTACATTATTTTATAATTGACGTCGTAGACAGTGTTTTTTGTATTTTTTTAACAGAATGACAAAGACAAGTTTAATTCTTATCCACCATTCAGATTAATTGAAAAGCGAAAACGTTTATACAGATTGTTTACAATAAATATCGTAATACCGTTACATTTTTTTAAGATTAACACCTTGAATAATCTTTTAACAGATCCTTCAACACAGCAGTAGTAACTTCAATAATAAACCAACGACTCATCCGCAATGACACAATCTAATCATTTGGATTACTGAGTAAAAGAATATTTCTAAGCACAATTATTGAAAAGGCTATTGATACGCATTCGGTAGGTAAGTAAACGTTCAATTTGACGACTGCAATAAGGCTACAAAATGCCCTGAACAATCGATAAGAGTTGAGCAGAGGTACAAGCGTGCACCCAGTAACAATGGCATTGAACTGAATCCTTATATTCGATTACGTCCCCGCATTCGACACAAACGCAGGGAAAGAACTCAGTCGAGTAATAATTCTAGATCGACTATATAACTCGAAGCAGCAACGATCGACAGCGCAGATTCTGAAATGGCAGCGAGTAGGAATAGGAGACCCTCGGCGTTAATATTCTACGGTTTCGAACGACACCCCGTGAACCGTTTCATCGACAGCGGTTCTCTGAAGGGATAGATCGATCACGACAGACGAGCTCCTGCCGTCTGGCTGCATAATCGCGGATTACCGAGTGCGTTTCGAGCCGACCACAAAGAAACGATCGACGGCGGGGACTGTAAAGCCCGAAGGAAATTGCTGGTTGCTATTATACGCGCTCCCAGAAATCGATACATCCTCCATGTAACGAGCAATAGGAGAAGCTATCCGCGACGACGATCTCGCGGAACGCATCTGCTGGCATCGTCTAACATCCTAAGCGGGAAACACGATCCGCGTTCAGCGTCTCGAGTCCGCGAAACGGTTCCAGCTATCAGGAATTCTGGGAAAACGCATTAGCCGGCGCGGAACGGTCGGCCCGATAACCCAGGGAACGGAAATGGTTCGTTGCCACGGTGGTGGAGCAGGAAACGGAGGGTCCGAAGGTGTTTCGTTGGTCGGTGTTCTACCTGAGAGCCGTAACATCGAACCACCGAAGCGGTGTATCGAGTCGACTTTTATTTTCGAGACTACGCAGAGTCTGAATCCGTTCTAGGCACGCGGCTCGTCGCGTACCCAGCATGTCCCGAATCTTCCGATCAGGCCCGCGTGCTTTCTTTGTACGCAAATATAACAATGGAACGGTACACCGGGGAGAGAAGATTGGTCACGTGAACGGAGCGGCAACGCTGTCTCGAGGACACTGCCTCTGATCCTGGTGAAACGGTGCCCTGGAAGTGTTGGAAGGGACGAAAAAGGTACGTTACCAAAATGTATATCCACTCCAAGAGCGTCCGATCGGCTGACGGTCCAGGTGGGAGCACGTGGTAATTAATCACAAGAACGGGTCGGACTGGTTGCTCGACCAGCGACGACTACGGTGTGGAGAATCTGCTGGTCCCGGGGCGTCTAACCCGCGTACGAACAGGAAGAATCAACAGGATCAATCAAACCAACAACCGGCATCGTGTGCCGCACCACGACCGTACACCACCGCAGAACTTCGAAGAACTCCTTCCACGCCGGCACATATCTGTACGCGGTGTGTTGCTCGGCTTTTACTCGCGTGTCGCGCCGGTTAGACCGAGAACCAGCAGCACCAGCAGCCGCCTCTTCTTCTCGCTGGCACGCTCGACGAAGAAGCACGCTGATGCATCGGACAAACGCGGCGGAGGGAGACGACGATCCTCGGGTTCGATGTCGGGGGCTCTCGCGGCAGAGAAACCGCGTCGTCGAATGGACGAAGAGAGCAGGCAGGCAGGAAAGAAAGAAAGGAAGAAACCAGAGATAGCCAGAGAAGGCGGATAGGACTCGAGCAGTAGACGGACGACGGTGGTGTGTTGCATAGACGAGAGAACAGGCTAAGGAGAAGGGGAACTTGACGAAAGAGAGAGAAAGATAGAGGGGGAGCGAATAAAGAAACGACCGGAGCACAGTTGGACCGGAGAGGATGATGGTATGAGCGTGCCACAAGGGGAGAAAAGATCGAGAAGTGTTCTCGGCCGGCTGACCCAGAGTTCCAGACCGGTGTGGGATATCAAGGATGAGCTCTCGGGTTTTTGGAACGTGCTGCCATAGGCGATCCAGAAGAAGAAGCGGAGGAGCTGACCCCTTGATGCTCGATAGCTCGGCCAGAGGAGTAGATCCAAGGCCGGAGCGATGAAGAAGGCACCGAAAGAGAGAAGGACGGGATTACTTGGAACAAGGTGCGCGCCACTGCGTCCGTCCACCGACGGCGACCGTGGAACGGCGAACTCTGTCGGTTCGTGCAGCCGGCAGCCAGCTGGTACGCTCCAACACGCTACGAAGCCTGTCGTTCGCGGCCGAACGGCCGCCTTCGGCAAAGATCGGCTTCAAACAAAACTACAAACTTTGTTCGCTGCCCCTTTGCCCGACCGTCCCCTCGCCGGAGCTCTGTCCAGCGCCTCCTGTTGCTCTGCCTCGCTCTGCCTCGCTCTGCCTCGCTCTGCCTCGTACGTACTCCCTGAGCACAGTGCCAAGTCCAAAGAACGCGATCCGCGCTTTTGCCTTTCAACCTCATCTTCCTGCTGGCTCCTTCTTCCTGTCCTCGCAGGAGCAGCAGGACGCTTCTCGATTTTTTTGCCGGTGTGCACACTTTTCTCTGCCTCTTTCTTGCTGGCGTTGTTTGCACCCTGAATTGTCCTTTCACGCGTCACGCTCGCTGACCGCCGATTTATTCGGTACTCCACGATCAACCGACTCCTCGAGAACCGTGTTTAACACGTTTATGGCTGTGAGGAACGGTGGAGTTTTCTAGCTGTCGAACGCTTCGAACGATCGAACGTGAACGTAGCTACAGTGAGGAGCAATGTTGAATTAAAATTGTTAGGGTAGATGAACCTGATATCGGCACCTACACGGTAGTCAGTCTACTTGAAAATAAGTTGCTTATACGGTCCTCGTTTAAAATAAGATTGATGATGTTCGTGGTCACTTTTGACCATTTAGATTGGGTAAATAGAGAACACATTCAGAACGCAAAGAATGGTAATTATACTTTAATATTGCACAGTCTTTGCATAATTCCCGAGGTATAGTGTGTCTCTTGTATTTATGCAATAAGACAATGGGCTTTTCCCTATTTGTAGTGCAATCACATAATTATAATTTAAATTTTGTTTAATGGTCATTTTTGACCACTGAGACCTTTAGTATGACAATTTGTATTTATTAAAAAAAATGCATTTTAGGAAACTTTTTTGCAATTACTCCAAAAACGAAAATTAGCCTATGTCCTATAATTGGAAGTAAAATGCCTATCAAAAATCAACTTACTTTCAAAAAGCAATTTGCTTCAAGACAGGTCTGACTGTAACGCTTTGAAGTGTACCGCCTAGTATTTTATACATAACTAGTATAAATAGTCGTTTTGGAATTTGATTACGAGTGTAGATGCAAAAAGTACGTAGCTTCGCTATTGTTGATAGTACAAATTTTCTTTGATTTATTTATTTAAACTGGTAGCAGAGGTTATTCTCTTAACCCCTTGCCCTACAATATCATGTCAGACTCATTATAAAGATTCGGAGCAAAGTCTAATAAATATATGTATGTCATTAATTCCCTTTAAACCAAGATGAAGTTCTATTTTGATTTCGTTAATGTATTTATAGAACAGATTGTTATTGGAGAACATGTAGGCATACAATAGATATAAATGTCCTCCTTTTTTAGTTAATTACGAACTACAAAGAAAGTTCTAATCACTGAAACCGTAAAATAAATCGTAGGACAAGGAGTTGAGTCTTCTTCAGTTTATATAAATGCTGTCTTAAAACATAAATGACTTTGTGGAAGAATGACGTCATTGAGTCTCTTCCTGTTCCTTACTATGTAAAGACAAGTGACCAAATGCAGTCACTGTATGCACTCACCGTCTATGGATGTCTATGCACAGTGTACAGAGTGTACAAAGAAGTTTTTTCACTTCATTCCATACAATCGATATACATACAGTGACTCACGTGATTGTTCGAACACCCTCTAAGGCCTTAACGTATGATTTTTCGTCGCAATTACAATGACTTGTGCACCTTTGCACTTTAAAACCAATTTTGCATTTATGTCTACGTTTACTTTGTTGCTGTAATATCGGTCGTAAAAAAAGAGTTTTACTTCGATTTAAAAGAAAAGAATAACAAAATTTATGCAATATTGTATGCAATGTTATGCATTATTGTGTATTGTTTGATCCACTGAAAAGGTTATTCTATTTTAAGACGTTTGAAAAATAACGTGGGTAGCTATTTAACACTACAACTAACGAGCACTGAAAGCGATGAAAATGTTTTAGCTGATAAAATGACAAGGTTCTATAATATTTAGGTTCCGTGCAATTTTTATTGCAACATATGCTTGGATAAAAAAATTTATCGAATCCGTGTAAGTAACGTCATAATTTCAATAATTATAAAATTAAAAATGTAAGATCGGGCATCTGATCGGCAGTTGTACGTTTAGTGTTAAATGAAAATATAATTTAACAATACATGGAAAAATACAGAAATTTTAGAGTTTAATTTAATGAAACGATTATACAATTTTACGACCAGAAAGAATAAAATTTTAGATTCAATAGAATTATAGATTTCCTTATTCATTCATTCAGTGACACACTGTAAAATAATGCAGTCTTGTACCTTAGTTTGCCAAACTATTAATTCAACCATATTTCTCGTCTTTGGAATCATGAATAACCCTTAGCACTCGAATGGTGACTCTGAGAGAGAGAGACACCACAAAAAATTGCTATACAATTATTCAAAATATTGTCTACATTGTTAAATATATCGGAATCTAATCAATTACTGTATGGGGTATTACATAAATTTCATATCCATATAATTTAAAAAATCATAGACAATGGAAATATTTTAGCTGGGAAGAAATGTTTAATTTTCGAGTTAAAATAGCTCCGTGTGCAAAGGGTTAATAATATATCCGGGGAGGTATCACGTGACTAGACTTCAACTCACTATACCAGCAAGTTCTGTTTTAAATTTGCTGTATTGGGGTTATGGGAGATTTGGGGTTTGGATAAGGTGTAAGGGAATTTCCAGAACCAAGGGTCCGGACTCCCCACGTACACGAGTTTTGTTCTCGATCTGTTGTATTAGAATTTCTAAAGGCTGAGATTCGGGGAGAGGATAAAGTTGAATGTCCGGGGATGTCGAAATAATAAGATCATTTCTCTTTGTATATTTTTTGTTATGCACGAACGATCCCCCTTTCTCCTTATTCGTTTTGATCAAGATTACGATAAAGCCTTAATTGTAACCTGCGAATGTTTATGCAAATCTATATTTTTATTAATAAAAAGAAGTCCTTTATTCCAAATGATTTTATCAGCAATTTATACGATAAGACGTAAGTAACTTTAAACCCACTATGATATGCGTATGTTAACAATAATGTACTGGATTTTACACGTTTAGGGTAAATACGGGTTGGTGCAATTTGAAACGTTAGAAAGATTAAAAGGAAAAAGAAACTTCTATATGGCTATTGTTTCTTACAATTGATACACTAACAATTTTCATAAATAAACAATATTAAAAAAAGATGATTTACAAATATATTGCAGAAATAACCGTATTATATGTTTGGATAAATAGCTATAGATGAAAGACAATACAATTTTGCAAAATGGTATACGAGCAGTGTTAACAAACAGTTACGTTATCTGGTAAAGACGAAGTACCTTTAGTGTGAATAATAATTATCTGTGAAAAAGGCCCATTACTAACTGAGATGGAAACGTAACGGAAATCCCGTTCAGCAGAGAAACACGTGGGTGGTTCTGTTACGATGCAGGGTTATAAATATAGGAGCTGGTGCTGTCAGGAATTTAGTATTCATTGCTAGGATTTTCAATAACTACGAGTATTTACCAATACTAAAACTTCAACATGTAGAACAAGTTTGTTACATTTTTTACGTTTACTTAATTACGTGATTTGCAATATTCTTCAATTTTCATAAAGCTGCGATTGAATCGATCGTTCATTTTTTCAATAATTACCTTTTTTAGTCGTACACATTAATCAATCAATCTTGGTTAAAATTTTAATTGATTAATGTCCAACTCTGTCGGGACTCAGTGGGAGGGGGGAGGGTGTGGTGTAGTTGGCAAACTTTAGTCGACCATAAATGAACGAAGATATTCAAGTCGCGACTTTTTACCAGCTGGACTTTTAGCTTACCCTACTATCATTTCGAGAAAAATTCTTGAAAATTCTGTAGCGTTCACACGAGACCGCCTCCTTAAAAGCAAGAGATGAGTAACAGTTTCAGATAGCAATGAGCAACCCCTCAGAATCGTATTCGATAAGGCGTTAAATGTATTCGGAACGCCTGCGAAGTGTTACGTAAGTTTTCTTAGAAGCTTCGTCGAGTTGCACGAAGCGTAGGTCGTGAAGAGAAACGTGTGATGGAGAAGTTTTTGATAGACCGATAAGAGACGGTTTGTATACGGAAGAAGGGGCGATAATGGGGTAAACGCGCGATCGTTAAGGAAATTGCGAGCTGTCGTGGAATAAAACGGCTGTTGCTAAACCCTGATTATACTGTAACTGATGGAGAGGTTGCAAAAGAAGCTTCGATCTGGAAAAAAGCGCATCTGGTATAGCCTACGGTTCCATCTTTTTTTATCGTTTAATGGTGTGATATCGATGGCGTTATATCACTGCCTCTGCTGTAAGGCGATACGTGTTCCCATAAGTAATTGCACCCAAAGTAACCACGTCAACATCTAATCATGTCTACAATGTTGAACCGACTGTTGAAACCTTGCTGCATCTAGTAGCTGTTTTGCAGTGAGTATTTTTGTAATGGTGGTCGTTACGGATATTGTATAGAATTTATTGGGTTCTGAGGAAAGCTTAAACAAACAAGAAAGTGGTGTAATTTTCATAGCACTTTCGATTAATATCGTTAATACGTTCAGCATGCTATATATAGCACGTTCAAAATAAAAATTTTAGTTTCGGTTTCTGTTCAAATTAATAAATATTAATTAAAGAATATCTTATTAAACGCGTAGCAAGTGTTGCCGTCATGAAGATCGAAAGAGACTAATGGTACAAATAGAAATACCGACGCTATTCATGTTTATAAGCACACATGAGAGCTGAAAGAGCAGTTTACATACATGTATATTGACATTTATACAGAGAACGAAGCTTGCCCAGATTTCTAAACAAAATAGTTATCGGTACATTATTGAGATATCGATAACAATTGTATATATTGATAAATATAGTTTATCGATAATCATATCGTTAAATGCATTTCTATTCTATTTCCCAAACGCTGTTCTCCCTTGTGTCCGAAACTTGTATCGTTCGTTACACAAATAAATATAATTAGAATTATATCATATTTGGTATCATTTTCATTAGAAAAGTGCAACGAATATATTGGAAAAAAGTCCCATAAAAAATAGTGAATAATAAAGAAGTTTTGTTATTGGATTAGTAGTGGTTTACAATATGGCCGACCCGTATTACGTTACACTTCTCGGCGACCGAAGCCTCTCGAGCTTCTTGGTCTCTTGGGGTATACCCCGCAGAAGTGAACATAGTTCTGGGACAATTACAGGCCAGATATTTGGGACATTTATCGAGAAAACACTGTATTGGAAATTTAAATGTACGATTATACAAGATTCCAAAAATTTGTTTGGAAATATAGATAGCAAACGAAACATCCACCCCTTGGTGATAACACACATCCCTAAGTGATAACACTAGATAAAAGTTCTTGCGTATGTATACGCAGGTATCTAATACACCTTTTACAACTGATATTTGTACGTTTTTGTATCAACAAAAATATGAGATTACAAGATTCTCCGTAAAACAAACCAACAACTTGGAAATTATCAGAACGTGTATAACCAGAATCTGTAGGAATGTCAAATACCTTTGAAATTGTACAATATCATCTTTCTCACGAGATAGCACATACAGTAATGTTTCTTTCTTTAATTAACAATTACTTATTGAATTGAATTAAAAATATATAATAGGAGCCATTTAAATTGGGCCGATTATTACTTTCAATTATAATATTCAGTATGTATACAAGTTTCGAAAATTATTTAATATTTCTTTATAAAAAATCTTATAAAACACTCGCAAATATAAAATCTGTGAATATTTTATACGTTCATAGTATAAAAGACGGTGCTAAATACAATGCAATAAAAACCATGCTGAACACTAATACAGAATTATAAGGTCCTACTTCATTAAAATCGTAAATTAGTTCATGAAAATGTAAATTCACGGAAACATCCGCAATTTCAAGATTCATAGGTGTTTTCCTCACCTTTATGAATATTAAAATTTTACATTTAGTACTGCAGGTTTGTTACTGATGAACCAGGTTCCCGAGCAATCATCCTAATCTGAAAATAATGCTAGACCGTAATTATTTCTTCCGCAACAGGCTGACATTGTTGCAACTTAATTACCACCAATCACCTCGGCACTGTAATGTCCCTGAATAATGAGTTAAAATAGGTTGTTTTTAAGTTATTTATATATATTACTTAGTAAACGTTGAAAATTCGTATCTTATAGCTCCACAAAATAAATAAATCTTCATACACATAGATAAAAAATACTAGTTTTGAAAAGATATTTCAGTTCAATATTACTGTCTATGAATTATAAAAGTTAATGAAATTATAACCTGTAATAGACACCTATTCATTGAAACATTGAAAATTAATAATGCAGTTACATACTCTACACATATTTTCGCTCCGTTTTTATATTGATTGTCAATTGAAGGTGTTTTAATTTAGATGATTGAATTGATCTTTTTGAGAACCACATTACATTGACATCTCAGAAAATAGAAGGTCTTGAAAAATCGAACGGTGTTGTTCTATCATTTTCAATCATTTTCTGACAAAGTCAACATTTAAGTAGATAATTTTTATTGACCGCCCGATCATTACAGGTAATGAAAACTTGTGCTGCATGAATTGCAACGCCGACATTAAAGTTAACGTTAAATAATGTGACGATGATTATAGAATACAAGAATTAAAGTGACTTGCAACACTATTTATCATTCGATGAAATTGTTTCTCAGACGAGGTCGTTTGCTCACGTAAGATGAAATATTATTTTCTGTGTAATATCATAGTGACCAAGAGATAGACATGACGAGGAGAGTCGTGGCGGATGCAACTATCACAGTGAATCGTACTAATTAAGGAAGTAGACACGCTATGGTGGTACGTCGCGTCGATAAAAGGATAGCGACGCGTTAATACTGCGCCTAATTGCTTAAGAAGGCTCGTTGTTACGTATTAGTTGTATTCCTGAAAGTTAAGTGCACCATAAAATGCGTACAAGTCTCAGGAGAATTTAAACAGGATAATCTAATTATTGGTGTAAACGACAGGTGAACAAATCAATTTACAAAAGCAAAATTTTTGTAATATTCGTTCGTGGGAAAGTTATTAATAATGCAAGTTATCATAACGTGGGAACAATATGTTCAAACGAGATCCGTGAAGTAGATAATAGAGTATGATCAAATATTGACTAATTAATAATAAATAATCGAATTCTTTGTTGGTTGAAACTCATTTGTGAAAAAATTCACTTTCCTACTTGAAATAGTCAATTATGAAACTGTTAATTAGTTGCAAATATACGTTGCTCAAGCCACTAAACATACTCAAATGAACAAGATTATTCGTATTTATATATACTCTTTTAAAATTATATATTCTTAACATGAAATATAAGTGATGAGGATTTTAATCGTTTATGACGAAAATGAGCAGATGAAATTTTAAACGGTTAAAAGTTTTTGAGAATATAAATAAATTATTTATAATTGTTTAAAATTACTATCACAGAAGAAAAGTCAGTTTATGTACTGGAACCAAAATATATTTGGAAAGCATTTATCTCAATTTTACAATGTGTAATATTTATTACGCTATAAAGATCTCAAAATGTATTCGATATATTGCAATTATCAGAGGTAAGTTTACAGTGTGAATTCCTTTAACAATAGTCCTTCAGAATAATTCGAGACTTGACTTTCCGTTTCGTGCAGCAGTGAAATATGCAAGTGCTGGTTATGATTGAAATCACCCACGGATGCATTAAATTCTGAAACGAAATTATTTACCGCGAGGGAAAGTTCCGTTCCAAGAAGTTCTAAGCTTTTCCTAGATGGCAGTGCTTTTCCTTGTGCAAACTTGTTTCGTGCGAAAGTTCGACACAATACAATCGACTGTCGTAAGTCAGAAGTAAAATCCCGTAATACAGCCAGACGCAATATTGATGTAAGTGATTGCTGTAAAAGTAGTTGCAGAAGAACGAACGTGGGAAGCGGTACCCGGAAATGATTAAGGAACAATAATGTGACATAGCAAATGTGACGAAACCTGCTGGTACTATGGCAATAAAACGTGCAGAGAAATTACAATGAAAAAATGTTTAACTTAAATTAAATCTTATAAGGTCGATTTCAATTCTGTTGTAATTTTCAGTGTACTGAAATGTAAGCTTTTGGAAATTGATCGTCGACTAATAAATTATAATTATATTGTCAGACATTTATCCCATATACAAACTTTTCTTTCGATAAAAAATTGCATATTTTTATAGTTTAGAAATTAGTCTATTGTGTATGTGTGAAAGCATAAAACGAACAGAAATAAAAAGCTGAGATGCAAGACGATAGAATACGTGAATAATAATAAATAGACTGCGGATCTTTATACAGAATAATAATTTCTTGCATGAATTGCAGCGAAAAGGAGTTCATTATTTTTCTACTGTTATCACTAGACTGCGGATTTTTATGCATGTATGAAAAACTAGTTGACCTGACAGACGTTGTCCTGTCCAAATTTCAATAAATTTGATTAGGATAATTATGTGAATTTGTGACAAGCTATGGGGTATACGTAAACAAAGTAAAAATTAGAAAAAACGAATTTCGCAGTGATCATTACAGCAAACAGACGTGGATAATGTAAATTCCTATTGAAATATTGATTAAAAGCTGCGACGTTCGTTTTTCTGTTGTATTGAAATATGATTCAAAAAGCACTTTTCCAATTTTTTGTACTGTAAAAACCTTATTCGGACTACAACGAACATTAAAAAAAAATTAGCCAAATCGGTCCAGCCGTTCTCACGTGATGTCGTGACCAATGAACAGCATTTCATTTATATATATATTTATAAATGTATATAATATATATAATATGATAAATATATATATATATTTATAAATGTATATAATATATATAATATGATAAATATATATATATGTATATATATATGTATATATATAATATGAAACAGTAAACGATTAGAAAAATTGAAAAATATTGTATTTAATGCAATAATGTCGTTAAGGGGTGAAATCAATATTTATTTTACTCCTGCTTCTCGCAATCCATGCAGAACATTTTTATTTTGCATAAAGATCCGCAGTCTGGTTATCAGTGATTATTTCACCATTACTTAGCCATTTTTGTCATAAACGCATATAATCCGCACCCGCACTCTAATAATAATAATAATATAAAACTATATTCCAGATCCGCAGACCGATTCGCGGCTGCATCATCCGAACCCGTTCCGATTTTTCCTTCCCGGTAACGGTCGAGGAGTAGCTACTATTTCCATCCGCGCAAAGAAAGCAAAAACCGCAGCCGAAGATCAACAATCTCACGGGCGGCCTCGTCGATAAACAAACGCTCCCCGGGGGCGTAGAACAATGCGCAATCTGCGCTCCATCAGCGCGGCGCATCCGCTGGAGAAACTTCCGAGAGCAATGCGCGGCGCGCTGCGCGCGGTTCGCTCGCTAGCGAGCTAACGAGAGGACCCGACCGCTCAGAACGAAATCAATTTCAATCAATCTAACGAGCCATGTGTAAAATTGCGAGCGGCGATCCTGCGGGACCAGACTCCGCTTGGCTCCGCGCGTTCTGACGTGCTGCAGCTAGGAGCAAAACGGCGGACGATATGAAAACAGGTTGTGCATTGAATACGCGGCGCTGCGCCTTGTTCTACACCGCCTAGCAAGATCCCGCGTCTTGTCGTTAACCTGCCTGCGGTAATAAATCAACTCGCAATAGGAAGCCGGAGACGTTCAACAGTTAAAGAGTTACGTGTTAACATAATCGTACATTCAAGAGCGTAATAAAAGGGAGTAACGAGCGCGGACCGGGCCGGCCCGAGCGGAGTTTGCTTCCACGGAGACCGCGTATGTCTAAATAAGTAAAGCTAAATTTCATTGAATTACAATTTAAGTTGGCTTCGGCGTCATATTATGTGTAGGAAGGAGGTTGATAAACCTTGAACAAGCATTAAACACGTATTAACCCTCGTGTGACGAAAGTGGGTCTACTGAGACCCAGAGTTGCAAGTAGACCACGGACTCTCGTGGAAATTAAACATTTGAAAGGTCATTGTGAAAAAATGGAGAGTAAAGTTAAGAGCACCGTCTGGTTAGCAAACGACACTCGCGCATTGACGTGTGTCAGTGCACACGTCGCTATATCACATATACGTACACGAAAATTGTAAGGGTCCGGGACTAAACGTCTGAGATCTTAATAATGCAATGACTGGATTTCTTAGTAGTCAAAATCGCTAGATGAAAGATCAATCTAGGGTGCTATTTGGCTGAAAAGTCGTACTTCTATTAAAAATTCTGTCCGTTTAATTCTACAAAAATCCAAGCCACAGTGAGGTTGACATTCAAATATAGTTCTGACATTTTCCGCTACGAGCGTTGATTTCTGTTTCATCTATGACGTCCTCACTGATGGGCGTGCTGTCGAATATTGCAAATCATAGCTCGTGAACGTAGAAGTACGACTTTTCAGCCAAATAGCACCCTGGATTGATCTTTCATCTAGCGATTTTGACTACTAAGAAATCCAGTCATTGCATTATAAAGATCTCAGACGTTTACTCCCGGACCCTTACAATTTTCGTGTACGTATATGTGATATAGCGACGTGTGAACTGACACACGTCAACGCGCGAGTGTCGTTTGCTAACCAGACGGTGCTCTTTGTGATATTATCACTGTAACAACCGGAATTTTTCCACTTATGTATATATGATATTTGGTCCCCTCAGGGTTTCAAATCCATTTACCAATCTCCCCTTTCTTTCCACTCTCTCTATCGCCAAATTTCAGCCAAATTTTCAGCAGGACCTACTTTTTATTACGGTGGGTTCCGAACCACCTTTTTGCCAACAACACGCCACCGGTACCCGGGCAGCAACCGCCTGGTGTATGCTGCTCTATACCCATGCGGTCACCTATCCAAGCACCGGCCACATCCAACGCTGTTTAACTTCGGTGATCGTACGAGAACCGGTTTTTTGAAGCGAGGCAATGGTCGTTGACAGATTTTTCCACTTATTAGTTATCATTAAAAAAGATTAGCTGGACCAAGGGTTAGAACAAGGTGGTCTATTCCCTCCACTTGGTTGCAGTAATATGTATATCTCCCCGCAGTAGGAAGCTGGAGATGTTCAACAGTTAAATAGTCACGCGTTAACATAATCGTACATTGGAGAGCATAATAAAAGAGGAGTAGCGAGCTTGGACAGTTCGGGCCAAGCAGAGTTTGCTCCCACAGAGACCGCGTATGTCTAAATAAGTAAAGCTAAATTTCATTGAATTACAATTTAAGTTGGCTTCGGCGTCATATTATGTGTAGGAACGAGGTTGATGAACCTTGAACAAGCATTAAACACGTATTAACTCTCGTGTGACGAAAGTGGGTCTACTGAGACCCAGAGTTGCAAGTAGACTACGGACTCTCGTGGAAATTAAACATTTCAAAGGTCATTGTGGAAAAATGAAGAATAAAGTTAAGAGTTGTGATATTATCACTGTAACAACCGGGATTTTTCCACTTATTAGTTATCGTTAAAAAAGATTAGCTGGACCAAGGGTTAGAACAAGGTGGTCTATTCCCTCCACTTGGTTGCAGTAATATGTATATCTCCCCGCAGTAGGAAGCTGAAGATGTTCAACAGTTAAATAGTCACGCGTTAACATAATCGTACATTGGAGAGCATAATAAAAGAGGAGTAGCGAGCGTGGACAGGTCGGGCCGGGCTGAGTGGAGCTGAGCAAGCTTCCACGGAGCACGCAAGCAAACGGAGCCGACACAGCAGAATGCGCAATTAATTATCGAAGTCTGGTCAAATTACGTCTCGACTTAGATTTCGAGATAAACGAGCGGAGGGGTAGTAACTCGCTGTCGATGATAATTTCGTTCCTTTTGGAGAGGCTGGAAAGCCGAAGACTGGACGGTAATGCGAGCCGATCGTTTCGTGCTTACAGACGTCCTACCGGAGATGTCATTAAGATTGTCGGAAGTCCTTTGGTTTCTCTATCCGCGGCTCAATGACAAGACACGGAATCCTCGCGGAGAATGCACTGACAAATTATTCGAAAAAAGGAAATATTGCCGGCCGAATAACAGCTTGGACGAAGTCGAACTTGGAGGAAGTCGTTGATCAACCCTTGTGTCAATAATCGGATATCCACGTTCACCTTGCGGATAAAAGTTCCTTTTATCCTACTGCTAAACGTGTAGCTAGTATTTTTAGACCGCGGCATTTGAACTGTTCGCGGGTCAAAACGATCAATCATCTTTGGAGCTTTAACTTCATACCTTTTTATCGGAAATAAATTTTCTTAAGAGTTGGTAGACTGAGGATTCTATGAAAACTTGAATGACATTAGAATTTAAAGATATTCTTATATTATTTTTGACTTCAGTTTCCTACAACTGACTTGAACAGTTTTTTATACAAATCCGTAGTCTAATAGTCAGGATTAAAATTTACGTACTTGCGTAGAGAATAGCGTCGTAGAAGAGGAACGTAGAGTGGGGACACAAATCTTAATCTGGCGACTCTCCTCATACTAAATACGTGAAATAAGTCCAATGGTCAAACTAAATTCACAATAATAAATACGGATTGTGGATATTTCTGTTATGATTTAATCATCAAAATAAATATACATCTATAACGATCTGATTAGCCAACCCAACAGTAATTGCATAATAAGAACGGACAAACCAATTTATACCGACATCTTTCAGATAATTAATCTCAATTTACTAAAAGCACTGATGAACGAAAGAAAATTTCCTACGATTTCATTAAACATTGATTTTCAAAATATATTAATTGCACCAGACTTTTCGATCGGTAATTAACTAATTACGATCATAGGATGGCAACGCCTACGTAATGTAAGCTACATGTAACAATGTTGTACTTTCTAGAAAAATCACTCGGTTTAAAGCAATGATAAATAGATAAATAATTAACAACCATGTAATCGCTGTAATCCGACAACTGTGACATCCATTCAAACGTTAATAGAGATGATTAATGATCGCAAGGAATGAATCCATCAATAAGTGAACAATTACATGTAATTATTAATCGTTGACTAGATTAAATTCAGCCGAATTGCTTGACAGACGGAACAGGTTGGTTGTGTGGTGCTGTTGGCGAGCCAATCATGAGGAAGGAAAAACCAATCTGAAACCCGTTTGCGTAATACTAGTACGCCCGAATCGAAAAATGGATCTGTACCTGTTATCTTCGGTCGCCAAGGGGACACATGGGAGAGTTATACCGATAACGCGACCGTGTCTACCGCCTCGTACCCTTTTACGGCGTTCAATACCACAATATATAACGGGTCAATGACAACTTGTCAGGCCGCTTATCAAGCTGCATCACGATAATATGCGATACCGGGTACGATCTTGATCGTTCAACGTATACCTGCGGGACTGGTAAAGGTCAATGCGTTTTCGGTGTTCTCTGGGTCGGTGTCTCGACTCAGACTTCGTTTATCTACTACTTTCTTCGAAATGAAATATTAACCGGCTCTACAAGATTTATCGTGTCCAATTGTTTGTTTTTACTTGTTGGTTTTTAAATCTTTCTTTTCACCCGGCCGTTTTCACCGCTCGGTCTTGTTTCATTTAATTCCTCGTCCTCGTTAATCTCTCTTTGTGTCAAGCTGTACTAAATTTTAACACTAGAACTATCGAGCTCTAAATACGACTATACAGGGTGATCGATAACTGGTGGTACCATCGAAAAGGGTGTGATTCCACGTTAAAAAATAAATCGAAAATGTAAAATCTTTTACAGAGTTTGAGCAAGGTGAATTTTTCAAGGTGAAACTGAATTCTTTCAAAAATTTTGTTTGCTGTGTATACTTTATAATTACTCCATTGCGGAGCTTGATGTATTTAAGGAATTTGCAAATTTTTAAACTGCAAAATGTAAGGTATCGTTTGGACGAACATGTAGATTCTCCAATAAGAATTTTATACGAAGATGCGTAGTGTAATGATAATCACCATGGCTGATTATTTTAAAAGAATGAAACGAAAGAAACAATTGTGATTAATAATTAATAATGGATTTTCTTTTCTTGAAAGTATCAGATATTTTCTGAAGTTGTAATTTATAAAGAATCGACGCAAAAAACTGATCAATGAATTAACGATTAACAATAAATGTGAGTTATCGTTTTGCATTGAGAGTTAGCATTCAAAGTTAGCATTGAAAATTGACTTGGCACTTGCACTACTTAAAATTATTATATTTCATGTTATCGTTTAAGTTAAATACCTTTCGATATTCTCTATCAATATAAACGATGTAAAAGAACATTCGAAGTGTTCCAAAATATGTAAATAAAAATAAGTAAAATTAGTTCCAAATTCAGCGAAGTAATACAATTTTCGACAAGAGACCTTCCAATAATTTATGAACACATATAAAATGAAATAGGGTCGGTAAAACGTGCTTCTTTTATTGGTGAAAAATAGCAAAAAACACGACTAGAAACCGTTACCATTTTTTTGTAGGAAAGCCAATTTCAAGTATGCTAAATAAAACCGTTCGTCGGCGTTTTTTCAAACGTAAAAACGTTCTAATTAAGCAGGACAGTTATAATTATAGACGTGCGCGAAACAGAGTACATCCGCTCTTGAACGTGTTAAGAAGTAATTGCAAAATCGTACAAACATTACTGTAATGCGAGCCTTTAATCCCGTTCATTCGATTATGCTACCTGTAATGATTTAATATACATACATTAATAACAAAATCAGCATTGCTTAAGGATCATTCAATAGTAATAATAAGCAGCTAATAAAGCTTATTTTTTAATTAAGTAATACATAGTATAATAATGTTTGAATTGCACACACACAAGAGAGATAATAGATTGAAATATGTTAGCATGTATGCTTTTTTGTAATTCAAAAATTATTATGTTACTCAATTAAAAAGTAAGCTTCATCAGGTTCTATAACCACGGTGTTTGTTTTCTTAGAAAACCACGCGTGACACATAAAATTTCACCAAAAATCACTGTGGTCACGAATAGGGTTAGGCAAGGCCACTGTGACTCAAATTTCAAGGGACCTCGAGCTCGATGTGTCTGAAAATGAACGATAAACGTGGCCAAGCCCACGGAACTGAAAACCGAGTAGATGTTAATCTGCTGGAACGTATATGGCGCACAGTGGGCTGGTTCTATAAAATAGGTGGAATAAATGAAAAAATTTGTTTTCTCATTTATCTCTTTCCTTTTCGTTTGGTACCATTTCAGCCGATCTATAATCTTTTCACCTTCCTTTCGACTCACTACCAGAGTCAGATCAGGGAAATTGACTATAATAGAGGGGGAAAAGTTCCCCTCTGTCTGCCAGTACCGGATTGGTCGTAGAAGGGGAAGGCATTGATATTTCAATCACTAATTTCTAATTACATGCTCAGTTACATATCTGCCACCATGAAGATAAAATAGTTTTCATACAAAATTTACTATGTGTTACAATGTATTGTCTAGTTTTTACACAACATGTAAGTTTTTGTGGTTTCTGTTAATGTTATAATTTCTTACATTATTATTCATTCAAAATATTTTCCAGACGCGATAATGATTCTTTGAAAAAGATCCACATCGGGATCGAAACGTTAGAAACATGTAATAATTGCACATTTGTTGTTTTTCTGAAAATGATCGAACCTGGCGCCGATAACATTTAAAAATTTAATTAACTAATTTCTAATGATCGAACCGTAGCGCCGAAATCATTTATTAATTGTTATAAGCAATAATACGATCGATGTAAACTATTTTATTTATCAATCACTAATACTTCTCTCGATTAAAAAAAGAGGTGTTATTATAAGTACCTACAATATTTATTCCAATTGTTACCAAACTTCAAAGAAGTTAGTAGTTACGAAGTGTTGATAAAAATTGGCTCAGTGTATCAACAGAGACGTAAATTTTGTCCATCTTTCCGCGATTCTTGCAGCGCAGAAATCCGTGAAGCGAAAAACTCGATCACAATAATCTTTGTCCTTTCGTTCCCTTCCTGCGCCGACAGCAAAATACCTTTCTCTTCCGCGTCCGGGTACGTGAAAAATCTCGTTACAGAGCCAGGTGTCACGGGGTGCTCGCTTGTTCGCCTGATAAAACTGCCGGACAATTTTCCCAATTTTATCAAAGCGACGCCGACGCGGGCTCTCGAGACACACAACAGAGGAAAAAAGAGACGGACCTCCGGTGCCAGTTATCCAACACTTTCCCGTCGAAAACTTTCTTGCGTGGTCGCCTGGTCGGTTAACATTTAGCAAGAGAACACCGACGGGGAAATAACAAAACGCGGAAGAGACATTATACATATAGAACTATTCGGTGCTGTGTTTCGTGGAACCGATCGCCGAAGGGACAACATTAGCCGTTCCCAACGAACGAAACGGTCGGAAACCGATCTCTATGGTGAATCAGGATGATTGATCGAACGTGGACCGGACTTCCATGTAAACGGTGCATAATGATGTCTATCTTGGAAACCAATGTATCCTTGCCAGCCAGTCACTTTCACGTGAGCCACGGATGCGACCTGGCCGAAACCTTCTGGATCCTAGTTGGTGTATCGTACTTGAATAGAAGGTTACGGTGCCTTCTACACTCCGGGGTAAAAAGATGGCGCACATTCGCGTGATTTTAACTCATTTCCACGTAGCAATTGAAATCTGTTTCTGGTAGGAATGTCCGATTGCAGAATACAAATGTCACGAAGCGTGTCAATTAAAACAAACTGGTATAATCTAGAGTTTTTGATACAGCGATTCCTCTAGTCGTTTCAAGTAACTATTTCCTTAGCGAACATTTCCGCTTTGGCTTTGTTAACACTTTAAGAAGCCTATTAACGGAGTAGACTCCTTTTTCCAGGATTGCAAAGGTGCGGGATTCGCGTTCTTATTTCTCAATAATTCAAAAATGGGGTTTTTCAGTAGTCAGAAACGCTAGATAATAGATCTATGGCGCTATCGCTCTCAAAAGTTATATTCTTTTATTTACGAGGCGTATTTTGCATTATTCCATAGCACACAACTGTGCAGGAAGCTATATTCATAGCTGCATGCTGCCAAATAATGCAAATTACGTTTCGTAAATGAAAAAATAAGACTTTCAAGGGCGATACATTATTGTCGATGGTAGAAATTATTGAAAAATGGCGACGACAATCTTGTAAATGAAGATTTTATACAATGGAAAAAACATATTGATTGCAATGAAAATCAGACATTCCATATGCAACAGCCGAATGAAAATTGCTATATCATTATTCCAAATATTGTTTACATTTTAAATTTGTTCATATAGAATAGAAATATTCTAAATCAGGAGAAATGTTTAGTTTTTCAGTTAAAGTAGTTCCAGAAAGGGTTTCTAGCGTCCCTTGAATAAAGAAAGGGCGATAACTTAAATCGTGCAAATAACAATAAACGTCCCGTAAATTTGTTGTTTTAATACTGAATACATGGATATTCAATAGATATTGAATATTGAATACATGGATATTCAATAGATATTTAATATTGACTATTGAATACATGGATATTCAATAGATATTTAATATTGACTATTGAAGACATGGATATTCAATAGATATTTAATATTGAATATTGAATACATGGATATTCAATAGGTATTTAATATTGAATATTGAATACATGGATATTCAATAGATATTTAATATTGAATATTGACTACATGGATATTCAATAGATATTTAATATTGAATATTGAATACATGGATATTCAATAGATATTTAATATTGAATATTGAATACATGGATATTCAATAGGTATTTAATATTGAATATTGAATACATGGATATTCAATAGATATTTAATATTGAATATTGACTACATGGAGATTCAATAGATATTTAATATTGAATATTGAATACATGGATATTCAATAGATATTTAATATTGAATATTGATTACACGGATATTCAATAGATATTTACTATTGAATATTGAATACATGGATATTCAATAGGTATTTAATATTGAATATTGACTACATGGATATTCAATAGATTTTTAATATTGAATATTGACTACATGGATATTCAATAGATATTTAATATTGAATATTGAATACATGGATATTCAATACATATTTAATATTGAATATTGAATACTCAATAGATATTTAATATTAAAAATTAAATACTCTGGAGGCAAATTTTCAGTAACTTTTTGACACACCTTGTATACGTATCTCAAAGGTAGAAGCGCGGGTGGCACGGCAACCTCGAGCGTCCTTTCGGAGATGCTTTCTTTTGTTTTGGTCCAGGCCGACCAAAGGAGCGAAAGCCATTTTGCTTGGTTCTCGAATGAACCAAAGGAATATTAGGTTACCGCAAAAGACCTGTTTCCACAATAAATATGAGACAGGACTCGAATTTTTAACGGGATTGCACGCATCAAATAAATAATCACAGTTGCATTATAGCAAGCCATACAAACGCAGATTCTACAGGTTGTCATGTATGAATATAATTTTCAGAATTGAATATTATCACTCAAAACAACGACAAATTTTATACACATAATCGTGCATTTTATAATTATGAGTATATTTAAAGACGATAAAGCAATCCTTTATATCTGAAAGCTTTTGGTAGTGAAAACTACTAATTATTAGCGTCACTCTTAATACTAATTATGTTTAATGCTTTCATGTCTCTGTATTCAATACTTTTCTCCATTTTTCATGTGATAATATGAAACGAAGAACTTTTGTATAGTTTACATAATTTCGTATAATCACTCATAATTTAATAGACAATAATTTTTTGATTGACAATATCAAATAATGGTGATTATTAGTAGGTCGAGTTTAAAATGGTAGGAAAATATCATTCTCAACATATTAACATTATCAATGAAAGAAATTTCTATTTAGTTCCCGTATTTTGCAAGTGATGTACCCAATTGTTATTTTGCATAAAAATCCGAAGTCCAATGATTATATGGACACTGTTCAGAAAACGAAATTGTATAACGTTATTGAAAGGATTCGTACGTGCCCAAGCGTCTCCTGTAATAATTCTCAATTTATTAACTTTGACTTTGATAAATCTTCCTCTCTAAAAATTATTTCAACAGGAGAAATAAAAAATTCCGAAATCATTCGTAGAATGTACAACAAATCAAGTTAAACGTTCTATTCAAATAGAACAAATGGTCTACGATTGTTTAGGAAGTAACCCAGGATGAATATCGTTAAATTCCACGCTTTCATTCCCGCCAACATTTTCTATTCAGGCATCAATTTGCAATTCATAACGCAGCGATTCTTCCTTCTGAAAGGGGAACTAATTAACCATTGGCGGATTATTCATTGCCATATACCTTCAGCCTATTTCTAATACGCGATTAAATGTAATTTCATCTGTTTAACTGCATGTGCAATCTATTGAACGATGTTTAAACTACTCTGACTAGAACATGCGTATTTATTTTACACGCGATTGCGTATTTCATTGACAATAAACAAAGTGCTTTAACGATTTAAAGAAATACTAAAGAAATACATAAATACAGTTGATCGAAAAAGTATTTAAACACACGTTCCTTTTTTTTAAATTCTCGATATTTAAATTGCGATCATTTCGTAAAATCGAATAGAAAATTCTAGTACGACCATTTTTTACGAAATTATTACACTTTAAATATATGTAATTTTTTGTATTATTTATTTATTTATTATAGCTTTAAACCAAGTGGTTTGTGCCCAAGTACTTCTTATAAAATAAAAATAAAATTTATCGAAATATTAGAAGTTCAAAATATTTAAGTAGCAAAAAAGATGTATTGTTAAAAGAAAAACAAAAATTAGAATAGTTATTTCTTTCTGTACTGTTTATACAGTAGGTTTCGGCTGTGGAATATACTATACTTAGTAGATGAATTGAAAAAACCAATTAAAATATAAATAAACATTACATGTAGCAAATAAATTGGCAAAGATACAAATCTCCATTGAATTAATAATTAGGGTTAGAGGTTTTAGAAATGTTTTGAACAGATGAAACCGCTTCTTACAAGATTTATGATGTTCGCGTCGGAACCAGAAATATCAAACAATTTGCGAGGAGATAAAAATACCACTTTCTAACAGAGTTTTCAGCGGTTTCTTGTAGGAACGGAACAGCGACGTCGAACCACCGTAGGCGATAGAATAAAACATAACGCTGACGCAGACACGTCACTGCAACCGCGCACGGGGCATTGAAAAGCGCGAAAGATTCAAATTATAACCCATGCCTCGGACAAATGTGAAATGTTGCCGAGATGTTACAACAGTAGGTCGTAGAGAGTTACGTCGCGGCAGAAAGAATAGGTGCTTCCCGAAAACGAAAAAAAGCGAAGTGCGAGATGTGGAGAAGAGAGAAACGCTTTCTACTTGATATTGTGCTTTCCGCGAGTCAAACCGCCTGGAATTTATCGTCGCTCAAACGAGACAATCGCTGTCATTCATATCGTGCTTGTCCAAATTTATCATTTTATTCAGACCGTACATAAGAAGAGAGAGAGAGAGAGATGAAATCGTCAATTCTTAAACATTTAACACGCACAAGGGAAAGTTACCTAAACGCCAATTTTATTGAATAATTGAACCGTAAAAAGATTTAACCCGTCAAAGGTATATAGAAAAATGAATGATAAAGAATTCGAGAAAAATAATGAGTCTCACAAAATGAAGAAAACAATAATCGAAACTGAACCATTCTATCGAACGTAGCTGCTAAGATCACCTTTATTTCTAAAAAAGATAACGTAGTTTAAAATAATTATAATTTTGTATTGTTTTGCTTGCGGAAAACAGTATATCTTTCTCCATTTTTATTTCTATCTGATATTCACTATTTACAAGAAAAACGCTGGCTAGAGTCAGCGAATAAGTACACACTTTATATTCGTTAAGACTGGTGTGCAGACTCTACCTTCCCCTTCTACGAAGCTATTCCCCCACGCCCGGTCACGTGACGCGTTCCCTGTCTGTCACGTGACAAAATTGAGAAAGGGTATATTTGAGAAAACCTATTATGCGGCCGGTGCTTGGAGAACTTATTTATTTTCAACATTTGATCGGTCCAAGAAAGAACTTTGTTGAAAAAAACTTATCCAGTTTATTAACGAGCCAGTCTCGCGGTCGTCGACTTTTTACATAATTCTCAAAACGAACTATTGTCCGTCGCGTGAGAATAAACCGTTATCGCAGTCTCGATTCCCACTCGCCACTAATTAATCAACGACAGAGCGTTAATTGCACGGTTGAAATGAGCTTCGCGTTAAAGGAAACACGCCGCATTCATTGTTTCCACGCTAGTTTAGTACCGTGACCAAGTTCGGTGGTATGATTTTGAAAAAATCACGTTTATCGGAATGTTCTCGTATGCTTAGGCTCACCTTTCACTGTACCCATTCTATAAATTATATTCGGCTCGGGCATATCGAACTACCGGTCTCGTGTGTTAACCCTTTCCTGTCGTATGCAGAGCTAGACACGACAATGAATTTTATTCCTATTACAACCCATTTTACAGGCTACATTATATTTATTTATAATGCCACAATCATATCGAATTACATCGTATGTATGTACTCGTGACTCACATTCTACGTTCTCGTGACATGCAGTCTATTTTACAGACTTATGTTATATTTATTTATGAGTTTCTAAAATAGGTTGTTATAGGAATAGAATTGTGCATATACAATCTTAGAATCTCTCATAATGTTATGAATAATATAGTGACTCATGAAGACTGAATAAAATGATACTAATGCGAAGTGTAGAATGAAGAATAAAAATCATTTTAAATCAAGATTTCAAATTACTTTACATTTATTACATTAATATGCTGGAAGTTGTTAATATGCTCTTTTGAAAGTAACAAAGGGTAATCATATTATTAGTTCGCTGAAAAAGTCTCGAGTTTATACTTGCAAGCTATGAGTTCAATGAAAATATTCTTTTTATATAGCTTGACAATATTTTTTAAAGAATTTGTGGACAAATGTAACCACCTAAGTATCTCCTTTATTTGCGATATCATAACAGATATGTTTAACACAATGTAAATGGTATCACAAGGTGAATGCTGTGCAGACGTTATTTTCTTTTCAAGGTCATTTTCCGAAGGTTTCAAGGTCATCGATATTTCTTTTCTCGTAAATTTAAATATATTTTTTTCCTTGTACATTCTAGTTGACATTAAAACGCATTCAGAGATATCAATAACGTGACCTTGAAGTGACCTCTGCCCTCCACTTGCGGTAGATTGCATTCAAAACTTAGACTACATTTAGGTGGACCACCCTGTATACAATATTATCCGGAAAGATCTATGTAAATATCCATTATACATATGAAATGATCAGCGGTGAACACGAGCCAGGTTCTTCGGAGAAGAGATCGAAAGGTCCGGATCGGTCTGCATTATAATAATGTAACTCTAACAGGAAACCAGCAGTGTCTCTCGAACAGCAGCCGGTACACTGTTCGCAGCACAGTTTATTATAGCCTCAAATTGTTTCAATTGGTCTTACATGCGGGACTGGCTCTTCAACAAATTCCTCTCCGCAACCATTGTTCCCCTCATGAGTCACACTTATCTTTTAACTGCCTTCGTCGAGAAGTACCTGACTTAACTTTCACTCGACCGTAAGACAACGGGAGGATAATATCTTTTCATAACGTTGATAAACACACGCCTCTGCGCCTATACGTGTGTCTCATTGGTATATCGGGGAATCTCTTTGTCGGTGAGATCGTATATTGTTTAGATCGGGATCGGATTCACGCGCGGTACGGAAACAGCCGATCGTTGAGAACGGGGATCCATCGAGTCATGCGAGAGAAACGCGTTCTCTCACGCAAACGTACGCCCCCTTTCGTACCAAACAACTGATCACCTAGCAGGCCACGGTTAGATCGATCCGCGGTTCGTCATGGAATGATAGGTGAAAAACTGATCGAGCCCAGAGACTCATTTTACGGGCACTCGTGTGTCGAAACAGTGTCAGGCTCGATTGAGCAATGGAGGTTGGAGTCCTCGATGCTGAAGCTTCGACCATTGTGAAGCTTATCGGGAGACTGTTTGCGCTAAATGAAAATTTTCTCCGTCAATTGCACGAACCGGAAGTGACATAAAAATTCATTTCAATCTTTAATCTCTTGTCGCAACAGTTTCTTTAGGAGTCGCATCAGCGTTTCAGACTTTGAGCTTGGTGATCGAATTCTTTACCAGGTAAAGATCTTTTACGTATGGTTTATACTAATCTTGTTTCACAGTTAATACGATTAGAACTTTTTTGTCTTGAATCATTTCCCGGAGAAAAAATACACTTTATAGTTATTGTTCAAATTTTCTTTAATGCTTAAATATTAATACAGACAGATAGCATTTTATTATAAATAGATATATGTTCTCGGCACACCGTTTCGATCAATAATAAACAAAAGACAGCAAAATTGCAATAATTAAATTAATAAAATGAACTCATTAATAATTAAATCATGGTATTCAAGCGGTTGTGCTGGTTATTGGTTTTGGCAAGTATTTCCAATTTGAATTTACTTATAGATCATAGACTCTGATTGGTGAAACGCCTATATGCGTCGTTCCAATGTTTCGGTATGTACGCTCTCTTAACGGTTTTACTTCAGTTCTATTTGGACCAGCATGGAACTCAATCATTTTTCAATTTTTTAAAACCTTTCTTTATACATAGCAAGTATGGTTTCTTCTTCTAAAATATTAGTTACAATTTTGTTCTTCTTGTGAAATGCCCATTACATTTGTCAATTTTCAGACGCAATTGCTCTTGAAGATGATCCATAACCGGATCGAAACGTTGAGTTAATTTAATTATTGCAATTTTGCTGTGTTTTGTTTATTATTGATCTAAACGGTGCGCCGAGAACATATATCTATTTATATTAAAAATTTACGATCGAGAAACACGTAATTATTAGATAGCATTTTATTTTGAATTAAAATAAATGAGTAACGTTCATGTTTGGACCTGACCTACGCCATTTAAATTTTCCAAACGCAACCTGACTTTTCATGACAACTGAAAAATGAAACGTGGCAAAGAGAATTTCATGTCATTTGAAACAAAGAACGCAGAATTACTTTCATCGTGGACTTGATTTATTGCTAGAGAAGTGAGAAGAAAGTTGTAGCTAGCAATTACTTTGAATAAAATACAATTTACCGTATTACTATTAGGATGTTGCGTATGAAATGTCCGATTTTAGAATGTAACTCTTTATTAGTGCACATGTTACAATAAGAAGCGCGCAAAATCTAAATAAATTCATCCTTGTCATTTTATAAACAACCATGTGCTTGTTGTTTTTATAGCTTGGTACGTTCAATGTTAATATTCTGTGTTCAATTTCAAGTTCGATGTATAATTTTACTTTTAAATAAAGTCTATTTCAACGTCAACCAACGCGACTGTCGTGTATTCCTTTCATAAGTTTGAAAAAATAACTTATTGACGGTATCATTATGTGATTTTTAATCAAAATATGGTTATTAATTGACTTACTAGTCGTTGATGATAAAAAATAACTACAAAATCAAAAAACTGAATGACCATAAAATCTTATTTTTAACGTAATAAAACCAAACACTTGAAATTTTCAAATAATATACATTGGAAATGTTGTAATAAAAGATTCAACATATTTACGAACATCCGTGGATGACGTTATCAGACAGTGCATTTTACGCATTTATGACAAAAATGAGTAGGTGTAATTTAAAACAGTTAAAATATTAGAAGAATTTAAAAATACTATTATATTCTTTTCAACCTATTAAACATTTCAAGAAAGAAAATAAACTGCTACTACGGTCCAATTTGTTGCAATTCAGGTACACAATTTTTATTTGGAATAAAGTTCCGCTGTCTAATCATTATTTACTTGAATTGTCAAAGAAAGATAGAACTTGACTCCTGAGTGTTACAATTGATACACAGTTGTGAATATTGCATAACAATCCGCAGTCTAATCATGATTATATTTGACATAAACGAAATCAAACTGTTTCCTTAATTTGCGAACCTTGTATTATGTTGAGGATCAGTGTATTGTATACGAATGAACCGTACATGTATAGTATTGTATACGTACAGTGAGTAAAAAAAAGCATTGGCACTCTTAAAAAGGAGATAACTTTTCAAATATTGTATTATACGTGTTGTTAGAGTTATCGATCGTAAGATTGTTAAAACAGATAAGCTGCTATGGAGAATTCCGAGGTGCAGTATGCCTCCCCTGCGGGGAGGATCGCTAATACTGAATGTTAAAACAGATAAAGAGAAAATGATTTCGGCGCAACGGTTCGATCAAATAAAACAAAAATAAAGCAACTTTACAGATAAATTTTTCAAACCTTCTACGTTTCGATCCTAATTTGGATCATTTTCAAGAAAATGGAAAAAACTGCGTCTGAAAATATAACACAGAGCTTGCTTTATTTTTGTTTTATTTGATCGAACCGTTGCGCCGAAATCATTTTCTCTTTATCTGTTTTAATATACATTGGGTACAAAATTGCATTTTTTTAATGTCACTGCTAAAAAAAATCGGATATTTCGTATGCTAGAACCTAATAAAACAAGTGTGTCTGTGTCAAAACAAACCGGAACACCCAATATAACGGTAATATCCGAGTTGAGCAAAGTTATTGGAACACCTCGTACAGCGGACGGAGATAAACGCATAGATCTCGAGCGAGCGAGCTGGATCGTCGCCGATCGTCCCGAATCGTTGTAAGTACAGGGAGGCAGCACGACAAAATCGTTACATTCACGTTGCTAATCAAGCAGGTCACGGGGCGAGGAGCACCAGTTACTATCTCGGCGAGGCAGTGAATGACAATGTAGATCGTGGAAAGTCACGAGTCACGACTCCAACTTTCCCCCTGTATTCGTGGTGTCCCGCTACCAAAGCGAAATGCATTTTGAATTCAGCATTTCATTGTTAGACAAGTCCGAGTGAAAGCGTGACGAAACTGGTATCTAATGAAGTATAATGCTCGCCGATGACCACACTTCTCTCTCTTTCTGTTCGGTAGACACAACGTGTGGATACAATGTATCGATGCAAACGGCACCCACGTGGCGGCGCAACGGGACGTGTTTAGCCGGACCTGACTGGCAAAAGGGGTTGTTTCCTAAAATTATATGCGGCGTGCCGCTTGTTTGGTCATCGCCATAAACGGCAGCTGATGAGCAAGCCGTTGCGCACGGTCTGCAGGCTCATGTTTACGTAAAAGCCACGATCGACTCGCTTGTTAACACGTTTGCACTGAGAGACAGGATACAGTGACTCAGAAATTTGCTCGCCTATGGCGGCAATAATTGTTCTCCGCAGAATAAATGTAATGACTTTGTACGACGCTGGTGGGACGTACACTTTCCTGCGACCACTATCAAAGCGCGCCGAGCAATTTTGCTGGACACATTCAGGCTACTTTATGCGCTGATTAACACTGGAATTACGGAACTCTGATAGCGACTATTTTATAGTACTATTTTACAGACATTTTTACAATTTCGATAATTGTAAATTAAACATGGGACTCGTCATTTCACGTAATACAGTGACTTCCATTAATATTCGGACGCTCTAAAAAAAAAACGATAACTGCTTAAACATTGAACTATACATGAATTTTTTGGGAAAGCAAGAGCAAATAGTTTGCTACAGGATATGGAAAAATAATTTTACAAAAATTGCAATTGATCGGAATTGTTGAAAAAATACTAAAAGTTGATTTTTCAACTATTTTATGTGGGCCTATATTGAAAATTTAAAAAATACGTTTTACAGACCTGTGTCAATTAAACATATTCTGAAAATTTCGTCAATATTGTTTGACGTTACAATGAGCTACAAACGTTTAACGATGGTAAAAATTTCAGATTTTCACGATTTTCGGACTATAACTGCAGTAAATCTATAGATTCTCACATCTTTCAATGCGTGTCGTTTTTTCCCGCATCAACCGATTTCGATGCAACTGTCGCAGTGCATATAATTGACACAGATCTACAAAACGTATTTTTAAAATTTTCAATATAGACCCACATAAAAAAGTTGTAAAATGCAACTTTTAGTATTTTTTCTACAACTCCGATCAATTGTAATTTTTGAAAAAATGTTTTTGCACATCCTGTAGCAAACTATTTGCTCTAGCTTCCCCAAAAAATTCAAGTCGTATAGTTCAATGTTTTACCAGTTATCGGTTTTTTAGAGCGTCCGAATATTAATGGGAGCCACTGTATGTGAGCTCAATGTTAAGCTTCAGCATGAGAAATAATTATAAGTCTGATTCCTTAATCAAAATTTTTAAACTTACTGTTGTAGTAATTATTTCTATATTACCACTTGTACATTAATTCCACAGCATTAAAACTTTGTAAATAATATTTATTATATTTTAACCCTTTGCAGTCGGAGCTATTTTAACTCGAAAATTAAACATTCCTTCGACTTGGAATATTTCTATTCTCCATGATTTTTTAAATTTCATGGGTATGAAATTGATGTAATAACTCATACAGTAGTTAAATATTTAGTAACTGATTAGATACAAACATATTTAATAATGTAAACAATATTTTGATAATGGTACAGCAATTTTTAGTGGTGCCTCAGAGTCACCACTCGAGCGCCAAGGGTGAAATATCAAATATTATATACAGGGTGTCCCAAAATTCCTTCAACATCCGGAAATGGGAGGTTCCTGAGATCATTTGAATCGATATTTTCCTTTGTAAAAATAGTGTACGCAGCCTTGTTCAGGAGTTATTAACGAAAAACCAGGACCAATCACAGTGCGTCTACAACGGATTGATTCTAGCTCGACCAACGGCAACACCGCGCTAAGTGGGATCTGTCCTTACGTAGGACTCTGATTGGTCCGTATTTTTCGTTAATAACTTCTAAACAAAGCCGCGGACGACATTTTTGCAAAGAGAAATGTTTCTGCAAATGATCTAAGGAACCTCTCTCCGAATTTTGGGACACCCTGTAACGACACACTTTTATTATGGTTACCACGATTGCAATTTGTTATTCATTGAAATGAATTTTGTCGCATTTCTTTATCTGCGCACACATCTTTGTTACTAACCTATTGATATTCAAATTTTGTAGCGCGAATCTTAACACGATATATTTTCTACGCGACAGACCATCACTTACTATTGGACCTTTCTGCCAACTATAAAATTGCGGACACTTAGGGTCATCCGCAGATTTATTCATCAATTTTTTTATACATATTTCTGGAGATATTTCTTGTAGATAAATGTGTGTTTCTCGATCGTATTATTGTTAAAAACAATTGCAAAATGATCTCGGCGCTACGGTTCGATCAATAAATTACTTTAAGCAATTTTGCTAATTATAAATTAATTCGACGTTTCGGTTCTAATTTGAACCATTTTCAAGAAATTAATTGAAATTGCGGTTCAAATTAGAACCGAAACGTCGAATTAATTTATAATTAGCAAAATTGCTTAAAGTAATTTATTGATCGAACCGTAGCGCCGAGATCATTTTGCAATTGTTTTTATTTCTTGTAGATTGGTTTTTCTGATTTTCCTAATATCACAATTTAATTTTACAGAAACTGGATAATCGAATGACGATTCCGAATGGTTCGGCTCAAGATAGATCCGGGCTCCACGGTCGAAGGATCAGACACTGAAGTAAATGCTGATATCCACTGAATTAAATTTTCTTTTTTTCTAGCAACTAATAGCAAAACAATTCGTACCACTGCAAGTGGTTGTAAAAAGTCGAACAGCACGAGGTTAAACAGAACAGAAATTACGAATTTGTAAGACCACTTCCTTATCTGAAGGCCTATTAGATTATTGTGTTTCGATAACATCTGATAAAATTCGAATGAATTTGATTAATGTCACGAAAGTCACGACTCAGCTTGGATAGCAACTCGTATCGGTTCTCACTTGCGCTCGACCACATCGGAGCGTGTTGAAAACGAAAAGGTCGATTGGTCTTGTAACTTTTTCCCGTTGCAACACAATGGATTATCGCGGCGAACAATGCGCACCGCACGCGACCGTTCGTTCTGCAACGGACGAGGACAGAAATATCGAAGGAGTAGCTCGACTACCGTTATTATCGGTGCACGACGATTATTTTAATGCGATATATTATATAACAGGTCCGTGATTCCCACTGACTTTACGTGTCCGTAGGCGATCACCAGCGATACCGTGACGAAGCCAATTAAACTCTGACCTACCGTCCCGATCTTCCGGAAGCGAATGACAATCTCCCCGTAAAAACGGGTAAGCGACACTTCCCTGAACCGATTTATCATTCCTCCTATTCGTAAGTGGGAAAAATGCATTCACACTACGGTATGCATAGTATTCAAATGATTCTCAGCCGTGCTAGCCATATGTGGCCAGGCTACCAGTACCAGCTATACATATATAGCGCTATACAATAGTTAAAACAATGCCTGTTGTCGATGACATGGCAGTCATCGAGTCACGTTCGCTTGTCGAGACATCGATTGTCTTCGATACAATTAGTACATACGTCCCTGTATTCGTAACTTCCTCTGCTGCTGTCATTTCACCGAAATTACTACAGAACAACCAAATGCTTACAATTCTAGGAGACAGAATTTATACACAAATAAATTCATATTTTGTTATGTCAAAACGCAATGGTTACTTATACTTGAATTAATGTTTTAAAATATATGTTTCGTATAAAAAAATTTCTGAAAATCCGCTGACTAATACATGTACAGTGATTTTTACTTTCTCTCACGAATTTATATCCACCACTATTATTTGAAAATGTTCTATGCGAATAGATATACTAGCACAAAATGCGTACTAGCATGTGTCGCATAAAAAACGTGGTAACAATTCACATTTTCAATAAAATACATTTTTTATTTTAACAAGACTATCAGAAACTTGTTTTTCAAAGTATTAAGATTCTTAACAAGAGAAACAAATATATATTTCATTCGAGTGTTACGTAATCGAAATATAAATTATAATTATGATATCGGCGCCAGGTTCGACCCTTCAGAATCCAGTGTCAAGTTGTCGGAACAATCATTGCCAATAGATTCGTCAACACAAACTAACACATTGTTCATTTGTACCAAGTTATTGAATTTTCTTAAATTTTGTTTTTTGCGATCATTAAATAATTTTTAAAATTTTTTATGTTCAAATTTGTAAAACTTATCCAAAATGTGTTCAGGGATGAGGAATTGTAAAACTTCGTTAAGGTCTTCAATTTCTTTTAAATAAATCGTATGTAAAGAATGTGTATTCCTAATGATAATGTTTAACACTTTTCTCATATATCTATTTTGTAAATGTGATGATTTATCATGAGTGAGACCAGAATTGGTAGAAAAATTACCTTTCTTTTTCATAACATTTTTAAAAATGAACAATGGAATGTTTGTCCTGCATTTTAGAAGAAATAATTTTTTGTTACTTATCTTAGCAATCGACAGGTTAATACGTGACCAGAGGATCGAACCTGGCGCCGATATCATAATTATAATTCATATTTCAATTTTTCGATCGATAAGAAATTTTCCTTTGTTCCGTAATCGATTCGGAAAGTAGTTATTTGCATAATGGTCCGCGGTCTAATAATTATTTTACTCGATCGTGATTCTACAAACATAATTTGAATGATACTACAAACGTTGATTCGGGTTTGAATCAATTTATTGGTCTTAAAAATTTTTGACCACACGTTTGAGCTATCCCGAATGTTTGGAATAGATGAAAAGGAACGAACGAACGGGTCTAGGACGAAACACCACCTTCCTTTTTCCTTTTCATCTATTCCAAACATTCGGAATAGCTCAAACGTGTGGTCAAAAATTTTTAAGACCAATAAATAGATTCAAACTAGGGCTGTAACTTTTCCGAAGCTTCGAAGACTTTTCCGAAGTCTTCGAAGGAACGAAGGGAGCTTCGAAGTTTCGAAGTTTCAAAGTCTTCGTAGTCTTCGAAGTCTTCAAAGTCTTCAAAGTCTTCGAAGTTTCAAAGTTTCAAAGTTTCAAAGTTTCGAAGTCTTCAAAGTCTTTGAAATTTCGAAGTTTCGGAGCTTCGAAGGTTCTGCAATCGAAATTTCGAAGCTTCGAAGGTTCTGCAATCGAAGTTTCGAAACTTCGAAGGTTCTGCAATCGAAGTTTCGAAGCTTCGAAATGTTCGACCTTCGAAGGAAAGTTACAGCCCTAATTCAAACCCGAATCAACGTTTGTAGGATCATTCAAATTACGTTTGTAGAATCATGATCGAACCTGGGCGCGGATAACATCAATGTCTATTTGTCTAACAACAATTTGCGATCGCGAAAAATAATCTTTATTATTTTATTGGTACCGATTCGATACGAATCTTCGTTGTTATTACAAAAACGCAGCCGAAAGAAAGCGGCGGAACTTTCCAATAAATCCAGCAGATCCTGTTTCTCAGCTTTCAGGTGCAGAGTACGCCTACTAATTCCATGACACTAATTTAGAAGCGTTCTATGTGCCACGGTTGGCCCCAGAGACCCGTGTTACACCGAACACTTACGACCTGCTTCGGTCTGTCACTACACAAGCCTCGTCTAATTTACAACTTCACTGTTTCGCCATTGATGTACCGACCGACTGTCTGGGTTAGTTAAATCCCGGTAGCACTGACAGTTTGGCTGGGAACCGTGTTTACGGAACCGAGCACAGTACATCAAACATCATGGTTCCACGGATCGGTTTGCTCATTTCGCTTTCAATTTCACCCTCGTTACGCACCGATGCGAGAAAGTTCTGCCGAAGATCCCCGTGACGAGTGTCTGCTGCGGGGTCATCGATTTTTTGACGCGCCGATACCTCGACGTCGATCGCGGAATTAAATTTACGAGCCACTAACAAGGTGCAACTCCAGGTGTGGCCATTCTACCATTTCAATAACGCTCCGTGGGATCGGTGAGTTATGTCTATAATAAACGTGACCATAACTGTAACCTTGGACCACGAACCAAGTTAGGAGGTAAGCATCCTCGCGTAATTTCTAATTATATCAAACGTTACGAAGCTGGAAACTGGCTTACATGTCGCTATTATTCTTAACAACTCACTCGCAGAGAAATTTAATAGTGAAAGTGAAAAGGTACAATAAATTGTCTTCTGCGTGGGAATGTTATATCTGCTACATGTAATAATTGTCTGAATGGATTACAGGAGATATCTTTCTTTTCTTCGATAATTTTTCGAACCCTGAATACATTGATATTCTTAAATTATTTCAACAGTTTTATTGACTTGAATTTTACCATTAGACGGTGGATTTTTTGCATTTATGACAAGAATACGTAAGTGAAACTTAAAACGGTAAAAACATTGGCAGAATTTTAAAATACTGTTACAATTTTTATTTCACTGTTTATTCAGATAGAATATTTTTATTTAACATAAAGATCCGCTGTCTATTTATCATAAATGTACAAAATCAGCGGTCTAGTGATAATACTAATTTCTTATATACTTGCGATTATATAATTGATTATGCAACGACATATTTTTGCAATGCTTGCGACTGAATTATAATGCGATTGTTTACAACTTAACCCGGGAAAATTATTGAAAGCATACGTTGCATAAACATCTTTCACAGCATCACATTCAGTTGCATCATTTATGACTCTACTAATTATTTTCTATATTTCAATTAACGCGTTTTTCGTTCCCCTGAGAATATTGCAAAATCGGATTAATACTGTGTTATATAATTGAATGGAATGGGGCTGCATCATTTATCTTTAAGGCAATCATCGAGGTCTCAGTTACGATGTAATGTGTTCAATGTTACGGGTACAAAAAATGCCGTTATGTTGAAGGAAATGACTGGCTGGTACGTTTGCAACCGAAAGAGGAGCGACGACCTCTCGAACTGAACTGTTGCCGGAGAACTGTTCCTATCTGCGGATTACTGACACCTTTGTGACAATGACTTTGTGTTCGGAAGTCTTCGGGAAAGTAGGGAAGTTGGTAGAAATAATAGGTGAACGTTATGGATATTATACATATTAAAATATTACTATTAATGACTGGTAACCAGATAAAAGAATGTACAAAATTAATCGTTCTTTAGTCGGCTACAAAATGCAATAGAAAACAATTAAAAAAAGAAATTTGTTCATGTAAAAAAGTCATCTTCATCACGAAAACATGTCGTTGATTTCACATTCTGAGTTCAAGGTCGTGTCAAGGTCATCGTAGGCTCATTACTAGAAAAACAAGTAGTGCCATTTTAAAAAATAAAGGTGACCTTCATTTATCATAAACAGATTTCTTTTTTGAATTTATTTCTATTGCACTTTGTAATCGACTAGAAACTAATTAATTTTGGATGCCAGAAGTTCTGTAGGACACCCTGTATACGCCATTTCGACATAACAAATCAATATTAGGCTTGTTTCCACGTAAGGAGAAGATTGACACCCTTTGTTTTGTAAAAGTCTCATATGTGTGTGCAGGAAACGTGATATACCGTCGAAGTTAAATATGTCGAATACCGTTCTTTGTTCGTTCAGCCTGCTTGTGTATGTCACGGGCGTGAACGTTAAAGGGATAATAAAACCTCGGAATCTGGAAAAGACAAACGACCGGTTGGAAAAAGCACAAGACGTACTAATGAATTTTAATTAAAGCCAACAGGCTATTTAATTCTCTCATCGGATATACCATCGTAAAGTAATTCCCGATGAACGGTACCGTGTATTTCGCGAGATCAGATATTAGTGACACTCCTGGGGAACGTAATCGACGTTCTACACTTCGTTTTTCGCGCGGTTTGACAGCGCACCACGAAATTCCCGGCAAAAAGCGTTAATCTGCTTTGGAAAGCGGCTAGATCGAATCGCGCGGCTCTTTTTAAGCTCGATTATGGGGCGCAAGAAATACTGATCTAACGTTAATCAAAGCCGAGAATTTCACCCAAGATAAAACGTGCCAGGTCGGGAGATTTGCATAATAATGTATATGGGAACGGTGGTTGTCAATTACGCCACGTGATGCAGCGAGTCTATTAATTATATCGAGTCGAACGGCCCACGGTGAAATTGCGCGCCACGAAAATCGTTCGCGGTCCAACGGCAGGCAGTCGGTTCGCAAACTATACAGGATGATTAAGCTGTGTGTGTCAAATTTTCAATATAGGTCCACATAAAATAGTTGAAAAATCAACTTTTAGTATTTTTTCAACAATTCCGAGTTCAAATCGTATAGTACAATATTGAAAAAGTTATCGTCTTCTTTAGAGCGGTCTTAAACTTTTGTCCGCTACTGTATATTGACATAAAAACTATTTTCATAAACAAGTCTTAAATTAATATCCGCAGCAAATTTAGAATTGAAAGTTTCATGCGCATTCTCTCAAACACTGTTAATCTTTTGAAAGGGTCTAGGTCAGAGGTTAAACTCAAATGAAAAGAACAGGAGTGGGCGAAGGGCCCAAAAAAAGACGTCCCAGGCGCAATGCTGATCGCAGGTCCCCGGGAAGCCTAGTTCGGGCAATCAGAAAGTAGAGAGACAACCCATCGGTTATCCCGGGAGGTGGAGTGTTTTAAAATTTAACCACCTTTCCTTAATAAAAAAAAAGGTCAGAGGTTAAACTGTGGTCCGTGGACCCCTTTTTTTTAGCGTGACGAAGAATCCGGACTTCCCATGCCCCCTGGGATGGACATGGGGATATGTGGGACTTACGAGAGCCAGAAGGGTTCGCAGTACCGCACTAAAAAACCTCACGACAACCTTCCCTAAGCTATTCGGGGGCGGCTGGGATCTCCAAAGAACACAACCAGCCATCCCCCTTCGCCCCTGGCCCCTATGGGGCCCCGTCCCGGGGGGAGAGAAGCTCCCCCTAGCAATACCTAAGCTATCAGGGTCTAAGCAGGTTGCCCACTTACACCCCCCTTCCCTGGGCAGGTCCGTGGACCCCTGGGGATTGCGTAGCCTTTACCAGGGGTGCGTGAAACAATTTTGACATTTTATGTCTTTACTTTGGCACATAACAGAAAAAAGCGTTACCGAAAAGTGTCACGAAAATTTCGAATGCGGTTTGATCTAAAACCTTCCAGAGAGAGAGACAGAGAGAGAGTGAGAGTCAGAGCGAGGGAGAGAGTGAGAGAGAGAGAGGGCACGTTGCTGCTTATAACTTTTGATCGATTTGTTAACAATTGTATAACAACAATAGCAGTCATGTCTTTTGTTTCTCACTTTTGTTTGTTCATTACTCCAATATTAATAAACCCCTTCGAATTATTACCAATACGTTCAAACTCTATTTCTTTATCAATTGTTGAGCAAAAATCATAAGTATCCTGTATGATTCCATTTTAATTCTTTTGGCGCGACTATTGACCCATAGCTTCACACCCTTTTGATCTTAACCGATCCTACAAGCCTCTTGTGATTTCGGCTCATTTTCCACCTCTGTAGATAGGATCAGTTGTAAATATATTTTTGATAGGTTACTTTTGTTTTAAATAAATCTTTCCACATGACGTAAGACGTATGACGTAAGACGTATGTTCTCAATTGACCTATACACTTGACCAAATCATATAGGACAGCAAAGGAAGAAAAGCGGGAGTGGGAGGGGGTGGGGGGAGCAAAGTAAAGACATAAAATGTCTCACTTCTTTGCGGGAGTGCCGGGAGTGGGTAATTTTTTAATACTAACTTTACATCCCCCAACTATATTACATTGTCTCCTACTCTCGAAACTTTCGTTTCAAACATTTTCTCATCTGTCAAATAGTTCACATGTGATTTCGGTGGCACAGTTAGCTGAATCACCCTGTACATGTGTACAACGTAAATCAGGAGACCGGCATTCCACGTACGATCAGAGAAATCGCGTAAAACGGGAAAAATTGTTGCCTGCGGCCCGCCACGCGGAAAATCTAACGCGATAAACATAATCAGGCTTAGCTGCCGCCGAGAAACAGTAGTCGAATAAAAGCGAAAGAAAAACTACGGTAGCATGACGTGCCGTAATTTATTTGCCTCTATTTACCGCGCGGCGCGATTAAATACCTCCTGCAATAATAATCATGTAACCATTAGAATTTCATCTGCGTATTCAATAAAATAAATGCACAATAAATCTTTATGGTAATAGTCTCGCTCATTGAGGAAAGTTGTATTTTCTACTATTTCCTTGTTCATTCATTGGATTTTATGCGAAGTCTGTTACGAAAGTCTGCCGTCTAAACTTTCCATGTTAAAGAATATAAGTATTTCACGTATACTGTAAGAACCCATTACATATGCTTGATATTTTGGTGTACTTTAATTTTCTGTACTGTATTTACGCTTTTCAATTTAAGTGTGTCTAATTTTTCAATACTAAATAATATTGAACATACTATATATTATAAATTATAATATTGAAATCAGACTCGGCAAATTAGGAGAGCGAGCACGAATTGAGGGGAAAGAGTTACCCTCTCTCTACCAGTACCGGAAAGGGGAAGGCAGAGTGGGGGCAGAAGTCTGAATCTAGAGATTCTGATTGAAATAGAAATTTTGTACTAAAAGAATACAAATTTTTGTTGTTATAATCAATTCTTCTGTAAACATAGAAATACTAAGCCATTTCAACTACACATACAATCATTGACTCAAAAAACTTTCAAAAATAATTGTGAAAATATCAAAAGATAATTGAACACTCTAGAATGTTAATAGTGAATTAAATTTAATCGTCACGTGTCATAAACGTAGACATTATGAAATTCGATCTGTGAAGCGATAAAGTTTCTTTGATTTCCATAATACCTATGTATACGTAATAAGAACTGTAAAGTGATAATATGGTCGACTGGAATTAATCGGTCCATAGGTAGACAGAGATTTATTCAAGCTGTAAAATTAAAAATGAGCTCAATTCATACAGAAAAGAAATGCTGCATGGAATGCAAAACATTTCCCAGCCTACACACCCTGGGTTTCATTCCATATATACTTTCCATTTCACATCAAATAACTCACTTCATACTCAAATGTATACTTACACACACACACACCTACTTTAGAATGTTCTCTTTCTCTCCTTCGTATATACAAGTAATAATCATTTGTTGCTTGTCTTTCCATTTCATCATAAAAAACCTAATCTTTAAGTACCTCCGCTTTTCTTTACATAGACTTCCCCATTTTCATTAATTTCTTATTATTTATTTTCCGTTTCCTACATCTCATACAATTAACTTTCAAATATTATTTTAATACTTTAAACTTTTGCTACAGCAACTCACAAATGTTTTCATATGCAACCACGATTTTTGTTATCAATAAATTGCTTTGCTCGCGGTAATAAAAACACGTAGTAACATGTATATTTAACGTTTCATCTACCGGAAATTAATAGGCTATTTGGTAATTATTCGCATAGAGATACGCCCCACCGATTTCGATAACCTTGAAATTATGTTGTCAGGAGCATGATTCTGAACAACTTTTCCTTACACATGTGTAAGTCTCTCGGGTTTAATGACTGACCTCTATCTAGAAGTTAATAATTTTCTTTTAAATAATGATATCTCAAGAGAAGTTTTTAAATAACATGATCCAAGATCACTTGTTGCTTTACGGACGAAATTGCCGTTATCATTGAATTTTTCAAAAAGTTTCTACTATCTATCTTCGATTTAAACAATTGAATAATTGCGAAAGGTAAAATATTGACATTAAAATTCTAGATTACGCTTTTTGATGGAAGATCACGCAGGCACTAACAGGATTAAGATTAAGAATAAATATTTTTGAAGACAGTTATTTTTTAATGGAAATGTTTAGAACCATAAAAGCACATGGGTGTTCATGGAAAGGATGCAATTGCTATTCATTAGAAAAATTACGATAATCATTACAAAAATTCATTTTACATGGGTGATGAGACAAAGTTAAAACAACAGAAACAGCAGAAAACCTAGTAAACTGTGAAAAACATGGTAAACTGTGCAAGTAGGTTAATAAACAAAATATTGGATCGAATATAAGTTTTACAATAAATTCATAATGAGAGCTCGCTCTACACTTGAAGCATAGCCGAACCGAGAAAGCAGACATATTATTGTGAAACTATCGCATCCTCGCATAGTTGGTAAAAGAGTCATTTAGCTTAAACGCTGCTATCGAGTGAAGAAAGAGTGTATCACGAATGATCCCGCTAGAGTAGAGTTAACCTAGCCGCCGATTATCCATGATTGAAAATAAATCGAGCAGTGATCAAATCGCAGAAAATCCATAACCTTCATGAGGAAGCTTCACTCGATCAAATCGAGTTCTCAGTATTTGGAGCAACATGACAACACACGCCAGTTTCATTAATGATGAAGAATTACCCTAACACAGCACTTTGAACCTCATACCCAACAAGATACAAATAGGTGTAAGAAAATATGAATGAATGTATATTGCAGTGTATACAACAGCCTATATCCAATCACATTGGAGAGTCTTCTGTATATGTTTGCAATGATTTCTCTTCGGATCTTGATTATCCTCTGTGCTTCGATTTACTTGGCAATTTATTCTCTGATTAATCTGGCTAATCAAGATTATGCTGTGCGTTAACCTCTTCAACGATACTTGTAAATATCATATAAAAGGACAGAGACGGAATGAGTCACGTGACCGAACCATGACGAAAGCATGGAGAAATAGCGTCGTAGTGGGGGAACGTACAGTGGGGACACAAGTCTTGATCTGGCGATACAGGTACATATTTACAGTGGATAACAAAAGTAAGTTAATATTCATATTTTCAATAATGAAAAACGATAACAGCAATATTCATTCACTTATAAGAATAAACAAGTTGATTACATATTTAATGGTAATGTTGAAAACAAAATTTATTAATAGACTGCGGATTCTATGCATTTATGATAAAAATGGGCACGTATAATTTAAAGCAATGGACATGTTAAAAATATTTAAGAACATCAATGCATGTATTTCAGCTTAAGCAGATAAGTAAAAGAAGAATACTATTTTTTATTGTCTCCTGTGTCCTGCAATCGACGCGAACATTTTTTATTTTGCATAAAGATCCGCAGTCTATTTATTACCATTATCACAGTGATCTGAAGTTTTATCAAGATATTGACTTTTCTATACTAAATATACAAAATTTGGTGTGACAAAAGTAAATTAAGGTATTGCTTAATAACACTGTCCAACCCTTAATTTGTTTCAACAGTACATTGTCGTCATGGTGGTTCTTATAGAGTTTTATGCGCTGATTCCGAATCTGCCCTTGATCTTTCTCCTAGACGAACAGTTTTTGAGAAACTTTTGAAGTTTGCAACGTCGACGTTTTTTCCCGAACCAGAAAGCAAAATATGAGTTGGCCAATTTAAGTTGAGCGCCATTATTATTTATTATTGTATATTTTACTATGTGCGTAGTTTTAAGAATAAATATGTTATAGAATGAATATGTGCTATCACAAATTAATTTCCCTGAAAATAAATTCATAACTTTCAATAGCTAGCAAAGAGACGATTACACGTACACGCAAGGTTGACTGTGTGTGAGTCATTGTGTGGTGATTAACATTACTAGTATCCCTACTCTTTTGTCTCTACTGTGCTGCTGCCATAGCTAAGGGTATCGAATTACAACTAAATTCGTAGCCACGTTTTCCTGTAGAAGTCGACACCCCCTGGTTAACACGTACTTTTGTTCGCTTCACATGTCGGATGAAATTGTTAACACGTTACGTGAAAACATCTGAAAAACCATCTAAAAGTTATTAATACTCGTATACAGAAATTGAAATGTTCTTTCTTTTGTCGGGGTAGCTATCATTGTTAGATCAGTACTCGCAAAAAGCAGAGGACAGCGAGCGGTACCAGCGGGGTGGAAGAAAGGATCGCGTTTGATACGTGTCGATATTACGCATTACGGCATCGCGGCACGCATTACTCCAATTTCTGCGTGGAACGGGAGATGATCGGCGCTGCGGAGCAACGGTAGTTGCTACATCTGGAGCAAGTCGCGTCTAATTGTTTACCGAGAACCGGTGAAGTGTCCGCAGGGTGAAGCATCACCGGCGTGTACCGCTACCTTGAAACCAGAATTGTTACGTGGCTCCCAGCTACTGGGTCACTATCACCGAAACGTACTTGTTCACCGAGACACTCGGCCCGCGTTTTCAACACGCGGGCGCGTTATGCACGTACGCGTTTAATTAACCCTTTTGCGGTACAATTTATCCTTCCTGCTCCGGGTGCCGGCTAATCTACATCGACTTTCAAAGTCCCGCCGTTGAATGTTACCTCTTATCTCGATTGCTCCAGATGTTTTAAGGCCGCGCGAAGAAAAGTCATTGTGAATACTCTTTATTCGTTTCGTAGTGACAGAGCAAACGCTTCTTGAACCCTTTCAGGGTAATTGCCACGGTCGTATTTCCTGAATTAAATCGGACGTCCAATTAGGATGGGATTCTCGTGCGGTAGGTATAAAGGCAAGTGATTTTTAAGGATTCCTTTCGAGCAAGTTATTGACTACAGAAGATGCACCAACAAAGAGAAATTCTGTTGGATGTGTTTGGTTATTTACTGGACAGGTTTGTTTATATAAATTTATTATACGAATTCAAAAAATGAATTATTTTCTTAATATTAGATGATTAAATATTTTTTTTTTAGAAAGAATTGTAAAGTTTAAATGAAAAATGAACTTTCTCTATCAGAGAAATATGACTTCTTATTGTTAAAAAAATATTAATATTATCGATGCAGTCTCTACATTAATCGTGGTTCTAAGAAAGCGGATTTACTAATTTTAGCTAATTGTAACTTTAAAAATATTTACAGTTTGAATTTTTAAACGTTGAGTCCTATGCTATTACCCTTAGCATTCGAGTGACACCTCTGAGGCGTCATTAAAAATTGTTGTACTCTTATTTAAAATATTGTTTACATTATTAGATACGTCGGTATCTAACAAATTACTAAGAATTTAATTATTGTATGAGGTATTATATAAATTCCACATCTATCAAATTTAAAAAATCATAAACGAAATAAATATTCTAGGCCAGAATAAATGTTTGATTTTCGAGTTAAAATAGCTCCGTGTGCAAAGGGTTAAATCCAAAAGATTAAGAGAGGAGTTCAAAAGGAAATGGACGACCAATGTATTGCGAATGTTGCAATTCGTCTATTTCTTTGCTGAAACTTGCGTATCAATTTCAGGGTTCAGGAAATAGAAATAACTCCTGGACAAGTATCACGATTATATGTATGTATATCGTGGAATGGGTATCACGTGGAAACTCAATCCCATGAATTGCGTCGCGGCACCAGCGAAGCATCCAACGCTACCTCGCATTCTACTTCGCATAGCGAAATAAATAATCCTATCAACTTGCAACATGTCCAATAACTTGCTACCTCTCGGTGCTGATTTTTCTCATAAGCGCTCCCCCATCCGAACCGTGAAGAAAAAAAATAATACTCAATCGGATCAATTACTACCCACGGTTACGCTCACCTTCCGTATTGATTTATTGCAAAAATTAACACGTTCACTATCAACATCACGCACATTCGAACCGAACATTTCCTAACACTATATTAAAAGATCACCTTCGTTTTTTGAAAATTAAAATATATACATATTATACATACGTATATTTATATGTACAGTATATAAAAAATATATATACTGTATATATAAGTAATAATGTGCATTGCACATTTATCATTATTACTCTTACTACATGTACGCAATATATCCATTATGCACGCCACTGCACATTCTCCGCATAAAATATCCCATGAATAAGAATGTTTGGAACATCGTTAAAAGGCCAAATTAATTTCACTTCCTTACTGATTGGCATCGAAAAGGTTGTTCATATTTCCGTTACTTAACAGTTTCGGACTGCGCTGAACCGATAAAAAATTATTATGTCTTTTTAATCGTTTCAATATCAACGGAAGAAATGTCTGGAACAGGTTCCCCTCAGGAATATAGATAGGAGATAAAATTAAGGTATTTATTCATATGTTCATTCAATAACACGAGAAGTTTCCTCGACGAGGGAAAGAAGTAATAGAACAGAATGGAAAATATGTTATTGAATAAATCTATGAATAAATATCTGAATTTTAACTTTCAGTTTTAATTTACAAACACTACGAACAACCCAATGTTAGGTCGTCCCATAAGTTCGTGCTGACTTTTGAGTATACATTTCGCGCCTCGATTTATAAACATATGACGATAAGGGACCAATGCACTTACGCGTAGACTGTTCGGGAACAGTCTGGAGAAGGTTTTCGTGGGTATAAGATCGTGAAATAGTGACCACAGTGATACCTAGCAGTGAAAAATCATGCGTAACCATTTCCGACATTTCATGTTACATGAATTTCGGAAAGGAAGTTCAGTAACAATCGCCACAAACAACATATGTGGTAATTAAATTTTTAAATGTTATCGGCGCCAGGTTCGATCATTTTCAGAAAAACAACAAATGTGCAATTATTACATGTTTCTAACGTTTCGATCCCGATGTGGATCTTTTTCAAAGAATCATTATTGCGTCTGAAAAATATTTTGAATGAATAATAATGTAAGAAATTATAAAATTAACAGAAACCACAAAAACTTACAAGTTGTGTAAAAACTAGACAATACATTATAACACATATTAAATTTTGTATGAAAACTATTTTATCTTCATGGTGGCAGATATGTAACTGAGATATGTAAATGATCGAACCTGGCGCCGATAACATTTAAAAATTTAATTATCTAAATTTGCGATCGAGAAGAATTAACCTAACATATGTGGTGTTTACGAAGAAAGTGTACTTTCATCGCGCAAAGAAGTGGTGTCAACGTTTTAAAAGTGGGAATTTTCGTTTGGAAGACGAAGAACGTTCCGGGCGTCCTCCTCGGATAGACGAAGATGAAACTGGAGACCTTGTACAGGAATAACGAAGTTTATCAATTGAGGATACGTGTCAGATGTTCTGAAAATACCTAAAATAACAATTCATAGGTAAACAAAAGCGAAGTGTAAGTTATGGGATGACCTACTACAAGCGTAAGTAAATGAGAAATTAATTAACAAAGTTCCTTAGGGTATGTAGTATTTTAAAAAATGGCGAAAAATTTGGGTAGCAACATTTTTGTTATTTCTATAAAATAATAAAACATAAACCTGATGTTACTGTTTGCTTTCGTGCGATCGATGGGGATCATTCGACGACCCCGCGCGAAATGAAATTTCACGCGAGAGTGATCTTTTAACCTTTCCATGCGTGGCGTGAATTATAGTTTCCAGTCAGCCGAAGAACCAATATTACATTATTATTTACACTCGCCGTTGAAAGGTTTATGCAACGCTCAACGGGGATTCTTGCTTTATTGAGCCGCGGGTTCGTTTGCATCCAAGCAATGTGAAAGTGTCGTTATTATCGATTGGTATCGGTGCATCGTAAATCCTACCCTGCCAAGATATTTGTTTTTGAAAAATCATATGAAATAAATACATTCATCACGTTTATTCACCAGCGAAAGTATAAATTAAGCGTTTGAAGATTATTTCACTATCCACTAGTTTCGTGATTTATACTCGATCGTTCCATTCCTGAAATCTTGAAGTTGTGTAGATACTGTACGTACACCTTCATTTCTAATTACTTCTAGCTAGTAACCCGTCCAACTAAATAGTGTAGTTCATAAATATGGATACTAGGCAACAATAAAGTGATAAATAATTATTGCAGTCTGTACATATCATTAGCTATGTATGTTAACTCTCATTGACCTCTCAAAGAAGTAGGTGTGAAGAAATTTAACGTGTGTTCCATTATTTCACGATTTTTAATTGAATTTTTAATCGTGTGCATTGTTTCTCTGAATATAGGAGTGTTCAATATTGCATAATAATATATCTACAGAAAAGTAAAAGAACATCGTTAATTTATTTTCTCATAATCTCAGAAATCATGAGACGTAAGATATCAAAATAGATGATATACGTTCCTGATGAAAAATGTAAATTTACTTTATATTTGTGACCACCACGAGCAAATATTTAAAATTAAAACAAGCCGATCTACTCGTAAGCATCGATTGATCAGCGACGTCAACCACGTATCAACTTTCAATCAAATTTTCATTACACACGACCATCAAAGAGCTAACTATAGCCATATGTCCCACCGAGGGTCTCGTCTTTGGATGAAGAGGGGTCAGATGTCAGGTATTTTCATTGAGCAACACAAGTATCGCCATCAATCTTCATTAGCGCGTTGAAATTCTATAGACCGAACAACGGTAATACAACTGACAGAACGTGGAACGATACAGGACGTGAAGTAAATTACGCGTACCCATGCGTCGATCATTATTATACTCCTTTCGTTGCTTTCTTTTTGGGTCCGCCGTTATCAGTGTTCCGCTCGCGCGGTCTGAATAGCGACTTTTGTTTTTGTTCTAAATCGTAGAACTGTGTACATGGGAAATTAATCATTTCTCTCTCGAAGCCTTTAATATCAGAGTACCCTGGAATTTAATCATAGACGGAATAGACTAGATCGATGAATCGACAGCATGTAACTATTGGCTTTGATTCGTAAACAGTGATAAGACTTCAAACAATCCGTGCTCGTTGACTGGGCAACACCTCGGCAATGAATTCTTTGGATTCTTTTGATCTTTTCTCACGGCTGCAGGTAATGGAAATCGTAATACTAATCAATGTTATGGTCTATACTCAATTTTGTTGTGAATTCCTTTTGACTTTGGCTTATCAAGTTACAGGTTCCTTATCGTGTAACTAGACGAACGTGTCCCTTTTGTCAGTATGTAATGTCTCATTTCAGAGATTATAACCCTTAACACTCGAGTGGTGATTCTGAGGCACTAAGAATAGCTGTACCGTTATTCAAAATATTATATATATTATTTATAAATATGTATTATATATTATATAAACATGTTAGTATCTAATCAATTATTACACATTTAAGTATTGTACCAGTTATTATATCCATTTCATGTATATGAAATTTAAAAAGCATAAAGTATGGAAATGTTCTAGGTCGAACAAATGTTGAATTTTCGAGTACAAAGGGTTGATATCAACAACTATGCAGTATGATAGCTACTAGATAATATAGTTACAAGAGTTGAAGTTAATATTATGAACACATTATCCAATTTGAGGAAACTAATAGCGGTTTATCTTAACAATGATCTCGTATTGCATTTAAAATTATTGTAGTTTCTATTAGAATTAATTAAGGTAATCGATCTCTGTCGAATTAGCTTTCCACAGGCTACTATCTCTTTTAATAATTATAATCAATTATAACCAGCATCAAAGTGCATAATTATCTATAAACAGTTTTTACATCTTATAATCTTTGTATAATTATAATTAGTTTGCAAAAAAATGTACAGAGGAAACTAGTATTGCTACTTCAACTCTTAATTCTTGAAAATTTATTTATAATTCTTTATTTCAACTTTTTAATATTCATGAAATATTAAAAAAGTGATCCTCCTCTTAAAAGTGTCCGAATTAACTACTTCGATTCACTGTATGTATATCAGAAACTATAACGTGAAACTACACTATATATTTATATTTATATCTAAAACATTAACTGGATTTCTAGATCGAGTTCTTTTACAGCTTTCACTGTAACACTATGAGAAGAACATTACGTAAAGCAGTCAGGGGGCGTTACAACCTTCACTATTTTTTACGTGCGCGAGCCGAGATCGATTTATAGAATACACGCTATTCGACACGCGAATGTAGAGAAATTTCAGAGTTCCCAGCAGATTCCGTGGAATTTGCCGAAGACAAACATGCGAGCCACATGGTCTTGTTGGAGAGCAACGAACTAGACATAAACAAATTTATCCTCGCCAGCTTAGAGAGCTAAAATTAAATTATTCGGCTAATACTTCCGGTCCATTATTATCGATCCCTGAGTTAACTTCAAAATGTCTTCAAAACTTCTGAAAAAAGATATCTTTACTTTGTGAAAATATGCTTAAAATTAATCCTTAAAGGCCTTTCTATGTTAACAAGGTTATCGGTAAATATTTTTCTAAATCGGCCTTGAATTTGTAAAAATTGATGCCGTTATGTAATTCGTAATGTATGTTCATAATAATATAGTTATAGAATAGAGTAAATTAACAGTTTTACGAATTGAATTTTAAGTTTTATACAATTCATATTGCTGAATTATTGAACATAATTATTGGGTTGAAACGAAAGTTCGTAGCATTTGTTATTAAAATTGAAAGCTAAAATACAAATACTTATTCATAGATTTATTCTTGTACTTTCTCCCATTTTCGAGGTAACTTCTTGTGTTTATGGAATAAACTTATGAATAAATACCTTCATTTTATCTTCGATTCTTAATTTGAAAACACTAAGAACTTTCTTTCCAACCCAATATCGATAGTTTCAGTTCCAATGAAACAACAGTGAAACAAGAACAGTGTATGATTATATAGAAAGGAATCCATTAATTATATACTACGTTCTATTAGATAATATGTAATTAAATGAATTGTATTGCATGTAATTTCAACATTTATAAGACCGATTTGTTTTGTTGCATTATTGAACATAATTATGAATAGTTTTATTGTTCACTTAATTACGTATTATCTAATAGAACATAGTACATAATTAACAGTAAACCTACCGACTATCAAAAGTGACTGATGTGTATAGTATTATAAAAATAAAAGGATTAAATTTATTTATATTTTATGCGATTTTTACTATCATATATACTGGAGTCAAAAAATATATTCAATAAATTCCCATGAAAACACCTTTATAATTTCAATAATTGTCATATGAAACTACTCATTATTAACTCATATAATTTGTTATAACACGATTCTGATATCTCATTTAGACCACTACATATCTTGACTTCTGCAAATATAATTCTGATTTTGAAAAAATATATTACACTTGAACTTATTCATAAACGATATAATCTTAATAAAAAAAATATACACGACAACGTATAAATAACGATAAAACAAAACATTACAGAATTCTGTACACAAATTAGTCGAAAACATGGAATATAATCTTTTAAAATAATTTTGTTTTAGAAAATTAGGAATAGACGCAAATAAAACTAAACTTTCGAATCTTAATATACATACAACATATGCAAATAATTTACAAAACAATAATTCCTTCATGTATAAATTATTATTTATATGTATACCTTCTGAAACTGATAAATGAAATATCAGAATTTATACAATATTTAACAAATTTAATCAAATTTTCCATTCTGAAACGCATGTTCAACATACAAAAAATGAATACAAATATTCTAAAAATATGACTACATTATATTCTATAATACTATAGATCTGCATATGATTGTCTGGCACGTATCATGTTTTGTCTCGAGATGCAATTAAAGAGGGAGAGAACGAGAGAAACAAGGAGACAGAGAACTCTACAGAATGATGCGGAACCAACACGAGCGAGTCAAGTTCTCGACGCCCACCCAGTCACACAACAGGGAGTACAAAGACAATCGAGCTGAAACTGAATGCACAGTGCATCGGTTCGCCTCAACGAAAGTATAAAGTCTTTGCAGTCTTTGGTTGGCAACGAAATTGCAGCATCGCGAAAAAGAAATCGCTGCGAAAATTGAAGGTATCGCATTTATTATCTAAAAGTTACGCCAGCTTGAATCACTTGGATAGTTCTATCCTAGTTATACATTTCAAGCACGATAAACGTAATTATTTACTATTACTATCGTCCAACCTGTACGTTTGCGTGAGTGTCAGCTGTCGACCGTTTCCGTTAACAATAAAGACGTGTATCCGGCTTTATAAATGGAATGCATGCACACACATATATACAATATATCAATTTGTTGTGTTAATGACTCGTCCCATGAATATATGCATCTCATTGTTTAATGTACCTAAAACATTTATTCTGACGGTGCCTTGTATTTTTATCTCATTTCAGTCTCATCCAAGACTTCACATTCGATTTATTTTTAGAATTAAATAAATGTATTAAATTAGACATCATAAATCCACAATATTTTTCTTGCAATATAAAGTATCTCAATTTTATAATATTATAATGAATAGACTGCGAATCTTCATACAAAATAGAAATTTTCTTCGTCAATTACAAGACACAGAAACCGTATAAAAATTTCTTTCTATCTTTAACTTTAGTGAATTGAAAATAACATATCGATGTTCTGAAATAGTCTTAATTTTTTTACTGTTTCTAATTACATCCACCTTTCTTTGGCCCTAAATGCATAAAATCCGCAGTCTAATAACGAGTTTTAAACATATTTTTTGATTTCAATATACAGATCTTTGATTTTTATAAAAATCTTGTACGACTCACCATATGTTCCACTGCTTTTTCCTCCAGTTCCCCTAGTGTCCAATCTACGTGAAAACTCAAAGGTTGAAGACGAGATTCCATCTCACGAAGCCATTTCCTCAAACACTTTACCTCATGCTCAAAATCTATAATACATTGTTAAGAACAGTGAGTGATACTCTATTCAAAATTTCAATACCTCGTAATTAAATTATGAACTTACCTGCCGATATATCCTGTTGATTGGATATTGGCCGCTCAACAGGTGCCATAATTTGTTCTACTAATTCCCATTTCGCATTCAAATGGTCAACACGCCACGCTACTTCATCTTTTAAAGCAGGGGCACGTGACACTAATTTTCCAGCTTGGTCGTTGAATAACTTTCTTCTGTAAGCCCTACGTCGCAGCTCCTCCATGTGAGCCTGAGGTATACATTTTATTGCTATTATTTTACTACTACTGCATTAGGTATCACTGATGTAATCAATTCTTATTATTATGACTAGACTGTGGAGTTTTATACAATCATAACAACCCCTGCAGAGGTATACAACAAATATTTATATTAACAAAGATTAAGTTAATCTTTACTCTAGTTTTATCGTAAAGTACATTTTAATCCATGAAATTATTATTTCCTTATTATAATGTTCATGAAATTATCAATGAAAACTCCACAGTTTAATTAACTTAATCTAATTGAATAATACATACCGCACGCAGACTTTTGTCTAACAAATTTTCTTCCTTCGAATAAACCAATTCTTGAAGAACTGTTAACCATGAGTATAGTTCTGAAAATTGACTACTAACTTCTTTTAAATTCCATGATTGTGCTGATACATCAGACTCGTCCCATGTTAATTCACCATTTGCTTCCTATTATTATTATTAAGAACCAATCCATAGCATTTACACAAGGTGGAATTGCATTGCGTATGTATAAAAAATTATGTACTTACCTTACAACTATCTATTAAATGGGTATCCATAATGTAGTCATAATTAGATCGTATCGCTGCCCAGAAATCATCTTTGCAGTCTTCACGATTTGTCCACAAACGCTGATTTGGAAACTGCTTAGGATCTTTCCTATAGAATGAGTAAATCATTGTATCATAGTTTCTTTACTACACAAACTAAACTACTCATAAATAACAATAAAATACAATTATTGACAACATAACACATAGTTTTAACAAATTCTTGAAATATATTTATTAGAAAAATGAAGGTAGAACTATATGTATAACATAACGTAGTATATAGAACAAACCGTTTCTTTGTAAGGCTGTTATATGGTCTTTCTATCGCTATCCCCGCTTGGCCGTGCTTGTCTAAGCTTTGGCCAAGTGGCTGAAGCGAAGACAGCGAAAAACTCATCTTCATGGCTTTGCAGTGGTCTGGAAAACACAGAATATCTACTTAGAGCATCAGTATTGTGTAAAATAAATAAGATATTTAAGCAAAAGTAGAGAGTAGAGTATATAATAGATATAAAATACTGTTGTTACGTTGTCCATTTAAAGCATGCTTTCCAAATTTTGTTATTACGCCCTACTGTTACGTCATAAGTAGACAGCAGATTTTATGAAATTATGACAAATGAGTAGGTGTAATTTAAAACAGCAAAGCATTAGAAGAATTTTACTGTCAACCTATTAAACGTATTATTCAGGTAGGAAATTTGTACTTTGCAAACATATCCGCTGTCTAATTATGAGAGTTTATTTGTAAGTTTTAGTTAAAATTTTATGCCTCCATTTGAACTAGTCCGTACCTCTCAGTTGGAAAATGACTCGCATAAAAATATAATCCACAAATAATTAATATATGAAAGACAAATTGATGTCAAACTAATGAAATAACAGTGATCTGTTGTTGTCAACATATGTAGATAGAATAAGTTCATACCATATGAATTATATATAACAACATCTTTGTTAAAAATGCAAAAGGATATTGAAGTGTGTACATATTTTAATCAGTTATAGTAACTGATAAATACACTGCAGACTTTATGCGTTTATGACAAAAATGTGCATGTATAATTTAAAGCTTTGGACATGTTAAAAATATTAGAATACAATTTTGATTCGACTCCTGCGTTCTGCAATCAATGCGAACATGTTTTACTTTATATAAAGATCTATAGTGTACTGATAAATAGTTAAACGTTTAATTGATGAATATTGGAGTATACTTTAAATATCACCGTTGCAACAGAATGAAATATTTACTAAATGTACTACACACTGTATTATTGCAAATGTAGGCTTTTGCTTGCACTAGGAGACAAAGGTAATTGAGTTCAGCGCTATTTGAATTGATAAGTAGACAACAGAAGAGATAAGAATATAACCTGAAGATTAATGTGCAAAAAGAATGGCTTGTGATCTTATCAGAAGTATTTTTTTATAATTCACCTACCAAGCATAATGAACTGTATCCCAGCCTATGGGTCAATATTAAACAAACTGATTATTGTATATCACGCCATTCTTGAATTCCTAATTTTTGAAAAAATACTTCTTTCTAATGCATCAGATGTCACACAATGTAAAATTTCTTCGTACTGTATTATATCCTCGAATACATTGATGAATCACACGTGTAGATGCAACATTTGGGCGTGTGTTGTGTACACACCGTGTACACATGGATTTTGTCCAGGTAAAGGCATAGCGAATGTTTTTATCAAAAGTACAAGAGACCTCGTACAACTCCGGCTTAAGCAAGAAGATAAGGCACATAAGAAATTACGTACAATTGCCTCGAAAACATTCATGACTTCGGCCGGAGAATACTCACTCTCATTCTTATCGCGAGTAGTCATGAAATAAAGGTAACATTCTTTGAAACGGTCTCACTATAAATGCATTATTCAGCACACAAGAAAAAAAACGTGATTGAGGAAACCGGAGAACGTTGCAACGAGAACTCAAGTTGGAGTTGGAGGGGCTGCACTCCACTGCATACATCCAAGGCAGTAGCTTCTTGCCTTGCGAGTAAGTATGCAAACAATATATCGATACGCCAGAGACATCGATACACCTGTCCCGAGCCACTTGTCCGAATCCACTTCGAACATATTTCATTCGATCTTGATTACGCATCGACACCTCTCAATCTCGATGCATCGATTGAATATTGTATCGATATCCATGCAATACTTTTTACATTCTTTCCCGGGGGGAAACGTTACTGAAAAACTTGAAGTAATACTGCGTTCACTCACTCATATTACTCGCCGTGGTCCTGAACACATGGTCGGTCCGTTTGGACGCACTATTCAATGACGTGTCGGTAACATTTGCAGAATTTTTAAAATAACGAGTCCGCCAAATTTTTTTTGTTAACAAAATGCCACCTTACACAGAGTACTGTGCACACCGACATGCACCGACGTGCACTGCCATGACGCGCATGCGTGCTCTCGGCAAATGTAAGGAGCCTACGGGCTCATGGCGGATTCTCAGTAAGATATCTATTCTTGTTATTGGAGTAAAGTAGAACCAACTGACGTGCAATAAACTGAGATAGAACAGAATTAGAAGGGATATTCTTACATTTGCAATAAGAGAACACGAATGGCCGCGACAAATTATTAGACGAAGTATTCCGGGTCGCGTGTTTGTCATATGCGCACGTACGCTGATTTTTCAAATGTATTCCAATTGAGACTGTTGAACCGTTCGAGATGACACGTTTAAACTATTTAGACAGCGGATCGGTATTGCAAAATGAAAATTAAAACCTCCATCACTAACAGCAAGCATCTTATGACAAATAAAGTACGTGAAACTACGAGTGAAAACTATGCGATAAGAATAGCGAATACACATTACCTTTTATGAATTTTTAAATACCTCAATAAGATTTATCAAATTTTATTGATAAATGCAAGATACAGGAACTACATATAGACATTTATTTCTGTTTCTAATAATAATTTTAATGAGCTGGAAGTAAAATTTGTAGATTCTTTAAATGTTTGTATCTGTATGAAATAAATGGTGTATCAGATTATTTGTTGCGTATTGATAACATAAAAAATTACAATGTCCGTGTTCTTAAGTTACCAGATAGCTTTCTTTTCTGATACTCAATAGTCGGATAATAGTTTTATGTTACGGTATTACCGTGGAGAATTATCCGATAAAAATTGATAACAAATATTTTTATTTATTTTATACAATTCTGTTTGCTTTCAAGAACTAATAAAACAATTCATTACTTTCAGTTTTCTAAATATTTTAATTCTAAATTAACGTAACAAGTTGCGTGATAATTAAATTAAACACTTCTCTATTATTCAAAAATAGAACTGACATGGGCATGGTTTTAAATGTATAACATATAACTGAAAGTAATCCACTAATTGCATAATTAATAGAATGATTTAGGAAACATAAAGGTCAGGTGACATACATGAGACAATAACGTTTGCAAATTCGCTCATTTATTTCATATTATTTCTCGTTGAAAAATCATGAGGATTTGTTTAGTATTCTTCAGCTCCTTCTCCCTCACCTTCAGCAGAATCCATACCAACTTCTTCATAATCCTTCTCTAAGGCAGCGAGATCCTCACGTGCCTCGGAGAACTCACCCTCTTCCATACCCTCACCAACGTACCAGTGTACGAATGCTCTCTTTGCGTACATCAGATCGAATTTATGGTCAAGTCGAGCCCAAGCCTCTGCAATAGCAGTAGTATTCGACAACATACAAACAGCTCGTTGTACTTTAGCAAGGTCACCACCTGGTACAACAGTAGGTGGTTGATAGTTAATGCCAACTTTGAAACCAGTCGGACACCAATCAACGAATTGGATGGTGCGTTTTGTCTTGATAGTTGCGATAGCAGCATTAACATCCTTTGGTACAACGTCTCCTCTATACAACATACAGCAGGCCATGTACTTTCCGTGACGGGGATCGCATTTGACCATCTGATTGGCTGGTTCGAAGCAAGCATTCGTGATTTCCGCAACAGAGAGCTGTTCATGGTAAGCCTTTTCCGCGGAAATGACTGGGGCATAAGTTACCAGAGGGAAGTGAATTCTTGGGTAAGGTACTAAGTTAGTTTGGAATTCTGTCAAGTCAACATTAAGAGCACCGTCGAAACGAAGAGAGGCAGTGATTGAAGAAACGATTTGACCAATCAGTCTGTTCAGATTCGTGTACGTTGGTCTCTCAATATCCAAATTACGTCGACAAATATCATATATAGCCTCATTGTCGACCATAAATGCACAATCGGAATGTTCTAAAGTGGTATGGGTAGTCAGAATAGAGTTATAAGGTTCGACCACAGCAGTGGAAACTTGCGGTGCAGGATAAATTGCGAACTCCAACTTCGACTTCTTTCCATAATCCACAGATAAGCGTTCCATCAACAAAGACGTGAAACCAGAGCCAGTGCCACCTCCAAACGAGTGGAAGATGAGGAAACCTTGGAGACCAGTACATTGATCAGCAAGTTTACGAATACGGTCCAAGACTAGATCAACGATTTCCTTCCCAATTGTGTAATGGCCGCGAGCATAATTGTTTGCAGCATCTTCTTTGCCCGTGATTAATTGTTCTGGATGGAAGAGCTGACGATATGTGCCTGTGCGAACCTCGTCTAAAAAAGGAAATTATGTGACGAAATACAGCTAAACCTCGATAATTCGAAAACTACTATAACACGAAAATTTTGTTCATTCCCTTCTACAGCACTTTGAGAAAATCTCTATAAATCTAAATAAAACTTCCTTAAACTCAAATTAGTTTCTACAAGTATGAAAGCTAAACAAACCAAAACAGCAGTAAATGTTTTACAAAGTTTCATAGAAAGATGCAATGATATTGAAGAGAATTTATTCTCTGCTTTGGTTACCATTCAAAATACCATTGAGCAACAATCTGTTAATTCATTAACGCAGAATAAAATCTTGAATTTCTTTAATATATAAGAGCCTAGTAGATTATATTTACTACGTGGCTATAATGAGTTATTTATTAGATCAGAAAGTTAACATGTCAAAACGTCACAACGCACATCAGACAGCGTAAACGGAAGTCCAGCGAAATAGCTTGGTATTTAACGTGTAAATATGTAATTAAAATTTGATGCAGTTACATACCGACTACTGTAGGCTCTAAGTCGATGAAAACAGCTCTGGGAACATGTTTTCCAGCACCAGTTTCACTGAAGAAGGTATTGAAACTGTCGTCACCTCCTCCAATAGTTTTATCTGATGGCATTTGGCCATCAGGCTGAATGCCATGCTCCAGACAATACAACTCCCAACAAGCATTACCAATTTGGACTCCAGCCTGGCCAACGTGGATTGAGATACATTCACGCTGAAAAAGAGAATTACATATAAGTTTTTATGCATATTGCTATTCATAAAACAGCCGACTGTACTTCCGAAAACTGATCACGTCCGATTTGGTTGAAATTTTGCAAAGAGCTTCGTTTTGCATCTGCAAGAAGAATATTTGGCAACTCGAAATTTTGCGAAAAATGGTTTACCACTGTAATGTCAATCTATGCAATCCAAACAGAACATAATCGATGAAACAAATGACTATCACACGAAATGAAAATCGAACTTGACTCGTGTTCATGTTTCTCCAATAAAACACGAGTCACGCCTAATACTATAAAGTTAGAAATTTTCTAAAATTCTTTTCTGTATAATTTAGATGTCTACCAATATATATTAAATTATTTTAAAAAATGAATAAGAAATTTATTTTTGCTAGCGAAGAAATAGCGTAATCGTGAGGCGATTGGCCTAGACTCTATCATAAATATGAATCTATATGCTGGAATATCGTAAAGAAAGTATACTTAGTACTGTTGTAATCTTCGACGTATTTTCGGTAATGTTGGAAATGACAAAATGGTAAAACATTTTCTATAAAATTTTAGCTAAATCGGCTAAACTCTATTTAGTGTCCATCTTACTCTATGTTGGAGAATACTTTTAATGAATTACAAATATTAAATATCGCTTACACCCTAATTAAAAATTATTTTAATCATCACGTGTAACGTAAACTTTTTGTTGAATATTTAATGTTAATAATAATAATAATGTGTAATAGTAAATAATGTAATAGTAATAATAATATGTAAAGTTGAATTTAAAGTGTGAGATTTCCTGGAAATGTCTACTAGAAAATGTCAGCTTGTTTAAAATATCGATCGCGTCAGCAAAACGACGTACATTTCCCCCTCTCCTTGTCAACGCGGAAACAAAATCTGACATTTTCACAATCTCACGAAACTGCTATTCTTCTACGATAAATCCATACCCCGAGTAAAACGAAAAGAATATTAAGAATATTAGAATTATATGAAGAAAATTGAGATTCCAGAGAAGATGCATTGTGGAAAGGGCGGAGCCGGCCGGTTCGAGTGTTACAATGTAACAGCGTACTTCAATTAACACGTCGTACTTGTAAATGTGTTATTTCTCGGGCGTGAAACTACCCGATGGTATTCTCTTACCATTTTGAAGTATTAAGAAGTGTTTTACGTCCTCGTAAAAATTGGGTAGCCGATAGTTAGAGCAAGTGATGCCGCTTCTGTTATCAACCGCACACAATACACGATCAAAGACCAAACGATTAATGCGCGAGGGACGCCAGCGTCGGGATCTTATACCCTCGACTATCGACTCTTTCTGCGCACGATCATTGGCCGCCAGTGACCTCACCCTAGCCTCTGATTGGACAACACTCGACCGCAACACGCCAGAACGCCTTCACGCATGTTTCCTACTCGCAAAATATAGTACCTCGCGACTGTCATGCGACATTTATTTTATCGATTTTACAAATTTCAACGAGAAATTAGTGTAGAATGGGCTGTTCGTTGACTCGGCAACGATTAATTTACAGCCAAGCCCTCGACCGACCATACCACTGATATATATACTATGGATACGGTATTGCCATAAGCCAGCCGTACAGCGATTGATACAAATTGAAGGAGGACTTTAGACGCAACCGCCCCCATCGAAAACCAAATGTACTACAGTAAATGGCGGGAAGCTTGAAAAATATGGTTTATAAGAACAAAGTGAATTGAGTAATGATTAATGAAGTTTGCAAAAAGTGAATTTGAACATTCGTGTAGCGTCGGCGCACTGATATTATTTTAGTGGGCGTCTGCGCGTGGCGAAGTGAGGCAAAGCGTAGAGCTTCACGGGTGATCGCGGGGCGAAGGGAAGTACATAGTACCATTGGTTTTCGATAGTGGCGCATCATGCCAATGCCAGCAATGGCGATTTTGAATTGGTTTCAAGGATCTCCTATCCATTCTTTTATATCAGTGGACCATACACATCGGTTAAAACAAAATGCATAACATCGATTTAAAAAAATGCAACGAAATTGCAATAAATGAACGTATCTAGCAATTTCTTTGTCCTTAATAGATATTTTGCAAATTATATTCAACAATTTGCAGCTATCGCTAAAAATATTTCCGGAAGAATGGAATATTCTCTTATTAAGTAGGTTATGTTTGATATAGTAAACTGTCATATTCATAGACATCATATTTAAATAGTGTACACAGGTATACCTGTATATATACACCATGGAACGTATCCTTCCTACATTCGCATAATGCGTGAGCACGACCTCGTTAACAAATTATGACCGTAATCAATGAGATGAATCTTTCAACTACGTTCCGTAGTTCTAATAGACCTTTAAAGATACAATAATTCTCTATCAATTTTTAACGAACAATTGCGTTTTAATTTCGACAGAACTTAGGTTATCGACTAATATGTGCTTGTTTTGATTCGATATAATTTATCAAATAAATAGTACCATGAAATTAAGCGGAAACGTAAGTTTAGTACATTCTTTACATATGCAAATTGACTTTCTTATTGCAGTGCACCTTGAAATGTTGAAATTACTGTCGTTGGAGTTCCACGGTGTATGTGAGAGCAAAGATGTCGAGACTCCGGAGCGAAATTCTCGCGATTGCATCAAATGGACCGTACTTGATTTTTTAAGATAATGTGAGTTTCTTAAATTATTATTTAGTTTCTAACAAATACATATGTTAGAATAGCTATTACACCCAAATAACACAAAGATATCTTATCCATTTACGTCCGATGCATGTATAAATGCAATGTACGTTCTATGTGTGTATGCGTATATTTCGTTACAATAAAGTAAATGTCCTAAGAAAGTTCCATTTACAAAGTGGAACGTCTTCAAGACATCCTGTGTCGAAATTTTCAAAACGTTTTTTGGACGTCCGAAAGTAACGTTTTCTAGACGTTTACAGAAAGTTCACGAACGTTCTGTAGACGTTTACAGAACGTTCACGAACGTTTGCGAACTACGAAAGTTTGAAAATTTAACCTCTTCAAAGGCGTATGCTCTCTGGATGTGCTATCTATTAGGTGTATTGTCGAAAGTATTTAATTATTTCTCAACGTCGGCTGCAGAGCCTTGATCACCTAGGCATCTAGGCACTCTAGCAGAAAATAAGTCGAAGGATATTTTCGAAGACTTCGGATCCTTTCACGATTACAACCACTGGACAAAATTCGAATTCTATCTAGTTTAGTCTTATTCTAATCGGAAGAATGCCCCATATTCTGTTGGTATCACTCAATGAAAAAATGATCTGAAATATCCAAGTTTAGCAATTGGATTTTTGTGTTTATTTCATTACTATTGTGTTTTGGGCTCAGGCTCGGGCTCAGGCTCGATCCTCGGGCCTCGGTACATGTTCATTCGAACCTCGGGCCTCGGTACATGTTCATTCGAACCTCGAGCTGGCCAAAAGTATCTGAAAGGTAGCTTCGGATATAAAAGTATTTAATTAAAAGTCGAATACGAGATACTTTTATATCCGAACCTTCGCATCACGAATAATAGTTATGTATCTTTTATTCGAATCCTTATTTAAATACTGTCCAATTCGGGTTCAATCTAATTAATTGTACATGTTTTCCGTAGATGCTCCGGTTACTCTCATCTGGGGTTCACAGTGGATGTTATAGCTAAGCAAAGAAGTATTGGCTAAGTTACCTTTATGCGGCACGTTTACAGTTCTCGGCGACCGAAACAGATCGATCTTCTGGGTCCCTCGCGAGGCATTCACCGAGATTAACGGGTAAATAAAGATTATTTACGGTAAATTTTTTAAATTAATCATGTGTTGAAGCGAGGTATTTACTTGTTATCGGTTTAAATTTATTCTCGACTTCTCGAGATAGTTTACTCTTGTGTCGCGACAATCATTTGTATTTGAATTTGTTTCGTTCATGGAGATCACTGCAGTTTACCTGAACGTAGCGACGTGTACCTTTGGCCATTGGTGGTCTGAGCGCTAAATGCAGGGAACGTATTATGTACTGCGTTTCACCAGCATGTATATTTTTTTGACAATCCCTCTTACAATGTAGTGGTTCGATCACGTTAGTAAACATATACGATATGTACGTAAAGCGTATCGAACATCTCGTCGGCCAGTAAAGTAAAAAAGACGAGGTACCTTTACGCATAGTGCAGTAGCTTTGTCGATGAAATTTAGTGTACCTCGCACCCTGCAAAACTGGTTTTTACAATATCCAAATCTGCAATGATGTCGTGCTTGCAAAGTATAATCCTGTTCTCGCGTGTACTGTCAACATTCGAAGAATCGAATCCATTTAATGTAGACGTTTTCCAATATGCAAGGGGTAAAAAATCCCTACTTTTAGAGTTGCGATAAATGTGTCGCCGCACTACACCCAGACAAGACTGCCGCTGACACTTGCAGCCAGTAACTGCCCTGATTACTCGCAGTTATTGCTTCCCCCTTAGAATTGTGTATAAAGAAATTAAAGTTCATGGGAGTAAAGTGCATATATTGAATTTAATAAATTAGCATCACGACAAATAATGCACTACGCGTTTGTTTCAAGGTGTTTATTATTTATTATTTGTAGATAGCCTTGCGAAAGAATGGTCCGGCTTGGCTCCCCCCATAAATTCAAATGCTGCTATCGTGTTTCAATTTAGAGTTGCCGCCAGTGGCGCTCACCACTAGAGTTGTCTCAATGCCGGGCGAAGATATTTTGCTTTCTGGTTCGGGAAAAAACGTCGACTTGCAAACTCCAAAGGGTGATTTCTCAAGATAAGGGCCGATTCATACATATCCGGCCGGCGTTTTTCGGTATCTATGCATTTCCGACCGAATTTTGAGGCAACTTGAGTAGGAATGTTTCTCATTACCATGAAGTTGTAAATGAGAGCTACCGATAGTTCACCTGAGGAGGGATAGAAACCTTTAATTTGTTAGTTATGGCCTATTCGACTCGAAGGAAAAGTATCGGAGGAAAATCGGACTCAGTTTTCCGGTTGTAGACGGTCTCACTTAAACCTGGGTAAGAATATTTTGTCGGACTCCGATATCGGAGATGTATGAATCGACCCTAAAGGTTGTTCTATCGCTGGATATAGTTCGATTATCCGCTGGGCCCTTATTTTTTAATATAAACTGAAAAATATCCTCACAAATTGGTGCAAAAGTGGTGTCTCCTCATTTTTAACGATTGTTTAAACATGTTGAAATATTCATGATGTATTAATATTGGATATCACTATATTCGGGAAATTTTACAGAAGATTTTGCTGCAGAGCACAATTCAAAATCTTTTATAATAACATCACAATATTTGTTTAAAGTTGAAAAACGTGTTTTTATTTTCAAACTCATGTTTCTCAAAAACTGTTCGTCTAGGAGAAAAGTCAAGGGCAGATTCAGAATCAACGCATACAACTCTATAAGAACCACCATGACAATGTACTGTTGAAATGGTGTTGGACAGTGTTATTAAACGATACCTTAACTTACTTTTGTCACACCAAATTTTGTATATTTAGTGTAGAAAAGTCAATATCTTGATAAAACTTCAGCTCACTGTGATAATGGTAATAAATTTTGTTTTCAACATTACCATTAAATATGTGATCAACTTGTTTATTTTTATAAGTGAATGAATATTACTGTTATCATGATTTCATTATTGAAAATATGAATATTACCTTACTTTTGTTATCCACTGTATATCTAGTGTATAATTATTTTCCAAAAGTGTCATTCATTTTTATTTTTATGTTCTACGGCTAATTCAAAATTAAATCTATTTCAGATCATTTGAGATCAAAAAGATCTCAACTTCAAGAGAACACACATTCATTTTTTAATGAATTTCAGTGGGAATTTCATCCCGACATGTCCTATGGTTCAAAAGTTATAGTAAAATGTCACACCCGATCCAGCTCACTGTAGCTCCCAGATTGAGACTATTTAGTCATCCACCTTCCCCTTCCACGATGGTGTTCCCCCAGGCTTGTGCCTCAGGCCGCGACCGGTCCGAGGCACGTTTCGGTTCTTCGCTCATGGGTCAGAATGCCCCATCCCGAGTGAATTTCGGCTGGTTTCGGTATTGCCAAATAGATCGTCATCGCGCGGCCATTTCACGTTTCCTCTACATAGGAAAAATGCATTTCCCGTACCCGCGCGTAATAATCCACCCCTCCAGGAGGGAGTGAAACGTACCAGAGGACGGGGACGGGATTCTTATCCACAGAGCAGGCCTGATCCGGCAAATTTTCCGGGCGAGGCAACAATACACGTTGCCTCGCTGGGCCTCTGCTCGCGGCAAACAACGCGTCATCGCATTGCATGCCTCGCTCGACCGATTCAGACCACGGATTTGCTCATATTTATTTAACGATTCATTTTACAGAATTTTTTTAAATGCACTTCTCTTTATAAGACCTTCACCTTTGAGAACCCGAAAACGTTTAAGACTTTAAAATTCACATATGTATATGGAATATCCTGCAAAATAATCTACAATTAAAAATAAATAAGTTACGTCAGTTAAAAAAAAACACATTTTTCGCTAATGTTTATTGATAAAATATAGTGAAACTACACCACAAAAAGACAGCTTGTCCAGATCTATATGTTATCCCTAACATATTTTTCAACGTAGTAACTAGTTTTGAAGATATTTGAAAAAGATGATTTTGACAACAGAATTTTTTATTTATTTATTAATATTGAAAGATTTTATGACATACAATTTTCTCGTTAAGAAAGCCCAATATTAAAACATTTTATCTTACATTTCCGGCTTATATTTTTAAGTAGAATCGCCCTCCAGTTATCGATCATTCTGCATATCATTTTACGGTACAAAGCTGAACTTTAAGGTTCTACTTCAGGTTTTATTCAGATATTTAGTTTTACTTTGAAATAATATTTTTCCATGTCAGTCAATATGGTTACTGAGTATTTTTGTTGTTTACGAGTGGAAAAACGAACATATTGACGATAGAGTCGTTGACAATTGAGAAAACTCGATTTTCAAAGGAACCACCCCTAGAATGAAGGAAAACATGTGGATACGGAAGTGTCGTTCGATGCAGGAATCGCGCACAATGGAAGTATAGCATAGTTGTTTATATAATAATATGTAGAGTGCCTATAACGTGTATTTCTGAGAACAAATAAATCACATATAATTTACAAAAAGGAACTTGACGCGGCGCCTAATATTGTTCTTATCCGTTAATAGATAAGATATTATACGTGTGTGTTAGGCGTATGAACTGTTCTTTTAAAGGAGCAACACTATATGCGTGTATTTAAGACACATACATGCATACTTGCAAACAAAAGTCGAAATCACTGTAGTTTTAATCACTGTGTTTACACTCGTGTTCGGATATAAACATGTTCTTTTGATTAATATAGGCCGTATTCGTCTTGTAGTACGATGCGCGCGACGCAACGCGAAACAGAAACGAACGATACACCATTTTGGCGAAAAACTTCTTGCGTGGTGTTATTAAAAATGTTCACAAGGCAGTGCATCATGTAGAAAGAATATGAAGAGAATCTAGAAATTTGGAGAAATTACTCACTCGAATAATCTTCTTTCCACTGACAGTATTTTTGGTGTTTTTTACATGATATGGTGTTTATACGCAAACGCGCGATTCTCAAGTACGATATACAAAGAATAACATTTATATTTCTTTTCTTGTTCAAAACACGAGTCTCTTGGCGAATTCGGAATGATACATTTGAAATCATCCATTGGAACTAGAAATTTTGAATCGACTGTAATTCGACCTTGTTTTCGTAAATCGGTTCTCGCTGAATGCAACCTTATTTTATAAATATATTTCTTTAGTATTTAGTTGCGAGTTTGTTAAAAAACGTCCAACGCGTAAATCATATTTTCAGTAAATGGACAAGTTTACCTGAAATTACTGTGACCTTTAGTTTACTTCGGCTGGCTTTATGTATTTTAGAGTATAATATGCCGATGTTTCTCTTCGTTAATCGTTAACAATTAAACTTATCACTATTATCTGTTTATTTTCCTGACTGGATACTTTTGTTCTTGTTTCACACAGTCTCCCATTTTAATCGATCCACACGAATATGGTTAAAATTTAACATTATTATCGATATTACAAGTACTAGTAAGTTCCTCTTGCGTTGTATTCATACTTCTATGTCTAAATTTCTTATTTTATCTTGTTATAATACTCTCTTAATTCATTTAACACATATTATACACAATTATGATACAATAAAAGCGTGATATGTTAAAAGAATATTTCGAACAAACTTTCAAAGTCGAGAAGTACATTATTCAATACAAATCAATTCAACACAATCAGAACATAATGATATAAGTGAAGAGTTAAGAGATTACTTAGAAAACAGGATGTAAGAAAATTAAGAACACCGAACAAAAGATCGCATTTTGTTAACTAGTTACTAGACTGCGGAGCTTTGTGCAAAATAAACATTTTCTATGTGAACTATAACAAATTAGAAAGCGAAACACAGTTTTGTTTTCTTTTTTAATATGTATGTTTACTAGATTAAAAGTAATATAATAGTGTACTTTTAAATTCTTATAATCTTTTTGCTGTTTCAAATTACACTTACTCAATTTTGCCAAAAATGCATGAAATCCGCAGTCTACTAATTACGCTCGTGCAGAATGGCGATAGTTCCATTGTAGATTGTATTCGATCCATAGTGTAGTTAATAGACCGTTCTCATAATTCAGTTAACTGATAAGTACACGTTTTCTAAAAACTACACTCAACATTTCAGACATTTTTCTTTCGTCCAATCGAATCGCGGATCTCTTGATATTCTCTCACTGATATCACTAACGATTCGTGTCGATTGAGTAAAGTGGAACCCTTTATGCATCGTTACTGCCAGTGATGAGCAGCGTCGAATGCTTTTGTAATTGAAATACGTGTAAAGTACCGAATAGTTCTATCGACTATATAAATCAGCCAACGAATACCTTAACATTTTGAATTTAATTACAGAAAAATTTCACATTGCATGATATGATTAAAGACAAAATGCCATGGTATTTGTCAACTGATTCATGTGTTCCATAGAAGCATTTTGTAATGATATAACAGTCTAATACAATATCTAAATACATTTCGCTTTCGGAAAGAAATAAATTACAAGTTGACAATGTATTAATTCGTTTAGAAAGTACTGCGAATGTTTTGTTAAAAAATATGTGCAGACGGTTACTTCGCCTGCCTCCAACTGTTTTCCAAGCTCATTCAAAAAATAACAATTCGTCTATTTTCAAGTCTGAGAGTCTTCCACCATGTTTCTTATCGGATAAGTTAAAATCTCCGTTTGCAAACTATTTATATCAATGTTCACGTGTATCTGTAGATGTAATATTGTCATCATAAGCTTCTTCCATCGATTGCTTCAAACCATTGCTACGGTTTTGATCAAATTGGAGGCCAGAAAAAAATGCAATGCCGGATATGTTCCTTTTCAGATTGCATTTTGAATCACAGTTATAAAACCATTTTCACCGAACTCTGGGGAATGCACGGTGCTTGTTTATTTCAGAATACCTAATATTTAAACAAACAACAGATAACAATCACGGAATATGAACGCAGTATAGGCCAGAGCTTTCCATGAGCAATCCGAAGAACTTTCTGAACAACTTAATATTCGTGATACAAATATTTTTCTGAAATGATTTTTGCCCATCACTGGTTACTGCACAGCGTTTCGTCTGGAAACACGGATGGCAAAGTACAGAGTCAAGAACTGTCGGAAAAAACTCGAATAGCGAAATATTTGATCGGTCGTCGATTCTATGACTACATATAAAACGGCACGACGTCTACATCTAAATTTTTATCTATGTACAATAAACGGTCGCCGGGAACCTCGACATTACGCGAGCACGCGGAACAGTTCGATCGAGGCTCGACTTAAAATTTCTATCGCTGATTGTAGGATCGATCAGCGCTATTACTAAATTTATATCTAGATTACCCAAATATTTGCACAAATTGTTATTTGGAACGTTTCCACCGAACGTGTCCGAGTGAAGGCCGTTTGGCGGGGAACGCTAACCATTCGGCAATCAGAACACCCTCGTCTTGCCTTATTGTTTTAACGTTACAGTTTAGAACCATTTATCAGCGTACGTTCGAGGTGAGACTCTTGAATGGCGAAGCACTTTCGTCAAAAGAGAAAGGAAGAGGGAGGGACTCGTGAGTGGCCGGGAAGAAATTGATCTCTGATGATCATTCGTCGAATCATTTGGTACGTTTGCAGGGCAGTGTTTGCGAGAACAACGTCGAAGAAATTCAACTGTCTTTTCGTATCAACTTTGCGTACTTTCTCGATGGCACCGGTTGCTTATTGAAATCCCATAACGATGGACGTAGGCGATCACCTTGGCAATGATATCCTTTTCCTTTTCCGTTTTCTTCTCCCGAACAGAACGTGCTGTTTTACTGGGGTCGAACTTAGAGGAGTTAACAGTGTAACGCGAATCTACCTAAACATATAATGGCACGATTGGCCCGTCGATAGGCCGAATTTCGAACTCGTACATATGTATACTAATCCAGAACGGAAAGACGTGTTACCGCCTCGGCGATGGAATAAATTATCCTTGCGAAACTCGATTTAGCCACGATGCTTCTCCAGGTGAACACGGATCGATGTTAGGCGTGCATGATCATATTCGGTCGGGTTGCGAGATTCGCTTTGCATGGACGTTCTCCGGGAAGAGTAAGCTTGACGGCCTCGACGATCGAGCAAGATTTGCATCCAGGCTCCGGCGAACGTTGGACGCTCGCTTCGGGAACGATTTTATTCGTTCTCGCTTTGATCGTTGCTTTGTAAAACTGAACCGATGTACCATCCGTAACTTAATCGATTGGTGAGGCCGGCCACGGATCAGAGGTTCTCCTCATCCGTGTCTTCGTTGTCCGAACCTCCGTAGTTCTCGCCGCTGACTTGCCAGTCGACCGCCACGAAAACTGCCACGAATCCTTTGTTTGATATCGTGTCGTCCGTCCGGAACCTTACTAGCAATGCCTCGTTCATCGAAGTAAAGTCCGTAGTGTTCTGGAACGGAATTATAATCGTAAGACTGTGCAGCAATTAAGTATTATTCCGAGTCGAAAGGGGTACACTTGGAAGGAGTGGCTAAACTGTCACACATACTAGGAGCGCGTGTCAAATTCTAAACATTGAGACTACGGACTTCTTTTCAGTGGTCTGCCAATAATTTAATTAGTTAAACATTCTTAACACTCTTAACACTTTTAAGTCTTAACATCTTAACAGTCTACTTCTGTCTCATTATATTAAAAATATTATAGATTATTGAATATGTTGGTGTCTAATTAATTACTAAATATTTAAGTATTATATGAGGTATTATATCAATTTCATATGCGTAAAATGAATAAAATGATATAGAATATAATTATTTTAGGCCGCGAAAGAATTGTTTGATTTTCGAGTTAAAATAGCTCCGAGCGTAAAGGGTGGATCAGAATGAGTAATTATATTTAATACTGTAAGTACACTTACACTATTACCACAGTATCGTCCATACATGGGGCCCGAAGTGTCCAGGCCCGAATAAACTTCTACAAAATCGTAGTTGCATTCGGTCTCGTATTCAAGATGGAACTTGAGGAAAGTTAAATGCACGTTTTTACCAGGCGGTGCCTCTATTGCCCAATCGCAGTCCGTTCTGTGGTCATAATTATGATAGCTGTACTTCGCATGCGAGTACAAATACTTGACTTCATCCGTTGCGACCAGGTGACCACCGCAGGCTGTGTGACACAATTACGTTAGCAAAATGGGTGTCTACTTCAAAGATTATCCGATTTCGCGACTTTCTAAGTGACTAACGACTATAAATGAGAGTCCATGGAACAGAGCTCGGTTTACTTGATAGGTCACATGCGATTTCGATGGTTGAACGCGATTTTGTAAGAGAGCGAGGCACGAAAAGGTTCGTGCCTTCGGAGCGAGATTCAAAGCGAATTACATATTGTATAATCTGTGATACAATGGGAGTTGTTTCTACAATCAAGCTGAAATCCATTATTTAGAATAGTACTTCGGTAATTTCGTAGGTAAATAATGATCTTAAGAATAATTGTTCCAAAATTGAAACTTGGCTGTTCCAGTTACAACTCATCATTTGTGTTCTCTTATCGTAAAATTTTGAGATATTATTTTATGTGAAATACAAGGTTCTATCGCAGCGATCCAGAAAATATTTTGAATTTCACTTTGGTCATGAGTAAACTCCGAATTTTGTGCATTTATGACAATACTATTGATTAGTGAAATATAAAAACATTATGCTGTACAGGAAACAACAGATACCTAATATTTTCTGCAAACACCATGATAGTTAAATTGATTTGACGGGTGTCAATAATGTATTTTCTGATTGCTGTTCCTTACCCGTGCTATGTGTAGCGAGGAAACCTTCCCTCTGGACGGAAACATCGCTCTTGAAAACCATATACATTTGATTTCCCGTAGCTAAAATTGGATGAGGTTCCTTTGTGCCGCAGAATTTCCCGAGAATATGACTCTCCGGAGAATCTCCGTCGTAAATAGCGATATGATCGTAAGCACATTCTTGATGGGATTCCATCTCGAAGACTTTGAAGATCTGCAGAACATTCAATTTATTTATGGTCATCTATTACATTCATCATTAAAATGAATGTATTATAAATTATGCTTTGAATTGAATTGTGAATGACTTCGGATTCTCTTTTCATTAAGGCAGCCTTTGAAAAGAGACGAAACGCAATTACAATACCGTTAATCAATAATTTATCAGCTTCAGTGTACATATATATAATCTATAGAAATCATATTCTGTGAAATATTTTACGTTAATTGACTAACACAATATAAAACGTGCATTCAGGCCACTCTAAACATAGAAAGAATAAAAACATTTAATATTGAATTATTTTGTAAACTATAGAGTACTTTGTCATTATTATAACTATATTAGTATTAAACTTGAACTGAAGAAACTTGCTACATTAATTGCAAGTGCAAATATGATATCGGCGCTACACGTTCGATCAACAAAATTTTTTTGTTGATCAAACGTGTAGCGCCGATATCATATTTGCATATACAAAATTTACGATCGTGAATTAAAATTATTATTAATTGCAAGAAATAGAAATTAAATGGAAAGTTCTTTTATTCTATAATAGATTAAAAATAATGTACTGATATTCTCAGTCTTTTAATCTTCCCACTATTTTAAATATCACCTACTCAATTTGGTTACAAATGTATAAAATCCTTAGTCTAGTAATTACTTTTGGCTTTAGATATAGTAAATAAATAAAGATAAATCCATAAGTTAGTGCTAAAGGTACTAACTAATTTAATACGGTGACCAGGTTTGGTCAGGAAATGCCAAACGCATTCCTTGAGGCCTGGATAATGATCCGGATAATTGGGCGACGTAATAGAGCCCATTGGCGCAACAATTTCATATTTACAACCGCCCTCCTTGCAGTCGTGTCCATTTTCATGAAGTGTGAAGCCGTTGTGACACGAACATTGGTAAGAGCCTATTGTGTTTCTGCATTCGTGTTGACAGCCACCGTTATTGTTTGCACACTCGTCCATGTCCGTAAAGAAAACAGCTGCAAATCCTGTTTTCTGAATACTGTAGCAAACAAACCGACACAGTGTTTTAGTTGGATAGACGCAAACGCGTATGAAAAGTTACAAATCGCAGGAAAAACATCAATCAATTATATCATTCGCTCAAATTAATTATGTATTCAAGTATATTACGATTTTAACTGCGTTATGATCGTTAACAAAGTTTCGTGTTTCATTAATCTTCGTGTACTATGAAAATTCTTCTATTATTTTATAAAAGAGTTATACACTGTAGTATTTAAAAAAGTTTTATATATTTCATTAGATTGCGGATCTTTATGCAAAATAAAAATTGCAAGAAAGAAGAGCTAAATAGAAATTCCTTTCTTGATTTAATGATTTTAATAGTCTGAAACTAAAACATTTATATATTCTTGAATTCTTTTAATCGACTGCATCAAATTTTATCTGTTTTTTATTGTCATACATCTATTTTCCTGAGCAGTTACAATACACATATTATTTTTAAATAAATGAGAGAACTAATACCTGTTGTCAGACGTAAAAGCTACTCTCATAAAGTTTCCCTCGGATATAATTAATGGGGGCGGTCTCGAACCGCAGAAAACCCCGTGTTTCCTCAAGATATCGTCGCCGAGCTTGCTACTGACTTCGACAGCATCGTATTCGCAATCTTGCTGTCGAGCTTTGTTACCTTCCAGGTCAAAGTGCGTGAAGTTCAACGTGATACGATATTGGGGAGGAGCTATGATTTCCCAAACGCAAACCTTGTTTCCGGGGTAAGTCACCGGAAATGAAGGACTCGTGATGGTTCCGTTGCTATCCTCGAACACTCCGCCACAAGCATCTGACAGTAACATATTCATTACAATGAATCGTATTATATGAAAATACAACGAGAAAGGTTCATTGTTGGAAAAACTTACCTTCGCAGTGTTTTCCATCGGAATGCAGTTCGTAACCTGGTTTGCAAGAGCACTCGAATCCACCCAAAGTGTTGATACAATCGTGCTCGCAACCGTGCTCGATTAGGACACACTCGTCAAATTCTGCAATATTTCGAATTTTTAGTACAAATTAATTAAAATCTTTCTTAGCACTTTCGTGCCCGTGCTCTTACTCAGTTAAATTAAGTGCACGTTTTATAATAATCGAGGAATTATAGTAACGGCACCATATAGTATTGATCTAATCATAAAAACTTTTTTGCTTCTAATGTTATTTTTATGAAATTTCTACCAACGTATTCGTGATACTTTTCTGATTAAAAATGACTCCAAAACTGACACAATTTGGATCATATTTACTTACTTAATTCACGAGAACTTAAGTATTGGGATGGTATAAATTTTTATTAACTGATAAAATACGTCGTGTTGGATGAACTGTTCAGACGTGAATCGTGGTGATTCCGACGGATAATCGAGGCTCTACTATATCGTAAATTAAACAAATGGATATAATCCAAATTCTGTCCTTTGTAGACCAGTTTTGATCAGAAAAATGTCACAATTACGTCGGTAAAATGCTCCTGTGAAAATAATGAAAAAGGAAGGATGTTGTTCCCCAATATCGTGCGCATCTAGTGTTTCTGATTTCTCAACATTTTTCATTTCTTCAGAAATGAGAAATAAGACTATATTTCTCGAGAATTCTCTAGAATTTTGATTAAAATAAAAGAAATTGGAAAACTTATGATATTTGGAAATATTTATCGAAAGCGCAAAAAAGTTTAACTTAATGTTTATTCCTGTCCACTATGTACATAACTTTAAAAACAACGAAAAAATAGACGCTAAAAATAACCGGTAAATGTATTCATCTGAAACCAAACTTTTATAAAACGAAACATTACGCTTTTGTCTTGAAACGATTTCGTCTAATGTAGAATCAGACAATCTACTTCTTTTTTTTCTTATAACAAAATCTGTAGCCGTAGAAAAATTTCATTCATTTTGTGTGGATGTTGGCTTTATTGTATATAGAACATCCAAAAGTTGCTGCAGATTGGTTTATGGAATAAGTAATATGCAATTTGAGTTAACTAAAAATTCATTTTCGAAAATACGTTATAAAATCAATGAGATGAACAAGTATTTCTTGATGAGAAATAAATGAGAATTTCTTAAAATATGTTATAAAATAAATGAGAAGTTTCCTAGATTTAAATTTCTTCAGAAATACCGTAATTTCTCGAAAAATGAGAAATAACCGATTTTAAAATTTCTCGAGATATTCTCGAGAAGGAACACTATGTGCATCTCTTTCACGTATACACAGAATAGAGACATTAGAGAGGAGGAGGGCTTTAATCGTGTTAAAGTTATCGTAGGCGTAACGAAATCGCACCTTTCATGAACGTCGCTGAAAATCCAGCCTTCTGCACGGATACGTCGCTAACGAACTTCACCAATAGTTTGTTCCCGGTGGATTTAATGTCTGGCGGTATTTTGTAGCCGCAATAAACCCCGATCAATGGGGAGTCGGGGTTATGACCGTCGCGGACCTCGACGTAGTCGTACACACAATTGTCGTGGTTCTCGATCTCGAAGGATTGAAACTTTAGAGCCACTTGGAAGTTCTCCGGCACAGACAACTTCCAAATGCACTCCTTGCTCGATTGGTACTCCTCCGGGTAATTTGGTGACTCTAAATGACCGGTGCCGTCGAGCTCCACCTCGCCGCCGCAAACGGCCTCGTAGCTCGCCGTGAAACCACGGTGCCCACTCTGACGACTGGACGTCACGTACGTTACCAGCATTCTGCTTCCAGTGGAGACGATGGGTTCGTGGATCTTCCCGCTCCCACAGAATCGTCCTGCGGCATTATCAAAGCCAATGTTATTCAATACAGAACTTGCCGAGATCGATCGGGTAAGACAGTTTCTCTTCAATGGAATGACTTAAATATGCGAAGGGGTACTACGTTCAATACGAAACACTTAATCTTAACGCTTTCAGTCGCAGCTATTTTAACTCGAATATTAAACATTTCTTTCGACCTAGAATAATTTCATTGCATATGATTTTTTGTTTATATTATTATATTGTATTATATTATATTGTTATAATATCTCATTCAATACTGCAATGTGTAGTAATTGATTAGATACTAAGAAAAATTTAATAACGTAAACAATATTGTGAATGAAATGTATTTTAATGGTGACTTCGAGGCACCACTCGAGTACTAAGGGTTAATACGAGAATAATCGAACGCGTATAAAGTATAGATTTTGTATTTGTTTATTTTACAATTGAATGGAAACGTCAAATGAGAGTCTATATTTCATGCATTATAAATGCAACATATTCTCTTATTCGAAGTTTCCGTGCAATTGTAGTTAAAGACTTTCTAATTTGCATCTAATAATTTTTTAGCCTTTATACAACATTATTTACAACTCCCATTTTTACACATTTCTGCTGTAATAACCTGGCAAAATTACTTCTAGCCAATTAAATCGGAAACCACTTTTTCTTGATTACATTTCATATTTCAGTAATACGAAAAACTATTCTTAATAATCGAAAGATATGTGGACGTTGTGTCATATTTTTTGAGGAAATATTTATCCTAGCAATATATTTACTATCGTTGTTTACAATAATGGCAAAAATAATTTTGAAGTTAATGACCGAATACTGAAAATATTAGAGGCTTATATTGTTCATTAAAAATCAAAAAACAAACTCGTTCTTGTGTAGATAACAGTTCAAAATACTTTGATTGCTCGCGGTTTAAATATTTATTAATTACAGATAAAAATTTAATTCAATCAATTCGATGAAGCTTTTATTTATTACACAAAACAGAGATTAAATATAAAGAAAAACAGGAAGTAATCTGTAATTTCTCGGAACGACGACGGATTTATCGAATGCAATACTAATTATTTCATACCTTTTTTTGGGAAATGATAATTGTTTTATCGAAATGTCCACATTTCATATTGAAAAGAATAACATAAACATTCGATATTTTTTATTTTCGTTTGATTTTGTGTATCTACTTTATAAATATATAAATTTCCACAAGTACAATGCTTTTTAAAACTTCATGTTCGTAAAGCATGTTATATTATGAACCAAGCTATGAACTATTCTTTAAAATTTGATTTGTTCCCATTAAAAATATTATTATATCTTCTCTGACCGTAATAATTCTAAAAACTACTCGATTTTCATTAATTTAAAAGATTACCAGATCTTTTTATGTATATCCTAATGGTTTATACTTAAAAGTTTATACAGTCTTGTAATATATAAACCGGAAATGTAACTGAAATTTGCACACGAATGGAATAATTCAGGACTAAAAGCCTTAAACGCTTTCTGAAATCGTACACCTATTAATATTCACGAAAGAAACAACGTGCATGACCAATTAACGAAGAAATAAGGAGATTATACTGTTAGGAATCGCTGTTGACCTTTCTGTATAGATACACATATCAAACAGGCAATTTTTATCCATTAACTACCAATGCGCATGATAGTTGAAAAACGTTTCCTACGTTGCCTGTAGAAGCGTCTGAAAAAAGGTCGCCGGGTATTTCCTCACCAAGAACGATTGCAATATTCGCGATACAGCCGCCGCCGTGATATAACGGGACTCGGGGATGAATGTAAATTCTGCCCTATGTTTATGGCTCCGTTATCACACGTTATTCAGCTTACCTAGAACGTTGCTCTTGTACCAATACCCATCCCTAATCTCCAGATAGTCGCTGCGACAAAAATTGCTCTTAAATATGTCCAACGATGTGATATTCAATACGATGCGTTCACCATGGGTCGCTGTGATTCGCCATTCGCATCGTTCACCCTCAATCGCCGGTGAACTATTCGGATGTGTTGGGGACCCGAAGGAACCGCTGTTTTCTTGAAACGTTCTGCCGCATTCTAGAGATAAAAGTGTGCATTCACCAGACTGATTATAACATGAAAATTTTATGATTTGATAGGAGGCGGATTAAGCCAGCGCGGGGCCCGTAGCAAATGTTACTAGGAGGCCCTAGGTTTTGTATGATAATAAAATGAAACACGACTTTTACAAACAAAAGGGGCTCCCAGAATGTGTGAAAGACGGACACTTTCGATGATTTCATAGTAACTGTCAGTGGGGCAGTCAGGGAGGGCAGGGATCCTTGGCCCGCCAAGAAAAAGGAAATAAAATACTGGGAAATAACACTAAAATGCGCAAAAATAAAGAAAAAGGGGGGACATTTATAACATCTAATGTCCCCGGCCCTGGGAGTTCTCTACCTCCCAGGTCCAAAAAAGAAAAAAGGAAAAAAAAATGTAAAATTGTGTAATAATAGCCCTGGCTACCGTTACAAGATATTTTTGCAAAAACATGGTCGTTCTGTTCAACTTGCCCCCCCTCCCCAAGATTAAATCCTAATTACGCTACTGGTAACTGTAGTATAGTCGCATGCAAGACTATTCTCGGATGGAACTTATTTTTCAACTACAAAATTTTGAGCACGCCGCCTATAGTTATTCCATTTCATGAATAAATGATATATATATACATACATATATATATATATATATATATATATATATATATATATATATATATATATATATTAGATCAATTGGACGTCGGGAAGGCGTGGCAAATCGAATGCGAAGTTTTAAAATATAAATAATTGCACGCTATATGTAAAGAGTATATTGAAAATTCAAGTTAAATATTTTATACCTCCAAAAATATCATAATTCCTTACACGCATTCAAGCAAGAATACTTTCTACGAATTAAGATTATTTACAAGTCTGATTTCGTAAAGCGTATACCTGTGAGAATGACACGGTCCAATTGGAGTAATAATTCTAATTTGCTTTATAGGAAAAGACTATACGAAATTTCATTAATAATATTCTGTTTTTTTCCCATAAAAGACAGTACTTGGATCCATTCAAGTCATTAAATGCAGAAATTAATTTTCTCCAATTATCTTCACACAATCTATTTGAATTTAATTTTTCGCTTACTGTTTCACGATTTCGACGCATCAACGTAACAGTAGATGAATTCATGTCTTTGATCATAATCTGGTAAACAGCTTTATGAATAATTAAAATTTTTGTTTCAGAAACTACGATAACATTAATTACAGTTTACGTGTAAGAAATTATACAATTCTTTCTAATTACAATTTTGTAATTCTTTCGCTGGCGAGGATATTTTTACAGTCTTATCTTTCTCCTGGATGTTATCATCCTTAAGAGAACCTCTCCATTGTTATATCATTAATAATGTAATGAAAACAGAGCAATGTGATTAGAAGGAAAGATTTTCTCCGTGTATTGCATGAAGAATATTGCAGTTAATTATCTTTTATAAGTTTTCCAACTGTGTCTTCAGAAACGTCAGAATAATATGATATAACAATGAAATGGAGATGCACTTCTACATTATGAAAGAATTTGCCGACCTTTCCTACCCGCAATTTTTGAGATTCTGCAAATTTTACCTCGGAAGTTTAAAGAGAAAACAGTGGTAGAATACAGATATGTCATACAAAAATATTTTTAGTATTTTTGCAGTAGAAAATGACATTTGCGTATAAAATGATAAATTAGTTAACAAGAACTTTTGCGATGATAATTAAATTAATGAAAATGTGTCTATGTTTAATAATAGCCATGATATAAATTGTTTTGTAAAGGTAGTTACTGTGATAATGGCGAACTTTGATTGACTGTCTTTCAAACAATTTCGAAAATAAAAATTTCGTTTATTTCTTTTGTTGAGTAATGAGAAATGATTATGATGCATACTTACTGTGGCATTTGTAGAGAAGATTGGTTTGAGCGATGTCCCCTTCGCTGAGTCGAAGTCTTTGTCCAATTTCAGGACGTTTCTTCCCGTCCCTTTCCATAGGAAGAATTGTGTCTAAATACGTGCCTCTCGAAAACGTATTCTTCGCATAGTGCATGATCGAGTCGTAATCGTACGGTAATCCAAGAGAATTTACTTCCTCTTCCGTGAGTTTATTGAAATTGTACTCCTGACCTATGACGAAAATGATTCATTTAATTTCTTGTAGACACCAGAAAGCATAATATTAATGAGCATTCAGCGTTTGACTTGTAGCATAAGAAACTTTAAAAACAAATTAAGAAATTCAGGACGTGCTTGAAAAAAGAATAGTATATGTATAATATACTATGTTGTACTTAAACTGCGGATGTTTATGTAAAATAAAAATATTCTGCACTGATTCTGGGGTGCATTAAATAAAATACAATATTCTTAAATTCTTTTTATCTTTTACTGTTTTATATTTCTTCATAAATCCATAAAAATCCACAGTCTAATTATAGTATGCTATACTATTCCCAGGGCTGTTCTAAGATATTTGGCGACCAGGGGCTACTAACAATAGGACCCGCTCTACAACGGGAGCGGGGTGACTGGTGAAGTTTTACGAAAGATTGAGAACAAGACAAAGTCGATATATTATCAATAAATAAATAAAAATATAAAACAAGAATACAAAATTGCCGCCCCAAAAGGTTGACGCCCTGGAGCCATACTCCATTCAGCCCCTAGGTTAGGGTGGCCCTGACTATACCCACATTATAGGTTTACTTTCAAGATAAAATTGCGCACAAAGCATAAGTCATACATAGACGTGAGTGAGAACCCAAAAGTGTCGGGTCGGTAGTGGGATTCCGAACAATTTTCGAGAATCCCGCCTTATTTGAGGACCCGTCTCGATTCTCGTACATTTCTGATCATTGAGAGGATAGTCAGGCTTACGCATCAAACCTGACGTAAAACTATTTCGTGTTCCGGACCAATGTGGGGCGTTCAAGCCAAGTGGATTTCGATTATCTGAGGCAAGCTGGCCGTGTCAACCGACCGTTTGACGTTAAATCATAGAGATCTCGGTCAACTAACAGGTTCCGACTCCTGGCTGAGCGCGGTGTAGTCGAGAGGAAAGAAACAAAAGCGATCGATTCCGTCGAGTGTCCAACTTCTAACGGCAAAGCGTTCGACAGTGTCGATCGTTTCCGTTGCACAACGGGAACATACGTCAGAGGAACGTAGCTCTCTCGATTGTTGCAGCACAGACTGTTCTTCGGGGCTGTGCAACCCTGGCGCGGCGCGGCGCGAATGTTACTCGAACGTTGGCGGCGGATCGCTGTGTGCAGTGTGCCGTTCAATGTTCAATCGCTATCGGATTATTGAAATGGCCGAAACGGAGGCCTTAAACGGAACCGCGACAGCCGCACATGCAATTTTGCGGGTTCGTGACGTTCCGTCATCGAGGGGGGTCGTCGGCTCAAGGCATAATTCCAGGGGGGCAAACAGATGGCGTTGGATCGGGCCGAGCTCGCTAATTAAATAGCTCGTTACCGTTCCCTGTTATTAGTATCCATTAATCGAACCGTGATCACGGTATCCAGAAACACTGTCATCCAGCGTATAAATATTAGAACAGCGGCCCCGGTTAGTTGTCATCGTTAATGATGGGTGAGATTTGCGCGATACCTTCGGCAAATTGGTCCATTAATCTAAAACGGAAACCGAGCCGGCGTGAAAGCAAACGTATAAACGGCTCCGGTTAGAAACCTGCGTTTAGGAACCTCCTCACGTTCAACAAATATCGATAGTACTTAACGTTGTCGAAGAGCACGGCTGACTTATTGGCTATGAGTGTCCGGTCCACTGAAACGATCCTGTATGCACACCAACAGACGCTTCATGCACGTATAGACACGCTACGTCCGTACCTATTTGAACATCCTTCGCATAAAATATGAAATACATGCGTGTTTCGGTCAAATAATCGTCCGTTCAGCATTACCGCGCACTGACATGTACAGATTACACCGGAGCTGGACGAATGGCGTGCTCGGTGGGTGCTCAAATTATTAGGGTATTTGATATGAATGTATGTTTTTACACTGAGTCAATGAATTTTTTAACGGAAATCTAGTTGGTGTAAATTCTTTTTATTCTTCCATGCGTGATCCTGTACCTTACCATGAAGTAAAACCACAGTATAGCGATCCTTGAATAAAACATCGTACCAATGAGACAAAAATCTCTTTATCGTTTCAAGAAGAGTTTAGGTGTCTATGGACGGTAGTATACAAACATGAATACTACAGTTTTCGAAAATAGGCTATGAAGATCTATCGACTAGAAAGAGTCTATACAGATAGACTACAAAACATCGTCATTAGCGACGTCAACAAATTTTTTAATAGTATGGTCGATGTTCAAGTTACTAGCAGGCGAATAACAAATTTCAGAACCGTGGAAGCTTAGAGAGACACATTCAAAGTCGTTTGTTCATCATAGTAAGATACCGTTAATTAATATGCGGTATAAGAGTAGAGCTACCATCAAGAATGGAAGTCGGTAAAGGACATTTGTTCGAGTCTTAATACTCGATAACAACGATTTAAGACTCTAATAGGATCCACTGCCTCGGAAAGTTATGCGGTTCCAAATGTTCGCAAAATTTCATAGATCCCGGGTGTTTCGAAACTTGTGAGAATCCTGATTCTCACGGAAGTCCTAAGACTATCAATAGCCTTATAAATAGTGTCCGAGATTATCAAAAGGACGTCGAGGATTTGCAGATCTTGATTGATATTGGGAGTTGAAGATTTTGAGAGTTTACGCGTTTGGGTCTGCTGAACCCAACATATGTATCGAATCGAGACTCTATATCGAGCCTCCTAAATTCTAGATGTTCGGAATCCAGTTTCCTGGGTCTAGAATGCTCTACTAAGTCTGCAGTGCACAAATACTGTTGGATCCACCGTATATATGATTTTACGTAAATACAGTTTCCTGTTATATATGAATTTATGATTCAGTGCACCCTACTGCCGTTTAATATAAAATTTAATTGGTGTATTTTATTGTTGAAATTAGATAAATAGGAACTGCTTTCTCCAAATACATTTCAGGACGTCTTTTAGTTCTAAGTCACTGGCAATCGTATGTGTTTGAGAAATGGCCTTTGATAATTACATCTACTGAAACAATTGAAAGACACAAGAGTAGGTTGTTTTGCCTAACGTATAAACAGTTTATCCTTTTCCCATGCTCTTGTTCTACGAGTTGCAAAAGACTGATCGAGAATTTCACTCACCAGACATGATGTTGTCACGAATAATCTGCACATGACGGTCTCGATCGGGTCTAGTATGTTCGTGCCAAAAACCAACGACGTGTCCCAATTCGTGGACAACTATTCCGAACTTATCGCAATTTTTTCCGATACTTATGGCTTGCGGCCCGTTTCCTCTTTTCCCGACGAACGAGCAGCACCTGGAACACGTGCATATCGAACCAAGTTAACTCAGCTGGCGAAGAATCATACATAAACATTACTAATGTTTGTTACTAGAACTATGGCAGAATTCTAATTGAACTATCGCGATTATCCTCGTTAAATAATTATTCTTATCACCCTTACCTACATAAATCTTTAGTATAATAACTAATAAAATTTGATTCTGAATGTTTGGCTTTCTCAAGAATTTTACTATCAAACTATTAATTTGACGGTAAACTACTTTTGATGCAAAAGTAAGATACTGTTTAACGTTCCTTTAAGGCTGTTAATTATAATATATCATAGTATATTTTATAAAGAATTAACTTATTGAATAATTATTCACGTGTATCTCTATAACTTGTCATTTTGACGAGTCTCGTCGTTGCTGTGCTAACACTTCCAACTTTTATTCTCGGCAATTGCTTATTAGTTTAAGTGATTTATTTAAAATGTACTTCAAAAGACAGTTCCTTGATCGGTACAAATTTGAAATAATTATTTTACCAAATTCCTTAACGGTTTAATTGCTTAATGGGTTAACACATTGGCGATAGGTAGGCGACACACTCGTGGTCCATCCTTAAAAATAAATTGATGTTTTAATACAGGATGAATCAAATTTTATTAGTATTCGTAAAAACCTAGGACGAGTAAACGAAGTAACCGTCGCGATAAACTTTGATTGTACAGTTTCAGTTTCACCAACTAAATTGACTTTACGAGCTTTTTAAAGATTGCAGCGCGGCAGTGAACGCGTTAATGAAAGAAAAATCGCGAAAGCGTCAAGTTCTACGGTTTCCGCACCGGAGTTGCGCGACATCGGCAAACAAACGAGGGTTTCGTTCAATTGATAGATCATCTCCAGCGAGTGCCAGTTCCCATTAGTTTCTATCTTCCATGTACATTTCCTCCCCTCGCGTCCGGGGCCAAATTTACAGCCACGCGTTGGCAAACTCACCCGCACGGCCTCTCCGTGAACAGTATATAATTAGGATGCTCCGCGGGGACCCTCTCGACGAATTTCACGCAAGTGAAATTCTCCCAGTGCCTCATGGCTTGTTTGAACAGCGCTTTATGCGCCCCGGAAAAATTCCCATCGATCTCGTACGGTATCACGCCGTGATCCCAGACACGCTCCTTCCGGGCTGTGGCGGCTCTTCTAGTCCTACTCGAGAAACCGTGCCTCATGGTTCCGCGCTTGTTCGCCAGGTACTTCGCCTTGTGCTCCACCTCGTAGAACTCGATTGATCGGAGCCGTCGGTCGTGCAACGACACCACCTCGTCGGAATTGTCGCCGAAGTCGGGCCTGACCTCTGGGAGCTTGCGGCGACGATGTCTCCTCCTCGAGGATCTGCGAACAAACAAACGATCCGTGTTAGACCGGTGAACACATTGCAATCTCCCTTTTAGTAGGTTGTCCAGCAAGTTCGTGTCGATTTTCGGCAGGCGGCCACGTCTGAATATATCAAGATTAAAAACATTGGTGAACAGGTTTTGATAGATGATATTTCAGTCGTCTTTAGGAAAATGATTGGGTAGGGTATATTGATTTTTGTCAATCTTTTAACCTCTTAAATATGGAAGAGAACAAAGCGCACTGTAGGCACTTGATGTTTCCTTTCACCGGCAAGACAACACTTCTACGGAGTAATAATAATAATTTATTCTCTTTTTCATACTTTACAGTGACTCCCATTAATATTCGGACGCTATAAAAAAAATGATAATTGGTTTAACATTGAACTATACCACTTGAATTTTTGTTGGGAAGCTAGGGCAAATAGTTTGCTACAGAATGTGGAAAAACATTTTTACAAAAATTGCAATTGATCGGAGTTGTAGAAAAAATACTAAAAGTTGCATTTTACAACTTGTTTATGTGGGTCCATATTGAAAATTTTAAAAATACGTTTTGTAGATCTGTGTCAATTATATGCACAGCGAAAATTTCATCGAAATCGGTTGATGCGGGAAAAAACGAAATGAAAGATGTGAGAATCTATAGATTTACTGCAGTTATAGCCCGAAAATCGTGAAAATCTGAAATTTTTAACATATTTGAACGTTTATAGCTCATTGCAACGTCGAACAATATTGACGAAATTTTCAGAATATGTTTAATTGACACAGATCTACAAAACGTATTCTTAAAATTTTCAATATAAGCCCACATAAACAAGTTGTAAAATGCAACTTTTAGTATTTTTTCTATAACTCCGATCAATTGCAATTTTTGAAAAAATGTTTTTCCACATTCTGTAGCAAACTATTTGCTCTAGCTTCCCAACAAAAATTCAAGTTGTATAGTTCAATGTTAAACCAGTTATCGTTTTTTTATAGCGTCCGAATATTAATGGGAGTCAGTGTATATAAAGTTTGCTTTCAAATATTATACGATATTCTTACCCAACAGGAAGTCGACAAATACGTTTACTTAACAATATTTCAAGGAGATCACTAAAAATATCAATTACATACAGATGCAGTGACCAATAGAATTAATGTTCAATTCGACTGCAAACGTTTCAACAATGACGTAAACATATGATAACATAGTAAATAATTTAACTATTTGTACATTTTTGATACTATATAATTAATACACTGTGGATTTTGTATATGCGACATTAAAATGAATAAGTCAAATACAAAGTTGAGAAGACGCTAGAGCGACTTAATGATATTGTTACATTATTTTCGTTTGTTTAAGATCATTCAAACAGAAAATATAATTTCATCTAGCTTCTTAAATATCATTCTGTTCTGACTTAGACAGATTTTGCATAAAATCCAAAGGCTAATAATTAGCATACATTATGGAACACTTTGTACCGCAAATATTAACTATATAAAATGTTCCAGCGTTCCAATCTGCGGCAGCACAACAAAAAGTTACGAGACCACTGTAAAAAGATTTTACAATTAAATTAAACTTTGACCGCCGAACAAGCTACCACCCTCTACCCTGTTTCATCGTAATTTCATAACCGAGTTACGGTCCGTTCTTCTAATATTTCTCATCGAAACATCGTTACGAGCAGGTATGAAAAAAAAGTTCTAAGTTATTTCCCCCCTCCCATTCCGGTTTCTCTTTACGATCTGTAACGTTATTTACGCGACGCGAAAAGGGTTGAACTGTTCTTCTTTCGGCCCCGCTCCTCTCCTCACCCCCTTTTTTATCGCACGGCGGAAAAAGAAGAAAAAGTGGGTCCCGTTTGAAAAAGAAAGTCCTACCCCGGAAAATTTACTCGCGAACGGCATCGAAGCGTTCAACACGAGCTCGTTAAAAGACTGGAAAGACTTGTCAAACCGGAAAATTTACGAGGGCGAGGGTAACCATCAAATGTTTAATGTTGTCCGGAATATACTGTACGGACCTCGTTAAGGGAGCGGAGCATTCCCTCTTATTAATATCCTATTAACGTAATATTGAATATTACTATCGAAGTTTCTGGTTCGCCAGTACTCCCTTGCCCATTATTGTCGTGTAAATAGCAATTTGAACTGTACGTCCCGTTGGTATCGGATCGTAAAATGATCAGACGTTCCAACGGATAATCAACATTGGTCATTGTTGTTGACTAAGTAAATAGCGGGCAGATAACCATCGGTACAGTTGACCGAACCAGCCGCCGAGTTCCGAACTCGAATTCCGACAAAATAGTTGATCGCGGGGACGAGAATCGATGCGAAGGCCCCTGCGTGCCGTTCCCCGTGAATTATTATCCGAACTGTGGACTGTTTCTCGGACAGGATTGATCTTTGCAGACAAGTGGGGTACAATCGTTTTCAGCATTCCATGTAATAACGCATTAATACACGCGTTATATTCCTTAAACATTGTAGCTGAAGTTTTTGATCCGTGTGACCTAGCATGACCTTGGACGACATTGTGCTGTGCTTAACGAGTTCGTCACGCAAGACACCATCGGAATACAGGGCAAACAATATAGGGTTTAATCTAAATAAATTAAATTGACCTTGAGTTCATCTAGGCCCAGTTAGAACACCGACGTATGCATCCTCTTCAGAACAGGGATTCGGATGTTTAGGGGTTCAGGGCAATTCGACGAGAACTTGATCGGTTACTTTATAAAAATCACCCTGTATGTATATAGAGTTGAATCTAAATAATTTAAATTGACCTTGAGTTCATCTAGGCCCAGTTAGAACACCGATGTATGCATCCTCTTCAGAACAGGGGTTCGGATGTTTAGGGGTTCAGAGCATCTCGACGAAAACTTGATCGGTTACTTTATAAAAGTCACCCTGTATGTATATGGAGTTTAATCTAAATAATTTAAATTGACCTTGAGTTCATCTAGGCCCACTTAGAACACCGATGTATGTATCCTCTTCAGAACAGAGATTCGGATGTTTAGGGGTTCAGAGCATCTCGACGAAAACTTGATCGGTTACTTTATAAAAGTCACCCTGTATGTATATAGAGTTTAATCTAAATAATTTAAATTGACCTTGAGTTCATCTAGGCCCACTTAGAACATCGATGTACGCATCCTCTTCAGAACAGGGATTCGGATGTTTAGGGGTTCAGAGCATTTCGACGAAGACTTGATCGGTTACTTTATAAAAGTCACCCTGTATGTACATTACACGACAATTACGATGATTCAGATTGAAATAAACTTTATTTGAAAGTCTGATTTTTTATATCTACATTATTTTCGAGAAACGAAGGTGACCTTTGGTTTTTTAAATGAAATGCTACATGTTTTTCAATGTCACATGAAAGCGTGGGTCAAGAAGAACTCGTCCATATGTAACACATGACTTCCAAGGTTATGCAAGGTCAAAAATAAGAGAAGCATTGTATTCGCTAGTACGTTGTGACTACAAAGTGTGAACAAGCTGAGAAGTGTTATCTAATAGTTATATATTAATTAAATAAGTTATTGAATGTAGTGATCAACTATAATATAAATAAATTAAAAGCTGAAATACTTCAATCTTATACGTTCATTTACAGTTTTCAGGGATGAATAGAGTAACTGGTCAGTAATAGAAATTGAGTCGCGAGTAATGACATGTGTGAACAACCTGAGAAGTATTATCTAGTAGTTATATATTAATTAAATAAGTTATTGAATGTAGTGATCAACTATAATATAAATAAATTAAAAGCTGAAATACTTCAATCTTATACGTTCATTTACAGTTTTCAGGGATGAACAGAGTAACTGGTCAGTAATAGAAATTGAGTACAAGTAATGACATCTGTCTTAATAAAATTTTACTTGGGACAGATTTGCTTGATTAAAAATTAGTGTCCATGTTATTCGTTTGTCAAGGTATCATAAAACGCATATGCGTGCACCGTCAGTACCGAGAGGGTTAAAACATTGGCCCGAAGCATCAGAAACATTTGTTCGAAACGGATCAATGAAGTCTGCCGATTTCATGGAGTGGTGGGATACTTTTATGACTAACGGTGGCCATCGAGACCAAGTAAATGCAGAATGTACGATCGTTTAGCCGGAAATAAATGCGCCAGGAGGCTCCCCAGAACGATCCGGTCTCAAAACAGCTGTTCCTGGCGTAAAAATGCACGCGATACACTGCACTAAAAAAGCGAGGTGTTGCACGTGGATTGAATGCAAGGCAGTTCCATGCTTTTTTACGGTATCGGACGGAATTGCTGTGGCCGAAACTGAACCTGCACGTACGATTCCCTTCTCTTCTTCTGCTTTTTCTCTACTCTTGCTGAGGAAAAAAGAGTAATAGGTAACGGTCAATCGCCATGTGTCAAGCGTCAAGTTTGATGAAACGATGAATATTCATGGATGCATAATACCTCCGGCCCGAAAAAGTTCAAAGCTTTTTCGGTGACACAGTTCCTTCTAACAACACCGAGAAGAAAATAACAAAAGTTCAGCAAAGGTATAATACCCGAGCCATAAACATGAACGTCGTTGCAAGAAAAACCAAGCTTTCTTCTGCCCAAGCTCAACGCTGTTGACATAAATTATCTCCCACAATTTGTGGAAGTTCCAACTTTTTTGATGTACAAAGATAGAAGGTTGTTTGAAAAAGTTGTTCGAAAAACTCTGAGATTGCTCAAGCTGTGATCTCAGTTTTATGTTTTCAGGTTTCCTTGCAATTCAAACCTGAAATATTGATTGGTATCACATATCTGTAATATTTCAGGATAGTTTCCTGCGAATTCAGTTCTTCTTGATTTTAATAAAGTTAGAATATGTTGTCAAGGTCATAATTCGGAACAACTTTTTCCTATACGTATAATAGGAGAACTAGAAAATATTTTTGAGTTTTTGTGCTGTCTGAAATTTTGCAAAAGTGCGTGGGGTCTTCGATGTTGTCTGATCTCTGAAGGAATAGTGTACAAGTCAGCATTCATCCTGAAGCCTTTGAAAGCCCAGAATGACTCATCAGTGGAGCGATTTTAACACCATATGATTTTAGGTTTCAGGAGCCTGGACATCTGTCCTATCGGATTTCACAACCCAAAGAATCCTTCGTATCGAATTCCATGATCCCCAGAGTTGACAGTAATGTGCCCTACATTCCAAGGGATCTATTTGTACTATTGGGTCACACGATCCTAGAGTTATCGTAAAATACTACACGGATAATTTCGGGATCGAAGAAAAGTAAGGTGAGAAGTATTACCAGGTGTCGGTGCTACAGAGGAGAGGTGCCAACTGTTTGGCGGTCGGCAGCGACGAGTATCAGTGACTTCAGGAAAGTCGGTAAAACCTAGCATTAGCGTCGAGTAGTATCACATTATTTTCTCCGGGATCGTTATTATCGAACCACCATTTTTATCTGTGTTCTGGCTAACAGATGCTGGTGAGGTTCCGATCGATTATTTGAATCTAGTGAAGGTTTCAAGTTTCGAGAAAATAAAGAAACATCTTATAGATTCTAATCGACTAAACGTGTCGTACAGTTTAATGCATTTTTTATCCAAGTTGTTTTATATTACGCTGGCATAATTATCGCGGTAGATCCAGTCCATAAAGATAAGAACAATTTCCTTACATCAGAATGACTTTTTTAAAAAGTGGAGTAGTGAAAATAATAGTGAAAAGATTCAAAGATTTTAAGAGTATTAATATATTATTTTAAATATCAGGTGTGCAGTAATTTTTATCATAAATGTATAAAAGCCGTAGTCTACTCATAAATAAACAAAACTCCTATTATCATTAGTAGACTGCGGATCTTCGTGCATTTATAGCAAAATTGAATAGAAATAATTTAAAATTGTTAAAAAACGTTTAAAATTGGAGATGGCGATTAAAATCTTTAAGGGAAGAGATAACGTTTAATTTAGTTTATGTCCTTCGCAATCAATGCAGACAATTTTTATTTTGCATAAAGATCCGCAGTCTAATCATTAGTCTTGGTATTACAATTCTGATTAGGCAGGGACATAATGGTTACATAAAATGGTACACTATTTCGTGTACAAGGAATGTGAATCTCAAGTAAAGTAAGAAAAGACAACTATTCTTCTTCAGAAAAGGAAAAGTCTTGAAAGATGAACGGTAGCCATTTACTGTAGCCATTTGTACTGTGAATCTACAGAAGGACGGATTATGTATTTAGAGTGTCAAGGTTGAGGTCTCGCGCATAAGGCGTATATGATAACGAGAACGATGCTTATGCATATGACACGTGCAGCCTTGCGCTTCATCCTTCCTCAGACATGATCATCATCACCGCATCTTAAATTGTTTATTGAAATTTTGTGTTTAACTTAGGCAATTCGTTTTAGTGCATTTTATTAGGCAAATAAAATATTATTTTCTTTAATTTTCTTTTTTCCAATCGCTAATTTTCATTCAAATCAGACTCGAATGTAAGTCTTTAAACTCTGATCGGTCTTATCGCAGACTTGAATCGTATAATAATCAACAAACGTACTGGACTACTCCGAAAGTATTACAAAATCACGCTTACATAATAGTCAGCATGATCGTGCATAAGATATCAAGCGTTGCTTCCAAACAGTTCCAGTTTATTAAGAGGATTATTGGAACAAGGTCGTATCTAGAGTACAGTCAAGTGAACTTTCTTTCGTATCTATGCACATTATTTTTACTAGTTTACTTATCAAGATCCTATCTTGTTTAATATTTCTCTTTTCCATTGAGTGTATCGAGTATAAGTGTTTAGTTATTAAATATAGAATTTTTGGACAATTGTAGTGTGCTTTTCATTAACTTCATTAACTTCCGCTTTTTATTCTTTACTTTAAGAAAAAGGTTTCCATTAAGATATAAAATGATTGAACGATTGCTTCATAGTTAATATCTCATGTGATGTAATATCTAAAATTTGGATACTTTTTACAACAGAATAATTTTTTAGAATTATTTCTTACAATAGAATTCAAGTTTTCATATTTGAACTAAACGACTTGAGATTTTTTGCAGATTTAGATTAATTCTGAAAAATTCATTGCAATTAGTAAAGGTTGCCATATGAGCTATTCGATAAATGCATTTCTTTGGGCATGTCCTATTAAACAATAGGCATACAAATTTTAATAGATACATTTTTTCTACTTTTCGCAAACCTAGTGTTAAAACGGACACTTCGTGAGCCCGATCGAAAATCAAGTTTCACATGGGTGCTCATAGCGTTAAAACTTCCCGAGTGACTCTTTCAGTCAGCGCGTATCCGGTAATTCAATCTCGCGCTAGTGCCGAATAAGAAAACGTTAAACCCGAAAGGAACATTTACGCTGGTCGTGTATCCCGCAGGCCGAGGACGCGACGGGCTGTTCCGTGATACATATTCATACTTGTACGCGAAGCAAAATCGCAATAAGACGAAAACGCTGAACCAGTTCCGAAAACGACGGAGCATGGCAAAAGGGATTGAGGGGTACTCTCCTGTTTCATTTTCAAAAATTGAATTAGTAAAATTAATTTAGTTTAGGCGTTTGAAGAATGCAACTCTATATCCGTTTTCCTCGAAACAGCCTTTTATGAATCGACTTCCATGATAACTCAAAACTGTGTTAATCTCTTTTAAATTTTACATGCATATAAAATACGTACCTTATCGCCCGTACCAAAATAATGTAAATATTTGAAATAACCTTATTTGGCTTGAAACATTAAAATTAAAAAAAAATAGATTTGTAGCTTCATTAAATGTCGTGCAAATAAAATACAGAACTACGATGATAAGCATCTATAGATGATGCAAATATACTACTAAAATTAGACTGTGAATTAAGATTTGCAGAAATCATTTATGTTAATCCTTCGACAACTGGGTCTATTTCGACCAAGAATTAGAAACAACTGGAGGATCCACAGATCTCCGAGAAGCATCATAAAAACTATTTACAAAATTGTGTAAATAAATCCGTGACTGTTCCTAAACATTATGTATATGTATATCGTTATAAGTCAACTGTAACATACGGGAGAACCAAATAGGAACTTATTTTTTTTATTAATGATTGTAATGTATTGAAAATAATGCATTGATATTCACAAATTTGTTGTAGACTTGTGCTCTGCCAAAAGGAAGTTTTAAAATCTGATTTTACACAATAATTCCAAACAAAATTATTAGATTCCGTTGGTTCACGATCGAAGTTGCTGTTGAGGGACCTGTTGAAAAATCCTTAACCATAAGCCATAGACTTACAAAAATTATGGAACAATCACCGGCAGTTAATGTATTAATAGATCACTCATCCATTTTCTTGGAAATTGCAAAAAATCCGCAGTCCAGTTATAAGAATGGTCGGCCGTCCGAGGGTTGAAGCGAGGTTGATCTTTCTATAATTACGAATGCATGTTGCATTACTGATAGCACGGCTGTTCATTAAATTACTTGGCCAGAAACTGAGTAATGGAATTATGATTTGATACTGTGGGTCAAAATAAATCGGAGTCCGCCGTCAGATTATAAAATGTAGAGATTACGCGTACTCAGAGTCGCCAATGCATGTGCTACAATGCCACGTGACTAATCCGGCACTGTCAGGGAGAGGGTGACTATTTCCCCTCGATTCGAGTCAATTCCCCTGATGTGGCGACTCTGCGAACTGATTGACAGAACAATAAACCTGAAACTATAAGCAAAGTGTGGAGCCAAAGAAACGGACATTGAAAAGAGCGTAGAAAGCGGTACTTTCATACGAGTCGTCGTTGAAACGGAATCGTATATTTGCAAACGGCACCTATAACAACCCAACAGAGAGAGAAAGAGTGGAATAAATGGCAATTCTCCGGGTCGTTTTCCTCTCACTTCATGGAAGTTTTCTAACCGCGAATAGGCGTATATTCATTTTATAAGGAGAGCGGGCAAGGGGGTCAATCGTAAAGCATAAGCTGACCCGGTGGCGGTGTAGCACCGGGTGCGATCGTAAACTCGGGAAACCACAGGGGAACGGTAGCTGCGTCGTTAAAGAAAGACTTTCTTGCTCTCTCTCTTCATCGTCGTGTCTCCGGAGTTTTTCTTCCTCACCCGTGAATTTCTGCGATTTGCACGGTGTGGCGCGAGCCTCTCTCTCTCTCTCTCTCTCTCGCCTCTCTTTCTCTGTCTCTCGTTGGTTGACTGTGTGCCAGAACAGCGCACCCTTAATGCAGCTACCGCTCGCGAGGCCCCGTTAATTAATTGTAATGCCGGCACCGATTCAGAAATGCGTAGAGCTTGACTGCTTGCCTGGTCGAGAGTCGCCGCTGGAAGGGTGGTTCACCCCTTGCGAGGGGGTGGCGCGGGAATAGAGAATCCGAGGAGAATTATGCCCCCGCGGTAATTAGTACTAATAAACGAGGGGCAGAACCGGCACACGCGTGAGCTCGTTCCGCGGCTTACTCCGATATGTTTACGCGTGGGAGCTGGAATAGGGGGTGAGGCAGAGAAGGGGACGAGGGCGAAAGTATTTTTCAAAGTGTCACTCCCCTCGGCGCGCACCCCACATTTTTCCCAAGCCCCGCTCCAACGGCTCGTTTCTTGCCGCGGACTCGGTGTCACTTGTTCAGTCGGGTTTAAACGCGGAGACACAATAATAAATCGTGTCTCTGGTTTTTCCTCGATACCTGTGTTTGCTCCTCCACGCGCCGCTAAGGGGGTCTTCTGATCTAGAGCGTCGTTTTGGAGGCCTTGTTTTGACATTTTTGTACAGATCTGACGACTGTTCTGTATTCAAGTTTTGCACGCATACGGGGCTGTGGATGTTTATAAACTCGAGCATATTCTCTGTATTATTTTACCAACAGTTTCGAGAAACCACTGATCATGTTTGTCTGTGTTTGCGGTAATTTTCGTGGTACGGACGGTATTTATGCATTTATGACAAAAATTGGTACGTACAATTAAAGCGGTGGACGTGTCTAAAATATTTAAGAACTTCAACTTGTAGTTCCAGTTAAATAAAATAATTAAAAGAAGAACGACTAAGTAATTAACGTGTTCCTCTTGCCCTCACCGGGCCATCCGCGTTTAACAATTTTGCTGTAATTTGATCGAGATTATGACGACACAGTCAAAGTCCTCCAAGGCAGTAATAAGTAAGTTGTACCTATCTAATTAATAAAATCGGATGACACTATTTTACTGACATTGCTTCGAGACTAACATTTACAGGGTAGGTTCAAATTCAGAATTTGACACGCCAGTAGCTGTTATAATAAATCCTTGGATTAGAATGACTGGAATTGGTACGTGCAATTAAAGCGGTGGACATGTCTACAATATTTAAGAACTTCAACTTGTAGTTCCAGCTAAATAAAAAGAAAGACATTATTTATCTCCTGTGTCTTGCAATAACGACTCGCAGTCGTCTAGTAATCAGTTTTTTCTTGCTACCTGTTGGTATTTCTTACTATCAGGACTACTATTAGTGATACATTCCTTATTTTTGTGCGATTCATTTAATCAACTTATTTCATAACAAGTATTGAAGAACAGCGTATTTGAAAATTATTTTAGAAGTTCTTGTTTTTTATTGTGCCGTGTGACACAGAATTTAACGAGTTCAATGAACAAGTTATCAATCTCCGAGGAATTGGTTTGTTTCTCGATTCGAGAAATTCAAATTGTTCATATATTCCTTCAATTTTGTTTGAAGTCGTTCTCGCGAAAATTATTTTAGAATTTCTTGTTTTTTATTGTGCCATGTGACACAGAATTTAACGAGTTCAATGAACAAGTTATTAATCTCCGAGGAATTGGTTTGTTTCTCGATTTGAGAAATTCAAATTGTTCATATATTCCTTCAATTTTGTTTGAAGTCGTTCTCGCTAAGATTATTTTAGAATTGCTTGTTTTTTATTGTGCCATGTGACACAGAATTTAACGAGTTCAATGAACAAGTTATCAATCTCCGAGGAATTGGTTTGTTTCTCGATTCGAGAAATTCAAATTGTTCATATATTCCTTCAATTTTGTTTGAAGTCGTTCTCGCGACACTAACAACTAACACTTTAGATGGGAGCAGTGGGGCCCATTTCGACCTAATGTTACAAACGTTCCATCTAAACTTTGCTTCTCTTGTAACTGGATTACATCATTAGCTACTTATAATTAGGTATATTAGCTTCCACAATATACAATATATATCATTAGGTTCCACAAAAAAATCAACGTGGGTAAAAGAGAACTCGATTAAAAAATATGTAAGAAATAAATGGTATGCAAGAATTTAAAAGGACGCAGATATCCTCGTATAATCCTCACGAGGTTTAAAACATGTTTTGCTTTGAAAAATTTCATACGCCACTGAGAATTACGAACCTCAGAGTTTAGAATCACACTGTGCATTGCTGAAAATGTAGACACGTTTATCAAGTGAACATACTTAAGTAAGCACAATTAACTCATTGGTGCGAGCTACGAGTTTCAGAAACCACTTCGAAAAATATTAGTTTCCAATTAGAATGGAATGCGTAGTGTGATAATTTAATCACAAATCGACAAGTGATTCTAAAGTTTCGGTTAAGGATTAAAGTGCTCTGCGACGGAGTAATAATAGAACACAGTCGAGTTCAACTGTTTCGTATGCTTCGACAAATTTCTCCCTTTAAATAATTATTGTTTCTCACGTTACAATTGTTACTCTGGAAGATAGCATTTCACCAAGCTTAGAACTACGTTTGTCTAGGGTTTAGGGTTAATTGTTACGACAGCGGGAAGCATCTAGAGACTTCAGCGATGCGTCTTACTTAAGACCACGTTTAACAATAAGTGCTGCAAGCAACAAAACACGGTCCATTGTTTCGACTGTAGCGGTCTTGTAGGGTACGACCGCGAAATACCGCCCGAGATATAAAATGTAACGATAATCGAGCAATTCCCTCTAATCTCGGATCCCATTAAATCCCCATGTCGAAACTTTCAACCCTTTGCCGGTTCAGAGGTTTAACCAGGCCCGGTTGGCAGTGGAGCCATTGGTGGCCGATACTTTTATCGTAAAAACGGAACCAGCAGTAAAAGAAACTAATGCTTTGGCTACTAAGAACTTTATCGTCCACCATTCCTCCTCATTTATTAACGGAGGTCCGCTGTAACATTTTAACGTATTAAAAAACCATATATTCAGAGGTTTCTAATATTTTTGAGAAATTCAAGGGCACCGAATACATTCTGAATATTTGAGCAGTTGCGCATAGACTGCATATTTTTGGATTAATGTGTTATACAAAAAGATCACAGTCCAATTATATAAAATAAATTAATATATCAAGTTTTTGGATTAATTTATAAAAAAATAATTGTTGAAAGTGGATTCAAAGATAAGCAAAAGTTAATTTATGCACGAACACATGAATGGGTTAATTAACTTTTTGTGTCTCTAATATTCTCAGAAGCATTAAAAATGTAGCAATTCGTTCCTACATTTTCTAATTTCCAATAAGTTACCGAGGTTCGCATTACTTTTAATTTTCCAATGACAATCAAAAAATTGAAATTTATTTATACGAGAGCAATTTATCTCACTGGAATTGTAATATATTAAACTACAGCTATAAGTATAATTTATCGAATGTTCGTATTAAAATAAATTACAAATCTGTCGAGCATGATACGTATAAAGCAGACGAAGAATATTTCATGAAAAATGTTTCGTAACACAATTTGTTTGCAAAGTGCCGTTCGCCACGAATCATTTATATTATTGAATTAATTAAATGACGTTTCAGCTGCCGGAATGTTCGAGCGGAATGATTATTGCCCGTGAATATATCAGACACACGTTCGACGGAAGGGACTGCAATGCATAGATTTCGAGGTAACGCTGCATTTTCATTGATGACAAATGCTGCGCTCACGAGACCCTTTTATTCGGTCGCGTGTACGTGCAAACGTGAATTTCGTCACGAAGCATGACCACGATCGAAATGAATTTTATATTCCACCTCCATGAATGCGCAATGACGCGGTGCGTGTTCTTTAATGAATTTACGAACCGGCCATTTTCTAGTTATTCAACGCGACGACGAATGTTTATTCTGTTCCTCTGCTGACCGAGTGTTTCCTCGTGAAATTATTTTTTCAGTTGCATTTACACGTTGTGAATACTTGTCACCAGAGTTGTACAATTTATTCGTGAATGCCAACGACATATGCCGTGCATCTAACGTTTTAGAAATTTTAATTACGAGCGTAAGACGATTGTGAATCCATTCGACAATTTGTAAATGTATTTCATAATTTCCGTCACATGTACATGCTTTAGCGAGACTGTAAATAACGCTTTCGTAGTTTTTATTTAATTCAGTGAAATTTCAAAAGCAAAGCGTTTTATATTTTTTTTTAGAACTTGTTTTGTTAACCGGTGTTCTAAAAGATTTATTTTCAAATAAGTGACTTCGACTGTAGAAATGAAACAAACCTTTTTCTTTTAATATTTCTAATAGGTGAAGATTGATGTAATAATAGTTACGTATTTCTCGATCGTCAATTTTTAATATAAACCAAATATATGTTCTCGGAGCACTGTTTCGATCAATAATAAAAGCAAAACAAAGCAAATCAGCAATAATTAGATTCAACTCAACGTTTCGATCCAGGTGTGGATCATTTCAAGAGCAATTGCGTCTGAAAATATATATAAACATAATGTACTGAGTATTTCACAAGATGAACAAAACTGTAAATAATCTTCTATAGAACCGTACTTGCTAAGTGTAAAGAATAGTTTCAGAAATACAAATAATGACTGACTCAGTGCACTCAGAACACATACAGTGACTCCCATTAATATTCGGACGCTCTAAAAAAAACGATAACTGGTTTAACATTGAACTATACGACTTGAATTTTGTTGGGAAGCTAGAGCAAATAGTTTGCTGCAGAATGTGGAAAAACATTTTTTCAAAAATTGCAATTGATCGGAGTTGTTGAAAAAATACTAAAAGTTGCATTTCACAACTTTTTATGTGGGCCTATATTGAAAATTTTTAAAATAAGTTTTGTAGATCTGTGTCAATTATATGCACTGCCAAAGTTTCATCGAAATCGGTTGATGCGGGAAAAAACGAAATGAAAGATGTGAGAATCTATAGATTTACTGCAGTTATAGCCCGAAAATCGTGAAAATCTGAAATTTTTACCATCGTTAAACGTTTCTAGCTCATTGCAACGTCGAACAATATTGATGAAATTTTCATCGCTAGTTTAAGTATTTTTAAAATTTTCAATATAGGCCCACATAAAGAAGTTGTAAAATGCAACTTTTAGTATTTTTTCTACAACTCCGATCAATTGCAATTTTTGAAAAAATGTTTTCCCACATCCTGTAGCAAACTATTTGCTCTAGCTTCTCCAAAAAATTTAAGTCGTATAGTTCAACGTTTAACCAGTTATCGTTTTTTTTAGAGCTTCCGAATATTAATGGGAGTCACTGTATTTCGTTTGTATGATGTAATAATATCTGGGAAAGTGTACTCAGGAGCCCTAACGTTGAAAGAATGAGAAAAATTGTTCTTTTATGTAAAAGTTAAGCAGTGTTGTTCGATCAGCATCCTCAAATATTAAATTGATCGAGGGAGGATTTATTGGCGTTTGACTAATAAAACAACTAATGTGAACGGCAGGATAATTCCCGGGATCAAACAAGAATATGTTCCTCTTTAAAATTCATAGAGCGTCGTTCGAATACGGTCGCGGGCAAATTTGAAGCACGTAAATCCCATTAGATGCGATCTTAAGTTCATGGTGGAGATCACGTGACCCGATGCATGGTTGCGCCCTTTTCAAAATGTCATCCTTTTCTCTTCCGCGCGCGCGGCATTCACAGAACCGTTCGGATCCATTGGGGACCACGCACCATCAGTCGACTCGACGTGGATTTCAATCAAACGATCGCGAGACGCATAGATCATTCTATTAGCTTTGACGTGCGCTAGTTACCACCCCTTCGTATGTCGATCCATCTCCGAGCCGGCACGCACCCTCCTATAACCGCCAAGCAATAAACCACAATATAATATATCAGTGTCCTCACCAAACCGAAATAATCCTTCGAGTCCGTGGAAATTCAACGATTCACGATTTTTCATCAATCATTGATAATAAAAGGATCCCTGAGGGAGACCTTTTTATTGTGTTACGAATATTTCAATTCCCCTGTTAACCCATCCGGTCATAACCGTGTACCCATTTGGGGTTTCGAGCTAGAAATTTTTTTATGATCCTGATAAAATATCTTTAACCATATCCCCCATGTTTACTCATTCCAGATTGCTTTTATTCATTATAATATAACTTTTTAAATTAATACATAATTAATTGTATTTTAGATATAATTTTTTACAAATTGCATCAAACCACTTGAATTTTCTTTAGATGTTGAAACGGTTAGTTCACTATTTAATGTGGGGAAAAGTTTTCCTGAAATTGCTCGTAATTGCGAAGAAAACAACGGAGCCTGCTTCGAATGAAATTTTCAGCACGCGTGTGACTAATACAAATCTTCAAAACGTATATTTTATTAATTAATATTATATAACTTTTTTAATTAATACACAATTAATTGTATTTTATATATAACTGTTTAAAAATTGTACTAAACCACTTGCATTTTCATTAAATGATAGAATGCTTAGTTGACTAGTTAACTAAGTTAGTTATATTAGTACAGTTAATGTGGGGAAAATTTTCCTGAAATTGCTCGTAATTGCGAAGAAAACAACGGGAGTCTACTTCAGATAAAATTTTCAGCATGCGTGTGACTAATGTAAATTTTCAAAACGTATATTTTAAATTTTCATTACGGGTCTAAGTAGAGAAATAATAAGAAAATAAAATCGGCCGTGTAAAATTAGGCAAAATTTTCATTTATGAAGAAGCGGGTTGTCGCCATGCTTGATAGAACTTCCACGATAGGAAAATGCATCGTGTCTGGACCTTTGCAGACGTCGCCTTCGATGTATTGATGGTGAAACGTAATCCGCCGCAATCAGACCTCTTGTTGTAATCATTTCGAAATTAATTACTTATCCGTTCGTTCGCCACCGGGGTGGGGGTTCAGTTAATTCTGCAATTGATTAAGAGTTGCTTCGAACTATTGTGTATCGTTAAAATCGTTTGGATCTCGATGTAACGGGCAAAAGCTGGAGACGCATACGTATTCTTTGTTTGTTCCCCGGAAAGCGTTTGTAACCGTTTCAATCGCAATCATTATACGAGAACAATGGCATTTCTTCGACGTGTTTATATTTTGCTTCGTGTTACATGAAATTTACGTGTGTTTCATTTATTAAATTATCATTTGTTTGGACGTTCGTTCATTAATTGATATGTTTCGCGAGAGGTATTTCGTTTTATACCTCATTTAATATCTCATTATGTGGGTAGCCGTCATTCTAAATTTTTCTTAATTGTGTTAATCTTCTAATTTTGCCGTTGAAATTCTTATTTTTAATAGTTTCCCAGATAGCTGTAGGAGTGCCAATTTCCATAGAGTACTTTCATCCTCTTAGGGCTCATACGTACACGTTTTTTGGCACTAAAAGGTAATCAATATTTGTGAGTGATTGGCGAGCGAACTATTAGACTGATTCATATAATTCTTTTTATATTTCGAAAGATACGTTTTCATAGTAGAAAATATGTGATCGTGGCAAAATTCAGTTGGATGGCTTATTATAGAATATATTTTATAATCTTCTAGACTTAGAGTGTGATACTTTTCGTTGATGAGACAATCTCTTTAAAAGAATTACGCCAATGGTAAAACTTTAACGAATGCCTTATTATCACAATTACAAAGGAACACGTAGGAAGAAAGAATAATTCTTTCTGGCGTAGAAAAATATAATTGAAAATACATGTTTAACAAGAGCATCGCTTAAAACGGTCGTTACTAGTGTCGCCAGATGAGGGAGCATGAATTTAGGGGCAAAAGTTACTAGAAGGGAAAGGTAGAGTGAGGACAATTCTTAATCTGGTGACTCTGGTCGTGAATGTGTAGTGTGTATGTATAATTATAATGTTTTATTAATTGGAACGTATGCTTTTGTAAAATGTGGAGAAGAATATTGTTACAGCTAAAAACACATAATGTTCGTTCGTCACTTTCATCAAATTTATCCAAACATATGCAAAAAATAATTTGATTGATGATTATAACTAACGTAAAATCGTGTTCCTTATTAATCATTACGGTTACCTAGTAATACAGTAATCATGATTAATGAACAACTTAATTAAAGCAAATCAATCAATATTTTATATATGTATAATTACTTGCAATGTTAATTTTTGTTAACTGAATAATTCATTTCAAGATTACTGATTACTGATTGATGATCATAGACTACCAAATGTAATCGTGGTTACTGATTTATTCTAGTAACGATTAATTGATTAGTGATTATATTTACTATTTTAAAATCAATTATAAATGTGAACACAAAATAATCTATTACTGACCATCTCTGTGTTAATCACCGAAAAAATTGTCCAATATTTCTGCAGACTTTTCAGTAGGTAGCATACGCGAGAGTTAGAAATGTTTTCAGTTTCTCGGCCGCTATGTCAGGGAAAAATATTTTTTTGCGAAATTATCAAACAATGCTCAAAAAAATTAAGGGATCACTTGTGCGAACCTGAAAAGTTGCTGCAACTTTACATAATCATAACTCCGGGCAAAATTGCTGTATCGCTATCGTTAAACAATGATTTCAAAGCGTGGAACATCTAGTTTCAGTTTCTCTGTTTCAAATGTTTGCTATGTTGTTTTTTGATAAAGGTATAACGAGATAAAAACAACATTGACGGTTAACAAAAATGTTGTACGACTCTGTAACATCAAACTGGGTTATGTTTCCTGTGTAAAATGTGTGGTTGTTGATCAGTGTGCGATTTTTTTTATTCGAGTTATTCAACATTGAAGTAAATGTTGCCTTTTAACTTTAACTGGCTGCAGAAAGTGAAAAATTATCGTAGAATGTGCAAAAAAGCAATAGTAAGAGTTTCTTTTTCTTCAAGACACTTCTGTTGTTATCATTTCATTAAGATTTCGATATACTAGGTGTTTCTGAAAATGTGCTTAAAATATGCATAATTTTCATTTTTCCTTCAACTCGCTATATCTCGGCGAGAAATGCTCGCAATGCCATAAATCGAAAGTCAGATTGAAGCAATTTAAGTTCGTAGTTTAAATATTCACAATCTGACGAGAATTGAAAAATGTAGTCTTGATATATTGTTTGGATCCACCGCTGTATGTCTCAAGTAGCAGATTTGTTTGATCGCTAGCATATTAAACGCGAAGCTGTCCGCAATTAATAGAGCTTTCCGCGGCACCCGCTCGTGAGAGTTCGTTTTAATCGAGGTTCATTGAATCGCGCCTTAAATTCCTCTCCTTTCACACGTCCATTCGGTTGTCCAGGTGACAGACAACGGCCGCGATAACCCGGCGCGGCGTCCCTGATAGCTCACGAGCAAAAGAGTGGTCCGCAGAGAAGACAGGACAGGGAAGGTGCAGGTTTCGTTCGCAAGAACGAAAGTCACGGAGAACAGTGAAAAATGATGAGTTACGGCAACTGATCCACCGATTGAACCACGTATTCGCTGAATACGAAATTTTCACCGCTCGATCTCGATAAATCACTTATCCTCCTTACCCCTTTTTCGTTCCCTGCAACGTTTTCTTGCTTTTTACCACGGCACTCTCCTTCCCCCCTCCCCTGTCCACTTTGGTTGTTCATCTTTTTGCCTTTTCATTTCCAAGAAAGTTGAAACGAGAAAGGGAAAAACAGAGAATGGCTGCGGGGACGGGGGATCGATAGGGTGAAGTTACCCCGTGGCACGATCGCTTTCACGGAACCTTCAATGAAAAACGTTTAGGCCACGATTAGATGAGACCTCTACTCCGTTTCACTTTTTCTACCCTCCACCTCCGTCTTTTCGGAATTAATGTGACTCGGTCGACATTTCCGTCCGTTGCTTAAAGGCGACTTAAATGTATAAGTTACGAGATTTTCGAGCGACTCTGAAAAAGTTGACAGCGAGAACTTGTTATCGCTAAGTAATTAATGTGTTCCTTTTCTTCTTGCCCTCACCGGGCCATCCGCGTTTGACAATTTTGCTGTAATTTGATCGAGATTATGACGATACAGTCAAAGTCCTCCAAGGCAACAATAAGTTGTACCTATCTAATTAATAAAATCGGATGACACTATTTTACTGACATTGCGTCGAAACTAAGGGTAGGTTCAAATTCAGAATTTGACACGCCAGTAGCTGTTATAATAAATCCTTGGACTGGAATGACTGGAATTGGTACGTACAATAAAAGCGGTGGGCATGTCTACAATATTTAAGAACTTCAACTTGTAGTTCCAGCTAAATAAAATAATTAAAAGAAGAAAGACATTATTTAGTTCCTGTGTCTTGCAATATCGACTCGCAGTCGTCTAGTAATCAATTTTTTCTTGCTACCTGTTGGTATTTCATACTATTAGGACTACCATTAGAGATACATTCTTTGTTTTTGTGCCATTCATTTAGTCACCGGGCCATCCGCGTTTAACAATTTTACTGTAATTTGATCGAGATTATGACGATACAGACAAAATCTTCCAAGGCAACAATAAGTTGTACCTACCTAATTAATAAAATCGAGACTAACATTAACAGGATAGGTTCAAATTCAGAATTTGACACGTGAGTAGCTGTTATAGTAAATCCTTGGACTGGAATGACTGGAATTGGTACGTGCAATTAAAGCGGTGGATGTGTCTACAATATTTAATAACTTCAACTTGTAGTTCCAGCTAAATAAAATAATTAAAAGAAGAAAGATATTATTTAGTCCCTGTGTTTTGCAATATCGACTCGCAGTCGTCTAGTAATCAATTTTTTCTTGCTACTTGTTGGTATTTCTTACTATTAGGACTACTATTAGTGATATGTACATTCTTTGTTTTTGTGCGATTCATTTAGTCACCGGGCCATCCGCGTTTAACAATTTTGCTGTAATTTGATCGAGATTATGACGATACAGTCAAAATCTTCCAAGGCAATAATAAGTTGTACCTATTTAATTAATAAAATCGGATGTCACTAGTTTACTGACATTGCTTCGAAACTAAGGGTAGGTTCAAATTCAGAATTTGACGAGCCAAGCACGTCGAGACGTATTGTCTCATAGTTAGAAATAACGTTGGAATGATGTTCCTCCATTTGCTTTAATCCTGTGTTTTCTTAAATTTCGGACACTTCTAGAAGAACGATAACTTTTTAAACATTGGACCATGCGACTCGGACTTTTTTGAGAAGTTAGGACAATTTATTACATAACGTGAAAATGAAATTTTTGGGACAATAGTGATCATTGAAAAATGCAGAGAAAATGCTGAAAGTTGTATTTTACGATTTCACTACGTGAACGACTTCTTTATATTTAAAAGTTAAAAAATTCGTTTTGTAGATCTGTGTCAATTATACCTATTCTGGAAAATATGAGACTATATTGAATACACTAAAATACAACAGAATACATTGGATTATACTGGAATGCCTTTACCCTTTTACATAATAATTCCAGGAAATATAATAAATACAACGTGTAAAACCATTCGTTGTACACTTCACGTTTGCTACAGAATTATATGCATGTAACTTAGACCGTATAAAATAAATTACGAAGTTTATACTAGTAATATAGATGCTGTTTTTCTTTCTTTCTTTCTTGGGGTGACCTGGCTCGAGGCGAGACACAAGGAGAAATTCCTTCAGATTCAAGGTTTAACCACGTCAAAGGTATCGGGACCAGGTTGATTCTCTTGAGAATTTCCAGTTTCATCGGAGAATCACAATGCGATCGTGTTTCATGGTGTCGGATACACGACAGAAACGAGTGCTTTCGTAAGCGTGCTACAACCTAACAGGGACAACCTGCTGAAGTATTGGAGAAAATTATGAAAGTAGGGAACATAGATTTTATACCTTCATATATATCTTCATAGTGAACACATAAAATGTTAAATTCGTATAACATAAAAAGAAAATTACAGAAAGAAAATAAGCTGATTTTGACCAGACAAAATTGTAAGATGATAATAAACAAAATTAGTATTTGTTTTATGAAACGACTTGAATTTGACTAAAATATCCTTGAAAAAGTAGCGAAACTTTCAACGATCTTCTATATATTTTTTAATATTAAAACGTACGCAGGTATTTGTCATATAATAGGAAAATAAGAAAGCATGATACATCAAAGGAAAGCTACCTCGTATCTGCATTATGAAATAAATTGAAATGGTTCACTAAATTTCTTTCTAACAGTGCATCGCAAAGTGAAATAAAAACGATTTGCTAGGTATGTCATTTTGGGACTATACAAATTTTCGTAGAAGATTTTTGTAGAAAATATTATGCGACAGAAAGCAACGAGTTTCAACAGTTTAGGGTTTTAAAAAAGTTAATTTTCCAATTTTATAAAAGACAATATATTCAAATCAGCCGAATCAAATGTTTTATCATAATAATCGTAATAATCGTAACAACAAATTTAATACGTCATGATATACATTTCACAATGTATAACGATTTCATAATTTTATGCATCCAACAAACTGCAATTTTTTGAAGATATGCGTCGTTTAGTAAATTAGTCCTTCTAACTCTTTAAAACAATTCAAATACTTTAGTCTTCTTTTAAAATCTTATTATACTGGAAAGGGTGTCCAAATATTAATCTCCTCTACTGTTGGTAAGGTTGTGTGCAATTTTTTGTTACTTATCTGAAATACTTACACAATTTCATCATGTATCATCCCATATTTCAAATTGTTCATTGTATCCAGTTCAGTACGGTTTAGTATAAAAAAGTAGTTTTGTCGAAGTACCGATAAAAACTGGATTTTCTTGAATACAGTTTTCCAATACCCGTGTTCGCCCTTCTTTTCGAGCTTCATCCCCTGTCCGCCCGCGCCTCACTTCCTTTCCCACAATGTTTCTAGCAGAGACGCACATAATCTATACACAAACACACTCTCGACCCGGTCAGAGACACGATGCCCGATGTTGACAGGTTATTGGCAGTTCAAGGGCTGAAAATGCCCGGCCGCCGGCAGTATCGGTCCCCATTTTCCAGCTTTACGATGACGACCATTGTTATTGGCATAGTAGCCCCACCAACGGAAAATTCTTGGCGATTGGTTGGATGGCGAGAGTTAAAAAGAAAAAGGCGAGTATACTATACTCTCGGTATACATATACACTTAATCGCCACTCTATTAGAAAAATCGCTTTTCTTTAGTAGCCCTTTTTCACCTCGTAAATGTTCAAGTCAGGTTTTTTCAAAGATTGTCACGAACCTGCAGTTAACTTCAGAATTTGATGTAGTGAACACAAGTATTTAACACGTTACCATTTAATAGATTTCAAACTTGACGATTCACTCCTTAAAATTATTCAAAAGCAATGTTTTCGTCATGATCTGTTTGTGTCACCTATATCACCTTACAGTCACCTGGATATGAATGATATGGTGGTCAACATGCTACAGTGTAAAGCAAAAATAAGCAAGAACCATAAGTTGATAGGGAATTCCATGGGGCACCGTGTATAATCCCATATGTACAATAGGACCTCGATTAACCGGATCGCGATTATAAACAAATATGCGTTTAAATATGATTATATTGATAAATCATTTTCAAAAATAAATAATTTTTATTTTGGAATATAATGTACATTTTAATTATATCCCTCGGGTCTTGATTATGCACACGGCCCTAATATGTCCCGGCTGTTTGTCTCCAGATCAAACCGGATAATCGAGGTCCTACTGTATAATTAATAATTATCAATTAATACTAGATGGACAGTAGTTCCAAGCAGAGGCGCCAGATCAGGGAAATTGACTCGAATTGGGGGAAAAAGTCACTCTCTCTGCCAGTATCGAATTGGACATGTGTCATTGTAACACATGCGCGACAGATACGGAACGTAGGGGAATAGCGTTAATTGTGTTAATTTTGTCAAAAATGATCGTACGATGATAAATTTGGACTGTTTGTATAAATATAAGCCTTCAAATGTGAATATTTGTAGTATATTCAAATACCTTCTGCGATGGTGACGCCGAGGACGCCGCTTTGATGTATTTCGAGTGCTGGTTTCTATCCCGATGGTGAACACTTCCTCGATGTTCTCCATCTGGTTGGTACCTTCGTTGGTGTTGGGGGAAACTATAGATTCGCGGGACGATTTCAGAAAGGTTTTCATCGGCTTTGTGGCGTTTACATTCGGTATCGCGAGCGGGGCTTGATATCCCTGCTTCCGAGCGGAGTGCCTCTTTTTCGTCGATAGGGTCGTCGACTCCAACCTAGAGGATCAAGCGAATGTGTGGATAAATATAACGAAGTTGTCGCTGGCATAAAACTTATCAGCGCAATGTCAGTTTCTTATTGTCGTTTCACTTTCAATTGGACGAAACGCTACTATCTTTCTACAGCAGGCCCGGGCAACTTCGTCGCTTCACGACTCCCACTACCAGTGTTCCGGTTCTCCCACTTATAGTCCAGTCGGCAGGTCGAAAAAAAGGTGTCTACCTGGAAAGTATTCCGAACTCAATGAAATTTTGACACGACACCCCAGAGTACCCCTAAATGACGTGTCAAAATTTCATTGAATTTGGAATACTTTCCAGGTAGAAGTACCTGGCGACTGGACTATTATACCAAGCCTGTTCTGCGTTCTACAGAATGTAACGAGTATCGCATTTTTTCTAACTTTGACCAAAAAATAAGATATGATCTGTTGCAATTGATAGTTAAGCGAATCAGTCTTATATGCAATTAAATAGAAGAAAATTAAATTACAGTTAACTGAGAACTTCTATTACAATTTTAAAATGTGCAGTGAAAATAATTTATTAAATATTACAAGCGTCCGTTGTGAAAGATACTTCGATTTTACTTACACTGGGGTAAAATATAATAAACAAAATGCAATGCAGTTTAAATTATCTGCCATTATTAATTTATGCTTCGTGGAGATACGAAAGTCACCTTAATTGCTTTAATTAGAGTTTCATACGTATCGCTCGAACCAGCTGTTTTTACAGAAATTTATCATTGTTCGCAGTACTCGTTTAAATATACACGTTTCGATATTACAAAAGCTTTTATAAATCAAAGCCGTAGCCACAATTAAGCTGATTCGTAATTTAATGTATGCAACCACTTGAGCTTCAGATAATTCTTTCTTAAACATGATATAACGAGTTACATATAGTGTATTTTTCAGAATACACTCTTCAGTATTTACTCCAGACATTGTAGTCACTCGATAATAATTAAGACTCTAACACAGGCCTGTTTTTACAGGATATTTTTATGACCTGTTAAGAGCAGGCCCACTATCCACTATTTTATATTGCCCCTACCATGCCTCCTCCTAATCTCACAAGGGAACATATTCAATTGATACAAACCGATTTTGATGAAACTTATGTAAGATATAGTTCTTTGAAAACTATTTGATATGTTTTTTTTATCGGCAACCATCCACTTTGAAGGGGTGAAAACAGCCCTCAAAGTTGCGAATGGGAGCCATATTTTCTGAGATATCTCGGAAACCAGACGTCGAAGAAAATTGAATTTTTTAAAAAATTGTGTGATTTTGAATGGGAAACGTAGTCGTGCCAGAAAATTTTGACAAAAGTTTTTCGTTCAAACATTGTATTAAACATTTTATGTCTTTTTGCAGTTTCTCTTATTTATTGTTAGTTCAAAAAACTATATTGAAAATTTCATTTAATTATACGAATATTACATCAATTTACACTATAATTTTAATTTACCCTCTATATAGTTCTTCGAAAAATATTTAACAGGTGTTTTTTTATCTGCAACCATCCACTTTGAAGGGGTGAAAACAGCCCTCAAAGTTGCGAATGGGAGCCATATTTTCTGAGATATCTCGGAAACCAGACGTCGAAGAAAATTGAATTTTTTTAAAATTGTGTGATTTTGAATGGGAAACGTAGTCGTGCCAGAAAATTTTGACAAAAGTTTTTCGTTCAAACATTGTATTAAACATTTTATGTCTTTTTGCAGTTTCTCTTATTTATTGTTAGTTCAAAAAACTATATTGAAAATTTCATTTAATTATACGAATATTACATCAATTTACACTATAATTTTAATTTACCCTCTATATAGTTCTTCGAAAAATATTTAACAGGTGTTTTTTTATCTGCAACCATCCACTTTGAAGGGGTGAAAACAGCCCTCAAAGTTGCGAATGGGAGCCATATTTTCTGAGATATCTCGGAAACCAGACGTCGAAGAAAATTGAATTTTTTAAAAAATTGTGTGATTTTGAATGGGAAACGTAGTCGTGCCAGAAAATTTTGATAAAAGTTTTTCGTTCAAACAATGTATTAAAAATTTCATGTCTTTTTACAGTTTCTCTTATTTATTGTTAGTTCAAAAAACTACATTGAAAATTTCATTTAATTATACGAATATTATATCAATTTACACTATAATTTTAATTTACCCTCTGTATAGTTCTTCGAAAAATGTTTGACAGGTGTTTTTTTATCGGCAACCATCCACTTTAAAGGGGTGAAAACAGCCCTCAAATTTCGTGGTCTGAGTCATATTTTCTGAGATATCTCGGAAACCAGACGCCGTAGAAAATTGAATTTTTTTAAAATTGTGTGATTTTGAATGGGAAACGTAGTCGTGCCAGAAAATTTTGATAAAAGTTTTTCGTTCAAACAATGTATTAAAAATTTCATGTCTTTTTACAGTTTCTCTTATTTATTGTTAGTTCAAAAAACTACATTGAAAATTTCATTTAATTATACGAATATTATATCAATTTACACTATAATTTTAATTTACCCTCTGTATAGTTCTTCGAAAAATGTTTGACAGGTGTTTTTTTATCGGCAACCATCCACTTTAAAGGGGTGAAAACAGCCCTCAAATTTCGTGGTCTGAGTCATATTTTCTGAGATATCTCGGAAACCAGACGCCGTAGAAAATTGAATTTTTTTAAAATTGTGTGATTTTGAATGGGAAACGTAGTCGTGCCAGAAAATTTTGACAAAAGTTTTTCGTTCAAACATTGTATTAAACATTTTATGTCTTTTTGCAGTTTCTCTTATTTATTGTTAGTTCAAAAAACTATATTGAAAATTTCATTTAATTATACGAATATTACATCAATTTACACTATAATTTTAATTTACCCTCTATATAGTTCTTCGAAAAATATTTAACAGGTGTTTTTTTATCTGCAACCATCCACTTTGAAGGGGTGAAAACAGCCCTCAAAGTTGCGAATGGGAGCCATATTTTCTGAGATATCTCGGAAACCAGACGTCGAAGAAAATTGAATTTTTTAAAAAATTGTGTGATTTTGAATGGGAAACGTAGTCGTGCCAGAAAATTTTGATAAAAGTTTTTCGTTCAAACAATGTATTAAAAATTTCATGTCTTTTTACAGTTTCTCTTATTTATTGTTAGTTCAAAAAACTACATTGAAAATTTCATTTAATTATACGAATATTATATCAATTTACACTATAATTTTAATTTACCCTCTGTATAGTTCTTCGAAAAATGTTTGACAGGTGTTTTTTTATCGGCAACCATCCACTTTAAAGGGGTGAAAACAGCCCTCAAATTTCGTGGTCTGAGTCATATTTTCTGAGATATCTCGGAAACCAGACGCCGTAGAAAATTGAATTTTTTTAAAATTGTGTGATTTTGAATGGGAAACGTAGTCGTGCCAGAAAATTTTGATAAAAGTTTTTCGTTCAAACAATGTATTAAAAATTTCATGTCTTTTTACAGTTTCTCTTATTTATTGTTAGTTCAAAAAACTACATTGAAAATTTCATTTAATTATACGAATATTATATCAATTTACACTATAATTTTAATTTACCCTCTGTATAGTTCTTCGAAAAATGTTTGACAGGTGTTTTTTTATCGGCAACCATCCACTTTAAAGGGGTGAAAACAGCCCTCAAATTTCGTGGTCTGAGTCATATTTTCTGAGATATCTCGGAAACCAGACGCCGTAGAAAATTGAATTTTTTTAAAATTGTGTGATTTTTAATGGGAAACGTAGTCGTGCCAGAAAATTTTGACAGAAGTTTTTCGTTTAAACAATGTATTACAAATTTTATGTCTTTTTGCAGTTTCTCTTATTTATTGTTAGTTCATTTTAATGTAAACTCGAGTGTGTGGTCTTTGATCCAAAATAGGGGTACGTGTTTTAGAATTTTTCCCTTTTTGCCATTTAACAATAATAAACACGTATCCCTTATTTTGGATCAAATATCATACACCCGAGTTTATATTAAAGTGAACCAACTATAAATAAGAGAAACTGCAAAACAACATAAAATTTTTAATATATTGTTTAAACAAAAAACTTTTGTTGAAAACTTCTTGCACGACTACGTTTTCCATTATAAAAATTTCAATTTTTTCGACCTCTGATTTCCGAGATATCTCGGAATATATGGTTTTGACCCAACTTCGAGGGTGCTGTTTTCACCCCTTCAAAGTGGATGGTTGCCGATAGAAAAAAGAACGTGTCAAATATTTTTCGAAGAACTATATCTCGCATAAGTTTCATCAAAATCGGCTTGTATCAACTGAATATGTTTCCTTATCAGTTTATTGGGGAGACCTCAGGAGTAGGGAGGGGAGACGATTGCGGCTCGCGAGCCGCAAGTTGTTCAGTCCTGAGTCTAGTACAAATATTTACTATTTCATGATTCTCGGAAATTTGAAGTTACTTTTTGGATCCTCTGTACACCTGTTCAAGGTGTACATTTATCTATCTCTTCCGTTTGGACTCTTGGATTTGTGCATAATTTCTGCATATAAATGTTTGGAGAGTTTTGCAGTACCTGAATTCAACACCGTCGTCTCTGATCCCCGGACCAACGTCGTCGTTCCTCGCGTTAAAACTGAAACCACCGGCGACTTCACCGTCCATGCTGTATTGATTCCGGTCCACCATAATTGGTTCGGATTTTTCTTGAGAGACAACGATCTCCTCGTTCTCCTGATGCGTCTCGTTAGCGTCGTGCTCATTTTTAAACTGAAGGATCTCTGAAAGCACACCTGCGGCTGACACAAACGTCGAAAACTAACCCCACTCAAGGAACGCGCGGTCCTGTAGAGTACCATGGGGGAAAACTTTCGTTTCTCTTCTCTTTTCCTATTTTTCTCTTTTTCTGTTTACCTGGGAGACCCTCTTCTTCAACCTGGAGACCCTCTAGGACTTCCTCCCGATACTTCTCTAGCTCCTCCTGATAACTCTTGTTCAGCTTCTGCTGCCGCCACTCCGTCTCGTATTGAATGTTTGGCAGTGCGATGTCGCCCAAGAAACCACCTGGAACCAAACAATGCCGGCATTCGATTAGCTTGGAAATATTATATACCGAATACTGTATTTTTATTTATCAAGTTTCTCAAACCCTTACATGTGTTTATTCAACTTTACACGATTTTGATTTAACGCGAATTGATTAGGTGTCTAGAAGTGCTTCCTTGAAAGTAGTGATTCCTGAAGTCATTTGGAGTAACTTTTTTCTTAATAAAACGTTTTCCATGGCTTTGTTCAGGAGTTATTAACGAAAAACACGAACCAATTAGAGCACGGATACAGTGGACGTTGGCATTGGCCGAACTGGAATCCGTCCGCTGTAGCCGTGCTCTGATTTGTCGGTGATTTTCGTTAATAACCTCGGGAATCACCTCTTTCAAGGAAGTACAACATTTTTGGGACACCCTATATAAATTGTAGTCCTAAACTTATTATACAATTATGCTTTGAACGCGTATACATATAAAAATTATTATTATTTTACCTCAGTTCTTAAATATTGTTCGTTTCCATGAATACGATATTGACGTATACAAATCATTCAATTTTATCAGTTTAATGTATAGCTAATCTTGAAATAATGTTATCGGCGCAACGATTTCGATCTATTTTTACAAAAATATAACTATTTTACAATATATCCGACGTTTCGGTTCTGATTTGAACCTTTTTCAAAGGAAATTGCGTCTAAAAAGAAAAAGGGAAAAATTTTTAATTCAAAAAACAAAGTAAGAAAAAATTGTAACATTAACATTATTTCGATAACATTATTTCAAGATTAATTAATATTTACGATCGAGATACAATTGAATATTTAATGTATAGCGATCGTAATGAGCTTTAAGCATAAATTATATGTTATCGGCGCGTTGGTTCGATCAATTATATACTTAAACACTATTTGCAAAATATCACAAAATTTTTTCTCAACGTTTCGATCTGAATTTAGCTCCTTTTCAAGAGATAAACAAAACATTGTGTCTGTAACGAAACCAAACAATTTTAATTTCAATTTATATGTATAATAAAATAGAAACAACTAAAAATGCTACTTACTTGCGTAGTGTTACAAAAATATTTAAACTATATAAATTAGAAAAATTAACAGTCTGTATGGACTAACATGTTGCTGTCTGGACAGTCAACATTCAATTTTATATTACGAATTTCTTATCGGTTTTTTCATTTCAATAATTATATTGAATACAAATTCCGTATATTAATTTCTGGCGCGTTAATTCTTGCTCAATACATTTTCTCCTATAAACTTGCTAATTAACGAAGTTAATAAACATACTTATCAAAAGATAGATTAGATAAGTATAGCTAATTTGTTCCTGCACTGTATCGAATTGATTGTTACTTCGTATTTTTTGTAATTTTTTAATCAAGAACTTACGAGCCCATTTAGTTTTATAAAATTATTATTTAGTATATATTTTTATTGTACAGGTTTTAAGTTTCATTCTGTATACAAATGTATGTCACGTATATCAATAATTCGGTGCTCACTTTGTCAATAATGGTATAAGGAATAAAAATAAAAATATTATGTATCAATTGCGACATACAATAGTTAAGCAGAAAATTATTTCTCGCTTTGGTAATTGTAATATATTGTCAATTCTGAATTCTTTCGAATCTCAATTTTAAATTTCACTTATTTTTGTCATAAATGCAAAAATCCGTCGAATGTCTGTTACATCGATTTATTGAATAATTAAACGACAAATTTGGTAATTTTTCAATATTATTAATGGCACAAGAGAAAAGTGCAATACTTACTTATACATAAAATCAAATAAATCAGCATATTTGAATAACTCTAAATAATAAATTGAAATATCTGCTTCATGGAGTTGTACTGAAAAGTTGGCGTGTCGCGTCCAAATCGTATACAGGAAAATCAACCGGCATTCAACGTGTTAAAAATCCTAAGCTGCTTATAATCAAGACACCACTCCACTGAAAATATAGGTCCATAAGTACTTACATACATATGTATTCGTTAATGATCAAGGTTGGTGCGAGTTCAACCGCTAAAAGAAAATACAGCCAACGTTTTCAACAATTTCTAAATTAATGAAACGAGCCTCGGGAAGGACATTTTTATTCTTGTCTATGAAAAAGCATTTTAATTAAATATAAAATAAATGAGAACGATGTACTGCAAACTGATAGTAAGTAAGAATGATAAGAAGCGTGTTTACAAATACTAAACATGTGCGGATATAATCAATGTATTTATGCGTGCATATAAATCTCTCGGGTAAAAACTTGCATTTATAATTACTGTACTGAGTATGAAAACAAAGTCTTGTAAACAAAATTATTTTCTGTGATTTTCATTTATTTTTATTCCGTAAACAATTACGTATTGTTCACTTGTATAGTAATCGCTGAGATGATTTGCGTATAAATTTTCGTATCCGAATTACACCAACGGACAAAATTATGAAATAGTATGAAATAAATAATATTAAATAGCATTGTTGAACAAAGTTATTTATTTGCAACACGTTTTCAGCAATCAAACGAATAATCTTTTCTTTAATCAACTTTCTTCTTCTCTTCTTTCCTTATTCATCGATATTCCTTGTAGCTTCTTTATCTTTCTATACATATTCTCAAATGAGTCGTACTATAAATATGTGAATTTGCATAGCATTTGTGACCTATCTATTTAACCTATCGTCGGATAACCCTACGTTCACCCTGACTCAGATCGTTTGTCTCACGATATATCGTATATCCCTAAACATTAGTCATTATAATAAGCAGTGGCAACTCCAAAACATCTTCGCTCGAGTCATGATCCTTCCCTCGGTTAGCCTAAGATTTCGAAATCAATTTGACACTGTCATTTATGCCTATGTCGCCGAGCATCTGCATCGGTAAACACGGAATGAGATTAGAAGTCTATAAATCTTGAAGTTACAAAGCATTAATTCATTATTTACATTGAGCAGGCAAGGGAAACTATGTTGCATATTACCAGACTAAGATTTTATGCATCTTACACTTTATACCCTGACAAATATTAGCTGACTTCATAGATTGTAATAAAAAGTGATTTTCGACTTTGTAATTGAAGTTTGTTTGAAAATGACTCTAATTAAATGACTGGTGTCATTCCTATTAAATAATTAATTATCGTAACCGTTTGGGGACGAATGTTGTCATATTGACAACATCGACCCATCAACTCTTGAAGTTGCATAAAATAATTGAATTGTTGTAGTAACAAAAGTTTCAATGTACACTAATAAATCCACGTGTTCGCGAAAGATTGACGCTAGGGACCTGTCAAAATGAATTACTTAATATTTTTCATTTACTATGATTGAGATTGAAAAGATGCATGAGGAATTTATCCAATTTATTTCTGTGGAGTGGTTATATGTACACATTGTGTCAAAAAAGTACAGAGACATCCTCATTTAAACTGCTCGTGTGAGAGGTATTAAAAAATTACACAACATGTAAAGTTTTTTGAGGGTTCTATTAATTTTATAATTTCTTACATTATTATTCATTCAAAATATTTTTCAGACGCAATAATGATTCTTTGAAAAAGATCCACATCGGGATCGAAACGTTAGAAACATGTAATAATTGCACTTTTGTTGTTTTTTCTGAAAATGATCGAACCTGGCGCCGATAACATTTAAAAATTTAATTAAAAAATTGTTTGTTTCTCGAAGTTAGCAGAACTGTAAACTATTACGACACAGATTGTGAGCTGGATTTTATCAGTCTACCCCAAGAGTGTTCTGCGATCGCTACGATGGAAAAAAATTGAATAAAGAGTTTGTTTAAAATTTTAGGTTGTTAACCAAATTCCTTGTACCGATTCGTTGAAAATGTTGAATAAGGCCTTCGGTGATTCAGTTATATCGGGAACACGAGCATACGAGTGTTACAGTGTGTTCAAATCGTGGATTCAGCACTACAACACGCCATCTCACACAGCGACCGTTATAACCGAGTTTTTGGCGAAATATTGGACAATTGTCATCGACTAAACACCATATCCGCCAGATACGGCCCCCTGCCACTTTTTCTAATTCCCCATACTCAAATTACCCCTTCGAGGCCGCCGTGTTGAGTCGGTGAAGGCCATGATACAAAGTTCGCTGAAGACACTGAAGGCCATACCAGAAAACGCTTATAAGAAGTGCTTCGATGATTGGATTTTGCGCTGGCAGAAGTGTATTGCCTTAGACGGGACCAATTTGGTAGGCGATAAAATAAATTTTTACGAAAATTGAAAATTCGAATGTTTTATTTAACATGTCTTGGTATTTTTCTGACATGATGTATTGTTTAAAAATAGGTTAAAAAGAGTAGACCCATATTGTCATTTTCATAAAGTAATGCAAAATAGTCACTGTTAGTGCTTCGCAAACCTAGTGTTGAGCACACGTTTACCTGTGCTATGTAAAACATACAGGAGGCGCAAAAAAGTTCCTAAGCGAAGTGTTAATCGTTCCCTATGAATAATAACAGTGGCACAAAAGAAGACAACAACGTCGACCTGCAATCCAGCAGAATTGAAAATCGTGTTGACTTTCACGAATACGCGGATTTCAGCTTCAGGATCGCGTTAAGAGGGTAGAGTATCCACGTGACATCACTAGAATCTAACCAGAATCTAACTAGATTTTGGGCCAAAACAGGGGTTTACGGGAACACACCTCACGTCCTCATACGATTATATTTTGAGCTGAATGAGGGCTCATTCTAAAGGGGAAGGTTAAATGAAGCGCGCGTGGGTCCAACTTTAGTTACATTATGTTTATATCCAGTAACGCGATTGTCCAAAGTAGGGAAAAAAAACGAAGAAAAATTCCGGATATTTCAATGTATTTTTCGATCACAAAGATTTTTCCTGCTAATTTAGGGACCCACGCGCGCTTCAGTTAACCTCCCTCTTTCAAATGAGCCCTCACTCAGCTCAATACATAATCGTATGAGGACGTGAGGTGTGTTCCCGTTATCGCATTCAATTGTTCCCCAGATTCCGTTCATGAAGGGCAATGAAGGGCAAGTAGAAGCAATTTTAGTTCAGCTACTTCGACAACAAAACAACAAAAGTGTAAAGGGCATGAAGCCACTCGGATCCATTAATAGCAATAAAGATAATGATTAAAAGAAGAAAACCTGTATTTATAGCGAAATTGAAGCGTTAGATTGATACAAATGTATGTTCATCACTGTTGCCAAATTGGTTTTTCGCGTGGGGGTTGGTCACAATGAAAAATACCATAGTCACGTGGGTACCCTACCCTCTTAAGTCAGAAAAACCGTTTTGTATTAGAAAAATACATAGGAACCTGAGGGTAGTCGTCTCGATTTGTTTGCCCTAGTTTGGACGTTTACATTATTAAACATAAACAAAATCTTGTTAAATCATGAGCAGAGCGGGCTATGATGAACCTTCCTCTTTACAATGAGCCCTCACACAGCTCGTAACATGCTTGTATAAAAACAAAAAATGGTTTCCCGTAAACACGGTTTTCACTTGTTTTTCTAGTAATACTCTAGTAATATGCTAGTCATATCCATGGGTCTGGTATCCCCTTAAATACAACGAAACCATTATAGTATAAATGCTGACGAGTGTCACGTGCCCTCGCGGACGAATCTCGCGCGGTCACTGACGAAGATTGAGCGTCAACAGCCGACGGACACGTGACTCGCGAATTCCCATTTGCCGGCTCGCGTGAATTCGGACTTTCGTCGAGCGTGTCCGGATGTCTTTTAATTGATACACCAACAACCGAACAAGCGCATTTCCGAGACATTGGCTGGCCGGTGCAACGTATTACGGGCCGCTGCGTTGCCTATCGGCGGCCATAAATCACGGAACGTGTTATCGGTGGAGAAGAGAGTTTGTTCGGCTGCAGTTGTTGTGGCCGATGTAAACAGCTCCGTTGTTATCGTCTGTCGGAGTCGAGGCAAGACGTGACGAGAAAAGCGAGAGGAGACCGTTGAATCTCGGAAAAGAAAACTCCGGAGAAAGAGAGAGACATATAGAGAGGAAAAGAGGAGGGGGGAGGGTTGGAGGATAAAACAGTGACAGTACTTTCTCAAAAGTCTGATAATCGGATTAAGGACACGAGCAATGCCAAGCTGTCGGTTTGACCCGCTTTTCCGGGCGCGTAAAAGAGAAAAGATCTCGTTACACGGGACAAAGATCGGACCTAGTTAGAGGAGAACCACGGAGACGAAGTAAGAGCGAGGAGAAAAACCGATTATCCAATTCTGTGTCGACCACCCGTTCGACTTCTTAGTGGCAGGGTTAGGTGCTCGGCCACCGACAGGGAGATAATTAGCTCGTCGAAAGAGGCAGCGAGCGTTCGTCGATGTCTCTCTTTCGTTCGCGCGTTGATTCATTTGAATCGAACGAATCCGTTTCGAGGAAGACAATATCCCATTTTTTCGCGCGATAACTTCGCTTTCGCGCGAGTGCAGCTAACAAACATATCGGAACACACTCAATTCCGTGGGCAATGCTTCACGAAATACGATTGATCCACCAGTCTTCGTGGATAAATATTGCACGATTCTTTTATGCAAATACTCGTAAACGGAAACCCGTTTTCTCCTTCATTGTGTGAAATACAAATTTTCATCGATATTCGGTCACATGGAGATTATTGGTCTTATTTTGTTGTTTTGGGAAGAGTTGGGACTGAAGGTTGGATACCAAAGATTTCAACTTGGACGACAAAAATGACGAAGATAGTGGGCTAATCATGATTAATGCTGATGAAATAGCAGATTGAACGAAGTACAAGATACACGTCATGATTTGCACTTCGCGACTGCTAATCGGCGCACAGTGGTCTGGAAACCCTGTTTTCTTGGTCAAAATTCAATTTTTAATAAAATAACAACCCTTTAAAGCTCCCAAATCCAAAATATTATTCATTTTAGATAATTCTGTGATAAGATACAGCGTTCTAAAGACAAAGTCAGAAAATTCAAAGTAAAATAAAACGTTTTAGATTTCAATCATCGAATATCAGAAAACAGATTTTAATGATTGTTTTATATATGGCAGTAAGCGCATTTCAAATATTTAATCCAGTTTTAAGTATTTTTTAGTCTACACACGAATAGCGTAAGTTAATAGCATTTCAAACTTTGGAGAGAATTATACGATAACGCTTAAGAAAAAAGCTTGAACATTTATTAAGAAGAGCATGTAAATTTTAACAACCTTCCGCAATCTTGAACTATAAACGAATTTTAACACATACGGGCCCGCGGATATTCGACATTTGGATACGCATTTCCACTTGAATCTTGCATAGCAGCTTGGAATTACAATGTATGTACAGTGGGTAAAAAAAATATTGGCACACTCTTAAAAAGGCGATAACTTTTTAAATATCGTATTATACGATTTGAATTTTTTTGGAAACTAGAGCAATTAAGTTTGTCACAGGATGCGAACAAAAATTTTGTCAATAATTGCAATTGATCGGAATTGTAGCAAAAATACTAAAAGTTACATTTTACAACTTTTTTATGTGGGCCAATATTGAAAATTTTGAAAATGCGTTTTGTAGATCTACGTCAGTTATATGCACTGATTAATTTCATCGAAATCGGTTGATGCGAAAAAAACGACAGACATTGAAAGATGTATGTACGTATGTAATAGTTTATTTGTTCCCATTAAGGGTTACAAAGACTCCCTTTCCCTTCACAATTTCGTTTCGTTTCATCTGTGTAAATTACCTATTATAATCTATCAAAATCTAAAATCTAAAATATCAAACATATGTATTGAAAGATGTAAGAATCTGCAGTTATAGGTCGAAAATCGTGAAAATCTGCAATTTTTAACATATTTAAACTTTATTGCTCATTGCAAAATGATGAAAAAATTAAATTTTCAGAATATGTTTAATTGACACAGGTCTACAAAACGCATTTTTAAAATTTTCAAAATTTTTTTCGCATCCTGTGGCAAACTAATTGCTCTAGCTTCCTAAAAAAAATTCAAATCGTATAATACGATATTTAAAAAGTTATCGCCTTCCTAAGAGTGTGCCAATACTTTTTTTACCCACTGTATATGTTTTCTCTGCGCCAGTCAGAGACACCGATAACTCCTCGTTACTAGATTTCATATAATTCCTATGAAGAATTCAATCTTAGTTACATTGCCGCAATTTCTAGACAATAGTATGCATTGTGAGAATTGTTAACACGATTTTCAAATATTTCCGATGATCTGACAAAAAGAGGTTTCGAACGAAAGTTGGTCAGTATGCACTTTCCCACAAATTTCAATATAAATTACAGTAACTTCCCCATGAATCGGGAAGTTAAAAATTAAAGAAAAATTTCTTTTTTATAAAAAAGATGAAGGTCCCCTCAATTTTTTAAGTATTAACATATATTCTTTACTTCATACTATTCTAACTGATATGAAGACGAATACAACTACCTATAATAATATAATATTAAACCATGAAATAACGCTATAATAGTTTTGGCTACGAAAACGGAGTCTCCAGACCACTGTGTGTCGCCTGCAGTGCGCCCCTAGGAGGTTCAGAACCCACCTCATAAACTGTACGTCCCGTCGCGAAATAACCTTAGCTAAGAGTTGAAAGCGATGTTAAATAATTAAAAGAAAAAAGATCTGCACTGAAAATGTCTTGAAAGACAAATGAGTTTGATTAGGTTCTATATTACTGTATACGTAACTGTTTCTCCTCAATTCGAGTCAATTCCCTTGATCTGGCATCTCTGCACTAAACAATTATTACAATTAGGCAGACATTTGAAAAATATACAAAATAAGAAATATCATTCTTATATATAACTGCGTATAAATATTTATCTAGAAATATCTTCATATGTGAAAATTTATCTCTGTACACGGAATTGATTATTATTAATAAGTGTTTTGGGAATTAATACCTGTTTATAACTTTCAAAGGAATACTATATTGATTCATTCAGTAAAACGATTTATTATGTTAAAAATAACGTAAATATTTTATGTTTATCAAAGCATGGATTGCACCGACTTTTATATTAGTATTTATTTATACGGACCGAAATTTATATAATATGACAGAAAACAAAAAAAAGAAAAAACAGTAAATAATCTTAATTCTAAGTCTTAATCTAAAATTACCCAAATCTGGACAGAACAAAACAGCAAATAAGGGTAATATTATCTAATAGAACAGCTCAATTTAGTTTTAAAAGACTGTAACGAGCCATTAAAGAAATCAATACTATTATAAAATTTATTGCAGATATTAATAATGCGATTTACCGGATTAATTGCACCATATGAAGATTTGGATTTGGTTATTTGAAATCCTGATCTCGGACTTTTGCACGTTCGACCATGCCATAAATGCATAAATTTCTTCGAGTGCTAATAACTATATATTGCGCTACATGGAGAATTATTTCACGTCAGCAAAGTGAAAAACGGTTGTAAACTGACTAAAACGCTTTGTCGTAAAATAGAGTTTCCTACAAGGCTGTAACTCAGATTGCTTGGTGTACACGGTTACGGCACTCGACATACTGTTTTTGTTCATTCGTACGGCCTTTGACTCTAATTTCAGACTGTTTCGCTTTGTACCATTGACGAAATCCTTATCGGTGTTCGTTTATCAATGTTTTCAGAATGGAGGATCATTGTAAAAGTTCAAAGTCATTTGACGTCGTTGCACATTACGCGTGTACATATTTCTAATCTTTTTTCCTTCGATGCAATTCCTCATGCAGACTCCAAGATAATATCAGTAACTAAATGTATTGGAACAGACTTTTAATTTCGAACATTACCCATATCGTTCGAAATATTATCTTCTGTACATTATTGTATGTTCAAACATCGCAAAGCGATTGTTCATTGTACAAAAAAATACTATTTTAACTTACAATTTGAATTTGTATGTAACAAACAAATATTTTAAAATCTAAGAAATTAAATTAATCTTGAAATTCTATTTTATTTAAGTAAGAGTATTTCTATTACTACTTCTAACACTTTTTATTGTAAATATACTCAGTTCTGATTACAGTACTAATACCATTAGTAACTTCATTTAACGTTGTGTCAATACATTAAAAATAACTCACTATTTTAAACATTCATTCGCAATTGAAATATTGAAATCATCCTGCATTTCAATATTCTGCAAAATCCGTTCACATATGCTCATTAATAATTAAACTGTGGATCTTTATGCAAAATAAAAAATGTTTGCGTCGATTGCAGGACACAGGAGACAATAAAAAATAGTATTCTTCTTTTACTTCTCTGATTAATCTGAAATACATGCATTGATGTTCTTAAATATTTTTAACATGTCCATTGCTTTAAATTATACGTGCCCATTTTTGTCATAAATGCAATAAATCCGCAGTCTATTAATAACTAAAAATGCACAGGTAACACGAACACTACAAAAGTAGGAAAATTTTTACAAATTGGTAGTCATTACATTTTGAAGTACCATTTAATTCTCGTTCGTTAATTTATGAATAAACATTTTTGACACAGTTAATCTATATATATAAAAATGGATGTTTGTATATATATATATTTTTTGACTTAAGATGTTTAAAACACAAAGTGTTTAATGGTGGAACAGACAAAATGCTGATACTCCTTATATATATATAGAAAAAAATTAATTGTTATTAATGAATTAATAATGTTCCCCAGGGTTATCATTTATTGTATATATATATATATATATATATATATATATATATATATATATATATATATATATATATATATATATATAGCACGGGCGAAGCCGTGTCGGGGGCTGCTAGTTATGTATAAAACAATATGCACAAAGAAAATGGAAAGAGAGATCATTATATTTCCGACATAACATAATGATTACATCTTAACAAAAGCATTGCAAACAAGTGAAACAAATGTTTCCCATTGAAGCAACTCATCCTATAAGTCTCCTATTATAATCAAGAATATTTCCTGTATTGGTTGCTATTATTGTGGAAACAGGAAATCGGGGACGCGTTCGGAGAATATTTTGACTTCGCTAACTGCGTAATGAAAAATCATATGATTCGCATGTACGTATTAGACTACGAAGACGCTTTTATTATTGGAGCTTCGATAGGTAGCCTGTTCCTCGAGGAAGCTGGCAAAGTGGTTTAACTGCTTGGAAATGTCGTCGTTGCGACTTCAACAACGTTCGCGAGTTGTTCCGCGAAATCACTTGCATATTTAGAAATTCCGGGGAGGAGTTCTTCGCGAATTCCTTTGCCTTGGCGTCGAACGCTTCCCGGTATTAACGGAGCTTTGCGTCGCGAGTGTTCAATGACACTTGACGGCGATTCGTGTCAACGACGCCGTTGTAACTCTGTATTAAGTGCCTTCGTTCCCATTCACAAATTCGGTGAGCTAGGGTAACGATCGCGCCCGGCAACTTTTATAACGGAGACTTCACTATACACATACTTGTATAGAGGAGATTTCGGCAAAATACGCTGGTCGGACAAAACGGGAGTGTTCAGTGCTGCCAGCTTGCAAGGGAACATATTCAGTTGATACAAACCGATTTTGTTGAAACTTATGTCAGATATACAGGGTGTCCCAAAATTCCTTCAACATCCGGAAATGGGAGGTTCCTGAGATCATTTGAAGCGATATTTTCCTTTGCAAAAATAGTGTGCGCAGCTTTGTTTAGGAGTTATTAACGAAAAACAAGGACCAATCACAGCGCGTTTACAGCGGACTGATTCTGGCTCTACCAACGGCAACACCGCGCTAAGTGGGACCTGTCCTCTGTTCGCTATAGTCGCGCTCTGATTGGTTCATATTTTTCGTTAATAACTTCTAAACAAAGCCGCGGACGACATTTTTGCAAAGAGAAATGTTTCTGCAAATGATCTAAGGAACCTCCCATTTCCGGATGCTGAAGGAATTTTGGGACAGCCTGTATATTTCTTCGGAAAATATATATTTTTTTTTATTAATGCAATTAGAATATCAAGTTCGAGATTATTTTGCCGTACATTATTTTTTTAATACATTATTATACTTTATATAATACAGTACAAATTACATATAGATAATTGTAGGTTTGAAAAAGAGCAGTTTTAAACATATATACTTTTTCCTCTTTTTTTAAATTTTTAACTCACAGTTTTTCAGAAACGAGTAAGTTAGTTTACATATTTCCACCGTGGGTGTGGAGAGTAAAACATTGCATGAGAGTGGAAGAAAAATATGCAGTTTATGTAATTGTCTGATAAACTCCGACCTACGTTCATCAAACGTGGGACACTGCCATAACACATGGTCAATATCCTGAAACTCATAAATTCGAAAAATATTGACAGGTGTTTTTTTATTGGCAACCATCCACTTTGAAGGGGTGAAAACATATCATATTTTTCTTCAAACATGTTATATTTTTTGAGATATCTCGGAAACCAAAGGTCGAAAAAAATAGATTTTCTTTTTGAATTGTGTGTTTTTAATGGGAAACGTAGTTGTGCGAAAGAATTTTAACAAAAGATATTTGTTTAAATAATATGTTAAAAATAAACGCTTATATTTCTGTGAAACAAGCCAGAATTCCTTCCTCCGCACACCAGGTTCAAGACTATCTGTCATTGTGCATGAATATTGTTAAATGGAAAAAAGAAGAAAATCCTAAAACATGTATCCTATCTTGGATCAAAGATTACACATAGTGTATATTAAAATTAACTAACTAGATATTGTATAATATAAGAGAAACCGAAAGATAACATAAAATTTTTAATGTATTGTTTGAACAAACATATTTTGTGAACATTTTTTGCACTACTACATTCTCCATAAAGAGAAAAACACAATTTTAGAAAAAATCAATTTTTTCGATCTCTGGTTTCCAAGATATCAAAAAATATGGATCTGACAGCGAATTTTGATAACTGTTTTCACCCCTTCAAAGTGGATGGTTGCCAATAAAAGAAACTACGTGTCAAATATTTTTCGAAGAACTACATCTCGCATAAGTTTCATCAAGATTGGTTTGTTTGTTATCTGACTGATGCTTTGGCCGCACACATGTTATCTCGCACGGCGAAATTTGTCTTTAATTTTAAGCAACTGAACGGATCAACTAGTCTCGTAGTGCGAAGCTATTGTTCATCGAAATTTTTAAACTTCTGTCATGTGTTTACAGAGTAATTATACTTTCGTTTGTTAATGAATTACATGGGAAAGTTATACTAGCTTCAATAGACACTAATTTATGATTTTTCATATTAACAAAACCGAATGCATTAAAACAAAAATGGAATAATATTACGGCTGAATATTTAGAAAAATTAGAAGCGATTAGTCAAGGAGGTTAAACAACAAAAAGTTCAGTAATTTTTAAAAGTGAATACTAAAGTAACACAAATCAGACATTATTTTATGTGGAAAATATTATGTAACAAATACTTTGGATTGTGTAAAATGTATATTATTGTTAAGTAGACACAGTACCTCAAACATTAAACCTGACTATGTACATATGTTGTTTTCCGTTATGAACAAAATTATAATGCAACAAAGTGAACATTTTCTGGTGTCTGAATATTGGTGTAGTCGTAGTCTACGACTCGTAGACGTAGACAATATTCCTTGATCTTTCCCGTCATCGTCGAAAGTGGGAACATGATTAATCCAATAACAGATCCTTGTGTTTAATTATTAACTCATGTTACTTTTACCAACACATTCGTGAACTTTTTCTAAGTGAAGTGAGAAAACTTAAAATTCTCTTCCCGCTAGATGGCGAATATTTCTCGCTGGTGAAAATATAGCAGAGGGTTATATCTAGTCAGTGGGGTGACTAACTCGTCACTCTGGCTTCCCTTCAAATCACGCATAAATCTTTCGCCTTTTACTAAAGATTTCCGTGGAGGGGAGCAATTGACGAGTCATTTGACTATTTTTTACAGTACCCGACGCAAGTTGGGTCATTATCGAATGAAAACAAAACTTTTTCAGCTTCACTTTTCGAATGATTCGAACTTTTGATGATTTCAAAAGAAATCAATTCTTGTAAAATTCCATATTTAATGCAAGACATAATGAGGAGAGGTTATTATTGTTATGTTCTCAAAAAATAACGAAATAGAAAATCATTGAAAATTTTATGAGGAATTCTGATGTTTATAATTTTAGTAAAACAGAACTTTCGTTAAAATGGGTGTCTGTATTTTTCAGTAGGAATTAGTTTTATGTAGAATGATCTCGATTATGTCTATCTGACGTACAGTTTTCCTTATTTCATTTATTTGGTATGAACAAGGTGTTAGAAAAGGCTTCAAAGTAATGTCTGTGAAGTCTTAGCGATAGAGTGTCAGTGAAGAATTCAATAAGTTGTAAATAAATACAAAATTCTGATGTTTATAATTTTAGTAAAACAGAATTTTCATTAAAATGGGTGTCTGTATTCTTCAGTAGGAATTAGTTTTACGTAGAATGATCTCGATTATGTCTATCTGACGTACAGTTTTCCTTATTTCACTTATTCGGTATGAACAAGGTGTTAGAAAAGGCTTGAAGGTAATGTCCGTGAAGTCTTAGCGATAAAGTGTCAGTGAAGAATTCAATAAGTTGTAAATAAATACAAAATTGATTAGCCTGTTAAGCTATTTCTGCCTTGTACGGTAGCTCATCGACATCAATGAGTCTGTCATCGCTGGTGTCTATATTTTGTTTTTCGTGCAAACGATCCTCATGCGTGCTCTGTTGTATGTACTCGGCGCTCGGCGCAGCATATCCAATTATCGTCAATTGTTTGGTACTTGGTACTATTGATAGAGTGCCTCAACAATATTGACACCTAATACCTCCAAGATATTGAAAACTCCTATATAACCGTCCCTGAACAATATAGTGGTTAACATTAGTTCCAATTAAAGCGGTAGTATTACCCCTAATATGTTTATCGCAAATTATTCGAACGAAAATCTTGCACGTACTCCTCGCACTAAGTATGTCTGTCTTAGCAAAACATATTCGAAGAGTGAGTACCCGTAAATCCTGTAATCATAGTGATACAGAACCCTATATCAATCATATTATTATTGTACCGAATACTGATTAGTAGACTGCGGATCTTTATGCAAAATAAAAACTTTCTACCTGAATTGCAACAAGCTCGGGTGGAATAAATATTTAATTTCTTGCTGAATATGTTCAATGGATTGAAAATAATGTAGTAGTATATTTAAAATCTTCACATTTCTTCAAAAAATTAGACCTACCCAATTTTATCATAAATGCATAAAATCCGCAGTCTATTGATTAGCTTTTGAAATATTAAGTTCAGGTCGGAGAAAGCTATTTCGAGAAAAACGCCTTTAGAATATTAGATCCTGTATCAGGCTATGGAACAAGTAATTACGATTAATCGGCTGCAGAGAGGTCTCATAATCTGATGATAACAATTAATCATTACCCCTCTCTACAGAAGGGTACCGTGTGGTATTTTGATGCCATGGCACTTGATTTATACTAATTGCATTTCAGAAGTTTTGGAAATGTAAAATATGTTTATGATATCGGCGCCAGGTTCGATCATTTCAAAAAGAACAACAAATATGCAATTTAAGTATTTAAGTTTCTCAACGTTTCGATCTTAATGTGGATCATTATCAAGAGACAAAATTTTTGCGTCTGAAAAAGAAATTAATAATATAAATTTTCGAAATTAAATATACTGTTATTATGTAACACGGCCATGTAATTTACCAAAATTGGTAAACCAGAGAAAGAAAAAGAAAAAATTGAATACATACTTGCTGTGAAAAGTGGGACGAATACTTTTTAAGACACATAATTGTGAGTTACACTATTTAAACTTTACCCCATGCTGGCGATAATGTAACTGAAGCACAATGTGCTAACCAAACGCAAGGCAAGGCCTGTGTTGTGTATGTGAGAGACTCAAAATGATTGGTCGGTCGATATCGATCATGGTGGCAATCAACATGTTTTTGGAAATGTGTTCTGAAAATATTAAATTGTAGAAAAATGCAGAACTATTATCTAACTATTAGCTGAATCGTCAAACTACTATCGGGTGACCCTGTTGGGGTGATCAGTATCAAATGTGTTGAGTTTGAATGATATCTACCACGTTTGAGTACGAGGTGATCTGTATCGAGTCTGTTGAATTAGGAATGGCCCATAGCGATTGTATGACGTGTACGAAGGGTCCTTTGCCAGCTCTATATTGGATTCGTTAAGTTGGAAATAGCCTATACAAGGGTCTATCGCATTCGAAGTGGTTTGTATCGGATCTGCTCAGAGTGGTTTGCATTCGATGTGTTAATGGTTTGAATTAGATTCCTAGACTTTGAGTGGTTGCTATTATACCTAGAGTCTGTAACAGTTCTACTATGTTTCATTTCATATCATCTGCATAGGATCATTAAGTTGCGAATAGTTTTTATTGGATCTGTTAAGTTCCAACGGTCTGTGTAATCTATTGCGACTCTGCACAGTGGTCCAGAAACCCGGTTTTTGTGGCCAAAATTCAAAATGTTGTCATAATTTTCTGAAAGTTGGTGATCAGGAGTTTTTGGAGTCGCTGATAACGAATCTGACATTAAAAATTAAACATTTTTTATGGCAGGGTTATTATGGCGATCTAGAGGGCGATATTTCGTGGCCCCATTAAAAAATTTTGTAAATCGATGTTTTTCATCATTTTCATAGAACAATATCATTGAAATACTTAATGCCATGTTTTTTAAATTAGTATAACCTATAGAAAAAAAAGAAAAAATACCTCGGACGCCTTTATTAAAATTAATACAGAGTTAAAAGTTGCAAGAGGGAGCAGCTAAACTTTGCATATTCTTTTTAACAAATGTTTAAACTTTCGTACAGAATAAATCTAAAGTTTAGCACTTTTAAGCATTTTTTTAAAACCCTTCTTAAAGCTTAAGTTGTTACAAACTTGGAATATTTGTTTATGGATTAAAAAATGTTTATGATGCCATTTAGAACTTAAAGTACATCTAATAACATATAAAATATCATAATTACAACTTGTTGTCTGATGTCCTATAAGTGGTATTTAAAACGTTTAATAGAGTGTTCAATTTTATGATTTTATTTTTAGAAGGCTGTATCTTATTATACAATTATCTAAAATCAATAATATTTTGGTTTTAGGAGCTTTGAAGGGTTATCAGTTTATAGCAAAAAAATGTTTTAATCTATTAACCTTGAAAAATTGAATTTTGGCCACAAAAACCGGGTATCTGGATCACTGTGCTCTGTAGAGCAGGAGTTGGTAAACTTTTTTTAGAAAGGGCCAGATCATCAAATTTTTAGTCTTGGCGAACCGGGTAGCAAACTCGAAGACATTTACATTCAAAACTGTTTTATTAGGCAGCGATATTTTTTTATTTTACGTAATTTGATTAATTCTTAATGATTATTTGATTATTTTAATTTTCCCATGTAAAGAGGAATATTAACCTCGCAGGCCGGATTTGGTCCGTGGGTCGTAGTTTCACGACCCCTGCTGTGGAGTACGGAACAGCTTGCTACAAGTTTTAACAATGTGGGTATTACGTCACTCTATTAGAAGTTTTAACAATTTGGTGTTATGTTACTCTGCTACCATTTATTTCGATGGTATTGTCGTAGTATAATAGCTATTGTAGTCGTTGCACATAATGCGCTCGTACCGTGCAAAAGTTAACAACGCGGTTAATTTACTTATAAGTATGCGTAGTATGGTTTTACTATTTATACATTTATTAGTCTACATTTTGGAAAATTGATATAATTAAGTCTTTTAAAGTAGGTGCAAGAAACTAACAGATATAGCATATACATAAACATAAAAAGCAATATAAAACTGAACTGCTATGGCTCCAATAACTTGTTATGAGAAAATTGGGCTTGCACTTTACACTAATTGGTTTCAGAGTCTTCGTACATATGTTTATTCTCCTAGCCACTCTGATGGGTACCTACAGCATCCGGTGTTGCATGAAATGCGTTAAGCATTGAATAATGCAATCCGTGGTAACTAGAGAATTGACATTTATATAATTTGGTATCGTTTGTTGTGAGATCACACGGTTAAACTACAACACGATTATAATTTCATAATTTGACCTCACTTCTTTGAAATATTGTACGTATATAATCCCTTTTGATTTCATAAACCTGTCAATCCAGTTGTGCCCACGTGTTACAGTAACTTCTACATTTGACATTATTTATTTATTAAAACGATACAACGGTATTTTCAAAGTTTTTAAATGTTTTTACTGTTTCACGCATGGTACTCATTGTTGTCGTAAATGCATCGAATCTGCAGTTTATTTATTGCAGTAATTAACACTAAATGTCCCGAGCTCGAATCAAGTACCAGACACATGTTTCCTAATAAAAATGACAAGATTTAATTTATTTAAATTTTGCGCGTTACTAATTGTAACATGTGCTCCAATAACGATATTTATTAAATAATTTCATATGAAAGCATTTTCATAATTTCAATAATTCCGAAATAAAAAATCTAAAGGAAAATTTCTATCGATCGGAATTTGAAATATAAATTATAATATGATATCGGCGCCAGGTTCGATCAACTTTTGAACAAACAACAAATGTGCAATTTAAATATTTAAACTCAACGTTTCGATCCTTATGTGGATCATTTTCAAGAGGCTAAATTTTTGCGTCTGAAAAAGAAAAAAGAAAAGTAATAATTTTAATACATTAAAACCACCGTAAGCAAATTATTTTTATTTATATATTTAATTAATTTGCTTACGGTGGTTTTAATGTATTAAAATTATTACTTTTCTTTTTTCTTTTTCAGACGCAAAAATTTAGCCTCTTGAAAATGATCCACATAAGGATCGAAACGTTGAGTTTAAATATTTAAATTGCACATTTGTTGTTTGTTCAAAAGTTGATCGAACCTGGCGCCGATATCATATTATAATTTATAAAAAATCTAAAACCAGTCATTTGACCGGTCGCGGTCTTAACGATACGTTGAATGCGACGTTCATTGGCTACAAGAAGGAAATAACTAATTCCTCGAGAGAATGCGATGAAGAATAGGGATAGAAAACATTTATTTATTTTTACTATAACGGATATTGTCTTATATTCCATTACTGAATTGTGGAATTCAATAATGAAGTATTCATTAATCAAAAATTAACAAAATTTAAGAATACCGTGATACCTGAAATCATTCGAAGCGACTTTTTCTTTGCGAAAATGTTCACCGCAGCTTTGTTAAAAAGTTATTAGAGAAAAACATAGACCAATGAGAGCACGGCTACAATGGCCTTCGCTCAGCCTGGCGTTGGCATTAGCCGTGCTGGAATCTGTTCGGCCTGGTCGCGCTCTGATTGGCCCGTGTTTCCCGTTGATAATTAATTACCAAAGCCACGAAGAACATTTCGCAAAGGCAAAACTTGCTTCAAATAACTTGAGGGACCACTCCTTTCCAGGAAGTACAGCATTTTTGGAGCACTAATGAATATTATTTCCAAGCTATTAAAATAATTAAGAAAAGGAATTAGTTTCTTAGTTCTCAGTCGCTTTTCTAGTACATGTTTGATATTGTATGGCGGTCTGCTGTTTTCCCGGAGTCGCCGCGTTGGAATGAACTCCAATGGACACGTGTGACGTTGTTGCAGTTGAAGTACATACAGTGACTCGAATTAATATTCGGACATTGCTCTATACGATTTGAACATTCTTGGGAAGCTAGAGCAATTAGTTTACTACAGGATGTAAAAAGAAATTAATTCAAAAATTGTAATTGTTCCGAAGTGTAGAGAAAATACTAAAAGTTGCATATACAGGGTGGGGCATTTTAAACAGGTCACCCGAATAACGCGGCTGCTATTGGTGTTAGGAAGAAATGCATCAGATGGAACTTGTATGGTATCGAGGGGGCATTATTCTGATGTTAGTAGCTTTTTTTGTTAGTCAACTTAATTTTTTTAAATGGAATGAGGAATTTTTTAATACGTCAATCAATGCAGCTGGACATTCATAATAAAAAAGTATTAACCTATGTATGTCGAAAAGTTAATCGTTCAGAAGATATTTCAATATAAAAAACATAAAATACCATTACTGTCGTAGTACACTAGTAAGTAAACGCTAACGTCTTAGTACGGCAGTAATGATATTTTTATATTTTTTACATTGAAATATCTACTGAACGACTAACTTTTCGACATACATAGGTTAGTACTTTTTTATTACGAATGTCCAGCTGCATCGATTGACGTATTAAAAAATACTTCATTCCATTTAAAAAAATGAAGTTGACCTTCATATGTCCTTTGCGCATCCATCTACAAAAAAGCTACTAACATCAGAATAATGCCTCCTCGATACCATACAAGTTCCATCTGACACATTTCTTCCTAACACCAATAGCAGCTACGTTATTCAGGTGACCTGTTTAAAATGCCCCACCCTGTATAACTTTATTATGTGTGGGCCTATATTGAAAATTTAAATATTACTGTTTGTAGATCTATGTCAAGTAAACATATGTATTTAGAAACTTTCGTCAAAAATCGGTCAACGTTGCAATGAGCTATAATCTTAGAATTCTTGCATCTTTCAACCGATTTTTTTTTATTTGTTATTTTGTATTTGTTCAGTTGTAACCTCAAATAAGAGGTTATTCGACAATCTATATTACATACATAATATTAGAATAGTAATCTTATATGCTAATGTGTGGTTAAAATAGTGATGAAATTTTCACAGTTTATACAATTCACACAGATCTACGAAATGTATTTTTAAAATATTCAATATACCATAGTGTCACATAAAAAAGTTGTGAAATGCAACTTTTAGTATTTTCTTTACAATTCCGATCGATTGCAATTGTTGAAGAAATTTGTTTTCACATCCTGTAGAAATTGTTCTAGCTCCCCCAAAAAGTTCGAAACGTACAGTACAATATTAAAAAAGTGATCGTCTTTTTTAGAGCGTCCGAATATTAATTCGAGTCACTGTACACAATATCGATACCGTATTGATATCCGCAGAAATACATAAAGTATGAAAAAAATTCAGTGATAGTAAATGAACTACGATATCTTGCTACCGGATAGAATGAAATAGGTTCAGGTTGAGATTTAAATGTAATTCATGTACAAATGAGTTTCATGAACAATGAAGAATTAATTAAATCGAATAAATCGAAGTTCGTGCTCAAAAGGTACAAATAGTTGCTGAAATACTGTGGTTCGTATTTATGGTCCTCCGCAAATTCATCGCCGCGAATTCAACGATTGTGACCTCGTTAATAGAACAGTGAGATATCGGCGGCGGTGTTGGGATGGGTCACTGGGCAGAATCATGTTCGGTAATTTCCACATCGACAAATTATTCGGCACTGTTAACGGGATGCGCGCCAACAGTAGACGTAGTGCAGATCTAGTTGGAGAGATCCACGACTACAGTGGCTCCCACTAATATTCGAACGCTCTTAAAAAGATAATAATTTTCTTAATATTGCACTATACGATTTGAACTTTTTTGAGTAGCTACAGCAATTAATTTGCTACAAGATGTGGAAAAACAATTTTTCCAATAATTATAATTGGTCGGAATTGTAGAAAAAATTGCAATTTACAACTTTTTTATGTGGGCCTATATTGAAAATTTAAAAAATCGATCGGCGTTGCAATGAGCTACAAACGTTTAAAGATGGTAAAACTTGCAGATTTTCACGATTTTCAGGCTACAACTGCAGTAAATCTAAGGATTCTTGCATCTTTCGAAGCCTGTTGTTTTTTTCACATCAACCGATTTCGATGAAACTTTCACAGTGCATATAATTCACACAGATCTACAAAACGTATTTTTTAAATGTTCAATATGGGCCCACATAAAAAACTTGTAGAATGCAACGTTTAATATTTTTTCTACAATTCTGACCAATTATAATTTTTGAAAAAATTTTCTCTTCTCATGTTGTACAAACTATTTGCTCTAGCTTCCCAAAAAAATTCAAATCGTACAGTTCAATGTTAAAAAAGTTATCGTTGTTTTAAAGCGTCCGAATATTAATGGGAGCCACTGCATATTAATTACGAGAAAAGTGTTCGATATTGTTACAGTCGTAACGCAAACACGTTGGTAAAACATTTTTATCTTGTAAACATTTTGGTTCACCTGAACGAATTAGTATTATTATATTTATTATAAACGGACCGAGGTCCATTTACACAAATGTTTATGATAGAACAAAGACTTAGCTTAAGTTTAAAATTAATAAATAATTCTATATAAATTGAATAATATAAATGCGTACACAGGGTGTTCCAAAAATATAAAATTCTAAAATTGTTAAAAGTTAATTAGGAACAGTATGTACTACATTTTTACACATTCGTGTTCTTGAATTAATGACATATTACTTTCCCTATTTATAATAGAACAAAGACTTAGCTTAAATCAATTAAGAACTGATATGCACAAAAACTGTTGGAATAAAGGTAATGATATCAGTTAATCCACATTTTCGCTCAAAATTAACAAAATTCCAAAAGGATTTAATATTAGACAAATAGAAATTGATGTTATCGGTGTACAGGTTCGATCATGATTCTAGAAACATAATTTGAATGGTACAAACGTTGATCCGGGTTTAAATCTATTTCTTGGTCTTGAGAAATTTAAGACCATACGTTTGAGCTATTCCGAATGTTTGGAATAGATGAAAAGGAAATCAACGATTTGCAGTACCATTCAAATTATGTTTGTAGAATCATGATCGAACCTGTGCGCCGATAACATCAATTTCTATTTGTCTAACGACAATTTACGATCGCGAAAAATAATCCTTATCTGGATTTAATATTATTTTGAACGGATAGTTCACGTTTGCGCACGTACGAAGAATGACAATGTTTTGCGATTCTCTTACACTCGGCTTGCAAGTTGACAAAATTCCGCTAATCACACAGTTGAGAACTCCTTTTAGACTCTGTGAGCCTGAATTATACTGTTCACAGTGCACTATGAGTTTGACTGGACATTTTTAATTGTCATTTGAAATGTGCATTATATTATGTTTTATAATACTAATGTTTTTTGCAATTCAATAGAATTGCTCGTGTATAATCCAATTATACTATGTTCATGTCACCGGTAATCCGTTTTGAGTTGGTTAACCCATTTTGTATACTACTTAGAAACCGTTGGTTAGTGGTTACTAGGGTTACTCTAAGCTTCCATTGGTCACTAGGGTTTTGACTAGGATTACGATACGGTCAGAGCTAGATTTTATCGCAGCGCAAACTATTACAGTGGATGTACATTGCTTGTATCGCTGTACGTACTATCGTATCTAACTTCTGTCACAGGAAGGTAATTAAATCTGGTGTTCCCTTTCGTGTCCAGAATTTTATAGTTCTGGTTACAAAACCGTGCTACCTACTTTTCTTTTAGAAGAACATTTCTATTTAAAATATTTGTAGTCATGCTACGTAATACTATCAAACGTTTTCCATATTCATTATACTCAAACGAGTCAACTTATTGAAACAGACTCGTATAAATATTTTTATAGATGTTATTTTTTAAAATTTAAATTGAATGTTTCTAAACTTGAATCAAGCGATTCAACTCGTATAACTAGACTGCAGATTTTTATGGGAAATAACAATTTTTTAATCATTTTTAAGGAACGAAATTTAAATAAAAATGTACTTTCTCTCTTCATAATTTTAGTAACCATAAGCTGAAAATAACAATCGTTCAAAAATTAATTATATGAAACAGGACTTAAATGAAAGTGTAATTTCTCAATTAATAAATTGGATGCGTCATAAATAATGTGATAGTCGTCTTGAGTTCTTGTAATATCTTCATAGTTTTATATCATTACATTAATTCAGTTTTATCATAAATGCATACAATTCGTAAACTTAATTACAACTTATGTATATCACAGACATTCAAGTAGAATTTGTAAAATAATGTTCACAAGACCGTATGTTTTATTGTGTTACCTTACTTTACAGAGTTACATATGTTTTCTGTGGCTGTCACGCACGATAGCTTTTAGAAATATGTATTCACTCGTAGAAAAACTGTACCTATAATTGTTGTTTTATCTCAATGTATGTGTATCTGCTTTTGACTTTGTATATGGAATATATGAATTCATTTGCATCTTTTTATATGCGAATAGCCGAGTACATTAGTTAGCACATAGACAATACGATATTCTAGACAGCACACGAATTGCTATATAGACGACAATTATTGATTTGTTACAGTGTTGTTTCTAGCGATTTTGCATTACATCATGTCATGCAGAACTACGGCTGATCAAATATGCACTTGTCTCAGGGGCGCATTGCAGATTGAATACATTGCAGCTTGAATATGGGATCAAGTTACGAAAGTAATTGTTGGAAATCAGCCTTATACAGTGAACCACACTAACATTCGAACACTTTTAAAAGGACGATAAGATCACACGACGTGGACATTTTTTGAGGAGTTAGAGCAACTAGTTTACTACAAGACATGAAAAAATTGTAATTGGTCGGATTTACAGAGAAAACGGTAGAAGTTGTTGTTTACAACTTTTTTATGGCGGCCTATATCGAAAATTTAAAAAATACATTTTGTAGATCGGTGTCAATTATACATATTCTGAATTATTAATCATAATTGTTCTACGTTGCAATTAGCTACGATTAGTTTAAAAATTGCAAAATTGCAATTCTTCACGATTTTTAACCCATTACCGAAATAAATCTAAGAGTCTTTGCAACTTGCAATTGACACAGATTTACAAAATGTTTTTTATTAAATTTTCAATATTGGCTCGCATAAAAAAGTTATAACTAACAACTTTTTTTAATTTCCTTGTAATTCCGACCAGTTGAAATTTTTTCAAAATTTCTTTTCCACGTCAAGTAGTAAAGTAATTGTTCTAATTTCTAAAAAAAAATCCAAGTCCTATGGTCTAATATTAAGAAAGTTATTATCCTTTTGAAAGTATCCGAATATTTATGTGGTTCACTGTAGTTTAACGCGATCGTTACGCCTTCATATCAGTTCTCGACTATGCACATGTTTGATATTGTATGATTTGTACTCCCGATGCTGTTGGTGTGAAGATGTTTGTCATGCTGCGGTTTTTTCTTTTCAATAACTGAAGTATTAACACAACGTATTAATCTCACAGTAATGAATGTATTTGAAGATTAGAAAATTTAAACGACTGCTATATTTATAAAAATGATAAAGGAGGACAATTTCCCTTATTAATTTGGATAATGTTCATTCATTCATTGGTAACGTTCATTCTTTTACTTCATAAATATGATGTAACAAAAATCACAAAAATGAGATATTGTACAATATAAATATAATGATTTTTACTTGTTTATGGGTATTTAACCTATTCTGTTTCTAATTGCTAATTCCGTATATGCTCGTATTTTATTTTCCACAGGTGGTTTCTTAATGGTTTAGAAATAAGCCTCCTTTTTTTGTTTCACCATTTAGTTTGATTTATCCCGGTTCAAACGATCTTTTCGTAAATCTATACTTAATATTTTATGTTATCAATCTATTGCACAGAATTTCTGTATAAATAATTCTATATAAATTGAATAATATAAATGTGTACACAGGGTGTTCCAAAAATATGAAATTCTAAAATTGTTAAAAGTTAGTTAGGAACAGTATGTACTACATTTTTACACATTCGTGTTCTTGAATTAATGACATATTACTTTCCCTATTAAAGACGAAGTTTTTCAATATTTTATGAATTAAAAAGTTCCTTTGCATGAATGAAAATCATATAAACACTTCATTTAATCTTCTGATATCGTTGAAACCAATTTATTATTTGTACTAAGTCTCCACAACTTAAAAATCTTGTTATATGTTTGCACAAGGTCTTCAAAAAATTTGGAAATTATTGAACAAATCCTAAACGAAGTGAACTGAAAATTCATTATTATAATCAACAACCTACAGGTTCAAATATATGAGAAACAAATATAAAAGTTACATAACTATGGAAATATTATATTTTATGTGCCGAGTTGAATTGACTCCAGCGATTTGCGTTTTTATACGTTATTTACGGTCCGCAGCATGCGTGTTGCGTTTATCGTTTTCGGATGAAAAATAAAAACGTTGCGGAACCGGCAAGATAAATAAATGTTTACAAAAATTTTACGATACATCCGTATGTCGTAAACTGTGAGCACAATTAAATTTCATTGGCGTAGGAAATGTCGATTCGTAGATGTATGTGCTTTCGGCGCTTGTTACATAGCTTCCTGAATGTTTTTTATATTTTATTCTGCGATCAAATAATTTTTTTCAGCCGCGTTGACCGAATGTTGGCTTACGTTCAATTGCACGGGTGTACAGGATTCTGTATTGACCTAGATATTACATAGGATCAATGTGTTTACTGAGCTGTATAAACCTTATGTTATGCAACATACCACGTGCCAACTATGGTCGTTTATAAAATTCTGTACCGTTTTTTTTATTATTCTCGGGAAAACCTCCAAATCGACAAATATATGCATGTAACTATACTATTTACGTTTCACTTTTATATTTTTCAGGAGATACCGAAGCGTGTAATTTAATTTAGCTTTAGCTTCGGTTTTATACGTGCGAAGGTCAGGTTTAATATCTTTTTGGCCGAGCTTCATCTCGCCTACAATTATTCGTATTGTTGTGCAAACTATATTTCTCTGGGCCAGATACGTTACACAGACGTTATTAAATTTGATTTAATTAAAGTTTATCTGCGAAGTAGGTCAATGTTTTCCTTTAAGATACAGGATATTAAAGAGAGGGTCTAAAACTTTAGAGGCTCGTGGTTTTAGGGAGACAGATGAAAACTGCTTAACTAAGCCGTTCATAGGCTGAAACGATTAACCATCTTTTGAGCTTTTATGTTTAGCTTTCATTCAAATTAAATTTTCAAATATCATTGAATGACAATTCAAAAAACTATTGGAAAGTAATGCGTAGGTACTGTATTTTTGTGGGATTAATTTATTTGGCTAATACTTAATACAATCGATACTTTCTAATTAAGTGATTCTAAGTAAATCCGAATTTTTGATGAAAATATACTTGCATTTCTAACATATATATTAACCTTTTGCACGCGGAACTATTTTAACTGGAAAATTGAACATTTCTTTCGATCTACATAGAATATTTTCATTCCTTATGGTTTCTGAAATTTCATGAATATGAAATTGGTATAATACCTCATACAATACTTAAATGTTTAGTAATTGGTTAGACACTGATATATTTAATAATGTAAACAAGGTTTTGAATAATGGTACAGCCATTTTTAGTGGTGTCTCAGAGTGAACAACCGACTGCAAAGGGATAAATAATAGTAATTTATTGATGCTAATGTTTAAACAATACAAGGTAACGTTGCTCAACACAGACCACATTAGTAATTATTAACAACCTATTTTTGAGATTTCCGTTAAAAAGATTGATGTTAAAATCTACTGTATTACTTATTAAACTAGTTTGTGGTCGAATTCAAAAAGTTATTATCCGATATTAACCCTTTACACTCGGAGCTATTTTAAGTCGAAAATAAAACGTTTCTTCTGACCTAGAGCATTTCCATCCCCTATGATTTTTTAAATGTGGTAGATATGAAATTGATATAGTACCTCATACAATACTTGAATGTGTTGTAAAAATCTTTATTTGGTTAAATAAGATGACTTTATTCGTTCAATGCAAACAAAATTACAACAGTGGATTCCAGTATGTATAAGAGGAAAAAGCATATTATAACAAGGTAAAAATTAATGCTGTAGTGTAAACGATGCTGCAATGTGTTCTGGTCTGTAAAACGACAACGACTAACTGGGTCGTCTCTGGAAAAGGCCTTCGGTCCCTTTAAGTGGGGGTGCCATAAACCATAAACTTGGACTGGAGTCGCACCACTGCCTGTTTCTATACAATATTATCGTTGGATTCCAACAGAATGTTTAATAATCGGTGAGATGCTGTCATATCTAATAATATGAACAATATTTTAAATAATAGTACAGCAATTTTTAGTGGTGCTTCAGAGCGGACAACCGACTGCAAAGGGTTAAAAACTCATCAACTTTTGAAAAGTGTCTGAATATTATTACGAGTACGTATTCTGGAGGTACAATGGGAGACAAAAGTACAAGAAATTCGAAATCCATCAATATATTGGCAATGAAAGCCATGCACGAGTATATTTTGCATGAAAAAAATAGATTAATTAAAAAAGCTTTCGTTTAATTAGCGAGTGTTATATTCATTTTTTAATCAAATTGTCTTCATATTATAAAAAATTGTAAATGAATTTTGTGAATAATTGTACCCTCCGAATAGTAGCTATATTCAGTGGTCTACAGTATTGCCGCGTTTTCATGCTAGTGAGATGACAAATTTATAATTTTTTGCTCTGTAACTGTTTAGTGAAACCTAATAAATTTTGAACACAATTAAATACATAATTTTTGCTATATACAAAAAAACTGGAGTATCTAGTTGCGTTTTTCACGGTTTAACCCTTTGCACTCTGAACTACTTTAACTAAAAAATTAAACATTTTTTCCTACCTGGAATATTTCCATTCCCTATGATTTTAAAAATTGTATATACCCATGTATTTAATAATGTATACAATATTTTGAATAATGGTACAGCAATTTTTAATGGTGCCTCAGAGTCACCATTAGAGTGCTAAGGGTTAAATAGGTTTCGAAGTGGAATTTTATGAATTCTCCATAAGAAGACGTGTTAAAATGTGCAAACTTTAAGTTGCTATAAATATTAAACGGTGTAGTGAATCTAACTGAAACTCTGGTAATTGCATTAATTTAGTAAGAATTATATCTTGTGAAATTTTCAAAAATTTTGCTGCGTTTTTATATAGCTCCAGAACATCCTTAACAGAAGGACTGTTTAACGTCTGTCTATGCTAATCAGGGGGACAAATGTCTTCTGTCGCGCAGATTACGCTCAACGAAGGGATCGGAATAAAGCGAACAAAATTGCTAGGGAAATGCGACTGCGGTTACAGTAGTCAGGATATCAATCGTATTGTTTAGCAATGTAACCTCTTCGATTTACAGCGATATGAACTAATTCAGCAGTTGCATAAAATTAAGCTCAAATTGCTCCTAAGTTTGGAAATGTTGATTGCCCGACCATATATTGGGGCTTGTCTTCTTATTTTTAAGTTTTTGAGAAAATGTAAATTACAAATTTGATTTGGTGTAGTATGTACTGGATTAGTGTAGATGTGAAAATATGTACTGTGTTTGTGTTATCATAATGTTTTTTGTACTTTCAATTTTCTACAGTGTAAAATTTTTTTTTTTCATCAGTTTGCAATTTTCGCATTGTATTCTTCATCATGTTGAAATAAATCTCGTACGAGATTTTCTATAATAAAAAAAAAAAATTGCTAGGGAACAATAAGATCTCTATAAATTTTGCTGAACTTCACAATCTGCGAGGTCGAATGAGCACGCGGTTCTGCATTCAGACGTCCGATTCGGTTAATTAATTAGGCGTGCACACGCACGGGAGGGTACCCTCCGGTCGAACGACCCCGAAATCGGTAGATTTACAGCGATACACTCGTAAATACGTCCTCCTGCCAACGAGTATTAGGAACGAGTATTACTCAACGGACCGTGCACGCATTTCCTTCCCCGCGCGCGCGGTGTCTGTGATTCATTAATTTATGGTGTTTCACGATCATTCGGTAAATCTGCAAGCCCCGCATCCATTTCCCGTGCCGTGTACTCCGCGGACAGCCGTCCAGGCGCCACCGATATTTTAATTATCCCGCCGGTGAACGTAACGTCGTATCACAATTATGTTTGTCCCACAGCACTCCGATAACGTAGAAACGAAACAAAAACCAGAGACAAGATTGCCGGGAACTTTTCCCTCTCGCGGCAACATTTAATATTTAAATGAAATTTCTTGCCAGGTTTCCCCGGGCAAGTTTGTATTAAATTTCGCGAGCCGGGCTTCTCGATGTTTATCTTGTCGCTCTCTCATTGTCAGAATTTCGTCCGATTTCGCTTTCACAACTTTTCTGACGGAACTCGCGATCATTTCATATTCCGTCTGGATTCAGATTCTGCGATTATTTTCTTCGAATGGTTATCCATTTCATGAAATAGTTTACCTGTTGATAAACGGTGAAAGGAAACGGATAGCAATCGGAGGACATGAATTTCACTTGTCGATTTCTTCGTATGCAACGCTAGAGAGCATCATCCCATTCTGTAGCGCAAATATTAAATTCAGTTATTCGGCGCGTCACGCACAGAACCGATATACAGAAACTCTATGAATTTTGTCATGGAGCAGGCGTGTACGATGGCAGTCATTTACAAACCGCATAATGCCAACCCCTGTTCGCTTCGAATCGGTGATTTCGTGCCATTCAGACCGTAGACTCGCCGGAATATTCGACGCCTGGCTAAAATCGCATCGATTCGAGACCTTTAATGAACTGAAACGATTAACTCCACTTACCGCGGGCAATTCTCAGTCAACACGATCGTAATTCTCTCCCCTACTACTAATCCCCATTAACATTTAGAAAAACGTGTCTGTTCGACTATCGATCGGACGATATAACATCGAATAAGCTGGATTTAATGACAATTACCGACGCTTCCCCATTTTATTTCACTTTCACCCTTAGCTTTTAACGTACCGTTCATTCTAGTGCTATTTACACTCTGCATGTTTCTTTTTAATTGTACTGCGAATTTAATTATATCATACTAAATCGAAATTCAAAGATAAAATTAAGGGTAAGACTTTAGAAAATCCCCCCCTTGCTTTCGACATGTGACATACGTCATTTAATGACAATTACTATTTACACTCTGTATGTTTCTTTTTAATTGTACTGCGAATTTAATTATATCATATTAAATCGAAATTCAAAGATAAAATTAAGGGTAAGACTTTAGAAACCCCCCCTTCCTTTCGACATGTGACATACGTCATTTAATGACAATTACCGACGTTTTCCCATTTTATTTCACTTTCACCCTTAGCTTTTAACGTACGGTTCATTCTAGTGCTATTTACACTCTGCATGTTTCTTTTTAATTGTACTGCGAATTTAATTATATCATATTAAATCGAAATTCAAAGATAAAATTAAGGGTAAGACTTTAGAAACCCTCCCCTTGCTTTCGACATGTGACATACGTCATTTAATGACAATTACTATTTACACTCTGTATGTTTCTTTTTAATTGTACTGCAAATTTAATTATATCATATTAAATCGAAATTCAAAGATAAAATTAAGGGTAAGACTTTAGAAAATCCCCCCCTTCCTTTCGACATGTGACATACGTCATTTAATGACAATTACTATTTACACTCTGTATGTTTCTTTTTAATTGTACTGCGAATTTAATTATACCATAATAAATCGAAATTCAAAGATAAAATTAAGGGTAAGACTTTAGAAAATCCCCCCCTTCCTTTCGACATATGACATACGTCATTTAATGACAATTACTATTTACACTCTGTATGTTTCTTTTTAATTGTACTGCGAATTTAATTATATCATATTAAATCGAAATTCATAGATAAAATTAAGGGTAAGACTTTAGAAACCCCCCCTTGCTTTCGACATATGACATACGTCATTCTATTCGTTTTGACATGCTGAACATAAAATGTATGTGTGATTTTTAGCTGAAATGAATAGTTTTCGAGATATTTGTGAAAAACTGCAGTTACTACACATTGAATTTTGACTAAAATCGGTTTGTTTTAAATACATAAAATCTGCACTTTAATTATAATATATGTATACTATATAATATTGTTTAGTGTATGCAAAAGTTTTAGTCCTTTTTAATTGTTCATGCATAATGAATTATAGTAAATAACCGATTTATCATCGTTATCATTATTATAATATTATATCTTATACATTATATTATCACACAAAAATATTAAATATTATTATTAAGTATTTCGTTGAAGATTTCATGGTTTAAATTTAGATTCTCATGTTTTAATATCTAGATCTGCTTTCATCTGTATAGTTACATTTAATTGGAAATTTATTTGGATTATCATAGTTGATTGCAGTCAGATTTGGTTGAAATTATTGATCCGAAGTAAATGTTATGGATGACTTCAATTATCGAGCTGTTCATTTAGAACGCGAAATTATTCCAAATGCTGTTACGCGCAGAGAAAATAAAGGCAATACAACAAATAGTGTTCCGACTGAAAATTTGCGAAACTTCTTAAGCAGTTTGTCTGTTTTTAGTTTTTCCGTTACTTTGGAATCAGCCTGCATTGTAAGAAAGTTTCTCTCCTCGAGGAGAGAACTCTTAATTCACTTTTTCCTCTCGTTCCTGTGTAAAGTGTGAATACAGTCGAACACGAGGTCAGCAATTCGGTGTCGCTAACTTGTTCTCTAATGGCCCTTAAGCACTGTACCTGTGTCAGGTCAATAGTTTTTCAAAGCCTCTTCATCTCGTCTCCCACAAATTAACTGACACCTTCCGGAGAACTTTCTAGCGAATCAACCATCGGCGCTCCTCTCGCGTCATTTAACAAAGCCGTCTAGCACCCAATACTCGACACAGAAAGAATTAAGTCCACAATTAGTGCAGAAATTCGATTACAACTTTCTGGAAATTCATTTGTTCGTCCGAGAGATAAAACAATTCTCAGTTGCATTAAAACTTGATAAATGGTATATGAAACGAACGTGTTTCAATAATAACAACGTTATTAATAAAATTGAATAATATTATAAAAATACTTATGAAATTAAACGATTAATAATGTAATTTTGTTAGTATTCTCAATATTATCTTTTCATTCGCAAATTTTGTTAACGTCAACCTAAAAATCGGCGAACTAGCAAAAATCAATATTATATGTATACATGGTTTTTAGAATACCCTCCAAAACATATGTTGATCATTAAAATGAAAATGTGGAAATGGAAAGAAAATGAATTGTTTATTAAAACAATTTAAGTAAAAATCCATGTGAGCATTCAGTTGCTGTTAGTATTATTAACATGATTAACACAAAACTTCTTGTAATAAATTGCATATTATTGCAAGACTTTAGATTGTGCAGTTAATTACATTAGCCTCTGCAATTAATTATTTAGGTATCTGAACCGTGTGCTTGTTTTGTTTTTCGTAAAGAGTATCGTCATTTAATGGCATTAAACGAAGCTATTAAGGCTCATTTGGAATGTGAATACTTAACCAGCAATTATTTGAATTGCCACCGAAATTTGAAACAAATACAAAAGCTGTAGTTAATCACCTCGGCCTGTGAATAGTTGAATGGTTGATCTTTGTGTAACACGTTGCACGCTGCAAGAAGTTTAGTTATAACCTAACTACGAGTTATGCGAGAGTTTACTATGCTTGTTAATATTCACGGACATAAGACAACCCCATTAAGATTGTGTTTCCCTAATGGAGAGGAGGAGACGATAAGAACGACACGAGTATTTTATGATAAAAAACGTATAGGATAGCGAGCAGCAGCAAGCTATTATCCATTATAAAAATATCCTTTTACATAATAGTATTATACACATACACACAAGGTTCGAAAACAGAAAACGTAGAACGTTCCTATTCGAAGCAAAAGCCAGGCCCGGCCGCCACCAGTTATTCCTTCAAAGTTCTTATCACGAACAATTGCAATTCGCTTGATGATACCGAAAGATTATCGTCAGTTCCCATTTTCTCGATGAAAGTTCCCGAGACTGCTAGATTGTGTCCGCTATCTGGCAAAAGATTCTCGTCCTATCATTAACTTTCTATTTATTTCGCAAGAAAAACGCAAGTCCTTTTATTCCCACTTATTTCTTATCAAAATCTTAACGATAGTACGTTTTATACAGTCAAATAGAAACTGTAATTGTAGTAGTGCACTTGGGAGCAGTGTCGCAAGATCAGGGGAATTGCCTCGAATCGAGGGGAACAAATTACCCTCTCTCTACCAGTAGCAGATTAGTCACGCGATCTTGTGACTCGTGCACGACAGAGACGAAACGCGTCACGTGACCAGGCCGCGGCGGAAGCGTGGGGAAGAGCGTCGTGGGAGGGGAAGGTAGAGTGGGGACAGAAGTCTTAATCTCGCGACTCTGTCTAGAACTTCTATTCATCGAATATGAAATATCGCTAAAGCTGAACTCCCATAACAGAGTTAAAGTGTCAATGTATATTTAGATAGTTTTGTGATCGAAAAGAAATGATAATAGATGTATGATGGTTTCGGCGCACAGGTTCGATCAAAAAATTTTTTTTTATAATTCGTTGCAAATGAACAAGGAACTAGTGGGAAAATTGCAAATTTTGACTAAAATCGGTTTGTTTTAAATACATAAAATCTGCACTTTAATTATAATATATGTATACTATATAATATTGTTTAGTGTATGCAAAAGTTTTAGTCCTTTTTAATTGTTCATGCATAATGAATTATAAAAATTTTTTTTTATAATTTGTTGCAAATGAACAAGGAACTAGTGGGAAAATTGCAAATTTTGTTGAAATTTCTAATAACAAATTTCGGGAAAATGTTACACGTACGACATTTTAAAAGAAGTAGTTTCTTGTTACTTATCTTTGAGATGGAAATATTTGTACGAGACCAGTCCTAGAGAATTTCAACCGCTTCCATGCCGTAACTTCTTGAAATTGACGCATAAAAACTTTGAATGTGTGTGAATGTTTCGCCTTGCGTAATGTATACATATTTAGATATGTAGTTTTGCGATCGAAAAGAAATGATAATAGATGTATGATGGTTTCGGCGCACAGGTTCGATCAAAATATTTCTTTTTATAATTCGTTGCAAATGAACAAGGAACTAGTGGGAAAATTGCAAATTTTGACTAAAATCGGTTTGTTTTAAATACATAAAATCTGCACTTTAATTATAATATATGTATACTATATAATATTGTTTAGTGTATGCAAAAGTTTTAGTCCTTTTTAATTGTTCATGCATAATGAATTATAAAAAATTTTTTTTTATAATTTGTTGCAAATGAACAAGGAACTAGTGGGAAAATTGCAATTTTTGTTGAAATTTCTGATAATAAATTTCGGGAAAATGTTATGCGTACGACATTTTAAAAGAAATAATTTCTTGTTACTTATCTTTGCGATGGAAATATTTGTACGAGACGAGTTCTTGAAAATTTCAACCGCTTCCATGCCGTAACTTCTTGAAATTGACGCATAAAAATTTTGAATATGTAATATAATGTATAATGTAATGTGTAATGTAATGTATACATATTTAGATATGTAGTTTTGCGATCGAAAAGAAATGATAATAGATGTATAATGGTTACGGAGCACAGGTTCGATCAGAAAAATTTCTTTTTATAATTTGTTGCAAATGAACAAGGAACTAGTGGGAAAATTGCAAATTTTGTTGAAATTTCTAATAATAAATTTCGGGAAAATGTTACGCGTACGACATTTAAAAAGAAATAATTTCTGGTTACTTATCTTTGCGATGGAAATATTTGTAATCTATTAAAGTGTCAATGTACAAAATTAACTTATGAAAGGAAAGAAACGCTTCGAAAGATAAAAATTCCACGAATAACTTTTGCCTGTAATATTCCTCTAAAAAAATGTCTATACTACCACGATAGCAATATTTCGCACCACGGTAGAAGTTCTGTGTGTCAAGTTTATCGGTTAGCCGAGAGCATAATCTTCGCGCTGTTTTCATTATGGTTCTCCTCACTTAGCCGAGCGATGTGCTCCACGGTGAAAACGTAATCCCTCCCAATTACATTGTGATTAATGCTGAAACGTATAAGGAGGTTAAATAACATTGAAACTACGATCGGTGCAACCACAGGATCGTGGCTGACAGCCAAACGGAAGGTCGGAAGTGGTCCAATCTCCGAATCGATCTCAGAAGCCTCCTCTTCCATTTCCAGGACATTTGCAAGAGCATCGACATTATGAGAGAGAGAAGGACAGACGGAACACTTTGCAGAGCCGGGCAGACAAGAGCTACTTCCGGTTAGCTGGGTAGAACGTCCGGGCTTTCCTATTCAAGAGCTTTCGGATAGTCCATCGAGCAGTCGCATCTTAGATTCAATCTCCGATAGATTTTTGTCTCACTGAGATCTGCTTTTCTAATCCGCAGTGTCCTCTTTTTTTTCACTTCGAACCTCTGTTTTGATCGTAGGGAAATTACTTACATAATTAATTCTGATCGAAGACCTGGAAAATGTCGGTTTTTCTTTACCTGCAGTTCTAAGGTCATTTGAAGTTGCATAAATATGCTCCGTGACTTAGTTAACCCCTTTGGATCATCTTCTTGCAGTGATTAAAACGTCTTTATCCCCAAAAATGTCGTAGAAGAGAAAAGATTTATATTGTTTATATGGTTTCATTTATTTTAATGCTTAAATATTTATTACAAACGAGTCAAATTTGATTTCATTTAAAAAGAAAGGCGTAACTCGTATTTGTTAGACTTTGTTTAAAATCTTCATCATGAGTGTGACTCGTTAAAATATGGCAAGAGCTAAAGAGTTATTAATTGGTCCGCTCTAATTGATCCGCGTGTTTCGTTAATAACTCCTTAAGAAAGTTACTTCAATTCAACTTAAGAATCAAGCCTTTCGAGGAAGTGCATTTTAGGATACAAATCAACTAATTTCTACTACACTATTTTAAAAAACAAGTAGACAACATGATATTTGAAAATAGTTCAGTTGCAACATTTGCTCCAATGGATAACGATCGAGGCAAGGTATAAGTGTTTTATGGTATTCGATAGTATTAAGTACTATTTGTGGTTTTATGTACATGCACACTGTGAACGAAAGCTTGCAGTTTCACAAAAAATATTTATCAATGCAGCAGAAACTGAGAATCCAAGATTTAGTCTTACGATTAGTCGTCGAAGTTTCTGCACGTTAGCCAACAACGAAAATTAATTTTTAAAACTGGATTTGCAATTTAGCAGTGCAAACGCAACATGTCCTTCGACGTACTACGTAATTTGGATCTTTTTCAATATCGATAGGAAACTGTCAAACGTAAAGGATTAGATAATTTCCGGCATCGTATTTCTCTCGTTCGTAATCTGTCATTCGCACTCGATGCGGCAAACAGCATATACGGACGAAATAGCATACCGCTCCAGGATATTCAAAAGTAGTTTAATATTCTATGTAAAACGATACTTTAACACTTTACTTTAGTCTAAAAATTCAAATTTTATCCGTAAGACGGATTTGTATATCCTATTTAAGATCATCAAACTTCTATGGATTCCCAGCCATGCTAGAATCATCGATAATGAACCAGCTGACGAAACCACTAAAGCTGCCACTACACTAATGTTACCTGAAGCAAACTTTGCGAGAAGCTTTTGATAGACTTATGATAATCTTAAGAAGCTAAAAAAGTTACCAAAAATGTTCACTCATCAATTTTGTAATCACCAGTCGCATATCAAGTTTTTCGGGGGTGCATTGGGTACAAATTACCTTATTATTGTACCAAATGGTAATTTGTATTCTTGATTTAATACACACATTATTAATATTGTCTAGTTCGTTACCTATAAGAAGAAAAAAGAAATAGATTTCTTTGTTTTATAAAACACATTTCTGTGTTATGTATAACATTAATACATACATTATTAATATTGTCTAGTTCGTTACTTATAAGAAGAAAAAAGAAATAGATTTTTGTGTTTTATAAACACATTTCTGTGTTATATATAACATTAATACATAAATTATTATTAATATTGTCTAGTTTGTTACTTATAAGAAGAAAAAAGAAATAGACTTCTGTGTTTCATAAACACATTTCTGTGTTATATATAACATTAATACATACATTATTAATATTGTCTAGTTCGTTACCTATAAGAAGAAAAAATAAATAGATTTCTATGTTTTGTAAACACATTTCTGTGTTATATATAACATTAATGCATACATTATTAATATTGTCTAGTTCGTTACTTATAAGAAGAAAAAAGAAATAGACTTCTGTGTTTCATAAACACATTTCTGTGTTATATATAACATTAATACATACATTATTAATATTGTCTAGTTCGTTACCTATAAGAAGAAAAAATAAATAGATTTCTATGTTTTGTAAACACATTTCTGTGTTATATATAACATTAATGCATACATTATTAATATTGTCTAGTTCGTTACTTATAAGAAGAAAAAAGAAATAGACTTCTGTGTTTCATAAACACATTTCTGTGTTATATATAACATTAATACATACATTATTAATATTGTCTAGTTCGTTATCTATAAGAAGAAAAAAGAAATAGATTTTTGTGTTTTATAAACACATTTCTGTGTTATATATAACATTAATACATAAATTATTATTAATATTGTCTAGTTTGTTACTTATAAGAAGAAAAAAGAAATAGACTTCTGTGTTTCATAAACACATTTCTGTGTTATATATAACATTAATACATACATTATTAATATTGTCTAGTTCGTTACCTATAAGAAGAAAAAATAAATAGATTTCTATGTTTTGTAAACACATTTCTGTGTTATATATAACATTAATGCATACATTATTAATATTGTCTAGTTCGTTACTTATAAGAAGAAAAAAGAAATAGACTTCTGTGTTTCATAAACACATTTCTGTGTTATATATAACATTAATACATACATTATTAATATTGTCTAGTTCGTTACCTATAAGAAGAAAAAATAAATAGATTTCTATGTTTTGTAAACACATTTCTGTGTTATATATAACATTAATGCATACATTATTAATATTGTCTAGTTCGTTACTTATAAGAAGAAAAAAGAAATAGACTTCTGTGTTTCATAAACACATTTCTGTGTTATATATAACATTAATACATACATTATTAATATTGTCTAGTTCGTTATCTATAAGAAGAAAAAAGAAATAGATTTCTGTGTTTTATAAACACATTTCTGTGTTATATATAACATTAATACATCAATTATTATTAATATTGTCTAGTTCGTTACCTATAAGAAGAAAAAAGAAATAGATTTCTTTGCTTTATAAAACACATTTCTGTGTTATGTATAACATTAATACATACATTATTAATATTGTCTAGTTTGTTATCTATAAGAAGAAAAAAGAAATAGATTTCTGTGTTTTACATAACAATCTATAATCATGCAAATTTGCAAAAGGATCCACAGCCGTTAGAGTGAATATTGTTTCTTTTAATATGAATTCTAATAATGTGAGAACTCAAGCGTCCAGCATATCGACATATTTTTCACTTTCAACCAAACATACGGCTGTAATAGTTATTGCGTTAGAAGAAGAAAATCTTCCCGAAAGCAGACGAAAAGGCAGATGGAGTTCATTCAATTTGGACTAACCGCAAGGTGAGTTCCTTCCATGCAACCACTTACTAGATTACGATAGAAAAATTTGTTGAATACATTAGAATGACTAAATACACTTTCAATGATGTGTTAAGTAAAATTAAATTAGTTATGATGAAAAGGATGATACGATAAAATTAGTATCATGACATTTTCGGCAATTTTCTGAAGGTATACAAAAGTTTCCTCAGTAGACAAAAGTTTAAATCAATTATCATTAAAAGGATGATAGGATGAAATTAATATTACGACCGTTTGGCAATTTTCTTAAGGTGAACCAACATTTTCCCAATAAACTAAAGAAACTAATAAACGGTAATATTTTTCCATAAAATAAATACGATTTGTATATAATATATTTTTGATGTGATAAATTCAAAGGTGCATTCTATTCTCGTACTAGTTATAACAAATTTTTCATCCTGTTTAATTTTCATTTTCTAATAGTGTGAGCGCTGTACGAGAACTGTAACGAGTTCTTTGAAAATTGAAAAATTCTTATCGATCAAAAAATTGAAAGATAAATTATAATTATGATATCGGCGCCAGGTTCGATCCTTTTTAGATACAACAAATGTGCAAGTGAAATATTTAAATTTCTCAACGTTTCGATCCCAATGCGGATCATTATCAAGAGACCAATATTTTTGCGTCTGAAAAAGAAATTAATATTAAAGATTTTGAAATTAATTTCTTTTTCAGACGCAAAAATTTTGGTCTCTTGATAACGATCCGCATTGGGATCGAAACGTTGAGAAATTTAAATATTTAACTTGCACATTTGTTGTATCTAAAGAGGATCGAACTTGGCGCCGATATCATAATTATAATTTATCTTTGAAAATTCGTCGTCAACGAATCGAGCAAGTGGCTCGTACGAGCTGACGGTTTCAGAATTATTTTTTTCAAATGATGGTGCAGTCGAGTGAAGTGCATTCGCTCATTCGGCTTTGAATGATATCTACACTCTGCAACAATACTGTAAAACGCCGAAAAATGATTTGCCGCTCCCGTGCTACTGTACTTCACGAGAAGTATTCATCAGTAACCTACAATTTACAGCTAATAAATTATAACAATAAATTTTATAAAAATAGAAACACTTATTTTTACATTCGACAGAACTATAAGACAAGTAATGTCTTTTCTGTAAAAACTGAATACCAACACCTTATTTTAATTGTTCATTGACAGCATGCACAGTTGCGTTTATTTTTCATTATCTTGTAACAGTCTTCTCGATAGTTTCAAAATTTTTTGCACTACTACATTCCCCATTAAAAGAAAAACACAATTTTAAAAAAAATCAATTTTTTCGATCTCTGGTTTCCGAGATATCTCAACAAATATGGATAATTTATAGCTAAAAAATTATAACAATAAATTTTATAAAAATAGAAACACTTATTTTTAAATTCGACAGAACTGTAAGACATGTAATGTTTTTTCTGTAAAAACTGAATACCAACACCTTATTTTAATTGTTCATTGACAGCATGCACAGCTGCGTTTATTTTTCATTATCTTGTAACAGTCTTCTCGATAGTTCCAAGCTGTTTTTAAATTGTTTTCCGCTTTAAGCACTTCCACTTTGCCTCGAGGTACATTTTTACTTCTTCGACATTAAAGCACCTTTCCTCTAGACTCTAGAGTATACTTCTGTAGCCAGCATCTTCCAACAATTCTTTACAATATTTAACTCCACGGATCTTACCGGCCACGTTAAAACATCTATTTTCCACTTTCGAAATGAGCTTTAGTATCCTTGCTTTATAGAAAGCTGCGTTTCTCTGTTGGAAAGTAAACTTTGATTTAACCGAACAGTATAGGGTGTTAATAGGTAGATGGTTTCGGCGCAAAGGTTCGATCAAGTATAAACTAAAAATTCCTTGTTTTATAACAAATTTGCAAATTGAAATTCCGACGTTTCGATCCTGATGAGGATCATTTTCAAGAGATTTTTGCGTCTGAATTGCAAATTTGTTATAAAACAAGGAATTTTTAGTTTATACTTGATCAAACCTTTGCGCCGAAACCATCTATCTATTATCAATTCTTTTCGATCGCAATATACTACAGGGTATACCCGTGAAGTTTTTTTTGTCACCATTCTATAGGCATTTTTAGGCAGTTTATAATAAAACACTACGGATACGTATTTGAACCGTCCCGTTCGGCCCGAGTCGATAATGATCCTAGATTCGTTACTGTGTTCCAGTGAACCTCTCGAACTACTGGAACGATGGTTCCGTGGAATGGTTGTGGACCAGCGTGCGACGCTGGCAGCGTTCGTGCTCTGACCGTAAAACGGACTTATTTTCACGCTCGGACTGGGAGAAACTCATCGCCTCGTCGTCGAGGTAAAAAGTTTCACTTTTTAGCTTGGCGTATAGTCGCTGGTGTCCTACGATCGTCCGCGGGCAGCCGCGTGTGATACAGATATAGAAGCCCGGTGTGCGTGTGTCGTATTGATTCGAATGGAGAAGCCTCTCGCATCGCAGCGAACCTCTATCGCGTCGGATTAAACGCTTGCGTACGCTACTGACGTCAACTTTCTGTCCCTTTTTTCCTCTGTCCAGCTCGCTTTCCTGCTGCGAGCCAATCCACCGCCGAACTTGTCGATACGTTCGAGTGGGTCTCGTTCTCTAACCCCTACCCACGGTTTTTCGTCTTATTCGCCCTCCTCCTCCTACTCCTCCACCCCCACGTCGCACCGTATTCTCTTTTTTATTCATTCGGGGAGCGGAAGTCTTGCAAGCCGACCACTCGACGCTCGACGTCAGTTTCCGTATTCAGACGGAAAAACTGCCGCGAAACTGCAAAAATACCCGCGCGACTTCCGATGAAACGCGCGAGCGAGCGAGCCTTTGCGCTCGCCGCAATCTCTGCTCCCTTTTTAGGGGCAGTGTATAGTTTTGAAAGTTTCATGTATACATATATGCACGTGGGATTCGGATAGGTGGCAGTCCATCTCCGAATTTTAACTGGCACCAAAAGTTTAACAAGAATAAATTATGAACGTCATAAGAGACCAGAACACTTCTGTCGGAGACAAAAACGTAGGACACCCCATTTACTTGCTAATTTTTATTCTTTCGATAGTGTAATTGAAATTTCCTGTATTAAGGGGTTATGAAATCTCCAATTTTAAAATGCAAATTTTTCAAAGGGCTCACTTTTTAAAGCACACAGTTGATGTTTAAGGTCTTACCTTCAATTTTTACTTTCAAGGGAACATATTCAGTTGATACAAACCGATTTTGATGAAACTTATGTCAGATATATAGTTCTTCGAAAAATACATATATTTTCTTTTTTATTAATGCAATTTGAATCTCAAGTTCGAGATTATTTTGCCGTACATTATTTTTTTAGTACATTATTATACTTTATAATACAGTACAAATTACATATGGATAATCGTATGTTTGAAATACGAGCAGTTTTAAACATATATACTTTTTTTTCTTTTTTTCTGTTTAATTTTTAACACACAGTTTTTCAGAAACGAGTAAGTTAGTTTACATATTTCCACCGTGGGTGTGGAGAGTAAAACATTGCATGAGAGTGGAAGAAAAAGATGCAGTTTATGTAATTGTCTGATAAACTCCGACCTACGTTCATCAAACGTGGGACACTGCCATAACACATGGTCAATATCCTGAAACTCATAAATCCGAAAAATATTTGACAGGTGTTTTTTTATTGGCAACCATCCTCTTTGAAGGGATGAAAACATATCGTATTTTTCTTCAAACATGTCATATTTTTTGAGATATCTCAGAAACCAAAGGTCGAAAAAAATTGATTTTCAAAAAATTTGAAAAAAAGACATTTGCTTAAATAATATGTTAAAAATAAACGCTTATATTTCTCTAAAACAAGCCAGAATTCTTTCCTCCGCACACCAGGTGCAAGACTATCTTTCATTATGCATAAATATTGTTAAATGGAAAAAAGAAGAAAATCCTAAAACATGTATCCCCTATTTTGGATCAAAGATCACACATAGTGTATATTAAAATTAAGTAACGATATTGTGTAAGAGAATATCTCGCATAAGTTTCATCAAGATTGGTTTGTTTCACCTGAATATGTTCCCTTGTTAGATATGCGATTTTACTGTTAATTGGATTGCATTAACGTTTACTTTACTTTTTATATTGAGACTACACGACTAATATTGAAATTACTAATTCTAGTCAAATACACAAAGTAAGGAGACTTCGTTAAGAAATTATTTGTAAATAATATGCTTACATTGCCGTGTCACTACTCATGCACCAAACAATAAGTCACTAATATTTTATTTTCACTTTTAAAGCCCACGGCACTGTTAAAGGCACGAAGGACCATAATGAATGAAAGCATCAAAAATGGAAACGACGGATACACGATTAACGAAAGCTGTAATAAATATCGAAGGAGGTTTTGTCGGCAGAAAGAGCATTTAGGTATGAGTTATTAATTTATTTTTATTTGAATATTATTTAATGATTTATGCATAATTCGTTGACTTTATACTTACGAAGTCATTCAAACCGTATTTTGTAACAGAATGTAAATTATAATCCCGGATAAACCAAGAAAAATTGAAAAACTGATGAGAAATGAAATTATTTTGTGTCGAGCAATGCTTGTCTGTTCTTATTTGTATGCTGATGTGTGCGTTCCACTTGTTTTTGGGATCAAGAAGACACTGTGAAGCAATTACAAGTATAAAATCTATGAAACTTCTACTTTTTAGATTTCTAATACCCGAGGACGGTGAACAATGTCAATCAGAGAATGCGTAAGAATTCCCCCCGGACTAGATTCTATCTTGTCCACAGGTTGAAAAATGACCGTGTAGAGAGTGTTTCGTGGAGCAGAGTTTTCGTAATGGATTTTTCTCGGGGTGATCGGCGAAGAAGAGCGACCGAGGCCAGCGACAAATGGTTTCTACAATTGCTTCGGCTCGTGTCGGGGGGAAAAAAATATTCCCGTGTCAAAGATCATCAGACGTTCCCTTTTTACTCCAGTCTTCCTTATTCGCGACTCGACTCTCATCCCAGGTGAGAAGTCGACCTAATCCCGCTGGATAAGTTTTCATCACGTCCGGCTAGCTTCTGCGTGGCAACACGCTTCCTGACTTTGATTCTGTTGAATGCCCGTCTTCCACGTCCGCCTGAAATGACCATCGGACCGTTTTCCACTCCAACGACGGAAAATAGAATTGAAAAAGTGTGACACCGAATAGCTATTCGCGGGACGCGGTACACTTTATGTTTCCAATTTTTCGAACGCCAATCACCGCAACGGCTAGAGCCACATATATTTCCTATTCCGAAATAGTTCAGGATTTGTGACGGCCAATACGCGGTAGATTCTGTGGTACAACTGCCAATGGTATTCAGTATTCAGCCATTTCTTTGTTTCAACATTGCGTACAGGGGCTGCGATAATATTGGGGATAGGATCATATTTATGTGATATAAATTAGTTATAATTGGAGTACGAATTATATGCATTTTTGACAACATTAAATAGTTTTTTTAATTTATCGACATCTACTATTAATTTGTGGATTTAGATAAAATGTTATAATGTTACTACGTTTCTATCTACCATTTTGATGGGGATGAATATTAAATACAATTTAATGGAACGATTACATTTTTAAAGCATGTTTTCAAAGTCCACTTAAGGGTTAAAATTATTAAAGCAGGTAAAAGAGCTTTCTTTGACTACATAAATTTTGAAATCAATACATGTTTTATTTTCGAGTCTAACCGCCAACGTTTTATTTTCAACAGTTAGCTTTAATATAGTCAGCTTACTCACAGTAAATTTGAAATTTACAATTTGGGGTATAAATCTGAATTTTCTAAACATTTTAGAGAGTGTTTAAATAATTATTCAGATTGGCAGGTATTTCGCGTAGTACGCACATTTTTTAATAGTTAATTATTTAAGTTCAATTTACTGTTTGAGGATTTAAATAACATTTATTTTTAATAATTTTTCATGAGGTCTTCACTACGAATTTAACATGACATTATAGGGTAAGGGATTTAAAAATTGTTTCATTTTTAGCAATGTATAGATCTTAGTATTTATGGACAAAATTTCAAGAGAATTTAAGATTACTATTATATTACTATGAGCTCATTAAAACTAATTAAAAAGAAGTTTCTGCTTAACCATCTCTTTTAATCGATGAAGAAAATGGTTACTATGTATAAGGATGTATATGTATAAGGCCTAGTAATCTGTTATTTGCAAGTTTGAAGTATTTCAAGTTTGAAGCAAGTTTGAAGAATTGTGTCATAAGGTATCATTTAATTCTAGAAAGATTAAGAAAGTATCTACTTGAGCCCTCCAGTCGTGGAATAAGTATTACAAATATCTTATACTGTTTACATACATAGAATATTTCAAAACACCAATCAAAAAATAGCGATAGCAAGCAATTGCTCAACTGTAATAAAGATCGCATCTGCCAGGAACAGCATCGAAAATAAATGACTATACAAGCAGATAAATTGGTTTACATCTCTCTTTCTCTCTCTTAACGTTCACAATTAATCTTTCTAAATTAAAGTTCCTCAGTAGTCAGTTCAACTGAATTTCATTTTATAAAAATTGTACCCACACTTTTTACACATAATGCTTCTGTTATTATTCATAACTATAAATGCATTACATTTATTCATATTTTCTTTTTCACTAAATTACTATGACTGTGGATTTTATGCATTTATGACAGAAATAAGTACGAAACGTACTATGCTAATGAGTATGAAAATAAACGAATGTGTATAATATTACACTGTATATGTAGTGCCTGCACGTATTATTTATTTTACACAAAAATCAGCAAGAAGCTAAGCACCTGTACAAAATGTGGTATTTTCTATTAGATATGCATACAGGCTGACCCAAAATGTATTTCCTTAAAAATATTGATTCCTAAGGTCATTTCAAATTGTTGCAATTTTAATCGAAAAACTGTGTCGTGATCTTTGTAGATACGTGATAATTAGACAGGTGCAAATAAACTGAATTTCACAATATTCACTTTGGAAATAACATTTATATATATATATATATATATATATATATATATATATATATATATATTGAGTGTTAATGAGAAGATTTACAGATAAAGATACGGATTCAATTACACGCGTTTTCTTAATAACAACATGAACAACAATGAGAGGGAACGTTGGACCCTCTACATATACATATATATGTATATGTATATATATTATATTATATTATATATATGTATTATATTATATTATAATATATTATATTACCCTCTACATATATATATATATATATATATATATATATATATATATATATATATATATATATATATATATATATAATATATGTAATGTAATATATATAATATATTATAATATAATATAATATAATATAATATAATATAATATAATATAATATAATATAATATAATATAATATAATATAATATAATATAATATAGTATAATATAATATAATATAATATATTCTGCTTTATCGACGTTCATTAACAAAGCAGGTGTCATCCGTATGTGCCAGACGTCGCATATTCTAACACAAATAATTTTTTTTAAGAAAATGTTCTCTGCGGCTTCGTTCAGCAGTTATTAACGAAAAACGCGGACAAATCAGAGCGTGGCTATAGCAGACGGATTCTGGCTCGAACAATGCCAACGCTACGCTCAGTAGAACCTTCCCCCTCCTCGCCATCGCGCGTCGTCGTGGCTACGCTCTGATTTGTCCGCGTTTTCGCTAATAACTCGTTAACAAAGGTACGGAGATAATTTTCGCACAGGAAAAAGTGATCTGAAATAATCTCGGGAATCCCTCCTTTCAAAGAAGTACATTTCTGAGACGCCCTGTATGAATGATGCGAAGTAACATTTGCAACTTTACACTAATGAAATTGTTCGTCCCGCCAATAAAAGTATTTGTTCCGCGGATATACCGTGATCGGACTGTTAAAAGTTCAGTGTCGACTTATCAAAAATAAAACTCGATAACACATCCAATATTTTCGTTGTGGCGGAAACTTTGGGCGCGACCTACGGTACAATTAGAAGTTGATTGAATCACAGGCACGTGAAACGAACCCTAAAGCGGCGACGCGTCGGTCGGCGGAAGAAACTGAGCCACGGATGCATTATTCAACGTCAGGCTCATATTCCATGAGACACGAAAACAGATTCACACGGAGATGGCGGAATTCCAGGCTCCCTTACCGCGAAAACTTCTTCGACAGTTTGCAAACGTTGCCGCAAATAAATAGGGAGACGTCGGGGCCACCATTTCCTCGCGAACCGAGCCAAAGGAAATCCATACGAGTTGTCACGCTGGTGTCAGAGGTTGAAAGGCTATCTCTCTCCACGTTGATCAGAGAATGGAGGAAAAGTCGCTCGGTGAACATTCCGACTGTCGATGCTACGATCGACGTTGATTGATCCGCAATCCCTCATTTGATTGATCCGATACAACGCCGAGCTCGCTGTAACTTGTACAGATCAGCCGACCGATTAACGATTTCGCTTCTAATTGAGATTGAATCCTACCATTTATTTGCGGTCCTCTCTGAATGTATTATAAATACTGTATGACCTACTACTGGTTGTACACCCATTCTGCACATCGGTGATCGCTTCTTTCGGTATCATTTTCTATGCTTGACGTTTAGTGATTCATTTTATAGTGGGTACTTAGATTAATTCGACACTTGGAATTAAAATCACTGAATTCTTAAATGGAAATGCAAAAACCTAACTCGTTTTGATTTTGTTCAATTTTCTGGGGCTTGTAATTTGTCAATCAACCACACACATATGCACACATGAATAAAAAACGTGAAAATTGTAATCTCGAGCCTCCCAATGCAATTTTGAAAAAGTTATTCGTTTTGGAAGGGTCTACGAATATTTTCTAGACTGACTGTATAAGCATAATTACTAGATACATCGAAGTATCATTTTGCTGTACACATGTACATTGTACTTATACATAAATTGGCAACGGAACTTTGTGTGACCGTTCAGGTGCACGAAATTATTATACTTTGGTTCTCGCGAAGTTTGGCCAGGAGTATAGTGGCAAGCACGTACCTAAGCACAATTGAATCGAACTCGAACCTTTCATATAATATGTACGCGAGCCGAAGTTGCGGCTCCCGTTATTTTTCACGAAAGAAAACGAGTGTTCCCCATATTGTACTTTAGGTAATAGCATAGTATAGTGGCCCATCAATCTTCCGAGAAATTTATTGCCAGAATTTTTCGCTGTATTGGACACAAAGAATATAGCGCGGGTCCCCGGTGATTATCGTTTTGACAATCTGACTAGCACATACCGCTGACAGGACCAGAAAGAAATTATTCAGAAATTCCGTTTCACTATTCATCTTTGGCTAACATTGTGCCGCGCATATTGCCTTGGACGCGGCTCAGTGGGGAGCTGAAAGCTGACTTTACCACAAAAGATACTAACAGATTCCACGAAGCTTCAGTTTAATTGCGAATAAAAATTGTTTTGAAAAATGATAGTGACGTGTTAGGATAATTGGACAACGCAAATGACGCATTCTTGGAATAAATGCATTTGGTTCAGTTTTGTGTAAATACTCTGACTGCAAAAAATGAGAAGTGCAACGTTCTTCAACTTCTGACTTGTGGTTATTTACTTTCTCTAAGAATGAAATCATTTACTGCTCGACTGATTTACGAAAATATGAAAAAGTTATTGATAATTTAGGGTTATTACGACTCAAATGTACAGAGTGATTTTCGCAATTGTAATCTTTGTTTTGGTTGGAGTTAGGAGAATAACAGAGGAATAACAATTGTTTCCAAAATGGGTCATTTCCCTTGTTAGTGCACATAAAAAAGTGCTGGGAGCATATGGTTGAAAAATGGATAGCTAACAAGACATTTTCAGAAATTATGTTTGTTATTGTCGGATTGAGAATGAATTTCTGTCCACCTAATTGGGACCTTCGAACCGCTGCCACAGTGGAGTATTTGGCCCGAAAAGATGGTCAAAAGTCAATTTAAAAATTTTGTCTACAATATAAAAGTGCATTTTAAGATAGTTAAATTATATACAGAATGATATTGTAATACATTTTATTCCCTCATGAAGTGTTATGCTACATCAAAGATGGAGAGTTTCGTAGTCCTGTTTCTCTCAACTAGTCTCTGTATTACTGTGCGCACGTTAACGATTCTTCTACACCGCAAAGAAATGAATGCCAACTTTTCCATTTACAGATGTTTTTTAGGTAAGTATGTACTTTACTTTCATTTAAAAATTATGCGCTTTTTTACTTGTGTTTTTGAGATTAGTGCTGTTAAAAGCTGACCAATAATTCAGTGAAATACATTAGAATTCAAAGAATTCAAATAGAATTTTAGCATGCTTCCAAGTGCGTCCAAGTGCTTGTTTTGGTGTCATTTTTTTGAATTGCAGAATATAATGGCATTATTTTATTCGTAAGAGCTCAGCGTAATAAAAACAAATAAAATAATTTTGTTTTAAAAAATGGTTTCAACAAAAGTTGAACAGTGTTCCAACATCTACAAACTTGGATATATAAAATTTTGAAAATATTTTCTTTACTTTGATTCTTTAAATGTTAAAATTTATTTTTTAGTTCATAATGTTGTAGCTGATTTTAAGACGAATCCAACGATATACAGTGGGTAAAAAAGTATTGGTACACTCTTAAAAAGGCGATGACTTTTTAAATATCGTATTATATGATTTGAATTTTTTTGGGAAGCTAGAGCAATTAGTTTGCCACAGGATGCGAAAAAATTTGTGTCAAAAATTGCAATTAATCGGAATTGTCGTAGAAATACTAAAAGTTGCATTTTACAACTTCTTTATGTGGGCCAATATTGAAAATTTTCAAAATGTGTTTTGTAGATCTGTGTCAGTTATATGCATTGGTAAAGTTTCATCGAAATCGGTTGATGCGAAAAAAACGACAGGCATTGAAAGATGTAAGAATCTGCAGTTATAGGTCGAAAATCGTGAAAATCTGCAATTTTTAACATATTTAAACGTTTATAGCTCATTGCAAGGTCGACCGATTTTGACGAAATTTTCAGAATATGTTTAATTGACAGAGGTCTACAAAACGCGTTTTTAGAATTTTCAATATTGGCCCACATAAAAAAGTTGCAAGTTTTAGTATTTTTGCTACAATTTCGATGAATTGCAATTTTTGACAAAATTTTTTTTCGCATCCTGTGGCAAACTAATTGCTTTAGCTTCCCCAAAAGAATTCAAATCGTGTTATTACACAATTAAATATCGTATTCGATATTTAAAAAGTTATCGCCTTTTTAAGAGTGTGCCAATACATTTTTAACCCACTGTATAATATTACGACCTTAAGACCATAAATAACGTTGCAATAGTTTTGGCCAGCTTTTCGGGCCAAATACTCCACTGTGGCGCTGTGCAACAGCGTCAATGGAATCCGAAGGGTTGGAAAGACTACTAGAAAATTCCCGGCAAGTAAAGTGTTAAAAAGCAGGTGTTAAAGAAAACACAAAGTCCGTGATTAAAGGACAAAAAGGGTCGTATGTCCAGCTAGATCGCTATTCCGACGTTTCGCGATGCGCGGTTCCAACTTTGGCGTGACGCCGCGCCGACGTAAACTCGGATTTCCCGCGCGTTATGTAGCGCTAACAAGCAACCGTGTCGTTTGTTGAAATTCCAAGTGCGGAAGCGGGCCGCCGGAACAGTGAAATAATTTTCGGGTAGGTTGTCCGGCGCGAATCGCGTTACCCAAGAATATCCGGGCGCAGTTCCTTGTAACTGTGTGTGACCGGTACCCCTGTGCTCGCGCGCTTTGTTCGCTGGAAAAGAGCAAAGGAACGAGGGTCGCGTAGACGAGAGTCAACCTCGTTCCATTTAGTCTCGTCCTCGGCCCGTTTCCTTTTGCGTACGGTTTTGTTCTCCCCCGACTTTTCTATCTCTACGCCCCTCTTCTCCCATTCTGTCTCGTTTTCTCTCTGTTATCCGCGGCCCGTTTCCGGCTTGAACCCCCGCGTGCGCTACGCTCTATGTGGGTCAGAGACACCCACGCTGTCTCTCTCTCTTTGTATGCGCTTTCCCGGTGCTATCTTCAATCGTATACCGAACAGGTTCAAATTTGACTTGGAATTCTTGTGAAATACCCCTCTCTGTGAGATGCACGCGCCGCGTCGAGTAGAGAATGGCTGATGCGATGTCGGTTGCAATCGGTTCAACCCTATTTGCCTTAACGCATCAGGACCCCTTTCGTCTCGATTCGTTCACTTTTAAACGTTTGTTTACTTTATCTCTTTGTCTTTAAAATCAGGAGGACTATGTTTGCTGTAGAAGGTGAAACCCTCCTGCATCGTTAATATTAAGTTGTTGCATGTGAAATGTCACGTTTTGTGTAACGTTAAACGAACAGGTTTTATCTAAACGTATTTATTGATAACTAGACTGTGGATCTTTATGCAGAATAAAAAATGTTCGCGTCGATTGCAGGACACAGGAGACAATAAAAAATAGTATTCTTCTTTTACTTATCCGATTAAGCTGAAATACATGCTTTTGATGTTCTTAAATATTTTTAACATGTCCATTGCTTTAATTTATACGTGCCCATTTTTGTCATAAATGCATAAAATCCGCAGTCTATTGATAATATTAAGAATCACTTTGATCGACGTATTCAGCTAAAGAAATAATTTAATCATTCATTTTATATAGTTTATCAATTTTGTGCGCGCAGATAAAAACGTGAACACTTATTTTTAATATTTGTAATTGTAATAATTTTAATATTTGTGATTGTATAAATTTTATATGAATTTCGCTTATTCCTCTTTAATTATAATTATTTGCGTAATATTTCCAGACACATCTTTTTGATATGGTGTTTACATATGGAGTATCGCAGAAATTGATACGCATATGTTCCTTGATTTCTAACTCGGAATTATTCAATATATTTAAGCACGTTACACGTTTCCTTAATCCAATAGAATATATTATGTTCTTCCGTATTTGATCACTCGAGACGTATGCACTGTCCTTACTATGTACAGCGAATCACATATTCGGATACTTTTAAAAGGACAATAACTTTTTTAACATACAACTTGGATTTTTTTCAGCAATTAGTTTTCTAAAAGACGTGAATACAATTTTTGAAAAAATTGCAAAAAATACATTTTGTAGATCTGTGTAATTTATACATATTCTGAAAATGCGTGGGTGAAATATGAAATTGTAAAAGTATCAGAAGAATTTAAGAACATATTATTTTCGACTTATTTAAATTATTGAACGAGAAAATACATGTTTATTTAATTCTTCTAAGTTTATATATAATATCTTTAGATGACGCGAAGAATTTAAATGTTTACTTCTTATTACGAATAATTGAAACTATTTTATGTCTGCTAGTACACGTGCTCCGTAAACGTGCACTCTGGAAAATTAGAAATTCGAGCAAACATCTTCTTACATCTCATCACAGATGAACTACACGGGAAAGAAGAATTTTGGTGTACCAATTCATATAAGTTTCCACCATCGCATATTGTTTTGTTCAGTCCAATTAAAGTATTCGTTAATTTTCTCGTAAATACAACTATTTTTCATTGAAGTGTTCCATTGTGGTCAATTTGTATAACCGAGTTTCGAATTTAATAATAGTCACAAGAAATATTAAATTTAATTAAAAAGCATTGTCTTAACACTAATTGTACCACGGCCGGTCGAATCAGCAGTTTCACATTTTTTATTTTTTAATTATTCAAATTATGAAGATGATTCCATCCGAAATTATTCAATAAATTTCTTTATTTAATCACGTATTATTATAAACATTGTGAAAAATCTAAACAAGTTAATTCTTGTAATTTTTATAAAACAATGTATATCCGACGCATTTTGTAGCCTGAACGGTTAATATTAATAGTTTTCATGTTATGGATAGTTTAGGTTTTCAGAAAATATAATATAAAGAAAACAATATAATCTTTTTGTCAGACATACAGCAATATTTGGCTTGAGAACATCGTGAGTTGACTTCTGCGATAATTCCCGAGCAACAATTAAATGTAAAGGCACCTCTGGAATATAACTATAGAATATGAAAATGTAGATTAATATTTTATGGGCTGATCATGTTATTTTTATTGCATTGTAATATTAATCTTCCAAATTTTTCAAAGATTTCACCTGTTACATTTCCTTTCATCGTCCAAGATATGTATATTTCCCCAGAAAGGTTAAATGAAAAATGTGGACATTTGCAATGAACAATACGGTTCCGTGGAGCGTAATTAAATAATTATATGTTAATCATAAGCTATTAGGACACGCTGAAGACACTTTCATGTTGGGGCAGACTTTCCTAATTTCATACTGGGGCGAGAAAATTGAAGCTACACTTTTCCAAGAGGCTAATGAAGTGAAAGTGAATTACATTTTCTTTGATCCCTTTTAAAAGCACGTGTTGCCGCGGGGGTAACTTTTTCAGTGAAATCGTCTAGGCCATTACACATACTCGGGACAATTAGAGACTTTAAGATCAGTATTTTTGTTAGGGTGTGCCGTATTTCCACTGAGTATCTAAATAAATAATGCATACATTATTACAACATATCTATTGAATAAAATGAATAAATAAGAATAAAAAAGTTTTTCTTTTATTATTTGCGTTAGACTATGTTAGTTTATATGTTTTTAATCATTTTTCTGTATCTGCACCATCTACTATCTTCATAAGGTATATACAAGCACACAAATACATGCAATAATATGATTTCTCTTGGTCTGTTTAATAATAATAAAAAATAATTAAATGTTACTACCGTGCTTTTAGAGAATGACGATTATACTGTTATTCATATTTTGCATATACAGTAATCCGTAGCTATAAGTATTTCTGATGTACACCCATCGAAAGCATGTCTTCAATAATAAACAAATCAGTCTTGAAGGTGAATTCTGATCGGCACTAAATGACCTAGAATGACCTTGGAAGACGAAAGTGTTGTACTTCGAAAGTTGACAAAACAAAGACGACAGAACCTAATGCATAAGAAATGTCGTACGATTTCATATAATAAAATTAGGTTGCATTAAAGAATAAAGTGAAATTGCACCTGGCGGGTGCATCGGAGTATCCACATAAAAAATAAGGTCATCGGAAGGTGGGACGCATTATGACATAATTTTTTCTTCTATTTTTACTTAAAAAGAACAATACTTATCCCACTTCTCAGAGACACCCTATATACGTAAAAATCATCTGTAACTGTTTCCTTAAAAATTGGTCGTAATATTTTAATTTCAACGAAATTATCCACAGATGCATCGATGAACACCTCACATCTTATGCCTCTGCTGGCATTTTACTCTCTTTGAACTTGCTTCCATTAAATGGAGTCAAACGGATCTGATTTAACCCCCCATCAAAATCATGTCTTCAATAAACAAATCAGACTTCAAGGTGAATTCTGATCGGCACTAAATGACCTAGAATGACCTTGGAAGACGAGAGTGTTGTACTTCGAAAGTTGACAAAACAAAGAACGACAGAACCTAATGCATAAAAAATGTCGTACGATTTTATATAAAAAATTGAGTTGCATTAAAGAATAAAGTGAAATTGCATCTGGCGGGTGCATCGGAGTATCCACATAAAAAATAAGGTCATCGGAAGGTGGGACGCATTATGACATAATTTTTTCTTCTATTTTTACATAAAAAGAACAATACTTGTCCCACTTCTCAGAGACACCCTATATACGTAAAAATCATCTATAATTGTTTCCTTAAAAATTGGTCGTAATATTTTAATTTGCACAGATGCATCGATGAACACCTCACATTTTATGCCTCAGCTGCCATTTTACTCTCTTTGAACTTGCTTCCATTAAATGGAGTCAAACGGATCTAATTTAACCCCCCATCAAAAGCATGTCTTCAATAATAAACAAATCAGTCTTGAAATGACCTAGAATGACCTTGGAAGACGAGAGTGTTGTACTTCGAAAGTTGACGAAACAAAGAACGACAGAACCTAATGCATAAAAAATGTCGTGCGATTTTATCATTAATTGAATAGTGTTCGTTGCGAGTGCGAGGGGTTGAATCGCGGTATGACTAAGTGGGCTGTGTTACGTTAGAATGGCGAAGTCTCCAAAGTAAAAAGTTCAGTGCGCCATTCCAGCGGGTAATAAAAAGTTCGCGTCAAATAGCCTCGTTCGTTCCCGTATGCGAGAATGGAAAGCTCCGTCCGAGCTCGATGGTTGGGTTACATTCGATAACATCGAATTTTCTGAAGCCTCCCGACGAGAACCTACTTAAAAGGAGCTTACGTGGAAAGAGAGTTCCGTGTTGCCCGGAGAGAGGCTTTCCTTCCAGCGTCGCGCGGGACGTTTTTGCTGGCCGCGATTTAAAAAGTAGCAATATACACCCGGTCACGTATCCCGGGAGCCGTGGGCAAGTCAACGACTCGGAAAAATGAGGATAAAGGCGTTATCACGCGACCGGAAAAGGACTGAACGATCGCGGAACGCTGTTAAGTAGAATGGAATAATTAAAGCAGTATTCGCAGTCCGATTATTTCACCGGCGCGGTGGCTGCGAAAACGCCAGCGTAAAAACGACCAAGAAACGAGTTGGGGGGAATAGGGAGTGGAACGTTGTTGGAAAGTGAAGGGGAGAAAAGAAAGAAAGAGAAATGACTGGACAACTGCCAAGTGCAGTAAGGAAAATGCCATCCGCAGAGATCGCCGATGAGGGTCGGACCTACCCTTAATTTCTGTTTACTTCGTACAACCCTACATAGTAAGAAGGGAGGGACGCGATTCAACCGCTCGTCATTCTGGGTTACCAGATTCCCATCTGAACCTTTTTGGGTTACGAACCAGGCAATCGAATCACGGTCTTGCTTGAACGCAGCCGTCAGATGAGGGGAGAGAGCACGAATTCAGGGGAACACGGTTACCCTCTCTCTATCGTTACCGTATCAGTCATGTGAAACGCGTCACGTGACTGGATAGTGGCAAACGCGTCGGGGAACAGCGTAGTCGTAGAAGGAGAAGAGTAGAGTGGGAGACAAGTCATCACTGTTAATTAAAAATATCACAATTTCTTTAGTTGCCTCTATGTTATAAATGTCAGCAATTATTTCCAAACCAGGTTATATAATTTATAAGCGTGGTAAAGTCAACTACAAGTTCCGTGATGTCTTGCGTTTAGAATATTTCAGAAATGTTTCGTAGAAATTATTTCTTTAATTAAACAGGTATTGTTGAATGCCCAGAAACATACTTTACTAGAAGAAGTATCCAAACTCTCGATATAAATTGTAGAATCCAATGCTGTATTTACTCTGACAAATAATTGGACTTTTATATGTAGGAAAATAAATGGTTCGATTGGTCTAACAAAAAAATTGGGTTGCATTAAAGAATAAAGTGAAATTGCACCTGGCGGGTGCATCGGAGTATCCACATAAAAAATAAGGTCATCGGAAGGTGGGACGCATTATGACATAATTTTTTCTTCTATTTTTACTTAAAAAGAACAATACTTGTCCCACTTCTCAGAGACACCCTATATACGTAAAAATCATCTATAATTGTTTCCTTAAAAATTGGTCGTAATATTTTAATTTGCACAGATGCATCGATGAACACCTCACATTTTATGCCTCAGCTGCCATTTTACTCTCTTTGAACTTGCTTCCATTAAATGGAGTCAAACGGATCTAATTTGGACACTTATCTCACTCGTTCTAAAACGTTTTAAGGAATTATTGATTAATTTTGTAGCAGTTTTATAAACGTTACTTCGTGCCTCGTAATAAATGACTCAGCCTGAGAACCAGATTAACAATAAATTCTTTAAACAATTCTTTGAACAACTTTTATCGATGTTTTATTATTACAAAAAAGAATATTTCTGTATTAATTTCTATAATGTCTACGATTTAAAAAATGAAGAATTTCTTGTTAGTGTAATACAATATTGATAAAAGATTATGTATCAAATCAACAAATAATAGGTATAATAAATTACGAATTTCTTATTGGTATTGTAAGAAAATGTTTAATAAACGATAATTATTAATTTCGCAGTTTCTCCAAGTCCTGTATAGAATAATGAATTATCCACTCTACACTCATGAATTATTATTTATTAACCAGATGCAGGAATCGAACGTAATTTGCATGCATTTCTGCCCAGAGAAAGAGCATCGTCAAAGTTCATTAATTGTCTCGTCAGTTAATTATGTTTTTAAGAACCTCAAGAATAGTGACCTTAGCCTACCCTGTAGTCGGAGTCCTCGACAGTTGCTATTGTTAACACTAATTCGCGAGTGTATCTCGCTGTAACAAGACGAGTGAAGGGTTAAGATATAATGAAGATGCACGAAGAAAAAAGTGGTAACAAGTGGTAAGTAGTAGAACGAGAACTAGAAAAAATCAGGACAGCTTTCGGGAATTTCTGTAACAATTGTTCAAAATTCAACTAAAATAATTGGACATTGCAAAATGGAGTGGAAACGTGACAATTTTAACGTCCTACAATTATAAATAATTTCGTAATAATGAAGTTTCCGTGTTCGAGTTAAACAAATTAAAATTAAAGTGGTTAATCCTACGATTGACAGAAGTAGTTCAATTACATGCAAGCGCATAATCAATCAGCCCTCGAATAACCATCCCAATATTAACACTTTACCTACCAGCGTCACATATGCGTGTCGACCACAATCTGGTATATCACATGAAGAATATTAATTATGTGCATGTCGTTAGTCAAACTGTTTATAAGAATTTATAGTCTTCCCGTAAAAATAATTTTTTTAATATTCCATGAGAATTAATTTAACATATGTAGTATTGTAATTATGAAGGCTGTTGTTGAAATAAATGTTAGTATACAATGGGTTGAACATGTTTTTAAAATTATGTTCAAACTTGAAAACATATTAACAAAGTTACTGGAATTTTCTTTAGTTGAAATTACTTCAGTAAAAATAATTTTTTTAATATTCCATGAGAATTACATTTAATATATGTAGTATTGTAATGATGAAGGCTGTTGTTGAAATAAATGTTAGTATACAACGGGTTGAACCTGTTTTTAAAATTATGTTCAAACTTGAAAACATATTAACAAAGTTACTGGAATTTTCTTTAGTTGAAATTACTTCAGTACCAATAATTTTTTTAATATTCCACGAGAATTACATTTAATATATGTAGTATTGTAATGATGAAGGCTGTTGTTGAAATAAATGCTAGTAGACAACGGGTTGAACCTGTTTTTAAAATTATGTTCAAACTTGAAAACATATTAACAAAGTTACTGGAATTTTTTTTAGTTTAAATTACTTCAGTACCAATAATTTTTTTAATATTCCATGAGAATTACATTTAATATATGTAGTACTGTAATTATGAAGGCTGTTGTTGAAATAAATGCAAGTAGACAACGGGTTGAACCTGTTTTTAAAATTATGTTCAAACTTGAAAACATATTAACAAAGTTACTGGAATTTTTTTTAGTTTAAATTATTTCAGTGACAATCATTTTTTTAATGTTCCATGAGAATTACATTTAATATATGTAGTATTGTAATTATGAAGGCTGTTGTTGAAATAAATCCTAGTAGACAACGGGTTGAACCTGTTTTTAAAATTATGTTCAAACTTGAAAACATATTAATAAAATTACTGGAATTTTCTTTAGTTGAAATTACTTCAGTAAAAATAATTTTTTTAATATTCAATGAGAATTACATTTAATATATGTAGTACTGTAATTATGAAGGCTGTTGTTGAAATAAATGCTAGTAAACAACGAGTTGAACCTGTTTTTAAAATTATGTTCAAACTTGAAAACATATTAACAAAGTTACTGGAATTTTTTTTAGTTGAAATTACATCAGTAAAAACATACATTCGTATTTTCCGTAATATGTTGACTAAGGAACTGGAAACATAAATTCAGGACCAAAAGAGTCGACAGAGAAAATGCGAAGGTTGTATTATTTGATGTTCTTTAATGAGAGGAAATTCTACGTGTCTCAGAGGGAAAAGAACCGAAAACATTCTAAGCTTTTGAAGTCTTGTCGTGTACCGAATTAAATCTTGATAACAGCACGGTGTACTAAAGCGAGTCAACTATTTCCGTAATAGGTCGTGTTCGTCGTTTGCGAAACGCTTTGCATGCCACCGAGGAACACATCATACCGTCATAACTCTTGAACATTCTCTATTTCACAGCAGACCGAATATGTGCACGATTGCTTTTTCATACGTTTCATGTAACGTTTTAATTTATTGGAAACTGCCATATGAAATTTTACACACGTTCAAACGTAATAAAAGAAAGTCGTTTTAAACAATTTTTCTTACATGAATGAGAAAATCTCGTTGCAAAAGTTCTTATAAAACACCATAAAATCATTGCAAATTAGAGAAGCAGGTTGTGAAAATTATTTGAATAGGAAAAACGAAGTACCGTTTTAAAGTAGACGATTAAAACTATGTATAATTTCATTATAGAATGAAAAAATTGTATTGAATCATAGCACTGAAATGTATTTACTTTTTTTTGCTTCTAGTAGAGTGGGGACACGAATCTTGATCTGGCGACACTTCATAAACGTGAGTTTACATAAAATTGATTAGCAACTAGAAAAAAAATTGCAAAATGATCAAATATTTCATATATTTTGAACTACTTTCATTAATATTATTTGCTGAAGTAACTTTTTCTTAAATATTTGCAACAACATTTTCAGAGTAAATTCTGTTTAAATAAAGTTAAATTTCTATCCTTTATAACATGTGAGAAAAATAAGTTTATTTTCTAGTTTAAAACATTGTTTTTTCTTTTCCTGTTAAAACACGATTATTTTTGTAATGTTACATCTTATTTCAGACGCAAAAATCTTTTGAAACTGATCCTCATCAGGATCGAAACGTCGTTCAATTTGCAAATTTGATATAAAACAAGGAATTTTTAGTTTATACTTGATCGAACCTGTGCGCCGAAACCATCTATCTATTATCAATTCTTTTCGATCGCAAAACTTTTCTCAATATAAATTCTGTTTGCCCGGAATCGATGGGAAAAAGGAAAGAATTTCTTTATTTCTGGAGATCGCGAAGTCGGAAGAAAAATATTCAGGAACTAGTCGACAGCGTTAATCGAATTACTTGATTACACTCCCGCGGGCGCGGCTTCGTTTATGCCAATTAGCGCGCTCGTTAGCGGTAAACGCCACATCGTGTCACGAGAGAATCGTCCTCGTTGTTATTTCTCTCTATATCTCGTTAACCCGTTTCGTCGGTGTCGCACGCCAGAAACGTTTAATCTATCTTTTTCGATCGATCCACTCATTCGAAATACTCGTTTCACACAGTTAATTAAGGGACATATCGCAGGTAAACAGGAGAAAAAACGGAAGATGATACGACACTTCTCGGTGAATTTCAATTAGTTACACGTATAAACGACCCCGTTATATATATACTAGCTTTCCCCCGCCACGCGTTGCTGTGGCACAGTATTTTTTAAAAGCATGTACGTATTCAACGTGTTTGTTGTAATCTATTTTGTTCAATTCCATTTCGCTTATCGCGTTGCTCTGTAGTTTTCTCTCTTTCCCTCTCTCTCGCTCTTCTTGCTCTCCTCACTCTCTCTCACTGTCTCCCGCTCCCTCTGTCACTCGTACTATCTCGCTTTCTCTCTCTCTATCTCACTCACTCTCCCCCCCCCCCGCAATGAGTCCCTCAAATGTTGCTGCTACCAGTCAAAAGATGAAAGCAGAAACGTGTCCAAAGGTGGCCGAAAAAGTCGTATTTGGTCTGTTTGTGACGTCATCAATTGTGAACGGCAGAATGTAGAATATTGCGGTATGAACCATTAGACGCGACATTTCTTGAGGAAGGATTCAGAGAAAACTGCATTCGAAAAAGTCCATTCGGTGAAAAGTTATCAGCAGAAACGTGTGGTAAAGAGAGCGAAAAAGTCGTATTTGGTCAGTTCGTGACGTCATGAATTGTAAACAGCAGAATGTAGAATATTGCGGTATGAGCCATTAGACGCGGCATTTCTTCAGAAAGGTTTTAGAGCCAACAGCATTCGAAAAAGTCTATTCGTTATAAAGTTATAAGCAGAAACGTGCGCAAAAGGGAGGGAAAAAGTTGACATGTGTTCACTAATGACGTCACAACTTTTGAACCAATATACTTTTTTGAATGCGGTTTGCTCCTAAACCTAATCGAAGAAATGCTGCATCTAATGCTTCAAACCCCAGCTTTCTACGTTGAGCCGCTCTCAAGTGATGCCGTTACAAACATACATACAGACAGAGAGACACGATTTTATTATATAAGAAGATAGAGATCCATCGCGAAATAACCTTAGCTAAGAGTTCAGAGCGACGTTAAATAAGGAAAGAAAAAAAAGACCCCGTTATATTTTCCGTGCTCGGGAACATAACAGTATCAGAACCAGAACAGATCAGAAAATTTCAGCACTACGTACCCGATTCTTGAAAAATTGCCAATATGTCCCAGAAATGTTGTACTTCCTTGAATGGGGTGATTTTCAAGGCCATTAGAAATAGTTTTTCCTTCGCGAAAATGTTCTGCAGGGTTTTGTTAATCCCTTGCCGTATTTTAACGAGTCATACTCGTGATAAAAATTCGACCAAAGTCTAACAAATACAATAGTCAAGCCTTTCTCTTTAAATGAAATAAAATTCGATTCGGTTGTAACCAATACTTAAGTGTTAAAATAAATGTAGCCATACAAAAAATAGAAATTTTCTTTTTTGTTTTACGACATATTTGGGGATAAAAATGTTTGAATCAATGTAACTGTAAAGAAAATTACACGACAAGGGGTAAAAGAGTTATTAACAAAAGCGCGGACCAATCAGAACACGGCTACAGCAGCTCCCGTTGAGCGTGGCGTTCGTATTGGGAGAACTGGAATTCTGATGCACGCTAATTGGTACGTGCTTTTCTTTGATAACTCCCTATCAAAGGCGCGGAGAACATGTAAACGAAAAAGTTGCTTCAAACAACTTGGGGAATCACCCCTTTCAAGGAAGTACAACATTTTTGGGACACCCTGTATTTACACTGTGATAATTTCGTAAGAGATTAGGAAAATAAGCACTGATTCGCGAAAGTAGAAGGTTCAAGCTTTAAATTGTGTCTTTAAATTATTAACATAGTTTAAATATCGACAATTTTTTAGGCATATTAAGTGTTTAATTACTTTTTCGATCCGTATCGCTCTGATTTTTCCGGATTACCACTTTCAATTTCGACTGCTCGCAATCATGTTTGCTTATCCAATTGTAACAATGAGATAGCGGATCATTAAAAATTGACTTTTTTAATAATTCTAGTAAGTTGAAAATAATGTAATAGCTATCGAGATGTGTTTATTAGTATTTTAAAATTTAATGTTTCATATTTTCACGATATAAAAGAGGTTCATACGAACCTGACAAAATTTGAATCACAGATCTTTAAGGAATTCAGGGTTTCTACTCGCGATGCACTTTTTTCACGCTTTCTAACATTGTTACCATAGGCCGTATAGATAGTTATGATGGAGGCCATAATAAGGAAATAGCTATTGTTCATGCCTCTTGCACGTTTTCTCGTATACCAAATAAAATCGAAATTTCTATTGTCAGTACCGTGAAACTGTTACAAATGCTGAAAGTATGTGAATAGCACATGAAATATACATTTTAACCACTTATTGTTAGATCGGAATACCGTCTCCTATGTGTGTATCCAAACACTGAAAATACTAAAAAATAATAATCAACAAATTTCAACACAAAAAATTAAACACAAAAATTTGTTTTGTTATAAAAAAATAAAGGTCACCTCAATGTTTTAAATATTAACATATATTTGATTTATATTAAAATTTACGATCGAGAAACACGTAACTAATATATTTTTTACTTCATACTATTCTAACGGGTATCAAAACGAATACAACGACGTATAATAATACAACAGTAAACCTTGAAATAATGCTACAATAGTTTTGGCCACGAAAACGGGGTTTCAAGACCACTGTGCGACGCGACGTGATGCTTGGAAGTGTCGAAAAATTGAACTGTCAGTAATACACATAAGGATGTGGAGCGACCACATCGTTGACGCGTGCGAACAGCAATCTAGCGTTCCTCGGCGAAGGAAGTGAAAATATTTGCCGCAGCGAGAATCGCTGACGGACATTGTACTGTACGGGGGAGCTACAACGAACTCCGAAGTAACAATGCTGTGCACGGTGGCCAGGTCGTAATCGTACCGTGACCGGTGTAAATCGAGACAAACGGCGCGGCGCGCGCGTTGCCGAGACCGGTCACTCTTCTTTCGCGGAACGAAAGGTGTTCTCACGTGACACGTGGAATTCCCTCTGTTACCTGGATAGCACGCGAATCTGCTGCCGGAGCCGAAGCTGTTCCCAACACGTAACCGCGTGATTGCGCGCGGACGTAACGGAATACTATGTGATACATAACTTCTATGCGGTGTGATATTACATCTTCATTACATCGACATGCACCATTCAGAGGTACTCCTCCTGGAGCTGGTCGCCTGGGATTAAGGCCGCTCACAAACATGCACGCCGGCCGAGGAACATTGTCAATTTTCTGTAGACAGGTATTTTTGGAAATTGGGGTGACTGGTCCAGCAAAATATTAGAGGAAATTGTTAGCTTGTTTAAATCGCCCCCAGGGAATTGATTTGTAACTATTTGCTATACAGGGTATCCCAAAATAAGTGTAACTCCCGGAAATGGGAGGTTCCTTGGGTCATTTAAAGCGACATTTTCCCTTACAAAAATCATGTCCGCGGCTTTGTTTAGGAGTTATTAACGAAACACACGGACCAACCAAAACGTGGCTAGAGCGGGTTGATTCTGGTTCGGCCAATAGCGACACCACGTTAAGCGGGACCTGTCGCCGAGTATGGACTGCGTTCGCTATAGCCACGTTTTGATTGGTCCGTGTGTTTCGATAACAACTCCTAAACAAAGCCGCGGACACGATTTTTGTAAGGGAAAATGTCGCTTCAAATGACCCAAGGAACCTCCCATTTCCGGGAGTTGCACTTATTTTGGGACACCCTGTATAAATACAGTTTGTTATTTCTATAGTATGAGCACTTTTTTATAGCAATGTGTTGTTCCGAGAACTGCAAATTGAATTAAAAATATCAGATAGGCCTGACGTAACTTGTATTGGTGATATAAGAGGCGATATCATTTTTAAAATACCATATTTTTTTATATTACTTATACATACCATGCATAACACATTCATTTCAAGAATGATAGACAATCTATTATGGACACTTTCAAAATGTGGGACTATACAATACGCGTAGTATTCAAGACTTGTCTCCTACTCTACCCTACCCCTTCCACGCTGACATTTCCCGAGCCACGGATTCACCACGTGGCGCGTTTCGTTTCTGTTGTGCATGTTCCATTATGTCAATTTCCCCGGTTTTGCGATGTTAGATGTGTCTGATTATAACCTACCGATTCTACTTCTTGCATGTACTATAGCACGCGAACCCAACGGATTTTTATACTTGTCTTTCTCGAGAACGAGGTGTTAAACGAAATGATTTTATTCTTTCTTCTCGACTTGTTTATAGTTGTAGTAATTACTTCCCAAACGATTGTCCACGGTATATGGGACACCCTATATAAATAAAGTAGCCTGCGGATCTTTATGCAAAATAAAAAATGATTGCATTGATTGCAAGACACAGGAACCAAATAAAAATTTCATTCTTTTTTTGATTTATCTTGTTAAGGTGAAACTAATACTCTGGTGGCCTTAAATGTTTTTAATACCTCCAATGTTTTAAATTGTACGTATCCATTCTTGTCATAAATGCATAAAATCCGAAATCTAATACTAAGTCATTGCAACTGGATTATTTTATATCAGATTATATTGTAGATTCGATTAGAAAAATGTAAATGCGTGATATTTCCTGTCATTCCTGTCATCTTCTATTTTATATTATTTTAATTATTCATATTTTACATTATACAATTACTATAACTAGGCTGTGGACTATATGCATTTAATATGAAATTGAGTAGGTAAAATATAAAGAAATATATATTTATACGTAGCTCCTGTAGCTCCTGTATATTCCTGAATATTTATTTTGCATGAAAATCCGCTGCCTAATTATAACATGAGAAACGATATTTCTTTGTTGTGCATTTCGTAGAACTCTTAAAATTCGATGTTTCAGTATTCAGCAATAAAACGTTTGCCCAAAGATAAAAGATTCTTTAATTTAACTCGCGTATAGATAAAGTAACAACGTCAGCGATTTCTCTCAGGATGAAAGAAATTAACTCGCATGATTCTGAAAGTGAATCTCAGTTTTAAGTGAAACTAACGGAGGTAACAACGGGTACTTTCATCGATTCTTATGCTGTGTAACTCCTACAAAATTCTTTTCACTTACAAACAACAATTAATTCCTCTTGAATTTATTACTAATCTCGACACACGATTAAAAAAACAAAGGGTCAATTAACCCTCCATATACTATGTTCCCTATGTCTTGTAAGTCAAAAATCTTTTCAGTTAGAAACAACAATTAATTCCTCTCGAATTTATTACTAATCTCGACACACGATTAAAAAAACAAAGGATCGATTAACCCTCCATATGCAATGTTCCCTATGTCTTGTAAGTCAAAAATCTTTTCAGTTAGAAACAACAATTAATTCCTCTCGAATTTATTACTAATCTCGACACACGATTAAAAAGACAAAGGATCGATTAACCCTCTACATGCTATGTCTTGTAAGTCAAAAATCTTTTCAGTTAGAAACAACAATTAATTCTTCTCGAATTTATTACTAATCTCGACACACGATTAAAAAAACAAAGGATCGATTAACCCTCTACATGCTATGTCTTGTAAGTCAAAAATCTTTTCAGTTACAAACAACAATTAATTCCTCTCGAATTTATTACTAATCTCGATACACGATTAAAAAGACAAAGGGTCGATTAACCCTCCATATGCAATGTTCCCTATGTCTTGTAAGTCAAAAATCTTTTCAGTTACAAACAACAATTAATTCCTCTCGAATTTATTACTAATCTCGACGCATGATTAAAAAAACAAAGGATCGATTAACCCTCCATATGCTATGTTCCCTATGTTTTATAAGTCAAAAATCTTTTCAGTTACAAACAGCAATTAATTCCTCTCGAATTTATTTCTAATCTCGACACACGATTAAAAAAACAAAGGATCGATTAACCCTCCATATGCTATGTTCCCTATGTCTTGTAAGTCAAAAATCTTTTCAGTTACAAACAACAATTAATTCCTCTCGAATTTATTACTAATCTCGATACACGATTAAAAAGACAAAGGGTCGATTAACCCTCCACATGCTATGTTCCCTATGTCTTGTAAGTCAAAAATCTTTTCAGTTACAAACAACAATTAATTCCTCTCGAATTTATTACTAATTTCGACACACGATTAAAAAGACAAAGGATCGATTAACCCTCCATATGTTATGTTCCCGATTGATTCATGACTCCTAGGTGTTGCATACCCTCGTATAAAATACGACGAAAGGCGGATCCGAGCTATCATCTTATATCGGAATTTTTGTGAGTCAGAAATGACTCTGACAAAGGCGTAAAACTCGCAGGAACCCGAAGGTTAAATACATTTTCAAATGGTTCATTCATCGATTCAGAGGTTCGCAGATTAATGCGGAGTCAGGTCGAAGCAATTACAAGATGACGGAGGTATAATTAAAATGGAAGTTGGAGCTCGAATCTTCATTCCGGCTGCGATTCGACTGGAATTTATGCTTGAAAAACTTGGACCCATGATTTCGCTCTTACGTGGGCTGTAACAGTAGTACGAACAGGAATTGGATCGTCGACACGTTTAATAAATAAAAAAGTAGAAACTTCCCAACCGCAGTTATCAGTGACTGTTTACGAGCTTCTGCGATCGCCCACCGTCAAACTACGAACAAAGTGCATAAGTACGAAAGAACAAGCATTATCTTGGGCTTCTATGGTATTCGTATTGATATTACAGCGCTATTGTCGGAAACTTTGGAACATTTCTCGCGAGAATGACAGGCATCGTTTCCCCCTCCCCGCTTGTTTCGCGCGTTATTTCGACGAGATCGGAATGCACCTTCGTTTATTCCGTGGTCGTCATTCTTTCCATTGTGCAAGCAAAATATTCCAACTGTTCATCGGAGAATGAAATTTCAGTTGTTTCGTTGTAAACTATTTCAACAATTCGCATCTGACTTTCTCAATCAATGCCAAGGTTACGCTATTCCTAACATAAAATGTTTAAACAAAATATGGAGCCGTAAAGTAAGGAAACCATTGAATTGAATGTTTACTATTGAAGAAATAATTGATTAAACCTTTCGCTGAAAATTTTTCTCTTCATAATTTCGATTCACACCAAAAGAAATAAGATTATTATTTATCTAACTAAAAGAATTTTATTAATTTTATCGCAGTGAAATGTTTCTAATTGTTATCGATTGTTCCATGTATAATGTTTTATATATACAAAAAATGTAGAAACAGAAACATAAAATTAACAACAAATACAGAAACATAACCACGTATGCAATATACAAAATGATATAAAGTTGTGGAGTTTGCAAGATTGCATAAGTGGACTATGTATACTGTAATTGTAGTATAAATGATATTATTTCAATGATGATATCAATTACGTCGAAGAATTGTTGTTCATTTCAAGAATCACTTTCAACAGAAAGTATCTATTAATGCAGAGTTTTATTTTCTTCATTATCTATCATCAAAAAACAAGTTTCATATTGGTGTGAGCTCAATGGTTAAATACTCATGGGAGGTTATATTCAGCTGCCCAAATTTCGTGCCCTTATCAATCTCTGTTCCGTTACATCCTCTGAACGATAATTAGAATTTATAACAGAAACGTCACTAATGAGCTGTCGGGATGAACAAATGAATTCATCGTTGCTGGCGTCCTTCGTGACGCATTGTTCCTTACGATTGTTAAAGATCCCCAACCTCTCGATTACAGCATTGTTACCAAATGCGACACAATTATTTCAATTTTCCAGATAGAACGATCGGTTTGGTTTTGGATACCGGTGTTGGTAGAGCTTTCGAGACAAGTTAAATTGGCTGACTGTTAAAATGTTCATGAAAATGGAATAAATCATGTGGAAAACGAGACGAATACATTCAAGAGTGATGCGCTGTTATTGAACCTAACCGGAGGGAGCGTATGTGCTTTCAATACGGCTAATCCCGTTTGGAGTTGGCGGATGGTAGAGAGCCGTGTTAAAAATGCGTTTCGTTCACTTTATTCGAAAATATTTATCGTGGAAAGGGGCCGAGCGCATGATAGTTCGGTATGAATCGGCAAAAATTGCAAAAATATTCTCGCGGATTCGAGGGCGATAGGATTGATGTTTGCGTAACGGCTAGTTAGCGGTAAACTGGCATGGCACGGGAGCGAAAAACGTCATTCCGCGTGTTATTTTTTCGCGCGTGCCGCCGTTCGCGAATTATGTACTAGTCAGTCAATTTACGGAAAAACAATACACCGGAGGCGTAAGAACGAAACGAACTATAGGGTAAACCCCCGGCAGGGGGTGGTGGGGGTGGTGAGTGTGAGAGATGCGGGGGAGGCTTGGAAAAACATGACCGCATGTTTCGCAGAGATAAAAGTTTAACGAAAAACAAAGTGAGCCGGTTGAATGGGACAGGAGGAGAGACGAACAAAAGTACGTCCATCCGTTTAGGGGTGGTACAGAAGCAGAACATCCGAGCGGCCGTAGGAAATGTCGGGAATGCTAAAATGCATTAAAATTCATCGCGTAATGACCGACATAAACGGCTTAACTTTACGCGGAGAAACCACTCCTCCGAGAAAAGATTTCTATGCTGCCGGATAAATGTGCCACGCGCAAAAAATCAAAGTGAAACCCGCGCTTATCAAGCGTTAGAGACATTGCGAGATGACTTATACCGCGGGCATTTTATTGAAATAATAACAACATCGAGACTCCCTCCGTTATAAAATCAAGTTTTTTTATTAGAAAATCTCATGTGAGATTTATTTCAACATAATTGTTAAAATCAAGATTCAAACGAGCTTCGGTAATCGCATGAATCGAGGTTTTTCGAGGATGCATCAATTATTTAATTACGTAAATTATTGCTTTGACCACGACAGAAAGTAAATTTCTTGTTTGTATATTTTTGACAATATTATATCTCATCTGAGTTCTGTTATTCGGTAGAGAGCAACTCATTCATGATAACTTGACTTAGTTCGAAAAGTTTACATGTGGATGATTTGGACCATTATTCAACTGAGGTGGATCATCTTGTAGATAGATGTTTTCACAGTCAAAATTCGAAAATTCGAGTATTCAAATATCATATTTTATCTTATACATGAATTATTTTTCTCACTTAACCATTTCCTTCTTTAATAAGTTTATTAAGTTGCAAATGTAAGAGATGGCCGGGATTAAGACAAAGGGAATCGATTTACTTTATTTTAATGTACGTCTTTTGATCTGACGAGACTCGTCGTTCGTTTTATTCATTACATTTGTTTATCGTTAGTAACAAACAGTTGGTATTCGATACATTCGGATAAATTTGATATCAAGAATATACCGGGTGGCCATAACAGCTTACAGAAATTATGTATTGATATTTGTAAATTCATTCACTTTTCTTGGTGACACAGACTAGTTATTCTTAAAGAAAGGCTAAAACTTGTATTTGTTAGTTAACTTAACGCGACGAAAATTTTTTTGTCAAATATACTCATTTACGTAATTGAAAAATCTTTGTAATTCTTTTACTTCAGCGATTTACGACGGCTAATCTTATATCCGCTTTGGAGGAAAGTTCCGCTTCGGACACTTTAGTTAAACGCCTGTAACCTCGGAAAGAATCAGTTCATATAAATTTAAAAATTCTTTCACGTTTTCCTCAGATCCGCTTACGAAGTCACTAAGTTTTAATTTCAGAAGTTTATTAATTCTGTGGAAAGAATTCCAAATGTTGCATCATTTTACAGCAATGTGTATATTGTTTAAATAATTCTGCTCATAATGTATTTGAATATGCTGTATGCACGAATATATAACTTTTCTTTTCATTCTGTAGAAATAATTAAAACTGATCACCGATAGTCGTCAATATTAATTATTAAATGTATTGAGATTGTGAAAAAGTAATTTCTGCTTTGGGGCTGAACAAATTACTTTCTTATATGGTTTGATTGAGTAAACGAATTCAAACTTAAACGTAGTTTGTTAATTCTTAATTATTAATTTAATGAAGTATGATCTTATTTTGGTAAGATAAAACGCCAACACGTGAAATGAGAAATGCATAAACTACGAATATTATTGGACAAATCTGCACGATAAGAATATTAAAAAACGGGATTCATTAATATGAATTCAAGGGAGAAATGTAAATGGAGTATTGTTTTAATGCATCGTTGGTCTTTGATGGATTTAATTATGAAATGGGAGAAATTTAATAAAAACTCTTATGGGAATAAAACGAACGAATTTTCTCCGGTTGATGAGCTGAAGAGTTCTGAGCGCACAACATCTATTAATCATAAAAGCAAGGAGAATTGTTCAGTATCCTCGAGCAGTATTAAATTTTCACGTACGGTTGCCCGGCAATAAATCGTATTGTCCGATAAATGAAATTGATGAATGCGGAGAAAGAAGTACGATTCGGATGCAGCTAAAACTACGACCAGAAGTAATTTATTTTATCGATATCTCAAAACTCGCTTCGTTCGAATTCCAAGAAAACCTTCACCGAAGCAAAGAGAAGCAGAAAATATAGATAGAAACGAAACAAAATTATGTATACACTACCAATTCTAGTGTAATACGATTATCGGTCTGGAATTGCAAATACGCTTCATTCATCATTCAATGACATTTTTCTTTTTGTTCTGATTTATGTTAATAAGTAGCAGAGTTTAGACATTTATTTAAATTAACAATATTGCTGGATTACTTTCAAATTAATGGAATTATTCAAGAAAGAATAAAATTTACTTTTTATGTTTTATAATTGATGCACACGGTATTTGTTTTACATAAAAATTCGCAGTCTAATAATAATATAATAAATTCGCGCAAAAAACACATTCACAAAATAGAAGTATCAATTGTAATTAGTAGAGCTTAAATGAAGTAAAGTCCCTGATCCATTTCTTAAATAAATCGTTAATCAACTCAAGTGTACAGAAAAATTTTCATTTGTTAACAGGTAGATCGTGTCTCGTAACCTCTCGCTCGGTCATTACTCTCCCTCTCTATCATAGTTAACAGAACTGTAGCACGAGGTTGCTGTCGGCTAGTCTCATGATATACTGCGGATGGAGATGTGATTATAAGGAGGTCGATAAAGCATGATTATCGGAAGGGCATAATACCCTTATATCGATTCACTACTCCACAATATTGTTCAGCTGTATCATCTCATTCTCCCATCAAGTTTACTGATCAATACACTAATCTGTACAGACACGACAAACACAAAGAAAACCATTTTTATATTTTTAAAAGTTATGTTGAAATATAAAATGAGGGAAAAGTTTATTCTTTTTACAGTTACTACATTAAATACAGTAAAACTCCATTTATATGAGCGTGTCGCGAGACAAGTAGGTTTAATCAGGTGATTCGTATAATGAGTCCACCTGACTCCCATCACTATGATGTTACATTCATTTAATAGGAGATCACGTTCACATAAGATCTCACTCAGCTAGAGTTCATTTGACTAGGTACTGCCAAAACTTGGTTCATATAAACGTAGTTCCACTGTAACAAATTGTAAATTACCTTAAGGGAATAGGCTCACCCTGGCTCACCAAATCTAGGGTATTGATCAGTGTTATCAATTTCTGTATAGAAACAAGTTTTTTTGCGTGGTAACACTGATAAACATATGTATCAGTCTAACGCTTCCGTTTTGCTATGATTACACGTTTTTTTATTTTCATTAATATCTTTATTGCTGTTAATGGATCCGAGTGGATTCAAGCCCTTTATATTTTTGTTGTTACGACTCCACTTTGACAGTTCCCCTGACTAGGCGCCATCTCGTCTAACTAGCTGAACTAAAATTGGCTCTGGACTTGCTCTAGACTCTGGCTTCATGAACGGAATATGGGGAAATTGAGTGCAATCACGGGCATCTGTTATTTGACTTTATGCGAGCATATTTTGAGCGGCACAAAGGTTCATTCGATAGAGGAAGGTTAAGTGTAGTGCGCTGTGCCCCATCATATGAGTCAAAAAAATCGTTTTGTGACAGAAAATGACATTGAAATTTGTGGTTTTTTTCTCGATTTTTGATCTACATTAAACATATTTTTCTGTCACAAAACGATTTTTTTGACTATGATGCGGCACAGCGTACTGCGCTTAACCTTCCTCTATCGAATGAACCTTTGTGCAGCTCAAAATATGCTCGCATAAGGTCAAATAACGGATGCCCGTGAACTCATGTTTAGACTCAAAATCTAGTTTGTTTCTAGTAATGTCACGTGGGTACCCTACCCTCTTTACTTTGATTTAAACAAATGAAATCTAGTGTCATAGAAGTTTGATTATTCGAATAATTATGTCTCCCTATTAGTTCGGATATGGGAGTCGAGGAACAGGCGGGCCACGGGCCGCGCACTGTTTCTCCTCCCTGTTCTAAAAGTGTCAACCAGCGTCTTCCACCATTCGACTGGTATCCTATGAAACAAATAGTGTGCGGGCCGCGGGCTGCCGTTCAAGTCCCCGGGCTCTAGAGAAGTCAAGTTAGAAGTGGGACAGAGTGGGAGAACAGGAAAATGAATGGTGGGGGTCGCTCAGCGACGGCGGGGGGAGACGTTAAATTGTGCGGCCTCCCGGGCGATTTTATATTTCTATTGAAACTTTTATTTCTCGTTGTATGTATACCAGCAGTTTCCAACCTGGGAGGCGAGCCTCCCTGGGAAGGCACGGAATGTTGCCAGGGGAGGCACAAAAATTTTTTATCCCTTAGCACTCGAGTGGCACCTTTGACTGCTAAGGGTTAAAAAATTTTTGTAAAATAATTGTTTTACATTATTTCATATCACATAAATTACTAAACTTTTGAGTATTGTACGAGTAAATTGCACCAGTTTAATATGTATAAAATGAAAAACATGATATAGAATAGAAATATTCTGGGTCAGAAGAAATCAGAAATTTATTCTTCGTGTTAAAATAGTTTCGCGAGTGCAAGGGGTTAATCAAACATTAATTTTTAAATTAATTAGTTTTCAATTTTTTTGTAATAATGTTTTTATTATTTGAAATACAATATTTTTGTTGAAAGTGACGTATTAAATAAATGAAAATCTGGATGTGTCATCGTTATAACGCGCAAGTGCGACGACGAACTCCATTCTATATTTGATTCCCACGAACGCTGAATGGTACTGAAAGAATTGGTCTCGTTCGGCAACATCGGTACACAAAATTTATGTGCTCGAGTATTATCCATAAATCAAATCATGTTATGATTATAGTTATAAAGATAGTAAATTACATTCGTTCATATGCTCTTCAGCATCAGCAATTCAAAGAATTCCTTGACATTCATCGGAGAATGAAATTTCAGTTGTTTCGTTGTGAATTATTTCAACAATTCGCATCTGACTTTCGCTATCAATGCCAAGGTTACACTATTCCTAACATAAAATGTTTAAACAAAATATGGAGCCGTAAAGTAAGGAAACAGTTGAATTGTATGTTTAAAATTGAACGAAAAATTGATTAAACCTTTTGCAGAAAAATTTTTCTTTTTTTCATTTCGACTCACACCAAAAGAGGTAAAATTATTATTTATCTAACAAAAAGAATTTGATTAATTTTATCGCAGTGAAATGATTCTAATATTATCGATTGTTCCGTTTATAATGTTTTCAAATATGCGTATAAAATATTACTAAAAAACGTACTTGAAAGTAAATGAATAACGCGAACATATAAAAAGAATTGTAGAAATAGAAATCATGTTATGAATGTAGTTATAAATTACATTCGTTCGGATGCTCTTCAGCATCATCAGCAATTCAGAGAATTCCTTGGCTAATTATCTTCTGAATACGGTGATATCGTATATTTTACAAATGTTAGATGGCTAAGGCGTGGAAAATGTTTAAAACGATTTTTTAATTTACGGGAGGAAATAGTTATTTACGAACGAGAAACAAGAATCTGTTCCTGATTTAGTGATGATGATTGGTTGTTAGACCTATGTTTTTTAGTGAATATAACAGAAAAACTTAAGCAGCTAAATAAGGACACGCGGAACAAGATAATTTAATAATCGATGCTTGCAATTTCATCGAAGTTTTTAATAAGAAATTATTGTTATTTGAGTACCAACTTAGAAATGATAATACTCAATATTTTCCGCTGTTAAATAACTTCCCGAAACTCCAACCTAAGAATTTCTCGTGATATGCTAATGAAGTAAAGAAACTTATAACTGAATTTGATAGTCGTTTCTCAGAATTAGCAAAATATGACAAAAAGTTTGAAATATTTTTATGCTCATTTCATGTTGACGTGAACAGTGTTTCTGAAAATCTGCAAATGCAGTTAATTGAGTTATAGTGTAACAATGAAATGAAACAACAAAAATTAATTATTACAATACTTACATTGCATCCGAAAGATATTCCAACTTAAGACATTTTGCACAACGAGGTGTAAATGCTTTTTCATACATGTTTGTGAAACATTATTTTTGAAGATGAAATTTAGAAAGAGTTCATCAGGTGCTGCATTAACTGATGCCAATTTAGAGAACCAGCTAAGGTGTGCAACGTCGAACATAAATATAGATTCGCAAAAATCAAGTGAAAGAAAGGATAAACAAATATCTCATTAATTAAGACTCGAGAGTTAATTATATTGAACCATAGAACAAAATTTTATTCATTTTGTATGTGTATTAGATGTTTTAAAACATGTTTAACTAAACTGCAGCCAGCTGTAACGTTACGTGGCATCAAAGTGGCCCGTGAAATCATTTGGGTTTGTCCAGGCTTGCTCTACTCTACTGTATTCAAATTTCTAGTCCCGGTACCTTGAAGAATCAAAAGTTCTCAATCCACAGTTCAGACACACAGCATCGTCAATTTCTTGCGGTTGTATTTCGTCGAAGCGTCGAACTTCGGATTGCCGGCAAAAAGAGGAGAGAGTTATTCCTGCTTCGGCAAAAAGCGATGGCGGGAGCTTGCGGGAAGGACGAGGTTGAGGACGAAGACGAAGGTCCCGACGAGGAATGGTAGAGAAGACATTGAAGGACTCGAGCGAAAAATCATCAAGAGCCGAGCCGCCTAGCCGCAATTGGGACAAGAAAAGCAGGTTCCTCGAGCGTGCATCAATGGCGTGCGCCGAGATGCATTATAGCGAGATGCACGCGAGAGCTCGACGATACTCGAGCGGTCAGTCTTTTCATCGGGCCGAGTTTAAAGCACGCAGAACGGTACCTCGTGCTTTTTGCTCGTTAGCCGGACGATCTTCCCCGCGGCGCGCTGGATCTCACGTGGACAAGGATTTTCCAGATAAATCGGTCGTTTTTCTTTCCGCGGCCTACCATGTCGATGGCTGATAAGAGCAAGCGCCGCCCGGGCTGCTTATTAGCGAAAAACTTTCGTCGGCGCTGGCTTCCGCCTCTCTCGATACTGAAACGTATAGGACCATAAAGATAGATCTGCAATTTTTTCTGGCGGTCTCGCAACTTACTCTCACTTTGTACGCCACCGATCAGTGAACACGTTGCAAATTGTCAGCAAGGAATACGGTCGAAAAACGCTAGCGAAAATCATTGCGTGGTTTGGCTACAAAAGGACGCAAGTTAATAACTTTAGTGAGAAATTTAGAAGTTCTCACAAACAACAGGAAGCAAATGCATCCCGGGAAACTCATAGGAGGAGTTCTGATCGCAAGAGAAGCGCGAAATTCGTGATCGAATTGAAAGTAGTGTTCCTTCTCGAGAATTCTTTTTCGAGAATTTCTCGAGAAATTTTATTAAAATTATTTAAAATTTAAATTAATTTAAAATTTATTTAAATTGCAGTATTTTTCGAGATATTGAAATCTCGGAAAATTCTTATGAATCTCATTTATTTTATAACATATTTTCGGAAATGAATTTTCAGTTAACTCAAAATTGCATATTACTAATCAATTGCGTACGTATAAGCATGTATACAAGCAGCATATCGATGCCTACGTATACATGTTTGCAATGTGATAATTTATAATAATTGTTGAGGATGCGTGTCGATGTGAGGTACAGTAGCGGACAAAATTTTGAGACCGCTCTAAAGAAGACGATAACTTTTTTAATATTGTACTATACGATTTGAACTTTTTTGGGAAGCTACAGCAATTAGTTTACTAAAGGACGTGAAAAGAAATTTTTACAAAAATTGCAATTGATCGGAATTGTTGAAAAAATACTAAAAGTTGATTTTTCAACTATTTTATGTGGACCTATATTGAAAATGTTAAAAATGCGTTTTGTAGATCTGTGTCAATTAAACATATCCTGAAAATTTCTTCAAAATCGGTCAACGTTGCAATGAGCTACAAACGCTTAAAGATGGTAAAAATTGCAGATTTTCAGGATGCAACTGCAGTAAATCTAAGGATTCTTGCATCTTTCAATGCGTGTTGTTTTTTTCCGCGTCAACCGATTTCGATAAAACATTCACAGTGCATATAATTGATACAGACTTACAAAAGGTATTTTTTAATTAAAAATACCCGCACTTAAGCATGTTTTGAGTGCTATTTCTTCAAGGTTGCATTATGCTTCTTGAGAAGTCATTTCAAAACAAAAGCGTAATGTTTCATTTTATAAAAGTTTGATTTTAAATAAATTAATCTATCGTTTATGTTTAGCGTCTATCTTCTCCTTGATTTTAAAGTTATGTACATGTTGGACAGGAATAAACATTGACTTAAAGTTTTTTGAGCTTTCGATAAATATTATCAACGATATTCCAAATATCATAAGTTTCCCAATATTCTTTTATTTTGTTAAGAATTCCAGAGAATTCTCGCGAAATATAGTCTTACTTCTCATTTCTCAAGAAATGAAAAACGTCGAGAAATCAGGAACACTAATTGGAAGAAAGATTAATCAGGCTGTTCGAAAACCTCTCTGATCAGTGATCTGGGTTAGGTCTCTCGACTCAGTCTAATTGCAGTCTATTTGATTATTATCCATAGGGAGTGATCGAGGCTATGATAAATACCCTAAAAGTCCACCATCATCGTGATGATTCTTGAATACTACATCGAGTAACTCCAATTTTTGTACAAACTGGCAAACTATTTTGTGCTACATTATATGTATATACTAACTTTTTCGTTTCTACCTCGTCGATCTTGTATTTGTCACTCAGAGTCGTCGACGCGAGAGATACACAGAAATATCGATCTCCAGGTGTTCCAGGGACCTGGTTTCCTCCGTATGGGAAGAACGTAGAATTGAAAGTTCTGTACTTGAAGGGTTCCGCGTGTTTTAGAGGAATTTACGGTCGGTCGAGCTATCAGCTGTTTATTCTGGATTACACGCGATTGCGATGATGTTGCCAGGATTGGCGAACGATCTAGATCATTCCAGATCTACATGGACACCTATCATTGGTCATGCTCCCCGCTAATTGAACTCCTCGCGTGGCTTTGTTCACTTCAGACAAATATGAAATTGTGAATACCCGTTAGCCTTTGGACGGCCAGTTGTCCATTTTGACTTATAACCCTGGGACAATAAGCTATAATGCGTGAAGATAATGACGTCAATTAGAAACGCGAATACCATTGAGCGGCTTTTATCAAGTAATAGAATTACTTTATAAAGAACCAGAAAAAGTGAAATTCAATAGTTATATTTGGGTTAGCTATTGTAGAAGGATTCAAATAGGTCCTATCGTAAATTTCAAATTGTTGGTATCCAAAGTTAGGATTATCCAGATATGAGAATAACTTTTTCTTCAACGAATAAATTTTTCTTTTTTTGTGATTCATTATAAAACACTACTGATTCAGTACTTTCCAAATCATCACTTTCCAAACAATATAGTATTTCTTTGTTTGTTCTCAACATAAATCATATTGAATGTGGATTATTAGTTTGTTACCAAATTTATTTTGGTATTTAAACAATGCAGTTATGGTAAAAAAGGTTAAGATATGTTTCACGGTTAACGCCGTCTATTGATTGATCAATACAAAGATCGATATTCACTGATCCATTGTCGTTTCAAATCTATAATACTTCTTCAGTCCACATGTCACCGGCATGGAACCAACACGTTGTTCAATACTCATTAAGAATGTAAATTAATACTTTTATAAGCATGTAAGTTTTTACATACTTTGTCTTTGAATTTGGTTTTCTTCACACCTTTGTTAATATAAATCACGTTTTAAAAATTATTTTTGATAATCCTTACAGACGCAATTATGAGATATATTATTCTTGAAGATGGTCTAAACTGTAGACCGAAACGTTGAATTAAATTTCATTCAATTTTGCAAACTTGCTTATTGTTCCAATTGATCGAACCAGGGCGCCGATAACATTAATATATTGTTATGAACAAGTGACGATCGAGATACAGAGAACTGTCAGATATGAGAATGTTAGGAAAATCATTGTTATGTTCAATTTTGCCGTTTCTATTCTTGGATTATTGCGTGTAATCAACATTAATCCTACCGAGCACTATTAGCAAGTGGTTTGTGTTGCTTTACAAATGTGACAAAATTAAGTTCACTTCTATTTTATACGGTTTTCGTAACAATATATAAAATACGAACTAAAAAATTAATAATATATACATAATTTGTTTAAAAATATATTTCACGGGTATTTCTATTTATCTGCAGTCATTCGTGTCTATAACAACCCGAGAACAACCCTCAAAATTGAGGATGAGGAACGTATATTTTCAGATATCTCAGAAACTTGATCCATTTAATTTAAGTGTTAATGAATCTGTCTAATTAAGCGTGTATTATAACGGAAGTATAAAAAATTCAATATAAAAATATTAAAATAACACGTATCTGACAGGCATTACAACAGTTATATTAATGGATATTTGAATAGTAAACAATGTAAAAATGCAAACGAAAAGACTACATTATTGACTATGCACACTCAATTTACATTACATACATAATGCATATATTTGAATGTATAAAATGCACACTTTTTATTAATTTTCCATTTAATTGTCTTGCTAGTATACTCTAGTGAAAATTTCACACTTCGTAACAGTAATTCAATTACATACAGAACAACACGAAGAAAGTGGCAGAAAGTTAATAGCGCGATAAATGGTCTTCATATGATCCACTACCGGAACAGCTTATTTAAATTGATAATTAACTTCCAATTAGCATTACAATACCGCGATTTCTACAATTACGAAGTAATAAAAGTCGAACGGACAGTACTACTCGATCCAACGCCTTGGTTTTCGAGTGAATTTCCCTCGGAGTAAGCGGAACTAATTTTTCGTGATAATCTTCCTGCGAATTTGAACCCATTCAGCATCGATGACTATGTAAATTAATTTGTTCCACGACTTTTAATAGAGCGGGACGGAGACAACTCCGTTGCATGGTTATTAATAAAACGTCGGTCATCGGAACTCTCTAAAATCTTTCTTTTTCCTTGAAGAGATTGTATTTTCAGAATCAACTGCAGCAGAATACCGTGAAAAATTGAGGAAAATGGCGAGGAAGCATATTCAGAGGAGCAACAAGAGACGACGGAAGGAAAAAATCGGCGAAGATCGATATGGGGAAATAAAATCTTCCATTTCTCGTCAGAGTGGTAATTTCGTGGAAGTTCCAGCAAATCGAGATGGAAAAAAGTCCGTCGTACCGATAATTGCGTCCATAATGGCTCGTGGAGTTTGATGAGGGGGGAAAAAAATTTACCGCGCCGCGCCGCACTGGCGAAAAATTCTACACGTAGAAATTATCTGCGCGAGAACACGTTCGTGAAATTGTCGATCCCCATTAATGAAAGTTTAACACTCGCCGGGTACCGTCTGATTGTTTCATCCTCCGTTTATTACGTTAATTTTCCGTGTTGTATCGAAATACGATGGACCGGTGCCTTCAAGTTTAATCGTTTCAGTCGTTCAGAAAATAGTTTACTTTGGGCATAAAAAGAGATTGCGAAGTATAAGGTGTACGAATTAATTCGTGACTCTCTCTTGTTCAATCTGTCAATTATTTACAGTCAAAGTGCAGCCCCTGTAAAAACTCTGCATCACTTTTTGTGTATTTTCTACGTACTATAAATTAATTGCTGAATCTTTAATGTAGTGGACAAAAGATTTGGACTTAAAAATAAAGCTGCTACTTCGTATATAAAATTCTCTTCTTCGCACTTTATTTTTAAGTCCAAACCATTTTGGCTTTAAAAAGTACAAAATCTCATCGTGCATATTTTTCTTTTTGTACTTAATTAATTATTTAATCGTTTCAATCGTTCAGAAAATAGTTTTCTTTGTTATAATATATATTATAATATTATTGTAATTAATTAATTAGTCAATGCTAAGAAGAGAATTTTATACACGAAGTAGCAGCTTTATTTTTAAGTCCAAATCATTTTGGCTTTAAAATGTAAAAAATCTCATCGTGCATATTTTTTTTTGTACTCAATTAATTATTTAATCGTTTCAATCGTTCAGAAAATAGTTTTCTTTGTTATAATATATATTATAATGTTATTGTAATTAATTAATTAGTCAGTGCTAAGAAGAGAATTTTATATACGAAGTAGCAGCTTTATTTTTAAGTCCAAATCATTTTGGCTTTAAAAAGTAAAAAATCTCATCGTGCACATTTTTCTTTTTGTACTTAATTAATTATTTAATCGTTTCAATCGTTCAGAAAATAGTTTTCTTTGTTGTAATATATATTATAATATTATTGTAATTAATTAATTAGTCAGTGCTAAGAAGAGGATTTTATATACGAAGTAGCAGCTTTATTTTTAAGTCCAAATCATTTTGGTTTTAAAAAGTACAAAATCTCATCGTGCATATTTTTCTTTTTGTACTTAATTAATTATTTAATCGTTTCAATCGTTCAGAAAATAGTTTTCTTTGTTATAATATATATTATAATATTATTGTAATTAATTAATCAGTCAGTGCTAAGAAGAGAATTTTATATACGAAGTAGCAGCTTTATTTTTAAGTCCAAATCTTTTGTGCACTACATTAAAGATTCAGCAATTAATTTCTAGTACGTAGAAAATACACAAAAAGTGATGCAGAGTTTTTACAGGGGCTGCATTTGACTGTAAATAATTGACAGATTGAACAAAAGAGAGTCACGAATTAATTCATTGTTAATGGGAGACAATACGTAATTCTAGAACCCTATGCAGAATTTGAGAAGTATAATGTTCTTTTTATTCCCAAGATTGGCAGTCCCAAAGTCTAACTTAAAAGGTGTGAGTGTAAGATTAAATTACCATTTCTAATTGTAACAGCCAAAAATTAATTTGTACACTTAATAAGAAACGGTTTGTAGTTCCACACAGAAATCTTCGTTCGAGCACAAGAAGATGATGTTCTTTTCGAATTGTGCACAGAACGCTATGCACGAGTTCGCGAAGTATGATCTTTACATTTAGAAGCTTGGCAGTCTCGGAGCATAATACAGCGGGTAAAAGATTTAACTATAGAGTCTAATAATTGTGAGAGCCAAGAATGAATTTGTACACTCGAGAGCAGACAATCCGCAATTCTAGACGGAACACCTTGCACGAGTACGCGAAGTAGGTAATAAAGCATTAATTTATACGTCTCGAAATGTGCCTCTAGGAAGGAGACAATCAACCGAGAAGCAACGAACGAGACGAACCACTTTTGAATCATCATGACGCGACGCGCCACGCTTATTGCTCCCTTTCGTGGAATCCGTGGAGTCATAATCGAGTGGCTGTTCCCCTCCGGGTGCTTAAGAAAGCAAGTGTAAGCTAGGCATAACAAGTTGTTCGCAACCGACTCATAGCCGGTAGATATTCAAGACATTATCCTGCGGCTTTTGATCTTAATCTAAATTGCTGAAACTTCCCGTGAAAGAGGATAATTCAAAGACCTTCACCCCCACCTCCATTCACCCCCCACCATCCTCTCTCTCTCTCTCTCTCTTTCTCGGTTCGTAATCCGAGGTTCGTCGAGTAAATTTGCAAATGACGAAGCGGTAAGCCGATCGTTTGTACTCCCGACAAGCTGCAATTAGCAATAGTGAAGGACATAATCGATGCCGATTTGTCTAGCACTTTATTACGGCCAGTCTACGTCCTCCTCCTCGCCATCAACCCTTGTGCACCCTTTCAATTAATTGCTGCGTACAGAAGCGTGCAAATTATTAGACTCAAATGGCAATGAAAAGCGACGATGTATTCTTTTTCTCTCGTATCCAATAATACCCCTTGGGGAAAAATTATTCGACCAAATCAAGTGTCTATCATTGTATTCGTATTTTTCATACGGAAAATATACACTGACTCCCACTAATATTCGGACACTCTTGAAAAGACGATAACTGTTTTAATATTGTACTATACGATTTGAACATTTTTTTAGAAGCTAGAGCAAGTAATTTGCCACAGGATGCGAAAAAAGAATTTTGTCAAAAATTGCAATTGATCGGAATTATAAAAAAAATACCAAAAGTTGCATTTTACCACTTTTTTATGTGGACCCACGTTGAAAATTTAAAATGCAACCTTTAGTATTTTTGCGACAATTCCGATTAATTGCAATTTTTGACAAAATTTTTTTAATTTATAATATAATGATTCTTCCATCTTTCAATCGTTGTCGTTGTTTTCCACATCAGCCGATTGCGATGAAACTTTCACAGTGCATATAACTGACACAGATCTACAAAACGCATTTTTTAATTTTCAATATTGGCCCACATAAAGAAGTTGTAAAATGCAACTTTTAGTATTTTTGCGACAATTCCGATTAATTGCAATTTTTGACAAAATTTTTTAAATTTATGATATAATGATTCTTCCATCTTTCAATCGTTGTCGTTGTTTTCCACATCAGCCGATTGCGATGAAACTTTCACAGGGCATATAATTGACACAGATCTACAAAACGTATTTTTTAAATTTTCAATATAGGTCTACATAAAAAAGTTGTAAAATGCAACTTTTAATATTTTTTTTATAATTCAGATGAATTGCGATTTTTCAAAAAATTTTTTTTCGCATCCTGTGGCAAACTAATTGCACTAGCTTGCCAAAAGAATTCAAATCGTATAGTACAATATCAAAAAAGTTATAGTCTTCGTAAGAGTGTCCGAATATTAGTGGGAGTCACTGTATATACTAAAGAAAATGTTAATACAAAAATGAATATGTTTATTTTTATATAATGTACAGAATGAGCGAATTAGATATCGATTTAGGGGAGGCTTAGATTATAATCTTCATTGTTGGAAATATAAAAAATTTTTCCACAATGTTTTACATTTATGTTTGTAGTGTTAACATACTATTTTATATGTGCTAACAAGGAACAAGAATTTTATTAATATTCTTCCAGAATATTATTTACTCTTACACCATATTTGACTATTATACAGATTATTATTGAATAAATTTGAACAAAGGAGGACGTTTCTGGCGTTACAAGATAAATTTGTTGATCCTAAGTGCTATGAGATTGTTGTTGATCAGTGATAACGTCATCGTGAATCCTTCCAAATTTTCTGGCGAGGCTGTAGAGGATGAAAGAAACAGCCCGCGCTGGAAAAGTAATGTTTTTCAGAAGATGCTCATCGAGTCCGATAAAGTTTGTCCCACTTCGAGCAACTCCGCAAATATTTTTGCAAAACATAATTTGACTGCGAAGTTTCCGACACGGCTTCGATGTTTAGGTCACTGAACAAACTTCGAGCGAATGGTTTATTGGTTTGTTTTCGTTTGTATTTCCTATCGAAGGTACCGTAGCCGACTTAAATTACATTTTAATACTCATTGATTTAAGTGTCTTTAAAAGAATAGTAGAATCTCGACTAACCGACCTAATTGAGGTACAGTCAGGTCGAATAAATTGAGGCTCAGCGGATAATTGAGACTCGAGAGGAAATTATCGAAAGTATAATTGAAACTTAAGAACAGGACTTTTTTATTAACTGGAACTTCATTTCTCTTTACAATAATATGCAGATAATGATAACAAATGGTAGTAATGGTAAACATTAAAAAACAATGGAGGAGGAAGAAGTTGTACTGTTTTTGGCAAGCACTGTAATGGTGTCTGTCAAATATATTAAAAATGAAGGTGACCTTTAAGGTTCTAGATGGAATGTTATGTATTTTGTTTTCGTATGACAGTGTGTGCCAAAGCGAAGTCATTCGTGCATGACATAATGACCTTTTACGTCACACAAGGTCAGACATGGAAAACATACTTTGTATACCTCGTGCCAATGTGTTAAGTATTCTTTAGCTACAGTAACTGTTCAATATAATTTTCTTATGTATGTATGCACATTTCAGCTCTCCTAATTAGATACACTTTTGGTAGCTTTTGCTAGCATTATCTGAACCTTTAATGCACATGCTTGCGTTATTGTGCTTTCCAAGTCGTTTATTACTTAACCCTTTCCACTCTGAGCTACTTTAACTAAAAAATTAAACATTTTTTCCTACCTAGAATATTTCCATTCCCTATGATATTAAAAATTGTATGGATAGGATATTGGTATTATACCTCATGCAATACCTAACTGTTTAGTAATTGATTAGATACCCATGTATTTAATAATGTATACAATATTTTGAATAATGGTACAGCAATTTTGAATGGTGCCTCAGAGTTACCATTCGAGTGCTAAGGGTTAATTTTCAAGTCGAAAATATTAAAACGTTTCATCTATTTGTGATCTTGTACGACCTTGAAGATCATTGTGTTGTATACGAACGAATTCGTTTTATACAAAAAATAAATAGTATTCCCTATAAAAACTTGAAGATAATCTTCATTGCAATGTACTGGGTTGGCCAGAAAGTAATTTCGGTATTTTAAGGTGAAACGAAACCCAATTTTTCTATTCAAGCAATCAACTTTAATCAGTAAAATATTTTCCATTTTGTTCGATGATCTTTTGCCATCTTTCTGGCAGCGTCATAATTCAACACTCATGAAACTTGTAAAGTTTACCAAAATTGGATTTATTTTCACATTAAAATATTGAAATTACTTTCTTGCCAATCGAATATTATAGTAATGCAATGTGAAACTTTCCCCTCTGATTACTTCTAATATTCACCGATTGCAAGAAAAACGTTGGACAGTGTTATCGTGAACATCCTGTATGTTCTCCAATGGCTTTGCATTAACAACAACAAAAAAGGATTTCATTTGGATTCAATGGAAATTAATAACATATTTCTTAAACTCTGTTCAGAACCTGTTTGATAAGTCTGACTCGCTGAGAAAGTGCAAGGGGTTAAGGGGGTACGGTAACCCCTGATCTGGGTATTTATCAGTGTAACCAACCTCCACACTGAAAAACAATTTGGCAACAGTGATGAACATACATTTGTATCAATCTAACGCTTCAATTTTGCTATCAATACAGATTTTTTCTTTTTATCAATATCTTTATTGCTATTAATGGCTCCGAGTGGCTTCAAGCCCTTTATATTTCTGTTGTTACGAATCTACGCTGATAGTTCTCCTGTCTAAGCGCCATCTCGTTTGAGTAGCTGAACTAAAATTAGTTCTACTTGCCCTTCATTGCCCTTCGTGAACGGAATCTGGGGAACAATTGAATGAAATCAGGGAAAACCATTTTTTGTCCTCATATGAGCATATTACGAGCTGCGTGAGGGCTCATTGTAAAGAGGAAGGTTCGTCGCAGGTCGCTCAGCGCATGATTCAAGTCGAAACAATCGTTTTGTATTAGAAAAATACATTAGAATCTGCGGAATTTGTCTTCCTTTTTCCCCCTACTTTGGACGCTCATATTATTAGATATAAACATAATCTAACTAAATCATGAGCTGAGCGACCTGTGATCAACCTTGCTCTGTCAAAAGAACCTTTATGCAGCTCAAAATATGCTCATATGAGGACAAAAAATGGTTTCCCGCAAACACTGATTTTATCAACAAAACAGTGTTTGCGGGAAACCATTTTTTTTGTCCTCATATGATCATATTTTGAACTGCATAAAGGTTCTTTTGAGAGAGGAAGGTCGATCGCAGGTCGCTCAGCTCATGATTCAAGTCGAAAAAATCATTTTGTATTAGAAAAATACATTAGAATCTGCGGAATTTGTCTTCATTTGTTTCCCTACTTTGGGCACTCATATTATTAAATATAAATATAATCTAACAAAATCATGAGCTGAACGACCTGCGATCAACTTTCCTCTTTAGAATGAGTCTTCACACAGCTCGTAACATGCTTGTATAAAAACAAAAAATGGTTTCCCGTAAACACGGTTTTCACTTGTTTCTCTAGTAATATTTTAGTAATATGCTAGTCATATCCATCGGTACCCCCTTAATTCCACGTATTTTACAGAAACCGCGAACTGTGTGTCGCGTAGGTCGAGGCTGGCATCGCTAGTTTGTCAGCGTGCATGCAGAAAGAGTCGAAAGTTTGCGGACAGCAAAGTCCGCGGAGAACTTACGAAATGGCCTGTCACAGTCACGACTGGACTGGCCTGTTAGATTCCCGCTGGCCATCGGCTTCCACGCGTCCCACGAAACTCCACAGAGCCAACGAAAACGATAACCGAAGGCTTGACAAACAATAAGATAATGCCCTAGTAAGAGGCAATAGCATCTTGGTCCGCCGCGCCGTTTCGCCCGCAAATACAGATTAGATATCCGCTTAAAGAGCGCTCGATGGATTCCTCGTATACGTCTTCCGACCCGTTCCTCCGCGGTTAGGTTCTTTCTAACATGAACCGCGCGCGCGCGCGTCCAGCGGATCAACGCGTCGTTTTTCATTCTCTTCCCGGCCTCAGTCGTTTTCTAGTTTCAGCTCTCCTACGATTCTTTCGAGGCACGCCCAAGATAATCACTCCGAGAGGATAAAAGGATCTTCCCAGACCTCCTCCTCACCTCCCCCCATTCCACTCCGGCGTTGCTGGGCCCTTAGTGTTGAATTCGCATCAAGCACAATAAAGATCGTAGATCCTGCCGGAATGAGTAAGATCGTCGGATCGCCGTTGGACTGCTTTATGGTTTGTTTCGCGAATAAAGAGATCTAGAGTTAGGGATAGTAATGACGAATTGTACGATTTAAATTGATACTCAAGTATTGTCTTAGAAAACTTTGGCGACAGCACTTAATTCAGCAATAGCCTCCATAGTGAATCAGTACAACTGGACAAATTAATTCGTCACCTTGTCTTCGTAAATTGTTGATTCAGAAAAGATATTCAAATTTTCTATATATTTTTGCATCATTTTACAAATAAAAAGTAAAATAAAATAAGTTATAATTGATTAATTGTGGGGGTCACAAATTAATTTCTACAATTAACACAATATTCTATTAACTCCTTGCCTTGTAATAACGAGTCATGGTGAAGATGCTAACTACAGAATATTAAATATGTATAATATTATTATTATAGAAGGTTTGATTTGATTTTCTTTAGGTGATACGTAGAAAACGCGTGAAAGATCGCAAAAGATTAAAATACAGAGCATGTCACTTTTTTAACGTTACATATTTTTATCGAGGTAACGTTGAGTTGTTTTATGAAGGTGACTTTGAATTTATGTTTTGTGATCTGTAATATGTAATCTTGCGATTCGGAAGACTGTTGAATGTTGATTAAAAAGTTACTGAGGCAGATACTGTCAGAAACTAATAATTACTGAGATATTCTTTAATTAATCTTTGATATTAAATGCTCGAAATGTTCAAAATTCCTGTACAGATTTATTATGCATAGAAATTCCATTTCACTCAACAATACAGTGGTAATTACTGTTTTTATCCCGTACATCTTAACAATTTTGTTTACTCAGCATTTAATATTCTTTTAACTGATACAATTAAATATTTTAGATTGTAATACAAAAATGCATATGTCACGATAAAGAAGCGAAAAATGAAAAACTAATTAACAATTAAAACTGTATAATTAACATATTAAAAGACTAATAATTAAAATTAATATCGAATACATCTCGTTTGAAACTCATTTTTCTATAGAAGAAGCAATTTACGAGTAAATTGAGGTAATACGTTTAAGCGAGTCACCCAGTATTTTAGTTTTTAATTTATTTACTCGTTGGTCGTTATATTTAATAACGCGCTCAGATAATGTGAAAGTTTCAAATCGGATTTCCTTGACAGAAGGATAAATTACTCTCAAAGTCGTTTATTTCATGGAATCGTTTAATTGCACAAAGGTGAAAAATTTAATTGTTATTTGAATAGCAGAAATACAGTATAATGCATTCGCCTAGCTTAAACAATTCGCAATCAGACAAAATGATATAGAAAGTGAATTTTTTATTTGAAGTTTGACATTCTTATCAAAGCTGGTAGAAATATCGATGATAACAATAATTAATGTCTGACAAAAATATTTGGGACTTTACGAAACAAGGCATATTAAAAAACAATCACTGTTTCTTTTGTATGTGTTAGCTTTCTCAAGAATGTGAACGTACTGAAGCAAATAACTATCCCATCTATACGTGTGTATCAATTCTATTACGTTTGCTTCTGAATGCACTTAAGCGCAATTACAAGAACTGGCACACAACTGAAACAAAATTTGTACGATGAGACGTTTGCATATAGACATTTTATAGATCGTTGCTCGTCAATGATATAAACTCTGTCTTGTGATACTTCCATGTGATATTACACAAAACAACTGCAAATTGATTTTATTAATACCAATAGCATGCTACTTCGATACCCGTTTGAAACAATAACGTGATTCTCTCAAATTGATATATATTGGTTTTAATGAGAATGTCATTGATGTTCTATCGAACTTCGTGCATCTACAGTGGATAAAACCTTGAAAAACTTGCAAAATAAGTTCAAGATTTAATGGGTTTCAATGTAGTTTCGCTTGCTTCATAAATAATAGAATCAAGTCTTGATTTTTGAGCACGTTTAATTTTCAAAATTTTAGAAACAGTGTTCGTGACATTTTTAAATGGGAAATATAGTACATAATCACGATATTTTAACGTTTTATTGGCTTTTATACGTAATACATATAAAATGAATTACTTCAAATAGTCAATACAATGTGGTATAGCCCAACATGATTTACATCCGACGTGCAAAATATAGCGGAAAAGATTTTACTAATTTCTAGCACGAACTTTACATAGAAGTAAAATTAAACATGTAAACAGAAAATGGAGATAAGACCTTAAAGATCAATGTTGTCTAGAATTCTGGTAAATGCACATTTATAATTTCCAAACATTAACACTTTATACAGAAATGATAAGAGTTCGTTGTAACTAAACTTTTATCTAAAAATTGATTGTTTTTTATTAAAATTGAAATAAATTTTGCTTAAAAGTAAAATCGAACAACTGAATTCAAAGTGAAGATAAGTCCTCAGAGATCAGTACCCTCAAATGCTATACAATAACCCCATAGTATTTCTTGGACAAAACTCTACGCAATATTTATATGAATTTATATGCAAAAGCCTAATAATTAGACTGCGGATCTGTATGCATTTATAGCAAAATTGGATAGATGAAATTAAAAATGGATGGAAAATAGTATGTCTTGGACAAAACCCTACGCAATATTTATATAAATTTATATGCAACAGCCTAATAATTAGACTACGGATCTGTATGCATTTATAGCAAAATTGGGTAGATGAAATTAAAAATTGATGGAAAATAGTATTTCTTGGACAAAACCCTACGCAACATTTATATGAATTTATATGCAAAAGCCTAATAATTAGACTGCGGATCTGTATGCATTTATAGCAAAATTGGGTAGATGAAATTAAAAATTGATGGAAAATCGAAAATTTAAAAATGCCAATATATGATTTCTCCTCTATTAAAATCACTAAGCGAAGAAATAACATTCAATTTGGTTTCTATTTCTTGCAATCGATGCAGACAATTTTTATTTTGCATAAAGATCCGCAGTCTACTAATAATAAATACGTAGAAAGAAGAAATGGAGTCGGTATTAGAAAAGAGAATTCCATCGCTACCTCGAATACGATATCACAATAGTTATCCACCCCAGTCCGGGGATCTAGAGGTCATCAAATTCGAACAATTCAGGTGGGATGAACAGCAATTATGAAGGATGATCGGGTCTCTGCTTTCGAAAAACAGGCTATAATAATGGTCAGTGGTTGCTACCTTGGTCCCGGGTCTACTCGATCGGCGAACCTTCGACCTGCACCTCTGTTCCAATAGCTTTGTCCTGTTAATTCGAAAGCATAACCCCTCTCTGACACTCGCGCGGGACGCTGCCGGATCGTTCGGTCTCAGCAGCTTTTGATTCGATTCTGTGCACGGTTTACGACACACCAGGGAAATGGAATCAATGCGCAACAATAAACGGGACCCCTTTGTCTTTGATTTACTTGGCCAACCCGATCATGCATGGCTTTCTGCATACGGACAAAGGGAACGGACTTATCGAGCTCGCGCGGTTTTGCGGTTTAAATAATTAAGGAAGTCTTTACAATGATAGCTCCGAACAGTCACCACCCGGGAAATCGAGGGATCATGGCAGAAATGATTCTAGCGAAAAATTCGGATTATCCGACGGGACAGGAAATTGTCACGATTTCTTGCGAATTTGTTTTAATCTACTCCAACCTTTCCCAGTTTCTTTTAACTCGCTGGAAAATTCCGCGAGCGAGAGTGAGCGAGAAACTGCTTCCATGCTTTTCAGCTGGAACCCAGTTTTCATTTGATTATTTGACTCATTTCATATTTATATTTTATTCAGTATTTCTGTTTCCAGTTTTGTACGCGAGTGTTGTTGTTGAAGGCTCATTCTGGTTTTGTATTATTGTTTTCTTGTATTATTTAATTTATTTGTATTTTATTTAGCAACACAATATATGTTTTTAGCCATTTCAATCTATTTTGTGCGTCATCAATAACGACAGCTGAACACAGATATCTTTATTGTTTACGAGTAGACTGTGGATTGTCATGGAAAATAAACATTTTCTAGATAAATTATGAGGCTCAATCGTAATAGTAAAGTAAAAGTTAATTTCTTGTTTTAATAGCTTTAATAAGTTGAAAATGATAATTTGTGTTCTTAAGTTTTGAAAATTTTTCATGTAGCAAACAAGTTCCAATTTCTCATTAATATATTGCAGACTGTGTAGGCATACAATAAATATGCAAAGGGTTAAGAATAAAATAATTGTCTATTTTGCCCTGTCTCACAGTCGACATAGAAAATTCTTGTTTTCTAATCTGTTATCATGTTGTTATCTAATGATCATTAGACGGCGGATCTGCATGAAAAATAAAACTTTCCTGGAGTGAAATAGAAATTTACTTTCATTCTTCATATGTTTAACAGGCTGTACACAATAGGGTAACTGCACCAGTGAATGATCATTTAAGAAATTGTTCAAGAAGATATTTCATGTAAAAAAAATGTATGAATTAAGGGAACCTCATACATGCCAAATGGCTCCCTATACTTTATTTGTCAAAAATGAATGAACACAAATAAAATGAAATTATTATTATTTTTCTTCATTAAACGTTAAATAAAAAATATAAAAAATACCAGTCAATGAACACTACATTCTAGTAATTGAACAACGATAGTCCAATGAATGAACAAAATTATTAAACAATATTCTCCTATTTATTTCACTCTTTAATCACAATTTTGTCGCTAGTATGCCGTGCGGGTTAAAATTTGTTGAAATATACAAAAGCGTTCATTTACTGGTGCCCGTTTGTTCACTGGTGCAGTTACCCTACAACAGTATTTTTCAATTCTAATATTTTGATCGTCTTCAATCGCACCTACCCAAATTAATTTACCTACATTTAATTCAAATGAAGTACGTGTCGAAACAATTAGAGACATAATTAAATATTGCAGAAAATACCGGTTAGTGAAACAAGGGTTAAATAGCGTCCGAATATTTCCGTGACTCACAGTTCCGTTCCGATCCCATGTATCTCGAGAAAACAATTTTTCAATTCTAGTATTTTGTCCGTCTTCAATCGTACCTACCCAAATAAATTTACCTACATTTAATTCAAAATAAGTACGCGTCGAAACAATTAAATATTGCAGAAAATACCGGTTATTGAAACAAGGGTTGAATAGCGTTCGAATATTTCCGTGACTCACAGTTCCGTTCCGATCCCATGTATCTCGAGAAAACAATTTTTCAATTCTAGTATTTTGATCATCTTCAATCGCACCTACCCAAATTAATTTACCTACATTTAATTCCAAAGAAGTACGCGTCGAAACAATTAGAGACATAATTAAATATTGCAGAAAATACCGGTTAGTGAAACAAGGGTTAAATAGCGTCCGAATATTTCCGTGACTCACAGTTCCGTTGCGATCCCATGTATCTCGAGAAAACAATTTTTCAATTCTATTATTTTGTCCGTCTTCAATCGCACCTACCCAAATAAATTTACCTACATTTAATTCAAAAGAAGTACGCGTCGAAACAATTAAATATTGCAGAAAATACCGGTTATTGAAGCAAGGGTTAAATAGCGTCCGAATATTTCCGTGACTCACAGTTCCGTTGCGATCCCATGTATCTCGAGAAAACAATTTTTCAATTCTAATATTTTGATCGTCTTCAATCGCACCTATCCAAATTAATTTACCTACATTTAATTCAAAAGAAGTACGCGTCGAAACAATTAAATATTGGAGAAAATACCGGTTATTGAAACAAGGGTTAAATAGCGTCCGAATATTTCGTGACTCACAGTTCCGTTCCGATCCCGTGTATCTCGAGAAAACAATTATTCAATTCTAGTATTTTGACCGTCTTCAATCGCACCTACCCAAATAAATTTACCTACACTTAATTCCAAAGAAGTACGTGTCGAAACAATTAGAGACATAATTAAATATTGCAGAAAGTACCGGTTTTATTGAAACAAGGGTTAAATAGCGTCCGAATATTTCCGTAACTCACAGTTCCGTTCCGATCCCGTGTATCTCAAGAAAACAATTGTTCAATTCTAATATTTTGACCGTCTTCAATCGCACCTATCCAAATTAATTTACCTACATTTAATTCCAAAGAAGTACGCGTCGAAACAATGAGAAACACAATTAAATATTGCAGAGAATACCGGTTAGTGAAACAAGGGTTAAATAGCGTCCGAATATTTCGTGACTCACAGTTCCGCTCCGATTCCGTGTATCTCAAGAAAACAATTGTTCCGCTTACCCGCCTTGCAGATGTCCACGTCCAGGTCATCGCTGATGCCGTGTGGAAAGTTGGAGCTGAGGAGCTCGTCGACGGTAAACTTGCGCCTGTGTCTTCCAAACTCTTTCTCCGTGGAATCGGATTCGACGGCCCGGCAATCGGCGTGCCGATTCGCCAAGCATAGGATCGCGATCACCAACAGTCTCATCTCGATATCGTCGATCGTATCAACGGCGACAAGAGCGGTACCGGATACCACCTAGGCCATCAAAGACCGATCGTGCCACCGTCTACATCGATGCATTTGCCACTGTATCTCTTTCACCGTGTCGGGTTCACCTTGAAACGGACGGCCTCTTCTGGCAAAAGGTTCCCGAGCGGACAAAACGCGGGAAAAACTTTCTGAAACCGGCGGGTCGATCACCGATCACATTTCCGGACCGAGGAGACCCCTCGTCGGGACGAGAGCAACCCTTACTCGGAGTGATTAGGCTAACGGTGACGTTGGTCAGACATAAAACAAAAAGAAAATGGATTGCTAGCTCGGATAGACCAGGGAGCAAAAATCCACCCCTTTCGTTTTTCCTTGCGTGTTGCTCTTAGCAAAAGAAGAAAGCGTGGCCGGCTGGAGCGGATCTGTTAGAAGGAGCACAAGAGGAATTGGCCGTGAACGATACGACGACAGGCCGCTTTGGAAACGTAATCGCTATTGAGACTCGGTCCGCATCGCGATCGGGCAACTTCACCAGCGCGCGTCATCGACGGTGATAAGAAGATGATCTCTCTCGCAGTCGAGAAGGCAACGGGAGAGCGCGGTCAAAGTTCGTGTCACAGATTAGAGGATCGCCGGCGGCGGTCGTCCTTGCGTGGAGAACGTGGAGAACAGACTGATCGTCCCTCAAGCGGCCGACACGACGAGCACCGTCGTTCGAAAGCGCGCGCTCGTACTGGCATTAAGTCGAGAGAGGGATTCGAGAGGAGGAGGAGGAGGAGGAGGAGGGGCGGCGTGTATGTATATCTAGAGGGGATGCCGGGAACAACCAGTCTCCTCCCTCGCAAACCTGCACGGCACGAGGGTGGCCGAGACACTGACCGAGCTTCCGTCGCTCCGGCACGAGCGAACCCTAAAGAATCCTTGCCACCCGAAAGACACCCACGCCGCTCTATGCACACCGGTATTGCCTAGTCAAAATCAGCCCTCGAAACGAACAACTGTTTTACGGGTTTTAACACTATACCTAACAACACCGGTTAAAATGTATATTTAGATGGTTTTGCGATGGATAAGAATTGATAACAGATGTACGATGGTTTCGCCGCAAAAAAAATTCAAATCGTATAATACGATATTTAAAAAGTTATCGCCTTTTTAAGAGTGTGCCAATACTTTTTTTTACCCACTGTATGATGGTTTCGGCGCGTCAAAAAGATTTTTGATCGAACCTGTGTGTAAAGGAAATAATTCTTATCGATCGAAAATTGAAATATAAAATATGTTAATGATATGGGCGCCAGGTTCGATCATTTCAAGAGGAACAACAAATATGCAATTTAAATATTTAAGTTTCTCAACGTTTCGATCCCGATGTGGATCATTATCAAGAGACAAAATTTTTGCGTCTGAAAAAGAAATTAGTAATATAAATTTTCGAAAATTTTTATTACTAATTTCTTTTTCAGACGCAAAAATTTTGTCTCTTGATAATGATCCACATTGGGATCAAAACGTTGAGAAACTTATATATTTAAATTGCATATTTGTTGTTCCTCTTGAAATGATCGAACCTGGAACCTGTGTGTATTCGTCTTGATATCAGTTAGAATAGTATGAAGTAAAGAATATATGTTAATATTTTTGGTATAATTTGTAACTTCCCGATTCATGGGGAAGTTACTGTAATTTATATTGAAATTTGTGGAGAAGTGCATACTGACCAACTTTCGTTCGAAACCTCTTTTTGTCTGATCATCGGAAATATTTGAAAATCGTGTTAACAATTCTCACAATGCATACTATTGTCTAGAAATCGCGGCAATGTAACTAAGATTGAATTCTTCATAGGAATTATATGAAATCTAGTAACGAGGAGTTATCGGTGTCTCTGACTGGCGCAGAGAAAACATATACAGTGGGTTAAAAAAGTATTGGCACACTCTTAAAAAGGCGATAACTTTTTAAATATCGTATTATACGATTTTAATTTTTTTTGGGAAGCTAGAGCAATTAGTTTGCCACAGGATGCGAACAAAAATTTGTCAGAAATTGCAATTCATCGGAATTGTAGCAAGAATACTAAAAGTTGCATTTTACAACTTTTTTATGTGGGCCAATATTGAAAATTTTAAAAATGCGTTTTAGGAAAATTTACTTGTACGTAAATTATTGACAGTAAATCAATAAATGTATTATTGTAATAAATATACTATCATCTTTTACTCTACCCTACTGTTTAATAATTTGTCAACAAGAAAGAGAATTCTATTTTTGTTGTTGATATCGCTTATAAAGTTTAAAATTTATAGCAAAATGAAGAGGATTTCATTTAAAATTTTACCAAATACTTCTCTCTTTTATTTAATTCTTACATTTAGCACTTCAATATTCGGTTTCACAGGAAAAGATACAAGTTTACAACGAGCATTTATAATGCTACTTTTAATCACAGAATTTCGTAATGGGAGTTATTTACTTGAACTCCCAAGCGTCGAGGAAGTGCCACTTTAAAGAATAACCATTTTTTAATATTAAAATTAGAAAATTGGATTTTACATGAAATGTGGAAATTGTAAATCTAGCAGAAAATAGAATTTTTAATGTTTAACACACAATTTGATGTGCAACACTCAAACTAGTTAAAATTCTCTGTAACAGAGAAAGGTCAACCGGTTCTGGTGAACCGCATGCAACAATATGTATATGTAACATGGCTTTATGTTTTGTTTTTGCAAATTCATAAGCCGCGTTGAAAATCGATTGTGACCAGTTATTTAAATAGTCAGTCGAAACGTAAAAAGCATTTACGTTTTATGATTGTTGTTTTTCGCAGTCTATAACAACAATAAAAATATATTAACATTAAATAAAACTGTACGGTATGTTAAAACTTTAACTATAATTTGAAAATACTGATTAGATTGTGTATTATTTAGTATGAAAATCTACGGGACAAAAAATATATCGTCTTACTAAAGAGAAAAGCTTGTATTTGATAAATTGTTTGTTTTTCCACTAGCGTCACGCATCGAAACAAATTTTGTTTGCAGATTGCTTTAATTGATCATTAAAAGCTATTTTCTTAAATAATATTTAAAATATATAAATGTATCTATACTTTTTATTATTCATATTCGATATCTAATGACAAAAATACTTTTATATTGAATACTTTTTTCGACTGGAAAGAATACCACCGTTTGAGATTCGCCTCATTAATTTCAAGCTATTACCTATTTCTGTTCGTCGAATCAATAAAGAATAAAATATGCGAATGCAATTATGCTGCTAACTCATACGTGAATTACATTTTCAATAAAATATCCTTCCCAGAATGCGAGCAAGACAAACTATTAAATTCCGATCTCATCCTCGTTGAGGCTCTAAAAACGTGTCTAATAAAAAATAAATTTTCAATTTATTTAGATTTATCGTCAAACGCTTTCACGAATAGAATATTAATATATTTCGCCGATAATGAAATTGAGTTAGCACAATTCTCAGCTAGTTACTCATAATAAAGTTACTATTATTTATATCCAGAGTGGACTGTGTCATAAAGGGAATATGAATTTTATGCATTTAGTGCGCATACTGCAGTGGGAGACATAATACATAAAAATTTCTCATACAAAGCTTACACAGCTTTATGCATGTCTTTAAAGTAATAAGTTTGCTAGATTAAACTTTAATGTTTGCAATGTAAATCAGAATATAAAAAGTAACCAGTCATTAAAGATTTCATGTACAAATTTTATTTCAATGTAAAAGTAAAATAGACAAATGATTACATGTCGTACACATGATTGCATTAGTATTTCAATAATGTACTGCATAATTGTACATCATATTATACCTAACTTAAAATCTTTGAACCATTTTTTGAAAAATGAATCAATGAACAGAGATATTTGTATAACAATTCATGATTAACATTACGAAACAACTTTGATTACTAGTCTGTCACTTCTGTTAATTATTATTCCGTTCACGTAGTATTATTGTTATATGTGTACTAAAAGTATTTTATCATTATTTTCCCCAAGCACAAAACCCAGGGCACGAATACAAACAGAAATATTTATTTCAAATAACCATTTGAAGTCCATCCAGAAGAATACACAATTGAGATATATGTACACGCAATATTCTTAAAATATGTCCAATGGCGTTTCCAGTAATACGAAGGAACATTTCTAAACTGCGGATTTGATGCATTTAAAATTAATATAAATGCATCATAAAATAAAATATATAAAAGCATAATAAGATAAAATTGGGTGGGTATTATTTGAAACAAAAAAGGGATCAAAGAATTTAGAATATCAACGTACTATTTTGAACGAATTGAAGTGATTAATAGACTGCGGATCTTTATGCAAAATAAAAAATGTTTGCGTCGATTGCAGGACACAGGAGACAATAAAAAATGGTATTCTTCTTCTAATATATATTGAGATAGTTTTGCGATCGAAAAAAAATTGATAATAGATAGATGATTTCGGCGCACAGGTTCGATCAAATATAAACTAAAATTCCTACCAGCATGGTAGGAATATCTACCAGCATGGAAGTAACACAGTATTCATAAAGAAAAATTTCTTTCTTATATAACAAGTAAGAAAAATCAGTTTAATTGTTGAATTTAAAACATTATTTTTCCTTTTCTTTTAAAATACAGTTATTTTTGCAATGTTACGCTTCGTTTCAGACGCAAAAATCTCATGAAAATGATCCTCATCAGGATCGAAACGTCGAGATTTCAACTTGCAAATTTGTTATAAAACATGGAATTTTAGTTTATATTTGATCGAACCTGTGCGCCGAAATCATCTATCTATTTTCTTCTTCTAATTATCTGATTAAGCTGAAATACATGCATTGATGTTCTTAAATATTTTTAACATGTCCATTGCATTAAATTATACGTGCCCTATTTTTGTCGTAAATGCATAAAATCCACAGTCTAGTGATTAAAGAGAGAAAAGCACTTCTATTTGACAGCTATCTCGCAATTCATAAATTTCTATTTTGCATACAGATCAACGGTCTAATTACTTCAAATTAACCAAGGTAACACAATGTAAGAAATAATCGTTTTTAATACAAATATTATTGTCAATATAGCATATTAGTTCATATTACTTCTAAGTTCTAATTACTAAATTTTTATTTTGCATACAGATCAACGGTCTAATTACTTTAAATTAACCAAGGTAACACAATGTAAGAAATAATTGTTTTTAATACAAATATTATTGTCAATATAGTGTATTAGTTCATATTACTTCTAAGTTCTAATTACTAAATTTCTATTTTGCATACAGATCAACGGTCTAATTACTTCAAATTAACCACGGTAACACAATTTTTAAAAAATCGTTTTTAATACAAATATTATTGTCAATATAGTATATTAGTTCATATTATTTCTAAGTTCTAATTACTAAATTTCTATTTTGCATACAGATCAAGGGTCTAATTACTTCAAATTAACCAAGGTAACACAATGTAAGAAATAATTGTTTTTAATACAAATATTATTGTCAATATAGTGTATTAGTTCATATTACTTCTAAGTTCTAATTACTAAATTTCTATTTTGCATACAGATCCACGGTCTAATTACTTCAAATTAACCACGGTAACACAATTTTTAAAAAATCGTTTTTAATACAAATATTATTGTCAATATGGTATATTAGTTCATATTATTTCTAAGTTCTAATTACTAAATTTCTATTTTGCATACAGATCAAGGGTCTAATTACTTCAAATTAACCAAGGTAACACAATGTAAGAAATAATTGTTTTTAATACAAATATTATTGTCAATATAGTGTATTAGTTCATATTACTTCTAAGTTCTAATTACTAAATTTCTATTTTGCATACAGATCCACGGTCTAATTACTTCAAATTAACCACGGTAACACAATTTTTAAAAAATCGTTTTTAATACAAATATTATTGTCAATATGGTATGTTAGTTCATATTATTTCTAAGTTCTAATTACTAAATTTCTATTTTGCATACAGATCAAGGGTCTAATTACTTCAAATTAACCAAGGTAACACAATGTAAGAAATAATTGTTTTTAATACAAATATTATTGTCAATATAGTGTATTAGTTCATATTACTTCTAAGTTCTAATTACTAAATTTCTATTTTGCATACAGATCCACGGTCTAATTACTTCAAATTAACCACGGTAACACAATTTTTAAAAAATCGTTTTTAATACAAATATTATTGTCAATATAGTATATTAGTTCATATTATTTCTAAGTTCTAATTACTAAATTTCTATTTTGCATACAGATCAACGGTCTAATTACTTCAAATTAACCAAGGTAACACAATGTAAGAAATAATTGTTTTTAATACAAATATTATTGTCAATATAGTATATTAGTTCACATAGTATGAGAGTTTTATAATTTCTTCAGCACTAGTGCCTAGTACACATACAGCACTTGGCGCAATCAATGATTAAACAGAACTGGAGACGCGACCTATTGGCGAAAGGTATTTAATCGACAACGTTAACGCTAAAAATCATGTTTAGGAGGATGTAAGCGGCGTGGTGTCGTTGCTTTCCGGTACATATTGATAAATATTCCAAAAGTGGCCGGGGTCCGTCTCCCACGGAAACACGTGTTTCATATCCCACGCAACGACCTGTATCGGTCAAGTATCGGATTACTGTCATGGGATCACCCTTTAGGAACCCTGTCTGTCTATCCGAGGGTAAGTGCATGTCGACGCTGCACAGAAACCCTCCACGAGAATAATCTCTGAAGGTACGAGGGAAAAACCGAATTCTCTGTTAACATCACGCACGAACGAACAGTCTGCGTTACACGACCGGACCGATAGAAAACAAATGAGCTGACATTCGTCATTAGTTGCTGGAACGAACTCGAACCGATAGGAACTTCAGCCCCGAATCCGACTGTAGTCGCCGTTTCAAAACTGTGAGTAGAATTACACGTTGCACAGTGCGTGGACAATTTACAAAAATCAAAAAATGCGTTTGTGAGAGAATTGTATGGGCGTAATTTAAAATGGTAAAAGTATTACAGAAATCTAAAAGTACTCCTATATTGTTTTCAATATAATAAAATTATTAAGGAAGCAAATAAATTTCCATTTCACTCCAATTTGTTGCGATTGAGGTAGAACATTTTTATTTTGTATGCTGATCTATTGCCTGTTGAAAAGTGTATGGGAAGCCATTAAACGATTTAATCGAATGAAGTAGAATAAAGTGAATTTCTATGATTCAAATTTTATTAGACGTGTAAAAAATTGTTCATAGAAATTATTTTATATAAATCACAGTTAAAAAATACCTTTTAGGATCGGTCGGTATTTAACGCGTTAATTGTTCTCAATGGAAAAGGAATACAGTAATCAAACTAACAATCGCGTTCAGATATCCGATACTTTGATGTGATGGGAAACATAATACTCATGTTTTATAATAACGAATAATGCTGAAATAAATTAATAGATACAATTATGACTCGGTGGAACGTACCATTAAGTTCTCTCGAGTGTTCTTTAATTAAAATCATTAAACGGGACACCAGCAATGAGTAAGATACTCGTGGCCACAGCTGCAAGTGAAATAATATAGAAGACATACCAAGAGTTACAATAAGCTTTTTCCAATACAGTACGAAAAATTTAATGCTCCACATTTAAACCTTTGCAGCCCCAATCTTTCTTTCCTGGGAAGCAACTAATTGTGATAATAGCACAATGTTTTACACATTTTACAGATTATATCTAACCGGATATTAAAGGAAGTAATCTACGGAAAAATATTTCTCATCTGTGAGAAATCTTTTTAATTTGGAACGGTAAGAATGGTCATTCGTATCTTTAAATAGATGTAAATAAATATGTTTCTACAAGATGTTTATATGTTGATATTATATGTTGAAACTATTAGTAATTATTCTGCATGCATGTTGAAACGTTAACAAGATTTAGTATGTTTATGTGAAATTGTTGAAGTCGAACCAAGTTTGATTTACATGATTATTACCATTTTAAAGTGAAACGTAAAGAATATAAAATTTCACTGAACAGCAATATTATTGATTTAATGAATATTCGGACATTTACACTACATGCTTTTTCGGAATTGATTAGGTTAGCTAATTCCCAGAACATAATGAACGCCAATTTACACACAGTGTCCACAATGACCAACTTGAACAAGGACGTGGGCAAAATTCGTATCTTTGTTAGCCACACATCATTCATCGTATACAGACTAGTCAATCCTGAAGATGTGCAAAAATACACATATATAAATTGCGTATTTTATAAAATTTTGAAGAGTGTTTCAGAGGATTTTAGGGTATTTAGCTATAACTAGACTCCGGATGTTTATCCAAAATAAAAAGGATGTCCATCAACTGCAAGATGCAGGGAGCTAAATATAAATTTATATTCTTCATTAATAATGTTAATGTGATGAATAGACTATGGATCGTTATGCAAATTAAAAATGTTTTGAATTGATTGTGGGAAGCAGGAATAACATAAAAATTGATTTCATCCCTTAACGACTTTGTTACATTGAAAGCAATATTACAACATTCTCGAAATGTTTAAATCTTTTGCTGTTTTATATTTCACCCCACCAATTTCTTCATAAATGCATAAAGATCCGCAGTCTATTAATACTCTCAAAATCTTTTAATATTTTCACTGTTTTAACTTGCACTAGCTCAATTTTGTTATAAATGGATAAAATCCGGAGTCTGGTAATAAAATTGATCAAATTTCAAAAGCTGAAATTTTGTTTTCAATATTATTCACGTTTTCGGTCAGATTGACCACACCGTGTGGCGCTCTTCGAGTTTATGCAACCTCACCGCCGCAGCACATTTCCCCCGAATTTCAATTCCTTTCGGTCGGTTTTCAAAAGGTTCGGTGGTAAATGCAACGATAAAAAAGGTCTGGCGCGAGACAAAGGGAACAAACCGTTTTGTCCTTTTAAATGGAAACGAAAGCACAACCGGAGAACGTGAAGCATCACATAAGAGTTACACTAGATCGTAAGGGTTGAAATAAATGGCGGGCTTGGCCCGCGGGATTCCACGGCTATCCGTTACATAATGAGCCGGCGTACGAGCGCAAACTTTGCTACAATTAGCGTGAAATATTTTAAACGTCCGTGCGTATTTCCACGATTCCGCTGGATCTCGGCGAGAGGAGAAGAGAGAGAGGGAGGGGGGAGGGTGAGAACACAGCCGGCACAATTAAAGTGGAGTATTTGAAATTTATGTATTTGCAGAACGTTTCGGGCCTGGGTAATCTACCGTTGGTCCGTCTGATATTTTTCGGCAAATCGTTCTCCGGGAACTTTTCTCTGAATTCGAACCGCCGAGACCGCAAACCCGGGCGAAAAGTTTCCGCGACCTCTTCTTCCGCGTTCGGTGTCCAATTTTCCTGCGTTCAGTTTCGCGGTGCTGCGAACGCAGAAAACTCGGGTCTCGCGAGCCAACCCCCCGGACGCCATCGATGACGCCAGTCTGCCCTTACAGGAGTCTCGAAGGTAAAATAATTAACGTGGAAAGTTTCCGCGCGATTGAAAGATCCTGCGTTACGATAGAGGGGTGCCGCTGTAAAGTGGATCGTCGACGAGCTAGCGACATTAATTAAAATCACAGAGTTTAACCCCCTCTGCCTCTGCGATCCCCCACCCCGGCACCCTAACCCAGACCATTCTCTCGTCTCCACTTTCCGAGGTTTCCCCTTCTATCATCCCGTCCGGCCAGCGAGAATCATTTAAGAATCCCTGGCATGCGGTCTAACTAGTCGTCGAATCGCTCTACAAGAAATTTTTCTGACACCTGCGAAGTGGATGTTTGACTCTTGCTCCTGCCAGCGAAACCTTAGAAACGTGAGACAGGTTTCCATCAAGAGCACAGACCTTGCCCGTGAAATATTCTGTACCGACGGTTTTCGGTATGGCCGGAGTTGTTGGAGTTACGTAAACTGTTTCACCCTAATTGAGGAATTTGTAAGTCTCAATTTCCTGTAGTCAACTTTTGTCATGCCACTTTTGCATTGAATAGCACAATTGATGTTTTACAGACCTGGCCGGTAAAATATTATACCAGGTGTCCCAAAATGCCTCCGACACCCGAAAATGGGAGGTTCCTTGGGTCATTTGAAGCGACATTTTCCTTTACAAAAATGGCGTCCGCGGCTTTGTTTAGGAATTATTAACGAAAAACACGGACAAATCAGAGCGTGACCTAGACGCGAGTTAGCACAGTTGGCCCGACGCGCCCAACTGTCAATTGGCCGAACGTGTCATCGCATGTCTAGATCGCGCTCTGATTGGTCCGTGTTTTTCGTTAATAACTCCTAAACAAAGCCGCGGACGCCATTTTTGTAAAGGAAAATGTCGCTTCAAATGACCCAAGGAACCTCCCATTTTTGGATGTCGGAGGAATTTTGGGACACCCTGTATACTGATGGTTTTTGGTATGGCCGGAGTTGTTGGAGTTACGTAAACTGTTTCACCCTAATTGAGGAATTACACCTTTTGTAAGTCTCACTTTCCTGTAGTCAACTTTTGTCATACCACTTTTGTATTGAACAGCACAATTGATGTTTTACAGACCTCGGTAAAATATTCTGTACCGATGGTTTTTGGTATGGACGGAGTTGTTGGAGTTACGTAAACTGTTTCACCCTAATTGAGGAATTACACCTTTTATAAGTCTCAATTTCCTGTAGTCAACTTTTGTCATACCACTTTTGCATTGAACAGCACAATTGATGTTTTACAGACCTGGCCCGTAAAATATTCTGTACCGATGGTTTTTGGTATGGCCGGAGTTGTTGGAGTTACGTAAACTGTTTCACCCTAATTGAGGAATTACACCTTTTATAAGTCTCAATTTCCTGTAGTCAACTTTTGTCATACCACATTTGCATTGAACAGCACAATTGATGTTTTACAGACCTGGCCCGTAAAATATTATGTACCGATGGTTTTCGGTATGGCCGAAGTTGTTGGAGTTACGTAAACTGTTTCACCCTAATTGAGGAATTACACCTTTTGTAAGTCTCAATTTCCTGTAGTCAACTTTTGTCATACCACATTTGCATTGAACAGCATAATTGATGTTTTACAGACCTCGGTAAAATATTCTGTACCGATGGTTTTTGGTATGGCCAGAGTTGTTGGAGTTACGTAAACTGTTTCACCCTAATTGAGGAATTACACCTTTTGTAAGTCTCAATTTCCTGTAATCTACTTTTGTCATACCACTTTTGCATTGAACAGCACAATTGATGTTTTACTGCACTTCATTCAACAACTTGTTAATGTTTCTTTAAAAATATTACACAATTTCTTTGAATGTCCATTCTTTGCTCGCTATATATTAATTTCTAGTTTTAAAATGAGAATTTGTGTAAATATGTGAACCCCTTCCTTTACTATATCGTGTCTGACTCGTAATGAAGACTCTGAACAGAATCTAATCAATATATATGCTACTAATTTCCTTTAAACCGAAATAAAATTCTACTTTGGCTTTGTTGATGTACAGCTATTGGAGAATATACAAGCGTACAGTTGGTATAAGGATTCTCCTGGTTTAGAAAATTATACGAACTACAGAAAGGTTCTAATCACTGAAACCGTAAAATAAATCGTAGGGCAAGGGGTTAAACAGAAAAAGGTTTTCAATAATCTAAAATACATTTTGGCTGCCTCCATAAGGATTCAAATTGTAAAGGCACAATTAGTGTTCTGTTATCTCTGCGTTTGAAATTATAGGGGACGTTGGGACAAGTGAATGGGTATGGAGATTCATATGTAGATACATTCTGTGACAACTCTAAAGGCCCGAGCAACTTCTTTCCCGCTGTCGCTTCACGACTCCTACTATCAGTGTACCATTAATGGTTCCCCACTATCAACTATTTTATATCCCCCTACTGTGCTTGCCCTTCTCCATGCCCCTACCCTCCTATATGTACGCTCCTACCTCTCCAAACTCCTACAACCCACAGGAGTTTGGTAGCTCTCTGAAAAACGAAGTACAATATTAAACCTAAATATACCATTTATATGACGAGAATCGACTATTATGCATTCACGATAAAAATGGATGCACCAAATATAAAACAGTGAAGACATTCAAAGGATTTGAAAATATTGTTGTATTCTTTCCAACCCATTGAAATTTCTGACAAAAGAAACAAATATATATGCAGCTCTTACTGCTTGCAATATTTATTTTGCCTGAAGAATATATTTATTAAATTTAATTAATATATTATTATTAGAGAATCTATTTTGCATATATATTTAGTTCACAAAATATTTTAGTTCACAGAATATTTTTATTTATATAATATTTTATATATTATATAATATTATATTTATATAATATTTTTATTGTGCATAAAGGTCTGCTTATAAAACTTTGTGAGCTTTTTTGTTTTGGTTGGGCGAAATGTAAAACAGTAAAATAATAGAAAAATTTAAGAATATTGTAATGTGTTGTTCTAATGTAGCAACGTCATTAAGGGAAAAAAATCAATTTTTAATATACATTTAATCAATATATTATTATTACAGAATAGATTCTGCATAAATTTATTTTACAGAACATTTTTATTCTGCACAAAGATCCGCAGTGTAGTAAGAACGTAAAAAATACTACGATTTTAATTACCACAGCGTTTCATCTTGGCATTCTCTCCACTAGAGGAACGTTCCGAAAATAAATACTTCAACTGCGATGGGATTGCGAACAAATTGCACCATTGTGATTTTCGTTAGCTGCGTTCGGTAAGGTTACATAGATGTGCACGCGGGAATAGGGAAGAGAAAAGGGAAAAATGCGAAGAAAGATTAAAGAACGAAAGGAAAATGGGAAGAAAGGGAGAAGCGAAGGCGAGCGGGACCGACGGAAATCGTGAAACGAGCACGTCGCGCTCGTTTAAAAACGAGCTGCCAATGAGTAATTAATCAGCGTTAACACGCACTCTTTACGGTGCTGATAATGCACCCGATTAAATGCGCGTCGTCGTGGCTTTCGACTCTCGAGACTTGGTCTCTCGAACCATCTCGTTTCACCGATACCGCGAAAGAAAGGATCAAAGAACTTTGCGGAGAGATTAAACATCACTCACCCAGTTCAACAATATCGTCGTCGAAAGGAATTCAATGTAAACTGGCACGAAAATATTCAAATGCTTTCAGATTCATAATTCATGTACGGTCGAGTATCCTGTATCCAGAGATTCCATTGTTCGAATAAATGTAGTTAGTTCAGTGAATGTAGTTTAGCGAAGAAGATTTGTGACCTACACATATGTCAATGATCTGTTAGCAATTATGAAATATTTATTTGAAAATAATAGACAATATCTAGTGTCAGTTAAACGAGTGCAAAGCTTTATGCAGTTGAATAATGAAGAATGAAATTGTTATTTTGTATTCTCAATAATGTATTGTAAACGTCAGTGCACAGCCAATGTGTAGTATATCTTTCCATAAGAATTATTAGATGATTGCATAAGTTTCATAGAAAAAAATTTTATGGTCACAATTAATTAATTGATAACTAATTATAGAAAAGAGTGGTGACTATATAATTGATTAATAACTATAATTGACCTACACATAACCTGCACATGTGTCAATGATCTGTTAGCAATTATGAAATATTTATTTGAAAATAATAGACAATATCTAGTGTCAGTTAAACGAGTGCAAAACTTTATGCAGTTGAATAATGAAGAATGAAATTGTTATTTTGTATTCTCAATAATGTATTTGTAAACGTCAGTGCACAACCAATGTGTAGTATATCTTTTCATAAGAATTATTAGATGATTGCATAAGTTTCATAGAAAAAAATTTTATGGTCACAATTAATTAATTGATAACTAATTATAGAAAAGAGTGGTGACTATATAATTGATTAATAACTATAATTGACCTACACATAACCTGCACATGTGTCAATGATCTGTTAGCAATTATGAAATATTTATTTGAAAATAATAGACAATATCTAGTGTCAGTTAAACGAGTGCAAAACTTTATGCAGTTGAATAATGAAGAATGAAATTGTTATTTTGTATTCTCAATAATGTATTGTAAACGCCAGTGCGCACCAATGTGTAGTATATCTTTTCATAAGAATTATTAGATTATTGCATCAGTTTCATAGAAAAAAATTTTATGGTCACAATTAATTAATTGATAACTAATTATAGAAAAGAGTGGTGACTATATATAATTGATTAATAAAGTTGTATTCTTTAAAATTTAACCATTCAAATTTATTTTCTAATCTGGCATGAACTTATGCAGTCATGTGATAGTTTAAGCTTGTCCTAATTTATAATATAGATTAGGTTAGTACTGAAAATTTTCTGGCGAAGCTCATTTTGACAACGAATTCTAGACGGGTCTGACAAATCTGAAATCCGATAAATGTGGTGGTATCCGTATATGTCATGCTGTTACTATTCGCTTTCATTCTCATATTCACAGATTCCGATTCCGAGTTAAGTGGATAACCCTGTACGTGTATTCATGTTGCAATTTATATTTTCTTTAAAGTAACGGTATGTTATGTGACTTATGGACGGATATATATTTATATATATATGTCTATATAAATATATAAATATATATGTATAGTATGGGAGCAAAAACTTTGTCTATTTCGAATGTATTCATTATTTGTTCGCATAGAGAACATTTCAAGGTCGCCTCCACTTTTCAAATGGAGTGCTGTATGTTTTATTGCCGTGTGAACAATTTCGACATGCTTTCGTTCAGCTCGAGTAAAGTCTCGTAAACTGGGGTAATAATATAAACTTGGCATGAATTTAATTTTAGCAACCTTTGCATAATTACATGTAATTAAAATTCTTATTAAGAGTTCGTATCTCACTCATTTGAAACTTTAATTAGATTTAATATTACTACAGGAAAATGTTAATAAAGAACCAGGAAAACTAAATTGAAAAAATTCCATTGGAATATACGAGCACCATTGTGTAAATTAACATTACGAAGTATAGAGAATGTCAATTATTTGACTAATTATTTATTGTGATTTCCATAAAAATAAGTATAGAAATGTTCTCAACGTAATTAGTTATTCTGCAAATACTATTTCTCACAACCGTGTCCCAAATATTTCATTTGAAACAGTAATTTAGTATTAGTTGAAACATAAAGTAAAAATGAAATATAAGTAACAGTTGTGAGAAATAGTATTTGTAAATATATGTATTTCTTAGTTGAAATATTTTTTACCGAGGTCTGAAGCACGGACGTGATCGTATAAGTAAATTTCAATGCAGTAGTAGCTGCACTTTTCGAAAATATCTGAAAAACTAAGACTGAACGGCGGTTACATGTATACGAAAAAGTTGTTCAGAACGTTGAGTTTTGCAACACATTTAAATTTGATCATAATCGGTGAGATGGGACCGTTTATGCACAATTATCAAACACATTTCCAGTGACCTTCTCGAAATTCAAAATAATATATCGCCCATGTTGACAGACACTGGAAAACGAGTACCAGAAATGTTGCGAGCATGAGATCAGACGTTGGAATGCGTGTGTGTATTCTCAAGGGGATTACTTTAAAGGTGACGGCCTCATATCCGGTTAATTTTCGGAGTAAAGTTTTTAAATGAGTTATAGTTACGTCTCGTAGCACGTAGTACAGTTTCTGTCCATAATGTCGTGTTAAATCAGTGTCGCTAGATTAAGACTTGTCTCCCACTCTACCCTTCCCCTTCTACGACGCTGTTTCCCCACGCTTTTCCCATGGTCATGTGACGCGTTTCGTTTCTGTCGTGCACGATGTCGCATGACTAATCCGGTAATGGCAGAGAGAGGGTAACCGTATTCCCCTGAATTTGTGTCAATTCCCCTGATCTGGCGACGGAGAAGCTGATCAATCATCCTTCACTGAATGAATTTAGTAAAACGACGATAATTTTATTTTCTTGCTTTGCAGTCCGTATGCAATTATTTTGAGCATCACAAGGAAAGGCAAATTTTATGTTTGATCCTTCGCTGTATGTATTGTAGGAGATTTTTTGCTTGTAGTCGGAATGAAGAGCGCAGACATCGATGGCAGAGTATCTTACCAGCGACGCGGAAGTATATCGTCGATGTTGCCACCGGTAGCTTCGCGAAGTAACGAGAGGATATTCAGATCGATCATTCCGGTTGAATATTTTCTGGTAATGGAACATGAAGCTGCGTAACGATGTGCTCATCTGAAACGAACACCGTGAATGACGGTTCTTTCAATCCCCGGATATAGAAATAACTTTCCGACTTTCCATCGCCTGCGTTTGAGATTTAATTATATCATTACGCATATCACGACATCAAATTCATTAACGCTGCTGAAATTGTACATAGTCCAAATAGTTTTATGAAACCGTCATTTTTTTCATTTCGATTTTCATACTTGCAGACGTGTCGTAATTGTTCACTTAAAAATACATGTATTCGTAGTACATCATAGTTAGATTGCAAATATTTATGCAAAATATTAAAATTATATGCATTAACTGCAAGATGCAGAAGCTACGCTTCTTTCTTTTTTAATCCCTCGAATGTTCTCACCCTTTTGCGTTTAATCTATTGTTACCATAAATGCTTAAGCATAATAATGTATAATGATATACAGTGACTCCCATTAATATTCGGACGCTCTAAAAAAACCGATAACTGGTTTAACATTGCACTATACGACTTAATTTTTTGTTGGGAAGCTAGAGCAAATAGTTTGCTACAGAATGTGGAAAAACGTTTTTTCAAAAATTGCAATTGATCGGAGTTGTTGAAAAAATACGAAAAGTTGCATTTCACAACTTTTTTATGTGGACCTATATTGAAAATTTTAAAAATAAGTTTTGTAGATCTGTGTCAATTATATGCACTGATAAAGTTTCATCGAAGTCGGTTGATGCGGGAAAAAACGATAGGCACTGAAAGATGTGTGAATATATAGATTTACTGCAGTTATAGCCCAAAAATCGAGAAAATCTGAAATTTTTACCATCGTTAAACGTTTCTAGCTCATTGCAACGTCGAACGATATTGATGAAATTTTCAGAATATGTTTAATTGACACAGATCTACAAAACGTATTTTTAAAATTTTCAATATAGGCCCACATAAAAAAGTTGTAAAATGCAACTTTTAGTATTTTTTCTACAACTCCGATCAATTGCAATTTTTGAAAAAATGTTTGTCCACATCCTGTAGCAAACTATTTGCTCTAGCTTCCCCAAAAAATTCAAGTCGTATAGTTCAAAGTTTAACAAGTTATGGTTTCTTTAGAGCGTCCGAATATTAATGGGAGTCACTGTAAATTATAATTATGATATCGGCGCCAGGTTTGATCCTTATTAGATACAACGAATACGCAAGTTAAATATTTAAATTTCTCAACGTTTCGATCCCAATACGGATCATTATCAAGAGACCCAAATTTTTGCGTCTGAAAAATAAATTATTAAAATTTTGAAATTAAATATACTGTTTTGAATGTGACACAGCCACGTAAAGGATCGAACCTGGCGCCGATATCATAATTATAATTTATATTTCAATTTTCGATCGATAAGAATTTTTCCTTTATAATGTATAATGATATTCGATAAAACAGAATTATTCAACAGTAAAGTACAGTACTTGTGATAGACGATAACCCGAGGCAGATTTAGGCAATTTTAGGTAATGGCTCTCCTGTAAAATTTCCTTTTGTGACTTAAGAATGAACGACATGTGCAATTATCAATAGACTGACACAGGATACATATTATTTTAACCGAATACGTCGTCTGTCTTTGAAAATTCATTTTTCACATAATATTTTTAATATTTTACAAAAGGTATTTGAACACTGAATCTCCTGTTCCCAGAAATTTTCAATATTTTAACAATGATAATTTCGCAAATACGAAAACAGTACCACAATATAATTGAATTTTCTGTATTACAATTTTGCGATACAGGCGTTATACCATGTCAGAATAAAAAACGCTGAAACTAATGGAACCGAGTTCGAATCGAGTCACCTCCCAAGAGCCCGGACCAGCTGGGAAACCTCTTCGTATCTTTATACGAAGAAGATCCTGGCAGTTGCCGAAAAAAATTTTACGAGCCCGCAATATGTATCGTGTCCAACGACCATAAGCAAGAGAACTTTTTGTACGAATATTTCTCGGGCAATTTTTCGATGTATTGAGCGTTCGACATTGAAATGCCAGCTTTTTATACATCCTTTCGCGAATACTGAACCCTCTTATGCCTTTATGCCTCGAACAGTGATCGATGCGAAAAGAAAGGAAAAAAATGACAATCTTTTTCTGTCGAAATTCCGACGGCAGACGTATTTCGCCCGACTTCGTAGAACCGCTACGATTCCCCGCTGGCAAAGGCAAAAAGGGTAAGAAATCAAGTACGATGCACACACAGTCCTATTCATTGATCTAACTTATTGCTCGTCACGGCGATCGTAGCGCGTCGAGCGAACGATAAATACCATTGTACAACTTTAATCGTTTGTAAATACGAAATTGGACACAAAGAACGCTTGTGCTCCATCTGCCATGATACACGCCCGTCATGTGCACGAAAACAGTTCTAACAAAAGCTTCAGTAGAAAATTTGTGTACGTAGAATCCTAATTTGTTTAAAGCTGGTTACAATGTAACAATAATGTTACTGTGATTGACGAACAATAAGGAATTTTAATACGCGTGATCAAATTATTACATCTCTTTGCATGAATTAATTTTAATTTTCATCATTTTCATATAATATATTAATATAAAGTATTAAATTGCAAATGTGCATAATGAAAAAAATACTATACTCTACACTACGCATCGCAAGAACAATAAATATATTTTTCGTTTTGTGGCTCTACCCATTTGATTAATTTTTGTAAATAAAGGACAATAACTTTTTAAAAATTGGTCTGAACGATTTTAATTTTTCTGAGACGCTAGAAGAACTAGTTATAGAGTTTTAGTATTATTTTTCAATAAGACTTCGAATCGGACGATTTTTTACCCTACCGTATATTGGTACAAGCAATGTCAAATGAATAAAGAAATGCTAATTGTATATACATTGTTAATATTTGTTGCTATCAGTAATGTACGTTAATTGTATGCTGCATTAACATAACGATATAAACATTTTCGATACACAGGGTAATTACTCGATCATTTAATCAATTAACAAATAACAGCGGTAAAATAATTTAATTATTCGAATGCAGTTTAATTTGGAAATCCCTAGTCTCCGAAGTATGGAACAAACATGTTAAAAACTAGAAATATATTACAGTGTTTTCTCGATAAATGTCACAAATGTTTGGCCTATGATTGTCCCAGAACTATTCCCACTATTACAAGTATACACACTGCGAGGGGCCGAGAAACTCAAGAGGTCTTGGTCGCTAAGAAGTGTCACATACTAAACTAATTGAATAATAAAACTTCTTTAGTTTTCATTATTTTTCTATGGGACTTTCACTAACATATTCATAGCATTCTTCTAATGAAAAGGACACTAAATATGATATAATTCCGATAATATTTACGTGTGTAATGAACAGCGTATGCCAAAGACTTTAAACTCATCATGTTTCTTTATTCTCATACACTGTCTTTCATTGCGTCGAAAACCTTCATCATTCATTACACAATCATATTTGGTATTATTTTCTTTACAAAAATGCCACGAATATGTTGGTGATAGACCCATAGAAAAGTAACGAATAACAAAGAAGTTTTATTATTGGAATAGAGTTATATTTACTTCTTGGCAACCGAGGTCTTCGAGCTTCACTGTCCTTTTCTACGTATGGCTGAAGTCAAAGAATAGTATACGTGGCCGATAATTGTCTCTCGGACCCGTATTTTCGATAATTATCAAGAAAATACTGTATACTAAAACCTCGTAACAGGCAATCTCTACAACATTTGGAGTTTACTATTCCGTTACATAAATGGAACAAGGTCTTGCCAATATGTGTAATAGTTAAAGTCAATTTTTGAGATTTCAAAGACACGAATTTTTTTTTTAAATTAATGTTACATTTTCTTTTTATACCTTTATAGTGCGTGAAAAGAGAAATTCAACGATATACAGTATAGAAATATATACGAATAATATACTGCAGTGGAGAAAAGCGAGTTACAAAATTAACAAATTTTCAAAGTCGATGCGGCAGCATTTCCCGTTATCTGATCAATTTCAAATTTTGCATACATTATTTTTTCGTCCAGTGGCAGAATCCTAGGGGTGTCCCGAAAAAAATTCGATGGTCGAAAACTAAGGTCCACCCTAATATACATATATACAGGGTCATCCGTTTTTAAACGGACAAACGTAAACCAGCTATAAAGAACCCCAAATGAAACAAGTTTTAACCCTGCCACTTTTTTTGTTTCGGCCTTGATTTCTAGAAAATTGCAAAAAACCATAATTTTTTAGTTCACATAAACTTGAATATCTCGGGACTCCAGTGATGAATCTCGATGATTTTTTCTTTGTTGTGTTGAAAATAAACAGGAGCATCTTTTTTTGTTCCCAAAATTTTTTTGTATGACCTTCGAATCTTGGTTTTTTCTGGATCGGACTGTAGCTATCTGAACGGTTCCAGGACGCGTGACTTCAATGGATGATATTTTCTTAGAATAAACGTGCTAAAAAAAACAAAAATAATTTGTTAACAAAGAAGATGCCCCTATTTATTTTAAACCAAACAAAGGAAAAATCATCAAGATTCATCACTGGAGTCCCGAGATATTCAAGTTTATGTGAACTAAAAAAATTATGGTTTTTTGCAATTTTCTAGAAATCGAGGCCGAAACAAAAAAAGTGGCAGGGGTAAAACTTGTTCCATTTGGGATTCTTTATAGCTGGTTTACGTTTGTCCGTTTAAAAACGGATGACCCTGTATATTGGTTTGTCACATCGAGGTAATGGCTGTGGAAATTGAACAATTTTTCGAACTTTTTCTTTTAAGCCTTATGGGTCCATTACATAGTTAACAATTCTTATCGAGTCAATATTGTTTGAGCTGACGATACGATTTTACAGTTTTTCCCATGTGCTCCCACGTTCCTATTAAATCAAAGCACCCCTATGACAAGATGTCATCCTCTAACTTTAATTTGAGTCCTCCAACGTTTAAAAATTCCTGCGGGAACACATTCTATGATCCAGAAATTCTTCCTAAATTCGTGCGAATTTTGTCAAAGCTGCAGATTGCGCTTTATCGATTTTTCAACTCGATCATATATTTCTTTCTAAGACTAAGCGCCTCTATGAGGTATTTATTGTATAACTGTTCCTACCTTAAATGGGTGCTTAAAGCTGACAACGCTTTAAACTCTGGCTTCCTCGGAGACATGCCTTTTATGTTGCAACCTCATGTAGTTCGCTAGCTGACCGTTCCATTTTGGTAGAGTCCGCTATCGTACTGAAGCATTTTCTACAGAGTTGGTAATTCAGAACCGTAGGCGGAAAAATACATTGCATCCGATGTTTGTAATGTTATGTGGATCGGTACAGACATTCAGGGCCGCCGCGTGGGTACAAGTCACCCGTGTGCAAAAGAAATTTAGTGCGCCCTCTTCAAACATGAAAATGATTTGAATGACCTTTTTTTTGAATTTAGCAAATCTGTTTACTGTTAATGTTGTGGCGCCCCTTTGATGAAGCGCCCGTGTGCGGCGCACAACCTGCACAACCGCACGCGGCGGCCCTGCAGACATTGCATCTGTGGGCTTTTTTGTCTTGGCCTCGAGGGTCTCTAAGAGCCCCGTATCATTTTGTTGTCGCACCCCACGTTACTGATAGTTCACGGATGTAGGCGTATTAGCAAGAACTGAATATTCTACATACTTAATTTTTGCTACGTGTGCTCAGAGAGTAAATGAGAGTGCTCACGCCCGGGTTTTGCCCGTGCCACTTTTGTTTGCACATCATGTTTAGCCTGGAACAGCTCCTACATCATCTTTAGCATGGAACAGAACCTACATCATCTTTAGCAGGATAAAAAAACTTTAATTATCTATCACAAGTAAATATATCATCGGAATAATAAATAATAAGCTAGTTCTGGTCCTGGTCACATATGTAGTAAGTAGTAAAGTGGGTTCTGTATCTTGCTAAAGATGATGTAAGTTCTGTTCCATGCTAAAGTTGATGTAGGAGCTGTTCCAGGCTAAACATGATGTGCAAACAAAAGTGGCACGGGCAAAACCCGGGCGTGAGCACTCTCATTTACTCTCTGACCATTGTAATTATTGGTGAAAAATATATTAACTAGGAATCTTTTGTTCTTGAGTTTTACTTTTAATATTTGAAACCTCAAAAACCAACACCAAAACACTGTCTGAAATATGGCGGAGAATATAACATTTGATGATAATCCATATGGTTTCGTGATAATTCGTCTTCTCACCGACGCGTCGCGACGAGAATCTCTCCTCAGTGGTCTTCTGCACCGACGAAATGTCGTCGATGCTTCTGTTTCTCACTCCAGTCAGAATAAATCCCAGAGGGCGTAAGAGACCACCGAAATTTTCGTGGAACACGTCGGTGTCAGAGTACAGCATTGCATGCAGGGCTGTGCAAGTACTGGCAAAATGCGAGCCTAGCTAAGCACGATTGGATTGATCGAGCCGAGTCTTGGTTCGACACGATTCGAACCCAGCTCGCATTTTCGAGTTCGCTGGCAGCCCTGATTGCATGCAATGTCTGTACGGGATTCAAGTTTGTAGGTCTCGCTGCCAGATGGCGAATGAGTTTCGTTTTTGTGAAGAGTTCATCTAAAAACTCCATAATTAGTTATTTTATTGTACGGTTTCGGTGTACAGAAGTAGTAGTATTTTTTAAAACTGTAACATTAATTTTAAGCTACGATTACCGAGATATTTATACATGACATTCATTGTTGTATCGAGTAGCATTTTCAAAATTGCATTAAGAACACATTCTAAGAACTTGAATTATAAGAACAAGATTGTGTAAATTTTCTCGGCTTTCCATGTTTCTTCCCTATACTTGAATGCTTTTATTATTACAATAATCACAACACAATGCAATTAGCAAATACATCCACTTCCTCATTATGGAACATCGTTGATTATCTCAATTTTTAAAAAACATTGGCGAAACTTCCGTTTACCGTCAACCTTAGAATTCGATGAAATTTTGAAAATAAGTTCTTTTTGGTCTAAAATGACGATTGCCAGAAGGATTTTTGGCGAGTCGAAAAAAATTTGTATCATTTCAATGTTGCGCTCTACCTTACTGACTTACCGACTTTCTATTTTATATAGAATATCTTCAATTAATTGTAAAAATGGATCATCACCAGCCTAGCTCACCTCACAGCGCCATAAAAATTCACACATATCATCTATAAACGAATCCTCTTTAATTTAAAGTAATACATATATGTATAAGGTAAACTTAAAATTTTTAAAGACTACTCCTCGATTTTCGTGTGCGATTTTCGTTCTCTCCACCCCCACCACGGCCTAACCTCAACTTATTCTAATTGGACATGCGCACAGCACGAACATAAAGTAGAAAGTCGGTAAGTCAGTAAGTCGGCAAGGTAGAGCGCGACATTGAAATGATAAAAAATATTTTTTCGACTCGCCAAAAATCCTTCTGGCAATCGTCATTTTAGTCAAAAAAGAACCTATTCTCAAAATTTCACCGAATTCTAAGGTTGACGGTAAACGAAGAACAGACAAAACATTCAACACACCTGACCGATATTTGTTCTCTATTCATTTCTCTGTTCTTTCGCTAAATTCATGGATCATTTTAATGTTCTAACATTCTACCTACCACTACGGGTCAAACGACCGACCAGTTTTATATTTTTCATTTCACAATTATTGAGATTATGAAATTGTTAAATGGAAATTAATTTGATACAATTTTTTATCCACGGATATATCGTAATAAAAATTGCACAAAATCTGCATAAATAGAGTCTTGTCATTTTTGTAAGCTAAAACGACTAATATTTGGTTGTTGGTGAATGACAAATTTTAGTCATGTTGCCGGACACGTGTTAATCAGTAGTGTGCCCATGCTGTGGAAACAATTTGTCTTTTTTGGCGGTGTTTCGGAATATTTTGATTTCGCGAATGCGATCTTTCGACAGGGTTTCGTGAAGCCGCCGCGTCGCGCCACGCCGGTAGAAAATTACAGTCCACCTTTAGCGATGGGGACGTACGTGGTCGTTCGGTCTTTCTCGCCGCGCTGCGCCGCCGTTACTCTCGTAACATTTCATTCATCATTCTGGGCAGCGTGCAGTTTGCGGATTCTGCATTTGTTTCCGGACGGAGAGAGCAGCAGCACTTCATTCTTACGGGTTACTCCGGATACGCCGGGAGACAGGTCAAACCAGACACCGAAGCATTCGAAGCGTGCCAGCTTCCTCCGACATTTCCGCTTCTCTCTATTTGTATTTGCCTGAATTTCATGGCCCCGATTTTCCTCGTTAGCCCGAGATTCTCTCTGCTCTCTTCTTTTCCTGTCAGCTCGTCAACGAAGATGAAAAGGAAAATATTCGCGCACCCCTCTGGTTACAGCGGGGCTCCCGTCGTGCAAGCGAAACATCGGCTGCTTTCATAACGCTACTTTAAAACAGGGACTTAATACCGGTAAAACTTTTATGCCAGTATTGCGAATACCGGTATAATCTTAATACCGGTATTGCGCCAACAGAATTATACTGGTAACCGATATGAATATCGTTTCCTTGTCTCTTTTCCTATCTATCTTCACAATTACAATCTAAGTTTGTTGTCAAAGCTGTAATTAATTGCAGATCACGTTGGTATAAACTATGTCATATGTATGTTGATCGTGACAAACATTTTGTTATGTCAATTTCTTTTGTCTCACGTTACATTTTCCTAAATATTCATGATTGAAGTCACTTAATAACTCGTACAATTTTTAGTAAAATGTCCGTTGACAGTTTGTTGCGAAATGTCTGAAATCTCGTTTATTTTTTAATTAATTTCGAAATGTTGTATTGGAAACGCGCATTTGCACTGAATACGCCTTTAACGTTAACAAGTATCTTGAGATTTTCGTTTACAGCTTTATGTGGTCTCTTTGGATGAATGATTAGTCGACAGGTTCAATCAACCCGCATAGCTGATGTGCTAGACCACAACTTTAACGCGCTATCAATATGACGGTGAGATTACAGGTCGTAGGTATGTCTACGTCGGTTGGTCCTCTCTAAAGCTCTAGCGTGTCTGCATAGACAGTACCCAAGCAAGTGAAACGTTGTCCTCGAAAGCCAACCGACCTTGCGATATGGAGCTACCACTACTGGGACTACAATGGTCCAACATCATCACCAAGTGGACGTGCAAGAGGCAGCTAACTTCCTTTTTTCTGCCTGTGGCCTTGGTGGTTTCTCCAGGCAGTCTAAACGTCCGACACAGGAACAGTCAGTAAATCCTGTTTCGAATTGTCCAAACATTGTGTCTGGGGTTAGCATACTTGTTCCCAAGGTTTATTAACACTTTCACACAAATTTATTTATATAATGAACATTTACATGAACATTGAACAGTGATGTATAATATGATAATGGCAAGGAATTGGCTGTATGCGAATTCGATGTTTTAGGTTGGTGGTAAAAACTCCTCAAAAGGTTTTTGAGTAAATACTTGCTTGTTTTCGGAAATTTAATAAAAATAAAAGCACAAAGTAACTAAGTAACTAAGTAACTAAGTAACTAAGGAACTAAGTAACTACGTAACTACATAACTAAGTAACTAACTAACTAACTAAATAAGTAACTAAGTAACCAGCTAACTAAGTAACTAAGTAACTAAGTAACTAAGTAACTAAGTAACTAAGTAACTAAGTAACTAAGGAACTAAGTAACTAAGGAACTAAGTAACTACGTAACTACATAACTAAGTAACTAACTAACTAACTAAATAAGTAACTAAGTAACCAGCTAACTAAGTAACTAAGTAACTAAGTAACTAAGTAACTAAGTAACTATGTAACTAAGTAACTAAGTAACTAAGTAACTAAGTAACTAAGTAACTAAGGAACTAAGTAACTAAGGAACTAAGTAACTAAGTAACTAAGTAACTAAGTAACTACATAACTAAGTAACTACGTAACTACATAACTAAGTAACTACGTACTTAACTAACTAAGTAGATAAGTAACTAAGTAACCAGCTAACTAAGTAACTAAGTAACCAGCTAACTAAGTAACTAAGTAACTAAGTAACTAAGTACCTGAGTAACTAAGTAACTAAGGAACTAAGTAACTAAGTAACTAAGTAACTAAGTAACTAAGTAAATACATAACTAAGTAAATACATAACTAACTAACTAAGTAGATAAGTAACTAAGTAACCAGCTCACTGAGTAACTAAGTAACTAAGTAACTAAGTAACTAAGTAACAAAGTAACTACGTAACTAAGTAACTAAGTACCTGAGTGACAAAGACGCTAAGTAACTAAGTAACTAAGTAACAAAGAGCAGCTCAGTTGTGTAGTCTACTAAAAAATTCCCTTTTTGAAAACTTTTCATGGATTGTTCCGACAGGAGCATCGGTTGATATCCTCGTTTACCAATTTTTCGATTCTTCAGAGCAGCAATCTTTAAAACTACAATACATATAAATAATGATTACAATAAAAAGCCGACGTTTTGCAAGGCTATGCTACAAAAGTAATCTGTTTGTTTGAATGAAAGATCTATCACCTTAGTTGTTTAGGAAAGTATTGAATTTTCTGTAAAAATATATAGGACAGAAATAGTTTGGAAGATTGCAAAGGAACAGTTGGTCCCATGCTACCAAAGTTCATTCATATACAGGGTGTAAAGAAATGTTTGGTCCTTGCTGTCATAGGCGTATTCGACATCTCCGGATCAGTAAAAATCTGTGAAAAAAAGTTGCCGCAAAATTGTCCTTGATCTTGGGCATTTCAAGGGCAAATTTTTGTGTTATTGCATTGTATTCTACGCATCATGGGGACAAAAAGTGTCAAGGGAACCGTGAGTTGAGTTTTGACGAAGATGTAGAATACGCCTATGACATCCAGGACCAAACATTTCTTTACATCCTGTACGTGGTGACTATAATAGCTAACGAGTACTAATGTGTACCCGCAACAAGTTGACTCGATCAGATCATTTAGTTCATCAGGTTTCCTATGTTCGATGAAGTATAACAAGTTAGATCTGCTAGTATCAACACACGCAGATAAGAGACAGTTTACTTTTGGGCGTCAGCGTGAAAGTAAATGGCCGTCGGCCGTGTTCGAATTAAGCAAGGTTGCATCACGCTCGTGGAATTTAAAGGCAACGCCATCCGTTGTTTGGGATAATTAAATGTCTATTGGAAATTCGTCGGGCGCGGCTGCGGCAGCCTCGTCGACCTGTCGAGAGGTGATTGAATGCTTCGGCTTGCTCTCGTTCACCATCTTGAATTACAGGTGTCTGCAACCGGCAGATCCATTCTGTCATCACAATGAAGTACTTTCCGACGATCGCCACGGTCGGACTTATCACCGTGCACTTAATTAATCACGCGGTATCAGCGCTACCTCCGGGTGAAGTCCGATCGCGGTTTCTGATGTTTTTATGAGCGGGAAACCGCGGTCAGTGGAATCTGCTCTTGACTTACATTTGTCATCGCAGGGCCGATGTAGGTATCCGCCCGGATGTCACGCTTCGTATTCGAAACTTTCGTCGACCAACCTTTCGGCTAATTTTCAGCAATGAATCCCGCGAGCCATCGTCGTAACGTACAAGTTTTTCGTTTTGGTTGTAGGTCTACGGCGATTGTCTAGTTTCTTTGAAAACACCAGTAAACTGCAAAGGGTCTTGCAGGATAAGCATGGCCCAGCGGCACCCAATGACAATTTTTATCGATATTGTGTAAAACAATGCTTTTAGGTTGAAAGGTAATCCTCAAAATTTTAAGTCGCTAATATGAGAGCAAACACCCTAAACTTTGTCTCTCATGTCATGCAATGTCTTACTCCACAGGTCTACAAACACTATATGTAAGATCTTATGTTCCTTCCTAAAAAATTGCGGATTATGTATACAGGGTGTTCGACTACAGGTGGGAGAAAATTTAAGGGTTGGTTCTTAACGATGATATAAGACGAAAATGAAGAATAAAAAATTGCGATTTCGGCTTCGTTATTTAGCTATTAACAACGCGACAGTCACGTATCAAGTGACAGATGCATGCATAGCTTGGTTCTCATTTGGGGCCCCAGCGAGGTGAAAATGTATAACAAATCGTTAGACAACATTGAACTCTTTGACGTACACAACGTACACTTTTGTTAGACGCGTTGTTGATTTTTAATTGTTAATAGCTAAATAACGAATCCGAAATCGCAATTTTTTATTCATCATTTTCGTCTCATATCATCGTAAGGAACCGCTCCTTAAATTTTCTCCCAACTGTAGTCGAACACCCTGTATAACGTCACGTACTGTTAATACGCCATGTACTGTAACTATTAATGTCATGTAATTGTTACTTTAACCACACATTAACAAATAAGATTTCTATTATAATATTATGTATGTAATACTGATTGCAGAATAACCTCTTATTTGAGGTTTCTATTGCACAAATAAAAAAAGAATAACTTTGTGTCTTTTTTCTCGGTTGTTAATGAAGATGCTAACAAGAAAAAAAATGAAAATTTTCTAACTTACCACTTGTAAGTAAAATAAAGTATATGATATTTGGTTTCCTCAGGGTTTCGAATCCATTTACCAATCTCCCTTTCTTTCCACTCTCTTTATCGCCAAATTTCAGCGGGACCTACTTTTTATTACAGTGGGTTCCGAACCACCTCAACTTAACACTTGTATTTCATATATTTCTTTCACAATTGGTAGAAAGAAAATTTATTTGGCCAATCATTACAACCTAGCTCTCTTCATCGTGTAAATATTATTGATGATCCCAGTTGTAAGTGTAACTCAGCTTCTGAGGATTTGGATCATGTATTATGGCAGTGCTGTTTATATGAATCCCAACGAATTACACGTGTAAATAATTCACGTAAAATTATGTTTATCTTACCACTAAAAGCGGACCTCTTTTTTGCAGAACCAAACGTCAAAGCCTGTGAATATATTTTTCAGTTTCTAAACGATTGTGATCTGCACCTCTAGTGGTTAGTCATATTGTAAATGTACTCAAACTATAAAACTAGCTGGTTATTGTTGCTCGCTCGCTTCGCGAGGTCGCGGGTAGGGCTACTCTTGCGAAAGGGTTAGTGGTACGCATTGCTAGTGGGACATACAGCTCTTAATGGTATTTTTATTTATTTTGTGTGTGACTCTCTACGAGCCTCACAAAGAACTTCCCGATTCGTTAGTTGTAAGCGGTAACATTAGCATTAGTTGCATAATTAAAAAAAAATTTTTTTTTTAATTAAAAAAAAATGAAATATATATAATTACGTTTGTTTATTCTGTGGAAAATTTCCATCCTCTCGTATAAATTGCATTCTTGAATGAACTTCTTTCGAAAAAAACTAAAAAAATCTAAAAAACTACTCGACCAATATGGACCAAAATCTAATCAGCTCTAAGTTACGAGGGGCACATCGACTGCATCATTCATCATTCTGATCGCATTGTTACTTTTCAGAAAACGTTAACGGAAAATTTGATAACATAAAAACGGCCATACGCACACACACACACATACTAACAATTTGATAAAAATAGTCTAAAATGACTTCAATAACCATGAAACGTGAAGATCTGCTAAAAAATCGATTTTCGATTTTCGGGGTAATTACAGTAACTTCCCTATAAATCGGGAAGTTAACTAGTGTATCTTTGCTAAAGCCGAAATAAACCTACAATAGGTTTCAGTGGCTCAATAAAAAAGAAAAAAAAATTTATTTGGGGTGGGGTATCAAGCAACCCACCCCTTATCCGACGACTTTGCCTATGCCTGTGGGCATTGACGTGTACCTGCCATAACGTTTGCTCAATACCACTGGCTTACACGTTAACATATTCCCTATGCCATCCTTGAAATTCTGAACGTCGTGTGTTATCGAGTTTTTAATTGAAACTATTGGATAGAAAGATTAATCGGAAAACCCTCGGTGCCGCCAGTTGATCCAGGATCTGTCGTTCGCCCCACGAACACCCTCCGAACCGATATGTCGAAGTCGTCGGTCGTCGGTTCCTTTTTTTTCTCGGGTGACGTAAAGCTAATATTCGGTAACAGTCGCCGCGTACAATGGAAACACAATATTTTTCTGAGCAACAGGGTGTATCGGTCTCGTAAAACTTGGCAAAATTCACCGTCTAGGACTCGTTCTTTTTCCGCAAGTCTTTCCGTGAACCATACAGTGCCTCTTATAGCGTCGCGTTTCGTCGAGGACGGCTTTGAATTATAGTATACCGGCGCGCGGTACCTTGATAATAACGCGTCTCCCGTTTTGTGTCGTCGCAGTTACTAGTCGTGTATCTTTGTTTCTTTGTTCGCGCATGGGATACGCCAGGCGAACCCGTGCTATTTCCAGAGCCACTTAAGGATATTGTTCCATGCGGTTTGGAGGTATCGCGACCGCGGATGGTGCAACTTCATCAACAGGGACATAAAGCTGCCTCCGCCGGCGAAATATTTATTGTTAAACGACGGCAAACGTGCGACACGCCGTGCCGGAAGGATTTCCGCACGTCGATGGATTGGAATAGCCAACTCTCGCAGCAGGCAGAAAAATTAGGTAAACTATTTACATCTACCGATCTAGCAATAGAAAAAACACGTAAAAGTAGTACATGAATCCTAGTTAAACTCATTTGCATTTTTGTTTAAAATGTAGGTAAATTAACGAGGTTACAAGTGTAGTACAAAAATAATTTTATTGAATTTAACATTTCGAACCTCTGTCAAAAGAGAGCAATATGGCTGCTAACAGGAATCTTGGCAAATTATTGTTTTTGGTAACGTCTTGTGATCAACAAATAAATAAAACAATTAAAATATAAATTATTTCATTCATCATTCGCTTTATTCATTATATTTGGTCCTCTTCCTCATGGGAGGGGAGGGGGCAAATGTCAACACGCAAGGCTTCAGGAACTTTACTTCTTTGAATTAATTTCACTTATGATTATCGATTCTACGTACGTTTCTTCAGATTATATTACTTATGGCATTTATGTCTAATTAATTCTGTCTGACACTTTTGTCGTTTAAGGTCGTGGTCCATAGCATAATATTCGAAGGATCAATGAATTTTTTTTGTTATATTATTTAAGATTTCATGAAGAAGAGAGATACATTGTATTTAATAGAATATATTATGTTTAATTTAGTATATAAGTTAATGTTTAAGGATAAGATAAGACAAGAGAAGAAGGGGAAAAGATATACAGGTGTATAACAAAACTGTAAGGAATGTAACCCTAAGGGGAATAATTAAATACATACATGCATACATATATACATACATACATACATACATACATACATACATAATGTTTAATTTAATAGAATTTTTATCTTTAATAGAATAATATACGTATTGAATATGCCTCTTCTATTGATCGTATTATTGTTAATAATAAATGTTGAATGTTATCGGCGCTACGGTTCGATCATTTAATACAGATTGTTAATAAGCAATTTTGCTGATTATCAAATAATCGATGCTTCGATCCTAGTTTAGAACAGTTTTTTTAACTGGAAAGAAAAAACTGTTTTTTATGTTCTCAAATTCTGAACTAGCTTCGTATCACATACAATTAATTGTATGAAATTGATGCCAGCGAAAGTTGAATGTTAAAAATTGATTTACCACCAAGGTATATTCATAAGAGTAGACTAAAAGATTTTATGATTTTAAAAATTTACCACCTTGTATCAATTGATATAACCTAGATCGTTATCAATGCGTTCAGTGTCTTGACAACAAGCATGGTGTTAACACGTGCCACACGTGTCTCACGACTTTCACATTAGTATATTTAATCACACCAAAGCAAGTGAGAGCGTTTTATGAACAATATTTCCTTACAGTCAATTATTTAATTGTTTTTTGAAAATTGTTATAACACACTTATTTTTACAGACGCGATTCAAATTAATCTTGAAAATGATCCAAAGTAGGATCGAAGCGTCGATTATTTGGTAATCATCAAAATTGCTTATTAATAGTAATTTAAAACAGTATAAATATTAAGACAATTTAACAATGCCCATATGATATTCTCGATTTATTAAAATTGTTGAAAATAGAAAGAAAGTTTTACATGGCTTCTGTGTCTTGCAATTGATGAAGTCAGTTTATATTTCGCATAAATATCCGTAGTCTACTTATTAATAATCAGTGTTAAACGATAGCGCCGATAACATTCAACATTTATTGATACGTGTTAAATACTTCACGAGTTGAGACTTGGGTCTTAGACGGTTTGACTCGAACGTGTCACACGAAATGTCGGAAAGATCGCATCAAATGATGCTGATTAGGACAACACGAATCGCACGATGATCGACGTGTGCGTCATGGACGACGGCCGGAGCTGACAGAAAGATCGTAAAACGTCGTGGTAAGGGTTACAAGTAGAGCCCGCCGCTGTCGGCATTGATGAATTGTTAAAAGGCTCTCTGCATATTCGACAGCAGAATGGAGAATGCATGTTTTGTTCGGGGTGTGCAGCTGTGCCTGTCGAAAGCGTATTGTGACAGCCGACTCTGGCCGGCTCTTGGTACATTTAAAAGTGTAGCCACCGATCCGCAAGCTAATTTCGAAGTTTAACTCCCCCGCGTATTGATATATCTATGCGGTTGGTACGCGCACGTCCCGCTTTCGCCCCCGTTTGCCGGCGATAGTTGCTTATTAATGCAGAAAGTCGAGTTCCCGACTCGGGGAAAAACTATGTTATATCAAACCTCGGACGCAATCTGTTCCGTATTAAATTAAAATGCTTGAATATTTTGGCAAACTACTGCGAATTCCAATTCAATAGTGTTTTGTTCAGAACCCTACTACAATTGATTCGGAGGAAAATGGCTGTTGTATTCTGATGTTTTGTTGTGCTCTACAGGGGGGTTGACAAAAATATTCTTATTGTTAGTTTCGTTATATATATTTGTCTTATTATTTATTGGTTTATCCAGAACGAGAACACTTGTATCATTTTGTTCTTACGTTTGAGGTTACTGAACGTAAAATGAGAAAATTGACTAATTTTATATTTTTTCTACTTAATCAAAGAAGTTTTTATCATTTGTGATTTAGCGAGGGCGAGATGTTTCACGTCTTTATATCATAAATAAATATGTAGAATAGGATGAAACGAAAGTTTCTGAATATTTTTTACAAAATTTTTCCTTTTCAAGTCTTCGGTCAAGCAAATTAGATTGCATTCAAAGCATGTTCTGTATTATTCCATTCTAGACTCGTTTTCATTCAAGGTAAGATTTAATTCGTAAAGTAATTTGCACTATTTGTTCACTCCACCGAGACTTAGTTCCATAGCTATTTCCATTTGTCTTCAGTTAATCTTTAACTTCGTCGAATTCCGAAGATCCGACTGTTCCTTGAATACAAAGTATTTTGCGAGTGCAACCAAGAAAGTATCTCATTTCATTCTTCTTACCTTCTCTATCTATTACCTTAGGAATTCTCCTTGATGTTCGCAATTCGAAGCTCAGTTTTATTATAGTTTGCGAGCGGAACGTAAAGACAAGAATTTACAACAAACTTTTCTAAAGGGCTATGACTGTACACATGAATAAACTTTTAATAAACATTTAGTCTCAAAATTTTTAAATTTGTGCAATACTAATGAACGCCAAAAAATTTCACCACATGTATTTGCCCATTATTATGAAAGTGGTAGAAGTCGTATATTTCTTGTTTCGCTATATGTAAAGGAAAAGGATATTAACATTGAATGAATTCCATATAATGTTAAAACAACAAGCATTGTCTAACGGTTCATTTTTTACAATATTGTAAACCAGTTTTTTTCAAATTTTGACTCCAACCACTTTCATAAATATTATATGTGCACATACGTATCATGCAGTTTCTTAAATCAGACATTAAGATTTCAGTTCTTACAGATTTTTATGATGAAAAAATCATTGACTTCTTATTTCTGATTGGTCATTTCAACTTCTTCCTTCTAGACCTCCACATTTTTTCTCAATACTAGAAGGAAGAAGTTGAAATGACGAATCAGAAATGAGAAGTCAATGATTTTTCCGTCGAAGATCATTCGAGGCTTGTAAAACACACGTATGATCAAAATCTGTAAGAACTGAGATCTTAATGTCTGATTTAAGAAACTGCATGATACAATATTGTAAAAAATGAACCGTTCAAAATAGAATGTCCAAAATATAATTACACGATAAATGACAGAATATATAATTATATATATAATTATATAATTATACAGTGGGTAAAAAAAGTATTGGCACACTCTAAAAAGGCGATAACTTTTTAAATATCGTATTATACGATTTGAATTTTTTTGGGAAGCTAGAGCAATTAGTTTGCCACAGGATGCGAGAAAAAATTTTGTCAAAAATTGCAATTCATCGGAATTGTAGCAAAAATACTAAGAGTTGCATTTTACAACTTTTTTATGTGGGCCAATATTGACAATTTTAAAAGTGCGTTTTGTAGATCTGTGTCAGTTATATGCACTGGTAAAGTTTCATCGAAATCGGTTGATGCGAAAAGAAAACGACAGGCATTGAAAGATGTAAGAATGTGCAGTTACAGGTCGAAAATCGTGAAAATTTGCAATGTTTAACATATTTAAACGTTTATAGCTCATTGCAATGTCGACCGATTTTGACGAAATTTTCAGAATATGTTTAATTGACACAGGCCTACAAAACGCACTTTTAAAATTTTCAATATTGGCCCTCATAAAAAAGTTGTAAAATGCAACTTTTAGTATTTTTGCTACAATCCCAATTAACAAAATTTTTTTTCGCATCCTGTGGCAAACTAATTGCTCTAGCTTCCCAAACAAAATTCAAATCGTATAATACGATATTTAAAAAGTTATCGCCTTTTTAAGAGTGCGCCAATACTTTTTTTACCAACTGTATATGTTCCGTATTCAAATTAGAAATTTTCTTATTGTTGTACTTGATGCTCCATCTAGGAGATCGCTAATTAGGCGAAGTAATTCGCATTTCGGCCGTTACAATTAAGAGCGCCCGGTTTACGCGTTACCGGTCGCTAGAAACAGAGTGTCTTGCCAAACGTAAGAGAGCACACGTGTCTTTAAGGAACAAACTGTAATTCGCCGCCTGTAAAACCTTGAGGTTTGCAATTTGCGAAGAAGCTTACAACTTCTAGCAAAAATAAAAGAACTGTTTAAACGCCGAGAAAATAATTTATTACTCGCACAAACAGTATATATACAAAATATAATTTCAAAATAGGAATTGTTTGTGTAAACTGTAGGAGCTAAGTAAAAGTATCATTCGATCTTCGATGTTTTGAATCAGCAGGAACCAACGCATTTGATGCCGAAAAAAACACATCGATATTTTAAAAATCTTTTGATCTGCCCACTTAAATTACACTCTCTTATTTTCATCATAAATGCATAAAATCCGCAGTCTAGTAATCAACAACGCAATCGCGGATTTCAAAGCACTGCGGAACGTGTCGGTCTCCTGATTCACGCACAAGGGGTTGACGGGATCCTTTGAACGAAACAAGCGTAAAAAGTTATCGGTGGATCAAGGGTATCGCGTCTACCTGGCACTTTGTTTTTCCCCGATAAAGCTGACCTGTCGAATGTTGTATGACCACAACTGTTATGGTAAATATTTTCATCGGCTGGAACGGGAAAAAACCGACGGCACTCGTTTTGTGTACACAAACACGGGACCGCGTGCGTCCTTGGAACGATCATACGAATACGATCGAGATTCGTAACAACAACTGCCAATCCGCATGTTAATTTCCGTGACCGTTCCCTCGAGATATCGGTTACGAACAGCCGAATAGACGGATGCAGAGGAACCGGTTACGTTATGCATACGTGATCCCGTAGTTAAAGGTTATCACTTGTCAAGGCCTGGATTTCTGTATGGACTCTTGCAGGAAAAAAGGGAAAAACGAGTTACTGACCGTTGGATGGCTTTATACCGTTTCATCCGGCCGATAGTACAGGTGTGTCGAGATGTGCAATAATTCCCGTGGGCGGAAAAAAGAACAAACGGAAAAAAGAGCGGAGAAATCTTTTAAAATTTCAAGAAGAGTAATTGCTTCAGTAGTCAGTCATTTAACCTCGGACTCTTGAGTGTTCTAGTCCATATTTGATTAATAATAATGGTCGCTCTTATCCCTACCGTTACCACAAATTTGTTTACATATTTCGAAAGCCTAGAAAAGTAACGAGCGCATAAGACCGCACAACCGACGTGAAAACTTCTATGGCGATTGCACACTTTTTTTTTTTTATATGAGACGTGGGAGATTTACAACTCCCACGCCCCGGGACATAAGTTATTATATATGCCCCTTTTTTCTCATCTCTATCCCAATTATGTTCTGAAGGGGGGCTTCGCTTTCCGCATTTCTCCCCCCTTAATTGGGTCTTCCCCACACCTGTTCTTGTCTTTCATGGCGATTGCACACCTGTCTGTTTCTCGCTCGCTCGACTGAACTTAACTCCTCTGAGTTCATTCAAATAGCGTTTCATTTCAGAGCGTGACGGGTCAGACTCATTCCCTGTCCAGCAATTGCATACGCTTTGCGCTAAAGAAATTTTCACTTAAAAAATTTAGTGATGGACATAAACGATCAAATTTAGCTCTGGACAACTTGCTGGGTCCTCTCCAACAAACGTCTGCGGAGGATAGGAGGGGGTAGCCTCTCAGTAACGCGAGGCAAAGCACGGTGGGGGCAATATAAAGTAGTCGATAGGGAAACTGGTACAATGGTAGTGAGAGTCGTGAAGCGAGAGAAGAAGTTTCTCGGGCCTGATCTAAGTTGTCCACGGAAAGAGCAAAGAACATTATTGCCTACGAAAGGTTAGTACAGTAGAACCTCGATTAATCGGATCCCGATTACAGTAAAGTCTCGATTCTTCTCAAAAAGGCGTTCTCTGGCTAGACAACCATCGGGATTTAGACTTGCTTTTGTGATTTACGACTGCGTCTACCACGCCGACCGCACCGAGCGAGACTTCAATAGAGAGGCAAACATAGAGAAAGACAGAATGAAACACGAATCACAGTAGAGTTGGTAGGCCGAGACAACCATTGGAGTCTCGATCCCGGAGAAGAATTGGATCGTTACTGTATACACAAATATGCGTTTAAATATGATTATTAGACTGTGGATATTTATGCAAAATATAGACTGATTTCACCAATTGCAAGACACAGAAGCCATACAAAACTTTCTTTCTATTATCAACAGTTTTAATAAATCGAGAATATCATATGGGTATTGTTAAATTGTCTTAATTGTTAGATTCGAGAGGAAAGCGAAAGAATATTTGTTTGGTTTTAATATTCACTTCTAAATATATATTTGTATAACTAAATTTTTTTCTTTTTACACAAAACCTTACTTCTCGTTAAATATTGGCTTATAGCTCCTTTCAATCTCATCATACAACTCGTACTATAGTTCTGGTTTCGGCTTCCACAAGCGCTGCTTTCGCACTCACACACATGTGTACACATAGATTTAATCTAATGTTTTAAATTCTTAATTTCTACTGTTTTAAATTACGTCCATCTATTTTTGTCATAAATGCATAAAATCCGCAATCTAATGATTATATCATGAAGAGAAATAAATTTTCATAAATAAAAAATTTATCGTGGAATACATTAAAGTCGCGTTGTCTTACAAACGGCTGTGTTCTGCACAGAAAAATATCGTGTAGGGACAGTATTTATGTTCGAGTGAGTCTACCGCGCCGAAAGTACGAAGGAAGCCAAACATTCATCGTCAATTAAACCACTAAATACACTTGAAATTCAATCGTGTTTAGTGTCATTTTAATCAGAAAAATGTCACAAATCAGTTCGCGAAAGTCCCATAAAAAAATAATGAAAAATAAAGAAGTTTTCTAATCGGATACCGATATACTATACACCGATGTCAATCTACGATCGCAATTACTCCACAATATCAAACACAGTCATCCTTGAAACATTGTCTAATCGTAGAACAGTTTCAGACCAGAGCTTCATCTTCAATTTGTTAAATAATAATACAGACTGTCCTGGACTCCTTAAGCAAATTAATTTGTACGTACCTGAACGTGTTTTGAGAACGAGAGCAGGATTTGAAACAATCAAATCCAAATCCTCATATGGAGCAATAAATCCTTTAAATCGCATTATTGCTAACTCCAACACATTTTATAGCAATATTGATTTTTTCAATGGCACGTTACAGGCTTTCAAAACAAAATTGCGCCGCACTATTCGATAATAGTACCTGCATTAGTTTAGTTTCGCACTGTCCATAATTAATTAATTAACTTCCCGATTCATAGGGAAGTTACTGTAATTACCCCGAAAATCGAAAATCGATTTTTTAGCAGATCTTCACGTTTCATGGTTATTGAAGTCATTTTAGACTATTTTTATCAAATTGTTAGTATGTGTGTGTGTGTGTGCGCGTATGGCCGTTTTTATGTTATCAAATTTTTCGTTAACGTTTTCTGAAAAAGTAACAATGCGATCAGAATGATGAATGATGCAATCGATGTGCCCCGTCGTAACTTAGAGCTGATTAGATTTTGGTCCATATTGGTCAAGTACTTTTTAGATTTTTTAGTTTTTTTAGTTTTTTTCGAAAGGAGTTCATTCAAGAATGCAATTTATACGAGAGGATGGAAATTTTCCACCGAATAAACAAACGTAATTATACATATTTCATTTTTATTAAAAAAAATTTATTTTTTTAATTATGCAACTAATGCTAATGTTACCGCTTACAACTAACGAATCGGGAAGTTCTTTGTGTGGCTCGTGGAGAGTCACTCACAAAATAAATAAAAATACCATTAAGGCTGTATGCCCCACTAGTTTATATTTTAGATTAAGACTTATGTTTAAGATTATTTTCTGTTATTCTACATTAACTGCAAACATTTGTATTAAAGGACTTCGGTTCGTATAAATAAATAAATAATAATAATAATAATAATATACCCGAGGTCAAGCTTCGCGGCCCCTGCAGCGTTACCCTTCAGTGGAGGGCGTAGGCACTTGACAAATTTTGAGTAGGTGGTCGCTAAGAAATAACGCGTCTTTACTGTATAATGTAAATTTTAATTATTTTCTCGGGTCTCGATTATCGATCGGGCCTTAATTCATCCGGGCTGTTTGTCTCCCGATCAATTCGGTTAATCGAGGTCGTACTGTATTTTCTAAACGTTTATAGGGTAACTGCACCAGTGAATGAACATTTAAGAAATTGTTCAGGAAAATATTTTATTTAAAAAAAAACTATGTGAATTAAAGGAATCTCATATATGCCAAATAGCTCCGTATACTTCATTTGTCAAAAATAAATCAACACAAATACAATGAAATTATTATTATTCTTCTTTATTAAACGTTAAATCAAAAATATGAAAAATACCAGTGAATGAACACTACATTCTAGTAATTGAATAATGCTAGTCCAATCAATGAACAAAATTACTAAACAATATTCTCCTATTTATTTAACTCTTTAATCACAATTTTATCGCTAGTATGCCGTCCGGGTTAAAATTTGTTGAAATATACAAAAGCGTTCATTTACTGGTGCCCGTTCATTCACTGGTGCAGTTACCCTAATCTGAGCATACGAGGCTACATGTTCGAAGTGAGAAACGACCCGACCACTTTCTTCATTGAAACGAAGTTTGTTAGTAGTTACTTATTTTTAAACAATCTGCTAGCAGGCTTGGTAACTATTGTGGTTGAAGGGAAGGTACGTGTGTACTTTACAGTTCAATTCGTACGAAATGTTCTGGAAAGTAATGCATGGGATGTGGGACGAATTGACTGAATTATCTGGAACGTACCAAGAGACTAAAACGCCGAGGTCGAGTTCCGTTGTGACAGTGGCGCGAGTCCTTGCCGCGTTTGGAACACTAACATGCGTTTACGAGCTAATTTCGGATCCTAATCTGCAGCAGTATTAATGCTTGAGGTACGCGAACGAGCATATACCGGGTACTTCACCAATAGTAGCGGAAATAGCAAAGAGATGAATCAATGGTACATGATTTTTGAGAACATATTGTTCCACGTCTTTTTAACCCTCGCAAGATAAGGTCTAATAACACATATGTAAATAATAAGCTGGGGTCTTTAAGACCTCGACAAATGAATTTCGTAAATAGCCTCGTTTTTAATAAATTTGAGAAAGAATTACAGTAACTTCCCTATGAATCGGCAAGTTAATAACACAAGATAAAAAGTAAACAGATTTAATTTTATTCCTATACAAATTATTTTCAAAAATCTGAAGCTGTGGTCTTTAAAACTACACATTACCTTGCGAAGGTTAATTGTACCATTCATTCTCGGATTTGATTTTTTATTGTTACAATATTTTAAACGATCTGAAGAAATCCTGTGGTACTTACAATTGAACGGCAACCAAAGTTATGAAAAAATGGGAATTCGTTTAGAACTCACCAATCTAGCATGTCGGCGGAGAATTAATAGAGAGAATAAAATTACACAATTTATACAAAAAATGGACTCGATATTTTAACGCCATTCTACACATAAATTGAAACAGTTTAAAAACACAGAGTGCAATTGTAACACACAGAACGAAGCTCGAATAATATTACAGAAGCGCCATTTACTATATTCAACAATTATCCGATATAAAGAGAAGAAACCGAAAAGGAGACAGTACACGGAAAGAAATAGGCTATTAAATATGCATGTGGATAGAAACAAGTTTCCTCAGTAATATCCTGGATAGCTATGGGATGTGGGGTTAAACCCTAGAGGTAGATTTATTCCTTAGACGCGGGTTTTTGTTGAGAAACAAACGAGGCAATAAATTCTACGAATGCATCCTATAATTGGATGGCAGATAATACCATAATGCCTGTTAAGTAGACGAAGTAAATAATGTAGCGCGGGTTAAATATTGTGTATTTCAAATTAGAATTTATGAGCTGCGGAGGGCTGTGTATTGTTACCGAAATGTGTTCATAATAAATCGACGCGTTAATTTCAATGTCCAATTCAATCCCGGCCAATCTTCACTAATATTTAATTAAGGGACGTGCTCGATGGTGATTTCTGTTTTCAGATTATTGTCACGGTGTTCCGATAGGGACACACATATGTTGCTGACATGTGATCTATAAAAGCTGATCAGAGATTTTGTTGATTTTGCGTTTCCATGATTATTTTTACGCAAAATAAAAATTCTCGTATGTCTTAATCTGGCGACTAGATATGCGTAGAACAAAGATATTATACAGGGTGTCCCGAATTCAAATGGCAAAACTGCAGGAGCGTGTAGGGGACAGAAAAACTAAAACAAAAAGTCTTTTAGAGATTTGCTCGTTTTGGAGAAATTCGAAAAAAAAGAAACAACACAAGTTTTTATTTTTTTGTACTTATTTATGTACGTTTTTGTTACGTTATCATCTATTTAATGTAGATATTGCTGCAATGCAAGCATTACATCTAGAACTGACTTGATAAATTGCATCTAAACATTGTACTGGTGATATTTGATTTACTGCATCTCATATTTAGAAATCATAGAAAGAATGTAAAGGATAACATCAAGTGTTTACATGTCTCACTGTCATAACTCACACAACAATGTCAAAACAATGATAAATACAAGTGTATACAACAATTGAAGAGAGCAACTGACAACGAGATATTTAATTTTCTCCAAAATGAAGTAAAAACAAGCGAATCTGTAAAAGCCTTTTAGTTTTTCGGTCCCCTACATGCTTCTGAAGTTTTGCCATTTAAATTAGGGACACCCTGTATAGCATTTTAAGGAATGAAATTTCAAATTCTTAATAAAAGAAAAGGAAGTATATGTTCCAACCTATTAACAAAAGATTATCCTTGAAGAGAAATGGTGGGAGAGTACTTCTTTGAAATACAAATACACTTTGATGTAATCAAGTTTTAAAAATGAAGAAGTGCATCGCGGGTATACTCATCTGTTGCAAGAAGTATGTATTTATTACTGATACAAGTTTTCAATATTTTTAATCCTTTTTAAAACTGTGCTCACATTATTATTGAATATTTAGTAGTGAGAAAGAATAATACAAACACAAGTGAATGGGAAGTCAGTGTAATAATAACAGAATTGTGAATTTTGCTTTAAACAATTCCATGAACGTGTTCAATCTCTGCAATTATAAAATAAAATATAAAAAACAAATTATTCATTTTCCGTTCAATATACTCGCAATTTTAAAATGTAGATGGGAAATATTTTCATTTAGTTTTGTAATATAATACTGTCCTTATTAAGTTCCTGTATGTACAACGGGGCATTCGTAATTTCATGTTTTCTCAAAAACATTGTTTTTTCAAGCAACACTCAAAAATATATTCAGTTTTGTTATCACAAACAAATCTGAAGACATATCTATATAATCACTATACTTAAACTAAAGAAAAGAAACGACGAAAAGACAGGGAAAGATATGAATAATAAATTATTATAATATTTTGCAGACTGTAGCCGGAGTATTTTCGCTACATATTAATATAATTTAGACAAAACTTGGCCATCGACACAGTCCTCTATCTTTAACATTCCATCGGAAATTATTAGCCATTGTTACCAGCTCCTTTTACTAATCGCTACTTTTTCAGTCTTCATATCGTTCCATTAGTTTTGCTTTGATGCATTCTGGTGCTTCCGTTTCGACTTTTTAATAAAGTTTCAAATAACCGGTGTTTATATAATATTTTTTTCTCGATTTCTACTACGAGGACATATTGATGATGTTTCGTCGGACTATCGTGGTGCGCCGTTTATATTGGATGGTTCCGACGATTTTGTGATTCCCTGGTCGCGTTTACGGACACACTGTGTAAACATGAAATGCTTTAGGCTGAATATCAGCGCGGCAAACTGCAGGAAGTGCCCGGTGCTGAATTTAACGCGACCAAATTGCATCCGGTGTGCGTGCACCGCTCATTCTTTTTCTGCTTATAAATAACGCGACACTGGTATTCGCTGTGCTAAACACGAATCGTAATCGGGTTCATTCATAAATTGCGAAAACGCGTAACCCCATTATGCAAAACCCTCGCTACTGTAATATTGGGATCTCTGAAATTTTTAGCTCCTTTGGATTATGGTCGCATAAATATCCACGAATACGTGTGGACGCTTCCGAAAATCCGCGACATTTGTTTGAAAATATGCTGCTATTAGAAAGAGGCTCAAATAGCGTGGCGAAACACGTATGAAATCAACGAAAATTGTTGGAACCAGTAAACAAAGTCAACCGAGAGCAATTCTTCTACTTTAAAATGGTAAAAATATCGATACTTTTTTATTATATTACAAATTTCATTTTTCAAGACTACTGTGTTCATTTCTTAATATGATCTTATGCTTTTACAGTTAAGCACACCCTTACGAGGTATAGTCTTCTTGTCCTCATAGTCGCTCAGTTTGTTTTTAAGAATACCTTGACGAATAAAGTAATTATTTGCTTAATATATTTTGGTGCAAATTAAAGCAATATAAAAAATGTACAGTCAGTTGAACAACAGGCATTTGATGGACGAGATAGAAGAAAAATGGTCTTGTTTTTAAAATATGAGAATGATTGACAATTTTGTTTGCCTCTCCAACGAGAATACAATTTCATTAAATTGCACAAATGTATTCAGGGAAAAATATTGATTTGTACGTATTTTAATCTCATTGGGAAAAAATATCGCGGTAAAACGTACATCCACAGTAATTGGTACATTAACCCTAAGTAAAAATTCGTTCTTTATTCGAAGAGATTATGTAAGCACGAATAAAATGATTATTGATTCTCATAGTAAAATACAGGAATTTCAACTTTGCGATTAGAAATAAATTCTAAATCCAGAATCGTCGATTGATTGACAGCATTTACATATTTGATCAGCTGACCGAAGCCGTATATTCAGGTTAATACTAAATTTTATAATAGGTTGAAGTTTTTGCAGCAACATTTGTAAAAGTGATCTGTTCCCGTGCGGATAGATGTAGAAAGCTTTAAGGATGTTCTGGAGCCATATAAAAACGCAACACAATTTTTGAAAATTTGACGAGATATAATTCTTACTAAATTAATGCAATTACCAAAGTTTCAGTTAGATTCACTACACCGTTTAATATTTATAGCAATTTAAAGTTTGCACATTTTAACACGTCTTGTTATTGAGAATTCATAGAATTCCACTTCACACCATATTTAAACCTTGAAAAAACGCAACTAGAAACTCCAGTTTTTTTATATGTATAGTAAACATTGTGTATTTAATTATTTTCAAAATTTATTAGGATATACTAAACAGTTACACAGCAAAAAAATTGTAAACTGTTACAAAACTTGAAAATTATCATGTTGTCATCTAACTAGCATGAAAACGCGACAATACTGTAGACTGAATATAGCTACTGTTCGGAGTGTACAATTATTCACAAAAATCATTTATAATTTTTTGGAATATGAAGACAATTTGATTAAAAAATAAATATAACATGAAATTTAATAATTAAACGAAAATATATTTTAATGCAAAATATACTCGTGAATGGCTTTCATTGCCAATATATTGATGGGTTTCGAATTTCTTGTACTTTTGTCTCCCATTGTACCTCCAGAACATCATTAAGCTTTTGTTTATCCCTTGAGCTTTGTCTGGGCTCGGCAAACGCGTGCCGACGTTTATCGAGAATTCATCGGTTTGATCAAACCGATGAGGAAGAGAACACAAAAATGAAGGAAACGCCGTTCGAATGGGGCTCGCGCGTTTACGCCAGCAGAAATTGTGACGGTGTCACTAGACACAAGCGCGTAGTTTCCGGGGATACGCGTCGTTGATATTTTATTGCATTAATTCTCCGCTGTGTCCATGCATCATAACGCCCTGGTATCTCCGCGTATCGCGCTCCCTATATCAACCTACAATTTTGTCGCATAAATTTTATACCAAATTTACGACACACTGTTCGCAGTGAGGAGCACCGAATCTCCTGGCGTTCGAGCAGTCCTCTTTATCGGCGACGCTTTGTACAATTATTTATTCACAGTATCCACTTTTGATAGTTCGAATGTATACGGGCAGATGTACCGGATACCGTTTTTATAATAATTAAGACGTTAAAGAAACCAACAGTAATAAAAATACGCGAGATATTATTACAGTATTAGTGTTAAGGTGGTATTCCCATTCAGTCTGGAATTTTAGTCAGTTCATGAAATATAAAATTTTTAAGTTATTGGCTAAGTGGTTTAAAATTTGGTATGAATATTTGCAAGTGTAATTTTTATACAATCGTTTTTATTGTTATTTAAATTGTTGTGTGATTTCTGCATGATATCACTTTTCATGGCTGCCACAATATCTTAACAACGATTCGATGTATTCTTTATTAATTTTAATTCTTAAAATTTTATACATGCATATGTATACAGGGTATTTCGCCCAAGTTGACCATCTTAAATATCTCATTTATTTTTTATGAGAGGAGAAGAGAATTCGGTTCGTAGGTGCAAATGTGGTGATAAGCAAATGATTTTCGCGAGATCACTTTTTTTGAGATTTCAAGATCATCGAAGTTTTTTTTAAAATTAGACTACATTTTTAAGTACAACAGTCTTATAGCTTACAAGAAACAATTTCAATGATATGCGATATGTTAACCTTTACCTGACCTTAACAAGAAAATCGTGAAATGTTAGCTATTAATTTCACTAGTAACCTTCGCAAGACAATATGGAGTGTCAGAGACCCTAGCTTCAGACTTATGAAAAGAATTTTTATATGAATAAAATTAAATCTGTTTGTTTACTTTTTATCTTGTCTTATTTTTTATCCCAAATTCATTAAAAACTAGGCTATTTATTATATGTTTTGTAATTATATAGAAAAGGTCTGCCTACTCCGATTTTGATGAAATTTGAATATGTTATAGATTTCGACATTTTGAACAACTTTTTCCTGTTGCAATATAGGGGGGTTGCTTTTAGTCTTCGAGATATTCGCAAAAAACTAATGCTAATACTGTATTGAATTTTCGGTATTCCTGCACGGCGCATCGTCTGTTTACTTTTGTTTTATAAACACGTTATGGGGATGAAAACTGGTTCTCACTCTGTGTAGGGTGACACATGTATAGAGTAAGCATTCAATTTGAAAAGACTACTCCTGCATTTTTGATCACGACTCATTTTGATCGCACGATTTTTCCATTACTAATTCAAATTCTAGATAACAGCTACATTGCGAAGATTATGCGAATAGAATGAGTTGTGGTTGTCGTGAAGGGAGGGGAGAGGACTATGCATACGAAAATCCAAGAATAATCTTTAAAAATTGAAAGATTACCCTATACAAGAAAAAAGTAAACAGACAGAAATTCAATAAAGTATTAGCAATAGTTTTTTGCGAATATCTCGAAAACTAAAAGCAACCCCCCTGTATTGCAAAAGGAAAAAGTTGTTCAGAATGTGTTGCTGCATAACATATTAAAATTTCATCAAAATCGAATTAGGCAGACCTTTTCTATATAATTATCATGGATTTCTTCAAGTGGGTGTTAAACCCACTTTATTCGAAATTTTTATTTCAATACAATTTTTGCCGCATTTTGACCCGACCTAACTATTTATGTGTTACTAGATGTTAATTTGCGAGGGTTAAATAACCACTGGAACAATTACCCTATATTTCCTCTATTTACATGTACGAAACATTTGAATATGTAAAAAGTCTTGTTAGGTAATTCAGCGTTGAATAATATTAAGCCGAGCAAGGCCAATTACCTAGATTATAAAGCGAATTAGTTAGGGGTATTGAATTAAATCAGAGGACCGTCAGTGGTGACGTTATTTTACGGTTTCGGGCTGCATCCACGATCACGTGCTCGGCTCATTGCCTCTGGCAATAGCAGCTGATGGAGCGTGACGATCACGCGTACGGTTTGTTCGGTTCAGTTTAATACAAGTGCGGATCAGGCTTGTAACGCTAGACGGCCGCGTTCTGTTACACTCGAGCCAAAGCTAACGCCCGTTCGGCTTCATTTTGATTTATGACCGTGACGGCGCCGATTTGATTGTCGCCGTGGTTTCAACGTGAAAACAAAACTTACGCTTGTTCAGCTTATTGGAAAAGTTAATGAAAATTTGTGATTTGATTTGAATTTTTGTTAATTGATTTGTGTATTAACCTGGGATTCGTTTACATATTCTTTTCGGAATATCTAATATTTCGATGCGTTCGTGGGTTTTAATTATTTATTAGATCGCACGACTAAATTTTGTTTATTACTCATTTCGCTAAGAATGTTCTAATTTGATTTACGCATCGGAACAGAAAATTTAATTTCGAAAGTGAAATTGTTGTGGAACTGTATTAATCTTTTTATATGATCATTACGCATGGAGATATAGCACGACTAAACTTGCCTTTAAACTAGTGTTTCTGTTTATTACTCATTTCGCTAAGAATGTTCTAATTTGATTTACGCATTGGAACAGGAAATTTAATATTAAAAGTGAAATTGTTGTGGAAATGTATTCATCTTTTTATATGATCATTAAATATGGAGAGATTGCACGACTAAAATTGCCTTTAAACTAGTGTTTCTGTTTGTTACTCATTTCGCTAAGAATGTTCTAACTTGATTTACGCATTGGAACAGAAAATTTAATTTTAAAAGTGAAATTGTTGTGGAAATGTTTTCATCTTTTTATATGATCATTACGTATGGAGAGATAGCACGACTAAAATTGCCTTTAAGCCTAGTGTTTCTGTTTATTACTTATTTCGCTAAGAATGTTCTAACTTGATTTACGCATTGGAACAGAAAATTTAATTTTGAAAGTGAAATTGTTGTGGAAATGTTTTCATCTTTTTATATGATCATTACGTATGGAGAGATCGCACGACTAAAATTGCCTTTAAACTAGTGTTTCTGTTTATTACTCATTTCGCTAAGAATGTTCTAACTTGATTTACGCATTGGAACAGAAAATTTAATTTTAAAAGTGAAATTGTTGTGGAAATGTTTTCATCTTTTTATATGATCATTACGTATGGAGAGATCGCACGACTAAAATTGCCTTTAAGCCTAGTGTTTCTGTTTATTACTCATTTCGCTAAGAATGTTCTAATTTGATTTACGCATTGGAACAGAAAATTTAATTTCGAAAGTGAAATTGTTGTGGAAATGTTTTCATCTTTTTATATGATCATTACGCATGGAGAGATAGCACGACTAAAATTGCCTTTAAACTAGGGTTTCTGTTTATTACTCATTTCGCTAAGAATGTTCTAATTTGATTTACGCATTGGAACAGAAAATTTAATTTTGAAAGTGAAATTGTTGTGGAAATGTATTAATCTTTTTATATGATCATTACGTATGGAGAGATAGCACGACTAAAATTGCCTTTAAGCCTAGTGTTTCTGTTTATTACTCATTTCGCTAAGAATGTTCTAATTTGATTTACGCATTGGAACAGAAAATTTAATTTTAAAAGTGAAATTGTTGTGGAAATGTATTCATCTTTTTATATGATCATTACGCATGGAGAGATAGCACGACTAAAATTGCCTTTAAACTAGTGTTTCTGTTTATTACTCATTTCGCTAAGAATGTTCTAATTTGATTTACGCATTGGAACAGAAAATTTAATTTTAAAAGTGAAATTGTTGTGGAAATGTATTAATCTTTTTATATGATCATTACGTACGGAGACTGCCTAGGTGCTCACTAGGTACTCACATGCCCAAATAAACGGCTCTCTCCTTATGGGAAAGTACACATGCATCTGGAAAACTTAGAAATGTCTGCCAGACTTTCCTATACCCCCACTGCCATTTTTCTAACCAAATTTCTACTATATGAAGGGCTCAAGCTTGCCAAGTCTGAAAGTGGAGTTGCACGCATACCGTGAGATGGGATTCTTATTCTCCTTCGATGAAACTCTGTAGAAACGCTTCAAACCGCGATTCTAAAAGGCAAGTTGACTCTATTAATCCTGCACATTTCTCAGTGCGTCAAAACCGAGAGCTCCGGAGCTAGTATTCCGCGATTACACTATACAATAACAAGTGTACACCATTTTTAATAATACTGACTATGCTGTAGTTCGATACCAGACATCTGAGAGTCTTGAATCTCTTTTACACATCATTTATACATTAAAACTCCAGTAACTAGCAATTCTTCCATTTCGATAAAATTCTATCTCTCGAGGTTTATCGACAATTCTTAAAAGAGTTACGAGAACCCACCTTCCAAATATTTTATCCTTTACCGAAAATCCTGTGACACTCGGTCATGAAACATGTACGACAAACCTCAGTCACGTTTTATCCGCCAGCTCTCGGTTTGTAACATGATCATACTTTCCGAAAATGTTTTCATAATTGTTTGCTTCAATATGTATGTACTGTTAAAGCAGTCGATGGAACTATAAATGTTAATATAACGATCAATTAACATAACATAATACGCTCCTTCATGCACACTCATTTTCTTATTTCACACCATCAAATTAATTTCATAAATTTTTCACTCTTGCTCATTTTGTTTTTTTCTCATTTTCACCACACATATCCACACAGCCACCACTTTGGTTCTTACTAAATATATACGTACATTTCATTTAAAATAAAAACAATAATTCTCATACAAAAAGTCGCCACTAAAAATTGCTGTACCATTATTCACAATATTGTTTACATAATTAAATATGTTGGTATCTAAGCAATGACTGCGGATGTTTATGCAAAATAAAAAATGTTCGTGTTGTCTACAAGACACAGGTGCCAAATAAAAAATTTTTCCATCATTTAATTATCTTATTAAACTGAAACTAATACAGTAAACGCTCATTGTTAGTCCGGAGTTGAGGGCGCGATCCCTGTTTAGTGTCTACTCACTCCACTGCTGGTCAACGCCGCACAGTGGGTAAACTTGACCTAACTCGATTCAAAAAGGAATAACTTTCGATAGAAATGAGATAGAGGGCTGACATTTTTTTTACATACAGCTGAAACTTTACAGAATATGGGAAAAATAGGGAGATTATGGTACGAATGTTTTTTAACCTCGAAAAAATTCGTCAAAGTTGCGCAATTTCGAGAAAATTGTGGTTTTTAAAATACCACGCGCGGCAAAAATTTTTTTGGAACATGCTCTACATCATTTCGCGTTGATTTTTTCACGCTGATTTTAAATGTAGTCTCAAAATTTTTCTATGACCTTAGAATTTTCCAAAATTTCGTATTATTGTTAAACAGTTAAACTTTTATTTTTTCAAGGTTAGAAAACATTCGTACCGTAATCTCCCTATTTTTCCCATATTCTGTGAAGTTTCAGCTGTATGTAAAAAAAATGTCAGTCCACTATCTCATTTCTATCGAAAGTTATTCCTTTTTGAATCGTATTTTGTCAAGTTTACCCACTGTGCGCCGAGCGGCAGAGCAGCAATGATTGATCTCGGCTCGCGTATATCGACGTGAACACCACTACATTGACACCACGAATTGAATGTTCAAACTTATAAATTTCCATTATTCTTTTGTGGGACTTTCAAAAACGTATTTCTGTCATTTTTCCGATTAAAACAAGACCAAACACGATATAGTTTCAATTGTAATTTAGTGGTTTAATCGACTGTTAAAGTTTCGGTCGCAAGGAAGGACAGAGTATTGGAAAGAAAGAAACGCTTCGGCCACCAGGTCCGAGTTTCATTCTGTCCTTCTCTAAGTTTGGCTCTTGATTGAAATTTCGGCCCGATAGACGCAGTCATAAAAAATCAAATCAGGGCCACGATATAAGTCCGTCAAAAACACGGCTGTTGGACTAATAAGGAGCGTTTACTGTATCCCGATATCCCCTTAAATATTTTTAATATGACCACTGTATAATAAATGTATAAAATCTGCAGTCTACTTAGTCTAATCAATTACTAAACATTTAAGCATTCTATAAAGTATTGTATCAATTTGATAATCGTACAAAGAAAACGACCAAAATAGAATGAAATCATTCCAAGTCGGAATAAATGTTTAATTTTCGAACAGCTCCGAGTGCAAAGGATTAATAGGGTGCCGTATTGTGTCGTCCTTGACTTTGTATCACAGGTTACTTATTATTTACGAGGTTATTACGTAAGAACTTAAATATTATACGCGTGTGGTATCTGTTTTCTTGGAGAGCGGAAGAACACGGACACTCCTCGTTATTGGCATAAGGGTTGAACGGGGAAACAAATAAAGCGAAGGGTGGAAAAAGGATCACGTGTCCTCCGAACGAATAGTGACGGGGAACGGGGTTGACGGTGGTATCAGTGTGCCACGGCGCAACCGGACAGGCGTTCCGCCGATGGTGGTGGCTGGATAGAGGCGCCTAACGGCAGCTGAGTCTCATGATCCGTTCATTCGGGTTCGCGCGGCTACCGCCGTCTCTGCTCGGCTCCGCGTTTCGAGGAAGCACCCGGTGAGTTTACCGAAACGCATCGTGACATTGCGCTTGCAATCGTCCGCGCGAGCTTTCGTCGTTTTCGCGCGTGCAGTCGCTCCCTTCTGCTCTCTCTCTCCCCTTTACAATCCTCCTTTTCCCACTTCCCTTTGGTTCACTACATCTCCGGTGGTTCTTCGCCGCGGGTCTCTTGCGATGACGATCCCCGGTGACAAGGAATGATAAGCTCCCTGTCTGCCTCTCGATGATCATTGAGCGCCGATCTATCAAAAGCTAATAGCTCCTCTCAACGATCAAGACACGAAGTGTTTGAAAAAAGTGTCTAAAGTGTTCGTTGTTACTTTCCGATCAAGTGCAGCGGTCCTCTATCACGTGTCGATCCTCGATCGAGGAGCTTCGGAGAGGGTTGTTCCCTCTCATTATCTCTTCCTCTCTCTCCGTCTCTTGGTGAAAGAGAGACACGTTCCAACTGGTCTCGTTACGCAGAAACAGTTGTGCTGTGAGAACCCAGGAATACATAGTGCGACGCGACAGTCAACAAGTTATCCGAGTCGTTTGGTGCAATTTGTCAGTGATCCCGTCCGTTTTCCCGCGGCTTTCGTAATAAGAGCGACGAGAGCTCTCCCTGTGTGTTCCACCCCCTTGGGTCGCGAGTGCAACATCATCAGTGGCCGTCGAAGCCGAGAATCGTCTTCGAGGCTCGGCCCGCTCGACGAAAAACGATTACCCGTTTACTGCCGGAAGATTTTCGGCAAACAAGAAGTGCGCTCCGATTGCTTCCCACCTGGGTCAGGTCAGAGAGAGGAGACCTTTGATATCCCGCGGATTCCAAAAGTTTTAGGGTGCACGCGTCGATGACCAGTTTACGCGCCGAATCTATCCCGTGGCTTTGTCGGGCCGCCCAGCGATGACAGGTCCCGATATCGCGAATGGTGCAGTGAACTGTCGCGAGTGAATCGCCCGATTTGTTTCTTTGGGAGATTGATGGAAGAGACACGAGCCTGAATATTTCATTCAGGGTGGATTGCTAGTTTGCACCGTTTGATCTCCGTTCCATGGGAGTCTATCACCGTTCGGGACATAATTAAATGATTCTTCCTCCCGAACCTAAGCGTCGATAACTTCGACGTCGAGCCAGCGTGTTGTATGTGAATTGAAACCGATGCAACGAATTCCACGGGGAAAGATGATCGATTCGCGCAAGTTGTTCGGTTCACTGGGCCCGACGTACACCCTGATTCGAATCGACGATCATAACAGCGTGAAACCAAGCGAGGATCCGCGTTCCCTTTTCGTGGCTGCAAATTGAGGCGGACCTTGCGGCATTTCAGCGTGAAATCGGTTAATGTCGCCGCGGCGGAGGGATCTGAGTAGCCACGGTTATCGGTCCGAGCGGTGTTTGCGACAGAGTATACGCCGACAGGTCGTAGGCAGCCAACGGTATCGACTCGTCGCTACTTTTTCTACGTGTGACGGTCGATTGGCACGGAGACATTTGCTGAAAAGGGGTATGAGGGGCCATCCAGACAGCACGTAGGGACTAGCCCTTCTCGTTTTCGGAGATGTGGCGCTATATACGTTACAGTGTCCTCGGGCTCACCGTCCTCCTGCTGACGATTCATGGGATTGTCTTCGTGCGAGCTGGCGAACAAGGTAATAGTCGTTCATTCATCTTAGCTTAGCTTGCGAGAAGCAATCGTCAATTTTCTGCCCCACGAAATTTATTTTTCCGCCGGGATATTGTTTGGTCGACCCTTTACGGTGGAACGTACCACCTACTACGTAGTGGCGTTCAAATATACATACATGGAGTGTGACTTAACATGATTACGTGAATGATGACTGTGGTCGTCATTGATGTGGTGGCAAATTAAGAGATTTGATTTTTGTTCTCACGAACAAGTGATGAACTGTTATAAATCTTTCTTACGGAACTAATAGACATAATTGAACCTTGCAAACATTACTACATTTATTTTTATGTGTCGGAAAGGAAACTGTCGAGAAAGAAAGTATATTTTCAAGTGTAATTTTGAAGTGTACTCAAATGTGATAATCCTTATTCGATCATCATCTTTCTTACTTAATTTGTTCGTTTTACCGTTGATAATGGAATGATAAATACAGTGACTACCACTAATGTTCGGACACTCTTAAAAAGACGATAACTGTTTTAATATTGTACTATACGATTTGAACATTTTTTTAGAAGCTAGAGCAATTAGTTTGCCACAGGGTTGCGAAAACAGAATTTTGTCAAAAATTGCAATTGATCGGAATTATAGAAAAGATACCAATAGTTGCATTTTGCAACTTTTTTAAGTGGACCCACGTTGAAGATTTAAAAAATACGTTTTGCAGATCTGTATCAATTATATGCCCTGTGAAAGTTTCATCGCAATCGGCTGATGTGGAAAACAACGACAACGATTGAAAGATGCAAGAATCATTATATTTACTGCAGTTGAAGGCTGAAAATCGTGAAAATCTGCAATTTTTACCATCGTTGAACGTTTGCAGCTCATCGCAACGTCGAACGATTTTGACGAAATTTTCAGAATATGTTTAATTGACACAGATCTACTAAACGTATTTTTTATATTTTCAAGATAGACCTACATAAAAAATTGTAAACTGCAACTTTTAGTATTCATTCTACAGTTCCGATCAATTGCAATTTCCGAAAAATTTTTATCACAGTTTGCAGCAAACTATTTGCTCTACTTTCCTAAAAAGTTCAAATCGAATAGTTCGATGTTAAAACAGTTATCGCTTTTTTTAGAGCGTCCGAATATTAATGGACTCACTGTATATGTCTATTTATTTATATATATTTAATATGATATGTATACATAACTTATTTTTTAATTTACTATTTGAGTTATAATTAATATATAAGAATATATATATAAATATTTACAATAAAAGCAGGTAGAAAAAATAATGAGAGTTTCTATTATCGCGAATAAATAAAACAATTTCGTGGATAGTGTATTAAAAATTTTCTTATTTCATCCAGGAATTACAAAATTTATTTAAGCAATGAATCGTTTCTGTGTGACGTATACACTGACGATGTCAATGGCGGTACAGAAAGCGTCATCTATCATTGTTTCAATTATTCCGAGAAAGCTACTTCATTTAAACATGTTACTGAAATTTGAAAATTACGATATCACAGCATGGAAATACGAGAATTAATAGATCGCGGGATTTAATATTACGGACGATATAAACGGGAATTGTTTCACGTTCGTTGGTGCGCTCAATGTTTTTCATTGTGTGTCGAATAATACCGAGAAAGTAAACTTCGAGGATGGAAACAATTGGGCACGGACAGAGGAGATTTAGTCGAGCAAAACCGGCCGGCCCCATAAATACTTATTTTACTTCATTGGTCAATAATTGAACGGTCGCGAGGGTCGTATGATCGTTTTTTTTTGGCTAAATGAGCCGCGCTCATGCGTTCGTATGCGCTTTCAATTACGCCTCATCAAATCATACTGTTGGGAATATTTTCGCTTCGTTAGCTGTTTTGCGACTTGCGCGAGCGGTATTTTCATCGCGGCAGTCCACGAAGGAAATTGTGAACAAAATAACGCGTGATGTTGCTGGTCGAAGGAAAATTTAGAATTGATCAATTAAGACCTTTGCGCAGTACGCTTATACCGATGCGTGTTTAGAATCACGATATTTTGATATGCGAGATAGCAATGTCCGATTTACAGTGACTCCCACTAATATTCGGACACTCTTACAAAGACGATAACTTTTTTAATATTGTACTAAACGATTTGAATTTTTTTGGCAAGCTAGTGCAATTAGTTTGCCACAGGATGCGAAAAAAATTTTGTGAAAAATCGCAATTCATCTGAATTATAAAACAAATACTAAAAGTTGCATTTTACAACTTGTTTATGTGGACCTATATTGAAAGTTTAAAAAATACGTTTTGCAGATCTGTGTCAATTATACAGGGTCATCCGTTTTTAAACGGACAAACGTAAACCAGCTATAAAGAACCCCAAATGGAACAAGTTTTACCCCCGCCACTTTTTTTGTTTCGGCCTTGATTTCTAGAAAATTGCAAAAAACCATAATTTTTTTAGTTCACATAAACTTGAATATCTCGGGACTCCAGTGATGAATCTTGATGATTTTTCCCTTGTTTGGTTTAAAATAAATAGGGGCATCTTTTTTGTTAACAAAATATTTTTGTATGACCTTCGGATCTTTGTTTTTTTTGGCATAGGGCACGTCGTGGAGTCTGAATGAAAAAACTTCGAAAAACTTGGATTTATGCGTAATCAACCGTTTAATTCGAGACAAAAAATAACAAAAAACTATTAACAAAATTCAAGATTTTTCAAAAATTAACATAAACTATTTTTTCGAAAACTGAACGTTTTTACTAACCATTTAGTTATAAATGTGATGATCATCAAGATTTATCACTGGAGTCCCGAGATATTCAAGTTTATGTGAACTAAAAAAATTATGGTTTTTTGCAATTTTCTAGAAATCAAGGCCGAAACAAAAAAAGTGGCGGGGGTAAAACTTGTTTCATTTGGGGTTCTTTATAGCTGGTTTACGTTTGTCCGTTCAAAAACGGATGACCCTGTATGCCCTGTGAAAGTTTCATCGCAATCGGCTGATGTGGAAAACAACGACAACGATTGAAAGATGCAAGAATCATTAGATTTACTGCAGTTGAAGGCTGAAAATCGTGAAAATCTGCAATTTTTAACATATTTAAACGTTTGTAGCTCATTGCAACGTCGACCGATTTTGACGAAATTTTCAGAATATGTTTAATTGACACAGGTCTATAAAACGTATTTTTAAAATTTTCAACGTGGGTCCACATAAAAAAGTTGTAAAATGCAACTTTTGGTATCTTTTTTATAATTCCGATCAATTGCAATTTTTGAAAAAACTTCTTTTCACATCCTTTAGTAAACTAATTGCTCTAGCTTCTAACAAAATGTTCAAATCGTATAGTACAATATTAAAACAGTTATCGTCATTTTAAGAGTGTCCGAATATTAGTGGGAGTCACTGTATGTGTAAATTTCGAAATGTCACTCGATTATTTTTAACTATTCTTTGGTGATACTTTGAGCAACATATTAGTCACGATTTTCCGATTAAAATGACTCTCAACACGACACGATTTGGATCATATTTACCTGTTCAATTTGCATTATAGTAGAACCTGACCTAACTATTCAGAGGAACATTAATAATCGGATAATAGAATAGCTATCTAGCTATAGTGTTGAAATGATAAATCGTGGTGAGAATTCAGATATCATCAGTTCGGATAAACGAGGTTCCACTAAAACGTCAATTAAACAAGTAAATATGATCCAAATTGTGTCGTGTCTGGACTCATTTTAATCAGTAAAATGTCACACACATGTTGATAAAGAAATTTTATAAAGAAATACTTAAAAGCTTTCACTGGATTTCGATCTACAGCGTAGGTCACATATTACCACTTTGCTTTACATGACTGCTATTATTATCTGAACCCCTGATACCTCTTTAAAAAATAATTAAAACAATTTTTTTTTATGTTGATGTCCTTTCATCTAACCCAAACCATTCAACCCTACGTGAACCATTTTCCGCTACAAATAAAAACAGAAGTCAATTGAAGTGATAATATGTGGTGACCCACCTCATATATTAGTATCGAGTACAAAACACTGCGTACATTTATGTTTGAAAAGTTTAACAGGTATCTTTCTCTGCCATTTGAATTTCATGCTTTTCGTTTGAATCACAGGATAACAGTTTCTCAGCCCTCCTTGAATTCGGTACAATGAATCAGTTTTTCCAAGGGGGCTGCAAAGGTTTCTGCAATTTTATTTCATCGCAGTGGTATACACAGTTGATCTTGCTGCGGTGTGTGTTTGTTAGAATGCTTTTCGAACAGCACCTGAAAAAGAAGAACAGTCGGAAATTCGACTATCGATGTTCGAATTCGAGATTGCAAAAACGTGTCACGATACCGCGAAATCACGAAAGGAAGAAGGATCGTGGTCCAAGTTAATGGGTTTTAAATAAACTCCATAGGAAAACGATCAGGATCACGGGAAATGGATCAGAGTCGGGCTGAGAATAAAAGCAATTCCTGGTGTGTTTTAAAACGATCGTTTAATTCATTTTAACGCAATCCTACCAATTAACAGAATAGTAACAAAGTGTTCGTTGCTAGACAGTCCACTCAAATTAATTGGTGGTTGCTGAACTGTGAATGTTTAGATATTTACAGCCTAAGTGATTGTTGAAAATGTCATCTAATCAAATATTAAATAAATGTGAAGTTCGTAACAAAGTTTCACTCGTGGAACACAAATTCTTACAGATTAAGCAAACATGAATGTTTTATGCTACAGCAATTTAATTATTGCATTATACGAGCTACAAAAGAACCGAAGAATGAAGATTTGTATTCCAAAAAGTTCGTGATTCAATAATTTTTTAACAAGTATTATATGTTTTGCATGTTACTAATTTCTTTTGTTGATTTATTATTAATAATAAATGTATCATATGTGTGGCAGCATTTTAATGTGAATTTGTTTAAAGTTTTCCTTTCGATGTACGGTACGATACATTATTTCAATTTATTCCACATTTTTGCTAATTAAATGTGACACGTTTTGTTTCATAAAAGGTAATTGTTGAAAACAACATGCTTTGTAATATTGAAAGGTTTCATGGAAGAAGGAGAAGTTTGATATTATGCTGTCGTTATACTTTAATTAAAACGTACTTTCTAGATTTGAAGAAATCCGAACAATACGCGTGTATGTAAAAATTAACGCATTCTTTTATGACTGCAAGCACCGACGAGGAAACCGTTGATTTCTCAAGTAGTGGAAAACTTATTAAGGGAGCAAGCCAGGTGTAGTGTAGGATTGCTGAAATGGCATTGTTGAAATATAATTCTAGTATTTCAACCACGTTCATACAGAATGAACAGAAAAACAAATTATCCTTTGAAGTTACCTAACAACTTATTCAAAGGTTGTTTCCTGTTTAATTCTATCAACTATTTACTTTATTTAATTGTAATAGTTGCATCCTTAAAAAACACGAACTTGAAAACACCTTTCCAAAGATTAATTGTATTTTTTACTTATTTTATTTTATTTAACTTATTTTATTAATTAATCAACTATTTACTTTATTTAATTGTAATAGTTTCATCCTTACAAAAACACAAACTTGAAAACACCTTTCCAAAGATTAATTGTATTTTATACTTATTTTATTAATTAATCAACTATTTACTTTATTTAATTGTAATAGTTTCATCCTTAAAAAACACAAACTTGAAAACAACTTTCCAAAGATTAATTGTATTTTTTACTTATTTTATTTTATTTAACTTATTTTATTAATTAATCAACTATTTCCTTTATTTAATTGTAATAGTTTCATCCTTAAAAAACACGAACTTGAAAACACCTTTCCAAAGATTAATTCTATTTTTTACTTATTTTATTAATTAATCAACTATTTACTTTATTTAATTGTAATAGTTTCATCCTTAAAAAACACAAACTTGAAAACAACTTTCCAAAGATTAATTGTATTTTTTACTTATTTTATTTTATTTAACTTATTTTATTAATATTATATGTATTAACCTTAATTGTATTTTTATAAAAGTTGCGAATATGTGAAACGTCAAGTCCAGTAAATATAATACAAATAACTAAATATTTTTTATCTATAGTGTAAATATGCAGAGTTGAGAAATAGGAATTATTTATTGTCTTGAACATTGAAAGATTTCGTTTTGTCTTCTAGATCAGGCATGTCAAACTCGTGGCTCGCGAGCCACGTTTGGTCCGTTCTCCCACTTCTTCGTCCCGGTAATGTGGGAGGTGACGTTCACACATCATGCTCAAAGTGTATGGCAGTTGTGTGTGTGTAGTGGCGTAGTGAGGAAGTGGACTAGTTGATGGTGGGGACTCCGTAGCTTGTCACGAAATAGCTGGCTGGGCCAGACTTACAATTAGACTATGCGGTTGGAGAAATAGGCTGTATATGTAATTCAGGTATTACGATTATCAATAGTGAATATTTTTATCGATCGCAATTTTTGATATATTAGAATTAATTTTTCACGGCGCATTTGGTTCGATCATTATTTTTACTATACTTAGCTCTACTATAGCGAATATGTCAAAGTGACATAAATGTGCTAGTCCAAATAGTAGAGGAAAAAGGAAAGGTGTTTGTGTTTCGTCCTACGATTATCATCATTACACTGCGGATTTCATGCATTTATAATAACAATGGGTAGGGCTATTTTCTAGCAGTAAAGAAATATGAAGAATTTAAATATGCTACTATAATGTTTTCAACTTATGATCAATAAGAAATTAAATATCTATTTCACCTCAGCTTACTGCAATTCAGGTAGAAAATTTTAATTTTGCATAAAGATCCGCAGTGTAATCATAATTTATATTGTATATATTTCGATAATTTGTGATGATTGCTTCGATAGAAAGGACTCCTCGAATACCTATTTTTAAATTGTTTAAAGACGTGTGGAAAAATAAATGTTCGGTGTCCCCTATTAGAAAAAAAACAGGAGTGACATAGGTCCGAAAATAGACACCCCAGGTGCATTGTGGAGAGTAGGTCCCCGAGGAGCCTAGTTTGGGCATACTATGACAGTAGAGGAGCAACCCATTGCTTGTCCAGGGAGGTAGATTGCTTTAAACTTTAACCACCCTCCTTAACAAAAAAAAGTGTTCGGTGTCCCAAATACCCACTAAAAAATCGTAAATTTAGGACCGAGAGAGGCCCTTTTCTCTCCCACTATGCCCTTGAGAACAGTCAGGGCCCCGCTTTTAGCATTGCTCCTGACCGTTTTCGTTTTTGGGCTCCGTCCACTCCTGCTCTTGGTTCGATACTGCTCGAATATCTGTGTCGATACATTTCAGACGTTTTCAATTAATAGTTACGTCTTTCTCGATCGTAAATTTCTCGGCGCACCGTTTCGATCAATAATATTATTGATTGATTATTTAATTTAATTGTTTTAATTTGATTATTTTAATTGATTGATTAATTATTATTCATCGAAACGGTGCGCCGAGAACATATAATTGGTTTATGTTTTCAATTAATCATTAATTCCGCGTTTTGAATCTTTCTAAAACTATTTTCGAATGGAACCGAACAATAGTTACTGTGGCGCGAAACTTCACCGATATAATACAATTTTCTTTCGTCAGGAATGCCATTTTATTGGAAATCCTTTTGTCGTACATAAACGGTTCTTTCGTTCCAATGGAAAAATGTTCTTCATTCATTACTTTGGCATTACTCTTTGGCATCGCTTAAATGAAAGGCTTGTCAAAGTAGCGATCTTGTTTTCGTAAAGATTAAATTCCTGCTTGATCTTCCGCCGCGACGGTCAAAGAAATTTACTGAAACTTGTACACAGCAAATACCAGGACAAATCAATAACCTATAACCAATCAAAACCATGTAGTGCATTCAATTTGTTTTTGACTATCTTTCTTTCATTTTGAATTCATGTTAAAAACATATGGTAGAATGAAATAAAAAGTCGCAGGAGGCGAATATAACATTGTAAATAATTCAGAATCTAGTGCAGTCAATATCGAAAATATTCATATCTTATTAATATAGTTATACAATAAACATATATATATACAGGGTGTTCGCGTCATTACTAGCCAGCATTTTCTTTTTAATTATTGTGATTTAAAAAATGAAACAGAAAAAGGTATACTATTTTTTGTAAGCAATATAATGGTGTCAATTGTTCCAATGAAAAATTTCAATTTTTTAAATGAAATGCTATATATTTTTTAATACAATATGAAAGTGTGTGTCGAATCGAATTCATTCGTATAGATTGATCTTCAATTTTATGCAAGACCACAAATGCGAGAAACAGATTGACAGGAGGTATTCAAAGTATATCTTTCATTTCTGATCTTGTGTAATATTGAAGATTATGTCGTGTACCAGTGAATTCCTCTAGTACAATATTTAGCAATTACAATCAAGGCGTGCGTAATTATTAGATAAAAGCAATCCGAAAAAATTGGAGTTGTAGAACCATGGAAAAGTTTATTACATACATAAGAAACGTGAGGATCAAAATGCTTAACGATTATTAATGTTATTGTCGTTATTTAAACTATTCTTCGTTTTGCTGTTGAATAACATATTTGAATTTTTGAACCAAGTTATTTTGCATTGATTACGAAAACTTTTGGCAAATATGATTTTCTGATTCCAGAATTTATTTCATACTATTTGTTTTTGAAGTTAAGTCTTCTGTTTGAAGTTAAAGTTAGTAAATATGGTTTTCTCATTGTAGCATTCATTCTACATAAATTACAATGTTGTCTAGAACGATTATTATAGGATTTTATACTATTGAACATCAGTTTCATGTTTTCTAGAATTTATTATGCTTTTAATTTCTGATTTGTGCATTACTTTGTAAAATGCGCGGTATTTACAGTTAATAATTTTTAATCTGTCCGTCATTTAAACTTTCAACGCAACGTAAAATCAAGTGATATTTCATGTCACTCGTATATGTATGACGTCAACATGGTTCACACCTACCGTGTCACTCGCATATGAGGGACAGTATTATATTGTAAAATATCGCGTTACTCGCGAATGAATGTCCTTTTATGCTCATAGTATTTCTGTATCAAAATGTGTAAAGCGATTTAAATATGATAAAAAATGGTGACATGGAATATTCAAGAAAGTGACTTGAATAAAATAAAAAGGTGTCTGAGGTATTCAAAGATTTTTTTTGAAACTCATCAAAATATATTAAAAATTACATCTTGAATTTTAAATAACCCATAGAATGACGTATTTGACAACAATAGTTTGAAAACTCTACTGTCACGAATTTTGTATGGAATATTTGAATCTTAAAATTTAATAGTAATCAGTATCCGTTACAAATTTTAACTTTTATCGAGTTAGAGAACTTGGACACATATGTGTAACACAAACGTATTCGTTACAGAATTTTTATTACACGCAGAATCGCTGTCCGTTTCAATTTGACACGGCGGATGTCACGATGTCTGTGGCTGTAAATCGCTTTATGGTCCGAATCTACAAGTTCGTAGGGGGTAGGGCTGGTTTTAATCAGCCACAACGCGTAAACGAGGAGTTAACGTTTTCGTTCTAATGGGACGATGCAAATTGTAATGGCTCGACACTTTCATAACGTAGTCACGCACACACAATCTCTGGACCGTGTGAATTATAAGTCCTAATGTGCGTTGGACGTCTGCGATCAATGTTTACCATCACTACTTCACCCTCTAAATCTTTCATTCATTTAAATTTATTCATTCTACAATTCATCTTTATGAAATATTTAAATTCTATTAAACTATTCGACAAAATTTTTTACCCTGAAGGCTGATCAATTATTAATTTGCACGGGTGCTCTTAAAATAATATCCTGTCGTTGAATAATAACTTCATAATGAAACTATAAATTGAAGAATTAAAATGGCAACTACTTTTTTCAGGATTTCATGCATTTATGACAAAAAAGAGGAGGTGGAATTTAACATAGTTGACAAATTGAAAGAATTCGATAACAATGATATATTAGATGCAGCTTATAAAATTATATAAAAAGAATGACTCTTTAATGTGGCTCTTGTTCTGTGTAATTCATGTAAACAATTTTTATTTTATAAAATCAATATTACAAATATCGACACGTATTTTCGGTCACTTCCAGTAGCCAGATAATGTTTGGAATAAAATTAAAATTCAGAAAAGAAATTTATTAATGAAAAATCAACGTCATCTTAATTTCTTTAAATGGCACTACATGTATTTTTTAGTACATAATAATTTGCTTATGTCGAGGCGAGTTCAACGGCCATTATACTAGGACCTTTATAACGAATATATTAATGCTATCAGTGCACTGGTTTGATCAATTGTTATTTAAAAGCAATTTTACAAATTATCACATTAATACGTTTCGAGTTTACTTTAGATCATTTTCAAGAAATAATTGCATCTGTAAATTATTATACGTTATGATATCATGCTGCATGTTAAACTGGATTGAGGAAAACTGTAAGAAGAAGAACTTTTCACGAAGCAAGTGGGTAATAGTTTTCCTCGATCTAGTTTAACCTGTAGTATGATATCATAACGTATAATAATTTACAGACGCGATTATTTCTTGAAAATGAAGTAAGATCGAAACGTCGGAGTTAATGTGGTAATTTGCAAAATTCCTTTAAAGAAATAATTGATCGGATCAGTGCGCCGATATCATTAATATATTTGTTATTAACAATTCTACGAACGATATAAGGAAATATTTAGTATGACCTTGACATGAACTTTAACATCATTTTATTATTGATCCGAGAACGTATTTTTTTAGAGATTACATTATTTCCTTTTCTGTCTTTACTTTGAATGTTGTATACCAGAAATAATCGAAACATATTATTATTATACATCAATTGTTCTCGTTTGATTTGTATTACAAGAACGGTAAAGTTCCGTTATCATTTAACATTGGTATGCACGAGAGCACATGCAGTTCGATGCAATTCCTTTCAACAATAGCAAACAAGATCTTTTTTCCGGATTTTTTCTAACTGAATGTGCCGTAACTAACGTGATTTATACCAGTCCCTTGCATGTACAATAAAGCAAAACGGTTGGGTTCGTTTTCATGCTTGCAAATTTCACGAACCGATCAAATCTATGATCCCTCCTGCATCGTTTTGTCCGCTTATCAATGCAATCGAATCATATTGTAGAGCAACGCGTGGAACTTGACACGTGCGAGAAATTATAAGCTGGCCGATCCATATCAAACGTTTTTATTTTCATTTCTGGTCGGCCCTATCAAGGACCGTTATCAACGACGGAGGTCGTTCATTGAAAAAAGTATTCGTTTTTTTCAATTTTCACTGTTTTAAATAATTAGCGTTGTCGGAAAAATTATGGAATAATGCGGACGGTTGAAAATAAAGTATGACACGCTTCGCGAAATATTTAGAAAGGCATTCACTAGTTATTAAAGTGTTAATTCATGTCACGGTTAATCGTAAATTTATTTTTCATTTAAATCTTCAAGCACCAGTAAAAAAATTAAATGTTCAATTTAACCCTTAGCACTCGGAGGCGCCACTGACGTGTCAATAAAAATTGCTGTACTATTATTTAAAATATTGTTAACAATATTAGATACATCAGTATCTAATTTTTACTAAGCAATTAATTATTGTATGAGGTATTATAACAATCTCTACTTTTATATTATATTTAGAATATTGTTAACAATATTAGATACATGAGTATCTAACCAATTACTAAACAATTCAGTATTGTATGAGGTATTATACGAATCTCTATTTTTATATTATATTTAAAATATTGTTAACAATATTAGATACATCAGTATCTAACCAATTACTAAACAATTCAGTATTGTATGAGGTATTATACGAATCTCTATTTTTATATTATATTTAAAATATTGTTAACAATATTAGATACATCAGTATCTAACCAATTACTAAACAATTCAGTATTGTATGAGGTATTATAACAATCTCTATTTTTATATTGTATTTAAAATATTGTTAACAATATTAGATACATGAGTATCTAACCAATTACTAAACAATTCAGTATTGTATGAGGTATTATACGAATCTCTATTTTTATATTATATTTAAAATATTGTTAACAATATTAGATACATGAGTATCTAACCAATTACTAAACAATTCAGTATTGTATGAGGTATTATACGAATCTCTATTTTTATATTATATTTAAAATATTGTTAACAATATTAGATACATGAGTATCTAACCAATTACTAAACAATTCAGTATTGTATGAGGTATTATATGAATCTCTATTTTTATATTATATTTAAAATATTGTTAACAATATTAGATACATCAGTATCTAACCAATTACTAAACAATTCAGTATTGTATGAGGTATTATAACAATCTCTATTTTTATATTGTATTTAAAATATTGTTAACAATATTAGATACATGAGTATCTAACCAATTACTAAACAATTAAGTATTGTATGAGGTATTATACCAATTTCATATCTACCAGATTTAAAAAATCATAGAGAATGGATATATTCGAGGTAAGAAGAAACGTTTGATTTTTGAATTAAAATATCTCCGAGTGCAAAGGGTTAAACGTGTATAGCTCCGATTTGATGCACTTTTATAATATGAGAAATGAAAGAAAGTACAGGAGCGCTATTTTTTCGTCTGAGACTGTGCTCCCGCAACGATTGTAATTCGGACAATGCACCAATTACCTTCAGTGGTCAGTGTGCAGTGCAAAAAAAGAGAATGGCTAGCGGTGCTGAAATTTCTTCAATCCCCATGGCTTTTGGTCAATTAATTTCGCTTTATTACACGCGTCCAGCGAGATTAATAAAATTTGCTTCGTCACGCTGGTAACACGACGTGCCAGCGAAGTTTGCCCTGTAATTTGTTTACGAGCGAGCATAAACGCTCGCAATTTGTTCGCGTTTGTTCCAGATGAAGAGACAACAGATGTTTTGTCGGGAAAGAAACGTAGCGACGATTGTTCTTGCTCGAGGAACCGATTGCGTATGTTGTCTTCTGCTTTTAGCTCTTCGATTGGCTCGGACGCACGTTCTCTGGTTGCAATTGATCCTCTAAGGACCCCATATGTATGAAGCTAAAAAACATTCACGATAACAACATAGCAACCCAAACTCGATTTTCGACGAAACTTTGGCCCGGGCGAGGCCTTATCTTTGAAAATTAAGGCAAGCCAGAGTACAAACGCCACCGGGGCTGCATTACGTCAAATGAAAAAAGTTTTACTCGGGAAGACCTGTGCGCGAAACTTTTTCGGGAACACATTTGATTATCTGTCACGGTATCCTTTTTTTCCTTCCGAGCACGCAGATATTTCGCCTAAGAGTTTTTCGTTCAGAACTTTTTGTGCCGAACCTTCGGGGAATGAGCCGTTGCGTCTTAGGATAATAAGATTGCGAGCATCGGCGCTGAGACTACTGAGGTCTCCGCTTTGTTCGGCGAAAAGAGCGGGAAAACATCGTTGGTTTCGTTCCAACAAGCATTTCCACGATATACGTCGCTCATTCTTCCAAATGTTTGTTGTTTATGTCAGATTGGGTGCGCATGATGTCGCCTTTTCCTCGTATTAGTACAAACATTTCTCATGAACACTGAACAAATAATACTTTTGCTGTATTTCGTAATTTCCTGAGCGTTTCTTTGAAATGAATTATCAGTGTGTACAGAAGTTTCGAATTATTCTAATTTTGAATACTTGTGATTAGATTCCGGATTAGGAGTAGCTGCAGTTTTAAGTCGTTAGAAACATTATAAAAATTTAATATCATTATCACATGATTTTCAACATATTAAAACAGAAATAAACTTTTTATTTATTCAAGTTTGCCGCAATTCAGGTAGAAATTGTTTGTTTGTACAGTAGAACTTCGATTAACCGCACAAACAACCTGGATAAATTAAGGCCCAATGGATGATCGAGACCCGAGGAAATAATTAAAATGTACATTATATTCCAAAATTAATTTTTTATTTTTGAAAATTTATTTCCCTTAATCATGTTTAAACGCATATTTGTTTATAATCGTAATTCGGTTAATCGAGGTCCTACTGTACGAATATGAGCATGACTGTGAGCAATAAACATTTCAAGATGAACAGAAAATTTAAAAGTTTATGCGATTTTTACGTGCGTTCGAATAGTCTTTGCCAAGGGAGTATGTAAAAGTAAATGTTTCTAAGTCAACTGTAAAAAGAGGGTAAATAACAATGCCCATTTTTAATAGATAGATGGTTTCGGCGCACAGGTTCGATCAAATATAAACTTTTGCAAGTTGAAATCTCGACGTTTCGATCCTGATGAGAATCATTTTCAAGAGATTTTTGCGTCTGAAACAAAGTGTAACATTGCAAAAATAACCGTATTTTAAAAGAAAAGGAAAAAACAAAGTTTTGAACTCGAAAAATGAATTTATTTTTCTTACATGTTATATAGGAAAGAAATTTATCTTTTATGAATAATGTGTTACTTCCATGCTGGTAGATAATGTACTAAATCCTTGTTAAAGGTTACACAGTAAACAATGCATACTAACGGATAGAGAATTGAAATTTGACCAATTAGAAGCAAGTGATCTATGTTTGCTCAATCCATATTAGGCGGTAAATTCAAACCTGTGTAGTCATGTGATTGAGACGAACTATATTGAGGTTTGAATTTACCGCCTAATATGAATTGAGCAAACATAGATCACTTGCTTCTAATTGGTCAAATTTCAATTCTCTATCCGTTAGTATGCATTGTTTACTGTGTAACCTTCAACAAGGATTTAGTACATTATCTACTAGCATAGAAGTAACACATTATTCATAAAAGATAAATTTCTTTCCTATATAACGTGTAAGAAAAATAAGTTCTTTTTTCGAGTTAAAAACTTTGTTTTTTCCTTTTCTTTTAAAATACGGTTATTTTTGCAATCTTACACTTTGTTTCAGACGCGAAAATCTCTTGAAAATGATTCTCATCAGGATCGAAACGTCGAGATTTCAACTTGCAAATTTGTTATAAAACATGGAAATTTAGTTTATATTTGATCGAACCTGTGCGCCGAAACCATCTATCTATTATCAATTCTTTTCGATCGCAAAACTATTTCAATAAATGCCCATTTTCCTTGAATAATTCGTACAAATCGAGAATAGTTTAACAGTAATCTTAAATTCTTTCAATCTCTTCACAGTTTTTTTTACCTGTATTCAGTTTTATTATAAATGCATAAAGTCTGCAATCTACCGATGATCTAGAAAAGGAGTTTGAATACTCGCAAACGTTCTAATTCTGCGAGAATATGACGATGTTTAATTTTCTCACATTTTAAAGTGAATGTAGTACGATATTAAAGTTCTAATATTACCCTTTAGAAGTGTGCGTGCGGAGTTGTGAATGAACCTGGCAGGATGAGAAAGCCGGAGAACATATTTTGGGCGTATTCCAGATTTCTCTACAGGCAGTTCCCACACATTCTTACTTTCAAAGAACCAGGTCATATTAGTTACGGAGAGGCAGTGGCAATTAAAATAGTAAGTTTCCTTTCATTATGACGAAAATGCTTTTAACCCATTGACCCCCAACAGGACACGATCAGTACAGTGTTGAAATATTTAATGTTTAAATACTTCTTGCATCCACTGTATGTCTAAAAATGTTCATTTCACGATAACAACAATAAGACGCCCATCCTATGAAACAATTTACGAAAATGTAATGCACACATATTTTATAATGTAATGATATTAACCAAACAAGTTTTTCGAATTAATATTTCCTCTCATATTACTGGTTATTAAATATTTCCACACAGTGACTAATTACTTTATGTCACATTTTTTAATATTATTCGAATATATGTCTGTAAAATTTAGAAGAAGAGTTTTATGTAATACTTTTCGGTTCTATTCTTATGAAGAGTGAAATTGTTGTAGCTCGTGCTCACATTTCACCATATATGTAGAGGTCTCTTCTTCGTTACATTAGAGTTGGATTAGTTTAGTAATTTTGGTAAAGCTAGTGAAACATAAAGCTAGGAAAACATAACAAAAGGTCAAGTGGACATCGCAAGCCCTTAGAATTTATGGTTGCATTCCTGGAGTTCAGATTCTGCTAGAAAGAAATTTCTTGGAAAATGTGCCATGTATGTAGGTATTTTTGTAATTCAAATGGTTCTGGACATTTAGTTTATCTTTTAAAGGGTTTCATGCCTTTGTCGAATAAATAATAATATCTTAGTATCGATCGTAAATAGGTTTTAAACAAAATTTTTAATGGTATCAGCGCACTGGTTCGATCAAAAAAACTACTTCTACACTATTTGAAAAATATCACAAAATCAAAATTTCGACGTTTCGATCTATATTTAGATCATTTTCAAGAAATTAATAAAATTTTGCGTCTGTAAATTAACCGACAATTTCTATTAGTACTGTGGAGCAAATATAATTATAAACCTTTTTTTATAATAAATTTTTAAATTTAAGAGAATTATAATTGTAACTCACTTGCTTAGTGTAAATTAAAATATAATTATAATAGATATAACTGACATTGGTGTAACCACATGTTTAGCCCAAGCCCAATTTTGTCGAATAAAATTAGATTTCATTACAAGATCAATATGTATGTGTTATTATATATTTAAGTAGTATTTGCTGAAAAATTGAATTAATATCTAAAATTAAAATTAGCGACATTTTTCAAACAACTGTTCAGCAACACATTGTTTGTGGTATTAAATATGCTCTTTGGAGTTTTATCTATTAATAATTGTTGCAATTATTAAATTACATACAAAAGGTGATCTTTATTGAAGCCAATTATAAAAAAACTCAATTTTTTAACAACTACATTCGACAATTAACTTAAAATGACAAAATGGACGCGTTTCAATAGTTCAAAAACGTTCAGTACACAGAATTTATGGCATACATATATTTTCGTAGAGAATTACTCTCTTCGAATTTTTGTTGTAATGAAAAAATGTCAAGTTTAGTGATTTCTATTTAATAGTTGATTGAATAATGTTTGTTTCCAAAGTCTTCAAATAACCACCTTGTATTCAATTGTCGACGAGCTTTTGTGTACAGAAACCGAAAATTAGACGCTGCTCACTTAACCACGACGTAGAACGTGTTTCCATGCACTTTATCGCAATCGGAACAACAGGGCTAATTGGATCGGTTAACGCCAACGTAAAAGTGTGATTTAGCGCAAATAGTTTAAAGTTACACACTGCAGGAAGTAAACAATTATCAATTTCTGAACTCAAATTTTATATACATATTTAATTTAAAAATAACTCAAATATATATAATTAATTTAAATTTAATCTAAATTTAAATATTAATTTAAATATATATAATATATACATAAATAAAAATATATGTATATGTTATTGTCAACCGTGCAGCAGTTCTCAGCTTATTTCAATCACAAAATAAGTAAATAACTAAAATTGTAGTTTATATAAAATTGTTAAATGTAAACAAAGCAGCGTTTTTTATAATCTAAAGTAAGACTTCTCAATGGAAGATAAATTACCCTTTACTATTATTACCTTTTGAAATAACATTTGAAGCTGTTGCAGTTAAAATTCAGTAAATTTTGGAACTTTAAATTTTATTATTTATAGTATCAATTATTTTCATCGCTCTTTTATTTCCTATTCATTCTCATTCTTCAATCCGTTACAACTTTCCACGAAGAGTACTTACATAAAATATTTGAACACTAAATATCTTGTTATGGTATTTGGACCCGGATCACGTTTGTTCGAAGTCTGCACACTCTGTGAAATGAAAGTATGACTTTTATTACTGTACATTACCCGTCAAGTGTCCGTTTCTATTTATCTAATCCACTACTGCCTTTCGAAATTCCAGTATTGCCATCGATGCAGAATCGAAGAAGACCGAAGAATTTTTCACGGAGGTTAACTTGTTTACCCGATACTCTAAGAAGGTTTTTTCTACGTGCTTTCAGAGATAATGCAATCTCCTCTACGCGGTTCACATTCATTAACAACTTTCGTTCGAGATGCATTTCCTACGAGAAACACATTTTCTAATTGATTAAATGAACCCGAGGTGAAACAATCCGGTCTTATTCTTTTTAACGTCTTCCATTTACTTACACATTTTTTGATACTAGCTCCATTTACAAATTAATTAGTGTAATGCAGTTACAAACACCAATGGACGAAGATGGTTCTTCTCGTTGTTTATAATTTATGTACTTCAATTGTGAATGATAAATAATTTCTCTTTCCAGGGACGAATTGTAATGATGCATTTATCATTTTAATATATTCGAGTTACCCTGTTACCTGATTACGGATATCAAATTGTAATTAGTGATGGATATATAATTATTTAAGGTATAATTATGATTTATTTGATTAATAAATGTACAATGTATGTAGGAAAATGGAAATTCACAAGTTTCACGATCTAATAAATACAGTGAGTAACTTCAATATCCGGGGACCACAAAATTACTGATTTAGCACGTTACAATTTTGTTCATGACGAAAAAATGTACATAGTCAGGTATTGATATTGAGATACTGATATTGATTTATTGATTTGATAAAATTTATAATATTGAGATATTGATTTGATAAAAAAATACTTCACCATGATAATGTACACTATACAATTTTGTTTCTGTATTATAAGTAGTGAAAAGATCAATTTGGTCGGAATTTTAATTTAGAGTACTTTCCTAATCAACGGCACAAGAATTGTGTGGTGAGTTGTGTGACTTTAACGTTACATAGAAATTGAACAAAATAAAGTGTCGCAGAAATAGTTATAAACTCATTACACGAAAAACAACGCTTGCATATTGGACTATTAAATTTTAAGGTTAAAGCGAAGTGTACACATATTCGCGAAGAGAATAATCTAGCCACAAAATGCAGATTTTACGGGCACATAGTTTTGGTAACACGCGAACGCCGTTTAACTTCATTTTTGCTTCTAACTCGTTTCTCGTTAAACGTTCGCTAATCGTGCCCAGTGCAGTTAAATATGCATTCGGTATATGTCCGATAACTTCGCTGCAGCATGTGTATAATATTCTCGAACTTTGCAAAAATGTAAATGAGGGCAAAGTTGCAGAGCTACATAAACGGGGAAACACGATATGATGTATAGTCACCAATCTACGGTTTACGCCGTAGACGATTCCTCTCCCTACTCCTGGCTCTTTCCAAAACTCTCACCAAACTTCTTGGTGAAGGTGGGGGAGATTAGAAGTTATACACTGCGTACCAAAAGTTTAGACGCACCCTGGTTTTTAAACAAAAGCATACCCGCTGATAAATTTTTTATCAATTTCACTTACCGTGTGTTTCGATTACCTCTTTAGAGGTACTTACTTTTGTTTGTTGTTTGTGCAGCTTCATATTGTAAACCAGTGTTTATATTCATTATAAGTGTGAATTCCGTTAAGAGAGTCAGCATGAGGATAACCGCAGAATTAGTTGCTATAAAGTTCAAGATTGACGTGTTATTATGTGTTTCTTAGTATTTATTATTATTAGTGTATTGACTGATATTGACTAATATTGTTATTAGTATGGACTCATTTGAAAGCACGAAGCCTCAACTTTTGTAAAACAGTGTCCATTTTCTTCTGACAAGGAGAGTGCAAGGACCACGGCACACCGATTTAGTTGAGACTTTGTATACTTATAGATCTTGATCTCCTATTTACGAATATATACCATTATAGGCGCCAACGCTCAATAGTTTTTGAGATATTAATAAACAAAGTTCTTACATTACTGCTTACATCTGCTATTGTAGAAGAGGTATACAGCGAATAAGGCTTGGTGTAGCGGCAACGTACGAGACTTCCACCCGTTGGGCTAGGGTTCGATTCTCGTCTGGTGAAAAATTTTTTTTCATATTTATTTATATTATTTATTCGCTGTGTAACATTGACTTGTCTATATGAGATTGCACATTTATTACAACTTAAAGAACAAAAGTATTAAAAAATTATAAATAAATTAACCGAAATTTATAAAATAGTAAATTTCCCTCTCGTGTCCGAAAACAGAAAAAGTAAAGTAAATATGGGAAGTGAAAATATGATATACGACAAATTTAATAATATTGTTTCATATTTTTAATTACAACAGTCGTACATGTAAAAGCATACGAAACATAACATATAAAAACAGCGAATAAGTGCTGTATTATTGCATTGCCCCTTGCTTCTTTGCACTTCTACGAGAAAGCAGATTGTTATACAGCGAATTTATTTATAATTTATTAATTCTTTTGTTCTTTAAGTTGTAATAAATGTGCAATCTCATATAGACAAGTCAATGTTACACAGCGAATAAATAATATAAATAAATATGAAAAAAAATTTTTCACCAGACGAGAATCGAACCCTAGCCCAACGGGTGGAAGTCTCGTACGTTGCCGCTACACCAAGCCTTATTCGCTGTATACCTCTTCTACAATAGCAGATGTAAGCAGTAATGTAAGAACTTTGTTTATTAATATCTCAAAAACTATTGAGCGTTGGCGCCTATAATGGTATATATTCGTAAATAGGAGATCAAGATCTATAAGTATACAAAGTCTCAACTAAATCGGTGTGCCGTGGTCCTTGCACTCTCCTTGTGAGACATTTGTGCATAAAATAGCAAGTGGGAAACTGAAGACCCACTTTCCCTTGAACAATATTACAAATTCAAACATCTCTAAAAACATTCAAAAAATTTTCTCGCCAATTGAACTACCATAGATTTTAAAGTTGAAGTCTTCTCTAAACAATGATTCCTTAGAGATTAATGTATGCTTCTTTTCACTGTATTATGCAACAAAAATGTGGAGCAAGTTCGATTGTGCATGCCTTCTTCAAGTTGTAACTCGCATTCAAGTTCGAAAATGAGTATAAAAATTGGTTGTAAAGAGGAAGCTTGAATCTTTGAATCTATGTCGGTTTCAGTGACGGAAACAATTTTTTAAAATTTGCACAGGCGTTCGATTGTATAGGATTTGCGAGAAGTGTAAGTTGTTACTTTATTACCCTCTCTCTGTCATTACCTAATTAGTCACGTGTCCGGAGAAGCGTGGGGAACAGCGTCGTAGAAGGGGAAGGTAGAGTGGGGACACGAGTTTAGATCTGGCGACGCTGACGGTAGGGGAATATGAAATAGTTGTTAGTGGGGGAAACGGTACACTGGCAGTGGGAGACGTGAAGTGGGGAAGTACTATCCAGAGCACGAGAGAAAACTAGCGGGACGGGAAAGGAGAAGAGGGACGGAAAGTGCGCCTAGTGGTCAGACTGTAACGTAGACATCTGTTCTCACACGCATCTTAGTTCTAACGCGCTATTGGCGGAAACGGACACACACTACCGAAGTAGTTGGCCAGAAATACATAAAAGGCGTTTATTCATCAAGCTATCGTCCCCCGGGTTACATAACTTCCCGGGGGCGTTACAGTCATTTCGCCTTTCGGCGAGGGCTAATATTAAATGGAAACTGAAGATGGAACTTTAAAGATTAGCTTTGTGTGTGTGTGTTCCTTAAAATAAAATATGACAAACCTGTAGACAATGTTATATATTTTTTTATCAAAGCCCTTAAAATAAATTAATAAAATTTGCATTCTGAAATCGCACGTTTCATATTCAACAACCAAATATATCGCTCCCATCGTTGTTATATTAAATTCTTTAAAGAAGGCTCTGCTGTATAGATATTCCCAAAATCTTATCAAAACCAAATAACGACTGTAATAGCTAGTAAAATAATTATAAATTGCAGCTATACAAACTTTCCCGGTATGCAATGATTAAAGACTCGCCAATATTTTTTCATTTTAGAATCCAAATTGGCCGTTTGGTGAACAAACGATCGGACATTCCATGCCTGCGGTGTATACTGCTCCGGCGTGTAGCGCGATCGACCAGCCAGGAAAAATGAAAATGGAAAAGAAATGGCGGTTTTTACGAGACAAGTTGCTAAGTGTTCTCGATATACGGAAACTTGTCGGCCAACGCGAAACTAAGAGATCCCCGAAAGAAAATAGTTATCGGGTATCAAAGTTGGATTATCCCGGGTGATCCGTGCTGTGCCGCGTGTTCTACAAACACTGGGCCAAGCTTACGTTCACCTACGTTAGGCAAGAGCAGTACCGCCAGAATCGACCAGAATTGGTCAATTTTTCCTCTCCTCCATTTCCCCTTTCACTATCCCAGCACTAAGAGCATACTGAAACATCACACACTAAAACCGTAAACTAGTCACGTCGATCTTCTCGAAATGATGATACAAGCCACGCAGAGGGTACAATGCCCCCACGCCACACACCCCCACACAACTAATTAATTTTTTTTTTTTGATAAGATTTTGGGAATATCTATACAGCAGAGCCTTCTTTAAAGAATTTAATATAACAACGATGGGAGCGATATATTTGGTTGTTGAATATGAAACGTGCGATTTCAGAATGCAAATTTTATTAATTTATTTTAAGGGCTTTGATCAAAAAATATATAACATTGTCTACAGGTTTGTCATATTTTATTTTAAGGAACACACACACAAAGCTGATCTTTAAAGTTCCATCTTCAGTTTCTATTTAGATATTGGATTTTACTTTCAAATAAAAGTTACATCACTTACAATACGTGGACATTCCTTACTTTGCTTTTTGAATTATGAGTGCATTTGTTTAAATAGCTCATTATCTTTTTCTTCTGGTCTGCTGTGGAATTACTTTTACAAATACCTTTGTAATCTCTGTATTAAATATGTTTGTATTTACTAGGATTATTGAACGATATTTATTGAGTTCATGAAAAATTTTTATTTTCACTAATATAATATACTGACACATTATATGATCGCAAATAATACTATCTACTATATAACACAATAGTTAGAGGGAATTAGTCAATTAACCTCATTAGCTAATTAGCCCTGGTCTCCCAGGGATTGTCATAAAGGGGAAGCTTCAATCTTCACACCTAGTGGTGGATTCTCAAGAAACTGAAAACGCCATAATTCGAAAATACAACAAATTGAAATCTCTGTAACAATATTGTATTCTATTTATCTCTGAATTTTCTATAGACTAGGAGATTGAAGCTTCGTCTTTAAAGTCCCTAAAATTTCATATACGATTATTTTTAGTCTTCCTGTTGAACTTCAAATAACAGGTGTACTATCAACTTTACAATAACATGAGGTATACATGCTGAATTTGTGCCTTATTTTAGTTTTATACGTCAGTAAAAAGATCGTACAAGTTTTAGGAGATTGTTTTAAAGAGGAAGCTCTAATCTTCAAACCCATGGAAGTTGTTAAAGAAACTGAAGTTTTCCTCGAAAATGTAACTAATTTAAATGTCTTTAAAAGCATTGAAAATTTGTTCTCACCACTGAATCGACCACAGATTTGAAGATCGAAGCTTTCCCTTTACAACGATCCCTTACAACTATATATAGAGTTACTTTTAGTCGTTTTGTTAATCTTTGAATGACACAAGTATTGTCTACAATAATTGCGAACAGTAGCTATTTTTCAAAGAAATTATTAACACATTACCTTATAAAGTAATCCGTCTAACTAATTATAAACTAATCCTAATTATTACTTTTTAAATGGTGTGCAAGTACTCCTTACACCCACTGTATACAGGGTGTCCTAAAAATGTTGTATCTGAGATTCAACTGTCCGTTTAGGTACGGCCTACAAATATTCCTGAGGATATTTCAAACAGAGTTAGGCATTAACCGATTAAAATTTTAACCGAGATTAATTGATTAATGTGTACGATTAAAAAATTAATCAGTGAAAAACCGACAATTGATTCAATCGATAAATGAAGTTAATCGTCAATCGTTGATTAAAAAAGGAAATCATCGAAAAATCGGAGACTAATTTAATCAATTGTTGAAGAAAATCGCCACACGGTATATCCTTAAATTGTAATAAGGAGGGAGAGAGAGAGAGACAGAGAGCAGAGATGGAGAATTAACAGAACTATATTTCAACAAAAACTCAGTTTACAGGTTGTTCAATGTGTACACAGTTTTGATTTCGTATTTCATTTCGAAATTTCAGCAGTTAATCATTAATCAATTATCCGATTGACGATCACAATTGAAAATAATGTAATCGTTATCCGCAATTAACGACTAAAGTAGAAGTTTAATTGTTAATTGCGATTAATGATTGAAGTAGAAATTTATTCGTCAATCGTTGATTAAATTTTTGCCCAACTCTGATTTCAAGTAACTTTTTCCTTTGCGAAAATGTTCTCCGGGGTTTTGTTAAGGATTTATTAACGAAACACAAGGAACAATCAGAGCGCGGCTACAGCGGACGAATTCCGTCTCGGCCAATGCTAACGTCGCTGAGTCAGACCTCGTCTGCTGGTATCAACACTCTGATTGGTCCTTGCTTTTCGTTAATAACTCCTTACCAAATTCGCGGAGATCATTTCTGCAAAGGAAAAAGCCACTTTTTCCTGTTCATATCAAGAATTGTCTCTTTCTCAAGAAAGTACACTTTTGGGACACTCTTCACACCAATTTTTATAGAAAAATGTCGGCTCTCTAAAGGTTAAAACGGATCTACACTCTTGTACTTTTCTTTTTCACCAAACGAAGAGAGTATAATTAACACTTTATCGAAACTCGGAAGTTCGACGATCAAATGTTTTTCGGAGCCAATGAACGATGCCCATAACGCGAGCAGAGGATCGAGGTAACGAGGATTTATTTGTGCTCGTTCTATAGTTACCCAGTTAATTAAATTTCCGCCAATAATGCCGGCTTAGGGCAATATGGAAATTTTTACCGGTACCCAGCTCCGATCGCTCGAACGCGATCCGTGAGGTTAATGGAGAAAGATGACTGGCCAGCTTAACGGAGAGCCCGGCCATTCTCATGACGTTACTATCTTTCTCCGTGGCTGGTAATTGTACACAATCACGCTCGCTATCGCCGCGCGGCGTCTGCGATAAGGGGTGGAACCGAGTCTCGCTCCATCTTCCTAGATCCAGTGACGATTAGGCGACTCTATAGCCGTACCGAAATCGAGATTGTGAGTCGTTTGTCGTAATCTGTTCGTAATCTACGGCCGATCTTGAGGAGCCCCAGCTATAGGCGGTACTTAATGCACGGCCACCACGTAAGAATCGTTAATTGCGCCAACAGATGGAAATCAGGGTATAATTATGAACATCCAGTAGCAGGCGTTTAACAGGTTGCAGTGTACTAAAATTGCTAGTTTCGGTGTGATTCATCCCCGAGTCTGATAACAATCTCACTGTTGCGCCGGACGAAGGTAAATACACGGCAAAGTGCAGTAATTTCTAGCTGTTGGATATTTTGTTCTGCTTTGAAGGAGGACTGGCCGCTTTAATTAATTTCAAGTGTCTGCGATCGATTCTTGCAGCCCGCCCCTGATTAACACGGGTAATGCGCTACCCCGTAATTTAAATCACTCTTTCGGCGCTAACGGCATCCCAAGATGATGCTAGAGAAAAAGGGTGTTCCATTAATATGATATCTAGGCTGCGGATCTTTATGCGTTTATAGGAAAATTGTGTATAGGAAATTTTCAAAATTGGAGGAGAATTTTTAAATTTGATAACGCGAAAATATGATTTCTCCTCTATTAAAATTATTAAGGGAAGAAATAGCATGCGATTTGGTTCCTATCTTTTGCAATCGATGTAGACAATTTTTATTTTGCATAAAGGTCTCCGGTCGAATGATAACACACACATTGATAATTTATTTATTTATTATCAATTAATTTTTAACACATTGTATTTAGTTTCCCTAGAAATATTTATATTTGTATTCAGGTATAACAACCGTAAACACATTTATAAATTACTACTGCATCTACTTTGGTAATGAACAACTAACATTTTACCCTGAATGACCTTGAGTAAATGTAGTCACTGAATTCCTAATGAAAAAGACCATCATCGTGGTTGTTTACAAAAGGGCGGTATGCTAAGTTAAATAAGCTAAATAAGAGGTGTAGTACAATTGCTAATTGAAAACACTTATTTGAGAATTGATTCAATGTATGAAATGGTACATTCAATCGTAATTACTTTACAAGAACAACAATTAAAAGCACAATAAGATAAGCACACAATCTTGTTACGGAATTTAACGAGATGTTGGTAATTTTGTGGTTTATTCAGTAAATCGTTAATATTAAAACAATAGAAGCTTTGTACCTTTAATTCTCGAATTTCCATCACATTATCAAATTATTAAATTATGTACACATGTAACATTCACAATAATGCATAATTCATTATTGCTGAATTGTAAATGAACTTTCTATTTCGTATGCGTTAACAATTAATTTTTAATGAACATTCTATTTTATATGCATTATTAAAGGATTGTTAACGGAGTACAGAGAAACTTTCAACGGACATCAGTTCTCTATGTTTACTTGTAAAATGTGTCTTGTGATTATTCTTTATTAAAAAAGAGAAGGATTTGGAATCTGAAGGGAGAGGGATTTGTGGATTTTCATATTTACTCCAGGGAAACGGATTTGCGAGAGAAATCGGAGGTAGGTGAGAAACTGAAATTTCGGTTTGGCAGAGGAAGTGCAGCAGTGAACCGCACGTGTTTCAAAAATTTAGAAAAACTCGAGAACCGCGATTATCGTAGATTGCGAGAAACGCTGTGTATTTTTACCTTTATTTTCAACCGACGGGATGGAGAGGCAAACTCCTTCGCCGGTAAACGATGCAATCCGTGTGCAGCATCACTCACTTGAATGCGTTACGTGAATTCGCTCCGTCTTCGTCCTTTTCCATTTCCACTTTTTATTCGCTTCGTTTTTCTAACGCTGCATTCACTTCAAAAATCGTTTCAAACAAAATCCACCTGACGACGACACCGCTCTAAAAATTGACACGCTAAGTCAACTATGAATTTCTTCCGTTTGTGACTGAAAATGCGAGGATGCATAAAAGAAATACATTGCAATCAAAATTATTAAATACTTTCAAGAATATATAATGATGATATTTTAATCTCAGTTTCTGTTGCAGAAGATATGAAATTGTTTTTAATCTCATCATCTGTGACATATTACAAAGCAACTTATATTATCATTACACTGCGGATCTTTATGCAAAATTAAAATTTTCTACCTGAATTGCAACAAGCTGATGTGAAATAGATATTTAATTTCTTATTGATCATGTTTAATAGGTTGAAAACAATATAGTAGCATATTTAAATTCTTCATATTTTTTTACTGCTAGAAAACAGCCCTACCCATTTTTATTATAAATGCATAAAATCCGTATTTATCATAGATTTAAATCAATCATAATACAGCAGGGCCTCGATCAACCGGATTCCGATTAGATACAAATATGGGTTTAAATATGATTATTAAGTATGATTTTCAAAAATAAAAAAATTAATTTTGGAATATAATGTACATTTTGACTATGTCCTGTCTCGATTATCTATCGGGCTTTAATATGTCGGGGCTATTAGTATTATTTTTAGTCCAATCAAATGGTTTTTTAAAAATATTCATTAAAACAATTAGAATCTACATTCTATACGTATAATATATTCATATGCAAATAGAGTGTTGAATTCTTCAGGAATTTGTTTCATACTTTTGTAAATATATTGATCTGGATGCCCTGGCTATAACCTATTTAACATTCTTCTCTGTTCTCCTTTTAAAGTGAAGAGCACTCCTTTACGATAAGAATTTACGCTGAAAATTAAAAATAAATTTAAGTAATGCAATAAGTTTGTCCAAAATTGATTTTAGTTTCTGTAATCTTGTATAACTCACTGTTAGAATGGGACTAAAGGCAAACACTCCGCGAATCGAAACATTCGTCCGATCGGAAGGACGACGAACACCGAGAAAAATGTTTGCGTCCGAGTACATTTGTCCGGTACAGTAGGCGTGAGAAGTATTGAACAAACATCTTATTAACTAGGTCAGATTTACACAGCTTGGAAACGAAGCGTTCCAATTCTTGCGTTTCTTACCCTATCCAGTTCTAAGCAATCCTCATCTGGGTCAATTCGTTACCGGTGTTCTATACTCGAAGCCACTCGGTTCCTGCACGATCAGGGTTTTAAGGACAGAGGGCTTTATTCTTCTTGGCTGCAAGAAATTTTTCTCCTGAGAGTTTCTTAGGTAAATGGATTACAAGAACCCATCAGCGGTACCTGGCAGTCCTTTACCGTCATCTTGGTCTATGCAGCAACCTGTGAAGTACCTCACTCTCACCTATATTCCCGTAGTCATGAAATAAGTAGGGTGCAAACCGCTATCAGGGGTGGACAAGCTGGACAAATTACACCGACACCAAAATCAGGATCGTGTGGCTCAGACGCAGAAGCTAGAGCTTCACTCGGCTGCGAGGATCTGTTCTCTTGGGTATCGCGCCGTTGTTAGATTATTTGAGTAATTATTAACAACAATCCAATTAACTATTCTATAATCCAAATTAATCGTAGGATTGTCCAAGTAATGTAATGAAACAATAGGAGCTTCGGTTTGTCGATTAATCCACAAATAATTACATTCATCCCGTACTGTAACAAGTTCCGTACATGATGCGTCATAATGTTTTAAGCTTCGATTATAATTATGTTCAACCAAATTATTCTTGTTAAATAATCCTTACTATACAGGGTGTGGAGCCACGATACTTCAGGTACTTCCGAGAGTCTGCAATATAAAATTACAGAAACAATTTTTTTAGATAAAAAACAAGCTCACTTTGACTTTTTTAAATTGCACCCTATATGTTTGACTTCGTCGGGTTATTCCTGATTCAAAAACGAATTCAACTACCTACTATTAATTTTAGATGATTTTGACTTCAGAAATTTAGGCTTGATCAACAGATGTTTATTGTAAATTTTTCTTGTAACTTGTTTTCTCTGAACTAATAGGGGTTATCTCTAGATCAAAAAATTAAATTTTGAAGTGTGAGTAATTACTATACTGCGGATCTTTATGCATTTATAGCAAACTTGAGTAGATGAAATTCATGATTGTTGAAGAATTCAAAAAATTGAGAATGCCGATATACAGAGTGTTCGACTACAGGTGGGAGAAAATTTAAGGGGTGGTTCTTAACGATGATATAAGACGGTAATGAAGAATAAAAAATTGCGATTTCGACTTCGTTATTTAGTTATTAACAATTAAAAATCAACAACGCGTCTAACAAAAGTGTACGTTGTGTACGTCAAAGAGTTCAATGTTGTCCAACGATTTGTTAAACATTTTCACCTCGCGGGGGCCCCAAATGAGAACCAAGTTATGCATGCATCTATCACTTGATACGTGACTGCCGCGTTGTTAATAGCTAAATAACGAAGCCGGAATCGCAATTTTTTTATTCTTCATTTTCGTTTTATATCATCGTTAAGAACCAACCCTTAAATTTTCTCCCACCTGTAGTCGAACACCCTGTATGATTCCTCTATTGAAATCATTAAGGGAAGAAATTACATTCAATTTGGTTTCTATCTCTTGCTACCGAAGCAAGCAATTTTTATTTCGCTTGAGGATCCGCAGTATAGTAATTATTGAATAGAGGGTTGCGTACACCTGGTAAAAATCTAATGTTATAGAAGGGCTACGCAAGAACCACTTACATTATAAAAATGTAGATGAAATAAATTTTAAATTTGAAAAAAGTTGACGCGTGGAATGCGTTTGGGATACGATGTAGCCGCTCAGTGTCGAGAAAGTTTCCTTCATAGCTAACTAATGCAACATCTGGCGTGGTTCCTTCGCAAGAATATTTCCTCCGCAAAGGGTTAACACACTTCGCACGGCGAAGTTCGTTTCTTTCGCTGCTCGGTCTAATTTCCAACTGGCGAAGTATTTCGATTCGAACGAACCAGATGCAAGGTGCTACATAGTTTTCATTTCGTACTCTTTCTTCGCCGCGTGCCGTCTCCGTCTTACGACTTTCTGTTCATAGTCGTTGCCTTCGTTTTGAGGATGTAGGCGGTCGTAACCGAGGCAAAAAGATCGTTACGGGTAATGGACTAGAACTGAACCTTTATCTCCTTTACCTCCTCTACCTCTGATATAACCCAATTCAGCCTAAGTCTGAAGGTAGTCATTGGGATTCTCCCGAATGCTTCCACTCGTGACGTTTGTTTCAGTTAATTACGTAGACATTATATGTCTCTGCTTGCTGATCCAAGGCCTTCGGTTTTGTTCTCGGAAAATGCGGGACATCGAACGAAACAGCGAGACGTCTGTTTGTATTATTCCCGAGAATCGCGTTGGAAAATTCGCTTGCGATAATCGTAGGTACTCGTGATCGTGCTTCTATTAACGATGACTGTTCATCTTGATGAAGATCACAAGCGTTGAGCAGAGTCGCCAGGTGATGCAAATTTTTGGGTTCCACTTTCTCAAGGGTTAAGGTCTTGTAAAGAGGAGTGAGTGCAGAAAAATCCTCTAAACAGAACCGTTTGTTTTACACAAAAAGAAATAGGGTATGAAAAACAGGCTGTGTCTAACATATATTTCGACGCGGTAAATAGTTTAGAAAATGTTCGACAAAAACGATTTTATCAGCATTAAATCAATTATTTTCCTGTTTAATCGTCTTGGGACAGATTTCCCGTTACTTACTTGAGCTCGAACTTTCTACACATGTTTTTTGTTATTTTGAACTACCCTGGGGGTGTCGTAAAAGAAATTCAAAAGTCGAAAAGAAGAGCCAACCTAATGTGACACATGCACGACGGAGACAGAACACGTCACTTAATTGGGCCCGCGGGGAAGCGTGGGGAATACCGTTGGAGAAGGGGAAGGTAGAGTGAGGACACAAGTCTTAGTCTGTCGACTGTGGCATTAACACTAAACCTACCGAGCCTTACAAGTATGTAAGTAAAAAATGACACGATTGATTTTCTTTAGACTTTGTGCAGCTGGTATTTTAATATGTGCTCCATTAAAGATATCTGTACAATCATTTCTTATGAAATTATTTTTATTATATCAATAATCGTACAATACAAAATATGGAACCGGTGATGGTAGGTTTAGTGTTAAGTAAGAGCAGTTTGTAGATATCGTACCACTTGGGAAATTTCGGGACCTCCAAGGAATCAGCCAAAAATCATCGAACTCGAAGGGTAAGCAGCAGTTTTGCATTTTCACCATAATTTTTTTTTATTTAACAGTGTTCCATTCATTTGACCATTTTAAAAGTTGTACACATTGTAGTTACGTGACAGAATATTACTTCTGATTTCTTAAAGCTGGTTACTTAAAGGATTGTTTGGGAAAACCATCCCTGAAGAGAAAAAATACTTGATTAACGATCTTTATTCTGAATTATTTCAAATATGTGCATATACATATATGGTAAACGTATACGAAAATTCATTTACAATATTATATTTATATGTTTCTCAACACATACAAATTTTTAATGACAAGTTGAAAAAAGGTACCCAGATATTGTTATAAGTGATGAAACTGTCAAGGAAGGAGATACCGATTAAAATGCAATGTTTATTGTAAACTTGTCACGAAATTACAGATTACATTGAATCTGGCTTAACAGATGTTTGTTATAAAACATTTACATTTTTTAATGGTTGATGATCATTTAGTCAGAATTCCTATTTTTGCAGGTCGAAATAAAATGTGTTTTGCGAAGCAATACATTTCAGTTGATTAAATCATGCATCGTTAGTATTATTGGTTTTTCTCGTCAACTACTGATACATTCAATTTCTATCAAAATCGATGCGTTTTAATCCCATATATTTGTTAAATTCTGCAGTTATCACTTATCTGATGCTGGGCATACTATACTTTATAAATAATTCAAAATGGCAAAACAGATGATCGTTCATTGATAAGATATCTGTCCAGTGTGACGGATATAGCAAAGTTTCATGTTTAAATGTATTTTACATCAAATTTACGATGCATCAGTTTATCGTCAGGCATTATAAAAATAACAAGGTTCCATGTTTTCAGACTTTTAACAATTTTCATGTGTTCAAAGAAATTTTAATATAACGTATGAATTGAGATGGGGTTGTTAATGCCATCGATTTATATCCTTGTTAAATAATTATTGCTTTGAATGTAACATTTCAAGCTGGGAAAACAGGAATGAGATTTGCTAAAGTAATTTACTTGATGTTCTGTTGTTCACTTTCTATGAATCCACAAGGTAATAGTTTAAAAAATGAGACAATTAGGACATTGCTAATTCTGTGAACACATTCACGTGATAACAACATTTTGCTGACGATATAAAATTCTTCCGGGACAATTTACTAGCACTCGCCTAGCAGAAACAGACTATAGGGGGCAAGTGCTAAATAAAAAGTTCTTTTACATAAACCACTCTGCCATTAATTACTCCGGTCCATTCAAGTGGAAGGCTATTATGAGGACAAGTAACAGGGAGTTACAGCCGAGACATTTAAACATGACACAATTGTTCAATTAGCTGTGTCGCGACGTAATAAACTCGTCTTCCGCTTTGAAATTTATTCGCGACTTTGAACGGGGATGGAATCTCCATCTTTTATGCATTCTAAGTTCTCGAGAAGTTCCAATGTGACAATACCATTGAGGACCTCGAGCTTCCTCGCGATACATCGCTTCCTTCGCTATCTCTCTCCACCCACTTTCGAACTTTCACGTTTTGTTCGCTTCCACGTAATATTATCCGTGCTTCTTCTTTACTAATCTTTCGCGGAAACTCGGTTACCTCGGTAAGGAGTTGACCATCAGATGTGTTGCTTGTTCTACTCTTCCGAGAAGCTTCTAACATCCTGCGAACAACCGCAGTCACCAATTTCCTCTTTTGTTTCGAGGGTCCGAGAACGGTGCAACGGAATGGCACGTGACGTACGACACACTTTTACGTAAGCTGGATCATTTCGAACCTATGGGAAAGTTTATTTTCTCATCAGAACGTCATTTCTTCCTACGATATTGCACTTTCCGAGGGTTTAACCCTTCAGATGATAAGAGCAAGATAAGCGCAATTCGACGTCTCGTGGCGTTTTCCATTTCCTCGGGATTTACAAGGTTCCAGATACATATTGGCTCATTGCAAAAATCGGTTCATCTTGTATTGATCACAATCAACTTCTAAAATTGTTATTTTGCTTTAAAAAATCTGTTCAAAATGCAGGTCAGAAATGGCTAGTATCACTCATATATATTCAGCGGATTTTCATATAAAATAAAAATGTTCTGCCTGATTTGCAACAAACTAGAGTGAAATAGAAACTTATTTTCTTTCTTAATTTGTTTAATAAGTTGAAAGTAATATAACAGCATTTTTAAATTCGTTTAATGTTTTCAATGTTTTACATTACAGCTGCTTATTTTTCTCATAAATGTTTAAAATCTGTTGCCTACTTATGACAATATTTGGGTAGCTATTTTTAATTTATCTTTAAAAATTTGTTTGTGTTGATAAAGATATGAATATGAAATTGTATTGTACTTATTGATATTATGTACGTTTCCCATATACACACATGCATATAGTTAATAATATTTCTACTGTTTTAAATTGGACCTATTAATTTTTGTCATAAATACATACAATCCGCTGTCTATTCATGTGACATATTTTCTGATATATGTATTTGTGATATATTTTCGTCTAATTAGAATTGTTAAAGAAATTTTCATTTGGTTCTTGTTCGTTATAAAGAATATATACAGGGTCATCCGTTTTTAAACGGACAAACGTAAACCAGCTATAAAGAGCCCCAAATGGAACAAGTTTTACCCCTGCCACTTTTTTTGTTTCGGCCTTGATTTCTAGAAAATTGCAAAAAACCATAATTTTTTTAGTTCACATAAACTTGAATATCTCGGGACTCCAGTGATGAATCTGGATGATTTTTTCTTTGTTGTGTTGAAAATAAACAGGAGCATCTTTTTTTGTTCCCAAAATTTTTTTGTATGACCTTCGAATCTTGGTTTTTTTCTGGATCGGACTGTAGCTATCTGAACGGTTCCAGGATGCGTGACTTCAATGGATGATATTTTCTTGGAATAAACGTGCTAAAAAAACAAAAATATTTTACTAACAAAAAAGATGCCCCTATTTATTTTAAATCAAACAAAGGAAAAATCATCAAGATTCATCACTGGAGTCCCGAGATATTCAAGTTTATGTGAACTAAAAAATTATGGTTTTTTGCAATTTTCTAGAAATCAAGGCCGAAACAAAAAAAGTGGCAGGGGTAAAACTTGTTCCATTTGGGGTTCTTTATAGCTGGTTTACGTTTGTCCGTTTAAAAACGGATGACCCTGTATATAAAATGTGGTATTTGCATTAAGGTCCACAGGTTACTGTTTGCTTACGTTGACCAAGAGTGGGGAGAGTTGTGGAAAAATTGCAACATGCTCTGATTTCCCAAATAGAAAAAAATATATGCGTCGGGGTAGACCTAGCCTCGTCGTTGGTTGATTAAAGGGGAAACGTATTTCCCTTTTGATATTCTATGACATCGCAGTAACAGAGCGAGCAAAAAATTGCGTACACTCTTTTTTATTTGTTATAACGTATTTCGCATTATCCTCGCTCGACCGGTGTAGTCTAGGAAAGGAAACACACTGCGAGAACAAAAATGTAAAATATATCAAGGTATAGCGTACGACGGCTTTAGTCGCGTCAAAAGGGAACCTTGTTCCAAATGGTTGAGCAAAACCTCTATGAAAATATTTTACACTTTGAAGTTGAACGATATTTTTCTTTTACGACGTAAATTTGAAAACAATTTTTGGGTTACGATTATTCCCAGAGGTTTGGAGAATTTTTTCATCTCGAGCGCAGATAATTACGAAGGACATCACTAATTATGAAATACGAACATTATGTCAGCGATGGCGTAAATATTTTTAGTTCCGAATAAATTTCATTGAGAAACTAATTTATATTAAATTTATAATTAATTGTCAAAATTAATTTTTATCTATAGAATGATAGCAAATATCGATGTAGGTTAAATACAGGGTTAAGCTTACGTCATTTCTATATTTAAAAAATCGCATGTTCTTTCTTCCAATAATTTTGTTTTGTTTCTTGACAAAAGAAATATTCTATAACCATTTTATTATATAACATTTGTAATTGATAAAATGCACAACACACTAGTTGCTTGCGTCATTTCTGAATTATTCATTATCGTAGAATGTAGCCGTAATAAAAATGTATTACACCGACGTGTATATCGTTTGTTTGCATTAACTTATAGATTCACATTTCCGATCCATTGAGTACCCTTATAGCGTGCCCGTACAAGTTTGCGTTTGCGATAACATTTTTATTAGCTGTTTGTGTTGAGGTGCAATTCCGTTTCGTGTTTGATGTTCTTGCGTAAATAGATTCTTTGCATTCCTGGCTCAGCGCTCGCACTGGAACTCCGTCTGCAACCGATCGATACATAGATGTGTGTGTACATTAATCTTTAACCTTCCCCCATTCCATCGTCTTATTATGCTAAACGCTCTTATTTCGAATTTGCCTATCAGCATCGCGAAAAAGTGTACAGCAAGAATGCAGTAAGAGTCTTAAAGACTCGCCACTATTCTTTTTAGCCTTTCCTCCCTTCAACTTCAGTCGACAATTTCCTCTTGGAGGAATGCTTTTCTTTTCCCTAACCCGTACTTTAGCAAATTCTCTTTTTCTTGAAATGTTCAACTTACACCCGTTCCGCGCAATTAGCTCTAATTCTACGTCTTGAGAATAGCTTTTTAGTTATACTTAGCTGTTATGGATATTGTACTGTAAGGTAAAGGTACCAGTAGTTGACCATGTACGAGTAGTTGACCATGTACGAGTAGTTGACCATTTTATAGGAAAACATAAAAAATCAGATTTTTATAAGCTGTACACTTCTGATGAAACTGAATCTCGGATGCCATACCATCTGTTGGTTAAATTTCTCTATACTATTCTCTAATAACTCGCAATATCTACTCTGTTTCTCAATTAAACTTTTTATGCATTTGGTTTGTTTTATTTCTTATTTCATTCTTTAATTGTAATTTATGCTGGTAATTGTTGAAACGAAATGATAGTAAAATGATTCACAACGTTATTGCTTGAACCCTCTTTCTAGTATAAGTAATCAACTACTAACGAATAAAGAAGGTCAATTACTAGATTTTTCATTTTCAAAAGTGGTCAACTTCTGAAGCAATTACTGAATTTTTAAATACATTTCTTAAATTTGTATAAGTAAACTTTTTTAAAATAGCGGCCTTGGTACATAATTTGGAAGACTTAAAGAGTGTCTTCAGGCATCGACTCTCGCTATTCGATGACAGAGTAAGTGGTTACTATTTTTCGCATGGAGAACTTCTCTTAACTGGTCAACTACTAGTACCTTTACCTTACCGTGTCGAGATTTTAAAAGGAACATTTTTTTAGTTTTGCTGATGGTTGCCAGAGTGGCTCATATTTACGTTTTCAATTCGCGATTTCGTAGATCCTTTATTATCCGTAGTAATCAGTGGAACATGAGTGTTCGAATATTAGAGAAGGTGCTGGATTAAATCTTTACTTACAGTAACTTGTGTTGCATATGTATACGGTTAATGGAAAATTGAGGTAGCATCGAGAAGGTAAATATGATCCAGGCTGTGTCGTGTTTGGTCTCATTTTAATCGGAAAAGTGTCACGAATTTGTCGGTAAAAGTTGTATCATCCAAATAAGTGAAGTCAAATAATTTTGCTTATTGAATTGTTTTACCATGTATATGTACAGTGAACCACAGTAACATTCGGAAACTTTAAAAGGAGCGTCACTTTTTACATATCAGACCAGACGACTTGGATACGTTCTGAGAAGTATAGCAATTAGATTACTAAAGACGTAAAAGAATTTTGATAAATTGCAATTGGTCGGAATTACAAAAGAAGACACTAGAAGTTGTTGTTTATAACTTTTTTATGGGAGCCTATATTGAAACTGTAAACAATATATTTTGTAAATCTATGTTAATTGTACATATTCTAAAAATTTTCATCAAAAGTGGTCAATGTTGCAATAAGCCACAAACGTTTAAAGATAGAAATAACTGCAGTCTTTCACGATTTTCAGCCTAGAAAGGAATTAAATCTAAAGATGCAAAACCTTTCAATGCCTGTAATTCTTATCCGCATCTAATAATATATATGGTAGTCAAAATGATAAGACTCCTCAATGTTTTCAGTTTTTCAGAATAATTAAATAAATAAATTCAATAACTCGTTAAAACCATTTATTATTTCTACAAAAATTGCCTTTTAGTGTGCCTAAATTATAAGGCACTGTGAATATAAAATAAGGAAAGTATTAGAATTCAACAAAATTATTTTACGTGGTACCACTTCAAACATTCTTCTTGGTAAACTTCTATGTATATAGATTTTTTATATCATTTTTATATATGACTTCCCAAGCTTCTAAAATTGCTGATTTCAATTCAGATAGTGTAGTGTACTGCTTTCCACCTTCGTATAATATTCTTGACAGTCTCTTCTTCAAACATTTTCGATTATGTTTACGTCAGGAGACTTTGCAAGCCAATTCAAAACCTTTATATTTTCCGCTTCGAAATAATTTTTTACTATACGAGCAGAATTCACAGCTGCATTATCTTGCTGAAATATACATTTTTCTGCCATCAATTGTACGAGCATATGTCCCATTTTGCTCTTTAATTAAATTAAGTAGCCTGCACTAGCCGTACGAGCTTGATTAAATTTAATTTCCATTTTTCCTCTATAGCCGATTCCTCCCCATATCATTAGTGTACCGCCACCATATTGTTGGCGTCTCAAAACCCTTTGATCCTTTCTTAAATAATGGAAATAGTACTTCTATCCATCTGGACCATCTAAGATTAGTTTATTTTTAATCCTAATAACCTTGACATTTCACGACATATATACAGGGTGTTCATTCGAAAACTTTCCAGTCAAATATCTCGAAAAGTATGAAAGATATTAACAAAGTGTAAATCACGTGTCCAAGGATTTTGAGGGGAAAAAACAGGGATGATATCAGTTTTTATTTGAATGGTGTTTTCAAGGTGTTTTGAAGGTCAACTTTGTTTTTTCGAATGCAAACCTATATTCTTTATTATGGGATCTAATTGTACGTAACAAGATCAGCAATTTTCGTTGGATACTCTTTAGTTTATCTGTACACTAGTTTTGGAGATATAGAGGCACATTATTGTGTCAACATTTTTTGACGCAAATCGTTGATGTTTTCCAGTTTTCCTCGCTCTAGTTCTCTTTAAATATCTCCGAAACTAGTGCGCAGATAAAAAAGTATTTTCCGAAAATTGCTAGTCTTGTTACGTACAATGAGATCCCATAATAAAAAATATAGGTTCGCGTTCGAGAAAACAAAGTTGACCTTCAAATGACCTTGAAAATACCATCCAAATAAAAATCTAATATTTTCCCCGTCTTTCCCTCTCGAAATCCTTGGACACAAGTCTTACACTTCGTTAATATATTTTATACTTTTCTAGATATTCGACTGGAAAGTTTTCAAACGAACACCTCGTATGAAATTTTGTGTGTACAACGGTGCCTTATCAAAAATGATAATGATGGACAAAAGTCCATCAGTGTATATTGCTAATACCAAAAATCTTCAATATTGATGCACATAAAAAAGTTATAAACAACAGCTTCTAATATATATTTTTTTTTTTATTGAAAGCTTAATTGGAACTCCCCATAGGGGGTTATAAAGCTATACATTAGTAATATACATCTTACATTTAAATATTAGTAATGTAGGTACAGTAGAACACGTTAAGTATATAACACATTAAGTATATAACACATTAAGTACATAACTTTAAATCTTTAAATTACATTATTTTCTTTATACTTCCGATCAATTGCAATCTGATATTAAAGAAGCTATCGTACTTCCAAAAGTGTTCGAACATTACTGTGTTTTCTACTCTACTAAACATATATTCGAACAAATATCGTGCACATATTTCTCACATACAGCGAGACGTTACCGCAGTCTGCTGTTTGAAATTAGTCATCGGAGCTACCACAAATCTTCGCATAGCGTGCTTTTTTAAATTCAATCTAGCGGATTCTTTGAAAATCGGCTGGATGGTGATTTATAAGCGAACGGTTCTCAAACGAGGGACTCTGAAATCCACTTTCTCTGATCAGCGGAAAACTGAGGCGTGCCTCGATTGTCCGAATATTCAATTTCTCGTTAGCGGTTCACCGAACCAGTCAGCCTGGCGACGGAGTAAAATGTCTGACGGACGGAATCTGCTCGTGGATTATGAAGCATCAAGTATCCTGGTCTAATCTCTCTTCCCCTCTCTATCTTTGTCTCTCATGCCGGCCAAGTTGCTTCATATTCCCTTTGCGTGACTTAATTACTCGTCGTTTTAATACCTGTCCGTAAATATTTATACTATCGTAAAGGCGAATCAGAAACCACTGACGGGGCTCTGATTTCCTTATTTTCAGTTCTGCTTCTGCTAATTGGACGCACTGCGCTTTCGTGATTAGACGTCAGTCTGGCTTAATTGGGTACGGGCATTATGTTACATATGGAATCAGTGTAGTTCGGACTATACGCTAAAAGAATTCAACACAGGTGCGAATCGTGCAAACCGCTTCGCTGCTTTGTGTTCACGGTCGATTAAAGTAAATAGTCTGCTTTGGATAGCGACGTGTAATCCTTCGCTAATGCGTGTGTTAATTATTAACATATTTGGTTCAGGTGCAAGCACACACGTCTACGGAAATATCAAGACTCCGTGCGAGCTTTATGTGCGCGATGAAGCTCTCGCTAGTTCGCAGATTTTTAATTAAAGTTCTCCTAGCGAGGTGCATCGAACAAGGCGTATTCACTCGTCATGGCTCTCGTGACCCAAATCCCCTTGAGTTTCGTCGATGTATCTGCGATTTATTGTCTATGCGATAGCACTTAATGGCGTCCGTAGTTTCCAGCAAGCGAAATAGATTGCCGGACGGAAATTATTCCAAGGAATTTACTTTTCTTCTCAGTATTTAGTATTAACCCTTAGCACGTGAGTAGCGTCTCTGAGGCATCGCTAAAAATTTCTGTTCTATTATTCAAAAAATATTGTTTACATTATCAAATATGTCGGTATCTAACCAATCATTAAACATTTAAGTAGTGTATGAGGTATTTTATCAATTTCATATCTACCAAATTTTAAAAATCATAGAGAATGGAAATACTCGTGGTCAGAAGAAACGTTTGATTTTCGAGTTAAAATAACTTCGAGTGCAAAAGGTTAATGTGTTACATTAGCAGGCCAGTGGCGTGTAACGAGCTTTGAAAGTATCTTTTTCCATGCATATTAATCTTTACTCTCGTTGAATGTACCACTTAATTCATAGCCTTCAGAATTAATTTATTTTAATTACAAATCTTCTACGCTTAATGTTGGAGACAGATTAATTGTTTTTAAGATGGAGTACTGATCGTCCATCAGGAGTGGGACGCAGAGAAGTTCTGCAGAAAGGCATTTGCTATCTTTGCGCGTCTAGACGCAACGTTTTGCGATCCATACTCTATTCGTCGTAGCTCTTTTCTTTTATTTTCTTTTCTTTTCTGATGTGAAGTATGACGAATGGAGTATAAATGGCGCTAGAATAACAAAACGCTGCGTCGAGACGCGCAAAGGAGATCCGACCTTAAAGCGATTCAGCCAATAGCGGACGACCTGTAGCGCGGAGTAGGGACATCACGTGGTCCCTACAAGTTTTTCTCTCCTGATGGACGATCAGTACATGTATAGAAAGTGATGGGAATTATTTTGGAGAGTAAAATGTATTTTCATTATTCGTAAATACTCAACACGGTCATAAAGAATGACCTACGAATTAATTCACGTACAATACTATTTCCGGATTTGTTGCTTTGTAAAAGATAGCATAAATCACGTATCGTATTCATTATTGTGCAAAAAGGTGTGCCATTTCTTGTTCGCTTGAAATTTAGAAAGAAAGAATAATTCATCCTATAAATATAATATAAAATAAAGATAATATAATATAATATAAAGAATAGTATAAAGTTCAAATAGCTTTATGAGTGTATATGAATATGCAACACTTTCTATACGAGCTGTATATTTTTAAAGTGGCTTACGTCCATTTAAGTTTAAATTGAGATATTGAAGACTTTCCGTTTCAACGAAATTAAAAATATACGTATATGATACCAATGTATCATACTCCTTTAGTGTATCTCAGAGAGTTAAATTTACAATTACTGCTAAAATAATAGCAATTATTAAGTAAATAATATGTGTCTCCTTACCAGGAATAGACTTAAGCCACTTCCAAAATTAACAACTAGATCTGTCATAAAATTTGAAACAGCACAAGCCCATTCGATATAATTTAAAATGCTTCAAATTGAAAAAACGATATTCAATTTATTTTATATTTCATTACAAAACTTGAAAAATACCATTTATGCAATAGGAAATCTTTTAACTATATAAATTACGTAATGAATTCAGTATTTTAAACTCTGCATTCTCATCCATTGATATCGTATTTATGTTTCTATATATATCATATTTTTAACAAATTTATTGTTTCCGCGTGAGAATTCTTCACCCTTTTAAAAATTGCATCTTCCAAAAATCTTGTTGATATGAAATTCTCTTGTTTCATTTCATTTAAAATAAAGTTATTACCTTTTCGGCATTTCTTGATAACATTATAATAATCTTGGAGGGGTAGACAGTAATTTGTTTTTCTTTAATGGCTTTTCTGTGTCAATTTTAGCAACGTTAAAGCTACTTTAATATTTCTAATTAAGCCTAGAGGTCTAAACGTCTGCTGGAGGTTGCAACTTTAATACCAAACCACTGACAAATGCACTTAGGCTACTTTCAAAATAAAAATTTGTATCATTCTATTAACCAGTTAATTTCGTTTTAAAAAAATCTTCGTGGCTTTAAATATACTAGTTGCAATTTGCTTCAAAATGAAAAGATAACGTAGAAATGTAAATATTAAAATTGCTAGTTTGATTTTTCTCGAAAATGGACTTAGGATAGTGAATGATCTATGTCTGCAGTTCTGTTTAAAATAAATGTTCACAGGCCATTAGAGGCTGAATTTGCGATACAAAATATAGGGATGGTTTTTCAGCATTATCTCGCGTTAACAGTACAATAGAATTGGGTTCAAAGCCCTTCAAAAGGGGAGGTTTTAATGGGATATCGAGTACAAAATAGAGCAACGCGCACAGCTGAAGATTTACGATAGTTTGTTGCTGGTTTTCATGAATGTGTAGGCAGTTGTTCGCAACGCTCGTGGGATGTTCGCTGTAGCTGGCATAAGCTTCCGTTGTAAGCTTTTAACTGCCTTGGATTTGTGACGTCCAATACTGTGAACAAGTGCGAACACTACCTGGACGCTATGTGTAGATACTTGCACACTTATCAAAGTATGGAATAAATGAAAAAATCCCTTATTGAGTAAACATGAAACAGAGAAATAAAATTCTGATTAAGTGAACACATCATTTTCTAGATAATATTACACTTACTATTTGTTTATATTATTATTAGACTGCGGATCTGTATGCAAAATAAAAATCTTCTCATCGATTCTGGGAATGAGGAATTAAATAAAAATTGATTTCATCCCTCAATGACATCATGATATTAAAAGCAACATTACAATATTCTCTTATAATTTCTTAATGAATGCATACAAATACGCAGTCTGATTATATTATATAGATATTATTTTAACTGTGCTTTGAAGCATGTACGAAGACTTTTTTGATTAAACGTACGTACGTAGAATTTAAAAAATTATGAATATTTTATAGGAAGAGAGTTTTATATTAAGGTAGAAACAGTCCCAGGTGGAGTGAATTCCGATCTAGCAGATTTGAAGTCTGTAGTATCATCACCAGGATCCTTGATATCGTGTGCCACAGAGCTGGATTGTCACTATTGATTTCCATAGGCACTGAATCTACAGATTGCCATGAGGCTGCAGTGCATTTCGTATCCTACATGTCTGAGGGTACCTGTATCGTGTTCTACGGATGTACTATTATCGTCTTTCACGAGATCTGAATCGTCTATAGAGTGACCCTAGATGTTGCTACCGTAGATATCGAGTTTAGGGTACTTTGCATACGGTGCCAAAGGATCCTGATGTAATCCAGACTCGGAGAGCATTATCCGCCTTTTATTTTAGAACGATAGAACATGATACATAGAACGAATTCATTCATTTTCCATTGAGAGTCGAAAGCTGAAGCTTTAACCCTTGGACAGCTACTTTTATAGCTACACTTACATATAATTAATGTTTAGCATCATGTTTTATTTATTGAATTCACAGACACGATACAGACAGAGCGTATAATTAATTATATCCGATTTATGCAGGGTCTGGTCGAGTGACATGTACAAGCACGAGGTGATTACTCAATCTTACTTGCTAATTACTTATTCATAAGTGAAAAAATAAGAAAACAATATGGAATCAAAATTTTTTGTCCGAAGTTTCGTTTTCGACGAAATATTTTTCGAGGGCGAAGTTGAAAATCGAATTTGAAGATTCAGTGAATACGCATGTTATTGCTATTACAGTGATCCGAAATTAATATTCGGACGATCTAAAAATGACAATAATTTCGTTTAATATTGTACTACATGATTCTAACTTTTTTGGGAAGGTAGATCAATTAGTTTATTACAGAATGTGAAAAGAAATTTTTTCAAAAATTGCAATAGATCGGAATTGTAGAACAAAATACTAAAAGTTGCATTCTACAATTTTTTTATGTGGGCCTATATTAAAAATTTAAAAACTGCGTTTTGTAGAACTGTGCCAATAAAACGTATTCTGATAATTTCGATAAAATTAGTCGACGTTGCAAAAAGCTACACATGTTTAAACATGTTAAAAATTACAGATTTTCACAATTTTCGGTCCCCAACTGCAATGAATCTAAGGATCCTTACATCTTTTAATGCTTGTCGTTTTTCCCGCATCAGCGATTTCGATGAAACTACTATAGTGACAATAATTTTGTTCAGTATTGTACTATATGATTCTAACTTTTTTGGGAAGGTAGGTCAATTAGCTTATTACAGAATGTGAAAAGAAATTTTTTCAAAAATTGCAATTCATCGGAATTGTAGAAAAAATACTAAAAGTTGCATTTTACAATTTTTTTTATGTGGGCCTATATTAAAAATTTAGAAACTGCGTTTTGTAGAACTGTGCCAATTAAACGTATTCTGATAATTTCGTTAAAATTAGTGTTAAATTTAATATTAATGTTAAAATATTATTAATATTAATGTTAAAAATGCAGATTTTCACAATTTTCGGTCCCTAACCGCAATGAATCTAAGGATCCTTACATCTTTTAATGCTTGTCGTTTTTCCCGCATCAGCGATTTCGATGAAACTTCTATAGTGCATATAATTAATACAGATCTACAAAACGTATTTTTTAAATTTTCAATATAAGCCCACGTAAATGAGTTGTGAAATTCAATTTTTAGTCTTTTTTCTACAATTTCGATCAAATGCAATTTTTGCAAAAATTTCTTTTCACATCCTGTAGTAAACTAATTGTTCTAGCTTGCCAAAAACTTAAAACCGTATAGTATAATATTTAAAAAGTTATCGTCTTTTTCAGAGCGTCCGAATATTATTTGTAGATACGAATCGTCTAGCGCGTCTGATCATGGGCAACCAATTCTACTTGCTGCGTATACTACTGCACGTGAATCCGATGGATCTTTGAACTCTGTTTTCTCGAAAACTGCGCGTCAAACGAAAAAAAGTAATAACTTTTTTTCGACTTATTTTCACATGTAGAATCATCCACTGGCAATTGTACCATCCACCATACCCTGTATTCAGAACGACTTATTTTATGTTTCGCAATACGCAGCGTACCTCTTTGTAATTTTTGCTACAGTTACAGTGAGATTAAATGCAAACATCCCGCGAATGTTTATTCGTACGATCGGAAGGATAACAAGTAAAAAGGGAACTGTTTGTATGCGAGTTCGTGTGTCCAGTTTTGTAAATGTTCGTCTGCCAGAGAAATAAGAATACACAGGGTCGACTGTAAATTCGATCTGCCAGCGACGGACATCGGTCACAATAAGTCAAAATGATAGAATAACTTCTCGTACGAAGTTTCATTGCACACATAAAGATATATTTGATGACCGGTGTACAAAAACGGTCGCAGTTTGTAACGAAGCCAGTTACACCAACGATCAGTCATTTGTACAGAAACTCGATTGATTTCCAAATTCGTTTTTCTGGGGAGTGGAACTCCGTATCAGAAAAAGTTATTCTATCACTTCGATTTATTGTAAACCATAGAATCTTCCCCACTCCGCTGGTGTCATGATTTACAGTCGAAACTCTGTACACGTTGTACATAGTAATGGTGTGGACGTTCCGGGTGTATTTGTTGACTTGTTTTACCTAGCAAATGTCCGTGTTATGTAAATGTGCGCTTTGTCAAACAAACGGAGAAGTAGATCGATTGGATATTCAATTCATCCTAAGCTTTGCTGTCATGTAACTGCGGTATCATATCGTATTTCATGGTACACGTTGTTTTCAATTGACTTAATGATTAACACAACTACACAAACGTCTAAGCGTCCTCTTCATTAAAACTATTCAAGCTCTTCACTAGAACACATTCACTGGCACACTAATGTGCTGAAAGCGTTTTTGAAGGCACATTAATGTGCTTAAAGCGTATTTAAATGTGCACTAGTTGGAAAAAACCCCTTCTTTTTACTCTGAATATTTTGAATTTTCAAATTGATACAAATATTCCAATAGAAAAAAAGAGTTTAAGAATCAATATAAATCTTGATGAAACAACTCATAAATTCACTGGCACACTAATGTGCTGAAAGCGTTTTTAAAGGCACATTAATGTGCTTAAAGCGTATTTAAAGGTACACTAGTTGGGAAAAACCCCTTCTTTTTACTCTGAATATTTTGAATTTTCACATTGATACAAATATTCCAATAGAAAGAAAGAGTTTAAGAATCAATATAAATCTTGATGAAACAACTCATAAATTAATTGAGCCGTTCATAGACCAAATTGATTAACTCTACTGTTTGAAATATTAACATGTTTTTTTAAAATTCAAGTGTCTAAGTTCAAAGCACTTGGTTTTGTCATAACTTTTTTTATTCATAATGAATTTTCCAAATAATGCAGGTTAACCTTGCGAAAATAGACTTATTGAAATTAGAAGTTTTAGCGGTTAATGAACTTTTTCTGCAATAAAAAATATAATTTGAAGACTAATTTTGATGTTATTACTTTTTTCACTTGTCAAAGCGATTAATTCGCTTAGTCACCCAAAAGTTATGATATTAATAACTGGACAGCGTTTCTATATGCAAAATAAAACTGTTTTGCATTGATTGTGGAAAGCAGGAGTGGCATAAAAATTGATTTCATCCCTTAACGATTTTGTTACAATAAAAGCAACATTACAACATTCTTGAATTTTAAAAATCTTTTACTGTTTTATATTTCGCCCAATTAATTTCTTCATAATTGCATAAACATCCGCAGTCTATTAATACCGAGTACACCAAGGCTATTCAATCTAATTCGTTCTACATGTCTTTACATGATAGCTACATCTGTATTTATGCATTATACAATGTTTATTTCAATTTTTATTGTAAAGGGAATTAAGAAAAACAATGTGTATTATTTCATCACATTTCTCCACGTTTTATTGAGTTAATCGATGTGGCAAGTGAACGACTCAATTCATCAATTAACAAGTGGCTTAATGACACAGTAATTGGGGCGAATACTATATTTCCTTAAATCTCCATGCCACTGTTGATGAAAGCGAATCGCGTCAACTGTTTGTAGTAAATCAGGCCATCTCTGATTGCTCAAGAAAGCGTGTGGAATAGTGTGAAAAATAATTTGATGAAATACGTGACGTTGCGAGGAAACACCATGGGGATAAAATCGCGTTCGAGAGAGCGTCGCGTCGCGTGCGTCATCCGATATTATGTTTCCATAAGTATAAATGAACTCTAAGAATATATGACGTTCCTCACGCCTCCGCTTCCTCCATTTTAAACTGGTCGTTGGCTCGGGTGATCCGCGGAGACGATGTACATCATTCGAAGGATTTATGGCCCATTTGTGCATGCCATTTATCAATGTAGTTAGCATTTATCTGGCGTTTCGGTATCTGCATTTTTATCCACGCCTCAAACGGAAGCAAGTATAGGTGGCCGATAGATCAAAGAGCCAAGCATCGCTCGTTCGTTCCTTTTTTTCCCACCCGTCGGTTATTCAGAGCACGCAGTATATCAAATAATCGTTCCGCGGAGCTCCGCGAATGACGGCGACAAAGTTATTTATTATTTCGCGATATTGCGCTCCGCCCGTTGTTTTAAGATTCGTGTCAATTTATTGGCAGTCGTCTCGAACGGGACCGTTTCGTTTTGCTCGCCTCCCCCGGGTCAGAAACTCGAAAGCGAAACGTCGATTCAACATGTAGATAACGCTCCTCATACCGCGGTTCCATTTTCATATTTGCATCGTCAGTCGTCGCCCCCACCCGCGTGTAATTACATTCGTTGCAGTTTAAACCAAGCGGTCGCGTTTATTCGTTTCAGCAAGTCGGGACACTTTAATTTAGCTAGGAACAGTTCGTGCTTGACTCCGGCAGACGAAAAAAGGAGTCGCGGGTTGTAAGTAAAGGGCGAGTGCGGTGGACGGTTCGGCTGAAAGCTGAACACAGCCTGTACGTGACCGTGAGGGAATGCGCAGCGACGTAAAAAAGGAAGACGAACATGCAGAGAAGGAAATAGTGTTAAGGATAAAGCTGTCCGAAAAAGTGGAATTTTTGAAAAATCTGGGGCGGCAGATATTTCGAGCGCAGCCGAGCTGGGCGTTATAAATCCCCGGAATAAAAATAGTATCTCGGTGACGGAATTCGCGGGTGATAAAAGCGAGAAAGAAAAAGGAACGGCGCGGACGCGGCCGTCGCTCGGAAAAAAATTCCATAATAAGGAACAAAGGCGCGGGCCGTGATACGTTTATCTGGCTTCGACGCGCGGCGAACTTAATTTTTTTCATCGAGGAGAACGGTCGTCGTGCGATCAAAGTCGGATATATTTCTGCATAATTTATCCGTCGGGCGCGCGGGCAGGTTGTAACAAACTTTTCCGAGCGAAATCTCGCGAGCACGCCATGGTCGCCTCTGGGTTTTTAAAAAAATCCCCGGTGTCACGCGAGGAACGGGTCTCGCGACGGTAACACGCGTTGAAGATAATCATTATCGCGGCGAGAAATTGTTTGACACGCGCCTCGGTTAACGAGCGCAATTTTAAATTCATGAAGCTTAATTAGCGTGTATCAGGGGGTCGCTTGTGCTCAAGCTGCCACCACGCTGCGCCGCTGGTTCGACGCAGCCTGGGTCCGAAACATGCGAATGCTTGTCCGCACCAAATTCCCTGTCGCCCGCGTTTTCAGATTATATTAGTTTGGTCCTTTCGGGCCGGCGATATTATGCTGGCGATATACGGGCCAAGTGGAAAACGTTACTCGATGCAAATCCGACGTTTCTGCGTCGATAACGTGCATTTCCTGACGTCGCGCAGTGCACACTGGGCCAGCAGCTACTAAAGAGTCCATAAAATTCACGATTTCATTGGACATTTCTGAAACTTTCTACAGCAGTGGTTCTTAACCTTTTTCAAGTCAGGAACACTTTTAATTTTGTGAAAAATTTGCTGAACACCAAAATTAAGAACCAGTGTTCTACGGACTGGGACTCAGTACCGGATTAACCCCAGTAGCAGGAATAGCAAATGCTGCGGGCCCGCGCTCGCAGTGAAAAAGTGAGCTTGTAAAATGTTATTATATTATCGTGTTAAACCTAGAGCCTTCTGGTAACATTTGCTACAGGTCCTGGCTTAATGCGGCACTGATAAGACTAACATAAACAGGACATCTACATAGCTTTTTTGTAGGCGGACGCATGGAGGACATTCGTTTTTTGCATTAGCGGATCTCTATGAAAAATAAAAATTATCTGATTTTCGAGCAACTGGAGTTTTATAGAAATTTATTTTCTCTTTTAAGGGGTTAGGACGCAGGAAGAAATGGGGATAATATAAGATTTTTAAACTACAGTACAAACAAAGTGAATAATCGATTAATATATATATAAGATTTTGTATTTCAGTTTATTATATTATGAACTATAAAAAAATACTTGTAATATTTAACAAATAATTTAAATACTACAAGCATTACAAGCTTGTAACATTTAAAAAATAACTTATCGTCGTTTTTGCTGGGAATATCTTCTCTTTTAGATGGCCAACTGATGTACAGGATTTCTACAAATCAACTTAACTATATCCAAAATCCCAAAAATTTCATAAACTGTAATATATTCTCTAGGCATTGACAATCCCACGTTTCAATGTTTATGAAAATTAACAAAATGGCAGATATTTTAAACTTAACGACTGAATTTCGGTAGAAAATTTATTAATTTTTTATTTATAATTAACAAAATAATGGGGAAATGAAATAAATCGTTCGTCAATGCCTAATAGATATTATAATGAAGATAACTGTAAAATTTTAATTTAATTGCTGAGGTACATACAATTCGAGACATCTTGTACACTGTTTTGAGAAACACAATTCTGAGAAAAACGCGTTTAAAGTTTGCGAATTTAATTTTCTTATAAAAAATTGTCGATTTTTTCAAGGGTTGGAAATAATATAATATTTTAAAATTCGTTTAATGTTTTTAACGTTTTAAATTACATCTACTCATTTTTGTTATAAATGCATAAAATCCGCTGTCGGTTAATAAGGTTTTTCAAGACGCGTACAATGACCTACGACTTACGGCTACTTTTAGGAACCGATCGAACACTTCGATAATTTACTTACCTAATGATACACTGTTATTCCAAATGTTTAAAATGATGATCTGTTTTTAACACAAAAAAATTTATTTTTGCCGAAGAAGAATCATTGGTAGTTTAATTTATAGAGGACGTCACCGATCTGACGGTACCTAATAAAAATAAGTAGATGAAACATAAAATGGTAAAACTGAATGTAACTTCCTTTCCTTGCAAATGATGCACAACAATTTTATTTTGTCCAGTGATTATAGCATGCCAATACAGAGTTAAATATTACAGATCTTTATGCATTTATAGCGAAATTGAGTATATAAAATTCTAAATTGTTGAATAATTTTCAAAATTGGAGGTCTCGATATACATATAATTTCTTCTGAATTAAAATCATTACGGGAAGAAACAGCATTGAATTTAGTTTCTATTTCTTGCAATCCGTGTAGACCAATTTTATTTTGCATCAAGATTCGCAGTCTAATTATTATCAATTGCTGTACATCCACGAATAAGCATGCAATGCTAATGTTACAGCCAATAAAGTTTCACGGTTTAGGACCACTGCGCGTCGGGACAATTTCTAAGCACGAATGAATTTCCGGATTTATTCCGTGTCATTTGCGCGACACATTCGCGCTCTGCCGATCGTAACGAGTGTCATCATCATCTTATGTTAAGGGAAAAATTGTAGGGAGAAATTGTGTCCCTTTTCTCTGTTATGCCAACCGAGAAGCTGTAATTTCAACGAGGAAATGGTTATTACTGCATTTTCTCGTCTTTGATAAGGTGATTTCGCGAGCGCTTCTTCTTCTTCTCAATTCAATTCTCACGCTCCGCCTCTGTGTTTTGTTAGGGAATATTGAATGTCGAAGTATTTTTATGTCCCTTGTCTTCTTCGCAATCCAAATTTATTCCGTCTGTGGCGGACAACGAAGGTATTTATACGGGATGTCACTGAAGTGCACTTCACCTGAGAACTGGCTCTAGTCAGAGGAATCGAAGTCTTTTTCAATAGTAACATCAAATTAGAGGAGCCCTTTAAAATGGGCTCTTTTATTAGAATATTAAACAACCTGTAGCAACAAAATCTTATGTTTGTTTGTACACTAGTGGAATTAATTCTCGACACTTTTAAATTTTTACTTTAATTTCGCATTTATTCAAATTATTGAATATATAATCATTTATATTAACTTCCCGATTCATAGGGAAGTTACTGTAATTATCGAAAGAAAATCGAAAATCGATTTTCTAGCAGATCTTCACGTTTCATGGTCATTGGAGTCATTTTAGACTATTTTTATCAAAATTTGTGTGTGTGCGTATGTTCGTTTGTATGTTATCAAATTTTTCGTTAACGTTTTCTTAAAAGCAACGCGATCAGAATGATGAATGATGCAATTGATGTGCTCCGCTGTAACTTAGAGCTGATTAGATTTTGGTCCACTTTGGTCCAGTAGTTTTTTTCGAAAGAAGTTCATTCAACAATGCAATTTATACGAGAGGATGGAAATTTTCCACCGAATAAACAAACGTAATTATATATATTTTTATATTCTAATCATTGTGTTCTAATTTTAGAAATTGAATTTTCAACGAAAACTAGGACTTTCGAGGATAATACAATCACTCTAGATCGATCTTTCATCTAGCGTTTTTGAAAAATCCCATTTTCGAATCCCGCACCCCTGCAATCCTGGAAGAAGGAGTGTACTCCCTTAGCAAAGAGAAACTTTTCAAGTCAGTAGACGAACGAATCAGACCAGAAAGTCATTAGAAAAGAGATCCCAGGACCTATGAGTACTATGATGCACTCTTGCCTACACATAGGAGTAGTTTAAATATCTTTGCTGTTCGTAGGCACACGAAGAAGCTGTTCAATCCTTTGACAGCTAACAGCAGCAACGTGCAATGTTGACGCCTGGAGACGTTCCTCGCTAAGCTTAGCAATTATGGCTACTTCTGTGTCGCACAGTCTAAGCGCTTTGTTTCACAATGTTTCACAGCGAGCCACAGTGAAAGGTTTGAGGTAACGTCAAACTGTTCGAAAGGGCGAAGAAAATGGTTATGAGGAAAGTTTCTTTGATCTCGCTTTTCTTGAAGAGTTTTTTCATGTACAGCGGCTGAGAAAGTTTCCAGCTAAATTAACTTTTCATTTTATTTTCTGGAAATTATAACCGAAAGACTTTTCATTAATGTAGAGAGGAGAGTGAACAATATTTTATTTGTTTTTATTGTTTTACTATGTTTAGTGTCTGATGAATGGACTGCGGAATTTATGACAAAAATGAGTACATCAAATGCAAAACAGTAAAATATTTAAAACATATTTTCTACTCGTTAAAATGTTTCAGAAAATAAATAAATATCTTATAGTTAATACAAACTATTTTTATTTTGCATAAAAATCAGTCTATTGTTAAAATTTATCAGACGTCGATTTTGTGTTCGAAAGCTTTTATGTGTTGTATTCCTAGTTAATTCTTAAGTGTTACTACCAAGTAAATTTTCGTGTTGATACACAATGAGTGTCTGTTTCGAGAAGTCGTTTTCCTAATACGAAAAACTTAGAAACAGTAGTTTTTGGATTGTTTTATCATTTTGAAAATGATATATGATTATAATGTTGAACAAAATGGTACAAAATAGTTTCACCATTACTATACTCGAAAAAGTTTTAGGTCTTGTCGATGAAAGACAGACTGCCCATTATTCTAGTTCAGTATTAATGGCATTCGAGATTTCTTCTTCTGAGAAATTCACAACATCTGAAAGAAAGAATAGGATAAAGTTCGTTCAAGAGAACTGCATCACTCCGTAACTCTTTTACGGGCAGGAGACTCCGAGTTGCAGAATGGTAAATATGACTTTTAAGACCACTAACCTAGTCATCAAACATTCGTAGCATACGAAGTAAAAATATGAAATGTACATTTAACAGAGGCGGAAATAAAATTACCTCGCCTTATAAGATAAGTGAATTCTCAGCTTCATTCGAAATAGTAACCGTGAAAAATAAATAAAATCATAGCTAATAAGCTAAGCTTGATGAAACAATATTGATCAATGACATAAACTCAAAAAATAGGATAATCTTCTAGAGCCATTTTGCTCATGTTTCTACTTCAACAAGCCTAATCTTTTACCCTATGCTTTAGATTGTCTCGATATAATTTGAAAGCATTTGTAAACGCGATATTGCACAACAAATGGTATGATGAATTAATTTCACGTTCTCTCAACTTTCACTCAGTTTTAACGTTATAAAATTACCATAAAGGTGTTGACATTATTACATGCGTTAATATTAATATTATTATTACATTTATTATAAACGGACCGAGGTCCCTTTACAGAAATGTTTACTATAGAACATAACAATAGACTTAACGTGAATTAAGTAAGAATGGACATGCACGAATACTGTTGGAATAAAGGTAATGATATTAGTTAACCCACATTTTCGCTTAGAATTAAAAAAACTCCAAAAAGACTTAATATTATTTTGAATGGATAATTCAGTTTCGTACACATACGAAGAATAATAATGTTCTGCAATTCTCTTACACTCGGCTCGCGAGTTGACAAAAGTTAAGCAGTCACACAATTGAGAACTCCTTTTAAAGACTTTACGAGCCTGTTTCTTTTTATGAACTAATCCAAGTATTGTTGGTATATAAATTATAATTATGATATCGCGCCAGGTTCGATCCTTATTAGATACAACAAATATGCAAGTTAAATATTTAAATTTCTCTACGTTTCGATCCCAATGCGGATCATTATCAAGAGACTCAAATTTTTGCGTCTGAAAAAGAAATTAATATTAAAATTTTGAAATTAAATATACTGTTTTGAACGTGACACAGCCACGTAAATTACCAAAAATTGGTAAAATAGAAAAGGAAAAAATTAAATACGCACTTGCTGTGAAGAAGGGACAAAAAGAACACTTTAGAACACTTTGTGTTTTAGAACACTTTACATTGTTGGTATGTAAATAATTTGTGTTGCGTTTCAGCTCAGAGAGTGAAATACAGTGGCTGAATAAATAATAATTATCCAGTTCTGACAACATCCAAGAGAAAAGGGTTTAGTTTATTGCACAAGGAAAATGTGAAAGCAATTACTCTTGTCGCTTACGTTAACTTATACAATATTTCACAACAAATGGCGTGATCAATTAAAAGAATGCACTCTCTCAAGTTGCACTCAGTGTCAACGTTATAAAATTACCACGAGGGTGTTAACATTATTACGTACGTTAATGTTACTAGTATTGTTGGTATGTAAATAATTTGTGTTGCGTTTCAACTCAGAGAGTGAAATACAGGGGCTGAGTAAATGATAATTATCCAGTTCCAACATCCAAAAAAGGGTTTAGTTCACTGCACAAGGAATAGGTGAAAACAATTACTCTTGTCGCTTACGTTAACTTATACAATATTTCATAACAAATGGCTTGATCAATTAAAAGAATGCACTCTCAAGTTGCACTCAGTTTCAACGTTATAAAATTACCACAAGGGTGTTAACATTATTACGTACGTTAATGTTACTAGTATTGTAGGTATGCAAGTAATTTGTGTTTCGTTTCAGCTCATAGAGAGCGAAATACAGGGGCTGAGTAAACGATAATTATCCAGTTCCAACATCCAAAAAAGGGTTTAGTTCACTGCACAAGGAATAGGTGAAAGCAATTACTCTTGTCGCTTACGTTAACTTCCGGCTGCGTTGTCGGCACGGTCGTGCCCGTAAACTCTCTAGCGCAGCGTGAAAAATAAATATAACTGTATTTAAAACGGAAATATTAGAGCCTTACGCCACTCCTGTGACACATAATAGCGTCGACTCGTAAATATTCAGAAAATGGTGTTTTCACGGCAACAAACGTAGTCACGTACTCAATTTACGACAGGACATTCTGCGTTAGTGGATTTTCCATCGTTGTCAGACTCGACTTGAAGGGCCATCCACACATTCCCGGCGACAAACTGGGATTCGCCGCTCGTAAAAGCTTAAAAACAAAATCAATGAAAAAAAAGAGTCAGCGTTGCAATTACTTTGTTTTCCTGTCCGTGGAAAAAGCGTGCCTTCGATAGCGGTAATAGAGGAGAACGGTTTCCTTGATATTAACCTCTCCCACGGGAAGACTTTAAGTGCTGTGCGTGCGACATAGGACGGCGCATTTACGGCGTTCAAGAACATTCCGGATTTAATACTTCAGCTTCTTTTGTTATCACTGCGGAGTAGCTCCGGCTGAAGCAGCTGTTAGACTTTATGTGTTTAAAACGCCGTCCCTTGTTAGCCCTTTTATGCGAACTTTGCAGACACTTTTCCGCGCGATGATGAGTTTTTGACTTTTAATGTTCGTTCAACTACGGTCTGTTAGAGCCGGTTGTTTTCCCCCCGATTTGGGACTTTATTTAAAAAGTTAAAGAGGATAACAGTTGTTTCCAATGATTTGTTAGACTGACAATGCTGCAGCGACGCGGAGATAGCGCGTAAAAACTTTAGTGGTAGCTCCGGTGAAGGATTGCGATCCTATTTCGCGACAACGGTGACCTTGTTTGGTCACAAGTACGGCGCAAAAACCGCACGAATTAAAATGTCAGGTCCGATCCCATTCGCTCGACTCACTTCTTCCCAACGAATTCCCATTTATTTAGAAGTGCGAATGATTGATCAAGAGACCGAGGGTTTAAACATTTACGGGACACGAGAATTGCATTACGAATATGGTTCATTAAACTGCGTTAATTTCCGGCAAGAGATGAATTCCATATCAATGGGAATTATAATTAGACTGCGGATCTTTATGCAAAATGAAAAATGTTCGCATTGATTCCAGGACACTGGAGCCGAATAAAAATTGCAATCTTCTTTTAATTATCCAACGTGCCCACTTTAATTTCCAACGTGTCCATTGCTTCAAATTGTACGTATCTATTTTTGTCATAAATGCATAAAATCCGTAGTCTACTTATGAATAGACAGAAGAAGTATATTGTAGTTATAGTTTAAGGAGTAGTTGTCACCATGACAGCGTAAGACCAACATGAGGAATAAAAAGATTGCGATTCCAGTTTCGTCTTTTAGTCATCAATAGACTGTGGATCTTCAAACAATGTCTTCCGAAAATTTTTAAAAAATGCCAGGATATAAAATATGATAGAATTTAGTACGATTTTAATTGATTTCATATCTAAAAAGATTACCATCACGGAAAATAAGATTCTATTTTATTCCGCTTTCTTAAACTTTGTCTACAAAAATTGAAAATTACATAATCATCCGCAGTCTAGTTATCAATAATTAATCATCCGCCTAAAATACTTCATGATCTACGCAAGGGACAGTTTTGTAGGTCGGGTTGCCGTATTTAGGCAGATTTTTAATTAGTAGCAGCTTAAAGACAAAACGGAAATAGCAATTTTTTATTGTTCATACTGCTTCTCAAATTTTCTCCCACCTGTAGTCAAGCGCCCTAAAAAGTCAGTGCTGTATACAGTGGATTCAAGAAGTATTTAACTAAACACTATTGTATACTGTATTCACACTGTGACTGTTCCGAGTAAATACGAGGGTTTCCTTTGGAGAGCATTTTTGGTGCGTTCGTGACTAATAATCTTCTTTGAGAATTAAGCAAACAAGAGTCATTCGGCGACCAGTCGTGGCAACTGCTTAATGTTTAGCTTTTTATATACCTCTTTAAGGACAGCGTGCTATAAATCTAGTCCCTCCGAAGGATCACCCGTGACCGTTAACTGCACCGTGTTAAACTACCGAGACGCGTCGGTGACCGATTCAGGGATCACCCCACTCCTCCTTCCAAGGGCCTCATTCAGTGCTACAGGAAGGAGGTCCTAACAGTCAAAAGTGTACTGATTGGGAAATGCAACTTTCTGCAGGAACCAATCGGTGCATCTTATTTCCTGCTCGAGAAGCCTGACGAACCTCGCGTTGAGACCGCGTTCATCAGTTTAGTCTCGTCAGTCAATCGCGTCATTTAAACTCGACTTACGGCAGTTCGTTGTCCAGCGATCAGGACACGCGTCAAACGGGATCGCATCTTAATCAGATCCGCGAGCGTCATACATGTGGGATGTCTAAATTCCCGCGAGAAGTAGGCGAAGCGCGCGTTCCACGAAAAACAGAGGAACAGATGAATTCGCCAGTCGTTTGTCGAAACAAACGATAAGCGAAGACCGTTGTAAAATGCGTGGAAGAGGCGAGGACGAGGAGTCTCTCGCTGGTCGTCGCCGTGTAAAGTTGTATGAAATCTTTGTTCCACCTTCTTTTATTATTTTATTATTTCATTATTTTATTATTTTATTAAACCTAGTAATAGTAAGAGTCGATTCCTTTCCTACTCCGCCCGCGTAGATCAATTAACTAACTCGATCGCCAACGAAATATAACATAAAATAGGGAAATCCTACATACATTGTCGCGATTCGACACGAATTATACAATCATTCAAATCTGCGCGCGTATAAGGCAGGACCTGCTAGATCAGCCTTACTGATAAGTCCACTAGCAGGTCCGGGACAAAACGCTTTCTTTAACGTATTTATCGTCATGCGAACCGATTATTGTCTTTTGCGTCTTCATAACATTTTATCTCTTGAACTACTGGCCCAATATTAATTTGGCGGGCACAGATCCGGAACATGTCGCGCTCAGCACACAGCGACATTACAGTGACAATTTTGTAAAACATGATCTACGACTATAAATTTGAACTCATTTTGAAGCTGGAAGTCTTTAGTATCATAATACATCGTTTGTTGTATTCTTAGATTTTGTTTCACGACGTAGCGAGTGGAAAACTGAAAACGTGTTCTTTCTCGAAAATGTTGTACCTTCAAACGTCTGTGAAAACTTCGAAACATTTTTTCGTGGCTGAAAGCAATATAGATTCGAAGATTTAAATCGCCTCTTTACAATGACATTTTAAAAATTGACGTGTGATTGTTTTTAGTCATTTTATTGAGCTTCGAATGACAGGGCTTTACATGACCGAACTTATTCCTCATTTTTGTTTCATAATATATTGGAAAAAAATTGTACATCAATTTTTAAGGAGTCGTTGTAAAGAGAAGGCTTCAACCTTCAAACATGTGGTAGTTTTATTTACGAGAAAATTTTTGAAAGTTTTCAGAGATGATTGAATTTGTAGTATTTTTAAAGGAAATTGGGTCTTCAGTTTTCCACCTGGTAAATTATGTAAAAATATCTTGGAGAGAAATGGACACTGCTTCGCAGATATTGATGCTTTAAGCTGTAAAATAGCTCTTAATTATACTATTTTATACAAAACCTATCGGTTACATCTGTTGGAATTCAACGATACCATAGCGTCTTAGGTTAAGGGTTTAGGCGTAAGGGGGCAGTTTTCACAGGGACAGAAGAGCCCAGACGGAAGCATAAGGCCAGGACCGTTGTCTGGTAGTCAGTCTGGTAGAAGCAGTTAGCCTGAGCAGGTCGGAATTTCCTAAAGAGCAGTCTTATAAAGTACACACTATTTACATAAAGTTAGAACACGAGATACGCGGATACACTGCTATGTTAATCAAATCTTTATAGTACCACTAAAGTATAAGTGAAGTAAAGTATTGTTAACATAAATAACGGACTATATTAAAGCCATAACCAACAACGTCGATAATTAAACTATTTGTGCTTCGAACACAACGCATCTTACGCTTAATGACTAGAAAGTGTTTTGCAAAAAGTTTCCACGGTCCTCGTTTGCCTGACACTCACTTCGTAAGAGGGTGCCTAATTATTTAGGGTAGACGCGATAAAAAAAGGGAGTGTATCACGTGGTTTCATCAAATGCAAATCCGTAGTTACAGTATGCCGATCTGGAATGACGTTAATTGCGAGAGGACTTCATACTGTATCAAACTTAGCCATGTCTGGTCCTAAAGTTAGACTAAATAATTTGTGTTTCGTTTCAGCTCATAGAGCGAAATACAGTGGCTGAGTAAATGATAATTATCCAGTTCCAACATCCAAAAAAGGGTTTAGTTCACTGCACAAGGAATAAGAGAAAACAATTACTCTTGTGGCTTACGTTAACTTATACAATATTTCATAACAAATGGCTTGATCAATTAAAAGAATGCACTCTCTCAAGTTGCACTCAGTGTCAACGTTATAAAATTACCACGAGGGTGTTAACATTATTACGTACGTTAATGTTACTAGTATTGTTGGTATGTAAATAATTTGTGTTTCGTTTCAACTCAGAGAGTGAAATACAGTGGCTGAGTAAATGATAATTATCCACTTCCAACATCCAAAAAAGGGTTTGTGCTTCGAACACAACGCATCTTACACTTAATGACTAGAAAGTGTTTTGCAAAAGGTGTCCACGGTCCTCGTTTGCCTGACACTCACTTCGTAAGAGGGTGCCTAATTATTTAGGGTAGACGCGATAAAAAAAGGGAGTGTATCACGTGGTTTCATCAAATGCAAATACGTAGTTACAGTATGCCGATCTGGAATGACGTTAATTGCGAGAGGACTTCATACTGTATCAAACTTAGCCATGTCTGGTCCTAAAGTTAGACGTATCTAGCCCTGCAGCTTGCGGTAATATTCGCAATACAGATGTACGCGTTCAACGGCTGCATCATAGGGGTGAGTCCGCGCGCCAGCAGTCCCGCCGAGATATTAATTCGCCTGCTCAGATCACAAGTTACATGTGTTCGTATTTCAGCATTACCGGTTCAGTGCGCGTCGAAACGCCTGTCCGCTAGAATCTCTTTGCCGAGAGTAACGTTATTATCGCATTACCTCAGACGTCTTCGACGGAACAGAAAATCTTCAACCCGTTCAACGCGACAATTTCGTCACGGACCGTTCCGGAGATTCTAATGTATTTTTCGTGCACAAAAAGATTTTCCTCGCGAAAAGATCGAGAAGACCGCACTACGTATAACCTTCCTCTTTCGAATGAGCCCTCACTCAGCTCAAAATATAATCGTATGAGGACGTGAACCGCTCCCGCGTGATCGCATTCAATTCTTCCCCAGATTCCCTTCATGAAGGGTGAGTAAAAGCCATTTTAACAGTTATATGTATAGCGATCGTAATAAGCTTCAAGCAAAGATTAAATGTTATCGACGCATTGGTTCGATCAGTTTTGGTTTGATCGAACCAATGCGCCGATAACATTTAATCTTTGCTTAAAGCCATTTTAGTTTAGCTACTTAGACGAGATGGCGCTTAGTCAGGTGAACTCAGGTGAACTATCAGCGTAGATTCGTAACAACAAAAGTGTAAAGGGCATGAGCCACTCGGATCCATTAATAGCAATAAAGATAACGATTAAAAGAAAAAAACCTGTAATTACAGCGAAATTGAAGCGTTAGATCGATGCAAATGTATGGTCATCACTGTTGCCAAATTGGTTTTTCGCGCGGGGGTTGGTCACAATGAAATACCATGGTCACGTGATTACCCTACCCCGTTGCGCAAGAAATGCCGCAAAAAATGTTCACCAGGTATAACTAGGATTCATCCTGATGAACAGGAAACCAGAAAAAGAAGATGATTCCGTCCACCAGATAATTATCCCGTACAGAGTTTCCGTTGGCCCTGTTATTTTTCTCGTTCGCGCCAGCTGATAAATTGTTACGGAAACACGCGGCCGGTCTGTAAACCAAGAACGTGACCTCGACCCGTGTCGTCGGCATAATCTCTCGCGGACATGGCTCTCTCGGACGTAATAAAGCGGAAATGCCGGGCAGCAGAACGACGGGACGAACGTTGTATGGAATTCTCAACTGGCCGACGTCGAATTTCAATGTGCAACGGCCGCTCGCGAATACCGGGCTCTCTCGCAAGAAAGAAAGCCGGGCGCTGACGAGAGATAAGTGAGATTTAACTTCTTCTACCGAGCGGACGATTTACGCAGCGCCACTTCCTTTTGTGGCGGGTACCAATACGAACGCGTAAACCGTTCAATCCTCTGATAAGCCACGGAATGCTGGGAATGGGGGCGGAAAGCTCGGAAACGTGACCGGCTACATCATCGAGCGTAACTAAGTTACACCGGGGTTTGCGCAACTTTCTTCATTTAACTTGACTCCCGGCACCGCCGACGATTTCTCCGAGAGATGATCTATAATATCGTTGATCTGCTTAAGCGCGGTGCGCTATATAGAAATTTCATTAACCTGGAGATAGCGGACATGAGTTTTAAACGATCAATTATTATTTAATTACTTTGCGCGTTACACCATATTGCGCCATTCCATATAATAAAATACAGTAGGGCCTCGATTAACCGGCTTAATCGGGAGAAAAATAGTCTGGATAAGTTAAGGCCTGATCAGAGTTGGGCAAGAATTTAATCAACGATTGACGAATAAATTTCTATTTCAATCGTTGATCGTAATTAACAATTCAACTCCTATTTTAGTCGCCAGTTGCGGTTAACGATTACATTCTTTTCAATTGTAATCGTCAATCGGATAATTGATTAATTATTAAGGTAGTAGACTCCAGTAGACTGGAGCTTCGTACACTCGCACACCTTTAAATCTCGTATACGTATTCGAGGATTGCAAGAGACCGAGATTCCCGACCTGATTTCTCGATAACGCAAAGATTGGGTATCCTGTGGCGATTAATTTCAACAATTGATTAAATCAGTCTCCGATTTTTCGATGATTCCTTTTTTTAATCTACGATGTAAACCGATGTAGTTGAAGGTCTGCAGAATGGGCTTCAGTTTTGCTTTTTTTCGCTTTGCGTTCTTAAACACTCTTTGAAACAGCGTTCATTCATTAGCGAAAGTTCTTTCAGCTAAAGTTCTCGTTGCTGCTAGACGAATGGTCCCAAAAGTATTTACATAATTTTTAGGAGAGTTGGACATCGCACGAGGTCAAAGTTTATGGTACACAAGGTATGCCAAATGGAGCTATGCCTTGAGCAGAGAGGAATCAGATCACTGCAGGATGCTCAAGTAGCATCGACGAATGCTCTCTACACGCCTCCATTTCGTGAACTATAGCAACACACTCCGTACTCCTTTATATACATTATATACATTTATTCTATATAGTTTTTATTTATTCTATACAGTTCAAACGTACACATAAGTTATTATCTGCAGAAATTGTTTAAATAAAAGTTAAAATTAATTTTGTAAATAGAACGATATAGTATTAGCTTTATGCAAAAGTTATAGTCTTTTTCTTCATGAAAAGTTAATGATACTTTTACGGTGTGTCTTCTTGGAATTTTGTGTTAATAATTTCAATGAATATTAATATGAAATCTAGATTAATTAAAACAGTACTCGTTACTCCATCCGCGTAAATTCACAGCTCTTAGAGATTTATTTATTAAGTATCCTGCTCTGTGAGAAGTTTACGTAGTTTCATAGCCGCAGAGTCGAAGTTCACATTTTCTGATCTGCATCTCTTTCAGTTTTAGGCATGATAACGAATCAGCATCAAAAAATAAGCGAGTTTCATCCAAAGTTGAAGCAAGGTGTATACGAAAGGAGAATATTCTCAGAGTTGCTTCTAGTGCTCTTTGAATAAACTTTATGAAGGCAGGAGGATGTCAAACATTGGCCAAACTTTAGGTAGTTTACCTAAATTATTGATATGGTGTTGTTCTTTAACAGTATAATCCCACCATTATATATACAGTACATTTCCAATTGTGCCAAATGTTCAATAAATAATTGCAAAGATTATTTACAACGTAGATATTTAAATATACTAAAATGAATACGAATGTCCTTGAATTCTTGAAATTCGCAGAAACATTACCGACACTTGGACACGTGGTACAGATTTATATGTATAATAGGTTGCCAAGAAAGTAATTTCAATATTTTAAGGTGAAACAGTGAGCTCAATTTTTTATTGAAGCAATGAATTTTAATGAATCAGACATTTTCTTTTTCGTTGGATGATCTTTTGCCAAAGTGAATATATAAGATAATATATAATTGATTAAAGTTCATTGCTTGAATAAAGAAATTCGGTTTTATTTCACCTTAAAATACCGAAATTACTTTCTTGCTATGCCCTTTTGTTCGATGCTCTTTTGCCGAAGAAAATAAATTATGAAATATGTAATTGATTACAGTTCATCGCTTCAATAAAGAAATTCGGTTTTATTTCACCTTAAAATACCGAAATTATTTTGTTGCTATTATCTTTTGTTCGATGCTCTTTTGCCGAAGAAAATAAATTATGAAATATGTAATTGATTTCAGTTCATCGCTTCAATAAAGAAATTCAGTTTTATTTCACCTTAAAATACCGAAATTATTTTGTTGCTATTTCTTTTTGTTCGATGCTCTTTGCCGAAGAAAATAAATTATGAAATATGTAATTGATTACAGTTCATCGCTTCAATAAAGAAATTCAGTTTTATTTCACCTTAAAATACCGAAATTATTTTGTTGCTATTCCCTTTTGTTCGATGCTCTTTGCCGAAGAAAATAAATTATGAAATATGTAATTGATTAAAGTTCATCGCTGGAATAAAGAAATTCGGTTTTATTTCACCTTAAAATACCGAAATTATTTTGTTGCTATTCCCTTTTGTTCGATGCTCTTTTGCCGAAGAAAATAAATTATGAAATATGTAATTGATTAAAGTTCATCGCTTGAATAAAGAAATTCGGTTTTATTTCATGCCGACCAAGAGTTTAGATATTTTTGCAAGCTTCCCAGTAAACAAAAAGCCATTTGACATATAAAATACGACTCGCACGTAAGTACATGATCGCCACCGTATGAACACCGGTTCAGCTAATAAACTAATTAGCTACCATTCCGAATATTCGCGTTAATGTCACGAATAGACTGTGTCGAAGGGTGAACAACGCTATGCGACGCAACACGACGCGTTGGGGGCGATATTTTGTCGTAGATAAATTGACGCGTGACACGCTGTTAAATTGACCATGCGCCGGCTGAGATACACCGAATTCCAGGAATCCGTGTTGCGGCAAATGCATTAGGAGAGGCGGCTCCTGTGTATCGACAGATAGAGGAGAAAACTTGCGCGCCGTTTAAGAGGAAGATGGTAATGTCGAACAGGGTCAGATGCGCGGTTTTGGCATTCGCGAGCCGCGGCCCGATGACTACTCTGCATTGTAAATCAAGATCCCCGCATCGGCGACCGGAAACGGCGACTCCTCCTCGCAGATTCAAGAAAATCCACGCGTTTTCACCGCCAGCTCTCCGCATCTGCATCGCAAATGCGGGATCGATGAACACTTTTCCACACCCGCGCCGCGAGCATCCACAGAACGCCATCGGTGTCACTAATTAGTTGTGGCCAGCGTTCGAAATAAACAGCATCAATTTCTGAACAAATTCTAGTCGAATACAACCACTGTTCGAGCTTTTGGAAACGTTTAATTACCGGTTGTTCATTGTATGTGCGAGCAATCTTATACAGGGTGTTCGACTACAGGTGGGAGAAAATATAAGGGGTGGTTCCTAATGATGATATAAGACGGAAATGAAGAATAAAAAAATTGCGATTTCTTCTTCGTTATTTAACTGTTAACAATTAAAAATCAACAACGCATCTAACAAAAGTGTACGTTGCGTACGTCAAAGAGTTCAATGTTGTCCAACGATTTGTTAAATATTTTCACCTCGCTGGGGCCCCAAATGAGAACCAAGTTATGCATGCATCTGTCACTTGATACGTGACTGTCGCGTTGTTAATAGCTAAATAACAAAGCCGAAATAGCAATTTTTTTATTCTTCATTTTCGTCTTATATCATCGTTAAGAACCAACCCTTAAATTTTCTCCCACCTGTAGTCGAACACCCTGTACATTGTTATGGCACAAGGTAAGCATATTTCATCCCTTACCCAGTAGTTAGTTTTTTTCTAAACGAACTGCTTAAAAATAAATATCTACTGACAAATTATTATATTAGGCGTAGTAATTAATTCGGGGTCTTTTTAAAAGAAATTTAGTATTTATTATAATCATATTTTTATTTATTTTTCGAAATAGTTTACATTATTTTCGATGACTTTGATCCACCTTTCAGGCAATTGTCGAAGTTCTTGACGGAAAAAAGATGGCGGTTTTAATGTAATGAATTCGTCAACACTTTTTTACACCTCTTCCAATGCTTGGAAATTTGTATCGGAATAAGTGAAAATTCAAGGAGAATTCAATTGATTCATCAGAATCAAAGCAGAACAAATCATTTCAGCGGCTTGGGAATCATTTTTCTTTAATTAAAAGGCAATTATACAGTGCTGTATGTGGGTCTTATTAGACACCGCTATTTTGTTTACTAATAGTTTATGTTTTGACTAGATCAAATATTTTATAACTGTAAGTCTTGGTACTTAAACGTTGGAAAAGGACGCGCATTAGGTTTGAATGAGCACATTCCTCACTTCCAATTTGTGGTCTCATGTCCCAATATAATTAATAATTTAAAAAAAGGCTGATTACTGGAAGAATTACCCTACATTCTACATAAGAGAATCAACTTGAAAGTAAAAGGTAACAACAATAATATTAAATTCTGGCTTCATCAAAATGACCACTCTTTTTTGTAACTAAATAAATCTTGGATATAATCTTCCATTGGTTAATTATATGAAATAATACATTCCCACAGAATAAAATTTATATCTACCCCCACCACAATGTCAACATATCTTCAACAGTGTTTCAGATACCATATTACAACATGAAAATAATATTTCTACATCAAGTAAATCGAAAATATAAAATGAACGCTTTATAAGAAGGGATTTTCTGCAAAAAGAGCAGTTTCCAGGAAGCGATAGGTAGGTAAGCTTTCAATACCGAGCGTATCAATTGGACATTTATTTTTGATTGTCTGAAAAATAACGCTTTATATGAATAAAATATCGCCGCAACAACATCACGAACAGATTTGATTTGAACTCGCTTTTTCAGTTTTATGTTCTGCATTCAACATTGACATTGCGTCCACATTCTATGCAACAATTAATTTTTGGCTGAGACGTACTATGGATTCGTTAGCGACAAACGAATTCACCACGATGGAAAGCCTATGGACGGCGTCAAAACGAATCATTATGAACGTATAGAATATAAGTTCTCTACATGTAAAATACAAACATTTTATGTATAAATCTACAATGAATAAATAAAGACAATTTAATAACACAAACGTTACTGCGTATACATTTATTGTATGTCCAATTTTTTCCAAACATCCGATTTATCCTTAAGTTTTAATACCCAATCTGAATTTTCGAAATTTTCGACCGTCTGGCCTGACATTGAGTTGTTCTACTGAATTTCGTGCAAGCTCCTTCGATATCATATTCTCCTAATACAAAGTTCAATTTTCGAGGAAATCGAAAAATTATCCGAAATTTTGACCGTCTGACTTGTCGTTGAGTTGTACTACTGAATTTTCGGAAATTTTCGAGCGTCTGACTTGACGTTGACTTGTACTACTGAAATTTCGAATACCTCCTTCGATGTCATGTTCTCCTAATACAAAGTTCAATTTTCGAGGAAATCGAAAAATTATCCTAAATTTTGACCGTCTGACTTGTCGTTGAGTGGTACTACTGAATTTTCGAAAGTTTTCGAGCGTCTGACTTGACGTTGGCTCGTACTACTGAAATTTCGAATACCTCCTTCGATGTCATGTTCTCCTAATACAGAGTTCAATTTTCGAGGAAATCGAAAAATTTTCCGACAATTTCGACCGTCTGACTTGTCGTTGAGTTGTTCCTACTGAATTTTCGAAAATTTTCTAGCGTCTGACTTTTCGTTGAGTGGTACTACTGAAATTTCGAATACCTCCTTCGATGTCATGTTCTCCTAATACTGAGTTCAATTTTCGAGGAAATCGAAAAATTTCAGAAATTTTCGACCGTCTGATTTGTCGTTGAGTGGTACTACTGAATTTTCGAAAATTTTCGAGCGTCTGACTTGACGTTGACTCGTACTACTAAAATTTCGAATACCTCCTTCGATGTCATGTTCTCCTAATACAAAGTTCAATTTTCGAGGAAAACGAAAAATTTCAGAAATTTTCGACCGTCTGACTTGTCGTTGAGTGGTACTACTGAATTTCGTGCCACCTCCTTCGATATCATATTCTCCTAATTCAAAGTTCAATTTTCGAGACTTTCGGAAAATTTTCGTCAATTTTTGGCCGTCTGACTTGTCGTTGAGTAGTATCACTGAATTTCCGAAATTTTTGACCTTTTGGCCTGACGTTGAGTTGTACTACTGAATTTCGTGCCACCTCCTTCGATATCATATTCTCCTAATACAAAGTTCAATTTTCGAGATTTTCCAAAGTTTTCTAAATTTATCGGTTTCGACTAGGAGAACATAATAGTGAAGGATGTATTCGGAATTTCAGTAGTACGAGTCTACGGCAAGGCAGACTTGATTCGTGGCCGATTGATTCGTACTCGACCAGAGTGACCTGGTGTGAAATGACTCGATCATGTTGTTGGCAATATGGCGATCACTCAGAACAACAGCTGAGCATCTATGAGGAACACATTTTTATATTCCAAAGCAATCTGTTCGTAGTGTACTAAATATGTACGTAATAAATATATATTCACGCTTAAACTCTAACATCTTTCAACCTAAAAGCATTGTTTTGCGCACAATATAAATAAAAAATGTGTGGGCCGCTGGACCATGTTTTTCCTGCTAGACCATTTCGTCGAGGCTTTTAATTGGTCGCCGTAAAACAACCGGGGAGCATAACGATCTCGATATTTTCGTCAGTTTTTATCAGGGGAATTTCACCAAATTAATTGATACAATGGTCGCTTTTTGTCGAGTACGACTCACGCACACAATACAGCGAACAACAAACAATTGCGGAGCGAATATATCGTCGGTTTGTTGCTCATGTTTCTATGAAGGAAAATAAAGGAAATGCAGAAATGATGGAGCGAGAACTGAAAAATTTCACGGAACCGGAACGATAAAGGTTGACGGCCACTTATCACCGGAGAATATGAACGCTATCGGATCAGCATCGACGTATTCAAAATTTATTGTTTGTAGTTTAAATATAAACGTGTTCACTTATCCGTAACTGTTGTACAGTATCAATATTTCTCGACGTTGACATTAGTGAATTTTATGGCATGAACGTTTTGCCAATCCAGCAGTAATCGCGTGTCAATTGTGTGCTGCTCAAATTGTTGTAATGAGAGGTGTCTTTGACAAATTAACCTGTCGCTGAAGAAGATGTGTTAACTGCTTTGTTTTACTCATCTATGTCCTGCAATTATTCCTCATTCTTTAATTGATTTGCTGAAGAATTTTTTGATTTAACGCTATTCTTGTATAATTAGTACTTATATGTATACTTTATGTACTAGTTCGAGGTGTTTCAGCACTTTTCTAATTTCATTTATTATCAAAATTTAATACAATTTAAAAAGTTAATATATTATCTAAATAAATATCTAATATGAATCGATTAAGGTAAAGTGGGGTAAGTGAGCACCAGTTTTTGTACAGTTGAACTTCAAATTGATGTATTTTCAGATTGGTACGTAAAAACTTAACGTTCTTGGTATCAAACTCTTGCCACAGTTATTACTGATGAATCTAGTATTGTGTAGGATTCTAATTTTGCTAGATATTGTATTATACAAAGTGTCAACTACTATACACTTGCCTCGAAAAATTGGCAAGAGTGTCTCTGGGAGTTAAAAATACTTTCAAACCTTGTTTTAAGTGCATCAGGGCAAGAAGAGAACTATTACCAAATCTGCTACAAAATGCTTTTTATTGCATTAAATTATATTACTTAGTTTGATAGTCATCCATTTTTTAAAACATGTACTTTTATGCTGAAATATGAAAGGAGATACAGTCAATATTTAGAAAATACAGTCGAACCTTGTTTTAAGTGCCTGCTATAAAAAAAGGTTTCTTTCTGCATTAAATTACATTTCTTAGTTTTATAATTACCCAGTTTTAAACAAACAAGTACGTTTTGCTAAAATATGTAAGGGGTACAGTGATATAAAACAAAGTTTAAAATATAAATATGATATTTATTATCAAAAAAATTTTGTCGCTACAAATGTAGGGTAATACCCTACTTACCCTTTATTAAGAACTATAGTACAAAAAATAAACTGAAATAGTGAACACGAACTGCCTAGTACACACTTACCCCACCGTGATAGTATGCACTTGCACCGTGCAGTAATATTTACGGGGTAAAAGCATTTTAGTGTTTTCCTCAATAAATTAAAAAAAATACAATAAAAACGATTTATATAATGTAAACCTATATCAATATTTGTTGTACTTACCTAAAATAATAACACAGAATATACATGGTGTGGCAATAACTATGTCCACTTTAAATATTGCTGTTATTTGTAATAATATGAAGAAATTTTAATGCACTTGCCCTGTTTATGCACTTACCCCACTCCACCTTACTAGAATTTTTTGAAAAGCAATCGTAGAAGTAGATTGAAGCTTGAAATTTCTACTTTTACAATCCATCGTTCATTTTATCCTAAATTGTCTTTGGATGATTTAGTGCGTGGCAAGAGATTGAAACATTGAAAAATTGTATCTGAATCTATCATATACTTGTAGATTGAAGCTTTATCTTTACAACGATCCCCTAAAACTTGATATACGATTTGTTTCCTCGGTGTATGGGGGTTTCAATGAGAAGTATATTGCCAACGTCGCAGTAATACAAAGTACACCATAAAGGCTTTATTACACGGCCAAATTTGTTTCTCATTTCTGTTTTATAAAAGAGCAAGGAAGATAGCACATAAAGTTTTAGAGGGATCGTTGTGAGAAAGAAACTTCAATCTCCAAGCCTATGGTGGATTCACGAAACATTAATAATTTTAATATATTCTTGGAGACATTGAAATATACTTTTTGAAGACAGCGTGTATGTTATCAGTAGAGATGTCAATACAAATAAATTGGAATAGAATGAACAGTCATTTTCTTTCTTAATATGTATGTTATATGTGTGTCTATGTATAATTATATAGCCAAAATCCCAGACAATTTTTGTTTCAGTTTGCCAGATTTATTTTATATTAGTTTCAGCAGTCTGTTATATTATTTTCAACTTTTTAAACAAAAATTGTCTGGGATTTTGGCTATATAATTACCGTCATTAATCGCAAGATACAGTAGCCCTAGAGAAAATTCTTCTTTATGAGTCTTAACAGGTCGAAAATAGTACATGTGTCTATATTCTTAATTTCTTTTAATCTGCCTACTGTTTTAATTGTACCAGCTCGTTTTTTATATAAAAGTATAAAATCCAAATACTAGTCATTACAAAAAAGAACATACATTTGTCTTCACTTATTTCAGTCTTGTAGTGCTCGTTGCTCATTTGACGAGTCGTTTCGATTTTATGAGGACACTTTTCGCTGCTCCATTTTCGACAGCAATTAAAGTATCGTGAATCCTGTACAATACGGGGATTGAAATTTATGGGTTTGTTTTTCTCAAACTAGCAGTACCTGTGGACCGTTCTAGCATAGTGTGTACGCGAAACTGTGCTTCGTGTATCTACTCGTTGCAGATCGAAGAGAACGCTCACATTTTCCATTGATGTTTTCACGTCCCACTTTAATTTCTCTGTCTCCATCGTATGCTAAGTTTTGGAAACACGTGGACGACTTTCAGGACTGTGAAGAGACTATTTGTATTCGGTTGCATATATTTTCTCTGACCTCGTCTTTCGTATTTTATGGTTTTACGTATTACTTTTAAATATCACTTCGCGAATTTTTAGAATTTATAGTTTACGTTACTAGCATTGATTGAGGGTTGTTTCATTATCTGTTTTGTGAAGAACAAATCGTCTTATCGTACATAAATTATAATGTTTTGGATGATCGTAACATAGGATTTTAATTTCTAATTGAATTTCACAAATACGATACAAACGAAGCATCTACCCAGATAGCACTCGGATGTCCGTGCTATCTGAGTAATTAATTATATTCGATTTTTCGGCCGAATAACGTACTGACAAACTGCTGGAAGCTGGATTTTCTTTTTTCTATAAATAAAACAATCTATAAATTTGAATTAAAATCATATATTTGAATTCTAATAGCTGTAGAGTTTTTAAAAATTGATTTCTTAAAATTGGCTTCGACGAGAACTAGCATTCCTTGTCTATTTTAATGTAAAATTTTGAAAATAGAGATACATCTGGTACCACATACAATGTTTTGCAGAAATGATATATAAAATTATGTACATATTAATTGTTTAGAGAAACATAATTGCATATATAGAAAATGGTTAAATTTTTCTGAAATTGCTATCGTTCAGTGATACGTAATCCCTTAACACTGAATCTACCAACACTGATCAAAATGACTGATTTCAGATTAATTATGTTACAATTATGAAAGTAATGAAAATGATTTTATAAGAATTGATTGTATAAATATCTTTAGAAGAGCACATATTATAATCAAAGTTGAGCATTAATCAATTAAACTTTTTACCAGGATTGATTGATTAAAGTGTACGATTAAAAAAGGTAATCATTGCAAATTCTGGTACCACATACAATGTTTCGCAGAAATGATTTATGAAATGATGTACATATTGATTGTTTAGAGAAACATAATTGCATATATAGAAAAATGGTTAAATTTTTCTTAAACTCCTACCGTTCAGTGATACGTAATCCCTTAACACTGAATTTATCAACACTGATCAAAATGACCGGTTCCAGATTAATTATGTTACAATTATGGAAGTAATGAGAATGATTTTATAAGAATTGATTGTATAAATATCTTTAGAAGAGCACGTATTATAATCAGAGTTGGGCATTAATCAATTAAACTTTTTACCAGGATTGATTGATTGAAGTGTACGATTAAAAAAGGTAATCATTGAAACATCTGGTACCACATACAATGTTTTGCAGAAATGATATATAAAATGATGTACATATTAATTGTTTAGAGAAACATAATTGTATATATAGAAAAATGGTTAAATTTTTCTTAAACTCCTACTGTTCAGTGATACGTAATCCCTTAACACTGAATCTACCAACACTGATCAAAATGACCGGTTCCAGATTAATTATGTTACAATTATGGAAGTAATGAAAATGATTTTATGAGAATTGATTGTATAAATATCTTTAGAAGAGCACGTATTATAATCAAAGTTAGGTATTAATCAATTAAACTTTTTACCAAGATTGATTGATTAAAGTGTACGATTAAAAAAGGTAATAATTGAAAAATGGACGATCGATTCAATCGATTGTTCAAGTTAATCGTCAATCGTTGATTAAATTTTTGCCCAACTCTGATTATAACAGAAGCCGCACAAAGTACAAATAAAATCAATGTTGTCATTTTTATAAGGGAACATGTACCAGTTACTTTTAAGGCCTGGCAGTGTTAGTGTTAAATCCATTCTCTAGATTATCTAAAACGTCTCACGACAACGTACAGTAATATATTCTGAAGAACGAATTCTTTCACGCTGCCGCGGAAGGAGGTAATTCGATGAGTCCGTGCACCTCGAACCAATATTTGCTCCTTTTTACTGGTTTTGCCAGGTATCTTTGCCGAAATATTGGAAGTCGAGACGTGAGATCCAGGCCACCGATACTGGCGCGCTAGGTTTATTCGCCGATGTATTCCTGCATTCGTATGCTGAATGCTGCATAAGTCTCGCGGTTGAAATTCCCCGTGGGATGCCTTTCGGCTATTTTACCGATTTCTTAAAAATCGCGCAGGAATATGTTTCGCAACGGACGCGCAAGTAGACGCGGTTAAGGGCGTCGTCTGGTCAGCAGACGACACTCGCGCGTTGACGTGTGTGAGTGCACACATCGCTATATCACATATACGTACACGAAAATTGTAAGGATCCGGGAGTAGACTTCTGAGATCTTAATAATGCAATGACTGGATTTCTTAGTAGTCAAAATCGCTAGATGAAAGATCAGTCTAGGGTGCTAATTGGTTGAAAAGTCGTACTTCAATTAAAAATTCTGTACGTTTAATTCTACAAAAATCCAAGCCACAGTGAGGTTGACATTCAAATATAGTTCTGACATTTTCCGCTACGAGCGTTGATTTCTGTTTCATCTATGACGTCCTCACTGACGGGCGTGCTGTCGAATATTGCAAATCATAGCTCGTGAACGTAGAAGTACGACTTTTCAGCCAATTAGCACCCTAGACTGATCTTTCATCTAGCGATTTTGACTACTAAGAAATCCAGTCATTGCATTATTAAGATCTCAGAAGTCTACTCCCGGACCCTTACAATTTTCGTGTACGTATATGTGATATAGCGATGTGTGCACTCACACACGTCAACGCGCGAGTGTCGTCTGCTGACCAGACGACGCCCTTAAGTGGTTCGGTTGACTGTTGTCGTTGCAATTTCGAGAAACCGCATTTTCACGAAAAGCCCGAATGGAGTACGCTCAATTTGTACCGAGTTGAAACGAAAGTTCATATTATATTCGTACATACCGATACCTGTAATAAGATTGTACAAATTTACACAATAAGCATGTTTCAAAAAAGCACCGGTTCTCGTCCGATCACCAAAGTTAAGGGGGTGGAGGCCCCACGTGAACATGGTATTTTTCATTGTGACCAACCCCCGCGCGAAAAACCAATTTGGCAACAGTGATGAACATACATTTGCATCAATCTAACGCTTCAATTTCGCTATAATTACAGGTTTTTTTCTTTTAATCATTATCTTCATTGCTATTAATGGATCCGAGTGGCTTCATGCCCTTTACACTTTTGTTGTTACGAATCTACGCTGATAGTTCACCTGAGCTCACCTGACTAAGCGCCATCTCGTCTAAGTAGTGTAAAATGGCTTTAATCAAACCAAAATTGATCGAACCAATGTGCCGATAACATTTAATCTTTGCTTAAAGCTTATTACGATCGCTATACTGTATAACTGTTAAAATGGCTTTTGCTCACCCTTTATGAAGGGAATCTGGGGAACAATTGAATGCGATCACGCGGGAACGTTTCACGTCCTCATACGATTATATTTTGAGCTGAGTGAGGGCTCATTCGAAAGAGGAAGGTTGCACGCAGTGCGGTCTTCTCGATTTTTTCGCGAGAAAAATCTTTTTGTGCACGAAAAATACATTAGAATCTCCGGAATTTTTCTTCATTTGTTTCGCCTACTTTGGACACTCACATTACTTCATATAAACATCATCTAAAGAATACATGAGAAGATCGCATTGCGTGCAACCTTCCTCTTTCGAATGAGCCCTCACTCAGCTCAAAATATAATCGTATGAGGATGTGAAACGTTCCCGCGTAAACCCCTGTTTTCACTTGTTTTCTAGTAATATTCTGGTTAGATTCTAGTAATGTCACGTGGGTACTCTACCCCCTTAAACAACGTGGAACGTGAGTGACGCATGGATGGGTGACACCCCTGGTAAAAAGCCGAGAAGTGACCCCCGAGTGCGCTTTTCACGTGTTGTCAAAATAGATAGTTCAGAACCCACCTAAATAAACCGTAGGTTCCGCTGTGAAATATCCTCAGCACAAAGTTGAGAGCGACGTAAAATAAATACTAAAAAATACTCGTACAACAAATATATCACGCTTTCGTCCTGAATTATGATTTCTCAATTCATCCTCAACTATGATTCTTCAATTGTGATTTCTCCTTCATTGAAATCAATAGCCGCTTGCACTTCTTTGTCGAGTGTGACTCGGCATCAGAGAAAGAAAAATGGAAATGAAACGGGTTTCTATATGTATTTGGTTCTTCCATTCTTTAATTGATTGACTTATCTTTTAGTTAAAATTCAAAATAAGTTCCACAAGTACAATTACATCAAAGTTCGAGAGCTATATTTGTTATAATTAGTGAACAATATTGTTTAAAATCAGTGGCAGTCAAGGAACTGTCCTTTGAACTAAATTTTAAATAAAACGCTTAAAATAGTGAGGAGTTGTTGGCAATAAAATTGAAAAATAATTCCAAGTGCAAAGGGTTAAAATAATCCTATGATTGCTGAGCGTGTTTTCCACGTGATCTTGTAATGTTAGTGATTAAAGTATACTTTTGTGTTTGCTCGGTTATTTCTGCACACGCAGAGAATGATCGAAATTGGTTGGTTGTTTTCCTGTATATCATACTTGACTTCCAAATCGGTCTTCCCGGCTAAGGGTTGAATATCGAATTGGGCAATCCTTTAAATTTAAGTTTGAAGCTTAAGATGGGTATCGGAGGTAATAGAGTTGAAATTCGAGTAAAGTACGAGTCGGAGTAAGGGAATGGGTTGATTCATAATCGGGAATGGATTGCGGGAACAGCTAATTCCAAAAAGTAGTTGCTTGGCACAATAAATTCGGTGCGGCGGTAGCAATAAAGCTGTTGCGCGCAATAATTCTTCAGTTATGGTTTACACAGTTTCCCCAGCAGTAACGCGACAACGATAAATAAATGTTGGAATGATCGTTTCTGGGCTTTCGAATTCAGATATAATCGGGGTCTATAAATTCCTCGGTTCGTTCTGCAGGATCCTTGCCAGAAAAAAGGAACGCAACAGAAACTACAGACAATTCGGGACATTATTTGTAGCTGAACCGTTCTCGTATAATCGAAGGAAGGAAAGATTCTTTTTGCCGCAATTTGTTTCAGCTCTATCTTAAACGATGAGTACTGAATAATTTCTTGAGAAGTAATCTTATTAATAGACCGGGTGTACAAATCTGAAAGTTATACTGGAATTAGTTTGTACCAATTACTGGAAACTACTGCACAAATTACTGTTGATGCCTGAAACTTTCCTCAGTTGCTGAACCGACAGCAATTAGATTGGTTTCTTCTACTGTTTATAATTGAAATTGTATATTTTGAACGCACTCATCTGCTATAACTAAGTTTCTCATTGTATTTAATTAGTGCAAATTAATTATCATGAAATGAAATTATTAAAAGACACGAAGGGAAAGGAAATAAATATGAAAAGCATTTTATGACAAGCATTTAATTAATCTGCGTTTAACTAGTTTGAATAATTTAGTTAATAATCTTCTTTTTTTCTTTATGTTTTTTAATAATTTTATCACTGTTAACCACTTGACCTACGATTTATTTTACCGTTTCAGTGATGAGAACTTTTTTATAGTTCGTTATTTCCTAAAGAACGAGAAAACTTATATCTATTATATACCTATATGTTCCTCAATAACTATATATTAATAAAATCAAAATAGAATTATATTTAGACTCTGTGCAGAATCTTCATCTCTACTCTAACACAATATAGTAAGGCAAGGTTCTTTTCTTTTCTGGAGTTACAGGACCAAATTATGAGATAGCTTACGAACAGTACTTATGACAATTTCCATTTAGTTTTGGTTCCATTTAGTAAAATACCTTGATTGTACGAGATTTTTACGAATACAATTATCAACGAACTGTACAAAACACACATACACAACAGAGCTATTATTTTATTATTAAAAGCGTTTGTTCGATGACATTCAACAGTTATCAATGGATCCTTACACTTTATCTACCGGAAGCCTATTAACCCTTTGTACTCCGAATTATTTTTCAATTTTATTGCCAACAACTCCCTACTATTTTAAGTATTTCACTTAAAATTTTATTCAAAGAACACTAAGTCTTAAGCGCTACATATTTTAAACAATTTTGTTCATTAATTACTATCAACATAGTTCTCAAACTTTGTAAAAATTTTTTATATTTGTTTTTAAATAAAAAATAAGACAATTAAATAAATAAAGGCATTGTCAAATACATATAAAAACCTCGTATCATTTACATTTTTCATTTTGCGACGTCGAATCACAAAAAATCTCTTTTTACATAATAACAAGACTTATTTTCTTGTAGTCAAGCAATGGATTATATGTACTTACTTAGGCTACATTATCCTAACAATAACTAGTCAATTCACTCAAAGGAGCAGGTCAAGATAAAATTTACTAACACACTACATTCTAATACATCTACCACGCCTCGAAGTTACTGAACTCATCTTCACCGTACTGTGCGCTCGATCGCGAGGAATTTTTCGAACCACTCCAGTTCTGGTTCTCTCGAAAGGAACAACTCTCCTCACCTGCGCAGGAATTGGTAGATCCCTCACTATATTCGTCCTCGGCTCGTCCACAGCTTCCCCTAGAAAACGTTCATTCATTATCCGCATTGCACGTTGCTTATGGTGCCTAGCGGTTTGTCTTAAGCTCCTATCAGCCCTACAAACGGTTAACCAATTTCGTGACACTTGAGCTGCGCAAAGCAGAGACTTAGGATCCAACTTGCGTAGAATCAGCTGGGATACCTCCGGTGGGAGTTCAGAAATGAAATCCACCTTGGCAGGCTCCAGTAGTCCTAGCACACGAAGGAAAGACCTGAAGAACTCCATGTTGCTGCTGTAGACTCAGGATGTCGAATGATCCACCGTCCCATATTTCGGGTATATATACCCTTGGTCACGCTTGGTCACGCTTGGTCACCCGTTCCGCTTCAGTGACTCGACCAATCAGGAGCGAGTTCGGATCAACTTACGTTTCACTCGTTATTATCTGAATTTGCACTTGGGGACGTGCATTGAAAATCAGTTTGTTTCAATTATTTGCTGCATGTACAACTCTGCAAAATATTGTGTTACAAGAAAATATTGATTGATTCATGATACATTAATAATTACTTTTTTGATTTTTTATAAGATCGGATAAGACGGTATACAATGATAATGTACAGAATTAATAAAGGGAATTAACACAGCGTTGTGTTATTACTATGTTACGTTGGTGTTGATGATATACATCTGAAAATAGATTGTTGACTTTATTTGCCGTATATACAGCTTTACGAAATTTTGTATTAGATTAAAATATTACTAGTAATAGAATTATGTGTAATAAGTTGACTGCCACAGCTTTATGCACAAAAATTACAGAACCTCGAAACAGCATATTTAACCCTCTACCATATAATTTTCTTTACAGTTACAGTTACAAGAGGAAAGAATTTATATTTTTTGTACGGCCAGATATATTTTGATGCTTAAATATTGATTACAATCAGATATGATTTCACTTAGAAAGAAAGTTTTTATTATTAACACACTACATTCTAATACATCTACCACGCCTCGAAGTTACTGAACTCATCTTCACCGTACTGTGCGCTCGATCGCGAGGAATTTTTCGAACCACTCCAGTTCTGGTTCTCTCGAAAGGAACAACTCTCCTCACCTGCGCAGGAATTGGTAGATCCCTCACTATATTCGTCCTCGGCTCGTCCACAGCTTCCCCTAGAAAACGTTCATTCATTATCCGCATTGCACGTTGCTTATGGTGCCTAGCGGTTTGTCTTAAGCTCCTATCAGCCCTACAAACGGTTAACCAATTTCGTGACACTTGAGCTGCGCAAAGCAGAGACTTAGGATCCAACTTGCGTAGAATCAGCTGGGATACCTCCGGTGGGAGTTCAGAAATGAAATCCACCTTGGCAGGCTCCAGTAGTCCTAGCACACGAAGGAAAGACCTGAAGAACTCCATGTTGCTGCTGTAGACTCAGGATGTCGAATGATCCACCGTCCCATATTTCGGGTATATATACCCTTGGTCACGCTTGGTCACGCTTGGTCACCCGTTCCGCTTCAGTGACTCGACCAATCAGGAGCGAGTTCGGATCAACTTACGTTTCACTCGTTATTATCTGAATTTGCACTTGGGGACGTGCATTGAAAATCAGTTTGTTTCAATTATTTGCTGCATGTACAACTCTGCAAAATATTGTGTTACAAGAAAATATTGATTGATTCATGATACATTAATAATTACTTTTTTGATTTTTTATAAGATCGGATAAGACGGTATACAATGATAATGTACAGAATTAATAAAGGGAATTAACACAGCGTTGTGTTATTACTATGTTACGTTGGTGTTGATGATATACATCTGAAAATAGATTGTTGACTTTATTTGCCGTATATACAGCTTTACGAAATTTTGTATTAGATTAAAATATTACTAGTAATAGAATTATGTGTAATAAGTTGACTGCCACAGCTTTATGCACAAAAATTACAGAACCTCGAAACAGCATATTTAACCCTCTACCATATAATTTTCTTTACAGTTACAGTTACAAGAGGAAAGAATTTATATTTTTTGTACGGCCAGATATATTTTGATGCTTAAATATTGATTACAATCAGATATGATTTCACTTAGAAAGAAAGTTTTTATATTCGTAAATATTAGATTTTGTTTAAAATCCTCATGGCGAGTGTGACCCAGTACCATACGGCAAGGAGATAATAATACAAGAATTGAAAAGAGAAATCATGTCGTAACTAAACTGTCAATAGTTATGAAAAATAGAAATATTTTTCATGGATTGTGCGAAGCAGTAGTTAAATCAAAAACTGTCCTCTCTTGGACATCAGTCAATTATCTACGAGAACACTATAACAAGACTTATTTTCTTGTAGTCAAGAAATGGATTATATGAACTTATCAGGCTATATTATCCTACAATAACTAGTCAATTCACTCAATGGAGCACGTCAAGAATTACTAACATATAAAATAATTACTACCGTATAAAATTTACTAACACACTACATTCTAATACATCTACTACGCCTAGAAGATACTGAACTCATCTTCGCCACACTGTGCACTCGATCTCGAGGTATTTTTCGAACCACTCCAGTTCTACTTCTCACGAAAGGTACAACTCTCCTAACCTGTGCAGGTACTGGTAGATCCTGCTGAACAATCGCCCTCGGCTCGTCTAAAGCTTCCCCTAGAAAACGTTCATTCATTATCCGCATTGCACGTTGCTTATGATGCCTAGCGGTTTGCCTTAAGCTCTTATCAGCCCTACAAACGTTTAACCAATTTCGTGACACTTGAGCAGCGCAAAGCAGAGACTTAGGATCCAACTTGCGTAGAATCAGCTGGGATACCTCCGGCGGGAGTTCAGAAATGAAATCCACCTTGGTAGGCTCCAGTAGTCCTAGTACACGAAGGAAAGACCTGAAGAACTCCATGTTGCTGCTGTAGACTCAGGATGTCGAATGATCCACTGTCCCATATTTCGGGTATATATACCCTTGGTCACGCTTGGTCACGCTTGGTTACTCGTTCCGCTTCGGTGACTCGACCAATCAGGAACGAGTTCGAATTAACTGATGTATCTCTCGTTATTATTTGTATTTGCACTTGAGGACGTGCATCAGAAATCAGTTTGTTTCAATTATTTGCTGCATGTACAGTTCTGCAAAATATTGTGTTACAAGGAAATATTGATTGATTCACGATACATTAATTACTTTTTTGATTTTTTATAAGATCGGATAAGACGGTATACAATGATAATGTACAGAATTAATACAAGAGTATCAACTTACTGTTCCATTACTAATATATTAAGGTGGGGTTAAGGATATGCATCAGCAAATTGAATTTATTTGCCGCATATACAGCTCTACGAAATATTGTATTACTCGAAAATATTGCTAGTATCACAATTATATTCGATTGATTTCCGAAAATTGCTTTTGCTGAGTAATTTGTCTGCCGCCCAATGTCCACGATGATCAGAGAAACTCGAACCAGCTTATTTAACCCCATATCATATCATTTTCGTCACAGTTACAGTAAGAAGAGAACAAAATTTATATTTTTTGTACGGCCAGATTTATTTTGATGCTTAAATATTGATTACAATCAGATATGATTTCACTTAGAAAGAAAGTTTTTATATTCGTAAATATTAGATTTTGTTTAAAATCCTCATGGCGAGTGTGACCCAGTACCATACGGCAAGGAGATAATAATACAAGAATTGAAAAGAGAAATCATGTCGTAACTAAACTGTCAATAGTTATGAAAAATAGAAATATTTTTCATGGATTGTGCGAAGCAGTAGTTAAATCAAAAACTGTCCTCTCTTGGACATCAGTCAATTATCTACGAGAACATTATAACAAGACTTATTTTCTTGTAGTCAAACAATGGATTATATGAACTTATCAGGTTACATTATCCTAACAATAACTAGTCAATTCACTCAAAGGAGCACGTCAAGAATTACTAACATATAAAATAATTACTACCGTATAAAATTTACTAACACACTACATTCTAATACATCCACTACGCCTCGAAGACACTGAACTCGTCTTCGCCACACTGTGCACTTGATCTCGAGGTATTTTTCGAACCATTCCAGTTCTACTTCTCACGAAAGGAACAACTCTCCTCACCTGCGCAGGAATTGGTAGATCCTTCACTATATTCGTCCTCGGCTCGTCTAAAGCTTCCCCTAGAAAACGTTCATTCATTATCCGCATTGCACGTTGCTTATGGTGCCTAGCGGTTTGTCTTAGGCTCTTATCAGCCCTACAAACGTTTAACCAATTCCGTGAGACTAGAGCAGCGCAAAACAGAGACTTAGGATCCAACTTGCGTAGAATCAGCTGGGATACCTCCGGCGGGAGTTCAGAAATGAAATCCACCTTGGTAGGCTCCAGTAGTCCTAGTACACGAAGGAAAGACCTGAAGAACTCCATGTTGCTGCTGTAGACTCAGGATGTTGAATGATCCACTGTCCAATATTTCGGGTATATATACCCTTGGTCACGCTTGGTCACGCTTGGTCACGCTTGGTTACCCGTTCGGCTTCGGTGACTCGGCCAATCAGGTACGAGTTCGGATCAACTTACGTTTCTCTCGTTATTATCTGAATTTGTTTCAATTATTTGCTGCAGTTGCAGCTCTGTGAATTATTGTGTTACAAGGAAGCATTTACTACATCATTTTCTTTACAGTTAAAGTGATTAAAACGTTTTCATCCCTAAAGATGTCATAGAAGAGAATAGAAAATTTATATTCTTTGTACTGCGACAATTATTTTAATGCTTAAATATTGATTACAAGCGAATCAAATTTGATTTCATTTAAAGAGAAAGCCCTAACACTCGTATTTACAATTAACATTCATATAGTGTAACGACTTAGTTTAAAATCTTAATGGCGAGTGTTACTCCTTATAATACGCAAGTAGTTAATAATACATGAATTGAGAAAAGAAAGCATGTAATAGCTAAGCTCTTAATCGTTATGTAAAATAGGAATGTTCTGCATTGATTGTGGGAAGCATGAATAAAATTAATATTCATTTCACGCCTTAATAGTCTTTCCTTGTTGAAAACAATATTGCAATATTCTTGGAATTTTTATATTTCACCACGGTTATTTATTCATAATTATATAAATATCCGCAGTCTATGTGTCAAAATAAGCTGAAAACCAGGTTAGGAAACACGTGAAAAAGAACGCGTTTTAGTTCGATAGTGCGTAGATATGAGCGATGCAATAATATTACATATTTATCGAAGCCACATATGGTATTCATATTTCTGATATCAAAGGATCAACATTGTGTTTCGTATTGTTTTACAGAAATCCCTCAGGAATGAGCCAGGTTCATGTCAGGCAAACTTGGAACTAACTTCGCGCAACTCGATCCCGCCTGCGAATATTCATTAGGACCGTATTAATTATGGTCAGCTAGGTGTTTAACTAATTAGCGAGTGTTCAAGCGCGGAGCTCAGCGGGAATGGAATTGTATTACCTTTGTCGATATCAATTATCTAACTGGAGACAGTATTCTTGATAAGATTGTTGCCACGCGAAAGGTTTCTTGTAACACGCGGCGCGAAGGCGTTACCGAAATTGGAGAATTTGCAGCGGTGCGTTGTTCGGAGGAAACTATGTTGCAGTTTGAGGTCTTTATTCCTTGTGGAATTTCGCGGAATACGGTGTACCTCAAAAGTAGTTCGGTAACCAGAGCCAAGTGTATAGATTTCGGTATTCGAATGGTTAATAATTTTTGATAAAATTGTTCAAAATAATAAAAATTATTATTATCACTGAACTATGAAAGTTATGCATTTATAACAGAAATTGGTACGTATAATTTAAAGCAGTGGGTATATTTCAAAAATTTAAGAACATGAACGTATTAGTTTCACTTTAATAAAATATTTCAAACAAGAAAGAAATTTTTCAACGCAAACATTTTTTATTCTGCAAAAAATTCTGCAGTCTAATTTTTTTTTCTTACTGAGAACTTAAGTGGAACTCCCCATAGGGGTCTATGAAGCTATACAATAGGATTAACATACTGTTTAATCTACATTTGATTAATGTATCTTATAGTTATACATTAGTATCGTAGATGTAGCAGAAGAAGTGAACATAAAGTGAACATAACTTTAAATCTTTAAATTACATTTACATGCTTGAAAAATTTTAAAAGAAGATGACATGCTCGAATTTTTGGTTCGTAAAGAAAGGATCTGACATTTAGAGGTGGAAACAAATTGAGCTTGTTTAATCTTTTCATAATGCTGTAAGATGATAATGATCTGATCTACAGCGAATGATCGTGATAACTTAAAATTTTCGTTATAACCCTCTACCCGAAAACCATGGTGCAATCCTGTTCCCAATGTAATACCGAAAAGTTAACAAAACATTCAAAAATTTTTGTTTACTCATTTCCTCGATCGACTGATCATTTTCTTCCATCTTTTCGTGTGTCTTCGCGATCATATCACAACCACATCAATAATTCCATTACTGATTCATACTTGTATGATCAGTCAGTTAATAATTCATCAATTCTAAATATAATTAAATTATTAATTTAATTTTTCCTCCGAGATAATTATATAAAAAAAATAATTCACACAACAAATTTTGTGTCGTACACCGAGCAAAATTTGTCACCTCCAAACAGGACGTATTCCGAATTGGACGTACTCCGAAACGGACGTATACCGAGGTTCTACTGTATAGAGTGGTCTCAAACTTTGGCCGGCAGTATACAGGGTGTCCCAAAACTACTCTAGGAGCCGAAAATGGGAGGTTCCTTGGGTCATTTGAAGCGACATTTTCCTTTACAAAAATGGTGTCCGTGGCTTTGTATAGGAGTTATTAACAAAAAACGCGGATCAATCAGAGCGTGGCTACAGCGCATTGATTCTGAGTCGACCAATGGCGACACCACGCCTCGCGGGACCTGTCGCAGAGTCGGACTCCGTTCGCTATAGCTGCGCTCTGATTGGTCCGTATTTTTCGTTAATAACTCCTAAACAAAGCCGCGGACGCCATTTTTGCAAAGGAAACTGTCGCTTCGAATGACCCAAGGAACCTCCCATTTTCGGCTCCTAGGGTAGTTTTGGGACACCCTGTATGTTGCCCACGCTCCCTTGCCAGTGGGATTCCAATAGAAATTTCGCAGACTGTGTACAGTTTCATTAAAAGAATCAGCGGGCCCGGCAGGTGTTAACGTAATTCGAGAATAGAGGGTAAAATCTCTTCCTGTTCGGATGATACGGTGCCGGCGGTCTATCTCGTTGAACCGCTTCTGTTCCAAAGCGTCGGCAAGCTCAAAGGTAGCCGCGCTCGGATCGGTCACGTAATTAAAATGGCACATAGACCCAGGCTGGACTTGAAAAGCCAGCTAAAGAAGGCTGGCCGCGGCAGTCCGATAACGATATTCGCATCCGGTTCCGTTCTACCCTCAAAGGAAGTAGGTTGCACCTGGCGGCAAGCATCGACGCGAACGAGCTGGAAGCTGCTCGGTCATGCAGCTCGCAACAACCTATCGCGATCATAAACTAACGCCCCTGGTTGTCGCAAGCTGCTTGCGTTTGCGACGGCGAAACCTCGCGACGTTATAATAAGTTCGGGGGATGGGGAGCATAAATTATGTCAAGGAGCGCGGCGGCGTTTCAGCAATCAGCCACAAAGCGGATTACAGAGGCGTTCATCTTGAAACTCGCTGGAAAATCGTCGACGACAAGCGGAACCAGTTGCCCGACAAATATTGTTTGCTCGCATTTCCGGCGATGCTACGTCTAATTGTAAGCGCGACTGCGGATCCGGTCCTTTTTCCTGTCCGAATTCACCTTGCATCCCGTTGATGCGCGTGACACTGGGATTTACGGTTAAACCAGGGCGCGTTGTCTACGGAACAAAAATGAAGAGCTATGTTTCCGCTTGGTATCAACCCCTGTACGCCGTTCGATTTTGTGTTACACGTCGGACCAATTTGATCCGAAAAATTCTGACTTACTAGCTGCATAATAACGTACTAATTTCACATTTCATTCAGGGGAGGGTCAGATACAGAGGTAAACTTGATTTATGTATTTCCTATATAGAAAACAAAAGTAAAATGTAGATTTCAGTATGAGTAGCTCGAGTTAGGATTGTTTCGAAGTGAGTTTCACAAGCAATTATTGGCACCCCTGAATGTTAAAAAATTTCTATTGAAAGGCAACACATAAAATGATAATCTTTTCCTCAAAATGAAATAATAAATTGCTTCAACCCGCCAAGATATGTCTATTTACATTTCATGGTAAATTTGATACTTGTTTATCAACTCACCTTTAGCGCGGATATTTCGGAAACTATGCGAGATAGTGAAAAACTGAATTAAGGGGGTAGAGGCCCCACGTGACATTGGTATTTTTCATTGTGACCAACCTCCGCGCGGAAAACCAATTTGGCAACAGTGATTAACATACATCTGTATCAATCTAACGCTTTAGTTTCGCTATCATTACAGGTTTTTTTCTTTTCATGAATATCTTTATTGCTATTAATGCATCCGAGTGGCTTCATGCCTTTTACATTTTTGTTGTTACGAATCTACGCTGATAGTTCTCCTGTCTAAGCGCCATCTGGTCGAAGTAGCGGAACTAAAATTGCTTCTATTCACCCTTCATGAAGGGAATCTGGGGAACAATTGAATGCGATCACGCGGGAACGTTTCACGTCCTCATACGATTATACTTTGAGCTGAGTGAGGGCTCATTCGAAAGAGGAAGGTTGCACGCAGTGCGGTCTTCTCGATTTTTTCGCGAGAAAAATCTTTTTGTGCACGAAAAATACATTAGAATGTCCTGAATTTTTCTTCATTGGTTTCGCCTACTTTGGACACTCATATTACTTCATATAAACATCATCTAAAGAAAACATGAGAAGAGCGCACTGCGTGCAACCTTCCTCTTTCGAATGAGCCCTCACTCAGCTCAAAATATAATCGTATGAGGATGTGAAACGTTCCCGCGTAAACCTCTGTTTTCACTTGTTTTCTAGTAATATTCTGGTTAGATTCTAGTAATGTCACGTGGGTACTCTACCCCCTTAAATCAATCTTGTGGCACATTTTGCCAGCTTGAATTGTATATAGAATGGCCTTATCGTTAGGATGCATTGTTTCCGAGATGTAAGCAAAAAAGCAAAATAAGGTCCTTCTACATGCCTCCTTGCATCCCGCTCAAGGTGTTAAAAATATTGAATAATGTTCTAAAGTCAAAAATTGTGTTCCTTCCATTTCCCTCTACACCCCCTGTTTGGGATTGGCTGAGCGTATCGGCAGCGTGAACGCGCCGATTTACTGCGCCGCCTCGCTATTGGCGGATTCACGCGTAACCGCGAGATCGAGAGTCGATAAGCAGCTCGCAGTAGCTTAGACCAGCACCGTCGGACATCGATTACGATCGATTATCGACCCCGAAATTGGAATTACTATTGGCGGATCGCTCTATCGATCCGCCAATCAATAGTTCGACGGTGACGGTAAACTGCCAGCTGTTCGACTCCGATCTCAACGTACGTTAATCGTTCTCACTCGTTGCTACAGAAAACGTCGCGCGTCTCGTTGACCGGTTTTCGCGAGTTAGTCGATTCAGCATCGGGATTCACTGATTCTTCTACAAGTGATTATATCTTATCAAGGGAAAACTCATCTAGTTCATATATCATACTTTATTCAACATATCTAGCCAAAACAAGCGGGAGTTTTGGCCACATAAAACATCTAGTGTACACAGTTTCTGTTATACATTGAACGAACCCAACTTTGGGAAATAAAGTTACGTTTAAGTGAAGTGGCTTGTTTTAACCCCTTCTAATCCGTAACACCCCCTTTTAAGCATTTATCGACTGGGCTAAAATGAGATGCTACACAACAAAATTTTATTCTTTTTACCGATTTATTTTTACATGTAGAATCACCCCTGCCCGATTGCACACCTGGTCCACCCTCTGTACTTTAAGAGAAATTCGTGGATAAAGTTGGAAACAGAAATAACGTCGATATTAAATATTCTAGACGACGATTCTCACGAATCTACCAAGCGGGCCGTGTTAAAGTTTCTTGGGAAAGATAATGCCATAAAACAGCGGGTGTCGCGAGTACTCACGCAAACGGAGTATTTCACTCGTGAAGAAGATACGACTGGTAACTGCATAAGTATAATACCCGGAACTGTGGAATATTAGTTACGCGACTTAATACTGATAAGAGTCGTTGAAAAATATGACTAAGGTGAAAGAAAGGAGACCTTCGAAAGACCCCACTGGGAACTCAAGATAACTTTGGGAAAGTACAATACTAGTCCCGGGAGAACTTCCCAGAAAGCAGATAAATGGTTTTAATAGAATGATCCCCGGGGTCAACCGAGCTCTGTTAAATTACAGGCCTAGTATGAGGATAAACCGAACGATAATAGTGGCAGAGAAACGATGAATGAATTTTTAAAACTTCTTCCCGCCGGCTATGGGACACGTTTATCAGAGAATTAATTGTATGACTCTTCTTCGAGCAGTTTTTTACAAACTGATATGAATTTGATATGAATATTATAAAAATTTAAATATATATAATTATTAATCTCCTTTAAACCGAGATGAAATTCCATTTTGCTTTTGTTAATGTATAGTTATTGGAGAACATGTGGGTATACAATAGATATGTACAAACTTCCTCCTTTTTTTTAGAAAATTGCGAACTGTAATAGAAGGTCTAATCACTGAAACCGTAAAATAAATCGTAGGGCAAGGGGTTAGTACTAAAATTTTGTGTGTTTTTAACACGTTCTTGCCACATGTAGCACCGATATTGCATATTGAACTTTAGTACCCGGATCACGTGTGCTACGTAATGTGCACAATAGCATATCTGTTAAATATGTTCAAAATATGAATTCAATAATAATTTTAACCTTTTGCGCTTCTTTGTCGCGTGTGACACGACATCAGAGCAAGAAAAATGTACATAAAACGGGTTTTTACATGTATTTGATTCACCCTTTATTTATTTAATTGTCACCCTGTATATGTGGATTGTAGTCGCTAACAGTTGCTTTACTTGTTTCACGAAACATTTTAAAACAGTTCAAATACTTCGTTCTCAAAAAATGTTAGAATAAAAAAGTGAGATATTTAAATATATCGTAAATCAATTGATTAAGGGTTAAATTCAAAATTCAAGAATCCATTCGTGTTCTATTTAGGAAATGAACAGGGTCTGTTCTTTATTAAATAAGTGACCACTAGACTGCAAGTATTTATGCAAAATAAAATTTTTCTTAGTCGATTCCAACAAACAGAAGTTAACAATAGTAATTTCTTTCTTAAACAGTTTTAATGAGTTGAAAATAATGCACTACATTAAATTATTGTAATCTTCCAATATGTAAAATAATTATATTAAATTATAATGAAATCAAAAATTGAAGTCGATTAAAATGTTATTATAAATTATTTTGTGGGAATATTTTAATACAATTATCATTAATATGTTACCACTGTTCAGGCCGCGCCATTTCCAATAGAATTTTGCTACGCAGCTGGAAACCGCCGCAAACGTTCCTCTAATCTTCAAATAATCCCGAAATCCAATTCTTGACACTATTTACCGTGATCATAGGTATGTGTAATCGGTGTTCTACTTAAACGCGAACTCACATCAATGTAGTTCGCTTCGAAAATATGTCTTAATCGCATGTACGTGCACTTCAAAAGTTTCTCGAAGACTAGCCTCAGACTGCTGATTCACTGTATTTCGAGTTTGGGACTTCTCACGACTACGACCCGCACATTTTCTCCGACCTTTTCGAACAAGTAAACTTTTCGCACAAATTTATCGTTGAAGCTTTCACCGTTTCTTTCTCTAACACACGTACATATCGAAATGGTCACGCGAACTGCGAAAAAGAAAGATCGGTACGACTCTTAATCTAACTCCGGTGCAAATTTTTTCTACGATAGAAATCAAACCCACGGCACTAGGTGACGAAAAAAGAAAGTTTGAGAAGAGGTATTAAAGGCTCTCATGATTTATTTAAACATATTTCAACGAATTCCAGCAATCTATTACGTCATTTGAAATGAAAGATTATTTGATGTTATAGGATTAAATTTAAAATTCCTGTTTTACCACAGACACTATACAATAAAACTCGAGCACTTCATATTGACATGGACTATTTTACATATTGGATGATTGCAAAAGTTCATATCCAATTTACCTCGTGACCTTCTTTGAAAATAAACATGTCAATTTTACAGGAATGGAAATTAGGTTGTAAAATGTTCGGAGATAAAATGTAGAAAATAATGGTCACTATTTATATAATTCATTAATAAAACTGTTATTTTTAAATATAACCGCTCGCATATTATTTTCGAATAAGGTACGAAGTTTTGCAACCAACTAATACACTAAGCCACTAACTAAGCAAATTGTGCACAAAATTTTCAGAATAAGAGATTATTTTATTAATATTTAAACTGGACTGTACGCGAAAATAAAAATCTCTAAGAAATTAAAAAAGATAATATAAGAAACTTGCAATGTAAATAAAGATAATAGAATATAAAGTGAATTATTATAAAAATGTTTGTTCAGGGACGCAAAATTGTTTTGTTAGTTACAAAAATATAGACATATCAATGAAAAGATTTCACATAGATCCATTAATAGCTGATACCATCTAATATTAACAAAATTAATACAATTTTTATGTCTGTCATATTTGTTTATAATTTTCTACATATAAATAAAAAATTTTTAGATTCTGCATGCGAATGATGAATTTATCCCATGCTCAATCATGTCCACCAAACACTAAATCAACATACTGCTAAATGTTTCATCACGGCTTACGTGAAGATCGTCAAATAATGGATTATATATATACTTATGTACTTACTTAGGCTACATTATCCTAACAACAACTAGTCAATTCACTCAAAGGAGCAGGTCAAGATAAAATTTACTAACACACTACATTCTAATACATCTACTACGCCTCGAAGATACTGAACTCACCATTGCCGCACTGTGCGCTCGATCTCGAGGAATTTTTCGAACCACTCCAGTTCTACTTCTCACGAAAGGAACAACTCTCCTCACCTGCGCAGGAATTGGTAGATCCCTCACTATATTCGTCCTCGGCTCGTCCAAAGCTTCCCCTAGAAAACGTTCATTCATCATCCGCATGGCACGAAGTTTATGGTGCCTAGCGGTTTGTCTTAGGCTCTTATCAGCCCTACAAACGTTTAACCAATTCCGTGACACTTGAGCAGCGCAAAGCAGAGACTTAGCATCCAACTGGCGTAGAATCAACTGGGATACCTCCGGCGGGAGTTCAGAAATGAAATCCACCTTGGCAGGCTCCAGTAGTCCTAGCACACGAAGGAAAGACCTGAAGAACTCCATGTTGCTGCTGTAGACTCAGGATGTCGAATGATCCACTGTCCCATATTTCGGGTATATATACCCTTGGTCACGCTTGGTCACGCTTCGTCACCCGTTCCGCTTCAGTGACTCGACCAATCAGGAGCGAGTTCGGATCAACTTACGTTTCACTCGTTATTATCTGAACTTGCACTTGGGGACGTGCATTGGACATCATTTGTTTCAATTATTTGCTGCATGTACAGCTCTGCAAAATATTGTGTTACAGGGACATATTGTTTGATTCACGATACATTAATTACATTTTTGATTTTTTATAAGATCGGATAAGACGGTATAGAATGATAATGTACAGAATTAATACAAGAGTATCAACTTACTGTTCCCTTACTAATATATTAAAGTGGGATTAAGGATATACATCAGCAAATTGAATTAATTTGCCGCATATAAAGCTCTACGAAATATTGTATTACTCGAAAATATTGCTAGTGTCACAATTATATTCGTTTGATTTCCGAAAATTGATTTTACTGAATAATTTGAGTGCCACCCCAATGTCCACGATGATCACAGAAACTAGAAACAGCTTATTAACCCCCTACCATATTATTTTCTTTACAGTTACAAGAGGAAAGAATTTATATTTTTTGTACGGTCAGATTTATTTCGACGCTTAAATATTGATTACAATCAGATACGATTTTACATAAAAAGAAAGTATTCATATTCGTAAATGTTAGATTTTGTTTAAAATCCTCATGGCGAGTGTGACCCACTACCATATGGCAAGGAGATAATAATACAAGAATTGAATAGAGAAAACATGTAACCAAACTGTCAATCGTTATGCAAAATAGAAATATTCTGCATGGATTGTGCGAAGCAGTAGTTAAATCAAAAACTGTCCTCTCTTGGACATCAGTCAATTATCTACGAGAACATTATAACAAGACTTATTTTCTTGTGGTCAAGCAATGGATTATATGTACTTATCAGGCTACGTTATTCTAACAATAACTAGTAAATTCACTCAAAGGAGCACGTCAAGAATTACTAACATATAAAATAATTACTACCGTATAAAATTTACTAACATACTACATTCTAATACATCTACTACGCCTCGAAGATACTGAACTCATCTTCGCCACACTGTGCACTCGATCTCGAGGTATTTTTCGAACCACTCCAGTTCTACTTCTCACGAAAGGTACAACTCTCCTAACCTGTGCAGGAATTGGTAGATCCCTCTGTACAATCGTCCTCGGCTCGTCCAAAGCTTCCCCTAGAAAACGTTCATTCATTATCCGCATTGCACGTTGCTTATGGTGCCTAGCGGTTTGCCTTAAGCTCTTATCAGCCCTACAAACGTTTAACCAATTCCGTGACACTTGAGCAGCGCAAAGCAGAGACTTGGCATCCAACTGGCGTAGAATCAACTGGGATACCTCCGGCGGGAGTTCAGAAATGAAATCCACCTTGGTAGGCTCCAGTAGTCCTAGTACGCGAAGGAAAGACCTGAAGAACTCCATGTTGCTGCTGTAGACTCAGGATGTCGAATGATCCACTGTCCCATATTTCGGGTATATATACCCTTGGTCACGCTTGGTCACGCTTCGTCACCCGTTCCGCTTCGGTGACTCGACCAATCACGATCGAGTTCGGATCAACTTACGTTTCACTCGTTATTATCTGAATTTGCACTTGGGGACGTGCATTGGACATCATTTGTTTCAATTATTTGCTGCATGTACAGCTCTGCAAAATATTGTGTTACAGGGAAATATTGATTGATTCACGATACATTAATTATTTTCTTGATTTTTTATAAGATCGGATAAGACGGTATACAATGATAGTGTACAAAATTAATAAAGGGAATTAACACAGCGTTGTTTTATTACTATGTTAAGTTGGTGTTGAGGATATACATCTGGAAATAGATTGTTGACTTTATTTGCCGTATATACAGCTTTACGAAATTTTGTATTAGATTAAAATATTGCTAGTAACAGAATTATGTTTAATAAGTTGACTGCCGCAGCTTTGTGCACAAAATTTACAGAAGCTCGAAACAGCATATTTAACCCCCTACCATATAATTTTCTTTACAGTTACAGTTAGAAGAGGAAAGAATTTATATTTTTTGTAAGGCCAGATTTATTTTGATGGTTAAATATTGATTAGAATCAGATATGATTTTACTTAAAAAGAATGTCTTCATATTCCTAAATGTTAGATTTTGTTCAAAATCCTCATGGTGAGTGTGACCCATTAACATACGGCAAGGAGATAATAATACAAGAATTGAAAAGAAAAAACATGTAACTAAACTGTCAATAGTTATGCAAAATAGAAATATTTTGCATGGATTGTGCGAAGCAGTAGTTAAATCAAAAAATTTTCCTCTCTTGGACATGAGTCAATTATCTAATAGAACACTATAACAAGACTTATTTTCTTGTAGTCAAAAAATGGATTATATGAACTTATCAGGCTACATTATCCTAACAATAACTAGTCAATTCACTCAAAGGAGCACGTCAAGATAATTTACAAACACATTACATTCTAATGCATCTACCACGCCTCGAAGTTACTGAGCTCATCTTCACCGCACTGTGCGCTCGATCTCGAGGAATTTTTCGAACCACTCCAGTTCTGGTTCTCTCGAAAGGAACAACTCTCCTCACCTGCGCAGGAATTGGTAGATCCCTCACTATATTCGCCCTCGGCTCGCCCACAGCTTCCCCTAGAAAACGTTCATTCATTATCCGCATTGCACGTTGCTTATGGTGCCTAGCGGTTTGCCTTAAGCTCTTATCAGCTCTACAAACGTTTAACCAATTTCGTGACACTTGAGCAGCGCAAAGCAGAGACTTAGCATCCAACTGGCGTAGAATCAACTGGGATACCTCCGGCGGGAGTTCAGAAATGAAATCCACCTTGGCAGGCTCCAGTAGTCCTAGCACGCGAAGGAAAGACCTGAAGAACTCCATATTGCTGCTGTAGACTCAGGATGTCGAATGATCCACTGTCCCAAATTTCGGGTATATATACTCTTGGTCACGTTCACGCTTGGTCACACTTGGTCACGCTTGGTCACGGTTGGCCACGCTTGGTTACCTGTTCCGCATCAATGAGTCGACCAATCACGATCGAGTTCGGATCAACTTACGTTTCTCTCGTTATTATCTTAATTTGCGATTGGGGACGGGCTTTAGAAATCAGTTTGTTGCAATTATTTGCCACATGTACAGCTCTGTGAAATTTTGTGTTACAATTAAATATTTATAATAAGATCGTAGAAGATGATACGCAATGATGAAGTGCAGAATTAATGCACGGGCACAACCGACGTATTATCGGTTTAATGATAACCGATCATTGCAGAACTGATATGTTTCTACGACCGGCAGAATATACATGGGATGTATTAATAGTAGGATATAACAATGTGATTAGAAACGATATAGGTTAATACCTCTTCCATGCATTGGTAGCACTAAACTGTGGATGTTTATACATAATTCATATTGTATAAGTCCGTTGTGAAAAACAAATAAGACTGTACTTCTTGCTTATAATTTTGTTGAATTAATAATCAATATTTTCTAAGTCAATCATAAAATAATAGATGGCAAAAATAAGAATGTACAGTTTCGTTTAACAATTTTGTTAAGTGTATATTAAAATTTTTTTTAAATAGTTGTAGAAGACAAAAGACACATAACTGTGTACCTCTTTGTCCACTAATTTTATTAAATCGATATTAAACATTTTCTAAAACAATTGTAAAAGATAGAAGACATACAAGGGAGTACTTTTTTCAGTGATTTAATGAGTCGAAAATAATTTTATTAATATTTTTAAATTCGTCTAATTTGTTCACAGTATTGTAATTCACCATTTGTGTCATTAATGCATAAAATTCACAGTTATACATATGTAACAAATGGGCTCTCACCATTGTTTTGCACGTCAAGAGTGGTGGCATATCTGTCTTCCATTTCTGGAAAGTCTTTAATTTGACAGCAGTTGATAGGCAAAAGTGTGGAAAACGTTATACCTGCATAAGATTGTAATGGTTTTCGCAGAAAACGTCAAGAGTGATTATAGCATAATTATTAATGATCATGCAATCGCATTATAAACCATTTTCACATATTCTATTTAATGATGTTATAAATACTACGAAATACGAAACTGATTTCTGTAGAAATGCAGCGGTATGTATTGTCCATTCACGAATTCCAAATATAGCTGCTTTCCTGGAATTTTACACATATTTTAAAAAAGCGCTATTCGCTTTAACAATTCGTATCCATTATTCATATCCATTCTAATTTTTATTTGAATATACCAACCATCAATATCCGTATATTATTTTGGAAATCAGATGGTTGTTTTATTCGAATTATTTTTGTATTAATGTTAATTCATACATATACAATCTTCAACTGAAATTCCAGATATTCAGATTGTATGAACGCGATATTTCTTCACGTAAAGTTATTACGAAAGAACCTGAGTTTACTTTTTCGAAGCACTGTTTCTTCTGCCTGCGTGAGCAATGCAGTAAAACAGATCTCCATCGTCAACAGTTTAACACGGTAGCTGCTACAGTCATACATTGTTGCTGCCTTTCTTTTTTCACAGTTACAGTAGCGGACAAAAGTTTAAGACAACTATCTTTTCAGTAGATTATCGCATTTTATTAGAGATGGTAAACGTCGAACAATTTTCCAATCGTTCTTAACGTTTACACATATACTTGCGCTCTATCCACGAACAACTTAGACCAGAACTTCTTAATCGGTGTTCCATAAAATTCCGAGAAGTATATTGAATATATTTAATAATATTTTTATAGAATATATTTATTTCTACGCGGGTTGTTTTTGTTTGTTTCTTGGATCATTAATTTTAATTTTCCGCAAATTTTTCATATAATTAAAAGTGTTCTCTGACTTCAAAAAGGTTAAGAACCACTAACCTAGACTCTTTAAACAAAACAGTGCTTGGGAGAATGCACGTGAAAAGGAATCGGCTCCAAAAAGGTACTCCTTCCAATTTTTATGAGATTTAAACATTATAAAATAACCTTTTGTTACGAAGAACCCGGCATTTGTATACTGTTCATGACTGTATTTTGCGGCGACTGCAGTGTTGGAAACTTCCATTTCGGAATGGTTTCAAAAACGGAGCACACATGGTTGTTAATTTAAAGACCCAATTTCTCCGGTCGTAAATTGTTTGTGAACACCCTGTACGTTTCTGTAGAAAATTGGAATTTAAAAATTTAACTACCCCAATGAATGCGTATTCCTATGAATCCATTCCATGTATTTGAGATACGTCGATTGTTTATTGTGTGGAAAGTTTTGTATTGTTTTAGTAGTGAATATAATAATTTGAAACTAGGTATCTACGTTTAGTAACTAACATTCAAATACTATAATTTTTAGTTCCAGGTACTAGTTTAGATTGAATTTAATATGTCCAACTATAGGTTTGAATTACTCTTGTTAATACAATTAAGATATTAATCTAAACAATGATTTTTTTACTTTAAATTACTTTAAAAACTCTGATCTCTATGTTAAAACTCTTAAAAAATTATTTTTGTATATCCAAAGTGATAACATTGAAAAGAGAAAAACATGCTGTCCAGGTATAGGGCAGTTCACCTTACCAAATTTTCAAAGTCATAGAAATTAGAAATATTGTAGGTCAGAAGAAACGTTTGATTTTCAACTATTGCAGTCATCTGGCGAAAAATAAAAACGCAGAAAATTCCTGCATAAATGCAAAACAAAAAATCCATTTCAACGCTGGTTAAAACAGTAATTACTAAACCAATTAGTACTGACACAGTGTAGTAATTACCGTCAATTGCAACTAACACTAAGTACGACTGCCATAGAACTGGTTATATTGCCCAAAGGTGACGACTTGTGAGCCCGGGAAAGGTCAGCAAAGGGGAGCACGTACTATTCAATCGTGTTTACTATTTGCGTGGATCACGATTTCGCGCATGAGTCGCAGCATCTGGTGTATTCTAGACGTGGATCACTAATCTAGTGAAGCACGCGAATCCTTGGTAATTAAATTTCGATTATACAAACATAGCCGGCATACAAACGGGCGCAACGTGGGCTTACATCCATGTGACACTGTGCTTTCAGTGGAATCATCGGGCTGCATATATTTATGAATATTCAGTCGCTGCGCCGCACTGTTGCGATGCACGCAGTCAATCGATAGTTGGAACAGGCTCGGACTGCCGGCCGTGCGGATTTCAATCCGATGCGGCCTCACAAATATTTATCAGAATTGCGTAGTAAAATAAATTCCGGCTCCGGCTCACATGTGTCACTAGCTCCCGGGCTGCCATAAATTCCTAACTCTCGTCGTCGTCGAAGTATCAACCATTCACGGTGCTTGGGTTAACGACACGCGCACGAAGAATTGTTCGGACAGCAAACTGTCGTTTAAAATATTCTTTGGATCGCAACGGGACCGCTCGCTTTCGTGAATGATAGCACTCGCTCGATGGATCGGTACAGTGTCAGAAAATAAAGACACCTGATTTTTTGGCGTAATTTTATAATTATGTCGTAGTAATGAGAATTTGATGCCCGATAGAGATTAATAAGATTAATAAAAGAAACTATTTACATGATTCTAGTCATAGATTTACTTACATTATTTACTTACATTATTAATTAGTCTGCATAATACATTAATAATCAATGCTGAACTAAATGGCGAAAATGTTTGAAATTCTTTATATTCGGTAAAGGATATCTTTTAAGTCCCAAGTTATTCCAGGTTCTAACAAATTGGAATATTTTTAGTAAATCTTCCTTTAAATAATCGTAAAAGAAACTATTTACATGATTCTAGTCATAGATTTACTTACATTATTTACTTACATTATTAATTAGTCTGCATAATACATTAATAATCAATGCTGAACTAAATGGAGAAAATGTTTGAAATTCTTTATATTCGGTAAAGGATATCTTTTAAGTCCCAAGTTATCCCAGGCTCTAACAAATTGGAATATTTTTAGTACATCTTCCTCTAAATAATCGTGAAAGAATTAATGTTCATTTCGGTCCGGTTCTCAAATTATTATTGTTTAAACTATAACGCGTAGCGTCTGCCGCGTAGCGAACACTCTTTCATCTCGTGAAGAATTTATCCTCGATAAAATTCAGCATGCATCAGTACCAATTGGAAAATTTTCTGAAGAGGCTCTTGAAGCACGCCATAAAGATTTCACACAGATTAGAACGAGAAACACTCGAAAATCTTCCAGAATTGAAACAAACACAGATATATTATATCGCCTTTTGACATCAGATTAATATATGAACACTATTAGAATGGAATCGCGTACTAAAAAAATTAAGGAATTAGATAACAGGAAATATAATAATATTAATAATAATCGTAACACTCATGGCAATAATAATAATATTAATATACATAATAATAGTAATAACATTAATGTATTTTTTCTTAACTAATCCTTAATATAACATTACTACATTGCCCATTCCAAGTTTTGCGTCCATACCTTTTACGAATTAAAAGTTACGAGGCAATATCACACTTAACCCCCATCTGGCCCACTGTGCGCCGTTTCCACTGTCTGTACTTTCGTCAGCCGTTTCGGGTGAATCTACTGTCTGTACGCGCTAAGTAGAATATGCGCATCTCGCGAAAAGTAGTGGTTCTCAGTCAGACATCCGACGAACGCGCCACGTGGACTAAAAGGTTGTATCATATTTGAGTGTCTAGTAAGGGGAATGGGTCGCGAAACGATAAATTCACGCAACCTAAATCCTGGGACGTTACACCCTCGAGGTCCTACTGTACTTTGGTTACCCACTGTAAATGTACAAAAGTCTTCTTCTATAAATGATGTCTAGTCATAATGACAGCTAGCACAATTAGATTACTAGAATTTTACAGTTTTATTAAATAGTTGACTGCAAATTACATGTAAAAATAGTCAAAACAATTTCGAGAAAACCGCGTTCGAAAATGCAGCGAATGCACTCGCTATTAGATTGGAATCGCCTGACGCGTCTGGCCATGACCAACCAATTCTACTTCCTGCATATACCACAGCACGTGAAACTGACGGATCTTTAATCTTAATTTTCTCGAAAACGTGGCGTCAAACGAAACAAGGTTATTCCTTTTTTCGATTAATCTCCAACAGAATCAACCTGGTTATACAGTAAACTCCTCTTTACCGTGCAAATTCGAGAGCATGATCACTGTCCAGTGTATATCCACACCTCTGTCTGTCAACGCCGCGCCGCATTTAATCCTATCCTTTTCTATGTTCGGCTGTCTATTGAAGTTTCGCTCGGCTCGGTAAACGCAGTTATAAATAAAAAGTGGTATCTGGGTACGATCACTGTCTGTGCAAAACACGGCTGTTGGACAGTAAAGAGGCGTTTACTGTACAGGGTGTAAAAAAATGTTTGGTCCTGGCTGCCATAAACGTATTCTACATCTTCGGATCGGTGAAGATCTGTGAAAAAAAGTTGCCGCAAAATTGTCCTTGACCTTGCATTTTAAGGGAAAATTTTGTATTATTGCATTTTATTCTACGCATCATGGGGACAAAAACTGTCAAGAGAACCATGGGCGAGTTGAGTTTTGACCCATCGTTCCCTTGACGGTTTTTGTCCCCATGATGCGTAGAATAAAATGCAATAATACAAAAATTTTCCCTTAAAATGCAAGTCAAGGACAATTTTGCGGCAACTTTTTTTCACAGATCTTCACCGATCCGAAGATGTAGAATACGTTTATGGCAGCCAGGACCAAACATTTTTTTACACCCTGTACATGTTATTCTGTAGTAGCCTCTATAAACATATTGGCAATGCAGTGGATGTTATATATATGCAGGATAGACAAAAGATCCGTCTTCTGAAGGTCAAATATCTTGTATACCGCGAAGCACGATGAAAATCGCCTGTCGGACGAAATGCGACTAGTTACACGTTCGTGTAAAAATGCGAGATATTCGCAAGATACAAATTGCGCTGCCTTGTTTTTCGGCGGATTAATTGCAACGAGTCGACGTAATACGCGGACAGAACTAGAGTTGCTGTTACAGCTGAATCCAAATCTGCGGATTTGCAAAATTCATATCATTCGCTAGCAACGTTCGAAGTTCTATTCGCGCCTCGTAGCCCCGTAATAGAAATCAACCATCGTTATTTGGATTTTCATACATTTAATCCGGGATCTTGTTGCATTTCCATGAATTTGAATATCCCGGAAATATTTTCGTTATCTTTTCGCCGAAAAATTGTCAACCCTTGACACATGATCGACGTTGAATGCATCAAACTGCCAGTTTTAGTGTGAATTGTAAAATACATTTTTATGAAACGAGTGGAAATTCGTAGGAATACTTGTAAAGTGTCCTTTTTGAAATACGACACGTCAATGTATGTAATATAAATGAACAACGAATTTAGTAATAGAATGGATCGAATTAAATTTTCATTTCAATAGAGGTGGGAAATTAGTAACATGCATAAATATTTGTAAATTACAGTAAATGAAAATTACGGTAAAACTAAAAATGATTATTTATCATCATGATTATTTATCAAGTTATATGAGGTAGTAATAATGTATGCATCAGAATAAAATAAGTGTAAAGATCGCCAATTACTCACACAAGTCTTTAATGCGATGCTAAAAAATTAATTAAATAAAAAGTCTGTCCTCACTTGGACATCAGTCACATTATAACAAAACTTATCATCAAATAATCGATTATATGTACTTAGGCTTCATTATCATAAATTAATTGAATACATCAAAATAAAATAAATCAATACATTGATGGCTCACGATTGAAACCACTTTTGCTGTTAATTGATCTATTAAGGAATCATTATTTACAGAAAAACGTAAACTTACGTAGTTTAACAAAAAGAGAACTTCTACTCTGAATGCAGCCAAAATAATTAATGAGACATTACCAAAGTTAAGATTTGTTGCAACGTTACTTTCTTTTCTTAAATCGTGCCAGTAGTATTTGTGAGTTACAAATACTTAGTAATTTTGTAAGATACAGCATCAAGATGTTAATCTTGATTTTATCTACTTAAAAAATGTGTAGCTTTATGGAAATTTTGCAATTTCGCAAACTACATAACTTTACGTTTTTCTGTAAATAAATAATATATCTATGAATATAATCGTCTAAATGGTTTCTTTTATTAATTTTAAAATGCTATCGGGCATCTAATTCTCATTACTACGACATAATTATAAGATTACGCCAAAAAATCAAGTGGCTTTATTTTCGGGCACTGTACTTATCTATAGTACAGTAAGGAAGTACGCTGTAATAAAACTTCTTATCATAGTGTACTCTGAAATGTCTACTACATATCGTGGTTATGGAGCTTCCTTTACCCCAAATCCAGTTTGGTAGATTTCGGGAAATTGTCCGAAACACAGTCTGCTTCGAACCTCATATGAGGCGCAACTTTTCGCACCTGCGCGGAGCTCAGCAGTTTCCACTATATTCTGGCCACATAGAACTTGACCGGAGGTGAAACTCCTCTCTGTAAGTTGTCTTCTGCGTTTGTGGCTTTAGAACTCCCGATATCGCGAGTACATGCGAACAGAAGATGTGTCCTATGAGAGTGTCGCTGTACAAATTCCATAACATTTGCGCAGATGCCAATACAGAACTCCTTTCAACTGTACATATAAAGATATTGAATCACTCGCATCTCATAACCAGACACCGGATTATGCAAAATAATGATTCTGTGGGTATAAGGAAAAACGCCGCACGTCACTATTTCATATTAGTTTACAACTTCAAATATTAGATTCGGAAAAAAGTTTCTTCGTATTTCAATGCAGAAGTTAATCAAGCTTCTTCCATATTTTAATTGAAGTTTATTAAATCAAGTGTGTGCCGTTTCGATCGATCACCTTTTGCCAGTTTTGAGGTGAAACCATAATTCCATCAATGTAGAATTAGTGCAAAACTGTTGCAGTGGGACACTTTAAATTTCGTTTGTATCCAGATCAATGTCAGGTCAAAAACACGGTCAGATGGACTGTAGTACATAGTAAGGCTTTTGTGTCTACTTATAATCCTATACAATCAAACTGTACAAAAACTTTAACAGCCTACATTTGAATAACTATTTTTTTAATGAATATTACTATTTACCAACCAACATAAATATCAATTCTCCATTGCTTCACATTAATGGAACGCAAGTCTTCATTACGTACATACTTCTACAACAATATGCCTCTTACTACACACACCATATTAAAATAGTTAAAAAGCTTGGTGCTGCAAGCATGTCAAAATAAAATATCATCCATCATTCTAATACATACCAAAATTAAGAATTTTTTCTGTTAAAAGCATGTCAAGATAAAATTTTTATTACCTTACATTCTAATACATCTTCTGCGTCCTATTGCTACACGCTTCACCGCATTCTCATTGCCAAAAGGGTTTGAAAGACGCCGAGGAATTTGTCGGAATACCACCTTACCTCTGGTCCTCGCATAAGGTGCAATTCTTTGCACCTGCGCGGGATTAGGTAGATTCTTTCCCGCTGTCAGTTTCGGCTCCTCAATACCTAGGAAACGCTCTTTCATTTTCTTCTCCATGCGGTCTTTGTAATCCCTTGCGGTTCTTCTCAGGCGCGGATCAGATCTGCAGACATTCAGCCACTTCTGTGACACCAGAGCAGCGCGGAGAACAGAGTTGGAATCTAACTTACGTAGAATCAGCTGCGACACCTCTGGCGGAAGATCAGAAATGAAATCCAACTTGGCAGGCTCCAGTAGTCCAATCACGCGAAGGAAAGACTTGAAAAACTCCATGTTGTCGTTGCAACGTCAGAATCTCGAATGATCTACTGTTCCAAATTTCGGGATTATATACGCTCGGTCACGGTTAATCGCCTGTTCCGGTTCAGTGATCCGACCAATCAGGATCGAGCTCGGATGAATTTATGTTTGTCATTATTATGTTAACCTGGTGTTGAGTACACGCATGAGCAAATAAATCGTTGAATTTATTTGCTGTATATCAAACTCTAGAGAAATGCTTCTGTTTGGAATACGTTAGGAAAATGTTTGTTTTTGGAACACGCCATGAAAATGTAGATAACATAAATTTACATTCTAACCCTTTACCCTACAATATCGTGTCAGATACGTAACAAAGATTCACAATAGAGTCTAATAAATATGTAACAACTCTCTGAACTGTCAATCGCTATGCAAAATAGAAATATTCTGCATGGATTGTGCGAAGCAGTAGTTAAATCAAAAACTGTCCTCTCTTGGACATTAGTCAATTGTCTACAAGAACACTATAACAAGACTTATTTTCTTCTGGTCAAGCAATGGATTATATGTACTTATCAGGCTACGTTATTCTAACAATATCTAGTCAATTCACTCAAAGGAGCACGTCAAGAATTACTAACATATAAAATAATTACTACCGTATAAAATTTACTAACATACTACATTCTAATACATCTACTACGCCTCGAAGATACTGAACTCATCTTCGCCACACTGTGCACTCGATCTCGAGTTATTTTTCGAACCACTCCAGTTCTACTTCTCACGAAAGGAACAACCCTTCTAACCTGTGCAGGAACTGGTAGATCCCTCTGTACAGTCGTCCTTGGCTCGCCCACAGCTTCCCCTAGAAAACGTTCATTCATCATCCGCATTGCACGAAGTTTATAGTGCCTAGCGGTTTGTCTTAGGCTCTTATCAGCCCTACAAACGTTTAACCAATTCCGTGACACTTGAGCAGCGCAAAGCAGAGACCTAGGATCCAACTGGCGTAGAATCAGCTGGGACACCTCCGGCGGGAGTTCAGAAATGAAATCCACCTTGGCGGGCTCCAGTAGTCCTAGTACACGAAGGAAAGACCTGAAGAACTCCATGTTGCTGCTGTAGACTCAGGATGTCGAATGATTCACTGCCCCATATTTCGGGTATATATACCCTTGGTCACGCTTGGTCACGCTTGGTCACCCGTTCCGCTTCGGTGACTCGACCAATCAGGAGCGAGTTCGGATCAACTTACGTTTCTCTCGTTATTATTTGAATTTGCACTTGGGGACGTGCATTGGACATCATTTGTTTCAATTATTTGCTGCATGTACAGCTCTGCAAAATATTGTGTTACAGGGAAATATTGATTGATTCACGATACATTAATTACATTTTTGATTTTTTATAAGATCGGATATGACGGTATAGAATGATAATCTACATAATTAATAAAGTGAATTAACACAGCGTTGTTTTATTACTATGTTAACTTGGTGTGGATGATATACATCTGGAAATAGATTGTTGACTTTATTTGCCGTATATACAGCTTTACGAAATTTTATATTAGATTAAAATATTACTAGTAATAGAATTATGTGTAATAAGTTGACTGCCGCAGCTTTGTGCACAAAAATTACAGAAACTCGAAACAGCATATTTAACCCCCTACCATATAATTTTCTTTACAGTTACAGTTAGAAGAGGAAAGAATTTATATTTTTTGTACGGCCAGATTTATTTTGATGCTTAAATATCAATTGCAATCAAATATGATTTCTCTTAGAAAGAAACTCTTTATATTCGTAAATGTTAGATTTTGTTTAAAATCCTCATGGCGAAGGTGGCCCACTACCATACGGCATGGAGATAATAATACAAGAATTGAAAAGAGAAAACATGTAACTAAACTGTCAATCGCTATGCAAAATAGAAATATTTTGCATGGATTGTGCGAAGCAATAGTTAAATCAAAAACTGTCCTCTCTTGGACATCAGTCAATTATCTACGAGAACACTATAACAAGACTTGTTTTCTTGTAGTCAAAAAATGGATTATATGAACTTATCAGGCTACATTATCCTAACAATAACTAGTTAATTCACTCAAAGGAGCACGTCAAGATAAAGTTTACTAACACACTACATTCTGATACATCTACTACGCCCCGAAGATACTGAACTCACCATCGCCGCACTGTGTGCTCGATTTCGAGGAATTTTTCGAACCACTCCAGTTCTACTTCTCACGAAAGGAACAACTCTCCTAACTTGTGCAGGAACTGGTAGATCCTGCTGTACACTCGTCCTCGGCTCGTCCAAAGGTTCCCCTAGAAAACGTTCATTCATTATCCGCATTGCACGTTGCTTATGGTGCCTAGCGGTTTGCCTTAAGCTCTTATCAGCCCTACAAACGTTTAACCAATTTCGTGACACTTGAGCAGCGCAAAGCAGAGACTTAGGATCCAACTTGCGTAGAATCAACTGGGATACCTCCGGCGGGAGTTCAGAAATGAAATCCACCTTGGCAGGCTCCAGTAGTCCTAGCACACGAAGGAATGACCTGAAGAACTCCATGTTGCTGCTGTAGACTCAGGATGTCGAATGATCCACTGTCCCAAATTTCGGGTATATATACCCTTGGTCACGCTTGGTCACGCTTGGTTACTCGTTCCGCTTCGGTGACTCGACCAATCAGGAACGAGTTGGGATCAACTTACGTTTCTCTCGTTATTATTTGAATTTGCACTTGGGGACGTGCATTGGAAATCAGTTTGTTTGAATTGTTTGCTGCAACTGCAGCTCTGTGAATTATTGTGTTACAAGCAAGCATTTATTGATTCACAATACATTAATTACTTTTTTAATTTTTAGTAAGATCGGATAAGACGGTATACAAAGATAATGTACAGAATTAATAGAAGAGTATCAACTTATTGTTCCCTTATTAATATATTAAAGTGGGGTTAAGGATTCACATCAGCAAATTGAATTAATTTGCCGCATATAAAGCTCTACGAAATATTGTATTACTCGCAAATATTGCTAGTATCACAATTATATTCGTTTGATTTCCGAAAATTGCTTTTGCTTAATAATTTGAGTGCCGCTCCAATGTCCACGATGATCAGAGAAACGCGAACCAGCTTATTTAACCCCATACCATATCATTTTCTTTACAGTTACAGTAAGAAGAGAACAAAATTTATATTTTTTGTACGGCCAAATTTATTTTGATGCTTAAACATTGATTACAATCAGATATGATTTTACTTAAAAAGAAAGTCTTCATATTTGTAAATGTTAGATTTTGTTTAAAATCCTCATGGCGAATGTGGCCCACTACCATACGGCATGGAGATAATAATACAAGAATTGAAAAGAGAAAACATGTAACTAAACTGTCAATCGCTATGCAAAATAGAAATATTCTGCATGGATTGTGCGAAGCAGTAGTTAAATCAAAAACTGTCCTCTCTTGGACATCAGTCAATTATCTATGAGAACACTATAACAAGACTTGTTTTCTTGTAGTCAAAAAATGGATTATATGAACTTATCAGGCTACATTATCCTAACAATAACTAGTTAATTCACTCAAAGGAGCACGTCAAGATAAAGTTTACTAACACACTACATTCTGATACATCTACTACGCCTCGAAGATACTGAACTCACCATCGCCGCACTGTGCGGTCGATCTCGAGGAATTTTTCGAACCACTCCAGTTCTGGTTCTCACGAAAGGAACAACTCTCCTCACCTGTGCAGGAACTGGTAGATCCTGCAGTACAATCGTCCTCGGCTCGTCCAAAGCTTCCCCTAGAAAACGTTCATTCATCATCCGCATTGCACGTTGCTTATGGTGCGTAGCGGTTTGCCTTAAGCTCTTATCAGCCCTACAAACGTTTAACCAATTTCGTGACACTTGAGCAGCGCAAAGCAGAGACTTAGGATCCAACTTGCGTAGAATCAACTGGGATACCTCCGGCGGGAGTTCAGAAATGAAATCCACCTTGGCAGGCTCCAGTAGTCCTAGCACACGAAGGAATGACCTGAAGAACTCCATGTTGCTGCTGTAGACTCAGGATGTCGAATGATCCACTGTCCCAAATTTCGGGTATATATACCCTTGGTCACGCTTGGTCACGCTTGGTTACTCGTTCCGCTTCGGTTACTCGACCAATCAGGAACGAGTTGGGATCAACTTACGTTTCTCTCGTTATTATTTGAATTTGCACTTGGGGACGTGCATTGGAAATCAGTTTGTTTGAATTGTTTGCTGCACCTGCAGCTCTGTGAATTATTGTGTTACAAGCAAGCATTTATTGATTCACAATACATTAATTACTTTTTTAATTTTTAGTAAGATCGGATAAGACGGTATACAAAGATAATGTACAGAATTAATAGAAGAGTATCAACTTATTGTTCCCTTATTAATATATTAAAGTGGGGTTAAGGATTCACATCAGCAAATTGAATTAATTTGCCGCATATAAAGCTCTACGAAATATTGTATTACTCGCAAATATTGCTAGTATCACAATTATATTCGTTTGATTTCCGAAAATTGCTTTTGCTTAATAATTTGAGTGCCGCTCCAATGTCCACGATGATCAGAGAAACGCGAACCAGCTTATTTAACCCCATACCATATCATTTTCTTTACAGTTACAGTAAGAAGAGAACAAAATTTATATTTTTTGTACGGCCAAATTTATTTTGATGCTTAAACATTGATTACAATCAGATATGATTTTACTTAAAAAGAAAGTCTTCATATTTGTAAATGTTAGATTTTGTTTAAAATCCTCATGGCGAATGTGGCCCACTACCATACGGCATGGAGATAATAATACAAGAATTGAAAAGAGAAAACATGTAACTAAACTGTCAATCGCTATGCAAAATAGAAATATTCTGCATGGATTGTGCGAAGCAGTAGTTAAATCAAAAACTGTCCTCTCTTGGAAATCAGTCAATTATCTATGAGAACACTATAACAAGACTTGTTTTCTTGTAGTCAAAAAATGGATTATATGAACTTATCAGGCTACATTATCCTAACAATAACTAGTTAATTCACTCAAAGGAGCACGTCAAGATAAAGTTTACTAACACACTACATTCTGATACATCTACTACGCCTCGAAGATACTGAACTCACCATCGCCGCACTGTGCGGTCGATCTCGAGGAATTTTTCGAACCACTCCAGTTCTGGTTCTCACGAAAGGAACAACTCTCCTCACCTGTGCAGGAACTGGTAGATCCTGCAGTACAATCGTCCTCGGCTCGTCCAAAGCTTCCCCTAGAAAACGTTCATTCATCATCCGCATTGCACGTTGCTTATGGTGCGTAGCGGTTTGCCTTAAGCTCTTATCAGCCCTACAAACGTTTAACCAATTTCGTGACACTTGAGCAGCGCAAAGCAGAGACTTAGGATCCAACTTGCGTAGAATCAACTGGGATACCTCCGGCGGGAGTTCAGAAATGAAATCCACCTTGGCAGGCTCCAGTAGTCCTAGCACACGAAGGAATGACCTGAAGAACTCCATGTTGCTGCTGTAGACTCAGGATGTCGAATGATCCACTGTCCCAAATTTCGGGTATATATACCCTTGGTCACGCTTGGTCACGCTTGGTTACTCGTTCCGCTTCGGTTACTCGACCAATCAGGAACGAGTTGGGATCAACTTACGTTTCTCTCGTTATTATTTGAATTTGCACTTGGGGACGTGCATTGGAAATCAGTTTGTTTGAATTGTTTGCTGCAACTGCAGCTCTGTGAATTATTGTGTTACAAGCAAGCATTTATTGATTCACAATACATTAATTACTTTTTTAATTTTTAGTAAGATCGGATAAGACGGTATACAAAGATAATGTACAGAATTAATAGAAGAGTATCAACTTATTGTTCCCTTATTAATATATTAAAGTGGGGTTAAGGATTCACATCAGCAAATTGAATTAATTTGCCGCATATAAAGCTCTACGAAATATTGTATTACTCGCAAATATTGCTAGTATCACAATTATATTCGTTTGATTTCCGAAAATTGCTTTTGCTTAATAATTTGAGTGCCGCTCCAATGTCCACGATGATCAGAGAAACGCGAACCAGCTTATTTAACCCCATACCATATCATTTTCTTTACAGTTACAGTAAGAAGAGAACAAAATTTATATTTTTTGTACGGCCAAATTTATTTTGATGCTTAAACATTGATTACAATCAGATATGATTTTACTTAAAAAGAAAGTCTTCATATTTGTAAATGTTAGATTTTGTTTAAAATCCTCATGGCGAATGTGGCCCACTACCATACGGCATGGAGATAATAATACAAGAATTGAAAAGAGAAAACATGTAACTAAACTGTCAATCGCTATGCAAAATAGAAATATTCTGCATGGATTGTGCGAAGCAGTAGTTAAATCAAAAACTGTCCTCTCTTGGACATCAGTCAATTATCTATGAGAACACTATAACAAGACTTGTTTTCTTGTAGTCAAAAAATGGATTATATGAACTTATCAGGCTACATTATCCTAACAATAACTAGTTAATTCACTCAAAGGAGCACGTCAAGATAAAGTTTACTAACACACTACATTCTGATACATCTACTACGCCTCGAAGATACTGAACTCACCATCGCCGCACTGTGCGGTCGATCTCGAGGAATTTTTCGAACCACTCCAGTTCTGGTTCTCACGAAAGGAACAACTCTCCTCACCTGTGCAGGAACTGGTAGATCCTGCAGTACAATCGTCCTCGGCTCGTCCAAAGCTTCCCCTAGAAAACGTTCATTCATCATCCGCATTGCACGTTGCTTATGGTGCGTAGCGGTTTGCCTTAAGCTCTTATCAGCCCTACAAACGTTTAACCAATTTCGTGACACTTGAGCAGCGCAAAGCAGAGACTTAGGATCCAACTTGCGTAGAATCAACTGGGATACCTCCGGCGGGAGTTCAGAAATGAAATCCACCTTGGCAGGCTCCAGTAGTCCTAGCACACGAAGGAATGACCTGAAGAACTCCATGTTGCTGCTGTAGACTCAGGATGTCGAATGATCCACTGTCCCAAATTTCGGGTATATATACCCTTGGTCACGCTTGGTCACGCTTGGTTACTCGTTCCGCTTCGGTGACTCGACCAATCAGGAACGAGTTGGGATCAACTTACGTTTCTCTCGTTATTATTTGAATTTGCACTTGGGGACGTGCATTGGAAATCAGTTTGTTTGAATTGTTTGCTGCAACTGCAGCTCTGTGAATTATTGTGTTACAAGCAAGCATTTATTGATTCACAATACATTAATTACTTTTTTAATTTTTAGTAAGATCGGATAAGACGGTATACAAAGATAATGTACAGAATTAATAGAAGAGTATCAACTTATTGTTCCCTTATTAATATATTAAAGTGGGGTTAAGGATTCACATCAGCAAATTGAATTAATTTGCCGCATATAAAGCTCTACGAAATATTGTATTACTCGCAAATATTGCTAGTATCACAATTATATTCGTTTGATTTCCGAAAATTGCTTTTGCTTAATAATTTGAGTGCCGCTCCAATGTCCACGATGATCAGAGAAACGCGAACCAGCTTATTTAACCCCATACCATATCATTTTCTTTACAGTTACAGTAAGAAGAGAACAAAATTTATATTTTTTGTACGGCCAAATTTATTTTGATGCTTAAACATTGATTACAATCAGATATGATTTTACTTAAAAAGAAAGTCTTCATATTTGTAAATGTTAGATTTTGTTTAAAATCCTCATGGCGAATGTGGCCCACTACCATACGGCATGGAGATAATAATACAAGAATTGAAAAGAGAAAACATGTAACTAAACTGTCAATCGCTATGCAAAATAGAAATATTCTGCATGGATTGTGCGAAGCAGTAGTTAAATCAAAAACTGTCCTCTCTTGGACATCAGTCAATTATCTATGAGAACACTATAACAAGACTTGTTTTCTTGTAGTCAAAAAATGGATTATATGAACTTATCAGGCTACATTATCCTAACAATAACTAGTTAATTCACTCAAAGGAGCACGTCAAGATAAAGTTTACTAACACACTACATTCTGATACATCTACTACGCCTCGAAGATACTGAACTCACCATCGCCGCACTGTGCGGTCGATCTCGAGGAATTTTTCGAACCACTCCAGTTCTGGTTCTCACGAAAGGAACAACTCTCCTCACCTGTGCAGGAACTGGTAGATCCTGCTGTACAATCGTCCTCGGCTCGTCCAAAGCTTCCCCTAGAAAACGTTCATTCATCATCCGCATTGCACGTTGCTTATGGTGCGTAGCGGTTTGCCTTAAGCTCTTATCAGCCCTACAAACGTTTAACCAATTTCGTGACACTTGAGCAGCGCAAAGCAGAGACTTAGGATCCAACTTGCGTAGAATCAACTGGGATACCTCCGGCGGGAGTTCAGAAATGAAATCCACCTTGGCAGGCTCCAGTAGTCCTAGCACACGAAGGAATGACCTGAAGAACTCCATGTTGCTGCTGTAGACTCAGGATGTCGAATGATCCACTGTCCCATATTTCGGGTATATATACCCTTGGTCACGCTGGTCACGCTTGGTTACTCGTTCCGCTTCGGTGACTCGATCAATCAGGAACGAGTTCGAATGACACGCATCAGTAAATAGATTATTGCATTTTTGTGACACATTTTTGATTGTTGCAAACATGGAGTTTAAATTAACACGTGGCACTCCTCTAATTGAACTAAATTAATGCCACATATTTCAATGAGTTGTATTTGTTTATACGCCCAATATATGTAATAAAATGAGATTTTGGTCGGTTATCTATTGTACAAGGCATCATGTTTGGTATAATTTCATATTTTTTCTATACAGGGTGTCTCAAAACTAGTGTAGGAGCGAGAAATGGGAGGTTCCTTGGGTCATTTGAAGTGACATTTTCCTTTACAAAAATGGCGTCTGCGGCTTTGTTTAGGATTTATTAACGAAAAACACGGATCAATCAGAGCGCGACCTAGACGCGAGTCACCACAGTCTACCCGACGCGCCAACTGTCAATTGGCCGAACGTGCCATCGCATGTCTAGGTCGTGCTCTGATTAGTCCGTGTTTTTCATTAATAACTACTAAACAAAGCCGCGGACACCATTATTGTAAAGGAAAATGTCGCTTCAAATGACCCAAGGAACCTCCCATTTCCTGCTCCTACACTAGTTTTGGGACACCCTGTATATCAATTTTGTTCTAATCAAATGCTTTCAGTAAAAACAAATTTACATTCTTTTCCAAGTGAATATACATATCTGCAGTTTATTCATAACGTTTAACACAATTCTTTGTTAATTTGGCGTTTCCATTATGAATCCTTCGCTTATAAATATTTAAAGGATAAAATATTTTATGAAACCCGATGTATTTCTTCAGTGAAATATGGAAAACATTTAATAAACGAGAATCATACATTCTCGGAATGTTACGAAATGCTTTATGATTGTAAATAACGACTTTCTCAACAAAGAAATCTTATTACTTCTTTCGGACTTGTTTTTGTAGAATCACCGTTCTGCTGCTTGTACCACGGTTTCATTTAATGGTTAAATCTCGTTATTTGCATTACGGAATCTTGTGTTATCGTCGCGTCTCTCTGTAGGTACATCACTAGAGATGATACGGTATCATCATTTATTACACGTTCTTTCTTTAAGGCATTTCCGCAGTAGAAACATGTCTCCGAAGGGAGGCCCAGATTGTAACTCTGTACCGCGACGCGTATCGGATCTTGCTTTCATGGAGATACAGGGTTGGCCAATATCGCGACAGAATATGGTAGTTTGGTAGGTATGGCGCAGTTTAAACTTACCCATTAGTGGCTACTAGCCGGCAATGTGTTTCTAAGCAAACCGTAACGACGCGATCCCCGAGTAGTACAGTTTGCAGGAAACAGTCGTTCACCTTAACACATTTCCTGCCACTCTACCATCCAACAAAATCGCCCCCGATACAAGTCCGCAAGAACTTTCTTGGTCAACTGTACCGCCTAGTTTCACTTCAAATTGTCCCGACACACGACACCCAAGATTTACAAATCATAACCTGTAGCTCACATTATTATATTCAGATAGGATTTCTGTCACAAAGCAAGCCTTTAATAACATGAATCTATTGAGCTTCATTAAATTAGCTGAGTGTATTCAGTTTTCTTAACACATTACTGACCGGTGATTATTGCATAATTTCGAAAAAATCTGTGGTTCATGGCTAAACACTTTTTAACGGAACCGTCAGCAGTGACAGCAATTTTCATTGTCAACTAACAAATCATTTTCGATAACGTCATTTAATAGTTTCATTTAAGATTGTAACATACAAGAAAATTTCTGTGCTTTCTTTCAGTGCAGCACAATTATCGAAAATCCTATTAATAGGCTTTCGATAGGTATAGCGTTAAGCAAAGTAAATGTATTGAGCTTTATTTGCTTCTTCCACTACGATTCATTCTACTGTTACCGCTATTAGTTTATCGATTGTATATCTGTAATGTTCTCTATTGACTATGTATTGATAACAACAAAATAGAATTTTATTTCGGTCTACAACAGCGGTTTCCAACTGGGGAGGTGTGCCTCCCAGGGGTGGCACGGAATATTACCAGGGGAGGCACCAAAAGTTTGAGGCACTGCTAAATATTGATATATCATTTATGTAAAATAATTATTACGTTTTTAAATTATTTTATATCAAATAAATTACTAAACTTTTAAGTATTGCATGAGTACGTTTTATTAGTTTAATATGCATAAAATGAACAGAAATCATATACATTTGAAATATCGTAGGTCAGAAGAAATCTGAAATTTAATTTCCGTGTTAAAATAGTTTCGCGAGTGCAAGGGGTTAATAATAAATTAATTTGTAGCTTTCAATTTTTTTGTAATAATGTTTCTATTATTTAAAACATGTCTACATTATTATATCTATTTAGAAAATAGAAGATAGGGAGGCGCAGAAAAGATTTTTTTTGCGGAGGCATAGTAGCATACAAATTGAAAACCGCTGGTCGAAAGGAAATTAATAATATTTATATCTGGCAGATACTTTTCGAAATTTTCGTCACGGGTCTAACACGATATTGTAATGCGAGGGCTAAGCCAGCTGAGGGTATTGAGCTTTATTAATTGAGCTAAATCTATTAAGCTTTATTAAGTCAGCTTATTGGATTGAGCTTTATTAAGTCAGCTAAATGTATTGAGCTTAATAAGTGACCTAAATCTATTGAGTCAGCTTATTGGATTGAGGTTTGTTAAGTCAGCTAAGTGAATTGAGCTACACTGATCACTGTACCTAATCGTTACATTACTGCGTTGTGGATTAATTTGAAACGAAATCGATTGGACCAAAGATTTAATTAAGAGACAACGTATATTTATTATTTTATTATACAGGATATTCTACTAATTTTGATCAAATATTTTCTGTATTTTTGAAGACTCAAAAATATGACCATTAAAATTCCTTAACGTGTACACGTTCAAAATGTGATTGTCCTGTGTGAGCAGTATCGAGGAATAAAAAGATAATGTACATTTTTGCCGTTCCTGTGTAACAGATTTGCAGAATTAAAATTACTAAATAATTCTATAAAACGTTTCACACAATTTTGAAAACAAATCTGTACAATTCGATCAGTCTTGTTGATTAACTCCGATTACGTGTATACAATTTTCAATAAATTTTAACAGATTTTTATTGAAAACACATATGAAGTCTACTTGAATTCCTGTATGGCAAACTGTTCAGACATTGGAACCAATTAAAATATTTGATCACGCTGATAAATAATTGGTTGAAATTGTAACAGAGATACTTCGAAATGGAAAAACACGAACATTCGAAATTGTTACATAAAGTTACTATTTCGTCAAAGAAATACATTTCCCTGCGAATCCTCGTGGGAAATATCAGCCCGAGCCATATTCCGTGAATTTCACGTTATTTCTGAAAGACTCTAATCTACGTCTTCCTATTCCTTTTGACTCGGTTAACGTAATTTTCCTGTATTAAATGCCAGTCCTCATATGACCATTAAGAGTCTCAGGGTGGCTCCCGTTTCGCAGAGAAATCGTCTTTTTTCCGCGGGTAACTGCAGCAAACGATTTTCCCGGAAACAGTTGGACTCGGTCCGTTTTACTAACAGATTCAATTAAGATATCCGCTCCCTTCGGCAGCATTCAAACGAGAAACGCTTCTGTCGGAGACAGGGGAACGCGATTTGAAGCTGCAACATGACAATTCCAACGTAACCGAGCTTCCTCGGGAAGAAGCACGGTACTTAGAGATTAGCATCATCGACGTTCCCCGTTTTCAGCGTTCGCGAATTCCCTTCGGCGCCTAATAACACCTTGTTATAGTTCGGTTTTCGTTATCGAGAATATCCATTAGATCCGCTAAAGTATTTAAATGATGAATTCATTACGGCCGGGGAAAAAAGCAGACCAAACAGATGCAGCTCTAATGCAGTCGACTGGCACGTCGCGAACGGAGATGAATATTCCATTGAACAAACTGTGGTTCCTTCTTAGCATAATATTAATTTATTATTAGATTTTTATGCCTTTATATTGTGAGTTCTACTGTACAAGTTTTGTTAGTGGACTCTTAATTACCTCACTATGTCATTATAAGATTTGATGAATTATAAGATTTGATGAATTCTTGATACAAATAAGTAGGCAGAATTTATTTTTAACTTACTGAAATGGTTAAACTGAGCTTTTATTCTGCATAACGATTCGCTATTTAGCTATCATCCTGTATTATAAGTAGACTGCGGATTTTATGCATTTATGACGAAAATGGGTGCGCACAATTTGAAACAGTGGAAGTATTAAAAAGATTTCATGCCACCAGTATATCAGTTTTACCTTAATAAGATAATTAGAAGAAGAATTAAATTTTCATTTGGCTTCTGCGTCATGCAATCAATGCAAACATATTTTATTTTCATAGATTTTTAAATTGTTAAATAATTCAAACATTCGATACATACACATGTATCTGTACCTTTTTGTAATCTTCTATATAAAGATGGTAAGAAAAATTTTATTGAACATTCAGATGTTTATGTTGGAAATATCACATAGCTCTTTTCTATTTCTTTCATTTGTAAGAGTTCAGTGTTGAACATTTTTAGAAGTAAAATGCAAACAAGAATTGAAACGTTAATTTCTTTAAAATATTTCTGGATATTTTATATTTAGCTAGTTAATTGAAATAATTAACGTTAAAAACAATGTTAAAAACATTTTTAGAAATAAAATGCAAACAAGAATTGAAACGTTAATTTCTTAAAAATATTTCTGGATATTTTATATTTAGCTAGTTAATTGAAATGATGTTTACGTTTGAAATATCACATTGCTATTTTCCATTTCTTTCATTTGTAAGAGTTCAGTGTTGAACATTTTTAGAAGTAAAATGCAAAGAAGAATTGAAACGTTAATTTCTTTAAAATATTTCTGGATATTTTATATTTAGCTAGTTAATTGAAATGATGTTTATGTTTGAAATATCACATTGCTATTTTCCATTTCTTTCATTTGTAAGAGTCCAGTGTTGAACATTTTTAGAAGTAAAATGCAAACAAGAATTGAAACGTTAATTTCTTTAAAATATTTCTGGATATTTTATATTTAGGTAGTTAATTGAAAATAATGCGCAGTGACATGTAAACACTGAGAAGGCTACTTTTGACCATAAAAAATAGTGTCTAGTAAAAGTATAATAAAGTTTTCAAAATATTAACACAGTCTGGAGAATCATTTGTACGTTCAAAAAGTAACACAATTGTTAGAATTGTTCAATAGCAAAATCTGGATACATACAGTTCAATGATACAAAGTTCCAAGTACTTAGTTTACAGTTTTACATGTTCAAATACAAAAACCGGAAGAGTGTTATGTAACTGAAAGTTAAAAAGCGTTTTGTGGTTGGGGTTCACAGAGTTTTGTAGTAAATTCTTAAGCCTCCCCGTACTCCCACTAGTAAGTCACGGATTTGGGGTGTATCCCCAAATCGCGACACGCCCACTGACCCCATAACTTCGTTTCTTCACATAGGTCACGCAGTACGCTGCACAAAGAGCCTTTGTTAAGGGATCTTTTTCCATAAACTAGCATTGCCTTTTCACTATCAGCGCGCCTAGTTTGTTTTTCCCTATACTAATAAACTTCTAACTGAAATTCTTTAACCCTCGAATAACGAATTGTGTTGGATCTATTTTAACGAAGAATTGTAACATATTTAATTGCCTAAATAATAGCCAAATCGCGCCATTAACTTTATTAACCCTTTGCACTCGCAGCTATTTAACCTCGAAAGTTGAACATTTCTTCCGATTTAGAATACAATACTTAAATGTGTAGTAATTGATTAGATACCAACATATTTAATAACGTAAACAATATTTTGAATAATAGTACAGCAATTTTTAGTGGTGACTCTGAGTCATCAGTCGAGTGCTAATGGTTAAAGTTAATAAGATCAAATTCAATCCGAAAGAAGTAGATCCAAAAATACAAAGGGTGTCTCAACCTACATAGGGTGATTTTGGGTAATTTTTTAATCAGGTGTGGGTGGGAAGGAAAAATGATTATTGACAATTTAATGGGGCGTTTTCTACGATTTACGTACACTCATCCTAACTTCGTCGCCGTGAACAAGTATGATCCATTGCTGTTGAAGCACAGGGACAACTGCAGATTTTTCTTCTAGCACTAAATAAAGTGAACTAGTAACTAGAAACTGGAAGCTATAATGATTCGAAGAACAGTATCTCAAAAGAATAATAAAAATTATGTCTAACCTGTCATAGTTTCTCGAAAACGACAAACTCGATTGTTCCGAGCGCAGGTTCAGGAGAACGTCGTGCATCTCGGCACAAAGCGATTCTCACGGATCTATCTACAGAATCGTAGGTCCCTGACGACAAAGAGCACGCGCATTTCTTGCTTCCGGCGGAGCATCTTCGTGCGTACACACGGTGGAAACAAAGAGGACGTTATAACCGGACGATATCGGACTATGTCGATATATTAACCGGACTGTGTCGAAGACATTGCCGGCCGATTGTCTCGATGACGCCCGAAGGCTATAGATTCAATTAAGATAGCTTTTGCGAGTGGGTCGCGAGACTTACGATACCGATCATGCGCTCAGTGGAGAAAAATTTCTGCGCGAAGACAGGGAGGTGTGGTGTCAAGCTGCGACTCGTGTGATCTGAAGCACCTACAGTTTCATTCCCAGTTTGAATCTGTCCACTCCGGATCTTTCCTGTTCTTGTCTTTTGGGAAGGTAGACACCCTAAATCATGATGCGAAGAGTCGCTGGTTAGGAGGTCAGAAAATGATGAAGTCTATTGTTTCTAGAAATGCACGTACTGACCAAATGAGTTTGGAGGTAAACGGTGATCATCGTGGTACAAAGATCCGCTAAAAGTTGGTTTAGCTTAGGTGGCAGGCCATGGTAATCCACGGCTGCAAGCTCTAGCATAGGAATCTCTTGGGGCATACAGGGGCGTCAAATGTTTTGAGAACCCGCCTTTGCGCGAGCATTTCGAAAGCTCCTCAAGTTACCTTCGGACCACAACAGAAATGAGAGGGTCGAAAAACTGGGGCCGGCCGTGGACTGCCATGGCCTCTCTCCTAAAGGTCCATTTATACTACACGGACGGAGCAGCCACGGACAGAAAGACAATGCTTAAGGAATAGGGACTCTGCCGCGCCATCTTCCGACGGAATCTGGTGGCCAGAGTCCCTATTCCTTAAGCATTGTCTTTCTGTCTGTGGCTGATCCGTCCGTGTAGTATAAATGGACCTTAAGGCTGCGTACCACGGACATATGGACTGTGCGTAAAGTAGACTTCTGGGCGAGAGGGGGCTCCAAGCTTGCGGGGAGGGATGGTTGACTGCGGCCATATTGCGTTGAACTACTAGTGTTGCCATCAATATAATGACGCGGGAACATTTAAAATGCACAATTGAATCACGTATATTCACCGTGACCCATTACAGACCACGTGCTACAGAGTGGCTACAGACGCTACACTAGTATTTAAAGTCGCCTATAGAGCGCACCACGTACAGTTCATGCCAAGATGGCTGACGTGGTTGATACCCCTTCCGTCTTTTCAAGCCCCCCGCGCTTTACGTACAGTCCATATGTCCGTGCTGCGTACTCAGTGGATCTGATATCGGCCGATTCAGCAGACGTCCGACGTTGTGTCTCTTTTTCGCACGCTTGAAACAAGAGACAGATGCGTAGGACGTCGCACAGACTGGTATTTGGCCGATCTAGCTGGCCAAAATTGTTGATTGCTAAACTGATTCAATTTATTATGTTTCATTAAGTTATGCTTGCATTAATGAAAAAGAACAATTTATACGTTATAAACAATGGGGTCGGTTCGAGGGACTACCTGGCGCTCTCAACAACAATGTTATTTTTTACCTGGGGGTAGTTTTAGGAAATCGACTTTTGGCCAGCTAGATCGGTCAAATACCAGTCTGTGCGTCGACCGAATCGGCCGATATCGGATCCATTGGGCACGCAGCCTAAGCTAAACCAACCTTTAGTCCCCGGCTATGATAAGGACCACACGTTCAATTAATTTCGTATATTCGATTAAGATGGCTTTTCCGAGAGGGTCGAGGGCTGGGGTTACGATACGGATCAGTCGTTCAGTGGAGAAAATATTTCTGTTTGCAGAGAGGGAGGTGTGGTATGAGGCTGCGACACGCGCGATCGAAGCGCGAATTCGCGCGTCCGCGGCGAGCTCGAGCGTCAGCGGAACGACGCCACCGGGTGGCGTGGCGCGGGGCATCATTCTCTTCGTCGGCGACGGGATGGGGATGAGCACCCTCACGGCAGCGAGGATCCTCTCGGGTCAACGTCATGGAAACACGGGCGAAGAAGCACAACTCGCCTGGGACAGCTTTCCAGCCGTGGCTCTGGCAAGGGTAAGTCTTCTGTTTCTTTTATCTTCCGCCCCAATCTACCCCCTTGAACTTCTCCGACTCTTCCTTGCTTTCCCGTCGCTTTCCTCATTCTCCCTCGCAGATCACCTTCTCTGACTCCCTCTTCTAACCGTTTCGCAACCCGGTTGCTCTGAGAATGCAGGCCTCCGCCACATTGGCATGTTTGGCCCGAAAAACTCGAAAACCACGAGGATCGATCAATTTCTAACCTGATCTTTTTCTAGATCATCATTTTGCGGATGAACAGTATAGGGTGTCAACAAATTGTATGTAAAACTATTACAACCTGATTTACACCTCAAAAACGTTTTGTGCAAAATTGACCGTAACCGGCTCTTTCAATCGAATCTTTTTGTCGAGAGGAACAAAGTTTTCGAGGAAACCATGGGTCACAAATGAACCGTACTATTGAAGATTGATGTTAAGGTTTAAATTACACATAAACTTACTTGATTCAGATATAGATCAACAGGATATGTATGTATACATCATTTCTTGGCACCCTGTACATGAGATCAAGCAGACAAGTCTAACTCGATTATCTCCACTTCTTGAAATATTTAAAACTCAACTGTAAAACACTTAGTTCAGTAATAACTTTTTTTTATTTATAATAAATTTCCTAAATAATTCAGATTAACACCATTAAAAGACAAAATCTGTTTTGATCGCCGAATAATAAATAATTAATTTCAGAAGCCACTCTGATTAACTCCATATTGTCATATAAATCGTTGCAATACAGAATTCGGCGTTCAAAAAATGTTGTCGTTTAATGGTGTTAACCTATAATATTTGGGAAATTTATTACGAATAAAAACAGTTATTAAACCAAGTGCTTCGACAGTTGTATTTAAAATATTTCAAAATGTGGAGTTAATCGATTTGGTCTGTGATTAATCGGCCTGTGATCTTGCGGAAATAGAATTATTGAAATTAGAAGTTTATTAGCGGTTAATGAACACTTTCTCCAATAAAAAATATAATTTAAAGACTGATTTTTATGTTATCACTTTCTTTCACTCGTCGAATCGATTAACTCCCTTAGTCACCCAATAATTATGATATTAATTACGATTATACCCAGGTTGTTCTATCTTATTCATTCTACATGTCTTCATATGAATAAGCTACATCTGTATTTATGCATTACACAATGTTTACTTCAATTTTTATTTCAAACAATGAATAATTAAACACAATGTATATTATTTCATCACATTTCTCCACTTTCTATTTTACGGAGATAATTGATTTGGCAAGTGAGTGGCTCAAATGACAAAATTCTTATACATATTTATGAATTCGACTTTTTTTGAAAAACTTCGTTTTCAGAAGATTTCGGCGGCGTCATTGAATCGGGGGATTGCTTATTGCCTAACCGACTCGATTCCCGGGATCTGATAGAATACAGGGACTGGTCCGAGGTCGATGCATCAAGAATGCACCGAGTTGCTCTCATTTGTTTTCGTAGCGTTATGGCCGGAAGGGGTTCGTTCCACAGAGCACGCACGCGGTTCTGTTTCCCCCGGTATTGTCCGTCGACGGACTTTTCTTCCGCTGCTTCCTAAAGTCTTCGAACTGTGCCAGTCGATCATTATTTTTTAGCCCCTTCAGCGTAAGAAGTTCGTGGAAATGTACGCGATTGGGGAACGAGCGTTCGTTCGTTCTTTCGGGAGATGAAAAGCTTTTTAGTACGGGGAAACGAAGTGTAAAGCGATGCGTTAGGCGGAAACTTACTTTACGTTCGCTCCGAGCCCGATTGAAAGTTTCGAAATTTTTGGCCGTGCTGTGTTCCGCGAAACTTGGATATTTCGTAGTCCGGTTTTACTATACTTATACTCCTGCCGATTTATTTGACGGAATTGATTGCCGAATGATATTTTTATTTTAAGAATGCTAAACAGAATACCTCGAGATTTCGTGTTTTCGAGAACACTGATGACATAATATATTTTGCCCTGTAGGTGTACTGTTTTTAATTAGGAAACTCGTGGTTCTCTTGAATGTATTCTACTTTTAATACTTTCTTAAATTTTTGGGGTATGTTGAGTGCACTAGGTTGAAGAATGATTTTCGCGAAAGGAAAGTATCACGAAACACAAGAATTGTGAAACTTATTCGAACTGTAACACCAATATTCAAGAGAACGGTTCATTTATAACGATAAAGTTCATTTATAAAGATAATTCTTTATTGTAGAATACGGTACTATTTACAAAAAATATGATCTTGAAGAAGTCGGACAAGGTGAATCAAACTTTTTAAACAGATCATCGCTGATTCTAAGGTATACATCATGCTGTAACGGTTTGTACACAAAATTTCCGATACCCCCTGTACATACACTGCGAATAACAGCTTGAACACTATATTTTGTAGTTATTTTGAAGCTATACATATATCCGGCCATAACTGTACAGAATTTACTGTTGGTATACATATGTATAGAATGCGACTATTTCACCAGAGACATTATCTTTTCAATTCTGATCGATTTATGTTTCGAACTCAATATAGATGCTTGTGTTTATTGTAAATATTGAAAGTAGAATTTTCGAAATGCAAAGTTTCTGTTTGCATTGTGATTTAGTTTGTACAATTCTGTTTTTGTAATGTATTAAATATGTTTGATGAATATATTCATTATTCTGATATACTTTTAATTCATACCAATGGAATCACTTCAAGAAAGAATATTTGAAATCTTCATTAGATAAAAATCTATATAATAAAAATGAAATGCTGTTCGTTGGTCACGACATCACGTGAGAACGGCTGAACCGATTTGGTTAATTGTTGTTTTTAAATGTTCGTTGTAGTCCGAATCAGGTTTCTAGGGTAAAAAAAATTGGAAAAGTTAGCTGGAAACATGAAAATTCGGGAAAAACTAGAAGTGCTTTTTGAATCATATTTCAATACAACCAAAAACGAACGTCGCAGCTTTTAGTCGATATTTCAATAGGAATTTACATTATCCACGTCTATTTTCTATAATGATCACTGCGAAATACGTCTTTTTCTAATTTTTACTTTGTTTACGCATATCCTATAGCTTTTCACAAATTCACAAAATGATCACAACCAACATTATTGAAATTTGGACGGGACAATGTCTGTCAGGTCAGCTAATTTTATATAAAATTAAAAAGATTTAAATTAAAATGATTAAAAGATCAAAATATTTAAGTATATATTTAAATATAGTGTACGTAGAAATTAAACAAGATAGATGGAAATGAAAAATAAATTTATAAAATGAAATGTTAGGATATTTTATAAGTAATGAAACGTTTTCATATCTTTGGAAGATGAAGTACAGAAACGTGATCACAATCACGTATTTATGTAGTTTTTCTTTACATTTCAACTTTCAAATATATTTCGCGGGATGAGCTAGTAACAAGGTGGAAGTTAAAAATTATTATAATATTGGACAAGTTATCTTGACGCTTTTAATAAATCGAGTGTCGAAGAAGAATTTCTTATCTGTTCAATTAGCATTTAAGTGTCGCTGAAGACAGTGAAGGAAGGCGGGTAATATATCTTTTTAAGAATTATTCATTTCTACACCATTTACTTCAGCAGCCTTTTCGAGCTGCGAATAAATCAAAATACGCATTGCACCATTTCCTGTCGCGGTATTACTAATGGTGCATATTAAACTACAGTCCTTCTTGTTACTATCGTAAAGCATTACATAATATCTCATTTATGTATGTTTTACATTCGAAACATTTCAATGAATAGTGAAAATGAGCAAAAGGGACTATCGAATGTTGCACAACATTTCGTACAATTTTATATTCGAGTACATTCTATCAATTGTAAATATGAACACCTTGAAATTAAGTTCGAGAGTAGTGAATTTAAATTGGAAAACTGGAAAAATGAGAAATAATAAATCAATTTTTTCAATGGTCGTGTATAACATTTCTGTACCTTTAATGGTAGCTTAATTTAAGCAAATTCCCTGGTCTAGCGACTTTGATCACTAGTCCTTCAATTCATTTTAATATTGAATGTGTTTATTCAAATTTCTCTTTACTAAATTCCATTGACTTTCTCGATAAAAAGCTAAATTAGAAGTTGGCGTGACTTTAATCATAATGAACAAAAAACTATGTTAAAGATATTTTGCCTGAAAACACGCCAACTACCACAGGACAATTTTTTTAGTCAAAAAGTTCGGTCGCACATTGCGGGGCAAGGTGAACTGCGGATTCGGCGTTGGCTCGCTACTTTTTAGTGGTTTAGCAAAATTGCTTGCAGGAAAAAGGAAAGAAAATATTAAATTTCACTTCATAATGGATCGTATATCTTAACCTGATTTTGAATGTTTCATATTAATTACAGAAATAACGCGCAAAAGTATCAAAGGCACGAGCAAAACGTTTTAATCCTGCTCTAACAAGATTCCCGAGATTTAAGCACTTGAGGACTTTCTCTGATTTTCCGAATCGTTTCACGTTAATTCCTTTTTGCTGGAAATGTATCCTTGCGTTTGCTAAGTATTTGAAACATTCAAAATCAATAGTGAAAAGATGGGGCACCTATTAAACCGTATGGGGTGGTTTTAGTTTGACAAACTAAAAAATATCAAAAGTGAAGGAATGCGTATAAATCGTCTTCAAATAGTTATTATTTCATACAACCTTCAATGCAAATTTTCAGAAAATTTATTGGATAGTTACCCATATTGGTTCGTTAAGCTTCATTTATTTTATACATTGCCAAAAAATTTGAAATTACATCCGCCGTGTGCTATGAAAAACGTTACCTGGCGAGCCAGATTGGAAATTGGAATGTTTTTTAGATTATAACTTCATATAAAAAATTATACGGCAGAACCTCGAGAGTCATAAAAAATCTGAAATGTCATTACCAAAATCCGTGCAATCAATGGGAAGTTTAATTAAGCACATGATAATGGTTATTATATTTTTGATGAGATTTAAATCACAAATCTAATTCGACAATTGATCATTGTTCAGTACTAGGTAATCATGTTGTAAATATTTTATCAACACTATTCTATTTACATTAGATGGCACAATTTCATTTGTGTATCCTATGTCCGCAGTAAAAGTAATCTACTACTCTAACTCACTGGTTTTTGACTGGTGTTCCGCGAGCTTTTTACAAGTGCTCCGCGAAATTCCGTGAAATTTATTAAATACATTTTATAATATATTTTCTAAAATATATTTATTTCTACCCAGTATTTTTTTATTTGTTTTTTGAACCATTAATTTTTGTCAAATTTCATTCAATTTTGCAAACTTGCTTATTGTTTCAATTCATCGAACCAGGGCGCCGATAACATGAATATATTGTTATTAATTTTTGTATTCCGCAAAATTTTCATATAGTCAAAAAGTGTTCCCTGACCTCAGAAAGTTTAAGAAGCACTGGTCTAACTCATACTATAAAAATTGATTGAAGTTATACAGTAATTGGGAGTAAAGGGTAAATTACTTTACCTTCTGTAAAATTTGATTAATTATTTTGCGGTATACGTAGTACACCATTAGAATAATCACGAGGGGTGTTTCGTATGCAGCAAGGAAAACGGATCCCAAAGTTTAATCATTTTTCTATGGTAGTTTCACCACTGAGTTGAGTGAAGGATCTTCAAACTTCTTGCTGTTCTCGATTGGTCGTTAATTAGTGTAGTGAAGAGGTGCATACCCGCGCTCGAGATAGGCAGAGAGAGTTAAAGAGAGGGAAAGAAAGAGAGAGACAGAGAGAGAAGAGATAACCGCGCGTCAACGACCAAACTCATCCCTTTAAGTTATAGGAGAGAGTTTTCGACGTAACCGCGTGTTGCGCCAACTTTGTGATCCTGTTAACATATTGTAAATTTTATTCCGACCTGCTACCTTAATTGTTAAAGAATCTATCAGCCTCTACGTAAAGTACCGAGTTTTACTAACTAGGTATACCTCGGCTGTATACTTTCCCAGCTGGTGCTAGAAGAATAAAATACAATAAAAAAGATATCAAAAGAGAAATTAGGACTAGATAGAACGCAGGATGGGTTAGTTCCCCTCCTTCTAAGCTTTCCTTGGTTAGACAAGACCTTAGTAATAATGACTGTCCCCCGATCGTTAATAGAAGAGACCAGGTTGTTATCACCCGACTTCGCATTGGCCATACAAATTGACTCACTTATACAAAATTTTGAAAGATTCGCACCCTGTTTGTTCACTATTCAATACACAGCTTTCTGTTGAACACAACATTTTGCAATGCCCCCTTTTGTCCTTCCAGAGAAGACGATCGGCTATTCCGAATAATTTAAGTGAATGTTTCAACATTAGTTAGAACATAGTCCAAGTATTAAAATTTCTTAAATCAACAAAAATTTACCTGTAAAAGATTATTCTGTAATCTTGCTTATAACTTCTTCAATTTTTTTCTCCCCTCTTTATACCTACAAATGTTTGTAAATATAAGAACATAGTATTGTATTCATGCGTGATATGTTATAATCTTTGTGGTCGCTAATGACCTCGTTGTTGATGCGATCTGTATAAATAAATAATAAATAAAAAAGATTACATGATTTTTTACGCTTTTCTATTAAATATGTGCGGGTGCTTCTTTCTTTTGCACAGCAGTGTATGTACAGACTCAAAAAAAATCTTTTTTATTTTGTCATCTAATTTCTACCAAGTTTTTCAAAATCTTTCCTGCACGTCTTCTAATTGTGGAAAAGGAGATTGCGTAGTCCAATTTTAACCCTTTATACTCGGAGCTATTTCAACTCGAAAATCAAACGTTTCTTCTGACCTAGAATATTTCCATTCTCTATGATTTTTTAAATTTGTTAGATATGAAATTGATATAATTCTTATACAACACTTAAATGCTAGTAATTGGTTAGATAGCGACGTATCTAATAATGTAAACAATATTTTAAATAATAGTAGAGCAACGTTTAGTGACGCCTCAGAGGCGCCATTCGAATGCTACGGGTTAAAAAAGTTACTTTATTATTTTAAAAGGTGCACGTATCATTCAAATATTTAGTAACTGTACAATCTGGTGCAAAAGCTTTCCCTAGGTATAAATATAGGTCCATCCCACCGCAGGAAACGCGAAGCCATAAGGATGATAAGCTCTCCGCAGAGTCACCAAACCGGAATATCGGCTCACCGTTCGGTTCCGAGCACAGAATGCCCCGTTTACATCGACACGATAATAAGCACGCTAGGGAAAGTAATGTCGAAACCTCTCGAGATTCCAGAAGGAACTTTGTCGGAGAATTTCCCGCGGAATCCCGCGTATGCCAATGCGAATGGAGGTAACCGAGGAAAAAAAACCGCGGTGATGAGAGGGGGAATTGAACGCGGCAGCAATGGCTAGCTCCAGGAAAAGTGAAAAGTGCAGTCGGGGTAACGAAGGGGACCGGCCTTAGGAGACGACGGGAGGAGACGATTAAACGAGCACTTCTTTGCATTACGCGTGGCGCGATGGAACGAGCGAATTAAATGAGACCGGTTCACGCATCGTTTTCCTTCAAACTTCACGGAATCATTCGCCAGTCGTTTCTAATTAGTTCTTGGCGTCACGCGACGGACGCAATGCTTGCGCGTCGTCGAGTGGCTGGTGCGCTAAAGCGGAGTCTCTTAATGAATGGTATAACGAGGGTGTCGCGAATTTCACTCGAAATATCCAGCCGCGTAATCTTCTGCTGCCGATGGTGTAGTTATCTAATTGACTGGTGTTTGTTTCCGACATCGTAACCCCGAAACCTGAACAAAACACGTCTGTCACGCGTCGCCTACTCTGCGGTGGCGCTGTACAAAGTGTCTAGAATCGTCTAGACATTGTGTCTGGGCCTGCGCTACGATCAAGTAAAACATTGTCACTTTCGGTTACGGACTTGGGTACGGTTGGAAGTTAAGTGTCTTTTTCGTATCGAGAAAACAAACCAGACGTACCCTAGTCAATGACAATTGACGCATAGCAGGCCCACACTCAGCGGAAAGACGCCACCAGTTTGAGGATAGATATTTGAACAAGGGATCCTTGTGCATAGGCTTGTTTTATTTATGAGGTTTCCTTGAGAAACGAAATCACGGATTTAGTAGGCGTACCATAGAATTTGAATTACGTCCCAAACTGGCGATTGGTCTCGTATTTATCCTTATCAAAGAATTTATCTTTTTCCGAGCTTTGGTAGGGAATTGCAGGAGAAATAGCTGTTAGAACTTTAAGATCTTTCGAGAGAATCGTACGAACCTGGGACTACGTATAGAATATGGAATTGTTGAACGTTTCGAAGCTTGTGTTAGAATCGTATTAACTTTGAATTGTGAACGTGAATTGAAGTGAACTGTGACGTCCTCTTACGAACCTTTTTGTGGACTCTATTACATGAACTTGTTTCATGAACTCTTTTATCAACTTTTCTTACACAAATCCTTTTGTGAACTTTTATTATGAGTTATTACCATGAACTTTGCTTGAACTCTAACTCTGAACTTTGAACTTTGTACATTTGAATCTTGGACGTTCCAAGAGGTCATAATAAGTGTGTGCTTCGTGTGAATATTTTGCGCAATCCAGAGCGTTTTATAGCTCCTGAACCAGCAGCAATTTGTACCGAATCACGCTCTATAAACACAATGAATCGCCTTCTTTTTTGTTTTTTGTGTTAAAGAAGTGGATAAAACATGCCTTACGCACGCCACATAAGGGGGGTAGTGCGGGACTCGGGCCGCAGATGGTTGGCGTAGCTATACCCGCTAAAAACAATACCACTCCCGGGATAGCCAATAGACTGCCCCTGTACGACACTAATGTCTTGAGATTATCGCTATTTGCGGGGTCAACTGTTCGTATTTCTCCGCAACGAGTCTTCTTCAACATGTTCCATTACTCACCACGTTCAAGGAATCGGCTACAACTCGGACGTTCCTAATATTTGCGATCATCCTCTATTACAACTCCATGCTACAAGCTCATGTTTATCTTAGAACTAATTATTACCTACTAATTATATTAACATAAAGTGCTTAAGTTAATACAGAACGTGTACACTTAAAGACATATTTTGTTACTTAAATTAAAAACAAACTAATGGTTTTCTGAATATGGAACCCTCGTCAGTTGAAAACCATGAATGTCCTCTACCGCGTATCTATCTCTGTTTAATACTTATTTTATACGGGCCTTTGAATTTGGGGATCAGTTTTTTCTTAATAACATTGGGTCTGACATCTCGATTTCGTATCATAATATAGTCACCTGTTTTGTATACGGTCGCCTTTTTGCGTGTACGATTATTTTATTCATTCATTTGTTGGACTTTTTGAATAGCTTCTGTAGCTGCATTACGCGTTGCCACCAAGTCTCTTCCTTCATTTTTCTATGCTTCATTAATTACTTGTAATTTATCATTTACTATGCCGAACTGGTTTCTTCCGAATAGCAATGTACCAGGTATTTCATTCGTTGAACGGCAAACAGTGTCATTTGTCGTAAATTGTAGCAGCTCTAGCTCTCGATTCCATTTTTCCGGACATACACTCAATTTTGATAACATAGGCCTGATGATACGATTGTACCGTTTACATAGTGTGAGAAAAGTTATTCGTTCCGGGGGCGACTGTACACCATTCGCTCAATGGTAATTTTTAAAAGAATTATCGAGACAAGTTCATTAAGTTTTGTAAAATTTCACTCTATGGAGATTATACATACATATGTATGTATTCGGTGCATTACTTTCGCATTCGTCAAACTTAAACTGATTTTTTCGTCTTTAAGGTCACTTCAAGGTCATGGTTCGTAGATCGTCGAATTTATCTCAACGCCGACTATCACACCGCGATACAAGAAGACGTGTTAATATGAAAAAAATTTCTCGTTAATATGAAAAAGATTTTTGTATCACCATCAGATGCAACCTCTTATTTAAGGATAATATGAGGGTAGGCACCCTCAACTTTATCATCTTTCTCGGTTGTGAATCAACCGTCTGCATTTCATATATTTTTTCACAATTATGAGCAAATTATACAGAGCTGAAAAAAGTTAATTATTTTAGGATTATATGTGCTAAATTTCATAGTTGAATGATAAGATTAATCCTAGTGACCCAGCATCCTTTTTGTCCCGACGTCGTTCATCAACCAACCGTGGATATCCATTCTCGCGCATACAGCTTGGTAATCTCTGCTCGATGTAACCGGTGCGAAACTTTCTCGAAATCAGAGAATTCCATGCGGTCTATGCGCGCGGACACGAGTTTTGAGAGCCCGGTACTGGATCGAGTTGACGTTAATTCGAGTACGCGGCTGGCCCTCAGCTAGTTCGATGCAGAATTAATTATAATGACTGCAAGGAGCCCGGAACTATTTCAATATTTGTCCGGAACAATAATGTGTCTGCATGGGTTGTTTGTAATCGGCCGGCCACGGGAGAGTCGCTCGATTTTGAATTGTTCGGTAGATTACACGCGCAAGCAACAAATTCCGCGGGCGGATGTAATCTGGCCGCCATCTCCCTGACGTCGTTACTCGTTTTCGCCGTCGTCGTCGTCGTCGGCGTCGTCGTGAACGGCTCGAACGTAATTACAGCCGGATGTTCCGCTCGGTTGAAGTTCGAAGGGTACGACAACGGGACAAATCAATTCAGGACAGTAATTAAGAATAGCATTGCGAGGATCCTTTGTGCATATTGTTCTGAAAGTCATCGGCCCTTTATAGTTTTTCGTTAATTGCGCGTGCTCACTTCGCTGCGAGGCCGACCCGAGGCTTTCCGTCGCGGAATAACATCCGTGATGGAAGCAATAAAATTGTAATCATGGACATCTCGCTGAGACAGTAATACGATTCTTGCTCGAGGAAATTACAGCGAAACCGACCATTACATAATCGCGATACGAACCGTCATTGTACACAGAATATTCTTTATTTATTCTGCGATTCAGGTGCGTGTTTCACATTAATATTTTTGTCGGAAAATATTCAAATGACGCGTACAAGGTATCGTGTGATCAATGCACAAGTAGAAAACCCCAGCGATGGTCAGACACTGTCTATATGTATAAAATGTATATTTGACTGATACATTAATTTAATTCTTTCTTTATAAACATTAAATACAATCATCCAGATGCTGTTTTTGTTTTCTCAATGGATAATTAGAAAGTAATACTAACTATACTTATTTGCAAAATGCTTTCATCAACTGCGTCTATTTATTGTAAGTAGAACGTTGCGTCTCGTACTATGAGAAATGTTCATTCGAAGTAGTAATAGCCAATAACGGTCGGACAATGCACACATAAACACAATACGTGCACGTAAAATATACATTTGAACAATAATTTAATAGAGTTTTTTGCAAGCACTTGATGCAAACATCAAGTTGTTTCTTAATCTCTTATGCAATACTGGATTAGAAAATCTTGCCACGAAGATTTATTTAGAAACGAATTTTCGTTAATTAATTAAAATTACATCGTATCAATTCTGTTTATAGCAAGTAGAATGATCTGTATTCCCAATAGCAACTTTTTTAGTTATTAGAAACTAGTGAAACGGTACGCAGGAAGTATTACATTGTGATCTATGTTCGTTCGAAGTAGAAATAGCCGGTGACAGTCAGACATGGTACAAATAACGTTCTCAATAAATTTTCGGATTTGACTCTTTTACAATCGGATTTGTACGAGAAAAAATGTTTCTGTACACATTCGATTTTTTGTCACGTACAGTCGGTTCATGTTATCAATTATACAGGGTGTCTCAAAATTCCTTCAACATCCTGAAATCATTTGAAGCAACGTTTTATTTGCATAAATGGCATCGTCAACATTATTAATACTGAACGTACCACGACCGTTTGAATGACTGCTTCTACAATTTTTTATTTCATGATTAATTGTAAATATGTTTTCATAAGAAATTATTTAATAAATCTTTATTAGAGCACATATTATAATAACAACACCGCGAAGTCTAAATAAATTAATTCTTGTCATCTTTATAAGGCAACCATGTGCCTGTTGCTTTTATGGCTCTGTACGCTTGGTGTTGAGAAGTTATTAACGAAAAACACGGGTCAATCAGTGCGCGACCTAAACGCGTGTTGAAACAGTCGGCCCGACGCGCCAACTGTCAAATATCAATTAGCCGACTGTGCCAACACGCGCCTAGATCGCGCACTGATTGGTCCGTGTTTTCGTTAATAGTTCATTAACAAAGCCGCGAATGCCATTTTTGCAAAGGAAAGTGTTGCTTCAAATGATTTCAGGAACCTCCTATTCTCGGATGTTGAAGAAATTTTGAGACACCCTGTGTATCTCTTTCACTCTGCAAATTCATTGACACATGTGTGCGCTGTTATTGCCATAAAAAATGTACTTACTTTCATCTTCAGAAATGTGCGACTGCGACTTCCAATCGGGAAAATACCATAACAACTTCACCAACCATCTTGTGACCACTAGAAACCAATAAGAGGCACCGTTAGTAACGTCTACACGCTGATTCTCAAAGATGATGAAGCTGAAACAATTTTAATCAAAGAGTGTACATACAACTAATTAAAAATATTACCTTCGATAATTTATGAACCACAATTAATAAATGAACTACAACCCGTGTGTAAATTCAATTATTTAATTAAACAGGAAACAACTACGGTAAATTTAATCAACGTAGATCGCACAGAACAAATACGTACAATCGAGAAGTCGCTCGCCCGAGTTTCATCTACGTAGGAGTAAACAAATTCAAAACCAACAAGTTCAGAGTTACTTGATACTATCTAGCCTACATAGGATATACTAGATGCAATCTAGATACTCAAGATGTCATCTGGTACCGTTTAAACAGAGCTGTGATACAATTCAGCCAAGTCATTGTTACTCGATATCGTGTAGTTCGTCGAAGACACTGGAGGAGCCAATACCATCATTGTTCGTTCTAGCGAACACATGTAGGTATTAGATATATTTCAATACTCTTGTTTGAGATTAAGATAAGGATTCAGGCACTGGAGAAAGTTAACTCATCGCTTGAACAACCACCACAACTTTATATTTCCCGAACAACACTTTACAATAAAGTTTACAAACAACTAGGCTCTAGTTGAAGGTATTTTAGATATTTCCGACACGCGGAACCGTGATGTTGATCGTTGAAAACCTGGTCAAGGAGACGCTCAATTTCCACGCGATACGTGAGAACCGGTCAAGACGCTCGATTTACAGTGGTTTGAGTTGCTCTTGATTCCGAAGCCGTTAGAGAACCTGGGGATCGATCTATCAGCTGGCCGCTAGCCGTCACTGTCGATCGCGTGATTGGCGGATCGATAGCGCGATCCACCAATCTGAGAAGCGCTCCGCTGAAACTAATTGATAGTAATCGATTACGCTCGATATCGACGGTGCCGGCCAATGACTCTGTGAGCCGACGATCGATCCCAGATCTCGTACTGACTAGTTGACTAGCCAATAGCTACCACGTCGTTGCTGACACATTCAGCCAATCCCAAACGACTCTACTTGAGCAAATGAATTTTTATGAACCGGAACGTGAACTGAGAACAAGAACGGGCTTTCAAACATTTAAAGCGAAGTCTAATTATGGACTAATTAATCCAATAAATCGCATTATTGCAAAATCTTGCACTATCTATAATCGTGTTGGTTTTTTCATCAACTCTTTATTAAATTTTCGAGTACAACTACGCAGGATTGCATGATGGTACCAGGTCGATTGTGCATGTCCCTTCTTTGTTGTCAAACGAGTAATCTTATATTTCTTTTGTTTTTTCATATTCTTTTTTGTTATTGAAAACAGTTTTGTAAAAGGACGTCCGTTTATAATAAATAATAATAATAATATTTATATGTGTTGGTGCCGATTGATCGTCGTTACGAGCCAACGATCGATTTGTTATTAACGACCGACGTTCGTTAATCAGATTATAATACACCGCGAAACGGAAAAGATCAATTTTAATAAAGCTCCTATACACAGGACTTTCTATGCGGAATCTACACAGTAGACCTTGCAATTGAGCTGATCGGAGGGTTTTCTGATTTTTTCGAGAAGTTCGAAGGGTCGCCTTCGAATTTCACGGATACCTAAAATTCATGTGGTCTACAATGGATCTGAGGTCTGAGGTGCTCCCAGGGTCGGATTAGGCCAGCGTGGGGCCTGTAGCAAATGTTAGCAAGGGGCCCCAGGTTTTGAATGGTAATAAAATAGAACGCAACTTTCACTTTAAGGTGAGTGTTCATTCGCGATATTCTATTCGCAAAACTAATATTGGATAGCCTATTACTGTCTATATTCCGATTATGATTACGAATTGCGATGCGTTTCGTCCGGATCTGCTAGTGGACTCATCAGCAAGGCTGATCTAGCATACCCTGCCTTAGACGCGTCAGATCTCGACGTAAACTCAACAGCGGAAAGAAACTCTTCTGGAGAGTCTCGACTGATTACAAAGTAAGGCAATTGGTTAGTTAATCCTCTAAAAGGTTCTTTAGGCACGTACGTGTTATAAATATTGTCCCAACGAATGAGTCACGTGTACAGTTCCGGTGCGACGGAACAGTGGGGTTACTTAGACGATCTTGTCCCATCATATTCTTTAATTATAAATAGAAATACAACCGTCGCTCAGTCGTCTTTGTTAAGACGCAGCTCGCGATGGCTCGTTCCAAATGAATGACTTTTTCTTACAAAATTTTACAAGCTACATATTTTCCGCTCCAGCCGCGGGGCCCGTAGCATTTGCTACTCCTGCTGCTAGGCTTAATCCGGCCCTGGGTGCACCTGGGGAGTTCGGAACTTGTAAAATCCTCGAAATCCCTGATACCAACTAGACCTCTTAGATACCCGAAACCTCTGAAGTCGAGATCCGTATGACTCACCGAGACCCCACATGTGTCATACTATTAGTTACTCGATTCTGGTATCGAATCCTTACGGAAAGTACACAATGGCAGGATGGAACTATGTATTGTCATCAGCAGGCATTAGTTAACACAATACCGACCGCTGATTATTGCTTAACTTTGGAAAGTCACATACCTCATGTTATAATACTTGATCACTAAACAAACGCTCAAAAAACATCAGCGATTTTTGGTCGAATATTTCCCGCCAATACTTCATTTATCCGTTCCATCAGAAATTGTTCGTTTACTGTTACTACTAAATTTATAATAAAACAAAAACCCACCGAAATTGTTCATTAGATTAACAAGTTCAAAAATGGACTGGACAGTTTTATCGAGGCACGCGACTCGCACGTCATACATCTATTAAAACAACTCGTTTCGTCTGGTCAAACATTCGCCCATTAAATCATCCCGCGAAAATTCTTGCTCGACATCACAGACAATTTACAATAAAAATTTAGCGCGAGCGAGGCGCATGCTGAATTTCGGACGCATTAAGTACCTCGCTCCGAATTCATATTCCCGCTCGCGCGACATTTATTTCATGTCGCGTAATCCAATTTGCATCTGTTTCTCTTTACCCGTATCCACTTTTCGCGTTCCGCTCGGAACGCGCGCATCGAATTTCCGCTGGGTCGCTAGAGCTCGGCTCGAAACTTTCGAACAAACTCAATCGGGATTTTCATGTATCGTTTCTGCGTCAGTTAAAGACACGCTTATTATTCGGATACAGTAATCGAGCTTCCCACGCATGGATGAAATCCGGCGGGATGGTGCACGCGTTTCCCCATTCGCAGCCGCAGCTTAGAAAATTTACATAAAGATATAAAGACGTAATTAGGGCACCTCTAATACCTCTGTACACGTTTAATTAGCGAAATGCTGGCCCCGCTCGCCGACAACATGAAACTATTCCGAAAGGAATCGAGGAGTCGCCGAAAAAATCACAGGGCACGGTGATGTACCAAGTGTCCCAAGAATTTTCTAAATAATTCCTTACATCCAAACATATAAGAGCACCGTCTGACTAGCAAACGACACTCGCGCGTTGACGTGTGTGAGTGCACACGTCGCTATATCACATATACGTACACGAAAATTGTAAGGGTCCGGGAGTAAACGTCTGAGATCTTAATAATGCAATGACTGGATTTCTTAGTAGTCAAAATCGCTAGATGAAAGATCAATCTAGGGTGCTATTTGGCTGAAAAGTCGTACTTCTATTAAAAATTCTGTACGTTTAATTCTACAAAATCCAAGCCACAGTGAGGTTGACATTCAAATATAGTTCTGACATTTTCCGCTACGAGCGTTGATTTCTGCTTCATCTATGACGTCCTCACTGACAGGCGTGCTGTTGAATATTGCAAATCATAGCTCGTGAACGTAGAAGTACGACTTTTCGGCAAGGGGTTAAGCAATTATTCACAAAAAACAATAAGGATTGTATTTTTCAATAATAACTTCTTAAGAGGGTAGACTCGTTTCCAGGATTGCAAGGATGCGTGATGCGCCTTCTCATTGCTCGATAATGCAAACATCGGGTTTTTAAGTAGTTAAAAGCGGTAGATAAAAGGTCAATCTAGACCGCAATCACCCTCGAAAGTACTATTTTTATGTTTACGAGGCGACATTTGTATTATTCTGAAGCATGAAGCTGGGCATGTAGCTATTTTCATAAAGCTGCGACAGTTACATGCTGCAAAATTATGCAAATTATGCCTCCTAAACGTAAAAATAAGATTTCTCAAGGCGATTGCGGCCTAGATTGATTTTTTAACTTCCCGATTCATAGGGAAGTTACTAAATTACCCCGTAATTACCCCGAAAATCGAAAATCGATTTTTTAGCAGATCTTCACATTTCATGGTCATTGGAGTAATTTTAGACTATTTTTATAAAATTGTTAGATTTTTTAGTTTTTTTCGAAAGAAGTTCATTCAACAATGCAATTTATACGAGAGGATGGAAATTTTACACCAGATAAAAAAAACGTAATTATTGTATATATTTCATTTTAAGTTAAAACAAATTTTTTTTTAATTATGCAACTAATGCTAATGTTACCGCTTACAATAATCAAAAAATATCCCAATGCAAGAGTGAGTTATTAGTTATTATTACTTATTATAATGATAATAATGTACTGCAACTAACGAATCGGGAAGTTCTTTGTGTGGCTCGTGGAGAGTCACACACAAAATTAAAAAAACCATTAATAGCTGTACGCCCCACTAGCAATGCGTACCACTAACCTTCTCGCAAGAGCAGGAGCTCGCGAAGCGAGCGAACAACAATAACCAGCTAGTTATTTAGCGTTATTGATTACCGAAAAACCCCATGTTGTAGTATTGAGAAATGAGAAGCTACCCCCTTAACGAAGTCGCGGAGAATATTTTCGCAACGGAACAAATTACTACAAATGGACTAGGGATTTGCCTGTTTCAAGAAAGTACGACATTTTTGGGATAGCCTGTATGTTCACATATAATATGTGATCATTTTTGGGATAGCCTGTATGTTCACATATAATATGTGATCATTCCTTTCATCCTCATACTCTCGTGTTTTACGAGTGGAATTCTTCTTCTACTCGTCCTCTTTTCCTAATCCTTAGGGCCTTCGGCCATTCTTCCTAGATCAGCAGTTCTCAGACGTTCGCTCTGAAAAAGGCTCTTCCACTACGAACGCTATGCCGATGGTGGATCGATCAGCCCTGTGATCGATGTATCTTTTTTCTTGTCGCTGACAAAATTGCAGTTTTATAGCGGTACTTGACGCGGTATTGAACCTGCTATTACGTCTCTGTTACACGTACTGTGCGCAAATCGCGTACGTGTACCATCACAACGTGAAGCTGAGCGCTTAGAATAATTGCGGATGAACATAACACGATCCAGTTTCCAGTTTTGCAAGACCGTAACGTTGACCTAACAACGGTTCCGGAACTTTTTAATAAGCAACAGTAGTTGAAATTGATATTCGAACGCTCTTCACAATGGAATGTTTTCTTAAAAATTGAATTAAACTAGTTTTCTGTAAAACTTACAAAAATTAGTTTACTGCATGACGTGTGAGAGAATTTTTAAAAAATCCAGTTTGTCGGAATCGTGGAATAACCTAACCCACATGTAACTTAGATAAAAAAAGTTGTTCAAAGCAACTAATATTAACAACTTATTTCAGCTGGGCCGATATTAAAAATGTGGCACTGAAGTAAATTCTGTTTTTAATTTACATATCGGTAAATGTATTCACCCCTTGTTAAAATTTTCGCAAACCTAAAACTTCTATGCGATTCACGCGCAGACCACTCTAAATTAATATTGGAGCAGCGAGTCTAAATTAAACTCGAATGAAGTTCCTACGCAGTTTTCACTTTTTTGCAGCATTTTTAATTCGTGTACAGATTAATAAAAAAATGTTACGTGTAAAAATGTTTTATAATTATAATATAAAAGAATTATTGAAATATTAATAGTACGAACGATGATTCTCTTCAGGATCACTTACACTGCTTCTTCTCTACATCTTGTAGAAATGTTGAAACAAGTTGCAAACATATGATTTACTTATCTGCGTAACGAAAGATTGTTACATATCGTTTTATTATTCAAAATTTTTATACGTGATGTTATCTGAAATAATTTCTAGTGTCTCAAAAAATTCTTGCCCCGAAGGGTTGATATTAAATTTTACAGTTCATCAATATTATGTTTCGCGAGTTCTACAACATCTTTCCCTGGGGTGCCTTTTCTTTTTACTTTATTTCACACTTTTAGCTTTTCCACCCGCGTGGACTTTATTTGCTTCCCTTGTCGTTGTAGTTCGAAAACGAACAGAATCAGGAAAAGTTTCCGCGCGGTCCTTTAGGACTTTTAGGACTTCAATATTGTCTAGGAACTTGCTTATTAGGTCGTTGAAAATAACGTAGGCGATCGTCTGCGAACAGTACACCTACATAGAACGGAAAACAGGTTTAACTCTGCTTGCGTTTGCTGCTGCAAGAAATTTTTAGAAACTAAAATTATTTCCGAAACGCAAATAACAAGCTGCGTAGATATAAACTGTTAAGTGCTTTTATTTTAATATTTACCATTAAAGAAACTATTTTTTACATTCTATATTAGTCTGTAAAAATTTGTGTTTTATGTTGCACATAATTGTTCCGAGTTCGTGTGACCAATTGGCTAGTTCTTTATTTATAATCATATCTTAATTAGTTAATTAGAAAGACAAAATTTCATTGAACAAACGATCAATTACTTTTTGATTTTTCGTAATCAATTTTCACAAAAAGAGTACGAAAATTGATTTCTTAATTTAATATGATCTGTTCAAGCCATCGAACTGTTTTAATCTGATTGTTTAGTATTCATTTTAATGAATATGTGTTTGGCAGGATTGTGCGGGATCCGTTCGGGACGGGAATTTTTCTCGGGATCGGAATCCCAAGAATTTTGGAATCCCGAAAATTCTCGGGAATCGCGGATATTTTAGTGACCCCACGCCATTCGGGATTCCCAAGAATATCTGTGATTGCCGACATTTTGAAGTATCTCCATACGCCATGCTCCATACAAGATCTGTCTACTTAGCTAAGTGATCATAAAGCTCGAAGAACACAAAGACATTCGGATTGCTGAAATTTTCAAGAATAACGACACTTTCGGGAATCCCAAATATTATTCTATATCCTGTACATTGTCGGGAGTCTCGCACACTCTTGGCGTTTGAATATGAACTACGTTTAATGTAAATGTTGATGCAGCATAGGCTATGGATGTTACTCGTGTTATGTTTCGTTCTTCTTATTCTGTAATGCATGCGTGGTAGTTCGGATCGCTTTGATACATGGTTCGATTATGTTGTATTTTTAATATAATTACAATTAATTAATACATTGTGCATTGTCCAATTTATACGATTAAACCTGACACAGATAATTCCAAAATCAAATTCCTCATAATAGTAAGTCTCGTCTCCCTTCCTGGCGAACATCGTTTGCAAACTGAAATTCGTGTAATTCATATAATGACTTTAGTTTCTAGGTTTTTACAGTTTCTCGTTAATTCACGACGATAGAAAATAGAAAATAAAGAGGGAGCGAAGGATTTTAAAAGTTCGAGAATGTTCTGAGTTATCCTTTCGAACACAAAATGAACTTCACTTATTAGTGGATGTAAGCTATCTCAGTTCATGCCTCAGACGACCTACTCTTACTCTACCGCACTCTTTTTCCGTCGTTCCTCTGCACCTATTCGTTCTGCTTAAACTTTCCGGGGAAGTCCTCCGGGGTTTCGAGCACTTCCCAGAGCTGACCAGACCTCGTCTTATTGTCGTATGGATGTAATTCTTTCTTGCTATCCGAAGTCGACGTGAACTCGATCATGTACGAATAGATTCTTCGGGACCCACTTCATTCGTGATTTACGCGTTACTCACTGCAGTACTTCACTTCCTTTACGATCTTTACGTTTTTATAATATCAGTTACATGTCGCTTGAATAACTTAAACGCCCCATCATATAGCTTTTGTTTTAAGAAAAGTATACGGTAACGTTTCAACGTATGCGATAGAGCATGCACGAATTGTACTAATCCAATAATAAAACTTTTTTGGTTTTGACTGTTTTTGTAGTAAACAGTTACCAACACTTGTGTCACATCTTTCTGATTAAAATGAGTAAAAACACGATATAATTCGAATCCTATTTGATGGTACAATTGTGGATTTAGTAGAACCTCGACTATCCGAACCAAAATCACAAAACTAATCGAAGTGGAATGACTTATTAACTCTTTACAGTTGGTATATACAGAGTTACGCATTCAATGTGTGGGATATTTTCGGCTCGGATAATCAAGGTGTTGTTTCAAGCAGAAAAATGTCACAAACATATTAATACAAGTTTCATGAAGACATTCATAAAAAACATAAACATTTGTAAAGAAGTAACTAAGATCAAGGAATTTTGTCACTGTTGCTAATGTTACTTTAGCCAAATCAGGGAATCCCCTCTCTCCCTGTACTGGATTAGTCACATAACATTATGACACATGCATCAAAGAGACGAAGCGCCTCAAGTTATCATCGAATGGTATTTAGAGTGGAATAAAAATCTTAACCCTGGAACTACTATGGGGAGCTCCTCGAGCCCACAGGTTGGAAAAATTGAAGTTAGAGCTATTTTTCTTGATTGTAAAATTCTGGTAGAATTATTTATTGTTGTTTATACATTATAGTTTAGTATGCAGAATTCCCTGTTTCTATAGAACAAATTACAGTTCATAAAAAAGAAAAAACATTAAAATAAATAATCCGAGAACTAAAGATCAAATATGATAACATATCGACCAAAAACATATTACCAAAAAGCATTCTATAAATGTTGTATTCTGTCATTCGTGTTCGTCATCTCAAGAATCGAGTTCAAAGTAGTGTTAATGGTATGTACTTTATACTATACTATAAAATAACTTTTTTATGAATGGATCAAACGACTTCAATTTCTCTGTAAGGCTAGAAAAATTAGTTTAGTAAATGACGTCTAAAAACTATGTTGCAAAAATGCATTTGTTCGCAATTGTGAAAAACAATAGAAAAATTGATTTTTTCAACTTTTTCAGCTGGGTCAATAACGAAAATTTGAAATATGTATTTGGTCAACTCGTATAAATTATATACGTTCTAAACATTTCATTGAAATTGGTTAACTAGTTTACGAGTTACGAACAATCAAAAGTGGTAAAAATGGCAGATTTTCATGATTTTCGGACTTTTTAGCAACTTTTGATCGTTTATAATTCGTAAACCAATTAATCAATTTCAATAAAATTTCACAGCCTATATAATTTATACGAGTTGACCAAACACATGTTTTAAATTTTCGTTATTTGACCACCTAAAAAAGTTGTAAAAATCAATTGCTACTATTGTTTTTCACAATTCCGACCAAATGCATTTTTTCAACATATTTATAAGACGTTGTTCACTGAACTAATTCTTCTAACCTCATAGAGAAACTGAAGTCGTTTGGTCCATTCGTAAAAAGGTTATTCTGATTTCAAGTGTGTGTGATGAGTTATGCTCCTAACTGTACATACATCTAACTACAATACGTATAGAATGTTCATAAGGTATCACACGCTGAAATATTACCAATCAAAATTTTGTTCTAAATCATTTTTTCGAGTATCAAGAGTATTAGAGTTTGGGAGTGCTAGGGTTACTCATTGACACTGGGATTAGCATTGACGTCGATGTTTTGTTCACTCACTAGCCTTTTGTACGTTCGACGCTGACGATAGGAGCTCAAGAAATAGTGTCCATCGTACAAGCGACATTTCAGCCCCGAAGTTTGCCCATATATCGTAACATTACTGCGCTCTCCTAACTTCCTTTCTTAGTTGATTCGACTAAATACTTTTGGCAGTGGCAGTATCATTTAACTGAAGAAAGCTCAACGTTCTCACTCAGGGTGTTCATTGCGGAAATGCATATTGCCAGAGATTTGCATTTTAAAGTGTACATTCTGACAAGAAAATTCGGCTGCTGATAGTTCGTACATCAAAGTTGAGGCAGTGAAGTTGGCAACGTGGAACTTCCCTTCGCGCGTCGTCGTCGTCGTCTACGAGAACAGATTTACGTTCCGAAATTCCTCCGAAAGCTGCAACCGTCAGCGAAAGCTCGATGCTCTTGCTTCTCGAAATGTGTCCAAATAAAAGTCGGTGTTTGACGAACGTGGAAATACCGAAAGCTTTAACGCCTCTCATAATGAGATGGGCAATTATTTATCTAAAATTTTTAAATAAAAGATAAACGAAAGTTATTTATTTATTATTAATTATCTTTTAGGACGATAACAATTGTTTAAACAAATAGATTTGTATTATTTAAACGATTTAAACGATTGTTGAAACAAATAAATGTTTATTATTTCAGCACGTGTTTAAGCAAATGAATTTTTATTATTTAAACGATTGTTTAAACAAATAAATTTTCATTATTTAAACAAATGTTTATTTAAACGATTAATAGAAATATTCTAATTGTTACTACCATATCGCTTATTTACCACGGTTACATACGAAATATTGTCAATGTAAAACGTGACGACAATCGTTTAAATAATAAAATCCATTTGTTCAAACGTGTGTTTAAATAATCCAAATTTATTTGTTTAAACAATTATTTAAATAATGAAAATCTATTCAAACAATTGTTATCATACTTCTAAAAGTGTCCAAATATTGAATATGTATTATATACAACATCAATGAAAGGTACGTATTCGAAGTTAAATAAAAATTGCGAATAAAGATACATCTGATTTTTATCTCTTCGAAACACTCGTTACGAATAAAAGCGTAAAATAAATGGTCTGGCTAAATCGAGCTTTAAACAACGAATAAAGATGACAGATAAATCTTGCGCGACATCTGGATTGGAATAATCCATATGAATACGAATCTATTTCTTCCAATAAAATCTGACGAATACTCTGCGACCAAGTAACGGCAAATACAATACAACCGTAAGATACATCGTGGCGCTGTATTCTGCTTACGAATAAAAGTTGAAGATAACCAGAAAATTTCTCGGCGAGACAAACGAATAAACTCTCCAAACCGAGCGCTCGAGAGATACAGTTAGAGGTAAATTCTCGCGCTGCATCCGACTTCGAATAAAAGACAAAACATACAGTTTATTTTATCTTAAACCTTTTTTAATAATTTTTTATTCGGATACTGCCCAACTCTGCTCTCAGTAAATCCCGCGTCAACGCAGCAACGGTACATGATCCGTTGCCAAATGATTTATCACGCTCAAAAATGCGGAAATGTGCAGAAATGAACAATATTTATATTTTTAGTAACAGTGATCGCTGTTTCACGATCTGAATTTTTTAAAATAAACTTGTGTTTCTCGATCGTATTGTTGTTAAAAACAATTGCAAAATGATCTCGGCGGTACGGTTCGATCACTGAACTACTTTAAGCAATTTTGCTAATTATAAATTAATTCCGACGTTTCGGTTCCAATTTGAACCATTTTCAAGAAAATTAATTGAAATTACGTCTGTAATCAAAATGTTTTAGATAAGACATACAATTTTTTTAAGTTTGGAGGGATTTTCGGAAAGACAATCATCTTAATGGATTCTATAAAAATGTTTTGGAGGAATCGTGTATAGATACGTTATGTGAAGAAGCAGAAAAAATCTGTATGGATTAATTTTTCCAAAATCTGCACACTTTGTATTAGCTTTGTATGAGTATAAAGAAGGTTTTGTCCAGCTAGCACCTCGAATCGCAGCACTGTGCGTCGTATTCATAGTAACATTGACAATATGTGAGGAAAAGGTATGGACCAACGTGATAAAATAAAAGGAATGGTTTTGTTCATATTAAAAAAAAGTTGAGCGTGAATTTCAACTAGACATGCGTGTTATTTGATAGAATTTTAAATGAGACTCTGCACACAAAAGTTACTCCATATTTGAAATTCATTTTTTCCACCTTTCCTCGAATGTATTATCAAATGAGAGATACCCTGTGCATATATGTATGTATTAACGATCGGATAGACACCCCAGATAATGAGTTTCGTTGTTTTAAAATCCGAAAAATCACAGATTCCGAAGAACACAGCTACGAAACATGCAGTGCTTATTTTATACGTGCTACTTCAGAATAATTCAGATTACAAAACTGCTTTTGTAAAACGATATCGAGTAGGTCGATTTATTCGTGCGCACTCTACAATGAAAGTCGATAAAATCTTAAATCACGCATTCCTGTAATTTGTGCGAAAAGTGCTGACTAGTCACTTTGACCGATCGGTACTTTTAGTATTAAAACGAATTCAGCGTTCCTATTCTTTGTTGTGTGTCAGTGTGGCGTTAGTATTCAGTGAATAAACTTGTATTGCAAACCGAATTCAGAGTGAGTGGCTGTTAGTATTTGTTCCAACAATAAACCTTGATAGAATACACAAAGGGTTCTTTATGCTTTGCGAACCCGATGCTAAATCACATGTTACAAAAACCACTTTTAAAACCTGGAAGAATTGCCTGGAGTAGTCGCACTGCATCCGCACTCTTTTAACTTTTTGGTTTTTCCAATTAGTCAATCGCTATTTTCAATAATATTCTGCATTGCGAGAAATTAAATTAACTTAAATTTACATCATGTAGTGAATTAATAGTGAACGAAAATAGCGTGATTATTTATCATTTACCTGTGTTTTTCAATGATTTTTTGACTACGTACGTAACTGCATTTAGTTTAATTGCGCTCACAGTTGCAGTTGTAATCGAATCTGGTTTATATGTCGAATAAGGTTGCAACATGTTTCATCCTATGATCGTTGACCCTCCCTAAAAAATGGCGAGGTTAATTACCTCGCGTGATGTTCGCGAGATCAATTGCTCGTTTCATCGGTTACACCTGTTTGTGGAGTAACGATTTATCGCCGAATCGCACACAGGGTGACGTTTATCAGAATAATAATTAATCGAAGGGTGGCGCACAAATGAATAATGGACTTCCGAATCCGATGGCATTAAAGTGACGCAACCCGGATGTCGGCTATTCTTGGAATCTCCGCAATGCATAAATTGCAGCAGTCACTTCGAACCTGTACTTATAGAGTGATTCAGAATTCAGGTGCAACCTATATTTCCTTTCGAGGTTAATGCATACAGTTTTGGAAATTAGTTTGAAATTACAAAATTTCATCAAAGTTTAAACAATTTTTGACAAAAGCGAATCTCCAGCAAAACATTGCATGCACCTTCAAAAATTTTATTATTAATTTCTATTTTATTCTCTTCACCGTAACCTAAAAACTATAAAAAAGTCTGATATATTACTAAATTTAGAAATAATACGAAACTGTCTTATAACTTAACGTGCACATGTACCTAATTCTTGTAGTTACTAACAAGTCATAACTATTATAAATATTGTTGTAAATTTCCAACTTATTTTTTAAATGTACAATCTCCCTTTGCCTGTTAGTATCAAAAGTTTGACATATTTAATACTGAAACTGGTAATTTCTCTTAAATGTACAATCTCCCTTTGCCTGTTAGTATCAAAAGTTTGACATATTTAATACTGAAACTGGTAATTTCTCTTCTACAGAAATTCGAACTCATTTGTAATAAAAATGATATTTTTCGTATTTTCACAGATAATTTTCAGAGGGTAGATTAATCTCTCGAAAACTCGACTCCTCATCCCCCAAAATGTACCCGTCCCTTATTGTTAGCATTTTAATAATACAGAAATGCAGAATTTAATCAACATGAGAGAGCTACGGTTGAATCAAGCTTTTTGAGGAAACAGAAGAGAACAAAGCATAAACTAAATATCACGAAGAACTCTCGTAAAAATTTCTGCAGCATGAACGTTCTAGTACGATTAAACAATTTAATAGTCCCGGGCAACGCAATATTTCCATTGAAGCTAGCACAAATTCAAGAGAACTTCGCAAACGTGTCGCTTCGTGCTACGAAATATGTAAAGACCTCTCAGGAGAAAGTAAACGAGCAAAAAACAACAGATTTCGTTAAAAAGCAGAGCAAAGAAATAAAGGTGCTGCAAGAAGCTCAGAATGTAAAGATACTTTGCTTCAAAGGAAATAGTGTCGTTCAGCATTTTCGCTGTTGTTTCTTCATTCTGGGTCTCAAAAAGAGCATTGTTAATTTGTGTGTTTATATTACATTTCTTTCTTCTAAACAAAAACTGGGGGTATTCCTGACATTAATCTGGAGAATATGTTTCGACAATTATTGATATACTTTTTATAACTTTGTGTAAGTATAAAATCGAAATAATGTAATTTCATTAGCTTTATTAAGTCTTGTATGAGCATACTCAAGAATGTAATAACTAGACTACGGATCTTTATGCATTTATGTGTTACAAAAATTTTCAAAATATGCTGGAGTATTAAATTCAATAGAATTTAGTACGATTTTTATTTATCTTGCATTTACAAATGCTATTACCAATGAATATAGAGTTCCATTGGGCAACACCTTTTTAAAATTTGTCTACAAAAATTAAAAATTACGTAAACGTCCGCAGTTTAGTGATAACATTTCAAAATTATGAAATCGATCCGAAAGAATATTTAAAAATATATGTATACTGCACAAGGTAAATTTATCAAGTGCGATACACTTTGAAGTATTACTGTTTATTTTCTAGAATTCGGTAGTCCTGGAAAACATTAAAAGTCTTAAGAAAATTATGGTAATTGAAAAGTTGAAGTGGAAGTATAGAACACATATTGGAGAGGAAAACAAAATATTAAAAGAATATAAAATTACCAATGAATATAGAATTCCATTGGGCAACACCTTTTTAAAATTTGTCTACAAAAATTAAAAATTACGTAAACGTCCGCAGTTTAGTGATAACATTTCAAAATTATGAAATCGATCCGAAAGAATATTTAAAAATATATGTATACTGCACAAGGTAAATTTATCAAGTGCGATACACTTTGAAGTATTACTGTTTATTTTCTAGAATTCGGTAGTCCTGGAAAACATTAAAAGTCTTAAGAAAATTATGGTAATTGAAAAGTTGAAGTGGAAGTATAGAACACGTATTGGAGAGGAAAATAAAATATTAAAAGATTAGAATGAATTAAAAATTATACAAAAAATTCAAAGTCCATCTATCTATTGTCATTCCTGGATCACTGAGGGAAACAAAGGGACCGCAATATAGTTTAAAGCCTTTTGAGGTGCGCTCAGTCCATAAATCTCACTTGTCGGGAATGTTGCGGAGAATGAAATATGATCTACGAAAAGAAGTCTCTTGAATGAAAGATGCCTTAGGAAATAAACTCACAGATGCTTGAAAATTATTGCTTGTAAAAACTTGGATACGTGATATACAAATATTCAACGTGGTTACACTTCACGTGGGTTCATTTCGGGTAGTCGCCATTTGGGATTTGTGGCTGTCGTTTCAATGTATACAGGTTGTTACAAAACAGGATCTAAGACTCTCGTTGAAGGTGTTGGTCAAGCATAATTTAAAGTTGACTTGCACGTGAAGGATCCTCAATATCAGGTTTGAAAACGTTACAAGATAAAAAAGTAACAATTTGAAATAAAGAATTAATTCAACTAATTTATTATTTTTATGTTCAGAATAATATGCCCAAGTTTATTTTGTATGAAATTTTACTGTATAATTATCAATTACTTTCTTCTTTGAGTGAAATAAACTATTCTAATGCAATAATAAGCAATCAAATTCCTATATTATTTTAATGAATTTATTAAATTATATATATATACTTTTTAATTATGTGAAGTCAGTATAAATTCAAGAGAAAGTAGATTTTATGTCTGATTTCTAGAGCAATGTAAATTTTTCACTTCCCTTATACCCTTTTTTTAACAGTCTGTTTAACATCAAAGAAACATAGCGCTAAAAGCGATGCTTGATGATAGGACCAAATTACATAGCTTTTTTCAATAGTACTTGTAAATATTAACGCGTTAAAGTACTTCACCGATAATGAAAAGTGCTTGATATTAGATTAGAGCTCTAGAGCTCTAAAGCTTTGCCCTACTCTATAACTGCAGACCCTTCCTGCAAGTTTAGTATTAAACTGAAAATTCAAACAAATTGGTAACGACATATGATTGATACTTATATTAATTAAAGCTGTTATATATGAAAGTTGGAAAATATTAATACTTATATCTGGTTTAAATAATTAATAAATAAACAGTTTTTTGAAATATTAATGACAATTTGTTTGCATATTATATACACTTATCGTCCCCGAAGGGTTAATAGTGTGATCATATTTAATATCAATCAGTAGATATTAGATGTCCAGTTTTAGGTACACTCTGTGTAGCAAGTGTTACACAATTACACACTAGAAACAAATTCATTTTTCAAATTCTCGCACTCCGCCTGCTAAAATAGTTCCATTCTGAATTTCCATACAAAACGAAACGATTCTCCTCGAAACCGTTATAAAACTCGCACTCGATAGCGTACTCGACTAACAAGCTCCGCTTTCCTCTCCCGTCTGTCGTCTCTTCTTAAAGACAGGCTGTTTAAATACGAAACTAAATTCATCCCAACTAGAATTCAGTTTTCCGTGCAGCTTGCCCCTAACGAGATTATCCTGTTTTTCTGGTTTCGTTTAATTCACTTTTCTCGAATGAAACAGGAAGACGGTTGTGTAAAAACAAGTTACGTAAAACGGGAGCGAATTTACCAGGATATGTATGTGAGTATATGGACATAGAAAAAGGAGCAGGATCACGGGCACAGGAATCATAGTAGGAAGTCAACGTCGACCTATTTTCTTCATCAAGCAAGATATTTCGAATTCGAAGTTTTCTACTGTTTCATTAAACTGCGATACGTTAACATCCATACTTTGGTGGAAAATTACCCATTTAGGTAATTATATACAGGGTGTCCCAAAATTCCTTCAACATCCGGAAGTGGGAGGTTCCTGAAATCATTTGAAGCGATATTTTCCTTTGCAAAAATAGTGTACGTAGCTTTGTTTAGGAGTTATTAACGAAAAACAAGGACCAATCACAGCGCGTCTACAGCGGACTGATTCTGGCTCGACCAACGGCAACACCGCACTAAGTGGGCCCTGTCCTTAAGTCGAACTCTGTTCGCTGTAGTCGCGCTCTGATTGGTCCGTATTTTTCGTTAATAACTTCTAAACAAAGCTGCGGACGACATTTTTGCAAAGAGAAATGTTTCTGCAAATGATCTAAGGAACCTTCCATTTCCGGATGCTGAAGGAATTTTGGGACACCCTGTAGAAAAGGTCATACTTCACATCAGAAAAGAAAAGAAAATAAAAAAGAGCTACGACGAGTGGAGTATGGATCGCAAAACGTTGGATGGAGGATGGATCGCAATATAGTATTAGCAATAGTTTTTTAGGAATATCTCGAAAACTAAAAGCGACCCCCTATATTGGAACAGGAAAAAGTTGTTCAGAATGTGTTGCTGCATAACATATTAAAATTTCATCAAAATCAGAGTAGGCAGACCTTTAATTACTATGGAAACATGAATTTTTTATTGCACCACTTTAATGCATCTTGGTATTAATATTATAATATTCTTGTAAAGAATACCAAGAAGCATTAAAGTAGTGCAATAAAAAATATGTTTCCATTTGAAAAAAATGAATGGCCTCCATATGACCTAACGAGATCGTGACACAAAGGTGTGCAACAGAAGGTGTAATCATAATGATCTACAGTGTCGATCTTCTTTCGTTTCCACGTGGATCTCCATCACGAGTTCCAGGACCTCAAATACTTCGTAGTGGGAGTGTCTAGTATGTTATTACCGAGGACCCCGTGCGATAAACGAAGTTCTACTGTATTCGTTACATTTCATGTTGAACAGAGTCGAAAATTTCTTCCGCGTTCTGACGATTCTGTAGCACCGTGTGCCCTTCCTTGCAACATTATTACAGTGTAGTCTCGGCTGGTCTTTGTTTACTTCGCTTCAATTTCTGGCCAAGTAAAAACACTATAAATTCAACGCGGTTGACACTTTTAGCGCGAAAAACGTGCCGCGAATTGTCGCGGTGATTTTGTTTTCCGTGCCGTCGTGCAGCGCGCGCGCGCCTGGTGCATGCGTAGCACGTTGTGTGCATATTTCAATCTCATGGCACGGCCGCAATCTCTGGCGTTTTACATAAAACGAAAATACGGCCGGTAACAAATGACTCACGGTTTCTCGTCGGGCGGGCACCTCTGGAATCGTTACCGAACAGGACACGTCGCTGAGAATTAATAAAGACCGGAATCGGTCACGTGGCAGGAATCGAACGAGCAACCGAGACCGGGCTCTCTCGCTCTAAACTGTTTGCTCGACCATCTGTGCACACGGCCCCGATTGAGTGAGAACTCCGTGATCGTAGGAAATTGAGAAAATTATCGTCGCGCGGAGCGCAAACAATGCTTCTGTCGCGCAAGCTCCGGCTGAACGCGTTGCAGCAGCAGACGTCTCATGGCTTATTCCAGTTTCTTTCAATTTCAAGACTCTCTCTCTCTCACTGTACTCGTGGATCGGTTGCACAAAAGTTTCTTCGCGAATGCCCTCTTTCCCACCTCTTTTGTATTGCTTCCCATTGACTCTTCTCTCGATTTTTTTATATAAATTCCTTGAGGATTCGACTGCCGAGTCAATCGAGACCTTTGTCCAAGGAGCACTCACGTGGGACTGCATGAATTGAACACTGATTTATTTGAGATTTACCACCTGAGGGTTGCGTCTCACTATTCTGACTGACTGTTGGGTTGTTTCTATTTTTGTTTATACTAAATTTGTCTATTTGCGTCTAACTGTGCCGAACTCGTGTTTGCTCTGTCCCTGACTTGATTCTAACTTTAAAGTAATGATATTTGATCCCTTCAGGGTTTCAAATCCAATTACCAGTTTCCCTTATTCCACTCTCACTATTGCATAATTTTCAGCGGGATCTACTGTTTATTACGGTGGGCTACAATAGACTGCGGATCTTTATGCATTTATGAAGAAATTGATCGGGTGAAATATAGAACAGGAAAAAGATTTACAAAATTCAAGAACGCTGTAACGTTGTTTTTAATGTAACAAAGTTGTTAAGGGATCAAGTCAATTTTCATATTGTTCCTGCTTTCCACAACCAATGCAAAACATTTTTATAAACCCAGGCGGTCATTCATTCAAATACTGGCCGCACCCAACGCTCTTTTAACTTCGGTGATCGGACGAGAACCAGTCTCTTGCCGTGAGGCAATGGTCGTTGACTAGTTAATTCTAACTGCACTTTTGATTAGTGGATTATTTTTATCGATCGCAATTTTTGATATATAAGAATTAATGTTTCGCGGCGCCATGGTTCGATCATTATTTACTATACTTGGCTCTACTGTAGCAAATATGTCAAAGTGACGTTGCTCTTCCAAATAGTAGAGGAAAAAGGAAAGGTGGTGGTGTCTTGTGTTTCGTCCTAGACCCGCTAGAGGACTCATCAGTAAGGCTAACTAGCGGACCCTGCCTTATACACGGGATGTTCGAAGGCGTTTGAACAACGTATATACAGGGTGTTCGACTACAGGTGGGAGAAAATTTAAGGGTTGGTCCTTAACGATGATGTAAGACGAAAATGAAGAATAAAAAAATTGCGATTTCGGCTTCGTTATTCAGCTATTAACTACACGACAATCACGTATCAAGTGACAGATGCATGCATACCTTGGTTCTCATTTGGGGCCCCAGCGAGGTGACAATGTTTAATAAATCGTTGGACAACATTGAGCTCTTTGACGTACACAAAGTACACTCTTATTAGACGCGTTGTTGATTTTTAATTGTTAATAGCTAAATAATGAAGCCGAAATACCAATTTTTTTATTCTTCATTTTCGTCTTATATCATCGTTAAGAACCACCCCTTAAATTTTCTCCCACCTGTAGTCGAACACCCTGTATACTAATAGGTGACATATTAGTAACTAGTTAGTAGTTACTACTCGTAAAGCTACTAATATGTCACCTATTAGTATATATACGTTCTTCAAACGCCTTCAAACATCCCGTGTATAAGGCAGGGCCCGCTAGTTAGCCTTACTGATGAGTCCTCTAGCGGGTCTAGGACGAAACACAAGACACCACCACCTTTCCTTTCTCCTCTACTATTTGGAAGAGCAACGTCACTTTGACATATTTGCTACAGTAGAGCCAAGTATAATAAATAATGATCTAACCATGGCGCCGCGAAAAATTAATTCTTATATAGCACTTTTGATTCTTCGACCATGGTCATCCTCAATGACCGCACCTTTCTCCATGTTTCCTATTTAGGGTGGCTTGTACTTAGAGTGGAGATGTCAACATTTGACCTCAAAGGATTGGTTGCTAATCAGTAGGTCAACGTGTATCGTATAATAATATAATTTCTGTAACGAGATTTATTACAAATCTCTAAATCTCTCATCAGATTTACTACACAATACGTAATGTATGTTGCAGAGTATAGCGAACAACGAGAACGTCATTCTGAGGAGAGAAAATACAAGATAAAATTATTCTAGACATCTATAGACAGCTTCTAAAATGGAAACTCCCCGATATAATATTTTGATCAAATTTAAAACATTTACTCAGATTGTAAAGTACTTTATACACATTTTGCGTTTTACGAAATCAAATGTTTAATGGTTTTACTTTGAGAAGGTACGCTACTACTAGATACAGATTTATACTAATTACTTCATCAACATTGCGATTGATGCATAATGTAATTCAAATACAATGTAATTAAATTATAGCTCGGAGCTGTGAAGAACTGAGATAAATGTTAATATTTTTCTTTCATGTCTGTTCAGCGTACCTTCTTAATGAGATGCTGCAGACAAAAAAAATATGACGTAGACGTATATTTCAGTTCGGAGAGTTGAGATATATAAATAATAGTCGTCTTTGATGATGAGTTTTCTTCATTCCAGTTTATGTGTTTTTTCATCTTTCATTATCTCACTCTTTCTGTTGCCATTAAATCAATTATACTGTACCTTGTAATAGTACTTATTTTCTAATTACGAATCACATAATATGAATGTAATTAATTCAATTAATTATTTTGGTAGTTCCATTCCATAAAAAAGAATCTGAATCACTTATTAGAGTGTAGTTTATTATAAATTAATGTAACAAAACTACTACATAATTTTGGTGTATGGAATAATTCGATTGTAATTATGTGCAGGTCTGAATGCTAGTCAACATTAATGATTATCGATCCTGTTTCATGGACATATTAACAATGCATATGGTTCGAATATGATATACTGATTTGATTTTTTTATGTACAGAATCGAAGTGTGACATTAATAATGGTGAAACTGTAGAATTTATGCACTTATGAAAAAATGGACAATATTTATTTATTTAATAAACTTTTTTGGATCCGCAAAATCATGGATTCATATGTATCAAGATATGCACTGAATCCACAATTCGCTTGTACAATTTTAAAGAATTATTTGTAATTCCGATTTATTATCATGTTTAATTATTTTCCCTGTCATATATTATTCGTACTCTCAACTTTTTACAATTAATTGTGGCCACATTCACAAGTAATTCGAAGGGAAATAGATTGTTGAGAATGGTTAAAGTTACGTAGTGGTGTGATAGGGAATTGATGCAAACAATTTTTATTTTGCATACAGATCCACAGTCTAATAATAGTAGTTCATAAACCACCGTTCCAGTTTTGAGTGGTACACATTAAAATAACTTTAAAAATCGGATGAATGCTATTGAATCAGTGTTCTTTGCTTTTTATTTTGTAAAATTGCAGCATTGCATTTTTTCTCTATTCAACAATTTTATTCTGTCGTCCTATTCATCAAAATTCCAGACTACAATTCCTGGCATAATTAGTACGTCTAACACAGGGTTAACAGTTCACTGCTCACCATATCATACGCAGGTGGGAGCCTGTTACGCGAAGAAGAGGAGCTAGAACAGAAATGAGCAATAAACGCTTTCTCTCTGTCCTGCAAACGCTCTAGATTTGTCTCAGGAGCGACGCTTCAGAGCAAATGACATCAAAGAACGAGATAGAAGGCTAGCTATACAAGAGGACTAGCTATATATACTAGAGGACCAAATATCTTGCTATCTATGTGTATAGTGCCTTGAGGAGACCTGATTTCGACTCTCCATTTCGACGACGTTAGAGTAGGTTTATTGTCAGTGCAATGCCCTGCATCGTGTACACGAGAAAACGGTATCATGGGGTTTACTGCTGTTTCTTGTATAGCCCAGAGCAATAGAAAAACTGACTTATCCGTTTCATCCTCGTCAAAGGAACGATTTTTAATCGTTCCTTTAAGAAAAGAATAATTTATAGTAGAATTATAAACAATAGAATAATGTGGTGTTTCCATCCCTATCGGTGGGATGATTTTTCACCATTTCTTTAGATTCTCTTTCTAATCTATCTCCCTCTAATTAGAGAATTTTTGTTTTTTAATTATTAATTAATTATTTCTGTTTTAGAGAATAATTTGTATTAATAAGTGTAGAAATTAATTCGTAGTCCCTTCTGAATAATTACTCACCCTCAAATTATATTCTACTCTCGAAAATAATCTTCATAATTTATTATGCTCTTAATAAGTAAAAGATTTTGAATTAAAATTACAATTAATTGTTTGCGAGGGCTTATAAAAAATCACGAGAGGAATCCTCAACCGTGTAATAAAAATATGTATTTCCATTAAACAAACATAATGCAATTGATCCATCCATTTTTTTAGAAATGGAGGTGATAGTTTGTATGAACTCATTTTGCTACACGCTTTCATATGACATAAAGAAATACCTAGCCTTCCATTTAAAAAATTGAAATTCACCTTCATTAAAAAAGTAGTGCAGATGAAAAACATTACAGACACCATATTACATTGCTTGCAAAAACAGTACAACTTTCTCGTTTCTCATTTTTTCCAAGTGTATCAATTATATTATATATTATAATTATTAAATTATAAGATAAAAAAACATTACAGACACCATATTACATTGCTTGCAAAAACAGTACAACTTTCTCGTTTCTCATTTTTTCCAAGTGTATCAATTATATTATATATTATAATTATTAAATTATAAGATAAAAAACATTACAGACACCATATTACATTGCTTGCAAAAACAGTACAACTTTCTCGTTTCTCATTTTTTCCAAGTGAATACTATTTGCCAAAAAAACACCCTGTAAATATATATTAATTAATGGAAACAAGTAAAATGACTGTGCTATTGCTGGCATTGCAGTAGTTATTGGCACATTTTATTTGAACGGCGAATATTAAGAATTCCTGGTATAGGAAAGCATTTTATATTGCTTCTTATTTATATTTCAAAGCAACGTTGTAATTTTTCATAACAGAGTTCTACATATGACAATTAGCAATGCTGGTACATCCAGTAAGGCTGACGGATGACTACAGTACAATACGAATAGTGTTTTATTAAAATTTTCGTTACGACTAAGTATAGTTTATCACTTTATAATTTAATTTCCGACTGTACTACAGATGTAATAGTGCGTATATGTTTAATTATAAAACAAATAGCCTGTTTAACGTTTACTTCTCAATGTGCCAGTGACTACTATTTGTCTTACGATTGTTATTCACTGAATACATCTTATAATAAAAGATTCATGACTCGTAAAGTTGTTTGATTATGCTGAAAAATCTCTGTCAGCTTATAATAATAGCAAACTAAGCTCGTCTAAACATTTCAAAAAAATATAAAAAGATTTTTACTACGATTTTGGCTTAGGGTGTCAATCATTGTACAATTTATCCTAATTAAAAATCAAGCTAATCGATGTGCAGTTCCAGCAGCTGTTATTAAAAATGTTAGCTTCGAGCTAGAAGTAAATTGATCACGCGATGCAGTTTCGATCGAAATCGACAAATAATTTCAATCTGTTCGTCCGGCTATGTCTGTAAACACGAGTCGGCGTTGCTTCAATGATTCTTACTGTTCCAGCTATACGTTAACTAGTTGGTACCGATATTAATCATTGGCGCAATATGTATACGGCCTCAGGCTGCAAGGCAAATAGCAGCTGAAATTCGCGAGCCGTGTGCGCAAATACATAAGTAAAACGAAATTTATCACAGGTAAGAAGAAATTTCGTTTTGCAAACGACCTATCGCGTTCCGTCGAATTACTCATTCCTCGATCACGTGCAACAAGCTCGTAAGAAACGAGAAAGGGTGTGCGGGTATGGGTAGAGTGGGCGGACGGTCAGAATTAATAAAACCTGGTAAATCGATCACGTATCCGCTACGTGAACGTGATTCGTTGAAATGGGGCGCTTCGATATGTTCATAATGAACGATGAGCGAGTGAAACAAGTTCGAAATCGTTATTGTTTAAAGCTCGACAGGCTCTTCTGAAACAGTAATTCCATAATTCATAAATGTGATCGAGAGGGACGGAAATAATTGATGCGCGAGGAGGGGGGCACCACATGGACAGCGTATGTTAATAATTATTCGGAGAATTACGATTCTGGTTAATGGAACGAACGAACACACGCGCGGCCCTGAGCGAATTTGTCAAGCTTCCGTTGTATTAGTTTACCGTCTCGCTATGCTTGAAAGCAGTAATGTTGATTATAAAAAGATATTACATATTCTCTCACGAAATTATTTATTATTTCGCGAATAATGAAGGAGGACGAGGCGGAATCCTGTCATGTGTAAATCAATCCACGATTTAAACCATTGGGCGGTACGACAGAACACGTTGGGAATTCGATAACGTGATATTGTTTAAATATCGAATACTGTTTCGGCATTGCTCGATCGAATTAATGATATTAAACGCAATTTACCAGGACGCCGCGGATCCATTAACATATTACGTTCCCCGCGCCACTCCAGTGTTCTGTGTAAAAACTGTAATATGTACTATAAATAACGATTAAATGTGCAGGGTAAATGAAAATTTACTTCACATAATTAATTATTCATCAGCGAGATACACAAAATATGTGCGTATCCAAATATTCCGACAACCCTCTGTCGCGTTCGCGCAGCTGAATTTTGATGAAAGCTTTTGAAGGCGCAAATATATTTGTGGGAGTAGGAAAAGGAAAGGGAGCGACGTTTCGTTCTAGACCCGCCAGAGAACTCATCGTTAACATTCCCGGTAATTATTTACTTTAGGGGCCTCCTCACCGATTTTGATGACCTTGAAATATGTTGTCAAGGTCACTCGAACAACTTTTTCCTATACATGTTACCGTTGCTCAGCTTTAGTTTCCGAGATATTTGCAAAAAAGTTTCAACATCTTGAAAAGTGATCGAAGTAGGTCTAGTCGACTCATCGGCGGCCACAATTCCAAATCAAACCTAACCTAACCTAACCACAACTCATTCTGTTCGCATGATTTTTTCCTTAGTAGTTCAAATTCCGGATTACAGCTGCAATGCAAAAATTATGCGATCAGAATGAGTTGTGGTTAGGTCGTAGAGGGGGCGGAGAGGGTTGGCCGTCAGTCCAGCCCGACCACGCATACGAAAATCCAGGAGTAGTTTTTACAGTATTAGTGATAATAGTTACGTGTTTCTCGATCGTAAATTTTAATATAAATCAATATGTTCTCGGCGCACAGTTTCGATCAAAAATAGTATTACAGTAATTTCTCAATCGTAGTCCTCGGTCGCCTCTGCAATCGTAGTCCAGTGCCTACCCATTCCACCGCCTGTCAACGCTGCGCCGGGCAGCAGGACGGCGATGTTTGATGTCGGCTCGGGTATATCGGTGTGAACACCACTACATTGACTCGAGTGAATCGAATTTTCAAACTACTTAATTTTCATTATTTTTTTATGAGATTTTACTGGCTTATTCCTGGCAGTTCGCTGATTAAAATCATACCAAACACGATATAATTTGGCCAATATTTAGTGGTTTAATCGACGATGAAAGTTTTACGTACAAGAAGGACAGCGTGTTTGATCTATGCCGGCGACGGCGATTCTTCGCGTCTCTTTCTTTCCAATACGCTCTTCTTCGTTGCGTTCGAAACTTTCATCGTCGATTAAACCACTAAATATTGGCCAAATTATATCGTGTTTGGTATGATTTTAATCAGAGAAATGCCACGAATATGTTGGTGAAAGTTTCATAATGATATCATCGAAAATAAAGAAGCTAAGGTCTTGGTGTTTTATTGTGATGACGCACGGGCCTTTAAACTGTGCCGGCGACGGGGACACGCTTCGGCCACGCGATCCTATTTCATTCTGTCCTTCTCTACGTTCGGCTTGTCGTTTGAAGCGGTAGGGTAGACGCAGTCATAAATCAAAAAATAGCCACCCTACTTGATCGTAGTCCGTTCATAACACGGGTGTTGGGACTACGATTGAGAAATTACTGTAGTGATAGTTTTTTGCGAATATCTCGAAAACTAAAATCGAGCGGCGGTAACATGTATGGGAAAAAGTTGTTCAAAATGATGACCTTGACAACATATTTCAAGGTCATCAAAATCGGTGAAGAGGCCCTTAAAGTAAATAATTACCAGGTTATCTAGCGGGCCCTGCCCTAGATGCTGGGATATTGGAAGTTTTTTTTAAACAGGTCAGGACCTGGTGTGTTACCTTGGGGTTCTTTTTAAATTAAAGTTTCTTAAAACAGTGCAGGCCTTCTACACTTTAGAGTATTTTATTTATTAATTCATTAATGTTGGCTTAAACGAGAGAGGTCTTCGACTATCTGTCCATCTTGTAGAGAGATAGCCGCCACAAGTTTGTATATCCGGGCAGAACATAATATGTTCATTCCATTGTTTCAAAAGAACCATATTATCATTGCTGTTTGCAAATAACGTACATTGATATTCCGGTTAATTGGTCTCCGCAATAGCCAGTGATGTTTGCATTTAGTTTCGATTTAAATAACAGAAAAACAATGTTGAGGTAATACTGAGCGCTGCACAGTAATGACATTACTTTGTCAATTACGTGTATATTAACACGAGGTTCGTAATACTTGTAATTTATTTCATTGTGATTGAACTGCCGGATTTTATACCAATTCTGGTTTTCATGTACACGTTTTAAGGACACGTTTGGTTTGATTTTTTATAATGAAGATTTGAAAAAAAATTGCTGTAACATTGTCTTGATCTTCACATTCAAGATTAGTGAGTATGTATTTTATTCTATGCATCGTGAGGATGAAAGTAAGATACAAAGCAATGGAAAATAAATATTTCAAAAAATACTACACGTTCCTAACTTTTGAATCATTGATCTTCTAAGATGGAAACTTGGATTTTTTGAAATTTTCTCGCCCAAATTTACAGGATTACATAGAAGAAAGGCAAACATGTCTGATTATGCAAAGAGAGCAGCAGCCGACATTTAAGAACAATTTTGCGGCAACTCTTTTCCAGATTTTCATCGATCCGAAGACGCATACACCTGACAGCGAATACCAAACGTTACTTTACAATCACTATACATTGGCAGTGTTAATCTTTTGCATTTTCTGTTAAATTTAATAATGTTCAATCAGTAAAATGGTTGAATTCTTTTCTATTCTGTTTTTATTTATAATCGTTCGATTATTATTACAAAATTATCAGTTTAAAATCTATTAATTCTTTTGAAAAATGAACGCAGCTGAAGTATAATCAATATGTTAAATAGGCTAAAACACTGGCAAATGCTAAATCATGCATTGCTTCACAAATGGTTTATTGTTGCTCACTATGACCATGAATGGAGTCTGCTACGGTGTAGTTTACAAGGATCCTGAACATAACCAGAGCATGCTCGTTTCGTGTACTATTGCGTGCCAATTTAAAGTTAATGACACGTCAGTCGCTATTGTTAATGGCAGGTATTGTTGATATTGTACATGTTACCCAAAATACATGGTAATAAATTAATTCCTAGATCCACAATTCCATTATTAACTCGTTCAAATCTAAGAATATATGAAGTTGATTAAAGAAAAGATTGTTTGGGCCATGGAACTGATCGTTTTAAACAATTTATTTTTAATCTTCGATAGATTGATAGTATATGTAGGTATAGATAGATGTATATGTAGGTAGGTGATAAAATGATCCCCCCCACGCGCAAAATGGCCGCTAACGATTGTTTAAACGTTCGCGGATCCATTCCGCGTCGCCGTCATTAAACTTTATTAGTATGGCCAGCGGAATCCTCTTTCATTCCGTAAACTATTTATGAGTTTCGAGGTTGATTGTAAGAAGGAATGGCACCAACGACCCACCCACGAGTCTCGAAGCCGTATAAATCTACCTTAAGTGTCAGAAAACGACCGCGAAGATGCGCGAAACACTTCGCTATGATTCATGGGGATGATATTACAACGTTGTTCCCAGTGCGTTTTAATAGTTACGTTCACTTTGATATATTTCTGATTACCGAGCGCGCTGCAGGATGGCATTAAATGTCCCGGATAGCAATCGTAGCTATGCAGTATTCTCAATGAACGAACTATCCGTTGTTTTTCATATGTACTTGCAGCGAATAGGATTTTCAACAATGTTCTCGTACTGCAGTTTCACCGAAACATTCCTGATCTAGTTTAACAAAAATATCAATTTTATGAAAGTATTTTACTAACTCAATAATTTTCATGAAAACTCCGTTCTAAAATAAGGACTTCTTTTTTGAAAGTAGAAAATTGATACAACACAAACAAATCATCAGATCTTGAATAACAAGTACATACACAACCATGAGTACACATTACAATTAAAGTGTGAATATTTATAAATTCATGGCGTTAAGTCATTTTCAATATTAACAATCATTAACTATATGAAGGTTTCATATGAATCGTATTATTTTAGATTTAACGGGACGTTAACAAAATCAATTTATTCCTTTTCGTGATTTTTATATTGTAGTAGATACGTACAGGGTGTAAAATGTACAATAAAATCGATATGTTCAATCAGTAAAATGGTTCAATCATCGATTTTTGCATTCTTCTGTTAAATCTAACATATTAACTATACTTTAGCTGTGTTCATCTTTCGATAGAATTGAATATATGAGAAGTTAATATTAATATTAATAGTTCTATAAGGAAGTTACTAACTTTTAAACTGTGATAATTTCGTGACTGTAATCGAACGCTATTTAGACTCATTTCAAAGCTAGAAGCCTCTAGTTTCATAATCCAGAATAAACAAGCAATTATTTTGCTGACAGAACATCGATTTTTGCATCCTTGTGTTAAATTATAACGAAACTCGAAATTGACAAATACGATTGGTTTGATTTCATATTATTAGTTAACATATTTCGAATGCACAGGAGTTTGAAGTTAATTGGTCATGCACATCTGAAATATTATAGCAGCCAGTTTGAGAAATATGGTTTCGCGTAGGACGTAATTAAAATTTACTATGTTGTACTTTAGTAATTTGGATGTCGTACACCGTCCAATTGCAAACTGCTGCAACGTATGCGTTTGATAAATATATTTTAGAAATTTATTTAAAAAATCATATAAAGTACTCTAATTAATATAATTATCAGCATTCGGTATAGCGAATACAAATGTATAGGTTTGCATGTTGCATGCGAGCAACACACTACATCATTTTTAAGGGAATCTCCGATGGCATTTCTGTGAAAGTTCACAAAACTTCACCGCCCATTTTCCACCAAACCATTAAGGCAACTTCAATCAAATTTTGACTGACGGGAAACATGTTGTATTGACGTCCGTCCAGTCTGACGAAATTTTGATAGGAAGTGGTCCTTACAAAAATATTTGACAGGCATTTTTTTATCGGTTGTCGGGCATATCGAAAGGATAAAATAGTTATCGAAGTCTGGGTGTCACGAAACGATGTCTTTAAGCACGTAAACCCAAAGATATGATAAATCAACAACAATAAATAGAAATTAAGGCTGTTCTTCCGTTTACCCACCGCCTCAAAATTCAATGAAATTTTGAAAATAGGTTCTTTTTTGACTAAAATGACGATTACCAGAAGGATTTTTCGCGAGTCGAAAAAAGATTTTTCATCATTTCAATGTCGCGCTCTAACTTACCGACTTTCTACTGTATGTTCGTGCTGTGCGCATGCATCAGTATGATGCGACAGTTCATCAACTGCTTTTAGAGTCGTATAAGCCGTATAGTTTAATAATGAGTCGTTTAAATTTGTTTGACATTGTTTATTTATTATTTAGTTATATTATTATTTATGCGATTAGAATGAGTTGTGGTTAGGTCGAGGCGAGCACGCACACGAAAATCCAAAACTAGTCTTTTAAAATTTCATGTTTACCTTATATCTGTATCACTTTCAATTAAAGAGGATTCGCTTATAGATGATGTGTGTGAATTTTTATGGCGCTGTGAGGTGAACTAGGCTGGTGATGATCCATTTTTACAATTAATTGAAGATATTCTATATAAAATAGAAAGTCGGTAAGGTAGAGAGCGACATTGAAATGAGAAAACATTTTTTGGAGTCGCGAAAAATCCTTCTGGCAATCGTCACTTTAGTCAAAAAAGATCCTATTTTCAAAATTTCATCGAATTCTGAGGCGGAGGGTAATCGGAAGTTTCGCCGAAATTAAATTGCGCGAATGAATTTTGTTTTATTCGAATTAAGACAGATTTATAAAAATTAATGAAAACTAATATTGTTCGTAAATTAACGTAGAAAATGTATGCAATAATTTTACAAGATCGAAATAGCACGAATTTTTCCAAAAATCTCATGGGTTGTGAAAATGTAGTTGATGCTGCAACCGTGTCGATTTTTGTAAAACTTTGCAGGGAGCTAGGGCGCCTTTTGGTGACAACTGACATTCACGTTGGGACAATGAAAAAGCTCTGAAAGCCTGGTTGCGAAACCTATTTTGCCGGCCATACAAAAACTGTCGATGTCGGGCAAAGAATTTGTATTGTAAAACTTTAAAGAACGGATCGATCTTAATAGCTTTTCGATAATTATTTATCACGGTAACTATATTTTATGCCAAGGGTCCCATCGGGGGTTGTTAAAGTTGCAGTAGCCATTCGAGGGCGGTGATTTACGACGGCGATGGCCTGCTGCGACTGTTTTATTTGCAGGTGAAATTAGGTTTAGCAAACATTCTCCCTGCCCCGTTGACTTCGGTAGCATTGTGCAGGTAGATTGAAAAACGATCCCTCCATCTCATCGCACGTTTCCAAACGTCACTGATAGTTGATTTTTTACTTGAAACCAATTCACGTCGAAGAAGTCCTCTGATATTTTCTAGATTGTCTAGATTACGTTGAAAAATTCGTGAAGGTTTCATAGTTTTTTGAGCTTTTGTCTTGGTGAAAGAACTGACCCGACGTTGGAACTTACAATAGAGTGTAAGAGGACTTACAATAGATTCTGTCATTAAAACCTTGAGATTTCTGATTTAGATTTCTGTCGTCTCGAAGGAGCATACTTTTAACAATTTTATGGTTTCTATTCTATTCCTGAAATTTTTCTTTCCTGAAGTTCTTTTCCTTGATATGTGTACATAATTTTGATTTGTAATTCTGGTGAAAAATGAACCAAAATTACTATTCAGTATTACTTGTATTGACGCTAACAGCGTTTTTCTTGCAAATGGTGAACAAGACAAATTCAGTCGTATATAGCACAATGATCTTGAATGTCATACAAGCTCAGAAATGGAAGAAACGTTTTAAATGTGTAATAACACTCTATTTAGCAAATTTCAGATAAAAGAAACTACAGATGCCATTACATTGCTTGCAAAAAACAGTGTATTTTTTACCTCTTTTATTGTTTTCAAAACGCTGGCTAATGTAGCGTGAACATCCTGTATATTATTCGTTCTTTGTGACAATTTGACACATATTTTCGTACTTACTACGCGTTGAAATAAATATGAAGAATTTTATTATTTGTTAATTAGATTAATGGTTGACTGTACAGAGCATTCAGTTTTTATTTACAACGAGGGAGTTTGTAAAATTATTTCTTAATTATATTAATTACTCTGTCAATTTCATGCAAACAGGCAAATTAAATGGGAAAAACGAGTGCCCGGTAACAGTTAAATGTTTTAAGCAAAATTTCAAAGTTTATAAAATATATCGCACGAAATTAAGACTGCACATTATTGTATACGCATAGCAGGAATAAAATTCTTTTTTTATCCCAAAACGTAGCAATATTTTCTAAAATTAGTGGAAAAATCTAATTGAATGCTTTCTATCCGGAAAGGATATCAATTGATGAAAAACTACATTTTAATAAAAATTTAAGAATCAAATTCCTAACGTAGACTGCATTAAATGGATCTATCGATAGTTCTTAATTGCTCATAATATAATTAAAAAAGATCTTTCACCTCTTTCTTCGTCCAAATAAAGAAAAGTGAACAATTAAAATTGTTTAATGTGCCAAACAGATAATATGCATATTACTAATATATTGAAGGTTTTGATATCTCTAAAAAGAACTATATCGTTAGATCGAACGTAGGCGACAGTTTTTTAATCGCAAGAAATAATCTCTTCAAAGTGTATCAAAGTAAAGATGTTGAACTTGTAATTATTAGCCACGCATAGAAGAGCTAAGTTATATGTCTTTGAAAGCAACGTTTCCATCAAAGCGTAATTTTTTCGTACTTACCGAATCCACCACGTGGACAGATCGTCCCAAGGAAAGCCGCGTTTCATTCTCCGAGGCTGCGGGCTACTTTCCAAAGTAAGGGCCCACTTCGCATTAATTACTCGGCTTATTTTGATGATACGTTACATGCTGCACTCCCAACGAGATAGATGAACTACACTCTTCTTTTTAATTCTCTGCAGTGAAATGTTGTAACCTGTAATTTTACACAGCATTTTTAATTCAATGAATAACTAATTGGTACAATAAAATCAGTTTAGTAAACGAGTATAGCTACTTAATTGAACGTAGCTTTGATTTTTTTTTTAATTTATAAGTTTTTCTTATTTTCTTTTCCTCATATATGTTAATGAAACTTAATGTTATCATCCTTGTCCGTATCAGACCGTGGATTTTATGCATTCGTAATAAGAATAGATCAAATGTGAAATAGTAAAAATATTTACAGATTTTGGAAATTCTGTTCTGTTATTTTCAACTCATTCGAATTATTAAGAAAAGAAATACATGTCTATGTAGCTCTTGTATTCTGTAAATAATGCAGAGAGTATTTTTTAAAACTAATATCCGTATTCTAGTTATTGCTATTAATTATAAGAGACAGCAGTTCAAGAAAAATGTATTCTTCTTTCTGAATGATTTTGATAAATTCCAGCTTGTTATTACGTATCGCATTATCTAGAATTAATTTGCACCCCCTGTAATTTGATTAATTAATTTTCTCAGATGCTCTTCAAATCATATTTACTTAATAATTTGTACTCTTTCTTATCGTTCTGCAATATTAATTTACCTATACGTTTACTAATTATTGAAACCGATAACCTCTTAGTAAATATGGTCCATCAGTATTCATTGTAAAGTCTGAAGTCGCTGTCAGATTCTTTCAGATATATTCCCGTGCTCTCAAATTTTCATTAGAGTCACTATTCATCGGAGTACCGGCTGATTCCTCTACAAAGACATCCAGCACATCAACAGGAAAAAAACCCCGACGGCTACGAGGACGCTCATTTTCTTCCCCCAAAAAGTGTAAAACGCTTTGACGAGAATCCGTTTTCACTTTTTACAAAAGATACCGAAAAAGAAAAACTAACGGCTCGCCGCCTGCCTATGCACGCTTTGACAGAAGATCAGCAGAGTCAGGTCTGCTTTTAACAGCGGGAAAACGCGTGTTCGGAGTCGGTGTGTGGACACAGAAAGGGTGGGAACTAATTTGACGAGTGGTGGAACCGTATTCTTAGATTTTTTAAATAAATTGCTTTCGTTACACCGGATCCGGTTATTCAATAGCCGCCGCGCGCTGCAACCACTGTCTCGGGGAGATTACGATAACCGTGGCCCCTACTTTGAAGGTTATATTTGTGTTCCTGGGATCATTTTAAGAAAAAAATGTGTGTATAACAGGTGTCCAATGGGCTCCGTTTAGTCGGTAAAGTAGATTTCTTGTTTTTCATAAAACTCCAAATATCTTGGAAACTATGCGAGATATGGCAAAATATCAACAGACCTTTTTTGTAGAAAATTAAATTTCCAATAGTTTATGTCCTATGACATTTTTCTATCAGCTGCGCAGTTTCCGAGTATATTTACATTTCGGTGAATTTGTAGAACAACTGCCTCTCCCCCGAAATAATAATCGGTGGAACGTAAAGGCTTCGTTCTGAAAAGATCAAATTCTGGAAGACATCTACAATGGGAAGATTATGTAAACAGAGTGAGTTAGGGTTAGGCCGTGAGAGGGGGCCGACCACGCTTGCGAAAATCCAGGGGTAATCTAGTAGTAATTTTAATTGAATATTTTTCGCGAAAAATGGACTTTTAACATCATTTTAACGTTTCTGATAAGAAATTAGATTTCCTACAAAAAAGGTCTCTTGATATTTTACCATATCTCGCATAGTTTCCGAGATATTTGGAGTTTTATAAAAAACAAAAAATCTACTTTACCGGCTAAACGAAGCCCATTGGATAACTGTTATATGCACATTTTTTTCTTAAAATGATCCCAGGAACACAAATATAACCTTCAAAGTAGGGGCCACGGTCATCGTAATCGTGCCACTGTCTCTGTTGCCGCCAATTTAATAAGTAATAGCACACCGCCAATTTTCCTCTTCGCTGCTCTGCGTGCTTTTCTTTATCGTTTTCTTTCTCGCGTTCTTTCCGGTAACGTTGCCAAACTCACCCTTTTCGTTGCCCAACTCCGTTCCTTCACTCTTCGGTCCGTTTAGCGTGGCGGATGCAAATTAAAATCCCGTCGCTGGGTCACTTAGTTTACTGATTTGTTACGCGACTAATGATAATCCGAGCTCCCGGGATTCGAATCATTGCGGTAAGGAGCGCGTTAACAATTTCCACGGATCCCCGTACGCGCATTCGCGCATTAACGCGACCACTGTCTTGTAATTAACGACGACGAAATTCCGTCGCTTGTAAACCCCTCCTGCGCCCATCTCCATCCCCACATCCCCTTTCCCCCCATCCAGGCTCACTCTCTCTCTCTCCTCCTCTCGCGTTGCATCCTGCCAGAAGGATACTCAACGGTTATTGTGCTATTAGCGGTCGTAATATTGGTTGCTTTACGAGGAGAAACGATCTATCGACCCAAGGAATGCAATTAAAATTTATCGAATATTTAAGCGGCAGCGTTCGCAGCGGGACTCGCTACCGTCGCCACCCGTTACTACGCGAAACTGATATATTCACCTGATGCCAAACTCTTCGGCAGTTCCGATTCACAACGGCCAAATTACCGAGCTAGCCGAAGTTTCCACTCGTGGTTGACCGATAAGGTCGACTTATTTTCGGACTATGCGACCCAGTTCGGTATTAATTTGTTTTTGCGAGATACCGAAATCCTGCTCGTATTCCGTGTCGAGAATTGTTAGGACAATTGTAATATTAGGTATGAAGGTATTTCTCGTGTTTATGGTTTTTATAAATTCATTGTAATTTACTTAAACATTTTACGAACGAGTCAAGCTATTATGCTCGGTGTCCCAAAAATGTACCTATTATTTTTCTTCTCGGTTGTTCATTGAAATATTAAGATGAAAAAATACAAATACTGTATCTTAACTTCTGCATTTCATATATTTCTTTATTTAACAATTGTGAACAAATTATTATGGGTAGAAAAATTATCTTTTCGAGGGTTGCAAGCAACCCTTTGTGTGACATACTCCAAAAAAATTCCAGAACAAGGTTCTGTTTAGTATTGTAGGGTAACTGCACCAGTGAATAAACGGGTACCAGTAAATGAACGCTTTCACAATGAAAATTGTGATTAAAGAGTTAAATAAATAGGAGAATATTGTTTAATAATTTTGTTCATTCATTGGACTATTATTGTTCAATTACTAGAATGAAGTGTTCATTGACTGGTATTTTTTATATTTTTTATTTAACGTTTAATGAAAAAAATAATAATAATTTCCTTTTATTTGTGTTCATTCATTTTTGACAAACGAAGTATAGTGCCATTTGGCATATATGAGATTCCTTTAATTCACACATTTTTTTTACATAAAATATCTTCTTGAACAATTTCTTAAATGTTCATCCACTGGTACAGTTACCCTAACCTGTCTAATATTGTATATTAGATTTCTTAAACTTTTGAAGGATTTTCGTTCAATGTAATAGCATTCTTTGACACATGATATTAATAAAAATGTCTAATTGACTGAACCATGCTTATCCTGTTAAACCATTTATCAGCTACAAGTTTTAAACGTTAACACCTAATCATAATATACTTATCGACAACACTTCTAAACATTCCATGAAAGACAAAATACGTCAGTTGAAAATCTATCTTCAAAAAATTAAGCGAAACTATGTTAACAGTTTCGTGTAAGTTTTTGAAAATACAATTAAACGAATAATCATTGTACCGGATACTACTACAGATTGAGTAAATAATTCACCTACAGGGCTCGCAAGAAATAAGTATAATAATAACAGTATGTACTTACGCCATACTTCTTTGTCAATATTGATAGCAACACTCATCCAAAATTCCGTTCGACCTAACAGACTTCATAATGCCGCATGGTATATGTATAGACTATAATATAATAATGCGGGTAAGCTCCTTTTATGGCACAAATTTAATCAAATTTAGTTAATCCACCTTTCAACGGAGAATGTGGGAGTAACAGAGTACCTAACCAATGCACACACTTCTACTTCCACGCCATTTAAGGGAGAACAGTATGCATTCTGTAAACGATTAATCAATTTCATATGAAATTATTGATTCAAACTTTTTCAATCATGTGTACTCCTGTTGGAATACGTCAGACACAGTTATTTGAACGCATCTATCGAATGCACCATTTGATCTCGAGAGTGGACGGAATCAAGGTTGGTTTTTTCGAAGCTCGTAGCTAGAATAATTTCGTAGATTTAGTTTCACCGAAGAACAATGGTCCTCGACTGAACAGCTGAGAGAATTATCGATACAGCTCTGTGTTATCGAAATAAAACTCTATTTAATATTTATATTATATTAATATTTATTCGAATCGAATTTTGTACACATACTAGATAGATGGTTTCGGCGCACAGGTTCGATCAAATATAATTTTTTTTTTATTTTTGCATGTGAACTACGAACTAGTTGGGAATTTGTAAATTTTGTTAAAATTACTAATGATGAATTTCGGGAAAATATTATGTGTACGACATTGCAAAAGAAATAATTTCTTGTTACTTATCTTAGCGATCGTAGTATTTGTTCTAGACCAGTCCTTGAGCATTTCTACCGTTTCCATGCCAAATCTTCTTGAAATTGACGCAAAAAAACTTTTACTGTTTGTGAATGTTTCGCCTTCCATAATATATATTAAAATAGTTTTGCGATCGAAAAGAACAAATACTACGATCGCTAACATAAGTAACAAGAAATTATTTCTTTTGCAATGTCGTACACATAATATTTTCCCGGAATTCATCATTAGTAATTTTAACAAAATTTACAAATTCCCAACTAGTTCGTTGTTCACTTGCAAAAAAAAAAAAAAAATTATATTTGATCGAACCTGTGCGCCGAAACCATCTATCTATTATCAATTCTTTTCGATCGCAAAACTATTTCAATATTTGTACACATACGTTCCGTTCGTTATTTAATATGTTACGTCATCTTAATTCGCGTCGATCCGTGAAAAAGCGTTTGTGAAATATTCTATTGGTTATCACTAGATTGTGCATTTTATGCAATTATGACAGAAATGCAAAAGAGTAAAAACGTTTGAAGAATTTAAATGTACTGTTACATTATTAACAACTCATCAAAATTATTTAAAAAATAAATAAATATCTGTGTATCTTCTGTGCCTTCCAATTAATGTCAACAATTTTTATTTCGCATAATAATCGGCAGTCTTATTATTAGACTGCAGATTTCTTGCTTTTGTGAGAAAAATAGACATAAATTCGGCAGTCTACTAATTATGTTATTATTATGACATATATCGAATGGACCATTTGACCTCGAGAGTGGACGGAATCAAGGTTGCTCTTTCGAAGCTCGTAGCTCGAATAATTTCCTTCGAAAAAAGAGGGACGCTGACAGCTTTAGCACTGCATAATAAAAAAGATGTTTCAGTTGAATGGAAATATATTTGCAAATAATATTTTGCCAGAAACATATTTTTTTCCGGGATTCAATTACTGAATTGCTCTTATCTTTGAACCGCTCAAAGATATGCAACCCCTAAACGCGGATGATCCGTGAATGCATTTCCGGACGATTATTTTCGAAAAGATTCGTGCTCGCGGACGAGCTTGTTAGCACTGAATACGCCTTGTTCCCCAGAAATGTGAAAATACTCGACCGCGAGGCATACTGCATTTTTATCTGTGGATGGGGCTGCGGCGAGCTCATAGAATTCCACAGATAAAGATCTATGGTGGCAGGGCCACTTTCATCCTGGAACGCGTGCTCGTATGGACCTGGAAGCGTAGGTAACGAACTCTCCATTTTCTATGTCTTCCACGGCGTTGCTGGTTGCTCGGTTACTCGTTACACACGATGCTGTGCTAATTAAGTGAAATTTCAGAGGCAATCGAGAAAGGCACACGGGATCGCAAACGAAAGAAACTTTGCAGTCGTGAAATTAATAGGTCAAGATGCAATTTAATATTACAAGTCGCTGATAATCAATATTGGCTTCGTGTTCCTGAAATTACCGTTTCCAACGAGATTACTTTTGGCAAACAAAATTTACATTGTTAGCTTCAACTATTTCACAGGAAATGATTATCGTTGTCTTTTATGAGGTTGCCAACGAAGTTTCTTAACAGGTTCATTGTTTTCGAACAATGTTTATATTTGCACGAGAAGAACAACGAAGCACCGTTCGCATAAGTGCAGCCATCGCTTTTAATGGGTTTCGATTTAATGGCACACGTTGAATTTAATATTTAATAAAATAACGTTATATACGATCATTATTAATTTATTGGAAACGAGACCGTCTATTGGATCAAGAATTGCGTATTATGCGAAAAACCATTTGAATTCTTACAAACGTTAGAATATAAACTGCTTGCGCGTTGCGATGTTGAGTGTGAATAAGTGGAACTATCCTGACGAAGATATGCAGTGGGTGTTTATGAATAAATGCAGGATCACTGGTCACGCAAAAAATGTCTTTATTGAACGACGAATATCGCGATGCTCACTTCGAAAACGATAATTCGCGATAGGCACAAGAGCGAAAATCGCCGAATTCGAAAGTTAATGAAAGAACAATATATTAATGTTATCGGCGCCCTGGTTCGATCAATTGGAACAATAAGCAAGTTTGCAAAATTGAATGGAATTTAATTCAACGTTTCGGTCTACAGTTTAGACCATCTTCAAGAATAATATATCTCATTACTGCGTCAATAATAAAACATATGTATGCATAAACATACTATTAAAAAGAAATCAACAAAACAGCCTGAGACACAATTTCCGCGGATATTGTTTAATCCATTAAAAAAGTTCAAGAATCCAGTTCAAGAATACGAATCCATTATTATTAACCTGTAACTATAATTATGTAGATATGTAATTTTGCATTGCGACAATTTATGGAATTCAATAAAATACGCAATTTTAATGACACCTGAATCATAACGACTTACATAAATTTTTTAATTGACTCAAAATCAGAGTCATCGGAAAAATTTGAGAAATCGATTATATTATTTGTAATTTGTTACAGTTATTAATAAGTATTGATAAATATTGCAATCGATGGACAAAATTATTACTTTCAGTGAAAATCAAGTTTTCTGATTTAGCTGGTGTGTAGAATGTTAAAATAGTTTTACTAGTTTTTCATAGCTATTTGCAAAGAGTGTAATACGAGAGAGCACAGAGAAGTGTCACGACTTAGCACATTTTGTTTCATAACAAATAGAAAAACCTGGTAATTATACCATTTTCGCGTGTTTGCGGGGAAGCAGGTATTCCGTCGTTCCCGCAAATATACACGAAGTTACGTCCACATAATACGGACACAAATGAATGTTCCCCTTTGATGTACCGACAAGCAATGGATCTGGTTAAGCCAGCGTTTGTTCATGTCCGTTTGTGCTCGCCATTACGGTTGGTACATGTTCGCTCGCCTTTATTCTTTGTTCATTTTTGCTTCTTCTTGTTCGTGTGCTACATGTAGATTTAGTTTCACCGAAGAACAATGGTCCTCGACTGAACAGCTGAGAGAATTATCGATACAGCTCTGTGTTATCGAAATAAAACTCCATTCGAATATTTATTCGAATCGAATTTTGTACAAATACGTTCCGTTCGTTATTTAATATGTTGCTTCATCTTAATTCGCGTCGATCCGTGGAAAAGCGTTTGTGAAATATTCTATTGGTTATCACTAGATTGTGCATTTTATGCAATTATGACAGAAATGCAAAAGAGTAAACGCGTTTGAAGAATTTAAAGGTACTGTTACACTATTAACAACTCATTAAAATTATTTAAAAAATAAATAAATATCTGTGTATCTTCTGTGCCTTCCAATTAATGTCAACAATTTTTATTTCGCATAATAATCGGCAGTCTTATTATTAGACTGTAGATTTCTTGCTTTTGTGAGAAAAATAGACATGCATAATTTACAGCAATGAACATATTAAAAATACTTAAGAACATCAATGCATCAGTTTCAGGTTGATATGATGATTAAAAGAGGAATACGATTTCTATTTCGCTTCTGTGTCCTGTAATCAATACGAACATTTTTTATTATGCATAAATTCGGCAGTCCACTAATTATGTTATTATTATTGGCTAGTATGTATAGTATCTGATGTAATTTTTAAGTGGACCCATAAATAAATTGTGTCTACAAATTATTATTATTATTATTACAAACATAGTAAAACACAGGATTCAAGGAAATTTTTAATACAAGGATTGCCGAACAGTACTGATCTATACCAATTAACTAAACTCGCGTTGACAATAGTATAGTTTGTCATTGGAATATTATGTATGATGGCGAAAACTTTGGAAAATATAGTGTTGTAGTACAGGTATCATAATCATAAAAAGATATGCGAAATCTTGATACTTGTAGCAGTAAATAGACTTATTTGTCTACTGTGTAATCTAAAAAAAATTTCTAACTAATCTGTCAACTTATTGCAATTTCCATTTGTTTTCCTACTTCCTCCTGGGCTTCTTTCCTTCTCCTCTTTTCAAGTACAGTACACATCCACTCAGTTCCTACTTCTCCTCGCTTTAATATCTCTCTTATCGTTATGTTTTTTCTTGTCAGCTGTTTGCATTCTCTAGTAATGTGATCCAGCGTCTCTCTTGCCTCTATGCATAATTTGCATACTGTCTCATTTTCTTCCTTTCAAGTACTACCCATGCTTTGGCCTCTTCCTTTATAGTCTCCATTTATTTTGATACTTGTATTTTGTAGTAAATATTATTTTCAGATGTTACGCCTAACGTGTACGTCAAATCTCATATGTATGTGAAATAACATAGTTGATATACAAGAAAATATTATGTACGCAAAAGCATAAATGAAGAAATTCCGAGGTTTGTCAACATACGGCAAGTGTATTGGCCTAAGCTGGTGTGTATTACATAATAAAATGTGTCGGTGGTGATCGTCGCAGGCGGCGGTCACAAAATTGAACGGACCAACTTGCTTTATATTCATGAATTCGTCACCTTGCCGGAATATCTGACTGCAGCCGAACTTCCGGACGGTCCCGCGCTGGGCATTAAAATGATAACGAGCCGGATAATGCAGGAATAGGAGAATTTACGGTTAACCGTTTCGTTCTGCCGTTGCCACCGTGGCGTTCCTCTCGTAACGAACGAGTTTAAAGCGTTTATCGTCACGTGCGTACTTGCGACCGCCCTTTTGCAGTGTCGTCACGTAAATCAGGTCCGCGAGTTGACTACACATTCCTTTCACCGCAGAGAAGTGTCCTTGCCAATATACGGGGTGTTAGAAAAGACCATTTCAATTCATATGATACTTTTAGAAGCATAGTGTCGGAAGACATTAAAAGGAGACATCTCCAGATGGCAACGAAACTTTAGAAGAACGTATGTAGTTATTGTAAGAATGTTACATACATTTCAAGGGGTGAAAGCAGCTCATCCTCACTAAGCATCATGATATAGATGAGACAGGGTGCAACACAAAAAATCTCAAAAAATAGTATTGACCCAAATAGCTTAGGGCCACTCTACTGCACAATATAAATGTAAGGTAAAATAAAATTTATGATTTACAAATAATTGCATTCCGATTAAAGTAATTGCAAAAGTCTAAGTAGAATACAATTAATTTTGAGGCCCTGGACCCTCACCGTTTAGGGGTTTATTCAATTAATCCAAATTAACTCGAGTATCCAAAATTTTTCTATAATTAATCTTTCTTTTTAACTTCCCGATTCATAGGGGAGTTATTGTAATTATGTATACAGGGTCATCCGTTTTTAAACGGACAAACGTAAACCAGCTATAAAGAACCCCAAATGGAACAAGTTTTACCCCTGCCACTTTTTTTGTTTCGGCCTTGATTTCTAGAAAATTGCAAAAAACCATAATTTTTTTAGTTCACATAAACTTGAATATCTCGGGACTCCAGTGATGAATCTTGATGATTTTTTCTTTGTTGTGTTGAAAATAAACAGGAGCATCTTTTTTTTTGTTCCCAAAATTTTTTTGTATGACCTTCGAATCTTGGTTTTTTCTGGATCGGACTGTAGCTATCTGAATGGTTCCAGGATGCGTGACTTCAATGGATATTTTCTTGGAATAAACGTGCTAAAAAAAACAAAAATATTTTGTTAACAAAAAAGATGCCCCTATTTATTTTAAACCAAACAAAGGAAAAATCATCAAGATTCATCACTGGAGTCCCGAGATACTCAAGTTTATGTGAACTAAAAAAATTATGGTTTTTTGCAATTTTCTAGAAATCAAGGCCGAAACAAAAGAAGTGGCAGGGGTAAAACTTGTTCCATTTGGGGTTCTTTATAGCTGGTTTACGTTTGTCCGTTTAAAAACGGATGCCCCTGTATATTTTAATTGTTTCTATGTATACACTTTTTATTAATTTCCTTATATGTCTTAGAGTTTGATCGCGAAGTGTATGTGCTTCAAGATACCGTTATCCCTTTCCAAAGTACCGATGACGATACAGCGGATCTGTGCAAAATAAAAATTTTCTGCTCCGATTGCAGGGAATTGAAACTAAATCAAATGTTATTTCTTCCCTTAATGATTTTAATAGATGAGAAATTAAATATTGACATCTACAAACTTTCTAAATATTTCTCAACAATTTTGAATTTCATTTTCTCAATTTTGCTGTAAATGCATAAAGATCCGCAGTCTACCGATGACACGTTCGGAACTATCAAGTAAGATTCGAACCTAGTTCCCCAGTACTTTGTTCCCAACTCTACTCCCTGGTATGACGCTCTGTTGCTAATGTTGCGGTGAGCTTTCCGTGGCAGACGACGGCGACGTTCGACGCCGACGCCGACGCCGCTGGATTACGAGGAGGATTTCGATAGGCGTTGTTTACCATTCACCGGCGCACGGCCGTCGACTAGAAATGGCCTGGAACTGCCACGGATAGTCGAAGGTGCAGTTAACTTTATTTATTCGACCGTTACGCAGTCTACCTTGGCTTCCGGTATCGGAAATGTAAAACGTTCCCGTGTTTCCTTTTACTTGCTGTTTCGGCTCTTCTCTCTCTCCACGCTCCGTTTATTTACCAGGCTCCCCTGATCCTGTGTGTTCTTCGGTTTTTCTCTCCGCGAGCTGCGCAAAGGATTTCCCAAAGCTGTTGCGCAGCTTCCAATCGCTTACGCATTACCGGAACGATAGCTAACCTCAGCGGGACCGATGCGTTCCCATAACCGCGGGGGTTACGCATCGATCCCTTATCAACTTGACCCATTTTTGCGATTACACGATGCACTTCGAGACTTTTGTTTTTCACGATGTAAAGTTGCAAGGATTCTTGCAAATTCATAGTGTTATTCAATCGCTTTCCGTTCCCAATTGGAGACTTTAATTGCAAATGGGCTATAGTAAATTAAGTAGACAATACTGAAGACATTTCGATTTTGTACCTGCATAAGTATAAAGTTTCCATACAGAAACAGTCATAAAATGCAATAAATAACATTTTCTTATAAAATGGTATTTTTTATTTCATGACCACACTCATTTTTAAGAAGATTAAGAGCCATATATGTTTATATTTTATATTTTGATAGATTCTAATAGATTATGCAGACAGATAAAACGAAACTAAATTGTAAAGGGAACGGGACTCTTTATAACCCGTAATGGGAACAAAATAAACTATTACATATTACAAGAGCCATATATGTATAGTTTTTTCTACTCGTCGTAAAAATTCATGCAATAGAGGGGTAACTACTTATTTATTATAATCAGTACTCCTGAACTACCTTATACGCGACACGTTTTTTTATATTTCGACGCGAACTCTACTTCATTCTTTTGCTTCTGTCGATGTAAACGGTATGCAGATGCAGGGACTGTTGAACATTAGTATGTCTTGCGATTCATATTCCTGGACCTTTTCTTTATAGGACACGTTGTTACAGAAATAATTTTTACACGGAATTTATTTTACATTCTCGTTCATTCAATTCGCCGGAAATTCCAATAGCGGACGTTTTCATGAGTTACCTTCTGTGAGGAGCATTCTGAATTGGAATTGAATTGGAATTAAAGGGAAATTGATTTCAGGGGTTAATTAAAAGACCGAAATCTGCTATTGAAGAAACACTTGATATATGTATAACATCGTTAAACAATACCAAGATTAAAAGTCGTTAAAAATAGCTATTGTATATTATTTCCGGCGTGTTAAAATTAGTTCTTACGTTATAAGGCGATTGCTCGGAACGGTTTTCGACGTACTGCAAATTAGGGTATCTATGTTTCTAAATACCTGGTACTTGTCAATTTTTCGGCCGTATGTTCCTAGATCTTTGTTTATGTAGTATCGATATATATAAAAACAATGTAACGTAGATGTCCATTTTAAAAAATAACAATAAGCTAAGGAAAAATGATTGACATCATCTTGTTGATAAGATCTCATCTGTACAAACCATTTATCTACTCATTTTAACATATTTTTCTAACTTTAAACAAAATAAACACATATATTGTTACAATTTCGTGATTCACCCTGTATATTAAATTCTTGTATTCGAGGGAACCGAACAAATCCTGCTGATAACGGAAGTATCAGTGACAGTTTCGTTCGGATTCTCAAGTGCTGTGCATGAAACATCGCTACTTTTAAACATTTGGAGAGGGATGTCAATAGACGTGGAAGGTCTATGGGTTATCGATACTTCCTGTTCGGACAGAATTTGTCGAGTTTTGTTGAAATATTGTGTCAAGGAAAATGGTTGTAACTATTGTTCTAAAGAAATTGAGACCCACGCTTAATTTCCTTCTACAATTATTTATAGCTGCTACTATATTAGTTTTTATATTACCTTTTGTTTCGTAATTCTTTTATTGTATCATTATAACCACATTCAGTAGTTATTCATTTTGAACTGTATATTACTGTTAAGCTCTGAATTTTGCGATTAATTTGACATAAAATGCTCGTGCTTAAAAAATATATATAAATGATGTTGTTTGAGAAAATGTGAAGGTTGCGAACTTAGTTTCCAACATAATTTCATAAATGTTAATTGCCGACTTAATAGTAAAGCGTCTTTCATTGAGAGGTGTCCCTTTCAATCATGTGTTGTTCTTTATTGTAAACGTTAGAGTTGTCACTCTTCAATACATGACTAGCAGAATTGTAAAATTGTAAAAGATTGTAAACAACAGGGTTTTTTATAATTTAAAACAACATTTCTTAATGGAGAACACTACTTGTAACACTATCTTAATATATATACGATTTCAACGAAAATATGTTAATTATTTTCCTTTTTGACAATTATATAAATAGCAAAAATTTAGAGTTTACTTGTCTACATTATGTTTAATATTTCCATGAATGATACCCACTTCATTTTAAAGTTGATGATAAACTCATTAAATGTAACTAACAATAAGCAAAGTGTAGTTAACAGAATCGCTCGTTGAAGACGTGTATAATATCAAATAAATGCAGAATCACGAGTACACATTAATTTTGCAGGACGTTAATCCTATAAATACAGCGTTGATTCTATGGAAATCGTGTGAGGAATATTTATCTGTGAAATTTAAACTGATCTGTGCCGATAACACTCGATAAAAGAACTGAATGAGTTGACTTTGAATCGTTGGCTTTACTACTTGTTAATTGTGAATAATTTAAGCAAATTTGTACTCGATAGGATAATAAAGGATTCATTAATATTCATAATAGTGCGAAATACTTTGACGAAATTGTTATTTGGGATGAATTCTCAATTTGGTTACATAATTCTCTATTTAGAAACATGATCTATAAATATGAGAACAAAGTAATGAGCACATTCATCACACAAAAAAGTATTTATCATTTGCTATTTACATTATTTGTATGAAAACTAGAAAGTCTTCATAAATTTTCTGCGTTATAGAACATTTTGAGGGATATATGAAATAAATAACATTTACAAATTTAATTGGAAAAGATTTCACGCCGCGCGATTTGACAAACTATTTGCAAATTGTTGCAATGTATCTCAGACATACATTTTAAAATCCAGGGTACACAGTTAAAAACACAATTAAATTTTGAAATTTGATTATAAATTTAAGATGAATGATTTTTAAACAGCGTACATTTTTACAAAGTTCTCGATTGTGGTAGCTAACAGGAATAGCAGGGATAAAATATGTCTATTTGACGATTCTCACAAATTTATTACTAACTGGGTTTTTTTTGTTAAATCTCAAGATAATTATCTAAATTATTCGACAAAATATTTGTCCTACAAAATGTATGGTTTGATCAACGAGTCCCCTCCTTCCAACATGTATCGATAACGAGGTTATCAAAAATGATTACTAGCTGATTTTTTACTGTTGCTTAGTTAACATTTATATAATTTAACAGCCACATTGTCCTACAAATTGCGTGGTACGTTAACAAAATGTACGCTGGATCCTAGACTATAATATAAATTCACTAAAATTATAGTTTGTCTTTTTATTGTACTTCCTGGTTTCATCTATGAATTTCGTTTTTTGTAATTACTAAAGTTGGATGAATGCTGATTCAAAGGTATAAGTATCCAATCTAAATTCTAATTTTTCAGGAACCAGATAAAATTAATAATTTTTATATTAAGTCCAATAATAAGAGGGTTAAAAATTGATATCCCATGTTGTCAGCAAAATCATCTTCGACAGTCAAGGGTTAAGAAACATTAAAAATAAACGTGTATTATAAGTAAGAAACATGATATGAAAATGAACAATTCTAAACAGAAAAATGACGCATGAAATTCATTACCAATTTCAAAAAAATTATCGAACTCATTCTTACCTCGAGATCACATTATGAAATGGACCTTGGGGTTTCAAAGTAGGTGAGAGCTTTTATTACATCGATTTGTTCGGTAGCCGAAGTACTTGAACGTTCATTATAAATTTATCGATAGTTCTGGAGGACCAGATGAGATGCAGGAACAATGTATCGGAATATTTATTATGTGACGGGCGCTTTTCATGAAGAACACAAATGATTTCTATAAATCGTAGAAGTGTAACTGTCGAATGGAAATCACCCTTCAATTCTCTTCGTATAGTAAACTGTATCATACTGTAAATTTTCGCAAATGGTTTGAACGGAAAATAATTTTATTTCACGAAACAAAATATGTAAACGTCAGCCGTTGAAACAGTTCATTATGATTTCATTGATTTTACTTTTAAATTTCAATTTAATTCGTTGTGCTTCGATCGTAATTGTATATTTAGAAATGAGAGAATAAATTATTTTTTCTTTAGTTTTACAATACCGACAAAATAAAAAATAGGCAAACTTTCACCCAAGATATATATGAGGGACACGAATACGTTTACGGTCAATTTTAAATGAATATTTAAATGAATAAAGAAAAAATTATTTAACAAAGAAACATACTATGCAGTAACAGAATGAATTGTAAATGGAGTTCGTATTGAAGTGTAAAGTGATTGTATTAAGTTTAACAGAGACGCGTGACTCGAGAATTTACTGGATAGATTCCTATATCTAAGTCTCAGTTGGGTGAAAAGTGTCTACAATGGAAAAAGTTGAAATATAATATCGTTAGCTGTACAAATACTTCGTTCATTTCGTCGTCGTCAGAGGATCGAAAGGAAATTCGTTATATCTAATCGAATAAAATCCAATCAAATTTTAATCGAAACATAACTGAATGCTTCCCAAGGAAGATTGCCGATTCCCGTTGACAGTTTCGATTAAAATTTCATAGAAGACTGTTCGGAAGATTATAATGGAAACTATTAAAAACTACTTAGAAGTCTAACGCAATCACTCGAGTGTAATTAAATAATATGTTCGGTGTTGCGATACGTAGTTATCTCGTAGAAGCGACGAGAAAAAAGTTTAATGCGCTGAACGTCACCTGGACCCCTGTCAACGCAGTTACGAGACAGAAGCGTTTACTTCAACTTTATTAACTGCCATTTGGCTATTCTGCCCGAGCACGAACAACTTCCTCCCCTTGGAGCGAACAGCGACCCCCTACGGATTAGGGTCAACCACTGAGCATCCATCACATCGTGGTCCCTGGCAAAACAACGCGTATATATCTCCAGATGCTCTCGCGAAATGCAAGGATCACAATATTTCTGGATATGGCAAACTGAAACATCGAAGGAGGGGCCTTCAATAATCCTCAGCGAGAAATATTGGAACATTACGTATACAGGGTGGTTCCTTCAACCCTTAACTGCGCGCGCCTATAAACTTACGTTAATGGGCGCATGGGGTCTCTTGGGAGTCCAATATTTAAACCTGCAGAACTGGAGAAAAACTTCAAAATAAAACAACGAATGAAAATTTTCAAGACTAAGTAGACAAAGGGTATAGCAGGATAAGCATGGGCCAGCGGTCCCCGCTCCGATTTTCCTGATTTCTGTCTTAAAACATAGTTTTATGTCTAAGAAAACATTGTGTAAAATTTCAAATATCTACCCCCGTCGATAAGGGTGATATTGGGGTAAATTCCCCCGCACTTAAATGCAATTTGCTACAAAACGAGAAAAGATATCGACATGGGATAAACGACAAACAAAAGATATAGATAAACTCTACATTCCAGATTTTTTCCAAATTTTTTTGCTAATTATTTATCGTTGAAAATAATGAATTAATTTTTTGGGAATTTTATTAACTATCTTCCTCTGGGTTGACACCTACCAAAAAATTATAAAATATTGCTATGACACTAACCTACTTTGTAAAAAAATCTCAGAAGTGTCCATTTGGTGGAACAATGTCAAGAAAAATAATGTATATCGGCTAACGCTTGGTCTGATCAGTAACGGCGCAGCGACCCAATCCCCTTGCGGTGACTAGTAATGGGAACTAACGGGATGTCGACGGTGTGTACGGAAAAACTGATACATGTAAAAATGCGACTAAATGTTCTAATGTATGATTACAGTTGGAAATCTAAACAATTATATTTTAGGAAATAGCTTACATTGAAGAAGAAAAATGCGTGTAACGCTAGTTCGTTGCTGTTAAGTAACAGAAAGAAGAAGCTTCTCACAAACATGTTGTATGGTCACGATGTTAGAGGTTCCTCGATGCTACGAAGGGCTTGAGTTCGGATATTTCTCAACTCAACTTTCTTTTCTTGTTTTTTTCCTTTTTTTATATGCATTTATAAACTAAACGAATTTTATTGTTTCCACTTCAATATTATTATAAAATATTGAAAATATTATTAAAATATTATTATAAAATATTGCAAATATTATTAAAATATTATTATATATTAGACGATTTAGTCGCATTTTTACATGTATCAGCTCTTCCGTACACACCGTCGACATCCCGTTCGTTCCCATTACTAGTCACCGCAAGGGGATTCGGTCGCTGCGCCGTTACTGATCAGACCAAGCGTTCGCCGACATACATTATTTTTCTTGACATTGTTCCACCAAATGGACACTTCTGAGATTTTTTTACAAAGTAGGTTAGTGTCATAGCAATATTTTATAATTTTTTGGTAGGTGTCAACCCAGAGGAAGATAGTTAATAAAATTCCCAAAAAATTAATTCATTATTTTCAACGATAAATAATTAGCAAAAAAATTTGGAAAAAATCTGGAATGTAGAGTTTATCTATATCTTTTGTTTGTCGTTTATCCCATGTCGATATCTTTTCTCGTTTTGTAGCAAATTGCATTTAAGTGCGGGGGAATTTACCCCAATATCACCCTTATCGATGTGGGTAGACATTTGAAATCTTACACAATATTTTTTTTGGACATAAAACTATGTTTTAAGACAGAAATCAGGAAAATCGGAGCGGGGGCAGCTGGCTCATTCTTATCCTGCTATACCCTTTCGTGATAAACACGAAGGAAACATCATTTTTTAGGATTACACGAAGTATAAATTTGTGCTTCTATAACCGAAAAAGTCATAAGGTAAAGGTACTAGTAGTTGACCAGTTAAGAGAAGTTCTCCACGCGAACAATAGTAACCACTTACTCTGTCATCAAATAGCGAGAGTCGATGCCTGAAGACTCTCTTTAAATCTTCTAAATTATGTACCAAGGCTACTATTTCAAAAAAAAGTTTGCTTATACAAATTTAAGAAATGTATTTAAAAATTCAGTAATTGCTTCAGAAGTTGACCACTTTTGAAAATGAACGATCTAGTATTTGACCTCCTTTATTCGTTAGTAGTTGACTACTTATACTAGAAAGAGGGTTCAAGCGATAATGTTGGGAATCATTTTACTATCATTTAGTTTCAACAATTACCAGCACAAATTAAATTAAAGAATCAAATAAGAAATAAAACAAATCAATTCCATAAAAAGTTTAATTGAGGAACAGAGTAGTATGAGAAATTTAACCAACAGATGGTATGGCATCTAAGATTCAGTTTCATCAAAAGTGTACAGCTTATAAAAATCTTGTTTTTTATGTTTTCCTATAAAACGGTCAACTACTCGTACATGGTCAACTACTGGTACCTTTACCTTACTATTTTATAACTCTCGGGGTCAAATTGACCCCAGGCGCCCAGTTAAGGGTTAAGTAAGAAGCCAGCTAAATATCTCTTCAGATTATTGTGATGCAAAATATATTTGTTACACACCAATTTAATGGACCAAATATCTGGCAAGAATATTTTTTCCCGAAGGTCAGTTTCTGACGCATACATTAATTCTTTTTTATTGCATCGTGTAACTGATCGAAAAATACATTTAGATACGTATAATAGCATGACCTTGAAATGACCTTGATCTTCGAAAATTAAAGTTAACTAAAACTGATGTCTATTCGAAATTGTAGGCTTCGAAGAGCGTGAATATAAATAAATATGTTCACTATCGCAATGCTGATATTACCTGACAGTTCGAAATCCCTATCAGTTTTAATTCATCTGTGTATCGACGTACTGTTTGAAATTAATTACACAATGCAAGAGAAAATTGACAAGATGTTCATGTACGGTAAAGCTGATCATTGTTCAAGATTAATTTAATATTTAATTTTCGAAGATCGAGGTCGTTTCAACGTCATATTATTATAACTATATCTAAATATATTTTTCGATCAGTTACGCGATGCAATAAAAAAGAAATGTAGTTATGTGTCAAAAAATGTTCTTGATAATACCGCCGAAAAAAATGATCTTCGGAAAAAAATATTCTTGCCACACATTTGGTCCATCGACACCATGCACATTATAGAATAAATATTTCTTGCATCACAATTATCTGTAGAGATACTTGTAGCTTTACTTAAAAGGACCATCTTTGTAAAACCTCAGATGCTTTCGGAAAATTTAACCCTGAATACCAGAATTCTCGAACTATTAATACTAATAATAATAATAATAATATTAATATTAATATTAATACGACTGATAATAATATTAATATTAATACGACTGATAATAATATTAATATTAATATTAATACGACTGATAATAATATTAATATTAATATTAATACGACTGATAGGGTAATTGGTAATTGATGATTAGACGGCAGATAATAAAGCAAAATAAAAATTTTCTATCTAAATTGCAACAAACTGGAGTGAAGTAGACATTTATTTTTTTCTTAATATGCTCAAATAGATTTACAATAATACAATCGTATTTTTAAATTCATCTTAATGTTTGTGCTGTTTTAAATTGCACCTATTCGTTTTTGTCATAAATTCATAAAATCCGCTGTCTACTGGCGATAGCACTATCATCGATACATCTACTGATGTAGCTATCAGGGTACCTAACTCGGATCACCTTGACCTTGACATTTGCCGCCAAGGACAACATTCTGAACGACTTTTGCCGTTATGTTTATCTGTCGCTTGGATTTAGTTTCCGAGAAAATTGCAAAAAACCATTGCTAGTACTGAATTGAATTTTTCGTATTCGTGCACGCTCCGTGGCAACGTATGCCTGCTTCGGCGTGGCGTTTATTTATTTTTTGTTTCCAAACACGCTGTAGAGATGAGAGAAAAAACAGGGTCCCACTTCGTTCATACATATGTATATAGAGCGAGCTTTCGATTTTTGAAAGACTACTCTCGGATTTTTGCCCTCTCCGCCCCCTCCGCAGACCTAACAAGAACTCGTTCTATTCGCATAATCTTTGCATTGCAGCTGTCATCCAAAATTTGAACTGGTAATGGATAAATCATGTGAATAGAATGAGTTGTGGTTAGGTCATGGAGGGGGCGGGAAGGTCGACCGTTAGGTCATTTAACAAAGATTTTTTTCAATTACGTCGGAAACTAAGTCCGAGCGACGGTTAGTAAACATATTTATTTACTCTTACAGATTCCTGAACGACTCTAATTCGTCTCTAAAGTCTCGATAGACAAATTTTTCGTTTCCATTTAATTGTTGAACTCAAAGGTCATTTCAAGGTCATGTAATGTACATAACTGAACGTATTTTTACATCAGCTGCACGATGCAATAAAAAAATTTTACAATTATACGGAAAAAAATATCGATAACCTTGTAAATTCCGAAACAAATTATTCTAGAAAAAAAATTTTTTGCAATAGAATGGTTTTTTCAAACAGCATACCAAATATTTTTTGTACCCCCACAATTATAAGAGACATTTAGGTGGCGTTACTTAGGTAGACCACCCTGTATAGACAAAACTTGTTCAGAATATTGTCCTTGACAACACATGTCAAGGTCAAGGTGATCCGAGGTGAGTCACTCATAGCTACATTTAAATACTAAGAAATGAATGCCTATGTTGCTCCTGTATCTTGCAATTAATGCAGACAATTTTTATTTTGCGTAAGAATCTGCAGTTTAGTTATTGATAGACAGCGGATTTTATGCATTCATGACAAAAACGAGAAAGTGTTATTTAAAACAGTAAAAATATTAGTTGAATTTATAAATACTATTTAATTTCTGTCAGCCTATTGAACATATTAAGAAAGAAAATAATTCTCTATTTTACTCCAGTTTGTTGCAATTCAGGTAGACAAATTTTATTTTACATAAAGAACCGTTGTCTAATTATTGTATACAATAATTATATACAATATAAATCCTGCGAAAATTTATATATAATTTATATTTCATACTCAATGTTGCGTCTAAAAACATAATGGCTTAAATAATATTATACATACTCTATACTTTATTAATTAGCACAGCTAGACCAATTCTGATCCGTTAATAATCGAGATTAGTATCGAATTAGTCATCGAATTTAATTCAAGATAAAATTCCGTATGCAGACGGTTACGTCAATCATTGGAAAAATACAGTTTTTAATAATACTCTTGAGGTGGATGTTATTTGGAAATAATATTGCACGTATAATTCATTCGTACATGAAAATGATTTTGCTCTAGATAATGTCATTATTTGGATATCAAATGACTTTTCTCATTTTATATTTATTCTCTCTGTCATGTAAATTACATGCGAGGTGGGAAATTGTTGTGCGAAACAATGGTTACGACGATTAAACATGAATCAGAGTGTGAATAATTCGCATTGAAAGTTGTTACCTAAAATCGACTTTATTTATGAAACGATTGGACGCTTTTACCGTTTCAAAGAGTCGAATATTGCAAAAATAGCGCACGACGATGGAGTTCATTGTTTTCTTCCGGTTGAAGTGCTTGTAAAAAGTTTGAATCTATCAAGGCTCGATTACGGTCTAAAGTATCGCTTACATTTCTCGGGAGTAATTGTGGAGAGTTCGAGTCTATCTCGTCTAGATTCAAGTTTACTTTAAAGAATTGCTTTTCTTTTTCGAAACACCGATGAAGTGCTTCGAAACTGTCCAATCAGACTCGAACCTGCTTACAATATACTTTGTCCCAATCTCTCCGACTGTCGGACCAGTTTGCAGGTTAAACGGAGGAGAGCCTCGTGAGCGTTGAGTGATTAGGAAGCCGCCCTAAATTCATTATTGGTTTTCCGAATGTCCCGCTAACCTACTTCTGCTCTTACATTTTTCGTCGAAGGAAATTTTGCTGCAAGGAACTTTTTGCTTTCTTCCGGAGAAGTCGGATACTCGTTGAATCTTGTAAATTGCACATCCCTCGTACAGGGTGGTTCACTTACTCTTATTATCGAAAATATTTCTACCATCGATAGATACACGTGGACCACGATTATTCGAACTGCAGAAGTCTTTCGTATCCTAACATCTAAAGCGATCTACATATATGCAACACTATTTACTATTGAATTAATTAACTTAAAGAATATAAGCACGGTAAGACTTCGATTAACCTGCTTGATTGGTTAAATTAAGGCCCGATGGATAATCAAGATCCAAGGGAAATTAAAGTGTACATTATACTCCAAAATAAATTTTCTATTTTTGAAAATTTGTTTCACTTCATAATATACTCAGGTTTAAACGCGTATTTATTTATAATTGGGAACCGGTTAATTGAAGTTCTATTGTACTATTAAATTATAATAATTAAAATTGAATTTAGTATTATAACAGAGCAACTGTTCTACTATTCGAGCAGTCATTTTTGTTTCTTTGTTTATTTCGGATAGTAGAAGTTCTACTGTACATATCCGAAATGACTAATTTTTGTCATGTGTAATAAATCATTGATAGCAATTAAGAAGAATCACACCTTTCTAGCACTAAATGATCAAAAACGAAACATTGAATTCATCTTTCTTTGTAGTTTAATACAGTATATTATCAGTACACTATACTGATTAGAAAATACATAATGATTCCAGCATTTGATCAAAGTAATTTAATTATCCCAGAATGTGACAGTAAACTATTCCCTGGAAAGGTGTTATCTTATCTAATTTTTATTTCGATGAAGAGTGTTTGGAAGGATTAAGAAAAATGGATAGTAACAACATTTTTACGCAAGTACCTTTCAATAGTAATAACAGTTTCAAATATATATACATATAATCCTGAACCAAAAAGTCACCTTTTAGTCTAATAATTTCGATTAGGATTACTATGTATTATTTTTAAATTTCCTTTTGGTACAGTGGAATTGAAAATTTATTGAAAATTCTATTAACCTTTAGCACTCGAGTGGCGGTATCTAACCGATTACTAAACATTCCAGTATTTTATGAGATATTAAATCGATTTTATATCTACGAAATTTAAAAGATCATAAAGAATGAAAACATTCTAGGTCAGAAGAAACGTTTGATTTTTCGAGTTAAAATAGCTTCGACTGCAAAGGATTAATATACTTCCGGCAGATAAAGTACAAAGTTCCAGATGTCTACCGGAGAAAAGGAAGATATAGTAAATTTCCGGTTCGGGGATTGTCGATTAAAATATTTCCTGCGAGAGATTTCGCTGTGGACTTTTCGCGCACGGTGATTATCGATTAACCATTAACGTGCCGATTAACGTGCCGCGTCTCTTTTGAACAAGCTTTGTGCAAGTGGACGAACAATTCCCGATTGTTTATGGTAACTTTACACACACTATACATTGCGGTTAAACACCGATAAACTTGTCGATAGTGGGAGCTCCGTGTCGAAACCGCGCATTAAGATAACACATTGCACGCACGGCAATGTGCAGAAAATCTAGTGCACGTTTGCTAGACGGCCCCGCCTCTATTCCCCGGACTAACCAGCAAGATAAAAAATACAACGACAATCCGCGCGTCATTATAATCCTTTGTGAGCTGCGAAAATCCGCGGGAAACCAGGAATCGTTCCGTACATATGTTATCAACCGCCGGTAAACAACGTTATCTCTTTCGCGGAATAAATTCTGCGTTAAACTCGTATTGGAAATCAGACAACGCCCGGTCCCCTCGGATCGCATTCGAATTTTAGATTCGACTCGCCTAGTTTCAACCGTGAACGTTTAACCTTCCTTTTTCCACTGTGTGTGTGTGTTTTTTTTTAAACCCTGTTCGATATTAACGGAAGAACGTATTGTACGCGCTATTAAAATCAGTTAAATAACGCTATCTTGTTTTTCCGGATAAATTCGCCATCGAAATTGAATTGGTAATCAGCCAAGATCGCTTCTTCGCTCTACTAGATGGTTCCCCGGTTTTTGATTCGGGTCTTTGCAATTTAAATCCTCCAATCGATTTAACGTTTTAATTTTTTTTTTTGTGTTTGTTTATGGTGGATTCGAAACATATATTGCGCGCAGTATTGAAAAAGAAAATAATGGCCCGATTGTTGCCCCTTCATAAATACCTTTTGTGAAAGTCTAAATAGATTTTAACTGAAATTGCTTCGGTAGTTTTAATACTGAATGCTTTTGTTGCTCGAACGTATTTTCGATGTTCATTTATAACTTTTTATATCAGAATTGCAACAAATTAGAGTGAAGTGGGAATTTATTTTCTGTCTTAATATGTTTAATAGTTTTAAAGTAATTTAAAAAATTATTGCTTTAAATTATATCTACCGAGTTTCGTCGAGATTGCATAAAATCTCCTGTTAATTACGAGTATTACTAATCAATAGACTACCAGTTTTGTAAAATGTATAAGTATTATTGTTATCTTGAACCTCGTTCATGCGAATCGTTTCGTTTTACTGGAATTCCACCCTTAATTAATCATTTTAATCTGTGCTATAAAGGCGTTGGTTTCATTAGTATTATTAATATTATTATTGCTGTTGGAGTTATTGATTATGATAAATTATTTACAAAATTAAAAGTAAACTAATCGAGAGTAACTAAAATGAAGCTGTTAATAATAATATAACAACTAGACTGGAGAGCTTTATGCAAACTAATAATTTCCTACTTCAATTACAACAAATTAGGTGTAATAAATAGACAACGGATTTTATGCATTTATGACAAGAATAAAGTAGGTGTAATTTAAAACAGTAAAAGCATTAGAAGAATTTTAAAATACTATTATATTCTTATTAGCCTATTAAACATATTAAGAAAGAAAATAAACTTCCACTCTAGATTGCTGCAATTCAGATAAATATTTTTATATTGCACAAATATCCGCCGTTTATCAATAACTTTTTGAAGTTCTTCGAACATTATTATTGAGCGAACATTTACTAATAACCTGATTTACTAATAATTTATTGTAGATTATTTAGGAAATAAACTCGACTACCAATTGAATTCATTAACTACACCGAAGTCAAATTCGTGGAAATGGATTCGCGGAAATTGATAAACTAGATCCGCCGCAAGCAATTCTATTAATTTATTTAAAATTCCGAACTAACGCGCAGTTGCTGTTTCTACAAACATCAGTTTCGAGGAGAAAATTTGTTACGTGACATAATTTTGTTGGAGACCAGACAGTCGTTTTAAACTTCCCTTCGATAGCGTATCAAGTTCCACGTAAGATGCATGTTAAATATTCAAGTAACTTTGAGTAAGTTCAAACTGGTACTAAGGACGAGATCCGAAAGAGAAGCGAATGAAATTAGTTCCACCTGCTGCATTAGCAAGCTATGAACTATCATTTTCGGTGCCTATGCTCGACAAGAATGGCCGAAGAATAATTCCTTTGTAGTTGAAATGATCCGTGTGAGAGATGGAAGTCTTATTTTATTCATCCGGTCATGTTTTATGCATAAGCCGCTTCGCCAACTTTTTTTTTCCTTCGCTTCAATTTGCGTTAACAAATCCGACGATCTTTTCTCCGGGTTAAATTAAATTTTGCTGTTCCGCCGAGATATTCGACTCTTTCTCTCTAATCAGTTCTTTTTATTCATACGAACAAATTGTTCTTGTTGCTTCGTTAAACTAATACCGTTTCGACGTTATTCCTCGCGGATAACTTGACCCGTCACTGGACTTTGACCCTTCCGTGTGAGCACGTTTCTTCATTCGTTATTTCACGTAAATTTTAAAGATACAACGGATTCTCAAACACAGGAATTTCGAGATGGATCTCGAAAACAAATGCACTCAAACTTTTCCAAACACATTTCTCAAAAATGAAAGCATTAAAAAGATTGTTTTTTACATAGTTTACTTGATGCAATAATGAAAATATTGAAATTTTTTAAAGGCTGATTTCACCCCTTTAAAGTCAGAAACCCCGAAGCCATTTAAGGATGTTTTGAAGGTACAATGGGAGACAAAAGTACAAGAAATTCGAAATCCATCAATATATTGGCAATGAAAGCCATTCACGAGTATATTTTGCTTTAAACAAATAGATTAATTTAAAAAGCTTTCGTTTAACTAGTGAATTTCATGTTATATTTATTTTTTAATCAAATTGTCTTCATGTTATAAAAAATTGTAAATGAATTTACAGTGATACATAAATGAGTTTACAGTATTGTCGCGTTTTCATGCTAGTGAGATGACTACACGATAAATTTGAAGTTTCGTAACAGTTTAAAATTTTTTGCTCTGTACTGTTTAGTGAATCCTAATAAATTTTGAGCATAATTAAATACATAATTTTTACTATATAAAATAAAAAACTGGAGTTTCTAGTTGCGGTTTTTCAAGGTTTAAATAGGGTTCGAAGTGGAATTTTATGAATTCTCCATAAGAAGACGTGTTAAATTGTGCAAATTTTAAGTTGCTATAAATATTAAACTATGTAGTGAATCTAACTCAAACTTTGGTAATTGCATTAATTTAGTAAAAATTATATCTTGTCAAATTCTCAAAAATTTTGTTGCGTTTCTATATAGCTCCAGCACATCCTTAAATTCCATATCTTATCGTTTACTAGTTAACTTCCCGATTCATAGTTATTTGGGGTAATCAAGTTAGCTAGGACACCCTATATAAATTTGCTAGATAAAATTAATTTATAAACAAATATTTAAAAAAATGGTCGGAAGGATTTAAACATTGCACTTAGACAATATGTTAGAAACTACTATCGCCGGAATTAACAAATTAAAACGTTTCACTGAGTTTTAAATTTAATCGAAATTGATAGTTAATCATTATTCATTTTTCATTAATAGATTGAAAAGAAAATGTTCAATAACAAATTTTGTTTGGGAAGATATATCAGTACCCAGAAAGTATCTTACTCGTAAATAACACGATACGTTGCATCTCGATCTTGACTATCGATGTCGTAATTGGATCGATTGCTTATTTTTTCTCGATCCCTGTAACAGAAAGAAACATTCATTAATTGCAATCGACCAACCGTCAAAGACTAAATCCGAATTAATAGGAAGTGTATAATTTAAGTTGAATACAAACCCAAAATTAATTTGGGCGGAAATTAAATTAACTTGATGTCAATTAACACGAATTTAAATGTAATTGATCATCACGATACAATAGTAAATTATATCACGGGGAGGCAATAGGATTCGAAAATAAATTTAAATCAATAAAAAATAAATACTTCGCTTGAGCACATTATTCATGTAAATATAATAATTATGATAAATAATCTTATTTTTACGGGAAAAAGAGACACAAATTTATATGAGACAGAAAGAAACAGTTCATAGCATTTTCCATACGCTCTCCTCCTTTGCGTCGCAAATATTGATCGTTCATTAATTTTTTCTATGATTTTCTATGATTCTATCATTGAAACAATTGTCTTGTGATAGCTAAAATATGATATAAATATTTTTGATTCAATTTTGTCTAAATGTCTTGCAAATACTGCATCGGTTCCTGAACTTGTTGTCGCTTCATTAGGATTACTTACCATTTCCAATATTAATTTACTTCTAAACATTTTTAGACTGCAAGAAGTCACTTCTGTCGCGCGAAATTTTCGACGTGTATGTTTTTTTCTTGTAAGACATACACGCAAGCCAATTTCATTTCATATACCGTTCACGTAACTCTCGCGGTAGAAATAAATTCTTTTTTGCCCCAATTTTTATTATGTGAATAAAAACGTGGAAAACATTTTCGTGAACACGATATTTTTCACAGCACATTCTGCACAATATGGATCGGTCAATTCATTATCCAGATGTAGAGTTTCAAATAACAGATGGGAAATAATAAAATTTACGTACTGTTTCTTCAGAAATTATTGAAACACTATATTCCGATTCTCGAAAAATTGTCGATATTGAAATCGACAAATCATTCAATCATTTTTCTCTAACTTCTATATGATGTTGCAGATGGGACACTGAAGACCCATTTGTCTTCGAAAACACTGCGAATTCGAATGTTTCCAAAAAATTAAAGAAACCATTGATTTTAAGATTGAATATTTCTCTTTACAATAACTTCATAAAAATTGATATACGATTTTTTTCGCTGTCTTATACAACAGAAATGAGGAACATGTTCTATAGACTATTTAGCCGACTCAAAATGGGAGAAAAACAAAAAATGGTAGAAACAATAAAAGAATTTGGAACTAGTGTTATACTCTTTTCAATTTATTGAATCTACTCTGAAAGGAAATCAGTTTTAATTTTGCTCCAGTTTGTTGTAATTGAGGTAGACATTTGCTGTAAATTTGGCACGAGTACAATTTCAGTGCCCCCCCCCCCCGTTTTGAGGTTATATGTGTATTCTTGGGGTTATTTCAAGAAAAAGTGTATATATATATATATATATATATATATATATATATATATATATATATATATATATAACATAGTGTCAAATCGGCCTGGTTTAGACGGTAAAGTAGATTTCCTGTTTCTTATAAACCTGCAAATATCTCGCAAACTATGCGAAATATGGCAAAATACCAAGAGACCTTCTTTGTAGGTAATTGGATTTTCTTTAAAAATCATTTTGAACCAATTTTTCCTTTTCAGAGATGAGCGGATCTCTTTCAGTTTTCAAGATATTCGAGACTACTCATGGAGTTTCGACCTAACCAGAACTCACTCTGTTCACACAATCTTTCCATTGTAGATGTCATCCAGAATTTGGTCTTTTCAGAACGGAGCCCTTACGTTCCCCCAATCATTATTTTGGGGGAGAGGTAGTTCTGCAACTTCACCGAAATATAAATATACTCAGAAACTGCGTAGCGAATAGAAAAAAGTCATAGGACATAGATTGTTGGAAATTTAATTTTCTACAAAATAGGTCTCTTGATATTTTGCCATATTTCGCATAGGTACCGAGATATTGGCAGATTTATAAAAAACTACTTTACCAGATAAACCAGGCCGATTTGACACCATGTTATACAGGGTATCCCAAAACTAGTGTAGGAGCGGGAAATGGGAGCTTCCTTGGGTCATTTGAAGCGACATTTTCCTTTACAAAAATGGCTTCTGCGGCTTTATTTAGCAGTTATTAACGAAAAACATGGACCAATCAGAGTGCAATCTAGACATGCGACGGCACGTTCGGCCAATTGACAGTTGGCGCGTTGGGTAGACTGTGCTGATTCGCGTCTAGGTCTCGCTCTGATTGGTCCGTGTTTTTCGTTAATAACTTCTAAACAAAGTCGCAGACGCCAGTTTTGTAAAGGAAAATGTCGCTTCAAATGACCCAAAGAACCTCCCATTTCCCGCTCCTACACTAGTTTTAGGATACCCTGTATATACATTTCTGTCTTGAAATAACACCAATAACACAAATATAACCTTAAAACGAGAGGCCACGGAAATCGTACTCTCCCTGTAAATTTAGTGGCACATCTCCAATTTCAAAAAATTGACCCTTTAAAGTACGAGATTTTTAGGACACCCTGCATAACCACGATCTCCATCAATAGACTGATTGACAAGTGCTCTCTCTCTCTCTCTCTCTCAATGATTTCAAACAATTGGAAACACGCCCTGACTAACAGTAACGCAGATTACGCAGAATGGTAATAACGCCCAATTATATGCGAACAATTCTTGTTCCCGTCTCGTGGCCTCGTTTTAATTTATGACTGTATGCATCGCCGAGAACATGTTCAGTTAAAACAGTTGAGGAAGTGTTATACTAGCCTCTGGAGAGCATTATGACATCACTGTGAAAAAAGTTAGTTAAGAGGGGCCATAAGAGCACTACAAAGTTGCTTATGGCTTTTTTTAATGAGGCTTGCAGTCGCTTTCAAGAAGAACATGTGAAGCATAAAAAAACTGGAATATGCGCAATAATGTACAGCTTTTCCTATGCGTGTAGCTCCACTTTAGTGTCAGCTAGGAAAACCGATATTTATATATACACAGACATAAACCTGTGGATAATTTTAGAAACAACACCTTACTCGTAGAAAAATAAAGATCTTTTCATGTGATTGACATGTTTTAACGAGAAACATCACACTTACCAGGCCGTTAAAATATCATTTAAAAAATTGCGAAGTTTTTATTTATCGATTGCACACGTATGTTCTTCAAAGTATAAAATCTTGATATGGAATTTTTATTGACATCAGTTTAACAATAAATTATATTAATTGGTTTAGGCTACCTGTCAAAAATGTTTGCTATTTGATTTATTAGATCTAGTTTTTGTACACGTTCTTATTCTTCAGCAGTAAAATTTGACTTAGCAAAATAAATGAATCTGAATATTCGCAACTATAGATGCAATAAAAACTCAAGTATATGATCATCCTAAATTTCATCGTGAAATCACGAATATATAAGACGAGTATAATTAAAATAGAACTTAAAATAGAACCCATCCAACGAACTATAAAGTAGAAAACAATGTCAGATACACGGTAGTTAGGTTAAGCGGCGAATTAATGTTCGATATTATATGTATAATTGATATGATAATTAATTAATTTTCTTCCCCGTTTGATTACATTATTCAAGTAAATTTTTTGCGACGAAATACAGGGGAGTACGATTATTTACGGCTATTTGTTCCGTAATTTAAATGTCTCTGTCATGATTATCTGTACTGTTATAGGTGTTTCGAGAGATTTATCCAGGTTTAAACAGTATAATGATTAACTGAAAAGGGGAAATACACTTTCAGCCGTTTCTATAGCATGCGCGCATGGGGAAATGCATTTTTAAATTAAACAGGTTTGACTTAATTACCCGCGCAATTAAATCCTTTCGAAAATGCGAAACCTGTTTCGTTTTATTCGTTTATATCCGTATTTCGCGAAAAGGGATTCTCGAAAATTAATAATCCGTAGCAATTAATTTTGTAGTAAATGAATGTCAGAAAAATACTATCACAAACAAAAATGGTTTGCCGTTTAAATTGGAACCGCCTTTACCTTCCGAATCGTGTTCTGTTGATACTTCTAGGGGACAGCGTTTAACTGAATAAGTTGGTTTTAATTAGCTACATGTGTGTGTCTAAATTCGTAGACTAACTTGTTTTATCGGTGTATCATTCTAGTACAGAAAATCAGAAGATCAGAAAATAACTAAATTTTTTAATTAATACACTAAATTTTTTGTTCTCGAGAAATTGTTGATACTTCAAAGCTTGGAGCTTCCATTTTCACAAACTATCAGTCACGGCTGCCTAAGACAGTTTCGCACGATGTAACGAGTAGAAGACTGAACAGTTGTGTTCTATTGAAAGCGCTACCGATTCAAGTGTTTCTGGAAATATTAAACAAATTCTTTCCGTAAATGAATTAACGGTAGATTCGAAGATCTACTACTAATAGAAGTTCTATTAAGCTTTGAATGAAAGCTGTACTGACTACTTTACAAAAATTTAAGGCAGGGAACCTGCACTACCATTGCGACGATTCTCTCACTCTCACGTTTACTCGTTTGCCTACGACACACAGTGCTGTTTTTTTTTATTAGAAAATCTCATATGAGATTTATTTCAACATAATTGTAATGCAATACATAGAATACAGTATATATAGAAAACAATACATACAGCACAAAATACAGAAACCACAAAACAGAACAGGACACAGAAGAAACAAAAATAATATAACAAAGACACGAGAATGATAGTAACGGTATAAACAAACACTTATACTTTAAGTCCGCAGCTCTTAAAGAATGAAAGTATATAACGACAGGCCTTGATATTAGGTTTAGCTATTAATATGGAGACATCCATTGGAAGCTGGTAGTTAATTAATCGGAGTTTATTAATTAATTTGAGCCTTTCCTCATTATACAAGTTGCATTGCCACGAAACATGGTTCAGTGATTCGTCCTTCTCCATGCAACTACACTTAGGATCGTCAATAAAGCCAATGCGAGCCAGAGAAGAAGCTAGGTGGTAGTTAAGGATAATTTTTCGCGATCGTAAATTGTTGTTAGACAAATAGAAATTGATGTTATCGGCGCACAGGTTCGATCATGATTCTACAAACATAATTTGAATGGTACTAGATGGTAGAGGTCAGATCTACACCTGTTGATAGTGACAATAATTGTTCGGGATAAGTTTAACTGTGAAAACCAAGGAAGTCGATTATCACTAAAAAATTTATGAAAATAGAATTTACCCTTGAAAACACACACAGTGCTGTTATTCGAAGCGCAAGCTGGACAAAACCTTCTTTTTAACTGCTAATACAAAGTGTGCAGATATTGGAAATATTAATCCATTTAAAAATTTACATGAAACGAAAGTTTAAAGTCTGCTCCAATGGTCCTAACAAAAATTTTCAGTGTATTGGCGTATATTGCTTACTTTGAGCTTGGTGAATATTACATACACAACCTTCATAATATAATTAACGCGATTAATTAAGTCAATGAAGTTAGTTTTCATTATAAAAATTTACTTTTGTGTAGAAAAGTAAGTACAAAACGTATTTCAGAAATATCCATTGATATGAATTACATACAAGAGCTTTTATGGATCTTGTTACAAAATGCAGGAAAATAAGAATTCAAAATGCTTACTCTCATACTTTGCGAGTTTTATCGACACAGAAATGGTAAAGTTCTTACCGTCTAGACGTTATTTCAAAAGACTAGCATTTATTTTTTACGTATTTACGTTACGAGTTTCGGGAAGAGTGGGAATGCGCCATTTCCTTACTCCTGATATAAGGTACACCATGAAGACTTCGCAGCACCGATTTGTTCATTTTCGTTCCGTAATATAGTGAAAGAAAATGGTTAATAAATTTTAAAAAAGGTCGTTGCAAAGAGAGGGATTCAATATTGAAATAAAAAATAATTAGGATCTGAACTGTACAATGAAAAAGAAACTTTGTTACAATCTATTAATTTTTTAGGCTTTGATGAAATTATCAAAACGAATTTATTGGCATTATTTCCCTCAGTTGGAGTTCTTACCTTATATAATTCCTTGAAATGAAGTAATGCCTCGTTCCAGATGCTCGAGAATCTCCCAACAGCCTTTACGAGCCGGTATGAAGATTCACCTCTCTCTCTCCCTCTCTCCCTCTCTTTGCATTAAATAGCACCGGGCAATCCCGTTAAATAAGCACCCTCCCAACTAATTCCGCAATTAATAAACACTGAATGGGATTTTACGGGACGGGTAATAGCGGCCGTGATCCCGGGGGTTAATCGCGAAATGTTCAAAATTACTTTTCACACCCTTTCATAGCGACGCTCGGCTAAACGGTCGCCTTAAGTCGCCGGGTAATGACCCCAACAGACTGTAATTACGTTCTACGTCATCGGATACGTACATCCGGCTTGGTTATTAAACACAATGTGTTACGCGGACTCTCGGAGGAGAGAGGATCGGTCTCTTTTATTTCGGGCAAGATACGACAAAGCGGGCGCGGTTAATAAGCTCCGGATTTTTTATCGCTCTTAGTGGAAACCGTTCTAGCGTTGCCAACAGAGCTAGTAATGTTTATGATGCGTTTTTTCCAATATAACATTGATTCTACCGTTAAAAATTGTTTATCTTTTTGTTTGCCTCACTTCACCAAATATTCAATATTTTTTAATTTCAATTGTTAGGCACTTATAAAATTTGATTTATTTTTTGAACATATATTGTTCTCGTTTCTTAGTTTAAAACTTTGATTATTTTTCATTTTTTGAATATTACATTTAAATAGTTTCAAACTTTAATTGTCTTTGGCAATTATAACAATTGATTTAATTTTAGAACATATATTGTTCTCGTTTCTTAGTTTAAAACTTTGATTATTTTTCATTTTTTGAATATTACATTTTTTTGGTTATATTTTAATGAAATGCGGATTTGTGGTTACTATAAAACTGATTTCTGTTGCTTTATGGTATGCTGCACACATATTTTTCTGTTTAAAAAAAATTACTTCCAAGTTACATGCTGTTCAAATGTTACCGCCAATACATGTTGATTGCCGCCATTGATCGATATCGACAGACCAATCAATCTGGGTCTTTCATACACACAATACATTCTCTGCTTTGCGTTGGGTTAGCACATCGTGCTTCAGTTACATTATCGCCAGCATGGGGTAAAGTGGAAATAGTGTAACTCACAATTATGTGTTCTAAAAAGTTTTTGTCCCTTCTTCACAGCAAGTGCGTATTTAATTTTTTCTTTTTCTATTTTACCAATTTTTGGTAATTTAGGGTAATTGCACCAGTGAATGAACATTTAAGAAATTGTTGAAGAAGATATTTTATGTAAAAAAAATGTGTGTATCAAAGGAATCTCATATATGCCAAATGGCTCCCTATACTTAATTTGTCAAAAATGAATGAACACAAATAAAATGAAATTATTATTATTTTTCTTCATTAAACGTTAAATAAAAAATTAATAAAAAACACCAGTCAATGAACACTACATTCTAGTAATTGAACAGTGATAGTCCAATGAATGAACAAAATTACTAAACAATATTCTCCTATTTATTTAACTCTTTAATCACAATTTTATCGCTGGTATGCCGTGCGGATTAAAATTTGTTGAAATATACAAAAGCGTTAATTTACTGGTGCCCGTTCGTTCACTGGTGCAGTTACCCTACGTGGCTGTGTTACATTTAAAACAGTATATTTAATTTCAAAATCTTTAATATTAATTTCTTTTTCATTAATTTCAAATTTTTCAGCAAAAATTTTGGTCTCTTGATAACGATCCGCATTGGGATCGAAACGTTGAGAAATTTAAATATTTAACTTGCACATTTGTTGTATCTAAAAAGGATCGAACCTGGCGCCGATATCATAATTATAATTTATGTTGCCAACAGAGTTTGTACAGTGTGTCCTATGTATTAGATAATTTCATAAGCTCTTTCGTACGTATATTTATATTTCGTTCAAAATATTTTATTATAATGTCGTTTGAAAAATGGTACAACAATAAATTAGGATTCATTCGGAAGCTCGCAACCTTTACTTTCGCAGAGCATTATACTATTTTTCTAGGATTTCTTTGCACGATATAGTAAGTGACGAATTGAGCATACATTTTTTGTAGAAAATGCTACAAATACAATCGTCTTTGACAGCATGAAAAAATTTTTTCGTGATCGCATCTTCTACAGATTTGAAGATTGAATCTTCCCTTTTACAACGATCGCTTAAAAATTGATGTATGATTTTATTTGATGGTTTATAGAATAAAAATGAGGAACAAGTTTGGTCCACTGAGGCCCCTGCAAAAATGGTAGTACACCTTCTATTAAAATTTCAAAAAATCGACTAGAAACAAATCGTGGATCAAGTTTCCAGCATTTGTTTTAAAGAGAAAGCTTGGAACCTTATATCTATGGAGGTTTCAGTCACAAGAACAACTTTTCAATGTTTCCACAGACGTTCCAATTGATAATAATATTTACCAAGAAAGCGCCAGTAAAAGTAGAAGCTGCAAGCTTTAGAATCCGACCAATTATATCATTGTTCGCTGTTATTACTATATTATTAATTACTTTGAATCCGATCATTTCTACTGGAAACAATTTCGCGTAGTGTTTAAAATATCGAGAATATTTTATTAGATTATATAATTAAATAAGCCGTAAATTTTGTATAAATTGACTTAACAGAATGTATTCAATAACGAGAAAAGGACAAGCAAACCACATCTTTTAGGATCATTCGGACAAGAAAATTGAACGATACTATGAACAAACCACCCCAACGGTTTTATAAACAAACTGAAATAAAGACGAAATTTAATAAGTTCTTTGCTTAGTATGGGCCTTCAGCTGCCCCTCAATATAGACACAATTATAGCAAATCCAAATATCAAAGCTTGTACTAGTATCCACTGCTTTTTCCTAAACTGTAACCTACATATTTAGCGTTAATAGACATTGTTGTTATATTCATTTAATTATTATAGAATTCCTATTGTATTACTCCTGTATTCGAAATTACTGTATTTACTAATACTATTCATGTAAAGCATAATAAACCCAAAAGGGTTTCAATGCTTAATAATAAAAAAAAAAATTGAAATTGAATCGATCGTTCCATGTGTGGGATAGATTAATTTTGTTTCTCGAAACACATTTCAACATATTTCAAGTGCACAGACTCCGTGAGATACGCTGTGCATTGCTCAAACGAAAGTGGTTTCGTATGTTGCTAGGTTACTGTCATAATAACTAATTAGAGACGGTAGTATAGTCAAGCAATTTACAAGCGTGTAAAATAAAGCACGCGTGCGAGATACATATTGTCACAGACATGTGGCCAAAATTGTGAATGCACGCTTTCAACGTACTCAACATTCGCACACACTCGCTATTCTCATCGTCGCCAATTACATCCATCATTCGTATTTATGTATAAACATTCGATCTCGCTCATTCCGCGATCGCAGTGTGCATTCGCATTCATTTCCTCGCAGCGCATTGATACTCTCACATATTTCACTCCGTCGCGTGCATTATTTTCCAAATGTAGATCACAGGATGTTTATGTACTTACTCGTTCCGATAATGTGACAATTAGTATTCGGGGAAAATCGGTGGCCCGTTGACCGAAAACTTGCTAATCCACACGTCCGTGTCCCTCGATTAATTCGGATAATCGGAGTTCTACCGTAACGTTGTCCACGTTCGATCGTTTATAAATCTTAACGACCGTTGGCAAAATGCGAATTCCCGAACAAAGTTCGACCCGACCCGGACTGGGAAATCGGCGTTTCAGTGAAACAGAGAAAGAGGAACTGTACCCTTCTTGCTGTATCTGCTCGTGTACACGTAAGTGGAACGCTCGATAAATGCTCGATAAGTCATAGGAATCGCGGCCCCTTTCCCTCTGATGAACCGAAACGTAGTCGAGAGCCCGAAATAGATGGCTGAGATAATGTTTATTAGAATTACGTGAACTTCGCGGTGATTTGAATACGAAAACGTTGATCTTTGACCGTTATTGGCTGCTGGTTAGAAACAAGGGGGATCACGGTCAGAGATCGATTAGTCATTAAAGGGAATTCTCGATATCCTCCTTGGCTGTATCGGTCTTCTCGACCTCCTATCGCAGCCTGTCCTATTCTAACCGGAACCTGTCGTCCTTCATTCCTATCTCCAGGGAGCCATTTTCATCAGTCTCCTTGTCCCTGAGCAGTATCCGGACCACTCCGATCATTAAGAAAGTATTTGCGCCAGCGATTCTTAACCTTAAGGACTATCGAAGCGAAATCTTTCGTCTCCCTGGCCATGGAAACACGTTCAACTCGTCTATCGGTACCTTTATTTTAACCCTTTGCACTCCTTTGTCGAGTGCGACTCGACTTCCGAGAAAGGAAAATGCAAATAAAACGTGTTTCCATTTATTTGGTTGTTCCTTTATACAGGGTGTCCCACATAAATGATAACACCTAAATATCTTTCGTATTTACAGTCCTATCAGAAAACTTCAGATGGCAAAGTGACGCTATTGCAGGGGGGCAATATAATAATGAAGAAAAAAATTTTTTATGTCGTGGTTTTAAATGAAATTGCAATGTCACCGATGTTTTTTAAATGGAATAGTATATTTTTTTGCGATAGCATGATAGACGATAAAAATTTTTGACTTTGAAATGACCTTGAGCAAGAATAATCATGTTGAAGCGGATGAAATGTGGAAGTTTAAAACTTACGTGTTTCAGCAAAGATTGCGCGTTGTTTACGTCGAGTTGTCCTTTACATATCATATCAAGGTCATTTCAAGGTCAAAAAGGTGGTATCCACTAAATTCAGTTTTTTATTGTCTATCATGCTATCACAAAAAAATATACTAAAAATTTTCTCATGTCATATTAGTTTTTGAGGGCTAACAATATTTTTTTGTATTCAAAACACATCATTGTTCCATGAAATATTTACACACTTTATTATTTCATGAGAAATTAGAAATAACATAAGAACCATATATCTTTTATGCACCAATCGATGCAACTTTTATTCTCTATAATATAGCATTGATCAATGTATGTCAAGAAATGATTAGTTTGGGAATTAAGTTATTTTAAATTTTTCTAAGAATGTATCCTTTCATATTGAGAAACTTTACTCTTTATCCAAGCCTTACTTGTAATATTTAAATTTGTAAACTCCTCAAGCTCCTAAACTGATCATTTTCCAACATATTGTAATTCCTTTTTTACAGAGAATAAAAAACTGCATTGATTAATAAAAAATATACGGATGCATTTAAAACATCAAAGTTACCCTTCAAATGTCCTTGATGAATCCATCTACAGAAAAGCTAACAACACCAGTGTACCATTGGAATGATTACACCTTGAGTTGATTTTTGACAGTAGCATTTGCATTTTCGTAATAAAAAGAATGGTTAAACGCGAGCGTAAATCAAATGCATTTTCGTCACGTGATGTTGTGCAGGTTTCGAAAAGGTTCTAATAAATATAACACGTTTCCATGGCATAAAAACCAAACAGTGAAGAGTTATCACAATGAATTTAATTATTTTGCATTTTCAGATCCTAAATTTGGTACGTCAAACAGTTATTTACGTTCTGCATCTACCAACAGAACAATCCACTTTTTAATCTGAATAAATAGTTGCAGTATAGCCGGTAAACGTGACACTAAATCCACCTAACTCAACCACTCTCAGCCAGGGTTGTAAATCAAGCAAAGTGCGGAACGCTCTCGGGTTTAGACGCGAGAGAATTCTTCATTCAGTTTTGAACAGTTTTTCCATCCAGAACAGTCTGCAGCGAAAACGAAAATTCAAGTCGGTATCTTCAGTATTTTCCTATCATTTACCCATTTCCCTTCTACTTCCTTTCCCAACGCCTCCAACATCAAATACGCAAATTAGCAACGGAGAATTTTCCGAGCAATGACTCAGTCTTTACCGAACAGACATCACCGGACTGTGAATTTCCTCGAGTGTGATAAAATACAAGCTCGAGTGAATGGAGGTTCAATTTGTGTTTAATTGACTGAAACCTGTCATGAAAGAAATGGTTTCTATTCAACAATACTTTCTTCACGCTTGTTTGCAAAAATGTGAAGCATAATATTTAACGATGAATAAATTTTCAAAGTTCTTTTTCTATAAATGATGCCCCGCATTGTTCTTCGTATCAGATTCGTGAATACGATTTGGCCAATTGTGGGAATTCACGATTGAATGTTAAATGCAATGAAGCAATTTTAACGATACAAATTTTTGAAATTGTTGCCGATAGCAGTTTTATATTGGATTTAAGCATAATTGTGAACAACGTTTTTTATTCTCGTCTCGTTTAGTCAGGAATTTTCAACCGTAAACTTCGTTTTCGTATGAAATACTGTTTGTATTTTACGTTTATTATGTCGATAATAAAATTAATTCGAGATTATTTAAAATAAGTTCACTTCTAATATATACGTCGGTCAGAAATAGTTCTACAATAAATTCTGAGATAATATACTTTGCCCACTTTTGTCTTAAACTTTAAATCGACAATAATGAAATAATACGGCTTGGGACATAAACAGAATGAAATCTGTTTGACCATCCAATTTAATCAAATTAAATACGATATTTCAATTCAGGGGTTCGGACACAGTAATATTTTTAAAATTTCGAAATTACGTCTTTTATAAAAAACTTACATTCGTAAACTTCAAACGCGTTTTACTCAGAGTTGCGTTTTTCAAAACTCAGCAATTACATTAAAATTTTACAGTTATCTTCATATCTATTAGGCGTGGACGATCGATTTTTTTATTTTCCCATTATTTTGTTAAATCTAATAAATAAAAGTTTCAGAAATTTTCTACCAAAATTCAGTCATTTTTAAACTATCTGAAATTTTGTTAAATTTCACAAAAATTGAAATTTTGGATCGTCAATGCCTAGAAAAAATATTATGGTTTACGTCATTTTTGGGATTTCTGATATATATAGTTAATTCAATTTTCAGGAATTTAGGAACACTAGTTGGCCGCCTGGAAGAAAAGATAATCCGAGCAAATACGACGAAAGGCATAAGAACAAATTATTCTTTAAATATTAAAACCATTTTTTATAGAGAGTTCTCAATACAGTAAACTGAAACACAAAATATTATTAATTAATCAATGATTAACTTTTTTCGCTACTATTGCTAACCCCTTAAAAATTTCTTTTTCATTTAAAAAACCATTTCAAAACCACCAGAAGTAAAGTACTTGATCAAAAATTGCAATTAAAACGAAATATGGAGCCATCCATTAAGCAGTGTAATTTTAGTTTGTAAAAATGCCGTTTTTTACAATTACAACAAGAGGAAACATTAGGTCTGCACCTTGACAAGCGAAAATCTTGCACTTATAGATCAATCACAAGCAATGCGATATGCAAGAATTACATTCTGCAAATATGACTTATCTTTTCCGGGGATCTCCCCTTTCGTTGGTTGTACCCCGATAGCAGCGACGTGTAGCATAATTTTATACGGTACAGATGGGTATCGCGTGTACGCATGCCTGAAGAAAGCTGAATTTTATGATATTCGGCCGTCGGATATTTTATAGGGGCGTTTAAAGCGTTGACGAGACGCGATGTAATTGCGCGTGTGCAATTGCTATGCAACTCGCGTGGCACTGTTTTAACGGCGAACAAAGTAACCGTGCACACGCAATAATCGTTATTCAGCTAGTCGGACGTTTTTACGCGCCGATAAAGGCAAAGAATTCTCCAAAGATTTTATTTGACACCGTTTATTGCCGACGGGGAACTGCCCAAACGTAAATCCAGTCAGTTTTTCCTGTCAGTTAGTACCGGTCCGATTGCATTTTATAGTCGACAGTAATAGACTGATGGTAAAATATGGAACTGTAGGTGACATCGTTTTAATCAACGCCCGAGGCTTGCCATTTAATCGTCCGGAGACACTTATCAGCCTGTCGCTTGTTATCGAGAGATAGGGCAAAGAGAATGTCAGGACAGTAGCATCTCGATCATTGCTGCGAGACAACTGTAACAAATTTTAACTCTTTTTTTAGCGTTTCGATAACTGGACAATTTTTGCAGATTTTAATAAACGTTGATTCGAGCACGAATGAAAAATCATTTTTTTTCAAATTTTCACAGTATGTCGCTCACGAGTTAAATCGATCAATCAGCGTTCCAGTTTTTTGACATTTTACTGCCAAATCACTTTATTAATACTGAAAATATTACATTTAGAATAAATTTCGTTACGAACGAATGGAGGTCATCATCTCTTATACAAATGATATCGTTTTGGCGCATACTTTCATGCGATATAAAAAAGTACATAGTACCACGTCTGTTCAGAAAATAACCGAACATTTTGAATTACGCGCCAAAGTCCTCTGTAACCACATGTTCTTGGATCGTTGATATTATTTGAGTGCAACGTGTTAAGTGTTACTGACGATTTTTGTAATGTTCGATTTTCTGGAACAACGATGCAACGTAAAATTTTGCGTGAAACTGAGGAAAACTTTCACAGAAACGATTCAACTTTTGCAACAAGTTTACGGGGATACTGCTCTGGGTCGTACGATGTGTTACGTATGTTTTTCACGATTTCAAAGTGGTCGTCAGCCGATTGAAGATGATCCTCGACCACGATGGCCTTCGACTTCAACTGATGAGTCCCACGTTCAGAAAATCGACGATTTGGTGCGTGCAAATCGCCGATTGACTGTCAGAGAAACAATCCGCAAAAACAGACCAGAGCTGTGGTAAGACAACTTATGGTTTTTGCTCCACGACAATGCGCCCGCACACTCAGCTTTGTCAATTCGTCAGTGTTGTGCCTAAAATCAGATTACTCTCCTCCCTCAGCCTCCTTAGACCGTTATTACATGAGGACACTAGTGGCGCAACCAAGTTACGCCACCAGTGTCTCAGCACATCACGGGGCATCGAATCACATGGAGCCTATTACACGAGGCAACTTGGTTGCGCTACCAAAAATTGTTGCCGATCTGGTGGCCGAAAACAGGCAACAGCCAGGCAACATACTGGTGTTAGCACCAGTTACCAATTCATTAAATGTGCTGAGACACTGGTGGCACAACCAAGTTACGCCACCAGTGTCTTAGCACATCACGGGGCATCGAATCACATGGAGCCTATTACACGAGGCAACTTGATTGCGCTACCAAAAATTGTTGCCGATCTGGTGGCTGACAACCGTCAACAGCCAGGCAACATACTTGTATTAGCACCAGTTACCGATTCGTTAAATGTGCTGAGACACTGGTGGCGCAACCAAATTAAGCCACCAGTGTCTCAGCACATCACGGGGCATCGAATCATATAGAGTCTATTACACGAGGCAACTTGGTTGCGCTACCAAAAATTGTTGCCGATCTGGTGGCCGACAACAAGCAACGGCCAGGCAACATACTGGTATTAGCACCAGTTACCGATTCATTAAATGTGCTGAGCCACTGGTGGCGCAACCAAGTTATGCCACCAGTGTCTCAGCACATCACGGGGCATCGAATCACATGGAGCCTATTACACGAGGCAACTTGGTTGCGCTACCAAAAATTGTTGCCGATCTGGTGGCTGACAACCGTCAACAGCCAGGCAACATACTTGTATTAGCACCAGTTACCGATTCGTTAAATGTGCTGAGACACTGGTGGCGCAACCAAGTTACGCCACCAGTGTCTCTGCACATCACGGGGCATCGAATCACATGGAGCCTATTACACGAGGCAACTTGGTTGCGCTACCAAAAATTGTTGCCGATCTGGTGGCCGACAACAAGCAACAGCCGGGCAACATATTGGTGTTAGCACCAGTTACCGATTCATTAAATGTGCTGAGACACTGGTGACGCAATTGGTTGCGTCACTAGTGTCCTCGTGTAATAACGGCCTTACTCGCCAGATCTGGCTCCTTGCGATTTTTTCTTATTTCAGAAATCAACATCGAACATCGAGGCAAATTCATCACAGACCTTAAAGACCATTTCAAAAGAAGCTATAAAGGACTGCTTCGCGAAATGGAAACACTGCTGGGAAAAATGTGTGAATAGGAGAGGGGAGTAATTTGAAGAGGACAAGAACCAATAATTAATCAAATTAATAATAAAGTTCGGTTATTTTCTGATCAGACCTTGTATTTCAACAACATATTTATGACATAATAAACATTTAAATATGTTGCGTCGCGACTGCTCGGATCGTTGCCCATCAATTTAATATTGGACAGTTAGTTCAATATGGTCGATTGATCGCAAAGACAATTATTTATTGACGCTGACAGAAATCACGTTAAAGGAGCGTTTCATCCCGGACTTACGAGCGGACTCGTCAGTAAGGGTAATCTAGCAGGTTCTGCCTTAGACGCTAGCGCACGCGAGGGATTACGAAGGATACGATCGCGATTTTGTCGGTTGTCCTGATCGCTAGACAATGAAAATACTCGAATGCAAAAAGTTACAAATAGTACGAATGGACAAGACAACAGCTCGTGCGTTGTACTGGTCTACCCGAGGACTGGAGAGTGTAACGGCGTTCGAACGTAGAACTCAACTGAGCGAACTTGGCTTACAATCCTAACGCGATGAGAAAGAAAAGGCACTAATTGGTTCCTGTCAAAAGTTGCATTTCTCAATCAGCGCACTTTTGACTGTTTAGACCTCCTTCCTACAGCTCTGCATGAGGCTTCGGAAAGAAGGAGTGGGATGAAATCTAACTCGGTCGCCGAAGGTTCTCGGTAATTTGACCCTTCTTAACGGCCGGCAGTCCTTCGGAGGGAGGAAATTTATGACACTTGAAACTGTAGAAAACCAAACATCTAGCAGATGTCTCGACTGGTTCCCGAGTGCCAATAATTTCATTGTTCTCTGTCACGAACGTGCCACAAATAATTTCCGAAGGAAACACACGTGCACGTTTCCTGCGCGATGGAACAAAATATGATTCAAATTCAGACGTCTCCAAGATTTTCAAAAGCTTTTCTATAAATGAAGCTGCCACAGGCTCGAAGATTGTACCCTCCTTTTTACAACGACTGTTTAAAAATTTAAAAATTTAAAAAATTCGATACAAGTTCGGTCGTGTAAAGCCCTAGTAGTACAAACTACGGTAAAGCTGGCGGCACACCTCTCATTCGAAACATGATAAAACGACAAAAACATCGTACGTCAATTTTTAAGGTATATTTGCAAAGAGGAAGGTTCAATCTTTGAATCCATAGTGGTTTCAATCACGAAAAACAATTTTCACTCCAACAAACAATTTTGTTTCTCGTCTGCCACGTCACGAAACAAAATCAAACTGACGGGTTATAAAAGTAGAAGCATACAGCTTTAAAATGAGTTTAGGATTACGGTTGTATCGTCATTTTTTTACATAATTATTATAATTTAAATGTCAGCAATCTTTCGGGAATTTGGTGTTCAAATAGTGTTTGGATCTACTGTTGAATTTATAAGAATGATCTATCAGCCTACCGACTGACGAAACACAAAATTGTGTTGGACACTTTGATCAAAGGATCTGATCGAATTTGCGAAATTACCAACGATTTTCGTTACGATGACGTTTCACGGCGACGTTTTCTTCAAGTAAGTACGGCTATAAGGTAAAGGGACATTTGGTCGTGAAGGTAAATCACTACTTTTACTACCGCGGCACGAAAAGGCGTGGACTAAACTGCGAAGCTTGTGCATTTACACAATAGGGAAACCTATAAAGCAGGATATAGTTAATTTTATGTAAATTTTGAATTGCTTATGTAGCTATTGTAACAATGGAACCAGCGATAGAGTAGGTTAATTTTAATCGTAGCTTTTTAAGTTTTGCACTATTGGTTTGAGTACACTTTCCAGTTTGAGTACGGGTTTGTCCACTTAATATCGGTTAAAAATAAAATAAAATAACAAAAATGAATCCAATAATACCCTTTCAATAATATTAAATTTACTATATGAATCCAGTAATATCGTTCAATAATATTAAATTTTCTATATAAATTCAGTAGTATCCTCGAATAATATTAAATTTTCTATATAAATTCAGTAATATCCTTCAATAGTATTAAATTTACTATATGAATCCAATAATATCCTTCAATAATATTACATTTTCTACATAAATTCAGTAATATTCTATATAAAATTTTATATAAATTCAATGATATTCTTCAGTAATATTAAATTTTGTATATGAATTCAATTCAACATTTAAATAATACTAAATTTATTATATGAATTTAATAAAATTTTGCATATAATGTTCCCGTGAAATTTGAATCCAGGTAGTCAAAATTTAACGTACACCTGCTAAAATGAAAGAAAATGGGCAAAATTTATTAACAAAGAGCAAATAAATTATGTAACGAGTTTTTCCGAAAAATGAAAAGTCATATGATTAAATTGCTAAATTGAGCGTTTTTTCCAAATATCAGAGGTAACAATACATCGTGTTGAACTTTAATATAAATTTAATTTGTACAGTTATATGTACTCATGCATTGTTGTGCAAAAGACAAAAGCACCCAGACGTATTTAATAGAAAAGCGTGAAAAATCAAGTAAGAACACAGAGGGTTTTGAAAAAGGATTCCTTTGTTTAATTTAATCGTTCTGAGAATATGTGTTATTGCGGATTATCTAATGCTGTAAATGCAATAAATCTATCATTGTACAATTCAATTTCTACACGAAGACATTGTTCGTCATTATATCTTGTAATTATACTGGGGTTTCTTTCTTTTGCACAGCAGTGTAATCTCCGAAATATTCGCATAAGTTAAGAAAAGATTATGAAGGAACTCACGTTTTCAAAGATTACTATACACGCGAAAGTAGAAATTTATGTTCCACGTTGTAGCATTGCGAGGTTTCGGGAATGGAAAAACGTTTTGGGATCACAGCACGGGCGACTGTTAATGTAAACAAGTATTTGGAACGGTGCGAAAGAGGATGAAACGAATGTTTAGATTCCATTATCGGTTGCGCGATTTTAAGAATGGTAGTGGATATGTTTAATGCATGGTGTCGCGTGTACCAATATTATTTAAAAATATTCTTTTTAGAGATTAGTTCAAAGAAGAAAATTATTTAAATTCTTTGTTATCAAAAAAAAGGAAAAAATTACATCCATTGTATGTTGTTAAGGAAAAAGCTATCTAAATAGTACGTCATTAACTCTCTGCAAACTGTAAATATATGATTTGAACAAAAATGCAGAATTTAAAAATGCACACTTACAATTTCTGATTGGAACGATATTTGCAACTTTTTGTCTCAATCAGTGCACTTCGATCATTATACTTCACTATTACAAAAAGTAATCGTAATCAAACTATACATAATTTATTGACTCTACGACAGAAATTAAAAATATTTTCCTCAAACTATTCTACGAAAACGGAATTTACTACAAGTGAGTTGTCAGAAGCTGGGCAAAAATTGAATCAACGATGTCGATTAACTTAAACAATTGATTAAATCAGTCGCCGATTTAAAGTTAAAGATTTAGGGACGAAGTAGTTTAAACGTGTCTAGTCGGGCGAACAGTATAGAGACCCATCATTGGTCAGACAAGTGGTATTTCGAGCGTACCTCGCCAGACAAGTAGTACAAGCAAGGGAAAGTCGGCCGTTCAAAAGCAGACAAGTACATTAGGTTAATTTTTCTAACAGATCTCGACAGTTCAATGAATCATATCCAAGTGTTCCTTTAGTTATTAAATTACCAATTTCTTGTGGAGACGTAATTAATATTTTTGTTCAATTATTTATTGTACATTACTTGTTATGGGCATTATATGTGTCCTTCTAATGTTATAACATAATATTATATTATGTAATTAAATAAATATTTTATACAAATATTATGATATTGAAATTATGTAAATAATATTCTATTTAGTAAGTACTTATTTTTCTGTCTTGTATTTTCGATGAATTTGCATTACTTTATGCAAATGTTACAAAGCTGTCAAGAAATTGTAGTTTTTAGAGATTCTATATACCCAATAATTAACTAACGAATACTGTATTCTTATCTGTATAAAATATTGTGCAATTTAAATAAGAAAATTGAAATACAGATTGTGGAAATGATATAGAAATACCTTTTCAAAAATGCCCTTTGATGTCATTACTTTATCTTATATAGAAATGTTATTTCTTTGAACAAGTATTAAAATTAATATCTTATCCCTTTTTCTCGTTCCTTACCTTCATCGTTCATATATTCGCTTACTTCAAGATTATGTTTCTGTTATTCATTTTTGTATCGTACCATGCTGATCCATCCACGGAATATTCGAGTTATAAAATTCAGCGGACTGTATTTTGTGTTACACCTTCATTCCTTATACATACACAGCCATTTTTCACAAAGGAAATAAGCTTCCTCTCGATGACGATGTATGGTTTTCAAAAACGGAAACTTGCAGAACGTGCGCAGCTCAGTTATCACAGAACGGTTTGAATTTCAAGAACTGCAGAGCGTTGAAGGTATGAAGGCACATACTTGGTGTTACACTTATCTTGAGCATCATAAATATCTCGCTTATTTTCTATAGTAGGAGGAGCAATGACATTTTCTCGAGGTCATTTTACTTCTCTCATAAATGTCTGATATGATGATCATTAATTTTGAACTTGTACAAAAACATATTAATATTGGTGTACGTCATCCTAAACATTTTTTATAGTGAAATAAGGATTTCTTCATTAAACTTCCAATCACAACTCATTTTCATTAGTTTCAACCTCTGCTGAACAATTATGATTATTTTTATATTATAGGTCAATTGAAAATCATGGTATTATGTATCACTGGATTCGCCGTTACCTTAGTCATCATATCACGATGATAAAAAATATGTTGTCCCATCTTTATTAGGTGTGCAAATAAATTCCTTCCACTTTTTTCGTACGATCATAACTTCTGAATGAATTCGAATTACTTCTCGATTTTTATGTCATCTGAAAGAGCGTTCTTTTAATTCTAAGAAGGGTCTTGATGAGCGTTCTAAGAGTTTCCAGTCCTGTGCAACAATTTGAAGCAATATGGCGTGCGAGAAGCATAATTTGCGTCACTGCTTAATCTTTGCATTACAGTTTAGGAAATCAGCTGTTGTAGCTACTCAAATGATTTGTGCGACACTGGGAAAGAACGCTGTATTTTACAGAACATGCAAAAGTGGTACCAAAAATTTAAAACCGGAAATTTTTACTAGGAAGAAGACGATTGTTCAGGCTTACCAAGACAGTTTGATAACGGTCAGTTAGAGGAATTGCTCAGGGGAAATCCGACCCAGATGCAAGAAGAATTGGCAGAAAGATTGAGAGTCATCATTTCACGTACATAAAATCTAATAAAATCTAGAATTTCGAAAAAAGGGAAAAGAACTTATTTGCACACCTAATAAAACACTGTATGGTCCTTGAAATTTCGAAAAAGAGGTCTTGTGAAAATTATGTTGACTACAGTTGGTTCATCTGTGAAACTCGGTCGCGAACTTTCGGATATTCATGTTGGGTGGGACACCCTGTATATGGGTGATCCTCATGCTCTTCAGTCTTTCGCTAGATCCTGCAGTTTTCATATACAGCTCGCCGTTATCTTCGCGTGCTTACCTAAAATCGTACACGTGTAAACGGGGGCGGCCCGGAACGAACGTTCATGTATACACGAATGCGAACAGTAGAAGTAGTTGTAACGGATCGCATGAATCAGCCGAGAGGGCTCTACATCAGGACTGGTAACGGCGCAGCTAAGTTGCAGTGGAAGGAGACTGTATGGATCAGCCATTTCTCACTGTACGTCACCATTGCGACCAGTGTATCCACTGCTAGTAGTACAAGAACGTAAGGAGTCAGACGCGAGATCCGAGCCTCGCAACTTTTTACAGCTGCTACACAAATTGATTTGGAAAAAGAATAAGCTGTTAAGGGGGTACCGTACCCACGGATATGACTGTAGCAACTGTAGCTACCTTCAGTCAACTCTCATCAATATGAACTTTCTCACTATTGTGAAGTTGCTTTTTGAATTATTTTGTTTTAAAACAAATGTTTGAAAAAGTGTTTAAAAATGTTTAATCGATAAACTGAATTCATTGGAGAAGGGTCACAGTGTTAAGATTTAAAATTGTTACTTTTAAATAATTTATTTTCAATGTTATAAGTTATAAAGGAAATTAAATAGTTAATTTCAGTCTTATAAATTTATTTGAGGATCCAATTCAATAATCCCTAGTTATCCTCTAAAATGACTAGCATATTACTAGAATATTACCAGAAAAACAAATGAAAACCGTGTTTACGGGAAACCATTTTTTGTTTTTATACAACCATGTTACGAGCTGTGTAAGGGCTCATTGTAAAGAGGAAGGTTTTGCCTTTGTCAAAAATTTTTAAACTATTATCTATCTGGTATGTAATCCAGTAGATTTGGACGAGGACAGCTGAAGAAGAAGGAAGGAGTCCTACGGAAATCTTTGTGTCGTATTAAATCTCCTACTTGATATCATGCGCAGACCCTTTTCAAGAAACAAAGTGAAATTAGTCGTTAACTATTAGGTTTACAGCTAATAAAGGTCAGTACTTTTTTAATCAAAATTTAACTCTCTGATATTTTGGTATAGAAAATTGTTGCTTCCACTTAAAAAGAATGAAGTTGACCTGAATTACATAATGTATCCCTTCATACCATACAACTTTTCTAGAAAAAGTTTTTTCATGCAAGCATACTTTGGAAGTTATTGAGGGTGAACCAGTCGCGTGGACCAACCTGTATATTTACGAAGTTGTAACAAAGACAGATTAATTGAAAATATACTTCTTCTTTTTCTTTTTGTAGTAACACGAATTCATTCGATTAAAAATACAATTATGTTCCAATTTCAACTCTGTCAATACAAGTTAAAAGGTAGTTTTCAGAAATGGTGACTCTTCTAAAATTATGTGAATAAGTAAACGTGAGACGTCATATTAATGGTAAGAAATTATTTTTTTTCCTCTCTGTTTCAAGTGTAGTAACATTGGCATTTTTGAGTATTACAAAGAGTTCTTCTACCATAATATTTTACACCAAACAAATTCAAAAGAATGTTCTACCTTTTGGTGTTCGCATTGTTGCATGTCTTCTAAGGTCCATTTGATATGATTAGCGTGGAAGGCGAGGATAGAAATTAGGTCAGAACCTTGCGAAACTCTATTGCAGAGAGTGAGCCACTTAAAATATTAAAGTGACGACCAAATTATAAGCCCGTGCTGCTCCAACAGGAAGCATGAATCAAGTTCATCGAGAGACAAATGTATTCGCCAAAAAATGAGATTTCTGTTCTTACGTGCGCCCTTTGCGTAATATAAATCTTTTAAGAGGCTGTTCTGCAAAATCAGTGCAGCCCGAGTTATTAAAATTGCATCTGCACGTTCGTAGTTCTCTCCTTACGTTTTTATGGCTCCTCCAAGCAAGATTCTCGGAGGCAGCATCCGATCTAGTTGCCCTCAGAATTTTAATTTAACTTTAATAGGATGAATACCGAGCATGCTTTACCCATTTTGCAACGAATAGAACGACGATGGTAAGGAAAAGCATTTTTTTACACTCCGTTGGTCGAATCCATAAGACCAAAAAAGTATTTGAACACTCAATTTCCGAATCCCAAAAAATTGCTGATATTTATTCTGTGATCATTATGTAAACAATAATCCTACACAAATGCACTTCCACTCATTTTAAAGGTGGAAGCTTCTACTTTCATAATCCGTCAGTCGTTTTATTCTCGGATTTTGTTCTATGATGTAGAGGTCGAGAAACTGAACACGCCTTCATTCTCGAAAATACTACATATCCAAGCATCTGTGAAAACTGACATTTTTTCCAAATATACCTTAAAAATTTATGTACGATTTTCTTTTGGTCGTTTTATCGTGCTTTGAGTAAGAGGTGTGTCGCCAACTTTATGGTAGTTTATACTACTAGGGCTTCACACGACCGAACTTGTTTCTCATTTCTGTTCCAGAAAATAGTGAAAAAGAACTCCCACTTCCCACTAGTTTTACTTGCGAGAAAGATATTTCAAAATCTTGGAAACGTTTCAATTTGCAGCATTTTTGAGGAAAAATGGATCTTCAGTTACCCACCTACTACATCATGTTGAAATATATTCAAGAAAATGGAATAGTGCTTTCTTAAAATAGTGGTTCCAAGCTTTGAAATAGTCCAAGATTATGGTTGTACTGTATCTTTTTACGAAATTATCACAATTTAAATTACGACAACTTTTCCACAATTGGAAATATAGTGTTCAAATATTTTTTGGATTGATTGTATGTGTTAAATCAATGAGGTAGCCTTTATAATTATTGGTCTGTCCCCGGAATTTATTGAAATGGTTTTTAATTCAGTTAATAGAAGACCTTTGATTAACTAGGTCAAAATTATTGGATGAGAATTATACTTTCGAGAATGTGCGACGATAATTACTACTTTTGTCTGAACTGCTAAAAATCTTGAGCAGTCTTGATTTTTCAGGGATCAATTTAAATTTTTCGGACTGAGATTTTCTATCAAAAATTGCAAAAATTCTCATCTCGATAGTCGCTACATGGCAGATTTTTTCCAGAATTTTCAGAAGGGACTGACCAGAAAATGGAACAAAAATGGGTAATTCGATTTTGCTCTGTAACTGCACCACCAGTCGAGATAGAAGGTTGAAACTTGGTAGAAAGTTTTTTTTTTGTTGGCCCATGGTCGATTACATTTGGTTCAAGAGCATTTTTGATTCTATCATTCGAATATACTTTTTCACGAAATACTTAATTACCTTCTAAAAATGTCAACTATTTTTATAATAAATACCAAGTGGCTTTAACTCACTGTGATTATTAGACTACGAAAAGCAAAACTGAGAACATATTGGAAGGATGTTATAGAATATTCGATTTATTAAAATAATTGAAAGAAGAAATACATTTCCATCTATTTGTTTTGCATGAAAATCCACAGTCTAGTAATGACGCGTTATATTTAAAAATTGTAGCTGTAACATTACTCTCATTAAAGGTACTGACACACGTGTGTACATTATGTACGTTTAGTATTTTTTCAAGTAAAATTATTCTATCTGGAAAACATGAAAGTCTGTGGAATCACTCATTTTCATTACAGAATCTCACAAGAGAGAAAACAAAAAGTAATGATTATATCTAGACAGCGGATTTTATACTTTTATAATAAAAATGAGTGGGTGTAATTTAAAACGGTAAAAACATTCGAAGAATTTAAAAATACTGTGACATTATCTCTGAACCATATTAAGAAAGAAAATAAATTTCTATTTCACTTCCAGTTTGTTGCAATTCAGATACACAATTTTTATTTTGCGTAAAGATCCGCTGTGTAATAGTATCTCAGTTAGTGCAACGAAACATTGAATAATTTTGAAAATGAATAAATTATTTGCGGAGAATGTTGTCGAAATGGTGTTGTCGAACGAGCAAATAAACGTGCAGCTGTTAATCGTTGATTTTTAAGCGATTACTAAATAACAGCCGATAGGTAATATGTTAATAAACGCGTAATAGAACGTAAATAAGTTGGAGGGGGTGCAGAAAACTAGTGACCTCGCAGGTACGAGCACGGAAGGACAGCTGGCAGAGATCCAGAATAATATTCGATACGAATTTCAGCTACACCGGTTCATCATGCCCGTATTGTGGAATCGACGAGCAGGCAAGGAATGAGTCAATGGGCACAAAAATAAATATTTCCGGGTCACTGATTCCCTTGGATGCCACATGCAAAGGAAAATGAGCGGGGAATAGAAATAATGGCCAAAAATGCCGGCGACAAGCAAGTCCGTCAAGGCACACAATAGTTTCACAGTAGAAACTAGTGTTTACGGGAACGAAGGTCGCGAACGACGTGAATCTATTGGTGCCGTACAGTTTTATAATATTCGTCGCCATCGTAAATATACGGGCTGAATGTCGGTGGGTTTATTCGAAGATGCAGAATCTATTCGGTCTCCGGGTTATTTATTGCACAGATGTGCATTGTATGCACTGGAGATACTGCAGTAAATAACGTTGTAAGTGGCTGCAGTGATCTATGACCAATACACGAGCATATTTATTCGCGCGAACCATCGGCTTTCCAGTACAGCTGCCAGGTTGATGATTCATTTGTTTATTGTAATGTTTAGGCACACGCCCGTGAAATACCGCGGTAAATATGGCGATCTTTTTGGGGGCGTTCAGCGATCGAGCTTTTTTTGTAAATTACAGTTTTTGTTCATTGTACCCGAGCATTGCATACTTTAAGCAACAAACAATTACAATTTCAGTTGGGCATCGAGAACGAAAGAGTGTTACATTATGTATCCATAATTTAACATATAGACAGACATAAAAATCATTTAAGTCCTCATGAATTACATACAAATAATAAATCATAGGCATACTAACTATATTTATATTATAGTAATGATATGGACTGGATATACGATATAATCTAATTTATTTTGTTGCAAGTAGAGCGCTCGTTTTTCATCACAGTAGTGAAATGGAAACAATACTAGTCAACCATATAGTATAGTCTCAGACCTACTTTATTTACGAAAATTGTCTATAAACAGACAGTTTATGTAAGAGACATCTACTGGTCGAATAAGTAGTATAAATAGCATTATGGTCAAGCAAGTGATAAAGATGTCGTTTCGTAAATAGGATTATGGACGAACAGACAGTCAATAACCACCTTTATTCAACGAATAAGCAGTATAACCACAAGTATAAGCATTTTGGTCAGACAAGTGGCATGTGTGGCGTCTGACTAAAACACAAGTAGTATAAGAAGCATCCTAGCTAGGCAAGTAGTCACAAATCGTCCGATCTTGTAGAATCCCAATATAATAATGATTCAATGCAAATAAAACAACTATTTTAGATGTAATTAATTATTTGTTTACATTAGTTAGGTCTCTAATACCATTCTTCGACAGGAAGTTTGACAGGAATTACGCATTTATCAAGACATCGAAATTACTATGATCCCATTCGAGTAACCGAAGGATAAGTGGTACATGAATTAACGTGCTTAGATAAATAAATTATACATCTACAGATAAAAAGCTTAGAGAAAACAGAATTTCAAAGACAAATGCAAATCTGATTTGACAAGAACCATACGGATATGTAGCAATGAGTTAGTGAAGTAGTTGCAAGGCAAAACAAGACTTAGTCAGACAAGTAGTATAAGAAGGTTATGGTGATGCAAGTAGTATAAGTAACACAGTAAACAGAATAGTGATATATTATCTCGAGAACTGGCCAACAAGACGGAAATAACTTTCATGAACTAACTTGGAAAGTGACAGAATTATTTTTACTATGATATGGTACTCGAAAAATTATTCAGCAAGTATTTTGTGATTTCTGAAATCGTTTCTAACGAAACTTTACCAGAATAGATTTTCTTTTCTATCGATCGTAAATCGGTTTAACAAAGAAAAATGATGTTAACGGTGCAATGGTTCGATCAAATTGTTACTCGAAATCTATTTTGCAATTTACAAAAATTCAAATTTCGATGTTTCTATGTTTAGACCATTTCAAGAAAATTAATAACTGCGTCTGTGAAATGTTAAAACAAACAAACAATTAAAAAGTGTTAATAAATAAAACTGTTTAATAACAAAATAAATTTCTGAGATAAGTTACTCACTTGTTTTATGAAATTACTTTACATATTATGGACTGGCACAAACATGTGCCGTTTGATGGTCGCTCGTGTGAGCTAATGAGATACTGGGAACAAACCGTGAAACACTTGAAAGTGACAGTTTAATTTATTAACACATCTTTATTGTTTGTTTGTTTTAACATTTCACAGACGCAATTATTAATTTTCTTGAAAATGGTCTAAACATAGAAACATCGAAATTTGAATTTTTGTAAATTGCAAACTTGCTTTTGAGTAACAATTTGATCGGACATAATTATTCTTTAGATAAGAAATATTCTTTTTTACATCAGCGTACGTTTGAAGAAACATCTTGGAACAATTTCGCTGATGTAAAACTGATAACTGATAACCAATTAATCTAATGAGCAAGAACTGGAACATTACAAATCGAAGTTAAATGTTGTGATACGTTATCTATCCGTCTACATGTTTACTCCAATAACTCGTTCGATTTCGGATAGCTACCAAGTGCTCCAGAAATTCCCCGTAATCGCAGCGGGAAATCGATTAAGTAAAATCGCGTTTTCGGATCAATGGAACGAATACATGCGTCGGCGTGTACAAAGGATGCGAACGAGGTACTGAGCCTGCCTATAGGTCTGTCGCTGTTCGCTCTTGTGTGAAGCGTTTCGTACTCGAGGCTTTAAAAATAAAAGTCCGATATATCCCCTCGCGGATTACTCCCCTTGTTTCTTCGATTCTACTATTGCGCAGATTACAGTTCCATTCTCAAATTTCATTTCGGCCCTTCGAAAGCCGTGGACACTTGTCCCGGGAATGGAGACTGTGGACAGTGACACACAGAAGAACACCTTTTAACGTCCTCGTTAATGGGTTCCGAAGACTGTCGAGTAAATGGCTCCATTACTTTCAAAAGAGAAATAGCTTTTTGAAACGCCTGCCAAATCGAGTGATTCGTGGTTACGACGAATATGTCTCGGCTCACGCGTAATCGAATTCCACCAATTTACCGATCTACGTTCTGAATGTCCGGCTACGGACAAAACGGTTTTCAAATTCAGATCCCTTGACATTTACGGACACGGTCTCCGAAGGTATTTCATTTTTCGAGCACAAATCTTTCCGGGGCTGTGTCCCACCGACAGCGACACATAGAACATTCGTCATAACGCGTCCCGCTGTCGATACGTATCCTTATCATTTCGGTTGTTCACGTAATACACACAAACATGAATTACAAATCCTGTATCAATAAAGTATTAGATGCAGAAGAAAGATCTTCCACGTATCTTCGGATAATCTATATTATTCCAACCATGTGTCAATAACCAACGATTCGACAATGTTGCAGTTTGTAGTTTAATGCATATTTTCATGCCTTAGATGTTCTTCACCGTAAAGTGCTTTTAATGTTGACCTTCAACGACCTCGAATGACCTTGAGTTGTACTTAGAAGAGTGTATCATTCTAATCTCAAAAACGGAGATGACATTCGTATGTTCTCTGCGCATTTACTTACAACAAATAACTATTGATATAATAAATTTAAATTGTTTTAAAATGTTTATGTCCTTTTTTCATACAAGTACGTATATGAAATTTAATTTTTGGTTTTTTCTATGTGAAAAAAAAATTTTCTTTTTGTTTTCTCTTCTAATTTTTCTCATATTTTTCAGACGCAAAAGTGTCTCTTTGAAAAAGATCCACATCGGGATCGAAACGTTAGAGACATGCTTAAATAATTGCACATTTGTTGTTTTTATAAAAATGATCGAACATAGCGCCGATATCATTCGATTTATTATATTACTAATTTTCGATCGAGAAGAATTTAACCTTTAAATAACTATTGACATGGAACTACAGTCAAGACTTGATTTTTGTCCCAGGTTGGACGACTCGATTTTTGTCCAGGCCTACTCACTCCACTGCCTGTCAACGCTGTCCCGCGCCGCAGGGCGGCGACTATTGTTCTCGGCCCGGGTATATCGGTGTGAACACCACTACATTAACACAACGAATCGAATGTTCAAACATCTTAATTTTCATTATTTTTTTATGGGACTTTCAAAACGTATTTCTGGCATTTTTCTGATTAAAACAAGACCAAACACGATATAACTTCAATTGTGTTTGGTGTAAAAGTTTCGCATGAGAAAGAAAGAGACACGAACAGTCGCCGTCGCCGGCAATTCAAAGGCCCGCGTATTCTCACAATGTGTATTGCCAATTAAAAATGATTTATTTTTCATTACTTCTTGGTTTCATTGACTTTGTGGTGTAACTGTAGGATATGGAAGAGGATAGCGAGTGAGCAGGAAAGAAAAACTGTATTGTATGCTGTATTCTTTAAAATACCAATGCGATTAACACATTTATTAATAACCTATTAAATGAAAATTTATCTGGTTAGGTATTCGTTTATGTAATCGTTTAAATATTTTGTATTCTTTAATTCTTTGAGAACATATTTTCAAGATGTTTATTTGTTTATTTAAACATATGCTATAGCGTATGTTGAATGTATGATAAATTATAACTTATGCTTCTCACATGTAGAGTAAATATGGGCCAAATTATATGGTGTTTGGTCTTGTTTTAATCAGAATATTGCCAGAAACAAGCCAATAAAAGTCTCATAAGAAAATAATAAAAAATAAAGCATTTTGAATTAGCATTACATTGTGAGAACACGTGGGCCTTTAAACTGTGCCGGCGACAGCGATACGCTGCAGCCACACGCTGCGCTTAGCCATCGCTGTCATCGTTGCTCTATTGTAGTCTCGCTCGGCGCGATCGGAGCGGTAGACGCAACCGTAAATCAGAGAAACAAGTCTACATCGCGATTTTTGTCCGATCCACGAACAGCCCCTGGGACAAAAATCAAGGGATTACTGTATTCTGGAAATTTCTTTTGAGGAAACTGTCTTTCAGATTCGACGATAACTGGCATTCATTTAAGTAAATATTAATGTTCATGACTTCGAAAAACATTTTAAAACTGTTCTTTTGTACCTCTGGTAAAAAGAGAGCATGGGATGTATTTGTCACTTGTTCTCGCAGCCTTGTTAATCTTGTAACGTCTCGGTTCGACAGAGCTGCCGAATCGACGGCAAATAAGAAAAGTAGTCAGCGTTTGCTTCCCGTTCGTCGCAATTCTGCATTGCCCCGACGGATTCAATGGGCGAGAAAAGGCGTTAGCAAGCAGTTGCACGTGTTTGTACTACTATGGGACGTTCCTTCTCGGTCGAACAAGTTCTCACCGGGACCTCCGGATTGCTTTCAATCCCCGTAAGCTCTCGCCGATACGTGTCCCGCAGTTTTTCTCGCGAATCCCTCGGTGAAGTTCGATGGGAAAGTAAACTTCCCATTGTAGGCCAACGACGTGTGCCATTGTTGCGCTAACAGGTTTGATTCCCTTTGTTCACAATCGAACGGTTACCTTTGCATTCACGGTCGTGGCGATGAAATCGCGTTTTATTTATCGAGCAACGGGAAATTTCGCACGCGAAGTCGACCGTGACGACGCGACGCCGATGCGTCAGATCGCGATTTTGTTTGAGCCTGTAAAAAAGCTGTGGGGCACGGGTGAATTAAACAACGAATTATTCGCTCGCGTGAAACTTTATTTTGCGTGGATGCTCGTCCGTCTCGTTCGACTGCTCAGCGGCGTGCAACGCAAATACTACAAATTTAGCCTCAAAAACGCAAAATACGGACATTTTTGACATGCGTCCCACATAGATTGATCTTTTATCTAGCGATTGTGACCACGTAGAGCATCGAACTGTGCGTTATAGTGTTAGTGGTCCGCGTATACGTAACCCCGGCTGTTTCGAACTCGTTGTGATTTTTGATTTTAAATACTCGCGAGTGGCGCGCGGACGAACTTCCACTCAAGGTTGTAAGGCTTGAGCCCTGTCTTAGACCGAGGACGCGTCGACTCGCAAGCATCTGTTCGAGTGTGCGTGCCCGCCAAATTAATATTGGGCAGCCGTTTCAATGAACCAGTAGATTGCACGACAATAATTGATACAAGACTCGAAGTTACGTTAAAGGAGCGTTTCGTCCCGGACCTGCTAGGGGACTCATCAGTAAGGCTGATATAGCAGGTCCTGCCTTATACGCTAGCGCACGCAAGATGCATCGACGGATATGACGCGGATTTAGCGCGGTTGTCCGGATTGTTGCACAAGAAAATACTGAACTATAATGACTTGAACCGATACCGAATTAATGACAAGACAACGGCCGGTGCGTTGTACTTGTCTACCCGAGGACTGGAGTGTCACGGCGTTCGAGCGTAGAACTCAACTGTGTGAGCTTGACTTCCAGTCCTAACGCGATGAGACAGAAAAATGCACTGATTGGTTCCTGCCGAATGTTGCATTTACCAATCAGCACGCCTTGAATGTTTAGATCTCCCTCCCATAGCTCTGAGGAGTCTTGGGAAGGAGGCATGAAGCGATCCTTGTATCGGTCGTCAAAGGGTCTCGGTAATTTGACACGGTTGTCGTTCGGAGGGACAAATTTATGGCCCGTTGTCCTCAAAGCGTACGAAGAACTAGGCATCTGGCAATGCCTCGAGTGGTCGCCGAATGACCCTAACTTACTAATCTTCGAAGAAGATGCAAAGTCACGAATGATCGTAAATTGTCCGAAAGAAAACTCCCGTGGACTGTTCCTGTGCGACGGAACACCTGCATTTCGTGTACGTATATGACTTAGTGGTGTGAGTCACGCACACTAGAGATGGGATCCACACCCTTAACAGTATCTTGTCGGTGCCCTTGGAACCGATCTTCGAGTGCCTCTAAGGTTTCCGAAGACGATCGTCGCCCAGTGTTCGGGTATGGCGCACCGATTCGCACGCAACGGCCACCAGATGGCGGCGTCTTCAGCCTCAGTAACAGAAAAATGGGGTACCTTGAGTACCCCGCAGAATTTTACAAAATTATTAGTATATACATATGAAAAGGCAAGGGGTTAAGCTACCCTTAAAACGTTAGCAATTACGTTTCTAGATGAAACACTCGTCCCGCCAATAATACCAGTACACTCCCGGCAATATAATTGCCTCAGGGCTCTTGCCGTTCTGCTACCTTATTCTAGACACGGCACAGTTTTTACCCCATCTGATGACTGTCGCGTGCGAATCGGTGCGCAATATCCGAACACTGTCGTCGCCGCGCATACAATGTATGTTGGCGGTCCAACGGCGTGCTCGTTTACGGGCCGCTACAAAGCTCAAAAATCACTTCCGGACAAGATGAAATTCAACACATCTGCGGCGGAAACAACCTTCCCGTGTTATGAGTAGACTGCGCAATATTATACGTTTTCACGGGTTTTCTGCAAACAATGGCTTCTAAACACCTTTTTGTACTCGTCTTATATTTTCTATATTTATATATTTAATAAGATTTCAATGAATTTAATACTTCTGGGACAAATGCAGGAAATTAGCCTCCAAAAGAATACACTTTTTACATTTAGCTTACGTTAAATAGTAACTAAATTCTTACGGAACATTGTTTAAGAAAATTATAAATTATTTTCAGACCATCCATATCAGGTTTATATAAGAAGGAACTGATACAAAGAGGGAAACACTAATTGCCTTTGAGAAGCTTTGTTTCTAATGTATTACGTTTGATTTCATAGTCTGGGCATTGTCATTTAAGATAAAGATTATTTTTCGTCATTGTTTTGTTGATTTTTGTCATTTAAGATAAAGATTATTTTTCGCGAAATTGTTGTTAGACAAAAAGAAATTGATGTTATCGGCGCCCAAGTTCGATCATGATTCTATAAACATAATTTGAATGATACTACAAACGTTGATTCGGGTTTGAATGTACTTATTGGTCTTAAAAATTTTTGACCACACGTTTGAGCTATTCCGAATGTTTGGAATAGATGAAAAGGAAAAAGGAAGGTGGTGTTTCGTCCTAGGCCCGCTAGAGGCCTAATTGCCATTTAACATGATTTACGTCTTGGAATTCTGTTCCGCATTGGCAAGCACTGTTAGCTATAAAGTTAACCCTTGCCAATGGACATAAAGATAACCCTTGCCAAAAACTGAAAAATCCGTGGAGAGCCATGTTGTGATATTTTCTAACGTAGTTGGCACTTTTAATTAGCTTTGCTCTTTGATTAGGATGTTAGTGGACAATCTTGCTTAAATTTTGAGGTCTCTAGTTGGGTCAGAACTTGAAGCCTTGATATCTGACGGAAGACTTTCTTCGGTCGCTTCTTTCGCAAGTGAATCTACTTTCTCGTTGCCCGTAATTCCTACATGTGGTGGTATCCAGATAAACTTAATAAAATTTTGACTTTTGTTATTTGATATAAACGTAGAGTACTTAGTTTTGATTTCAATGATTTGGTTACTGATGATTACTATATTTGAAAGTTGGTTTCTGTAGTGACTCGATTGCACTTTGCGAGTCGATGAAGATGAGAAAGTTTGGAGCATTATATAGATTAACAATATCCAGCGCTCCAGATAATGGTGATTTATTTATTTAAGAATCCAATAGTAACAGACGTATGTTAAGTTTGATATTACAATATGGCACCAGCTATTCTTCATGTATTCAAATAAATGTTACTTATTTATTATTGCTTTAAATGTAGATACGGATGATAAGTGTCCGATGATTTACGGAATTGATTTTTCCGTGAAGAATTGCTTCTTTTATCGTTATATCACGTATACTTCCGAACCGTCTAAGGGAATGCTGGCTCAGTGAAAGCGAGATACTTCATCTTGCTTTAACAGAAATTCAAAGGAACAATACTCTCGCGTGGGCTCCGCGTAATAATTTCCGGCTACGTTTTCAACAGACGCAGACTCGGTCACGTTAATTGCAACTGGATAGGAGTATCGTGGACCTACAGTGGAGATTAATACCAGTATTATTGCCACGTTTAATCTCAATTAGCCACTGATCCTGAAGTTCCGGAATTTAGACTGGGAACCGAGCTTCCAATGGCTATTCTCACATGCGAGTGATGCGGATAAGCAATTCGCAAACGGCACCGGTCAATTCGACGAATTGACGATAATTGGCTAAAAGTAAAATCGATTTTTGATGGACACTTCGCTGCAGGGAGAAAGATTAGCCATTTAATAAAATATCTGCATAGGTGGGTCCATTATCGTCCATTTAGCTAGTTATTACATTACGAAATACAAAGATCGAGAATTTTATGGATTTGTCAAGTGACGATACAACAAGCAATTAAAAATGGGAACATGAACCTTTGATGGTTTTAATACATTTCACATTTTTATTACACTTGGTTACTGAATCCTTTGGACTACGAAGCTTATTTACACATTTAATTGGATTGCATTAAACATGATTTGTCAATGTTAATGTTGATGACATAACCAAGAGTAAATCATTATTTAATAACTGGTGAACGCAAGATCAACTTTCACCTTACATTATAGTATTGTTTAATTAGCTGTATTTGCAGAAAGGCTTGCACGAATTAAATATAGTTTCAATTACAAATTGATTTCTATATTTTTTGAAAGTATGTTTTGCATTTAGCGATTATCAATTCTCTGCACTCAATACTAACTGAATTTTATGTTATTGAAACCGGCTAATTAGATTCGCAGGTTTTGAATCATAAAGAGAATATTCATTAACACTTTAAATATACATTTTCAGTCATTAACAAGTCATACACAAACGAGCGCTGCATTTAAATAGTATGTAATTACTTGCTCTACATCTCATTAAGGAAAATAATATAAATATGTACTTACATGATTGCACTTTATGAACACACCATGAGCTTAATAAATCGCCACAGTAGTTTTTATCGATTTTCAATTAACACAATTTGTGCGACGATAAATTAAAATATATATTTTTTTTAATTATTTGGAATATATATAATTTTATAATAAAGCAGTAGAATGCAGTTACCACAGAAAATTCTACGTCTGCTCTGTAAATAAGATTTTATTCCGTGACTTATCTCTCTGGGGAGAAATTGAATAAAGTTCTGCTGATGCAATTCTACGTCCACAAAAATTCTAGATAATACGAAGTTGTGAAAGATAATGTGCACGCGATTATAAAACACAAATGAAACGATACAGAAAGTTTAACGATATCCCCCGCAACTTTCCATTAATTCGTCAATTACCGCGAGCTCCTCGTTCATGTAATAAGAAGTTTTTACACTGGCGAAGTCCGCGGCGTCTCTTACACGTAGTATTAAGTGAAAAGAATGAAAGGGGGAATCTCAATGTGAAATGAAGTATTAAAAAGTTCCCTATGCTGCCGTGGCCAAGTTTCTTCATCATATTTTATCTTCTTACAATTCCCAGGAAGTTCGTGCTTATTTCGCGGGGGATTATGGCGTGCACGTGTGATTATCAAGCAGAGCATGACAATAATTCTCTCTTTGCACTTGTTACGCGACTGCTTTTCGTTGAAGTCTTGTTTGCAACCACCACCGGTGTCGGTAAACTTGCCCACTGGCAAGACAAAACATCGAGACACCGCACCGCGTGCCCAGCGTTTCGTTATTCTTGTTTGTTTATCTGGATTCAGCGTGTTTGCAGGCATTCGTAATATAAAATTGCTATGCTTGCGGAGTTTCCGCGCCGTCCTTATTTCCCTCCGCAAACCGTGTACACAAGGAAGCTCATCTTCGGTCGGGGAAATATTTATACCGGATGTTCGTTTTTATTAAAATCTTCGGTCCACTTTTCCTCGAGACGTCGCACGATTACAGCTGTATGACAACGTTTCTTATTGCGATTTTCATTGTCTTCTTACTCCATTAACTTGAACGGAAAAGTTCTCTTGTCGTGCACACCGTGTCTCGTTTATCTTCCTTACATCGAATGTCGCCGGGACCTTTCTTCTGACATGATAATTGCGAATGTTTGTGTAACAGGTGAGAAAATTTCGAGTTTCTTTACTTCGTGATATTTCTATTGTAGAGATAAAGCTGATCGCGTCTCCTCCTCTGTAATTGTGACGTTTAATGCAAGAGTGATATAAGACAATGCTTGTCGGTTTAATACATCTTTAGGCTTTAATACTAAACAAAATAACTGCAGTATAATTGTAGCATAACATACACAAGAAATCCGTAATTTTTCCTTAATAGAAATAGAGCAGATCGAGTCTCCTCCTCGGTAATTGTGACGTTTAATGCAAGAGTGATGTAAGTCAATGTTTGTCGGTTTAATACCACATCTTTAGGGTTTAATACTAAACAAAATAACTGCAATATAATTGTAGCGTGACATGCACAAGAAATTCATAATTTTTCTTTCATAGAAATAAAGCTGATCGAGTCTCCTCCTCGGTAATTGTGACGTTTAATGCCAGAGTAATGTAAGTCAATGCTTGTCGGTTTAATACCACATCTTTAGGCTTAAATCTAAACAAAATAATTGCAATATAATTATAGCGTGACTGGCACAAGTCCAACGTAACAGTTTTCGATATTATTGTTTTATAAAGAGTTTGTATAAAGTGATAACGCTTCTTCGTAGAAGACCCTGTAGAACTTTTATTTAATGTAAACAGCATTATTAAAGTAAATCCAATGGTGAATCCATACCGTAAATTCATGTAAGATAAATTACAGTTTCTGAAAAGCAAAATATTCTGAGATTATCGTCATTTTATTAGAAGACATTTACGGTATTACTATTGCGAGACAGAATACTTGGCCAAGCACGCGTGAAACTGTGCCACGCTTTAATTTCAATATGTATTCATAGAGTACATTAATTTTACAAATTCACACGGATTTAGCTACTTTACTTTCTAATTGCGTTCTAGCGCAATTTCAATCACGTCGAAGTTCATAATTGACTTACATCGCACTAAATGCAACGTACTCTCGATTGAAATGATCGAATTGCTGCAACGCGTTCCATTATTAATCCGGGTGAGAAGTGACGCATAACTGCTCACTCAATTAACTGTTTAGCAAATTATGTTCGGTTATCATTTCAGCTATGTTATACTCTACGTGCAATACGCGTATGCATGGTGCACGAAGTGCGACATGAGAGTGATTTGCTATTCTGAGTCTTAGGTGTATTAATCGACTACGGAGTTGATTAAATTGGTTTCGTTATTTTAGTTTCTAATTCGATTAATGGTGGTTGTTAACCATACATTTTTCAAAAAGTAAATCATATTTAATTTGAATGATTAGGATGGTCATTTAGTTGCATTGATATGAAAGACATTTTGTACACAATGTAGCGAATTATAATTTCTTATTAAAAAGAACGTATTCTCAAATGAAAAATATAAATAGAAACATAAGTTTACACTTATCATGGTTGTGGCGTACGTCTGACAGCTGATAGTCTTACAAAAGTCATATTTAAAATAATATCATGATCAGATGAATTTTATGAATTTCATATCTAATGTGGAACTAAACAATACAATCTTATTATTGTGTATGCTCTGTGCATAAAATATTTAAAAAACATACATAACTCCATATGTGGATATGTGCACGTCTGTATAATTTAATTTCAACGAAGTTATATAATGTTTCATGCAATCGACTTCAGTCTATTTTTTTTATTTATTATTCGATCAGAGAGAGAGAGAGATAGCACCCTATACTCCCGTTTAATTATACACTCTTGGCACGTGCTTTGTGCTGACATAACTTCGTTAAAAACGAATTTTTCCTTGTTCGTTTCCTGATGAACAACGTTTCATAGCGCAGCGAGACCGTGACACGGAAGATTAACGACTGAATAAAGCGGGCAACGGGGATTGTAATTTTCACCGTTGCTCAGATAAAACCGCTAATGCATATATTAACGATAAGGCCGTTCGCTGGTTGTTTGCAGGGGCTTACCTCAGCTTGTACCGGATCAATTTTCAAGCGCCCCGCGCGTCAATATGTGAAAACGTTAATTACGTAGCCGCAAAAATGTATTCGTTTAACGGAAACTGATGTGCTGCTTCGTTCGAGATCGTAATTCGTTTCTTTAAAACGCAAATTCCGCTAGTATCCAAGATCAGTCACTTCGTCATCCAAAATTAATAAATTAAGTACATTCAATGGTGAAAAATAAAATCATACAGTTTGATCTATGACAAAATAATAAATTCATTATAAAAGCTGAGATTCATTCCAATCTAATCCGATCTAATATCTCGATCTCAATGAATAGAATAATAATATTAGTTCATTTAGATCGTCCATCAGGAGATGGCAGTGTTCTCGATAGTTTCGAAGACGTATCGTGTGGTCCCTACAATTTTCTCACTGGCATTCTCTGATAGACGATCAGTATGAATATTGCTTAACCCTTCACATTCGGAGCTTTTTTAACTCGAAAATCAAATGTTTCTTCTGACCTAGAATATTTATATTCTATTAATATTATTTATATTATAATTAATATTCTATTTATATTTTATAGAACATGATTTTTTAAGTTTGGTAGATATTAAAATGATGTAATACGTCATACAATACTTAAAAGTTTAGTAATTGGTTAGATATCGACATAGAGGCACCACTCGTGTGCTAAGGGTTAATTTTGTGACCAAAGTTAATTTTCTAAAGATATAATTCATCTTACTGTTTATTTGAATCAAATTATAATTCTGACTCGTTGCTGTGGTGTGTAGGAAATCTAAATCGAAGAATGTATGTGTTAAATTACTACAATAAAAGCTAGACATTTTTTAATGTTTTATCTCAGTGTTCATCTGTACGCGTATCAAAAACGGTTTGATTCGTTCTTCTTTGCATATAAAACTACTCTGAAACACATTAACGTGGAGAATCAAATTTCATTAGGGAAATAAAATTGTTTTAAATGGGTCACACGAAAATTTCGGTCAACAATAATTCTTCCTTAAAATAAACCTGAATAATTGTACGTCGACGTGAAGTACTTTTTATTTGAATTTAGTCCGCGAAATACCACTTTCAGGATTATTGTGCGACCGGATTTTTCGCCGGTGCTTTATTTTATCCACTCTCATTGTCCCGCGTTCAGCTTTTATCAGATGGCGGACACGCGGAACGTCTCAGCCAGTCATAAAAAATGTTATCTGATCAGAGTAAAAGCTATCTGATCAGAAACGTTTTCTGATCTTGATTCCGTGTCGCACACTTTTCCGCGAATTTCGTGAGGAAATTCTGTACGGTAACTGCTACGAAACACTTCGAGCTGGGATACATGAACCGGCAAACTTGAACGCGCGGTAGGCTGAATCATCTCAGAAGCCGCAATGTTGATTATGTTTACAGAAGCATAAGGACAGAGCGCTATTAACACCTTAGAATCCCATTACAGTGATGCGCTGCATCAAGGAGGCAATCAAACTGATTTAAGCAGCTTGAGCTGAGGTGTTTGCTGACGAAATTACACCTGACGCATTAAGTACTGTTGAACAATGTGTACAGTGCGTACAAGTTTCCTGGCCACGTGCACTGTCATCTCTGGGATACACTGTTAATTAGTTTCAAAGTAGAAAGGATATCTCCTCTAGCAGTTATCGATTGTATGCTGCATTTGAAGGATACCATTCGACAAAATCAGAAAACTACCCTAAACTTTTGGATGAAAACTTCATATTTATATCAAACAATATTTTCTATGAAACAGAGCCATTTGTAACCAACACTTACACAAATTAATAAATAGTTTTATTTGGATAAAGTTGTAAAACGTAATCAACAAGGTATTATCCTGTAACATTTACAAGCTACTGAAAACTAAATAAATGTTCATTTATTCTTTTAACTATTTTAATAAGTTGATGCAACAAATTTGTTAAAAGTGGTAGTAGTATAGTAGTCGTGAGTAGATCTTTTAGTTTATTTCTTTAAAATATTTTTTAAAATTCGAACTATACGAACAACATCAATTTTACTCCATTTTGTAGATTGAGAGGAAAATTTTGTAATTATTATTTTATATTATATAATTACTAGACTGTGGTGCTTCATATAAAATAAGAACGTGTTCTCTTCTCTTATAATTGTAATTCTTAAATTCTTTTACTATATTCATAATGTTGTATTTCCAACTACTCATTTTTGTCATAAATACACAAAACCAGCAGTCTAATAATCACATTTATCATAGATTTAATCATTGTTAGACTGAAATAGAAAATAGATTAATGTCAAATAAATTTAACAGTACTGGTACATTATATACAACCTCGTAAAATTATTAGGAAAAAAAATCAATTTTTAAGTACAATATTTATTTTGTATAAATGTCCACAGTCTACACATAATTATGTAGATACATTGGTTATTAAAATATTGCTACAAATGCAGTATTACTTTCTATGTTCCTGTATTTGTTTTAGTGTTAGAGTTTATATTTGAAACGGCATTGGAAGAGGAAAAAGTTGTTCAGAATGTTGCTGCATAACATATTAAAATTTCGTCAGAATCGAAGAAGGCAGACCTTTTCTATATAATTACCTTGAATTTTCATAGTAAAATCAATAATTAAGAGATTAAATAATTATGTTATTATATAATTATATTCTGAGGCCTTAACAACAAGTAGGTGTGAATATTATTTCAGTATTAATAATAATTATTAATAATAATTTCAGTATTTATTGTTCCTATTAATGCTTACATAAATGTTTATAGTATTGAATGAACACCTTTAAGTATTGAATGATGAACAATTTAAACAGTTTTAAGTGAAAAGAAATAAAAAGAGTGCCACGTTTACAATATCTTTTAGAATTATTTCTATTTTAACACCGTGTACCCCTATGTAGTAATAACAGTTATATAAAATATAACATTAAAAAATGGCTTAAAATATGTAACATAAAACACTACTTTGCAGGTAATTTCTTGTGAATTTTCTCGTTTTATTTGATTAAGTGTTTATCGAGGTGGAGCCGAGTGAGTTGGAAACCAGTGAAACTGATGCTTCGAGTTCATCTTAGCTAGTTACATCACTATCACGTGCTATAGTGTCGCCACAGATCTCGGCCCGGATGTAAATTACGTCACTCGGAAGGATATTTTATGCAGGACGGTAAAATCTAGCACGCTATCGTCTTCAGTCCCTTCTCGTTGGAACGGTGAAATTGTATTCTTGTATGACCATGTCTAAAATCCTTTTTTGTGCATACACCATGCTATGCAAAAGTGTGACAAGTTGAAGAGCCACTGAATACTCACAAATATTACCGAAATAATATACGAAAATACGAACATTTGACTAACCAGCCTGAGTTATTTGATATCAGAGATTTCCCGAAATTTACAAATTTACATTCGAACTGATTCAGGAAACAGGGGATATCATTCAACTTTATGTTGAACGTTTACGTAAAAGTAATTCTCATATTGATACCCACTACTAAAATGCATTGTGCAAAAGATATTTGACAATCTGCACAATTAATGCAGGCATTCAATTGTATTTACAAGATTAAAGTTGTTCCAATACAAAATATTTCTGTCAATGTTTTATATTCATATCTGTTTTATTTTATTAGAGCAGTCTCTATAGATTGGTATAAATTAAATATAATATTATATAATGAATAAATGAAAGAGAATACAAAGCAATGTTTTTGGAATATCGTAAATCGATTTAATTTTAAAAGTGCGACGTTCATATTCAATAATGAATAACGTAATAATAATTAGTATGTTTTCCAAAAACAATGGTTAATCCTATCTATATTTATCGTAATGAATCTAAGCCTGTAGTATCTCACTGTAGTATTAATCCAGAATTATGTATTTCATTAAAAGAGTATAATTTAAAATTATATTACTACTACTATACGTACTGTTAATTGTAAAATTATGAACACATTAACTGCAACGTCATACGCACGACAGAGAAAACACGGCACGTGACCAGACCGAGGGAGGATAGCGTGGTAGAAGGGAAAGGTGTGTAGAGTGTGGATTAAGCCACAAGTCTTAACCCTTTGCACTCAGAGGTATTTTAACTCAAAAATGGAACATTTCTTCCTCTGAATTATTACTCTCTTCTTCTATATTAATTTTTTCATTTGACGGAGATGAAATTGATATAGTATCTCATACAATTCTTAAATGTTTAGTAATTGATTAGATACCAAAACATTTAATAATGTAAACAATAGTTTAAATAATGTGTAACAACTTTTAGTGCTAAGAATTAATCTTGTCACTTTGCGTTTAAAGTCTGAACAAGTTTAGAAATTCGTTTTTATATTATATGTGAAGTGTGTTTATTAAGAAGTTGATTAGAATTTTTAGAATACAATAGGGTTGATGCAGCATCCTCTGTTGTATACTTTATCCATCTTTTCTCTGTTTCATTAATTTGCTTTCATTCATCAAGTATCATTAGATTGCTTTGACATGTGGAGATTTTTGGGGTTGATATTCCACTCTTGTATGTGAATGTAATTTTTACGTTACATTTATTTTCTTCCTGTAGATAACAATTGGCGTTGTTGGTTATTGTGGATTAATGCAACGAAATGCATAAATTCAATACTTTAATAAATGCAGTTTATCTCCTGCTTGACGTAAAAATTGGAAGTAACGCGAGAATAGTAATGTGTTTGAAAAATCAGAGGCGAGACGAAGATCAACCAATTGAATTATAACCCGTTCCCTTAAATTCGCAAGGGTGCCGTAAGAAGGAAAACCGACAGTTGTAAAAAGTGCCGCTTGGTTTATGAATTTACCCAGCTCGTCCCCGCAGCTCTTATTTTGATATGCAAATCCTCCGACCCGATGAATTACCTTCTACCGCGTAGTAAAATACAGTAACTCGAGCCTTATCTCTCCACGTTAAATCCATGGAAACTCTGATGAAAATTCCCTCGGTACAACTTAACAATCCTACTCGGTCCCCCCGTATAATTACCACAAGTTTAAAATTTAAAAAACTCATCATTCTTATCTGGAATAATTGCACGTAGGATTATTCCGTGTCGTACACACAAGGTATTGCTTTTCTAAACTGAAGTCATCGGTTTAATCGTAACTAAACTTTCAAGAAATTTTACGTTCAGAACAGAAACTACGTAGAGCAGATAAACTAATGTTTATTGTACAGTTTCACATTTCTCCCTGTCTTTTTATCTTGGGTACTGCATCGAGTGTGATTTAAAGTTCTTAAATAGTCAGTATATTTGAAGCATAAATGTTGAAAACACAAGTGAAAATAATAAAGACGTTCTATAATCTTTTGGATTACTATAATTCAGATTTGCGCCAACAAATATGCAATGCTAATTACAGGTAATTTATGAATGCTTTAAACCAAATGGTTTAGTTAGCAGATACAATATTGTTATGTGTAGCGAATTAAACGTATTACCAACGATTACGTGTTAACTAGTCGATGATTTATTAATTATTATTTTGATAATATTGGTTAGATATTGGGAAGCAAAGTAGCATTCAGAATTATGTACACTGTAATTGCCAATCTTCGTAAATATTTAGAAATTACAATCATCACTAAATTAATACACTTAACGATAATTCTTGTGATTGTAAACATCTAATTTAAGACGAACATAACGATAGTGATCATTTTTTCCATTATCCATAACTTTGTTACATAATCTATTGCTCCAAGGAAAATATGTACATACAAATCCTTTTGTACACACGTTCGAGCACACTTAAAGAAAATGAAAAAAATTGTATTTTTAAATCTTCAAAACCAGAATACCTCCTTAAGGAGTGGCTCAGATCTAGGAAGCCAAATAAATAATCATTTTTAAGATTTTTCACTATCAAAATTATGGCGATTAGTTGAAGTGTGCGAGTCGAGAATAAATAAAAGAGTTTAGTAAGAGAAGGTACAGAAGAGAGGCGGAAGATAAAGAGGTGAAAGAAGTAATTCAGAAAAAAGGAGCAAGAAAAGATGTAAGTGAGAGAAAAAGTGAGGTTAGGAGTATAGCGAGACAAAGGCAGGAAGGACAAGAAGAGACAAAAGACACGGAGAAGAAAGCGCCATCATCTGTAGAAAGAAGGAAGGTCAAGAGCAAGAGGAAGGGACGTCGAATAAAGTAAAGAGGGTAAGGAGGAATACAGAACGAAAATGGATACAGCGGAAAGAAAGGAAAGAGGAAAGGAAAGGAAAGAAAAAGATAGGAAGTATAATGATGGTGAAAATACTTGTAAGAGGGAGAAGCAGCAGTTTGCAGAGAATGTAAAACGAAGGGCAGTGGCTAAACAGAAAAAGAAAAGAGAGAAGGATTAAGGAAAGAAAAGAAAGGAGAAGTGAATGGACAAAAGACAGTGCTTCAAAGAGATGGAAGCTTGAAAAAGAGAAGAAAAGAAATTATCCAAATGAATAGAAGAAAATTAGAAGAGGGGGATAAGGAATAGAGAGAGGGAGAAGAAATGAGAATACAGGGAGAATGGGACACGTACAGGGGAGAACTGGAGAAAGGCTGCAGAGTTGAAGTATAAAAAGTGGTATAAAGAAATAATGGTAAAGAAAAGAACTGGAGTAGAATAACGAGAGATATTGGGTCGGCAAGAAAGCAATTTCGGTATTTCAAGGTGAAGTATCAAACCGAAATTTTTTTATTTAAGCGATAAACTTTAATGACAAAAATATTTTTTTATTTATGTTTTTTGGTAAAAGATTATCGAATAAATGGGCAAATATCTTATTCATTAAAGTTCATTATTCAAATCAAAAATTGGGTTCTATTTACACCTTAACAAATACCGAAATTAGTTTTTTCATCTAGGTTAAAAAATGAAACGAGTGGAGGAAGCTATTGAGAGGAGGACAAGGATAGGTGGTGCAGAAGGTGTGGGCACGAAGCAGAAACATGCGAGCACGTATTAGGTAGATGCAGGAAAGTTAAAAAAGATATTAGCCGAAAACGGAGAAGGAGGGGTCTGGATGAAACAAAGTTTGATAGAGAGAGAAAAGGAGAAACAAGATGGGAAACGTAAATGAGAGAGAGGGAGAGAAGAAAAGAAAAAAAAGAACTGAGAAATACGAATTGTAAAGGGAATCCCTTTGTAACCCGTAAGGGAACAAATAAATATACATACATAACACTCTGCGACTTTCAGAATTTGTTATGTACATGGTGGAACAGAAGTCGTAGAACAAACCGGCAGGGAGTGATTCTACATAAAAAAATAAAAAAAATTTCAGTACAACATTTTTTCATCCACAACTTCGTTTTCCAGAAAATTGAGTTTGGAGATGCAGCGAATACGCGTGTTATTATTACATATACAAGGTGTGCCAGCTAACTTGACCACCTTGAATATGTCGCTTGATTTTAGTTTTAGAAAAAAACGTTATAGGATAATATTAACTTAACCGAAGGGACGATATAATGATTGGGAAAACACTTTTTCTAGCTGTCAAGATCATCAATTTTTTAAAATGGAATTATAAATATTTTTTATCGCGATGTAATAGTGAGGGTGAAGTCCTCTTCAATGACATATTATCAATGACCTACGTGTGACTCTGGTATGAAAAATACAAAAAGCATTACAGGTATTATCAGTGATTAATTTACTCTTTTTTATCGGCCGGCGCGATAGACGCAGTCATAAATTATAAAATGGTATTTCACTAGAAACACTGGCTGGCCAAACCATGGCTGTTGGACAGGGAAAGAGATTTTACTGTACATCATATGTTCCAATATTAGCAATGAAACTATTAGAAGAGTCAGAGAATCATTTATTTTCAGTATACAACAATGTATTGAAAACAATGATCATTATTTTGAATATTAATTGAAATAAAGTAGTTCAAGCAAACCAATCACCATAGTGAATTAATCATTGATATCTGTAATGCTTTTTGCTTTTTTCATAACCAAGGTCATACGAAAGTCATTGTATAATATGTCATTGAAGAGGACTTCACCCCAACTGTTACATTGCGATAAAAAAGTATAGTTCTATTACAATAAAATTGATAACCTTGATATCTAGAAAAAAATGACCTTGAAAAAAGTTTTTCCCCAATCATTATATTGCCCCTTTTTTAGGTTAATATTCTCATATACCTTCTTTTTCTTTACTAAAACTAAGCAAGATATTCACCCTGTACAAGATGCGAACCGTCTGATCATGGTCAACCAATTCTACTTTCTCCATATGAATCACGAAAGTATTTGAAAGCAATTTAAAACAGTATAACTTTTTTACGATGGGGCTAAACGACTTGACACTTTTTGAGCAATTAGAAGAATTGATTTACCAATTGACATGCAAAAGAGATTTTGAAAAAATTGAAATTGCAAAGAATTACATGAGAAAGTACAGGAGGCACCAAATATGCGTTTTGTAGATATACAGGGTGTCCCAAAATTCCTCCGACACCCGAAAATGAGAGGTTCCTTGGGTAATTTGAAGCGCCATTTTCCTTTACAAAAATAGCGTCCGCAGCTTTGTTTAGGAGTTATTAACAAAAAACACGGACCAATCAGAGCGCGACCTAGACGCAAGGTAGCACAGTGGGCCCAACGCGCCAACTGTCAATTGGCCGGACGTGTCATCGCATGTCTAGATCGCGCTCTGATTGGTTCGTGTTTTTCGTTAATAACTCCTAAACAAAGCCCCGGACGTAATTTTTGTAAAGGAAAATGTTGCGTCAAATGATCCAAGGAAACTCCCATTTTCGGCTCCTGAAGTAGTTTTGGGACACCCTGTATGTTAGTTATACACATGCTGAAAATTTTCGTCGAAATCGGATGAGGTAGAAAATAACGACACTCTCTCTTTCTCGCTCTCTCTCCCTCTGTCTCCCTCTCTCACCCTCTCTCTCCCCCTCTCCATGAGGGGTTATTTCTCTGGTAATTCTTAAAGTTTCTAAATTCCCTTTTAACTGCACATTCTTTAATGTCGAAGAAGCGAAGAATGCAAAAGAGTATTCAATTTTTTCAAAGATTGTTATTAGTCCTCGTCTATTCTTACTTCGCGTCGGTGTTCGAATCCCCATTTTCTCATTCGCCGAGAAACGATTCCCGACAACGCCTGGTGCTTTGCAAACGGTGACTTTCTTGCTTTACCAGTCCACTCAAGGCGACCCAGATTTCCACAATGCACGTCGATGCAGTCCAAACAATTTTCGTGCGGAGTGTCCACAATGGATCTCCGTTGGCTCGGGTCTGCCATCCGACTACATAAATCTTCGAGCACGTAATAAGCCGGCCTCCGAATCCAGGAGGGTTGCATCCCACCGTAAGTAGAGTATTTCACAAGTAGAGTGTTAATGTGACAAAATTGCTGTACCGCTATTTAACAATAAGTTATACGGATTTACGGCAACAGTTTCTTATCTCCGGACACATTTCAATCGAATCTAAGTTGTCTTGAGTGGCGCTGTTGCGCCATGGATGGGAGAGGTACAATTTTGAATGAATGTACCCGGTTGTGAGACTGATTGCTAAAGGGTTCATACTGAACGGACCGACGTGCGTGAAATTAATGAAACACGGATGCTTTGCTAGCCGAACTGAGGATTAGTGCACGTTCAGATGAGCTCAGAATTATGCAAACGAATTAATGCGCTTCGATGACGGATCTTGTACTGGTAGATCCGTTGGGATGTACTGTGCATTTTGTAAAGGGGATTCCGTACTTCGAAGTTCATCCCACAAATAATGCGAATTACGTTGCATAATTTTTCAAGATGAAACACGGAAAACGGTCAGTGTTTCCTGTACAGAACTCGATGGATATTCATATAATACTGTTGTGATTATGTTTTAGTATTTTACCGTCCAAAAATGTGAAAAATGTTACTAGTAATTTCCAGGATGACGCGATGACAATTAAAAATAACAGAAATCTAATCATTAATTCATCAATAATTTGATATGATTATGAGTAACCAGTTTGTGGGTTTCATACATTTATGATCGAAATAAGTATGTGTTAAAACCTTTCAGAATATCGATGTGTGTACTATTTCTGTCTTACTATTTATTCTGCATGCCAAATTGTAGGATTGAGACGGGTATATGTTATGTCTGTGGGTTTCATACATTTATGATCGAAATAAGTATGTGTTAAAACCTTTCAGAATATCGATGTGTGTACTATTTCTGTCTCACTATTTATTCTGAATGCAAAATTGTAAGATAGAGACGGGTATATGTTATGTATGTGGGTACCTGTCTGTATGCAAATGACGACCGACGAACTCGCCGAAAGAATGTACGTGTGCGTGTCTGTGTGAATGTCCGTTAAACAAAATAATATCGCTGTTTGTAAAAAGACGATCGGCCGAGGCTTCGTGGGCGACGCCGCGTGGGTAAACTTGACCTAACTCGATTCAAAAAGGAATAACTTTCGATAGAAATGAGATAGAACGATGAAATTTTTTATAAATTAAAGCTGAAACATTGTAGAATATGTGAAAAATAATGAGATTATGGTACGAATGTTTTCTAACCTTGAAAAAATAAAAGTTTAACTGTTTAACAATAATCCGATATTTTGGAAAATTCTGAGGTCGTAGAAAAATTTCGAGACCAGATTTGAAATCAGCGTGAGAAAATCTACGCGAAATGCTGTAGAGCATGTTCCAAAAAAATTTTTGCCGCGCGTGGTATTTTAAAAACCACAATTTTCTCGAAATTGCGCAACTTTTACGAAATTACTCTGTTCAGTCTCCAAATCGAATGCAACATACATTTACCAAAACGTCCAACTCACACGCAAACCAAGCGGTTCGATGAACTTTAACGCAGTATAACTTTTAACTTTTAACTTTTAACTTTTAACCTTTAACTTTAACATTAAACACTTGAACATTTTGACTTGTATGAATCAGTCCTTAACAGAGATGTTGAAATAAAATATTGTCTAATCCTCCGTGAGCAGTTTCCTCTTTTACAAAATAAAATTTTCTAAAGTATAGTACACTATTACACGGTCGTTGTTTACTGAACTATATTTTCATTATTTTTGTGTAATAATAATAAAATATTTTCTTCCCAAGATGAACCGTCATAACTAAAATCTTTTTAAATAAGCGCACTATTATAATATTAGGTGTCGAACAGTTATAGAGATAAATAAAGTATTAATCAATGTTGATTACGAATATTTTGACTGATCTGTGTGCCAAGACCTTTTGGGGACACTGTAAGCGCATACACTGTGACGTAGTCTCGAGGAACACTTTATCTTATCAATTGACAACGAGGGCGACCACGTTTAGGCTTAAGGATGAACTCTGAGGGTGTGCATGGCGAATAACGAAGCATAGGGGGCGCATTTTAAAGACGAGGGTTCGCAGTGTTAGGGTTGTAACGAACAACGAATACGTCGGTAGTCTTTCGTTGAACCTTTGTGTTAACATCCAGAATTTTCTATCGAAGTTTATACCTCACATAAATCTAAGTGAATTTATAATTATCCAAGAAAGTAGAAGTCCACAGCGTTTTATCAACAATAACAGAAAACATACCGAGCAGTATGAGAAATTGGCGTCTGAAAGTTACAAGATTGAATTTATTGGGTTGGAAAGAAAAATCGTAGCGTTTTTCAAATCAAAAATCGAATATAACATTAAGGTATTTATTCATATGTTTATTCAATAACACGAGCAGTTACCTCGAAAATGGCAAAAAGTAATAGAACAGAATGGACAATATGTTATTGAATAAATATATGAATAAATTGTTGGTTTTTTATTTAAAGGTTTGCTTCTATATACAAAAATTAGATTTCTTTCTTTCTTTCACATCCGAATATCAAGACAAGCGGGATGGGTTTGCGTACCTGTGGGAAATAATTTTTTGTGCTACATGTTTAGTTTCAGTGTCTCATTCGTCAAGTAAAAACCTGCCTTCCTTGAGCTAATAATATTTAATAAAGTGAAATATTACTTGTGAGTGTTTATTTATAATGCCCTAAACCAACATAAATGTCTGAACGTTAGATTACAATTTTAATTTAAAAATGCTACGAACTTTTATTTTAACCCAATATTTAGTTAACGTTACTAAATTTTTATTATAATGTGCATTTGAGTGAGAAAACTCATTTAACAATTTTACATGGCAGTATCATTAAAATTCCAGTAATTGTGAACGAAGAAATCTGAAATCAGTAATTTTATTATTAAATAAATCATGAAACCGAATTGTAAGTAAATACTCCATTACATGAGTATTGCTATATGGGTTAAATAAATTCTATTGCTGCCAGTAGTATGTCAGATTAATATTAATAATTATGCTGTGGTATTTACAAAACACACGTTATTTTGATAATCTAAAAATCAAAATGGATATTAGTCGACGCTGCCGTACAATAATTCAACGCTAACCCAGTTCCATTGAGGTATCGCGGAAACAGCGCTTTAACAGAAGATTAACCGGAAACTGAGGTACCTCGAGTGCAGCACATTCGTATTTACACACGTAGCCCACGTTATGAAGCAGCGAAATGTGATTGGTTTGCGCGTGCAGCTACATCGACGTTCGTGGACCACGTTGGTAACGGTATATGATTAGAACAGAGCTAGCAGCTGGCAGATTTTTGTATACACGGTGTCTGCAAATCGATGGTACCGTGAAAAGTGGATCGAATTTACAGGAAAACGTAAAAGGGAAATGTTGAATGAAACTTTTCCATTAGACTTTTCATGCTCGATAAAATTGATTTTATCATCCGTGGATTACGCCCACAGTCAGTCCCATAACTTATGACACTATAAATCAGAATAACTTTTTTATAAATTGACCAGACTACTGCAGTTTTTCCTCCAAGCTAGAAGAATTATATTTAGCTTGTAATTTTAGAAAAATTGCTTTTTACAAGCTATGAAAATTTTTTAAAATGTGTTCTGTAGATTCGTATAAGTTATATACATGCTGACAATTTCATTGCAATTGAATAATCGGTTTACAAGTTATAAACTATTTATTTATTTATTTATTGATGCCGTAAACCATGATTGGTTTATATAGCATACATTATAACATATATGTAGCATACATTATGACTTACAATATAATATTTTCAGAAAACTAATGAGACATTAACATAATATAAGGAAAAATAAGTATAAATGGTGATCGTTAGATCTTAATTTTACATTTTTTAAGAAAATTATAAATAATCATTAACGCTGAAATATCAAGTATACTAAGAAAAATATTAATATTATAGGGAGGGTAGTGTTTACGATCGAGAAGCAATTTGAACAGATGTTACGAGTTATAAACTATTAAAAATGGTGTAATATACAACAAAATTTTCATTTTCGTTACAAACTCAAATAAACAAGTTATAAAAAACTTTTGCTATTTTTCTCGTATCTCAAACGTAACGAAATTTTCCTAAAATTTACGTTACATATCTAGTAAACAGAGAAACTGAAGTCTTGAAGCTTGATCCATTTGTAAAAAAGACATTCTGATTTATAGTGTGCGCCTTCGATTATGAGACGAGTATAATTACAGGAAGACAAGTTACATCTTGTATAAGAATTATGCATAAAGAATACAAATATAACATCATGTACGAATTTGCATAAATGATATAAATATAATTTGTAACGTATAAGTTTCTCCGTGAGGCTTTTCGTATTCGATAAAATCGATATTGATTTTTGGCAGGTCACTTAGTCTTATTCAAGCTTATTATTTTTTACAGAGAAATAATTGCAACAAAAACCTATTAAGATTTCTCACTACTACAACTTAGTTTGGTGTTTGCCTACATTTTCTGTGAAACCATCGCTCACCAAACTACGTTGTAGTAGTGAGAAATCTAATAGATTCCTTCTGTAAGTTGGGATGTAATATGTCGCTCAAAATGCACTTTTTACATTCGCATTTAAACTTTTTTCCGAACGATCTTGGCGATGCGAATGATGAGCACGGTGAAAGATTTCATCAAGACATTTTGGTTATGGAAACAGGATACTTGGGAAAAGATGGTACATCCATGCTTGCAGACTATAATAGATGTTCAATAATACGATCGAGATATAGAGACATACTTGCAGACTATTGTTGGAATTTATTAACAGAATCAGAAACATTTCATAAACGTTAGACAAGACGAAAGTAGGTTTAGGTATGTTTTCTTTCTTGTAAATTCGTATTTTTACTATCAAATAACAAATAAAGAATAAACATATTAATAGAATGGGGATATCGGAATAAATTATAAGTAACATTAATATGTATGTATATGATATTTGGTCCCCTCAGGGTTTCAAATCCATTTACCAATCTCCTTTTACCAATCTTCTTTTCACTCTCTCTAACGCCAAATTTCAGCCTATTTCAGCCTAATTTTCAGCGGAACCTACTTTTTATTAGGGTGGGTTCCGAACCACCTTATAAGTAACATTAATAAATATAACGTTTAAATAAGGTTACATTATTGCAACGACCGCGCTGAAGGCGGAGCACCATTGGGGGCGACTCGTGTCGGGCGAAGATATTTTGCTTTCTGGATCGAAAAGAACGTCGACGTTGGAAAGTTGAAAGTGTGGTTTCTCAAGATAAAAGTCAACTCTACCGCGTGGTATAGTTCGATTTTCTGCTGGGCCCTTATTTTTCGGACAAATTAAATAAGTTTAAACAATTCGGGAAAGTCTAGAGAATCTTTTGCTGTAAAGAACAATACAATATCATTTATAATAACATCACAAATATGTATTTTTTACAAAAATATGTATTTTTTCGAACTAAAATTTTTCAAAAACCGTACGTCTAGGAGAAAAATTAAGTGCAGATTCGGAATCAGTGCGAAAAACTCTATAAAAATCGCATAGTGAGAATCGAAACATCAAAGAAAAGTTGAAATTTGTTGGACAGTATCACGATTCGTATCGATACATCACTTCATGAAGTTTACTAAAATACATTTGAAAAATGTTTAACTTCTCGACATTGCTGTATCGAAAGAAGCTCCATGGAAAAATATCCCTTTGCATGTTCAACTAATTTTTTCCATTTAAATTCAGTCCATTTCGTTTTGTATTCTATTCACTCTCCCCATGGTTAGACCCGGATAGCCGTCCTCTTGGTTATTTACATCGCATCTATCTCCACCCAGCATCTATCTGGCTCGCATCCCGTGAACCGGCTTTTCAGAGCATCCATTCATGCGTTCGGTTTTGTGAAAATGTTTTCCACGCCCCTAACTATCGCGTTAATAACCTGGTCTAACTTTATTCAGCTAATGTGTCACTTGCAAAGAAACACGCAGGGAATTTAATTCAGCAACACGCATAGATATTCAGACACTGGGAAAAACAACGTGCTGCATCTTCTGAACCGTGTCCAGTTGCGCTATGCACGCGACGAATGCGTAGAAAATCAATCACTGTCGAACAATTGACAGGCGGGGGGCCCAGTAGCTTCACGCATTGTATTCATTTCGAACGGCCGGTACAATAACAATTTCTACATGATGCCGTGTCTGTCACGAACGCGATTGCGCTCATTGTACTTTTAGTGGGCCAACAAACGAACACCGTCAACTTGGATAACGGGATTTTTTTAAATTAATACACTATCCCCAAACATTTGTTGTAAATAATTTCAACTAGACCATACAAACAAACATAGTTTTCTGTGTAAATTGCGATAGTTTTATTTTTCGTATTGCGATTTCTTTTCTATTTCGTTCCCAACAATTATCTATTGTCTCGAGTGTTTTAAAATGTAAGACAATTTCTTGATTGGTACTAATTTTAAATTACCTTTTGAACAGTATTGAAAACAGCTAATGTAATTAGCAAATGTAAGCAACTGTTTGCATTGATTATAAGACAGAGGCGAACTAAAAATACACTGATGTCCTTAAATCTTTTTAATACATGCATGAGCATCACGTATCTAAGTAAAAAGAATTAGTGTTCTAAAATATAAGACATATTCAAAATAAAAAATTAAGAATATCTACACTTGACACATGAGTATAGAGGGTTAGATCAAAAGTGTTTATAAAATACAAATTCTATAATGTAATATTTGTTGTATGAATTATGGATCAAAATTTAATCCAAACAGCTACCAAATACGGTCTCCAATAAGTATGGTTCTCGACTATTATTTCACATATAATAAAAATGTTGCTGGAACGATTCTACATCCACGTTTACATAAAGTTGGTTGCACACCAATTTTTCAAAAAACGAGCTCCCAGTTCTTGTAAGCTTGAGAAATCAAATAAAATATTTGATGCAACATTGATGAATGGTATCAGTGTACTTCCGCAATCTGTGAGAAATATATTCACGAAGGAACGATAAGAAAAATCAAGAACGAAATTAAATACTTTATCACACGGTTTCCTATTTCGACATTCCTACGTCTCACACATCCTAACCAAATTTGCTGCACTCTACGTACCAACCCAACGTAACGCGTATTAAAATAATACTTACAGTAACTTCACTAGAATGTAACTGCTCCAAGAAATATGTTAACATCGCCCTCGTTATGTACTTTCTTGCAGCTTCTGATATAACTCAGTGCACTGCTATAACGAGCGACAAAATTCACTTGTCTACAATGTCCTTGAATATCACACACTTCTAAAGTTGCGTGCTACATTAAACCTACGAGTTGTCTTAAGTTTTGTCATTAAAATAGAAGGGAAAGTGGCTGAATTTGCTTCCAAATGCTACGATTACAATTATCTATTATTTACAATTAGCAGACTGCAGATCTTTATGCAAAATAGAGAATGTTCGCATTGATTGCAGGACAGGGGAGCCAAATAAAAATTGTATTCTTCTTTTAATTATCCTATTAAGCTGAAACGAATATATTGACGTCCTTAAATGTTTTTAACATGTCCGCTGCTTTAAATTATAAGTGCCGATTTGTGTCATAAATGCATCGAATCTGCGAATCTTTATGAAGAAATTGTGTGAAATATAGAAAAGCAAAATTTAAAATAATTTAAGAATAACGTTGTTTTTATTTTGGCATTTCTAATGCATAAACTATTAGTTATAATTCTTTTACTTATCACTTTGCAATCTGACACATATTTCATTATTTACTATTTTACTTTTCTTAATCATTTTATTACTTTTTCATCTACCACTTATAGTGCCTAATATTTAATATGAATCTTACATAACCTATTAATTAATATGAAATACTGAATTTCTGTTAAGGTGATAATTGGTCTGAAGGATTCTTAAGATATTTCAAGAAAAGTGTCAAGAATGATTCCATTTTCAATGAGATGATAAAAATACATACCTAAAGACAACTACTTTAGCAGTTTACACACGATACACATTTTCGATTACTGTGGTGGTACCGTGAGTTGGTTTATGTGCAAAACGTGCATTCACTTGACATGAAAAATTGAACGAACCCTGCAACAAAGGCTCGTGATAAAATTTTGTTAAACTCCTTTCTATTAACTTTTCGAATAATAGGTCTTTTATGACAGCACTCCACCATCACCGAAGTATTTTACTATTCTACAAAATTTTTTATGACCACGAATGAAAACTTATGTTTCGTAAATGACCATCCGTCCGTTTGTCGAGATGTTCATCGCTTTTCTATTACTACTTTTCACGAGTGACCTAGTAAGTGTCCGATGGTAAACTGCACATTTCGGACATGATGTTTCATCTGTTGCAAGATTGCTTGTTCTCGTAAACCTGTTCGTCGAGATAATTCTGTAACATGAAGTTCAGACTCGTCAAATCCATTTGGAGAATGTATATTCTTGAAAATTTATCATTGAAATTTAATTTTCATTCGTTTGTGAATGCTGTAGCATAGCGGAAAACGGATTTGAGAAATTGTGTGAGAGCAATCCTCTCTGCACTTTCTACGTCTATCAGCGACCATTAGCAACTTAACAAATTGCATATGCACTGTGCACGTACGCACATTTCCACGTGTCTGTACATCTCATCAACCGTCACGTAATCGCGATGTCATTTCAAGAAGGAGAGTGATACGAACACGAAGTGGAAATTCTAAATGAAATTCGAAACTATATGATATTGGAAGAATTTAGGAATATTGTTCTACCATTTTCAACTTATAAAAATTGCTGAAACCCTTTTTTATTTAATTAATGTTTCGCACAATTTACAAGAAACTTTTTGTGTTATTTATTACTTTAGACAGTGGACTTTTATACGAAATCAGATTTTCTAAGGAAAATTTACAAAAATTTAAATAAAAGATTATTACTAGTGTTAATAAAAGTCACATTTTATAATTAGATTTTATAGTACTTCTTATTTTCATATTTGATACGAGAGCTTGACAATCTACAACCTAATTACTATTTATAGTTTTGATGTTTTTATATTAATAAAGTGAAACATAGAATAAATATATTGGTTTAGCCTTCCTTAGGATCTTAACATGTTAGCTTTTAAAAGCTAATAACTCTTTTAAAATCGCACAAAATAAGGTGACATTTTTTATATATTAGAAAAATTAGATAACGTGTAAAATAAACATATTTTTGAAATTGTTATTGCTCAGAACTTCTCTTTTTGAACATTTTTAACTCTACTCATAAAGAAAATTTAAAAATCCTATGCATGTACAACTTTTCATCGAAATTGGCAAATGTGAAAATCGTAGATTTTCATCACTCAATTTTTCAAAATTTTGTTCTTCGTTATTCAGGAAACTAACCCATCCAATCTGTCAGAAAAGCTTCTAAGTCATTTGGTACAATTTTAAAAAAGTTTCCAAAAGGTGAACCACTTAATTTTGCTGTCGACTGTATTTCCGCGTTAGTCTGGGTCGAACTAATTTATCGAATTACCTTCGATCATTAAGAGCGGAGGAGCAATGGCTGTAAACTCCGTTTCCCGGTACGCCCGGCTTTGGCGAATCCATAAACCGGGTGTACACGTCGACAGTTAAAAATTATCGCCCCATCCCAGGAAGATCCTGCTTCGTCTCGAGAGAAAATCAGATGCAGCGTCTTAGCGACACTCGAACGCTCGCGATACGCGTCGGCCATGTAAATTATTTGAGTTGATAGGTTTCTCGCAGAGCGTGATGAACCGGCTCGCCTTTCACGTAGGCTGAAAAATGCTCCCACGGACAGCCAACATTATTCACGGCTTTTGCATATCACGTGGTAAAATATCGAGCACCGCGTGAAATTTATTGTTTCGCCCGCGCGTCGTGGCACAGATTTGCGGGCTCTTTCGTGACATCGGTGTTCTCGATGAGATCCAGCTCTAGCTTCCTTCATCCTGTCATTCGTTCGGTATTTCTTCCTTTCGTACCAATCCATTCCTTTTTTCAGAAATTGTATTGGCGCTGACCGTGTGCCTCGACCAGATGATTTCGAACGAATTGACAGCTTTGCACTGACAATGGGAACGGAGAAGAATACGTGTCTAAGACAACCCGTCTCTTTTTACAAGGACATTAAGAGTCTGTGAAAATTAGAGTTGTCACTCTTCGACAAGTGGCTAAAAAAATTGTAAATAATTGCTAATTGTAGAAGAACAGCCATATTTAGAACTTAAAATAACACTTCTTAATGTACGACCCTATACTAGCATTCTAGTACAGAGCATCATTCATTTTTAATCTATCAGCTACGATAATACTAAACGCGAAATGTACAAAAGCAACATTAGTACCAAAATCAGTGTTTGACTGTTTTCACTGTATATTTCATTACTCTTCAGTTCAAATAGAGTTATAGTTGAACTTATCATTTTAATATATTCTGCATTAAAACATTTGAATAATATAGTTTGCAGAAATATTTCAGTAATTAATAGTTCAAACAGAAGATAAAGTGAACCATATTTGGGTAGTGCTGCCTAAAACAGGGCTGGACAAGTTTGTCTCAATTTTGAATAACTCTAAAACACCATTACAGTCGTACTAAGACATTACACTAGTAAATAAACGCTAACGTCTTAGTACGACTGTAATGGTGTTTTATTTATTCAAATTGAAATATCTCCTGAACTACTAACTTTTCGAAGAACATTGATTAGTACTTTTTTATAACGAATTTCCAGGTGCATAGATTGATGTATTAAAAAATACCTCATTCCATTTAAAAAAATTAGCAACAAGCAAGTTCCATCTGATGCATTTCTTTCAAACATCAATAGCAGCCGAGTTATTCAGGTGGCCTGTTTCTGGCGCCTCACCCTGTATATAGTGAAATATTGTAGCTCATCTAATACTTTTTTGTAAAAACTCCCTTTTGATTTTCACTAATTGCGGAACAAGAACGGTGCCACGACTGCAATATCAATATTAATTAACAGTCGATGAGTAGACTGTGGCTTTTTATACGAAATAAAATTTTTCTGTGTCAAGCAGAAGAAACGTCTTTCTTCTTTTTACAATTTGAATCAGTGCAAAATAATATTTTTACTGTTTAGTATTTTGCCCATTCATTATTTTTACATATATAAAACCTGCAGTACATTGATGGGTAATACCAAACGTTATTGAATGCAGAATCTGATTATGGACCGAAGCTTCGATATTTCATTAAAGGGTTACTGTCTGGTCTTATTCAATTGAATTGACATTAATGAGGACATCTGGACAGTAGGACATAATCTGTAGAAATCCCAATCACAGCGATTGAATCTCTGGATCTGTCGTAACATCATTTACGAGACACTAAAACTAAAGTCGTTTCATGGTGGAGAATATAGTAAAATTATTCACTAGAAAGATAATCATTTGAATCGATTACGCTTCGTCTGCTTTTCACATTAATTACTAGATTGTAAAATTTAAATAAAATCCTTGCGTTTGTAAAACAATAAAAGAAATAAAATTTTGATACACTTAATATGTCACAATCAGATGAGTATAAATTGTAAAAACTTGCTATAAGAAATAATTTACTGCGATTCACGATAAATCTGTATGTATCAAATGAATGTTCCATATAAAGAAATACATTACAGATATAGATATCTTTTAAAAGAATAAGAATGTGTCCCCTGTAATGCAATGACTACAGTGATGATGCCAAATAAATTTTGCACACTTTTTAATAATGAAAATATAATCTTTTCAAAGTAAAAATACTCAATATAATAACTAATTTAGTTTTAACGAATAAATCAAGTGGTACTAAACTTATGTGTCCCAGGCAAGACAGTTTCAAAAGACCTATAGAGCAATGACATTAAATTTAATCAATCTTCACCTTTTTATCCGTAGGCTTATCTATCTACATGCAACACAAAAGAACACCGTGTGTTATTAATGAAAATAAATTTAGACGGCAGTTCTCCCAAGAGTTCTACGCTAAACCAGGCTTTTTAATTTTACATGGACAGCATATTTAAATTTCATTAGAATCCCCGTGAGAGACGAGAGCGCAAAGTGATTCCTTTGGCGTGAAATGACCGGATCATATTACCCGATTGTGACTCGTTAAAAATAGCGAAGTACGCGAGCCCTCGGTAGAACGAGCACAGAGGACAACAGTGGAATGTAGGAGCCACGGAGTTGGAACATTGTCGTTAAAGTACCGGAGCAGCATAGGTTTCCTGGTTACGCAAATAAAATTGCGCACTGACAACTACTGGCTATCTTCTTCAAGTATTTGATTAAACGCATTGCGCGAATTTCAACGTGGAAGACTGATATTACAGTTTTGCTGTATGCATCCCGGTAATCCAGCTTTCAATTGTAAGACCAGAAATAAACGGAGACGGAAGGACGAGCTGGCTTTCATAACACAAGAATTCCAATCAAGAGAGTATTATCGCTTATGCATAAATAGGGAGAAAATGAAGAAGCAATTTAATAAATATCTTAACAATGACCAATAGCAATTTCATTTCACTCGTAATTGGATCCTAGCATGTTAGGAAGAATCTTCTCGTATAGTACATATAATGTACAGGGTGTCCCAAAATTCCTTCAACGCGACTTCAATTCCTTCATTTTTGCTGAGGGAAATGTCGCTTGAAATGATCTCAGGAACCTCCCACTGTCAGATGTTGAAGGAATTTGGGAACAACCTGTATGTTAAGGATGACTTTTCAATCATGAATTGTCAAGAAGACACAATAAAAGACATGTAAATTTCATCATAATTAACGTAACACAATGCACGTTTAGAGTCGACAGATTATGACTTGTCTCTCCACTCTACGTGACGTTACGTGATCAATGCGATTACTATAATAGTAGAGAGAGGGAAATTTTTCCCCTGAATTCAAGTGTATTTCTCTGATCTGGCGATTCTGTGCATGTTAAATCAATATGAATATTATGATATAAATAATAGTTACGTGTTTCTCGATCGTAAATTTTAATATAAATCAATTATATGTTCTCGGCGCACAGTTTCGATAAAAAATAAAGCAAAAACAAAGCAAATTAGCAATATTTAAATGTAACTCGACGTTTTGATCCAGGTGTGGATCATTTTTAAGAGCAATTGCGTTTAAAAATGCGTTCTTTAAAACTATTATTTACAGTTTTATTAATTTTGTGAATTACCCATTACATTTTGTTTATATATATTTTCAGACGCATTTGCTCTTGAAAATGATCCTCACCTGGATCGAAAATTTGAGTTACATTTAAATATTGCTAATTTGCTTTGTTTTTGCTTTATTTTTGATCGAAACTGTGCGCCGAGAACATATAATTGATTTATACTATGATATAAATATAATAGTATAATAATACAGTAAAAATATTGTTGAGACCGGACACGGGTCTACGGGAATTGCAGAAACCTGATTATAAATTATAAAACGCATTACGCAAATCCCTATTACCTCTTAAGGTAATAGCGTTTAAAGCTGGGATTTTATACGCGCGTCATGTCGCTGCGTTTTGCGATTTATACTCCATTCGTAGTAACTTATAGCGCAGACGCATGCGGTCAATTTTTACCAAGTTTGAAGAATGCGTATGCACCCTAACATTCTAGAAGAGTGTCCTTGATCATGTATGTCAATGTCAAGGTCAACAGAGTTGCGTTCAATAAAGTAAGTATTCTCAGTTAAACATTTCAGTAAGTTCCATCGTCTTCTATAATAACTATTTTTATGTTTGAAAGCATAATTCTAATATTGTTTGTAGATATTCTAAAGCAGGACAATGGCATATTCTGAATATCTTTCACTGTTGAATATCAGCTACACTTGGTTCAACAGTAATTCTAATTGTTGAAGGTCCTACGTAGTCCTAGTTCACGTTATTTGCGAATAAAGTCTGTAACATCTATTTGTCCGACATTCTGCTGTGTCCCAAGGGATTCGGTGATACCTTTTTCCTGAGAAAAGACAGAATCTTTATTTTAGCTTGATGAAGCAGACCACGCACGAGATCCCACAGCACCTGACCTCCACCAAGAACTGGAAATGCAGTTTCTGAAGTGGCGGGTGTATCTTCATACATATCCGTCTTGAATCGCGCGGAATTTCGCATTCAACTCCGTGGCCTGGATGTTTGGTGAATACGTTGGTTCGGTGGTCAGAGCTGAGTTTTCTTCTTATGAGGCGCGAATACGATCATAAAGTACCGAGTCATTCTGCTCTCGTTTCTTTTCTTATCATATAATCATTCTTGTCAGTACGCAATTTCCACAGCCGCCCTGCGAAAGCTTACAGATTCTGAAAAATGATGTCTTCACGTTGTTAGCGATTTCGTAGGCTGTTGGAATCATCGCGTTCACCAAAAATATTCAATTGGAAGAAATGTGTTACGTTTACTCCAATACTGTATTATAAGGTGTACCAATTCATTCCTGGCCGTCAGATTCATTTGAACTTTCTTTATTACTTGTTTACGGAAGAATATTATGGACTTCGTACTTTGTTACATTCAGTTCTCTCGTCCGTTTTCACTTTGTTGGCGTTATTCAAAATTTATTTTGAATTTTTTTAAACGAGCATAAGTATGCTATGTATATACAGGGTGTCCCAAAACTCCTGCAAACCCCGGAAATAAGAGGTGTTCTTCGTTAATAATTCTTGAAAAAGCCGCGGCGGCCATTTTTGGAAATAAAAATGTTGCTTCAAATGACCTCAGGAACAATACATTTCCGGGGTGTGCAAAAGTTTTGGAACACCCTGTAGTGTAAATCAAACACATATTCTTGACTCAGTTTCACAGAGTTAAATTTGTGATACAGACGAGTAGACGAGTTTTTAACGAAAGTATTTTTATTTTTTTAACGATCTTTTAGGCATTCTATACTAATATAGATAGCACTTTTTGGATTCTCTTATTGAATATAATATGTAGATTGCGGATGTTTGTGCATTTATGGTTTATAAAACTGTTCAGAAAAGGCTGGAATATAAAATTCCATAGAATTTTGTGCAATTTTTATTTGTTTTAGATCTACAAAGACTGTTCCCATTAAAAATATTCAAATTTATTTACAAAAATTAGAAAATGCATAAACATCCGCAGTCTAATAATATGAATAAGAATATAATGATGTAGTAAAGAACAAATTCCCCTGCCTTTTAGGAACGGTATTTTCAGCCGGCTTTAAAGGATTATTGAATTAGAGTTCGACTAGCTGATTTATTACTTCGTGTATTCCGCAACAGAAAAACCGGAGACAAAGGAAGAGGAGATGTGGAAAATAATACAAAAGGGAGGGCAGCACAAAAACGCGAAAACGAAAAAAAATAAAACTGTTCAAAAGAATTTAACGGGCGACCAAAAAATAACAGCGTAGAGTAGTGGTCGGCTAGTTTTACTCTTTTCGGCCGTTTTTCGAAGATTGCGCCCCGTTTTTCCGGCTGCGCATGTCGCTCCTCGTCATGGTCATACTTCTCCAGTCAACTCAGGCGTGTACCGTATGAACTGCGCGTGGCACATTAGGGCGACACCCGTATCGATAGATTTCCGAATAATTAATGGAGTGGAATTTTTTAAACATTGGAAGAATCGAAATATATTCATCTCAGAAATCTCGCACAACGAGTTTTCTCAATAGTGGATTTCTCACCATTATTCTAAATAATGGATTATTTTTCTCGATCGAAAATTGTTTTTTAAACATACAATAATTAAATTTCGCGGCGCACGGTTTCGATCATTTATTATTTGTATTTGGCTCTACTTAGCGAATATGTCAAAGTGACATACATGTGCTATCCAATATAGTAGAGGAAAAGAAAGGTGAAGAAAGAATTTTCTCAATGTTCGGATCGATTTATCTGTGCGAATGTTATCCACAATGCAGGATATTAAAACAGAAAAGCGGTCGCGGTTGAACGAATCTTTTCTATCGTCTGCGATGCGAACAGTGACGTCCAACTTTTCATATTTCGGACATTTTGGATTTATTAAACAGTCACACGAAACGCGCGGCCGGAAAAGGGGGCGTAGTCTCAAAAAACAGCGGGAAAGAGCAAAACTTGCCGACCACTGGTGTAGTGGGGCGTCACAGAACAAAAAGATGAAGAATTCCGTATTATCGACTCGGTGCACTCTGGGAGTCCAATAAAGCCACTGGCTCAAAACTGAAAGTCGAGCATTGTCGAACCAACAATAAGAAAAATTTTTATGACCTTCATATATCTTATGTGCAATAAATCTAGTTTAAATTGAAACGTGCTTCAGATTTTTACACGTATAATACGATGCACACGCATGCAGCTCAATACTTGCGAGCGACGAGTGTCCCAGTTAATTCAATAGGTATTGTGAATTTTACTGTTGACAATCATTCAAATCACATACATGCTTCTTTCTACAAGCATGCATTCTAACAAAAATCGCCACGTTTAATGGTTAGTAGGTTTGGTGTTACAATATATTTTCCAAATACGTTTTGGATCCACTGTAGCTCATTAAAAAGATACCAGATATCATCCGATCAGAATCGCCAGGGGAGGGAGCAGGAATTGAGGAGAAAACAGTCATATGCCATTGTGACCAGTGCACGACAGGAACAGAACGCGTCACGTGACCGAACCGCAGCAGAAGCGTGGGAACTAGAGTCGTAGAAGGGGAAGGTGGAGTGGGGGCCCTGTGAACAATTTTAGAAATTCATTTTTGAAGTGAAACTTCTTTTGGCAGGGTGTAAGCAGAGATGCCAAATGGAGGAACCTGGAAGAACTTTCCCTCCGGCTGGGCCCCCCACTCTTACTTCTACTAGTTCTACTGCGCACGCGCTACATACGAACGTATCTCTAAACGTGACTCACTCGGGCAGAGCAGAGGTACGTCGTGTGTGGCGCGTGCGCAGTAGAACTAGTAGAAGTAAGAGTGGGGGGCCCAGCCGGAGGGGAAAGTTCCTCCAGGTTCCTCCATTTGGCATCTCTGGGTGTAAGCCAGGGAATGTCGACTCCCATATAAAAAAGTGGACACTAATTTAGTTGTAATTCAGTCCCCTTGGGCATGATGGCAGCACAGTAGAGACCAAAGAGTAGGGATACAAGCAGTGTGTGATCACACGCACACCTAACTCACACATGATCAACCTTGCATATATGTACGTGTAATCGTATTCTTCGCTAGCTATTGATGGTTATGAATTTATTTTCACGGAAAATGAATTGGTAATGTAACATATAATAATTACATTGAACAATTACATTGAATTACATCAATAAATAAGCAGCAAATATGAAAACTCAGCAACAGTCTGACTCCGCAACAGTTTGCAACAGTTATAAATGGCGTCTGATGGCGTCAAATAGCTGAATGACGCTCAAAGCAAAGATAGGATTTCCCCACTACCGAGGCACTACTGTGCTGCCACCATACCCTAGGGGTATGAATTAGAATTATATTCGTCGCTATGGGAGTCGACTGCCCCTGGTGTAATGTAAGCCTAGTTCGCGTCACGAAAATGCGTAACGGCGTTGGGGAGGATGGTTAGCCCAGCTAGTCTGAAATAAAAAAAAATAAAACTTCTTGCAGTCTAAGAATGTTTAGAAGTAAATTAAGATTGGGAATGGAAACTAATCCTAATGAAGCGACAACAAGATCAGGAACAACTCTCGATGCAGTATTTGCAAGAATATTTATATAATATTTCAGCTATCACAAGCTAATTGTTTCATTGATAGAATCGTAGAAAATCATAGAAAAAAAATAATGAACGATCAAAATTTGCGACGCGAAGAAGGAGAGCGTATGGGAAATGCTATGAACTTGTTGTTAATTAACTTCCCGATTCATAGGGAAGTTACTGTAATTACCCCGAAAATCGAAAATTGATTTTTTAGCAGATCTTCACGTTTCATGGTCATTGGAGTCATTTTAGACTATTTTTATCAAAATGTTCGTATGTGTGTGTGTGTGTGTGTGTGTGTGTGTGTGTGTGTGTGTGTGTGTGTGTGTGTGTGTGCGTATGTCCGTTTGTATGGTATCAAATTTTTCGTTAACGTTTTCTGAAAAAATAACAATGCGATCAGAATAATGAATGATGCAATCGATGTGCCCCGCTGTAACTTAGAGCTGATTAGATTTTGGTCCATATTGGTCAAGTAGTTTTTTAGATTTTTTAGTTTTTTTCGAAACAAGTTCATTCAACAATGCAAATTATACGAGAGGACGGAAATTTTCCACCGAAGAAACAAACGTAACAATTATATATAATTTTTATTTTTTTTTTATTAAAAAAAAATTTTTTTTTTCATTTAAAAAAAAATTTAAAAAAAATTTAAATGCATTTGTAATTTATTTTGCAACATTACTATGCTATAACAAGGAACCAAGCGAGCAACGAGCATACGATGTTGGTTCAAACATTTTGATAAGTAGAAAACTATTGAACTTCCCAAAGAACGTATAATCTTCTTAAAACGTATACTAAATAAATAATGATAATAATATATTGCAACTAACGAATCGGGAAGTTCTTTGTGTGGCTCGTGGAGAGTCACACACAAAATACCATCCGTACCACTAACCCTCTCGCGAGCTCGCAAAGCGAGCGAGCTACAACACCCCCACCTGCGAAGCTCGCGAAGCGAGCGAGCAACAATAACCAGCTAGTTAAATTTGGTTTCACCAGATTATATATAAATAAAACTCTAATAACCAGGATGTTGCAGAGGATATATGTATATATGTATATAATGTGATATAATGATAATATAATAATAATAATATGGGTAACGCTTCTTGCTCTCAACACACGTGCTCTCTGTACTTGTTCTCTAGCAGTTCTGATCAGTTCAAAAAAACCCGTTCGCACCAACTCTCAGACCGCTCGCTCGTACCAACTGAACATTCACTCATTCGTACCAACCCTCAGGAATTATTCATTCACTCAACAGAACTATGTCTCTTTCCCATACGCTCTCTCCTTCTTTGCGTCGCAAATTTTGATCGTTCATTATTTTTTCATCTTAATTCATAATTTCCAATCGTTCATCATTTTATCAATTAAGTTCATAATTTCCAATCTTAATTTACTTCAAAGCATTACTAGACTGCAAGAAGTTTCACTTCTGTCGCACGTGATTTTCGACGCGTATGATTTTTTATATGAACCCCTTGCCGTGCCATTTTCTTTACAGTTACAGTGATCAGAACGTCTTGGCTACGTTTAAATTAATGCTTGAATATTGATTACAGACGAATGAAATTTCATTTCATCTAAAAAGGAGCGCGTAATATTCGCATTCGTTAGACTTTGTTAAAATCTTCGTGACAAGTCTGACTCGTTAAAATCTGTATAATACATAATGACATTGTTCGTCATTATATCTTATAATAATAATATAATGTATATACGAACAGAGGATTAAATAAATGTATTCGCGACTGTCGAATTAAATTCTCGGACCGTTAATCTCGGTAGGACATCTGCGGATTGGTGGTATCTGCAGGAAGATTGTTATTCAACAAAATCGATGAAATGATTATCTTCGCGGTGAGAGATTCCCGTGTAGAGTTCTTATCCTCGGACCGATGCGGTCAATTATGAACGACGCTATGCACATCCAGAAGTTAGCGGACGAACGGGGGTCAAATAGACGGCAATCCGATTGCATCTAAAAGCAGGTAACTCAATGGTTAACCGGGTGGCAGTCCAGGGGCATGGTTGCAGCTGATACGGAGAGAAGGTACGGCCCCGTATCCGGCACAGCCACTGGAAAATGGTTAGGCGGTATTAGATGGTGTGGAAACTTCGATTAACTCTGACCTTCGAGAACGTAACCGCGTCTCTGTTCTCCAGGGGTGGTCGGCGCAGTAAATACGCCGCGCCGGCCGATACGGTCACGGGGTGTCTTATGACCAGAGAAGTTAATCCGGCATGTTCACCGTGTACATACACCGTGTGCTGTCTTGTTATCTGATGTTACGTACGTTTACAATGTTCGCCGGGATACCTAGCATGTACGGCTACCGTAGAAATTCGCCGGCCCAGCGAATATCGTTTTCAATCCAGTTAATTATCGCGGCATGTTAAAGCACGACGCTTCACCTTTGCTATCATTTAACGAGCCACCATTGATCTAAGTTATATAGGTTAATTAGTTCGCCCGAGCCAGGTCGTTAAATGCTATATTAAAATGTGTTCCTCGTCGGACAATTATTGTGACTCTCTATAGTAAAGTATACATGTATATCCATCGTTTGAAGTCGCTGCGTAGTGGAACTCTTCAGTATCGAATGGCAATGGCTCAGAAACAGATCCGAACTAATTAAATTTGAAGCCACTGATCGAGTTTAAGGATGTTCTGCAGCTATATAAAAACGCGACAAAATTTTTGAAAATTTGACAAGATATAATTCTTAGTAAATTAATACAATTACCAAAGTTTGAGTTTGATTCACTACACCGTTTAATGTTTATAGCAACTTAAAGTTTGCACATTTTAACACGTGTTCTTATGGAGAATTCATAAAATTCCACTTCAAACCCTATTTAAACCTTGAACAAACGCAACTAGAAACTCCAGTTTTTTTCATATATACATATAGTAAAAATTATGTATTTAATTATGTTCAAAATTTATTAGGATTCTCTAAACAGTTACAGAGCAAAAAATTATAAACTGTTACAAAACTTACAAATTTATCGCGTTGTCTCACTAGCATGAAGACGCGACAATATTGTAGACAATTTTTTATAATATGAAGACAATTTGATTAAAACGAAATCTCCTTTATTAATCTATTTTTTTAATGCAAAATATACTCGTGAATGGCTTTCATTGCCAATGTATTGATGGATTTCGAATTTCTTGTACTTTTGTCTCCCATTGTACCTCCAGACCATGCTTAAACATCACCGAAGTCAAAGGTATAGAAGAAATAATTGAGATACACAGTATAAATCTGATCACTGGGTACACTTGGTAACGAGTGACTTGTTAGCCATCGAAAACGTTGGGTTTCTTTATTTGGACTCCGGAAAAGTTGTTAAATTTGTTTAAAGAATTATTAATAAACTAATTCACGAGTAGAAAGATACTGTAACACATTCTACTGCGAGCTGGCGAATATCATGGTTTTGGTACGAGTGCACGACGATTCAATGAAATTTAGCTTGTTCAAAGCAGCATCGATAAATTAATTCATCGTAAATGTACGTTTTTGTGAACGATGAATGAAAGTTGATTCGCAAAACGTTTGTTTTGCATAAATATCTACAGTCTAATTGTAAACACTATTTTCGTTCAGAAACACTATTTTCCCTGCAACAAGACACCTTAGATAGATAAAATAAACATCTTCGAAAGTGTAAAAAGTTGTAACTGCTATAATTATTATAATGAACACTATGGAACGCGAAAGTTATGATTGGTAATATCCCGCTGACTGCGCAGTATTTCGAGAGACACAGTTCCTCGCGAAACATTAAATTTTGTTAATCTAAAATGCACCAATCTCTTCTGAACACACGCGGCGATTGTAATTTCACATTTAATTATGCATTCAACAGCATGTTATATATATATTACCTTTTTTACTGTCGCTCATTTTTCTGATGCATTTTTGAGTCGATAAATTATATTCCTACCACCTATAAATGAGTTCCACGTTACCCGCGAGTATTTAATCTTATTAATACATGTTTCTATACCTGCAGTGCTGTCATAACTTCACTTCAAATATGGAATATGTAATTTTATGCAATTTTATTCATGATTAAATGCAAAATTTTATCTCCGCTACAGTTTTTAAAAAGTTTCCTACCGTTGCTCGTTCATTCTAGTTCAGACAATAGCCACAATCGTAAAGACCCAAACTTTTTCTGGTTTCCCTGTGGTTGACATTATTCCACAAGTTGATGCGCTTTTTTAGTAGAAAGCCCTGATTAAACCACTATAACCTGAAATCAAATTTGGATTCTTTCCGTAAAGGTTGCTAAATATCTATGCAATTTTAATCTCCAAAGCTGCATAATATTTCAATGGTGAAAATAGAATCACCTGTGCGCCTTCAGCTTCCGTTTTATAGTGACTCTCGAAATAATGTAAACTGGAATATCTCGCAACGATTGTATTTTTTTCTGTTCTTCAGAAAATCATGGCAAGTGTATTATGCTTTCATTGTTCCGTCCCCCGTGACGATTAAGTGCTCACTAAATTAAATCTATAGTACCGTAGCCATAACGCATCGTATACATCCACGTTTCACAAATTGCCGGCAACGTTATTGTCTTTCTCGAACTGTCGAGATAAACGGAGATGTATGGATACTGTTAATGCCGGGTCGCCGCACTACCAACTAACGATCCTGTTAATTTTTCATCGTAGTTGCTTCAGCACCGTCGGCAACAACTTTCACGGTGAACCACTGGCTCACTATTCCTGTTAGTCAGTCTGGCTCGGCTGATTGTACACTGTGCCTTATATCACTGTGCCGCATACATTCATGTATTTATTAATTACTTTATCAACGCACAGAGATGGTATCAAGTTTCTCGTACAATAACTTTTTATTTGGTCTTGTGAACTAGTACTGAATGCTGTGTATATAAAAATAACTGGGGCATACGAGATTAAAAACTAATAATTACTCATATATTCTTTGATCGATCTTCAATTTAAATAACGCCTGATTTGGTCTCCGACAATCATGTAGTGTATTTAAAAGCTGATGGATGAAATACCTGTTCGAGGAACTACATAACAGGATAATTTGTCTCTGGCACATCGTCTGTGAAACTAAATTCATTTGGCAAGCTCTGTCAGTGTCCATTTACAAATTAATACACGACTAATACATTTCTGCTAACTCCAAAGTTTCGTAGGAACATGGATTATTTAAACCATTATTAAAATCATCATACTCTAAAAGGGAACTAAACATTCTCATTAGGAAAATTCAGAATTCTTTAAAGGATAAAGTAACTCAAGCTCACGTAACAATGGATTTTTTCCATACACGTTCTTAAAGATCTCTGACGCAGGATTTTAACAAAGTCAGAAGAAATTGCATGAAATTGTGATCAAAAGCACGTTACAGAACATATTTCTCTGTAATCGTTGATGTTTCACTGTTTTCCTTACGTAGACGTTAATTCCACAATCAGTAATATTTACTCATGTACATTTGTAATTATTCAGCAGAATGCTTTATTATAAACACAACGTTACCTTGGTCTTTGTAAAAATTAATTGCCTTGGTTTATAGTTATACAGGGTGTCCCAAAATTTCTTCAGCATCCGGAAATGGGAAGTTCCTTAGATCATTTGCAGAAACATTTCTCTGTGCAAAAATGTCGTCCGCGACTTTGTTTAGAAGTTATTAACGAAAAATACGGACCAATCAGAGCGCGGCTACAGCGAACAGAGTCCGACATAAGGACAGGTCCCATTTAGCGCGGTGTTGCCGTTGGTCGAGTCAGAATCAATCCGCTGTAGACGCACTGTGATTGGTCCTAGTTTTTCGTTAATAACTCCTAAACAAAGCTGCGTACACTATTTTTATAAATGAAAATATCGCTTCAAATGACCTCAGGAACCTCCCATTACCTTGTGTTGAAGGAAATTTGGGACACCCTGTATAACAGCGTAACTGTTTATAATATTTATGTTCCATGACGTATCTCACGATTTGGCGCGTGCACCGACAGAAAAACAATTTTCTATCAGCAAATACGTTCGTCTGGCGTGCTAGCAACAGATAAAAAAGTATTGTAATAGCTTTTGGCAGGGATCCTACACTGCTTTGCTCTATCGATGGAATGGAAACACTTAGAACATCGTAGAGAGTTGTCTCTCTCTCTCTTTTTTTCGCGTTCTGTCATACGATCAAGCAACTTCAAACGACCGAAACATTGTCGAAATTCATATATTATATCACTCCGATGATGGTAGACGCTCGGAAAAAAGGCGCCGGATGTTTTAATTACTTTCGCTTGCGAAAATATTCTCGGAAGTCCATCATAATTTTCGAGAAACGAGAGTACACAATTTCACGCCATCCTGATGAAACAATGCGCTCGTGTTATAATGAATCATGCATCCTATGGCTGCATCTGAATTGGCGAAGACATTAGTCGTCCGGAACGCCTCGCTACTCTAATATAACGGCTGTCTACATAAGTACGCCTCCATCTGGTGAAATTATGCCGCTTCAGTTCTCCTTTTGCGAAAAACTGCGCGGAACATCGAAATCATTTCGCAAGAGGCGAAGCATCGGTCTTGGCGAGTCATTTTGGTCCATGACTACTGCGAAACAGTAATAATTTATACTTCTACAGAGTGATCGATGACTGGATGGTACAACAGAACAGGACGTGATTCTATGTAAAAAAATAAATCAAAATTATAGAATAAAATTGGTTCATACGAGGCTTTGTTTTCCACAAAGTCGATTTTGATGATCTGTCAACTCCGCAAGATTTTGTAAGCCAATCAGCAGGTTACGAACAGACGTGTCACACGACTTCTATTCGATAGAATTTTCAAACTCGATTTTCTCGATAATGAAAACTCCAAAAATTATATTGTACATTTTAGCAAGATATATTCATAGACTGGATCGGTAATGCTTATGATGAATTTTTCTAAATAAATCCTTTTTGTTTTGGTCACGGTTTAATTGATTTTATATATACATTTATATGTATAATTTTTGTGGCAAACCATTCTAGGTGTGTAATTCATTTAATTACCTCAAAAGGTTTATTGAGGTAAAAGTTTGTGGTAAAAATGAAAGTATTACGTTTATACAATGTTTGAATTTACCGCCTTATATTGACATTGGCCAATAGATATCTGATCAACCATTAGTTTCCCGAATGTCTATACGTTTTCCTTACATTTAACTCTCTTCACTATCATGGTGACTGTCCAGACAGCAACATGTGGGTCATGCATATATTAATTTTTCTAATTTAAAGTTTGTTTTGTGACACTACGCAAGTGAGTAACATTTTTCTTATTATAATATGGTTCATCGTTTTGAGGTTTCTTATATAAATTGAAATAATTCTCTTTTGTTTCATTACAGATACAATGTGGTTTTTGTTAATCTCTTGAAAATTATCTGAATTTAGATCGGAACGTTGAGATAAAATGTTGTGATATTTTGCAAACAGTGTTTTAAAGTATTTAATTGATCGAACCAATGCGCCGATAACATTTAAAATTTTGCTTAAAGCTTATTACGATCGCTATACGTATAACCGTTATTTTCATAGAGTACATAAAATATTTTATCATAATTTCCGAAGTAAATTTTTCGATTTACTGAAATATTGTTACTAGACTACGGATATCTACGCAACGATTGACATACGTGCATAAAGTCAATAAAAAAAAATTAACCGAATCCGAATGAAACGACATAAAAATTCAATAGTATAATTTGTTTCCACGAAAGTACGCAAGAAATGTAAAATTGGGAAGTCCATATTTTATGAACCAATTCGGAATTTCATATAAATGATGCTTAATCCTCACCGCCACTTCACGCGCAGTACATCATATTTTCGTTCGAACGAAATCTCTTTCGTCGATTTAAAAAATTTAACGATTGAGAGTGGAATGACATACTATTCAATTTATGTGAGTTCAAAATGAAGTGCGATTGTTGAATTTCTCGTAAAAGTGTATAATAGTACTTTTCAAACCACGTGTAGTTTCCAGAAGACAATTTTATTTAGACGGTGTTAGAATGATTTGTATAGCTTCTCTGTAAAATAATTCTTTTCAAACCATGTGTGGATTTTAGAGCACTCGTTAAAATGACTGGTAGATATTATATATAGTTATATTTTAATTTTTATACGAGTATTATTACTGTACGATAATAGTAATAATGGTGATTATTTTTCTTAAAAAGAATGTAAAATGATTGCTATTTACAAAATTCTTTTCCCGACTAAAGTTAAAGTGTCTAGTCTTTCATAAAATAAAAGTACAAATTCTTGCACACCTTTTTATCACATCTCCATAATGTCATGGGAAATTCTGAAAACTACCATTGCAAAGTGAGAAGAACTTCTGTTGGAGATTGCTCTGGAGAATATTCGTTCGAGAATTGTTGTTTGCTTATTTCCAAAGTAGAAAGAAAGTATGCACATTAGGCAACGTTAATACGACATGAGAGACCTAACTAACAGGCAAAGTAGACTCATTCGTGACCTGTGAATCACGTTTGCAATTCAGAAGTGCACGTACCCTACATCTAGAAGCCGCAGTCAGTTTTTCCGCGAATGAATACTTGAATGATTCTTACCATTCAAAGTACATGCCTCTCAATTACAAGAACTATAACAGCTCCGCATAAATGCACTTTTTCATTTCTCTAAAAAAACGTCGACAACCTCGGGTTGCTTTCATAATATTTACCGTTCTTGAAATCAAAAAACTAACAGCACTGACTTGTCAGAAAAATTGTATATACCTTTTCTCAATAAAATGGACGTTGTATAAATAATATCCATTCATATATTAATACTTATACTGTATTAACCTTAACCGATTCATGTTTTTTTATAAATGCATGATATATTCGCTGTCTAATTAAAACCTGCAAGATCGTTTCGTAACTAATTGTCGAGGAACTTTCAGCCTCATTTCATTGTATTGGCGTTGGAACTTACATCCTTTTTCCGGAAAAGCAATTTTTGAAAAAAGTCACAACCTTTATTAATTTCAGTTTTCAATCATCAGCACAAGGTAGAGTTCTGACAGTCCCCAATAGTCAAATTAAGTTATTCGTTGCCATAGATATCCGTAGGATTTTCGTAGTAGCCTAATGAAATTTTCAGAAAACACGCCTCAAAGGTGCCATTATTGGCTTTTCAAAACTGAATCTTTCTCGTCGACGACGTCGCGTCTCGCTTTCCGCTTATAAAATGCAGCCTCATCGACTGTCCAAAAAGAACAACTTCCTTTCTTCTTGAAAACTCCTTCACGACACTTTAAAAATTTCCAAGGAGCACAGAGTTGATCGTCATACTGGAGGAAGAGGATTAAGCATTCAAAAGTGGTAACAACGTTAACCGACAGAAAAGTCTGTTCTCGGTAGACCAGCTCCTAAGCGAATCACCGAAAGCAAAATGCAGATCTGCATCTTGCTTCCGAGCTCTACCTCCGTGCGCCGTATTATCGTTCCTCCTTGTTGCCGTTAAGGCTCCATGGGATATTCAAAACGACAGCGGCGCTGTTATCGATCGCAGAATCTGGGGAGGAAAAAAGGAATCCAGCGAACACGTCGCATGGATTATTGATCGTAGGGGTAAACTTTGGTAGTGAGCAGCAAACGCCTTGTTTATTCGATCGGCGAATCAATCACCTCGGATTATCCATTTCCGATGAAACTTGTCGCGATGTTTAAGATACGAGTTGCGCTCGCATGCCATCACTGTGATTTGTATGTTACGGAACGTTCGCGCAATCTGCTTCGCACAGCCGTTCCTGTAATCGAGACTTTGAATTTGCTTTGCAGAATGCAACTCGCAGACTGAATAAGCCGTCTGATTTTCTAGAACTGCGGAGAGATTACGTCGCATCTTGCATGACTTCTTTTACGCAGATTACATGCTGTAAAGAGCTTTGAAAATATAGCAGGACAGAGTCACCGGAAGACTACTGTAAAGAGCTTTCAAAATATTATAACGGAACAGAGTCGCCGGTAAACTTGCGTCCCCACTCTACCTTCCCCCTCTACGACGCTAGACAGTAGCAGCAGCTAGCAGAGAGGGGGTAACTTTTTCCTCTCAATTCGTGCTCTCTCCTCTCAAATTCTAGGAAATTACACACGTTTCCATGCGCCCTTCAAATTGTTTATTTGGGTTGAAATCACACGAAAATTGGGGGCGTCTGTGAATGGACGGACATTCGATAGGTATACGTGATATGATATTGGAAAGCAATTTCTATCTTCTATCTTGATTGATTCAGTTTTCCTATTTCGTAAGAATCATACGAATCAATATACAAATTGATGTAAAATAAAAAGCCACTTCCGTCTTCCTGTTCCTTGAAATTTTTTATTTGAGTAAAAGTCATACGGAAATTGACGCATGGATGCGCGGGGGATAGAGGCAGTCCAGAGAAATGAGTTCACGGAATAAGAGATTAAGTCGACCACGGCTTCCATCGTCTATTTCTATTCCTTGAAATTGTTTATTCGGGTTAAAGTCACGAGAAAATTGCTGCGTACATGGACGAAGTGTAGACATTGAAGAGAGATGTTCACATGATATGCTTCTGCTCTGTGATAATAAGAATGCTATAATTAGACTGTGGATTTTTATGCAAAATAAAGAAACGTCTGCATTCATTTCAAGATACGAATGCAACGTACACGTTTATTTCTTTCCTTAATAATGTTAACGAGTTGGAAATGTATGATGATATTTATAAATTCTTGAAATATTTTTGCTATATTGCAGTTGGTCTATTCATTTTCCTCCATGCTTAAAATCTACAGTCTAGTTGTAATACCATCAGTATCAGTATACTATCATAGTAATCAATATACTATCAATAACTTTACTGATTGGCTCGCTGAAGGTTTCATTTTTACTAGACTTTAGCGTGACTTGGCCCTATCAGTACTAGACTGCCATAAACCATAAATTCTGGCAGTCCTGAAGCCTCAATACCTATCTCTTCCCGTTCCAGATACTTGGGTTCTATGAAATCAGTGCTAAACCGTTAATACTCTCCCCTTTTTATTGGTTTACTCTATATTTGTTCTACAGACACCTACACACTAGACTCTCACTGATGATAGTGTATCTTGAATCCAGGTTCTGGGTAGTTGCAGGACCGGACGGAATTTTAGTATACGTTCATTTACATATTCACCGACTCAGTAATTTTATACCTTGATGATATTGAAGGGGAACTTGCAATAACGCATGAGGCGCGTTGATTAAATAATGTTTTCAAGAATATTTGCTAGAATAAGTTGTATCCCTATGTGGGCTGATCTGATCTGACACATTGGCTTCGCCTCAAAAGGTGAATTGTGCTAATGTTTGCCCTCAATTATGCGGGTTTGTTGTCGCTCCTACGGTATCAGTATCCGGAAGCTGACACGTCATTTCGCATAGTCCTTGTTAACGTGAAGTCCTCATTCTCTTACAGTTAAGTATGAGCAGGCATCGTCACTGTTAAGGTCTGCTTAAGTTTGCATGTGACAGTGATACAGAATCTCTGATCTTTGAATGATCGATTTGGTGACGTTTTAGCCAGAAACTTTTCTGTACATGACTGTTTCACTAATTGTCAAAAATATTCCCCAAACAGATTACTATATTTTGATTAGTTCTAACTTTCTATAATTTCTCCATTTTTCGTTGTACACACACATTCCTATTATATATTATTTTATTATACTATATTATTCTTTATATTTCAAGCTAATATCTTTTATGTATGTTTGTTTATTTGTGTGCTTGTTCAAATCTCAGCAGAGATTTTCTTCTTTGTTTTCAAATGCGGTTTTCGGCACGTATTATGTTTGTAGTATATGTTCTGTCTTTCTCTGGCTGTATTTATACGCTATAAGCTTTTGTATGACTTCGGCTATTATCACGTCGGTGCATATTGTCTCAGATAGAAGACAACACGTGCTATCATCGGAACCCCTTATATGGACACAGTATGCGGTCTATTGTTATCAGAAATTGTTTGTTGTTTCTGCTTTGTCGTCTGGAACATATGGCTTTCTTGGTACGTGTTTCTAGTAGTTTCTGATGATAATTACTTGATCTTGTATCGCTGTAGCAAATTACCTTTGGTGACACATTATTCTTTTTATAATTCATTAATTTTTTCATAGTACACTGTACAGAGTGTACAAGTAATGGTCACATCCGTCGTAGGAATGAATCTGCACCTCAAATTGTTGTCAAAGTTTGTTTTTGAAGTGAAGCTTATTCCGGCGCGGTAGGCGTAAAAGCGATCTGGCGATGAAACGGAAATGCGTAACGGAAGTGGCTAGCGCGCTAACTCTCGTGCGATTCGTAGTACAGTAAATTATCCATATAAGTCCCTAGCACGGGTCTGCCGAGGGACATTTATGCACCGCAGTCACTATTCTTTGAGTGTTGCCGAACGTAGAAAAGGACAGCCGAGCTCGAGAAGCGTCCGTCGCCGAGAAATGTAAACATAGCTAATCCAAATTGCAAACTTCCTTATTTTTCATTATTTTTTTTATGAGACTTCGATTACCATATTTGTGGCATTTTTCTAATGCAAAATGATACCACACATGATATAATTCCGACGATATTTAGGTGTGTAATAGACAGTTAAAGTTTCGGGTGCAAGGAAGGACTCTTTCTTTCCCATACGCTATCCTACGCGCCTGAGACTTTAACTGTCTATTCCTCAAGTAAATATCATCAGAATTATATCATATGTGGTATCATTGTTCTTAGAAAAATGCCACAAATATCGTAATCGCAGTCACATAAACAAATAATGAAAAATAAGGAAGTTTGAAATTTGGTTTAGGCGGTCTCACCGAGACACCCGAGCCGCATGATGTCATACTTCTCGGCGACCGAGGCCTCTCGAGTTTAGTGGCCCCTCAAGAGGGTATACCCCGCAGTAGTGGGGATAGCTCCGGGACTTCTAAAGGCCACACTTTTAAGACATTTATGGATATTTTACTGTATAACTAAGAGAAAGATAGAGAGAGAGCACGAAAGCAAAAGCTGTCATTGTATGGTGTATCACAGATTGTACCTAACCAACGCGTGTTATTTCATTCGCATTTAATTAAGTAATATAAAAATATATATACAAGTAATAATGCCAAAATCAAATGAAGAACGTCAAAAAGAATTACGTGAAAGAAAACAGGCTGCGAGAAAGAAGGTGACGAAAAATGCAACAGAACGTGTGCGAAAATTTCGTGAAAACAAAAAATTATTAATTGACAATGCTTTAAATTTTGATGAACAAAATGTCGAGCAATCACAGCAACTTGCTGCACCATCAACAAGTACATTGTTGAGACCTATTTCTTTTTCTCACAATGATATTGAGGAACACAACCGCACATCTCGTGAAAGTTCAATATTATATGGTGTGAATGTGTGTAACCTTAATTGTAGTGTTATTCAACCTTATAGTGATTTTCAACGAAAAAAATCAATTCATAATCAATTTAAAAAAATCAGTCGCGTCGAAAACCATGCGCGACAGTTTAGATGTTCAGAAAGAAATTAAGATTGGACATGGTAAATAATCGTAATGAAGCGATAACAAGATCAGGAACAACTCTCGATGCAGTATTTGCAAGACATTTAGACAAAATTTAATCAAGATCATTTGTATCATATTTTAGATATCACAAACCAATTGTTTCAATGATAGAATCATAGAAAATCATAGAAAAAAAATAATGTACGATCATAATTTGCGACGTGAGGAAGGAGATCGTATGGGAAAGAAAGAGACATAGTTCATAGCATTTTCCATACGCTTAACATCTTTGCGTCGTAAATTTTGATCTTTCATTATTTTTTCTATGATTCTATCATTGAAACAATATACTTGAGATAGCTGAAATATTATATAAATATTCTTGATTCAATTTTGTCCAAATGTCTTGCAAATACTGCATCGCTTCATTAGGATTATTTACCATTTCCAATCTTAATTTACTACTAAACATGACTAGACTGCAAGAAGTTTCACTTCTGTCGCGCGAGGTTTCCGACGCGTGTAATTTTTACATGAACACCTTTTATTCGTCGAGAAGAGAAGAACTTTAAAAGAAACTATATGTCGCAAATAAATAGTTATTCAGATATAAGCAGTTAAAGTTTTTGCAAAATTTGATTGTGTGAAGTTATACGCATACACAATAGCCTACTACCATAATCCGCCTGACAGTATCGGTGAGGCAGAACATAATCGTGTTCGTCCCCCTACGGTGAGAGGATAAATTAACGTTTTATTATTAACATTACTGCATGGTTTTCGTTGCGTGGTAATTGAGCTTGAACACAATTAATATATCATGTAAGAACAGGGTAAGGAGGATGCTTGAGACCTCGCGTTATTTAGGTAACGAATTTGTGCTCCTCCGTTTCCACGTCGACAGCGTGGTGTCTGTGGGCGTACATCGTTGACCGTCAATGTTAATGATGTTGCCACTGCAGCCCATCACCGTTTCTTCATCCGGTCCGTATCTCGTTCCACGGCTTGTTAATGCACTTCTTGCCCCTCTTGATTTTCCTCCGTTCCCCATCAGCTTTGACTGGTTCTTTTCCTGCACGGCCATCTCGGTGCACGTTCTTTTCTTCCGCGTTCATGATTCTTTCCATTTTCGTTAGCGGGGCCCGTTGTATTTCCCTCTTCACGGAACACATAACACTTTGAGCTAACGAGACTTTTGTGCCGTGACGCGTATGGGCCGTGAATCTACCGAACAACTTCTGTTGACTTGGCGTAGCTCCGGTAAACTTTAAACAAACTCCGCGGAAGCAGATTCTGTTTACAAAGAAAGTACGCGCTGGGTTGCGTTAAACAACGTCGCGGAACGATGGTGTTATTTTATGGAAATATCCAATGATCAAGTTTGCAGTCCAGGTATGCTTGATGCACCGAAACCTTCCCTTGAACAACTTTGCGCACGCATTATCTGATTATCTAATATCTGAATTCTTCGCTATTGAAGGATTAATACGATTTATTAATTAATAACATATGTCTGTGTGGGAAGTGTGCCTGAGAGTAGATGAGGATAGAGGATGGCAGGAGAGGATGTGGGAGGTGTTGGAAGATGAAGGAGGAGGAGAGGAGTGGATAAGGATGATAGATAAGTGGAGAATGGGAGGGAAAGATTTGAGTGGGAGAATGTGAGCGACCAGAAAAGGGAGTCCAAGATTAGGGGAGGATGAGGTGAAGCTATGGGGGAGCGGAGAGCTATGTAAACATGTAAATGTGTAAATATTAGTTATAAGGATAGATAATTTATGCGTGTCTCTCTCTCTCGTGCGGTTCTTAGGTTAAGCTTAAGTATAAGTTAGTTTTAAGGATTTAGTAAGTAAGTTTGTAAAGGCGGCGAGGGTGAAAAGTGGGTAGTTGTAAATTTGTAACCCCAAGGGGATCGAATAAAAACTATTATAAATTATTACCATATGTCAATTCGTATTAAAGGTCAGAGAACATCTGATTATAAAACATTGAAAACTGTTTCATGATAGTGGACATTCGGCCTCACGCATATACACATGCATTCACACATATTTGCACGCGTTCATACCACTGATAATAGTACCATTGGTTTTCGATAGCGGCGCATCATGCCAATGCCAGCAATGGCGATTTTGAATTGGTTTCAAGGATCTCCTATCCATCTTTTTATATCAGTGGTTCATACTCAAAGCCGCAATGAAATGAGTGTTGATCGCAGAATCTTTGACAGCGAGAAGAAAGCTCGCTGTTTCGATTCTCGACGCGCATCGCATGGAACCATTTCTCAATCCATATTCCTACACTATTGGTTCGAATAATCGAGGTTCCACCGAATCGTCAATTGTACGAGCAAATATACTCCGCGTTGTGTCGTGTTTGATGTCATTTTAGTCAGAAAAGTGTCACAAATATATTGGTAAATTTTTCTATTTTGAACAAAATATGTTGGTTTCGTGAAAATATAGTTAAAAAGTTTCGTCATTGAATTTTATATCGCCTCAAGACGAAGTAGTGGGGATGGAGTCACAAGTATTGTACACATCTCTATGCCATATATCGAGTCATTACTGTAGTCTTTGCAGAAGCCAGAGTCACTATCTAAATCACATACTCATCCAACTCCTACCCACTACAAGAAAATGAACTTTAACTATTTCTTTGGTGGAGAATTGCGCGACATGAACGTGAGAACTACATCGAACTAGCAAGTTCAATTAAGACTTTGATCAGGTTTGATTAAATTCGAATTTCTTACAGTACAGATCGCACTAGAACTTTGAATAGCTTAGAACTTCGCACTATACTGTATATTGTCTTACTGAATAGTAATACATGTACGTTCTACTAGGTCATCCCTAACGTGACCATTTATTTTTTTCGGGACATCTATTAATTTGTAGGTAATAGTATGTGTATTCAAGAAACTGCATATTTCTTCATTGTTTTTATTTATTAATGGAAGATGCAGGGATGAACACGTAAAAATAAATAGTTTATGTGGTCTTATATTTTTCTGAAGAACAAATTCGCTTCAATGTATGTACTCGCAACTAAAGAGCGAGCGACTTGCATTGTGCGAGACTTATTAGTATGCTTAGGCTAGAGTAGCCGCTACTGTCGCATAGTGGAGTATTTGGTCCGAAAAGCTGGCCAAAACTATTGCAACGTTATTTATGGTTTCAAGGTCATAATATTATATATCGTTGAATTCGTCATAAGATCAGCTACAACATTATGAAATAAAAAATACATTTTAACGTTTGAAAAATCAAAGTGACCTTGATTAATTGTTCTAAAATTTTTGAAATTTTATATATCGAAGTTTGTAGGACGGTCCCGTTCAGAATGCGACGTATGGTCACATTTGTCATCACGTAAGTTCGTGCCGTTTTTCGAGCGGTTGCCTATGTTAACTTTGTGAACGTACCTTTAAGATCGTTTTATTATGTATACAAATTAATTCGTAGCCTTCACCATTATTATTTATAATTTTATTTCATATCCAAATCTTTTAATGGGATCATCAATTACCTGTAAAAGGGTGCACCTGTATGGAAAATGATGGAGATTATTTTCAAGACTTGAGTGTGTTTAGGTTGTTTGTAAATAGACATTAAATATATGAATACGAAACCATGAATTAATTCGGTATTTTCAGAACATCTGACATCTTAACTAATGAGTTGATTAATCAGTTCGTGATTTCTGTACAAGGCCTTGAATTTTATTTTCGTCTGTCTAAGTAGCACGCCCGGAACGTTCCTCGTCTACTAAACAAAAATTCCCACCTTTGAAACCTTGAAACCACTTCCTATAGATACGAGATGAAAGCGCACTTTCTCCTTTATCTTATAACACAAGATGTCGGAAATAGATGTGCGTTTCGCTCATGATTTTTCACTGTTAAGAATCACTGTGTTCACTATTTCAGGATATATCCACACTTCTCTAGACTGTTCCCCAACAACTACGCTTAAGTGCATTGGTCCCTTATCACTGTAAGGTTTAGAAATCGACGAGAACAATATACATACATATATACAAAAGTCGGCACGAACTTATTTAGTAATTTATCTTACTGAGTTATGGTAAGGAAATAATTTAGATGCTCGAGTTAAAATTAACAACCTGTGGACTGCTACATCTAAACCGGGATTTAACGTACAAACATATATAGCATCGTGAATGTCACCAAAAAGTCAGCAATCCAGCGTAATTGCAAATAAACACCGAGGCAAAGACATTTCACCGACGGGATGAAAGAACGTATGTTGTCGTTTCTTTTTCTTTCTTCTGCATCCGACTAAACCGGAACAATATTTGCACCTGTCGCGCGGTTTTGTCTCACGTTGGTTTCCACGGTGGAAAACTGCACCCTCTTTTTATATGATACACGCGGTTTTCATTGGACGGCGCAAAGTCTGCAGCCCCGGAATACCGAGCGTAATCTTCTTACCGGACTTTTTCCCATTCTTCCGCCCTGCGAAATTTTAATATCGCATTCATTCGATTTAATGAGAGATGCATCTGTGCCGGATCAACGTGCTCGGAATAAAGCCGCTGCTCCCGATTGCCGATTGGTTGCATATTAATATCGCAAAATTAGGATCGGCACTGACGTTGAGTATCACGAGATTTTAAATCTTGGCGAATCTTAAGAATGTTCTGGAGGTACAATGGGAGACAGAAGTACAAGAAATTCGAAATCCATCAATACATTGGCAATGAAAGCCATTCACGAGTACATTTGCATTAAAAAATAGATTAATTTAAAAAGCTTTTGTTTAATTAGTGAATTTCATGTTATATTTATTTTTTAATCAAATTGTCTCATATTATAAAAAATTGTAAATGAATTTTGTTATTAATTGTACCCTCCGAATAGTAACTATATTCAGTGGTCTACAGTATTGTCGCATTTTCATGCTAGTGAGATGACAACGCGATAAATTTGAAGTTTTGTAACAGTTCATAATTGTTTGCTCTGTAACTGTTTAGTGAATCCTAATAAATTTTGAACATAATGAAATACATCATTTTTACTATATATAAAAAAAACTGGAGCTTCTAGTTGCGTTTTTTCAAGGTTTAAATAAGGTTTGAAGAGGAATTTTATGAGTTCTGCATAAGAAGACGTGTTAAAATGTGCAAACTTTAAGTTGCTATAAATATTAAGCGGTGTAACGAATCTAACTCTGTTAATTTAGCATGTTATTTCAACATGATTACATCTAATTAACCAACATGTGGACCAGGCTAGAATGTTCCACATGCGCGTGCGCAATTTTAATAGGTTTTCCAACAAATTCAAACTTTGGTAATTGCATTAATCTAATAAGAATTATATCTTTTCAGATTTCCAAAAATTTTGTTGCGTTTTCATATAGCACCAGAACATCCTTAAGACTCCTCTAGATTAAAATGTAAGAAAGCACATTTTCTTTTGATCTCAAATAAATTCCATTGATTTAGGAAACATTCTTGTATAATTGATTCCCCTTAGGGTTACAATTCATATATACCATTCCTCATTCTTCCATTTCGTCCCCCCCCTACGCCGTTCTTAACCTATCCTTACTTTATCTTACAAAATAATTACTTATGTCTAAATATATATACACAGAGAAAACATATATATATATATATATATATATATATATTAAGTTAGTTATAAGCTGTTGTATATATATATATATATATATATATTAAGTTAGTTATAAGCTGTTGTATATATATATATATATATATATATATATATATATATATATACAACAGCTTATAACTAACTTAATCGCTATCTTACGTACTAACATATTACAATATTACAAAAAATTATTTATTTATTTACATATTTTACATATTTACTCCTTATCCCTTTACTCATCCCCTAATTATGGACCTCCTCTTCCAGCGTCTTGTCCTCCTTTTCCACTTTCCCATTCATACCCTCTCTCCATCTTTCCACCTTCCTCATTCATTCCTCTCCTTCACCCTCATCCTCCAATACTTCTCCCAATCGAAAGAAGTGTTACCTTTCGGAACGTTTTTTGAAAATATTACTCACGTTACTCATTTGTTTATTAATGGTTATCGAACTCCCATAGACATATAGAGATAAACTGAGCGGCCTGTACGAAACGCTGAAGCCTACAATGGCGGCGCGGGGTACAAAGAGAGAGAGTACGAAGATACCTCTCAGATATTCAGCTCTCTTTCTAATTGATTCAATTCAACGCGCCCGTAAGACGGCTAAGTCTATCTGTATATGTTTATGCGGACTCAGGACAAATAATCACTATAAACGAAGGACAATGCATTTACGAATTGTGGGAAATGCGCCCTTATTGCTGTGAATGTGACTGCTGCGCTCTCTATGTATATCGGTTTTGGACAGTATGCCTCTTTTGGCGGGATTGCGCTTCCAATATATTCTTGTTTTGTCTTGTAATTGGCGTGGTCTGTGCAAAGAGTAGTGATATAACAAGAGGCGACACTCCGGGCGGTACCTTTGATGTTGCTCGTTCGACTGTTCCTTTAAATTGAACATTATCATGCGACACAGTATAAAATACAAGCGCATTGACAATAGTACTTCCTCGGTAATGTTGAACTCTATCGATACGAGTGTTTCCCTAAGGCGGTGGTCGGCAAACCTCGACTCTTTGGCTACTTGAGTGCGGCTCTTCCACGAACAACGTATTTAAAATAAAATCTTACTTTAATGTAATAGTATTTTAATACAATTTCAATCGGTCAATGTGTTGCGTGTAAATTCGAATAAAGAACAATTTCTATTCTTTTTTATCAATATCTAAATAGTTTTATTCAGTGTACACAGCCCTAAGCGACTTTCGAAAACAGAGATCTGTAAAGAAATTTGATTCTGAAAAGAAATCTAAATCATTGTACTACTGATATTTGGCTCTTTTGACTAACGAGTTTCCCGACTACTGCCTTAATGCATCACCGGCAGTTCATATGCCATGAGCTTGCCGGAAAAAGGGAGCGTAGCCCTCGAATAACGACCTAAACGGGCAAAACTTGTCGATCATTGCATTAGATTGTGTAAAGCCAGAGTTGGGCAAAAATTTTTATTCAAATAACATTTTGCCCACCTCTGTATACAGCATATTAGAATTATTGGTGTTTACCGACAGCATTATCAATTTTCAGAATTAAATTCAAGGGAGTTTCGTTATGTCAGACATATATGTACACCCTCGCTGTAAGTCCAATCGACCAATCGGAATCGATTCGATCGAAGCGATCCCGCGAAGTCCTACCTTCAGAATCAAACCCACCGAGACGTACCTAGTATATTCCCTTTTGGTCGGCATTGTGTGGGAAGGAACAACGCGGCTGGACTCAACAAATGGTTATGACCAACAATGGATCCACAATGGAGCCGTAGAGATTCCCCAAGACAGACAATACACTGTAGATGTGTCGCTGTCCCGCTGTATATACTTCCGATGCACTTCGGAAACCTAAGTGAACGGAATCAGCTACGGTTTATTTATGACGAGTCCTGATGCATCCGAAATTGCAACTGATAACGAGCCGTTTCGATACGCTGCACTCCTGAATCGAATGGAATATATTGTCCTGCAATACGATCGTTCTGCATTGTGCTGCGGCACAGGGATTTTTAGCCTCAGACTATCCGATACCTGCGACTAGAGTTTCCGAATATCCGCCTGATATTCTTGTACATTGCCATGTTATGGTTATGTACATTCGTCAATCTGATGGATATTCGCAGAAAATGTTTCCTTTATTATCATTAATGATTATATACAGTGACTCCCACTAATATTCGGACACTCTTACGAAGACGATAACTTTTTTAATATTGTACTATACGATTTGAATTTTTTTGGGAAGCTAGAGCAATTAGTTTGCCACAGGATGCGAAAAAAGAATTTTGTCAAAAATTGCAATTGACCGGAATTATAAAAAAAATACTAAAAGTTTTTTATGTGGACCTATATTGAAAATTTTAAAAATACGTTTTGTAGATCTGTGTCAATTATATGCGCTGTGAAAGTTTCATCGCAATCGGCTGATGTGGAAAACAACGACAACGATTGAAAGATGCAAGAATCATTAGATTTACTGCAGATGAAGGCCGATAATCGTGAAAATCTGCAATTTTTAACATATTTAAACGTTTGTAGCTCATTGCAACGTCGACCGATTTTGACGAAATTTTCAGAATATGTTTAATTGACACAGATCTACAAAACGTATTTTTAAAATTTTCAATGTGGGCCAACATTAAAAAAATGTGAAATACAACTTTTAGTATTTTTTTTATAATTCCGGTCAATTGCAATTTTTGACAAAATTCTTTTTTCGCATCCTGTGGCAAACTAATTGCTGTAGCTTTCCAAAAAAATTCAAATCGTATAGTACAATATCGAAAAAGTTATCATCTTCATAAGAGTGTCCGAATATTAGTGGGAGTCACTGTACATATATTAACGATTATACATGAATTATAATATAATGATTACACCGTCCAACAAATTTCAAGTTTTTTCATGTTTCCGAATAACTATTGGGTGGATGCTATACAATTTTTTGCGCTAATTCCGAATCTGTCCTTAATTTATCTCCTACACCTACAGTTTTTGAGAAACATGACATTGAAAAAAAACATATTTTTCAACTTTAAACAAATATTGTAATGTTACTATAAAAGATATTGAATTGTTCTTTACCGGGAAAGATTCTGTAGACTTTCCCGGATCCAGTGTTATCCATTATTGGAAAACGCGGTTATTTTAATTATAATTAAACATAATTATTCTTCAGAATCTTTTCCTGTAAACAATAATTCAATATCTTTTATAAAAACATCACAATATTTCGTAATTATCTTATTAAACTGAAACTAATACACTAATCTCCTTAAATTATTTTGGTATGATCACTGCTTTAAATTTTTAATTTTTGTCACAATGATAACACTGTCTAACACCAAAAATGTTTCCATATAAAATAAAAAAGATATTGAAGAATATTTTTTTTTCAATGTTATGTTTCTCAAAAACTGTGCGTGTGGGAGAAAAAGTAAAGGCAGATTCGGAATCAGCGCAAAAAACTCTAGATCTACTCAACAGTTATACGGAAACATATTTGGTGTTAGACAGTGTTATCATTGTGACGAAAATTAAAAATTTAAAGCAGTGATCATACTAAAATAATTTAAGGAGATTAGTGTATTAGTTTCAGTTTAATAAGATAATTACGAGAAGAAAATATTTTTTGAAGGATATACATTTTTGGGACACTAATTTTCCCCGTTATATAAAAATGTCGCAAGAACGAATAAGAAAAGAAATTAATATCTAGCTCCTGTAGCTTGTTATTAATGCAAACAATTTTTATTTAAAATTCCGTCGCCCAATTGTATAATACATAAATTGTCAATTAGGTTTTCAATTAAATCCTATTCAGGTCTATCGATTTCACCAGAAATACTGAAAACATCGTAAATTTCAAATAGTTTTAATTTTATATAAAAATAATAGTTTAATAGTTAAAAAAAATATAACAGTTTAAATATAAAAAGTAATTCTACGAGTTCGGCAATAATGCGAGGGTTCACCATTTCGCGTTCTGTGAACAGTATGTTTCATGTTTATTGAACATCAAATAAATTTATAAAGATCGAGCGCGACGCATTTAACGCGATTGGTTAGCCACCGATATCTGCGAATTGCTACGCGGATGCACCGTGCGGATATTATTATCAATCGAGCGAGAAAATATTGTACCGTACAATCGATACTATCTGTACCGCCGAAATAGTTTCGTTGTTTCATCTTAAATGTTGCGTCAACAAAAATTGGTCTCCGCCTCTGCCGACCTGGAATTTCTCGTGCCATGCAGAAAAAAATAAGTTATGAGCTCTTCGAAAAGCAACACCGTGCATTCGCGACTGCAATTTTATTTGCATATTCCAGGACGGAACATCAGCGCAGTTTACTATTTAAAAAGCGGCGAGGAATGCCGAGACTCCGTCGGAAAGAAACGCACGTTATTCTTTCAAAGATAGTGTTTGCGCGTTTGTTATTCTACAATCGTGTATTTTCAAGTTGCGTGTTTCGACCAGATACAGGGCTAATATTATTCCCGTTCTATTTTAATATTCTTCACGAAAGTTTGTTTCGCGCAAATATGTATAGACGCGATATGCATAGAATTCTTGTGTTTTATTCACGTTTATTCCTCGCGCAAGTCCGCGAGTTCTTTTGCCATTTTCATTTCCATTGCTTTTACAGAATGTTTTCTTATCGGCTCAACGATTTATAGTGTAATTTATTTTCGAACAAATTGGATGTATGACGTACGTGATGTCACACATGATGTACAACATTATAAGATTGCATAAAATTTTCCTGTAGGCAATACACATCGAAAATATTTAATATTTCCTATAGAACTAACTGAATCTGTTGCCTTCGTACATGTATGTGTTGATCACACTAACTTGTGAATATATTTATAGTGTTTATGCCGCTTTATAAATGTTACTAGTATATGCATTATTTTTAGAAACAAAATAATCCGAGAAAAATATTTATCACGAATCATCTTTTAAGAATTAATTTCTTTCTTTGCAGAACCCATTTCTAATTTAACTATTTTGACGAACTGATCTGACAATCGACGGTCAGTGGACTACAAATTTTTCTGCGAAATGGAGACTATTAAAATATTGCTAGACTGCGAATTTTTATGCAAAATGAAAAGTTATGTATCGATTGCAAAAAATAGAAACTACATTGAATTTTATTTCTTCCCTTAATGATTTTAACAGTGGATCATGTATTTACAACTTCAATTAAAAATTTTTATAAAAAATTTTGTAACTTCATCTACTCAATTTTGCTATAAATGCATAAAGGTTCGCAGTCTGAAAACGAAAAGTTTTGTATCGATTGCAAAAAATAGAAACTACATTGAATTTTATTTCTTCCCTTAATGATTTTAACAGTGGAGGATCATGTATTTACAACTTCAATTAAAATTTTTTATAAAAAATATTGAACTTCATCTATTCAATTTTGCTATAAATGCATAAAGTTTCGCAATCTGAAAATGAAAAGTTTTGTATCGATTGCAAAAAATAGAAACTACATTGAATTTTATTTCTTCCCTTAATGATTTTAACAGTGGAGGATCATGTATTTACAACTTCAATTAAAAATTTTGTAACTTCATCTACTCAATTTTGATATAAATGCATAAAGATTCGCAGTCTAATTCTTTTAATTTTATCCAGTTGGAAATAGTACATTTTTGAATTCTCTTAATGTTCTTACCATTTTGCATTTTGATGTACTCATTAATATTATAAATGCATCAAATCCACAATCTAATGATACGATCAGTCATTATAGTTTCGATCACGTGGATAGTGAATGTATCAACGAAATAATGCGTTACTTTCTCATTCAAAAATGCTGGAAGTTTTTGTTTCGGTATGTTTGAAACGTTTACCTCCGTAACGAATCTTTGATTTTTCCATTTACTCTGGAAACATTCAAATATTATGTCAATATTATCTGCGACTGCAGAGTTACGAGCATAATTTTGCTCGACTTCGTTCCCAGCGCTTGCCGATATTTTCAATTAAGTAGTCTGCGGAGCGGGCACTAATAACGCGCGTGCGAGAAACTTATTAACGCTAACAATAGTAACGACACTGAACACCGTGTCTCCGGTGTTCCTAACTCGAGTTCACGAATTTCGGGAAAACGGGACGTCCCGCTGAAATTAGGCGACATTTTGAATTCCTGGGCCATCTTGATTACAGGAGTTGACGACCTTGCTCATTAACGAAGCACTATTAATTATTAATTCTATACGGATTCTACGTGTATTTTCTATCCACACGAATACCTAAATTGTTAATGGCAAAATAACAATTATTTCTGCATACAAATATGAAAGTTCTTATCTTTCTTTGTGCATACGAAATTTTGAATATAATTCATTTCAACTGTATTAATAAATTCTATCGAATATGTATTTAATTTCTAAGCATTTATTTAGAAAACTGTAAGCACTTATTCGAATAAGGAGAAACGTTTTACATGCGGGCAGTAATTATACGTATTTCTACGCTGAATTATAAATGAATGTTTGCTTTTACGTAATTATAATAATTTTATATAATATGAATATAATATTATTGCCACGCAATACGTTTTGTAATTAAATTGTACTGTTACATTTACATTTTGAATCATTCAAAACTTCAATGTAAATAATTAAATTGTTGATTATGGTCTATCTACATTGATTGATGGTAATCAAGTTATACCCAGATTTAATTATTTTATACATTAACTGTTTGAATATATTTATGCTTTTACTTTGCATTTAAAAGTTTGTAAGATTATGCTACTATCATAGAAATTTTAATTTGTTTAACCTGTTACTTGACAGAATTTTAATAAATTGTTCCATAATGTTACTTAAAAGATATATTATAATTTTTTAAATGTATAATATGCAACTGTTCGTTTCATAGTTATTTCTATACCGTTGAAGGTTTTCTTAAAACATTTAAGGCATTAGATGAAATAAGACAATTAAAATTAGTATTTTTGAGTACGATAATCGTATAATTTAATGCTAATAAAGATATTCTGCTACGAAATTGAGGTTTTATGATTAACATTTCTTTCTACGTATGTGCATATTAATTTCAGAGGTATGCATGCTAATCCAATAGACTTACTACTTGGAATTTGACTATCGTCTGCACAAATTGCATATGCATTCCATCTGGACAGCATGCCGTTCGCAATGGAATGCACGGAATATTTTCGATTATTTTCAACTAACATTCATAACACCTGCTGGAGTTCCGATGCGTTTCGAAAGTAGGTCAAGATACATTTCCGTTCGTTCTTCATAAAGAAAAGTAAAAATTTAATAATCGAAATGCTGGAATTTGATGAGTACATCGTAAATATAGATAATGATTAGATATTATATATTTTTTTGGTTACTGTCTTCGCCGTTTGCAATTCGTTTTCATTATTTTCAAGTCAATATAAAACTTTTCATTATTTTCTTGTTAGTTTCCTTTCTTGCTGGCTTTCTTCACTTTTCTTCCTTAATTTGGCACTGTTCTCCGGTTTGCCTGGTTTCTGAGTATTTTGCTTTTATCAATTTTTAATAGCTTTCATTTCAGAGGTTTTTCCAAGGTTAACAATTTCTTTTCTATTAACCGTTTTCTATTCGCCACAAGAATCGAAAGGACAGAAGAGCTCATTGATAAAAACTGAATCTCTTAAAAAATTATAGTAAAGTTTGTTCATTATCAAACTGATATATACAGCGACTTCCATTATTATTCGGACGCTCTAAAAAAACGATAACTGGTTAAACATTGAACTATACGACTTGAATTTTTTGGGGAAGCTAGAGCAAATAGTTTGCTACAGGGTGTGGAAAAACATTTTTTCAAAAATTGCAATTGATCGGAGTTGTAGAACAAATACTAAAAAATGCATTTTCCAACTTTTTTATGTCCAGACGCAGTCATACCAACACACAATTACAGAGTCCAGACGCAATCAGGAAAAATAATTAAGGGGGTAGAGTACCCACGTGACATTACTAGAATCTAACCAGAATATTACTAGAAAACAAGTGAAAACAGGGGTTTACGCGGGAACGTTTCACATCCTCATACGATTATATTTTGAGCTGAGTGAGGGCTCATTCGAAAGAGGAAGGTTGCACGCAGTGCGCTCTTCTCATGCTTTCTTTAGACGATGTTTATATGAAGTAATATGAGTGTCCAAAGTAGGCGAAACAAATGAAGAAAAATTCCGGAGATTCTAATGTATTTTTCGTGCACAAAAAGAGTTTTCTCGCGAAAAAATCGAGAAGACCGCACTGCGTGCAACCTTCCTCTTTCGAATGAGCCCTCACTCAGCTCAAAATATAATCGTATGAGGACGTGAAACGTTCCCGCATGATCGCATTCAATTGTTCCCCAGATTCCGTTCATGAAGGGTGAATAGAAGCCATTTTAGTTCCGCTACTTCGACCAGATGGCGCTTACTCAGGTGAACTATCAGCGTAGATTCGTAACAACAAAAGTGTAAAGGGCATGAAGCCACTCGGATGCATTAATAGCAATAAAGATAATGACTAAAAGAAAAAAACCTGTAATGATAGAGAAACTAAAGCGTTCGATTGATACAGATGTATGTTCATCACTGTTGCCAAATTGGATTTCCGCGCGGAGGTTGGTCACAATGAAAAATACCATAGTCACGTGGGGCCTCTACCCCCTTAAGGGGGTACCAGACCCATGGATATGACTAGCATATTACTAGAATATTACTAGAAAAACAAGTGAGAACCGTGTTTACGGAAAACCATTTTTTGTTTTTATACAAGCATGTTACGAGCTGTGTGAGGGCTTGTTCTAAAGAGGAAAGTTAATCCCAGGTCGCTCAGCTCATGATTTAGTTAGACTATGTTTATGTCTAATAATATGAGTGCCCAAAGTAGGGAAAACAAATGAAGAAAAATTCCACAGATTCGAATGTATTTTTCTAATACAAAACGATTTTTTCGACTTGAATCATGAGCTGAGCGACCTGCGACGAACCTTCCTCTTTACAATGAGCCCTCACACAGCTCGTAATATGCTAATATGAGGACAAAAAATGTTTTCCCGTGATCGCATTCAATTGTTCCCCAGATTCCGTTCATGAAGGGCGATGAAGGGCAAGTAGAACTAATTTCAGTTCAGCTACTCAAACGAGATGGCGCTTAGACAGGAGAATTATCGGCGTATATTCGTAACAACAAAAATATAAAGGGTTTGAAGACACTCGGTTCCATTAATAGCAATAAAGATATGGATAAAAAGAAAGAAACCTGTATTGATAGCGAAATTGAAGCGTTAGATTGATACAAATGTATGTTCGTCACTGTTGCCAAACTGTTGTTTTTCAGCGTGGAGGTTGCTTACACTGATAAATACCCAGATCAGGGGTTACGGTACCCCCTTAACAGTTCTCAACATTGTGACAAGTAGTACACGATGCGATGAAAAAGATGTTGATCCTTTGACTTTGAAATTCAAGGTCAAGATAGAGTTGTGCGATAAATCATGTCGTCTGAAGGCCATTTGAGACGCGACGGGGCGCGAGGCCTGACAAGGTTAACAGGCCGTAGTGCGAAAAATCGCGCGTTAATGGAACCCCTCGATTCACCTGTCATTTGCTCGCGATTCAGCTGTATAATCCCGTCGCGATTTACAGGATAAAGAACCAATCCGCGTCCCAATATTGCGATTGAATCGTCACGCCGACGCGAGCGTGCCTCCTTTTGGTGACAATTATCCGCGAACGCTTCACATCTCCGGTTTCATCGACTTCGTTTCGTTCGTTTCAGCAATAAGTGTGCTTCATCGAAGTTCGTTCTGAATGCGGACCTCCTCTTCGGGAACGAGCACGTTTAATCGGCGCTACATTTAAACGAATTGATCGTCTCCGCGAGACAGCGCGTGATCGCTAAATACTTCTCTCTTGCGCAGAAGAAAGTGAATGAGAGGGAGGAGACAGAGAGTTATGAAACGTTGCTTGCTCTCGTCGCGATTTCCTTCGAGGATCTTTTTCTTCGACGTCATAATACTTTGAAATCGTATGCGAGCTATGGAAGCGTGTCTTTGGCAGATACCACGTTCTCTCGTAGGCTGTTGTTTTAACGGTATTTCAGCTTCACGCGTATATTCAAATGTCTGCTAGGGACAATTTACGTCTGAAGCTGCCTCCGTTTAATCTGAATATTTTCTGCCTATCCCGCAGTCTCGGAACTTCTCATCGGCTCTTTGAATTCTGTAACGTCACAGGAAACGGGCAAGTCTTTCCGCACATTTCGTCGGAGCTGGGAATACGTAAACGAGAATCTATATAATAAAAATGAAATGCTGTTCGTTGGTCACGACATCACGTGAGAACGGCTGGACCGATTTGGCTAACTTTTTATGTTAAATGTTCGTTGTAGTCCGAATCAGGTTTTTAAAGTACAAAAAATTGGAAAAGTTGCCCGGAAACACGAAAATTCGGGAAAAACTAGAAGTGCTTTTTGAATCATATTTCAATACAACAAAAAAACGATCGTCCCAGCTTTTAATCAATATTTCAATAGGAATTTACATTATCCACGTCTGTTTGCTATAATGATCACTGCGAAATACGTTTTTTTCTCATTTTTACTTTGTTTACGTATATCCTACAGCTTTTCACAAATTCACAAAATGATCACAACCAAATTTATTGAAATTTGGACAGGATAACGTCTGTCAGGTCAGCTAGTACATGATATTATTGTATGTGTGGTATTGTTTTATAAGAAAGTACGGTATAAATAATTCCTTTATCTATGTTTTGCAGGACGCGATTGTTTTGTGACAAGCATTGTTTGATGAGATATAGGGATAGTAATTATTGATGTGCTTTTGTTTTCTTCGTCGAGGTGAATTTTTATGAATTGAACGTTAATCAATCAAGGGGTTAATAAACGTGCGGTTTACTAGTATGGGAATCATGTCGATCAGTTTTATTTGATAACAATGCCTCTAGTGCAGAGAGGCGAATAAAAATTTGGCAGCTCTTCAATGTTTCATATAATTTAATAATAAGCTGGTTTGGATTTTTTACCATTCTGCTCGTAACACCTCGAACACCTACGTTTTTTGGATGTACAGTGGATAAAAAAAGTATTGGCACACTCTTAAAAAGGCGATAACTTTTTAAATATCGTATTATACGATTTGAATTTTTTTGGTAAGTTAGAGCAATTAGTTTGCCACAGGATGCGAAAAAAATGTTGTCAAAAATTGCAATTTCTAACAATAAATGTTATGTGTGGACTCAAAACATTTTGGCAATACTGTATCTATTGGCAAAATTATTTCGATTATATCTCGTTCACTATTTGGTTCAGGACATGCGGACACTATGGATCAATTACACTATCCAACACCAAAAGTGTTTCCATATAACTGTTGGATGGATCTTATAGAGTTTTTTACGCTGATTCTGAAGCTGACCTTAATTTTTCTCCTACACGCAAAGCTTTTGAGAAACATGACTTTAAAAAAACGTATTTTTCAACTTTAAACAAATATTTTGATGTTATAATATGAGATATTGAATTGTTATTTGCAACAGAAGATTCTGTAGGCTTTCCTGAATACAGTGATATAATACATTATGGATGTTTAAACATGTTTAAACGATCATTAAACACGGAGAGACACCACTTTTACAAATGATATTTTTCAATAACAGGGAGAAGAGATAATCGAAAATATTAAACAATTACAAAATGTAATTATGTAATGTAGGATTTATAAAAAAAATTAAAATATATAAATAAAAAATATTATAATAAAAATCCAATTGAAATTTGTAAAAGTTAAAATTATAAATCAAAAAAGAAACTAAAAACCTTTTCTCGAATATTTCAAAAGTGAGAATCGAAAAGAACTGTCAACTTTATGTCTTTACAAAGAAATTGATATTTCCAAATAATTAGCACCCTTTTTACTTCCACCCCCTTTTTAATCGATGCCACTGCCTTATGAGCCACGGGCTAGTATTAAAAAAATAAATAAAAACAATTGTGACTCACACTTCAAAAAGGTTCGCCATCACTGGTCGAGGGGCCACTTAATGAAACCAGTAAAGGTAGAAATAAATTCCAATTTGACACTGCGTCCTGCAATCGATGCAAACAATTGTTACTTTGCACAAACATCCGCAGTCAAATTATTCGCAATAACAGGAGTATTGAAGATGGTAAAAGTAACCGAAGTACCCTACAATAAATCATTCCTTTTGTAAGTCCCAGATCCCAGGCTATCATCTATCGCGTTTCACTCACGACGTCCCCGAGCTTTCCGAACACATCCAGTAATTCGTTTACCGGATCTCGGGTTTCGATGTAGATCTGGCAAGTTAAGAGGAAGAATCATGATATCAGGAACGCGAGCAAAGCAGCGGATCCTCTCAAAGCAGTCGCACGTTTTCGATCCGGGGAGAAGAAGACAGTATGGCACGGCACGAAGCAGAAGGGCGAAATAGAAGCGAAACGGCAGAAGTAAAAAGCGAAAAAACGCCTTGCCGTTTCCAGTCGCACAGAGCCAAGAACACTCTGCCGAATCCCACCTTTGTAATATCCTTTCGTGCCCTTACACCCCCGCACGCTCGATAAAGACGCCGCAATGAAAAAAGGACAGAGTCGCAAAACCCTTTCGCGCACGGTGCAGAACGTGGAAACTGTTTGGACGATGCACAGTTTTTTCTCTCTTTCTCTTTTCTTCCTCTTCTGCACACCTTACCGCCGAATAACTGAGGCGATTCTACGCGGGAAGGGAAGATGGCGGCAGAAGGTTGCATGATTTATGATCCTAAATTAAATTCGTTATGCATCCTAGTCATTTCACTCCGTGAATGCTACATACTCGCTTCGGTGTCCACGCAGTGTAACCTGGAATCCATTGTTTGTGACATGAATGAAGATTCCTCATTCGCTTGCATCTCGACACCATGGATTGAAAGTGTTGTGGAATTTTTTTATAAATTCCACTGTCGTGCTATACACATTTCAGGGATGGAAGTATTTCTCGAGAATTAAAAATTCTGCGCTGATGGATAGAGTGAAAGGGTTATGGTATTCTTTGATGAGTTCCGTTTAACTCGTTCACGGCCATGTCACCCATTGTTGGGAGATGGAATTATTTCCCGAGTATGAAAATTTAATTTGTGCGGCGGTGTGCTGAAGCTGTGAAAATTAAGTGGAGTAATTATTACTATTAATCTTTACGATAGTTAATTATCTTTATATAAACCAGTCGACAACAGGGCTGGACACTAGACACATTTGTCTCAATTGAAACAAAACCGCCTATGACATAGGTGCACGCTGCATGAAAGGTTGGTGGGGCAGCTAGCGTTTTAGAGGCCCCAACCGTGCCCAGGTCTATAGAATATCATGATAGGTGAACACATTAATAGCCAATGGTAGAATAAAATCCAAAAGAGAGATAACAGTCTTGTAAATGAAGAACGTGAGCGACCAAACATTAAATTTACAACGTAATATAATTGGGAAACTTATAATTCGTTGACAAAATATGTTGATTACAGTAGTACTTATTCTGGTCAAGAAGGTTTAGTCAGAAAACAAATCTAGCTCGTTTAACACTAGGTACACGAGACCCGTCATTATGACGGATTTTAATATTCTTAATTTGCGATAATTAAACCTTAATCTACCGAAAGTCTATTAACAGAATCTTTAATAATTGTGCTGTACCAAAAGAAAGCATAGAAATTTGCTTTTACATCACAATCTTAAATGAAACTATCGGATGACTTAATTCGGAGTGATTACTTAGTTCACAATGAAAATTGTTGTTGCTTTTGATAGATTCATTACACAGTGTTCATTCTTAATTTGCGATTATTAACACTTTATCTACCGAAAGCCTATTAATAGAATCATTAATAATTGTGCTGTACCAAAAGAAAGCATAGAAATTTTCTTTTACATCATAATCTTAAATGAAACTATCGGATGACTTAATTCGGGGTGATTACTTAGTTCACAACGAAAGTTGTTGTTGCTATTGAAGGATTCATTACACAGTGTTTATTCTTAATTTGCAATTATTAACACTTTATCTACCGAAAGCCTATTAATAGAATCATTAATAATTGTGCTGTACCAAAAGAAAGCATAGAAATTTTCTTCTACATCGCAATCTTAATTGAAACTATCGGATGACTTAATTCGGGGTGATTACTTAGTTCACAATGAAAATTGTTGTTGCTTTTGAAGGATTCATTACACAGTGTTTAGCCATGTAAACTATATTTTTCAAAATTATGCAATAATCACTGGTCGGTAATGTGTTAAGATTGTAAAGATTCCCTGAGGAATTATTTACCAAATTTATATTTTTGGGCATACATTATTGGAAAAATGACCAAACATTTTGATAGACACATACTCATTATGTTTATAAAATAATGTGAAATAGTTATTTCCAGAGGTCCCTAAACCTAGTGTTAAGATCACTATTAAAAATTGGACATGTTACATGTACTAACCAAATATCAAATGTAGGCCAGTTCAATAAGGAATCCAGAAAATTTTTCTGCCATCAAAAGTCAGTTTAAATAATCCATGAGTTTTCAAGTATAGTGCCTCAGCTGTTTGAATCAACTGACAAGTAAAGTGTAATTTACCGAACTCGCCGAACCCAGCCAGTAGTTTCGTCTTCGATCTTTCCTAATTGGAACTAGGGATGTGAGAGCCTGAGAGCCTGAGATATTCCTGAGGTTAGTGTCCGACTGTAAATACAATCAATGTGGATATTTATGACGGGCCAATCCCGTTGGATGGAGTTCAGATAATCCGTATGAGCGATAAAAATGGCCAAGAGAAGAATTTCTTGCGGCCAGAAAAGTCAAATCTTCAATCCTTTAACGTCCGGTTTTTGCAATGGCTGGTTCTTGCCAGCATCGCCCTTGGCAGTTAGTTGATCGCACCCTACCTTTTGCAAATATACAGGGTGTCCGAGCATGTGTAGCAGATATTTTATGGGGTGTTTTTACGAATCAAGGTAAAAAGAAAATTTGGAGCTGCAAAATTGCAGTGCTTCGTTTTCCAACAATCAATGATAGCTTGGTAACATTATCTTTTTATGAGTAAATAATTGTACGATATTATGTACGTCAGTGGTTAATTTATTCATTTTAATGTGTCTATTTGAAATTGTGGAAACTATTTGTCAAACATCCATTCGAAATAATAGAACACCCTGTAGACTAACTCCTCGGGCACTAGACTGAACGGTTGCATACTTCACTTGCGAATGCATGAATAAAGTTTATTATGCTGATTCGATTTATAACAAAAACTATTGGAACTCCGGAGTTTCTAACATATTCATTGTGGATAGCAATGCTATGATTACAGTGCGTCTCATAATGTATAATAAACTTCTCCCGTTGCAGAAAGGAGGAAAATATGAATGTTTAGTACAGTACAGTAATTACTTTTCATGCTTATTTGTTCATTTGCGTACAGTTTAATATTTATTTTTCATGGATATTTGTTCAGTTTAACTTTGTACAGCTATCAATAAATTCGTATTATGGATGTAAAAGTTTTTCGACGTATTTAATTTTATGTTCACGGAAGTTATTCATAATCAAATTAAATCGTAATTATTTATATGATATGGATAAAAATGCTTTTACGTTTGTATTAAATTTTTTCGAATTTGTAATAAATATCCGAGACGGTTTCGCTTTTTTGGCGATAGTTTAAAAATAATGAATCAACAAAAATTACACGAATAGGTAAATATAGCATCGTCTGTATAAAAATTTAATAACCCCAATTTCAGATTTGGTCACAAAATCCAATAAAAATATAAAAAAATGTAGGAAGAACACAAATAAATACACGAGCAAGTACAGGAAACGTACAAATAAGGAAAGAAGTGAATTAGGCTCGTGACAAAACGAGGACATTTATGGAAACAGTAATTTTCGAACAAAATTGCACGTCATTTCTTGCAAAAGTAAACTGGACCTCAAGCAGCGCAAGAAGAAACAAAAGAAAACCATTCTTCATCACAAAAGGAACGTAGATTCTTGAAAGGAAGACGATGGCGAAGCTGGGTACATTTTTTGTAGCCATTTGTTCCCTTCATTCACAGAAATATGGATTAAGTTTTAGGAATGCCAAGCTTCTATGCTGCAAAATAGCGCACTATCATTATTGTCTAGAATCGTGCAGACATTGTATCTGGGCCTGTGCTGCGATCAAATGAAACATTGTCACATTCGAGCTATTTATTGGCATCCAGCCGTATCCCAGTCAATGACGACACCAGTTTGGGGATAGATACTTGAACAAGGGATCCTTATGCATAGGCTTGTTTTATTTACGAGGTCTACGTGAGAAACGAAATCACGGAATTTAGTAGGCGTACCGCAGATTTTGAATTACGCCCCGAACTGGTGATTGGTCTCCTGTTTCATCTCCACCAAAGAATATATCCTTTCCCGAGCTTTGGAGGAGAATTGCAGGAGAAATAGCGGTTAGAACTTTAAGGGCTCTAGAGAGAATCAGACGAACCGTGGATTACATATCGACTATTCAATTGTAGAACGTTTCGAAGTTTCCGTCAGAACAGCACCAAACGAATTGCGAACGTACATTGTGAAGTGACTGTGACGTCTATTTATGAAATGTTTATGAACTGTTTATAAACTTTTTATGAACTTTTTATGAACTGTCTTATGGACGTTATTACACGAACTTCTTGTATGAACCTGTTTATGTACTTTATTTTACTCTCTTATATGGACTTTCCAGTGAACTTTATTAAGAACGTCTTACCATGAACTTGCTCAATCCTACCTCTGAACGTTGAACTTTGTTTAATTGAACCTTGGACTCTCCAAGAATTCATAACAAGTGTATGCTCTGTGTACAAATCCTGTATGCGTTTTATTGTTTCTGAAGCAGCAGCAATTTTGCACCTAACAACGCTCTAAACAATTATGTTGTAAAATATTGTTAATCTGTATTTTTGTACTTAGGTTGGTCTTTAGTTGTCATATAAATATTCTAAACCAATGTTTAATATGATTCTCAAACATATTATTATTAACTGTAGTGTGTCTCCATTAATATCCATTAAATTTATTAAAGTCTGGAATAATATTATTATTCTTTATCAAACTCTTTGACGAAATAATATTATTTCTCTAGAATTATTCACTAAAATTTTATTTAATATGAACAGCGAATGTTATCAACAACATATCTGTATTAGATTTATATGAAAACTTACCGTTAACTCCTATGGTAATTTGAAAATACATGGTACTTTTCATCATATGAAGTTCCATTTAATTCGTGTGTTAATGGGTGAATTTTGATTTACAGTTTAATTCTGAAAGTACCTTACCAGGACTATTTTGACCTCTCGATGTTGGAGATTCAATCTCGCAAGGTGTCTAGTACTTTTTAAGATAAAACTTTTGTTTCCGAGGTATAGAACCGAAAATTGGAATTTCCACTTCCGTGGCGCGTTGTTTGAAGTCAACCACACGTACGTACGTCGCACAGTCAAAAAACAGAGGCCGATGCCCCAGATGCGAGTCCCTCAAAGGCAAAAGCACGTTAAAAGCTGCAGAAAAATGGCAGCAGTGCGCTCAAGGGAAAGGTCCGCGAAGGCATCGCCCTCTGTGTTTTTGACTTTGTGTGGGCGTCGTGTGGTCGAGTGCCCCAGCTATCTGCCATTTAAATACCGCGTCCGAAAGTCGAAACTTTAAACCTCGTCTGTTAATATGTCGGGAACAGAGCCTCGACTTGCTAAATGGCGAAGAACTTTTCCACTTGCCTTTTTTCTCGAGAAATCTCGGTATCTCTCGTGGTCCCATTCTTTTTCTGAACATCCTTCAGTGCACGGAATTATTCGAAAAATTGTTATCATTTTTGTTGGACTTTGAAAGTTTTCTTTAATTGACTTTTTCACATGAAATTTATGTTGTGAATGACTTAATACAAGACTGTACTTTTAACAGATTTTTCAAATCAACTTCGAAAGTTTTTGAAAATATTTCTCGCGTATGACGCTGTCTGTCGTACATTTCTCGACTCTTTAAAAAATGTTCGATCTTGTCCACTGTTTCATGAAACAAGAAACATGTTCGGCCGTGTAAAGCCCTCAGTAACTTATGCGAATACCACATTGGACAACAGCAGTGTAGAATTCGTTTGGATTCCGTCCCATTCAGGCATTGTTGGTAATGATGAGGCTGACGCTTTAGCCAAGTCGGCAACATTAGAACAAGCTAATAAGCGTATTGTTATTCCCTTCTCTGATTTAAGGGAATCTTTTAAACACAAATGTAGACAAAGCACTAGTGATTTCACAATGCAGCAGGGTCAGTTTAAGGGCAAGGAATACTTTCAGTACTATATTAGAGATGGAGTTACACCATGGTTCTCGGGTAGAGTTTTATCACGAGAATTTATTGTAACATTCAATCGTTGTAGAGCAAATCATTATCGTCTTGCAGCATCTCTTTCAGGACTACATATAATGGATGATTCCAAGTGTAACTGCGGCAATGAGGTTCAAGATCTTAACCATATCATTTGGCAATGTACTTTGTTGGAATCACAAAGAGTTGATCTCATGAAAAAATTAAGGAAGCTCAATTTGTTTCCACCTTTGAATATCAGATCGTTGCTTTGTGAACCGAATATTGAGGCATGTTATTTTCTTTTCAAGTTTTTCAAGCAATGTAATTTAAAGATTTAAAGTTATGTACTTAATGTGTTCTACTGTACCTACATTACTAATATTTAAATGTAAGATGTATATTACTAATGTATAGCTTTATAACCCCCTATGGGGAGTTCCAATTAAACTTCCAATAAAAAAAAAAACTTATGCGAATGTTAGCGGCATTACCGCCAAATTGAGAATTGTCATCCACTCCACCTTACCCTTTCCACAACACCATACCATCTAATTCGCGTTGCGCCTTCGTCGCGACTAACCCAATAATGGTAAAGAGGGGGTAACTGTATTCCCCTCAATTACCCCTATCCGAGGACACAGGTTGGCAGTAGTGATGGGATCTGAATCACTTCGAACCGCTTCGATTCAATATTTCCGACAAAAAGTTCGAATCACTTGGAACATAATTTAAAGCTTGTAACTCTTGAAACTCCTGGACGTCTTGAAATCTTCATTGTCTTGAAAATCTTGAAACCCTTAAAACTTTGGAAGCTTTGTAAGAATTGAAACTTTCGAAGTGTCACATCTATCACGAAACAATGATTACGTCATGTCAGCATTTGGATGCATATAACGATATTATATCAATATTATAAAAAATATAACATTTATTAAAATTATCAAGACTTTCATGCGTTTCGAATAAACATCGAATTATTTTTCGCGATCGTAAATTGTTGTTAGACAAATAGAAATTGATGCTATCGGCGCACAGGTTCGATCATGATTCTACAAACATCATTTGAATGGTACTACAAACGTTGATTCGGGTTTGAATCTATTTCTTGGTCTTAAGAAATTTAAGACCATAAGTTTGAGCTATTCCGAATGTTTGGAATAGATGAAAAGGAATAGCTCAAACATTCGGAACAGCTCAAACGTATGGTCATGGTCCTAGCCCAGAATGCAGTTGCGGTCAGGGAGATGAGACCCTTAACCATGTTCTCTGGCAGTGCAATTCATATGATGCTCAAAGAGCGGTGCTTTTAAAAAAACTCTTTAGGTTGGGTTTTCAGTTGCCTCTGGACGTCTCTTTGTTTTTGGTTGGGCCAGATATTAGGGCTTGCCGTTGTATCGTGTCGTTTCTGAATGACTGTGATCTTCGTGTGTGAGAGTTTTCCAAAAAGAATATTGTTGATTTGTATGCCATTATGCTTGATTTATTTTGTATTTTTGTTCTTGTATTACCGCCAAAAGTTGTAATAAATCTTTTCTAAGATTTTCTTCAATAAAAAAAAAAAAAAAAAAACGTATGGTCTTAAATTTCTTAAGACCAAGAAAAAGATTCAAACCCGAATCAACGTTTGTAGTACCATTCAAATTATGTTTGTAGAATCATGATTAAACCTGTGCGCCGATATCATCAATTTCTATTTGTCAAACATCGCATTGATTCGAAAATCTGTGGTAATTAATTTTTTCCAAAATTTGCAAAATCGACAATCGACGTGATCGAGGTCGACAAAACGGCTATGAAAAATCATCATTCATCAATGTTTAAGGTGTCGTTGTAAAGAGGAGGTTTCAATCTTGAAATCTATAGTGGTTTCATTCACGGGAAAAATTTTTTCCTCTCGACACATACCAAAGTGCATAGCGTATTTTATCATTGTTCAAAATGCTGTTAGTCTACCACTATCTGAGAGAAAGCGACTCTTACAACTGCTGTCGTACGCGTTAATGGAAAACGTGTGTCGTGCCGAGCAGCGTCGGATTTGCGGAATATAACGAGGACTAGTAATAAGTTTAGAATAAAATTAGCTACGCCGACTTACAATCTGATTTTACGCGGTTGCCGTCGAAGCAATTGGATGCCGACGCGAATGAAACTTGGCGAAGACAGCTGGGAACGTCGAATGCACTCGCTAAGTCGGTTACACTCGGTTCCAGCGTCTGAGAAATTTCATCTGACAGCTTCAATTTGTACAGATACATGCGCTCGAGCCGGGGATACGATAATTATTGGCATAACGCAACCCCACCTTGCCGTTTTGTTCGTCGATGTTTCTCGTGGAACGGAGGAATATGATTATCCCCTCGGACTCGCAGCCGTCCGTTACGATTTTTACGTTCCTTTGAACGTCCTGTTTAAATTATCAGCTCCGGCGCGAGTAATTATCTTTCTGTTGCGAGGAAAACTGGAGGCGAAGTAACAGCAATTCCAATGCTGTAAATTTAACTCGGCTGGAAGTGAAGCACCGTCCCGCCGACCGTAGAAACTCCTGTTCTCGAAACTACTCCGGCGTACCGGCCTGGAAATCTGGAATCATGACCGCTTAAAATGCTACCCGCTCTACTTTCGTTTCGACTCAATGAATCGTTTAAATACTGACGCCCGTTGCTTCAATTAATATTCACGAGGGAATGAAAGATGTCGTGCGAACTAGACCAGCCGCGTGTGCGGAAAGAATCATCGAGCTGTGTGCGTGCGAATATGTTAGGATTTAAAGCCGTCGGTATATCTTTGATACAGTAAATCATGTTTCGCTTGTCCGCGCATTTTGTGCTTCGTATCGGACAATTTATTACCGCGGTTGATCAGATTTGCTGCGAACACATATGAAATAATTAAATGCGTTTCCGAAGGAACGAAACCTGGGGCTGTGAGATGTTAAATATTTTAAAATGTGTCTAGACGAATTGTTTGTTCGGTAACTACACCAGTGAATGAACATTTAAGAAATTGTTCAAGAAGATATTTTATGTAAAATAAAATGTGTGAATTAAAGGAATCTCATATATGTCAAATGGCTCCCTATACTTCATTTGTCAAAAATGAATGAACACAAATAAAATGAAATTATTATTATGTTTCTTCATTAAACGTTAAATACAAAATATACAAAATACCAGTCAATGAACACTACATTATAGTAATCGAACAACGATAGTCCAATGAATTAACAAAATTACTAAACAATATTCTCCTATTTATTTAACTCTTTAATCACAATTTTATCGCTAGTATGCCGTGCGGGTTAAATTTTATTGAAATATACAAAAGCGTTCATTTACTGGTGCCCGTTTATTCACTGGTGCAGTTACCCTATCAACTATTCTGTGATGTTATTCCAGGTAGCATTTCTAATGCAATTTAAAGCAGTTAACAAATTAGTTTAGTACACATAAGTCGATCCTTTCTGCGTGTAAGAATATGCTTGGGCACATAACTACATATTATATAAAAATTTCTATAGATTCATGCTGTGAGTTTTTGTAGGAAAAATGATTTTAATGAATGCAAATGCGGTTATTGAGTTAGAGAAGATTCCTAAAAGAGTGACCTGAAAGGGTTTAGCAGTTGAGATGAAAGTGCTTAGTTGCTTATAATTCCATTAACGTCTTCACAATTTCAAGCACCTTGGCATTTTTAAGCTATCTCTGGTCTAAGCCATTGCCCAAATGGTTAATTGGTTCTTAAGGTAATAAACAGACAGGTAAAAAAATATGTTGCAAAGATTCTTTACAATTTTACCTATGTGTGACCATTTTCACATCAATATGTAAAGAAATTTAATGTTAACAACATTCTCATAGCAACTTTAAAATGTATAAAATACCTCCACCTCTATTTTGACCTCAAATAAATTTATAAAAGATTAATTTTGTGAAAATTTCCATTAAAGCTATCATATATTTTAATAATTTATCAAGAAAGAAACGGACTTCCATTTCGTCACTAAGAATTTGAAACAAAACTTGTATCAATTCACGTTATAAAATAATTTTTATAACATGAATTCATACAGGTTTTATTTCAAATTCTTCCTGACGAAATGGAAGTCCGTTTCTTTCGTGGTAAATTATTAAAAAATATGATAGCTTTAATGGAAATTTTTACAGAATTAATCTTTTATAAATTTAATTGAGGTCAAAAGTTGAAGCATGCAGTAATACACGAATGAGTTCCTTGTTTGAAACTTTTATTTTTAGAGTATATTTCCAAGACTTTGAATATTAGGGAAACATGAACAGAAAATTTCGCCTGTTTGTGCTTGACAAAGTAAGGTATGCTCTAACAGAGAGAAACTCTAATTGACGAACGCACATTATGAAGTTTGTGAGTGCTCATTTTAAGAAATATACAGTGCACTCGTTGAATATTTTCAGGAAATTCTTCTACATTTGTGTAAAATAGAAAAAATCTGATTATTTATATAACCTACTAAAACTGTAGCAATCCATCAACCTAAACTATCAAAATGTAGCGATTGTCGTCAAAGTTTTTCCAATATGTGACTTAAATTAAACAATTCCAGTAGCCTTGATAGTTTGTCACATTTATCATCTAATTTATGCATTTGCGTATGAGAAAGAAAAATATTTATACACTGTTCTTTATGTAAATTGTCTGTATCGACTGAAATTTCTATGTGCAACATTGAAAATATAGATACCAAATCCTACATCATCTCTAAAAATCCACAAAATTAGAATATTCAATCTCACCTTCCATTCACGCCCCTGATACATTCAAAATAAAACCCATGAACGTTCTACATATTCGGGTTTCGACAAAATTCTTTACGAGTTCTAAGGCTCCAAGCACGAGGAATAAAAAGCAAAAGCTCGATATGTTGGACCCGGCAAAGTAGAACATCTCCTTAACGTGAAAATGGATTCACTAGTGCGAGAATGGATGCTTCGACGATTTCGCGCGATAAAATCGCGGGGGCGAGAAAAGAATCGCAAATGTGACATTTTATTACCTCCGTGTGCGGATGCCAGAATATTTATTGCGGGCTCTTTAGTAAAACGGAAGTTGGTGGCGCGGCCAGGAATGACAGAACGCACGCTTCACGTATGTATAATCACGCGCAGCGGGCCACGTCGCGTCGTACCGAACAGCGATTCCACTGCTGGCTTCGACGAAGGATTTCATCTTTACGAGAGTATAAACCGCGTCCTCGTTTTATCAATAAATCGATATCTCGCCGGAACTTTTTCCCTTCTCAAGCGCTCGTGCATTTTTTACTGTGATCGCGCGTAAACAATTTCGCCACCACTTTCATGTTTCCCGTCGACGAGCATCGTGTGTATCGGCAAATATTCGATTCTCGAAGGCGAGAGTCAGCTCAACGCGTTGCACCCTTGCCAAGGGTTGCCTGAAATATATATATAAAGCGTGCGGAAACTGTTTACAGCTGCAGATAATTGGATGAAGTGTACTTATCCGCGGTTCACATGCAAACGTACGCCTATTGAGCGCTTTTGATGCATCGGTGGAGACGAAAGTGATACAAAACACACGTATAATGTACACATCAGCTCAAAAATACGAGGATACTTGCGAAATTTGTAATAGCAACGCCGAAAAGTTATTTAAGCATAACAAAAATATATAAACAAACTTTTTGAAAGCCACGCTTATATTAAAATGCACTAAAAAGGAGAAAGTAATTTTTTTCAACATTAGTGACCATAAATAAAAGCGTGGAGCGCCCACGAATATTACGTTAATATAGTTTAGCGCTCAACGCTTTTATTTATTTATTTACTAATATTGAAACAAATTATTTTCTCCTTTTTAGTGCATTTTAATTGAAGCGTGGTTTTTAGAAAGTTATTTTTATATAATTTTTTTATTTTCTACCTTTTAATCTTTTTTAAATGAAATACAAGATATAGTAGTACTGGTATGAATTGGTAAGATATTGAAACGTGAGGTATGGAAATACGCGAGATACAATGAGGGGATGAATCCGAGAGACGACGTCTCTTGATAGAGTCCGGAATTGTCTGAAACAGAACTGAATTAACGGAACACCATACTGAGCCCCTTCGGTGCGAAGTGGGTCAGTGGAGTGGGGATGAGTCGGTATAGGAACGCGTAGTGGAGTAGGGAGCGCTGAACGCGATTACGTACTATCGTATTCAATGTACATTTTTTATCTCCTAAACGCAGATTTTAAAAAATTTTGTTTTTTTAATACTATTACCATTAGCAATCTTTCTATTGGTTCTATATTCTATTAGTATTTTCTTCTAGTATTTGAATCGAAAAATTCTCTGAATTTGCTCTACATCTTAGAAATGAAACAAAGTGAAACTTGAAATCCTTTCAAGCACTGAGATCGTTCCACTAAATTTCGCATTTGTAGATAGAAATTATATTATTGTATTTTCATTATATGATTTGTACATAAAAATAAATTCTATTGTGCTATGATACCAGAATATACACATATATAAATTGTTCTTAAATATTTTTCCTATTAACTTAAACTACGTTTTGTGAAGAAAAAGAAAGTGTCATATACTTTTGAGCGGTAGTGCAGTCGCAGACGATCAATATACGTGGAGTCGTCATGTGTTCATCAACTGTCGCTTGGATATGATGATTTTAAATAAAATTCGACATTGTAAGAAATATATGCTAAAGAAATATATAAATGAAGTTAGAGACGAATTAAAATAAATGTTTTTGTTAAAATCTTCTTATTAATTCTTGTCAACACGACAAGACAACTAACCCCACCAAGATAAATGTGACACGAACTTTAATCTAAGATTAATTAAAGTGATTTTCAAAATTAAGCCTGTATACTAAAGTTAATTTGACTACATTTGATATTCAACAGTTCGATCAAATAATTTATTTATGAAAATTAGACATGTTCAAAATTAGTCAACCATCCTCAGTCTCCCTCTACAAGTACAACTCAATACATGACAGTATCTACAGTATGATTAAACTACGACGTTTTCTTCATTTGTTAATATACATATATAATAAATGCTATTTAAATTTAATTGAAGTAAATTATATAAACTACTACCACCACTATAAAAACTACTGTGTATCATTAAAGCAACTATTTCGAACCGGTTGCAAAATAGATCATGCTACAACCGGTGAAAGCACGTATTGAATTAGTATTCGTCACGCACTAGCATAAGTCCAGCGGCTTTGGTAATTGCACTTTATGATCCCCCAGAAAACATAGAGAAACCCGCGAAACATGTTCCGCAATAACAGGAATAAAATTATATGAATTGAACAGAATAAATTGATGATATGTTACCATAACTTGCACCAACTTTTTAATGAATACGAAGGATGCAGATAAAATACTCTAAATTGAGAAATATAATAATCCAAACTATCTATAGAATAATCAAAACGATTACAGACTCAATGATCATGATAGGAACCATTCAAAACCATCGTGTATAATGATAAATATCGTTTTAAATTTAAACGACATGTCCTGAACTCGAGAGGCTAAACGATCATCGTGAAATCAAAAACTTCATCAGGATATCCGACTCTCAAGAGAACGTGTATTGATCATACCGGATCCAGTAGACTTGCCGCAGGCCATCTAGGACTCGAGAAACGTGATAGCGAACGTCCCAGGCTGAAGAGACATGGCACAGACTACCTTGGGCACTGGGGACATGATGTAGACGATCTCTTACCCAAAAAACCTCGTATATATCGTACAGGACTTAACGAAGTCGATACAAACTGTCCAGATCGCAAGAGAGCCATTGTAGACCGAGTTTAGATCGAATTTAGATCAATTCAGGTTCCATATATAGAGGACTCTTGAGGTTTCAGAAAACCTCCAGGTATTGAGTAACTTCTGTTAAAAGTTTCAACGTTTTAGACGATTTTTGTGGTCTCGAGATGTTCAAAATTATCGAGTGTGTCAACGTTTTCACTAGCTAATTCTTAACATCTAAATTCTCTTGATTCTCTGGATTAATTTGCATTACATCTTTCGAGTCTGGGGTGATCGGAGATGGACATTCTCATGTCTCCAAGTGCAAGATAGTTCATCTCTCTCTCTCTCTCTCTCTCTCTCTCTCTCTCTCTCTCTCTCTCTCTCTCATTCACTTTTACTCTCTCTCTTTCTCCATTAACATGTCTTCCGCAATCTGTTAACTTGATATTGCCGGTAAAATGACCGATTTTATATTGTCCATTTTACAACTATTGAAATTATGAAGTTGCTTACGTGGAAATTGATACGATACATTACTTCATCCAAGGATCAATTTTGATTGTAATAAAAATTGCACAAAATCTAAATAAATACAGCCTTGTCATTTTTGTAAGCTAAAACATTTGAATCGTCCTTAGTGCTCGGCAGGTTTAGTGTTAATTGACGAGTTCACCTTTTGGGTGAAATAATCAGCTCAACTTTCTTTTAAAAATGAAAGGATACTATTTCGATCAACTGTATGATGGAACATATGTAATGGAACTTTTATTATGCAGATTGTAAAATATCTATTGTACAAAATTTTTGTTTAACCTTTTGCACATACGACGATAGGAAGATCTCAATTTTGTTATATCAGCCGAACCATCAAATGTTTAAATCCATCTAGAAATATTCATTTCATGCATCCTACTTCTTTGTAAAGTATTTCAATAAAAAATTCATTCTTGTTAAAAAATTCTTCCTCAGTTTCGTCATCTAAAGAAGTTCTTGAATTTTTTAGAGGACGTAAGAGGACTTAGAGTTATTTGTTTCCATGAACTTAAATCCTTTAGATGGAATAAGTTCTATGTCCATATCATACATCCTATTTCTGTGTAAGTTACAGATTAGTTATCTAGGATTAAAGGAATTCTTGACGGCAGAATTCCTTTCCATAAAAATAGATATTTTCCCAATGAGAACATACAAGTTGGAATTTTTTGGAGTACGCAAGAGCTTCCTAAGAGGACTATGTTCGAATTTCCCGTTCTCATAGCTTATTAAATCCTCTAAGTGGATACCTAATTGTTCGTCGGTTTCCGCGTAGTTGCGCAATTCTTGGCAATCAAACTGACTAACTCGTCGCCGGTTGAACGTTACACCATAAATCATCGAGGAACTGGGTCAAAGGGACGGCAAAAATTCCAACTCAGTTACCACGAGCCGTCCCGCATAATCGTGATTACCAGACCAGCCTCGGAAATCCAAGCTGTCGCTCACTCGAGGGATCCACACACCTAGGCGGGATCCCGGGCGCAGTGTCGCGAATCGCAAACGATCGATGAAAGCGACGGAATATAATTTCCAGCCGAGTTCTCTGCCTCCGACCATTGTTGGTTACCCTCGAACAGCGTTCCGTTGTTACGGGGGGACGAACGAAAGTTTCTAATATCCCCGGCGAACACTACGAAGGTGAAGTAGGTGAAGAAAAGGGGGTTCCGATCGTGAAACTTCACAGCCCCCGCACCGCGTCGCGCGTCGCAACGACGAATCGTATCTCGAATTAAGTGGACGACGCGCTTCGTGTATGTACCGTGAAAACCGCTTCTCGTATAGCATGCCGTAACCTAGCGAACATGGATGAAGGGAGATGGAGAGCTGGAGGAAAGGAGAGAGAGAAATAGAGAGCTGGAGTTGTCGAAGTGTTGAAAAGACGGTTCAAAGTCGTAGATGGAACGCTGCGGGTCGAGGTTAAGCGGATACTTCACCTTCACTATCTAAATATATGATATGTTCTCGGCATTTTTTAAAAGGGATAATTAATATTAATCCTATTATGGATTGTAACAAACATAGATCACTTGATTCCAATTGGTCAAGTTTCAATTCGCTGTCCGTTAGTATTCGCTGTTTACTTTATAATCTTCAACAAGGATTCAGTCCATTATCTATCAGCATGGAAGTAACACAGTATTCATAAAGATAAATTTCTTTCCTATATAACATGTAAGAAAAATAAGTTTAATTTTTGAATTTAAAACATTATTTTTCCTTTTCTTTTAAAATACAGTTATTTTTGCAATGTTACACTTTGTTTCAGACGCAAAAATCTCTTGAAAATCATTCTCATCAGGATCGAAACGTCGAGATTTCAATTTGCAAATTTGTTATAAAACATGGAATTTTAGTTTATATTTGATCGAACCTGTGCGCCGAAATCATCTATCTATTATAATTAATTAGCGATAAATTCCGTTTTTTACAGTGATAGATATATGCTGCAAATTTTTGTTATGTTGCACCTTTTCTGCAATAAAAGCAAACGCTCGAAATATGTCTTAAATTTTTATAAGGATAATTAATTAGCAAGAAATTCCGGTTTTACAGTGGTGGTAGAGTAATGATAGATATGTTTCAATGTTTATCATACACAAATAAATCTGTAGGCTTCAGTAGTTATTACAGTCCGGCACGAAAATATAGCAATCTTATTAATTTGGTAATTTTTATTCACTAGATATCATAATGAAATTTCTTGTACTATTGGAAGATATTTGGTTTTGGAACAGCCTCGACATCTTAAAAAGTTACATGAAAAAGGAGAGTCGCAGTTGCATTCCATTCCACAAAACGTGTTTCGTGATTGAACGTAATGGTCAACTTCATTTTTTTATGGAACGATGTATTTTAATACAGTAATGGATGTAGCTCAACATTAGTTATAAATAACCATAACCCTACTTACATACGTCAAAAAGTTAATAGTTTCGAAGAAATTCTGACGCCCTTTAGTATTAAAAATTTCAACCGATGCATTAAACAAAGTAAGGCAACAATTACTTTATTGTCTTTAAAAGTGCCGTGATACAAACGGTTGTTATGTTGAACCTACCTTGCAATAAAAAAAGCCTGAGTATGCCAGTAATGGTGTCTTACAATTATTTAAATTGAAATATCGCCTGAACTATTAATTTTTGTAACTAATGTCAAGCTGGATTCATTAATGTATTAAGAAATACAGTAGAACTTCGATTATCCGTGCTAATTAGTGCAACATGATTTTTCGGAGAATACAATTACATAGTTTCAGTGCTGAACTTAATCCTTGTTGAAGTATGTAGTAAATCGTGTAGCGAATGGGTTCGTTTGACGAAACTAATTCTTTCATGAAAGTATTCGGACGATAAAGAATTCGAACAGCGGACAATAACTTCAGACGAACAACAAGAATCCGGTGAGACATCCTGTATAACACACGTAATACGCCGCAACCTGGCGAACATCGACTAAGAGAGAAAGAGGGAAAAATGTGGAGTAAGAGTTGTCGAATCGTTGAGAAGACGGTTTAAAGTCGTGGGCGGAACACTGCGGGTCCAGGTTAAAGCGTCGCTCGCAACGCGGAAGGATGAAATAGGAGACAAACGTCGGAAACGGTGAGCTGCCGTTTCCAGGCGCGACTAAACGCCACCGGATTTCGAGCTCTCCAACCCCCTTCCGCAAGGTTCACCCCGCTCGACCAAACCGAAAGCTTGGATAGATGACGCCCGCTAGCTTGAAGCAGGAAACGGGAGGAGAAATTATCTCTAGGGATTGATGTTTATGCAATACTCGGCCCCATCGAACACCACCATCGGCGAGAATGCGTGACGTTATTTTTGTTCTAACGAACAAGCGCCCTATCGAATAGGGCTGTAACTTTTCTACGAAGGTCGAACATTTCGAAGCTTCGATTTCAGAACCTTCGAAGGTCGAGGATTTCGAAGCTTCGATTGCAAAACCTTCGAAGCTTCGAACTTCGAAATTTCAAAGGTTCGCTTTCTGAAAATTAGAAGGCGATGGAGAATCAAAGTTTCTAATTTCGAACTTCTCTACGTAGTAAATTATTATGACGGCCACGGTAGATACGTCATCAATTATTTTTAAGTACATTCGTGATATGATCCCGAAAATTAATAGAATGCAATTTTTTAAATATAATTTAATTACGAAAAGTTCAAACGGAAAGTTCAATGTCAGTGACCGGTGCCTGACAGTTAATATTTTTATTTATCAAAAATCGTGACACGTATAAGATTACGAAATTTCGAAGCTTCGAAACTTCCAAACTTCGAAGACTTTGAAGACTTCGAAACTTTGAAACTTCGAAGCTCCCTTCGTTCCTTCGAAGACTTCGAAGCTTCGGAAAAGTTACAGCCCTACTATCGAACGGATGAAAAAACTGTTCATCTTCATGCACAGTAAAATATGTGTGTGCGTGTAATTGTTTTTATTGAGTGTGTGTGTATGACGAAAGAAAGTTCTGGAAGGCTGGAAAGAGTGAGAGAGAGAATGAAAGGAGCGCGTGAGAGAGAGAGAGAGAGAGGGAGAGAGAGAGAGATGGAATGTGAGCAAGCGTGAGAGTGGTAGGGACAGAACAGTATTGTCTGTATAGTTAGAGAACCTGTACAGAGCACACGTAAGAATGAACATTGAGAGAGTGGACATAACCTTTATTAACCACGAGTATACAATAGAGTATACCTATTTTTAATAAATATATTTTTGTTCATTGTTAACCAATATCTATTTCTACAATCACGATCCCAACAATATGTGTAAAATGTAAAATGCCTGCGTTGATTACTGAATGCTATAAATTAATAGAAATTTATTTCTAAATGATACATAAAACTTTAAAAACTTTAAATCATTAATTGTAGCTGGTTCTCTCTCAGCGTTCAATTATTTTTTTAGCAATTTTTCCTGTGTAAATTAAACAAAAATTATTTGAGGGCTCGATCAATTATGCAATCATGAAAAACGGACAACGTCCACTCTCGTTTAAAAATAATGACGGTATAAACATGTCAGAACTAATTGCGTTTCGAAATTCTGTTCGAAATTATTCTCTGAGCTTATGAAAATAATAATCGTTGGACTTTCACGATTTTACAGGAAGATATCTGTCCGCATGTATATCGGGCATTTGTGCAAAATGTAAAAAAAAATCGTTCTGCAGTTTATGTGAAACTTTATAGAAACACCCAAAAAATATTGAAAAAAGTAATTTTTGAAGAAAAATATGTTTGCAGAGGTAGTACGACACTGATGGACGTTTTTTAGATGATTACAGGTGCATGGTCTACATTTTCAGTTTACTTTGTCAGTGAAACAAAGAGAAATTATTAATGAAATAAAAAATTCTCTTTGTCAAGTACTAGATGTTTTTATGAAAAATCAATTTTTCTTCGTTTACTAAAGGTGCACACGGCCTCCTATCCGGCGCCGCGTGATTCCACGACAGAAGAGGTCATTTACCTTGGGGCAGTAAACGGAAGAACAGCACATTTTTCGAGCCTCTGGAAAATGAATGTCGACGTATCGCGCGGCGCCCTACGATCCGATCGAGCACCGTGTGCTTGAAAAGTGAGCAAACGGCCGGAAAAAAGTCGTTTCACCAGCAGCAGCGCACCGCCGCCGTGCCGGTGAAATGTTGAGGATTTAAAAGTTGCTCGAGAAGCGAAATCCTGCGGTCTCGCGGAAAGGAGAGGATCCAGTTCGCCAGCAAAACAACGGAAATTTTCTGTCGGCTCCGTTCTATCTTCCGGGCGTCTTGTTCCTCCATCTGTGTATTCGCGCCAAACTTCGAGTACTCTTTTTTCCCTCTGACCAGCATGGCATGGTACAGAGACTGAGTTGGGGGAACGAATCGCAAACAGTTCGATTTTAGACGAGGCGGCTGGGATAAAAGAAAACTCGACGACCGCGTGCATGTTGACAAACCGAAGTGAAAAGAGAAATCTATACACATCGATATTGACCAACTTTTCACCGGCCTCTGGTGCTTTTACTGTGGCCGTTATCCGCGCGGATGCGGGCGTGGGTGCGGGTACACTTCCACCCAAAATGGTTCGCAGTCCTTCGAACTGTGTCGAATCATCGTCCTGGCGAGATGCAAACAATGCGATCGCATCGGAATCCGCTATGCTGAACGGTCGATTTGCCGAGAGCTACTATTTTCCGTGCGTCTTTTCCGGGCTTGTCGAGCACGCTTCCTGACGTTGACACTTCCAACGGCACTCACAACGCTCGATTAGGCGGAGTGACTCGACGAAAATACGGCCCGTGAATCGTTGGATCAACCATAAACGAAACCCGCATACCATCCACGCGGCCCTTCATATTCCTCCCCCGATCGATCCCGACTGAATAATTAATTACTCCGGTGAAGAGCGCCTCTTCGCTCCGAATTTCGACAGAAACGTCACGGTCTACGTGTATATTTTAGGAACATTGTTTCTGATAGAAGTGCTGTCGAAATTAGGCTAATACAATTGATCGTGAGTGACGGGAGCATTATTTTGATTGACACCAAAGTGCCAGATTAGACTTGTCTTTCCACACTACCTTCCCCTTCTACGACGCGCAGGGGGGAAAACAACCGATTTAGGGGTATAAATTATAAACGCTACTAATAATCGATAATTCTGTGTTACATGTATTGTACATACATTAAGTAGGTATAAAGAAGGCTAATAGAGTTCCGTCAGTTTATTGTGACGGTTAGCGAACAGATTCCGTTGACTTTCCCACAGGAATCTCTTCAAAATCGTCTCTGGCAGGAAACGTCCTAGATAACCTTTTCTTATCTTAGTTGATCCCTTTTAACGAAGACCGAGCTCTGGCTCGACTTAATGGAAATCGACAAAAAACTAGAGTCTGGTCCTAAGCGGCGATTAGGTTATGAACAGACCACCCCCTTCAATTTTGGGGTATATAAACCCGTACATTTTTACTCTCAGTGGGTAGTACTTCCGTAGTCACGAATCGTGTCGCGTCGTGCTGTATTCTCGCTAGTCGATTTCTAGTAAGATCGGGCTAAAGTTCCCCTTCGGATCAATCACTAACCGTATAGATTCCGCTAGTTCGGTATTCAATCTATTAAGGCATTTCATAAAGTCACTTCGAGACCCCCGCATTTTGCCAGTGCGTCAACATCGAGCTCATAGGTAATATTCTTAATTCTTACATTCAATTCTTAATTCAAACACACAAACTCGCGACATATATACCAATGTAAACCATTACGAGTTAAATATATTTGTGTTTTCCTAATTACTTGTAAAATTCTTTAAACCCATAATTATTGTTATACCAATCCTAATTTAGTAATTGAACGTTCCCACACTATACAATCTTACCGCTCGGATTGTATCGATTTAAATTATACTTGTTACGAGGCTTACTAACAACCCTATCACCTATCAAACTCATAGACGACATTCCAATCGTCGACATAGAGATTTCCAACCTAGTGGGTACCCAATTTCTTATTGGCACCATACACGAAACCTATATAACCAAACCATCCTTAGCGGTTCCTTGACAATCGTATCAAGTGCATTCGCTCACTCTATAACTTCCCAGCAGAATTCCCCAATTACATATTGAGTCCATCCACGAAATCTCACTCATCACTAGCGGTTCCCTGACAATCGTATCAGGTGCATTCGCGTTTTGACTCCAATCCTTAGCGGTTCCCTGACAATCGTATCAGGTGCGTTCGCTCTTAACTAACAATTTGAGACCATATTCCCGGGGTAATAACCCTTCGCCGGCCACTCGTGCTACTCGCGGCCCTGGCTCGTAACATTGTTTAGAATAGCGTAGAGAATATCAGTTTTAATAACAGCAAAGAGAAACATATTTAAATTTTTTTTTTACGAAAGTAACATTTTGGCGAGGAGAACGTAACTATTTCCCCCCAATTCGAGTCAACTTTTATCCCTATATCACAGACTATTATTATGTTGTTTTCAATGTACCAAAACTATTAAGGCGTGATTTTTAACTAATGAATCAAGGGACGATTAAATTAACTTTTATGTAACTGCTGCTTTCCACAATCGATGATGCAGCACACTTTTATTTTGCATAAAGATCGCAGTCGAATCATAATTTATCGTTTAGGGCAACAGAAAATGAACGACTTTCTTTGATGCGCGTAGATCTTTTGTGTAGAACATTCGGGCCTTTGAAGTACGAGAGAAATTTAACGAAACGGTTTAGCAATTTGCTCGCATTAACCATGACCACTTTTTAATGACGAAATGCGGCTTACCTTTGTACAAACGTTAATTTCCAGAAATAGAAGGTATGTTACTAAAGCATGCATTTTTTATTGCGATTATGGAGATATCTTAATCCCTTATGGTTGGAATCGGCTGGCAAAGAGCTCTTATCATCGCGGTCGTAATCCGTTACGTATTTATATTAAATATGAGTGTGGAGAGCACAATAAAACGTAAAGCGGATACAATTATATTTAGTATTACTTTCATATCAATGTTATCATTTTTACAATTTTTTTCATAATTGTATGCATCTTAACTGTTCCATCGTAATTTGTTTCACGAGAAATCAAATCACAGGAAAGAAAAAATTTTAGTTTTAATCCTGTGTGTAAATAACACTAGAAGAATTTTATATCGAATAAATTTAGCAATCTAACTGTAATCAAATTAGATATAGCTGTAAGTAATTCTGCTTACGACATCTGATGCGTGGGGTAAAGTAATTCTGACCAATAAGGATTATGTAGAAAGGTATCATGACACTTTACTTTGACAATATATGCTTATTTGACATCAAATGCTTAAAAAGTCCATTGTAATAGTTACATATTGCTTCTAACGAAGAGTTAAATATTAATAAGCATTGATATAAGTTAGAATTAGTAATCCGCATACGATCTCCCAACGGTATTCTACTATTTCAACAACAATATGGAAATATAATATTTTTTAAAACAAAGCTTCACCTAAAAAATTGAATCTCAAATGAAATAACGCGTCCTTCGCGGTGTACCGCAAATGTTGTAATCGAAACCTCAACTTTTACCATTGCACAAATATTCTAAATCCATAGAAATGAATTTTTGTTTTTATTTTTCAGAATTGAATTACGCCGTTTTGTGGAAATACGATTTACCTAGATAAATCACAAACTTTCGAGAATTGTTTACATTTCTGGATAACATCATACGGAGCTATAGCTATTGTTGAAAATAAACCGTTACAAATGAGTTGTTTTCAAGTGTAACCACAAAAACATTCCACTCGGTTCCGCAACAGTCATTAATTTCCGCAGCGGAATTCGATGCCAGTCGGTAATTAAATCACAATTATACGCGCGGAAGAGGTCCTATTCCGCGACACATTTATTCGGCGTGACTTACCAAAATATTTGCTACTTCTTTTCTTTAGTGAGCATTTGAAACTTTAGATGATGCTCATTTCAAACGCGCATACATTGACGCACAAAAAATAGTTCAAGAATTATACATGCATTTTTATTTTAAAACCGCAATGAATTTTTCGAATACAACTTGAAAACGACTTGTTTGAAAACAAGACAACTGCGCAATAGGGTTGAAAATTAATAGTTTACTTGTCACAATGAACCAACTGGAAAAACAAAGTGGGAAAAAGTATGTTCAATTCTATATGTTTGTGATTAGTAATTACAATTTAGGTATTCGAACATTTTATTCATTTTAATGCTTTGTAGAACCACAGTTTTATTTCAGTTGTTACGAAGTAGAGCTACTTCATCATTATCTTCTTAATGATTATACAACCGATCAGGTTGCAATTTTGTGTACTTTTTCTATTAAGGGTTGAAATGTAAAAAAAATTGAAATGTAGTATCGTCAATGCCTAGAAAATATTGGGCTGGCAATAAAGTAATTTCGGTGTTTTAAGGAGAAATGAAACCGAATTTCTTTATTCAAGTTATAAACTTTAAACAGTAAAATATTTTATTATTTATTCTTTTTGGCAAAAGATCATCGAACAAAAGGGAAAATATCTTATTCAAGTTATAAACTTTAATCAATAAAATATTTTCTTATTTATTCTTTTTGGCAAAGCATCATCGTATAATAGGAAAATATCTTATTCATTGAAATTCATTGCTTGAATAAAAAAATTGAGCTCTATTTCACCTTAGAATACCGAAATTACTTTCTTGCCAACCCAATATATCAGAATTTATGAAATTTTTTAGATTTTTGATATGAACAAATTATTTAATAAATATTACAAGCATTTTTTTAGAGAGTTCCTTATATAGTAGACTGAAGTACAAAACCTTATATTAATCGATACTTTTTTCTGTACTGGTGTTTAAAAATCTTATATTTTCCCCACTTGTTACCGTGTCCTAATCCCTTATTGGCAATAATATACTCGTGCGAAAACATTCATGCACGATCGGATTCAGATCTGGCGGAGATAAATCACCGGATTCGGTCTGTTACCCGCGTTAAAATCGGTCAGCCGACATTCAATGGCGAGCATGAACCCCGAAGGATCAGAGCATCGTGGCTCTGTATCCCGAACGATCGAAGGATCGTACGAACTGTTTCACGCAGATGACTGCTTCCTTCCTGTCCCGTGCCCACGCCCTCGCGCTCGTCGCTGTAGAAGTAAATCCGAAGTTGGTGAACTTCAGACATGAGATATGCAGAGCAAAATGGTTCCGAGGGAAACTGTGTCGCCGGATCAGGGCGCACATGCCGAGGAGCACCCGGGAACTTTCGATATAGGGCGCATTCTAAACGATAACAGAGGGATTCCGCGCCAGGAGCGTCGCCGGTGCCGGGGCCGAAAACCATGCGAAATTCGGCGAACATGTGTTTAGCTAGTGGGAAAAGTGGAGCTGGTACTAGGAGGGCGAGAGAATATGCTGTGCTTTTATACTAAATACAGTGGCTTCGAAAAGTATTGAAACACTAAATTTCCCGGTTTCGAATAATTGCAACAGGGTCACAACGTAATTTTGTAAAAGGATCACGCCACAATAACCAATCTATACTAGGTTTGAAGCTTCGCAATTTAGTATTGTAAAATGCATCTAAAAATTAAATTACAATAACTTCCCTATAAATCGGAAAGTTAAAAATAATTTTCCCGATGTGCTTAGAATATTAATTTTTTAGTAATAATAATAATATTAATAATAATATTAATAATAAATATAATAATATTAATAAAAAAATAATAATACTTTTTTTTAACATTAAGTATCATAGATTCATTCATTGAACATATTGTTTTCAGAGTTTCTAAGGGTTGTTAATAACTTAGCACTATAATTTTCTGAAAGTTAGATGGAGTTTTTCTTTACAACCACAGATATACTACTCAATTATTTCTTCGTCTGGCAAGGATACAAAGTTGATGAAACAAAGTTGCAACGCGGGCAGATTGAGACGGAATTGAACTTTATTCATTCAACACACGGGAGAAATATTTAAGACCTGACGCTACGAACACTGCTGTGCTCGCATGTGATTACCTTGATACATGCATATTTACAAACTAAATTTTTTAACGTCCGTTTTGAAACAGAAATAAAAATTGAAATGATGAAAAATTTTAACTGTTTCGTGTAAATAGCACAGATGTTCGATAAATAAATTGTATCAATTACTGGATCGGATCTTTAAGCAAAATAAAAGTTGTATACATCAATTATGAATCATTGGAGCTAAGTAACAATTTATTTTCCTCGCTAATTATTTTTATGTGTTAACACTAAATCTCCCAACCATCAAAAGTCACTGATGCATATTGTATTATAAAAATAACAAGATTAAATTTGTTTCTATTTCGTGCGATTTTTACTGCAATATATACTGGAGTCAAAAAATATTTTCAATAAATTCCCATGAAAATACCTTTACAATTTCAATAATTGTCAAATACAAAATCGAAAATGGGTGATTTGACGCCGCGTAGTAGGTTCAGTGTTAATAAATAAATAAAAAAGATCTTTTTAAAAACCACGCTTATATTAAAATGCACTAAAAAGGAAAAAACAATTTTTTTAGACATTAGCGACTATAAATGAAAGCGTGGAGCGCTCACAGAGATTACGTCAATATAGTTTAGCGCTCCACGCTTTTATTTATAGTTACTAATGTCGAAAAATTCTTTTCTCCTTTCTAGTGCATTTTAATATAAGCGTAGTTCTTAAAAATTTATTTTTATATATTTTTTTATTTTCTTCATTTCAGTTTTTTTTAAATGAAATACAAGATATAGTAATACTGGTATGAAATAGTAAGACATTGAACCGCAAAATATAGAAATACGAGAGATAGAATGGGGGGATGACTCCGACGTATCTTGATAGAGTCCAAAATTGTCCGAAATGGAACTGAATGGACGGTACACCACACTAAGCTCCTTCGGTGCGAAGTGGGTCAGTGGAGTGGTGATGAGTCGCAGTGGGAACGCGTAGTGGAGTAGCGAGTGCTGTCGCGCGGAGTGGGGATCCGCTTACCACGATGATGTACTACTATGCGTCGCACGGCGAGGGTCGAAGGAGAATATTTGAATATTTTTTGTCTTCTAAACGTACAGTTACAAAAAATTTTTTTCAGTTCTAACAAGGATAGTTAGTTGGGTTATCGATTTTCTTGAAACTTGCAGTATTTAAAGATGTCTCCATATGTAATGTCGCAAAGCTATAGCGAGCACTACTCAAAATTTCCCGAGAAAATTGCATTTGAAAATCGCTTTACTCGGGTATAAAGAGTTTGCCTTAAGGGGGTAGGGTAAACTGGGGTAACCAAATCTAGGGTATTGATCAGTGTTTCCAATCTCTGTGCAGAGAAAAGTTTTTTTTGTGATAATACTGATAAAAAAATATATATATATGTATCAGTCTAACGTTTCAGTTTTTCTATGATTATACGTTTTTTTCTATTTATTAATATCTTTATTGCTATTAATGGATTCAAGCCCTTTATGTTTTTGTTGTTATGACTCCACGTTGATAGTTCCCCAGACTATGCGCCATCTCGTTAACTAGCTCTCGTCTAACTATCTGAAAATCGTTTTGTGACAGAAAAATACATTGGAATCTGCGGTTTTTTCTCGATTTTTGCTTTACATTAAACTTATTTTTCTGTCACAAAACGATATTGTTGATTCACACGATGGGACACAGCGCACTGCGCTTAACCTTCCTCTATCGAATGAACATTTGGGCAGCTTAAAATATGCTCGCATAAAGTGCCTAGCCCTCCCTGTAAGCTATAAATATAAATATAAGCTTAAAGTTTCATGTGTCTACCTCACCGGGAAGTGGTTTAAAATTCAATTACAAGATTTAACGCGTACAACAACATCGACACGGCAAGCTAATGTAAGTATGGTAATAAAAATAGAAAATCAACACTGAAAATAATTTTTATCATAAACGCATAAAGTCCGCAGTCTATCATTTATTCTATAAATACTTTGAACCTTTTAAATTCATATGATGTCCTTGTTGTTGTTTTACCATTTTCAATCGTTTGTAGCTCACAGCAACATTAACCAATTGATAAATTAATGTTACAATGCGCATGTAACTGACACGAATCTACAAAGCATATGTTTTCAAAATTTGCATTATAGTCATCCACAAAATGAATCCTCTTAGCTCTTCAGAAGAACTGACATCGCTTGGCCCGCTTTTTAAAAAATGTATTCTGATTTGTTTGAATAATTATGCGAGTCGCTGTAAAAAAAGAGTAAAAAAGAGTTTGGACATTGTACTGCATAGAGAAAACGAACAGGTATGTACATTCAAACGGACCATACAATTATGAAATACCTTTAAAGTGTGCTTTATGTCATACACTAGCAACGTTGAGAGTTTCGAGTGGTTTTAGGTGCACATGCAAGAACGGTGAATTCTAAAGTTGCACGGGGTTTTCAGGTTAAGAAAAGTGAAAGAAAAGGATCTCGTGCAGGAGGGTCACGGTAAACGCAAAGAAAATACTCGACTACGATGATGAAAAACGCTTTACGTAAAGACTGACGAGTCTGAAAGTGCGCGTCAAAGATTATTAGACATTGCACGGGAATTTAGCGTGATTGAGTTGATTAAGGAAGCAGGAGTAACGGTGATTGATGGTGAATGGAGAAAGATCGGGGAGTTCCGTGAAAAACGAACTTGAGTTTAATAACTGGGAGGGCTTTAATTCCACGGGAATTTTTACTGTTTTTTCATGCACCTTCCTTATTCTAAATACCCGTGATCACGGATTCTTATTTACGTGTTGCGTTATTTTGAAATCGGTCTTTTAAGTTGATTATTTAATAACTGATCAAACAAGGTATATTCTTAAGGTAAGGAGAGATAAGCAATGGCGCATAAATTGTTTTGATCGGTTTAATTTGTTTTAAGGATTTCATTCAGATCAAATGTAGCCTAACAGCTATTGCTAATGCGGATATTTATGTAATTATGGCTTCTGAAAATTAAAAAAAAAGCTAGAATAAAATTCGACAGTACTTAAATGAGATTTTAATTTATTTCAAATCTCTACAAAGGCTACTACCACTTAAAATAAAATTTAATTTGATTATACTTTCTTAAAATTCGTCTAAACCGCAGTTTACTGATGTGTTAGGATAAGCTCTAGTTGGATAAGAAAGTTCTCTCGTCTTAAATATTCGATATCAAAGTTAAGGTTCGTAGAGTATCTTTAGTGAAAATAATGTTCGAATAATTATCTTCTATATTTGAAAATGGAGCAAAGTTAAGATATTTTAAGCAAAGACAAATAGAGATTTGTGTGTGTGCGTCAACCGCATGTTCAAGAAGTGGTTCTTGAAAATTTAGTTACATGTGTGTTCCTGTGTATAACATTTTCTTTGTGTCAAAATTATATTCCAATCTTTCAATTTTGAGTATTATTGGCACTCATTTCTGGTTTTATATTCTGACTAATTGTTGTTCTCCATTGTCGTTCCTTCGGAAGTACAAACTACATAGTCCAAACATTGCTATTGTTGTAATTATTATCATGTGCTTCAATTGCACGCACAGAACCACAACGTACGTTACACGATCCCTGTGTTTCATAAAGTTCAGCGAACGCAAACTTTAAAGATCACTGAGCGTTACCAGCACCACGAAGCGATTAAATAAACTTCCCGTCCAACCCGGCGATTACATCAGTCGATTGTACACGAACATTTCCATTTACGAGCGATTTGCAAGTATGATACAAACACGCAACAGTTTCTTGTACGTGGTGGATTACGGCTCAGTACTTACTTTCCGGAAAATTATCTGACACGGCCCGAGATCGTTTGAAAATCAATTTGCTCCAATACGGAGACATCGATTAACACTTCAGTGCCGATATCGCGGGAAATTGATTGCGGTCATTAACCAAAATTATCTGTCGTTCGATCTCACCGTAAAACCAAGACGACGGTTATAAATCGCGTCCCCTCGCTGCCTCCGACCGTATGGGGCTGTGTTAATTGTACGTTCACCCACTGACCGATATGTTAAACATTTTCGTGTGCCGTGCCTCGTGCGTGTTAATCGCTGGCTCGCTCATAAAAGCACAATTGCGAATAGCGCGTCCACCCGGGCACGGTCTCCCCGATTGTACAGAGTGTCAACAAAGTAATATACCACCGTGCTGGAATGTTAGTTTCAAGATCTGAAAATACGACCGGGGGTGGTTAAATATAAACTGGACTTGTTCTTTAATTTTCTATCACAGCCGAGTTTTCGAAATTTGAAAATAACAAAGAGTTATGTTTCTTTGTACAGCCTGTCACGGTAATATTGGAATATTTTTAAAAAGTTAGTACCTTCCTTAAGATTGGACCAAAAATTACTTTCTAACTATCCAGCTTACGTGAAAAATTTCTTCTTTAAACTTGCAATTGGTCGGAATCGTGTGAAGGAAATTTTAAAGCTTACTTTTTAAAACTTCCGTCTCAGGGTTTCTATTGAACATTTGAAAACTGCATTTGATAAACGTGTTTAATTAATTAAATGAAGGATATCTATTGAATTAAAATTAGTCGGTATTTAAGTTACTGTAATTTGGAAACTGTTAAAATTTTAAAGCTTACTTTATAAAAGTTCCGTATCAGGGTTTCTATTGAACATTCGAAAACTGTATTTGATAAACGTGTTTAATTAATTAAATGAAGGATTTAATTGCAATTGATCGGAATTGTAGCAAAAATACTAAAAGTGACATTTTACAACTTTTTTATCTGGGCCTATATTGAAAATTTAAAAAATACGTTTTGTAGACCTGTGTCAATTAAACATATTCTGAAAATTTCGTCAAAATCGGTCGACGTTGCAATGAGCTACAACCGTTTAAAGATGGTAAAAATTGCAGATTTTCACGATTTTCGGACTCTAGCTGCAATAAATCCAAGGATTCTTACATCTTTCAATGCCTGACGTTTTTTTCTGCATCAACCGAGTTCGATGAAACTTTCACAGTGCATACAACTCACACAGATCTACAAAACGTATTTTTTAAATTTCCAATATAGGCCCACATAAACAGGTAGAAAATGCTTTTTAGTATTTTTTCAACAATTCCGAACAATTGCAATTTTTGGCAACATTTTTTTCGCACCCTGTGGCAAACTAGCTTCTCAAAAAAATTCAAGAGCGGCCGAATATTATTGCACGCCACTGTATGTCACTTAGAATTCGCATTAGCACCATAATTATTAAAAGCTTACAAACAGTTAATCGATATTTCGTTATCACTTCTCTGTTAAAATTATTATTCTACGTATCTAAGTTTATTTATTTCGAATTTATCACTGAAAATTATAAGTTCTTTTATTTTTAAAATATTGCAAATTAATCTATATAAATATTAATTTTATTTCTACTGTGCTATTATCGGAACAGATCTTTGGAAAAGATCTAGAGACCGAAAGAACTATAAATTGAGTTTACAACAGCCATTAGACATTTAACTGATAAAAATATAATTACATTGAACTGTCCCGTCAGCAAAACGTTCATTTATAGCGAATCTACTATGGCCGACAATTATTTCCTGAACACCCCGTACGGACAAGGTTTTTCAAGCACACACGGGTTCGCTCGATGAAATGAAATTATAGTCGTTAAATCGGCTCCGCGCGAACCACCGCCGATGGGCGGCTTTGAATGGCCTGCTAGTGCTCACATCGAAAAGTGTGTGGCAATTTGCGACTTCGCGGCCGTTCCGCCGACATTTATCCATCGGTGGGTATTTTTATTTCCGGGGCACAGCCGTGGGCTGGCTATACACATACGCGCACGTCCCAGCGCACGATCGTGAAAATTGCATCGCTATTGTTCATCAGGACGGGCAAGATGATCGACAAACGTAGATGCAAATTAACTTTGAAATTAGATCACGTACCGTTCTCGACGATTCGAATTAATTATTTGCGGGTCGACGGTTGATTACGATTAGCCTAGTACGGAGATGGGAATCGTTCGTTCGCGACTACATCGCGAAGCAGGTTTAATTGGAGATTGATTGCTTGTAAATACCTTTTGACTTCTAATTAATAGCCGTAATGATTTTCTAACGAATTTATACCTATACTGAATGCTTCGCCCACCAAATGATATAACTAGATATAGCAAGTACAACGGACGGGGTATGAATTGTACATAACCTACCATAAAATGTACGAAATACACTAAGGATTACAGCTGTTTCCATACACTTCAAATCAGAATAACATTTTATGACCGGTCCAAGCAACTTCAATTTCTCCGTAAGGCTAGAAGAATTAGTTTAGTAAATGACGTCTGATAAAGAAGTTGAAAAAATGCGTTTGGTTGGAATTGTGATAAGCAATAGTAAAAATTGATTTTTACAGCTTTTTTAGCTGGGCCAATAACGAAAATTTAAAAGCTGGCTTTTGTAAATCTGTATGAATTATATACATGCGTTCTGAAAAGTATTATACATTGAAATTGGTTAAATGGTTTACGAATTACAAACGATCAAAAGTGGTAAAAATTGCAATTTTTCATAATTCTCAGCTTTTTTATCACCTTCGGTCGTTTATAATACGTAAACCATTTAACCAATTTCAATCTACTTTTCAGAACGAATGTATATAGTTCATACAGGTTTATAAAAGACATCTTTCAAATTTTCATTATTGGCTCAGTTAAAAAAGCTGTAAAAATCAATTTTTACTGTTGTTTATCACAATTCCAACCAAATGCATTTGTTCACCTTATTTATTAGACGTCATTTACTAAACTAATTCTTCTAGAGCTACGGAGAAATTGAAGTCGTTTGATCCATTCGTACAAAAGTTATTCTGATTTAAAGTGTGTGGAAACGGTTATGCTCCTTACTGTATGTGTATAGGATCTTCCATTAAGAAGTGTTATTTTAAATTATAAAACAACATTGTACTTGTTTACAATTAACAATTTGTCACAATTTATAATTTCTTACAAGTACATATAATTATATACATTTCACAATTATATATATATATTAAAATCACAGCTCTTAATGAAAAACCCTTTACAAATATGTAATTGTTGGTTTTTGGGAAGCAGGTATACTCGCGCAATAAAAAGAAAAAGACTTTATTTTAACCGTGTTCTCTCTTATGCTTCCGGATTCGGACTGAGAGCGGATCATTATGTAAAACAAACGTGTCGCACACGTCGAGATGCTTCTGTTTAAAAAAAATATCTATAGGCATTTGACACAGAAACAAATGAACGACGTGCTCGTCACGTCGGTTAATATTCAATATTGATTTTTGTATACATATACAAGGTGTCCCAAAACTACCCTGGGAGCCGGAAGTGGGAGGTTCCTTGGGTCATTTGAAGCGACATTTTCCTTTACAAAAATGTTGTCCGTGACCTTGTTTAGGAGTTATTAACGAAAAACACGGACCAATCAGAGCGCAACTACAGCGAACGGAGTCCGACACTGCGACAGGTCCCGCGAGGCGTGGTGTCGCCATTGGTCGACTCAGAATCAATCCGCTGTAGCCGCGCTCTAATTGGTCCGTGTTTTTCGTTAATAACTCCTAAACAAAGTCACGGACACCATTTTTGTAAAGGAAAATGTTGCTTCAAATGACCCAAGGAAACTCCCACTTCCGGCTCTATTGATATAATGGCAAAAATATAATACTTTGTTACAATGGTCCTGTTGTTCGTTAATGTAGATACCGAAGGGTCAGATGTTTATTTCCCAAGCCGGGACCCGTAGACCCAAAAGATATCGGTAATACAACACCTAAAGGCTATGTGTTTAAACTCTAAGATAAAGCTAAGGGTCGTCAGCCCCAACCGACCTGGGTTTCTTTTCTTCCCGTTGCAGTCGGTTAGTCAGTCGATCTCGAAGAGGCCAAGAGAACACTTCTAAGATATTAACTTTAATAACGCGTTTTATTCAACACCCTAGATCCTGCTTCCCAAAAACCAACAGGCTCCTAGGGTAGTTTTGGGACACCCTGTATATCTATAGTAATGCTATTATTTTGTGCAGCACTGTATTGTTCTACCCACTTCATCCCAGCGGCTGTCATAATGGGTACAGTACTTTGTCCTTTAGCGTCCTCTTTACAAAGTGCATAGCTTACTATTTCGCCTAGCGCATAGCATAAAACAGACCCTATAATGATATAGGGAAGCCTGCATTAAGAAGCTAATAATCACATGCTCCACTTTCCTCCCACACTGTGCACTCTTCGTCTTCCATTAACGCGTCGCTAAACGCCCAAGAAGTGTGCGCCGGAGAACGCATCTGGGCGAGAGGCCATCGATCAAGAGTTTCCTCACACCTCAAAATAATCCGTCTTATTAATTACACGTCCGTCTCAAAATCGCAGCGTTTAACGGGGCGCCTTTGTTGCAAAGCTGCAGGCCCATACGTCGTGATTACACGTCAGCCGTGTAAACCCCTTCCGCCCCCTTCAGTTTTAACCCGCAGTCCACGCGGCGTTATCAGTGACGTATGGCAAGCAACTTGCACGAAACATCGTGTTAACGCTCCCAACGGCCGATAAATTTTTCTTGCCTCGTGACAGCTGGTTTGAGTAGGTTTTGGGATGTGGCAGAGTACGCGCGCCGAGCGAAATAACTTTTCCGACGCAGGATAAATGGAGTTCGCCGGAAAATTATGCGGTCCATGAAAATTGAAGTCGTTTAGCGGTTCCGGGTTTTTCAACGGAGCTCAAGAATGTTATTTTAGTATACACGTTTTCGAAAGGCCACCGGCTGGACCAGAAGTTCCATCTTCTTGGAGTCTGTATCTAGAAATACTCTCGAAATATTGAAACCAATTATTAGATTGTTGCAATTGAAATGACCGTTGATCGGTTGATACGAAAAAAATGACAGGCATTGAAATATGTAAGAATCTGCAGTTATAGGTCGAAAATCGTGAAAATCTGCAATTTTTAACATTTTTAAACGTTTATAGCTCATTGTAACGTCGACCGATTTTGAGGAAATTTTCAGAATATGTTTAATTGACACAGATCTACACAACGCATTTTTAAAATTTTCAATATTGGCCTACATAAAAAAGTTGTAAAATGCAACTTTTAGTATTTTTGCTACAATTCCGATGAATTGCAATTTTTGACAAAATTTTTGTTCGCGTCCTGTGGCAAACTAATTGCTCTAGCTTCCCAAATAAATTCAAACCGTATAATACGATATTTAAGAAGTTATCGCCTGTTTAAGAGTGTGCCAATACTTTTTTTACCCATTGTACACGTAAATAACTGGATTGATACATTATTTCTGTTACAAGAGAGCATCACGATCGCTATTTTATACGAATCATGTTTATTCTCTGGACAGGGTCATCGCATGTCGCGACATTACAGCACTACCACAGTCAACCACTACGTTCCCAGACGTAGCAGGCCGCATCAAAGTCTTCTCATTTACGGTCCATTTAAACAGTTTCCATTTTTCTCCGGAACATCATCGCACACAGGGCTGGATATTCTCATATTCATACAATTTAATAACCAGCCAACCTGCTAAGCATCCATTTGCATATTCAAACATTCATACGGATTCGTATGTTATCTTGTGCCGCGTGTTCCACGGCTGAGCGGATCTATTCGTTCCGAAATTGTGCCGTTAATTGCGCGTTTATCTTCCCGTATTTTATCATGACCAGGGCCGTTTTAACGGGACGTCACTTTGATTGCCTCGCAACGGCAACCTGTTACCGTTCTCGTCGAATGGCCCGGCTTTTAGCTGCAGGAAGCTTCGCGGGACAAACCTTTTTCGCTCGGAGCTGACCGGCCACCCGGTGACGTGTCCTCTCGTTCGTCATGGAAAATTACATTTGCTTGTCACTCGCCGTTTTCATGGTGTTTAGGGCGGGAAAAGGGGTCATAAGCGGCCCGACGAGCCCCCGGCTTCGTACACTCCGGGGCAAAAAGATGGGACACCCTGTTAATTTGTCACATTTCATTTTCTAGATACAGTAAAATATCCATAAATGTCTTAAAAGTGTGGCCTTTAAAAGTCCCGGAGCTATCCCCACTACTGCGGGGTATTCATGCGGCTCGGGTGTCTCGGTGAGACCGCCTAATCCAAATTTCGAACTTCCTTATTTTTCATTATTTATTTATGCGACTGCGATTACCATATTTGTGGCATTTTTCTAAGAGCAATGATACCACATATGATATAATTCTGATGATATTTACTTGTGTAATAGACAGTTAAAGTCTCGGGCGCGTAGGATAGCGTATGGGAAAGAAAGAGTCCTTCCTTGCACCCGAAACATTAACTGTCTATTACACACCTAAATATCGTCGGAATTATATCATGTGTGGTATCATTTTGCATTAGAAAATGCCACAAATATGGTAATCAAAGTCTCATAAAAAAATAATGAAAAATAAGGAAGTTGGCAATTTGGATTAGCTATGTTTACATTTCTCGGCGACGGACGCCTCTCGAGCTCGGCTGTCCTTTTCTACGTTCGTTAGGGACTTATATGGATAATTTACTGTACAGTAATTCCTCGATCTATGACCAGAAAACGGAGGTTTTAAATGTCATAGATCGTAAAGGGTATGCTATGTTTTTCTCGGAATCGATCGCGCCGTGACTTCAAAAGAGTGCCGAACATAGAGAAGGACAGAATGATACACGGATCGGATGACCGAGCGTGCCGCCGTCGTCGACGCAGTTTAAATGCCCGCGTGTGCTCACAATGTAACGGCATTTCAAAATGCTTCATTCATTACATGTTTAATTACATATTTTTCTACGGGAATTTACTACCTTATTCCTGGCATTTTTCTGATTACAACAATACCAAACACGATATAATTCCAACTTTATCTAGTGGTTTAAGTGGCCTTGAAAATTCGATTCATTCGAGTCAATGTGTGGTGCTCACACCGATATACCCGAGCCGAGATCAATCACCGCCGCTCTGCGACTCTGCACGGTGTTGGCCGGCAGTGGAATGGGTAAGCTCTTGTCATAGATCGTAAAGGCATCCCCGGTCATAGATCGCGAGATTACTATGAAATTTCTTTTGTACACCGCGTTCGACAAGGTTTTCGTTTATTTCATTCAGTTGACAAAACTGGAATGTTGTTGCTCCGAGTGGATCTACTTAGGAAAACGCTTGTCATAGATCGTAAAGGCATCCCCGGTCATAGATCGCGAGATTACTGTATGAAATTTCTTTTGTACACCGCGTTTAACAAGGTTTTCGTTTATTTTATTCAGTTGACACAACTGAAATGTTGTTGCTCCGAGTGGATCTACTTAGGAAAACGCTTGTCATAGATCGTAAAGGCATCCCCGGTCATAGATCGCGAGATTACTGTATGAAATTTCTTTTGTACACCGCGTTCGACAAGGTTTTCGTTTATTTTATTCAGTTGACAAAACTGGAATGTTGTTGCTCCGAGTGGATCTACTTAGGAAAACGCTTGTCATAGATCGTAAAGGCATCCCCGGTCATAGATCGCGAGATTACTGTATGAAATTTCTTTTGTAAATCGCGTTCGATAAGGTTTTCGTTTATTTCATTCAGTTGACAAAACTGAAATGTTGAAGCTCCGAGTAGATCTACTTAGGAAAACGTAAATTTCTGAGATGAATTAGTGGAACAGAATGATGGGACGTTTATCTCGTGTTAGTGGCGATTCTTGAGATGATATCATGGTTTTCATTTCCTTGCTACATTTATCGTATATGTAGTAATAATAACATTGATAATAAAATTGTTTAAATACTTTTAAATTTATGAAATTTTATGAAATGTTTATAGTGCTTGTGTAACCAAAGTAAGAAAGGAAGAAAATGTAGCGCAACGATATAGCTGATAAAGAAAACAAACACGAGATCACGCGGGGAAACTCGGGAAAGGTGGTAAAACAATAAAGAGAGAGAATGCAGTGGTCGTGTGGGTCGAGTCGGTAGACGTGCACCGAAGATAGCGAGTTCTCCAGAAATAACATTAGAAACGGGAAGTGTTACAGAGAAAAGTAAGAGAAACTTTGAAGTGGAAAGTGGAAATGCAGAGAAAGTGTCGAAATTTTACTAATTAAGATTGAAAATAATGTATAGAAGTAATGTAATACTGTTCTAGCGGCTACATAACATGATGTGATATTTAGACTGCGGATATTTATGTAAAATAAAAATTTGCTTCTTCAATTGCAACAAGTAGAAATCTGACAATAATCTCTTTAATCACTTTTGGTAGTTGAAAATTATTTTGTCAATTGCTAATTGGTTTTCATTTTGAATTGCACCTACCAATTTTTGCCATAATTGCATAAAATCAGCTGTCTAGTGATAACGTCTATAGTGATAACATATTTACAATGTAATGTCTTATAGTCATAAATTATATTATATATTATGTATGTATATTATATAATATATGTACTATATATGTGATATTAAACATGTCATATAATTATAGCATATATATACAATATTGTGTATATATATAACATTATATACAATATATATGTATATGTACATACATATAATATAACAATATATACAATATATATACATATACACATTTTATGAGTTTATGCATTAATTAAGTTTTATAATATTGAATTCACATGTTTACCAGGAAGAAAGTCATGAAAATAAATTTGAAACGATCTAAACAATGCAATTTAATCTGTTTTAGGTTATAGCATTAGTGATCAAAACTTTAATCTCGAAACTGAAAGAATGTGACACAAGTTGCAATGCTCCATTTTTAATCCAATTTACTGATTCGATAAGTGCAGCACTTATCACTGGTTTGTGAGGTTACCAAATTATTCTTAAAAATCTATACCAACAAATATTGATTAATTGCAAGACGATTTAATACAGAAGTACATTATAAATTAAATCATTTACTTAATTGAGAACAAATTGGATCTGGTTGGTAGGTCTCCAACCTAATTAAAATTAACATTCCTTTTCCATCAATTCAATAGTGGAATCTCAATTATCGGAGTATTGATTTCACTGTATAAATTCGTGCGTATCAATGTATGAATGAAAGAAACGCAATTAACAAATCAGTTTAGGCATTATTTTCGATAACATGTTGAAAAATTGAAAAGGATAAACTAGAATCGCTTAGAAGTTGCAAATTCACAATTTGGAAAGAAGTGTAAGATAAAGTATATCATTCTTTTAAACTGAAATGTAATTCAAATCACACAATTTAATCACCTCAAGCTTTATCTTATTTCTTATTTCATTTCTTATTTGCAAGTAGAACGATGCAAGTGCAATTAATGGGTATAGAATTTCATATTTTGTTTGCATTGAATTAATTTCTTTATTATATTTTGTGAAAAGTATTCAGTGACACGATTGACTTACGAAATTTTTGAAATCAAAATGCGGAGAGTAACTATAACCCTAATCTTTTGCACATTCATGTACATGCTCCATCATTTGACGAGCAAAATCTGATGCACATGCAAACAAAATATAGTCTCAAATTGCTGTTTCTTTTGAATTTTTCAACTTCTCTCTCGAACCAATTGTCTTCAATTACCCAACCAGCAAATTTCATATTTCAACTAGAAGATACACGTGTAACTGTAGAGAAAAATACTTTCTTGAATGTATAATTATTATGTACATTTGCGATGTACTGCTACACAACAATATAATGGAGAGATGTCTAAGCAAAAGAAGTAGTAACGTAGTTATTAATTAAACTTCTTACGCGAGATTGCCTCGGTGATTACGCGTGTACTCGACCCGTTTGCGATTACCTTAATTTGGGAAACGGCGCACGCTCCTCTACACTCGTGTTACGACCGGTTAATATTTCATTACGTTAGTTCGATATATCCGATAACGCGCGTTATTATCATTACCGCGTTGCTGCTCCCCTCGGCGATAGCTTTTCCAGCCGGTCTTCGTGTGTAACGTGCACCATATTCGCAAAATTTCAATTTCTTCCGCTCTAATTTCAGTCGTTTCCTTTAACATAGTTGCGAATTACCAGCGAGTCGGTCATTAACAATATTGTCGAATATATTGCTCCACTCGATACCAGATCAAAATGTTGCTATCTAGATGTGCATGGTTTTACATATAATAAATGGAGTTATATAAAATTATATTCTTTCTTTTAACAATATTTGTAAGATAGAAATAATGCAAGAATATCCTTAAAATTATTGCATTCTTAATTCTGCATTTCATTTATCCATTTAATTAGTACAATAATCCTGTAATAAGTATATTATGGATTTGTATGAAAATAAAAATGGCCTGCGTTCATTACAAAATACAGAGGCTATAATTATTCCGTTGTTTAATTTTTTAATAAGAATATTTTTACTGTGTCTGGCTTATGTAGATTATATTTCTCAGCAATAATTTTAACGTAGTGGAAATAATACTCTTGAAGGTTTTTATTAACTATTCACTGTTTGAAATTGTACAGTTACTCATTTTTGTCATAAATGCATAAAATAAGTTTCCTGTTTAAAGTTAGTTTGGATTTGTTCGGCTCGTACAAACCTCTGCATTCTGTCGACACATGTAGCATTATTATATTGTAATTACGCTAATATCTCATGATTATATGCACAATAAACAGCTTTAATTTATGAGTTATGAAGTTTAACTAGATTAATAATCATCGAGGAATGTATACTGTTATTGCTCGACATGATTCCATATTTAGTTTCAGATAATTTATAATTCCCTGGTAAACAATACTTCGGTAATCAAATGTTCGGCTTAACGCTGTTGGATTATTAGCAATAACATTGCAACTGCCAAAGTGCAAAAATGAATTTCGTTGTCCATTTATCTTAGAATTTAGAATAGCAGGGCCGCACACTCTGCAGCCATGGGTTTTTTCCCCAAAAGTCAAGGGGCGACTGAGTTTCTCTTCCGTCCCTACAACTTTCTTTATTTCATCTTTGCTTCGAGTCCGCTAGTCGAATAGACAAGTCGTCCTTCCGCGCTGTTAATGAACAGTAATTTAAAATTAATTCTCAGCGTATCAGTGATTTTCTACATCCATTTCCTAACAAACGCCGTTCTAATAAACAAGGATCGCGAGGATAGTTATCAAACGATGCCAATTCATTTCATTTGATCTCAATTTTCTAGAACTTCTTCTAGTTTTTGGTTCGCGAGATGAATTTAATTAGTTAATTCGACCTTTGCCGGTGCGGATCGATCGACGAGGAACCGTTTGAGGTCGCCTCCGTAAAGAGTTATCGGTGCACAGGGGGAACTCGGATTCCGAAGTATTTGACAAAGAACGAGTGCTACAAAGTAAGATTTTCCAGGTAGAAGGAAAGCGAAGAAAATATGAAATATACGCCGTAAAATAAAGGAGGACGAATAGTTCTTAACATTAATGAAACGAAGCTATATCCTTGGAAACGCACGTCCTGTTTTAAATATGAATGAATATCATTCTGCTGAATGAAGATTAACAGTCGTACAACTTTAAAGCGCACAATTCTTCCCTTCGTCGCGTACCTTAAAGAATAACTCTCTTCAAGGAGTTGACACGAGAGAAAGAGTTGAGTTGTAAAATTGAATTCTTTATGAGTCAACAGGAATTATTTATTTTTGATGAAACAACAACAATAACAGTCAACGACACAAATCAACAATACGCAGTATGTCAAACGCTTCTGTTAACAAAATGCAATAATTAATAACTCCGATGAAGAAAACGGAAATGGTACCAGTGAATATTAATAAAAAAAATTCAACCGACTTCAGAAAGCATTAAAAAGTATTAAATAATTTCCATTTTATAAAATATTAAATAATAATAAATAAAATAAATATAAATAAAAAATAATAAAATAATAAATAAAATAAAAAATACAATCTTTTCGGAGGCGGCGCAAAATTGAAAATTTTTGGCGCTGGAAATTACGGCCATCTTTAAATTCTTCAACATGCTTTCACATATTAATGTATCTTCTCTTCCCATCTGCTGATTTCCAAGTTCATCATATTCCAATGAAATCATAATCAGCAACATCTGTCATTTGGATAATTTTCAATTTTGCGCCGCCTCCGAAAAGATTGTAATGTACTTAATATTTTATAAAATGGAAATAATTTACGTCAATTTTATTTTATAAAATATTTTTGTCACACTTTTTAGTAGAACGAACAGAATTTGTAGAACACTGTAGGATGGTTTTTCGGTCTTGCAAAGAATAAAAAAATGCATTGTTTTCATAGTGCAAATCGAGAAACATACTCTACAAAATGCAAAAGGTTTCGTTCTGATTGGTTCATCCATCTCGGCGTAGTCGATGAACATACATAGAGAAGAAAGCCATATACATATCGAATTGAGTAACGTCCTCCTTTTTCGAAGTCGGTTAAAAACAATCGTTTCCCGGAACAGAAGGCGTTGATTACCTATTCCACGAATTTAATTAATTTCTCTAAAATTTTCAGATTTAATTCCGTAAAATAGTCGTGTTTTATGTGTAGAATTTATATAACAAATAAAAAACAAGTAAATGTAGAATTTACAATTACACTGAATTAGAAAAATATTAAACTGCATATTTAGACTGCAGACTTGTATGTAAACTAAAAATTGTTTGTATTAATTGCAAGATACAGGAACTACGTAGACGTTCGTTTCCTTTCACGATGTTTTATTGAGTGAAAAATAATAATATATGTATTTAGCAATTCTTCAATCGTTTTTACTAGTCTGATCATTCGAAAATGCATAAAATCCGCAATCCACTAATGATCAATTTTCAAATATCAATTTTAAAAAATATTCATGATTCAATGTACACGATAATGGCGTCGACAAATATTTAGTTGTAACTTTCGGTTTACGTGAAGCACGGTTAGGTACGTTCCATGCGCTATTGGCAAGTAATTCCTTGGCATAGGCTGCCCGAAGGAAATATGAGAAAATTAGATTCCTCCGTTCCGGATGCATTCGGGGTCGAACGGTTTTTTAAGTCGAAAACGTAAGCAACCTCCGTTATCGACTTTTGCTTCTTGCCAAACCGCAGATTCGAGTTCCTGCTCTTCGTTGAAATCAGAACCACGCTGATCTTGAACCAACAGTCACGCTTACCATCGAAATTGAATATTTTGTTTCCCCAGCTGCAACGTATCAGTTGCAATGCATATTCACCCACCCTTGTAACATATAATTTCAAATTCATAAACTCGAGTGTTTCATTTCAGTGGACGAAATTCCTTCCTCTAGATTTTATTCCGACATTCATTTGATTCGTTTCGAATTGTAAATCAATTCCGAAATTGCAAACAGTTTTCATTCAACAACCAACGAAAAATATTTTATTTCACAAACAAATATTTTCTTTCGTAAACAAATATTTTATTTATCGAACAACAATGAAGAACGAACAACCATAACTTCGGAACATTTAATAACATTTTTAAGCGACTTTTAATTAAGTTATTTCTGAGTTTTTTATGAGCTTTGCGATGAAACGCGAAAAGTAGTTATTTAAAAAAAGTCACTGACCTCGAGAACTACGAGTAGAAATAACTACTGCGGGATATTGACCACTTGATACCATTCAAACTATACATAAAAACTTTTTACTGTATCAAAATTACAGAAAATAGTCTGGGGTCATGTGTATATCATACATTCTGAAAAATAAATAAGGATAGAGACCAATTTCTTTGTCCAAGATACATAGTTATCTGGAAAATCAAATTTCAGAGTTTAATTATTTAAAAACTAGGTCAGAGATATTTATCGCACTTATCTGTAGCGTTTTCCCCATTGCTTTTTATCTAGGACCGTCTTTCTCTTGCGATGTCTACCAGCGTTATTACCACTTGTGGCATTCCTATTACCGTGGAGAAAGATTGAAAATTCTTTGACCCGTTTGCTGCTTTAATAGTGTCCTTTGAATTCTTCTTCGGATCCTTTACGCGGCTTTTCAATTTTCTGAAAATCTTTGACCTGTCGGTGTTCACATCGAACGAAATTTTTCGATCAATTCCAACGTGCAATCCAATCAGATTTAATACGACGTTTTAATTTTCAGGATAGAATTGATTAAAAACGAAAGACGCAAAACATGGAAGAAGAAGAATATTGAAAATCGATTACACGTCAGATATTGTAACATGGATCTACTTAGATCCGAGCGTCTCGAACAAACATGCCGAAGGTCTAAAGTTACGTTTTTCAAGATTAATTGCTGAATGGTTAGTTTCACTTTTGCTGAACCAAACCTTTCAACTAACTAGGAGTTGAAAGATGGATCATAAATCTTTCAGAAAAATTGACATTGTAAACAGCGTGCTTGTTTAATGAATTTCAATTAAAATTTTAGCTTTTGATGTATTAAAACCGCTCGCAGTGTGTGTTGTAGTCGTGTGCAGTAATTTATAAATGCGAGCGAGAATTACAGAACTCTTTACACCGGTGAAACATTGTTCTCGGTTAGCTTTATGGATACGGGAAAAAGAATTTCTCAGAATATTTTACAAAGCATTGTAGAAAACGCAATTATTATTCAGTGCGATATACATTGTCGCGATTGTCGAATTGATTTTGCATACAGTGGGTCAGGTTAACTATTTGCTGTATGTTTAATTAAAGTTTCAAGTCTTTAGCTCATCGAGAAGTTAGTTTAAAATCAATTGCAAAAGGGTATAGCAGGATAAGCATGGGCCAGCGGCCCCCACTCCGATTTTCCTGATTTCTGTCTTAAAACATAGTTTTATGTCTAAAAAAATTGGGGTAAATTCCCTCGCACTTAAATGCAATTTGCTACAAAACGAGAAAAGATATCGACATGGGATAAACGGCAAACAAAAGATATAGATAAACTCTACATTCCAGATTTTTTCCAAAATCTTTTGCTGATTATGTATAGTTGAAAATAATGAATTAATTTTTTGGGAATTTTATTAACTATCTTCCCGTGGGTTGACACCTACCAAAAAATTATAAAATATTGCTATGATACTTACCTACTTTGTAAAAAAATCTCAGAAGTGTCCATTTAGTGGAACAGTGTCAAGAAAAGTAAAGTATGCCGTCGAACGCTTGGTCTGATCAGTATCGGCGCAGCGACCGAATCCCCTTGCGGTGACTAGTAATGGGAACGAACGGGAATTCGGCGGTGTGTACGGAAAAGCTGATACATGTAAAAATGCGACTAAATCGTCTAATATATAATAATATTTTAATAATATTTTCAATATTTTATAATAATATTGAAGTGCAAACAATAAAATTCGTTTACTTTATAAATGCATATAAAAAAAAGAAAAAAACAAGAAAATAAAGTTGAGTTGAGAAGGATTCAAACTCGAGCCCTTCGTAGCATCGAGCAGAAGCTCTAACACCGTGACCATACAACATATTTGTGAGAAGCTTCTTCTTTCTGTTACTTGAAAGCAACGAACTAGCTTTACACGCATTTTTCTTCTTCAATGTAAGCTATTTCCTAAAATATAATTGTTTAGACTTCCAACTGTAATCATATATTAGAACATTTAGTCGTATTTTTACATGTATCAGCTTTTCCGTACACACCGCCGAATTCCCGTTCGTTCCCATAACTAGTCACCGCAAGGGGATTCGGTCGCTGCGCCGATACTGATCAGACCAATCGTTCGCCGGCAGACCAATCATTCGCCGGCACGGGAAGATAGTTAATAAAATTCCCAAAAAATTAATTCATTATTTTCAACTATAAGTAATTTGCAAAAAATTTTGGAAAAACTCTGGAATGTAGAGTTTATCTATATCTATTGTTTGCCTTCTCGTTTTGTAGCAAATTGCATTTAACTGCGGGGGAATTTACCCCAATATCACCCTTATCGATGGGGGAAGACATTTGAAATTTTACACAATGTTTTTTTAGACATAAAACTATGTTTTAAGACAGAAATCAGGAAAATCGGAGCGGGGGCCGCTGGCCCATGCTTATCCTGCTATACCCTTTGTACTCAACAGACGAGCAAACAGACAGACAAGAAAGCGAGCTAATAAAAACGTGGTAATAAATAGTGACGAAATATCACCAGAAACGAAGACAAGTTGCTGAGGATAGGTTGCATTCGGAGGTTCGTAGTCTTTGGACGGGAAACATTTCGCGACGCTTAAAGGGGAGGCGGTGCTCATTGTCAGGCATGCGTGTCGCTTGATATATTCCCGACTTTTCCTGCCCCTTCACCTATCTCCCCCATTTAAGTTAGCGCCGCCCAACAAATTAGACTTTAGAGGGGAGTAATAAATACACTCGCCTGTCACGTACTCGCTCCCACGAAAGATTTGCTTTTCGTGCTCGCGAAAGCTTCGTACCGGTGTTAACAAACGGCGCTGGCCTCTCCCCCTTCTCGTTACCCTCCAGCCATTTGCTAGATTTTTACCGTAGCAAGATTTCTCTTCCGCGACTTCTCGCGCCTTCGCTTCACTTTCCCACATCCGTCATGCTTCCGTCGAAACTCCCCGACTTTATTACTTTCTCGTGTTTGATTTTTACATTAGCGAATCGAATTACTTTCCCCGTCCCGAGACCACGTCGCGTCAAATTACTCCGCGATTCACCATATTTGCTTTATCCATCCCCTGTATTATTCGCAGCGAATTCCCGACAAATCGCGTGGAGCGCAGCTTTCGCTTTTCCGTCAGTTAAAATCTTCGTATATTCCCGTTGCATTCGTTTCCGTTCCGGCTATTAACTTTGCAGCCGTTTGCCATTGTTCAGTTTGAAATTTCTTATTTAATTGTGCTCGAGAAAGGAGACCCACGATACTTTCAACGTACACGGTGAGTAATATAGTTATCAAGTCTTTGAGAACATGCGTAATTAAAATCTACAAGAACATTTTAATCAAGTACAAAATGTAAAAGAACACGTTTATTTTCATTTGTGCTTCTTATTTTGTATGGAAAACGTACTTTTCCATATATGAAATGTGATAGCACTATATATATAATAATATATATATATATATATATATATATATATATATATATATATATATATATATATATATTTATATATATATATATTATTATTAATTAAAAAATATAAGACGATAATATTTACAACATAAATTCGTTTTAAACAATCAAGAAAATCTGACCCATTTTATAGAAAGACGTGGTTCTATATTTTTTTACTACAGGACGTCTATGTATAAACGAGATTTCATGTTTTACACGTCTGTGTATATTTTTATTCAGTCAATCAAATAAATTTAATTTTTGCTGTTTATGCACTTCTTACACCTTTTGTTTAACGCGCTATAAGAATGTTCTACCTGCTGACGACTGCGTTATACAGGGTGTTCGACTACAGGTGGGAGAAAATTTAAGGGTTGGTTCTTAACGATGATATAAGACGAAAATGAAGAATAAAAAAATTGCGATTTCGGCTTCGTTATTTAGCTATTAACAATGCGACAGTCACGTATCAAGTGACAGATGCATGCATACCTTGGTTCTCATTTGTGGCCCCAGCCAGGTGAAAATGTTTAACAAATCGTTGGACAACATTGAACTCTTTGACGTACACAACGTACACTTTTGTTAGACGCGTTGTCGATTTTTAATTGTTAATAGCTAAATAACGAAGCCGAAATCGCAATTTTTTTGTTCTTCATTTTCTTCTGATATCATCGTTAAGAACCAACCCTTAAATTTTCTCCCACCTGTAGTCAAACACCCTGTATGTATTCAAACCGGTTCTTCTTAAAACCACGAATACATAAAAGGGTGTCTCAAAATTCCTTCAACTTTCAGAAATCGGAGATTCCAGAAATCATTTGAAGTGACATTTTGAATCATTTTCAAGGAATTTTCAGACACCTTCTATATCTAATTCATTTAGTTCATTCAAAAACGTTATCCACTTTTTCATTTCATCACAATCCTCAAAATACCTTCCAGTCAGAGCTCGACGTTTATTTCTTCACGGACTTCAATCTCCTAAGTCAGAAAAACCGAAGAGGAATTTCTGCTCCGAGGACTGGAGTCGCTATCAGTTCTTGTCCCAAATTTCTTCAGTGGTCTCGCGTGGCAGGATATACGCGTTCCAATTTAGTAAATCAGTCTTATTAAGGATCCTTCCGTCTTCCGTTCCTACGTATTACCTTTTTCCTCTTCTTAATTTCGGACTATCCGGTACACATTCCAATTTCCATGCAACCCACGAACGAATTCGTATAATACATGTAATAGATAAACAATTAATTCTAACCACCATATTGCAATTTTCTAGATAAACTGTGAAAAACCAGATTTAAATGATATTGTATTTTGGAGTGATATTGTATTTCAATTAATAAAAGAATGTGTATAATTGTTAGAGAACAATAATTATAAATGAAATTGAAAATTGCAGTTATTGATACCTCTTGTGCAAATAATAAAAGTTTTTAAAGGAAACATATCTTCTCCATTTCGAATCTTAAATTAATGAAGAGTTTATTTTCCAGTGATATTGACACTGGAACAATCAGCATTTTTATTATTGAAAGTAGTTCTTTAATCTTATTTAAACACGTGTTTAAAATAGTAAAAACGTGTATTTTCAGCAAGGTTGGTGTAGTCGAGACAGAAACAAAGGCAGGCTTAATAGCTTAAAAGCTTTCGAAATTACTAAGACATTATATTGTAAGCTTCATAAGAGTATTAATAATATAAGTTACTTATGTACAAGTTGTATAGTATGGTCTGAAATATTAAGCCAAATCTGGCAACGCTAAGAAGCCTTAAATAGAGGATAAGCCTAACTCATCTTAATACGTCTTAATCGTCGTCTGAGAGAATGCAGAATTATTTTATTCGAACCATAATCATCATATTATGTATTAAAAAATAAAATAAATTTAAAACAAGTGTATTGTAGTCTTTAAACGCTTTTAAATAATTGTACTTGTCTAAATAGATATGTATCAATTGTACTTGTCTGACAATATATCTATAATTCTACTTGCCTGACTAGATATGCATTAGTTCTCCTTTTGTGACGAGTAGTAACATTTAAGCGGGTTACGTCCTAGAATACTACATGAAATCTGTTTCTAGGTGTTAGAATTTAATCGAATGATATTTGTGTAATATCTCTCAACACATATTCCCATAAATTCATCGATTTCTATGTATTTAGTCTCATTATTCTCAACTATTCTTATCTCTCCTCCATTCTTATCATTAATAAGTGAATTAATCTTCCGATTGTTCAATCACATGAACTAGTGATTATATCAATTGCTCTAAATACATATTCCTATAGGTCTATCGATTTTCGTAGATTCAGTCTGAGTATTCTCAATTGTTTCTCCTTATTCTTATCATTAGACTCCAGGGTAAGGGGAGGCAGCTCCAATGACATTCACTTTCACATATGTTGTCAAGAACAACATTCTGAACAACTTTTGTCATTATATCTACCCGGTGCTCGATCTTACTTTTCGAGATATTTGCAAAAAATTATTGCTAACATAAAAACAGTACTACTTTTTCCTCTATCATTTTTTTCTAATTTTTACTATTTACAAAAAAAAATGCTGGCTAGTAATAGTCTGAAGACCCTGTATAACCAGAGAGAGACCCTGTTTTCTTTCTGATCTGCATAACGTGTTCACAAAAACAGTGAACATACGCTGTGCCGAGCAGACAGAATACGGAAAATGCAAATTACTACTAGCAATAGCTTTTTGCAATTATCTCGCAAACTAAGACCGAGCACCGGGTAGATGTAATGACAAAAGTTGTTCAGAATGTGGTCCTCGACAACATATCTCAAGGTGAAGGTCATCGGAGCTGCCTCCCTTAAACGTAATAATTACCGACTCCGGATTCTATGCATTTTTGAAAAAACTGAGTGAGTGAAAACCTAACCCTATCCCTGTCCTAACCCTGAAGTAAACTAACGAATACTAATTTGCGTATAGAGGGATACCAAATGAGGTGTTAGGTTAGGTTAGATTGGGTTAGGATAGTAATATGATCGACGGGATAATTCCAAAGTATCTTTTTTCTATATAAGCAACGCTCTAAAATTAGCAAGCAATGATTACAATATATATATATAATTTTATTCGATCCCCTTGGGGTTACAAATCCATTACATCTACTTCCTTCTTTTACACCGCTTTCCTTATCATCTAAACTTAACCTAACTTAACATAATTTAAAACTATTCGGCACTTAACCTAACCTATCTACAACTAAATAGAGAGAAAGAGAGAAACACAGAAACACACTATTGATTACAATATAAAATATAAATTATTGTTATTAAATAATTTGAGTAAATGCAAAATTTAAGTAAAAATTTTTAAGTGTCCAGAATTAATTTCACTAGTGTGCAAACAAGTGTATAAAAATATTCAGCTTGCGTCACAGACGGTTTTATGAAACCTTATCGATGGCGTAATCACTAGCCGAAGATTATTTTGAAATTTGTCGACGTTCTTTATATCCGCCGAGGATTCCCCGCAAACGAGCTCGTATCCGTGCAGCAGCCCAATAAGATTCGCCGGAGGTGGCTTCTCTCACCCGCCACTCTTGCCAGCTTTCGTCTGATGGTCCTCTTCAACTCGACGGTTTTCGTGGAGCGTTTCGAGCCTCCCATCTGTCCTTGTTCCAGACAAGTCTGGACGAGCCCGGGGCAGACACCCTCGCGTGTTTGCACTCAAATTAGAATCTCGAGGGCGTTCCTCTTCCACGCATTGTGATACTAGGTAAACAAAGATGATGGCCAGGCGACGCACCGATGAAAGGGAGAGTCGTTGCCCGTCATTCAAACTCTCCTGAGCTCCTCCAGCATCGCGCCTCTCTATCTTAGTCACGCTAATAGTGCTGTACTATTAAACAAAACAGAAGGGGCCGCCAGAGAGGTGTGTCTATGGATCTTTCGCCGACACCATTCAGCCCGCTTTACTTCCGCGGAATAGAAATCGAAAGAAATTCATTATTCCAGAGGTGAAAAATTTCTTCGCCTTTGAACTAAATGATGCGCTCTTATCGTTGAGTTGATGAAATGAAGGTTTAGACTGAAATTCAGATATCATTGTTCGATTCAACATACGAGTCGTTCACAGTCTAAAACGACTAACCACCTGTCGAGATTTTTTTACATTTCCATTTGAAATTAATCTTCGTCTGATTTTAAAATATTTGTTCCATGAATATACCTTTCAACAAAATTCCTAAGATTCTATAAAAATACATAGATCAAATCTTGAAGAAGATATACTTTGGAACATATTTTGTTTTCAAACATTTAGTATTTCATGAAACATTGTTTGTGGTACTTCAGATCGTTAGTCGGTTGAATTAGTACGAATATGCACTTTATGAAATATTCTAGAGATTCTAAATTTCTATATTTCGTAGTGTATAATTTTCTATAAAAATTTGTAGTTTATTTCTATTATACTTCTGATAATGTATAACACACAAACATTTAGAATTGATGAATCATTTTTCATATAATTATTGCAGTATCACATTAATATAAATCATCGCTGAATCAAAATATCAATGAGTAATATAGGACAAAGTTGAATTTAAACTAATGCAGTATCCCTAAAAATTGTATTTCATCAATATTATGGTCAACCCATGCAGCAAATTATGAATCGTGAATTATGAAAAAGGAATTTTTATCGCCTACAATTAAGGTCGATGGAAGTCAATATAATCTGGTTTTATATGTTCGTAGAGTTTGTGAATATTGATAACAGAATGGAAACATATTCCGCAAACTTTGACAGTATGTTTTAACATATTACATATGCTACAGCATTTAATTCCGAAAGTGAAGAAATCTTTAATCCTTTTCAGGAAATAATTAACAAATATTGTTGATCAATAACGAAGTTCTCATAATGAATACGAAGTCTTACCGATGCGACATTGCCGCGAAATTAATCGTCGCTTTTCAATATTCCATTGTTCTACCCTTTTCATCGTAAGTAGCTCATTTTTCAAGAAACATGATTTTTACATTTTTAATGTGAACCCAATATCGATTAACCTGAAATATATTAGCAATGAAAGGAGTGCTTTCAAACGATCCACTTTCATCAGCATTGGAAGGACCGGCTAAGGAAAGAAATTAAATGTTATTTTCTGTTTTTCGATCATGAATTCCGTCACTTGCAAGGCCCTTGTAAAAATCTTCACATCATTCTCGTCGATGAATTGGAGACGAAATGCTCCCAAAGATTTCGTTATTTAATATTCGCATTCTAATTAACTACGTTATTCTGCAAATCAATTAATTAAAACCTGTTACAAATTCGTTGAAAATACTACATAGCAACTTCAAGTATAATTCAATTGATGAACGATATTTTTTCATTATAATAATGTTGAAGACAATCAACAGATTTTTAGTAATTTATAGCCTTTTCTAATGTTTGTATAATATACACAAACGTCACGAAACGAGTGAAAATGTAAAGAGAAAACGTAATGTAACATTAACTTCTTTCGTAAAATTATTATTACTGAAAATTTATTCTTAAGGAATTTTTACTTGTGTATAACTACTTATTAAAAATGTAGTACTTCGCACTTGTTATAAAACCAACTATTTGTCTATATTTTAAGTATTAAATTAAATATAAAAAAGTATATAATACGTATTCTATATTCTCTATTTGCATTTCTGCTCAACCAAACACAATTTTATTTTGCGTGAATGGCATATGTAGATTTCACATTTGGCATGGCTACGGTTAGGTAGACTTTTTAAACCACTTGGCATAAATATGTATTATCTCGGTATTATACAACACGGTCTTTGGAAGTTTTCCAAATGCAATAAACGTTGGTGATTATTTATTCATAACTGACATACCTTTCTTATTTTCAAAACTTGCTGCGAGGTGTATTTCCAATTTTTTAAAACCTAATATTTAATGTTATTATTTATTATTTATTATTCAATTTTATTAATTGTTAAATAAATAATAACATATTATTATTTATTTAATGACTAGCTAACCTGACAGACGTTGTCGTGTCCAAATTTGAATAAATTTGTTTGCGATGGTTTTGTGAATCATTAATCACATGGTCCAACAAATTTAAACTTTCTTTTGACGATTTGATTCTCACTATGCGATTCTTATAGAGTTTTTTGCTCTGATTCCGAACGTGTACTTAATTTTCCTAGATACTCAGTTTCTGAGAAATTTGAGTTTGAAGAAAAGACAAATATTTTTCGACTTTGAACAAATATTGCGATGTTATTACAAAAGATTTTGTATTGTTCTTTACAGCAAAATACGCTCTAGACTTTCCAGAATCCAGTGATGTGCCATACTAATACATTATACTCATCGTTACAGACAGAGAGGCACCACTTTTGCACCCTTTATTTGATAATTTTTTTCATTTATAATAAAAAATAATAGTCCAGCGGAAAATCGAAGTACACCACGCGATAGAGCAGACTTTTATTTTGAGAATCCACCCTTTCAACTTCCCAACGTCGACGTTTTTGTTGATCCAAAAAACAAAATATCTTCGCTCGACATGAGTTGACGTCAGTGACGCTCACCACTGTTCTATCGCGAGGTGTTGTTCGATTTTCCGCTGGACCCTTATTTTTTTATAAAAATTGAAAAATATCATCAAAAAATGGTGCAAAAGTGGCTCTCCGCCTTTAATGTGTAAGAGCTAGTTAAGAGTAAGATTGTTTAAACATGTTTAAACATGTTTGTATTGAAATATGTTTCAAAAAGCACTTCCAGTTTTTCCAGAATTTTCCACTTTTCCGGGCAACTTTTCCAATTTTTCTTTCCCCAAAACCTTATTCGGACTACTACGAACATGTAAAAAAATATTAGCCAAATTAGTCCAGCCAATTTCAAGTGATGCTCTTACCAACGAACAGTATTTGATTTTTATTTATATGATATGATATTATATAGTAGTTATAAATGTGATAACATTTAAAGTACAATTTAGTTTCAGTTTCAATAATAATAAATTAACCACGCGTACATTAGAAGTATGTAAAATGTAGACAAATAAATGCTTGAGTAACCATTAAATGAAGTGCTTAATGCTAGCATAAATTCAAGTTTTTAACAAAAAATAATGTGTTTAATTGTCGTCTTTACAAAACAGCATTTAAAAACCAACATTTATATAATAGCTCGTGGTTCAATTATAAACTTGAAAAGATGTGTGTCACGAAAATTCCAAAAAACAAGATAAGATTTAAATGTTTTTGCTTGTTCCTAACTCCCAGTTTTTCACGTGATCCAGGATTACCACATTTATCAAGTGGCTCAAGCCATGTCCATTTCAGATATTAAGCCTAGGAAAAAGAAATATGTCGCTGGCCTAGATAGATGACTTGGTCAGGACAGACATCTGGCGAATGGAAGATCCCAGTTTGAATTTCAATTCACCGGATCGTGTAATCTAATTCTCTTTAACTGTGAGAAGTAAAATTGATGGTTACTAAATAATTAAAAATGGAAAGGAGTTTGAAAACATTACATATCTCGCAGGCCTATATATTTTCAACTAAAGAAGTTCGAAATATATGTAATGCCTGAGAATCTTTATGCAAAATAAACAATTTTTTAGTTAATTGTAAAATACAGAAGTAAAATGAAAATATGTATCCTCGTTTAATAAGATTATAACATTAAACATTTTTTTCTTAATTAGAAAATAACTCGTAGATACAAACTTTCACAAAAATAAATACTTATTTAATTTTTTCCTATATTCTTATTTTCCCGTGCTTTTTATATTCTTAAACGAATCAGTAGAACATTATTTTTGATGCTATAAATTACTAAAAATCTGTTGATAATGTTGTTAATGTCTTCAACATTAATAATTTTACGAAGAAAGTTAATGTTATATTACGTTTTCATTATTGCTTCGTCGGCGGTCGGTAACACTTTGGAATAGACTTTAATGCAGAAAATAAATAATAGAAATTTCAATTTCTCCGAACAATTATTTGGAAAGGTTCTCCACGACTCGACTGTGAATCTTTATGCACAATAAAAATGTTCTGCATTCATTATGTAGCAGTTAAATTAAATTTGATTTCATCCTTCAGTAATTTGCATAAAATTAAAACAAAGTATTCTAACATATTTTTAATCTTTTACAATTTTATTAAAATCCACAGTCTATTTATAACTGTGTTAATCAATGCGAACTGTTTTAGACAATTACTCTCGGAACCGTTTTAGCCGCGGTTACAAATGTGAGCACGTTTATTTCTCCGCTGAATTTTAAAGAAAATGGCACTTTAAAATGTCTTCCGGATGTAAATGGTTGAACAAAGACCCACCGGGGAAGGGCATTGAGACAGTTTCCGTGTACGATTGCGGCTGGTCGAGGTGGAAAACAGGCCGACGTTGCGGTCTATATGTTCGCGGGGAATATAGGTTACAAGGCGGAGAGTTTTCTAATCCCGAGAAAAAGTGGGAGAAAGGGAAAGGGAGGTAAAAAAACATCTATTCGGTTCGATCCGACGCTCACCAGGTCGCCTATTTCCGTTCAGGTTCATCAATGCTCGATGTACATTAGCACAAACATCGCATGCCTCGATATCATCGGTCTGCTCGGTCGATGGGTTCACCGACGGCCCAGCTTTTATCGAAATTAAACGACAGATTAAATATCCCTCGGGGAGTGAACGTCATACGCTATCGGTGGAAGTTTCTCATCAGCTCACACGCCCTTAAATTGCTCACCAATGGACCGTTTCTCGGTACCGCTAATGTCGATGAAATTTCCATCTTTCCCGCGATGCCTTGCGTCGCCCGCTGCCAACGAGCACACGGACAAATTATATATTCAATATACACGGTGGATCCAAAAAGTAATTCAACATAAAATTTCTGATTCTCGAGAAATTGAGGATGTCTGATTTAAAGGTTAAAAACCTGTTTGTAAACGAATAGTAGGGTCGGGGAAGGGGGTGAAGAATAATATGATAATATAATAATAATATACAGGGTGTCCCACATAAACGATAACACCTAAATATCTTTCGTCCTATCAGAAAACTTCAGAGGAAAAAGTGACGCTATTGCAGGGGGGCAATATAATAATGAAGAAAAAAATTTTTTATGTCGTGTTTTTAAATGAAATTGCAATGTCACCGATGTTTTTTTTAATCGAATAGTATATTTTTTTACGATAGTGTAGGAAATGAATGATTTGTATGATATTATTTGTTGTTTGAATGTGAGAATCGAGAATCGTGTATGTATGCGTGAGTGCCGTGATATTGCGATTGCGACACATCTTGTTAAATCAATATTTGTTCTAGAAAATTTATAAACATTAGAAAAAAGTAGGATATAAAAGGACGTGTTCACGTAGCGATTCGACTTTTTCTCGAGATACGAAACATGTCATCACGTTTGATTTAAATACGATACGTTTACGTTAATTTCCGTTAATTTCATATTTCAGTTGTGTATTTTCTTTTCGAATTAAAACAGTTATTCAGTTATTTAATATATTTTCGCTTACAATAGCATGATAGACAATAAAAAACTAAATTTAGTGGATACCACCTTTTTGACCTTGAAATGACCTTGAGCAAGAATAATCATGTTGAAGCGGATGAAATGTGGAAGTTTAAAACTTACGTGTTTCAGCAAAGATTGCGCGTTGTTTACGTCACAACATGATTATTCTTTCTCAAGGTCAAAAAGGTGGTGTCCACTAAATTCAGTTTTTTATTGTCTATATTTTATTGTGAAACATAGTTTTATTTCACATTTCTCGAGAAATGAAAAACGTTGTGAAATCAGGAACACTAGCAAATACCATTTTCAAGAGAAAACGTGTCTTCGACAAGTTCGAATCGAAAAATTGTCTTACCACCTACTGTAATCGAAATTCACTAATTACATCAGATAAAATAATACTTGACGTTCCCCATATTCGAAAAAATGTTGCTCTTTCTTTGGTATGGTGTAGTATTTCAAATAATCGTTGTTTAATTATATCTCTACCACATAAAGTTATGGAATACATGTGTTTCAACTGATGCGTTACTAATATAGAACAATTGAACTACAGCAATTAAACATCGTTTTCGATTTTATATCGTCGATTCCTGTTTGATGCATCGTTTCGAGTTTACATTGCGTTGGGGCTAGAGGGGGGCCAATTAGCACAAACATTTGAAATATCTAAATAATTGCAGAGCGCTATGAAAATGTATCGATATCGGGAGTTGTTTTTCAAGCGTTATTGTCGAACTTCAATTAACCGGTATTACCGAAGGCGATACATACGTACGCCACGGTAAAATTGTGATTTGTCGGGTCAATTTCACCAAGCTCGCATCCCGCTTGATTCATTTTTTTTCGTTATTCTTCGCATGGAGCAGCCGACAGATTCAATTGTATATTTTATGACGACGGTTCGGGACAATTGAATTAAATCTTGCTTCGCTGAGAAGTGGAGGTACAGTCGAATCGCCCCTCGAAAAATTTCATTCCGGAAATTGTCTGCTAGGAATCACAGTTTCCAGAAGACGTTCGTGTTCTAAGCATTTTTTATAGGATGCACGCAGTAGCTTCCTTTCTCAACAAATAAAAATAATTACCTGAACTGTTCTGCGATGTGGAACAAAGAAAGTCATTTCTAATGTACCGAGTGTCCTATTTTCACACACCATTGTTTCCCACACTGTGAATCGCTGTGAGAAAATATTTCAAATGAAATCTATTCACAAATTTTATCTCGGTGAACGTGCTTCCATTTAGTTGATCTACAAATATCAAACGACACTAAATAACCATAAACGACCTTGGAAGATGAATATGCTATAGGGTAGTAAAATCGTCTCGGAATAGGCTACACACTAACGTAAATAAAAATATAAAGTTTCGTATAAAAAGAAAAATAGGAGACACCTTGTACGATAAGCACAATTCACCGAAACAAAATTTGTAACCATCATAAAATGTCTCTCCCGAAAGTAAGTTTATTTGAAATATTTTTTACAACGAGCTATAGATTGGAAAATTGTGCACGAATCTTCACATGGGACACTCTCAATCTACGTTTGAAATGTTGCCTGTGGATTGATTTGCTCCAGTTGGGTTTAAGCACCCAGTATATAGATGAAGTTGTTTATAAAATAATAGCGAATTCTTCATTTGCGACATGAATATTGATTCAGTACACCTGATTCTCTCTTTCTCTTCCAATAAACACAATTCTGTTCGTATGTATATTTTGTTATATTTTTTCTGTATAATTGTGTTCGTAATAAATTGTTTTTGGTTAAATGATGTTTGGGTTGCTTGATTTAAACTATATTTCAAACGTCCCACATTGCGAACAAATCCTGGTAAACATTATTCTTTTTAGATAGTCCTAAAGACTATAATCAAGCGGTGCCAAGTCTGGGGAACGAGCGGGTCATGAAATTTGTCCGCCACGTGCAGTTCATCGATTAGGGAATTACCTTTGTAATACCTGACGTGCTTGTTGCGCATAATGTGCAGGACAACCGTGGTATTAGCACCACAATGCTTAACGGATTGCGCGAGGTACATTTTACAGATAATAAAAGCTACAGACATTCACATGAAAACTTAATGTATTTGCAACGGTCCGGAACATATATCCGTCCGATAATTTCACTCTGCTCACGATCTTTCTGTTCTTTATGATTTCATCTTTCGATAATGTACACTAATTATTTTCATTTATTTTGATTTCAAGATTCTGGGCCCTTTTATTTACTGCGAGACACAAATCAATAAAATAATCAATATTTATGTGCTTGTAATGTATGATACGTTATCATATTGCTGATTATGCTATTCCAGAATAATATTAATCTATTTTGGCTGATTCAAGTTAATATTATGAGATTAGAAATATAAGTGATAGTTCACAGATATTAATAGTCTTAATAAAAAATAGGTAATAAATTTGGTACCACCCCTAATAAAAAACGTATATTTAGAAACATATTTATCAAAAAATTCATACGTTACGTAATAAATAAATAGGTAAACATATAAAGAACAAATAAGGTAAAGGTACTAGTAGTTGACCAGTTAAGAGAAGTTTTCCACGCGAACAATAGTAACAACTTACTCTGTCATCGAATAGCGAGAGTCGATGCCCGAAGACACTTTTTAAGTCTTCTAAATGATGTACCAAGGCCACTTTTTGAAAAAAGTTTACTTATACAAATTTAAGAAACATATTTAAAAATTCAGTAATTGCTTTAGAAGTTAACCACTCTTGAAAATGGAAAATCTAGTAATTGACCTCCTATTCGTTAGTAGTTGACCACTTATACTAGAAATAGGGTTAAAGCAATAATTTAATTGCTTTCTTAATTAATTCTCGCGAAATTTAATTCTTGTATTTTTAAAGCAATAATGTTGGGAATCATTTTACTATCAGTTAGTTTCAACAATTACCAGCACAAATTACAATTAAAGAATGAAATAAGAAATAAAACAAATCAATTTCATAAAAAGTTTCATTGAGGAACAGAGTTACGAAATAGTATAGAAAAATTTAACCAACAGATGGTATGGCATCCGAGGTTCATTTTCATCAAAAGTGTACATTAAGTATGCTTACAAAAATCTTATTTTTTATGTTTTTCTGAAAAATGGTCAACTACTCGAACATGGTCAACTACTGGTACTTTTACCTTATATGTAATAAATGAACATCCACGATGAATTACTCAAAAAATTTATCTCCTTGCGTACATATGTATTTTAAAAAAATAGCTAATAATTTGATTAGACATGTTCTCGTTATTTTCACGAAGTCATATAAAATAATCGCTTTCAGTGTTCTCTGAATCCAGTGTTAAAGGCGTAAATCAAAATCACTGAAACACTAACTTCGTAAAAACAACAGAGCATATCATTTTTGCATCCCAGGCATTTCTTTCATTTTTTAACGTAAACCTGTCTGAGCTGTGCGACAAAATGAGTGCGCGGTACATCGAGCAGTCCATGGAGAGGAAAAGATATTCCATTCGTGTGCATAAGGAGGTCGTAACTCTCGCACCGCCGATCGACCTCATATTCTGTTTCATTTTGAGCTCTTTAAAAAAAAAAGAGAAAGAAAATGATGCGACGTAAAATATGGGACAGCTGGCAACCTGTTTCCCTAATTTTCATGATTCAATTTTCTTTCTCATTAACTAATTGAATTCTTTTTTAATCCGCCTTAACATCCGCGTACCCGCGTGACTCGATGAATAAAAATTTTTCAACGAAAATGTTCAGCACGAAAAGAGTAAGGTTTGACTTAAGCGGAACCAAATTTAAGGTAGTTAGTTTCCTTTCATTTTGGCATATCCGTTAGTTTTAATGGATTCTTCGAATAAATTTTTCTCATGCTATTCACGACTTGAGTCTTTTCGTTATGTTTCAATCGTTTAATAAAGTAACAATATATTAATGTTATCGGCGCCCTGGTTCGATCAATTGGAACAATAAGCAAGTTTGCAAAATGGAATGAAATTTAATTCAACGTTTCGGTCTATAGTTTAGATCATCTTTAAGAATAATATGTCTCATTATTGCGTCTGTAAGGATTATCAAAAATAATTTTTAAAACTTGATTTATATTAACAAAGGTGTGAAGAAAACCAGATTCAAAGACAAAGTATGTAAACACTTCCATGCTTATAAAAGTATTAATTTACATTCTTAATGAGTATTGAACAACGTGTTGGTTCCATGCCGGTGACATGTGGACTGAAGCAGTATTATACATAGATTTGAAACGACAACGGATCAGTAAATATCGATCTTTGTATTGATCAATAATTATTAGTTTGTTACCAAATTTATTATGGTATTTAAACTATGCAGTTATGATAAAAAGAGGTTAAGATATGTTTCACGGTTAATGCCATCTATTGATTGATCAATACAAAGATCGATATTCACTGATCCGTTGTCGTTTCAAATCTATAATACTGCTTCAGTCCACATGTCACCGGCATGGAACCAACACGTTGTTCAATACTCATTAAGAATGTAAATTAATACTTTTATAAGCATGTAAGTGTTTACATACTTTGTCTTTGAATCTGGTTTTCTTCACACCTTTGTTAATACAAATCACGTATTAGAAATAAATTCAAATCTTTAAATTCACCGCGTCCACTAAGCGACTTGCGCTCCCTCTGCTCATTCTTTGCTTTGAACACTTTGTCTCTCTCTTCACTCTCTATGAAGAATCACGTGTGTAAGATATAATACAGAAGGAGTGTTTGAATAAAGTCTGTGTTGATTATATAAAGACTGATTCTTTTCCGGTTGAAGATCCCAAACCTTTAACTTTAACATCACGTTTTAAAAATTATTTTTGATAATCCTTACAGACGCAATAATGAGATATATTATTCTTGAAGATGGTCTAAACTATAGACCGAAACGTTGAATTAAATTTCATTCTATTTTGCAAACTTGCTTATTGTTCCAATTGATCGAAGCAGGGCGCCGATAACATTAATATATTGTTATGAATAATTGACGATCGAGATACAGAGAACCGTTTAATAAAGTGTTCTGCATTGATTATAAGCATTTAAATTGTAAAAGGATGCGATGATCGAATTAAAAATTCCGGTGGGCTAGTTTAGCTAACACTGTGTCAGCGAACGGAACAGTTGAGTGGCCATAAAAAAAATGTTTCAGTCAGATTTCGGCCGTCATAGTATAGACATGAGCACGAACATGTACTTCTGCGTTGCAAATTTCATCGAACGACCAGAATATGCCTTTACCAAACCGTTCTCGGATCTAATTCGTTCTGATCCCCGAATACCCTTCGGCCTGTTGCGATGACGTGGATCAATGAAATGACAGGGAACATACAAAAAGTTTTGACTGGCTCATAGCCAGTGCTACCAATTTTCGGTAACCGAGCACACAGTCGGCATTTTTTCGTTTGAGTGACATAATCTCCTTGTCAGACCGTCGATCTATGTATGCGTTGGCAATTGCGAAGCGTGCATGCTCTTTTCCAGAAAGTTCTGCTTAGCCTGAAACTGTAAATGTATCATTTTACTTTCTTCCTTATCTCCAAATCCAGTAAATATACGCGTCTTAATTTCAACAATTTGGGATTCCAACATTTTGGGAATTTTTAAACTATGGATTTTATACATTTGCGATAAAATTGGGTAGGTTTAAGATGAGACAGTAAAAACATTTAAAGAATTTAACTGTTATGTCAATAACGAAATTTTTAGATGATATGTTCAATGACGTTGCACTCTATAGTTCCAATGCACATTTTGATACCTCGAATGTAAATTCATCTGTGATTGTCAAAGTTGCTTTGTATCGACACAAGAAAATTAGAAGTTCTAAAAAGTTACACTAAACAGTTATTGATATAAGGGTATAATGCTACTAATATTAATTGAACCTATTAAGAAAATTCAGCAAGAAATTAGATATTTATTTCATCCCAGCTTGTTGAAATTCAGAAAATTTTTAATTTACATAAAGATCCGCAGTAATGTTGGTTCTCAATTTAAAAGTTCCTATTTCATCGTTATAATTTTGGAAAACAGGAACTTTGCCTACTCTCGCTATATAGAGACTCGCCGCATGTGTGCGGAAACATTTTCGTTAACGTGCAGTTCGTGGACGCATGCCCGCCAATTTATTTTCTTTGCAGCCCTGCAAATATTTCCCCGACGTTTAATCGCGCTCGAAATGGCAGGGCCTCGCAAAAAAGGTTGTTATGTCCATCGTATAAATGCGATTAATGCTTTCCATAAACTCATTCTATTATCGACCATTTTTGTCGGCAAAAGTTCACGAATAATTCCAATTGACTTTATTTCATTTCCAACTAAATATTTATAGGTACAACTAATACGTTTAATCTGTGATAGGTACCAATATTTATTCAAGATTCAACATAATACCTCATATAACTATTCAATATACCTTGAATGAGCTTGAATGACTCGTAATAATAATAGTCCTACCAATTCTGTTCCTTTTCATCTGCTTTTATTGTTATTCTTTCTTTATTTAGATCACTTCTATTATTTCCTGTTTAAATAAGTAGATAATTTAATATTAAATTGATATTATTGTACTATTAATATACTAGAGTAATGAACTTTATGTTAACTAGATTTTCAGTCTGTGTATGGTTTAAGGAATTATTCGAACAAAATGTAAACTCGTTAATGCATCGTTACAAGAAAAATCCTTGTCACATCAATTTAAATCGCATTAAAGAACGATTAGCTTCAGCTATTGTCGGTGGAGTATCATTCAGGATGATAGATTCCGTTAGGACGTGACTAATACTACTATTTGTTAAATAATCGACTGTTCGTGTCGAGTTCGTAAAACGACTTTAAAACATGGAAGGAAAATCAAGAGGTAAGAAAGAACCTGCAGTGAAATAGACTGGCAAGGTATCGAGGAAGTTCTTAAACTTCTTTGAAACATTTGGCGTTTTCGATCCTAAATAACATACTCTTGGAACTATTTCAGTAAATTTTTACTAAATTAAAAAAAAACACCAATAGAATACATCATAGTCTGAGTAAAAATTATCACAACAAAGGTTAAATTCTTTACACGTTTAGCCTGCTCGTTCTATAAAAAATTATTTAAAGAAATAAAAACTATATAGGTATGACTTGGATCTTAATGTGCGTGTCCGACAGTAAATGCAAAGCAGAATATGAAATTTAAAAAGTTTGTGTTACATGAATATACACTGCTAAAAATATGTGGACACTTACCGTTTTCGTGAAATTTTGATATTATCAAACAATATTTGTTGGTAAAGTCTATTATGAATATGTATGTAATGTATATTAATAGTTCTCAATTGAAACAATTTAGTTATTCAATTTTCTAAATAAATAAAAGAGAAACTATAGGATCACATAGATAGATAAGTCCAAAAACGAAATCTTAAAACCATTTGTGGGACATTTTAGAATTTGAGTGAAACCTTATTGATACTGAAATACTGAAAAAGTTAATCTCCAGGATGCCACGACTAGCAAATAACGACTAGATACAATTATTTTGTATCATTATCGGTGCGATATTTAATAAATTATTATTGTATTAAAATGTGTTCTCTGACACTGTACGAACTGAAATATGTACAAGGTAATCAATTTACCAAAGATGTTATAAGTTTTTTCAGGTAGTTATAAGATTTAAGGAACTGTCCACATACTTTTGAACAGTGAAACGAATTAATATTCGGACGCTCTAAAAAGACGATAGCTTCTTAATATTGTACTACACGATTTGAACATTTTTGGGAAGCCAGAGCAATTAGTTTACTACACGATGCGAAAATAAAACTTTTTCAAAAATTGCAATTAATCGGAATTGTTGGAAAAATAATAAAAGTTGTATTTCACATTTTTTTAATGTTGGCCCACATTGAAAATTTAAAAAACACATTTTGTAGATCTGTGTGAATTATATGCACCGTGGAAGTTTTACCGAAATTGTTTGATGCGTGAAAAAACGACAGGCATTGAAATATCTAAGAATCCTTAGATTTATTGCAGTCAAATGCCGAGACTAGTGGAAATCTGCATTATTTACCATCTTTGGACGTTTGTAACTCCTTGCAACGTAGACCAATTTTTACGACATTTTCAGAATATGTTTAATGGACACAGATCTGCACACCGTATTTTTAAAATTTCCAATATAGGTCCACATAAAAAAGTTATAAAATGCAACTATTATTATTTTTTCTAAAATTCCGATGAATTGCAATTATTCAAAAAATTTCTTTTCACATCCTGCAGTAAACTAATTGCTCATATTATCTTTGGACATTTGCAACTCATTGCAACGTAGACCAATTTTTACATTTTCAGAATATGTTTAATGAACACAAATCTGCACACCGTATTTTCTAAATTTTCAATGTAGGTCCACATAAAGAAGTTATAAAATGCAACTATTATTATTTTTTCTAAAATTCCGATGAATGGCAATTTTTCAAAAAATTTCTTTTCATATCCTGCAGTAAACTAATTGCTTATACCATCTTTGGACGTTTGCAACTGCTTGCAACGTAGACCAATTTTTACGACATTTTCAGAATATGTTTAATGGACACAGATCTGCACACCGTATTTTCTAAATTTTCAATGTAGGTCCACATAAAGAAGTTATAAAATGCAACTATTATTATTTTTCTAAAATTCCGATGAATTGCAATTTTTCAAAAAATTTCTTTTCATATCCTGCAGTAACTTGCTGTATCTTTCCAAAAAGTAAAAATCGTATGTTTCAATATTAAAAATGTTATCGTCTTTTAGAGCGTCCGAATATTAATTTGTTTCACTGTAATGACTGCAGCTATTACCGGTGTCGGATCACTCGAGATTATAAATCGCGTCGGCACGCGACCAAAGTTATTAATCGCCAAGTAATCGACTGTCAGAGTCGAGTTCGTCGCAACAACTTTGAAACAGAGAAGAAAAATTGAGGGGATGGAAAGAACCAGCGCAGCGGCGAGATAGACTGGCAAAGTATCGTGGAAGTCATCAAAGACTCTGATACGATGCCGTGACACGGAAGACGGCTGCTTTCAGGCAAACCGATGCAAATACCAGTGACGTCTCCGCCGGGCGGGGTTTCTCTTTCCCATGTCCCGATATCCTCCATTTATCCTCGTATTTGTCCGTCCTGGGTCGTTGCTGTCGCGGTGTATGCGGTTGCACGCGTCTCTAACTTTCAGGACGGTAAAAATACGATTTGTCTGGGGCGACAGTACGGTAAACGTGCAATGAAATCTGAATTCGTGGACTGCGGGGGCCCGGCCCAGCCCGGGAGTTCTGAAGTTTCTTGATGCCGGAATGAATTCCGGCCGGTACGTGTCGCGCGCGGCTGATTTCCGTTCTGTCGCACACCGCGCGCACGGGAAACGCTTCCAATGAAAACAATCATTCTCGAATATAGACCGTCCCGTCGGGGTATTGGCGATCGGTTCTCCCCGAGCCAGGTAATTAGTTCCCCGTTAACGCCGGGAAACTTTCCCCGAACATAACGTGCGAGTGAAAATAATATTAACGAACTTCGGGGATTTTCTGAACCGTTCAATTTAACTTTCCCAGCAAATTGTTCGAGCAAATATTCTGACGAGCCGCACCGGGAAGTTCTTATACTGTGCTGTAAATATCGCGTTCGTGGAAATGTTTGCTGGCAAGTTTCAGGTTTGTACTGCACGACGCGACAAAAAGATATTACAGTTTTTAAGGTTTTGTAGTACAAACTGGTAAAAATTCTTTCCTTTATGTCATTGCAGATTTAAGCATAACGTGACCGATATTGTGCAGAATATTTACTTCGACAACATTCCACGAATGTAAATGTAAATTTTGTAATACAGGACAAAATGATAGGGTGAGCAGTGTCCCCACTCTACTTTCCCTTGTACGACGCTGTTCCCCCACGCTTCTGTACTGACGGAGAAGGAGTCATTTTTTATCCTCGATTCTAGTCCCCCGATTTGGCGACTCTGAGCACAAAAATCTATTCAGTTGTTCATAAGCTACTGAATTACAAGTACAGTGGTGGTCAAAGTAATGCAGCCAGTTAGAAAATTCAGTATGAATAACAATAACATTTCATTACAGTGCGTATCGTATGTACAATTAAGATTTAACAACACTTTGTTGACGAAATAATAGTGTCTTGATTCACAATTTGAAGTATACTAACAATGACCGATACATGCGCCACATGTGGGATTACGGGGAATTAAAGAAGTCGTTCATTTTGACTCTACTATAGGTGGCCCTATTATTTTGGCCGCCACTGTATATCGAACATGAAACATAGCAGTGTTGGGCAGTAATTAATTACATGAGTATTTAATCACGTCTTTAATTGCATGAGCAAAAGTAGACTATAATTTCAATGAGAAAACGGTAAAATGGTCCAAAATTTAAAGATAGTGGTTTGAATTACACTGAAATAATTGTTAGACTCAATTACAATTACTCCTTTCAGTTACTATTAGCAATTGAGGGTCTCAATTACAATTACATCTTGAAGCTAAGTAATTGCAATTACTTGTAATTTAAATTACCTGTAATTTAAGTCTTAGCAATTACAATTACATTTTAATTGCAGTAATTGAATTACAAATACCAGAAAATATTTCCTAGTAAAAACTATATTGTTAATGTAAGTGAACCTATCTCTTATGAGTTGTAATTTAATAAATAGTAAATAATTCCTAACATATGTTTGTTGCTTGTTTTTTCAGCCATTTCCATTGAGTAGGTGTCTAATTACTTTTTTTTAGTGCCATTTTGGCCTTAAGTAATTGCAACTGCCAATTACAATTACTTGAAATTGCATAAATAAAATTACAATTACCAATAATTGCAATTGGTAATTGCAATTACTCTGGCTCAACCTGTCATTGTAATTGTGGTCCGCAATTACAATTACAGTGATTTTTCAAATAATTACAATTACCAATTACATGTAATTGTAATTTTATTTTCGCAATATCAAATTCTGGTAATTGGTACGTAATTGTAATTGAAATTACGTTTTACCCAACTCTGAAACATAGTTAATAAAATGTGCAATAACATTTTGTAACTCGCTAAAAAAGATAAAATTATCAAGCTGAGCCCTTCTAATATCACGAGTAGACGTTCCATTTTATTTGTGCCACATTATGGGCAATGAAAGTACGAGAATAAAACGTTATAGGATAGGAGGAGATTGGACCTTTCGAATCTACAATTCCACAAACGATTGTGGTATCTTGCACTGAGTTCTTTTGAAATTAGACTACTAAATATCAAATTTCAAAGTAAAAGAAAATTAAATGAGAGAAAAAGCGATGGAATGCCATAGAACAAGAGACGAAATCCAACCGACTTAAACCTAAACCTTAATAGTGCTTCAGATATCTTTGGAATGAGACACGCGTACTCACTCACGACACTACTTCGTGGGAGTACTGGTGGGACCTTTCAAAGGAGAGTACCAATTTTAAACCGAAATCCCTGCACACGAGTGTAGCTTCCAAGCAACAGAAACAGAGATAATAGAAGGATTAAACCAGATATATTAAAATAGAGCACAATCCAAGCGACAAAAGTAGAAGTAGAAAAATGCAAGAAGAAACTAAAAGAAATAGGAAGAAATGACGAAATTTATATACGTAACTCAAACAATAGATCTGTACGAGAAAGATGACGAATTTAAAACGTAATTGAAATAGAAATTCATTTTTGATTACAAGAAAATTAAATGAATTTAACCTACAGTTGAAAAGATAATTAACCAGAAGAAGTAAAAAGAATTTTAATAATAAAATAGAATGAAATAAAAAGGTTTAATGTTTATAACAATGTTTTTACCAGCAACAATTATAAGCTCTCTCTGAGCTACTTTATTACCTAAATATTTTATAGAAAATGCTAATAATACTCTAGTTACAAAGCAATTTTAATTGTATGAATATTTACGAGAGTTTTTACATGAAACTAATTTCCTTGATGAATTTTTAATTTCTAGCTGTTTTATACTTATAATCTTATAATAACAATGTTATTAAACACTGTAATGACTATGTTGGCATCTAATTTTGAAATAGAAGTAACTATTGAAACTTGAGATGAACACCAGCTTTTGATGAATGAATGTTATTATAATTATTAATCTTTTGAAATACAAGAAGTGTACACAAGATAAATGTCATCATCTAAATAAAATATGGAACGTTATTCAGTGTCTTTAAATGTATTGTAATTTTTATACAAAAGAGTAAGAGGAATGAACGAACCATAATTCTAAGCGCTTAACAGTTTTGTAAATTTTATTTTCAATGGGATAAAAGCTGCATGACCTGCATATTTCATAATATGTTTGAGTCTAATATGTGTGTGAAAGAATTCGCGAGTATGCGCGAAGATTAAACGAGACAATTTTCGGACGTCAAGCAATTTATTTTCAACTTTTTCACGACAAATTTACGATTGTGTAATATTATCTCTTCCTTCCAACCAGGCCAAAAGTCGCTCAAAATTCAACGTTTTAACTGGGAACGACGAGTTAACTTGTCATTCGTGTTCGTTTTGTTACCGTTATAACGCTCTTCGTTTCTCTTTAATTCGATGAATAATTCTTTCGCATTTTCGCGCACAAAAAAGTGTTTACATCAAAATATTTCCTCTTCTGTACCATGCAACTTTTATACAGGGTGTCTCAACAATCCTTCAACATCGGGAAATGGAAGGTTTCTGAGATCATTTGAAGAAATATTTTTCTTTGCAAAAATGTCATCCGCGGCTTTGTTAAGGTGTTATTAACGAAAAACACGGACCAATCAGAGCACGATCTAGACGCGGCGTGTCAACTATCAATTGGTCTATCTGGGTAGCGCTTTAATTGGTTTTTCGTTAATAACTTCTTAACAAAGCCACGGACGGCATTTTTGCAAAGAAAAATGTTGCTTCAATTAATAGGAATTTTGAGACACCCTGTATATTAGACGATTACATCAGTTCGTGCTCGATTTTAATAAATGTCGCAAACTGCACTGCACGGTGGAGAGGAAAGAAATTAGGTAGTCACCATCTTTTCTACAATTAGAATTACATTCATACATTTCCCACATTTATTTTCCACAATCAGAAAAAAGACTGGTGACTGTGTAATTTTTATTAATAATACTGTATTTTTTAAAATTTAACCATTGGATTTTAATTTCAAATCTGGCACGAACAATCATCTGATCTACAGGGTGGGGCAATAACTATGTCCACTTTGAATGTTGCCGTTATTTGGAATCATATAAAAAAATTTTATATTCAAAACTTATACAGTATAGAGGAAGGCATACTCATTTTCTGCGTGGGTGGAGGAATAGTGGTGATTTCATGGTCATCTTGATTTTTAAAAATGGAAAGACCTACTTTCACTATCACGAATTATATATATGTATTACCCTCTATATGTCCTAAATCTAATAGTTAACGATATATTATCGAAATAATTTTCTTTCTTTTTTGGATAATATCTCATTAACTATTAGGTTTAGGACATATAGAGGTAATTACATTTTTACTCAGAATACTATACTCTATCGATTCATGATAGAGAAAGTAGGTCTTTCTATTTTAAAAAATCGAGATGACCTTGAAATCTCCTCTATTCCTCCATCCACGTAGAAAATGTTTGTGTCACGATATAGCCCCCTCTATAATGTGTAAGTTTTGTATATAATATTTTTTTATGTTATTACAAATAATAGCAATATTCAAAGTGGACATAGTTATTGCCCCACCCTGTATAATTCTTTTCATATTATTACAAATAACAAAAATCTTCAAGGTAGACAAAGTTAGCCACCCTTTTGTATTGTTTTTACGTTAATTATGGTAATATTTTCGTTATTTCAATGTTACTTTCGTTAGGTCTGTGTTAGTGTACATAATTGAGAAGTGACGCAGTTAAAAAGTTGAATTTATGGAGGTTTCAATTCCCGCTGTAACAAACGCTACTCAATGAATTGTTGGTAATGTTGCGGCTACCGTGGAAATGGATAATGAGGCTCTTGAACCGTACAAAATCGAGCATGAAAACACATTGAATGTTACGTCTCTTCCTGTATCTCGTATGCTGTTTTAATTAGTTGGTTATTTTGCTCGCGATAGACTTAGTAGTCTGTCGAGGATATTCGATAGAATACAATAACCCTACCGTAAAATAAGAGTAGGTTTTGACGTTATTAAAAGAAAAGTTTATCATAAAATCACGGAAATAATAGATTCAATTTATTTCTTATTTTCTCTGTTACTTAACTTCCTTGTTTTTATTTTGGTTAAACAGATGTGCACTTGTGGACTTCTGCGGCTGGCTGTACATTGCCTAAAGTAACATTGCCCTTATCTTCCACTATTCCGCAACGTATTTTACTTCGCCATTTCTAGCTTATTCATCGTGTTATCTTGACTGTTCTTATCCTCTCTTTTCCTTTCCATGTATCCTCTGTTCCCTAAGCAGGGTCTCTGTCTTCTTTCTCTGTTCCCCACCTTTCCTTTATCTTTATTGTTTCGTTTCTTATCTTTCAGATTGAATCTCGAGTTACTGAGATTTTTATTTGTGTAGGGTAAACTGTACAATGATTCGCACCCTAAACCAAAATCGTAGTAGATATCTTTCTATCCTTTTTTTTATTTGTTTAACGAGCTTAACGTTCTATTATTATAAGTTAATAGAGACCATTAACTAAAACCAAACAGTTTTGCGAGTCGTAAGTCTTATATTATAAAATATATTCAACGAATAACAATCGTAAGATAAATAGTATTACATTTGCATTATACATTTGCTAACAGCCTTATGTGGAACTCTGTTATTAAGACTTGCGACGTTGCTTCGAAATACAAATTTTAAACAAAAACGAATAATATAGTAAAGTCGAGATTCTTGTAAATAGCCTGTGTTCTGCACGGACAATTATCGCATACCGACATAATGTTTTGTGACTGCGTCTACCGCGCCTACCTTCGTCTCTTTCTTTCCCATACGCTATCCTTCCTTGGCCGGCAATGGAGTGGCTAGGCAACTGACAACTATCGCGTACCCGATCGCTGACAATTATCGCGACATTACTGCATTTACCATTTAAATCAAAAGTATACAGGGCGTTCCAAAATAAGTGTAACTCTCGGAAATGGGAGGTTCCTTGGGTTATTTGAAGGACATTTTCCTTTACAAAAATGGCGTCCGCGGTATTGTTTAGGAATTATTAACGAAAAACACGGACCAATCAGAGCGCGGCTACAGCGGATTGATTCTGGTTTGGACAATAGCGACACCACGTTAAGCGGGTCTTGTCGCCGAGTCAGACTCGGTTCGAACCTAGCGCCGATATCATTCAATTTATTTTATTAATAATTGTTTGATATGCAAAAACGTTGAGAATGCTGTGAATTCCACGCTTTGAGATATTAATGGGGTACCGTTCGCCTCTTTTCTAAGACTCTCATTTACTTTATAAGAAATGGTCTCCTTGATAATCAAACTGCTGAAATTTCATAAACTATAAATTCCTATATATGCATATACAGTAATGTCGCGATAGTTGCCGCAGGAGCTGTTCTCTGGAGCGACAACTTCCAAGCCAACTGCTCGTCTTTTAATTTATGACTGGCCTTTACAGTCTACCGCGCCAAGACATCAATCGAAAGCCAAACGTAGAGAAGGACAGAATGATCGCGTGGCCGAGCGTGTCGCCGTCGCCGGCACAGTGTAAAGGCCCGCGTGTTCTCACAATGTAATGCCAATTAAAAATGCTTTATTCTCCATTATTTTTTAACGAGATTTTACTGGCTTATTCCTGGCAAAATTCTGATTAAAACGAGACCAAACACGGTATAATTTGGCCCATCAGTAGTGTCTTGAAAGTTGTCGGAGGGCTGTATGCGAAAATTGCCGTAGTGCATACTGGTGAATTTTGCCAGGAATAAGCCAGTAAAATCTCATTAAAAAATAATGGATATTGAGTAGGAAATTCACTAGTAGGCACTACGACAAATCTCGCGTACAGCCTTCCGACAACTTTCAAGACATTACTGATGGGCCAAATTATACCGTGTTTGGTCTTGTTTTAATCAGAAAAATGCCAAGAATAAGCCAGTAAAATCTCATAAAAAAATAATGAAAATTAAGCAGTTTGAAAATTCGATTCATAGTGTCAATGTAGTGGTGTTCACACCGATATACTCGAGCTAACATCAAACATCGCCGCCCGGCGGCCCGGCGCAGCCTTGACAGCTGGTGGAATGGGTAGGCACTGCGGCAACTATCGTGTACAGCTCCTGCGGCAACTATCGCGACATTACTGTACCATTTATATTTCAAAAAAGCTTATTTATTTAACAATTTAATCTTGATATTCCCTACTGTACTCTATTTAACGAATAATTCTTTTCATTCCAGGTAAGAAACGCTTAAACATTATTAGAAGATAACAATTTGGACAGTATTCGGGAACAAGCTAGTCAACTAATGAGTAAGTGTATGAAACGTAGTTATTGCTTCACTTACCTACTGTTCGGATATTTATCTTCCTTTGTCCCGTACAGTGCTGAACATTTTTGCAATGTCCATTTCTGGACGTCTCAGAACGCCATGAATTAAAATGGCGTTACCACACATGCCACACAAAGTCTCGTTGTACTTCTTATGTTTATAATCAGTTGCTATAAAATACTATTACATGTATGCATACGATTAAAACAAATGGTACAGTTGCATTTGTTGCGTTTGTCACTACGAGTCTATTATTGTTTTCATTTTTCCTTGTTAACAATTGATCGATTATAAATTTTCTAACCTTTAAATTCCTTAACGAACATCATAATTTTTATCATGTAAACCTTTGTAAATAATTGTCTCCAAATATAATAATGTGTATCAATACTCTTAATTCAGTAATTATTGTATAAGTTTTATTACCGCGTTCTTTTCTTTGCAATTTATAAAATTGAATAAGAATTTTAACACTGTCCCACAATGGTAAATATTCAGTGACAGTTAGAAGTAAATGTCAAGAACTTGTAGATGTAAAACTACATCGTTCAGATCGGATTCAGCAATTGTACAGTGACTGCGAATTTTCTTAAAAGTAGTAAAGGCAAATATTATATCCGACTTCAAGTTTACTTCTTCTTTGCAGGGATATAGAAATTTTGAACAAATTAAACGTGAAACTGGGGAAATTAAACCTCTGGAAAATAAAACCTACTTAATATCCATAGACGCAGATGTCTAAGAGTCCGGAGGCTAGAGCCCTAGCAATTTAGGTGTCCAAGTGTCTAACAACAAGTGTGCAAGAGTACACCATTCAGAGGACACCTGTTCTAGTCATTTCCAAATGTAGAGGGAATAGACTCCCCCAATTTACATAATAGACTCTGTCTACACGTAAAGCACGATGGTAGACAAAGTGCATTTATAATCGAATCATTCTGTGCACTACTATACATACAAATTAACGTCATTAATTAACTCATACTGAATGCTACAAATATTCTAAATAATACTAATTGCTAATAACGAATTACTAAACTGTAAATTTGTGTGAAACAAAACATTTTGCATGCTCATTCCTTCTTTGTTCCTAAGTCACAAGTGATATAATAATCCATTCTTAATATTGTCTCAATTAAATTTTCCAAAAAATTAAAAAATATGAACGTTTAATATTCTGATTGCGAATAACCATTTCAAATGAAGAAGTACCTCTCTATTTATTTCATGAATTCCTCTTTCACTTTAAAAATTAAATAATGGTTTTTACTGACGATTATGCAGTAACCAAAAAACTTTGTCCTCGTAAATAACGGTAACCAACATACAATTCCGTTCGTTGATAATGATCACTGGTAACTGAAACAAAAATTCTGATATCGATAATGATTACTAGTAGCGAAACAAATATTTAGTCATCAGTAATTACCCTTATTTTTTTAGATAAATTAAAAAATATCATCAAGAAACGGTGCAAAAGTGGTGCCTCTCCATCCTTAATGATTGTTTAATGCTTAAACAAACATAATGTATTAGTGTTGCATATCACTGAATTCGGGAAAGTCTAGAGAATCTTTTGCTGTAAAGAACAATACAATGTCTTTTGTAATAACAATATTTGTTCAAAGTCGAAAAATATGTCTTTTTTGAAACTCAAATTTCTCAAAAACTGTGCGTCTAAAATTAAGTGCAGATTTGAAATCAGCGCGAAAAACTCTATAAGAATCGCAACATCAAAAAAAAGTTGAAATTTGTAGGACAGTGTCATTACTGGTAACTAAAAAAAAATTCAGACAATTTTTAATTGTTACTGATAGCCAAAAGAATAGTTATTAATATCAAAAATTGGTTAATTAAATATACCATAACTTTAAAATGTTCTGTTGTGTTGAATAATAGATTACCCTCTTTAATTAGATCACGTCGTACTTTATTCCGAGTTCCCGTTACCCTCGGCAAAAAGTGATCGATTTCGCCGGGAACGAGCCGCTAACTTCTTTGAAATTGCATGCTGTCCACTGCAGTTGACCCGTCTTAATTCCCTCTTTCAAGCGGAGTGATCAATGTCACCGGAACCGTTGCGCCGTGCAATTTGTCGAGAGGTGGTGCAATTAGGGAAATGAAAACGGGCCTGGCCAATCGAATTTGACGGAGCCGATGCAAGAAAAATTCGGAAGACAGCTTAACAAGCGAAGGACGCTTGCTGGTGGACGTGCGAGAAACCGTTCCGGGCTCGGGTTCGATCAAGTCACATTTCATTAAAGTCAATTCGATTATGCAGATTCGAATTTACCGTTCCTAATTCCCCATTATCTGCGACAATCCGCGGGCACGGCGAATAGGAGCGACAAGCATAATTATATTTCTCTCGTCGCGCGAATCTTCCGGAACGCTCGTCCATGAATTCGCTCGAAATTCACGGTTCAAAGCAGCGGTCCCCTTCTCCGTTTCGCTTCTCCTCTCGTTTTTTCTCTCACTCTCTTCCCGCTACCCTTTTGCGGCTATTCATCGAGCACGGTTTAATAGAATTTTACGAGTATACAAAGTTAAGTAGAGTGGAAGCAGAGTTTTATTGATCGGCCCGACAGCGAAACAGTTCCTCGTATTCTTTCTCCGGCTAAAACCTCCGTGATCATGGTCGATACGGTTCCCCGTTTCGGCATAATTATTCCTGAAACGGACCGTCCAAGAGGCGCCAATCTTCGGAATTTTTATCGCCGAGCGTAAACTTCTTTTTCATTTATCGAGCACCAACTGGACACAGATATTTCCTCCCTCCTTTCATGGCTCATTAAACCGACGGCCATTGTCTCTGAAGGTAAAATACGCTTTGATCACTTTGACTGAGACAACTTGCTGAGAGCAAAGTACATACTTTATTGAAGAACTGCATGTGTTGACGTAAGCCAGTAATTTATAAGGACCGAGAATCATTAAATTCCCTGTTAAAAAGATAGCACTCTCTCTACTGTAACAGTAATGTACAATTTTCTGTTTGTAACAAATGAAACGGTTTACGATATTAGAATACATATGTGGATTGTTCGAAGAAGCTACTATACATCATTTAAATGTTTCGTGTAGAACGAAACAAAACTGTTTTATACTAAGCACAAATGAGAGCTGGTACCAGAGTTGGACAAAAATTTAATCAACGATTGACGAATTTTCTACTTCGATCGTTAATAACAATTAACAATTAAACTCCTACTTTAGTCGTTATTTCCGGTTAACAATTACATTCTTTTCAATTGTAATCGTCAATGATTAATGATTAACTGCTGAAATTTCGAAATGAAATACGGAATCAAAACTGTATGTGTACTGAAAAAATGAAAACTGAGTTCTTGCTGAGACATAGGTATTTCTGTCAATTCTCCATTTCCGTTCTCTGTCTCTATCTCTCCCTCCTTATTACAATTTATGGATAGACCGTGTGGCGATTAATTTCAACAATTGATTAAATCAGTCTCTTATCTTTCGATGATTTGTTTTTTTAATCAACGATTGACATATAAATCAATCAATCAATTAAAATTTTAATTAATGCCCAACTCGGGTTTGTACAGAGTCGCTCGATTGAGACTAGTCTCTCCACTCTAACTTCCCCTTCCACGACGCTATTCGCCACGTTTCCGTTGCTGTCCGGTCACGTGACGCGTTTCGTCACTGTCGCGTAACTCATTCGATGCTGGCAGAGAGAGAGAGAGATAGAGAGAGAGATTCAATTCGAGTCAGTTTCCCTGGTCTACAGATTTATTTAATCTATCATGAACCTACAAATATTTAATAACACTAATATACAGGGAGGTCCGTTTAAATAAGACCACGTAAATATCTCTTCAGGTTATTGTGATGCAACTAACATTTGTTACGTAATGTGCATAGTATCCATAGACCAATATCAGCCCAGAATATTATTTTCCAAAGATCATTTTTTTCGAAGTTATCAAAGTCATCGGTGTTTTTTGAAACATAACTACATTTTCTTTAGTGCATCGTGTAACTGATGGAAAAATACATTCTAATGCGTAATAACATGACCTTGAAATGACTCATCTCATTGCACCGAGCAACCGAATATCATAGTCATTTGAAGATCATGTGACTATGTATACAAACCTGAATGTATTTTTCAAAATGTATTAATGTATTTATATATATAAAATGTAGTTATGTATCAAAAAACACAGATGACCTTGATAACTTCGAGAAAAATGACCTGTGGAAAAAAATATTCTTGGTAGATATTGGTCTATGGATGCCATGCACATTACGTAACAAATATTTGTTGCATCACAATAACCTGAGGAGATATTTACGTGTTCTTATTTAAACGGACCTCCCTGTATAATAACTCGTACAGTTACTTTCTATTATTGTTGTCATTTAATTTTGTAATTAGTGATATAGTTTTGATATTTTTCTTGATAGGCATTGTAATTCAAATGCATTTGTGATTGAGAGTGTAAATCTATGTATTTAGGTAACTGCTCTATTATCCGAACGCTATGTCCCAGTGAATAGTGTCGAAATGTGTTATGTTTAGTTTCATTTTAGTAAGAAAAGTATAGCAAATATGTGAATAAAAAGATGTTTTATAAAAAGAATCATTATTAAATACTATATGGATATAAATATTTTTCCCCTATTAAACCGATATCCTCTCATCTGATAAGATAAAATACACTTCGATTATCATCGAGAATCTTTAATTATTTTCCTATTGACGATCTTCATTTGACAGATGGACAACGTGATTACATCGTTCCGCGAAATCGCTGATAAGTGGAATTGTGTTGCTCTTGACGAGAGAAAATAAGTAATTGAGAGCAAGGTATTTTATTTCCTCTGGAAGAAATGCTCCTGCGAGTGACAGTGTTCTCTGCCTGCTTGACACGGTTCTTTGTAATACGTTCTTCTTGGCTGTCATGGAAAATTCAAAGCTGCAGAAAGAAACGTGTAGACTGGAAATTAAATTGGCGCATGCATCACGCGGAAGTGGTGTACGAATTTATATTTAAATGGTCACAATAACGAACATTGCTTTTAACCTGTATTATTTAATTTCTCGATGTACTGAAATTTGTAATTCTATAATAAATGAAAGTCAAAAACCGCTGATAAAGTACCTACACGCGAACATGCGTTCGCTTAAATAACGGTAAAATAAAATTGAATAAAACGCTCCAGTCTGTTGCTGTTTGTGCATACACTCAAACCGTTCTATATTTGGTAGTGCTGTTTGAAAATGCATTTCCAAATTCAACATTAAACAATTCTTTTACATCTTCACATTTACTTGTCTTTTTAAAATAATATTTGGAGATTAATATTTCTATTCTTTACGAAGGGATCTAGTGAATTCACTTATTTTATTCGCAATAATAATGACTCCGAAAATATTTATGTAAATATTCATGCACAAAATAATGGTATATAATAGAATTGGAATTCCCAAAAAATTCTGATATTAAATATTTTTAATATGGACTTTTTAGTTATTATTTCAACTTAATTTCCAGCGTTCTTTAGAAAACGAAAGAGTTTAACCAACAATGTTAATTTAACTGTGGATTTTCTGCATTCATGACAAAATTGAGCGAGTGCTATTTGAAAAACAATAAAAAGGTTAAAATAATTTAATAGTACCGGTATGCAGGGTGACCACGAAGTTACTAAACCATTTCGAATTTATTTATAACATAATAAATGAGTATTTAAAAAAATAAAAGACGAATTCCATTTTTAAATATTCCAGAGTGACTTTTGCACTAGCTCGTATTATTTTCAACTTACTAAAATGATTAAATGCAGGAAGAGGGAATATTTATCTCCTGTCTTTTGCGTTTGATATAGAGTTTTGTTGATCCATAAAAGTGATTTACACGAAGTCACGATTACAATGTAAAGTTTCTGTCAATTTACGGAAACGTTTTCGCGTCGCGTCATCGTCTAATCTTTATTTCATTATTCACGTGATCCATACCGGTGATATTGCAAGGATTTCCTGCGTTCGATATCAATATTAGACCATCTAGTATTCCATTAAAATTCGCGTCATCGAGAGTTCTCTCGCCGCGAATTTATTCCATATTTCCACGTTATCGATGGAAGGCGACTTCAGCGTTCGAAGGAGCAACTATGCCAGCGTAAGACGCAGCTTTCATTCCGATAACTGTATCACAGATGAGTAAAATTTCAGGACGTCGTAAAATCTAGTTTACAACTGGAGTTATGACGTATAATCGCGTATCCCGTATTTCAAAGTCGTACTCGCATTACATTTTTCCTCGAATGGAAATTATGGGCCTTTTAAACCGCGTTGAAGCTCACGCTGCGACTTAAACGGAAAAGTCGCAAACTAATTTCATATCACAAGGTGCTGATTCATCAACCGTTAAGGAATTAATTTACACAGGGCATCGTTGCAATTACTAGCTAAGATCCTTCTTATAAATTAAAATGCAGAAAGAATTAATCTGAAGAAAGTTTTACAATTTTTTCATAACTAATTTTAACGATAACAAGAACAACTTTTACCTGTTTAAATGGACTGTTACATATCTTTTTTTATACAACTGAAAATGTGGCTTTCCAACAGATTACCGCCCATATGACAATATCGAATTTGGACATTTTTATAAATGAAATGGTCAACAAATTTTACATTTTTTCTACCATATTCATAATATACCATCAATACATTAGTTAATTTTTACAGAAAAACTGAAAATACATCACTTAAAAAAGGTACTGTTCCATTCCCTCTTCTTTTCACGACATTAAAAAATTGTTTTTATGGGCTGTTTTCGCTTCTTCGATCAATAAAGAAAATGAAAATATGCAGAATATTCTGCTAACAAGGGAAGTTAAGAATCCTGTAAATTCAAGAAATTATGAAACCTTGCACACAAGTAGAGTAAATTATGCGTAATAAAACTCTTGAAAAAGTTTCAATATTTTCTTCTTTGTGAAATATCTCAGAACATAAGACAAGAGCAACAGAACACAAGAACAACAAATGATATTTTTAAAAAGACTGTATTACTGTGTCTACCAAAATGTGTACAAAGATATGTTTAGAAAGAAGTATCTCTCACATAAGTTTCATCAAAGTCAGCTTGTGTAATTATTCCTTCAGTTCCAAACTCTTAATTCCATGTAACTGTAAATATTTTATTGCAATGCAAACTGGAATAACAACATTCCTTGTTCATATCCTTTTCAAAGTAGATCGACTTCACCAACTTTGCATCGTGGAGGAATGAAAAAGGATATAATGAGGACCATGTCAAGGACTAACATTTACCTTACATATCTCTTGACAGCGTACAGGAATAGTCTTGTCGGCAAGTGCGCGAAATCCCTTAGGAATCAAAATAAATGAATTGTCTCTCGTTGAGAAATCGTCGCTCGTCCCTATAACAAATGATGCCAAACTGAAAGTGCCTTCATCGCGAAAGAAAATAATTTCGGTGAGCCGAGAAATGTTCGAGTCCGGGATACGGATATGAGGGGTAGCAATCCACCCCGGACTGTCATGTCGAGAGAAGAAGGTTATCGCCCCACCTGGTGTCAGTGGAAATCTAGCTTCTCCTAAACGCGACAAATAGCTTATGTTTTCCCCCCAATTAGTTCTATTACGTACGTTGCAATACTCAAAAATTAAACTTTAATATTGCTTCAACATCAAAGGCAATGTCGTCAGATTGTCCAAATAATTCTATTTCATTGTCTGATAATTTGATAGCTTACAATCTTTGATATAGTTTTGATGAATTTATAAATTGGATGAAATCTGTTGTAGATATTATAAAAAATTAAGCTTTACCTTTTTTTAACATTGAAAGCAAAGCTGTAAAATTGTTCAAATAATTCTATTTCATTTTCTGGCAATTTGATAGCTTACAGTCTTTCATATAGTTTTGATGAATTTATAAATTGGATGAGATCTGTTGTAGATATTATAAAAAATTAAGCTTTACCTTTTTTTAACGTTGAAAGCAAAGCTGTAAAATTGTTCAAATATTCTATTTCATTGTCTGGCAATTTGATAGCTTACAGTCTTTGATATAGTTTTGATGAATTTATAAATTGGATGAGACCTGTTGTAGATATTATAAATAATTAAGCTTTACCTCTTTTTAACATTGAAAGCAAAACTGTAAAATTGTTCAAATAATTCTATTTCATTTTCTGGCAATTTGATAGCTTACAATCTTTCATATAGTTTTGATGAATTTATAAATTGGATGAGGTCTGTGGTAGATATTATAAAAAATTAAGCTTTACCTTTTCTTTAACATCGACAGTCAAGCTATAAAATTGTTCAAATATTCTATTTCATTGTCTGGCAATTTGATAGCTTACAATCTTTGATATAGTTTTGATGAATTTATAAATTGGATGAGATCTGTTGTAGATATTATAAATAATTAAGCTTTTCCTTTTCTTTAACATCGAAAGCAAAGCTGTAAAATTGTTCAAATAATTCTATTTCATTGTCTGGTAATTTGATAGCTTACAATCTTTGATATAGTTTTGATGAATTTATAAATTGGATGAGATCTGTTGTAGATATTATAAATAATTCAGCTTTATCTTTTTTTTTTAACATCGACAGCAAAGCTGTAAAATTGTTCAAATATTCTATTTCATTGTCTGGCAATTTGATAGCTCACAGTCTTTGATATAGTTTTGATGAATTTATAAATTGGATGAGATCTGTTGTAGATATTATAAATAATTAAGCTTTACCTTTTCTTTAGCATCGACACCAAAGCTGCAAAATTGTTCAAATATTCTATTTCTTTGATAGTTTTGTTAAACTTGTAAATTGAAAGTTGTACAAAATTTCTTTTCCATGTCATCTAATAAATTAGTTATTCTATGATAAACTCCAAATAGTTTGATGCACTCTCGAAATGGTGTTTTAAAAAGTGGATGAGTACGGCCTACAGTAAACTTACATTTACTTAACAGTTTAAGTTAACACTCTGTTTTTTTCTGTCTTAACCGGCACATGCTACCACCGTTCCGCAAATTCATTTTGAAGTTTCAGCTGGTACTGTACATACCATCCGCTGTTTGTTTTTCATCAAGTTAAAACAAATTTAATACAACTAGTGGCTAATTACTCGTTTGAAGTTGCAGACGGTGAAACGATAACATGCAGTTTCCGTTCGAGCGACTCGTATAATGTTCCACGGTCTGTGTGCAAAATATTTTTATAAGCAATGAGAAAAAGTAGAGTTTCCCGGTTACGAAAATATTGAATCCAGTTCGTTTCAACGTTCCGACTTGATGTCGCGAAGATGTAATATTTACGTCGCTCGCAATGCTTGAGAGAAACTTCCTAGCTCGCGTGTTATCGCGATTTGGTAATTCTGGGAGCGAGAACTTGCGAGACGACTCCCTTCGAGTGTACGTAGATCAAAATTTGCTACATAGATCAGATGACGCCACCGCGCGAAGGAAATGCGATACAGTCCTTCTTTGAAGTTCCGATCAGAGAGCTAGAAATTCGAGACTGCGGAAAGCTAGCTCACGACTTTAAGAGACGAGTGTGCCGCACGTTTGTTGATATGCACAACGGTTTAGTGTTCGTACGTGAATTCGTACAGTCGTGCAAATGATAAGACAGTGCATCAGGTATGCGTCAGACACAGTATTGAATTCGCAAATGTCTGGACAACTAACAAAACGTAAATAACGCCGTGAAGCAAATTTGATCAAGGATTACGCAAACTGATCAGGGAAACACGACTGTGTGAATATTAGATCAGTTACTCACTAGGGAAATTATTGAACCTAAATATCAAAAAATTATGAAACTTTGCACACGAGTAAATTGTGCCTAATAAAACTCTATTTTCTTCTATGTGACATGGTTTTATTTCTCAAAAAAATGCAAATTTTTACACAGTTTGGTACACACAACAATCCATACAACTTTCGTTTCAACTCTTTTTAATATCATTTGTTGTTCGTGAGGTATTTCACGAAAAGAATGTATTGAAATTTTTACAAGGGCTGATTACAACTCATTAATGTGAGAAGTAACGATAATAATAATATTTATATGAATACCTTCATTACAATTTTATATTTTACTAAAAAAGTAGGGAGAGTATGCAAGAATTGAAAATAATGTAAGCTCAATGGACCCTGCATTAAAAAATCATCTCTTATTCAAAATTAATATTCATTTTTTTATTATTAAAAGCATTTAGATGATGCTTTTATTTTCACCGCTAAACACTACGAATATAGTAATGATTAGCTGCAGATCTTCATGCAAAATGAAATGGTGAAACACTGGGTTTACTGGACGCGTCTAATAAGGATCTCTACTGGGCGTAAAGTTGCATCTACGTATAAGTAATTATGCAACATTTATTTCTAAGGATATATAATGTAATTTCATTACATTCTTACATTTTTTATAATGCAATGTAAAACAGTCATTTTTGGTGCTCCTTGAAACTGTTAAATAGCTCCTAAGCAGAGTAAGGCACAAATCAACTAACAGTTGGGAGTGACTAATGGTCTGATTATACAGTATGTGTAGTAGTGTGAACCAGTATAATTGTGTTTATAGATCATCTGAAGTTATGCTAGGTAGCGGATCCAGATGATCTCTGCAACTCAGAGGAGTGGGAGGCTTTTACCTGGGTGGTGGGGTTTTTAGTGGGTGTGGGTTAGGGATTTAATTCCGCTCTCTCCGCACACATCTTTGAAGAGGTCAAATCCAACACTTTTCCCCCAACTGTCTTCTTTAGGGGGGAGGTCGTGCGTAACAGCATTTTCCCCACCGCACAGTGCTGCGATTCGAGATGTCAGCTGGACAAAACCTTCTTTATGATTGCTAATACAAAGTGTGCAGATTTTGGAAAAATTAATCCATATAGATTTTATTCTGCTTCTTCACATAAAGTATCTATACACGATTCCGCCAAAACATTTTTGTCTTTCCGAAAATCCCTCCAAACTTCAAAAAATTCAGATCGTGAAACAGCGATCGCTGCTACTAAAAATATAAATATTGTTCATTTCTGCACATTTCCACATTTTAAAATTTACATGAAAAGAAAGTTTAAAGTCTGCTCTAAAACTACGAACAAAAATTTTTCCGTGTATTGGCGTGGATTGTCCACTTTTAGTTTGTTCAATATCGCATACATAACCTTTATAATATATATAATTATCGGAATTAATTAAGACAACAAACCGTACTTTCGCTGTTAGTTTTCATTACAAAAATTTACTTTAGAACACAAAAAAGTAAGTATAAAATGTACTTTAAAAATATCGATTGATATCAATTAGATATGAGCTTTTATGGACGTCGTTACAAAATATAGGAAAATAGGAATTCAAAATGCTTACACAGTTCTGTCGACAGAAGAGACTTTGGGAGTTTTATCGATAGAGAAATGTTAATATTCTTACTGTCTAGACATAACTTCATATGACTAGCATCTATTTTTTACGGTATTACATTATGAGTTTTGCCTTCCTAATTTGTATTGATCGCAACACTGTGCACCGCCCTGAAATTAAAAAATTAATGGTCAGATTGATTGTTAGTCATAGTAGGGTAGTCGTTAGTTAAAACTTTTTGATTAGTTATTCATAGCTACATGGCACCAGTTGGTCACAACTCTGGCTATTCATTAGTTATTGCTCATTAGTTTACTAAAACTAATGATTAATCGTAACTAATGAGTAATAACTAACGATTACTTAGAGCTGTGACTGGCTAGTGCCATGAAGTTGTGAATAACTAATCAACGGGTTTTGACTAATTTTACCATGACTAACAATCGGTCGGGCTATTAGTAATTTTTTATTGTTTTTTTATTTGTGCCTTACTCTGCTCCTAAGAATATAAAATATCCAAAGAACTAACGTCAGAGGCGTGTCGTGGAACATTTGGATTTCGGAATAATCGTCGTTCGAGATATAAAACAGAGATTTACTGACAACTGGCAATTTCGGTTGCGTCGTCAACATAAATTACTCGCTACCGGCATGGCGCACCGTAACAATGCAGGCGATGTGAGCATGCGTTCCATTTGACGCTTGAATATAAATAATGTTTGCCCGACATTCACGGGTAGCCGGGTAGACGAAAAGAAAGGAAACAAACAGAACGACGCAGATATTTTTCAAACAGCAACTGCCCGCAGCTTTGCGGTTCGTATCTTTTTCATGCGCCCATTTGTAAACATGTAATGTACATCTGCGATGACGACTAACGCACACAATTTGTAAACATCCATATGCAAACGGGCATTGTTCATCCGATTGTCTACGGATCTACGTGGGAGAAAAAAGCGGTTTCGTGTGGTCAAATTGTCGGGTGGGTTATCTACTCATATGTTTATCGAGTTCTTTTTCAGAAAGAAGGGTGAAGACATTAATGGTTGGACAATTTGCCGGAAGATATTCAACTTAACTTCTATTTCACGTGATACTAATTCCTTATCGATTTAAAAAACATTTTTTTATTCATAACATATAATAAAGGACATTTAAAAGTTCAATTTAAAGGCAGTAAAGATATTACAAGAATATAACTACCTGGTTATTGTTGCTCGCTCGCTTCGCGAGCTCGCGGGTAGGACTGCTCTTGCGAAAGGGTTAGTGGTACGCATTGCTAGTGGGGCATACAGCTCATAATGGTTTTTTTATTTATTTTGTGTGTGACTCTCCACGAGCCTCACAAAGAACTTCCCGATTCGTTAGTTGTAAGCGGTAACATTAGCATTAGTTGCATAATTAAAAAAAAAATTTTTTTTTTAAATTAAAAAAAAATTTTTTATAAAGAAAAATGAAATATATATAATTATGTTTGTTTATTCGGTGGAAAATTTCCATCCTCTCGTATAAATTGCATTCTTGAATGAACTTCTTTTGAAAAAAACTAAAAAAACTAACTCACTAAAAAATCTAAAAAACTACTTGACCAATATGGACCAAAATCTAATCAGCTCTAAGTTACGACGGGGCACATCGATTGCATCATTCATCATTCTGATCGCATTGTTACTTTTTCAGAAAACGTTAACGAAAAATTTGATAACATAAAAACGGTCATACGCGCGCGCGCGCACACACACACACACACACACACACTAACAATTTGATAAAAATAGTCTAAAATGACTTCAATAACTATGAAACGTGAAGATCTGCTAAAAAATCGATTTTCGGGGTAATTACAGTAACTTCCCTATGAATCGGGAAGTTAATTAAATAACAGGAAATATAATAATATTGATAATATTAATAATAATTGTAACACTCGTGGCAATAATAATAATAATAATAGTAACAAAATTAATGTATTTTTTCTTAACTAATCCTTAATATGACATTACTACATTGTCCAGTCCAAGTTTCGCGTCCTACCTTTTACGAATTAAAAGTTACGAGGCAATGTCGCACTTAACCCCCATCCGGTCCACTGTGCGGCGTTGAGAATAATTGAATAGCTCAGCACAAATTAAGTGCCGAAATTTTGTTAAATCTTCGACTTCGTGTAATTCTGTTTACGATTCTGAGGTTTAGAAACGCGCTCAGTAGGTGAAATTCCTATAGGCACATCGCCGGCCGCGTGGTATCCCATTTCCCTTTTGTTTGAGGCCCAAGCTTGGCCGCTGTCATTGTTGAGCACCGCATAAAATCACCGAACGGACAAACTTGAAGTACTCTTCGGCGACAACTGGTAATAACGTGCGCACGATTGACTCATAATTAACCGCGGCGACAGTTTCGGATTCGACGTGCGCACCGACCAACCCAGTTTCGATATTTCCGATAAGTTACGAGCTGTTCGGTGACATTTCAATTTCCTTCTTTGGATTGTTCGACCGGCGAGTCCGAGCCAGTCACACAACAGATCGTCAACTAATTGAATATCAAATTAGTCTTTAATCAACGGCGTTAATGAAATAATGACTGGCAGATAATTATATCATCCCGACATTTGCATAATCCATTAACAATGAACCAAATGCTTCGCGATAGGCGTGACCGGTCACTAGCGCCGATCACGTGGTTTTATTCCCACATACAAAATTACAGAAAAAGTTAATTGAACGCTAGTGACTGAAAAGCAGTTAACAGTAGTAGACGCGGATGTCAATGATGAAAATTTACAATTTTATGCACAGATTTACACGATTAAAGATTCGATAAAAAGTGTACTTGTAATAACTAAAATGGAAAGCGGCAATATACAAAATGGAAGAATTTAAAATCATTGTTACGCCATCTCCACCTTACTGAGATTGTTAACTAAGAGAAAAACTACATGACAACATTACATGCCTATTTTATTTACATAAAAATGAAAATTCTATTTCTAACAATAGAGTCGACAAAAATATTGTTTCTCAATATTATGTTATCCCATAAGTTTATACCGTAATTTTATTGTATATGTATGAAGATATACAATTTTTCACGTAATTATTCAAGAGTACTGTCAAAATCATCTACGTCATGTGTTTCACTATTTTTAATTCTGAAAGTCTTAATAAAATTAGCTTTATCTGAGAATATATTGTATCACACTACAAATAAAAATTCTAAATCTAGTCAAAAATACAACAGAATTACAAATACAGTAAACGATTATTTATTAAATTGTATTTATAAACATACATGTCGTTCATTAACACTACATTTTCCCATTTAATTTTGCAACGACACTCCTGTGTATAATTTTGTAATATCATCGATAATCAAATGTGTTTATGGGATTAATGTATTTAATGAATGAAACCACGGTTGTGACACGAGTGAAGTCATTGAGGTTATTAATTTGATCCAAATTATTCGAAAACTGTTCAAATTCTAATGATATTTGCGCAGTCGAGTTATTTCTGTAGATAAAAATTATTGGTATCCTTTAATTTGATCGTTGTATGTGTATTTGTGCAACTATTGATCAACAGACTGCTATTATATTTATGCAACATAAAAATATTCTCTATTGATTCTGAGAAGTAGGAATAAAATAAAAATTTACTTTATCCCTTAATGACTTCGTTACATTAGAAACAACATTACGATATTCTTAAATTTTTCTAACGTTTTACCGTTTAATATTTCACCCAACCAATGTTTTCATAAATGCATAAATATCCGCAGCCTAAATGATCAAGAACAAATGGCAGGACATTCTTATATCCCCGTCAAATGTCTCTGATAATAACATTAAAACAGATCGATTCCGTTTATCTTTCACGGTAGATTTGAAACACAAAACGATAACAAAATAAAAAGGCAATCTCTGCCGATACTCCGGCGTGAATATTTGATACGGTCTCGCAACGCAAAGATTTGAGAAACTCGATTTTTCCTGCAATCAAGCGAGACGACATCCAATTATTTCTCTGATATCACGAGATGACACGAAGAACTACAATATGACGAGCATGAGCAATAAAAATCCTGGTACTTGCAGCGTAACTAGCTTTGGTCGACGTTAAATCGCTCCACGGCCGCAGCACCGTGCATCCAAGTTCATCAAAAATTAATAAAACTCATCACAGCACGTGCAACAAAAAAGAACCCGTCAATTTTTCATTAATCCTCGACTTTCTTGGTGCTTTGTGTACGTATGAAATATACTCGATAAACCCGTTGATTAATGAATAAATTAACGAGGTTTCGCGAAACGTGGATCTTTCTTCGAAGTAAGCAATTGTAAATTTATTTCGGCGTGAATTTTACATCATCCGGTATAGCGCCGGAATTCATTAATTCCGGGATTCGCTAATTACGAAGCAAAATATAATGCATAATTACGAGCGATACGGGAACGCTCGTCGTTTCGAACGCTGTTCTTCGACCGAATTCATACTAGCGACCCCTCATAGTTTCAATTCCAAGTACCGCCAGCAAACTTCCACAATCGTTGTCCCGGATATCTGCATCGTTGCTCGTAACTTAGATTTTAATATTCTACCGCGTTCCGTGTCCACCTTCGGTGACCGGAATATTGTGTTAATGTTGATGAAGACAGGATGTGGAAACATCGGTTTTGCGGCGTTCAAACGAGAGATCGGGAAACACGAGTAAATTTTAACCCTTTGGTTACCCTGGACGAGATATCTCGCGCCCCGATACTTCCCGATAAACGCTCTTGACGAGATATCTCGCATCCCCACCTAGACACTATAGACAAATATATTTTGTAAGTAACTATATCCTGATTTGTAAAAGGGAGAAATGAATGAAATCTTGATTAAAATATTATTTCTTCCTAAATACTTTTAAATCTTTTTAATACAGATTTCATTCATTTCTCCCTTTTACAAATCAGGATATAGTTACTTATAAAATATATGTGTCTATAGGGTCTAGGTGGGGATGCGAGATATCTCGTCAACAGCGTTTATTGGGAAGTATCGGGGCGCGAGATATCTCGTCCAGGGTAACCAAAGGGTTAAAGGGACAGACGTCACTGCGATTGAAGGAAATTCACAGTGTTATGTTAATATTGACACTAAACAATACCAGGTCAAAAGTGAGTAGACACCCACCAAAAACTTTTCGAAAAATGAACCAAATCCTCGAATTTTTAAATTGTTAGAAGAGTTAAGTTAATGGATGATATGTAACCAAAAATTATTTAAAAATTATCATTGCTAGTATTGAAAAAAGAAAAGTCACGATTTTTTACTTTTTTATACCTGCCTATAGAGAAAAATTAAAATACACAATTTTGTGAATCTAAGTAAGTTACATGTAAGTGCGTATACGTGTACCAAGTTTCATAAAAATCGATTAAGGTTGCTATGAACCGCAAATGATTAAAAATTTCAAGAATTGTGAGAAACTGTGATCTGAGTAAATGACAAGCCCAAAATTTCAAAATTTTTATATCTTTGAATGCTAATAGCTTTTCATATATATTTTGTTTTATCAATCTTCTAAGAAGGCACTTTTATTTGTTAGAATATTAGATAAAAATATTTTTAAACAGAACGTAAAAATATTAAAAAATAAAAGATTAAAATATTTTTGAATATTTCTACACTTTCCGTTTAAAAGGGTTGTTAAAAGAGCTGGTAATAACATTCATAAATAACATCCTTGACTCTGTTCGTTCGTTCTTTTCATATACACGGAATGAAGATGATGAAGTTTCGGAACTATAAAAACACTTCGCATAAAGAAGAAAAATTGTAAAAGGTTTTTAATTCCATGTGCATTAAAAAGCTACGAAGTTGCGTTAAAAGAAGAATTATGCTTTGTAGAAGCCATCACGGATTAAATAGTACGTGCTTGTGAATACTGTTTCTTTGTATTCTTGTAAAAAATCATATTTACATGTTTAGCAGGAATAATTCTCGTGACGTATGAACGAAATGAATTAAGGGATGTCTGGTCGAAAAAGTTAAGCTTGAACCGCTAAATTTATAGGAATTATTACAATAGAGAAAAATTAAAAAATATTAAGGTGAAACAAACGGACGTGACATGTTTATCTTTGCTATAAATAATCGATGTAACGAATTCTATTTATTATGTATTTGTGAAATGTGGCCACATCAATTTTCATTTAATACCGTATAACATATTCTGTTCATTTTCCATGCAAGCCATTGTTGCTTTTTGATAAAAATGAACTTTCGATATTAATAATGTCAGTATTGTAAACAATATGTTTCTATATGTGAAATAACAATAGAAATAAATTGGATTATTTTGAAAGTATGAAATAGAAAAATTGTTAAATAAATATATATATATGCCAAATCTACAAATGTAAATCTTGATGGTATTTATTCTACTTACGTGCTTTTTACTGTCCATTATCTACGTTGAAAATGTAAACGAATTAAAGATGGAGATAAGAATGGAAAGATCTTTTTCGAAATTTTGTGGTTTATAAAATACTCGTATAATCAATTTAAAAAGTATTTGGAAAGTACACCCTATGTTCTCTTGCCATCACTAAAAATTACTGTACCATTATCAAAAATACTTTTTGCATTATTAAATATGTTAGGATCTAACCAATTACTAAACATTTAAATATTGTATGAGGTATTCTGTTAATTTCATATCCATTGAATAATAAACATCGTATAGGATGGAATTATTCTAGGTCTGAAGAAATCGAGATAAAATAACTCCTAGTGCAAAGAGTTAAACTCGCCGTTTAGATTGAATCCGTAACAATGAAATGGTTTATTTTTTGGAGGATATTAAACATATGAAGCTCGAAAATATCGCCAAATTCAAAAGTGCTTCTAGGTACAACTCTACGACAGTGAATCAACGAGGTTTAAGTAGCGAGTTTCTAAAAGTACGAGTATAATATAATATTTCGATTTTTGTTCACTGAAGATTGAAAGCTTTTCTGATTTAATTGAATGAAAACATGTAGAAATACATTATATTTATACATATAACATTATATATATTTATATATTTGTATACTTGTATACTTGCATAATTGCATACTTGCATGCTTGTATACTAATATACTTATATACTTATACATTTATACAATTGTATATATATACATATTCGTACAATATGAAATAAATTATCCTAAAAATGGAATTATTCTACGTCTGAAGAAATCAAGATAAAATAACTCCTAGTACAAAGGGTTAAACTCGCCGTTTAGATTGAATCCGTAGCAATGAAATGGTTTATTTTTTGGAGGATATTAAACATATGAAGCTTGAAAATATCGCCAAATTCAAAAGTGCTTCTAGGTACAACTCTACGACAGTGAATCAACGAGGTTTAAGTAGCGAGTTTCTAGAAGTACGAGTACTACTTTGTCCTCCTTCGGTGCAACGATGTTCAATGAAGAGGCAGGAGCACCTGGGCCTCGATATCCTTTGATGAAACGAGCCAGTCATCCGCTTAGTCTCGAGTGGCTCAACTTCGAGAGCGCACTTCGACCTTATGTCCACGGTGACTGGATGGCTCGACTTGTCATCGGTTCATCAGTTGAATTATTAAATTGAAAATTCCGTTCGATCACCGTGCACCCGGTTCCCACGGAGAGAGAAACAGGGAGAGAAGATTCAGAGGTCTTCGACTGGTACTACACTGACAGCAACTGTTTTGTAATGTTCCGAGAGCCACGATACTTCGCGCTTACACCAAACGTTTTATTCGCGGGTAACGTTCCATTATAATGAACTTCCATGTAATGAATTATCCGTGGTGTGATGAGTTGCCGGTGCAACTTTTCGTGCTTGTCTATTGTTGTACACAGAAGTGGACCAACGTAATATAATGTAAGCTGGTCGTTCTTAAATTTATTACTTTGCGTACCCAAGCTGAAGTTACATCGACGTTCAAGGGCGAAACGTTTGGTTCGCGAGCTCAATGAAAGTGATTCAAGGGTAAATTCTATTTTCAGACATTTTTTAGTGAAAATCGACTTCCTTGTTTTTCACAGTTAAACCTATCCCGAACAATTACGGTCACTATCAACAGGTGTAGATCTGACCACTACCATCTAGCTGCTTCTCTGGCTCGCATTGGCTTTATTGACGATCCTAAGTGTAGTTGCATGGAGGAGGACGAATCACTGCACCATGTTTTGTGGCAATGCAACTTGTATAATGAGGAAAGGCTCAAATTAATTAATAAACTCCGATTAATTAACTTCCAGCTTCCAATGGATGTCTCCATATTAATAGCTAAACCTCATATCAAGGCCTGTCGTTATATACTTTAATTTTTTAAGAGTTGCGGTGTTAAAGTATAAGCGTTTGTTTATACTGTTACTATCATTCTCTTGTCTTTGTTATATTATTTATGTTTCTTCTGTGTCCTGTTCTGTTTTGTGGTTTTGTATGTATTGTTTTCTATATATACTGTATTCTATGTATTGCATTACAATTATGTTGAAATAAATCTCATATGAGATTTTCTAATAAAAAAAAGTGATTTAAGTTGTAATCGTGATACTGATTGCTCTCTTTGTACCTTTGATAAACAAGGATTTGTGACCTTGTAAAACGTATAACACCCTGCGCGCGCTATTCCTGCGGTGCCGTCGAACAAATTATTAACCCTTTGCACTCAGAGCTTAGACCAGAAGAAAAATTCGGTTTTCGACTGTAGTTCCGAGTGCAAATGGATAATATTTTCTGAAATGTATTCGATTATTTTATACATGTACAATTGTATATATTTTAAAAATTTCTTATGTGCTTGATACTTGTAGCACTCTTGCTGTTTTGATTAAAATGAATCATTTAGCATTAACACACAATTTAGATAAAGTTTCAACAAGATGTCCGGATATTTTCGAAGTGTATATTTTTACCTGTACACCGGAACTTCAATTCGTTGATAGACCAGAACGATCTTTTTGTCTTCTATATCCAGTGACTTCCTTAGCCAACTACAAGCCAAGATCCCGTAGATCGTACAGCGGAACCCTTTAGCCGTGTCTCAAACGAACCATAGCTCTATCATGCTCCGTTTGCCTCGAGGATCCACTTAGCCTAAGAAGACAGGGATGAAGTGAATGGAATCGAATTGTCATTGCACGGTCAAACAGACAGTCTGCATCTCTGGCAGCCGAAGGACTCGGTTCCCTTTGATACGAAAGTAGTTCAAGGACTACGCGGATGAAGCTCTCGGTGAAGGGAGATCCACGGTTCCGGTAAATTGCGCCGTAAGACCCGAACGAATATTTGGGTATGATTAAACCGAATCTTACGCGATCGCTTCGTGCACGTTATTTAAAATACCTACCACCGAAGCTTGCACGCTCGTAGGAAATTAAGTCATTGTGTTTTTCTTTTAGTATAATATATAAAAATAAATAAGTGACTTCTACTGTGTTCTTTATTTCTAAATGGAATTTGTTGTAAAGCATACCTAAGACCTCTATTATTATTTATATTATGAAAAATAATTTTTCTTTTAATTTTAATTTAAAAATAATTTTTAGTTTTATTTAATAGTTATTTTTATGTTTGTTGTATGTTTGTACTATTTATGCATCTCCCTATTAATTTGATTCATTATATACATTTTTTATTAAGAAGACGACATTGTGATACCCTGAATTCATGACTGAATATATTTGAATTATTCAATGTGTACAAGTTGCTTTATTTCATATGCAGAATTTCAATCGTTGTAAACTGCAAAGTGATTACACATAGATTTAATTACGTTTTAATCAGAATTTCAGTCGTTGTCAAATGCAAAGTAATTATAGATTTCATTACGTTTCAATCAGAATCAATCTTTCACCACATATGCAAAAAGATGCAGATATTTCACCATATTTATCCGTGCGTCATATGTAGGTCTAGAATTAAACGACTGTAATTGCTCTCCAAAGTCAATTTACACAAAATAAAGTTAACTGGGCTCGACCCATTATGACTGAGCCCTCCAATTACGTATTTTAGAGAACCAGGCGCATTCCGAGAAATTACGTTCGTAGTAGCGTCCTGAAAAAATACAGTCAACGCGTTAAAGTTTAATTACTAATGACTAAAATAAAAAATATAAAAAATATTGTCACATTTCACCGTAAAATTTAAGAAAATTCGTATTTTCTTCACGCGTCATCACGTGTTATTCCTACGATTACAATAAAAAGAGCGGTTTTTTTCTTTAAAAATTGTATGAAAATAGATACATAACTTTATGAGATTTTATTGCAATATTTTACTTACGTCCTTCTGCGGCATCCATTCAGGTGAGCTATAAATGCGGATAGTGCACAGTTCAGTGATTATTTTCAATTATATATTATTTCAGAAATGATTTATAAATTGAAGAAACTTCAAGCTGATTAGATCGATTATTTCTTCTACTTTCAATACAATGAATCAAAATACAGAAACAGGATCTCTATGCTTCTTTGCGAACATAAGACAAATGTTATTTTTATTGGGAAAGTAACGTGATGAATGATTCATTACAATTGCATTGAATTCTGATAAACAATTCGTTACATTAAACTTCATCAGGATGAAATATAAATCACTATTCCGTATGAACTTTGAACGATCAGGATGCTTTATAAGGACGTAGATATAGAGGACAATAACATTAACAGATATGATAATTGATATCGTTTATTTATAACAAAAGTGACAGAACTTAAAATATATTTATAAAATGTATAATAATAAATTGTGATGTACTTTACAACTAATGTACGTTACAATTAGATACATTTCTAAGTTGGTGATATACAATTAAAAAATTGGCAATTTTAGGTAACTTTCAAATTGCTCTCCTGTAAAATTTGGTTTTTTTGGCTTATGTTACTTCTCTTATGAATGATCGATATACCATACCTATGAAAAATAGACGTACAACTATAAAGATTAACGAATGAATTCTCAGTTCTTTTTCATGTAGTGTTTTAATAAACAACGCATTCAGCAACAAGTGGGAACAATTTCAGAGATGATTATACATAACTGTACGCAACAAAAATCAAATGTGAAAAGCTGCGAATTTATTTCGATTTTTGTTTACTGAAGATTGAAAGCTTTTCTGATTTCATTTAATGAAAACATGTAGAAATACATTATATTAACACATATAACATTATATACATTTATATATTTGTGTACTTGTATACTTGCATAATTGCATACTTGCATGCTTGTATACTAATATACTTATATACTTATACATTTATACAATTGTATATACAGTGACTCCCACTAATGTTCGGACACTCTTAAAAAGACGGTAACTGTTTTAATATTGTACTATACGATTTGAACATTCTTTTAGAAGCTAGAGCAATTAGTTTGCCACAGGATGCGAAAAAAGAATTTCGTCAAAAATTGCAATTGATCAGAATTATAAAAAAAATACCAAAAGTTGCATTTTACAACTTTTTTATGTGGACCCACGTTGAAAATTTAAAAAATACGTTTTATAGACCTGTGTCAATTAAACATATTCTGAAAATTTCGTCAAAATTGGTCGACGTTGCAATGAGCTACAAACGTTTAAATATGGTAAAAATTGCAGATTTTCACGATTTTCGGCCTTCAACTGCAGTAAATATAATGATTCTTGCCTCTCTCAAACGTTGTCATTGTTTTCCACATCAGCCGATTGCGATGAAACTTTCACAGGGCATATAATTGACACAGATCTACAAAACGTATTTTTTAAATTTTCAATATAGGTCCACATAAAAAAGTTGTAAAATGCAACTTTTAGTATTTTTTTTTATAATTCAGAGGAATTGCGATTTTTCACAAAATTTTTTTTGCATCCTGTGGCAAACTAATTCCACTAGCTTGCCAAAAAAATTCAAATCGTATATTACAATATTGAAATAGTTATCGTCTTTGTAAGAGTGTCCGAATATTACTGGGAGTCACTGTATATATACATATTCGTACAATATGAAATATATTATACTAAAAATTTCAGAAAGTACCACTTCATAGTTTCTTGTTCTTAAATAAATTGAAAATTATACTCTTTTGAACATTGTCAATCGGGCTCTCCCCTTTAATTTGGTAAAAATTTAAATTCGTCTCGTTCGATGCGATTGAAAATGTAAACCTACTTAAAAAATAAGGAGTTCCTACCGTTCCAGCTATAAATTTACTGTCTGTAAATATTTAAATAACTTGTTTTCGTACCCCATACACCGCTGAGAAGAAGGTGGAATAGACTACAGCACTATGCAACAATAAATCGCGACTCATTTTTCCGGGTTATAAAGTAGATAGGTATATTTATCAAGCCCGGCCATAAAGAGGCCTCTAATTTGTTTAGAAAGAAATAATTTTTCCCGGTGTACCCTGCGAGAAACTTATCACCGTGTTTATTAAACATCGTAAACAGGTTTAAATGAAGCGCCGCGGGTTCTTCACTCTTCGCGAATCTTATATTGCTGGAATAAATTTTTATTCTAACCCGTATAACCAAGATTTATGACTGAGATAAGTAGGGAAGTAAATTACTTAGCACATCAAATTGGATTTCCATTTTCATCTCGCACGCTGCTTCAATCGCTGCAGGTTGGACATGCAATTGTTGCGTCAAGGAAGTGTTAAAAGGAGCATGAAGGAATGCAGGTCAATTTTTCAGGTTCAGAATGAATAAAGAAACGATTTTTGCGTGAATAATAGTTATTGCGCTGCAGTCAGGTGAAAACTCATTTTATTTTGGGACATATACTGGAATAAATCTTTAAACAATTATCGTGTTTGGTAACATATGATAATCTACGTAATAACTAGACTGCGGGTCTTTATGCATAATAAAAATGTTCTATATTGAGGCAGCATCGAAGCAAGAATTTTTTAATTTTTCTCATCTTTTATAAAAACCTGCAGTGTAACGATAAAGTAGAAACTGTTTTTTTTAAACAGTTTCACTTCCAATAGTATTATTAACACTAGATTTACAAAGCACAAAAACTATCCTAATTACTCCAAAAATACCAAAAATGTATTTACACAGATTTTTAGTAATTTTTATAATATGCGTTCAAAGAAATAAATTTAAATAATTCCTCATAGAACATCTCCGCAATCTCAATAACCGTAGATTAAAATTTTCTGATCCTCTCAGTTAGACGAGGTTCGCAGTTCCATTAAGACGCAGAATAAACAAATAAACAAATACGACGACAGCTAAATTATTCAATCTGTCTACATCTTATCAGGACTACTTACATGCCGAGGCAACATGCAAGAAACCTGCGAGTGATTAAAAACCCAATCGATGATTCTCAACAGAAAGAATAGTTCCCCAAAATTTACGTGCCATCACCCATGATCGTTCTGCCAATTTACAATAGGTAGAATCGATCCCATTGATAGCGTTTTCTCTGCACGCACAAAGCGCAATCCATAATCTGTGCATCACCCTTTCGCGTTTGCACCGACCGTTTCAATTAATGGAGAGCATTAATTAACGTCGAATCGGAAATTCCCTATTTTCCCGGTGGTGGTTGCGCGTTCGGCGATTAAACGTTGGCGTGTTCTAATCGTTCTGTTCGCGTAACTATGATCAAAAAAAGGAAGGAAGAAGCGAAGCTTACGGAATATTTCCTTCTCGTGGTAACAAGAGGGGAGAGATTCCATAGATTTCATTCCAATGAAACCAGGGGATTCACGAAATTTTCTTCGACCGCGTTTTCGATCGGTTCCTCTTCTCTTCAGCGTCTGGAGCGCGTCGACGCATATTAAAGTGGTTTGCCGCCGAAGTACACCAACCGCGTCAACATGGAGACAATGGAGGGGATCTGCTTTTTCTGGTGGAAATGTTGGTCGTGGGGGACGAACGATTGATATTGAATGGCGACTCGCCGGTTGACGAAAGTCATTATGGTGAGTAGATCACGGGTCCGTCCGTTCTGATTCAATTCCTCGCAGAGGGCCTGTATGAACCAGGCGCCAGAGTCTGGGTTCCGCCACGAATAAAAGCCTGAAATCCATAGTAAAATGTTTTCCGGTCAGAAAGTTCCCTAACTTAGTCTCTCTCTCTCTCTCTCTCTCTCTCTCTCTCGCTCTCGCTCTCATTCTTGCACTCGTTTGCGCGCTGCATCGAAGTGCATTTTCGTAGGCGTGTCTAGAGCAGCCTTGCTGTACAGAACTTCCGTTTTCAAGCGGGACCGCAGATTTATCGCGGATGAAACGTTTCCATTAAGGGAAAAGACACGTCATTAAGGGAGACGGCGTTAATTGTGGGAGCACGTTTTTGCCCTGGGGCAAATTCGTTCTTCGATTTGACTGTCTCTCGGAGGATCGATATTTTCTCTCCCTCTCACTATTTCTTCTTTTCCTTTGACTCTTTTTTTTCTTTGTCCGAGGGCTGCTTCGTTTCTGATCATATAAGAACAGCCCTTAATTCGAAGCGATTGATTGACTTCCGGTTTCGAGGAAGCCCCAGTTTCGGTATTGTGAGAAACCTTTTGACCGCACGGCGAAACTCCGGGACGATACTTGAACAACTCTTTTCTGGAGGGACGTGCGTGGCATGAGATTGTGTCGATCCGCGCGAAATGACGTTTCTCGGAATATTTTATTGTGTGATGTATCTATTGTGCAGGAATCGCAAATGGAGTCTTAAACGATTCATGGAAATCGTATAATTGGCGGAATTGTGTGTATGTTTGCTGTGGGAATTGAATTACGTGTGTTTCCATTTGTAAATTGTTGTTGATACGATTGTTTAACAATATGTAAAAAATTTGTTGATCTTCTAAATCAATGAGCAAAAATTAAATGTTATCGGCGCGTTGGTTCGATCGATTATAAACTTAAACACTATTTGCAAAATATCACAAAATTTTTCTCAACGTTTCGATCTGAATTTAGATCCTTTTCAAGAGATAAACAAAACATTGTGTATGTAACGAAACCAAAAATTTGTTTTTTAATTTCAATTTATATAATCAATTATAAACAACTAAAAAACAACGAAAAAAAAAATTTTGGTTTCGTTACAGACACAATGTTTTGTTTATCTCTTGAAAAGGATCTAAATTACGTTTCGATCTGAATTTAGATCCTTTTCAAGAGATAAACAAAACATTGTGTCTGTAACGAAACCAAAAAAAATTTTTTTTTTCGTTGTTTTTTTAGTTGTTTATAATTGATTATACAAATTGAAATTAAAAAACAAAAAATTTTTGGTTTCGTTACAGACACAACGTTTTGTTTATCTCTTGAAAAGGATCTAAATTCAGATCGAAACGTTGAGAAAAATTTTGTGATATTTTACAAATAGTGTTTATGTTTATAATCGATCGAACCAACGCGCCGATAACATTTAATTTTTGATTAAAGCTCACTACGATCGCTATACATAAAACTGTTTCTAAATCAATGTTTAACATAACTTTGGAAATTTAATTTAAGCTTGCAATACGCATTTGTTGCATCAGACGTCTAGGAAATTATGTTAAATATTACTTGAACACGATAACAAGTCGAGTCAGGTTAAATATGGCATATCGTGTTTTAGTAAAATTATCTAATTTTGAATTTAAAAATGAAACCTTTGATTGCAATCACCTATTGTTGCATAATATTGAGTTACATATAGAGAGCCATCGAATGATAGGTCTGGATTCGTTGTAAGAAAATGTTAAAATAATTGTTCTGTATGGTTGCGTTAATTAAACCCAACCTAACAACGCTTCGCATCGCCTAATCCGCACCTAATAAGTATTAATCGAGGAAACTTGCCAGTGGGGCGAAACTCCCTTCTCGCGATCCACTATCAAAGGAAGCGAGTTAATCGAGTATAATACTATGTTTGCATAATATTATAATATTACTGCATTCTACAATACGTTATGTAATGAACACCGCTGGCGGTGGTCTAGAGCGCGCAATTCATGGAAAGCTTACTTAAGCTATGCAACTACATCGAGCACTCTGCATATAATGAACCATTTGGATTTTTGGGAAAATGTCCCATTCTATAAACAAGATTTCCTATACACGTTCCTGTACTTAAAGATGAAAGACACTTCTCCATTCAAATTTAAAAATGGGTAACATTAGTATTAGATGATTGCAGTTCGTGCCCGATTTGAAAATAAAATTCAATGGTTAAATTTTTTTAATGATTGGTTAAATTGAAATTAAAAAATGGTCTAATTTTCTACAAGTAGAAAAGAATGGTTGCTGTGTGTATAATTGATTAATAAAATTGCATTCTTTGAAATTTAATCATTAAATTTTATTTTCAAATCAGACACGAACTTATGCAATCGTCCAATATTACTATCTCATGTATTTTTTAAAGTATTTTCTGGACATTTCTAAACATAGTGTGAAGTTTAATGGCACAATGTAATTATTTTGATTTCATTTTTTTCTCTGTTTTTCAGAAAAGTAAACTATTGTATGACCAATCCTTTATTCGTGTTATTTGTTTTTCAAACATTAATAAGCAACACTATAATTGAGAGGCACATTTTAATTCATTATATCAAGACAGACATTGTGATCTATTTTTGTAATTGCAATTGGTTTTCAAATAGTGCCTAATTTCGTAATTTTTCATAATTAGCTATTTTTAACGTTTCTGAATGATTCATTCGTCGCAAAAATTTTAGTCTTTCGAATAAAAATAAGTATGTGAAAAAAATACGATTTCCACACTCTAACAATGACTTATAATTATAACGTGTTTAATCGACCAACTCTATTACCGATTGGTAACATGCATCATACGTCGTGTATTCATAAAATAATAGAACTTTTGCATGTGCTTAATGTCATGAACAAAAAAAGAATGCATGATCAATGTACCGTTTCTTCGCACAAAAATTATCCTGAAAATACTCGTAATCAGTTTACAAAGTGGGCGAATTTATGCGAGCTCTCGTGTATCCTCGGCGTATTTGCAAACCGTCTCGGTATTCGGCCCCAGGCTTAATGATAATTCACCCCTATTCGCATCCACCCCGTTTTGCCTTGGAATTGCGGTGAGAAAGTTGGACGCACAAGAAATCAGGAAAACAACCGACAAAGTTGCCAGATTAAACAGATCTAAACGAGTTTGTACGAACACCAAGTCCGCTGTTCCGGTTCCGCGTATTGTACAGACTCGATTGTGTTTATAAAGACGGGGCATTCTCATGTGATGGACGGTCCTTGATGAGGTCATTAGTTGCTTTCGTGAACCTTCGCTCGGGGTAAATATCGGGCTTAATGGTCGAGTCGGTTTGCAGAAATAACTTGAAGAGCCGTGCCCTAAACGATCACGAACGTGTATACACAATCCTAGAAGTATCCGGACACTTACGGATCTGCGAATTTTGCATAAATGAATATAGTTTATTTCCAGAATGTACTATAAATCGAAATAATATTGGCACACTTTAAAAGGACCATAATTTTGTAGCATAAGTCGTCGATTTTTGCGAAGTTTGAACAATTAGTTTACTACACGATGCGAAAAAAATTTTCAAAATACATTAAAAATAATACAATTTTTATGAAATTTTTAGAATATGGAAAGCAATTGCTCCATATCTGTAAGATCTATAATTTTTTCTGATTTCGACAAATTGCAATTTTTTCTATATATTTTATACGCGTCACGCAGTAAACTAATTGTAGTTCAATATTAAAAAGCTATGGTCCTCTGGAAAATTTGACAATACTGATTATTAAATAATAAACTATAGAAATAAGAAAATAATTAGTGATTGTAATATAAACTGGAGAGTTAATTATTACTGTACTGGGAATGATACAATTTTTATGAAATTTTCAGAATATGCAAGTACAATACCTCTGGAAAATTTGACAATACTGATTATTAAATAATAAACTATAGAAATAAGAAAATAATTAGTGATTGTAATATAAACAGCAGAGTTAATTTTTATTATTGTACTGGGAATGATACAATTTTTATCAAATTTTCAGAATATGCAAGTACAATAGCTCCAGATCTATAATTTCTTTTGTAATTTTGACAAATAGCAAGTTTTTCTACATATTCAATATTAAAAAGCTATGGTCCTTTGGAAAATATGACAATAATTATTCACAAATAATAAACTACAGAAATAAGAAAATAATTTGGTGATTGTAATATAAACTGGAGAGTTAATTTTTATTACCGTTCTGGGAATGTTTATGTAAAATAAAGACTGTGACCAAATACAACTTTCTCTTCTTTTATGACAATATTGTCAAGTTGAGGATAATATATTGTCACTCTTAAATTCTTTTAATATTTCTACAATATTAAACCACATTCATTCTTTTTTTGCCATAAATGCATCCGCAGTCGACTTGTCACAGAAATTACTTCTTGAACTGTTTTGAATTATGCAAGGCAGAATGAAATTTGGTTTCAGTACCTTTAACTTATGGCTTGGAGAGTACGTCGCCCCAGTCTTGTGCATACTGCGCAAGCGCAAATACGTATTTCAAAAAGTAGTTGCTCCGACGTGAAAGATTAATTGTACTTTGAAAATGATTGTTACATGCCCGTGGGACGACAACTTTGCTTTTTCATCGGCAAAATAGATTTCAGTTTTTCCCAGGGGTAATCAATTCAGATTCCTTAATCGTCGGTGGCTCGTTTTTATGTTTCAGATATTTTGCAGAAAGTTCTTTCGGTGCAATATTTTCATGACGTCAGGGAAATTGTGGAGTTGATTTTACTTCTGTCCAATCATGATTCACACAATCGCACAGCTGTAACTAACACGTAATAAATTAATTCTTACTTCAATTTATTGTAAATTGTTATGTTATCATTATGTAGAATTTTTATAGGAAGAAGTGGCACTCTTAGGAGCTTTTTTAAAAAACATTCTTATCGAACAGATATATTCTATTGGGTCCAATTATTTTAGGAAGCTTCATGAGAAACTCAGACTAGCCTTGAACAATGATTACGTAAATAAATATTTCAAAGTATTTAGTATTTGTGACAACGATTGATAACTTTTTCGAAAAGTTTCTGTGTTCTATGTTTTAAATAGAATCTCTTCGTATTCCGAACTTTTTAATTTATAACTTTTAAATTTAACGATTTTTGTATCTAATTTTAAAGTGTATAATGTGAAGCTGCAAAAATGATTCGATATTGTGTTCAAACTAATTTTTGCTCGGTTCCGCTGTTTAGTTGGGTTCTGATCGCGGAGAATGTAGGGCACAATCCATCCATCCATTTAATTGCGTAGAACGCGATGACTGAAAACATCAGAGGTACACGAATGTCCCATTTCAAGGCTTATGATGGATTGTCCGTTAGGCGAAAGATATCTTTCGTCGCGCGGAAGGAAGATACTTGTGGCCTGACAATAGACGGAACGGTAGAGACAAAGGAGACCAAGACGTTACTTTCAGAACGCTAATGCAACACGGAGAGGAGGAATATAGCATTGTCACTTTCCAGGGCTGGGCTGAGTAGTCTACAACTACAAAAACCGTACTCCCGTGAACTCGTAAGATGCTAGCCATTCGTATCTTCGGATATCCAGCTAACACTGGTATAAGTCTCTCGAATAGAATACTGTGTGCAACGGGTGAAAAAATTAATGGTTACAACCTCAGCGTGGCAGTTTATATTCTGGAATCACTGGATAATTATGACGAAAAACTCGCCCACAATTTATTCTCTACATCGAAAACAGTTTGCCTCTCTGTAGCATAACTATGAAATTACAAATCTGTTATTTGCAGTTCTTAAGGCTTGGCTAGCTTAGGGGCTGCTTTATGCATTTATAGCAATGTGAATGAGTGAAATTTAAAATAGTGGAAACATTTAGAAAATTTAACGAGAAAGTAAAGGAGTATGCATATCTCGTTTTATTACAAATTTTTAACTACAACTTTTACATCTTGTGAACCCTCTCTCTCTCAGTTTAATATACAGGGCATGGCCGGACGAAAAGGGGATGATTCTACATGTAAAAATAAATCGAATAAAAGGAATAACATTTTTTCGTTTGATTCCTCATTTTCGAGAAAATAGACATTAAAGATCAGTCGGTTTAGCGTGCAATACTATATGCAGGAAGTAGAATTGGTTGACCATAGTCAGACGCGCATCAGACGATTCCTATCTAATAACTAGACTGCGGATCTTTATGCAAAATAAAAAGTGTTCTTATCGATTGCAGGACACAGGAGCCAAATACAAATCGTATCCTTCTTTTAATTATCCTATTAATTAATTATCCCATGTGGGGTATTATAGGTTAATAAAAAAAAGTTGAAACTAATACATTGATGTACATAAATATTTCTAACATTTCCACTGTTTTAAAATACATGTGCCTTTTATATATATGTAATATTAATCTATATATAATATTAAACTAGAAGAAGGTTTAAAAAATTTATAAGTTGCATATGGAAAACTGTAATAAAACGAAAGGAATATACTGCTTTTTATTTCTTTCTGTTTAAATGTTTTAAATGTTTTTGTTATTTTATACAGCTTAAATTGTTTATTCAGCATTCAATATGTACTTATTTATGAGAAGACAAATGCAGTGGAAATTAGCTTTTCCAAGCATTTCAGTTTCGCTTATTAACAGGGTCTAACGATATCAATATTTTCGGAAAGTTTCCGTCGTCCCACTTTATGCGGCTTACTCTGTATGCAAATTCCATTTTCATACACGATGCATCATTTCTGGAACAATTAAATTTGAATATTCGTCAAGCGTACGCTCATTTGATTATTAACGTACGGACAATTTCTAATTATTTATATTCGTGTTAACACCTGTAAACACGAGCAGTTATATTAATAGATGGATGATAGAACCCAAGTATTATTTTGTTATATTCAAATTCACAATTTTAAGCATTATCAAAAATAAGAATTATACGGGGTGATTTTGGGAACTGTGACGAGTTACTGCTCCTTTTAAAGTAAACATAGAAAAAAATTATTAAAATTATGGTTACGATTTTTATTTTGCAAAACTTTCAGTAACATTTCCTATGAGGGCATAAAAATGAGCTGAGAAGTGATAATATATAATTAGTATATCGCAGATCTTTGTGCAAAATAAAAATTGTCTGCATCCATTGCAAGAAATAGAAACCGAACTGAATGTTATTTTGATTTTAATAGAGGAGAGGTCATATATTGGCATTTACAATTTTTAAAATTTTCCAACAAGTTTGAATTTCATCTACTCGATTTTGCTATAAATGCATAAAGATCCAAAGTCTAATAATTACTAAGATGTTCAAAGGAAGTTAAAAATTAAAGCATTAGTGCAAATACCTTGCGATTTTCTATGAAAATACTCACATGGTACATGCTATGCATGTTAGACGCAGATGCATTGTGCAAATGTTACTGCGACGTGCTTCGAGGCAAAGCTGCTTACCTTAAGTGACACGTCTTCAAGTAATGTTACTAGATATGCGAAAGTAGAAACGTTTATATAGAAATGTATCCGATACCTTGATAAGGATTAGATCCTCGACAATAAGCAGTTTTAGTGCACAAACATATTATTTAGAAATAAACAATCCAATATCTTCCATTTAAATATTTTGGCACAATTATCTTACGTATATTATTCCGCAATAAACAACATATTAACGCGATGGTTAACTTGACCCTTTGCACTCGGACCTATCCGAACTGGAAAATCAAACATTTCTTTCGGCCTAGTATAATTCCATTCTATACTAATTAATTTCTTCGTATGAATATGAAATTGATATAATACCTCACAAAATACTTAAATGTTTTGTAATTGATTAGATACCAGCATATTTAGTAATATAAACAATATTTTGAATAATGGTACAGCCTCACAGTCGCCACTTGAGTGCTGAGACAAGGTTTTTAAAATTGCAATGCAGAAGTGCTTTAGCGCGATCACTAGACAACAGATTTCATATATTTCACAGATATTAGAAGAATTTAGAAATACTATTGTATTATTTCTAACACATTAAACATATTAACACTAAACCTATCGAGACTAAAAAGTAACAGTTCCCTTATAAAAATGACATGATTGATAAAATCATTCTTATTATTTCAATAATTGTAAAATAATAAATCTGGAACCGATCATATTGACCGGTAGCTTTAATGTTAAGAAAAAAAATTTCTATTTTACTGCAGTTTGTTGCAATTTAGATGGAAAATTTTTATTTCGAATAAAGATTCGCTGTCTGGTGATCACATTCGAATGGAGTGGATCGGTCTAATAATTGAATCGAGCCGAGATATTTATTATACCACAATTAACTAGGCATTTGTCGTTTAATGAAGTTGGTTAATTAACGTCCTAGGCAAATTGGAAGAGACGAGCGATTAAAAGCATTTATGTTGATAGCCGCGTGTTTGTGCTGCGATTCTGATTGTCTATTTTCGGCGGGCTCTTTGAGCAATAAAACCATGAGCCATCTATCCATAACAAGACCGATACCACAACCGATTGTCGGCCGGCAATTGTCCAGGTGGAGAGATTTATCGTCCGCCAGACAGAGTTGTAGATATCATTGACTCGTGTCACTGTCCGCGCATTGATCTCATCGGCCGTGTCATCGAAATGACCGAGTTAAAATATTGAGCCCCGCGTCATTTCGGATCGTTAGCCGGTTGATTTCCGTCGCACGAAAACAAACGGTGAACAATTGACGGATTGATACAGACATCGATGAATAGGATTCATTGATTCGGGCAAATCGCCCGCGGACGATATCGTTTGACGTAATGTTTGAGTTGTAGATAATTAAGGTAATTATCAACTCGATTCATTTCCGCTGTTGACGATTATCTATGTTCGCGTGATTTTCAATCGTCCCTCGCACGCTGAGCGGTACTGCACAATATTATTTAGGCAATATTCGAGCTGTAAACAGTCATATAATTGTGCAATCAGCTCATTCCTGTTGTCATCTTTCCTTTCACCAGTTCATTATACAAATAAACTTAGCTGAACATTAAGCCAGAAGTTAATTTTCTCCAGCTGTTTCAGTCTTTAAAAAATCGAATTTTGGAAACAGTCAAAAATTGTTGTGCGTTTTAAGAGATTAAAAAACAATTTCAAAAAGCAAAGTTGACCTTCATATGATCTGTGCACGTCCATATGGACAATAAATATCCACATCGGAAAGTGTGCCATTGATAACATTTACTTTTAGCCTGAAACATTTTTTAGTATCAACAGTTTCGGAGATATTCAACTGGGTCAAAGATATAATAATGTTTCGCGTTTTGAATGTGTTCTCTTTTTATTCAAGTGGTCAAAAGTGATGATGAAAACCATTAACACATTAACGACCAGTGATTATTGCATAGTTAGTATTATTGCATAGAAACCTTCAACAGCAACAGCAATTTTCATTGTGAACAGACAAGTCATCCTCAATAACATCGTCTAATACTATCATTTCAGATTATAGTGTAAAAGAAAATTTCGATGTTTTTGGTACTGCACAATTATTGAAAGTCCTAGTAATAACCTTTCGGTAGGTAAAGTGTTAACATTATTCTAAATGAAGGTGGTGTGAAGGTTGAATATCTATTCAAAAAATTATTTTTACAATTTTGGCAGAAAATTACGTTCGCCAATGTACGGTAATGCACATTAAGTGCAACGCCACTAGAGATGAATGTTGCTGATGTGTACTGATACACATTCAACGCTGCAGCCTTACAATATAATAGGATAATATCGCGACGCAAATCCTTAGGTCGGGCAAACATTTACACTGTTAACGCTAATGACACTCGAGGATTTCAGCAGACTGACGCACAGCTGGCGCACCAACGGGGTGTTAATGTTGATGTCAGTCAACCGGTCCTCATAAATCGTAGCCCCTACCCGGAGCGTCTAGATTAAATTCTACCAAACCCAGAATCCTCTGTGACGATCCAGGTGCGGGCTCCCGAAAGATCCAAATCCACATACTATTCTGTCCAAAAAGTTCAAGAAGTTAAAAAGTGTTATCGTCATCTCGGCAACACAGTGACGGTTTGCTCGAGCGAAAAATACTGTTTATGTTCTTGTTCCGTCTTAAAAACCCTCTGCGAAGGGACAAGCACGTTACCTTGAAGAACAGTTAGCCGGAATACCTACTCGAGACAATAACGATCGTAAAATGCGAAAAAGCCAGCTGACAAACACATGTTGAACCGTCATTCCGTTAGCCTACCGAGTTTTATAGTTTTACAACCATAGCCGCCGATACCTAAATCTATCTCTCCCCCTACTCTTCCTAATTTTCCACCACTTTCACCACTTTCCAAAACACACCCTTCAACCAATCATATACAATTTTCCAAGACCACACCTACTTCCGAGCGTTCCTTAATTTGTTGCGAACTCTGTGAAGACAGAACTGTTTCGACTACCGAGTAGACAGCACCCAATACAGCCGAGTCTGATTTGGAGCCAACGAGCCAATATCCAACGAATTGATAAATAAAGAAACGTGTTCTCCGGAGTTTGACTCTACAATCATTCGCCGTTAAATTCTCCTAGTCGAGATACGTATCCCAATTTCGGGATCGCTTCGACACCACAGTTCTTATTATTACCACGCTTATATTAGCTTGCCGTGTCGATGTTGTCGTTGTTGTTGTATGCGACAAATCTTATAATTGAATTTTAAACCACTTCCCGATGAGCTAGAGACATGACACTTCAAACATAGCTCAGAACTGAATGGCAATGCAATACTAAACTAGTGGGGCATACAGCTCTTAATGGTTTTTTTATTTATTTTGTGTGTGACTCTCCACGAGCCACACAAAGAACTTCCCGATTCGTTAGTTGTAAGCGGTAACATTAGCATTAGTTGCGTAATTTAAAAAAAAATTTTTTTTTAAATTAAAAAAAATTTTTTTTAAATAAAAATGAAATATATATAATTACGTTTGTTTATTCGGTGGAAAATTTCCATCCTCTCGTATAAATTGCATTCTTGAATGAACTTCTTTCGAAAAAAACTAAAAGAACTAAAAAACTACTTGACCAATATGGACCAAAATCTAATCAGCTCTAAGTTACGACGCGGCACATCGATTGCATCATTCATCATTCTGATCGCATTGTTACTTTTTCAGAGAACGTTAACGAAAAATTTGATAACATAAAAACGGCCATACGCACACACATACAGTGACTCCCACTAATATTCGGACACTCTTACAAAGACGATAACTTTTTAAATATTGTACTATACGATTTGAATATTCTTGGCAAGCTAGTGCAATTAGTTTGCCACAGGATGCGAAAAAAAATTTTGTGAAAAATCGCAATTCATCTGAATTATAAAAAAAATACTAAAAGTTGCATTTTACAACTTTTTTATGTGGACCTATATTGAAAATTTAAAAACTACGTTTTATAGACCTGTGTCGATTAAACATATTCTTAAAATTTTGTCAAAATCGGTGGACGTTGCGATGAGGTATAGAGGTTTAAAGATAGTAAAAATTGCAGATTTTCACGATTTTCGGCCTTCAACTGCAGTAAATCTAAGGATTCTTGCATCTTTCAAGGCTTGTCGTTTTTTTCCGCATCAACCGATTTTAATGAAACTTTACCAGTGCATATAACTGACACAGATCTACAAAACGTAATTTTTAAATTTTCAATATAGGTCCACATAAAAAAGTTGTAAAATGTAACTTTTAGTATTTTTTTTATAATTCCGAACAATTGCAATTTTTGACAAAATTCTTTTTTCGCATCCTGTAGCAAACTAATTGCTGTAGCTGCTAAAAAATGTTCAAATCGTATAGTACAATATTAAAACAATTATCGTCTTTTTAAGAGTGTCCGAATATTAGTGGGAGTCACTGTACATACACACACACACACACACACACACACACACACACACACACACACACACACACACACACACTAACAATTTGATAAAAATAGTCTAAAATGACTTTAATAACCATGAAACGTGAAGATCTGGTAAAAAATCGATTTTCAATTTTCGGGGTAATTACAATAACTTCCCTATGGATCGGAAAGTTAAAAATCTGTGGATCTAGGAAGAAAAAATATTTAAATGTTTACCGTAACACCTCGCCTCGACATTCGGTAGTACGTCATCGCGTTCAGCGATCCCCACTCTGCGCGCCGTTACTCCATATTCCACTACGCGTTCCCACTCTGACTCATTCCCACTGCACTGACCCACTTCGCACCGAAGGAGCTCAGTGTGGTGTTTCGTTTATTTAGTTCCATTTCGGACAAATTCGGATTCTATCAAGTGCATCATCTCTCGGAGTTATCCCCTCATCCTATCTTGCGTATTTTCATATCTAGCATTCCTATATCTAACTATTTCATACCGATATTAATGTATCTTGCGTTCCGTTTAAAAAAACTAAGAAGTGTAAAATAAAAAAATGTATAATAAAACTTTTTTAAAACCACGCTTATATTAAATTGTACTGTAAGGAGAAAATAATTTTTTGAGGCTTTAGTGACTATAAATAAAAGCGTGGAGCACTAAACTACATTGACGTGGACGCTGCACGCTTTTATTTATAGTCACTGACATCTAAAAAAATTGTTTTCTCTTTTTAGTGCATTTCAATATACATGTGGTTTAAAAATTTTTTTTCTATAAACAAGCTATGTTTCAATAGCCTCGGGTGAGCCATTTGTTTATAGCAACATCGCCACACTAATTGGTGGCAACGTTACACAATTGCGGTGAAATTTTCATCGCACATGCAGTTGACACAAATCTACAAAATCTATTTTTTACATTTTCATTATAGGTAAAAAAGTTGTAAAGTCTATGTTTGTTACTTTTGACACAGTTCCTATCAATTACGATTTTTACAGACACAATATATTTTTTGTTGGTATTCTCTTGATAATGATCTAAATTGAGATCGAAACGTCGAGACAAATTATTGTGCCTATTTTGCAAATTGTGTAAATAGTAACATTTGATCGAACCAATGCGCCGAAAACGTTTTAATTTTGCTTAAAGCTTCATACGATCGCTATACTTTAACGGCTACCAATTACGATTTTGTTGAGACTTTGTTTACATTATATAATCCTTTACGATCGACTCGAATAAGTTGGTTGGAATTACAGAGAAATAACTAAAAGTCAAATTACGTAACTTTTGCTATATGGACCTATAATATAAATTTTAAAAATACTTTTTGTAGATTTGCGTTAATTATCCGTATTCTCATCAAAATCAATCGTGTCCCAAATTAACCAACTTGAATATCTCGCTTAGTTTTAGTAGCAGAAAAAAACGTTATAGGACAATATTAACCTAACCGAACGGGCAATATAATGATCGAGAAAAAACTTTTTTCAAGTTCATTTTTTCTAAACATCAACGTCATCAATTTTTTTGATAATACGTCTATAAATTGTTCTTATCGCGATGTAATTACTAGAGGTGAAGTCCTCTTCAATGATATACAATACAATGACTTTCAATAAAAAGCATTACCGGCATTATCAGTGATTAATTTACTACACTAATTGGTTTGATGGAACTACTGTATTTCATTAAATGATTCATTGTATACGGAAAAGAAATAATGCTCTGGCTCTTCTAACGGTTTCATTCTTAATATTGGAACACATGATGTACAGTAAAAGCTCTGTCTCTGTTCAACAACCATGGTTTGGCCAGCCAGTGTTTGTAGTGAAACAATATATTATAATTTATGACTGTGTCTTTCGCGTCGGCCGATAAAAGAGTAAATTAATCGCTGGTAATACCTATAATGCCTTTCAGATTTTTCATATCCAAGGTCACACGAAGATCATTGTATAATATATCATTGAAAAGGACTTCATCCCAACTATTACATCGCGATTAAAAAAATATACAGTTCCATTAAAAGAAAATTCATGATCTCGATATGTAAAAAAAATGACCTCGAAAAAAGTTTTTTCCCAATCATGAGATTGCCCCTTCGGTTAGGTTAATATTGTCCTACATGGTTTTCTTCTATTACTAAAACTGTGCGAGATATTCAAGTTGGTCAAGTTAACTGAGACACCCAGTATATTATTTTTTCTGTAATTCTACGACGTATGGTCGAATATAAAACATTTTATCGTGCTTAATAAGTATCCGAATTTTACTGTAATTCACTGTGTAATCTTTGACGTTAAAGCACCTGTACGAAATTTTTGATAATGCTGAAATGGCGTGCGGAATAATGGTTTATCACTAATTATTATTTAAAGAACACCGTAACGCGGTCCCAAAATAGAGACTCGCCGACAGCGCTGCGTAATGCGGCGTGAATTTTCAATTTTGAAACAGAATTGCGGGAAATCGAGGTGTAAGCGACATTAATTGATACTATTCTGGAAGCATCTGATGACAAAGAACTGTTATTCGACGGCGTATAGTGCACGAGACGAAAACAAAGTACTGCAACGGCGTTGCCGTTGGCGTTTAGTCGCTCGAAGCTTTTGTAGTTTCGAACAACGATCGACGCACCCGCGCAGGAATTTCCGTGTTACACCTGGCCGTATTGTTTTTGCAACAAATTCACTGACAGCTGAATCATTGTCGTTACATACATATTTCAGAACAGCGGGATTGTCGTTCGTTATAGCAAACACGCGAAGTGAACGATCATAGAATTATGCTGGCGCATTTATTTGAGAATCCACCATCGATATTATTAAGATATTGTGCTCGCATAGGACGTCCATCATTCTGCAACTGATTGCTACCGAAAATATATTACGTCGAATATAATGGAAAGCTTCGTTAACCGCGAGCGAGTATTATTTACGCGATGCCAGCTTGATTTACCGTCTGTCAGTCCACGAGACGGGATTACGTTACGATATTTGTTGATTAAGCGTAATCTTTTTACGAATGGTCGATAAAATGTCCTCTGTGGCGTTGATACGCGATGAATGGCCATACTAACGTTCTGCTTCGCCGTGTCAGAGGATCTTCTTAGATTTGTTTAAGTTATACTGATTATAAATCAAATACTATTAATAAAATTATTTTGTATAGAATTTTATTTAATTAAAATTTTTCAACTAAAATACTATTAATAAAATTATTTTGTATAGAATTTTATTTAATTAAAATTTTTCTAATGTAATTTTTTTAATTAAAATGTAGAAATATAAGATATTTCGATTACTCTGCCAGATAAAATGTACAAACATTGTCCACGAAAATAGAAGAACAATATTTCATATTCTTTTACAAAATCCCATTTATCAGGCAACTGCAAGAGAATAGCAAAATTATTACAATTAGTAAAATTAATATATTTTAATACAGCTGCATACACGCGAGTATTTTATTGTACTAGAAAGAAGGATAGTTAAGTAACATGAGACAAATGCAAAATATTAAATATATTCAGAGATGTATGAGAACAATACGTCTCTATTCTGTGTCACGTTGTACAGTCAGACACCAAATTGCCACTTCCGTTACTTCGTACTTTTGCGAGTACGTATATATGTCCATGCATCACATTATGCAAAACTGTGGTCCACATTATGCAAAAATGACTATAATTCATGAACCGCATTGTACGAGTGTTGCCATTACACTTAAGATTTTATTCGTTTCACATTGCCTATCCTTTTACGCGCACATATAATTGTGAAGCGTAGAGGGTTGTTATGTAAATGTGTACTACGAAAGTACTTCATAAATCCTTCTGTGCCGTATTATTCTTAAGCGTCTAGTTCTTGTTCATAAAGAACGTTTCATAATAGTGAGGAATATAATTTGATATAAAAACGAAATAGTTATTGAGAAGCATACAATTTGAGGGTTTTGAAGTGAAACTTCTTTAGGCACGGTAGGCGTAAAACCGATCTGATAGTGGATGGTCAGCCGAGCTAGCGTTCTGACTCCCCACTATTTCTGCTGCTCCAGCGGAGTGGGGCGAGTACAAGTGTATGCGTAGGTTTGGAATCCAACTAAAAAGGGAATATATTCAGTTGATACAAGTCGATTTTGATGAAACTTATGCGAGATATAGTTCTTCGAAAAATATTTGACGCGTGCTTTTTCATCGGCAACTATCCACTTTGAAGGGGTGAAAACAGCACCCTCAAAGTCGGGGGTTAGAACCATATTTTCTGAGGTATCTCGGAAACCAGAGGTCGAAAAAAATTGTATCTTTTTAACTTAAGTTTTTTGTCTAAATAATATATTAAAAATTTGATGCTCTTTGGTAGTTTTTCTTTTTTATTGTTGGTTCACTTTCATGTAAACTCGGGTGTGTGATCTTTGATCCAAAATAGGAGATAGGTGTCTATTATTGTTAAATGGCAAAGAAAAAGAAAAATTCTACAACATGTATCGCCTATTTTGGATCGAAGACCACACACTAATTAACAATAAATAAGAGAAACGACGAAAACATAACATTTTTAATATATTATTTAAACAGAAAGCTTTTGTGAAAATTTTCTGGAACGACTACATTTCCCATTAAAAATCACACAATTTAAAAAAAAATTCAATTTTTTTACGTCTGGTTTCCGAGATATCTGAGGAAATATGGCTCCCATTCCCCAACTTGGAGGGCTGTTTTGAAGTGGATAGTTCAAAGTGGATGGTTGACGATAAAAAAAACAGTGTCAAATATTTTTTGAAGAACTATATCTAACATAAGTTTCATCAAAATCGGTTTATATCATCTGAATATGTTCTCTTGTAAGAGAAAAAGAGAAAGAGAGAGGGAGATAGAGATGGTGCATCTTGCTGCACCATGAACAAGTGCATTCTCGAGACCAATAAAAATAATAAGCAACAAGTTTCACTTCTATAATGATTTTTTGCATAAGGTTTCTTTTATTCGCCTCGTTTTTCTAATTAAAATGATACCAAACACGATACACATACAATGAAAACGAAAACCACTATATCCAATGGTTATAATTTTGCTAATATTCGGATCATTCATTAGAAATTCATGTTCATTAATTGGTCACTCGGCCTACTTTTCATTCAATTCTATGCCAACCTCCTCATGAAGCCTAGAATTATCAAACATTGCTAAAATTGTGTTCACGGATATATAACCTTACTAATGAAATGGCTCGCTTCCAGTGGCAGCATTTAGGGGATTAAATAACCATTTGTGAAATGCTAAGTTTAACAGACGTGCGCCTTAAACGTTCATTCACAAGACGGGTTACCCGTTTGCCCACATGAGGATAAATGGACCATTTATTATGAGTGTAAGTTCTCTTTCTGAAAAGTTTGAGAATACTTGAAATTCACATTAATATAAACTTTTTCTGTACAAGCAACTTACCATTTAAATCTTAAAATGTTTCTTTGTTTTAACCGATTGAAATTTCGTTACTGAATGAAAGTACCTAAGTATCTAACATTAAAAGTATGAGTTACTGTAACAATAAAAGAATAAGTAAATATCGAAATTAAACAATACTATTTCGTTGTTCCTCCTTTTATTTGTAAACGAAAGTTAAAATTTCTTGATGTTAGACTTCTTTCTTAAAATTCTAAACAATTTGTAAATTAAAAGGACATTTGGTGAATCGAGTTGAGAAGAGTTAGAGACAGAAAATATCTGTAGAAGAATTTTAAGTGAGTGTTTTCTATGTACCCTGATTAAGGAAAAAGTTTTATTTAAATAAATATTTCAAATAAAGTGGGTTTTTTATAAGTGGATTTTAAACCCACTTTATTTGAAATATTTATTTACGAAGAATAACACGCTGGAGCGGAAATCATAGTACTAGATATCAAATTTATATTTAGATAAAATTTTTGTCCAACTCTGTGTGTAGCCCTTTCGATAGTTAAATTGCGTACAGTTCCTTCTATTATTTGGATGATTCGATATCTATTATTATGATTTCCGATCCAGCGTGTTATTTCTTCTTGACGTCAGAAGAACACGCAGAAACTACATTGAAATTGCTAAGGGTATCTAAACTTTACAAAGAAACACAACCACGAGGAGGAAACATAAACAGGAAACTAGACCAAACCTTCGCTAATGACCAGGCGGTCGATGCGACGTAAAACACGTACTTAAGGTCTTCTGGCCTGCAGTGTCATTTTGTAGGACTGATTTGAACATTTTTATTAAGAAATCAGACAACTGTTTAGCTGGCACGATTAGCTGACACGATTCTAGCTGTCCAATTGGTCCGAACAAACAACGAAGTACCTTTTTAATTAGTGTGGATGTAATTATGGCATGTGAATTAAAAGAAATATAATATGTCAGTACCTAATAGCGGTGTATTGAACTTCTAAGTTTTAGTTCCCAGGCTTCTTCTTACATTTGGCATAATAAAAAAAAAATATATATATATTTTTTTTTTTATTATATATATATATCAATATTTGTTGACGTTGATCGTACACCTAGATACTGGTTATCAGTTTAACTGTTATCTATACAGGGTGATCTATAACTGGTGGTACATCCGAAAAGGGGGTGATTCTATATAAAAAAATAACTCGATAAAGCCAAATATAATTTTTACATACGAGCCTTTGTTTTCGAGAAAATCGAAATGCTAAACACGCGAATCCGACGGGTTTCCAAAGTCGATTTTCTCGAAAACAATGCTTCAGATGAAAAAAGTGTTATTCGACATTTTCGCCTTATTTTTTCATGTGGAATCCCCTGTTTTCGATTATACTCTTCAATCTTGAATAATATTCTTCAAACACCCATATTTTTGTCATTCGTACCAATTCAAACAAATCTTTTCACAGACATATGCATGAAGAAGTTTGCTTTAAGAAAATAGAAAAAAAAATTAACTTTTTCAAGGTTCTGGAAGACCAATTTTGGAAATGCGACTGAACGATACAAGTGCTAAGCAGCTTCGACTTACATTTTATCCAGCGCCACCCCGTGGATTAATGTATGCAGAGCGTACACGCACCCCCGAGACCGGCACCTTTTTAATGCTTCTGCACAATTGTTCGCGACTTGCAGGGCGCATGGTTTTCGCTTTTCTCGCGTTTTCGCGGCACTCCACGGCATCGAGACCGTGTATACATCTCCGGTACCCGCGTTAAGAGAAGCCGGGCTTCCGTCCTCGTCTATTGTGATCGATAACGAGGAACAAAGTGCCTCTCTGCGAAGCAGGAAGCCCGAACGAAAAGTGCCGGGAATAGCGACGAGTCGACGACGACGACGACGGGGAAAAACCTCCGGGCGAAACTGCAGCTTTTAGGGGGAGGACGACGACGACTGCCGGGCTCGTCGCGAGCACTTTTTTCGGGATCTTTTCTTCCCGCGGGCCGGATGGTAAAGAGATGCGATTATATTTAGCGCTGGAAATTCGCTAAACTCATCTCCCATCTCGCAAGAAAGAGAATATTTAATTATAGCGCTTTGTGCCGTTGTTTACGGAACCCATCTCCCAAGACTCCAATTCGCGCACCTGAGAAGACGGTGTATTCTGCATCCACGAGTAATTTCGCTAGGAATAATAGCATTCGTTTGCGATACATTTCAATGTCGTGCAAATTTAATTTGTTGGCTTCTTTGACAGTACCGAGCATTAAAAGTAACTGGACTATGTTGCTCGAAAATAACAAGGTTGAATAAACCTAGATTGCGTAGGATTTTTATTATGTTCCTGAATAAAAAGATTCTAGTTCCAGTCAAAGTGTATTTGTCAATTCAATAATCGTAGAATAAAAATATCTTCTCTGTACACGTAGAAACTAAATGCTACAAATTAACGTTTCAGGAATCGCCATGAGTTTCATAGTGAATTACTTTCAGTAACAAAAATATGAACAGTATGAGACACCTAAAACAGGCCACCTGAATGACTCGGTTACTGTTGGTGATAACGATCTTAAAGGACATAAAAATGAACACCATTTTCTAAATTAGAATTGTTTTTCTATGTATTATCTAATACGGTGTTTTGATAAGAGCGTACAGTTACCTATGACTCAAGGTGATTCAAGGTCGTGTTGAAGGTCAATTGCGATGAAAATTATTTTATTTGAGAATAAAAAATATTCCCAGCTTTCAGCTGTGTCAGAGTTTACGTTGTGCTTTATAAGAACAGAATTTTTCGAGAATACTTCATAAGTAACACATTACCAACCGGTGATTATTGCATAATTTTGAAAAATTTGTGGTCCATGACTAAGCACATTTTAATGAAACCTTGAATAGCAACAGCAATTTTCATTGTGAACTAACAAGTCATCCTCAATATAACGTTATCCAATATTTTCATTTTTGAATGATTGAGGATGACTTGTTAGTTGTACAAGAAATGTACAAGAAAATTTCTGTTTTCTTTTGGAAAGTGTTAATATAAAACTGAAATTCTGTAGAGTTTAATGGAAAACTCCATTTTTAATAATCCAGTGTTATAGCAGTATACCGTAGAACTGTAATCAAAGCTTTGAGTACTTGCATGTACATAAAAAGTAATCTTTCTAGAAGAGGAAATGGAGTACTTGTTATTCTTCGGTTAAAACTTGAATAAGTGGGTTTATAAAAACGTGAATTTACATTGGACGAGCCATCATAGCCCACGTCTTTGTGCCATTTATAATTACGAAATGAATAAACTGGTTCATCATTACGCCCTCCCTATACAATATACATAACAAAAACAGTTGCTCCAACTTTGAAAAGAGGATTGCGTCTGGTACGAGTATTTTTCGAGAGATGTCAACATGAGCTACTTATAACCTTCTACACTCTTAAAGCTGCTTGCAATATAAGCGGTTTACTATTAGAACGGACGAGTGCAAATAAAATTATAAGCGTAAGCCTGAAACCATTCTCAGACGTCCCAAGTAAAAATAGTAAGATTATGGTAAACCTAGTGGTAATATTCTGCAATGATCATCTTGACATATTGAATTCCTCCATTAGGATATACTTGTAACGTTCTTTTAAAATTAAGGAAGTCAGATGTATTATTTACAACGCTAGAAGAGCTGGAACAACCGGTAAATACAATGAAACCGATTGAGCAATCTAAGCTGCCGATAGATTGTTTCTCTGTAAGCCTAATATTCCAAACGGCTAACGCGTGCAGTAAGCGATCGCACACACGTCGATAGGTGATATCATCCCAATCTGGGATCACTAAATCGGATAAATTTGCTATCATTGCTATATGCGTAGTATGTACAGCTACTGATAAGGATTCCCTGTATTGACTTCAGTAGCTATGTAAATCTCAAGAGTAGATATCCATGTACTTACTACTGGTTTGATAGTGTGTGTATATAAGATGCTCTTCTAATCCAAGGACCAATGTTCACAATGAATAACTAAAACACTTTAGGTTTCTCGAATTTAATGACTATATTGTCAATTTTTAAATAAAGTTTTCTTAGGACTTCTTTTAACGTAATTTAAAAGACAAATATTTGATTTGTTTACTATTAAACCTATTATGATGAATGCAGAATAAAATCAATAAGTAAAAATAGGATTTGTATTGCAATCAATTAAGTTTTAGCAACAAATGTAAATAAATAAAAGATAAGAAAAGATGGATAATTATCAAAAATTAAATAAATAAAAGATAAATAATTTTAAGCAAATTTTTAAGAAAATAAATTACTGTCGTAAATCAAAATTGTTGACGTATATGATTCAAAATATTTCAAAAATGCTGCTGTCATAATTAAATATACCAGATTATTTTTTTTAATAGTGTAGATTTAATGTTGATTCTTTCGTTGAAAGTAGTATAATCAACAGTATGAGTTTACAGGTTTGTATCATACTTGGGTATACAGGATAATAAAACGAACATTCTGATGAAATTTAATGAGTATAAAATAATAAAGAAATACTTTAATATACAACAAATCTGTAAACCTGTACTCTGTCCATTACGTCAGCTATTTTCAGCAAAGTAAAGATTATTAATTCTTCACTGTTGAAGCGTTACAACGTTAAGGATAAAAGGGTTAAAAGAACTGTACCATAACTGCTTTAAAAGTGTTCTTTGTTCGTTGCACGAATGAAATCAGTGGTTAAATATGAAAGCGTTCCTTTTAACATTCTTTCCTTACATTAAAGTTTGTTCTGGCACAATTTCTATGAGAAACGATTTTCTTTGTACGTAATCCATCAATCAGACGAAGCAAAACAAGTTGATACACCAGATGGGTTTCAAAATGCTAAAATATGACTCCAAGCAGGAAAATCATTGAAACGGATTAAAATCTTTGTTGAAATAAAAATGTATGATTGGTAAATATTCGCTTCACTAAATAATTTATAACAAATGCTTAAAATTTATAAACTGTATTGTTTAAGTTAAAGGTACTAGTAGTTGACCAGTTAAGAAAAGTTTTCCACGCGAACAATAGTAACTATTTACTCTGTCATTAAATAGCGAGAGTTGATGTCTGTAGACACTCTTTAAGTCTTCTAAATTATGTACCAAGGCCACTTTTAAAAAAAAGTTTACTTATACAAATTTAAGAAACACATTTAGAAATTCAGTAATTGCTTCAGAAGTTGACCACTCATGAAAATGAAAAATCTAGTAATTGACCTCCTATTCGTTAGTAGTTGACCACTTATACTAGAAAGAGGGTTAAAGCAATAATGTTGGGAATCATTTTACTATCATTTAGTTTCAACAATTTCCAGCACAAATTACAATTAAAGAATGAAATAAGAAATAAAACAAATCAATTCAATAAAAAGTTTAATTGAGGAACAGAGTAGACGTTGCAAGTTAATAAAGAATAGTATTAGAGAAATTTAACCAACAGATGGTATGGCATCCGAGGTTCACTTTCATCAAAAGTGTACAGCTTATAAAAATCTTGTTTTTTATGTTTTTCTATAAAATGGTCAACTATTCGTTCATGGTCAACTACTGGTACCTTTACCTTAATTTCACTGAAACATATCTGCATCTTTCATTGCACTAAAATATGAATAGTTTAGTTTAGTAAGATATTATATTATTAGTTTATACTAAATTACACACTTTCAAGCTAGACGTTATTCAATCTCACAAACTGTCGATGAGTTTCGTTTCTGTGCTGCTGCATTGGTATTGTAACAGAGAATAGTATTGAGCTCTAAATGTTTCGCATGTGATAATTACGTTGTTGCCCATGAATATGCACATGACAGCCTAATTATGTCTTTTCAGTGCATGATACTTCTTAACAAATATAAAACCAAGTCCTAACTTTATCCCTTGTATGATGAAAACGAACGCCCTTCGTTCATTTCCCAGGCAAGAGCATGGTTCAAGCATTGCAGTACATCCCGGCTCATAAAATAAGAAGCCTGTGCAAGCATGGGGTGGAAATGTTTACGCAGTGCGTTCCTTGTTAGAACTCTGAGTGAAGGGTGATGAGAAACATGCTTATACATATGCATCTACATCTTCATTAACGCCGAAGCCTTGAACAACAATATTTTCGAAAGAACCAACCAGCCCCCTCCGATCTTCATCAAATGTTACAGTCTTTTCCATTATAAGAATTAATTTGAACATGTAATGGAATCATAAATACTAGGACAGGTTGAAATGTTTATTCTCATCACGGAGATGATTTTTAACAATCCCACTAGAGAAAGCTCGCGAAAGCAAATAAATGACATGGAATTCTAAAGCGTAGAATTATTTTGAATTCTGTATTACATATAATAAAGACACCTAACACATGCCATCTGAACAATCAGACGAAACATGCGTGGTTTCGAGGGTGAGACAATTTAAAATTTCTTTTTGCAGGTGGACGCGTAGTGGACATATTCCGGTCAACTCCGTTTTTTAACACTAAACATACCGAGCCTTAAACGTAACTGGTAAATTCTGGCTTATAAAAATGATAAGATTGATTTTATTTAGACTTAGTGTGACTCCTATTGTAATACGTGTCCTAATAATAATATCTACAGCATTATCTCTCATAAAATCATTTTTATCATATCAGTAATTGTAAAATAAAATAAAAATCCGGAACAGGTCATTTTGACCGGTGGCGGTAGGTTTAGTGTTAAATTAGAATAAAAATAATATATGCTCACGGCGCACAGTTTCGATCAGTAGTACAAACAAAGCAAATTGGCAAAAATTAAACTCTCAACGTTTCAATCCGGATTTGGATCATTCTCTTTATTTTAATGATCCAAATCTGGATTGAAACGTTGAGAGTTTAATTTTTGCAAATTTGCTTTGTTTGTACTACTGATCGAAACTGTGCGCCGTGAGCATATATTATTTTTATTAAATATTTACGATCGAGAAATAACAAAACAGTTACATTAGAATGATGTATTTGTGTGTGTACTATCTATGTAAGCTGTCGTTCATGTTACGTCACCCGGTATATTGCAAATGTTATTTACAAGCAGTTCGTTGCCAACGACCAGCGAACGTCAAAAACGAAACAAGGAACAGTCTCGTCAGAGCTGTCACCAGAAATAGACGTTTGAATAAAGTTGATTCACAAATACTGTTTTAATCCCGGCCATCTATTACACTAATAGTAGCTCGTTGAAGGTCCACTGCGATGGAAAATATTAGTTTGTCCCAAAACTTTCTTTCGGAATGTGTTCCTTTAATATTGCAGAATAACTATTAGGTTGTCTCAAAAGTTGGTTTTCGATTCATGAACATAATGCGAATTTATGTTGGAAAGTACTAAAACATTAACATGAAGATTATCACATTGCTTGCATTTACTTAGCAACATTAAAGGACCGCATTCCGAAAGAAACTTTTGAGACCACCTAATATATATTACTTTGAGGAACAACAGCGCGCCTTAGTGTAGCAATAAGTAGAATTGGCCGGTCATAATCAACGCGGCATACGATTCTACAGGGTGTCCCAAAATTCCTCCGACACCCGAAAATGGGAGGTTCCTTGGGTCATTTGAAGCGACATTTTCCTTTACAAAAATGGCGTCCGCAGCTTTGTTTAGGAGTTATTAACAAAAAACACGGACCAATCAGAGCGCGACCTAGACGCGAGTTAGCACAGTCGGCCCGACGCGCCAACTGTCAATTGGCCCAACGTGTCATCGCATGTCTAGATCGCGCTCTGATTGGTCCGTGTTTTTCGTTAATAACTCCTAAACAAAGCTGCGGACGCCATTTTTGTAAATGAAAATGTCGCTTCAAATGACCCAAGGAACCTCCCATTTTCGGGTGTCGGAGGAATTTTGGGACACCCTGTACATCAGTCTTAGATAGACTGTGGATCTTAATGCAAACTTTTCTGTATCAATTACAAGGTACTGCAATGAAAGAGAATTTATATTTTACTCGAATAATTCTAATAAGTTAATCATAATTAGACTGCGGATTTTTATGCAAAATAAAAAATGTTCGAATTGATTGCAGGACACAGGAGCCAAATAAAAATTGTATTCTTTTAATTATCCTATTAAGCTGAAACTAATACATGATGTACCTAAATATTTTCAACATGTCCACTGCTTTAAATTGTACGTGCCGCTTTTTGTCATAAAATCCGCAGTCTAATGATAATACACTGACACTTTTGAACCTCTTTTACTCCTCTACTACTTTGTGTTTCACCGGTTCTCATTCTTGTCATAAATGCAACAAACGCGCAGTCTACTTATGAAATTTGCTGCGTTTCCGTGAGAGATTGAAACGCACTTTGATGCTTATACTCACCGTCGTAAGTGGAGTACGCGATCATAATATCTGCCTGGGCAGGAATTCGATATTGTATATCCGTGCCATCTGTGTCATGCGTAACCCTCATCTGCACCCCGCTGTCCAAACGCGCTCCACGGCAAGCCTGCGGAAAAGAAAACGCATACGTGAGCAGGCACTCAAGTTGCAACCGCGTTCGCATTCCCTTTGTGCATTCGGTTGAACGCAACGAACGTTTCTTCCGGGAGAAGTATTGTTTGTTTGGCGAAAACAACGACGTTCTGTCGATGACGATTGTCATCTCCGCTCCGAGGTTTTAACGCTTTCCAGTGACGTTCACGCCTGAGTTGCTATGCTATTGTAACGGCTACGGATTTCTAAGGAACGGATATTTCTCGATACTTCGCGGGTCTCTGTTTTCTTCGCGAATTTCGCGGTTTTCGCGAATGTATGCCCTCTATGCACGGTGCGCTGACCTAACCAGGGATTGCATGAAACTATCAACTTTTATCAATGGAAGTTGTTCATCGCATTTTTAACGTCTATTTCTTTTATTTTCTCTCGCAACGTACGTTAGCAAACATTGAACTTCTTGCTTTACGATTTATTTTGCAGTTTCAGTAACTAGAACTATTTTTATGGATCGTAATTTCCTAACAAAGGAGAATATTGAAATAAATTGTATGCCTATGTGTTCTCCAATAGCTGTATATTAGCAAAACCAAAATAGAATTTTATTTTGGTTTGAAGGAAATCATTGAAACACATTTTTTCAGAATTTGTTCAGAATCTTCATCTCGTGTCAGACATGATATTGTTAGGCAAGAGGTTAATATGTCATTTGTGTATTGCAGTAAATAAATAACTCTAGTTTCTTCATCCATTGTCGTTCCAAACAAAATCTAATAAATTTTAATATTATTCCTGTTTTTGAAGACGAAACTAAATTCTATTTTTTTTAACCAATATTTAAACATTGAGGTAAATATTGGCATATAATGTATATAACCTTTCTTTTCTCCATTGACAGTATTAAGGACACATACTAATCATTGTGCTGTATTAATTTTATAAAATACTTCGTGAACGTTAGTAACAAATGAAGTAATAAATACTAATTGACATCATAGACATTTCATTGTCATCACAAACATTTAATTGACATCGTGAATTACGGTAATTTGAATTATTATACTGTAATTCGTAAGTCAGATTCTTATTCGATTAAATCACGATGTCAATTAAATGTTTGTGATGACACTGAAATGTCTATGATGTCAATTAGTATTTATTACTTCATTTGTTATTAACGTTCACGAAGTATTTTATAAAATTAATACAGCACAATGATTAATAATTTGTGATTATAACTTATGGAATAATTCCGTTGTTATTTTGCACAGCTCTGCACGTATGCACATGGTGAACCCACTATTTTATAAATTACAATGATATTTTAAACGCGATATATCTGACCCATTACACACCATCTGTTGCGTTGTAATATGTAAATTCGGTAAGAGTCTCTGCCGGAGTTACATCATGAAATAATTTAGATCAAGTCGTTCCGAAAGTGATCCTTCTTTCTGTCGCACGAAGAGGGTTTTGAATTTTACCATTTCCATCTATCAGCAGTCACTAAACGGTCAATAATAGTGCACAAATATTGCACAGTATTATTGATACAGACTCTGGAGGAACCATCGAACGTTTGCGCAATATCTTGTGTCAATAAAAACTTATGCAATATCTGAAATACTTGGACGCCTGTGGATATCGGCGTCCAAATAGGATTATTGTACATTCGATATCGACTGCACACCATTACTAATAGTTTCAGGGCCGTTCCGTAAATTGCTTATAGGAAACGTCAACAACATCACGTAATATGTTTGTAGATTATTATTGGACGGGCGGGGAGACTTTCAGGCTCAAATAAATCTGTCTGGATGACAAATTACATCCCTATGTCAACTCATAAAAAATAATGAAGTCAACATTTTTTAAAACTTCTGCGTGTTTTGCTAATAAATTGGTGGTGCACTGTGATGAAAATAGTTTTCTAAAAAGAAAAAGAGACAACGATACAGAATTATTCAGTTGTCGTATTTTTTTATTTTGTACTCTGTGAACATGTATTGTTGTTATCGTAAATATATTACATATTTAAATGTGACGTGATTGTTGGATTCAGCAATAATATAGAACATAATTTTGAGTTTTAACGATCGTAAATTGTTGTTTATGCACAAATGATATCAATCAAATCTTTGATCGAACCTGTAGCGCCGATATCATTTGTGCATAAATAATATAGAACGTTTGTTAATTTTATTGGGTTGGAAAGAAAGTTCGTAGTGTTTTCAAATTAAGAATCCAAGATAAAATTAAGCCATTTATTCACATGTTTGTTCAATCACACGAGAATATAAAACAGAATGGAAAATGTGTTATTTCAATTTTAATTTACAAACGCCACGAACTTTCGTTCCAACCCAACATTTTGTTATCATAAACAATTGCAGAAGAATGCTGTGAATTTTACGTAACCAAAGTGTCGTAACCCTTTAATCGCATATATTACGAAAACAAAGAGCTAGATAGTTTCGGTGACATGTTTAAAAGAAAATTATTGTAATCCAACTCAGGTGCCGACCCAAGCGGCCATGAACCAAAGTCCTTGAGCACATGCAAATTACATGCGAACATATTTTTCAGTTATTATTAGGCAGTCGGTTTCCCGGAATCCCAGAACAATACACAGGAATTTCCCAGCGGAGCGTTTCCCCTCCAACTGTTATCGCCGCTCGTCTTTTATCACGACCACCGATGTCCACTAACCAATACAAACACAAACAATCTTGCAGTAACACTTCGACACTTCGAACGCGTCAACCTCAAAAATTTCACAAATTCAAAGTAATCTATTCAATAAAATAAAAATCAAAAAGTTGAGACGTTTAATTTTCCTTCTTGCCTTGTGCAGATGTTTTTATTATTTCGTTGAAATATCAGTATATGAATGAAATCAATCTAAAAAATGAAGAATGAGCGCAATATCTTAAACAACATCAGACATGTTTCTAATTTTACATTAAACTGGATAAAAAAGCTAATTATCATTAAAATCGATTATGAGAATTTTCCAGCTTGTGGATTGATCACTAACTGTAATAACGACGTATTATCTTTCTCATGTAACGGAGCCTAACAGGGAAGAATGATGGAGACAGAGCGAGCTAATTACGTCAGTTCGCGTGGGGGAACTAAAGAAGATAGGGTAGTTGAACTGAAGAAGTCAAAGAGGAGAACGTGAGACAGTCAAAGCGTATGGAGAAGTGGAGTCAGAGTGGAGAAATTGGGGAATGTAAAGAGAAGGAGAGAGAACCAACAAAGATAGACAGTAAAGGGCTCGAAGAAGTTAGAATCGACGGACTGAAGTCAAAGAGGATAGACTTGTGGATTTGAAGCGGGAGAACTAATTGAGTTAGAGTAGGGTTCCAGTGATAGGCAATGTGAGAGAACTTGTGAAAGTAGAGTGAAAGAACCGAAAGGGTGCCAGAGACTATAAAAGGTGTAGAGGGACCTGTAACGAAGTAGCCGCGGGGGTGTGGTGGGTTTATGGTGACGGAATCAATCGGGATTGGTTGGAGAAAGTATGAAAGGGAGGAGTGAAAAATTAGTAACCGAAGAAGGAAGAACCTCCAACACGAATAGGCTAAAACTGAGGGCAGCATGACGAATTTCAGATTCCATACTTTACAATCGTTAAGATTAGAAAGATGTTTTTAATCGGACGAATTTTGTGAAAAAAGAGGACAGTATAAAAGTCTGAAATCTTTCATTCAAATTTCGGATTCCATACTTTGCAATCGTTGAGATTAGAAAGATGTTTTTAATCGGACGAATTTTATGAAAAAAGAGGACAGTATGAAAGTCTGAAATCTTTAATTCAATTTTCAGATTCCATACTTTACAATCGTTGAGATTAGAAAGATGTTTTTAATCGGACGAATTTTATGAAAAAACAGGACAGTATAAAAGTCTGAAATCTTTCATTCAAATTTCGGATTCCATACTTTACAATCGTTGAGATTAGAAAGATGTTTTTAATCAGACAAATTTTATGAAAAAAGAGGACAGTATAAAAGTCTGAAGTCTTTCATTCAAATTTCAGATTCCATACTTTACAATCGTTGAGATTAAACAGATGTTTTTAATCGGACGAATTTTATGAAAAAAGAGGACAATATAAAAGTCTGAAATCTTTCGTTCAAATTTCAGATTCCATACTTTACAATCGTTGAGATTAAACAGATGTTTTTAATCGGACGAATTTTATGAAAAAAGGGGACAGTATAAAAGTCTGAAATCTTTCATTCAAATTTCAGATTCCATACTTTACAATCGTTGAGATTAGAAAGATGTTTTTAATCAGACAAATTTTATGAAAAAAGAGGACAGTATAAAAGTCTGAAATCTTGTTTCTAAAAGATAATACAAGCTAGTCACGTTTACTGCTCGCTAGTTCTAGTGTTAGCTGAGGCTAGTGGAGATTATGTTCACCCCTGTGTCATGTTCAAACTGTGTCAATACTCCACATACTAATTTTTAAGTGAATAAATTTTCTCGAGAGACGTCCTCCCATATGTACGTTTTAATGTGAAACCTTGAAATTGAGTTGTGAGATAAGAGATTTAACTGCAATAATTTGCGAAGAGAGTCATACTGCAACGTGTTAACAATCTTCGAAGCACTCGATAAAATATGTTCCGCGGTTTATCATTCCGAAGTGTTTTCACTCGTTCAACAGAATATAGACCGATAAAAAATACATTTCGAAGATTTTTCAGTGCTCTACATCTACGCGAAGTTTCATCAGAATCGACAATTGAAACTTCGAGGCGGACCCTCGCGAGAGAGGGAATAGTTCCAGAACTTGCGATTGGTAGACAAGATATAGCGAACTCGTGAAATTTTCTTTCGGCGACCGCAAGGACCTTCTCCACGCCCTGGAGCGATCCTCTTCACAGACATTTCAAATGGAAAGGTTTCAGAGTTGGCACAGCGCCGATCAACTCGAATTCGGTTTCCATTAGTTTCTCTTTAAAAATCAGTCCCCCTAAAATGAGATACCGTGAACGAGCTTATTCTGAGCTACTCTATCCGCCGTACGTTTTAGCCTACAATGGCGAACCTTCAATTCGATTGCGAAGACACTCTGGAATCTTTTCAAATGGATTTTGATCGAAAATTTTGAAAGGTTCGAGCTTTCCTGAGAAGTGGAAAATTAAAGCTGGTCAACGTTTTTTAATGTTAAAACAGCTATTACTGCGATCCTGAGAAAATTATATTTCGTTGTAAAGTATATTTATACGGAAAAGTAACTTCGATTTAATAACTATTGATTTAAGAAGCTTTCACGAGAAATTGAGTTGCGAGGAAACAGCTATAAATTATTGCAGTTAATAATTTCTGCAATTTAGAGACGAGATTAAAAAAAACGTTTCGAGCTCGAGTCCACCAAAAAATAATTGCTTTTTTCATTGACAGGTATAAGCAACGAATGTATAATGAGATATACAACATTCGAGATTTTATTATTTATGGAACACAATTTCCCTTACATTCAGTTTAATAAAATTGTTAAATAAACAGATGTGTCTGACCATACAAATAAACATCTACTTACAAAATTGTAATCGATGTTATCTGACAATCATAATCACATTTATAAATTTGTATAATATTAGTGCAAATTTATGCATATTTAAAAGTTTCAGTTTCATAACTATGTCTGGTCATAAAAAGAGCACTAACTAGGTACTTAAATGTCCATTTGTAAAATTTCAGACGCTTCCAATAATATTTTCAAATGATATATAAAGTAAACAGCTATGTCTGACCATAGAGGTGGATTACTACTTACATCACGCTGATCTCTACATTTAAACGTTCTAGCAATGTTTCTTAATTTTTATCATTGTATATTTCCTCTAGACTTTGGATTCTTCTTTAGTCAATTGTCTAATGAACAATTATATCTGACTATAAAAGGGATCTAGAACATACACCATAAAGAACCATAAATTTCTTTGTTCATTAGCGATCCGTTATAGTAATGGATATTGTTGCACGTATAAATATTTTGTTATTCATAGGAGAATATATAAAAAATAGGGAGATGAAACCAGAGGCAGCCTATTAACGCAGGGAACGAACTTGCGTCGCAATTTCGCACAATTTTCTAGTTGCCTCAATCGATTTTCTACTTTTCTCATTTTTCAATCTTCCAACCATCGCACCGCCCTCTTGGGGAATAAAACGTCGCGCCTTATGGCCACGAAAGGACGCGTCCCTCTTCTTCACAGTGCTGTACAGATAAAGTCTTATTTTTTCAGGCAGTTCTATAAATAACGTGCAGATAAGGCAAATATAAAAAAGCAATTGTTGATATGGTAATTCACTATCTAAGTGATCGATCGGTAAACAAGTGGGAATGTCAGCCACAAATAATCTTGAATTTTAAACTTAAGGTCAATAGTTCCACTCGTGACAAGGGTAAAAGATGTCAAAGAACCAACTTTTCCTTCTCAAACTGACTTGATTTATATTATATTTCCTATTCTGGCGAAAGAATGTATTCATATATTGATTTCTTTATTATTGCTTTAAACTAAATTAACATACTTCTGGAATTTAACCTTTTTATATCACGCGGAAGTTGTGACATTATCGTGCAAATATTGTCTAGAAACTTTGCGACGAAGACGCAAAAATTTCCCAGCTAGATGGAACGCTAGAAACGAATTTGGCACGATAAAGAACGATCCTGCCGTTGCACAGGTTGGGACGACCGAACAATGGCCACAGAATTTCAAATTCCCGCGGTTGTTGTACGATAAACTGCGACTATTCTGTCGAGATTTATGCGATTTTCGTGCGAACAGGTCCGAACTAAAACACGCAGGAGATCATCACAAAGTACACACAAAACTTGTGAACCTATCCGATTAGTATTTGTAGATGATTATAATACTTAAAGGGGTGGACTCCTTTTTCCAGGATTGCAAGGGTGTGGGTTTCGCATTCTCATTTATCGATAATACAAAACTAGGATTTTTCAGTAGTCAAAAACGCTAGATGAAAGGTCGATCTAGAGCGCTATCTCCCTCAAAAGTCCTATTTTTTCGTTTACGAGCCGTAATTTGCATTATTTGGAAGCATACAACTGAGCATGCAGTTATTCTCAAAGCTACATGTTGCCGAATAATGCAAATTAAGGTAAAGGTACCAGTAGTTGACCATGAACGAGTAATTGACCATTTTATAGAAAAACATAAAAAATAAGATTTTTATAAGCTGTACACTGGAGTACACTGTACACTGTACACTTAGGATAAATCGCTGTTCGATGTAAGTGAACCTCGGACGCCATACCATCTGTTGGTTAAATTTCTCTAATACTATTCTCTATGAACTTGCAACGTCTACTATGTTCCTCAATTAAACTTTTTATGGAATTGATTTGTTTTATTTCTTATTTCATTTATTTAATTATAATTGGTGCTGGAAATTGTTGAAACTAGTAGGAGGTCAATTACTAGATTTTTCATTTTCATGAGTGGTCAACTTTTGAAGCAATTACTGGATTTCTAAATATGTTTCTTAAATTTGTAGAAGTAAACTTTTTTAAAAAAGTGGCCTTGGTACATAATTTAGAAGACTTAAAGAGTGTCTTCAGACATCGACTCTCGCTGTTTGATGACAGAGTAAATGGTTACTGTTGTTCGCGTGGAAAACTTCTCTTAACTGGTCAACTACTAGTACCTTTACCTTACGCCTCGTAAATGGAGACATACGACTTTTGAGGGAGATAACGATCTAGACCAATCTTTTATTTAGTGTTTTTGACTACTGAAGCCCCTGTGTTTATATTATTGAGAAATGAGAACCCGAATCCCACAGTCTTGCAGTTCTGGAAATGAGTCTACCGCCTGAAAAGTTCTCCTAAAATGTTTGAGATGAATCGTTCAGAACTCAAAGCAACTCTACTTCTTCTCATTCCTGGAGGAAAATATTATTGGCCTTCATATAATATCACTTTGTACCTAGTGGACGGCGTGTGAATATTCTTCATCCGTTTAAGTATGCATAACTGCATAAAGTTTCAAACGGATAACTTGAATTATTCATATTTTATAAACTTCCAAAGATATCCAATTCTTTTGCTAGTCCACGCCAAAGCACGCTATAAATCACTGAAATTATTGATCACGAGAGAAACTTCCTACCTCTAACGGATACCGATCCAGAGAGAGACTGTAGATTTTATACATTTGTCTCAAAAGTGAACAGGTGCAATTTGAAAAATATTAGGATCGAACGAAAGTTAAAATCCAAAATATGATTACGATATTTATTCATGGATTTATACAACAAAATGTTATCCACATCTACGTGTCTGTAGCAGTTGTAAGTTTGTTAAAGAAAAAGTTCTCCGTAGTTCTTGTATCTTACAAATAATATAGAAAAGTTTCATGTTGCATAAAGATTCACAGTGCAATGAAAAGTACAACGTATTAAAACTTGTTGCAGACTGTTATTAGATTTCAGAAATAATACTTGCAAAGTTTTAAAATCAGAATTCAAATGAAAAGAAAAAATATACTTATTTATATCGATCGTATTATTGTTAATAACAATTGTTAAATGATATCGGCGCTACGGTTCGATCGTTAAAAACAAAAATTTCTTTTACTAGTTAACCAAAGTAAATATACAACACATACAAAGTTATGTATGAATTTTGATTTCAGTTATAATTGAATGTCAATAAATTTTAATTTACCTTATGGTATTTTCACTGGGTGAATTTAAAGACACATTATGATTTTTCGAATTTACCGCCGTGTATCGATTTATATAACCTAGATCTCCGTCGAGATGATCAGTGTCGTGAAATCATATATGGTGAACAAACGTGTTTCACGAGTCTCTCGACTCTCATATTATCACACTTTAGTAGAAAAATAATAGTTACTACTTTAAATCAATAGTTACTACTTTTAATAACTAAAAATTAATAGTTACTACTTTTGAAAATTGCATGTCATTATGGTAAATTATTTATTTTTCTTACAGACGCAATTCAATTCAATCTTGAAAATGGTTCAAATCAGTGACCGAAACGTTGATTATTTGAAAATTAGCAAACTTGCTTAGTTAATTTTTGTTTTTAACGATGGAACCGTAGCGCCGATATCATTTAACAATTGTTATTAAAAGAAAAAAGGTTGTAAAAGCAAGTTACAATTAGCTCTGTGTAAAGGGGTGCGGGTTAGTACACAGGATAGGGGTGGGAAGAGATTGGAGTACGAACTCGACATTTTTCGTACAAGCTTCTGGTGCGAACTGAATTGTCACTGCAGGAGAAAAGGGTCCTCAAAACAGTCGACAAACACATCGGAGAGAACACGAGGGGGGTTGATGTTGAAGTTGTTAGAAAAGTGCCCATGGCCGTCGAGTACCTTGATGTAGCTCTGACTCTACGATTCAACAAACTATTTATTAAAACAAAATAAATCTCTGCGGGAAACTGAGGACACATTTCTTCTCGAAAAAGCTATAAATTAAATGTCTAAAAATATAATATCGTTTTTATGGCTGAATCTACCGTAGCAGCTACACAATAACAACGGGAAGAAGCCAGCGTCCTTCCCTCACAATCGAGCCAGCCGCGGCCAAACATCACCTCCGGTCAACGAACTGACGCCTCGCGAAAAACAAACGCAACACGGACAAAAGTCGACAGGTTATCGAACCTAAGCCGCGAAGACAAAGGTCCCTCGTGTCTCCCTGCTCCACCGCGAGCGGATATATAATATCACGAAACGGTCATCGCGAAAGAGATTTCACCTAACGGTCAAGCGAATCACAGTCGCGATCTCTGTACAGGACTTTGTAAAAGACTTTTTGTAAAGGAAGCGATCTGGATGATCGACAAAATGCAATTTGGGATTGCGTGAGAGAACGAGATGAATAAGTGGACTGTATAAACGTGTGAAAATGTGGAGTGGATGTAACGGTGATTTTTGAATGGAATGAATGTGGAAAAGTAAATGGTAATGACCCGGATTTACAATAACTTAACTGTATTTGCACTAGATAATACAAGATTGTCTTAACAGAGAAAATGTAAAACTAAAGTATAACGAAAGGACGAAATAAAGAGAACTTTGATTGAATTGATGTTTAACAGCTGATCTGTGTCGTGATGAGAGTGAGATGACGGTTGTCAATCACTTTTATTGTACAGTACAGTCTTGATTTTTGTCCCAGGTTCGACGACTCGATTTTTGTCCAGGCCTACTCACTCCACTGCCTGTCAACGCTGTCCCTCGCCGCGGGGCGGCGACTATTGTTCCCGGCCCGGGTATATCGGTGTGAACACCACTACAGTAATTTCTCAATCGTAGTCCCAACACCCGTGTTATGAACGGACTACGATCAAGTAGGGTGGCTATTTTTTGATTTATGACTGCGTCTACCCTACTGGCGCTGAGACTTCAAACGACAAGCCGAACGTAGAGAAGGACAGAATGAAATAAGATCGCGTGGCCGAAGCGTGTCCCCGTCGCCGGTACAGTTTAAAGGCCCGTGCGTCATCACAATAAAACACCAAGACCTTAGCTTCTTTATTTTCGATTAATTTCACCAACATATTCGTGGCATTTCTCTGATTAAAATCACACCAAACACGATATAATTTGGCCAATATTTAGTGGTTTAATCGACGATGAAAGTTTCGAACGCAACGAAGAAGAGCGTATTGGAAAGAAAGAGACGCGAAGAGTCGCCGTCGCCGGCATAGATCAAACACGCTGTCCTTCTTGTAAGTAAAACTTTCATCGTCGATTAAACCACTAAATATTGGCCAAATTGTATCGTGTTTGGTATGATTTTAATCAGAAAAATGCCAGGAATAAGCCAGTAAAATCTCATAAAAAAATAATGAAAATTCGATTCACTCGAGTCAATGTAGTGGTGTTCACACCGATATACCCGAGCCGACATCAAACATCGCCGTCATGCTGCCCGGCGCAGCGTTGACAGGCGGTGGAATGGGTAGGCACTGGACTACGATTGCAGAGGCGACCGAGGACTACGATTGAGAAATTACTGTACATTAACACAACGAATCGAATGTTCAAACATCTTAATTTTAATTACTTTTTTTGGGACTTTCAAAACGTATTTCTGGCATTTTTCTGATTACAAGACCAAACACGATATAACTTCAATTGTGTTTGGTGGTTTAATCGACTGTGAAAGTTTCGTATGAGAAAGAAAGAGGCCCGCGTATTCTCACAATGTGTATTGCCAATTAAAAATGATTTATTTTTCATTACTTCTTGGTTTCATTGACTTTATGGTGTAACTGCAGGATATGGAAGAGGATAGCGAGTGAGAAGGAAAGAAAAACTGTATTGTATGCTCTATTCTTTAAAATACCAATGCGATTAACACATTTATTAATAACTTATTAAATGAAAATTTATCTGGTTAGGTATTCGTTTAGGTAATCGTTTAAATATTTTTTATTCTTTAATTATGTGAGAACATATTTTCGAGATGTTTATTTGTTTATTTAAACGTATGCTATAGCGTATGTTGAATGTATGATAAATTATAAATTATGCTTCTCATATGAAGAGTAAATATGGGCCAAATTATATGGTGTTTGGTTTTGTTTTAATCAGAATATTGCCAGAAACAAGCCAATAAAAGTCTCTTAAAAAAATAATAAAAAATAAAGCATTTTGAATTGACATTACATTGTGAGAACACGTGGGCCTTTAAACTTTGCCGACGACTACGGCAATACGCTGCAGCCACACGCTGCGCGTAGCCGTCGCTGGCACCGTTGCTCTATTGTAGTCTATTGTAGAAAAACAAGTCTACATCGCGATTTTTGTCCGCTCCACGAACAGCCCCTGGGACAAAAATCAAGGGATTACTGTATTGATCCTTCTGGAAGTTCGTCACGCACCGGTGGTTCCGGTTGAGCGTTCGAGAACGTTCCAGAAGGATCGAGAGAAAACCTAGACCAATTGGCTGATCGATAGCGTGCCCACGTATTTCCGAGGCGCCGCTGATTGGTCGATCACTTGGCGCGATCGAGTCGCTCGCTTGGCGGGATCGCGATAGCTCTTGGCGGGACGAGCTGCGTTGCGCGGCAGACATGGCGGCCGGACGCGCCATTCTCAAACACTTTTATTAATAGAATAGTGGATATTTTTATCGATCGTACATAAGAATTAATATATTTTTCGCGGCGCTACTTTGTTCGATCATTATTTTACTATACTTGGCTCTACTGTAGCAAATATGTCAAAGTGACATACATGTGCTCGTCCATCTAGTAAGGAAAAAGGAAAGGTGGTTTTTGTGTTTCGTCCTAGACTATTCTATTTAAAGACAATGGCGAAATAAAAATTTAATTAGAGAAGACCATAGTTCCGTCTCCGTCCCCAAGGTGTCCTCCTCTTAGTGGGACAAATTGCCGGAAGGCTTTTTCGCAAGTTACTAACATGTCACCTATTAGTATATATACGTTCTTCAAACGCCTTCGAACATCCCGTGTATAAGGCAGGGCCCGCTAGTTAGCCTTACTGATGAGTCCTCTAGCGGGTCTAGGACGAAACACAAAAATCACCTTTCCTTTTTCCTCTACTAGATGGACGAGCACATGTATGTCACTTTGACATATTTGCTACAGTAGAGCCAAGTACAGTAAAATAATGATCGAACAAAGTAGCGCCGCGAAAAATATATTAACTTTTATTAATACGACGAATAACAATCACAGTCTCCGATCATTTCCACGCTACCACAAATTCGAAGTTCCAAGTTTCACGTTATACAGGGTGTTCCACTATTCATGGTACAATCATAGAGAGGGTAACTTCACGTGAGAAAGTGAGTCGAAAATACGCAATAAATTCTTTTTCGTTTGATGCTTTGTTTTCGAGAAAATCTAATTTAAAGATCCGTCGAATTCGCGTGCTATAGTGTATGCAGGAAGTAGAATTGTTTGGTCACGACCAACGCGTCAGCTGCGTTTTCAAACTCGATGTTCTCGCAAACGAAGTTTCGGATGAAAAACATTTATTCTATATTTTCGACTTATTTTCTGTTGCGGAATTACTACCTCCGCGACTATACCATAAATACGGGGACACCCTGTATAGACGCGTTAAAACTTGATATACGATTTGTTGGTCGTTCTATCGATCCACCTCTTGTACTATTTTCATCATAGCTGAAATGATTAGAACTTTTGTATTTTTAATAGTTTCCTAGTATAAAAAGAAAATTGTCAACGAGAAAATAAAAGAATGAAAGTTCGTGGTTCTCGGTACGAACTTCATTATTATACGGCAATGGGTTAATGAAAGATGTAATACCAAAAAAGTATTATAAATCGTATTATAACTATTTATATATTCAGAATTGTTCAACAATCTGGAAGTTAGAATTCAAACACTTCTTGGAACTACTGTACATATATACGCTTTTGGAACACGAGTGTCCATTTTTGAGGGTGTGAACATACATATATTGGTAAGTAAAGTTGGATCTTTGGAACAGTTTGAACTAGTTCCAACTTGAACTTACTATTGCGAGCAGATCGAACCAATGAAACAGCTTCGAGTTTGAATTATACCAGGTGCTAAGATTTTTTAATTTTCATTACGTCTTCTTATGAACAAAGAAATTTTCTTCCAACCTATACATATGGAAGGGTACTTACTTATTTTTTAATTGCAATACATTATTGACACGTATATCAATTTATACTAGAAGTATACGTGTTTGTATAAGCTCAAGATATTTTGATCAGTAAACACATGAATACTTCTATTAAATTAAAATGAGCTTGAAATATCTACAACTAAGTGTTCATAAGCTCGCAATTGCTAAGGTATGCTTTTTAGAAGGGTTAATTAAACGTTCAATTAATTTCCTATTTCACGTATGTATCTACAGGAAATATATTGTCGTTTAAATAATGTTCTTTGATAAGTATGGTTGCAAGGAAGTAGAACGAAATTCTACGAAAGTTATACTGATATGCCGTATTTTTAATAAGCTGACTTCCTCATGTATGTTCTCCCTTAGGTTATCACGTTGCCGCCTAACTTTCCGTGGCTTAACGCCGCCTCTCGGTGCGTCTCCGTCGTGACACATTCTGAAGAGCTTGTTAAACGAGTTGAGAAGTAACCTCGTCAACTATAAAACTCTTTCATGTCCCTTTGAAACGTCGTACGGATAATTAACTGTGTTGTCTTTTCCACTTCCGTTAGCGTACCGCCTCTACGGTTTTCACGGAGAACCGGAAAACCAGCGCCTTCGGTTCTTCTTCCCGCTCGAGAACAAGTTCGCGAGAGCTTCTTCCTTCCATTTGCATGTGTCTCGTCTTGCCGATTTTCGTAACCCTTTGTGGCCGACAATAATTTCTTAACAAAGAAACTTTCCTCCACCGAGAAGCCGGATAACTTGTACGATTTCGTGCTCACATCCTGAGATGTACTCTGATTTTTGAACATTCAAAGACAAATTCAAGAAAATCCACGATCTCAGAAAATTGCGTCGAAGGAAACGCGTGAAACATTTTAGAATTGGAGCAAAACTATAGTACCAGTTTTAATGTTAAATATTCAGTATTTAAAACATGTGTGTTAGATAACTACAACAATCAGACTTATTATATATATATATATATATATATATATATATATTAATAGATATTATTTATTTTTTACTTATTATATATTATATAATTACTTATTATAGATATTATTATTTATTTATTAGACATTATTAGTGATTGTTATTGCTTCAAATTCTTTGAATGCTGTTTAATATGGGCAATAAGTTTTGGGCTAGAAATTAGAATTTACATATAACATCCAACGTCTTTGTTTTAAATAATTCCCAAAAGTTGGATCAAATTAGGGATATTCCTTTATGGTATACTAGCTGCTCGCGGCGTGCCTCCGGCACGCCCTCGTAGCTAGGCCCTCCGGGCGGGTTGCCAATGTCAATGTCAATATCGATGTGAATGTCGATCTGAATGTCGATGTGAATCTCGATGTGAATGTCAATGTCGATGTCAATGTCAATGTCAATGTCAATGTCAATGACAATGTCAATGACAATGTCAATGTCAATGTCAATGTCAATGTCAATGTCAATGTCAATGTCAATGTCAATGACAATGTCAATGTCAATGTCAATGACAATGTCAATGTCAATGTCAATGTCAATGTCAATGTCAATGTCAATGTCAATGTCAATGTCAATGTCAATGTCAATGTCAATGTCAATGTCAATGTCAATGTCAATGTCAACGTCAACGTGAATGCGAGAGTCAATGTCAATGTCAATGTCAATGTCAATGTCAATGTCAATGTCAATGTCAATGTCAATGTCAATGTCAATGTCAATGTCAATGTCAATGTCGATGTGAATGTCAATGTCAATGTCAATGTCAATGTCAATGTCAATGTCAATGTCAATCTGAATGTCAATGTCAATGTCAATGTCTATGTCAATCTGAATGTCAATGTCAATGTCAATGTCAATGTCAATGTCAATGTCAATGTCAATGTCAATGTCAATGTCAATGTCAATGTCAATGTCAATGTCAATGTCAATGTCAATGTCAATGTCAATGTCAATGTCAATGTCAATGTCAATGTCAATGTCAATGTCAATGTCAATGTCAATGTCAATGTCAATGTCAATGTCAATGTCAATGTCAATGTCAACGTGAATGCGAGAGTCAATGTCAATGTCAATGTCAATGTCAATGTCAATGTCAATGTCAATGTCAATGTCAATGTCAACGTGAATGCGAGAGTCAATGTCAATGTCAATGTCAATGTCAATGTCAATGTCAATGTCAATGTCAATGTCAATGTCAATGTCAATGTCAATGTCAATGTCAATGTCAATGTCAATGTCAATGTCAATGTCAATGTCAATGTCAATGTGAATGTGAATGTGAATGTGAATGTGAATGTGGATGGGATTGTCAGTGTCAATGTCAATGTCAATGTCAATGTCAATGTCAATGTCAATGTAAATGTGAATGTGAATGTCAATGTCAATGTCAATGGCAATGTCAATGTCAATGTCAATGTCAATGTCAATGTCAATGCGACTGTCAATGTAAATAGCAATGTCAATGTCAATGTCAATGTCAATGTCAATGTCAGTGTCAATGTCAATGTCAATGTCAATGTCAATGTCAATGTCAATGTCAATGTCAATGTCAATGTCAATGTCAATGTCAATGTCAATGTCAATGTCAATGTCAATGTCAATGTCAGTGTCAGTGTCAGTGTCAATGTCGATGTGAATGTCGATGTGAATGTCGATGTCGATGTGAATGTCAATGTCAATGTCAATGTCAATGTCAATGTCAATGTCAATGTCAATGTCAATGTCAATGTGAAAGCGATTGTCAATGTCAATGTCAATGTCAATGTCAATGTCAATGTCAATGTCAATGTCAATGTCAATGTCAATGTCAGTGTCAGTGTCAGTGTCAATGTGAATCTGAATGTAAATGTGAATGTGGATGTCAATGTCAATGTCAATGTCACTGTCAATGTCAATGTAAATGTGAATGTGAATGTCAATGTCAATGTCAATGTAAATGTGAATGTGAATGTCAATGTCAATGTCAATGGCAATGTCAATGTCAATGTCAATGTCAATGTCAATGTCAATGTCAATGTCAATGTCAATAGCAATGTCAATGTCAATGTCAATGCGACTGTCAATGTAAATAGCAATGTCAATGTCAATGTCAATGTCAATGTCAATGTCAATGTCAATGTCAATGTCAATGTCAATGTCAATGTCAATGTCAATGTCAATGTCAATGTCAATGACAATGTCAATGTCAATGTCAATGTCAATGTCAATGTCAATGTCAATGTCAATGTCAATGTCAATGTCAATGTCAATGTCAATGTCAATGTCAATGTCAATGTCAATGTCAACGTCAACGTGAATGCGAGAGTCAATGTCAATGTCAATGTCAATGTCAATGTCAATGTCAATGTCAATGTCAATGTCAATGTCAATGTCAATGTCAATGTCAATGTCAATGTCGATGTGAATGTCAATGTCAATGTCAATGTCAATGTCAATGTCAATGTCAATGTCAATCTGAATGTCAATGTCAATGTCAATGTCTATGTCAATCTGAATGTCAATGTCAATGTCAATGTCAATGTCAATGTCAATGTCAATGTCAATGTCAATGTCAATGTCAATGTCAATGTCAATGTCAATGTCAATGTCAATGTCAATGTCAATGTCAATGTCAATGTCAATGTCAATGTCAATGTCAATGTCAATGTCAATGTCAATTTCAATGTCAATGTCAATGTCAATGTCAATGTCAATGTCAATGTCAACGTGAATGCGAGAGTCAATGTCAATGTCAATGTCAATGTCAATGTCAATGTCAATGTCAATGTCAATGTCAATGTCAATGTCAATGTCAACGTGAATGCGAGAGTCAATGTCAATGTCAATGTCAATGTCAATGTCAATGTCAATGTCAATGTCAATGTCAATGTCAATGTCAATGTCGATGTGAATGTCAATGTCAATGTCAATGTCAATGTCAATGTCAATGTCAATGTCAATGTCAATGTCGATGTGAATGTCAATGTCAATGTCAATGTCAATGTCAATGTCAATGTCAATGTCAATGTCAATGTCAATGTCAATGTCAATCTGAATGTCAATGTCAATGTCAATCTCAATGTCAACGTGAATGCGAGAGTCAATGTCAATGTCAATGTCAATGTCAATGTCAATGTCAATGTCAATGTCAATGTCAATGTCAATGTCAATGTCAATGTCAATGTCAATGTCAATGTCAATGTCAATGTCAATGTCAATGTGAATGTGAATGCGATTGTCAATGTCACTGTGAATGTGAATGCGATTGTCAATGTCACTGTGAATGTGAATGTGAATGTGAAGGTGAACGTGAACGTGAACGTGAACGTCAATGTGAATGTGAATGTGAATGCGAATGCGAATGCGAATGGGAATGCGAATGCGAATGGGAATGTGACTGTGAATGTGAATGTGAATGTGAATGTGAATGTGAATGTGAATGTGAATGTGAATGTGAATGTGAATGTGAATGTGAATGTGAATGTGAATGTGAATGTGAATGTGAATGTGAATGTGAATGTGAATGTGAATGTGAATGTGGATGGGATTGTCAGTGTCAATGTCAATGTCAATGTCAATGTCAATGTCAATGTCAATGTCAATGTAAATGTGAATGTGAATGTCAATGTCAATGTCAATGGCAATGTCAATGTCAATGTCAATGTCAATGTCAATGTCAATGCGACTGTCAATGTAAATAGCAATGTCAATGTCAATGTCAATGTCAATGTCAATGTCAGTGTCAATGTCAATGTCAATGTCAATGTCAATGTCAATGTCAATGTCAATGTCAATGTCAATGTCAATGTCAATGTCAATGTCAATGTCAATGTCAATGTCAATGTCAATGTCAATGTCAATGTCAATGTCAATGTCAATGTCAATGTCAATGTCAATGTCAATGTCAATGTCAATGTCAGTGTCAGTGTCAGTGTCAATGTCGATGTGAATGTCGATGTGAATGTCGATGTCGATGTGAATGTCAATGTCAATGTCAATGTCAATGTCAATGTCAATGTCAATGTCAATGTCAATGTCAATGTCAATGTGAAAGCGATTGTCAATGTCAATGTCAATGTCAATGTCAATGTCAATGTCAATGTCAATGTCAATGTCAATGTCAATGTCAGTGTCAGTGTCAGTGTCAATGTGAATCTGAATGTAAATGTGAATGTGGATGTCAATGTCAATGTCAATGTCACTGTCAATGTCAATGTAAATGTGAATGTGAATGTCAATGTCAATGTCAATGTAAATGTGAATGTGAATGTCAATGTCAATGTCAATGGCAATGTCAATGTCAATGTCAATGTCAATGTCAATGTCAATGTCAATGTCAATAGCAATGTCAATGTCAATGTCAATGCGACTGTCAATGTAAATAGCAATGTCAATGTCAATGTCAATGTCAATGTCAATGTCAATGTCAATGTCAATGTCAATGTCAATGTCAATGTCAATGTCAATAGCAATGTCAATGTCAATGTCAATGTCAATGTCAATGTCAACGTGAATGTGAATCTGAATGTGAATGTGAATGCGATTGTCAATGTCACTGTGAATGTGAATGTGAATGTGAAGGTGAACGTGAACGTGAACGTGAACGTCAATGTGAATGTGAATGTGAATGCGAATGCGAATGCGAATGGGAATGCGAATGCGAATGGGAATGTGACTGTGAATGTGAATGTGAATCTGAATGTGAATGTGAATGTGAATGTGAATGTGAATGTGAATGTGAATGTGAATGTGAATGTGAATGTGAATGTGAATGTGAATGTGAATGTGAATGTGAATGTGAATGTGAATGTGAATGTGAATGTGAATGTGAATGTGGATGGGATTGTCAGTGTCAATGTCAATGTCAATGTCAATGTCAATGTCAATGTCAATGTCAATGTAAATGTGAATGTGAATGTCAATGTCAATGTCAATGGCAATGTCAATGTCAATGTCAATGTCAATGTCAATGTCAATGCGACTGTCAATGTAAATAGCAATGTCAATGTCAATGTCAATGTCAATGTCAATGTCAATGTCAATGTCAATGTCAATGTCAATGTCAATGTCAATGTCAATGTCAATGTCAATGTCAATGTCAATGTCAATGTCAATGTCAATGTCAATGTCAATGTCAATGTCAATGTCAATGTCAATGTCAATGTCAATGTCAATGTCAATGTCAATGTCAATGTCAATGTCAATGTCAATGTCAATGTCAATGTCAATGTCAATGTCAATGTCAATGTCAATGTCAATGTCAATGTCAATGTCAATGTCAATGTCAATGTCAATGTCAATGTCAATGTCAATGTCAATGTCAATGTCAATGTCAATGTCAATGTCAATGTCAATGTCAATGTCAATGTCAATGTCAATAGCAATGACAATGTCAATGTCAATGCGACTGTCAATGTAAATAGCAATGTGAATGTCAATGTGAATGTCAATGTCAATGTCAATGTCAATGTCAATGTCAATGTCAATGTCAATGTCAATGTGATTGTCAGTGTCAGTGTCAATGTAAATGTGAATCTGAATGTAAATGTGAATGTGAATGTAAATGTGAATGCGATGGTGAATTGTCCCTCTTTGCGTCTCTCCCTCTCTCATTCGCCCCCTCTCCCCCCACTCTCTCTCTCCCTCTCCCTCTCTCTCTCTCTTTCTCTCCCTCTGTCTCTCTGGGAGGTTTTAGAGCAAACCGCATTCGAAAAAGTCTATTCGTTTAAAAGTTATATGCAGAAACGTGCGCAATAGAGAGCGAAAAAGTTGACATGTGTTCACTAATGACGTCACAACTTTTGAACCAATGTACTTTTTTGAATTATGTTTTTTCCTAAACCTTCTCGAAGAAACGCCGCGTCTAACAGCCCAAACCCCAGCTTTCTACGTTGAGCCGTTCTCAAGTGATGCCGTTACAAACATACATACATACATACATACAGACAGACACGATTTTATTATATATAGAGATTCATGGAGACCATTAGACATGAAAATATTAATCGGTTTCCCATTAAAATCGATAGGTAAATTATTAATCCACGCTTGTTCGAATTTATTGGATCTCCATTCAGAGCTTATGCAATTTCTCTCTAAAAGTAGAATAAAATATATAATTCTACTGTTCCCGTACGAAAAATAGTAATTTTATAATATTAGAATTGTTACTTAGCAGTAATTCCTTCAGTATATAGCGTGTTTCGTAACTGGTGGTACAAACGAAAAGGGGATGACACAATATGAAAAAATAAGTGAAAAAAAGAAATAATATTTTTTGTTTGGCGAATCGTTTTCGAGGAAATGGAGTTTGAAAATGCAGCGAATACACGTGCTATTGCATAGGAATCGTCTGACGCGTCTGACCATGATCAACCAATTCTACTTTCTGTGTATATTAAAGCACGTACCCGGCGAAGATTCAAAGTTGATTTTCTCCAAAACAGAGACTCATATATAAAAATTTTATTGCATATTTTCGACTTGTTTTTTCATGTACTATCATTCCCTTTTCGCTTGTACCACCAGTTACCATACATCCAGCACACCGGGTGAATCACGAATCGTGATCAGTAAGTACAGATTACTCTGTTATTAGCAGTCCGATTGAAAATGTTTTTATCACATATACATGGTTTCAAAATAGACTTTCACGTCTATAGCAAATTGTTTGTAAAAAAAGTTAAAACAGCAATTTTTTGCAATCTTTCTGCAATTTTTTCATGTTATGATAAGTTTCCGAATTCGCTTTGAAATTCTCTAACAGATAATGATCGTAAAAAAATTATATATTTATTTGCAAAAAATTCAAGATGACCTTGGAAAAACAAAAAAATGGCGATGACAAATTTTTTATGATCAAGACAAAGCTGTCTTGAAACCATGCAAATGTTGATAAAAAATTTTTCGATCTCTACTGATCACGAATCGTGATTCACCCTGTATATAACATACTGAATTAATAATGATAAAAAAAAGATAAAAATATACGAAAGGATATAAAAAACGGATACGTAATGTCTCGCACACTAGGTGCCAGTTTTTCACGGTTTTTCAACTACGAAATTCTAATTTCAATTCTGCGTTTTACAATTCAATACAATGAAATAGGAAGTTTAATTTGAGAATCGCGATATGCATATTGATTTCAAAGCTACGATTAGTGTCTCTATTAAATCTAATGAACACATATTCGCTGAACATAATGGAATCAAATCTATTCGACCATTTCGAGTGAAATAAATTCATTTCCTGTCAAATGTCATACAATAAATGTATTATATCAAGTATGTATTGCAGATAGATTAACTATGTCTAGTTTCAAAGTCCTTGTTCTGATTAATTAACTTTGACGTTACCCGAGTGATTAAATACTTTTGAAAATCAAGATTCGTCTACCAGATTTCAAATTCTACAAAAATTTAGCTTAAGAACAATTTTGTGTATGTATTTTTATTTTATTTCTAGGTTCTATGTTTTTCTAAATATGTAACTTAAAAATGCCAACTAATACGAAATTTATAAATGAATGTTGCGTGCACGCATCGATTGTGAGCAGTTAAAAGTATCGTAGCCGCAAGCACACGTGCTTGAACGTTCAAGCGGCAATGCAGTGCTTGTATCATGTGTCCTTTTTGCTTGTTGAAACTGCAGTGTAATATAATTCTCTCGAAAGTAATGACTGAATTGGAGCGGAGCTCTCGAAACAATTTTACGGCAACGAACGCTCTTTGATTGGCGTCAGTGCGTTCAGCATTTTCTTCTTTCACTTCATCTACTGTAGTAAATTTCTACCAATTAACTTTCTTGATACTAGTCATTTCATTAGTAGACCGCGGATTTTTATGCACTTTTGAACAAATTGGCTGGGTGAAATATAAAAGTAATTAGAAAATCTAAGAATATTGTTCTCAATGTCAAATATCTATTAAACGATGAAATAAATTATTATTTAACTCCTGGTGCCTACAATTGATGCAGAATATTTTGCATAAAGATTCGCAGTCTATTAAAGTATCAATTTATATGTTTTCTAAAAATGTGTAACTTATTAGTGAAAACATTCCTTATTAAAAAAGGAAACATTACATGTTTAATGAAGATAATTGTACAAGGTGCTTCTGAAATGAATACAGGTGTGGTAATACTGCTGTGGTAATGTATATAAAATGGACCAAAAAATCTGGAGAAAATAAATTTGCAAGCGCCAGTACATGAAAGAGTAATTTGTAAATATAATTCCACCATTCGTTAAGCTCACGCCACAAAGGCGTTGGAATGTACATGTCTCCAAGTAGCTGCCGTAAAACCGGAGGAACATAATCCGAAAAATAAACGTCTTTCTAATCCCATTGAACGCGATGACTCAGTTAAGAAAAGGCTGGTGAAACAATTCGCCGAGAAACCGAAATTTCCGTGAATATTTAAGCCGCATTCTCTATTATTATTGCCTCATTATTTTAAAATAATGAGTAATCTTAATTACGGTCGTTGAGTTGTGTGCTCTCTTCGCAAACAGTTCCATTATCCTGCGGGATATGCACGTTTCACGGGCTGCTGAGCTAAAAAACACAAGCGTCCTCACAGTAATCCGCTGAAAATCCGTGAGAGATCTTACTGAAGCAGATAAATGGAAAAAGCTCTTGGCTGGATTACATCGTACTGGCAACCAAGATTTCCATTATTACGGCGTATAATATTTTTTTAGTTTTCGTTGCGCGTTTGATATTCAACTAACTGGCTGTTATCGCGAGCTTCGCGCTTGAAACGTTTCTGTATTCGCAATAATGAAATATTCACGAAGGATCATTATGCGAAATAGAAATTTTCTATCTCAATTGAAACACTAATTTATTTTCTTCCCTAATCCTTAAATAAACTATCGGGGCCAGTAAGGTCTCCTTCAAATGCTAATAATTATTTCATGTGGAACTATTACTAATATAACGTTTCTATTTACCATTTCGATAGAGATGAACATTAAATATAAATATAATTTCACATATTATGATTTCATTGAATCGTTATCGTACAGGACCACGCTATACAAATGAATTATGTTGCTTATGACTAGACTCTGGATATTTATGCAAAATAAATAATTTGTGCATCGATTATAGAACATAGGAGTGAAATATAAATTTATATTTTTCACTAATCATTTTAATTTAGTGAAAATAGTATATCAATACTCTTAGTTTTTGAAAAATTCTCCCCGTTTTAAGTTGCACCTATTCACTTTTGTCATATCATACATGTACATATTAAAATTAATGTGACAATACCTTTTTAATTCTTCAAATGTTTTAATCGATTTCCGATTCTCCTCGTGTTGGTGGTAAATTGAATTGCTAATATTAAAATTAACACTAAGCCTACCACGACCGGTCAAATGACGGTTCTAAATTTTTTACATTACAATATTGAAATTATAAAGATGCTGCCATAAGAAATGATTTAACAAATATTTTTATTAGAGTTCATATTGTAATAAGAACCACGCGAAGTCTAAATAAATCAAATCTTGTCTTTTTTATAAAGCAACGTGTGCCTGTTATTTTCATAGCTTGGTACGTTTAGTGTTAATTTTTAGTCTTTCATCTAACACCTGTTCCTCGCAAAAAAATGTTTGTTCTGCCTAGATAACCACAGTATTACATAATTACACAGTATTACACAGTATTATAACATGTCTTGTTACAGTAATCGATTAAAATGTTGGATTTCACTCACCTGAATGAAAAATAATTTCGGCTTTCCAACAAGGGTGGAGCATCGGTCGCCGGTGAACTGGGCCCACAGCATATCGACAGAGTACAAGGTATCAGCCGCGTACACTAAACCCGATTCCCCGTGTGACATAGTCACTACGATCAGACAGTCAGCATCCGTGTGGTCTTCCGCAGCAGCTTTAATGAAAGGATTAATTAATTCGGTGTGGCCCGTGATAACGACCACGAACCGTTTGCCATAGTAGGTAATACTAGGAACAATATTGGGTAAGCTAAGTTCACCTCGGCATTTCCGTCTCCACCGACGGAAATCGTGCTTTCTTTGCCGAAGCTCATTGTTTCACACGCGGCTCGCTTTACTCTGTCCCCTCGGATTGAAATATAATAATGTTTGGTGAATTCTAATAGTGCACAGTAATCGAGAAAAGTAACGGAACTCTTTAAAAATGGAAAAAACGCATGGTTTAAACCAAGTTCTCTATGGTCGTAAAAAGTTTGAGATCAAACAAAATACAGCCAAGTTCGTTAGCTTGGAAATACCTCTTGCAATATTGAAAAAACCGTCTGTAAAAATTAGTTTAAAAGAACGCTATTTAATTCTTAAAGAGTTACATCCCAGAAAGCACAGACGTCCGGGTGCTATCTGGAATGGAGGGCTAAATCATTCAAACTTGGCCGCTACCTAACACCTTTTATGGCCATTGGTTTAAAAAGTAACGGCCAAGTTTGAAGACTTTAGCCCTCCATGTAACTCTTTAAGAATTAAATAGCGTTCTTTCAAACTAATTTTTACAAACGCTTTTTTCAGTATTGCAGGAGGTATTTCTAAGCTGACGAACTTGGCCGTATTTTGTTTGATCTCACAACTTTTTATGGCCATAGAGAACTTGGCTTCTGTTTACAGGATGTTTTTGTTGGGACTTCATCAATTTTTGTTGAATGTATGTATTATTTCGGTTGAGCCTTAATTTAAAAAATTTTTTTTTAAATTAAAAATACTATATACACCGTGTGGTTGGAAGTACCGTTCACGAAATATAATCATTTTTTAAGACTCGCTCGGCTGACCATCCCCACCACTTGGGTTACGCTTTTTTTAAGGTGTAAAATGTCAAACTCTGTTTTTACAAATTTTCTAATTCGTACAAGAGTCCATGGTTGAATTCAATTTAAAAAGAAAAAGTATTTTGTTTAATTTAAAAAAAGTAAAATTTCAAACTTTCATAATCATTCCTTTAATGGTTTGTATGGTGGACCTTTTTTTGTTAAGGACGAAGGAGATAGAAAACTCCTCCTTCCAGGACACAAGTTGGAATTAGCGCCCTTTTCTTCGCATTCTACGACCCGAAAAAATACTGCAGGGACCCGATTTTTGCATAAACACACAGCAATGTTTTTATATTTTCGAGCTAGAGCCACTCATGTTCTTGGCTTAATTGTATGGTGGATCTATTTACCAAATTTCAAGCTTGTAGGTCAATGGGAAGTGCCCAAAAGGTTTTGATGATCAGTCAGTCAGTCAATCAAACAGTCAGTCAGTGAAAAATTTAGAAATTTTTGAGGTCCTATATCTCCGAACCTACTAATGTTGGAAGATTAATGTTTGTCAATATTGAGACATGATATCATTTAACAACTGTACGAAACTACATCTCTCAATCTGCCTCTAGTGTCGATTTATAAGTCTCTAAAAAACTATGTTGGTTCATGTAAAAGGTGGTAGTGCGAGAACTTTGATACTGCCGTGCATCTAGATAATATATTATGGGTTACTCAAATCTTAACAAAAATACAAACACACAACGCAAGTATATACTTGGCAAGTTTTCTAGAGTAACTTTCTGCAAAAAGGCAGATTTTCCAGATGTACATACTTAGTATAGACTGAGGCAATTTGCAATTTCAGTTTTACAATTCGTCAGTGAAGGCAATGTGTCGCGTTATAGGTTCAAAAGCCGAACTAGCTTCGGCGCTAAATTTAATGAAAGGTTTAATTAATTCCGTGCAGTCCGCAATAATGGGGACCGAACTGTTTACCGTGATGGGTCATACGCAAGCAAATCAAGAGGTTAACTACTGCACGTATTGTTCGTTTAACCGCTCGCCCTTTCCGATTTCGCTGTTGTGTTTCCACGACAAACATCCACGGACAAGAAAATCACTTGTGTAAACAATGTAAACGGTTTTATCGAATTGCACCAGAAGGAATTTCTGGAAGCTTTAGATATTGTGTTCCTGTGTGCGAGCAGGAAGCTACGGACACGAATGAGAAATGAAACTCTTCTTATTGCCTTCTCATTAGGTCGTTTTCGTGTAATAATAAATAACAGACTTAATATCGTCTACGAATATACTGAGCAATGTGTTTGAATTAAGAGTCACACTTATTTTAATCTCTTTAATCGCTATTGCAACAATTTCATGCTGTGCATAGTACACATTATTACAACCCCGTTTGTATATTTAAATGGCGTTTTTAATTTTTCTACAATGATGTACTATGAAATTTCACTGTCCAAACGGCAACTTTCGAGTAAACGGTAACTATTCATAATAAATAAATTAATAATCACGAGCAAAGGTTATTATGTGGAACAGCATCCTAAATTGGCAAAAATATCAATTAATATTTTATTCTAATAATTTCATATACTCTTTTCAAAATACAGAAATATACAGCACAAGTTATTATACACAGTTTGTATCCTGCTTTCAAAAATAAAAATGTCTCTCTCTCTTTCATTACTACTTAATTGAAAATGTAACTTATAAATAAAAATCATTTTTCTAGATATTCTACCCTACCTCTATTTAAACACTACGTAATGTCTAATATCATATTACGCGATGTATTATAAAATTTAGTCCAATTATTATTTTCAATAAAATATACACAACTGCTATCCATCCCACTTGTAAAAGTTGGTTCCATATCTACTTCGAGCGTTCCTTTATCGTGAAAATAAAAATGAAAACCTAAATTGCACTTAAATATTGATTAACAGAATCGGAAACGTACTTTAACTAGACGTTGCAGCTGCATCGTCCGGCAAGTACCGATCGCAAAAAGATTTACTTCACTGATCTGTGCAACATGTCTTCCTAGAAGTGTTCTCCATCCTCATTTGAAGAAGGAACATCAACTTAGGCCAGTTCCAAGAGTGCGCATCATGCATTATTTAAAAACATTTCGGTCAAGATTCACGACGCAAGAGAATTTCTTAAACGCGCTCACAACGACGTAACAAATTACTGACAAATTGTGAGAGAAGCACTTCTTCACAATCTCCCACCTGTTGCCGAGCACTCAGCATACATATACCAATAGGCCAATAAAATGAATTTTTATTCGTCGGTAGTCAGCCACAACACTATAACCAGTATCCATTGCGCTTGTATGAGGGTGAGAAAGACCCATAAAATACCGCATAAACACACTAAATCCGAGTGGGTGTCACGATTAGAGGATTTATTGTCTGTGATGACGTGTCGACTGCTTTATAAGTCAATCGGCATTAAATTTAGAGCCGGCCCGTTAAAATAGTAGCCTACTAGAGATATAAAGTAATACTAGGTTGTTGGAAAAGTAATAAAATGTTAGCAAACAAATAGTTGCATCGTTAAACGTGCACACTGTAGAAGAAACTTTTGGAAAGACATAATAAATCATACCATTAAATTCCTAATTCCAATGTCGATCGAGGGACAGTTGAAAATATCGTTTCATAGCTTTATTCACGTCATAAACTTTATTACTTGCAATCATGAAAGTGTTATTGCTCTGTGGACATTTACGTTTTCCAATTGTTTTAACGTTTTACGATCTTAGATTAATCTTGTTCACATTAATATCTTCGTTGCTTTCGTCAATACAAAAAATGTATATGTAAAAATAGTATAGAAGAACTTTTATATTAATTTTGAATATTGTAATTCATCTGTTCACTTTCTAAAATACCAAAATTCACGTGACCACTAAGGGACCCTTTTAGGCTTTTTGAAACCATTGTTTAACCAATCAATTTCTAACCATTAATTCGAACCAATAAAACAATTAAGAACGACAGAAAAATGGTTCTCAAGAAAAGCATTGAAAAGCAAGTTTTTAAAAATTGACAAAACAAGCTGTGAATAATCACTTGTGTTAACCACTTCAGGGATATTGGCACAAGTGTGAACTTTAATTTTGTTTATATTTAAAACAAGATTATTTTAAAAGTAAACAATAATATATTCTATATCTCGCCTTTGCACTTTAGAAAATTGGTCCATGAAGAAGGCAAACACGAAATCGAAATTCAGCGAAGAAAATTCGAGAGTAAATTCGAACGCGGTCGTAAAGTAACCGAAAGGACTCGCGAAGATGAGGAATACGATGGTGCGCGATAAATGCGTTCGCAAGGAAGGGAAATCGTAAGGCTGTTCCCTCTAATAACCCGATTCCGAGCTTTCTTACTAACAATATCCGGAAGGAACATCCTGTTCCGCCGTAGGAACAGGAAAGTCGTAATGTCCCTCAGCTGATCGATATATTATACCGCCACGAATTTAGAAGTTTATTACGGCTGTCGGCTGGCGGTTCCCTCGCGAATGTAAATCCACTATACCGCTGAAGGTATCAACTACGACTCCGATAGGGCGGGTGTACACGTGCGCACCGTTATATACAGGTACTCTGCACTGTTCAGTAGGCTTGACGTTAAAAGCGGCCGCTGAAACGCACCCCATGGCATGAGCAAACGAGACTCTCTCCGCCCGCTACTCGGTGACCCGAGTTGCGTCTAGAATTTCAGACCAGAGATTGAGCAAACGGTATAGCACTCGGTGTACAGGGTGTTCGACGTGAGACGGGAGAACACACACTTTATCTTGGCAGTTTGTTAACACGCCGAGCATCAAGCCGAATTCGGAAAACGATCTTCTGGAACACGGAAGACTTTATCTCTTACCTTATGATCTATTTTAAAGTTACAGTAAATCACAGTAGCATTCGGACACTTTTTAAGGGTCGATAACTTTTTAAATACCAGATAATGCGACTTGGATGTGAGTAAGTACAAATGCTGAATTTTTGACATTTTTGCTCGTTGTTTCTGAGGTACGTGAACTGGCCATACACATTACGTGTATGCAGGGTGAATCACGAATCGTGATTAGTGGAGATGGTTCTGTTATTAGCAGTTCGATTGAAAATATTTTTATATTGTTTTTGCGTGGTTTTAAGAGAGCTTTAACGTGATTCTAAACAATTTTTCGTTACCAGCTTTTTTTTGTTTTTTTCTAGGTCACCTTGAGTTTTTTGCAAATGAACGTGTAATTTTTTACGCCTATCTGTTAGAGGATTTCAATACGAATTCGGAAATGTATTTATTTATTTATTATTGCTTTAAACCAAGTGGTTTATATAGCAAGTACAATATTATTACAATTAGATTACATTAACTAAATGAAACGTTATTTCTAAATTCTAACGGAACATTGTTTGAGAAAATTAAAAATTATTTTCAGACCTTGTATATCAGGATTACATAAGAAGGAACTAATACAAAGAGGGAAACACTACTTGCTTTTAAGGGGCTTTGTTTCTAATGTGTTACGTTCGTTTTCGTAGTCTGGACATTGCCATATAACATGATTTAGATCCTGGAGCTCATTTCCGCACTGGCAAGCACTGTTAGCTATAAACTTAACCCTGGCCAATAAACCGTTTAAATTATGATTAGCACGACATCTATTGACAAAAACTATAAAATCTCTGGGGAGCTCGAGTCCAGTATACCATGGCTTGCCTTCGTCCTTGTGATAAAGTCAATTCGGAAATGTAACATGACATTAAAGAAATTGCAGAAAAATTGCAAGAAAGTTTGCAAAAAAACCATATATGTGACAAAAACATTTTCGATCGGACATCTAATAACAGTAATCTCTACTTACTGATCGCAATTCGTGATTCACCCGGTATCTGTTTAATCATATTTAATCATACTTTTTGGTTGCCTTTACTATATGCATAGTAATTTCTCCTGAAAATATTCAGAAACTTTATTTACTTGAAGCTATTAGGTATAGAAATTAGTTTGGTGCCTTTTTAGAACAAATTTAGTACTATTAATTTCGATGACTTTGGTCCATCTTTCAGGTACTGTCGAATTCCTTGACGCAAAAAGGCGGTTTTGATGTAATGAATTCGTCAATACTTTCTTGAACCTCTTTCAATGTTTAAAAATTTGTATGTGCTAAATAATGCTGGAGGGATCGGAATAAATGAAAATTCCAACAGAATTCAATTAATTCGTAAAAATGAAAGCAGAAAAAATCATTTCAGCTGCTTCGAAATCATTTTTCTTGAACTGAAAGGAAAATAGTTTTTGTTTTGACTAGATCTCTAAAGTTTCATAACTGTAAGTATTGGCATTGGTTAAACGTTACTAAATGGCGGGCGATTATTTGCATTCAAACCAGAGTTATAAATAATTTAATGTCAACGCAACGAATTAATTTCTACACCTAATAACTAGTGAGCCTCTCGAAAAGTAGCACATCGATCTTTATTTCCTTGGCAAGATTGCATAACAAATAATAAATTTGCATAATTTTATCAGATGCAGCAACAAATTGTGCACGTCCACATGCACAGAACTTTGAAGGAGAAACCGCGCTTTTTATCCCAGCTATCTCATTTCTGTATGCGCTCGTAACCCGTAAACTACAGAAAGTATCGAAAACATATCTACATAAATTTTTTACCGACATCCTACACATGTGCACCAAAAAATTTTGTAAAAAATAACTTTCCGAAGCTGGGACTATCGTTTACGATAACAGTTAATACCATAATATACAAACTTGGAGGGAAAACTTTATAACTGTAATAACTTTATTAATGTACATCGTTGAATATGGAATAAATATTATTAATCTGGAAAAATTCAAATTTACAAAACTCAGGGGCAAAGAGAATTGAATTGAAATACAGAATATCCATCAAACGCATTTTCCAAATAATAGAAAAAGCTTCAAAATCAGCAAAAAATGTATGCTGATTTTAATTAATCAAAGCAAAATTATTTCATTTATCGTTAAATAAAAAACATAGTTTGTCCCGAAAAATTCAAAATTAACACAATGAACAATTACATTCAGTTATGAAGAAATCTGTATATATGCTTTTTAAATATAAGTGACAATAGAATGAAACTATAAATTAAGTTTGTGATATTGTATGCTGTCTACTGTGTGAAGATTTTATCTACATATATTTATGACCTAATCCCAGTAACCTATAACCAAAAGTGCTGTCTGTAGCGAACCAATGCTTCTGAACTGTTTTCTAGTGTGTGTACAGTTTTAGCTGTTGTTTATACTCCTGCGGGACTACTTTTGCATCATGATATCACGGCTTCATTATTATCACTATGTTCAATTCATTTAACTAATTGGAAGTCGTTAGTGATTCCCATGACGATACTGATACGAACACCGGTTATACCTTTGCGGCGCTCAATGTGTTAATTGACACACGTAACAAATCAATTCAACTCTTTATTCCAGAGATATTTTCCATAATCAATTTGCTTAATGACTGTAGAATCGTTATGCAGTGCCGATAGTGCGTGTCACTACCTATGAAATTTATCTCTTTCAAAGCAGCCTCTCTGTGCTCTACTTTGCCTGTAGGTTTCCATTGAGAAAGCTCGTTTGATGACCACTAATGGGGTCTCTAATTCAAATCGCTACTAATTTGATGGACACGTGTATTATCTATTTAGAAATATGCTACTCTGTGATTAAGCAGTGTTCACATTTCAACCTTTTTTTTTTATTGTAAGTTTACCTTACGTTTATACAGTCAAACTTTTTTCACACGCGTGGATAGTCCTCTCTACGAATATTCGTATTGCTGCACAGATTTGAAATTACTTTTACGTGTCTTTGAAATATCTCGCTATGTTCATAGAGTTCATAATGTTCAAGACAACACGTAAGTATTGTTACAAGTTAAGACTTCTTGACCATCTCATGGCTTATTTAATTATTCTTTCTAAAATACTAATTATTTTTTCACGGGACTTTCGCCAACATATTCGTGACATTTTTCCGATTGAAACTAGCCCAAATACGATACAATTTGGATTGTATTTACTTGTTTAATTCACGATACAGTGAAACCTCGATTATCCAAACCATGAATTCTTCGAGTGCACGTTTCACGTGAATATATTTCAATTTAAAACAAACAATCTATGTACAATTTGATTTATTTTACAAACCAGAAAAATGCTACAAATATGTTGGTATAAATTTCATAAAAAATAGTCGTTAACAAAAAACAAATAGATTTCGTCATTCTCTATCTCTTTTACGATCAAGACTAGCCACAACAGACGAATTCTACAATTGGCATTTGGACATTTCAGAGTTTTGTATAATATCAGAAAATTCGTAAAATCTCTACATATAATTTTTCCATTAAAAAGTGTAGCTCCACTATAAACAGCCGCCTGCAATTACCTTGTCAATTCTCGATCTTCACCGCTCCACTATATCAACAATCTAACATATGGTCGAACGAATTATGAAAAAGATACTGACTCAAATGTTTTATTTTCCGTACAATTTCACGTGAATCTACAAACTTACAACATAATTTGGTTGGCACAAATCCCTTTCAAGAGATGAAGTCAGTATCGAACAGCTCTTTTTCTTTCTCTTTCATGTTCTGAACATAACCACTACGACACAAGATGGAAGAAAGCTTCGAAGGAACAAGTTTTACTGAATTTCTGATTCAATTGTTACTTAACATTTCCTGCTTAAATTTAATTTTCGAATATCACGTAACAACTTGAATATTCAAATTCGTAAAACAAAAATAATTATTACACTAACTAAATGGGTGAGGTGAAGATTATACTTGGGTGACTTCAAGTTTGATTTTAGAAGACAGAAAGGATCGACAAAAGGTTACATATCATCACAAATATTCAAACTCGTAAAAGAATAATTCTCACAAAATAATAAATATAATAGCAGAGGTCGCATAGGCGTTCCCTTTCATGGTCATTAAAACCCAATATGGATAACAACATTGTGCAAAACTCGATAAAGTGCCTTTGAATTACAGAATTTATAATAGCCGTGCGGATCGGGGGGCAATAATCGTTCTACATTTGCATGCTCGAAAATAAACAACATCCTCGCTGTGTGGGTCCCAGCGGGCTTTTCAAAACCCGAACCGGAAACAATTGCGCAAATCGTGCGCATCATTGGTCGGTTGTATTCGACGTTTTGTTTTCAGTCGTTTGGGAATCAGCTCTAACGCATGGTTTGTGACTGATCCGCTTCATGCAACATAAAGAGTTTGAAAATATCGATGGAGGAAACAAAAGATTTCAAATATTTTTTTTACAAAAGGATACATCGCTAACAACAGACAGGATGGGTTGTGTAACAGGAATATGGGGATAGAAAGTACTGCGTGGATTTTTGATTGATATAAAACTCCTCTTCCGGAATTAAAAATGAATTTACGGATTTAAAAGTTGCGAAAAGATCGAAAAAATAATACATAATAACCATAAATCTTGATTTTCTAATTTCTGTGTTATCAAGTATATTGCTTTGTAACATTCGACATTTTATGCAATCATGATTTTTATATTTTTTACCCACAACATCATAAGTTGTGACTGTCGCATTGGTTATGCAGTGAATCGAAAAAGTATTTTAGCATTTTCCTCGTTATTGAAGAATTCTGGATATTGAATCCACTACGTACGGATGACACTATTTTTTCACCAGATTTAGAAAATAGTTTTTACTCTGATATACTGCAGAAAATTAATTTTTATTAGAACCTATGAATGGAGAAGAATTAAAGGAATCACACACGATAAATTATATCTTCTCAGTTTTGTTTTCGTCTACTAACCCACTTTGATTTTGTTAAATTGTCCAATGGTTGTAATTTTGTAACCAGCGTATTAATGTAGATTGTACTTATTAAAATAGCAATTTATTACGTAATCCAGATTTTATGTTAGCAGTTTTACTGATATATCTAAGTTATAAATGAATTAATTGTTCACCATAGTTTTGTATTATAATTATTGCCTTCACTATTATGCTAATTAAGGTCTTTCAAGAAAGCGGTACAGATGTCCGTAAAAGTTTCTTTGCTACAATATGATAGCCACTTTGTTGCGAGAAACAGAGTTCGCGGAGACGTTCTGGGAATTCCTTTTCAGCCAGTTTTTCCAACCATATCCGCGCAACAAAGTTTCCCAGATCCTGGACATTGAAAATTACGCGTAACACAGCAGAAATTGTGAACGAGACAATTTCGCTAAATCCACGACACAGAAGAGCCAAGTACAATCGCTGTGCTTCTCCCTCTACGCTGGTAGTTCCATACTGCTTTGAAAGTAAACGCACGCTTAAATTTTCCTTCGCACTCGATTTAATGCTCAAAAATTGTGGAGAATACGTGATACCAGCATATCATATTCTGTTGCATCTTCCAGTCTAACTTCGGAAGCGCGAAATAAATTGACTGGAAAATTCGACAGTAATAAAATCGAACACACGAGTTGTCGTGTATAATCGGGTGTAAAAGGTTACTCAAGTTTTGTTAGTCAACCAGCAAAAATGATTAATAGTATCTATTCATAAATCACAAAAATGCATTCCCAATATTATTATAAACTCATGCTATAAATTAATATCTCTTTGTATTTCACAAACGCAATTAAGTGTCTCCCAACAAAAAGTCAATCTGGAAAAATAAATTTTCAATTTCACGAATTATTTGAAACGAGCCATGACAAAATAAATATAAAAAATCTCAGTTAAAACAGATCTGTTTTGTTTCCAAGTTTTAATGACCACGTTTAATTCATAAGTGAAGCCGATGCAGCATAACTCTCAAATTGATCCTAATAAATATTTAATGTGTACTTATTAATAGTATAATCAATGGATTTAGATAAAATTTTACCACCTCACTTCTGTTTACCATTTCGATAGAGGATGAATATTAAAAATAATTTGATCGAATAATTTTGAAAGTACATTCTCATGGTCCATGTAAGGATTCAAGTACGTTACAAACATCACCGAGCTTTTCCCGTGAACAATTCTAATGGTTGCATTTCACAATAATGCAATAATGCAATCATCACATCGCGGATCAAACACCCTTGACAAACTGCCTGTTATCACGTTTCCTGGCACGGCGCCAGTATGAACAACCCTTAACGCGTGCCGCACCATGACACAAGCAGTCGGTCGTGAAGTGAATTATTAAATCGCGTCATGTATCGTTACGCAAGCCACGAGTAATTCTGTCGGACCTTTGCACCTCGTTCGACGCGTGCTCACATACCAGGTATTTCTACCACAAACGACCCAGTCACGAACACCACTTCTGCTACAGGACTCAGCGTTTATCCGGCATTTTATAAAAATCCACTGTTGCACCCTCCAATTTGATCGGTGACTTCTATGGTCCTATGCTGCGAGTGATGAGGTTCATCGACAGCCAGTGTTGTTGGATTATTTATTTAGTGACATAGACTCAGCGTTAATTAGACAACTTCAAAGAATATAGAATTTTATCTCGTACACCAAACGCACGATGTTAGAAAAAATCTGTTAAATTTTCATCAATTACGCGACTTTGTCAATTCAATCAACGACATTTATAACAGAGCAGGCAGTTGTAACGCATAGCTCCGGCGCTTTTCGTGGCACCTTCCCCGCTTAGATTCTCTCCCCACTCTTAGACTTCATCGTTATAAGGTATAGTAGTGGGGACCGTCCATAACGAGAGCCGCACGACACGACTCTATATCTGTACGTAGTACAGTAATGTCGCGATAGTTGCCGCAGGAGCTGTTCTCTGGAGCGACAACTTCCAAGACAACTGCTCGTCTTTTGATTTATGACTGGCCTCTACAGTCTACCGCGCCGAGACATCAATCGAAAGCCGAACGTAGAGAAGGACAGAATGATCGCGTGACACTGTAATGCCAATTAAAAATGCTTTATTCTCCATTATTTTTAATGAGATTTTACTGTCTTATTCCTGGCAATATTCTGATTAAAACAAGACCAAACACGGTATAATTTGGCCCATCAATAATGTCTTGAAAGTTGTCGGAAATTATTCATGTCTTGAAAGTAGTGCCTACTAGAGAATTTTGCCAGGAATAAGCCAGTAAAATCTCATAAAAAATAATGAAAATTAAACAGTTTGAAAATTCGATTCATGGTGTCAATGTAGTGGTGTTCATACCGATATACCCGAGCCGACATCAAACATCGCCGCCCTGCGGCAACTATCGCGACATTACTGTAATGGGAAGAGGTTCAATGGTGGAACCTTGCAGCTCTCATAGGGGAATAGGTTGGAACTCCCTGGAATAGAGTATCTGTTCTGTCGTAAATTCTTCCGTGCGAAAGGACAAGCTCGCGACCAACGTCAGTTTAACTACGTGCGGGTGACATCACAACCTCAAACACCATCAACGACGAAAGGAACGTTAGAAAAATAGAGTGTACAAGACGCTCGAAGGAAACACATCTGATTGACACTTGTTGAATCTTATAAACCGGTTTGTGTACTAAGATTTATGGTTTTAAAGCCACAGCCGCCTATCACCAAATGTACTTCTACTCCTGCTAATATTCGACTACTTCCGTCACCTTTCAAATACACCCTCCAACCAATCATAAACAAATTTCCAAGACTGCACCAACATCCGAACCTTCCTACAAGTCAAGCGATTACAACGACAGAACTGTTTCGACCAGCGATCCCCTAGCAGCTCCAAAGACAGCCGAGTCGTGTATGTACTTCGTCAATAAAGAAACTTTCTGTTCGGAATTTGACGCTATCTGCAATCGTTCACCATTAATCCTGCTGTGGTCCGAGTTCCTTATTTCGGGACCGACACCCCATTTCTTGGTCCTTTGAGCCGGATCGTGAATGTTATCGTGAGTTACTACCAAACCAACGAGGAAGCTGAGTGTTCCGAAGGACATCAGCAGAAGAAGCATGTACGATTGACTGGTTCAGCTTGGACGAGTTACCTTTAACTCACCGGCAACTATTTCAACGACAATCGTTTCCGAAAGTATTCCGAACTCAATGAAATTTTGACACGTCATTTAGGGGTACTCTGGGGTGTCGAATCTGAGTTTTAACCTCGAGGACCCTGTGCTAACTTGGGAAGGGGGTAAAAACCAAGATTTTTATTACCTTGTTTTAATTTGTCGCCTATTACTCAAAAACTATAGGTCCTAAGAACTTTTTTATTTCATTTTTGGAAAGAGCATTAAATTTCCTTCAAATTTCACTGTTCAGACGTATTTTTTGACCAAATAGGCACTAAGAGACTGGCGTTCAAGATTAGGAAATGTTCCTCAAAATGACCTTTTTAACCATGGATTGTGACATTTAACAGGAAATTGCAAGGTTTTGGCTCATAACTTTAATTTTTCAACATATCTATATATATATATATATATATATAATCTGCATACTATGTATATTCCTTACATTTTCAATTTTAACTGGAGAGGGCAGCACAATTTATTTACTTCAACCGAATGGGTTCAAGCCTTTTTATATTTTTGTTAGCATTATGTTTAATAGTAATAAAGATATTAATAATAAAAAAAGAAGACGAATTTGAGATATATGTGAAAGAATTCTCTTCCTCCAAAAACCCTAACTTTGTACTCTTATCAATCTGACTTCACATGGTTGGAGTATACGTAGCATGAAGATTATATATAGATATGCTGAAAAACTAAAGTTATGAGCCAAAAACTTGCAATTTCCTGTTAAATGTCACAATGCGTAGCTCAAAATGTCATTTTGGGAAAAATTTTCTAATTTTGAACGCCTGTTTCTTGGTGCCTATTGCGCTTTCGCGATGCCATGATCGTGTTAATCTTTCGTGCAAAAAGTATTGCGACGCGGGATAACACGTCAGTGGCATTTATGACCTCGTATTAGATGATTGCGTAAGTACGTACCCGATTTGAAAATAAAATGCAATGGTTAAATTTTAAAGAATAAAGAGCTTTATTAATCAATTATATAATCACCATTTCGCGGAACACTTGCAAAAAGCTCACGGAACACCGATTAAGAACCGTATACAAACATTATCGGCATCGCGAATTGCTTCAATTTTTTAACAATGACGGAAGAATGGAAATTGCTATAATGCACTTAAGGTACAACTATGATGTTATAGGGGTGTTGTGGATGTTATAAGTTAGATCTATATTGCGAACAATTGAAACTGAAAAATGACGAGTAACGATGACAAACTTTGAAAACAAAAAGTTATTTAACTTACATACGCTAAATAAAAAGCTTCGAAAGATGGAATCGAAATAAATTTGATGGAGGGATACATAACTAAGTCTATAATTTTTTTTTACATGGTAGTAACATGAGGAAGAATTGTCTCTTATTTGATCAGTGTGATAAGATTAGATTAATCCCAGCTGCTGGAATGAGAAGTGCAGCATGTCATTTGCTATTTAGGACAGGGAGGTTACAACGAGTCATTGTCAAAGATAGAATCTACATTTCCGTCATATTGATTTTTTACCATTGTGTCAATATAAAACCAATAGACGAATCCAGTTGGAAAACGAGGAACGGAATAGAGTTATATTTGACTCGACCTACAATCGTCCTAATTGCACACTGTTATTTGATTCTATGCATGCTATCATTAGTGTATTATTTTGCCGAGTTATATTCAACATTATTTCTCATTACATAGCTGATGTTTTTAAAATAATGAACCATTCCTCGTGTTACTACTGGAATTATTATTATACGATTCAAACTGATCAAATTGTTCGAATATAATATTGTTATGAATTTTAAGCACAGTGAATGTAGTATATTATATCATATAAATTCAATGTTACTTCTTCCCTTAATAATTTTCATTGAAAAGAAATAATATATTGACATCTTCAATTTTTAAAATCATTCAACAATTTTGAATTTCATCTACTGACTTTTGCTATGAATGCATAAAAATCCGAATTCTAATAATGATTAACTTATTTTGCACGATCATCTTCGTCATGTTTAAGCATAGTCCTGTATCATTAAATGTATAATGGACCAGTTAATATAGTCTTTGTTAATCGATATTAAACAGGTTGTCGATAATTGCAAGAAATGTTGATATTCAATTAATAGCTCTAAAACAATATGAAGTCATTATTACTGTAAAAATCTACATTCTGAATATGTTACTGTTGAACCCGTAATTATTTAACGATAATCATTTATTTTCGCAGATCTTTCATTATACAGATTCTAAAATATTTGTTCCATAGAAACACTTTTCAATAAAGCTCCCAATGGTAATGTTTCTGTGTATCAAAGTTCCAGAAAACCAAGAAAAAGTAGTCAGTTGATTATTTCAATCCCTGGTAAATAGGTTTTGTCTGAAAAACGAAAACAAAAAGAAAAAACTGTTCAATGGTCTTCTGCAATTAAGGCACCCTACACACATCCATGAAAGTCGCACTTAATCTGCCTAACCGTACTTTCGTTCGCTTTACGAGGCAGCACAAACACTTTTGCTGCTCATTGGTAATTCCAGCGATAACGTAGCGTTGATAACGCGCTGTATCCGTCGTTTGAACTCGGATGATTCGACAGCAATTTAGTGACTACGTTAATCAAGTAGGCTTGTATTTTTTGCGGGAATTAAAGACGTCACGAACGAATTTAGGCGTGTCGGGGAATATTTAACAATTTGTCGCACGGTTCCCTGTTTTCGTCGTTAGTCTGACAGAACCGGTGACGAAACGTTGTTTGCTGTGCAAATAAGAGTCGCGTGTATGTGCTTGCTTTTTTGCGTCCGATCTCGGAAACGGTATACGTGTACTCGTTTGCCACCGCTGCCGTTGTTGCAGCGACGAGAATGAAGGAGGAAAGATAGAAGAAGGATGAAAAAAATAGCGGTGTTTATATGGACGAGTTTACAACGTCAGTGGTAGCCGATAAAAACAAAAAAGAAGAACGACAAATTCGGAGTTGTCGTCCCGGCTCGGGAGAAATGAGAATTATCGATTTCACGGGGCGCCGCTTTAAAATATTGCAGCTGTAATGAATCCGTGTCCGTGCGATCCCACGCAAATAAAAGATTTGTGCGATTGACAGCCGACAAACAAAATATCCGTCTTCGTTCCTCCTATCGTTTTGTAACAGCGATTCCCGAAAAAGTTCAGATGGCCAACTTCTACACAAACGTATTAAAAATCACGTGATTTTATTTCTTGTTTATGAAAACTTTAGGTCAAATTCGATTTTTACCCATGTAGATTTTACCAATTTCATTGTTATTCCATTGAATTCCACGAGTCCTTCAAATTGATTAATCTATTTTTCATTTGAATAACACGTATCCAGAAGTGTTGGATTTTCTAAAGTAAATGTAAAGAAATATTAATTAGATGGCATTTCCTGGGTTAGTTTTTATAATAGTTATTAACCTAGTGTACCAGGTGTTTACGAAATTTATAAGCGAACAGATGGTGACTCTACGTGTAGAAACAAGACAAAATAATGGAATAATGTCTTTTTGTTGGACGCCTCGTTTTTGCGAATATCGAGTTCGAAAATGCTGCGAATCCGAAAATGAAACATTTCTTCCTACCTAGAATAATCCGTTCTACTTATATCAATTTTGTTATATCATGGATATGAAATTGATGTAATATCTCTTCCAATACTTACATCTTTAGTAATATTTTTTTAATATTTAATAATCACAACAAAACAGTATTTCGAATAATGGTGAAGCAATTTTTAGCAATTTTCGCCACTCATGTGCTGAAGCTTAAATAAGTAAATAAATTTTTGGTTTCAACAGTTCACGTCCAGAAGAAATCACAAAAACTGTCAGAAAATGTGATTAATTAAATTTTCAATGCTCTTTTACTCTTTTTATTAAACTTGTTACAAGGGAAATATTTGTTGCTTGAGCGTTAGAGTCAAAAAGTAAACTATGAATTTTTATGAGATCGGAAATATTCATAGAAAGTTATTAAAAACTGCAGCTGTTGAATATAAATTTCCTTGTTCACTTTATTGTAATTTACTCATTTTAAAATACAAGAGTTCTATAAAACCTGTCTTGTATTAATAATGTAATATGAAACTTAATTATGGTATGCGGCAATTACAATTTGATAAAAAAGGTATTATTGAAAGGGAAATATACAGCTCTTGGCAAACAAATTGAGATCATTTTCTATTTTAATTTCATTCGAAGATACCCTCGTTTGTAAACAATCTAAAATTTAATATTGCTTAAAACACTTTATATTTCTGATGAAAAAATGTATAACCTTTGTCATTTTTATTACTTTCAGTAAACAAACAGTAGCTTACGTGCTTTAAAAATCCATAAATCTGTGTACAAAATTTGAATGTAAAAAGTTCAACAATTCTCCTGAAGAAAATTCTTAAGAATTGGTAGAATAATGACATTGAAGGAATACTTGTTTAAAAGTAGCTACTCGGAAGTATTAACTAAGTTAATGTTCTACCAATCTAATCCACGATAGATCTTTTAGATTAAAATTGCTAAATAAATCTTATTTCACGTCTGTCACGTGTAAACGAGAAATGGTTGATCGCAGAGTAACGATTTCAGCATCGTTGAACCGTTCGGTAGAAAAACTTTGTGCACAATTGAAGGTCCAATTCAACTCGTGAAACTGAGGAAACGGAAACGTGTTCTGAAATGACGCGGGCCATTGTCAGATAAAATTGAAACATTAGAAATAACGAGAATCACGTTTTCGTTGTAGAATTCGTTTTTTGTTTTGTCAATAAAAATTGATATCTGTAGCTCTGCCTTCCCCCATTATTTGTTACATGCAATTCGTCAACACCGAGAAATTTTATTCGACATTTTCCATTTATTTGAGCGTGTAGAAGTAATTCCCGCTAGACTGTTCCGCGATCGAAGCTGCACTCTGTGTAAAAAAAAATATGATGTTGCTAGTAAACATCGATACAGAGAGGAGCACAACAATGAAAGCAAGTTTTTCGACGGTCACAAATTTCCGAGCACTCTATCGATTGACTTATCAATAATTTGTCGGATATCGTAAACTCGAAAAATCTACATCGCGTTTTATGCGTTCGTTTTGTACCTATTGCTTTAACGTGGAAACGCAAATAGGGTCAAAACACAATTTTGTATCTTCTTAAATAAGTAAAATGAGTACTATGTGACACTCTGATCACGGGATTTGTCATTTTTTAAATTAAATTTCGATATGAATTTCAGTGATATATGAACACAGCACTGTGTGTATTCGAGAATTGAAAAAATAAGCGGAAAGATTAACTGAAAAGTTCGTCTACACGGGGTAAAAATATTAAATCCATTGTTTGATATAAAGTTGCGGTTTTCATAATCAACTGAACAGCTCATAACAATTCGAGCAATTTTAAACACTTAAAAAGCAGAACGTTACATTCAACGATAAAATAATACACTGTTGTATAAAAACTCATAGTAGATGAAATTCAAAATTGTGAGAAAATATTGAACATTGAAGATGTTATTATAAGATTTTCCTTCTATTGAAATTATTAAGGCAAGAAAGAATGTTCTATTTGGTTCCTATCTCTTGCAATCGACGTACATCAGATTTGGGCAATAATCGATTAAAAACTTAACAAAAGATTGATCGATTAATGTGGACGATTAAAAAAGGTAATCATTGAAAAATTGACGATGGATTCAATCGATTGATGAAGTTTATCGTTAACCATCGATTAAAAAAAGAAATGGTTTAATCAATTGTTGAAGTTACTCGCCACACTTTTAATCGTAATTAGGAGGGAAAGAGAGACAGAGAACGGAGGTGGAGAATTGATAGAAATATATCTCAACAAAAACTCAGTTTACATTTTTTTGAGTATGCATACAGTTTTGATTCCATATTTAATTTCGAAATTTCAGCAGTTAATCATTAATCAATTATCCGATTGACGATTGCAAATAAAAAGAATGTAATCGTTAACCGCGATTAATGACTAAAGTAGGAGTGCAATTGTTAATTACGTTTAACGATTGAAGTAGAAATTTATTCGTCAATCGTTGATTAAATTTTTGCCCAACTCTACTGCAGATAATTTTTATTTTGCAGAAAAGACATAAAACGAAAAATCAGATACAATGATATATTCTAGGCCAGAAGAAAGTTTAATTTTCGAGTTAAAATAACTCCGACTGCAACGAGTTAAAATAGTATCCCTTAAAGGAAGACCTTTTATTTTGCCGTTTTAGGTCACTGTAACTATTTTGTGAGATATTACAGAGGAGCAGTGTTTTTGGGTATCGTGATATTAGCACGGAAATTTCAGGCCCGAAAGACCACAAATTTTGCAACGTACAAGCGCTTCGGGCTTCCTGGCTATCAAACTCAATAGCAATTAACGTGTCATAAACCTCAAGAATCGACGTAGCAGTTAACGGGTTCGATATTCGCGCACCCCACTCGTACAATACCCTTGTGCATTACATTGTGCAGAACTTCTACATGTGGCACGACGAGATTGCTAGTAATTTGCAGAACGAATTACAAATGCTGTATGATATATGTATTTTCATTGACCTCCTTTCCCGTTACATACTATCGTCCCAGTTAACAATATTCCGTCTAATTATTGAAATTTCTTGCTATCAGAACTTTCCAATTATTTGAACTACCGTGTTATACGGACTCATCTAATTTGTTAAGTATGACTGTACCGAATAATGAGTTTTATTTAATCTAACTTATTTCTAAATGAATTAGAATGAATAACTTGAAATGTTGAAATTCAATTACAAAGGGTTGAAATGGAAACGTTAATGATAGTACCGAACTCGAAGTTGATCAATACATCCGTATCAAATAATACGTTTAATCGCAATCTGTTTTATCCCTGAATCTTTTTTCCCTTTTTATCCTCATTATGCGTGAAGATATTCAGTTGAAATTCAATTTCAGATTTCGTATAATTTCTTTGGTAACATGCGCGTCCATAAAGAAACGCATTCGAATATTTCTGACGAAAATATTTGTGTAATTTCGGTATTACCTGGTGCAGTAGTTCCACTGTTAACATAATAAATCTTGGTTTCTGAAATATACAGGGTGTCCCAAAATTCCTCCGACACTCGAAAATGGGAGGTTCCTTGGGATCACGCTCTGATTGGTCCGTGTTTTTCGTTAATAACTCCTAAACAAAGCCGCGAAGCCATTTTTGTAAAGGAAAATGTAGCTTCAAATGACCCTAGGAACCTCCCATTTTCGGGTGTCGGAGGAATTTTGGGACACCCTGTATAGCGTTAAAACAGCGTGGATTCTTCTCGACCATCGCAAATTAGCGATGAAAATAATATGGAGCAGTGCGCGCACAGACTGATCCACTTACGCGAGATCGAAATCGGGGTCGGAGTGCTGAAAAGAACGGGCTAGAAGACAATTATACGGCATAGAAGACAATCGAGGCAATTCAGCTCTTGGCCCCGACTGATCGAACGAGAAACGTGAATTCATTGTTTCAAATATGAGACCTCATTCGCCGACGTGAGTCGCGCGCCTGCGTTGGCAGCTCGCTCTCGGTTTTAATTATCTCGGATTACCGAGACTCGACTGTATAACATTTCGATTTAAGCCGTTACAAAGTGCCGGTCAAATTTAATTGTCTCTGCTCATCCTGGGGCGAACGAAATTGAATGGATCGAGTCCAGGGACCGACCGCCTATCGCAGCTCGCAGCAAGGTGAGACAGGTACAAAAACAGGAGAGGGAAAGAGTGTGAAGAACTAGATAAAAACTAAAGGAGTCTGGGGGAACTGTTATAAACTGAACGCGATATATCTCGACGCATTCCGACCGGAGCAGAATATGAAAAGTTTCCTCGCTTATTATAAAGTTCCGTGATCATCCGACTATCCGCTCGGCTACGTTGCTCACGTCTATATTTCGCGAAATTGTCTCCACTGGTTCTACCTAAGAGGAAACCGGCTACCTCCTCAAGAGGTAGACGTTTAATGAGCTCGTTTCATTGTAAAACTGTTTGTCCAACTTCTTGTAGTCTCATTCATTGGCGACATCATTATCCGCATCGAGTCGACCGGATTGGAGAAACAGTATCGTCCGACACCTTCTTCCCTCTCACGAAATCTTACAGAAAAGATTCCTCGGAGTTTATTAGCAGGCGAGAGCCACCCAGAACCTGAACTCGCTATTATAACAGTGCCTCAGATGGTAAGGGGCTTAGGGTGACAGTTATCTTTGTAATTGAAAATAATTTCGAACCTACTCCTCAGCTTCACAAAATCTTAAAGTGAATTTATGAAAGTAAAAGGTCCACGAAATTACTCTGCCGCTAGCGGTTCGATCAGAAACTTTTTTAGATAGAATAACATGATTCAAGGAGAGCTTTAAATTGATCATATCGTATTTTACGTCAACCCTTTTCTCCAGATTTATCAAGGTCACTTTAAGTCTTTGTGGATACACCTACAATCTTTCTAACTCATCTTTTAGGAGATTAATTCGGCAAGATGTAAAAAAATGGCAGATTTGCCTATAAAACACTGAAGGTGACCTTCATAACTTTAGGAAAGAAGGGTTGATAAAAATTTGGAATATTCACCTTGAAGCTCAAATATTAAGTAATCTAAAATATTAAATTCATATTACGTATTGAATGTATTTACATAGTAAATTCAATATTAAAATTGATTAATGAAACTAAAATATAATATCTATGGAGTCTCGATGTTAAAATTTTGTTAATAATAAGAATCCTTTGAACATGGGTTTTAAGTATTAATTTTCAACACGTAAAATATGTTTTTCTGTAGATTTCTGTAGAAGATAGCGAATGTATCGATTGTGAGACAAACATATGTCAGGACATAAATGATCATCTAAATCTGTTTTTCGTATTCTGTGCGTAAACAGAAATTTAATAGCATGATTTATTTTTATTGTATGCAATCTAATATCGTTATGAAAGGGCATGGAGGAAATTCTGATATATGGAATGCGTATCCGACATTATGATGCAAGAAGAGTTTTCTCGTGCAAAGATAAACCGAGAATGTAGACTAAACATGTTTTATATACGACTCGATTTCCAAGAAAATTGATTTTGAGATTTACTTCGCAAGCACGACACAACGTAGTTGCGATAAATAGAAATGGTAAGTTATGAACAGACAGCATAATCAAATCCTGTTCAATAATACATGTGACCAACGAATTTCCAAATTCGATTCCTTGAAGTACGGTGTGCTTTTTATGAAAAAGATATCTACATTTTTCAGTTACTTTTACATGAATAATGCAATTTAGTGTGCCGCGATATTTTTTTGCACAATGCATACGAGATGTGTGCCAGAATTTCTTCGTTAAAAAAATGTAGTCTTGATAAATCCATGAAAACAGTTGCAGAAATTTTGCATATTTTTCAACTGAACTGGACAGGTGAAGAGAGCATGCTTAATACATTGGTGTAGCTATTCATTTTTCATTTAAAAAACCGGGGATTCATGAATGCAATAATTCCCGTTTCAAAGACCATTTAATGAATATAGGAATTAAATACAGACTAACTACCTCGGTGAAAGTTTCTGCCGAGTGGGAATAAATACGAAAGTTATATTGGAATTAATTAAAATTGTTGTTTTACTTGATTTTATGCAGTCGCATTTGTCGAAAATATAAAAAGAATCGATTGATGAGCTGGCACTGTTGCGGCAATGGTTATACCGCTTCAATAATAACTTGGTAATCATTAAAATGTTGCGACGTTTAACATCAAGATATATTCATATTAAGTTAACAATTTGCAGAGAAAATTATATTTTCCTGAGTATTGATGCTCGGTAGGTGTACAATCAGCCTCGGTAGGCTGCTCACCATATCAACCATCCAATATTCAATTAGTCTCCGTATCTGTGTTATTAACGGTATCGTTTTCTCATTATAATGTAAATCAAACCCATGATCAAATTGCGAAATTTCATCGACTTCTCTTGCTTCCGGTATCGAGGTTGAGGTACAATTACTGAAGTACTAGCACATGGTATCAGATAACAGAAAATAATATAAGACAACAGATAAAATGCATAAAAAATAAAACTGTGAAATCATTACACGAATTCGAGAACGTTCTTGCATTTCCAATTTCCATTTAAAGGAGGACTACATTTGCATTCAACGTCTGTTTCTTGCAATTAACCATGAACATTTTTGTTCTGATACTAAGCAAGTCCATGCGTGTACAGGAACAAGTCAGAAATTTGAAGTTTTACAACATATTCAACAATCAGAAGTATATACATACAATAAATATATCAGAATCTATCATTTAGACGAACATATATGAAAAAATATGAAAAATCTATCGAAAAAGAGTAAATAATTGTTACACTCTTGTTTCGCGTAAACCAGCTGAATGGAAACGAGTGTGAATCGAGATCATTAAAATGCTTTTCTACGACAGCGTCTGAATGGGTCATTTAAAATAGGATGTTCGCGGCGCAACTGTTACGGGATGCGAGGTTGAGAGACGCACGATTTACGAGCTCCACGGTTCCCTGACACCGTAAGAACATCTTTGTAAAACGGTAACAAAAGCATTTGATAAATGCATTTCGGACAGCGTCGCAGCGCCGTCTATTGTGTCAATATTTGAATGGACGAATATTCCAGCAGAAAATTCAAACAAACTGTTCAACATGACGTTTCTTCGACGACCACGATTCCGCTTCTGTCCCCGTTATCTACAGTTTGCCGACGATTTGTCGGGTAAAGGTTGTAGGACTCCCTCCGGCATGCGAATTTTATGGAAATGTTGCAGCTCGTCGCAGTGAAAGAATTTGAAAACGTTCTACTGGCTTCCAGTCGAATGTAGATCGAACAAAATCAATGGGAATTAATTTCTGTTCGTTAACCGACAACCTCCGATAATCATATTAAATGTTTAACTGCATGACTCTGCCACTTGTTTCATGTTGATATTTCTCTTATTTTCAATCAACACATTACACAATTATTTAACTGAGCATTTTACGCATTTGGATTGAAGAGTATGTGGGCAATCGTATTAATGTTTCAAGTTTATCGCATTTCATTTAATAATTAGATTTCAATTTAATCAAGATATAAATTATTTGCAAATCATTAAAATCATTGAGGAAAGAATTAAGTTTTGCGAATCTCCTCTATAATGAGATCGTAGGTTTGCGTCGTATGGCTTGGATATAATTATATATACATGTCTACACAATTAGATATTGTACGTATAAAAAAATTTCACATATTTCTAAAATGTATACATCGCACAATTTTCTTTCTTTGAAATCATGAATCGAAGTTTGGAAAAGATTTATGTTAAATCAATATGTTCTTAATAGAATTAAAAGCAAAGAAGACGTGTTAATGTATATATATATATAATTATAATTTAATATATAATATATATATAATAATATATAATATATAATAATATATGTATAATATATAGTAATATATAATAATATATGTATAATATATAGTAATATATAATATATTATAATATAATATATAATAATATATAATATATAATAAAATATGTATATAATAATAATAATAATAATATATAATAATATATAATATATAATATATAATTTTATATATTTTAAACAAACATGTCAGTATTTCAAGACCTTGCCTTATTTAAATATTGACTTGGTTTGTCCCATTATTACCGAAACTCCACATTTGGCGATGAAATTTGAAGAAAAATAGAACACAAAAAAAATTTTTTACAACGCATTACTGGTTGTTATCCGGATGTATTTTTGCGGTGTCGGTTTGGCGTTGCGAGCGCAGAGCTCAATCATTTGAAGAACCGTTGGTCGAGCAATAGATGAACATGACAGGGATGGAAAATCGCAATTTGTTGATGTTGAAATTGTCGAATCTTTCGAACAGTTATTGGACAAATTTGGTGATAACGATGTGGCGAAGTAGTAAACCCAACAGGGCTATCGAACGAGGTTTGCTACGGCGCGGCAATTAACGAAGACTATTATAACATTTCTTGTTATACAATATTAACACACATATGAATTGGATGACCATCTAAAGCTGTGATAACTTTTGCAATGGTAAATATCGTCCTTGCATAGAGGATCCCAGAGGAACCTGTAAAAGGCTCTTCTGGTTATGTTCTCGTTCAGTTTGCTAACTGCATCGTTACCAACTAGTATATACTCCTAACCGATGAGAACGTATTCCACTCGGGACATTTACGGTGGAATTTGTTTGTTCAGTTTGACAAAACCAGATAAACGTTCGCTGAATTTTATGCAAATGAAAAACAGTAAATGCCACAATTATCGCCCAGGGATACTATTCTTTGATATGTGCCGAACGTAAAAAAGGACGGCGAAGCTCGAGGGCGTCTAATCCCCTAGCAACACTTCTTTATTTTCCATTATTTTTCTGTGGGGCTTTTATCGACATATTCGTGGCATTCTCTTAATGAAAATGATAGCAAATGTGATATAATTTTGATGATACTTATTTGTGTAATGCACGTTGAAAGTTTCGGACGCAAAGGACAGCGAGTGGAAAAGAAAAATTCGCGAAGAGTCACCGCGCGCCGGCACAGTTCAAAGACTATCCCATACGCTGCTCTTCCTTGCGTCCGAAATTTTCATCGTTGATTATACAAGGAAATATCATAGGAATTCTATCGTATTCGGTATCATTTTCATTAGAAAAATGCTACGAATATGTTGGTCAAAATCCCATAGAAAAATAATGATAAATAAACAAATTTTGTTATTGGATTGGTAGTGGTCTCCTGGTACCCACACCGATATACCTGACCCGTATTATGTTACAATTCCCGGCGGCCTATGGTCTATGGACAATGTAAATGATCTCCAAATTCAAGAAAATGAGCTACAAATTAATTTAATACATGGGATACTGTACATAAAAACTTATACATCCAATCGACACTTATTGAATGATAGTAGGAAGATAGAATCTTCGAAAGAACTAAGTTTAAGTGTGTAAATAATTAGAAACATCACCCTTTAAAATGAGCACAGACAGACCGTTGTAAGATTTCTTAACACGAAGTTACAGAGGTTTAAATTCCGTCAATTCTCGATCGTTGTTTATATTATTACAGCAACGCTCGCAGCTTTAATTATCCGTTACAAGGATTTCGAGTTACACAGTGATATTCAAAGTCATTCATTTGTTTCCCTCTTATTTAATTCTGTGTACGTGGCTTTCATTAAGTAATTCAACGTGATCGTTCCTCTCTGCGAACCACCTCTCGCAATTAGTAATTTTATTCATCAAGGAACGCGTGTAATCGCGTCGTTGTCAAAACGGGACTCAAACTGTATCAAAGCGGCGTTATTCAAATAATGGAAACGGGATTCGTTACGCAGAGACGGCTGAAATGAATTATTGCGCGTATTATCCGCCTCTGTCCGTTCCCGCGAATTACGCGTTTGTTTAACGAGCAGCGCAGAAAAATGATTAAAAGCTGTCACCGTGCGCATATAAAACGTGTTTTGCCTCGAAAATCGTGTTGCACGAATCGCGCGCGCATACCGTTCAAAAATAAAAGCTTTCCTGTGCCATCGCTTTCTCTCGTGGTTGTTGTATTGTAATTTATAAGGTTCCGTCGCCGTTAACCGCATCTGTAAAGTGATGGAAGTTTTGCGAAAATATTATTTTTCCCATATTTTGTTTCCCTGATCTCATTCAAAAAGATCCAGTCTTTGTTTCCATGTTACTACACCTCTACTTGGTTATTGTGCTGCAGTAGAATAGCATGCCTTGAGTATTACGTTCATTAAGAAGCTTAACCCTTGAGCTCTTTAGGCTGTCTGTGAAGCAGCTCTTAATTCACGTGTACATATAACTATATCTCTCCCTACGCAATCTATGAGTTTCTCCTGCCGTGTACCTTTCAATTAGAGTCTAATGTCCAACTAGCGAAATTAGCATTTATTTATGTGTTATGACTAACCTAGATTTAAGACTTTAGACTTAGATTAAAGTAAGAATTATTCAAACCAAATTGCTAGATAGTGGAAACCAGTTGCAATGTATAAATAAATTTTTGAAAAAATTGATGTGTTATTATATGTCTCAGTTATTATACGTGTATAATTATATAATATAATAATTTTATAATATTATGTATAATATTACAAAATTAATATTATATAATGTATTATAAAATTAAAATTATCTAATACTATATATAATATCATATAATATCAAAAATTATATAATATTCTATATTATAACTGAGAACATAGTAATTACTAGATACAATAATTTTGTACCTACGATTGTGCAGTAGCAGCATTGTAATATTTTAACCCTCAAAATATACATTTTACAATTGTTCGATTATGTTCCTAAAATCTATTTTAATTTGCTTCTCGCACGTATGTAATTACACAATGAACATTAAAAGTCTGTCGAACTTTTCATTCCAATTTTAGTATCCATAGTAGATAGGATCAAGAGCTATAATAGTTAATCATTAGACTGTGATGCTTATGCAATTTCCAATTTTTATAGGCAAATTTGAAGAATGTGGAGTCGTGTAGAACCTTATTTTCAGTGGTATAGTACTTCATCGATTTAAGTCTCTAGCACGGGTCTGCCGAGGGAAATTTATGCGCCAGAAACACTATTCTTGGAGTTGAATGTAAACATAGCTAATCCAAATTTCCAAATTCCTTATTTTTCATTATTTTTTTATGACACTTCGATTACCATATTTGTGGCATTTTTCTAAGAAAAATGATACCACATATGATATAATTCCGATGATGTTTACTTGTGTAACAGACAGTGAAAGTTTCGGGGGCAAGGAAGGATAGCTGCCGGCGAGCCTTTGAAATCTGCCGACGACTACGACTCCTCGCGCCCGAAACTTTAACTGTCTAGTACTCAAGTAAATATCATCGGAATTATATCATATGTGGTATCATTTTTATTAGAAAAATGCCACAAATATGGTAATCGCAGTCTCATTAAAAAATAATTAAAAATAAGGAAGTTGGAAATTCCGATTACGCGGCCTCACCGAGACACCCGAGCCACATGATGTCATACTTCTCGGCGACAGAGGCGTCTCGAGTTTCGGTGCTCCTGAAGAGGGTATACCCCGCAGTAGTGGGGATAGATCTGGGACATTTAAAGGTCAGACTTTTGGGACATTTATGGATAAAATACTGTAGTAATCTTTGTAAATCCCATATAAATAGAAATCGTATTAAATTCTACAGAATTGTATTTTCTAGTAATTTTTTTTACAATTTTTGGAATCCATAAATGAATGGAGATTCGCAGTCCATTAATCATCATAAAGCATAATGTGTACATTTGATATTATCCAATGATTCCAGGATCTCCATCAATATGCAATAAAGTAAGAATTCAATTTATTTAATTTTTAATTAACAGTATTGCAAATTGCAATATTTGTAGCACTGAAGATTTGAGGAACAGGTATAAATCAGAGTTATTGACAATGTCTACTTACTGGACTTCAAAATCGACGCGACTGCTTGCGCAGTACAGTCAAGGTACTCTCGGATTTCGAAACCGAGTTTATTTAATGACTGCGTGAGATCCTTAGAGTCCTTAATTGATCCATTCCTCGTTGACATTCTCTTGAAATGGACGTGATTGAAGATCAGCGCAACCCCTCTTCTTTTATGATTCATGTAATATACTTCCGAGTCTGGCGGCACTCGAGTTTGAACACCTTCTGAGCCTTGCGGTTCATTGCATTCTCTGCAAAGACGAACATCATCTTAGATATCAGTGATTTTTGTTAAGTGTATTTGTTCTGATTTTATTAACACGTTAACTGCAAAGCGAGGAATGACACATTAATGTATGTCTCGTAGTAAAAACTAATCACTACACTGCCCATCTTTATGCATTTATAAAAAAATTGAGCAGACGAAAGTCAAAATTGTTAAAAAATTTTGAATTGACGATGGCAATATGGAATCTCTCCTCTATTAAATTATTAATATGTTTCTGTAATGACACATTAATGTATTTCTCGTAGTAGAAACTAATCGCTACACTGCCGATCTTTATGAATTTATAACAAAATTGAGCAGATGAAAGTCAAAATTGTTAAAAAATTTTGAATTGACGATGGCGATATGTAATTTATCCTCTATTAAAATCATTATTGTATTTCTGTAATGACACATTAATGTATTTCTCCTAGTAGAAACTGATCACTACACTGCCGATCTTTATGCATTTATAACAAAATTGAGCAGATGAAAGTCAAAATTGTTAAAAAATTTTGAATTGACGATGGCGATATGTAATTTCTCCTCTATTAAATTATTAATATATTTCTGTAATGACACGTTAATGTATTTCTCGTAGTAGAAACTGATCACTGCACTGCCAATCTTTATGCATTTATAACAAAATTGAGCAGATGAAAGTCAAAATTGTTAAAAAATTTTGAATTGACGATGGCAATATGTAATTTCTCCTCTATTAAATTATTAATATATTTCTGTAATGACACGTTAATGTATTTCTCGTAGTAGAAACTGATCACTGCACTGCCAATCTTTATACATTTATAACAAAATTGAGCAGATGAAAGTCAAAATTGTTAAAAAATTTTGAATTAACGATGACAATGTGTAATTTCTCCTCTATTAAAATCATTATTGTATTTCTGTAATGACACATTAATGTATTTCTCCTAGTAGAAACTGATCACTACACTGCCGATCTTTATGCATTTATAACAAAATTGAGCAGATGAAAGTCAAAATTGTTAAAAGATTTTGAATTGACGATGGCAATATGTAATTTCTCCTCTATTAAAATCATTAAGGGAAGAAATAACATTCGGTTCAGTTTCTATTTCTTGCAATCGATGCAGACAATTTATATTTTCCATAAAGATCCGCAGTAATCACACAATTTATGGTGTATGTACAGTATCAGAAATCTTGAAAAAAATTTACGGAAAACCCGAACACCCTCGGGAATCCTGAATATTCTCGGAAAACTCAAATATTTTCGTGATGACGCAAAATCTCAGACGATCGGTGCATGCAGGAAATAAAAACGGGAGTCTATCTAATAGTGCGTATTTGCTAAATGTTCGAACTCGATGTACTCGAAACCCTGTACGACCCACTTATATGTACGACGATTTCAGAAACACCCTGTATAACCTCCTTCTACAGCTCCCACCGTATTCCGTAATTTCGGAGAGACAAACGGCATTGGAACGTTCCGGCAGCATGCTAATACAATTCGCGTTGCACTGTTATTGCTCCGACGCTATCAAGTCGCGAACGGCATTTTTAAATCGAGATATTATTAGCGCGTAAATATCGCTGCGCAATGAAATGGTTCTTCTTTCGACATGGCGGCGGTGATGTTCGCCTAATACTGCTGTTGTTGCTGGGCGAATTAAAAGCGGAGACAGGTGAGCTTCTATCCGCATATTTTACGCAGCTGGATGCACGCGTGGTCAGCACGCAATAGCTCGCGCTTGCATATTTTTTGGCGCGACGTGATAGGGGATTTCGGTATTCGATGCGCGACCAAAAAAACGAACCGAAAATACTGGAGTGAAAATGCAAGGCTCGAGCTTTCGAGGCATCGGTGTGCTGTGTATCGGCGGTTTTTATGTCACTCGTAAAATGTTGAGTCTAGAAAAGGATACTCACTTGGAACTATGCCACCTCTCAACATGCAAGAAATAATGTCCTGCGACGAAAGTTAGAAGCGGGACAGGGACCGTACTGGCGGAGGAAAACTTTTCGACGTTTACGCTGTCGCGAATATAATAAACGGAATATACGAGTGACCGCACGCTATGTAATTATTTTCATCGAATCCTACCACTTAGCGGTGCTCGGGCTTCTGAGAAACCGAAATCTATAACGAACGCGACCGCTGCTTTGCAATTATGGTCATAGAAATGCTATAGTAACAATTCTCTGTATCTCGATCGTGAATTGTTCATAACTAAATTTAATGTTATCGGCGCACTGGTTCGATCAATTGGAATATTCTAATCGATCAATTAGAATATTCTAATTGATCGAACCAGTGCGCTGATAACATTAAATTTAGAAATGCTATAGTGCTCTTTTTTATGTAAAAATAAAAAAAAATGATATTATCTTTCTTATATATCTTTTTATTATATATCTATCTTATATATGATACATCAAGATTTTAAGAAAATTATAAAATTTCCATGAAATAGTAGAGTCATTTTTAACCTTTCAGAAAAATGCTTTTGAAAGTAAATTCGATTATGCTCGTGGGATGATTTTCATAAATACCTTCATCCACTCTAAAGTAACACTATTCTTGCATATACAACTATGAACTAGCTCAAAAAGGAAACTGAACAGAATCATGATCACGGTCGTAATTTGAATTTCATTCACGCCATGATTTTTTCATCTGGAATCCAGTGTTCATTCATTTAATGATAAAAACAAAAAATATTGAATTTTCTTTTCCGTAATTTATTTTAGTATTTGAAAAACAAAACCATTGGTTTTGAATCCTCTCGATTTTGAAATCGCAATATTTCTTTAAATAAGTAGTATAAGAGTTCGGACAATTTCTTTTATGTCTGTATATGCTATGTATACAGTTTTACAAAATAACAATGTATTACTTAACAATTATAGAAAACACAAAGGGTAGATTGAGAAATGTCTCAAAAATCTCATAAATTTGAGAAAACTGCGATGTAACTCGCAATTTTGTTTTGATGTTGTTAATATAAATATAATATTACAGGTAATATAAATATAATAATAAATATAATAATATAGATGTCACTAAATTAACGAATCACTATGCAAAATCACCTTGATTGCCGGGTCTATATAAGGACATAAAGTATTATTGTATATGGTCTTTTGAGGCACACATCGTACGCATCACTTTTCACTCGTATAAAAATGTATTGATTTGCCTATTTTTTCACTAATTATATAGTTAAAGCGTGTCTACATTTTTCAAAAATTTTTTAAATTACGTGTAAAATTACGCACACTTACCCTAAAGCAATATGTGTATTACAAAATGTCTGCAGTAAAATTTTGTAGAACATGGTCAAGCAATTAAGGTAATTCGAGATATTATGTGGCACATGTTGAAAATCGCATTATCTTAATTAATACACGCAGATACGTTGCATATACGTTAATTGTGATATCCTCCTAATATTAACGTTAATAATAAATAATCCATTTGAGTGAATACATTATAATATCTTTAACTAGTTAAGATTGATACGTGGAATGGAACATTGTTTCGTAATATAAATTTGATCGCTTATCTTCGATATCTTCTTCTCATTTATCAACAAATTAGAGATTTAACTACAGCCAATCTATTTTACAATCGTCGAATACAATAAATAGTTTCTGTATAATCACGATCATTAAAGTTAGAGCATATTTATATTTCCAACCGAATGAATTTATGTGATAAAATAATATTCTAATATAAATATAATTCACATATATAATATAACACCTACATAATAATGTATATATTAACACATATATAATATTCAAAACAAATTGACAAATCATCAATGCAGTTATCTGATGTTTGAACAATCAATCTTGATCTGACAGAAACATACTCAAGGGAAACGCGCGGATTTTAATACTTTTGTGCGAAACTGTTTCTCAGAAAACATTTTTTTGTCGGTCATCCTTCATATTCAATGGGTGGAAGCAGCTGTTAAACTCGGGGATGAGAAACGTATTTGATCGAATATCTTTCAAGCCATTAAAGAAGTTCGCGAAAAATAAATGATACTATAAAACTATGTGTTGAATAAGAAATTAAGCTATGGCAGCAGATTGTAGAATACTCCATTTATCATAATACATTAAAGAAATTTAGTTTTCTTTATTCCTTTTATACGAATATTAATATATTTTCTTGTGCACAGAAAAAGTACACATTCCAACAAAAAGCAAATAGGTAAATTGATTATTCAACTTCACCTTGTAATAAAAGTTATTATAAGAAAAATAGATTGCCTCAATGTATTAACGTAAAAATGTGAAAGATTGGATTCTTTTGATATCTACTTGTACAGTTGGATTCTTCAATATGAAATTCAACATTTTACCACTATTCTTCAGAATACTTCAAAAACTGTCTAGTGTGTAAATTTCATAAAAATCACATTTTGTGAAGATGTTCCTTACAAGAATATTTGTAAAGGAAAATCTAGCATGTAACCATTTTACGTTAAAAAATAAGGTAAAAGGATAAAATGCATTTGATATTATACCACTGCAGCTGCGCATAGTGTGTGTTTTATTAATTTTATTTCATGTCCATTCATCGTTTTCGCGACTAAAATCCTCCTATAATCCCACCAATTAATGACCCACTCTCATTTGACACAAGCGCAAATAAAACCATCACGAAATGTGGAGAATAGAGTACCTAGTTAGACCACTGTAAAACGAAACTACAATGGCCGATTTAGCTATACATAGAGTTTTTATCGAAGCGTTTAAACTGTGTGGTTGAATAGCGACGTTCCATATTCTGAATAATGTTTTTAGGGGATTTTTTAGTTTTTCTTCAGGGGAATGAAAAAAATTTTTAAATACCTCGTTTCTAGATTTTGAAAGACCATGAAAATCCTTTATGAGCTTTAGTATTGAAATCGAAATTTTTGAAATTTTAGTAGTATACATGTTCCTCAAAATTAAAAATTAAAGAATTGAATATTTCTTTTGTTAACCCATTTACGAATATAGCTAGAATGATTGATTTGCTTTTATAAGAACGAGATAGGTGCTGTTTAAATAGAGTTCCTCAATTTTTCGTAACAGTTTCTTAATAAGATAATTGAAGCACATTAAAATGGTCTCATTCGGGTTATTAAATTGCTTCGTTCTCATTAATTGATCATCGAAATGAAATTAATGTGGTGTCAGTAGATTGGTCCTGAAATGGTCTGACCTATAAGTGGCTCAAGTAAGTGATACTATTTCAGTTTCTCTGCCCCAGCTTAGGTTAATTTTAGGGTTTCTCAATCAATATGCAACTGCATCCAGATTTTCAATCTCTGTTATTACTAATAGATCAGTTTATACTATTTCTGTGTCATTTTTGATTTTTTAGTATCAAATTATTCAACCTAAAAAGCAATGTATGCCATCTAAAACTACACTTCCGAGTATCGAGAATTTTTAATCTTTCTAACCCAAAAGTGAATTATTGAAGCTGATGCCTCGCTCAAATTTATACAAAATAATTATTTAATATGTAACTACTAATAATAACTGTTTATACATTTTGATGTAATTCTTTTATCTTGCTATTTTTCTATTCACAATTATAAAAAATAATAGAGAAGGATATTAACTATAATTTAATTGAATCATTGCATTTTTGAAGTGCATCTCGAAGGTCCACCTGAGGGTTCAATTGCCTGATATTTACAAATCATAATGAAGTAAGTACACCTCTTGAAATTCATCAAATCAGATATACACGATAAAATTTAAATATTATTGCGGTGCAATAACAATAACCTTTCCAAGCATGTATTGTTAATTTTTTATCAAATAGAAAAGTAATCCTTCCTTTTTTTTCGTAAAATTTATAATAGGACCATTTGCCCTGCGTTCCACGTATACTCGTCATTGCTTGATTTTAATTCCGCACATTGTGGGGGAGTTTTAAAACTAAATTCCGCAGTTAAGAGGTTAAAGAAGAAGATATACCTATGATATCTAGTAACTACATATTGGGTTGGAACGAAAGTTCGTAGTATTTGTAAATTAAAATTTATTCAATAACATATTTTCCATTCTGTTCTATTACTTTTTGCCACTTTCGAGATAACTTCTCGTGTTATTGAATAACCATATGAATGAATACCATAATTTTATCTTCGATTCTTAATTTGATAACGCTACGAACTTTCCAAGCCATTACTAAAAAATGGAAAACGAAAATTAGCTGATAATTTTAATAACTATATTAGATCACAATATGCAAATATGATATCGGCGCTACAAGTTCGATCAACAAAAAAAGAATTTAGCAATTTTGCAGAATTATAATTTCGACGTTTCGGTTCAGTTTTGAACCATCTTCAAGAAATTGAACTATTAGATCACAATGGTCACCTATGTGTTTTTGGTTGAATGATTTGTGATGAGGTCTCTAACATATTCAAAAGCCCTTCGAGCTTCGAAACCAGGATTCTTCCAAGGTCATTGCGATGCACCGTGGTTAATTCGGATCCCTAGGCCGCGGTTTAATTCAATTTGAGTCTCTAGGGTTTGGCTTGTCTAAATCCTGGTCCTCGGCTCTGAATATTTCAGGCTGTTCCTATTCAATATGGCTGTCGCTCAACAGGTTACGCGAATGGCTCTCAAACATGTCACTACTTTAACCCCTTGAAATACCTCTTGAGTTCATTTATGAAGAGCATTGCACGACTTCCACATGTCCAAGAGAAGAAGGTATGCTCTTAATTTACGAATACTGCGAATGCCGAACTTCAGTGGGATATTTGAACATTCTTACAGATATTAAACAGTTTACGAGAATCTATGTTTTTTATCATTTGGTTTGTAATATGATAGATTGTTTACCCTACAATTCAATTTATGCAATCTGACTGAATTTTACTACATTAACTACCAAACCATGAACCCTTTGCACTCCGAATTATTTTTCAATTTTATTATCCAACAATTCCCTACTATTTCAAGTGTTTTATTTGTTCAAAGGACAGTTCCTTGACTGCTATTAGTCTTAAACAATTTTGTTCACTAATTATATTAAATATAGCTCTCAAACTTTGTTGTAATTTATATTAGTAGAACTTATATTTGTTTTCAACTAAAAAATAAGAAATTAAATAAATATATGAAAGAACAGATACTCATAAAAACCGTTTCCTTTATATTTTTCTTTCTCTGATGTCGAATCACTCGACAAAGGAGTGCAAAGGGTTAACAATGATACATTAATATTTATATAATATTACTTGTAGATATTAAACAATTGCAATATTACAACTTATTACTAATTTATTACAATTTTTTCAATCGTGTATATTTCTGATACATTGATGCTTTTGCAATTTTATAGATCAGTACATATTGATTTTGTCCCCCATTATTTAAGACCTTGATACAATTGCAATATTACAACTTATTACTAATTTATTACAATTTAATTTTTTCAATCGGGTATATTTCTGATACATTGACGCTTTTGTAATTTTATAGATCAGTACATATTGATTTTGTCCCCCATTATTTAAGACCTTGATACAATTGCAATATTACAACTTATTACTAATTTATTACAATTTAATTTTTTCAATCGGGTATATTTCTGATACATTGATGCTTTTGCAATTTTATAGATCAGTACATATTGATATTTTTCCCCCATTATTTAATACCGTGATACATAATTTAATTTAAAAATATTCATTATATTTATAAAAAACCTTATCCGCATAGGGTCCATGGTTTCCGAAGATCACGAGTACTTGCTTCTATAGGTAGAGAATAACAGTCGTGACGGTTCGGGCGACTATGGTGTCGATATCAAATGTCACGAATCCGAAATCGTGTCTGTATCGAGGTCTCAAGGTCCATGATCGTCTGCGTTCAGTCCCACGAGTCTGCTGTCGTCTGTACCGATTTGCACGAGTGTAATGCCGCTGTATTTCGTCCCAGGTGTATAACATCAGCCAGTCTCACGTTCAAAGTGTCTGAGCTTCCTCTTCTCGAGATCGTAACAACTTTTGGTTGTGCTCTGTTGGATCTGAAGCTTCCGAAGCTGTCTTGACTATCCCGCAGCGAAAAGCATTGCACAGTGACACGCCTTAATATTCGTAGGGACATAGAGCAAGCAAAAAAGCGATCTCTACTAAATCTGTGACTTTTGTTGGTAACGTTTTTCAACATCCCCAGAAATAACAAAGATGTTCGAGTGCTAACTTTTACAGGACCCCTTGTACATTTTACACGTTAAAAAACACTTGTAAGGTGGAGCCAGCAAAGCGCGTAATCGGCGCAAGTGCATAAATTGGTTATTTTTATTATAATATTATTATTATTATTTATTTAATGCTTTAAACCAGATGTGGTTTATTAGCATATTCAGTACATGAGTCCATTAGCAAATTACATGTTGTCTTAATGCGCCTCTTAACTTAACTTAACTTAATATTAATTTATAATTCAAAAGGATAATTCAATGAAATTAAATTTTTAGTGCGCAACGCTTAAAGAAATCGAAAATAATTAGCAGACCCTTGATGTCTGGACCGCATAGGAAGCATCCTATACAAGTCGGGAGATTTATTATAATACGAGGAAAATTTGTCTAGCTTGTATCTATCAATGCACTATAAGTTAGTATGAACAATTCGATATAGATTTCGCTCGATAATAAAGGTGTTTTCCTCACTTAAATCAACCAGTATTAACAATCACGTGAGCAGTACATGTACAACGTTTAGGTTATTCTGAACATGCAATAGTTTTTATAAGTTAATTATATGTGTTGTTATTTTAGGTAAGTACAACAAATATTCATGTGAGTTCACATTAAATAAACAGTTTCTACTGTATCTTCTAAAATTTATTGTGAGAAACAGTAGTCTGCTCTCGCCCCGTAAATATTATTACACGGTGTGTAGTAAGTGCATACGAGGTGCATCATGTTCACTATTCCAATTTATTTTTTGTACTACAGTTCTAAATGTAGGGTAAGTAGGGTATTACCTTGTATTTGTAGCGACAAAATTTTTCTAACAATAAATATCATATGTATATTTTAAACTTTGTTTTATGTCACTGTATCCATTTCGTATTTCAGCAAAAAGTTTGTTTAAAAGTGGATAACTTTGAAACCAAACAATATAATTAAATGCAATAAAAAGCATTTTATAGCAGGCTTATTAATATTTCTTTTCTTGCCCCGTAGCACTTGAAACAAGGTTTGAAAGCATTTTTAACTCTAAGTTACGCTCTTGCTCCATTTTCGGGGCAAGTGCAGAGTAGTTGACATTTTGTATAATATCCTATCAAAATGAAACTTTTCAGGAAAAATTAGAATCTTAAGTAATATTATTTACCAGTAGTAACTGTACAAAGCGGTTTGATACCGACAGCGTTAAATATTTATATACCAGACTGAAAATACGCAGGTTTAAAGTCCAACTTTACAAAACCTAGTCTGCACTTACCCCACTTCACCTTACCTAAATAAAGTGCAATCAGAGTGCCTCTTGAGAAAGTGACTTGCAATGGCAGGCATCACAAACCTCGCGGCAACCCGCAAATCGGCATTTACAAAGTTATGGAAGTGGTGCCAATTAGGCGCAGCACTCACTCAGTTCGCCACGTACGATCGAGGAATACGTAAACGGAACGCTGGCAATTATCACGGCTATTAACGGAAACATCGTGGCACACGGTTAAGGAACCGCTGGTTCCCTCTTTCGGTCTTCTATCCCCTCTTTAATTAGTCAATAAGTCGGAGATACACTTCAGCTCGAGACTTGCACTTGCCACGAGAAGCCAATCACGGAATCACTATCCAGGCTCGAGCGTGGAGTGTCTAACCATTTTACTTCCTCTTCGGGTGCGAAAGTAGTAGTAATCGCGCGTGCACGGCCCCGATTTCTCGGGGTAGTTCGATCGGCGCACGTACACGTTTACAGGGAAGTACGAGAGCAACGTGGACTCCGCGATAAAACGGTCGGACCGTTACGAGAAGTTCTTTAGCCCGGGATTGCGATCTAACTTAAAATTAAATTGACCGTCCGATGATTCGGTGGACGGTGTTCACGTCTGCCGAGCGAGAGCCGACCAAGTCCACGCCACGGTTTCAAAACCCCCCAACGCGTAGACGTGAGTGGAAAGTACGAAACAGCCTAATGCAGTTTTGATCGAGGGGTCTCCTTCGCGCCAGTTTATACAGCATCACGTTAGTTACCAAGAATTCGCGAAGCAAGACAGTGCCATTCGTTAAACGCGTTCGTCTGAGTGCTGAAATGTCTCTAGATTTCTTGACAATTTTTCTTATTCTTTTCTCTTCGAATCAGACCAATAAAATTCGGTTCTTTATTTTTTTTCCAAGTCAAAGGTATCAATTTTGTTATCAGAAGGGTGTAACTGGATATGAGGAGGGCAATTTGCCCCTAAACTAAACTGATCTTACTTCACATCATTCGATAGGGATCCCAAAGAAAACCTTCTGTGTCGAGTTCGAAGTTTGTTCAACTACTACAAAGGTAATTGCAGAATCAGTACAGCTTAATGAATTATAGTCGATATTATATATATATATATATATTATAATTATACTCTATATCTAATCTAATTATCCAACAAAATCATCAGTCAGTAGGTAAGGAATGTGTATGTAAAAAGTAGTATCCAAGAAAATCAATATGGGATCAGTAACAACCAAGAGTTTATTGTAGTATACACACTAAAAAGTTACATTACTCGTGCCCTAATTGCTCTTCTAGGTTCGTTTCTGTTTTTAACTGTTTGTTACAACTTAGGCATGGAGAATTTGACCAGAGGTATACATAATTTTAACTGGCAATTTAGAAATTGCGATTTTTCCTTAAAATGCAATTTACAAAAAAACGGTTCAAAACATCCTATAATTTTGGCTGTTCCGTATCAACAAGATGTTGTAGTATATTGCTATATAATTTTTTTCTGCGACACATTGCAAGACTCGATGTTATTTTTGTTAGAGAAATGCATACGTAATCGCTAAACCAAACTGATCTTACTTCACATCATTCGATAGGGATCCCAAAGAAAACCTTCTGTGTCGAGTTCGAAGTTTGTTCAGCTACTACAAAAGTAATTGCAGGATCAGTACAGCTTAATGAATTATACTCTATTTCTACTGTTAACTTGTCAATAGATTATCAAAGGATTCATGAACATTCTACCCAATGGCACACGCAACCGTAAATTTTTCCGAATTTTATACTGCAAAATCGATTTTTAAAAAACTTCTTAAAATTGCTATTCTATTCTAGGTTACAGCAAGGTGAGTTGTTCAATGATTGGAGCTGTGTACCTTATCTTTATGGATTTATGAAAAAATTGGTTGGGTGAAGTATAAAACAGTAAAAGATTAGAGACATTTAAGAATATTGTGATGTTGTTTTGAATGCAACAAAGTCGTTAAGAGATGAAATCAATTTTTATTTTATTCCTGCAGCCCACAAACGATGCACAACTATTTTATGTTGCACAAAGATCCGTAGTCTACTAATTAGTATTCGAAATATATATTGCTTATGATAATAATACTTATGTCCACGTTTATAGATTAATAATTCACTAATCCTCCCCACTACATAAGTTTGTTCGAGCCTCTGATTTCACATATTCGAAACTCTGTAACATCTTGTTGAAACAACTGGAGTACAAATAAACTCTGCACCTGCGAGATACTAGAAGTTACATAAATCGAAATTATCGAAGTTGCGTCACTAAATCGGAGTAAAGTGGTTATTCAAACAGAAAATTGCGTTCGATTCCTGTTCATCAGAAATATATTTTGATTTCAACGTTTTTTCTGCAGGCGCGGCATACATGTTGACGCATAATAATTACCAAACATACAATACCGTGAACACGTAACTGCCGTGTGCAACGAACACGTAATAAACGTTACACACTGCATCGACAGATCGTATTTTTCATTTGATCTGGACAAGCAACATTGTTTGTATTACAGAATATTTTTTCTGCAAAAATTAATTCTGTTGCACAGACTGCCTGTTTTAACATTTCGGAGTAAATTGATGTTTGGAAAAGCGATGAGAAAATATTCCTGGTGTATAGAGATCGACACCGAAATTCTCGATCAAACATTTAAACATTACTCCACTTTAATTCTCATACTTTCTCTTTGTTCCTCAGAATAAAAGTTTTCCCATTTTTTGTCTTTATAGACATCACTGAATGTATGTAGGCTAATGCTAGGTTTGCAGAACACCAAAATCGTCATTCAATCAATTTCAATAAATTTCACTACTCAATTGATTAAATGACTATGTGGCACATTAGGAGAAATACATTCGTAATCGCGATTTGGTTGGAGCTTGAATGTCCGAACACACTTATTCCCAAAAATTATCAAAAGTTTAACAAAACCTGTAGCGAATAATTTAATTTTTGAATATTTTTCATTTATGTACTTCATCTTGTTATTTACATGTATATATTATTTACATTTATATTAAGAATAGCAAATAATTTAATTTTTTAATAGTTTTTGTTTGCGTGATTAAACTTTTTATTTACATGTACATATTATATTTATATTAAAAGTATTATGGTTCCTGAGTAATATGCCGTTTAGTTTATTTCTGGATTTATTTAGCAGTCTGTATTAACCATTACTTAATACTAGTGAAAAATACGGTGTTGTGTATTATTAAATAATTATGCATTATAGTAGATATAATTAAATTTAATCATCCAATTAAAAAATATTTCGAACAAAAGTTGTCCAGTATTCAGTTGACAACAAATTACAATAACAACTAATAAAAAGCTCTTCATTTAAAAAAATTAAAATAAACTGTACTATACTTGCTATATAAACCACTTGGTTTAAAGCAATAATAATAAATAAATAAATAAACTGTACTAATGGAACCTTATATTTTTGGTGCATTAATCGATGCATGTTTGTATTCCCTTTAAAAAATTATTTAGTTACTTAGTTCAAAAATTGATTAGTTTAGAAGTTACGATTTTTGTCTCGAATGACAATTTACATGACGCACTGTGGGTCGGGTCAAAGAATCGGTCATTAAAGTAATGATTGCCAGAACCTCGGCTCGACCGCTGTTAGGTCCTTGGAGTGACGATTCTCAGCACTGTGTATCGGGGGTGGTAAAACTTCTCCAGACGTGTGGGAAACGGAGATTTTCCTCCCCCCGCTTTAACTGCTTTTGGGACGTCACCAATCTGTCTCCACAAAGCTCTTCTACCAGTGGGGCCGAAAACGACAACATTCGTATTGCTAGCTAGTATCGATCAACATTTTCTCGTATATTAAATAGTTAGCCACAAACTGTAATATTTATTCTTCCCGCACATCTCCCTAAAGTCTTGTTATAAGAATGATTCGTCGTCCAACGGTTACGAACGTATGTGCTGTATTTTCGGCTGGCAGTGTATCACTAAAACTGTAGATAACTAGTCACTCACAGTACCGAGCGAAAACGGATGAATTATTATCCCAGGATGATTCGTGGAACTATTTCTGCGAAGCGTGCGTTGGTTAGAACGATTAAGCAACCAAATTGAATATTTCGAATATACCTATAGCAGCCTGTATTATTATATAGTCCACGTTTGTAGGGGTTAATACCTTTTCAGTGGCGGGTTCGCGTACGGTCATTTATCAAAGCGTGTTTGCACCGCGGTCTTATCAGATTTCAGGCTAATTCAGGGATGTCTGGCCTATTCGCTCGCGAACAGCTGTATAAAGTTACACAGCGTTCAAAGTAACGAGTGTCCGGGAGAAGAAGTCATTGGCGCTGGCTGTCGTCTAATTACCTCGATTCACTGTCTAAACAACACGCCGGAAAATCAGCACAAACGTTTATATTCAAGCCTGACAAATCCTATTCAAGTAGAATTCCGCGCGAAGATTCGTGCTCTGTTGCTCCCGCTCGAATCGGCTGCAATCATTCTAACCGTTTCGCGAGGATTTCCACTCGAGAGAAAGAGAGAGAGGGATCCACGATGGACCCAGTCGTCGCGAAATGTTTTCGAGTTCAAAGGATCTCGGCCGAATATAATACCGGCAACTCGTTTCCCTCCCAATGAACATTTGTCTGTTAATGGGCGCCGGGTCCACGCCTTTATGACTAGTTTGTAAGCACTCTGCGGGTAGCCTTTGTTAACCGACAGGGTGGTACGTGTTCTTGCGCGCGGATTCTGCGGCTTACGGATTCGTCACCATGCTTACATTCACAGGGAGAGTTCTTTCAACCGGGAACGCAGTATCTCGAGCTGTTTAAAAGGTTGATCCGCCGCCTCCGTAGCCTTTTGTGCATCTCTTCCGTTTGTCGTTCGTTCTTTTCCCCCTCCTCTATCGCACCCTCTCTGTCACTCCGCCAGCCCTCTGTTTCCGTTCCTACTCGTCGGATGTTTCAACTGATGTACACCCGCGTCTGCGAGCCAGGTAAAACACCGTGTTAGCAAATTTTGTAGAACCGTATCACCGCACCCCGTTAAACGCAGGTCGTCCGTGTTCTTCATTCGTTTATTGGGTGAGTGCGCAAGTTCGTGCCCGATTTAAAGATAAACCACGAGCGGATACAAATTCAAGCAAACAGTTTTATCAAGAGTGTAGTCATTACTAGTTAGTGGATTCCTTAAAAAGAAAACAGCGTGGTTTTTCTTCAAAGAATGTCTCGGTAGCAGAGATCTGGAGCAGAATCTGGAACATTTTCCTCAGTTTTCGTAGCGTTTGTTAGGCGACATGCGTTGTCAGTGGAAAATGACGCCCTTTAGGTTTTATCCTATACCAGACTAGGTATTCTATCTTTTTGTAACCGAAGATATCGCTGCACGGACGACCAATATGGTCTACCGGACAGCTTTATTGGGACACGTAAACTTTTGGTGCACTCACGAACAATGTCAAGTCGAATAGCTACCATCATCTGCGATTATATCGAAGAAAATTGTAACGATATTAATATCAGACTTTTCCAAGAACATTGGTAACTGATTTTGTAAGTTTGGCTGTAATGTGTACTAACTCTTATACGGGGTGAACCACAAATCGTGATCAATTATTAGCAATCCGATCGAAAATCTTTTATCAGCTTTCGTATGGTTTCAAGAGAGCTTTAACTTGATTCTAAAAAATGACATTGAAGGTCATTGTGTAGTAGATGGATGAATTCGTCTTGACACAAGCTTTCATACGACATAAAAAAATGTATAGCATTTAAAAAATTGAAGGTCACCTTCATTTCTATCAAAATAATGTAAATAAAACAAAAATGCATATATCATTTTGTTGCGCATAAAGAACAGTACTACTTCTTCCTCTATCATTTTTTTTCTAATATTTACTATTATAAAGAAATGCTGAATAGTAATAGCCTGAACACCCTGTATATAGTCGATACATAGTCAGGATCGCAGTACATCATTCGCATTCGAGGGAAATACAAATGTTCTTCGTAATTCGAGAGTTTGTGGCTAAGACGCGAGTAGCCAGTCCTAATTGTCTTAACACGAGTTAGAGTAACTTCGTCTTTTCTATTAGGCGATGGGAGTTTAACTTCTTCGAGAACACTAGATCTTAGACTATGTAATTCTGGTCGGGCACCATTCATCCATATGTAATTCGAGACATGGATAATGAAGTCGTACATATTTAATGGCCGCATTCTTAGTTTAAATTCATGAATAATCGTCATTATTTGTTATACCATATCGTATACATTAACAGCAATGAAGATATTGATAAAAAGAAAAAGACCTATAATGATAGCGAAAATGAAGCGTTAGGTTGATACAAATGTATGTTCATCACTGTTGCCAAACTGTTTTTCAGCGTGGAGGTTGATTACACTGATAAATACAATAGAATCAAAGGCTCTGACACCCCCTTAGAACGCTACTGTTTTCAATAAAAATGATCAAGTAATAGTTAGACTATTGTAAAAGAAGATAGACGTAGGCATTAATTGTAGAAAGTAAAAGGCATTAATTATAACATTATTTGTTTAAATTATACAGGGTGTCCCAAAATTCCTTCAGCATCCGGAAATGGGAGGTTCCTTAGATCATTTGCAGAAACATTTCTCGTTGCAAACATGTCGTCCGCAGCTTTGTTTAGAAGTTATTAACGAAAAATACGGACCAATCAGAGCGCGACTACAGCGAACAGAGTCCGACTTAAGGACAGGACCCACTTATCGTGGTGTTGCCGTTGGTCGAGCCAGAATCAGTTCGTTGTAGACGCGCTGTGATTGGTCCTTGTTTTTCGTTAATAACTCCTAAACAAAGCTGCATACACTATTTTTGCAAAGGAAAATATAACTTCAAATGATCTCAGGAACATATATTGAAATAGTTTTGCGATCGAAAAGAATTGATAATAGATAGATGGTTTCGGCGCACAGGTTCGATCAAATATATAAAATATTATGTGTACGACATTGCAAAAGAAATAATTTCTTGTTACTTATCTTAGCGATCGTAGTATTTGTCCTAGACCAGTCCTTGAGCATTTCTACCGTTTCCATGCCAAATCTTCTTGAAATTGACGCAAAAAAACTTTTACTGTTTGTGAATGTTTCGCCTTCCATAATATATATTGAAATAGTTTTGCAATCGAAAAGAATTGATAATAGATAGATGGTTTCGGCGCACAGGTTCGATCAAATATAATCTTAGGAACCTCCCATTTCCGGATGTTGAAGGAATTTTGGGACACCCTGTACACAATAATTTAACGTATCGAAGCGTAGATAAATTTAGATACACTGCATTAAATTACTACTAAAATGTTTTAGCACTGTAATATTAATAACTAGTGCTAGCACCATTACACTTGATTATATTGCCTTAATTATTCATGAACGATTGTGTCTCGCTAACTTTGTATCCCACCATTTGTTAATTACGTTGTGGTTCTATTATAGTTTACATATGTTTGATGGCAGATATTGTTCCACATGAAAATATTTCATTGTACGTTAAGTTTCATAAAATTTATTAACATTTTTTCATAAATCATTCTTACAGAAACTTCGTTTACTCTAAGCCAATCTACGCGGCCACAGGCGTACAATCAGGGCACACGAATTTTCGCTATTGGTTCAGTGGGTTAAAACTATTCTTAATCCAGGTCATGAACAGAATGCGGTGACGCGACATGAGACAATGAATTGGCGTAGACACTCAGCATTCATCTGGTAACATAACGTACTAATGCGATACATTGTGACTCATTAACTGATAATATAAAATTGTATCCATTAAGATAATACAATAACAACTTTCATATCATTGATATCATTGTACTTGAACTTTTTTACATTAGGAGAAACTACTTAATTAGCATATCTACTATATAAATGTAATGAAATAATTTTCATATACTTTACCTTCTGAATTTTCTGCGATTTTTCTGCTGCTATCAGAATCGGTACTAATTGCAGTTCCTTTCCTCGACTGCATCGCTTCCTCTAATCTAAAATCGATTTCCCGATATTGATTTTCTATTTTTTCCGTGTGTTTGCAGAATTTCGCCCAATCTTGGACCGTAACGCTTTTAATGGCACTCATCGTCAGTGTCTTCAATACCGCAGATGATAGTGTTCCGGTATTATTTTCACGAATTATTCTTTTTATTTTCGCCCACGCTAATTCCATAGGATTTAGGTTGCTCATATATGGCGGCAATCTTAAAACATTGTGCCCTCTTAATTTTATTAGTTCGTCCGTCTTAAATGTCCTAACTGCGCTTTTATTTTCTCGAATAATTTCATTGAGTCTAGATTTCTTCATATTCTCCGTGTAAGGAATTTCATTTTCCGCCAGCCACCCGATCATAACTTCTTTTTTCGATTCTTTCGACGGTGGTTTATTCTCTTGCGCCGAATGGAATGGTGCATTATCCATAACAATTACCGACTGTGGGGGGATATTCGGTAATAATTTTTCCGAAAGCCATTTTTCGAAGTTGATAGCATTCATTTGTCCATGATAATCGCCCGTCGTAGATTTGGCTTTGAATATTAGACATGCTCCTTCTATAAACCCCGATTTCCCTCCAGCATGAACAATGATGTATCTATTGGAGGAACCTGTGCTTTTCTGTATGCCTTTAATATCCTTGCTCTGCCAGCACTCCGGGAAAGCTATAGTGTTCTCGACCCAAGTTTCATCAACATATACAATATTTCTTTTTTCTTGTCTGTAGTAGTCTAAAGCTTTCAAATATTTCGATCGCCATGCAACAATGGAGGGTTTCTCCATCAACATCTTACGCACGCTCTGCGATTTCTTCCATTTGAAACCCATGACTTTCAACACTCGATAGAAACTTTGAACTAATAATAATTTCTTGGCAGTAGACACTATCTTTTTCTCCATGTAGAATTCGCAAATGATTTGGCGAATGACTTCTTTATCTTCTTCCGTGCGGTGAAATTTTCTTTACGATTCTTTCCTGCGAGGTCGCTTTTCTCCAGCCGTGGATAAGCTTTGCTCATCGCTAAATGCTTTTTCAAATTATGTTTGTAGAATCATGATCGAACCTGTGCGCCGATAACATCAATTTCTATTTGTCTAACAACAATTTCCGATCGCGAAAAATAATCCTTAGCTAAATGCTTTGCTCGACTTCCTAATTCTGTGGATTGTTCCCGTGGACAAACCAGTATAATCACTGCCTCGAAGTGTCGACTGCTGCACCGAGTACTGAATACGTTGGACGCGTGCCTCTTCATCGCACCTTGTCATTACACGCCTGGCCATATTGCGAGGCTCGCTGCGCACCACTTGCCCTTCCTTGCAGGTTCTCCTAATGTTTCATATTATTTCATTTACTATGGCTAAACGATAGAGTAAGTGCACTTTTTTATAGTTTAAGGACTGTTACGAAAAAATGCATTCACGCGCTCGCATCTCCTGTAACGATGACGGTCGAGGGGAAAGTATGAGGCTCGACACGGTTCTCTCAGATTTACCGGGTACATACTCACTAAAAATAATCTAGTAGTCCAGGACTCAAGATTGAGACCTTGTCCACCTCCTACAGAACAAAGAATGATTAAACTGTTAGGGTAAGTACACTATTTATTGTGCATTCAGGCACGTCCCCTACAATGAAATTTGGAAGGTAGTGTGGTACTCGGCTCCTCCTAGCTGAAATTTGGAGGAAACGGTGCTAAATTCCTACCTATGCCCTCTAAAACTTCACCGCCCAAGGGTTAAAACCCTTTCCCTCTTTTGGCCATCCGGGAAAGAAGAAGTACAGAGACCCACTATCCGTATTCGCGCCTGTACTTCCTAAGTATTCGGTAAGTCTACACATGTTCTCATCCAGAAAGGATAAGAGCACCTAACATCGCCCACTCGTAATATTAGATTAACTGTATTTCCGTGAAAGATTGTTCTCTAAAGTCATTTGCACTAACTTTTCTTTTACGAAAATCGTCTCCGCGGCTTCGTTAAGGAATTATTAATGAAAAATACCAACTAATCAGAGTGACCAACTAATCAACCAATCAACGCTACGCTCAGCAGGACCGCCTAGTTGGAAGTAGCGTGCTCTTATTGGTCCGTGTTTTTTATTAATATATCTTTTTAACTCTTAAACCTACCACCACCGGTCAAATAACCGTTTACAGATTTTATTACTCAATTATTGAAATTATAAAGATGCTTTAAAGAGCCGCACAAAATTCCAACAAATTTAGTCTTGTTATTTTTATAATGCAACATGTATCGGCTACTTTTAAAGCTCGGTAGATATAGTGTTAACGAAACCGCGGATAACATTTTCAGAAAGGAAAATGGTTACTTCAAATGACTTTAGGAATGGTCGTTTTCAAGGAAATACATTTTCGGGACACCCGTATTGTCTAACATTATTAAACATGCACGTTACGAAAGAAATTTTTTAGATAACCTAATATTTAAAATAAAAAGTGTTTGCAGAAATTGGCAACTGAATAAAGTTATAGTTAACCCATTTTCATCATTAACGTATATGTATATATACGCATAATTGTCCTGGTTACTATCACCGTAGCGTATACAAGCTGAACGATTTATCTGAAGACATTGAAATATCTCAAGAACTGTGCATCGGATCAAAAACAGTGGGTAATGAAACTCGTTCGTCTCGAAGGGGAACATTCAATGATACTAAACTCGACTACCCACCATCGCCACTGGGGGTGGGAGAGGGAATTATTTCCTTATCTTTAACGGGAACCCCTATTTTTTATTGCAGATGTGGATTCACCAGAGAAAAGTAACCCAATTTGGCCTACGAGTTTTCGCGTTTTGGTTCACAGATGGCGTTGCAATTGACAAAAATCAAAACGGGTAAAAAATCGTTGAAAATTGGGAATTACACATCAGATCAGTAAAATAAAAGTAGACGTATTTGATATGTTGCAATTATATTATAATTGATATGTTCCTGATGTTATAAATGGGTTAAACAGGAATAAAAAAATATGTAGTATTGTTATACTAGCAACCACCATTATCCGATCAAGGGATATCTGTGATAATAGTGGGGGAAATAGTGTACGTAGTCAGAATCTGAGTGGCGTCACGTAGGGATCCTATCACGATCCCACAGTACGGATCGTGATGCCACTAGATAGCCCAACTATCGGTACGTTAGATGGCCGATTCTCAGCACAAACGTTATTGCACTTACCCCACATTATGCAAGGTGTGGTCGGACGCGTGGTATGAATAAGTCGAAGTCCAGCCACACCCTGTATGTATATATAAATATAATATGAATATAAGAGTTTCGAAATAAATCTAATACAACAACAGTAACGTACAGAAATACACAAATTTGCATCACATTGTGTAATAATTGTGTGATGGTATCAGCGCACAGGTTTGATCAGTGATATAAACACTAGCAATTTTAGAAATTAATTCATAAACTCAACATTTTGATCCTGATGTGGATAATTTTCAGGAGTAAATTTTGCGTCCGAAAAATAATGTAACTAAAATAATATGATAATCATTTCATGGAATCAGTTCGCTTTTAAGAATTTTCCAATTCTATTCCTTCTGTTATAGGAAGTATGGAAAAGTGGTTTATTTGGTATTATCATAAGGAGTATCAACGAATGCACAATGCAGTATTGGTATCAGAAGTTTCGCGCTGGCAACTAATGCCAAATAATTTAATAAAAATTTGAATAAAATCAAATATCAAAAACGCGTGAAACAAGCTTTAAAATACCATATAACTCATTAAAGTAAAGTAAATATTGTAAGAATGTTCATACCACTGTGTGGATTACTGATTGTTTTACTCGTATGTTTACCTGTTATTGATTTATGCTGTTATATATAATTTTATTGATTCACGCGTTGCATATAAACAGTTCCTAGCGAGCGAGCGATCGATGAAGAAGTGTCACGGCGTGTCGAGCCTCCTTACAACAATTATTAGTATAAAATTGCAATTAAAACAAAGAAAACAAGAATCCTGCATTTTTTTCTTTACAAAATGTGGCTTCAAATAATCTCAGGAATCTCCCACTTTTGGATGTTGAAGGAATTTTGAGACACCCTGTATATACGTATCACAGATCCTAGATGCCATTAAATGTGTATAGGAATTTGTAATAAAAAATTCATTCGTATACGGCACAAAGACTTTCAATGTCCTACAAGATAAAAATTGGAAAAAAAGTCTTCCAATTGTCAACCGCGACATTATTTTAAAAAAAATGATTTAAAAAGTGATCTGAATACGTTCAATGTAAGAAAGCATACTGTTGCGAAAGTAGACGTTCGTTTGATGAAACAAAAATCATTTTGTTGAAGAACGTTCTTATCGAAATTTCGTCCACTGTTCTTTTAATGGCGGCGTGTGCTCGCCGGGCAACGGTTCCGACAGAAACATTTCTCCGGTGGCCCGAAAAATGTATCAGCCAGCCGTGTAATGCACCGAGGAGACCGCCAGCAGTGGGTTTTGTATTCCGTCGTGTACGCAGCTCGCCTTCGTAATTCGAATACATCATTTTCCGCAGTGATAACGTTGCTACGGGGGATAATCTCAGCCACCCGGTGCCCGGGAAACTTTTAACGCAGCCGGAAGAACAAGCCATCGCGCATCTTCGTTTTGCTCCACGTCTGACCCGCTCTCCCACAAATTATTAGCTCCATGCATATGAAATGACGGATTTTTTAGCGACACTTTATATTCTATTGGATTCCCAACGAGTTTTATTAGTTGCGTCGGCCGCGTCGAGACGCGAGTACCGCTGTGGCCATTATTTCCAGAATCCACTCGGTACATTTATAACTGTTGAGCGATTGATTACACTGACCAATTTGTGTCTCGGTGATCGGAACAAGTTTTTGCAACAACAATGGTTGATCATAAACAAATCCGAAAAATTTTTTAAAGAACTGCCGGGGATGCAGTCTCTGCAACATGCAAAAGGTTACGCTACGACTAGTACATTTGTGGTACAGTGGGTAAAAAAAGTATTGGCACACTCTTAAAAAGGCGATACCTTTTTAAATATCGTGTTATACGATTTGAATTTGTTTGGGAAGCTAGAGCAATTAGTTTGCCACAGGATGCGAATAAAAATTTTGTCAAAAATTGCAATTCATCGGAGTTGTAGCAAAAATACTAAGAGTTGCATTTTACAACTATTTTATGTGGGCCAATATTGAACATTTTAAAAATGCGTTTTGTAGACCTGTGTCAATTAAACATATTCTGAAAATTTCGTCAAAATCGGTCGACGTTGCAATGAGTTATAAACGTTTAAATATGTTAAAAATTGCAGATTTTCACGATTTTCGACCTATAACTGCAGATTCTTACATCTTTCAATGCCTATCGTTTTTTTCGCATCAACGGATTTAGATGAAACTTTACCAGTGCATATAATTGACACAGGTCTACAAAACGCATTTTAAAAATTTTAAATATTGGTCCCCATAAAAAAGATGTAAAATGCAACTTTTAGTATTTTTGTTACAATTCCGATGAATTGCAATTTTTGACAAAATTTATTTTCGCATCCTCTGGCAAACTAATTGCTCTAGCTTCCCAAAAAAATTCAAATCGTATAATACGATATTTAAAACATTATCGCCTTTTTAAGAGTGTGCCGATACTTTTTTTACCCACTGTAGGTAAAACGCAGGACAAATGGGTTGGAGTCACTGAACGTTATTGTTGGAATAACAGTAGCCAACAATAAACTAATCCGAAATTTTTTAAATTGGACGACCGGGAAAGCATTATCTACAAAACGCAAAAGGTTACACTGCGACTAGAGCATTTTTTCTAGAAAAATCGCTGGATATAAATAAAGTCGCTGAACAACATGGTTTTTACATGTGAATATTCTTTTACGTATATTATCATCCATTAAAAAGTTTACCAGCATTTGAATCTGAAATTTTAATTCAAATTCGAAAATGAAGTAAAACTTAAAATAATTCAATATAAATTCCATATAGTTAGTTGCGTATAATATCCATATTCCTTGATTTAATTTGTCTAATTACACATTGTCTAATTAATGTCTAATTAATGAGTATTGAAGGAAATAATGTCTCGTTGAAACCATACAAGCTGTGTCTCACTCACTAATAAATCTCATTAACAAAATGATTCTTAATTTTCTACGTGGAAAGATAAATCGATCCAGTTGGTTAAATCAGGTCCACGCGGTACATTTTATGCTGAAACGACATACATCTGTAATTGCATAACTTTGTAATTGCTTGCTTATTACTTTTATACACCCACAAAGACTTTAATCAGAGAGATTCTCTCATTGAAATTCATTTTCATTGTGCTGAAAGCTATTCAAATTTGTCTCGAATATAATAGTATTTAACGAAGTTTCAACGATATTATTTCATTATCTTAATTCATAATTATAACGATGATTCGTAATAATAAATGAACTTCTGTACGTGGAAACGACTGGACCGTGAGAACTTTGAAAAAAGTAATCTACCTAAAAAGTTTATTTTAGTCTGTGCCATGTCGGAAATTAAGAACATTGTTTGCTTTCGACGTAAACATGTTACTTCAGAATACACGAGGTCTTAAAAATGTTGTGAGTAAACTTGGAGAACATAAAACAGTGCCCAGCAAAGTAAACAATGAGCTTAATAAACATTCTTACAAATGCACTGATTGCAGAGTCATAAGATTTTGTACTATCCGAATCTAATATATTTTATGTAAGTTTTAGTTTATTGACAATTTTAATAAGGTGGAGAAATTTTCTTGTATATTCAATTTTGAATAGTATGTAAAAGTGTCAATTTATTGTAGTTGGAGTCATTTACTCCAAATTGATAACTGCGAATTAATTACACCTGAGAAGTTAACGATCAGTGAAACCAATTATTCAGGCTTTCTTATTTGTTTCAATAAGCACAGGTGCTTTTGAACAGTTGCCCCAATCTTCTCTCAATTAATATCCTATATCCATATTGTTATTTGCCAATTAAGTAACTCGTACACAGTGTACACACGTATGTACATATTGTCCATTTTCAATAATTAAATAAGAAGATATTACATATTACTCTTTTAATGACAATTTTGTATTATATACAAATTAAACCATAAAACTCATCTAACAAATATACAAGAGACACGCGTGGACGCACTAAATAGATAAAAAGGAGTAATTTATCGTCACCAAAATTACAACGCACAGGAGATATACTACCAACTCTTAATATTTCAAATACTTGTAGCCACAGTGCTTTCATTCCATAAAATGATTAATTTATTTTTAGTTACTTTATACCATCATTTTTATATAATAAAATTTTTTTATTAAATTCAACAATTTAATCTACATTTTACTAAATTCAACAATTTCGCATTCCCTTCATAAAATGTGAAAAAAACTAAATGAAGAAATATCACAGATTCCACGGATATCACGGTACGCGTTATGGCTTTGACTAACAGCGCCCATAAAGCGAGTTTAATTTTCTTTACAAAAATGTACAACCGCGGTTGTCACAAAGCGTGCGATACCGACGGCGAACATGTTTTTTCGTAAACAATCGTATCTTTCAATTCGTAGTGTAATTTGAAACTGCCGGTCGCCGATGTATCTATAAAACGCGATATGGTTGATGTATTTTTTTAACAGGGATAGAAACAATTATTTGAAACGCACGTGAACAAGGCCGATGTTCGTATCCGCAGGTTGCTCATTCATTCAGAAATTCGAGATGAAAATGATAACGATCGATCGTGACGAGAGTTTTAAGCAGCGACCGATGTCTGCGGACGACGCTGTCAGACGTCATTTTCCGCGGCTGATAGAGCTAAACGCGAGCACGCGTTCGTGTCACTCAATTCCACCGGGATCCCTTGATTTCGATCTCCCGTTACGTCCGCGCCGTTGTCGCATACTATGATTTATAATTGCTTCTCGAATAACGGCAGCAGAGGCTCGAGATCCAAGGAAACCGTTCATCCGGCATACAAAATTCAGGGTTGATACACTCCGCGACATATTGTATTTCTGTGACTGTCGTGACAATTCTAGTATAGATTACATAATCGTAATTATACCGTGTTTGGTGTTATTCTAATCAGAAAAACGAAACAAATAAAAAAGATAAGTTTCATAAAAGGAAAATAAAAACGTAGAAAAGTAACAATATTTTGCTTCGATTGCATTAGCGTGAAGCTTACCGATACTCGACCCCTTTTTTCTTTTTTTATTATTAGAAAATCTCATATGAGATTTATTTCAACATAATAAAGAAAACATAGTACATTGTTGCAGAAAATGAAACTGAATATACATAGTGATATGATAAAGCATGAAAACAATAATACATAAAAAATAAGCCGCTTAAATCTTAAGGCCACAGCTTTTAAGAAATGAAAGCATACAGCGACAAGCCCTGATATAGGGTTTGGCTATAATCAGAGAAACATCCATAGGCAGTTGAAAACCAAGTTGACGGATCTTAACAATAAATTTTGTTCTTTCCTGATTGTACAAATTACAGTGCCATAATACGTGGTTCAAAGTCTCTCCTCCCTCTCCACAACTACATTCTGGATCATCGATAAAGCGCACTGCGTGTAACCTTCCTCTTTGGAATGAGCCCTCACTCAGCTCAAAATATAATCGTATTAGGACGTGAATTGGGCTCCTGTAAACCCCTGTTTTGGCCCAAAATCTAGTTACATTCTGGTTAGATTCTAGTGATGTCACATGGGTACCCCAGTAATCATATTGTCCCGTTTCCCCTACACAAGATCTTATGGGGGGCTGAGTCCCCACTACCCTCTCCAGCTGTAGCCAATTCTCCCCTACAGAGATATTACTGTATAAGACGAAATATCGGGTGTTTTCGAAATCATCGAACTATCAGGTGGACAGTGATTTCACACAGACATATTTATAGTGGATTATTTTTATCGATCGAAAATTTTTGATATATAAGAATTAATTTTTCGCGGCGCTAGGTTCGATCATTATTTACTATACTTGGCTCTACTGTAGCATGTGTGTCTAAAGTGACGTTATTGCTATTCCAAATAGTAGAGGAAAATAGGAAAGGTGGTGGTGTCTTGTGTTTCGTCCTAGACCCGCTAGAGGACTCATCAGTAAGGCTAACTAGCGGGCCCTGTCTTATACACGGGATGTTCGAAGGCGTTTGAAGAACGTATACAGTAATTTCTCAATCGTAGTCCTCGGTCGCCTCTGCAATCGTAGTCCAGTGCCTACCCATTCCACCGCCTGTCAACGCTGCGCCGGGCAGCAGGACGGCGATGTTTGATGTCGGCTCGGGTATATCGGTGTGAACACCACTACATTGACTCGGGTGAATCGAATTTTCAAACTACTTAATTTTCATTATTTTTTAATGAGATTTTACTGGCTTATTCCTGGCATTTTTCTGATTAAAATCATACCAAACACGATATAATTTGGCCAATATTTAGTGGTTTAATCGACGATGAAAGTTTCGAACGCAACGAAGAAGAGCGTATTGGAAAGAAAGAGACGCGAACAGTAGCCGACGCCGGCACAGTTCAGGCCCGCGTGTTCTCGCAATGAATTGGCAATGACAGAATTGTTTAATTTCCATGATTGTTTTATGGGACTTTCACTACCTTATTTCTGGCATTTTTCTGATTAAAACAAGACCAAACACGATATAATTTGGCCAATATTTAGTGGTTTCATTGACGGTATGGAGTAACTGTAGGGAATGGAAGAAGACAGCGAGTGAAAAAAAATAAAAACTAAATATTGGCCAAATTATATCGTGTTTGGTATGATTTTAATCAGAGAAATGCCACGAATATGTTGGTGAAAGTTCCATAATGATATCATCGAAAATAAAGAAGCGAAGGTCTTGGTGTTTTATTGTGATGACGCACGGGCCTTTAAACTGTGCCGGCGACGGGGACACGCTTCGGCCACGCGATCCTATTTCATTCTGTCCTTCTCTACGTTCGGCTTGTCGTTTGAAGTCTCAGCGCAGTAGGGTAGACGCAGTCATAAATCAAAAAATAGCCACCCTACTTGATCGTAGTCCGTTCATAACACGGGTGTTGGGACTACGATTGAGAAATTACTGTACTACTAATAGGTGACATATTAGTAACTTGCGAGAAACTGATATGTCTTACTGATAAGTCCTCTAGCGGTTCTAGGACGAAACACAAGACACCACCACCTTTCCTATTTTCCTCTACTATTTGGAATAGCAATAACGTCACTTTAGACACACATGCTACAGTAGAGCCAAGTATAGTAAATAATAATCGAACCTAGCGCCGCGAAAAATTAATTCTTATAGACATATTTATGTTTAGAGTTGTTTGGAATTCCGACGTTCCATGGCGCATTAACTTCGACTTTCTCATTTCTGATAATTGCATGGCGCATTCTTCTCGGGCGGATGCACAACCCCAACGCGGAACAACGCCTTTGCGGTCCTGCGTGTTTAATACTGTTCGGCTGCCGAGGAAAAAAAAGAGAAAAGTTGTCGCCTGCAATATTGCGTCTACGCCCGCACGCAAGTGGTTTTAAAAGGTGCCTACAAAGCGAGAATGGTAGGAGGAAGCTTTAATATCTGCGTTGAAAATTACATTTCCGCCGCGAGTAAAGGCTACGTCGGAAATTTGATCAACCGTTTGGAGTTAATGGTTGTCGGCTGCACGAGGTTCCATCGATCACTATCTGTTCATTACCTTTTGATATGATTATTGTGTTTGCAATACTTGCCTTCCGTTAAGCGGTACATACAATACGATCATGCATAAGTATTGGGACACTTGTTGGAATCTGATCGAGTGCTATTTACCTGTCGAGAGGTGGAAGGAAAATTTGTTTTGTTCGGTCAAATCGATTAACCACCACACCAGTTTTTTCGTATTTACTGCCAAAGCACTAAATTGATATTTAACATTTTGAAAATATTACTTTAGCACCACCGAATAACGAGGGTTAAACAACTTTTAAAAATGAATATACTATTTTTGCATCATAGAAAAAATAATATTCGTAAGAAAATATGGAAGATCCTACACGTCTCTTAATTCTTCTTTTACATTAAAGTGCAAGAAAGTAAATTCATTACTATTATAAATGTACTTTTGCATTACATTTGACGAAAGGTGTAAATGAATACTGTAGTACAAGTGTCTTTGTAAACTACAATGAATGTTCTTGTGTAAAATTATTAATGATAAAAAAAATTGTAACCATGTACAAAATCGTACGCTAAGGAGTTAACATGTTTGATCGAAAACAGTAGTGTTCTTATAGAAAGTTCACCCAGTGTATCAGCCACAGTGACCAATACACACCTTGCGAACACCGGTGTGAATATAATTCCACCGTAGAAATGTTAATTCCCCTCACCTTTCATTCGTACCCTGCCACGAATGTGAATTTGCATATTTCATGCCTTCGGGATGCAGCACTTCGTACATTTTCATATGGCCCGCACTATGACCACATTAGATCGCGGAGAATTTTATTCCCGGCTTATTGCACCGTCGACTTGCTACGGCGAACCCTCGTTTCTCAGTCTCTGATAATACTACGCGTGTACGTACTTTTTCGACAGCTTCCGCGCGTCTGATGAATCGCAGATCCGCTTCTGCCTACGGAAGGATCTCCTAATCATCTGGATCAAACGTCTCCAGCGTGTTCTGAGGAAAAAATTAGACAAGAATTAGAAACATGTTTAAATAATTGTACATTTGTTGTTTTTCTAATAATGATCGAACCTAGCGCCGATATCATTCAATTTATTATATTACTAATTTTCGATCGAGGAGAATTTAACGTTTATTAGACAAGAATGTCAGACACACGCTAGCCCAGACCATTTTCAGAAACATGCATCCAGTACATCTAAATGCAGAACATTTAAAAGAAACGCTGTATCTAACTTTGCAGTTTTAATTGTTGATTGTTAAACGGATTAGAAGACTGCGGATCTTATGCATTCATGACAAACACGCTTTGGTACAATTCATTTCCTAAGTGGACCTTCAAAAATGCATTAGTCCAATTAAATTACACTGGTGGAATTAACCCCTTGTCTTACGATTTATTTTACGGTGTTAATGAGAACTTTTTTTGGAGATCGTAATTTGCTAAAAACGGAGAATATTGATATAAATTTTATGCCTGCATGATCTCCAACAGGTGTGTATTAACAAAACCAAAATAGAATTTTATTTCGGTTTAAAGGAAATTATTAACCTACGTTTTTATCAGAAGGTGTTCAAAATCTTTATCACGTGTCAGACACGATATTGTAAGGCAAGGGGTTACTTCTGGACACTTTACGTAAAAATATTCTTTATTTCATATTTGTGCAGAAAATGTATATTCTGCTGTATTGATTTGATACCATAATATTTTTATTGTAATCTATAATGTTTATATTTAATATTTTCACATGATTTGGTTTGTCAATGTTTCAAAATTTTAATTTAAAACAATGGAAATTGTGTTGTTATTTTTGTTAAGTCCGCAGATTGCGTGGATTCATTGTAACAACCAATCAGGAAAGCCTTGACGGTTTTTAGAAACAATTTCATCATTGTTTAAGTCGGGCATTGTGTTTTCAGAAGTAAGGACCTTAGTAAAGTTTTTAAAAGTGTAAATAACAACTATGGCTTCGAATACTTCGAAAAATATTGAAATTGTAATTTTTATTGTATATTAAAAATATGGCTGCAAATGGTCTTTTTACTGATTTTTTATATAAGTGTCGTCCTAAAATTAGAAAACAATGATTAGAATATAAAATAGAAAAGATTAGATGTTAAATAGTTTGAATAAATGTGAAATTTAAGTAGAAATTTAAAAGTGTCCAGAATTAATTCCGCTAGTGTATATTTTCTAATCTTTATCGAAAAGGAAAATAAAATCGTAGTGAAATAGTAAGATTTCCTTTAAATCAGGGGTGGGTTGTCTGCTTCGTACATACAATTTTTATTTTGCATAAAGATCCTCAATATATTAATAGACAGGGGATTTCATAATAAATTGATCTTAAAATTGTATAAAAACTTAAAAATATTCAACGGTTGTATTCTATTAAAATGATTAAGGGAAGAAATAACGTAAAAATTCCTATGGGTGAAGAAATGCGCAGTCTACTGATCAGGAATGTTCTATTCTAGTAAGATTCCTTAAGAGACTTTTCCAGCTGATTATTCGAGTAGAATCGCAATCTTTTTCTATTTGAGCAGATTTTAATATTGCACGCGCGAGGCACACTTACGAAATGGTTTTTGCAAATCGAAGTAAATCATCGTTGCTACTTGTGTTCTATGATTCACAGTGTACAATAAAATATGAGTCATTCGATTCACTTGTTATCTGTCGTTATCTTGCTACAAGCAGTGGTAGTTCTTTCTTTTGAAAAATCATAGTTTTAGAACCGTATTAAATATATTCATTTCTACAATTAGAGTAAAATGGAACTATATAATTTTTTTGCACTCCGCTGTGCAGTACAGTTTGCGACGTTCATGAAAATCGGACACGAACTTGTACAATCATTTGATACTTTTTCTTAACACCTTGCGCTGGAATGACATAATCACACACTTCGATAAGTTATATCTCGGAGTTGGAAATTATGTGCCACACACGTCGAACACTTGTCTTCTTAGAGTTTTCAATTTTTTTATTCCTTCTGTCTTACCTTATAAAAATTTTTCACTGTACAAGTAAGATATTGTTTAATACTAACAACGTGTCTATTTTCGTTCCAAGAATATATCTGTTTTGAATGCACACGAAAATGTATTATTAAACTTACACAAATGATAAGTTAAATAATAAATCTTTAGGTACGTTCTATTTAATCTAGATTGTTAAGGCACTACACAGGAGAAGTAGGTTAAGCCTGTTTTATCTATTCGATGAACCAGGGTGTAAAAAATTTCTTTCTTATCTTTGTCTGAAATGTTAGTAAATATTGAATATTTTTAACCATTATGATTTTTAGTTTGATCAATTCAATATCATAACAGTACATTCAGTCACACTTTGCACTTTCTATATCTTACTCTCGTTACAACGATGTTTGACAATATGATAACAAGACTTCGACAAGGACTTTTTGTCTAGTTGAATGTATCTGATAAAACCCCACGAAGATATGTATATCTGATACAACAAAGGTTGCTGGCATGATTCCGAGAAAATGACTGCCACGTGCTTCTACTTTCCGATACCTATCTCAATGTCTCAGCAGATACTACTTAAACAGCGTATGATAAGATGCGCATATTGATTTTCCACGGAAGCATAATGTACAAGAGAAATATTTGAACTTCTCTGGATGTTCCAAAAGTACAAAGGCAAATCCACTTACAGCAAATGCACCCTTAACTTTTGTTCGAAACATTTTCTCGTGGAGACTAAACTTTCAGTCACCCTGTACATTCGTCAGAGACGTTCCTCTCCGTTTTTATTCGAGAATACGCTGATAGAAGGTGTTCGGAGAGCTGTCAATCGTCTTGTAGACTTAGTTTCCCAAACAGTTTTCGAGTGTAAATTCCGAGCCATTGCTTGACGCACGCGAAGAAAACCTACTGAAAATCGGTTGTCGTGGCTCGAAGTCGGTTCAACATTATCGCGTCGCGCTGGAAAACGTTCCACAGTCGATCGATCTTAAAACGGAACGATAAAATGTCACTCACTTTGGTTTTTTGAGCATCCATCCGTCCACGTTGCTCACCCCAGGCTGAATCGACGGAAAATCACATTGCTCCGGCTGCCTTTCGATCTCTTCTGTTCGCTGCTGCTTCAGTTCTGTCACTTCCGGTTGTCTCCTACCCATCTTGCTCTCCTCTCCACGTTTCTTTGATTGATTTTCACTCACTGCGTTTCGCACTGTTTTCGACTGCGTGTCCACTCTTTGGATACCTAGCTCGCACTGACCACCTACGGAAAAGCATACGTTTCTGCAGTATCTTATCACAGCGTTGATAAGATGTCGAAAATCATTATCGATGATACATCCGTTTTTTCTACAGGTTCACACTTGTGGTCACTCGAACATGTTGTGAACGCAAACAGCAGGATAGTATAAATAGTTTCTAATGTGACGTTGCTACAGATAAAGTGATTCCGGATGAATATCAATGGTGCTTAAGGTATGTCTACACTGAAGCAACAACGAGCAAATTTTAGTTCATGTTGCATGCTTCTCGAAAAAGGCGCCGAATTTTACCGAATAAACGAAGACAACAGAAGGCGACAAACAGTCGCTGATGTTAATTCAGTGTGGACATACCTTTAGTTTTCGGTTAACGATTTCTTCGTATCGAGATCAGGAAGATATTTAGTTCATTCATGTGTTAAGGTTGTTTTGGAGGTATATAAAAACGCAACAAAATTTTTGAAAACTTACAAAAGATATAATTCTTACTACATGAATGCAATTACCAAAGTTTGGGTTCGATTCACTGCACCGTTTAGGAATTATAGCAACTTGAAGTTTGCACATTTTAACACGTCTTCTTTGGAGAATTCATAAAATTCTACTTGAAACCCTATTTAATCCTTGAAAAAACGCAACTAGATACTCCAGTTTTTTTATATATAGTAAAAATTATGTAATTAATTATGTTCAAAATATATTAGCATTCACTAAACAGTTCCAGAGCAAAAATTATAAACTATTACAAAACGTTAAATTTATCGTGTTGTTATCTCACTACCAATAATTTTACGGAAATTTCACATGTTCATTTTCAATAATAACCATGAATATTGCTTTCTGAAGTATCTTTAATTTATTTAAACATTTATTTTCAACTTTTTATTGCGCAATTATATTAAATTCACTAATTAAACGAAAGCTTTTTTAACTAATCAATTTTTTTTAAGCAAAATATACTCGTGAATGGCTTTCATTGCCAATATATGGATGGATTTCGAATTTCTTGTACTTTTGTCTCTCATTGTACCTCCAGAACATCCTTAATCTGACGACTCGGCTCTTTCGTCATATACAGAACAATTCTGTATAAAATTTTTAAATTACACTCAAAGATAAAATTGAGATATTTATTCATAGGTTTACTCAATAACATATTATCAATAGAACATATTGGAAAATATATCATTGAATAAATCTATGAATTTTATGTCTGAACTTCAATTTAAAAACGTTACGAATTTTCGTCCATATAAGACGTAATGATATGACGCAATTTAGAATGTTTCGCTTAAGTTGCATTCGCCCACGATCAAGTTCGATACTCTACCGAAATTACGAGTCAACATTTGACACTGTTCTCGGTGATCGTTGATGCTATTGTTAGCAGTTGTCGAAGTGACAATATTGAAGCGACTATATCAGGAAAATTTCATAAAGAGAATCGATGGTATCTGCGTATCAATAGCGCATCTTCAGCTATCCGACTTGATCACAATACCGTCCTGCCGTCACAATAACCGGCTCGAATGCCAGGAAACTGAAACGACATTCCAATATCGTCCTGAGAATATCTCTTCAACGTCGAGCGTTCTTATACACGAAAAAAGAAATTTTTTCGCTAAAAATTTATATATCCTCGCGGAAGGAAACTCTGAACTATGAAAGTGTCACTTTTCAGAACAATAAATAATATATTTAAAGGGAGCTCCTCAATAAAGAAATCGCAGATCAACTCCTTACATTTTGAGTCAGAGAAGTAAAAGAATCAGTGACGTAATTTCGGGTCATTCGTACTCGAAGAAAAACATTGGCCGACTAAGACCTCATCCGACGACATTGTGTTAAGATAACACTGTACTTATACGATATTAAAATCCCCCTCGAATTTATCGTTACTCAGACTGCGGTTCTCCATGCAAAATAAAAAATGTTCGTGTCAATTGCAGGACAGGAGTTAAATAAAAATTGTATTCTTCTTTCAATTATTCTATTAAGCTGAAATCAATACTTTGATATTTTGCATTAAAAAAATGGATTAGTTAAAAAAGCTTTCGTTTAATTAGTGAACTTCATGTTATATTAATTTTTTTAAAATCAAATTGTCTTCGTATTATAAAAAGTTGTAAGTGACTTTTGCGAATAATTGTACCCTCTGATTTGAACTTCAAGAAAATAAATTTGTGAAATTCAATATATATAATTATGCAATAAAAAGTTATAAATAAATACTTAAATAAATTAAAAATACTTCAGAAAGCATTATTCATGGTTATTATTGAAAATGAACATGTGAAATTTCCGTAAAATTATTGGTAGTGAGATGACAACACGATAAATTTGACGTTTTGTAACAGTTTATAATTTTTTGCTCTGGAACTGTTTAGTGAATGCTAATAAATTTTGATCATAATTAATTACATAATTTTTACTATATATAAAAAACTGTTGTATCTAGTTGCGTTTTTTCAAGGATTAAATAGGGTTTCAAGTAGAATTTTATGAATTCTCCATAAGAAGACGTGAGAAAACGTGCAAACTTCAAGTTGCTATAATTCCTAAACGGTGCAGTGAATCGAACCCAAACTTTGGTAATTGCATTCATGTAATAAGAATTATATCTTGTTAAGTTTTCAAACATTTCGTTGCGTTTTTATATACCTCCAAAACGTTAAGTGTCCCTACTCTAGGTTCCCATTCTACATCGCAGAGGACTGACAGAGAGGGGGGTAACTTTTTCCCTTAATTAAAGTGCTCCCTCAAATGATCGAATCCTCGAATGTTCCCCAAGAAATGATAACGTTAGGCGTCATCAGGGCCGGGTTAACGATATAGTAGAAGTAGCAAATGCTACGGGCCCCGCGTTTCCGGGGGCCCCTTATGTTTGTAAAGGTTGTGTTTTATTTTATTATCATACAAAACCTCGGACCACCTGGTAGCAATTGCTATAGGCCTCGCGCTGGCTTAATCCACCTCTGGCCGTCAGTTTGTAGAAAAATATGAAAATTGTTGAATTTTGCATCGTTCACATGCGACTGCTGCCATAAATTAAACTAAGGATCGCAAAGACGGTATTTCTTGAGGTTTTTTCACGGCTCAGAAGGAAGACGAAAAGAATGCACTGAAGTACGCCATCTGAAACGGAAAATCCTCCTTAATCGACTAGGTTATGCGGACGCAGCTGTGCACTTTATGCGGTTTCTTGTTGCATTTTCAGCCGGTGGAATCGCGGACCTTCTTGAACAACTGGATCGAAATGGCGGTGTGTTATTATTCGGATCACTCCGCGCTCGAGTGGCTGCACGGTTTTCGAATAATAAGAAAACCGCCGGAAGTCAGCGATATTTTACGCGGGCGACCTGCCTGCGGATAATGCCGACAAGATTTATGTACATCGCGCATCCGGTCTATCTATTCCACTCTCATAATCTCTCCCCTTGCCACGAGGCAGTCAAAGAAAGATCGATTATCATAACACTGTATAAATTCCCGACGACGTATGATGATTATTATGATAACCCATTCTGGACCGGGTTCTATCCACAATGAACATCTTAGATACATTGCCTACCGCCTACGATCCGGCTATAACAGGTTCATTTACCATAGTAATTCATCCTGTGTGTGTATATATGTATATATATTTCTTCTCTCAATAATTTTAGTATTTTGTAAATAATACGCCAGTATTCTTACATTTATTTGATGTTCATATATACAGGGTCATCCGTTTTTAAACGGACAAACGTAAACCAGCTATAAAGAACCCCAAATGGAACAAGTTTTACCCCTGCCACTTTTTTTGTTTCGGCCTTGATTTCTAGAAAATTGCAAACAACCATAATTTTTTTAGTTCACATAAACTTGAATATCTCGGGACTCCAGTGATGAATCTTGATGATTTTTCCTTTGTTTGGTTTAAAATAAATAGGGGCATCTTTTTCGTTAACAAAATATTTTTGTTTTTTTTAGCACGTTTATTCCAAGAAAATATCATCCATTGAAGTCACGCGTCCTGGAACCGTTCAGATAGCTACAGTCCGATCCAGAAAAAACCAAGATTCGAAGGTCATACAAAAAAATTTTGGGAACAAAAAAAAGATGCTTCTGTTTATTTTCAACACAACAAAGAAAAAATCATCAAGATTCATCACTGGAGTCCCGAGAGATTCAAGTTTATGTGAACTAAAAAAATTATGGTTTTTTGCAATTTTCTAGAAATCAAGGCCAAAACAAAAAAAGTGGCAGGGGTAAAACTTGTTCCATTTGGGGTTCTTTATAGCTGGTTTACGTTTGTCCGTTTAAAAACGGATGACCCTGTATATATGTTCCTCCTACTTCGTGGGGGAACGTCAAATAAATGTAATAATACTGGCGTATTATTTACAAAATACTAAAATTATTGAGAGAAAAAATGTTCTATGTGAAAGAGAAAATTCATGTTTATTGTATACCGACGTTCAGTCTAATGGTCCAATATGGATAACAAAAGATAAGATGGTATTCTGATTTTAAAAAGACGAGAAACATAAATGTTTGACCACGAGTATAATCCTTAATGCTTTTTATGGCAGTCATAGTTATGTAGATCCATTCAAATCCTCGCGTATCAATTTACTTTTATGTATCTTCGAACCCATTTCTTCAAGATCACCTTTAACCCTCTTATTGAACTTAAGGAGGTATTGCCATGTAACTAGAGTGGTCAATTTTAAACAATTTTTGCGATAAAAAATGGTTAGATTATTATACGTCAATTGTTTTAAAAGAAACAGCCAGAATGATGCAGATCGAGAACTTTTTAACAAAATGGCAGTCGTATAAAACAGAAATTCATTCAAATGAGCAATTCGTTTCTGTAAATACAGTAAGTTCTCTAATGATGCGCAGAATTTGATATTTGGTAAATGAGCTGACTTCTGTTTGCTAACAATAACGACTGTATCTTTTTCTGAAGAAAAAACAGTATAAGATTAAACGGAGGATAATTGTCTGGATCAATAGAAACATATTCTAGTAGTCAATTAAATGAACACTGAATGTGTTATTATAATCAATTATATTCTCACTGCGGATTATACTTATTATGGGCATAGCGTGAGTCGAGTTATTTCCTGTAAAACTGAATTGTTTAATATCTTTGAGAATAATTTTACTATTATTTAGGTTATTAAAAAGAAATTAAAATATTCTAAAAAATTGCGTTTCTATTGCTGTTCGTGATACTTGCGATAGGTGGGTTACATTAAAAAATAATATTACATAAGATTATTTTCTTTTTCAGTTTGCCACGTGTTTTGCCTGTTTACCTAATTTTTTTAGAATATTTCCAACTATTGACGTAGAGATCTTGATTTACAGATATCATACAAACATCCAATTCTCATTGCACTCTATTCACCCTCGAGTACTATGCCGCCATATCCATGCTTAAATGTTGAGCACAAACTTTGATATTCCATTTGTGTATTTGGCTTTCACAAACTCAAGTTCCTCCATCTGACTGGATAGTACTAAATTTACATATGTCAGTATTCCAGAAGGTTTCATTCTTGGTAACATGATATTCGACGAATGTTTGACGTTATCGGTTCCACTAGTAAAATGCTTTTTCCAGACTACATGATTACGTTATAACTTACTCTATTCCATTGCGAACCAATGCTCATTTTAAAGTCGATATCAGAATGAAATTGTTAATCTAAAAATTCGATATTAGAACGAAATTATTATTATAGAAATTCGATATTGGAATTAATTGCAGGATTGATGCGAATCTAAATACTGATGGCTTCATTTACAGAAATTGGAGTAGGAAATAAAATTCTCTTCCCTATTTGAAAGAATATGAGAATATGAATTTTACATCCAATTTAATACCTGATAAGCAATTAACGATATAGTTGAGGACATATGAAGAACAATACAACGGTACATACAAAACATCTTTTTATTTAAAGATATGAAGGTGACCTCAAAATCTCCGAAACACCTTTACGAATACATATACAAACTCTATACCACAGTGGAGCATTAATCAATTAAAATTTTAACCAAGATTGATAGATTAATGAGTACGATTAAAAAAGGTAATCATTGAAAAATCGATGATTGATTCAATCGATTGATGAAGTTAACCGTCAATTGTTGATTAAAGAAAGAAATCATCGAAAAATCGGAGATTCATTTAATCAATTGTTGGAGTTAAGCGCCACACGGTCTATCCATAAATTGTAATAACTAGGCACTAAGAAATCGTACTATAGATCAAATGGCCCTACACGTAAACTCAGTTTACATTTTTCCAGTATGCATAAAGTTTTGATTCCGTATTTCATTTTGTTTCAGCAGTTAATCTTTAATCAATTATTCGATTGACAATTACAATTGAAAATAATGTAATCGTTAACCGCAATTAACGACTAAAATAGGAGTCTAATCGTTAATTGCGATTAACGATTGAAGTAGAAAATTCGTCAATGGTTGATTAAATTTTTGCCCAAGTCTGTTCTATACCATGAAACTTTTGTATATATCATTTTTTCATATTATTGCAAGTAACGGAAATATTCAAGATGGATGAAGTTATTGCCCCACCCTTTATATTATAACTAGCTTTCCCCCGCCACGCTTTGCTGTGGCACATTATTTTTTAAAAGGTATTGAATGAGTTTGTGCTAATCTACATATTTCGTTCAATTCCATTTTGCTTTTCGCGTTGCTCTGTAGTTCTCTCTCTCTCTCTATCTGTCCGTCTTTGTCTCCCTCTCGCTCTCTATGTCTGTCTCTGTCTCTCTCTCGCTCTCTCTCTCGCTCTCTCTCTCGCTCTCCCTCTCCCCCTCTCTCTCTCGCTCTCTCTCACTCTCTCTGTCTCTCCTCCCCCTCTATCTCACTCTCTCTATCTACCTGTCTCTCTCTCTCGCTCTCTCTCTCGCAGTCACCTACGTAGAAAGCTGTGGTCTGAAACGTTAGATTCGGCATTTCTTCGGAAAGGTTTCAGAGTAAACCGCATTCGAAAAAGTCAATTCGTTGAAAAGTTATAAGCAGAAACGTGCGCAAAAGAGAGCGAAAAAGTTGACATGTGTTCACTAATGACGTCATAACTTTTGAACCAATAGACTTTTTCGAATGATCTTTGCTTTAAAACCTAATCGAAGAAACGCCGCGTCTAATGGTCCAAACCCCAGCTTTCTACGTTGAGCCGTCTCGTGCTCAAATACCTGTGACTACAAATTTTCTTAGCGATAGGTTCAACGGTATAGAAGTTGATGTACTGCAGCGCCATCTACAGTGGCGAGTTACAACAAATTGAATAGCGTATAAACCTTCTCCATGAAAAAATACATATATGTGCCAAGTTTCATGTTGATCGGTCAAACAGTTTCGAAGTTTATTAATCATACAAACATCCAATTTTATATATATAGATTTAGTCAAATAACTAGTTTAATTAGATAATTAGTGAAATGAATGATATTTCTTGACGAACACCCTAATAATTTGAGCAGCCACTGTACAAAGAGTTCAAATCCGGTGTGACAACGATTACAAAAGTGTAAAGGGTTGTCGAAAGAAAGAATTCAATTGAAGCGGAACGACGCGTGTTCATTGTCGCGAGCGCGGCTTGCGCGTCGGTGTAACGTTTTTGCGGGGGATAGCCGATGTCGCAAACTAATTAAAGTTCCTCTTCCTTTTTCGTTCATTTGCAGACTTACAACATGGACGCCCAAGTTGGAGAGTCTTCGGCATGTGCCACGGCGCTGCTCTGTGGAGTTAAAGCCAATTACGAGACTGTTGGCTTGGACTCGTCCGCACGCTTTGAGAACTGTTATTCCAGTTTTGATGCCCGTGTACCGTCTCTTATCAATTGGGCGCAGGAGCAGGGTAAGTAAATACGCGTCTAAGGACATCAACAACTAATACAAACGATTATGGGCGATCGATTTTCGTTAAGTCCCTTTGGATTCGAACTTCATTAAGGACGTTGCACCGATGACGAGACCGTTCAGAACAAAGCATGCCGTGTAAACCACGGCATCATATACGAGTATTGTCCTACTATTAGATGCAAAAATGAATTCTTTTCGATTTTTTGATAATATACAAAAATTTAGAAATATTTACTGAACATATTCACTTTTTTATTACTTGGTCAAAAGGGCGGTTTCTAATATTCTTAATTTGCGATTATTACCCTTTTGCACTCGGAGCTATATTATAACTCGTAAATCAAACGTTTTTCTGATCTAGAATACTTCCTTTCTCTATGATTTTTTTTAATTTGGTTGATATGAAATTGATATAATACCTCTTACAATAATTAAATGTTCAGTGATTGGTTAGATACCGACATATCTAATATTCGTATACAATATTTTAAATAATAGTACAGTAACTTTTTGTGTTAAGATTGTAAAGATACTTCACTGATGAATTATTTACGAAACTTATTTCTTTGGTTATATATTATTAGAAAAATGGCAAAAAAATTGGATTGATACGTAAGGTGAAGTGCCCTAACTCTGGACAGTCCAACAGTGGTACGCCTGAAGCTGGACACGTGTTTGCGACTAACATCAACGCATTGTTTGCAATTTATTTAACTACATTTACGTATAATTAGTCTTTTACTAGCTTGAATAACAAAAAAGCAGGAAAAACAGAGAAACAAAATGAGAAAAGAAAAGGAACAAGAAATCAATAAAAAATTACATGAAAGAAAAAGCTGATTCACAACAAATTAAAGATATTAAGTTAAAAATCGATTATGAATCTAAAAAAATGTCTAAAGCAACCAATGATAGAAAAAAAATAAAATTAGAGAAGAGAAAGCAAAATATGCACTCAATTAGAGAATATGAAGAAAGAAGGATTGTCTCTTGAAATGTTTGTTTTACAACAAAAAATAAAAATTATAGGGGATAGAATTAAATACAATAATATTTTGATATACAATTTGTTTAAAATTTAATCAAGTTTGTTCTAAAGCATGCTCTAGATTACGTTCGGTCGATCAACTCGTAATTTGAATTTGTTCCGTAATAGGCTTTACTTCTGTCCAGGTACTATATATCTTAGATTGGATTTAATATGTCCAACTATAGGTTTGAATTATTCTTGTTAATACAATTAAGATATTAATCTAAGCAATGATTGTTTGTTTTAAATTACTTTACAAACTTTGAACTGTATGTTAAAACTCTTAAAAAATTATTTTTGTTTATCTAAAGTGGTAAAATTTAAAATAGAAGAACATGCTGTCCAGGCATAGGGCACTTCACCTAATTTGTTATGTTTATAAAATAATGTGAAATAGTTATTTCTGGAGTTCCGTAATCCCAGTGTTAATGATTCGATTTCCAATTTTTATGGATTTAACACTCTAACAATATTGGTATGTTCGTTCCAATGTATCAAAATCATTAAGGAATTATAGGTTTATATGAAATAAATTAAAATAACTGGCTAGATAATCCTGTGAACTTTTATGGCCCATTATTGTTTTTATATTTGGTACAAAATAATATATGGCATGTTATCCATCGGATATTTTTAATTAACCGTTATTGAAATCTTATAAGTACCATTATGGTTCGACGTGTACCATTGATTTAAAATTTTTAATTAAGCGAACTATGTGGTTTCACCTTTAGTAAGTCACTCTGCTTTCATAACGTCAAAAATATCGGATGAATGGTGTATTCATTTGCGATTGTTCCACCACTTTTTAAATAGAAGACGCTTGAAACATAACGATTAATATAATTCCCATTGAAGAATTTGATGGGTATTAACCATTTTTTAAAGTAAAAAGCGATTTCCTCGATATATAACTTATTTCCGACACAGGTCCCTGGAATATTTCTGCAGTTTCTGCCATTCTTTTCTTTGAACAATTCCTTTCATTGTTAAGTGGAATTTATGTTTATAATTCGTATGGTGACCCAGTACTACTGATAAGAGGAAATTGTAGAAAATCCATTTCTTGATGAACGTTAATGTGGCGACTACTTTATAAAATCACTGTTCATAAATGTACGCAAGAAAATGTGGGTTTTTTAATTAAGAAACTACGAGTGCAAGTGAAAATTTTATAACACTTTAATACATACAGCTGTATAAAAATAAGGTTACGAATTTCAGTCTATGTTTATTTAAAGCCATGCCCTTATTCTCTTTTATATATCTTTCGCCAAAGTAACTTTCCTTCTTTTTACGATATTACGGCTCTTACGGTGTTATAAAATAATTTCAAACGAGGAAATCTCATTATCCGTAGCAACGCTCAGAATAAATGAGTTAAAGAGGAAAATAATTAAACGTTACTGCTTGTTGGAACAAGCAGTCACGGAAAAAACAAAAGATACAGTATTAACAACTTCTAATAAGTCTAACTAAAAATATAAAAAATACTATCTTTAAACTCTTAATACTCTTACTCGAACCACGAAAAAATGAATGCATCAGTAGAATTTCAAAATACTCTCATACCATTATCAATTCATAAATCCTGTTAACGAAGGAAATTCATTTTTATTCAGCTCCTGCTTCGTTGTAATTGAAAATTTATATTTTCCATAAAAATCCGCAGACCAGTTATAGGAATCACTATAATTCAATTAAGGAAGCAAATTAATTTTTATTTAGCTCCTGTTTGCTGCAGTTGCGGTAGAAAATGTTTATTTTCCATAACAATCCACAGTTTAGTTACAAGAATCACTATTTGCCGAAGTTCCGTAACAGTTGATTGTTATCACTAAGAGGAAAGAACAGGCGTGGTCCTGAGGGGTATATGCGCTGCCCTGCGAATGCATATAGCGGGCCCTCGGCTAGCTGAAATATACCAAATATATAATTAAAAAGGCATACTTATTACCAGCGAAAGATCCCATTTTCCGGGAGTTGTCTACCTCCCCGAAAAAAAGTTGATTGTTATCACTGTGACATTTTTTCTCATGGGCAGCATCTGTTTTCGAAGAACACGATTTCTAGTATAGCAAAACCGGGGAATATGTTACAACAAATAGAAAACGCGACCGACGTAGTTTGAGTTCGAAAGTGCGGCAGAATTAATGGCAACGTGCCATACCGTTCTTCAATTAAGTCGCTAATAAAACGTCGTCGTAAAGTCGAATCAACACTGTCAACGTGCAACGTAGCCTCAGTTTACTAGATGTCTGCGTAGCGAGTTACGATTAGGGCGGGCAACGTGAAAGGGTAATAGAGACATCAAACGCATTGATTGGCGATTCAATACAAGAATCGCGAGCTGTTTTGTCATCTTCTAAGTAAATTCTGATGCTTATTCGAGTAGTCGATAGTTCTCTCACATATTCTGCGTGCGCATTCCGGGCTCATATTTCTCGAAGTACGAGCATAATTCTGCAGAACAATTTCCATGTGACGTACTACACGATTCTATTAGATCGTAAATTAAGTTTTCGCGCTGTTCTACTACTTCTCAAATTTACGAGAAAGAATTTAGAATCAAATATGCAAGAACTTGAGTTACAACGTAATAATTACAAGTTCCAGATGTTGGACTTATATATGGCCATTGTTGACAAGGTAAATAATTTTCTATGTGCAATTTGTGAACGGTATCAGGTGGTCACTATTCCACAGGGTTTGTTTTTTTTTTAATTTTCTACAGTTTCTACAGATTTACTGGTGTTGGTATTTCTCGCAAAGGAATTCTCTTTACAAACGAAATTTAAAACATCGATCACCCTGAAAACTACGAGCCAAAAACATCCCCTCGCGGAACACCACTTGATACCACTGAAATTACACATAAAAAATCTTTTACTGTGCCAAACTTAAAGAAGATTTAGACAGAATTATCATAGGCACGACTAGGGTAAAGTTTACAATGATTGGCACCCTAAGCCAAAATCGTAGTACAATCTTTTTATCTTTTTCTAAGATGTTTAGACGAGCTTAGATTGCTATTATTACAAGCTAATAGAGATTTTTCAGCGAAATCAAACAGTTTTACGAGTCATAAACCTTTTATTATAGAATATATTCAGTGAACAACAATCGTAAGACAAATAGTATTGGCACAATGAGATGTAAATGTTGAAAAGGCTATTTGTTGTATAATTAAACATATATGCACTTGTTACATCTGTCGTACAGTCGGCAATTAAGTTATGAAGCGATAAAGTATACTTACTTGTAACGAAAATTTTAATAAAACACCACTTACACTGCACTTTCATCTGTCGGTCTTACTGGATGTACAGATTCTAATAAAATTTAGTATCATGGATTTGGCAGATGGTTGTACACCTTCGGATCGGTAAAGATTTGTTAAAATACATAGCCGCAAAATTGACTTTGACCTTGAGATTCAAGGTCAAATTTTTTATGCTTGTTTCTACTCACCGTGGGGGCCAAAAGTTTTTTTTCTCACCAGTTTGTCCCACGGTGATTAGAAAGCGATACAAGCATAAAAAATTTGACCTTGTATTTCAAGGTTACACCACTCGCACGCGACGGCCACCAGATGGCGGTGTCTTCAGTCTCGGTAACAGGAAAATGGGGTACCTTAAGTACCCCGCAGAATTTTAAAAACTTATTAGTGTATACATATGAAAATGTAAAGGATCAACCTACCCTTAAAACGTTAGCAATTATGTTTCAAGACAGAACACACGTCCCACCGATAACACCGGTACACACCCGCCAATACAGAGTGTCCCAAAACTAGTGTAGGAGCGGGAAATGGGAGCTTCCTTGTGTCATTTGAAGCGACATTTTCCTTTACAAAAATGGCTTCTGCAACTTTGTTTAAGAGTTATTAACGAAAAACACGGACCAATCAGAGTGCAATCTAGACATGCGACGGCACGTTCGGCCAATTGACAGTTGGCGCGTTGGGTAGACTGTGCAGGCTCTGATTGAGGGCCGATTCATACATATCCGGCCGGCGTTTTTCGGTATCCCTGCATTTCCGGCCGATTTTTGAGGCAACTTGAGTAGGAATGTTTCTCATTACCATGATGTTGTAAAGGAGAGTTACCGATAGTTCACCTGAGGAGGGATAGAAACCTTTTATTTGTTAGTTATGGCCTGTTCGACTCGAAGGAAAAGTATCGCAGGAAAATCGGACTCAGTTTTCCGGTTGTGGACGGTCTCACTTAAACCTGGGTAAGAATATTTTGTCGGACTCCGATATCGGAGATGTATGAATCGACCCTGATCCGTGTTTTTCGTTAATAACTCCTAAACAAAGCCGAAGACGCCATGTTTGTAAAGGAAAATGTCGCTTCAAATGACCCAAGGAACTTCCTATTTCCCGCTCCTACACTAGTTTTGGGACACCCTGTATAACGGTCTCAGGGCTCCGGCCGTTCTGCTACCTTATTCTAGACACGGCACTGTTTTTACCCCATCTTATGGCCGTCGCGTGCGAATCGGTGCGCCATATCCGAACACTGGTCATAAATCAAAAATAGTGTCCGGGTACGATCACTGTCCGTGCAAAACACGGCTGTTGGACAGTAAATGGGCGTTTCGTAGTACAGTTTACCCTACGCAACATCTTTTGCTCTTAACACTGTACTCATCGTGAGACTAAAATTTCGCTCGTGAAGACCAACGGACACGTAATTCCGGAGACCTGCTGTTTTTCCTTGCGTCGGGTATATAACCAGGATTACAATGTTTCGTAATATTATCACGGGTCCAATGCAACATTAAACGACGGTAAAATTCAAACATTTCACTGGACACATGCTGTGCGCCACGCAACTTCGTAAAGCAGAAAGTGTAATACCAAGCGTAAATTTTACCTCTGACTATTCTGTAACGCGCGGCATCTGAGACGTTGAATAATGAAGCAACAACAAATTCACGGAGCTATTTAACCATTGAGAACGTCCGGCGCATTTGGCTGCGTCCGCGAGGAGGAAACAAAAACATACTTGCACATTCGGTGAAATAACAGAGACAAGCGATGTAGAACAAAGGCAAACTGAAAATCTAAACAGTCCCGCCCCGTATTTTCCTAAAATTAACGCGAGGCAAATACCGTCCTTCCCTGGTTGCGCGATTCTTTCGAATTAAAGGAATTCTCCGGTCTGCAGTGTCATTTTATAGGCCTTGGAAATTTTTGTGAGAACGTCAGATGGCTGTTTTGTATTAAGATTTTGCACACGTATTTTCTATTATTTACATTGTGCAATATATCTTTTTCAAGTTAACCCTCATATCCGTCCCACATTTCATTAACTGAATCTGCCCCTCGATGTCGAATTGACAAAGTGGTAAAAGATCGATAAAATAACAAAGTAAACAGTGATTTTTCGATGCTTTTTTATTCGAGTTGATGAGTTAATATTTATATCAGAAGTTTCTAGGTTATGTGCTTCGCATTAAAAAGATAAAAGTCGCGCAGTTTCGAGAAAATTTACCTACACATAACAGAACAGTATAACGAGGGACGGATGAGGGTCAAGATACTCAAAATTGTAGAAGTTATATTATAATAGTAGCTTAATAATAGTCCTTAATAATTGTCCTTTTTCTATACAACAAGTAAGTTCCATTAAAATTTATTTCTTTTTGTGGTTTCTCTATGTTAAAAATTGTGAAAATTTACATTCTGACGTATTATTTCAAATATTTTCAGACGCAATACTTGTTCTTTGAAAAGGATCCACATCAGGATCGAAATGTTACAAACATTTACTAATTGCACATTTGTTGTTTTCTTTCTAAAAATGATCGAACCTGGCGCCGATATCATTTAAACTTTACTTAATAATAGTATTTTAATCAGTATGTAGTTATGGTATGAATCAAAACAAATAAATGTCTTATTGTTTAACAAGATGACAATATTTTGATGTTGTAGGCTTTTTTATTCACATTTGGCAAAATAAAAAAATAGAGTTATTCCTTACAATTTTTAGTTCATGAGATGTCGTTATGTTTATTGGAGATTCTCTCAAAATTAAAATCTCGACGTCGACAGATTTCCAAGTTGATTTTCTGGGAAAGAAAGTCACGTATGGAAAAATTTGATTGTACATTTTCAACTTATTTCTTTATGTAATATCGCCTCCTTGTATCACCCTGTATACAGTGATAACTGCATTTTTCAGACATTCGTAGCTTCGTTATTCTTCCGAATTTCAAACAAATCCATTTGTAGACAGATTTTTAATGCAAAAAGAATCGATTTTTGAAGGTTCTATACTAGGAGACCCGCTTACGTGAGCAAAAGTGTGCTAATTACGAACCACCGGCGAAATTGAGCTCTAGCGGATGGTGCTCTGGCCGAGTTTCATTTGAACGCTATCATCGGAATTCTTCTAGGTGCTCGGGATACGCGGCTACCTCCAATTTCGGTATCTATCGAAATCATCAAGTATGGGCATAACATATGGCTCCCATCGGGAAACCCGGTTATAACTGAGTCTCATTAGAACGGTATCGAGCAATTAACAGAATTTCTCTGGCGCGCATGCACAGATATTGCACGATGCTGCGAGGGGGTGTGCCGGGTTGAATGACGCGAGGGATTCTATTACGTATAATCGCAGATTGTTGTCATTGGGTTACAGACAATATGGTTTTTAACGAGTTGCGATTTTCCATTTTGCGAAATTGTTCACTGTACGGGGTGTTGCATTTATACAGATCCTCTCCAATATAAGTTACAAAAGTTTGGAGGCAGTTACATTTCTTGGGTAAACAAGTAATCCCGCGTCCGTTCTTTGTCTTAACTATTTCTTGTGACGTTAATAGTTGCCCATGTGATATTTTCGGTAAACACGTTATATGTAAACTACTACACTGCCCAAAATTACCATAAAGCCACCTGATTTTTCGGTGAAATCTTATAATCATGTCATAGTAATGAGTAGCTGATGCACGATAGCATTTTAGGATTAATAAAACAAAATATTTGCACGATTAAATTGAAAGAACTGAAAGAACAAATTTGCTGCATACATATATCGAGTACAATATTGTAACACAGACAGCACTGACTTTCTTACACCATTACATTTTACAGTTACAGTTGCGTATCTCTTCTTATTTATTAATAAAGTACATTCCTTTTTGTAGAAACTGATATTAAACAAGGACTTGTGGTCTCTGAAAATTAAGCACGATCTTTTACAATCATATTATCATTATATTGTTTTGTGTTCCTCTGTTTGTTTTTAAAGAACGTCGTCAACTTATGAATTTCGATAACGACAGACAAAGACGAGTTTTTATTTAAACATTTTCCTCTAACGGGAATAAATATTCAATGTTCAAGCAGCTTTCAATTATCGTTGTAGCAACTGTAGCTACCTTCAGTCAACTCTCATCAATATAAACTTTATACACTATTGTGAAGTTGCTTTTTGAATTATTTTGTTTTAAAACAAATGTTTGAAAAAGTGTTTAAAAATGTTTAATCGATAAACTGAATTCATTGGAGAAGGGTCATAGTGTTAAGATTTAAAATTGTTACTTTTAAATAATTTATTTTCAATGTTATAAGTTATAAATAAAATTAAATAGTTAATTTCAGTCTTATAAATTTATTTGAGGATCCAATTCAATAATCCCTAGTTATCCTCTAAAATCGTTACTCAATGAATAGTACTACAACAATATCGAATGATTATTACAGTTAAGATGATATTCCAAGTATGTTAATCATTTGCAATTATTTGCAATTATTTGTAATATGTATGTAGAGAAACCATAGTTTAAAACTAGCCTGGATTTTTCTGTATTTTGTTCTTTTAATAAACAGTCTAACATAGATTACTTCCATAGAACTTTTATTACACAGATTGTAAAAAGTTCTCGCGTTCTGCTACGTTTTGCTTTTACGAGAAAGAATTTAGAGTCATAAACGCAAGAACTTAGGTTACGACGTAATATTTTAAATTTGGGGATGTTGGACTCGTGTATATGGTCCATTGCTGAATCAAACTAAACTTTTAATTGCGTGTAATTTCCTTCAAACGCCAGTGGTTTCACCGAAACAATTTCCATATGGAAATTACTACATTGCCCATTAAAAAACACACAATTTTAAAAAATCGAATTTTTTCGACCACTGGTATCTCAAAAAATATGGTTTTAATCCCCAACATTGAGGGCTGTTTTCACCCTTCCAGATTGGATGGTTGCCGATAAAAAAAATACGTGTCAAATATTTTTCGAAGAACCATATCTCACATAAGTTTCATCAAAATCGGTTTGTATCAACTGAATATGTTCCCTTGTCAGTAACTTGATACATAGAAAAACAACTCGTTGGAATTTTTAAAGAAATTTCCTTAAATAAATTATAGTAAACGTGCGGTTGATGTTTCACTGGTTTTCGTACGTTTATTTGTATTATATCGTATTCGGTGTTTAGGATTTCTCAGTTGTGAAAGGAGTCTGATTTCAGTGGAACACCCTGTACATGACTGTATAAACGCTACTAAATTCAATTCGAAAACGAGGCACAGGGGTGGCGTCTGCTCGGACACGGACACGGACACGTGCAACGGAGATGTTTATTCAAGCTATAGTAACGCTCGTAAATAAGGACCTCCCATCTCCTGCTTTATATACCGTTTCGTTGCTTCGTAACGAAGGATTTTGATTTCCCTTACATTTCGTTGCGATCTATCGAGTTTTTCGAAAATTATTAGGACTTTTGCGAGTGTTAATCAACGAGAGCTTTATTCGAACGTTGCAGACCTAGATTCTAAAATCCACATTCGTGCGATTGCTCGGCAACAGAATCTGCTTCTTAATCCTTAACTACCGTCGAGGGATGGCGTCCTTCACAATCTCTTTCTATTCTAAACATACTTCTACAATATTTTAGCATAAAAACACTGCGTTTTTAAAACCATTTCTTTGTAATATTTTTATAAGTTGAATCATATTTTTGCCTAGAATAGTCAGTACGTTATCTTTGATGACGAAATATTAAGTCGTTTCATACGCATATTAAGACCAGTAGAAAAATGTTTTATTCGTTTGTACATGTTATTTTTATATATCTGGAAATAGACTTTCTATGCATTTGTTTTATAGCTTTAAATATGGACATTTAATTTTAAATTAGATTAACTGATGTATGGTAGATAACAATTATATATTCTACACAAAGTATTGCATGAGTACTCAAATCTTCTATTAGAAATTGACAGTAGATAATTACGATCAGTATTAATTCAAAATAAGTAAAACTTACAATTAATAAATAGCTGCAATTACTCAAAAGATTGAAGTATACATACTATGTTTTCAAAATAAAACATTCTTAATTATCAAAATAAATAATAATCAAAAGAAGTAAAAGTATTATTATTATTATAGTGCTTATAAGACAGCTCTTAATTGTAATCAAAATTAATAAAAGTTTAAATTACGAAGGATATTCCGAACTTCTAATGGGTATAATTAATTGGTACATTATTGCGAACGATACCTTTATGTAATTTCGGTAATATGTGTCGTATCTAATTAACAATAATGCTGAAATAATGCTTTTTGATGTAGCCGTGTAATAAAAGATGATCTAATTAACTCTTACATAATAATATTCAAATGATTTGCAATACATAGATTAATGCTATGTATACGTGCAACTGCCTCCTACATAGTCTTGGGTGCCAACGTTAATTGTGCCAATTATATCAATGTAGTAATTTAATAACTACATTTATAGAACTGTGATCAAATCTAAATTCCCTTAATTAAAATTAGCATTTGATGATATCAAAGATAAGGCAAGGTTTTCAGTCTACTGCGGAATTTTGTATTTTCCGAACTGACACGAAATTCACAATTGCTGTGCATTCAAAATGCGTAAACAGTTTCATCGATCCAGTGTAATACGGAATTTAGTTTAACTATAAAAAATAGAATCCATTCAGTTAATTAATAATAAAAGCACGACTGAAAAGTTAGTATTTACGCAGTGATTACTTTTTCAAATTTCTTGGATCATGAGAACACAGTCTACGTAATTTATACTTTACAAATTAACTTCTATTTTATCGAAAGAATTGAAAAATTTGAAACATCTTATTTTTATGTATTCATGCAAAAGAATCGTTTTCTGAATTCATATTAACAAAATAAACATGAATCGATCTTTAAAAACGAAATAAATAAAAAAAATTTATGATAAATAGCAATGTTCAGTAAAATGTCAAAAATGACTTCGAAATAAAGAAACTAAAAACAAAATTCGAGATAAAATATATTATTGATGTAAATAAAATAACTAGACAAACTGCTACGTTTGCATACAGGGTGTTCGACTACAGGTGGGAGAAAATTTAAGGGGTGATTCTTAACAATGATATAAGACGAAAATGAAGAATAAAAAAATTGCGATCTCGGCTTCGTTATTTAGCTATTAACAATTAAAAATCAACAACGCGTCTAACAAAAGTGTACTTTGTGTACGTCAAAGAGTTCAATGTTGTCCAACGATTTGTTTAACATTTTCACCTCGCTGGGACCCCAAATGAGAACCAAGTTATGCATGAATCTGTCACTCGATACGTGACTGTCTCGTTGTTAATAGCTAAATAACGAAGCCGAAATTGCAATTTTTTAACTTCCCGATTCATAGGGAAGTTACTGTAATTACCCCGAAAATCGAAAATCGATTTTTTAGCAGATCTTCACGTTTCATGGTCATTGGAGTCATTTTAGACTATTTTTACCAAATTGTTAGTATGTGTGTGTCTGTGCGTGCGTATGGCCGTTTTTATGTTATCAAATTTTTCGTTAACGTTTTCTGAAAAAGTAATAACGCGATCAGAATGATGAATGATGCAATCGATGTGCCCCATCGTAACTTAGAGCTGATTAGATTTTGGTCCATATTGGTCAAGTAGTTTTTTAGATTTTTTAGTTTTTTTCGAAAGAAGTTAATTCAACAATGCAATTTATACGAGAGGATGGAAATTTTCCACCGAATAAACAAACGTAATTATATGTATATATATTTCATTTTTCTTTAAAAAAAATTTTTTTTTAAATTTAACCCTTTGAACTCGAGCGGCGCCGATACGGCCGATTTGAAGTGGCAAGGATGCATCTTGACTATTGTTTTACTAAGTATCACACCAAAACTAATTACAGAGTGTAATATTTATCAAAATTTGTTGTTTTCGACATATAAATGAATAAACTGGTGAAAATTTTTTTTTAATTTTTTTAAAATTAAATGTTTTTGAAGCATCTGTAAAATGTTCACCTAATTTGGCCGAAATCGTCTCGAGTTGCTGGTTTCATTTTTATTTTTTTTAATTATGCAACTAATGCTAATGTTACCGCTGACAACTAACAAATCGGGAAGTTCTTTGTGTGGCTCGTGGAGAGTCACACAAAATTTAAAAAAAACCATTAATAGCTGTATGCCCCACTAGCAATCGTACCACTAACCCTCTCGCAAGAGCAGTCCTACCCGCGAGCTCGCGAAGCGAGCGAGCAACAATAACCAGCTAGTTTATTCTTCATTTTCGTCTTATACCATCGTTAAGAACCAACCCTTAAATTTTCTCCCACCTGTAGTCGAACACCCTGTATAATAGTAACGTCACGTCACGTTCTTACTTTATTAATGTTAGAAGATTATGAAACCTTTAGAGAAAACATATTCACTACATAACAATTTCTGAATAATTTGATTCATAAACGTAATTATCGATGTATATACATTGTCGAGTATCGCAACAAATTCGTCGCCGATAGAGGTTCGGTCCAATTGAAATCCCCATATGGCGTCTATATTCAACGTAATCGACAATGCATCGGTATGAAATTGAAAAAAAAACGTGCGCGTTAGAGAACTGCGTTTCGAGGCCACAAAAAGTGAGGCTCCACAAATGAATCTGAATAGACGGCGAGCGAGAAAACTGCATTTAACCAAGTCAACTCGAAAATAACTCGCTCGCAGCCACTTCGCCGCGGCGGAATCGGAGATCGCGAAAACAATAGGAGCCATGTACCATGTAACAACACCGTATAGGGCATGTGCATCGAGAGCAGTAATAAACACGGGCGCACATAGGGGCGTCCGTACTACGTCTGGCTGCGTTTACGTAGCGAGCATGAAAGCGCAAGCTGCCTTGGCTCGATCATTAAGATGAATTGCCTAGTTGATTAATCGCTTGCCGTTTGCTGTTGACGCGGTTCACTTCGCGACCGAGTATAGCCCTCCCCCCTTTCCGTCGCAATTTGTCAATTTACAATTATTGTCCGTGTGGTCGGGCAGCGTCCGATGCGTTGACGATATTGTGACGCTTCGGACCGGAGATTCCGATGGGCTCACCTCGTAAATTTACAGTTTACGCAGGCCCACTATACTTTTCCATGCGCAGGCATAGTGGAGACTGGGGCCACTCGACTAATGGGGGTAGTCAACTGATGCATTCTAATCGTGATAATATAAAGTATACGGTGTTGCTTTCCCGCGATATTGAAACGTACCCTAGTAGCACAAAAATATTGGGTAAATGTTTTTTTCAAATATTGAAAAAATATTTTTTAAGCCACACTTTTTCATATGAGAAAAATATTAGATCTGAATATTCTATACATATACAAGAAATGTAAATTCAATGTTCAGAAAATATAAGCTAAATATTCAGAGAATATAAATTACATATTTAAAAAACATAAAGTAAATATTTAAAAAACGTGAAACTCATATTTAGATAACGTTCAATTAAATCTTCAATTTTAAGAAAAAGTTATAACAAAAATTAGAAACTATAATATAATAACACTACTTTCTGTGCAATGCTCGAGGGAATATTTATCTTCGTCTTCGAAATGGGTTTATTGAAAATACAGAATTTTTTTATGCAGTTAGAAAGATTAATGGTTCGGGGAATGTCACATTCGTAGGCCCATAGATTTTTTTTGTGCAACTGTGCATGTGCAATTAACAATTGCATCATTTCTTTAAGTAGAAATGCGTATTTTTTGTTGTACTAATCGACTTCACTGTTTATTCTGTGTAAAAAATGATTACCATAGCAAAAAATTATTAAATTATCTTGTTTTCAAGATACTTTAAAATTTCTATTTCTAATATTACATAAAGATTTATTTTATGAGAAAAAATATTTTTTTCATGGTATGAAATAGAAATATTATTTGTATATTAGGAAAAACTATTCTATTTTTAATATTAAATAGAGATTCGTTTTATAATGAGAAGAAATATTTTTTTCATAATATGAAATAAATATTATATGTATATTAGGAAAGAATATTCTATTTCTAACATGAAATATAGATTCATTTAATATTTAGAAAAAGATATTTTTCTCGTAACATGAAATAGATATTTCCTCCATATTTATAAAATAATATTCGTTACTCAATATAAAATAAATATTGTATGAATATTTGAATATTAAAAAAAGATTGAATCTCTTTTTAATATTATATGAATGTGTATACAATGTTTTGTGCTACTAGGGGTAAGAATTACTCAACGTGTAATGTGTTTTCGTGACCGAAACTTGCGTGATCGAACTTTATTCTAATAAGATTAAAAATCTGAAAACATCGACGGTAAGTAAATATTTTTGTTTCAATTATTTATTAATATTTGTCCATTAAGTACTGCTTGATATTTGTCATGATTAGACAGCGGATTATATGAATTTATGACAAAAATGAGTAAGTGTAATTTAGAACAATAAAAATATTAGAAGACTTAAAATACTGGTGGATTATCTGCGACTTATTAAACTTATTAAGAAAAGAAATAAATTTGTATTTGACTCCAGTTTGTTGTAATTAAGAAAGACAAATTTTATTTTGCATAAAGCTCCGCTGTCTAGTCATGATTAATTTATGGAAATGTGGTACATTGACTATAATTTGAGGTATTTTAGTTTATCTGGTGCATCGAGGTTATGCACGCGTGGTCCTTACAATGATAAATATGTCGAAAGGAGCAATTTGACTAAGCATAGGATTACGTGATTCAAGAAAGATTCCTTGTCTTCAGGATCAGAAGATGATTCAGAATGCTTGATCTGCAATGAATTTTACACTGATAGCGTTTGTGGTGAAAACTGAGTGCAGTGCACACGTTGCAGAAAATGGGCTCACGAAAAATGCATCAGATGTAATAACTCTGACTCGGATGATAATTTGTAAGCCTAATTTGCCTTAATTTTGCCTATAAATCATAATCCGGTTTACTAAAGTAGATATGTATGAAAAAATAAAAATTTAAGTATTATTAATACTATTATTTTTTCTTAAACACTTAAAAGTAACTGTTAAGTCTACTAACCCCATCAGATATGTCAACTAACCCCATAACGCGAAAGTGAAGCGTTAGATTGATAGAAATGTATGTTCATCGCTGTTGCCAACCTATTTTTCAGCGTGGTTACACTGATAAATACAATAGAATCAGAGGCTCTTAACCCCTTAAGTATCTCAATAATTTGGACATATGTTGTCAAGGTTATCAATGTGAACGACCTCTCCCTATATGTATGTACATGTTACGTACTATGGTTCAAAATTGAACCCAATAACTTTAGTTCTTTTTATGTATAATAAATGTCAGAAGAATTAGTTTACATAGAATGAGGATACGCATAATTAAACTGGCCGTATAGTTATACTTCTATAACAGTGAAGTAATGACAAGAATGATACGACGAGACGTGGATGTTATTAACAATATTCTTATAGTATGTCTAAATGTGGAAATACATATATTGAAAAGCCGAAGAATGTAGAACGCTATAGAATTGTTAACACGTTACCTGCAATGTCAGTCATTCGTGATCGACGCTGAACTTTCCACTCACGCCGCGTCGATCATTTTCGACGGACACGAGTGCCTTCAACCAGATTGTTCAGATATGGAACTGTAAGCACTTATGTGTAAATGACAATCATTGAATAAAATAAAGGATGAGGTTTCGCAAATGCAATTTACGCCACTGAAACTACGTTAGCTAGCCTCCGAACGCATTGCGAATTTTCTCATTCGCTGACCATTACAACAAATGTTATCAATTGTAATATGAATTGTATGCATATTCATAACTAAACTGTGGAGCTCTATGCAAAATAAAAATTGCCTGCATTAATTAACACCCAGAAGAACTTCTATACTTTATTCAGAAAATTGATTCATTTATGCACAACCTGCAGCAACAATCACTCAAAAACTCAACAAATCCATTTAATATAATTTGTAGAATACAGTCAAATCTAGTCATTTTGTTGTTCGGTGCTTCTAATGTGAAGAATAAAAAGTTACTGTTTATTTCGATCCCTGGAGCATTGCCCACTTTTATGAGAAAGCTGGATGACACGGTTGGCTAGGAAACGTGCATAGAAAAATCACCAACAAAAGTGTGGCAAATTCAAAGCAACCCGCATTTTGGTAACCGAACGTAATACATACACAACATGACCGTCTATGAATCAACATGTGATATCCGGGCACTAGCGAAGTTTACCAGGCCTTGGAGATCTACATTGGAATTCAATATCCTATTGACTCGTGATGTTGAAACCAAATGAATACGTATGGACACGGGTCACTGTATGTATATACACACGTCAATCACATTTCAAACGAGAATGTTCCGCTGATCTCATTGTACTCATTTTTCACCGTCACAAAAACTATAAACTGGTTTAATCTTCTTCCACAAGCAAGCTCGCAGCAAAAATATAAACCAGTGGTTCTTAACCTTTTTGAAGTCGGGGAACGCTTTTTATGTGAAAAATTTGCGAAACGCCAATACTAATGATCCAAAAAACAAACCGAAGCATCCTGCGTAGAAACAAATGTATTTTAGAAAATATATTGTTATTTTAGAAAATATATTTTAGAAAATATATTGTTAGACATATTGAATATATTTCGCAGAACGCCATTATTAATGATCCACAAAACAAACCAAAGCATCCCGCGTAGAAACAAATATATTTTAGAAAATATATTGTTAGACATATTGAATATATTTCGCAGAACGCCAATATTAATGATCCAGAAAACAAACCAAAGCATCCCGCGTAGAAATAAATATATAAATAAAATAGTTTATATCGATCGTATTATTGATCATAACAATTATTAAATGATTTCGGCGCTACGGTTCGATCATTAGAAAAACAAGATAAATAAATCAATAAGCAATTTTGCTAATAATAAAAGAAATCGACGTTTCGGTGCTGATTTGCACCATTTTCAAGATAAATTTTGAAATTACGTTTGTAAGAAAAATGAGATAAAGAACTTTTAGAAATAAATATATTTTAGAAAATATATTGTTAGACATATTGAATATATTTCGCAGAACGCCAATATTAATGATCCAGAAAACAAACCAAAGCATCCCGCGTAGAAATAAATATATGTATTGTCAGACATATTGAATATATTTCGCGGAACACCGATATTAATGATCCAGAAAACAAACCAAAGCATCCCGCGTAGAAATAAATATATAAATAAAATAGTTTATATCGATCGTATTATTGCTCATAACAATTATTAAATGATTTCGGCGCTACGGTTCGATCATTAGAAAAACAAGATAAATAAATCAATAAGCAATTTTGCTAATAATAAAAAAAATCGACGTTTCGGTGCTGATTTGCACCATTTTCAAGATAAATTTTGAAATTGCGTCTGTAAGAAAAATGAGAAAAAGAACTTTTAGAAATAAATATACTTTAGAAAATATATTATCAGACATATTGAATATATTTCGCGGAACGCTTGCAGAAAGCTCGCGGAACACCGGTTAAGAACAACTGATACAATCGGACGAACACTAGTTTTCAAGCTAAACAACATCCTAGATTTCATAAAATAATCGCCAGGGCGTTTCCCGAATGCACGGATTAATTACCCCATATTTGAATATTATGTCGCTTCATTGTCAACGGCATCGGCGTTGAACGGCGGATGTCTTGACAAATAATTAACGCGAAATTAATTGAATCAATTATGCATTCGTTAAATAGAATATCGATTTTGATCGAACTTCCGACCCGGTCGACGCGAAGGGACGCGGAACGAATTTCGCTGGTGAAGTTTCCACGGCATTTAGGGACGACATTATAGCCTTCCTACATAACCATGCCGATCGAAAATTTGCAAATTCATCTGTCGAGTTTCCGTTAACGAAGACAGTCGTCGAATGGACTTTATCCGATGACGACTAACTTTTCGCCGAGGCCCCTCTGATCAATAATTCATTCGCATCATCGCGGCGGCCGCGTCAGATGTCGAACGAACGATTCCACGAGTCGACGGACGCATTTGAATTTGGTGAATTTCCCGAGCATCGGGAAATTTCGCGAGCTCGGGATATTCAATCACGAGCCAGCAACTTGCACTTGTCACAAAGTTTCAAAATTTCTGTCGCGGCTTATCGTTCACGGCTCGCCGAGAACCGTCTTCCGCCCCATAGAGAAACGAGAGTGAACTCGCCGACGACGCATCTTTTTCGTTTGTCGTTTTTCATCTCCGCGGGAAAACATTCCCCGTGACGGTAGTTTTCATGACAATAGCGCGGTTCCTCTGTAAAATTCAGCCCTTTAAAGTGCATTGAAATGTACCCGACTGGCCGCGTTCCTGTAACAAAGTTCAAAGAATCCACTTTCCATTTGTATCACTTCTCGAGAGATTCAAGAACCTTAACTCGAACATCCACTTTTCTCGTTGGGTATTAAAGATATTCCTGGGTCATTTTCCCCTAGTCGTTTATTCTTTGAGAATTCGAAGATTTTCTACATAATTAGCACTGGAAATTGAAGTGCTACATAATTTTTTGTTAAAGCTAGAACTAGACGTTTGTTAAGCGGCACCCTAGACGATCAGTATCATCGTCAATACAGTGGCGCACCTAGGATTTAATCTGGGGAGGGGGGCGAGTTGAACAGAATTACCTTTTCTTTGCAAAAATATCTGTTAACGATACCCTGGCTGTAATTGCACAATTTTACAAGCTAAACATTTTCTGTCCCCAGCTCGGGGCCTGTAGCATGTGCTCCTTCTGCTATACAGGGTGTCCCAAAACTAGTGTAGGAGCGGAAAATGGGAAATTCCTTGGGTCATTTGAAGTGACATCATCCTTTAAGAAAATGGTGTCCACAGCTTTGTTTAGGAGTTATTAACAAGAAACACGGACCAATCAGAGTGCAATCTAGACATGCGACGACACGTTTAGCCAATTGACAGTTGGCGCGTTGGGTAGACTGTGCTGACTCGTGTCTACGTGGCGCTCTGATTGGTCCGTGTTTTTCGTTAATAACTCCTAAACAAAGCTGCGGACGCCATTTTTGTAAAGGAAAATGTCGCTTTAAATTACCCAAGGAATTTCCCATTTTCCGCTCCTACACTAGTTTTGGGACACCCTGTATAGCTAATCCGGCCCTGCACATTAGAAGAAGGTGTTCTACAGTTTAACTAATTTTCCAATGTTCTACTTACTTTTTCTTGGGGGGGGGGGAGGTCCTGAGTGCACCAATGCGTCAATAAATGGTACAATATATGGTCAATATACGCACAATAATGTTGCTGACTTATCCACGCGAGACAATATTATTTGCCCAATAAGTTAGTTCGTAACTGATGATATTGCAGTTAACATATGCAATAAAAAGAAAGCAGATTGTGTGGCCATTGCATTAGTCATAGCTTTAAAGTAGAAGGAGAAAAAGAAACGCAGGAGGATGGAGTAATGGATTAAAAAAATTAATGAGTACACTCATTATTTGTTAAGTGATCTAAGAATAAGTAAACCTACTGATTCTCGAAACTTTCTGCGACTAGTTGGTACATTTCACAGATGGCAATTTTCTTTCTTCCTCTTTTTCCTTTGTAGAAATACTTGAAAATTCAATGTTCATTTTGCGACTGTGAAGATAGAACTGAGCCAATATTCGAAATATTACCCACAGACGAAGCAATATTTGCGAGATTGCACAATAAAAATCAAACCCTTTTTGATTATTTATATATATAATATCAATTATTGTACAATATATTGACGATAATATTGATTGTCTGACGATTTACCTGGTACATGTTTACGTAGTCGCCGCTTAAAGGACACACAGTTGTTATTTAAATTAATTATGTAAAAGAAGTATGCTAAAATATTCATTCGACATTCCACTTTACATATTGTAAGTATAGCTTTGAGAAAAATACATACAAAATACAAACTGTTTACTCGATAGATGCAAAACGTAACACATATCTATTTTTTAATGTTGTATTGTTTTATTAATATCATTTAACAAGTACTTTTAAATTAAAGTACTGAATTCAAGTGGCTGAATTCAAGTGCCACTTGAATTCAAGGAGCTGTCAACACTTTAATTCAAAGGTAAAATATCCTGTGCAAATACTACAGTAATATTCTAAATGGTCCGGGTAAATGAAATACAGTAGAGCCGACCTTATCCAAATACCCATTACAAATACCCTGTACAAATACCCTAATATCCGAACGTCTTACAATTCGGTCGTCCCTTATCCAAACAGCGTGTCTTCTAACAACAGACACCTTCTCTACTTGCAAATGTTCAGTGTCTGCTTGTTTCTGTTCGAACAGAGGGAAATCTGACTATGACGTTAATATAACTTCACTTGACTAGAAGTAATTGCATTGACTATAATTCACATAAATCTCGTATGTAACGACATAATTAATTAAAGTGATTTTGATGTCCATCAATGTGAATTTTCTGAACTGTAACATTTTCGTATTTTCTTCAAATCTTTGAATTTCAATTCTGAACTTGTCTGACGTCGAAAATATAATGTAGAAAAAACAAAGCATTCCAATATATTGGATCGAACCTGTGCGCTGATAGCATGTAGTAATTGAAGGTCACCTTCACCTCTAGAAAAATACTGCAGATACAAAAACATTACAGACGCCATTATATTTTTTGAAAAAGAACAGTATAACTTGAATGGCGGATGTCTTGACAAATAATTAACGCGAAATTAATTGAACCAATTATGCATTCGTTAAATAGAATATCGATTTTGATCGAACTTCCGTCCCGGTCGACGCGGAACGAATTTTGCTGATGAAGTTTCCACGGCATACAGCCTTCCTACATAACCATGCCGATCGACAATTTGCAAATTCATCTGTCGAGTTTCCGTTAACGAAGGCAGTCGTCTTATTTTCATATTTGTTGAAAAAACAGTATAACTTTTTCCTCTTTAACTTTTCGAAAAATTCTGGCTAGTTTGAGCTTGAACACTCTGCATGTTTTATTGTACAATAAAAATTATTATTATTATTATTTATTTGTACGGGCCGAAATCCTTTTATACAAATGTGAGTAGATACAAATGTATGACAGAAAACAAAAAAAAACACAGTAAAAAATCTTAATCCTAAGTCTTAATCTAAAATTACCCAAATCTGGACAGAACAAAACAGCAAATAAGGGTAATATTACCTTATAGTACAGCTCAATTTAGTTTTAAAAGACTGTAACGAGCCATTAAAGAAATCAATACTATTATAAAATTTATTGCAGATATTAATAATGCGATTTACCGGATTAATTGCACCATATGAAGATTTGGATTTGGTTATTTGAAATCCTGATCTCGTTCTCAAGACACGCTCCGGTACATAGAAATTAATTTGCCCCAGGAGTGGGGGACAGTCTATATTATTATTTAACAAGTTAAAGATAAAGCTCAGGTAGGAAACTATTCTACGATCAGATAATGTCTTCAGGTTCACTATGTTTGATATTGAAGAGTAATCATGATCAAAGAACGTCATTGGGTTGTTTGTCTTATAAGCACAAAACCTGAGGAATTTATGCTGAACCCTCTCTATCATGATTTGATATTTAACATTAATCGGAGACCATATTGTTGAGGCATATTCTAACTGTGGACGGACAAGGGTAATATACAGGGTGGCCCACCTAAGTAAGGCCACCTAGATATCTCCTCTCATTGTGGGGGTACAAAAAATACTTTGTATGGTATTTGAATGATTCGAAAATACAATTCTATTGCAAAAAATGTTTTTCTTCTACGGTAATTTTTTTCGGTGTTTACAAGGTTATCGGTGTTTTTTACGTACAATTGTATTTGAAAGGTCATTTCAGGGTCATGTAATGTACATAATTCAACGTATTTTTACATCAGCTACACGATGCAATAAAAAAATTATACGCAGAAAACCTCGACAACCTTGTAAACTCCGAAAAAAATGACCCTAAAGAAAATACATTTTTTGCAATAGAATGGTATTTTCAAACCATTCAAGTAGCATACAAAATATTTGTTGTACCCCCACAATTAGAGGAGATATTTAGGTGGCCTTACTTAGGTGGACCGCCCTGTATAGCAACCTAAGAGTATGGATAGAATGAAAATGTGAGGAGAAACGAAGTATGTACCCTAGCATTAAAATTAGTGAAACAAATGTAATATCTTGATGGACATCCGAGCGAAACGGCTCCATTATCCGCGAACATTTTTATCCGAGCGCATTGTCACCCTGATTCGGATTCGAAAGGCTTGGTTGAAGTTTCCACAGGGAAACACGTATCAAAGACACTCATTCGTACCCACCGCGTTACGTCTTTCCTGAAAAAAGTTCTATAGAAGGACTGCCAAAGGAAAAGCCAGCATAGCGTGACATATGCGAAGGGGGACGCCGGAAGGAAGCTCATTTCCGGAAGTCGAGGTGTGTTCGGCAAAGCTCTTCCTCCCCTTCGCGTTCCCCTTTCTTTCCTCACTGGCGGCAGCCTTGTAAATCTCCGAAATATGTATTATCTCGGATCTAAAAGTGCGCCCGGTACTGTGAAATTGTTTCCATCCATTCACGACGCCTCGCGGAAAACTGTACTGAGCTCCGTAGTCTTTTTCTGTGGCCGCGCCCTCCGATTCGACGCCGAAAGAAAGAGAGAGAGAGGGAGAGAGAGTCAGAGAGAAAGGAAGAGAGTGAGAGAGCGACGCGCTGTGTTGGTTCCCCGTGAATTTCCACCGAAAGAAACTTCCTCTTTGTTTTATTTTAATTTGCATGCAAACGTCCCGCCGCCTAGTGTTTATATGGAAATTGCCTTTTATCTTATCGCCATCGCGTCACGGAGTGGCATTTTTAGACTATCGCCCGCGCCGATGTTTCTTTTTCCGGGACGAAAATATGCTTCTGCGCAAAGAAACGCCTTTATCTTCGCTCGAACATATTTTTTTACCCACCCTTAAATCGTGCTACTTCCACGATTCGGGAGAGGGTACTTTAAGATCGCGCGAACAGAAAAAATGGAGGAAATGGCGCCGCTAATGAATATTCAAGAGTATACATAGCCTCATAGAAAGATAACCCTGTTTCATGCACACGGACGCCTGAAAATATTTAATCAGGCCTTTGGTGAATTCATAATTCGATGCACGGTAATGCTTCGATATCTGCGATAGAGATGTGCATGATATTTGTTCCGTCGCGCAGGAACAATGTACGTAGATCTCTTTCGGTTCATATTTATGGTCCGTTCGTGCCTAAAGACCGTCTTCGAGAATTAAACAAACTATGGTCATTCTAATGTTCAGCTCTTCTCTACACTTGAAATACAAAGTGTCATAAATCTAGTCCGTCCGAAAGATCACCCGCGACCATTAAGGGGGTAGGGGCCCCACGTGACTATGGTATTTTCATTGTGACCAACCTCCGCGCGGAAAACCAAATTGGCAACAGTGATGAACATACATCTGTATCAATCTAACCCTTTAGTTTCGCTATCATTACAGGTTTTTTTCTTTGCATCAATATCTTGATTGCTATTAATGCATCCGAGTGGCTTCATGCCCTTTACAATTTTGTAGTTACGAATCTACGCTGATAGTTCTCCTGACTAAGCGCCATCTGGTCGAAGTAGCTGAACTAAAATTGCTTCTATTCACCCTTCATGAACGGAATCTGGGGAATAATTGAATGCGATCACGGGAACACACCTCACGTTCTCATACGATTATGTATTGAGCCGAGTGAGGGCTCATTCGAAAGAGGAAGGTTAAATGAAGCGCTCGTGGGTCCCTAAATTAGCAGGAAAAATCTTTTTGTGATCGAAAAATACATTAGAATCTCCGGAATTTGTCTTCATTTGTTTTCCCTACTTTGGGCACTCACATTACTACATATAAACATAATGTAACTAAAGTTGGACCCACGCGCGCTTCATTTAACCTTCCTCTTTAGAATGAGCCCTCACTCAGCTCAAAATATAATCATATGACGACGTGAGGTGTGTTCCCGTAAACCCCTGTTTTGGCCCAAAATCTAATTAGATTCTGGTTAGGTTCTAGTAATGTCACGTGGGTACCCTACCCTCTTAACCGTACCGTGTCAAATTACCGAGACGCGTCGGTGACCGATTCAGGGATCGCCCACTCCTCCTTCCAAGGGCCTCATTCAGAGCTACGGGAAGGAGGTCCTAACTGTCAAAAGTGTACTGATTGGGAAATGCAACTTTCTGCAGGAACCAATCAGTGCATCTTATTTCCTGCTCGAGAAGCCTGACGAACATCGCGTTGAGACCGCGTTCATCAGTTTAGTCTTGTCAGTCATTCGCGTTACATTTCAACTCGGCTTAGGGTACGCGCACAGTGGATCCGTTTTCGTCCGATTCAGCCGACGTCCGACGTTGTGTCTCTTTTCAGCACGCTTGAAAGAAAGACAGACGCGTCGGACGTCAGCCGAATCGGACGAAGACGGATCCACTGTGCGCATACCCTTACGGTAGTTCATTGTCCAGCGATCAGGACACGCGTCAAACGGGATCGCATCAGTCGAGATCCCTCGCGATTAAATACTTATGGAATCATTCAAATCTGCGCGCGTATAAGGCAGGACCTGTTAGAATTGCCTTACTGACGAGTCCACTAGCAGGTCCGGGACGAAACGCTTTCTTTAACGTATTTTATTGTCATGCGAATCGATTATTGTCTTTTGCGTCTTCATATCATCCTATCTCCTGAACTACTGGCCCAATATTAATTTGGCGGGAACAGATCCGGCACACGCCGCGAAACAACACACACGCGACATAAAAATATTTGTGAAAAATCTCCAAAGTAAGGTATATGGGTAATTGAGGGGAAAGACTCTCTCTCTCTGTCTCTCTCTCTACTAGTATCAGACTAGTCACGTGACATTTCACACGTGCACGACAAGTGAGTGAGAGTTGAGAGGCTCAGAAACTTTCCCGGTGAGATGTGTCACATAATACAGCATTAGATATAGACTAATCCAGTAATTTCTTTTTTATGAAAATATTACCCTCATATTGCTGGCACTTTTCTGATTACAATTAAACAAAACATTACGTGATTCCAAATATATTTGCTTGTTTAATCCACGATACAATGTAACCTCGACTATCCGAACTGGTATCTGAATAATCGAGGTTCCACCCTTGCCTGAATTAAACGAGTGAATAGGATCCAAATTGTGTCGTGTTTGGTGTCATTTCGATTAGAAGAACGTCATAAATATGGTAGTAAAAGTTCCATAAAAAGAATTGACGATGGAAAAGTTTTATCGTCGAATTGGTACTGTCTCAACGATATGCTGGCATCAATGTTTGTTTACTCGCTAACTTGCTATCCCGTGGCACGCATAATTTGTTTAATTACCAATCTTTATAGTACGAGGCTCCCGCAGTACTTTATTAAAGTATGAAACATTTTTAAACTCGAACATGTGTATTATGAATATTTCATTACAATATTCATAAAATTAATCTGACATTCTTTGCGCATTGTGTGACGCTGGTAATGAACGTGTTCATAATTAATTTGTGAAAGTACGAGGTTAAGTTTAACTCCGAACTTTTGTCTGACAGATTATACGCACAGAGAGATAACGTTCTTTGTTTATAATAAAGCTTTTGATATTTTAGCTCCTAATTAGAACCGACTGGGGCCGTTTGAGATAATCGTGGCAAATGTAATTTCGTTTCTCTGTGCCCTGCTCATTCTCATGTAAAAATAAGGGGACAGTGGGCAACCTACGGTTTACTGCAGACAACGTTAATTTGAACATGTGTAAACGTTCCATGGTGCAGCAATGCTACTATATTCAGCAAAATTGTATTCTGCTAACAGATAAAAAGTAAGAACAACGAAGTTTCATTCGAACAGAATTACATCTTACGCTTATCAATAAACAGGAGAAAGATAAACAATGGATATCAACTGTATTAGAATTAAATATTGTTTGATTAAATTTTCATAATGTGGCCTGCATGGTGAATGCGCACGATAAGGGAATCGATTACACTTTTCAACTGAATACATTTTCTGGGAAATCATCGCTCACCAAACTATGTTGAAGTAGTGAGAAACTTAATAGTTTCCTTCTATAAGTTGGGATGTAATATGTCGCTCAAAATGCACTTTTTACATTCACATTTAAACTTTTGTCCGGACAATCTTGGTGATATGAGTGATGAGCACGGTGAAAGATTCTATCAAGACATATTGGTTATGGGAACAAGATATTTGGGAAAAGATAGTACAAAGAGAGTACATCCATGCTTCCAGACTATTGTTGGAATTTAATAACAGAAGCAGAAACATGTCATAAACGTCAGTCGAGAAGAAAGAAGTTTTAGGTATGTTTTCTATCTTGTAAATTCCTATTTTTACTATAAAATAATAAATAAAGAATAAATATATTAATATAATGGGAATATAGTAATAAATAATAAATAACAATAATAAATATTGTCGTATCCGACTCGTGTCGGGCGAAGATATTTTGCTTTCTGAATGGAAAAAACGTCAACGTTGAAAAGTTGAAAGGGTGGTTTCTCAAGATGAAAATCTCCTCTATCGCGTGGTATAGTTCGATTGTCCGCTGAATCCTTATTTTTTCAGATGAATTAAAAAATATCATGAAGAAAGTGGTGTCTCTCCGTCTTTAATTATTGTTTAAACATATTTAAACAATCATAATGTTAATCATCATACTTTTAGTTAATACTAATGTATTGCACATCACTGGATTCGGGAAAATCTAGAGAACATTTTGCTGTAAAGAACAATACAATATCTTTTATAATAACATCACAATTTTTGTTCAAATTTGAAAAATATGGCATTTTTTCAAACTCAAATTTCTCAAAAACTGTGCGTCTAGGAAACAATTAAGTGAGTATGCATACTATTCAACTTCAGAGAGGAATCACATAGCATAAATAATTGTTGAGAATTATTTTTTTGAATGATTCAATGTAATGAAATCTTGTCAAACGCTACGTGTGATTTTATTATGGTTGTTGTTATATTTTTTTATAATATTTAATATTGATTTTTGATTAAAATGACATACAATAATCGACGCGTATACTATGGTTATGCTCCGTAAATTGATGTGCCCATTTTTTTAGTTGAAGTTGTGGGCGTGATTCTGAAATATAAAAACGTCTACGGTTTTGTGTATTGATTTTATACTGTGCATATCGTTCGCGTCGTTATATATATTATATTCATTTCATCAAAAACTCCACCACATATTCCCAAAACCTCATCAAAATTAATGAACCCTGCCGGCTTTGTCGTGAACAGTCTGCATGATAAATAATATCTTTTATTTACCGCGAAAGAAACCAGGCGTGTTGTATACGTAGGTCACTCTGGTATATGAAAAGCCATTCAATTTTTAGTGGAATTTTCGTTTCCTGTTTCTATTGCCTTCCGAGCTGGCTCTTTGGAAGTCAAACTTTCCCGAACGGTTTTACACTTGAATTTCCGTGGCCAAAAAAATATGTAGGTATTACACAATTCCATAAAAAACAGAATGTGACGTTCCAAGCCTTCACTTGTTAGCACCTCTAGCACAATAACACGTCAGCTTGTAGAACCATATTGATTTTTCAGTTAAAGTGTGCGGTTTTCGTGTAAAGTGGATAAAAAGTGGTCAACACTTGTTCGTATTGCTACTCAAACAAATTATACGAATACGTTGACTTGCTGTAATGAAAAAATTAGACGGTAAAAAATTAGAAGAATTTAAACATGCGATTATATTATTTTCAACGTTATAAACACATTAAAAGGCAGAATAAATATTGCATTCCAGTTTGATGCATTTCAGAAAAAAATTTTTATTTTGCATAAAGATCCACTGTCTACGAATAATATTCCTCTGCTTTTGTTCTAGAACAATTGAACGATTCTTAATTCTGAGTAATACTGCATCGTTTATTTATACCTACTAAGTGAATGCGTGAATCAACTGATACTTAAAAATCGATTCAGAATTGTACAAGAATATGATTATTCAACAGCTGTCGTCATTCATTCAAATATAGAAACATTTCCATCAGATATTACGTACTAACATCGTTAATTTTTCATTGAATTCGTTCTGTTCTTCATTTGTTCCCAAATTGTTGTGCAGGTAAAACGCATTATTAACGGCAACGCTCACGTGTTAGTATCAGAGTGGGCATTAATCACTTAAAATTTTAACCAAGATTGATTGATTTATGAGTACGGTTAAAAAAGGAAATTATTGAAAAGTCGACAAATGATTCAATCGATTGATGAAGTTAATCGTCAATCGTTAATTAAAAAAAGGAATCATCGAAAAATCGGAGACTGATTTAATCAATTGTTGAAATTAATCGCCACACGGTCTATCCATATATTGTAATAAGGATGGAGAGAGAGAGACGAAGAGCGGAGATGGAAAATTGACAAAAATATATCTCAACAAAAACTCAGTTCACATATTTTCAGTATGCATACAGTTTTGATTCCATATTTTATTTCGAAATTTCAGCAGTTTTTCATTAATCAATTATTTGATTGACGATTATAATTGAAAAGAATGTAATCGTTAACCGTAATTATCGATTAAAGTAGTAGTTTAATTGTTAATTGCGATTAACGATTGAAGTAGAAATTTATTCGTCAATCGTACATTAAATTTTTGCTCAACTTTAGCTCGTATGCAGTTAATCGATGCAAATCGACTTATGCTTCTTGAGCAGTCTCGCAAGTCTTTCTGCAGAGCCAAATGTAAGATTCAATCCCAGTTGTGTGCAACTATCTGGGCCTTGGTTTTGATAGGAACTATCGGTTTCTTGGTCTAATTGCAAGCCGCAGTGATGCGGATACTTGTTCATGACAGAACTTTATCGTGGTCGTGCTGTATGGACGCAACCGAGTGAATTTTCGAGAAGTTCATAACAGAGTTGACAGTTTGCAAGAAACTCGAAATGCACTGCTTTCGATGTATGATGGCGGCTAATTGTAAGCTGCAGACTTTGCGCAGGGTGGACCATCGAACGGCAAGCACTTTCAGTCACGATTATTTTCGTTATTAGTGAATCGATCGAACTTTGTATCACGTCGCAAAATTGTCACATATTATTTTTCCTCAGGTCTAGAAATTAATTTTCAATGTTAATTAATTTTCAAGAATGACGCAGAAGGGTTAGAGCAGTGGCTCTTAAACGATGTTCGCGAGATTTTTGCAAGTGTTCCGCGAAATTTCGCGAAATATATGTAAGTGAAAATATATTAAATAACTGTATATGTAACTGTTTTAATTCGAAAAGAAAATACACAACTGATATATGAAATTAACGGAAATTAACGTAAACGTATCGTATTTAAATCAAACGTGATGACGTGTTTCGTATCTCGAGAAAAAGTCTACGTGAACACGTCCTTTTATATCCTACTTTTTCTAATGTTTATAAATTTTCTAGAACAAATATTGATTTAACAAGATGTGTCGCAATCGCAATATCACGGCACTCACGCATACGATTCTCGATTCTCACATTCAAACAACAAGTAACATCATACAAATCATTCATTTCCTACACTCGGCCGCCCTGAAAAAGCATATGGCCTCAGATGGTTTCATCGCAATTCTTACATTTATACAACAAGTTACATTATACAAATCATACTACAACAAGTTACATTATACAAATCATACATTTCCTTATACAAATCATACATTTCCTACATATATAAAATATATTTATTTTTAGGCTGGATGTTTTTGTTTGTTTTTTGGATCATTAATTTTCGTGTTCCGTAAATTCTTCATATAATCAATAGTGTTCCCTGACTTCAAGGTTAAGAATCACTGGGTTAGAGGAATGATCGCCATTAATTTCGTGTTCCTCATTTTTGTTCCATTGGCCAACTTATTTGACTTTGTTGGATTCTCCGAGCTTGTAATGCGGCAGTCATCGTAAATAAGACTTCAAGGATACATTCAATTATTATACAGGGTGTACCCCAAATGTATTTCGTTAAAAAGGGTGATTCCTAAGGTTGTTTGAAACAACTTTTTCCTTTACGAAAATGTTCTCCGGGGCTTCGTTAAGGAGTTATTAACGGAAAACCCGGACCAATCAGAGCGCGGCTTCCGCGGACGGATTCTGGCTCGGCCAATAGCAACACCATGTTCAGCAAGACCCTCCGTCGTGCCGCAAACAGTCCACAGTAACCACGCTCTAATTGGTCCGTGTTTTTTGTTAATTACTCCTTAACGAAGCCGTGGAGAAGATTTTCGTAAAGGAAAAAATTATTTCAGATGATACCTTGTGTCTGAAAGAAGCATATTTTTATATCATACGCAAAAATACGACGACCAAAAGGATCAGACAAAAAGTACATTCTATGAATTAATTTTAACATTAAATTACAGCATATCTAAAATTCATTTGAGAAATTATCCAAAAAAAATATCTGAACGCAAAAATGTGCAAGAAACGTTTTTTGTACAATGACATCTCTAGAAAAAATAATAGAATAAACATTTTCTATACGATTTAAAATCACAGATTACTTTCGAAGCACGTCGTTATGCCTGTCACGATGGCAAGAGTAATCACGAACCTTGAAATGTCCCTAATCGAGCCAGCACCCGTAGGACACGTCCGTTGGTTATGCTAAATCATAATTGAAGGTCCAGATGCCAAGATCAAAGGATCGAGAGCGGTGCTTTGATGAAGGATCGTGTATCGACGCACTCGAACCGATTAGCATCCGAACGTTCTAACGTCGGCCCACTTAACGTAATTGCTAATCCTCCGGGAACATAGATCTCCGCGTGCCAGCCTAATCCGTTCACCTATCCAGTAAGGTAGAGACTTTCGCTTAGCCACCACTAAGAAGATTTGACGAATATTCGCGTAATTCAAATTTGCTAAAGCCTATCTGATCCGAACTTGCTATTATTAGCACCGAGTATTTCAACATCTGCAAGTATTGTGCGCATTGGACTAAAATATTGTTTAACACATAGAGTGATAAATATTAAGGTTCATTAAAGTCACACAAAATCATACTGTTTATTTAATCAATAGACTGTGGATCTTCTTGTAATTATGATAAACATTGTATTTATACGCAAGATAAAAATTATTTGCATCAATTACAGTGAACAGAATTTCTTGTTTTAATCATTTTAATAGGCTGGAGTAATACATTGAAGCCCTTAAATTCTTTTAATCCATGCTTTCAATTGCATGTAATAATTTGTACCACGAACGCATAAAATCTGCAGTCTAATGATAAAAATGAGCAGGTGCAATTTCAAGTAATAGAAATATTAAATGAGTTTGAGCAAGTTGAATAGTTTATCATAACAATGGTTTTTATAACATGTTCGTACCTTGTAGATCCTAATTTACACCTGATTTACTTAATAGATTATGGTAAAAATTGATTTTAAAGTTTGATCCTTACCAACAAGGTATCTAATATATCACTCCAAGAACATATCCATTTCCAGTTTATTCAAAAACTCGTTTTTAAGCTCACGCAAATGGTAACTTAAGTAGTACGTTATATTAAGGGGTTAATGGGTTTCTTCATGGTCTATAAAGCTGAGAAAGTGTCCAGGATCGAGAATCGTATCTATCAACTATAAAAGTCAAGAGCTTTGTCATAGATTAACTGATTACCTTTTAACCCTTTCACCATCGTCGCACCTTTTGTCTTCGTGAGTGTTTAGAATTGAAGAATCTCTCGGTTTATAGGTTTCAAGAAGACACTACGAGTTATCTGGTTCGCATAAACTTGACAGATGGTGCGATAGTTATTGTAAAATAACTGTTAACCCCCTGTCGTACTCTTTATAGTTACAGTGATTAAAACGTCTTTATACCCAAGAATGTCGTAGAAACGAAAAGAAAATTTATACTCTTTATATGACGTTTATATATAAACGTTGCCATTAATATATTAATGCTTAAATAATGAGTGCACACGAATTAGATTTTATTTCAGTAAAAAAGAAAGGCGTAACATTCATATTTGTTAGATTTAGTTTAAATTTTTCATGACGAGTGTGACTTATTAAAATACAATGCAAAAATCAGAATGCGATTTCGTCAAAGTTCTAGGCTAGAAGATCGTCTTAAGTATTGAACAACCCTCGGAACTTAGATCTGAAGTAGCGGTCAAAATTTTTAAACACTCTGAAAAAGACGATAAATATTTTAATATTGTACTACTCGATTTGAACATTTTTTGGAAGTTAGAATAATTTACTACAGAATGTGAAAAGAAATTTGTTCAAAAAATGCAATTGATCGAAATTGTAGAAAAAATACTAAAAGTTGCATTTTAATCTTTTTTATGTGGGCCTATATTGAAAATTTAAAAAATATGTTTTGTCGATCTGTGTCAATTAAATGTATTCTGAAAATTTCGTCCAAATCGGTCTACGTTGCAGTGAGCAATAAATGTTTAAACATGTTAAAAACTGCAGATTTTCAGGATTTTCGGCCTTCAGCTGCAATAAATCTAAGAGTTGTTACATCTTTCAAAGCCTGTCGTTTATTCCCGAATTAACCGATTTCGTTGAAACTTTCACAGTGCATATAATTGACACAGAACGACAAAACATATTTTTTAAATTTTCGATATAGGCCCACATAAAAACGATTAAAATACAACTTTTAGTATTTTTTCTACAATTCCGATCAATTGCATTTTTTGAACAAATTTCTTTTCACATTCTGTAGTAAATTATTCTGACTTCCAAAAAATGTTCAAATCGGATAGTACAATATTAAAATAGTTATCGTCTCTATAGAGCATCTTAAAGTTGTGACCGCTACTGTATATTGATCCAGAGAATAAAAATCATTTTACTGTTCAGTTTCTGACAAATCACTGGAATTGGCAGCTGTTCCATTAAGAGTAATAGAAAGGCGGACGTGTTCAACACTGAACCTACCACCACCGGTCAAAATGACCGGTTCCAGATTTTTTATTTGACAATTATTGAAATAATAAAAACGATTTCATCGAAGCTGCAGGAAGTCTAAATAAAATCAAACTTGTCATTTTTATAAGGGAGCATGTTCTAGTTACTTCTAAGGCTCGGTAGAGTTAGTGTTAACAAATTTTTAGGAACAACAATTATGTAGTTATGAAAATGATCTGCCGTTTGAGGGTGATTAATCACTGTTACAGTTTAATCGAACCGCAGCATTGTTGTCGCCGTAAGCATACATCTTATGTTACAACTTGTAATGTCTTCTGCAAGAGTAAGCAATGCTTCTCAAAGTGTTGGCAAGCATTTAGTAAAGTTCGAGGCAGGAATTCGGGCGTTTCGAATTCTTGGTCGCGAGACTCACGCCCTCGACGTATTAAAGGTTTATCGGTCATCACTTGCCTTGCCGTCTTCACAATGAGATTTAAACGATTGAAGTTCTGGTGATAACGTCACCAGATAACGTCATTCTATGTCACGTGTAATCGAAAATGATAACCTTTTTTCTCGTTGCGTTGTAACGTCCGACACGAATATCATACAGTGTTGCAAATTTTATCGTTCAACGGTATCAGCGCGATGTGCAGATTGGAGTAAAACAAACAAAGTATTACTTTTTGAAATGTGAACGTATAAACTGCATTATCGAAGAGTTTAATTTATTTTCATGTATTTTCTTTTCAATTCAAGTATAGGCAAGATCGAATTGATTGCTTTACAAATTTCTTTTTATTCATGACTGAAGCGTACTAATATTGCAACATATCATCTATTGATTTTATGAAATTGGTATTAAAGCGAAAACGAATTCAATGTTTCTGCGTATGCTTTTCATTACTTTTTACTAATACGTTTATGAATTCCGCAAACTTTGTTCACAAAATTTAAAAAATGGTGAAATTTTTATATACGTGTAACTTCTTTCAGTGCTAGGCATTTTTATAAATTATTCTACAGTCATTCTAATAATTTTTAATAGAGATAGAATAGGATTAAATTTAAATAAAACGAGAACTGCATGCGGCAGCAAGTTTTGATCAAGACAGCCTTTCTCTTGCAAGGACTAACACAAAAAATGGCTCTGCAGAAGGGGTGGAAAATCTACTAAAAAGTCAAGTGAATGGTAGTTTCACTTCGAGCTCAAGAGAACTATACACTATGTATACAAGAGTTGTTTGCTTCAAAAAGAATGGAAAAGACACTTGGGAAAACAAGAGGAAATGGGTACAAAGATAAGGGGTGAACCTCGTAACTTGTTGCATTATTTACATTTTGCTGGACTTTTTCATCGTGAAGGGAGACGTTAAGTAAAATATAATGGTAGTCGTTGCCTTAAAATCTAAAAGGCTTATTAAACCTGGTATTTTTATTTAGTAGACATTCTGTACCGAGATAATAACATTGCTGGCGTATTCTGTGTAAATATCTGGAGTGTTTAATCAAAACTATCAATCTATTTATTTTTCCACTGTTTCTTCATCTGTTTCACTTCGGTTTTCAAAAACTTTCATTATCATTTAAAAATTTTCTGCCCTACACAAAGAAAACAGCACGAGGAACATAATAATTAAATGAAATTCAATTTTTATGACTGAGGTAAAATAGAATGTTCACAACAAATAATGTTACTGCAGTGTATGTACCGAATAAGTAATTGAACATCGTTTTTATGTCTACAATGATGAACGTTGGTGAGTCACGCCATTAAGTTCATATCATAAGTTGGTAAAAGTATCATAAAAGAAGTAACTAATAACAAAAGGGTTTTGTCATTGAATTAGTATTATCTCACCGTTATATCTAATCTCTTATCATGCTGCACTTTCTAGTGATTGGGTTTCTGGAGATTCTCTAATGAGGATACGTTTTTAATAGATATCGTGCACATCTCTTTCATATAAATATACAGTGACCGAATATTTGATTAATGGAATATTCTCTCACTGAATTGAATGATTTTTTTAAATCGAATATTCAGTAAATATTCCATTAAAAGAAAGAAGTGACCTTCATATCTTCTTGATGGCCCCACATATAAAAGAATTAGTATCATCCGATTATGAGCCACTTGATACCAAATAAGTTCGGTATCACTCATTTTCTTCAAAAGCAAGCGAGTTATTCAGACGTTTTAAATACCCCACCCTGTACATGTGATCACATATTTAATCAATCAAAGTGTAACGATCTATTTCAATCGAAAAGCTGTGTGAATAATTGATAATATTTAAGTGGAAACGCTATTTCCGGTTGGTTTACCCAGAGGAAGATCCTAAAATAGTTCTCTCGTGAATAATTGGTTCTGTCTTACGAATGTCGTAGATTCCTTCCTCTATTCACTACAGAGGAAGATATATTTGCAGATCGGGTATTCCTTAATTAAACCATGTAGCTGTTCGAATTTTGTCTAAGTTATCATGCTCACAAAGGATCTGCTTACATGTTTTTATCGATTTGCAAGGGTACAGAGACAAAGCCGTCAATCTTTATCTTATACCTTCGCAAGGAAATTGACATATATACAGGGTCATCCGTTTTTAAACGGACAAACGTAAACCAGCTATAAAGAACTCCAAATGAAACAAGTTTTACCCCTGCCACTTTTTTTGTTTCGGCCCTTGATTTCTAGAAATATGCAAAAAACCATAATTTTGTTAGTTCACATAAACTTGAATATCTCGGGACTCCAGTGATGAATCTTGATGATTTTTCCTTTGTTTGGTTTAAAATAAATAGGGGCATCTTTTTTGTTAACAAAATATTTTTGTATGACCTTCGGATCTTTGTTTTTTTGGCATAGGGCACGTCGTGGAGTCTGAATGAAAATACTTCGAAAAACTTGGATTTATGCGTAATCAACCGTTTAATTCAAGACAAAAAATAACAAAATTCAAAATTTTAAGATTTTTCAAAAATTAACATAAACTATTTTTTCGAAAACTGAACGTTTTTACTAACCATTTAGTTATAAATGTTGAAATTTAAGAAAAAATCATCAAGATTCATCACTGGAGTCCCGAGATATTCAAGTTTATGTGAACTAAAAGAATTATGGTTTTTTGCAATTTTCTAGAAATCAAGGCCGAAACAAAAAAAGTGGCAGGGATAAAACTTGTTCCATTTGGGGTTCTTTATAGCTGGTTTACGTTTGTCCGTTTAAAAACGGATGACCCTGTATATATGATTTATTTTTTTAATCAACGATTCGTCAATCGATTGTGTCAATCGTCCATTTGTCAGTGATTACCTTTTATAATCGTACATATTAATCAATCAATCTTGGCTAAAATTTTAATTGATTAATGCCCAACTAGAGCTGCCAAATCTCTGCGATGTGGCTAATCGAAGTTATCTCTGTTTACAGGAAAATCGACGGGATTGGTGACGACCACTAGGGTGACGCACGCGACACCAGCGGCACTTTACGCGCATGCAGCCAGCCGTTACTGGGAGGATGACGGGAAGGTACCACCTAGTGCTCGAACCTCTTGCAAGGACATCGCACGTCAGCTGCTCGAGGACGAACCCGGCCGTAACATAAACGTAAGGGATTATATATTAGCCTAACCGGCTTTGTCTTCCCAGTCGTAGATTCTCCGTGCAGTCTTTAGATCCGTCTTTGTGGCTCATGTGACTCCATACGTGCACAGGTTCCTAAATGATCCGCAGAAGCGGCGACCACACATGTCAAATATTTTAAACTAATCTACAGATAAAAGTCAAGAGTGATGATACTGCGGTGTCTGCTTTGACTCTGAATTACTGACTCTCCTCTGGTCCTCGTTTTTCCAACTTAATTTGATTCTTCTTTATTTATTTATACTTACAGATCGCATCAACATCAAGTTGATTAGCGACTACAAGGATTATGATATATGATTACAATATTATATCTTTATACTTAGAAATAGTTATAGGTATGTTGTGGGGAGATTGATTTGCTGGTGTCATATGCAAGATAACAGAGTGTGGGAAATTTTGATGTATTTTAGAAATTTTAAGACTTGAACGACATTCTTACTAAGTATAGTAAAATAATGATCGAACCAGAGCGCCGTGAAAAAGTAATTCTTATATATCAAAAAATTACTATCGATAAAAATATCCACTATTTATTCTTACTAATATTGAAACATTCGCTTAAATTGTTAGGATAGCCAAGCGACGTCTTTGGATGGAGAAAAGGGGCCCCTAGGCTAGCGCAACTCAGATATGCGATATTAAGTTTGTCGAATGACTACAAAGACCGAAAATGATATAGTGTCTTCGCGCGAAGGGCCGTGCGCAAGAGTAAAGTGCTCTTTATATCGTTATGCTGGGAAAATCGGAAGTTGTGCTGACTTGTGCTTGGCTAGCACAACTCAGATATATGATTGTACGCTGTTTTGATAATTGTTACTTACTTAAACGTTAATTAGATGTCCAAAACAATGATTTACTATAACTTCTTTATTTATTTTTTTTTAAATAACACGTTAGCATAATTTTAGCACAACCTAGCACAACTTAACAAAATTGAGAAAGTTGACAAAAATGAAAAGTGGGGAGCTACTCAAAAAATCGTTTTTCTCAATTTTCCATCTTATTTGTTATATTATAGTTATAATATTCGAGCACAATGTAGCACAAACATAGCACAATTCAGCACAACAGTTGAAATTTTTTAATTCTACAAGTGGGGGGCTAACTTCTAGGAGGCGAAAAGGGGGCATTGCAAGATGAAGTGTTCAACTGAGGATGTTGTATTACATCGATGTACATTCTGGGAGGGGGTCATAAAAAATTCTGTATAAGAGAGTTAACTTAGTGTGGCCAATGCAAAGTCGGATGACATTTCTCTGGTCTCATCTGTTAACAATGGGGGGACAGTCGTTATTAAGGAGATCTTGCCCTACCAAGGATAGATTAGACAAAGTGGAACTAGTCCATATTTCACTCCATCTAACTCCAATTTTTCTTTTTATTTGTTTAATCGAATCTCTGTAAGAAGAGGAGCAGTCTGTAGGTAATTGTTTGGAGGCCTCCTTTGCCGCAGCGTTCGCTGTTTCGTTACCTGACATCCCTATGTGAGAGGGGATCCATGAAAAGATGATTTCTTTGATGTTATTTTCAACTTTGATCAACGTATTGAAGATATGTATTTACAATAATACGGTCTTGGTTTTCTCTCTCTAAGACACTAGCGGAATCGGTGAATATTATAAAGATGGTGTTAATTTGATTCTTGATAACTATATCAAGTACATTTTTATATGTCGAATGTACAGTTGTGCAAGATTTTTGAAAATTTTTCATCACGTGCTAATACAGCAAATTACTTTATTAGACGAATTTAATATTCAATTATTCTAACGTTTAAACATGCAGTGATCATTACTCTAGTTTCGTTAAATTTCACTAATAACCTGTACCATATCTATTCACTTACATATTCCGATCTCTGGCTCGAGGTTTGAACAATAATTCACTGGTTATGCTCATAAATACTGATCGGATACGTCAAATTCGATATCGTATTTTCTAAAACTATACATAATAATGTTATATATAGAATACAATTATGAAATAATGACATATATGCGACCGTACCTGAAATGTAGTTCATAAACTATTCGGTGTACTAAATGTACAATAATAGATGTTCTTAAATACATAGAATATAACATGATTGCGTTGGGATTTGTTCTCATAATTGGTGGTGTCCAGTGCAATTCAAATTGTCCGAAATACAATCCCCGGCTTTGGTACAGTTAATTGATTAAATCACAAATTATTCTAGTCCCTTAAAGATCATGCAATTTTATACGGAATCGTTGTTAAACTGTTCAAACGTTGCCACTAATTCTAGTAACATTTGTTTTAATGTCATTATTATTAGACTGCGAGCTGTTAACGTGAACACCCTCTACAAAAATTACTTCCACTAACGTAGCAAGACAATTTATGAAACTGCAGTATTAACATCACAAACTAATTTTAATATGCAGTATTTCACGTCTGCTTCCATCGAACATAGAATCGTTGTGTCAAAAGTGCAGAAGAGATATTCGTAATATCGTATATTATCGATTTATAAATTTTTCGAAAAAAGCATCAGCAAACAATTCCGCATATCCATTTTGCGGTGCACGGATTGCATTCATCGTTGTTGCAGAAGTATTCAGCCGAAGCGAAACGTTAAAAATTCAAAACTAAAACGTGTCGTTTGCATCGCTGATGAAATACCAGACCAAACTGGAAAATCAGCGTCACCGTTTGATTGTGCAATTTATCGTCGATATATCGACACGCGCGCGTAATATCGTAACAAACGGGCAAAAAAATAAAGGAAACTTATTGCATTGAAAAGCGAAGCTTGGAGCTGAGAAATTGATTTCTGCCGGACAAAGGATTTCGAAGAGGATGAAATACTCGTAAGCATTGGCTCCGTAATGTACAAATCGCGCCATTCAGTCGCGAAAATTTCGCCGACGGCGTGCACATATCTGATCTATGCAAGTGATTTCCTCTGAATGCGAGTCCTCGAAGAAACGTTTCTGTGATCAATTCAAAATTTTTATCCGTACACTTTCTATAAAGAGATCTACTTCAGCTGGAGGCCCAAATACAGAGGAATGTCTTTAAATAAACGAGTAATAGAAGAATTAGCCAAAGTCTTTGCTCTAATAATCTAGAAAAAAGTATGTACCATGTTTTCTCTAGTGGAATGTACAAGGCTGAAGTAATAATAGAGCCACTAGAGACCTCGTATCGATTGGGAGTATGTAAAAGTTTTAGTTCATCTGCAATAACTAGGCTGTGGATCATTGTGCAAAATATTATAAAATTTTTTGCAAATATTTGCTTACAAAATTATAGATGCTTTTGAATTCTTTTAATGTAGTGTACCTTTCGAGTTAGAATAATTTATTGCTTTTACTGTTAAGTGGGTTTTCATTACACTATGTAATTTGTTTTATATTCCATTAATTAATTGGTTATTAGAAGTCACGGATAATTCCTCCAAAAATACTAGATTAATACACTGATTAATACACTCTTCAGTTTCACATATTTTTAGAAACCTGCAGAAAATTACATTGCCATCCTAAACAAGAAATAGTGGGATAGCATTTAAAACAGACAATGGTTCTTCAGTCAGAAAGTGTGTAAGAAAACTAAAATGAGCAAAACTTAGAAATTCTGATGATATTTGTTTATTGGAATAACATACAATGCTGCATTAGAACAATAAAGCATTTTAGATTGAAATGTTAAACAGTACAATTCATGATGTACTGCAACAATACTATTGTATTATAATACGAGTAAGCGCAGAAATTGATTCTGTAAGTATCAAGAAAGTCAATTTCCTACTTTATACTATCAATTGGGATTGCACTCTAAGCGGATAATGGTCTTTAGTCATTTCATTTCTTATGCTTCTAGTAATTGAGGTTGAAGTTTTCCGAACCTTATCGATCCAACTTTGATGCGCCCATTAAGTCGGGACCAGTGTCAAATAAAAATAAAAAATGTCTGCATTAACTCCAAGGAACGACACTCTCAAAAAGAAAGCAATATTTTTCAGATGTGCTATCATTTTGTCTGTATTCATTTGAATATTTATATTTTTACTAAGAGAATTCGTTGAAGCAAAGTCAATAAAAGTTATGCTAGTCTTTGTGCATCATTTGCATCTTGCCTATACCACAATTATAATGCGTGAAATTAAAGATAGCACGCGTGTGCTATTTTTTTCATTGAGAGTGTACATAGACATTCATTAAATTTTTCAATCATTGTAACAAGCTGAAAGTACAACAACAATATTTTTCTAGATTTTTAAAATGTTTTCACTATTTTCTGTTTAAAACTAGAACCACGAATATGATGTGTATAGATTGCATAATAATGACACGACTGGATCAATTCAGATTTCCTATGATTTTTATGAAAATCGGATAAACAAGTATATTAAAAAGATTCCCATGAAAATACATTTAGAATTCTATTAATTGTAAAAAAAGTGATCCAAACCATTTTGATCCATTTAATCTCGAACAAGTTAATTTGTTTACGAAGCCCACCGTTGACATGAAAATTGAGTGAATACACTTGGGAAAAACGCATTGGAGCGGTCTCGGTTTTGCAGAAAAGTTCCATGCTAAAGTTCCTGCTCGTGAAAGTCTGCTAGGTCGCAGTTCTCGAGAGAGTTTTCCCGCAGATAGAAGGAATTAAAGGTGCAGGGGGGTGACCGTCGTTGAATCGAAGCTTTTCGATTCAATGGCCGTATCGGACCAACGGGATGAAATTCATTTTACATGAATTAATGATGCACAGTTCGCGAATATACCCATCAAGAATTATTGAAGATTCAATAACGCGAACCATGACGTGGTGACTAAATTTCTTCTAAAAACGAAATATCTGCAACAACAATCTTTTAATACTTTTTTTTATTTTCACTGGATTTGATAATTTTGTGGGAATCACACACGCTCCATCGACGTTCTATCAAGCTGTCTACCTACCCAGGGAAAGCCTTGCGATCGAAAAATATATTTTCCTCTAGTTTTTGATTGGACAAGCGCATGAAAGAACATTTCCAATTTTGTAATAAAATATCCAAGTATCGAACTATTTTTTCTATACACAATAACTGTGATTGTGCTGTTATCAGCTTTCCTCATTTTTGAAAATTATTAAGCTTTTCAATGACCGAGTTATATGCAAAAGTAGCTGAATAATTTTCTTTTAAACAATTTATGTTGTGAATGCTGTCGTTACGCAAAGTGTTAAGATTATTTATTCCTCACTGGAAACTTGATTTTGTCTACTTTTAACTTTCCCGTGAACGAAAGATCAATTTCAATGTTGAAAGTCAATTTTAGCACCAAACTTGATGTAATCAGTAACTTTTTGTTTAACTTCTTTTGCAGTAACATTGATCTTTTTATTTTAAAATTGCAAATTGTACTCCTTGCGTTATTACCCGACCAAAACAAGAGGAAAGTACGTTTTCCTATCACGAGGCTTTACCTGTGAAGGTTCGCAGCTTGATGGAATATTGATCGAACATGCATAGTTCCCACAGAACTATCAAACCCATCGAAAACCAAACAAGTATTACAATGAAAATGGGCCACATAACTTTTATCCTGTTAATTATCGAGCAAAAATATGAATCAACTTTGCATGTAGTTGAAAACTTGTTAAATGAATGCCAGCCTTTCTACATTTTAATTATGAATTCAAACATTCGCCGTCGCGGTGATAATTGGCACGATTATTCGGATTTGTTTCGCGCGGCTGTATTGTGAAATATTGTAACATCAACGAGCACGTTTTTTCTCCAGGTGACGTTAAAATATAAAAGTATACGATGTAGGTCGCGTGTTCAGAGTCTTCCTTACACACGGTTTCTATTTATAGTGCCTTAAAAAAAGAGCAACGGAAGAAACAAATCCTACAATCACTGAAATGGAAAATCTCGGAGGCAACGAAAAGAACGTTTCCCTTCGGTTGACTTTGAAATTCTACGAAATTGCTTCTGGGATCACGATGGCTGACGAGACGCGAACACATATATGACAAGAACTCTCGAAAACAGTCGCTCCGAAAATGAAAGGTGTGAAACTGGAGCAAACTGTAATCCGGATAAATTTGATTTTTAGGTACTGCCCCGTCAGCAATTAATTAATACCGCTCGGCTGAAACCGGGATAATGGAAACTCCAGAATTACCGCGACTCGAACAATTGTGAACCAATAATGAGAATTAAAAATTCATTATGCTTTGAAATAACATTTCTCTATATTTTTAATGTAACTCAACCGGTATATGTAACCGAGATACAAAAAAAATTATGTAAAAGGAGCCGTGAATAATATTTATTTGTTATGGTATAATTACAAGCTCGAGTTAATTATTGTTTATAAAAACTGGTAGAAATTCTTTAACGTATTCGTTGCGTATATGAAGGGTGTCCCACCTAACTTGACCACCTTGAATATCTAGCTTAGTTTTAGTAATAGAAAAAAACATTATAGGACAATATTAACCTAACTGAAGGAGCAATATAATGATCGGGGAAAAACTTATTTCAAGATTATTTTTTTCTAGATGTTAAAGTCATCAATTTTTTTCTGGAACCATATATTTCTTATCGCGATGTAATAGTAGGGTTGAAGTTCTCTTCAATGACATATTATACAGTGATTTTCGTGTGACCTTTGGTTCGATAAATTCTAAAAGCATTACATGTATTATCAGTGATTAATTTACTGCAGTAATTGGTTTGGTTGAACTACTTTATTTTGATAAATGTTCGAAATAATGACCATTGTTTTGAATAAAATTAATTTTGAATAAGAATAATAAGAATAAATATCAGCAATTTTTAAGGAGATATTCTAGTCTAGATTTTCATTTTCTGGTCTTTGAGAGAATTTTTTACAAAAAAGAAGATATGTTTCTTAATATCGGCATTTGCATACATATTTAATTATATTCTACGAATGTTCACAATTATATTAAAGTAAAAGTTATTAAAATTGACGGAGTTACATGTTGTTAAATAAAAGTGTTGTTAAATAAAAGTTGTTAAATAATAGGCTTACACGATTCCGATCATTGTGATCATTCTGCTTGTCTGAAATGAAAAAATCAAAAGGATTCTTAATTAGTGTGATTGTGATTATTTTGTGAACGAAAGTTCACACAGTGAAAGAAAAGTGAAAATTGATGAAATGGCGGCACTTTGAATTTTGACTATTGATTTTCTTGGCTTTCTTTCATGTTTCGTGAACTACTAAATCAGAAAAATTTTAATTCTCTATAACCCTGGTTATATATGATCGACTAGAGTCTCAAATATCAAATCAGCCATGTAAAAAAACATTGTTTCGAGAAAAATGCGTTAAAAGTTTCTCATACTTTGTCGTCCTGTCTACTTTCAGATATTTCAAAAAATCAATTTTTTCAGTGGTCTGGACTCGAATACCCCCGTAATGAAAATATATGGTCAAAAGATATTTGCCAAAAATTATTAAACACCCTGTACAAATCAATGCAGATGGAATCTAGCACTGTAACGAAGTTTTATTAATCGAACAGCCATGTTTCCACTCTAATTAAATTCGAATGTTATTTTAATAGTTATCTTGACTTGCTTAACTAACTTTTATAATCATCTATTCACCTCGTCAAAAGTCGAGTAAGATCGTTGGACAGAGAGCGTGGGAGGTTTGGAGGAATAAATAAAATCACCTTTCAAAATTCGTCGACAACTTTAATAGATCAACTAAGCGGAGGATTGGAAAGTAGAATTGATTTCTCGTGCTTGGGGTTAGAGTCAAAGGTTAATTCCACGAATCCGATCCGTCTCGGAGTTCGGGGCTCGTCCTCAAATGCTCGCCAATTGTCCAACTTTATTACTCGAAATCCAGTTTTATTCGACTCGATAAAATACGCGGCAATAAAGTTACGAATCGATCTAGGTGGTCCTCGGCGGGGGCAGGCGTCATTTCGTACCGAAAGTGGTGCAAGATCCAGAGGACCCCGAGAAAGACGGCAGACGATTGGACGGAAGGAATCTGATCGAAGAATGGTCCAGGAACCACCGGTTGCGGAACGTAGCCGCGAAATACGTCGCTAACAAGGAGCAGTTCGTGAACGTCGACCCACGAAAAGTGAACCATCTTCTCGGTAACGAACAGCACAGTTCTTTTTACTGTCACATTCATTATCGACGAACTCGGATATAATCCGTAAGGCGGATTGTCGAGCATCCCAACTTTTCCGGAATGCTCGCCACTTCATTCGAAAATCGAAATTGCCTTGTTGCGCGATCACTATAATCATTTTAATGCAAAAGAAAGATTGTTTCTTTCTTTTGTTGATAATGTTAGTACTACACTGATATTCTTAAATTATTTTAATCTAAGTACTAATTTACATTGCACTCATTTTTCTCATAAATGCAAAAAGATGCGCAGTCTAACTCGTTGTGTGATCATTAGAGTATGGATTTTGATGCAAATGAAAAATTATTTCTTTCTTTCGTTGATAATGTTAGTAGTATACTGATATTCTTAAATTATTTTAATCTAATTACCATTTTACATTGCATTCATTTTTCTCATAAATAGAAAATGATGCGAATTCTAACTTGTGTGATCATTAGAGTGTGGATTTCGCTGCAATTGAAAAATTATTTCTTTCTTTCGTTAATAATGTTAATACTACACTGATATTTTTAAATTATTGTAATCTGCCCACTACTTTAAATTGCATTCATTTTTCTCATAAATACAAAATGATGCGAAGTCTAACTTGTTGTGTGATCATTAAAATATTGATTTTGATGCAAAATAAAACTTGTCCAAGTCGATCGTAAGAAATTGAAGTAACAAGAAAATATATTTTCTCTTTGACCCCTCCAACGGTGAAGTCCGGATCTATTTTTAACCAGAGTCGTTAAATTTCTAACGAATTAATTAATTGAACGACTGCATTAGGAATAGTAGAAAGATTGACGTTTCTGGAAGAAGTGCCTTCACAAATAGGTTTTACAAAATTAATAAATAAAACACTGGATGGTCAATTAAATCCGGATTTTTATGCAAAATAAAAGTTGGTCGTTTATTTGAAAAATACGAGGCTTCATATATATTTTTGCTTTCCTTAATAACTTTTTTAAACGATGGATGGCACACACAGAGTATAAATCCAGGAATATTGCTGTACAATTTTTTACAGAAATCATCACAGTTCAAATATCAGTCTCTAGTGAATCAGAAATTCAGTGCTCAGATACTTTTTGTACAAACTGTACCTTTGGTGGAATAAGGAAAATCGAATTTTCACATACAGTACATTTTGTTTGAAATAGTCTACCAAAGTTTTATTTGAAACTTCATAAAACTGCAGGATTTATAGCTACGAAAGTGCAGCCGTATTGGATGGCGGTAACAGATAATTGAAACTTCGAACGTGTTTTCTTGAAATGAACTTTCCCAAATTGGTACAGAAATATATGAAAGATTCCTAGACTAATTTCGTTAAAATCTTTTACTAACATTTTATTATCCAGTCTTTCATGAAGCAGATTTTTGATTCGCACATTTTTCAAGTAAATTAGGAAAATGAGTGTTAAAATATGTTTATATTGACATCTTGGGGTACTCTACTGTATTATATCCAATCTACAGACTTTATTATTGTACAACAAAATTGAATCCAAATATCTCTTTCGAAAATTCAATATAAAACGTCTAATTATCACGTGAAACAGCAACGTTTATTATAAGTCTGCACTTGAAGTATAAAAGTACCAAAGTCACAGTGACATGTGTTTTACTTCCTATAATAACTGTATATTTACTGAGATTTTAGAAATTGTGTGTGCACTCTTGTACTCTTATCACGCGGTGCTAATGAACGTCTACATGGAGATACGGATAATACAAATTATTTACAATCACACACACACACACACACACATCTCATTTCGTTATAATAGGGCTGAAATAATTCAGAATATGCATCTCAACGTTCGACAATTATCCACCATATACGATTGCATTAATCCTTGAATACAATCAGCTCTTAGTTAAGTTGCCCTAATTATGATCAGCATAACATTCGTATTAGATATTATATAAGCTCTACCGATTATACTGAGTACGTCATTTAATTTGAACAGCTTAAATACCTCTCTTATTTCTTTACACATTACTGACCGGCGATTATTGCATAATCTTGAAAAATCTTAAAAGAAATATGAATAGAAATATAGTATATATAATACATATAATACATATGTAGTATAGTTTTCATTTTGAATTAAAAAGTCACCCTCAATTACGTCATCTATTAGTTTCATTTAAGGTTGCAATATAAATGAAAATTTCTATGCTTTCTTTTGGTACAGCACAATTATTTATTGAAAATCGTATTAATCGGCTTCCGGTAGGTAATGTGTTAAGATACAGTGATATTCCATATTAAATACGTGTTTAATTAAACAATTACCTCGTAATACTCATTACTATATTGCGAATTTTCATGCAAAATAAAAACTTTCCATTGTAAAGAACAAATAACAAAATGTATTTCTTCTTTTGCTAATTTCAATGAGTCGAAAATAATGTAATAAGGTGCTTACATTCGAGTAATGATCTTCCTTTGATTTTGTCGATCCGCTACCTCTTTTCCGATTTCAATGATCTCGGCAAAGTATTTCAAGGTCATTGAGATCAGAAAGGAGGTAGCTCATCGACAATATTACCTCCATTTTCTTCATAAATAGTAAAGAGATTAAAATAATTAAAATCTGTCGATATATCACTTCCAACTCTCTGAAATGATTAAAGAAGCAAAGAAATTTTGATTGGATTCAAGTTTCGTGCAATTGCTGCAGACAATTTCATAAAAATTCGCAGTCTACTAATAAATAATAATTTTTTTTATTTGCGTACGTTATCAGCAAAACGAATATGTTATCTTTGTCATTGGAATTTCTCTCAGATTAAGAAACAACCACTGAAAATATTTTAATTTGTCAATTCACATATTTGCATTATCCGGCGACGCTATCCTAAAAATGTTCGGGATATGATTTCGTTTCGACCTAATCTTCTTAATTCAGTTAGAACATGATGGGACGCGGGCGAAACTCGATCAGGGATAGCATGGGGATCGATAAAAGTTATCCAGCTGAAAGTTTCGTGGCTCACCGTTTCACGGCGTTCGATGATTTCAGGACTGTTTTCCTATTCCCACATGGACTTCGACGTCGACCGAAACACGAACGGGACCGGAGACCCTTCGCTGGCTGAAATGACTATAAAGGCGCTTCGTGTACTGGCGAAGAATCCCGAAGGATATTTCCTCTTCGTCGAAGGTACGTAGTAGAAAAGAATGAACTCGTATCCTCGCGGAACTGCATCTCTTGGAACTGAAAACTGTGATTCACTGCCCGCAATGATTTATCGTCTCACTCCGGTGCTCTTGAAAGAAAAACAGATACGCGATTTTTACTGAAAAATATTAAAGCGTTTTCGGACTGTCACAGCTCTGGACGTTCCGAAACCGATGAATTATCGCGACCGACTAGAATAGAACGTCTCACGAAGGTGCGCGATGTATTTTCTTCCCGGGTAAAACCACTTCCGTGTTCTTATCGCGGTTTTTGGTGGATACAGTTTGTCCCTTATTTATCGTCGCCGAAGTAATTTTATCTATGGTTTTATATTTATTTCGAATAGTCTTGTTTGGGTTCGTGAAATGAAATTTAACCAGAGCTCGGAATAAGCGGTTGATAGTGGCCGACGAAAGTTTAATTGCTCGTATGATACCATCGACGAATTTCAACTCTGTACACAAAATGTTTGTATCATCCGTTTTCCATGTTATAGCTCTTTATCCATCTTTAAAAATTTTATTCCTTGCTCAAACAGAATTTTATTAGGATTTGTGCGTTACGAAATCATTCAAAAAGTAATAATCGTGAGAAGTACACTGTGAATCTGTATGCAAAATAAAATCTTTCTTTTCTGTAATATGTTTACCAAGTTGAAAATAATATAACAGTATCTCTAAATTCATCTAATTTGCCTAATGTTATAAACTACTTCATTTTTGTTCATGACTGAATGAAATCAGTATAAAACAAACAGAAGTTACCTTAGGAAATAAACAAGGTGCCTAAAAGTATAAGGAAGGTTTGAGGAAAATTTGCCACAATTGGACATCCAAGAATTTGTACAAATACTTTCAGTTGAATTAAAAGGGATTATGTAAACATCAATATATTATTTTCAATTTGCTCACGTGATTAAATGAAGATATGGAAAAGTTTTGTTTATTTTGCAATTCACAAATCTTTAGCGAGAATATGATTCAATATAATGCTTTTAGGGGTGTTGCACGTAGAGAAAGACGAGTTTCTTATTCCAAGATTGAGTCAGCATTCCGTACAGTACGGAGTTTATAGCTTTTTCTGTCCCTTAGTAACCAGTATGTACATCTTGTGTTCTTTCGTTGTCGAGAAAGGCATTCTCTCTCGCAAAATATACCCTTTTTTCTCCTTCCTCGCGTCCTCGTTCCATGTTCCGAAAAACTGCTGATCCAACCTCTTTCTCAATCTCTGTATAACTTTATTTGATACGAAAGTGGCCGACATTATGGGTCATCACAAGAACTACTGGAACAAGAACGTAATATTACCTTTACATGAATCAGTATAATGCAAGGCACCGGGTCAATTAGCTGTATCCGATATCATCAGAAATGACACATATAAAACAATAGGATTCACTTTGGACAGAATTATAAGACAACATTACTAAAAAATAGTGTCTCGCATGATATGATACAGATTTATAAAACTTACCTTTTAAAGTTTCAATATAGCTCCATATAAAAAAGTTATAAACTACTTTTAGTATTTTCTCTGCAATTCCGGTCGATTGCAATTTTCTCCAAATTTTTACACATCGCGCAATAAACCAGCTGTAACTGCTAAAACAAAATCCAAGTGGCATGGTCCGATATTTAAAAAGTTATCGTTTTTTTAAGGATGTTCTGAAGGCACAATGGGAGACAAAAGTACAAAAAATTCGAAATCCATCAATATATTGGCAATGAAAGCCATTCACGAGTATATTTTACATTAAAAAAATAGATTAATTTAAAAAGCTTTCGTTTAATTAGTGAATTTCATGTTATATTTATTTTTTAATCAAATTGTCTTCAAATATTGTAAATGACTCTTATGAGTCTTAATGAGATGATCTAATGAGATCTAATGAGATGAGTCTTATAAAATTGTAAATGAATTTTGTGAATAATTGTACCCTCCGAATAGTAGCTATATTCAGTGGTCTACAGTATTGTCGCGTTTTCATGCTAGTGAGATGACAACACGATAAATTTGAAGTTTTGTAACAGTTCATAATTTTTTGCTCTGTAACTGTTTAGCGAATCCTAATAAATTTTGAACATAATTAAATACATCATTTTTACTATATATAAAAAAACTGGAGTTTCTAGTTGCATTTTTTAAGGTTTAAATGGGGGTTGAAGTGGAATTTTATGAATTCTCCATAAGAAGACGTGTTAAAATGTGCAAACTTTAAGTTGCTATAAATATTAAACCGTGTAGTGAATCTAACTCAAACTTTGGAAATTGCATTAATTTAGTAAGAATTATATCTTGTGAAATTTTCAAAAATTTTGTTGCGTTTTTATATAGCTCCAGAACATCCTTAAGAGTGTCCGAATATTAATGTACGAATATTACGAATATTACGAATAATACGAATATTAACCAAAACTAAAGGTTAAATTCTTCTCGATCGAAAATTAGTAATATAATAAATTGAATGATATCGGCGCTAGGTTCGATCATTTTTAGAAAAACAACAAATGTGCAATTATTTAAGCATGTTTCTAACGTTTCGATCCCGATGTGGATCTTTTTCAAAGAGACACTTTTGCGTTTGTTGTTTGAAAAATGGACATAAACATTTTAAAACAAAAATTAGTGAGTTACGTTTGAACAGTAATTTAGCCCATGATGGTAGATATGTAACTAAGAGTAACTAAGAGTTACAGTAATTTTTACAATAATTTGAACAGTAATTTAGCCCATGATGGTAGATATGTAACTAAGAGTAACTAAGAGTTACATATCTACCAGCATGGGCTAAATTACTGTTCAAACGTAACTCACTAATTTTTGTTTTAAAATGTTTATGTCCATTTTGCATACAACAAGTACGTATATGAAATTTAATGTTTGGTTTCTCTATGTGAAAAAAAAATTATTTTCTTTTTCTTTTCTTTTCTAATTATTCTCATATTTTTCAGACGCAAAAGTGTCTCTTTGAAAAAGATCCACGTCGTGATCGAAACGTTAGAAACATGCTTAAATAATTGCACATTTGTTGTTTTTCTAAAAATGATCGAACCTAGCGCCGATATCATTCAATTTATTATATTAACCAAAACTGGTCGATTTTACCTCTCCTTTTCCACTTCCACTATCCCAGTTCACCACCATGAGCACACTCCAACGCCCCCCCACTATAAGACCGTAGACTGGAACGCAACGTGTCACATATTACTCTGGTCATCAGCGAGGGGGTAAATTGTATTTCCCTTGATTTTCTGAGGATGGCGTCCTAGAAGGGGTAAGATAGAGTGGGAGACAAGTCTTGATCTGGCTACACAGGTAGGAATTATATGACGCTCGCAATGGTGCAAAGTTGCAAAACTAGGGTTCAAAATGCTCGTTTTATTCATCGTTTTGGACCAGGACATTTTCAAGCATATAGGCTTTTTTCGAAGAACAGGTGCGCTAATCTGATCAGGAGAAAAACAGGTGGAGAGAAAGAATTTTTGCAGAAGCCGATCTGGTTGGGATTTTTACGGGCTGCTACGAAAAAACACACTTTCCAATTAGTGGGGAATGCGCTCGGCCCTGCGTCGAAAATGTTCATGCCTCGGTGAGGATGAACCCGTTTAGAAAAATTGTAGTTCAGGTAGTAAAGTGTCGTGGTGTTTGTCAGAACCTCTACCTTTCACCGGTCCTCCCTCCGACTAGTTTGTTGAATTCCGAACTGTAGCCACCGCGTGTCACTTTTATCCCCTGTAAACCAATCACCTTTTCGGCTCGCGAACCTGTGATTAAATCTGGTACACGGTACCAACCAATTCCACTTGTACAAAATTTCAACGTTGTCGTAATATTTCAAGAATGACGACAACGCTGCTGTAATAATCTGGATTGTAAACGCGCCGAACATTCGAATTCGAATTGGAGATTTGGGCATTTGGACTCGGACGAGTAGCGCACCCGTGTAAATCGAAAAACGAGAGCAGGAGACTATTGGAACAAGCCTCTGTTTACGCGGCTATTTGAATCAAACTTTTATTTTATTATCTGCAGTGTTCTTTTATTTGAGTTCCTTTTTTTATTGAAAGCTTAAGTCGAACTCCCCATTAGTTAATGACACTTGAGTAGGAATGTGTTTGACTAGTGAGAGAATAGAAATTTTATGTTTGCACTAAATTTTCCGTTTTCTACAATTGCTTACATTGTTCTGCAAATAAAATTTGTGTGTGATGTGCAATATTACGGTTTAAAATCAAACTTTTATTTTATTATCTGCAGTGTTCTTTTATTTGAGTTTCTTTTTTATTGAAAGCTTAAGTCGAACTCCCCATTAGTTAATGACACTTGAGTAGGAATGTGTTTGACTAGTGAGAGAATATAAATTTTATGTTTGCACTAAATTTTCGGTTTTCTACAATTGCTTACATTGTTCTGCAAAGAAAAATTGTGTGTGATGTGCAACATTACGGTTTAAAATTCAGGATAATACTAAATAAATCGATAACAATATACTGTGTATATAATATGCTCAATTTTTCTATATTTATAATACAAAATTTGTATACATCATGAACTTTTTCTGATCATTTATTTGATGAAGTAACAACTTGCCTCTGTTTAAACAAAGTTCGAATACATGCTTCTCATTTGATACATTTGATGTTAACTCTACATAGCTGTTTGTAACTTTGAAGTCTGATGCTGATAAATCAATATTTTGAAGTCTAATTTTATTTTCAGTTATTACGGAACAAATGCATTGCTGTTCAAGTTACATAAATTCTTTTGCAATGATGACGAAACTTCAGGGTATAAAGTGTTAGCCTACTCGATTGAAGAAATGATAAAACAACAATGCTGGGCAAGTATTTAGTCTGCGATATAATTGATTCTCACTGTCCTCAATTTTTCTTTCAAGGTTCTGTCTGGACTTCTTCTTTACCCGAAGGATCTGAATCGGTATATTTGTCTCCTACAATCGAGTTAGGTTTAAGTCTTATCTAGGGTACGTCTGAGTTAAAACTGTCTTAAGTTTCTTCACGATTTTCTTCCCCTCATTGGTTACCGTCTTAACAGTTCTTGGAGTTTTCTCACGCATCCTTGGTTTCCTTTTCTACTTCAATAATCTCGCTTTATTGGACCCCACGATTTTTCTTACTCGTACTTTTTGAGGATCTTGCAATTAAATTCTTCAGCTTAGCTTTTAATTGGATTCCGATCAACCTGTCTGAGAATGTGATTTTTAAGTTAGTGTTCTCGTTTATCCGTGGGTATTGTATTATATGATTAATCTACATAGAAGTGACTACATCTACTGAAAATTTTCTTGTTTCAGAAAACAAATTTCTAACTGAACAATCGAATACTTTTTCATTCTACCAACCAGTTACGATGAATCTGCTCTTAAAGATATGCGTCCAAATTTTAAAGCATACCGTATAAAGACATGCGCGCGACACATTTATAAATAATCAGATAAACATCAACAATTTTTAATCTTAATCTATATACGTACACCTTCCAGATTTGTGAATCGGTTCCGATTGCCAGGAAATTTAGAAAATTAAAACTAACAAGGATTCTAACACTTCACTGATATATATATATACATATATATTTGTATTTATATTTATATGTTTATATATTTATACATGTATTATATTATACATATTATACATTATCCAGTGAGCCAGGAAAGTATTTAAATGCACTTGAAGATAGTATAACTTTTTTATGATCGGACCAAACAACTTGACTCTTTTGGAATAATTACAAAAATTGATTTACCAAATGACATGCAAAAAATATTTTGAAAAAATTGCAATTGCTAAGAATTATATAAGAAAGTAAAGGAGGCGCCATTTATAACGTTTTCATTTGAGCCCGTATTGAAAATCTAAAGTATGCGTTTTGTAGATGTATATTAGTTATATACATGCTGAAAATTTCATCGAATTCGATTGATAAAAAAAAACACGCATCGAAAGATATAAGAATCTAGGGATTTTAACAAATAGAGTAGTCTTGAACAAATAGAGCCATCTCTACGAAAGTTGTCAGTACAGAGTACGACTTCACGACAACTTTCAAGGAATTACTGTACTGTTTCAAAGTGTGTTCAAATACTTTCGTGGTTCACTGTATACCTCCTCGGTAATGTCGAAACCTATTGATACTGGCGACGCCCTAATGCGCCACGCGCATTACATACGGCACGTGCTTGAGTTGATTCGAGAACTATGGCAGAGACGTTCTTCGAGGGGACGTATCCCTCGAAAAACGTCTCTCAAAAGTGCAAAACTTGCCGACCACTGCTTTACATGAAAAATATGTAAAATTGACAACAGGAATGGATGAGGGTTAAACAGCAAATAAACTACGCACTTTGACGTAGGTTTAGAGTTAACAAAGTGGTACTAAATAGTTCCCTACATTTTTCCAAACGATTTCTGAAAAATAACAAATACATGAATGCTACCGACGCACTGGTTCAATTAATTGTTATTTAAATTTAATCGATAACATTACTGTATTTGTTATTATCAACTCTATTGATATAAGGAAATATTTATCACGGATGGCGAAACATTTAAATAACAATTGATTGAACCAGTGCGTCGGTGGCATTAATATATTTGTAATTAACAGCTCTACGATAAATAAGGAAATATTTATTTATTTCTGATAAGTTCTAGCACAGCGTCATTGTAGAATATCCTGTTAATCCAGTTACCAGATAATTCCCAAGAGGAATGGAGGCTACACGAGGTATTAGCTTCTACAAGAGAGATTTGCAGGTAACACTGGTGACGAATTCTTATCTGGGGAATCCGTTGAGCTTGTGGCGCAGGCGCTAGTTATTCAGACCGAAATTCGGATTTTAATCCGAATAACCAGGGACGTAGCAGGGTGTGGCGAGTGGATGAGGGGGGTCTGACGAGTTACGTTCTCGCCAACGTTAATGCGTCCGACGTACTTTACGCTGGCAATCGCGAACGCCTCGTAAACCTTTTACACGCGTTTCGCCCGCTGCTAGCTACCGTGGCTTGGAGGCGAGAAATTCCGGCAGTCCATTGGCCGCCGGGACGCTTCTCGGGCACATCAGAACACTTTTTGGGAGGGAAACTACGGGGAACGATGCGTGAAGCTGGCCGATATAAATAGAAAAAAAATGCTCTCGCACAGAACCCTCCCGGAGTAACAGAGAAGTAAGGTTTCCACTCGACAAAGCCGCAACCCTTCAGCCCTGCGTCTAACACGCGGACTCTGAGCCCAGAGTTTTCGTCGTTCACTCCAGCACCGACGCTGTTGCTTCCGGTTGTTTTCAACGGTTTATAGCCGGAGAGTAATGGCACCGGATTAATAAAGAACTTGACGACGGAAGAGATTAGGGCACGAAATATTGAACTTATAACGCGCCCGGTCGCTGCGTCGCGACGCTAAAATCGAATATGGGGCAATTTGTTATGAAACACTGCCCCGATACTACCATTCTCCATGGAACTTCACGGTGTCGTTTTGACCGTGCCAATACCTTTTGTTAATGCGTGCGACGGAGTATCATTAACCTCTTGCACTACAGCATCAGGCTTGTGATACAGTATGAAAAGGTATGTTCTCAAATTCCTTCCAACCGAAATCAAATTAAACTTTGTTGCGTCGTTGATACAGTGAGTACAAGAAACATTTGAACACTAAATTTTAGAAAGTGCTCGATTTTTAACTTCTGCTAGTTTCGTAAAAAACGATTGTGTTGAACTAAAGTGCTCACTTTTAAGATTCAAGTCTGTCCTTTGAAGTTCTACTTTTTATTAAATACATCATTATTTATTTTCGTTAAATACTTCTATAAGTACATCCATCAATGTACATACTGTGCAAAAGACACTCAGCCATATTTAATAGTAAAGCGTGAAAAATCAAATAAGAACACAATAAATTTCGAGAAATGATTCCGCTGTTTAATTGAATAGTTCTGAGAATATTTGTGTTATTGAGGATTATCTAATACTTTAAATGCAAGAAATCAACTAAAGTACTCACTTTTAAGATTCGAGAAATGATTCCTCTGTTTAATTGAATAGTTCTGAGAATATTTGTGTTATTGAGGAGTATCTAATACTTTAAATGCAAGAAATCAACTAAAGTACTCACTTTTAAGATTCAAGTCTGTCTTTTGAAGTTCTACTTTTTATTAAATACATCATTATTTATTTTCGTTAAATACTTCTATAAGTACATCCATCAATGTACATACTGTGCAAAAGACACTCAGCCATATTTAATAGTAAAGCGTGAAAAATCAAATAAGAACACAATAAGTTTCGAGAAATGATTCCACTGTTTAATTGAATAGTTCTGAGAATATTTGTGTTATTGAGGAGTATCTAATACTTTAAATGCAAGAAATCGATTATTGTACAATCCAATTTCTACATCAAGATATCGTTTGCCATTACATCTTATAATTATATTGTGCACTTCTTTGTTTTGCACAGTAGTGTATCTGTCAAAAAATTCGAGTTCTCGAAACATTTACTATATTTACAGACGTATTGTGGTTAGAATACAAGAAGATTCATGGAAGTAGTGTAGCCTGATGAAGGGATGGAGCGGAAGTGCGGGGAAGAATTGAACGGAAGTAGTTACCCCCTCTCTGCCAGTATCGGACACGTGCACGACAGAAATGAAACGCGTCACGTGATTGAATCACGGCGGAAACTTGGAGAATAGCGTCGTAGAAGGGGAAGATAGAATGGGTACACAAGTCTTGATCTGGCGACACTGTCCCGGATACCATCATGTCATGTCACCACAGTATTTACATAGCTGGGATGATTTGAACTTTGTACTTCGGTATACGATCTTGATCCGTTCCTGATGTTTGGACTTATACCGAATAGGACGTGTACCAAACTATTCTTTCCTATAAGAAGTAATGTAAAAATGATTAATCTGTTCTCTTGCAAAAAACTCCTATTGATATTATACCTACATTAATGGGGTTGTAAAATAAATTAAACACTGTTTAAACACATAAATGAAAACTGAGATTTTATTATAGATTTTTAAATTTAAACTCTCCTTAATGCTAAAATACAAAAAGAAACAAATGATTCTATTCTGTGGAAGAAGTAAAATAAAACCTGACATTCTGGTGTGTTTTCTGTCTTCTTCTCAGGATGTTTCTGAAGTGTGACATCGTTTGGTTTTCTCGAAGAATGCTATTGCGATTTATTTGAACTTTGTTCGGGTGGTATTTTTCAAAATTTACACAAAATATTTATGTTCCATAACATAATCCAAACAGGACATACTCCAAAGCAGCAAATACCGAGGTACCACTGTACTTACATTGCTGAGCTGATTTGAACCATGTTAACTTTTATGCTACCATTAATTTATAATACTAAGATTCTCCAACTCATTCAAAGTACTTCTCTAACATATTTTGTTTGATTTCTATATAATTTAAGAAAATTTTCATTGTATCACTGCTACTGAATTGTACGAAATTCACTTGCCAGTAAGATATATGTAGATCGAATGAAAAATTTCCAACAGAAATCATGAAACCAGTCGCAATATTTTTATCGTAGTATTTTAACGGTTTCCAATTTTTCTTCGTATTATTTCATTTCCGTAGCAAAAAGTACTTAAGTTGTAGAGTGTAGAATATCGGGTGATAGCCCTTTTTATTTCTTTCCCGGTAGTAAATGCTCAGCCATTTAAAAAGTTTTACTGTGACCTAAAGTGGTTACGTTTCGCTGGCGCAATGGTATTGTAATCGTGGTAAAAAAGTTTACAATTTACAATTCTTCGTGAATCCTAGCAAATGTAAATCCCAGTAAAAAGCTTTAAAGTTTCAGGTTGGAGTACAGATATCGGAATTGAAGGTGATAGTTCAGTATAAGTGAACATGGGCAAATATTTTGCACTTAAACGTTGGGTGCAAATTTAATGTATATAATAATTTAATCGAACCTTTAATACGTATGATGAATTGCACTTATAGGTATAACAAAAGTAGATATTCACAATTTTTTTGCTTATTAATGTAAAGTTAAATTTGAATCTTTACATATTGAATAAGTTTTTAACAAATTCTGTTGGAACTATGTTCTGAAAAAATAAAAATGAAAAGCAGTAAGTTTGTACTTCAGTTATACTAATATCATGATACAAATTATAATAATATTTACTTTTTAATCTGATCCTTTTTTAAATATACAACATTTCGTAACATTTCCAATATTGCAAACTGGGTGACATATTTGCAGAATACAAATATTTGCTTTTTAACTTTATGATCGTACTTCAGTTACATATGCAAAATATTGTTTTCATGCGTTCCATGATTTTGGCAATCGTGTCTCGTACATTAAATAAAACCTATATTGTATCAGCTACGTTTGAAATGTGGAAATTCATTAATTTGTTGAACATGAAATTTATTACGTAGACATTTATTGGTTTCGTAGCATTCCAATATAACTTATCAGAAATTGGACTTTGGAAAATGAAATCGTAGCTTATATTTAATAAATACATTCGATTGTACTCTCGATGCGACGATGGGTGGAATGACCTTAATTAAAATACGTGCAAAATGCAATGTTATAATGGTTAAACAAATATGTAATAATATCTAATATATAAAAAGTACAACGTTATAATAATTAAACAAGTGTGTAATAATATGCATACTTGCGATAGTTGCAAAATGTAATCTTGTAATAATGGTATCTAATCGAAAATTACGATTAATATATGTAAAATGGCAGCCTTATGACTTGTTTTCATAATAACGTGAAATTAAATAAAATTGTTTCATAATTTCACCAATTATTCAATGGTTAAGCAAAAAATAAAAGAGATTATCTGAGATTATTGATGTATATAAATGTATATACATGACATAATCATAACGAGTTCCACCTATCACTTGAATTATTTACACAATCAAACGTGGACTGTTAATTAGGTTCCGTAGGTAGTTATGCCAACGTAGCTTTCTGTCACATCTTTGACAAAAACAATCGGATGTTGAAGCAGTTTTTATCAAAGAGGTTCACACAGACGCAAATTTGGAACGATCAGGATTAAAAGCCACGTGCGTGGAAAAATCGGAAGCTGATGCACGAACTCGTTCTTTTTCACTGTTTTTTCAATTCGCATGCTCTTGGTTTTTATCTGCGGACATTTTCCTCACGGCACTCCTAAACATGTTGACGGAAGTGGCCTCTCGACATGGCACGAGCAACTATAAGATATCGCGGAATGAACAGCGGAAGATCCAGCATTCTCAGCCAGATTTTTTGTTCGAGGGGTTTACGTCGTGAGCTCTTGAACATGGTTTGCGCCGAATGACATAATTTCCTCAAGGATGCTTACTTTTATCCGGTGTTAAATTCGGGAAAATTTCCAGCATGGTTCGTCCAGCTCCTATCAATTTTATGGAATTTTGAGCAGACCACCGTAATTGTAATGTGACTCTGTAATTTGGGATGAACAGATATAATGAAAGCAGGTGAAAAATTTTAACGCAGCAATATTCCTCTCAGTAATTTAAACTTCTGTTTTTTGGCTCAACTCGTAGAATTAAGAATTTGTTCTACATTCCATATTTCAGACACTGTCTCAATGAAACAAAAACATGGCAATACCACTTTTTAAATTTCTAATAAAAATTAATGCTTTACTTATCTTTAGTCGAACCCTTTTCGTTTTCCGGACCCTAAATAAACATTCAACGTATAATGAAATTAAGAGTGATGTGAGTAATTTTAGAAGATATTATTTACCTTAATTAGTGATAAATTTTTAATCATTTACTTTTTAATTATATTGAAACACAATTGTAAAGGAACAAATAAACAATAATTTTTATAAAAAATATGAAATATACCAGATTGAAACAATAAATTCTTAGAAAACATTAAAAGTAAAAAGTATTACAAACATTTCGAACAATAGTATGTTTTGTCTTCTTTCAACATTCCTCCACAAGCTTCATGAATCGATCATTTGCACTTTAGGCAATGAATCATGTTTTCTAAACGTGTTTGATTGCATAAAAAACAAAACCACCCTTTTTCATTTTATACAGTAGTGATCGTTGATGCCGACGTACTAATACATGGTGTGTTACAAAAACTTTGTTTCCTTTTAATTTGTGTTTCTTTCATAGCTTTCATAGCATGGAAAATATAGAAAGATTAAATGTTAGTGAATTAGGACCTAGATAAAATTTCAGTGTGATGTAAGAATCGTACTGGTAAGATTTAAGAATTTCAATTGCGGTACGATTTAGAAAACTAAGCGAACTGATAGAAATATTATTTATCTAACCTGAAAGATTATATAAATTATATTAAAATTTACTATAAAGATGATGTATTAAATATATTTCAAAGAAAACACAAAGTGTGTTAATCAATTACAGTTTTTAATTGAAATTTGTCTTAATTGGTTAAAATTTACATCAAGCTTATTTGAAATCTTCCGGCTTCTACAGGTTGGCGCGAAATTAATCGAGAGAACTCAAGTTGTGTCCTATATTATCGACTCCATAAATCCTTTATATTTTTACCACTAGAAGTCGCAAACAATAATTTGTTACCAAAAAAATGAACCGATACGATTTAGGTAACTAGTACTCATTAGCAAATCTGAAGTGATACAATTTTTAAGAAAGACTCGAAGCTGCGCACGAAAAGTTTAGCGAATTCGAATGGATTGCCCTAATAGTCCGTTTAGTCCTACTAATAAGCAGTGGAGGATTACCATAAATCCCTTGAACATTGCGCAGCTAATTCGGCATCAGAAATTGCTAACCGGAAACGCAACTATGTTCGTGAAACATGGTTGAAGTTCGAAACTCAATAACCGAAGGACCAAGTCGGTGGCCCGAATCTTGGCAGACTTACGATCAGGGGGGTGGGCGGCGTGTTTGATGCGTTCGCCTGATCCTGGAACCGGCGGCCGGCGTATCGTGCCAAAATATGTCACTGAGAGATGCATTTTCCAGTTTGCCATCCGCGAGCAACAGTTGTCGCGCCCCGGGAAACTTTACCCACCGTATATAGATTTCAACAGCGGCGATTTCAACCTGCGCGTGTCGACGTAACAATAGAATGAAACACGACTAACGAAGGTACTTAACCGTCGGATGATCGATATTTTTGACAACTGCGCCTCGTCGATCATTAAACCCATTCAAACGCTCCTTCAGTTATTCGAAATTGGTTTTAAAAATTTGAGAAATTTCAATATGCGTACCGATCAAATCAATCGCACTTGATTTAACTCGTTATTATTTATTAGTTATTATTTATTTAGTTATTATAATACTTTCAGTGCGTAGAATCTTATAAAATATAATTAATTATATCTAATTATAATCTTATATATATATAATTATATCTAATTTTAATTTATTTAATTATCAATTTATAATAGTACAGGAAACGTTACTTTATTTAACTAAAATATATGTATTTAAGTAATAGTTAAATGACACTCTTACATGTTTGTTAAATTTCGTGTTTCTTTGTTTGCGTTTATTCTTCTTCTTCTACTTTCGTTCTTTAGTGTTGCATCGACTTCTTGGCCATTAGCAACGACTATATGCTTCGTCGGTTAGATTTACATAAGACTTCGTTGTTTACATATATTTGTTTCATCAACATGCACTTTTAATGCTATGTATGTAGACACAATACATGTCATTGTTTCATGATATTTTAGACACCTTTTACACATTTTCTGCTATCTCTTTGGTGACATCTACTGTAGAGTGTTAGAGAACGCATAATCTGATAATGAGTTATGACGTTATCGACTAGTAATTGACACGTTAAAATTAATTACTTTGTGGAAACGTGAAACGGGATAACCGCAAAACCTTCCTTTACGTCAGTGCAAACTGCCAAGGGATATCGATTATGATACTGTTACAGCTTCGGTTGTTAACCAGACAAGCTAATATTGAAAACGGATAAACGAGAAAACTCCTTACTCACAGTGAAATTAAATTTATTGATTTATGACTGATGCGATTGCATCCATTTTCCTGCAGGCAAACTTTCCTTGCGGCTGCTGAGCCACTTCAGAGACCGCAATCAAACTTTATTTTGAGACACATCAGTTTTACTGGACTCTTTGGTCCCGTTTCTTCTCGTCGTGTCAGGTTTAACTCCTTTCCATTTCAATTATTTAATAAAGTATAGCTTCCGGCATGAAGTGCCGTGCAGGTGGCTTCTTCCGACAGCTACCCCGACGCCTTAGCGTGAATAAAGCAGCCAAGAACAAAACTAAAAGAGAACGCAAATAGGAAACCGGATTTCGGCGAAGCTATCGAAGTTCTATTCCCTTTAAATTGCCACTCTGCGCGTAAAATCACGTTCCCGTATATAGTGAACGCAGGACACTGAACGCCTCTTTGGTGCAGTCCGCCTTTGAAAAGCGAGCCTTTCCAAGTGGTCGAGTATGTGTTCAGCACCCTATGCGGCGTACACGTGGGAACGCTGCGTAACGTGTCGCAAACAAACATAATGTTCGCCAACAAACTCGACCATCCTGCGCGTGCAGCTACCCAGGAGGTGCCGCCTGGTCGGTCCTGACAATTCAGAACACGGTTGGACCTTTTAGCGTGATGTTTAAAGGTGGGATCTCTTAAACGCGTCTGGACGCAGCGTTTTACGATCATGTTTTATGATTTGGTTTGTCTTTTCTTCTTTTCCACTTGAGAAGAAAGAGAGAGGAAAGAGCATCGCCCAAACTCAAGCACGCGCAACGTTGACTTATTCTAGGCGTACGACGCACACGTTTGCGTTTGCACACTGCCCGAAATTACCATAAAGCTACCTGATTTTCTGGTGAAATTTTACAATTATGTCATAGTAATGGGAAGCTGATGCACGATAGCATTTTGGGATTAATAAAGGAAACCATTTACATAATTACATTCACAAATATATTATTCGTTTACAGAAAAACGTAAAGTTATGTAGTTTAACGAAAAACGAACTGCGAAATTTTCAAGATTAACGAAAAATGTTTCTAAATTTATACATTAATACTTGGTATAATTGCCATTTCTTCGAATAACGTCGAAAATTCGATTAAGCGTGAGATCATATTACGAAGAGTTTCTGCTTCGGTGGATGTCTACTCTGCGTTCACCGCCATCCATAACTCAGAAACAGACTTGTGCTGTTCACAATTGCCGTGCACTTTTCTTGCAAGTATTCCCCAAAGGTTCTCAATTGGATAAAAAATCTGGCGAACAAGATGGCCACGTCAAAATCCTCAAATCTTTGTCGTCTAACGGGTCTGAGGAGTTGTCATGCTGAAAAATGAAGTTGTCAGCCTCAATTTATTCTGTAAATGGTATCAAGACCATCTCCAACAGCTGCGTATATTGTGTCGGATTCATTTGCTAATTAATTCGACAGATTGATGTGTTTTTATTAGTTCTGAATGCAGCCCAAATCATTAATGAGCCACCATCGAAGTTAAGACTGATTCCAACGTTACTTTCTTTTCTTAAATCGTGCCAGTAGTGTTTGTAACTTACATATACTACTTCATTACGAATGTAATCGTGTAAATCGTTTCTTTTATTAATTCTAAAATGCTATCGTGCATCAGCTCCTCATTACTATGACATAATTACAAGATTTCACCAACAAATCAGGTGGCTTTGTGGTAATTTCGGGCAATGTACCTTCGCTTCGAAACCTCCAAGTGTTGCTCCAGACGTAGACATACTCATGATTGGATCCACTGTTTCTGAAGCAGTCCAGACGCAGAGGCATGCGTTTTTCCACCAACTGCTTCAGAATTGTAGTGTCGCTGTATGCTGAACGCGACGTATTCCGGATCTGTGCCCGCCAAATTAATATTGCGCCAGTAGTTCAAGAGATAAAATGTTATGAAGACGCAAAAGACAATAATCGGTTCGCATTACAATAAAATACGTTAAAGAAAGCGTTTCGTCCCGGACCTGCTAGTGGACTCATCAGTAAGGCTGATCTAGCAGGTCCTGCCTTATACGCGCGCAGATTGTATATGCTAAATAGAATTGAATCGCGACAATATCGTACGCTCGCGGGTCTGATTAAGATGCGATCCCGTTCGACGCGTGTCCTGATCGCTGGACATTGAACTGCCGTAAACCGAGTTAAAGTCACGCGAATGACTGACAAGACTAAACTGATGAACGCGGTCTCAACGCGATGTCCGTCAGGCTTCTCGAGCAGGAAGCAAGATGCACTGATTGGTTCCTGCAGAAAGTTGCATTTTTCAATCAGTACACTTTTGGCTGTTAGGACCTCCTTCCTGTAGCACTGAATGAGGCCCTTGGAAGGAGGAGTGGGGCGATCCCTGAATCGGTCATCGACGCGTCTCGGTAATTTAACACGGTGCAGTTAACGGTCACGGGTGATCCGTCGGAGGAACTAGATTTATGGCACGCTGTCCTTAAAGAGGTATATAAAAAGCTAAACATTAAGCAGGTGCCACGACTGGTCGCCGAGTGACTCTTGTTTGCTTAATTCTCAAAGAAGATTCTTAGTCACGAACGCACCATAAATGCTCTCCAAAGGAAACCCTCGTATTTTGTTCCTGCGCGACGGAACAAAAAGTCAGGTGGCTTTGTGGTAATTTCGGGCAATGTATCTTCGCTTCGAAACCTCCAAGTGTTGCTCCAGACGTAGACATATTCATGATTGGATCCACTGTTTCTGAAGCAGTCCAGACGCAGAGGCATGCGTTTTTCCACCAACTGCTTCAGAATACTTTCCGGATTTTGTTCAAATTTGAATGTGTTGTAATCCCCAGTGATATACGATCCAAGGGACCTACGAAGACCATAAAATCGCGTTTGTAAGTGTGCGTCTAAGTGTAGACGCAGTCGCACGCGTCCAGGCGCATGCGATCCCTTCTGACGAAGATAAATGATGTTTAAGAGGCTCCAGGATTGCAAAACGCTGCGACTAGACGCGCTTAGGAGATCCCGCCTTAAGGTAGGCCACTTGGATGCTCCATTACGCCGCAAGCAAGTAGCCTGATTACCCGGAACGACCGCGAGCTAAAGGAAGTCGGCTTGGGAATAGATTCAACCCAAAACTATCCTCTCTCCTTCCCTCACTCTCTCTCTCTTTACACGCGTCCACGCATTCGCGTTTCGCATTGATCCAACTATCAGGATCGTCTCTAACCAGCCCCCTGCATCAAACTTTAAGTTCGAACGGCTTCCAAGGAGTTTCACCGCCCAATTCGGACCGCGGCCGTTGGGTGGTTCAATAATTGAATCCAGGATTCTTGCGGGTCGTTCTGAATAATTAGCGTTAACTGTTACGACTGCGGTCCCTTCCTTGGACCTTCGTGCTCCCACTAATGCTGATGATGCTCGTTTTGTTCTTCGGCTCGTAATCCCGTCCCGTAGTTCCACTCCTTCACTGTTGTTTCTTCTTTTGCCATTGGCGCCGAGTACGAAACAACGTAACGAGAGTCCTCGTACTTTGTTAACAATTTGCTCGGGAAAATAAGTACAATTACACGGGACATTTATTCGTTGTTTTCGTCAACTCGTTACGGCCCACAGTGTTGCGATCAATACTAATTAGGTGGACGAAACTCATAATGTAATACCGTGAAAAATAGATGCTAGGCATATGAAGTTATATCTAAACAGTAAGAATATTAACATTTCTCTGTCGATAAAACTCCCAAAGTCTCTTCTGTCGACAGAACTGTGTAAGCATTTTGAATTCTTATTTTCCTATATTTTGTAACGAGGTCGATTAAAAGCTCATATCTAATTGATATCAATCGACATTTTTAAAATACATTTGTACTTACTTTTTTGTGTTCTAAAGTAAATTTTTGTAATGGAAACTAACGGCGAAAGTACGGTTTATTGTCTTCATTAATTCCGATAATTATATATATTATAAAGGTTATGTATACGGTTTATTGTCTTAATTAATCTTAATTATCATAATCTAATCATAATCTTAATCAATTCCGATAATTATATATATATTATAAAGGTTATGTATGCGATATTGAACAAGCTAAAAGTAGACCTTTAGAGCAGAGTTTAAACTTTCTTTTCGTGTAAATTTTAAAATGTGGAAATGTGCGGAAATGAACAATATTTATATTTTTAGTAGAAGTGATCGCTGTTTCACGATCTGAATTTTTTTAAGTTTGGAGGGATTTTCGGAAAGACAATCATCTTAATGGATTCTATAAAAATGTTTTGGAGGAATCGTGAATAGATACGTTATGTGAAAAAGTAGAAAAAATCTATATGGATTAATTTTTCCAAAATCTGCACACTTTGTATTAGCTTTCATAAAGAAGGTTTTGTCCAGCTAGCACCTCGAATCGCAGCACTGTGCGGCCCTTCGATTGTTCACATGGAAAAGATTTCACGTAGTACGGAGAATCTCCGAAAGTGAAATGCTGATAATTTGTTTGTGCAAGTTACCTAATCATTTATGTAGTTGACGATTTCATCATTTTTTTAATTTTTCTGGACTCTTTAACCAGGTTTGAAGAAAAAGAATTGAATTGTCTTTTCGATTTTGTATTTTGTGTATGGTGTTATTTAAAAATTAAAATCTATTCATTTTATTTACTAATCTCTGCGGTTTTTAATGTAATTCTAATGCTGTTTTAAATTACACCTACTCATTTCTGTAATAAATAAATAAATTCCGGAATAGTTATTGTTTCGGGGATAGTACTCTTTCATGAATTCACATTGTGGTTTGAGTTTTCTAAGCTAGTAGGAAATATTGGAAATGCGTGAGAATATGTTTTGTCGTCATATTTTATGACATTTGAATTATGTCGCGTTGTTTTTTATTTTTCGTGCGTTCATATTTCGTCCCTTCAGTGTTTCATAGAAAACGGAAGTCATTTATGATCGCAAACTCAACTGTCGGCCACGAAAAAGACATCCACTTCCTTATTGTTTTCCAGAAATAGAGAAAACGCGCTCCGAAGCATATTGACAAACCGTGTTTATAGGTGTAACGTGTTCTACAAACAGAACGTGCTTTACTTATGTTCGCATGTGCATAAAAGTGAGGAACGCTGAGAAATATTATACTGTGTTAAGAAGAAACAAATGGTTATTGTCACTCGCGGGAAATTATATACATTATATACTGTTCATAAAATCTTGAAAAGTTGTGTTATTTCAACAGGAACACACATTAAAACCAATCGATAAAATTAAATTACCTTACTGGGAGCGATTTGTTAGTTTACGATTCAAGTTGCTATTGCCGTTGAAAGATCTATTCAAATATTGTTAGCCATGGATCATAGACTTTTGAAAATAGTGAAATAATCATCAATAGATAATGTGTTACGAGCTTTCTAGGTAAAACCGACATTTAAATAAAATTCGTAAATTATAGGAACCAAATAAAATTTGACTTTCCTTATTAATAATTTTAATATGTTAAAAATAGCATATCTTGAATTCTTGTAATATTATTACTATTTTAAATCGCATCTATTCTTTTGTAAATTCATTTCTTTAATTTTTAATTGTAATTGATTCATTTCTTCAATTGATTTGTAATTCATTGTTTCTAACAATGACTTATACTGATAATGGTTCTAACTTGCAGTCTTTTTTGCAATTGTTTGTTTGTTATCAAAGTGTCTAAACGACTAACTTCATTATCGATTGACATTACATCTGATAAATCGTGTATAAATCAAAGAAAATTGAATAAAAGACAAACTTTTGCATACGACTATGTCCAACTAATAGCAGAGTTGGGCAAACAATTAATCAACGATTGACGAATAAATTTGTACATCAATCGTTAATCGCAATTAAAAATTAAATTCCTACTTTAGTCGTTATTTGCTGTTAGCGAATAAATTCTTTTCAATTGTAATCGTCAATCGATAATTGATTAATGATTAACTGCTGAAATTTCGAAATAAAATACGGAATTGAAACTGTATGCATACTGAAAAAATCGAATTTTTGTTGAGATATATTTCTGTCAATTCTCCATCTCTGCCCTCTGTCTCTCTCTCTCTCCCTCCTTATTACAATTTATGGATAAACCGTGCGGCAATTAATTTCAACAATTAATTAAATCACTCTTCGATTTATTGATGATTTCTTTTATTAATCAACAATTGACAAATAACTTAATCAATCGATTGAATCAATCGTCCGTTTTTCAATGATTACCTTATTCTAATCGTATGATTAGAGATATGATTACTCTAATCGTACATATTAATCAATCAAACTTGGTTGAAATTTTAATCGATTAATTCCCAACTCGTTTTCATAAATCACTGAACGATCAAGGGTTAGTGTAAATTTGATTGGAGAGAATTGTTGACGTCCTTACGTGGTAGTACCTTTACGAATTACCGGGTGTCCCTAATGAGGGTTGCCGGGAACATTTGTCAAATGCATCCTCTAATTATTTTGTGTGCGATGGCACCGGTTGCGTGTCGTTACTAAGCATAATTTGCGAATGACGTATTCTGCAGGTGGTAGAATTGACCACGCGCATCACTATAACAACGCTTATCGAGCACTGGACGAAACACTGGCGTTAGAGGAAGCGGTGAGGGCAGTAATGAAGGAAGTCGACCTGTCGGAAACGCTACTCGTCGTGACGGCAGATCACTCGCACGTGCTTACACTCGGTGGTCTCGCAACGCACCGTGGGAATCCCATATTCGGTAAGTGACACGATAAACCACTGTCTGATGTAGCACCTATCTTCCAGAAATGATATTAAGAGATACAACGTGTTTAATGGTTTCGGCTTTCATTGAAAGTCAGTCGATCAAGGGTCTTCTGGTCTAGTCTCATTTTGTTGGTCGCGTTTGAAAAGTTTTGTGAAGAAAGGACTGTTTTTTACTGAGATTTTACAGAATCAATTCGCAGGAGTACCTTTGTAGAATCCCTGTCTTCCTCTGAGTAAACTAACCGGAAATACCTTCTTGTATTGAAATATTTTCAATTATTCACATATTGTATCAATTTAAATAGATTGGATTTGATCATCAAAATGAATCTAATTTTATTCGAATTATTAGGTTGGCAACTAAATTCGCGACGTTTTGTTTAGTAATTCTTTTGTTGTATCATTATAACCTCATTCAGTGACCGTTCCTTGTGAACTGTATATCATTGGAAAGCTCTGAATTTTTCGATTAATTTGATATAAAATACTTGTGCTTAAAGTATTTTTTGTTTGAGAAAATGTGGAAATCGCAAACTTAGTTGCCTATCTAATATCATGAAGGAAATGAAGCATAGTAAAATCAATTGACTATCTGTGTATATGCAGAATACGTTATGCTATAATTTATTACTTCCATTTAGTATCGTTGTTACGCCTAGAGCGATGAACGTTGGTGAGTCACGCAATTAACTTCATATTTCCAGTTCGGTTGAAAATTGAGATAAATTTTGCAGCAAAAAATTGACAGAACTCTATTTTCCCACGATTTCTAAAGTAAAATTAGATTCTACAATAAAACCACATGTTATTAATAATAAACAATTTCTTGGAAGTAAGGGTATTCAGTGTTCATCACATTACAAAATGCAATATAGTGTACTCAGTAAATTTTCGTAAATAAAATGTTCCATCTTCTCATACGAGTACACGTAAAAAACATAGATAAAATAATTTACATACTATTCTGACGAAACATTACACAAAATATATATACTTGATTTATTTTACGATTTCAGTGATAAAAACTTTTTTTGTAATTCTTGATTTCTTAAAAAGAGAGAAACTTTATACCTATTGTACGCCTGTGTGATCCCCAATAACTGTACATTCACAAAACCAACATAGAATTTTATTTGAATTTAAAGGAAATTAATAGCATACATATTTGTTGGACTCTATTCAGAATCTTCATGACGAGTCTGACTCGATATTGTGAGGCAAGGGGTTAAGACGAAATTTTTTTAAAGCATGAACAGTTGGATCTCTGCAAATTTCAAAATATCATAAGATTCAGGTGCACCAAGAAATAGTAATGAAAAAAATAAACTTTGAAATCCCTTATTGCATCTACAACATATAATAATTAATCAAGTAATATGAACTGCCCAAATAAAATGTGAGCGAAACGTAACGCCAACGCAACGTTCGGGTTGAAAATGTAATTTTCGCCCGATGTGATCACGAGATTGAATGCATCGTGTAGAAGTTCCGTGAACGATTCCATAGTCCAGAGATCATCCTTTGAAATATAGTCGTAGTAAACGTAAGGATCGTACCTGGCACGGAATAACCCGAGGTATACCTTCCAATATCGTGCCTCTTTATTAACCTCGTTACTCCTTTGATTTCCTTTTTCCCCTCAGGAAAATGTAAAAGGAGGTCGAAGATGGGAACACGCTCTTTGTCGCTCGTGTATGTTAAACGGAAGCCCGTCGATATAATTGACATTTTTCCCATATTTCTCTTCATCGTTTGTTCAGCAAAAAATGTTCTGTTCTCGGTATATTAAATTCGTGGAAAGCGATAAAACAGCAGGAAAGAGAAAAATCCTCGATAATCTGTAACACGGCGAGACGGACTTGATTCGTTATACGTGATTGATCGGAACCGACAAGGCAATTATCATGAGACAGGGTCACAATTTTGTGACTGAAAATCCCATCGACTGTCGATTGAATCTATCATACACTGGAGATAACGACGTGGGATTATAAACTTGCAAGGACCATCAAAGCGGGAGTATTGTAGTTGCGTATCTATCTATTTTACATATGTCTCTATATCTCGATCGTATTACTGCTATAATAAATGTTCAATGTTCTCGGCGCTACGTTTCGATCAAATTACTACTGAGAAGTCAAACAACAATTTTGCTGATTATCAAATAACCATCAACGTTTCGATTCTGATTTGAATCATTTTCAAGATGCATTTGTATTGCATCTGGACAAATAAATGTATGAATTATACAGTTTTCAACATGTACTATTGAATTATTTGAATGTGAGAACGAATATTGTTTATAAATGTAGTTCATGAAACCAACTTACCTGTTTTTGATGTGATTTAGTACTTTAATTTGGACATGGTAATGCACGTGTTATACGTGCGTCGTCAATACTTGCTGTCAAGACACTAAACATTTTTGACGATCTAGGTTGTATCAATCGATATTGAGCGGTAAATTTGAACGACATAATATGTGTTTTTACTCTTTAATGTGAAAAATACCTAAATATGGTAAATTAAATTATTCACATTCAATTTTAATTAGAGAGATTTGTGTGTATCAAATGTACATTATATAAGATTGTTTATTAATTCGAAAATGTAAAAAAGGGGGTTATTTAGATTGGAAAGAATTTTATTTTTAATGTAATTTGATCGAAGCGTAGCGCCGAGGACATTGAACATTTATTATATCTATTTTACAGGCTGTCTCAAAAATGTTACACACTACTAAAAGGGGGTGATCCCTGAGATCGTTTCGAGTTATTCTTTCCATGGCGAAAATTTTCTGCGCTGTTTTGTTAATCAGTTATAAATGAAATACACGGACCAATCAGATCTCACCTTCATTTTTTAAAACGATACTCCCCATTTTAAACACCCAAGATGATAGTCCCATTCATTAGGAATTCATTGAGTATAATTACCCATGCACGTATAAAATTTCTAAGTAAGGTAAACATGCCAGTAGTTGATCATGTACGAGTATAATAAAACGAGTAATATAAAACATAAGATTTTTATAAGCTATACACTTTTGATGAAAGTGAACTTGGGACGCCAAATCATCCGTTGTAACATCTACTCTGTTCCTCAAATAAACTTTTTGTGGAATTGATTTGTTTTATTTCTTATTTCATCCTTTAGTTTATTTAATTTCTAGCATAAATGGTTAACTACTAACGAATAGGAGATCATTTACTAGATTTTTCATTTTCAAAAGTGGTCAACTTCTGAAGCAATTACTGAATTTTTAAACGTGTTTCTTAAATTTGTATAAGTAAACGTTTTTTAAAAAATGGCCTTGGTACTTAATTTAGAATACTCAAAGAGTGTCTTCAGGCTTTGATTCTCGCTATTTGATGACAGAGTAAGTGGTTACTATTGTTCGCATGGAAAACTTCTCTTAACTGGTCAACTACTAGTACCTTTACCTTACCTCTTGGTCCATATAACAGACACAGAAAATGATTAATTTTGTATTAATCATTAAAAATTCGCAATTTACTCGTTAATCACTAATCTTCGAAGCTCCTTATTTGTAGACTTCATACGTAGGTACGTAAGGTACTTGTTTATTTTACAAAATAACTAGGAAATATCCGTAGCCCGATTAATCACGGGCCATTAACGACAGTAACAAATCTGGACGCGATTCAATCTTCTTCGACAATTTGAAGGATCGGGACGGACTGTCTACTCTTGATTAAATTAAGTCGCTGGACAATGCAAAGCGCAGTTTCCGAACTGTATCCCCCACCAGCAAAGCTTCTCCATTCACGAATCGAGTTATGATTCTCGGACGAAGTGGCGTGAAAGCAAATACCGGATTCCGTTAACGATTTTATTCTTCTCTTTTTGTTTTACTTTTTTTTATCGACTGCTCCTCATTGCATTGTGTCCTGGGAATTTTTTATCGTATCGTTGACGCAGTCTCCTTCGTTAAAACGATTTCGTTGTAATTGCTCTCCGGCGTTTCGTGAAAGTAACAAATACCGCACGTGGTGGTTCATTATAGGAGAAATGATTGCACACGCCGTTCCATGGCTTTTCCTCCCTTCGGTCGTCGACGAGGCTATGGGGAGCTCCTCCTGTGCTCTTGATTCGATAACATTCAATCCCTCCAGTGATTTCGTAGGCCTGACTTTCTCCGTGATTAAATTCGACTTAACAGATCCCACGGAAAGCCCGCCAGTTTCGAAAGCGATTACCAGATCGAGGATCGAAATAGATCCTGTTGAAACTAGATTGAATCTGACTAGACATTCTGATGTTGAATATACAGAGAGGTCCGTTTAAATAAGAACACCTAAATACCTCTTCAGGTTATTGCGATGCAACAAATATTTATTAGGTAACGTGCATGGTGTCCATGGACCAACATGTGGCAAGAATATTTTTTTCCTAAGGCCATTTTTTCATAACTACATTTTTTTAATTGCATCGTGTAGCTGGTAAAATACATCAGATATGAATAGTAACGTGACCTTCAAATTAACTTGGACAATTATCAATTTGGGTAAAGATCCACGGGCTAGTTATTATGCTTGAACGATTAAAAAATTCCGAAACTTGTTCACACACTTAATAATTCGCCTGAGGCAAGCTGGTCATTCCACGCAAAATCATCATTCACTATACAAGTCTGGTTTTCACTATAACCTCCTAAAAACTCATTTTCATGGGTCAGTTTTAGTTTTGCGATTTAATGAAAAAAGTCTGACACTTTCTGCACACATTTGTGAAACCTACAATTTTGAAGATATCGGAAAATCCTTTGAGATTCGTTCATAAGTCAATAAACACTACGACATATTCAAATCTCAACAAAATCCGCAACAGTACTCCAAAAAGTGTCCGATTTTGCGTGAAATACTTGGGTAAAAAAATTTCAACTAGGGAATACAAATATTTGCAAATTTTATTGATCAAACTGTGTTACATATGTTTCATTTGAAACAGTAAACTAGAAAGCCCGCCAGTTTCGAAAGCGATTACCAGATCGAGGATCGAAATAGATCCTATTGGAACTAGATTGAATCTGACTAGACATTCTGATGTTGAATATACAGAGAGATCCGTTTAAATAAGAACACCTAAATACCTCTTCAGGTTATTCTGATGCAACAAATATTTTTTTTTAAAATATTAGGTAATGTGCATGGTGTCCATGGACCAATATGTGGCAAGAATATTTTTTCCTAAGGTCATTTTTTCATAACTACATTTTTTTAATTGCATCGTGTAGCTGGTAAAATACATTCAGATATGAATAGTAACGTGACCTTCAAATTGACTTGGACAATTATTAATTTGGGTAAAGATCCACGGGCTAGTCATTATCCATGAACGATTAAAAAATTCCGAAACTTGTTCACACAGGAAGGAATACAAATATTTGCAAATTTTATTTATCAAACTGTGTTACATATGTTTCATTTGAAACAGTAAACTAGTATTATATTTCCAGTGAAACATATGTAACAGTTGTGAGAAGTAGTGTTTACAAATATTTGTATTTCTTAGTTGAAATATTTGTTACCCAATTCTGGGGGTGACCCAGCTACTAAGTGAAACGATACATTACCACCATGAATTCCTCTGACTACTTCTAAAAATCACGTGAATTGCCTCGATAAAATATGAAGACTGTTAGTGCCTCTTCGAAGAATATCTTGCGATTTTATAGAAACCCTTTTTTTTCCTTCGAAAGCAAACTTTTATTGCATGGTAATATCAGAATAAAGAGTACCACGACGAACACCATTCATCACTGTCCCCCACGCATTTAAAATTCATTGCAAATTTATAAGAAGCGCGAGTGGCACTAGGAGGATAGTAGAAGGAAGAGGAAGTTGAAACATTTAACTTCTAACTCGACCGAGACCGATTCTACTCGCCATTCGAGTCACGTAAAAGAAAACCGACAGGACGAGTCAATAATTTATCCGTCCGCGTCATGTTTGGTTCATGTACGTGTTCATCGAGCGACCGGGGAAGGGCCGAGTGGCAATCCAATACGAGGTAAGTGATTCGGCATACTATTTTATATACAACTTCCGTAGTCACTTCTTCATCGGGCGACGGTAAGGGCACTGGTGCCCTTCCATTCCAAGGTCTTGGATTCAATGGGATCCAATCTCCTTGGACAAGACCGTGTGCTAGAATCGAGAACGTTTGTACAGGGGTTAAATCCAATCGCGGCGGAATGCAAAGGACAGTTTTTGTGGCTCGTGTGTGAATCGTCTGGGTCATTGGGACCCTTCGATCTCATTTCCGCCGTTCCCTTGCCAGTTTCTTCCTCGGGGCATTGCTACGGCGATAATTCGACGTGCAGACTTGTTATCCTGAACAACTGAAGGTTTCCATCTTTTCTATAGTTTATTTTAACGTGTTTGCAACAACTGCGAAGTGAATTGTTGAAGTCATTTGTATAATAGAATTGAAATTGATGTTGACATCGCTAACTATAAATTAAAAGTTTATCTGACATAAGTCAATGGATTTAAAGAAAAGGAGGACGTTCCTGGCAACTCATGTCGAGCGAAGATATTTTGCTTTCTGGATCGAAAAAAAAACGTCGACGTTGGAAAGCTGAAACGGAGGTTTCTTAAGATAAAAGTCTGCTTTATCGCGTGGTGTACTTCGATTTTCCGCTGGCCCTTATTTTTGTATATAAATTGAAAAGTATCCTCAAAAATTGGTGCAAAAGTGGTGTCTCTCCGTCTTTAATGATTGTTTGAACATGTTTTATTACTGGGTTCTGGAAAGTCTACATAATCTTTTGCTGTAAAGAACAAATCATATTTCTCTTATAATAACATCACGAAATTTGTTTAAAGTTGAAAAATACGTTTTTTTTCAAAGTCATGTTTCCCAAAAACTGTGACTATAAGAGAAAAATTAAAGGCAGAGTCGGGATCAGTACAAGAAACTCTATAAGGTCCAGCCACAAGATATTTGAAAACATGAAAAAATTGAAATTTTGTTGGGCAGTGTTATCAGGTGTTTCTGCCTCCACTTTTGTCAGTGGAGACAGACTGGGATCTTCTAGAATGGAACAGAATCTATACCCATTCTCTTAGAATGCTAAATTTTCTTTTAACTTTTTTGTGATCATTTTAATCGATATTAATATTATGTAATCTTGAAATAATGTTATCGGCGCAACGATTTCGATCTATTTTTACAAAAATATAGCTATTTTACAATATATCCGACGTTTCGGTTCTGATTTGAACCTATTTCAAAGGAAATTGCGTCTAAAAAGAAAAAGGGAAAAAATTTTTAATTCAAAAAAGAAAGTAAGAAAAAATTGTAAACAATAAATCGTATGCAATTAATGTAAATTGAAATTAGTTAATACATACTTGCTATTAACTTTATTTATAATCATATAGCATTAGCATGCTTGATTATGTAGTGTCTGAGATATACTGGTTGGAAACGTACTAAATTCGTGTGATCTCACGGACAAATCGTAGGGGAAACAAACACGGAAACAGCTGACCTATCTAGATATATCGACTGAACATAATGATCGACGGCTTTGAAATCAATAATTGGCGGTAAAATTTGAAAGTCCAACAGTTTTATATGTTGTTATATATAAACTTATTAACTGTAATTCAAAGGTAAATTTGAAAGTCGACATTCAAGGAGTAAGACATGTAGTAAAAGTGATATAATATTCTATGTGAGAACCACGGTGGTATTCAAATTGAGTAAAAACCCAATTATCGTTCATTAAGAGGAAACTTCATCATAAAACATTACTAGTTTAGTAATGCCACGTAATAATCGTGTATCATAGGTGTTTCATACCTCAGGTTGACGCTATGTTGTTTTAACATATGAATTGTTTCCAACAATAACCTTTTTTTGTAGGTTAGGTTCTCTGTCTATCACTTTAGCGTTGTTGAAATCAAATCTATGGTCAAACTCAATTGAATGTTTTGTCAAAGCTGTGTGTTGTGTTGGAGGCGAGAATTCCCCTTTTTCTTTTTAGACGCAATTTCCTTTGAAAAAGGTTCAAATCAGAACCGAAACGTCGGATATATTGTAAAATAGCTATATTTTTGTAAAAATAGATCGAAATCGTTGCGCCGATAACATTATTTCAAGATTAATTAATATTTACGATCGAGATACAATTGAATATTAATATTATGCTTTGTTAAAGGTACGTCCCAAATTTCATTTGCAACGTACAGCAAATGAAATCTTCAAATATATCATTCAATTTATTATATTACTAATTTTCGATCGAGAAGAATTTAACGCTCGAAATCTTCAAATATCTCGGATTGGTTCAGAGTGGACATAGCCGATTTTGGAATTAACTAATTGAAATATCAATTTTTTAAAGGAGCTTACAACGGCATTATCCGTGCATTCGGTACACTTTTAATTCCTCGAGGACTTGATTCCCTGAGGGTCGCGTTCAGCACCCAAACATTCAGTTTTAGCGATCCTCAGGAGAGGAATGCTGCACCTCGGATTGTTCTCCACATCAGCAACGCCGCTCTGGTTGTTCTGGCCTAACCCTAATTCTTTTTTTTTTGTTGGTACTACAATGTATAAAGGTGGATTTCGAACAAACTCAGCACCCAAACAATTTCAAAATGAAAAGCAGAGGATTCCTCGCCACACGAGCAAGGATTAGTGACGAGGGACTTCAGTAAACCATCGAAAATGGATGAACAACCGCCGAAATCGCGTCGACGACTGCACTCTATAATTGCGTTGCCAATCCAGAGCAGCAAGATTATAGGAACTGCAATCCGGTCGACAGACACCCAGATACATCGCCGCGATGAAGCATTATTTGGCATCGTAAATTCGTAATTTAATTAATGTGCCGCATCCGGAAACTGTAAACACAGATGTTCCGGAAAAAATAACGTGTCGTAGTGACCGTGAATACTTCAAACCGGAACTAATAAAGACACGTTGAAAGGTTTAATTCACTATCGTTAGATGTTGCGTGTAATTGACAAACGATTTCGACACCACTGGAAACAGTCCAGATATTCTGGAGCATTTCCAAGCCCATAAAGGCAACATATTAGGACGATAGCGCCTCGTATTTCGTACACATATATTACGTTCCCGATTCCGAAAACGGACGATGCCGGTAAAATGTGTATGAATCGGGATAGGAGCGTTATTTCCATTTCCGACCTCTTTTATTCATAGCCCTGGAGAGCTGAATATTGTCCTTTCTCACGAAACTAATCACGCTAATTGCACATACGTTACCTTCTTAACGAGCTGGTTATTAATTATTAATGTCACGCGCCGCTCCGGTTCGAACGCCGTACTCTCTGGGACGTGGATAAATCAAAACGCGAGGGGAACGTATACAGGACTTACGTTGCCGTAAGAATCAATGGAAATTCAGGCAGTCTAGGCGCATGGAACGTGCGAGGAATGCCCGATAAACGTTCCGCCGACCGTGCACTCTCCGATTTTGCATTTAGTAGTCACGATAGCGCCACACCGGTACACGGTTAAATAAAAGAAGGATTCCCTGCACGATCAAGGATAAATGCGTGTAAACACGATTCACCGTGCGTTTTGTACTTTAAGAGGGTGTCGCGGATCTGACCTAAAAACAAGTTTCCACGTTATCTTCCTAATCACTTCCGGAAAGTTGCCAATTAATCTACTGTGCCCGAGAAAATACGAGGGTCGAATGTTAACCGGATTTTGCATTGTACGGCGCACAGTGGGGAAACTTGACCTAACTCGATTCAAAAAGGAATAACTTTCGACAGACACGAGATAGAACAATTAAATTTGTTTTACATACAGCTGAAACTTCACAGAATATGGGAATAATAGGGAGATTATGGTACGAATTTTTTTTTAACGAAATCATTCGTCAAAGTTGCGCAATTTCGAGGAAATTGTGGTTTTTCTAATACCACGCGCGGAAAACATTTGTTTGGAACATGCTCTATATCATTTCACGTCGATTTTTTCACGCTGATTTCAAATCTGGTCTCAAAATTCTTCTACGTCCTCAGAATTTTCCAAAATGTTGAATTATTGTTAGACAGTTAAACTTTTATTTTTTCAAGGTTAGAAAACATTCGTACCATAATCTCTCTATTTTCCCATATTCTGTGAAGTTTCAGCATTAATTTTTAAAAAATTTCATTGTTTTATTTCATTTCTATGGAAAGTTATTTCTTTTTGAATCGAGTTTGGTCAAGTTTCCCCACTGTGCGGCGCAGGTGTTCTTATATGTATACAGTCAGTGTAAAAGGTATTCGTATACTTTAGAAACGAATAAATGTTTGTCTCACTTAAACCTTTGCACTCGAAGCAATTTTAATTCGAGAATCAAGACATTTCTTTCAACCCCAATCATTTTTACATTGTGCACATCAAATTGAATCTGTTTTCTCATATAGAAGTTGAGATTTTTACAACTTATAGAATACAGACGAATTTAATAATATTGAAACTGTTTTAAACACAGAGACCATAACAGTTAGAAGTAACAAGAAAAAAGTCATGAAGTAACAAGTATTTCATCGAGTAAAATTGTATTGGTTAAAAATGAGGATTATAAGTAACCGAAAATGTTTTCTCTTGTTGGTAACTGTTATCGTTAAGAGAAATTCATTTCAATCACTTGTAACTGTTATCAGTGTGATAAATTAATTTCGATCGCTCATTACAGTTATTGATGTGAGAAGCTTATTTCGATAACAGTTATTCGATTGGATAAATTTATTTGGATTGCTCATAACAGTTATTTGATGAGATAAATTTATTTCGATGTATCAAAACTGTTATTGAAGAAGGAAATTTGTAATAGTTATTACTAAATAATTCAACTTTCAAATGGTAGATAAGAAATTATTTAGTAATTAAAATTTAATGTAACGAACAAACAGATTTTGTGTTGTTCGTTTGTTGATTCGTCTTGTTGTACGAAACTTCCTCAATGAATTTCACAGGTTTGCTCCATTTGAAAAAGAGTAGACAACTCGATAATTAAATAAGCAAACGAAATTAATTTTCTCAGCAATAATTATATGAACAAGTGAAAAGAAATTCGATCATCGATAACTGTTCTGAGTGATTCAAATGAACTTCTCTCACCGATAACTGTTGTGAGCGATCAAAACAGTTTTCCATCATCGATAACAATTTTTTGGACACGAATAAGTATTATTTGTCACCAAAAAATAAAATATAAAAATCGATATTTTTTAGTCATTTTGTTCTTCGAAGTTTTTTCTTTATATTTTGTATAGATTATGTTAAATTTTAATAATAATCAACTTTTTAACAATAATTTTTATCGTAGAAAATTTTAGAATAACTGGTATTTTTGGTCTCTGGTTTTAAATAATGGTATAGCAGTTCTTACTGGCGCCTCAGCGTTATCATTCGAGTGTAAAAGAGTATCGTCTTAAATTTTTACAAAGTAAACAATTCTTCATGTTTAATTTGAATGGTATTAAGTGATGTGAGTATCCAGCAAGGGTGGTTTTTTAAAATATTTTTTCTCGTTTTCAAAGTCATCGATGTTTGTTCTTAAACGAGTGCATATACCTTTGTGTTTCATCGTGCAACTCGTGAAAAAAATACAATCAAATATGTGTTGAGACATGATCTTCAGACGACCTTGAACTCTGAAAATGAGTAAGGATAATGCAATCTATACGATCTTCTTCCTGCAACATGACTGAAGTCTTCAGATTTATTTAGATTACTCGTATGTTTAATAGATCACATTGATTTTTATAAGTGAATAAGTACGTATAGACGCTTTTTTAGAAGAATTAGTATTGGAATACTGACTTCGAATGACTATACCTGGGAAATATGCATGGATCGCCGCAGGGTTTAGCTAGGACTGCGTTGTCGAACACCAGCGAAGCAACGAAAATGGCATCGATCGTTGAAATGACGTGAACTGTGAGTGACGTTCAAGCATTTCCTATTGACATATTTTTCAATGTAAAGGTGAAAATAACGATGGAATGTTTATTCGGTGAATTTTACCTTAATGCAATGCTAGCTGGAGCATGTCTGTCCATATAAAATTGCTGTTTCGAATCCAAGAAAGTAAATGAACTTGTTTGTTGTTTGCAACATCCTTCAATCAAAGCAACCATTAGTGCAAAAATACGCAAAAGTTTAATTTCTAATATAATTGTTAGTTAATGCATCATGTTTACAATAATTATATAAATATCCACAGTATGTACAAGTACATACTATTACAAATACATAAAATTTCGTTCATTAGTTGCAACTGGGAACAAAATAAAACTTTTTCTTTTTTCATACTCAAAATTTCAATAAGTTAAATATACTGCCTAGTCAGTCTGTAATTCTTTCAATAATTTACGTTTAATTATTTATGGGAAAACAAGCAGAATGTTACATATTTGTTTACTGCTTGGTAACAGAAATAATATAATTCGTGTAGCCGCACCGGTTAAAATCAAATACAAATACGAATCTTATAATTAGTTCCCATGCTATTTACCGCGCGGAGCAATGGAAATAAGCAATAATTTAATTGAGAAAATGATGATGATTAATCGATTCTAGCAGGGTACACCAAATTCATGCGAACTAAACACACGATACGGAATTTTATATACGAAACAGCTTAACGTAATTCTGAACTTGCATTGTTCTGAGCTGTTATACAACTCGCTTGAACGCAACAGGAAGCGCGTTGCAAAGCAACTTCGCTGTAGTTACTTTCGAAATTGCACGAAATTATTAATCGCTGTGCTCCCGGTTAGGAACTTTCCGGAATTGCTAGCAAGTCACTCATTATCGATTATTAATCGGGATTTATAATAAATGTCTGATCCGGAATCTGGTTTAAACGTTTTAAATCGCGCGTGTCAAACGCGGAAATTAATTAGTACACTCTTCATCGCCCGGAGTGCATCTAATACACGCGCGCCATTATTATTCACTAATTGAACAGCTGCCTGGACGCGCGCGTCAACGAGGAATAAAGCGATCAGAAATGGAATCGAAACCCTTCTCCCCATTGTCTCTACTAAATTGCTTTTAATAACTGCATGTGAACAGTCGAGTGTTCTATTTACGAACAGACACAATCCGTCCGTGTTCATCCGATCAAAATTGAAATATTAATCGATCCGCATCACACTGGTCGATTAAAAAATGATACAAATTGAAAGTTCGATTCGTCCGAACAGAATTTTATTTCTTGACTAGTCGGTCTGAGGAAATCACGAAAGTAGCGCGGTTCTCGGATCACGAATTTTGATTGTTCCTATTTGTGAAAGCTATCCACACTGATCTGCACTATTCCATCGGAATCTTCTGGCACCATATCAAGTATTACATAAAGGAATCAGACCAATAAAACTCTTCAACACGTATTTGAATCTGTAAGTCTACAGAGACTTACAAGTTTACATGAACGCTTCTAATAGGCCTTGATGAGTTCAATAACAATTTTGCAGACTTCTCAATTGTGTAGTTTTCGGGAATGTCGATTTTGATAGGAAACCCAGTTTGTCGAGTTTGAAGACGCTTTGCGCTTTGAGTATGGTAGTTGCGCAGTTCTAACTTACACAACAATATTTTATGGTCGTCCTTAAATCAGGTGTTATAGTAAACACATGTTTTAACAATGGTTAAAGTAGAAAAGACTAAATCAGAACACGCCTACTTTTGTGGACATTCTTCAGTTTATTTAAAAGACTATTTAGGATGAAATTAATTATTCCATGAAATGGAGCGATCTTTGGATCTGTGGATGGCATTGGTGGAAGTTAGAAATCGCGTTCTATTCTGGAATTGCAAACGAAACAGATTAATATTATTCAGAAGATTTCTCATTTACTGTAACCGTGTATTTTTAGTTGATTACAACGTACAGAATTTACATAGACATTTATATCTCTTGTTTAACATTTGGTGAGTTAAAGTGACGCTAAAGTATTTTGAAACTCTTGAAATATTTTCACTGTATTGCATTTAACCTACTCATTTCTGCCATAAATGTGGAAAATTCACATGAATTTTCTTCGAAACAGAGAATACGATATTCATAAAATTATAATTACTTAACTATAATAATTGAAAATTTTAATACCTTCATTCGATCCTTGTTTAGAGCCCATAAATGCATAAAAACAGGTAATTTCAACGAAATTATCCTGCATGAAGTTTGTTATACACCTCATCGTATGTGCCAGCATAAATTCCCTTGATCAGTTTCCACAGTAATTTTAAACAATGTAGGTTGGATAAGCAAATTTTAGGAATATAATCAATTTATTTCTACGTGGTAGTAAAGCAGGACAGTTGTTGCTTTTGTGTATTTAATGTATTTACTATAATTAGACTACGGATTTTATGCAGTTATAGCACGAATGATGAAATTCAGCATCATAAAACATTTCACTCAATTTAAGATGACTCTATTTCGCGCTGGATTTAATCAAACGGTTAATTAACTAAATTAAGCTGTGACTAATTATCGGCAATGCAACAAAAAACACACATATCTTCAATAATTTTCGCAGTCTCCACACACTTTTTTAAAATTGACCTACAAAGTATCCATGCTGCAATAGCAATGATTAAATGGCCAACTTGATTTATAATAAACATTTTATAGTTTATAGAGACAGCGAAGGCATTTTTGTTGAGAGCACAAAGAGTAATTTTACTGATTCAATAGAGGTCATTTCACGGTCATGTTACTATACATATCTGAATGCAATTTTCATAACCACGACCTAACCACAATTCATTCTATTCGCATGATCTTTCCATGGTAACTGATATCGAGAATTTGAACTAGTACTGGAAAAATCATGCGAACAGAGTAAGTTGTGGTTAGATCATGGATGGTCTTGGAATTGAATATGGCCGTAGCGCCGGTAACAGACCTAGTAGGACGAGTCAAGCGTTTTGTAGCGAGAAATGCGCATAGCGGGCTTCTACAAACGCCTATTGCTAGGAATATAGGAGGAGAAAGGGTAAAGTCCCTTGAGGGTGAGTTTTTTGAAAAATTTCCTCATCCTCATATACAGGGTGTCCCAAAACTACCCTAGGAGCCGAAAATGGGAGGTTCCTTGGGTCATTTGAAGCGACATTTTCCTTTGCAAAAATGGCGTCCGCGGCTTTGTTTAGGAGTTATTAACAAAAAACACGGACCAATCAGAGCGCAGCTATAGCAAACGGTGTCCGACTCTGCGACAGGTCCCGCGAGGCGTGGTGTTGCCATTGGTCGACTCGGAATCAATCCGCTGTAGCCACGCTCTGATTGATCCGTGTTTTTCGTTAATAACTCTTAAACAAAGTCACGGACACCATTTTTGTAAAGGAAAATGTCGCTTCAAATGACCCAAGGAACCTCCCATTTTCGGCTCCTAGGGTAGTTTTACGACACCCTGTATAAAGAAAAGAAAAGATCATGGATGGTGGTCGACCACGCAGGCGAAAATCCACAAAATGAATCTTCAATCCATAGTTCGCATTCGTTTATGTTCATTTATTATCGCTTGCACTCTGCCTGTAGCAACCTTTTTTAGTTTAAGGATAAGGGAAAAATACACTTATGTACACCCCAGAAGAGATGGTGTGGGACTTGAGGGGAACAGGTGTTCGGTTCCCCCAATATCCACAAAAAAGCCACTCATTCAAGGCCCTTAGCCCTGTCCTCCCATGCAACTAGTGTGCCCGAAGAAGGGCAGTTCAGGGACCCGCTCTTTGCATCTTAGCTTGCACTGACCTATAGTTTCGGGCTACTGCCACTTATGTTCTTGTCTCTCTTGCCCGTTGCAACCTTTTTCTTTATATGAAGGTGAGAAAATTGCTAAAAAAACTCACCCTTAAGGGACATTAACCCTGTCTCATCTAACCCTTATCTTATCCTAACGTCTTATCCTGATTCTAGTAATAGGCGACTATAGGGTCCCGCTTTTCGCATTACGCACTATAATCGCTTGACGCGTTCTACTAGGCCTGATTCAGACGCTACGGCCATATTCAATTCCAAGTTGCCCGTTGCGACCTAAACTTGGTATCCTCATAAGGTTGATTTTGACCAAGGGATATTCCTTATCAGAGCGTTTCAATAGATTGACCACCACACCCTAGGCATTCAGTGTAATGACCAGACATTTTATAGATGACCGAATCTAGTTATGGGCATTCTACACAATGCCCGGTCATTTTATAAAATGCCCACGTTAAAGACATTGCCCGTAACATATACATTTGGATGGGAATTACTTTGAAGATGCCGTTGACTTTGAAGGAAATTGTAACACCGAATTTTTCGATTTTACATACTTTTTGCACACAGTAGTATCTTTTTTTTAAGGGAAGTGGTTAAATTTCAAAACACTCCACCTGCCGGGACAATCAATAGATTGCCCCTCTACTCATCTGATGTGCTCAAACTAGGATCCCCTGGGACCAACTGTCCGTATTACGCCCGGGGTGTCTATTTTTGGGCCTATACCACGCCTGTTCTTTTCTTATAAACACAGTAGTATCTGAGCAACTGCATAAACTAACTTCAGGAAACTAAGCAAAAGTATCACTTTAGCTGAGCGAAAACTTAGCGTAGAAGGTGTCAGAGATGCCTCGAAGACATGTCAGGATGCCGGAGGTGTGTTTAAGGCCTCGGCACAAGAATCGCAGTTGCGGAAGCTTGTAGAGGACGCAGACAGCCAAAGGGCACCGGTGTGTACAAGGGGTTGAGAGTATTACAAAGTTACAAAGCCATATCAAACGGAGTTGTAAAGCGTATACGGGGGACTGAGATTAGAATTGACTTGCCCGTGCCGTGTATGTATCGCACGAGTTATATCCACATGTGGCTTCAAACTAACGTGTCTGTATTTCGTGGAGCAATGCTAGATAAATAAGTGGGATAAGTGGGATATTAGTGTATGCAAATATGACCGTGTGTGCGTGTGCGAGAGGATTATACAGGTGCAGGGTGCAAGGGTAGCCATTGGCATATAGGGAACTGGAAAAATGTATATATAAATATTCAACATTTGTTGAACTTCTATTTGTTGTTCGTAATGTTCTGTTTCATCGACACAGTTAGGTGGATTGTTTTGTCTATACACCTTTTAAGTAATGCCACCTAAATATCTCTTCAGGTTATTGTGATGCAACAAATATTTGTTACGTAATGTGCACGGTGTCAATCTAACAAGAATATCTTTTTCCAAAGGTCATTTATTTCGAAGTTATCAAGGTTATCGGTGTTTTTTTCATCGATACAGTTATGCATCAGAAAACACTGACCTTGATAACTTCGAAAATCATTACCTTTGTAAAAGAATATTCTTGCCATTGGTCCATGGACATCATGCACGTTACTTAACATATATATTTTGCATCATCATCTGAAGAGATCAGTGGCCTTACATAAAAGGACCACCCTGTATAACTGCACTCAATCAAATTTTGCAAACACTCCAACAGATTGTATCTTAATAAGTATTTGTTTACGACATGTTTCCTTAATATAAATCTTGAAAGTACATCTTGTATTACACATTAAGCAAGAACAGTAAAGTTCTTAGTATTGCCAATTATACAAGGTGTCCCAAAATAAGTGTAACTGCTTTTGCTTAGTTTCTTGAAGTTAGTTTATGCAGTTGGTCAGATACTACTGTGTTCAAAAAGTATGTAAAATCGAAAAATTCGGTGTTACAATTTCCTTCAAAGTCAACGGCATCTTCAAAGTAATTCCCATCCGAATGTATACAGGGTGTCCCAAAATTCCTCCGACACCCGAAAATGGGAGGTTCCTTGAATCATTTGAAGCGACATTTTCCGTTACAAAAATGGCGTCCACGGCTTTGTTTAGGAGTTATTAACGAAAAACACGGACCAATCAGAGTGCGACCTAGACGCGAGTTAGCACAGTCGGCCCGACACGCCAACTGTCAATTGGCCGAACGTGTCATCGCATGTCTAGGCCACGCTCTGATTGGTCCGTGTTTTTTGTTAATAACTTCTAAACAAAGCCGCAGACGCCATTTTTGTAAAGGAAACCTCGCTTCAAATGACCCAAGGAACCTTCCATTTTCTGGAGTTACACTTATTTTGGGACACCCTGTATAGCTACAGAAATCGTCCGTTGTCCGTGAGTTAATGTAAATAAATGGGTAGAATTATATTGTTAAACAATGCAACATTTGTTTCTATCTGCACATAGAACGAAGTTATGGTATGACCCAGTTGCTAGATCCTGTATATACAGCCACTGTTACTGAATCATTGATCTCTGCCCGGATTTCGCCACGTTTCGCTCGATAACGTCGTCGGTTGAAATCGCCGTGGATCCGATGTGTATTACCTACTTTGTTTTCGCGAAGTTCCCGCAACGTCGATGAAAGGAAAAAGTCACGCGATCCTCATCCATAATAACGGTAATGGGTATAGGCGACGCCGTTAAATTACATTGGTCGGTTTTTCACCGGGACACGAAGGATCGGATAAATCTCGTTCGCATATTTTTTTCCGTGCCCCTTTTTTCGTTCGTTTGCCGTCTATTTGCCGGCGGGAGCCAGATTGTATGAATATGGAGGCCCGCCATTTGCACGGCATTACGGTGGGAAATGACGTTAAAAGGAACAAGTATGGAATCTCGTTAACGTTCGACGCGCTGCTTCAACAGCATAAAACAGAGGGAAAACAAATTTGGCTCGTTCGGTCGTCTATGTTTTGTCATTTTGTCAACGAATAATAGAATTTTGAGGAACACTATCATAAAGAGTGCGCCGTGATTACGAAACTGTGCGCCGCCGGGGCATTAATGGATTGTTAGGCCGAGCAAATATGATATATTGATTAATGGATAGTTTCGAAATGCTTCGTTTTTGTTGCACCTACCTGGTACAAAGAGAATATTTTGTGTTTGAGCTTCGCGAACGTTTTCTAGCTACGGTCGGATCGTATTGTGTTGCATATATTTTTCAGAAAATATTCGATGTCATTGAAGTTATTTGTGAAAAATATTTATTTCACATGCAAATAAAATACGGTATCGTTACACTATCTTTTCTCACAATATCTTTTCACTATGATACAGGAAATTTACTGATGAGCAATCATACAATTCATGCAAATTGTTTTTACTTTTCAAAATCTTAGAATTTTACCTTTTATTCACACTTTTCCATCTATAACTAGAATATCAGTCAAAATTCTTATGGGAAATTAAATTGATAAACTTTTTATTTGATGATTTATGGAAGTGAATACTGTATGTAATTACCAACGCTTCAATTGATAGCTGTACTATTAAATACTTAGGTAAATCAGAATCCAATTGGAGAACATCCAAAGTAATTACTAAAACATAGAAATAAGTTCATATGTATTAAATAAACATTTATAATTTTTCGTTAACCTATGAACACTTTATTTTCTCTTGAACGAAGTTAACTATAAGTCAAAATTGTATTCTCTAGAACTGTCTTGCAATAAGAAAGTTTTCAAACCAGATGTCTTCAACATGATCTCTTAAAATAGATGTTTACCCAAATATTTAATCCATTTATCATAAGATAATATAAAAAGTACAAACTCATTTAAAAGTAATCAGTGATTCAATTTTTTACGTCGAAGAAGATCTACATACAGTGACTCCCACTAATATTCAGACAATCTTAAAAAGACGAAAATTTTTTTAACATTGTACAATACGATTTAAACTTTTATGAGAAGCTAGAACAATAATTTGCTACAGGATGAGAAATAAAATTTTTTCAAAAATTGCAATTGATCGAAATTGTAAAAAAAATACTGAATGTTACAACTATTTTATGTGGACCTATATTGAAAATTTAAAAAATACGTTCCGTAAATCAGTCAATTAATCAAATTCTGAAAACTTCGTCAAAATCGGTCTACATTGCAACGAGCTACAAACGTTCAAAGATGGTAAAAATTATCTAAGGATCTAATCTAAGAATTCTTACATCTTTCAATGCCTCTCGTTTATTTCCGCATCTACCGATTTCACAGATCTATAAAACGTATTTTCTAAATTCTCAATATAGGCCCACATAAAAAAGTTGTAAAATGCAACTTTTTGTATTTTCTCTGCAAGTCCGACAACTTGCAATTTTTCTCAAAAATTTTAGTCACGTTGTGCAGCAAACCAATTATTCTAACTTCTCAAAAAATTTCAAATCCTATGGTCCAATATTAGAAATGTTTGCGTCTTTTTAAGAGTGTCTGAATATTAGTGAGAGTCACTGTATGTAAATCGATATTAAACATGTTTTTAAAAATATAAATACATAGTTAATACTTTCAGTTACCAGCACAGTAGTGAATATTTTCATTCAATTATAAATACAGTAACAAATGTTTTCACTCGGCGAGCATTATTTATGGAAGCAACGAAGAAAAGTACGAGCAGCGGAACCGATGAGCGCAGCAGTTTTCCAGGGAAGTCAAACAGACTGGACTGTCGATTAAGCGAGATAGGATTAGTTGTTTTGTGGATTGGTTCTTTTCATTCGGAAAATTGACCGGTGTTTCTTGTGTTGGGAATAAAACTCGCGCGAAATCGTATTATAGAGAGCAGCAAATACGAAGCAGAAGAAACTTGATTTCCTGCATTGCAAACTGCTTTCCTTTGAAGCTGATTAAATTTTTGCTCGTACATTTATATGTCTTTACAAGCTCGCGTAGTCAGGATAAAGATAGGTGAATTATCAATAATATTGCAATGTCTCTTTTTATTAAACAGATCGGTGGTCGAATAATATTCATTTCAACTGGAAGGATTAAACTGTTCCGGAAATCAATGCACGCTACAGAATACCTTTATTAGTATATCACATAAGTTTAATGAAAAATTGAATAATTACTGGACAACATGTTTTTTATGTATCTTCTTCTTCGATGAATTAAAATAATTAATGAAGGTTCGCATAGCATATCAAGAATCACTTTTTTCAAGAAAGTACATTTTTTAAACACCCTGTATATTAATTCTCTTAATAGAGTCGCTGCATGGTTATTATTGTTGAAACACAACACATTTTAAGATTTTTTGGATTGTCAGTATTTAATTACACGTTGCGAAATCGTAAATTTTTGTTCAGTGCATGAAATTCTAGAAAGTTTGAAATCTAAATGAATTATGAATGGTGTTACCAATTTCTTTCTTTCTGTATTTGACTGGGATGGTTTCGTAAAAGACAATTACGTGAACCACTCGTATAACACGATATTTCTGTAACCCGATTTCACTGTGACACGATTAGAGAATTGAGGTAACCCCAGGTGTAATAGAGTCCGCGTGACAGAGTACACTATTTGACGTAAATGTGTCACTCTATTCGACAGGTTACTGAAACAGTTAATAAACTGATTTGTTGTTAATTCGACAACTGAGCAATTAAGCATATGTGCGAGACCTACTAATTTTAATATAACTAGAAATTAGGTACAGCTAGCAGAAAACGTGGACAAACTTTGGAAGAAGGAAAAAGACTCATGTAACAATATAAAAAACTTTGTAAAAGTTTGCTGAAAGCCTTTCCGGGTAAGAGTCGAGACACTGAATTTTCAAATTAATTTATCCTATAAGTTTTTACAACTTTCGAATTATCTTTTTATATTTCATATTCTATTTTTGTCTTCATTCATTTTTAATTATTTTGTTATTTACAGAAATTACAGCATCCTACCGCAGGCACTTTAAATTGTTTAGAAAAACAATAAACTTATTATTCGAGTTATATATTTGTTGATATTTGAATGCTACATAATCGACATATAAAATAAGCTTGTAAACAACATAACAAAATCATGTTTATTTACGAATAAAATTAATTGAAAATTGGTACACACATTGAATCTTGAAACATACTACAAAGTTATATGGTACTATTGTTTATGGCGACGAAGCAATTAACTGTAATAATAAATCATTGGAGTCTGCCGAATCAATATTCAATAACGCAAATAACCACCAACACAATGTAATTGTAATTACCAATTAATACGTTGAATGCAGTACGGTTCACACAAGTTCATGCAAGTGGTCGGCGTTACTAATGACAATAGCTAGTCGCTTGAAGATGAAGTTTTTACCTTGCACTATAATCTAGTTAATTTCAGTATTAAAGAATTGATATTTAGTGTTATAAATTTGATGACAATCAGTTTTAAGTAATAGCTTCTGTATGTTCATCGTGATAATAGTAAATCATACTTTCGAAGCATACTACCATTGAACATGCAAAAGCTGTGAGTTATACAAGCGATACTATCGTGAGATAAAACCAAACAATGAAAGAGTTGAACAAGTTACAACCATAATTGTATCCTGGAATTGATTAATAAATTAAAGTGCACAAGTGGTTAAATGCAACCACTAAATGTTAATACAATTTTAAGTACAGTGACAAAAAAGATTGTAATAGAAAGAAAGTTCTGATAATAACCATGTCCAAAAATACGATTAAAATAAAAAATCCGACTGTACATTATAATTTGTTAGTGCAAACGTTAGTGCAAGGTCTTCTGGTCTTATCTGTCATTTTATAGGCTAGACCCGGGCAACTTGCTTCCTGCTGTCGTTTTACTTCTCCCACTACCAGTATATCAGTCCTACCACTACGAATATACCAATTCCCCCACTGTCATCTACTACCAGTATACCAGTCCCCCCCCCCCACTGTATCAACTACCACCAGTATACCAGTCCCTCCACTATTAACTGTCACCAATATACCAGTCCCCCTACTATCAACTACTACCAATATACCAGTTCCCCCACTATCATATACCAGCAGTATACCTCTCCCCCCACTGTATCAACTACCACCAGTATACCAGTCCCTCCACTATGAACTATCACCAATATAACAGTTCCCCTACTATCAACTACTACTAGCATACCAGTCCCCCTACTATCAACTACTTCTAGCATACCAGTCCCCCCACTATCAACTACTACCAATATACCAGTTCCCCCACTATCATATACCAGCAGTATACCTCTCCCCCCACTGTATCAACTACCACCAGTATACCAGTCCCTCCACTATTAACTGTCACCAATATACCAGTCCCCCTACTATCAACTACTACTAGCATACCAGTCCCCCCACTATCAACTACTACCAATATACCAGTCCCCCTACTATCAACTACTTCTAGCATACCAGTCCCCCCACTATCAACTACTACCAATATACCAGTTCCCCCACTATCATATACCAGCAGTATACCTCTCCCCCCACTGTATCAACTACCACCAGTATACCAGTCCCTCCACTATTAACTGTCACCAATATACCAGTCCCCCTACTATCAACTACTTCTAGCATACCAGTCCCTCCACTATCAACTACTACCAATATACCAGTTCCCCCACTATCATATACCAGCAGTATACCTCTCCCCCCATTGTATCAACTACCACCAGTACACCAGTCCCTCCACTATGAACTATTACCAATATAACAGTTCCCCTACTATCAACTACTACTGGCATACCAGTCCCCCCTCTATCAACTACTATCAATATACCAGTTCCTCCATTATCAACTACTACCAGTGTACCAGTCCCTCCACTATCAACTAACCGCACTTTCGCATTGCTCCTACTGTGATTTACCTCTTGTGACTGCGAGGATACTCCACCAACTTCCTTTTTCATCCAACAGTAGTTTGGTGGGGTGGACCCAGGAGTAGGGAGCCCAGGTCTGTTATAGGCCTTGTTTGGACTTTTTTGTAAGTAAATCAGACCTCCATTGTTTATTAAAGTTTTGCATGTACATTTTTTATTTGGATACATACAATATACAGGGTGTATCATAACTGGTTGTACAAGCGACAAACGGGTGATACTGCATGAAAAAATAAGTGGAAAATATAGAATAAAATGTTCTCATGTGAGGGTTTGTTTTCGAAAAAGTCGACTTTGAATTTTCGCCGAATACGTGCTTTAGTATATGCAGAAAGTAGAATTGGTTAATCATGGTCAGACGGTTCCTATACAATAACATGTGTATTGGTTGCATTTTCAAAATCGATTTTCTCGAAAACCAGCTGCCAAACGAAAAAATGTTATTCCTTTTTTTCGACTTATTTTTTTATGTAGTATCTCCCTCTTTTCGCTGTAAATTTTTTCATGTACAATTTCGACATATTTTTGGACGAGGACTCGCGACATTTCGCATCGGATCGCGAACCTTGAAACACCCAGTACTGTTATTCGACTTTTGTTTTCCACATCCGACTGAGTAAAGGACATGTCCAGACTCGAAGCTCAGGATTTACACGGCTTTCCCGCGTGTTTATTAAAAGCGTCGCAGAGTCGACGAAAGAGTAAAAGCTCTTTGTACCAGTCATGTCACAATCACTCGATACGGGAACGAAGGAAAAAGAAAGGTCGTCGGGGGCGGACTCTTCTCGTTAGTATCAGCGTGTTAACAACGCGACGGACAGGATTATTGGAATTTAACCCTACAGCTCCGGGCGGTACGCCAAGCATACCTCGTCCCACGGAAATTCAATAGTAGAAAGACGACATCCAGAATGTAAGGGTTCCTGGTTAGTTATCAGCTCCAACATTCTGAAATTGAAACCAATAATGGCTCCGAGTTCCCATGTAGAACGGTGTTCACATAATTTGCAAACGTGGTCAGAGAAGTTTGAAAAAATGGATAAAAACTGATTTTTAATCATTAATAATTTTTTACAATATGTGAAATTCTTGTTCTTTCTTTAAGCTATTTTGAGATGAATATTATAATTTATTTTGTTTGACTCTTCCGGTTTTAATATATTAATGGTCACTCTGGAAACTGCTAGCATTTGTTTTGTTGACTAACTTCATTGTTAAAATATCTTATTAAAACAAGCATCAGCTGTATTCACTTCAAAGTGATTTAAAGTACACGAACATATGCATACCACGGTAGAAATTATTAGTGGCACTAAAAAATGCCATAGTTAATTTGTTCATTACATAATTTTTCAAATACTTTCGAAGCAAATAGTTCCATATGAAAGATGGAGAATACTTAATCCCTTGCCGTACAATATCGTGTCTGACACGTGATGAAAAAATGTTATGTTGTGTAAAAAATGTAAAAAATGTAAATAATTTCCTTTAAACCGAAATAAAATTCTATTTTAGTTTTGTTAATATACAGCTATTGGAGAACATATAGACGTACAATTTATATCAATATTCTCCTATTTTAGAACATTGCAATCTACAAAAAAGTTCTACTCACTGAAACCGTAGAATAAATCGTAAGCCACATTAATAATTGTTCATCATAAAACTATAACCAAACGTAGCAATTAATGAAACCCATATTTCGTATATTCTAACCTATCCTTGTGTCAGGAGTCGAAACTAGGTCATAACGGAGTACATACATATTTAGTACTAATTTCAATGAACTGGTAGAATCATTATGGAGCGCCAAATAAGATTAAATCGCAACACTATCAGTCATATTTATGAGAAAATACCCTGTAGTATACTAAATAATACGAACTCTTGTAAATTATACAATACTAACTTCTAATATCCCATAAAGTGTATTCAATGAATATGTATACAAATGATAAATGCACGCATCTACTAAAGTAGCTCTTTCTTTCTTTAATAACTCTGATCAATTGAAAACAGAACACTAACGTTCTTAAATTTTGTAACCTTCGTACTATTTTCAATTTCCACAATTTACTCACTCAATTTAGTTATCAATTTGTTAAATTCGCTGTCCAATAATCAGTAACATAGCAATAAAATACTATAATGATATTAACTACATGTGAACTACTTTATATAGTATCAATTTCGTATCAAATTATGATTTTGTTATACTTAACTGAGTGTTGTAATTAATGCATCCGTGTTTAAGTCGGTGGATAGGCGACACAATTTTATTTGCATCTTGCAATGAATTCAGCCAATTTTTATTTTGCATAAAAATACACTGTCTAGACATAACAATGACAAAGAATCAGAATTGGGAATTAATCAATTAAAATTTTAACCAAGATTGATTAATTAATGTGTACGATTAAAAAAGGTAATCATCGAAAAATCGGAGACTGATTGAATTGTTGAATACAGTTTTAATTCCATGTTTCACTTCGAAATTTCAAAATCATTAATCAATTATCTTATTGACGATTGCAATTAAAAAGAATTGCGATTAACGATTGAAATACAAATTTATTCGTCAATCGTTGATTAAATTTTTGACCAACTTCGCAAAGAACGTATACATAAGAAGCAATTTTACGATATTTTTACAAGTACATAAACGATGTGGTCGCCTGGCTCTTAGAAGTTAAATGAGTTCTATCGAATAAAGTGAATTTAATCGCACTCACATAGGTTTTCTAGAAATAGGTTCTTATTGCTTCCAGTTACCGGAAAGTAATCGTTATGATGTGTACAATACACGGAACCCGACACATTTAGAATTCCTTTCCGTTGAGAAACCAGTTCTTTCTGCCAATCATCCAGCACAATAACGACCGAAGTTTCGCTTGTTTAGCAGGAACTACTCGCGATCGAGATACGCTTACGAGCGGAATTTTCTCGCGAATTCTTCGCGGTCGATCGATAGAAGCATTATTATATTGAACTTTACGAAACTGCTGCTGCAATAATTGTTTCCTTGCCAGAAGCAAGGTAAAACAGTTTGCTAACAATGAATCGGAGTCGTATACTGCGAAAACTGACGAAATAATTAAAAATATGTTTTTATTAACAAAATATATGAATGAAATTTTGTTTTGCTCTTAGCAAATAGCTGAAATATATGTAGACTATTCAAAACTGTGATTGCGTTAGCTATGGAGAAATTGTTTATTTAAAAACAGGTTTCTTTCATACATGATACATAGAACAAAATCTTCTACACAGGATGTTCACGATAATACTAGCAAGCACATTGTGCTTTCTCACAGCAAGTGCATATTTAATTTTTTCTTTTTCTATTTTACCAATTTTTGGTAATTTACGTAGCTGTGTTATATTTAAAACAGTATATTCAATTTCAAAATCTTTAATATTAATTTCTTTTTCAGACGCAAAAATTTTGGTCTCTTGATAATGATCCGCATTGGGATCGAAACGTTGAGAAATTTAAATATTTAACTTGCACATTCGTTGTATCTAAAAAGGATCGAACCTGGCGCCGATATCACAATTATAATTTATATTTCAATTTTTCGATCGATAAGAATTTTCCTTTATACTAGCAAGCATTCTTCTTGCGAATAATAAACATTAGAAAAAGATGAAAGTGCAAAAAGTTATACTGTCCTTTGCAAGAAATGTAATGGCGTCTGTAACGTTATTTTATCTGCATTCGTTTTTTAAAAATGACGGTAGCCTTCAATTTTTTCAATGTAATGGAATTCATTCGTATACGGTATAATGATCTTCAAGGTCACACGAGGTCAGAAATGGAAGAAACACTTTTAATATGGAACATGGGATTGTGAATCTTCGGTTATGGGTGACGAAATGATATTATATTTTACAGAACTAGTATGCGAAACATGTTGACGTGGAATAAATAATATCTGTATTCTTTATAAGATGTAAAAGTTTCACCCAAATCCCCACGAAACTCGGTAAAAGGATCAGATGTGTGCCGCTACCCTTCGGTCCCAAGGGTGTGCAGATCGTCAGGAGGGATTCTACGTAATTGATCTCTCCTGACAGCGCCATAAATCGACCGTGTCCGAGAAATTGACATCGTGGCCCCTCCAGAGAAATAGCGATAAACAACGAAATTGTTAACATAAAAACGAGATCATTAATTTTAATGAGCCATATGTGTTCGAAGTGTCTAATCAGTAGGGAATAATTTTCGAATACCTTTTTAAAATTAGCAAAATTAGAAAACATGTACGAAAGATCCAAACTAATCTTGATTATCAATATTTAAGGAAATACATTAAATATATACAAACATTTTTGATAAAGAAATAATTACTGTTTTAATAACACAATTAACATTATAATTTCGAACTCGAACACATGTAGTACTTCCCTGAAATTTTTACTTCGTTTATTTATTTTTTATTGCTTTACACCGAGTGATTTATTTCGCAAGTACAATATTGTTACATGGTAAAGGTATGAAATAGAATTTTCCCCACTGATTGTTAAATATATATATATATATATATATATATATATATATATATTAAACATGATAAAACAAGCAGTTAAAGAACTCTGTTTACTACATGATTATAGAAACTGGAGCGTATTAGTTTATGAATAACCAACGTTAGTACCAGGTCATAGCCAAACAAATCAGGATAAATTCTCTTGTGCTTCACGAAACAATGTAGACGTGCAATTTCAGGAGCGACGCGTTATACGGTTACTGCAGAAATAATAAAACCAAATAATATTACAGTGGGTAATTGGAGGTAAACGCATGAAAGAGCTAACGTTGGTTTTGTCTGACAATTTTCGTTTGTCATATAAATAATGAAAAATGTGACAGACAAACAGTGTAGAAGTATTTGTTCAATTTTACTATTTTTAAATTCAGCGATTTCGCAGTGAATAAGAAATCTGTATTCGTTACAGTAATTTATGTAATCTATTAAAGAATAATAATTATGCAATAGCATGTTTGGACAATATTCACGTTGAATTTTTTTATTATTTATAACGATATGAGAAAATATGATTCCAAATTTTTTTCGTAGAGGTGGATTCGAAATATTTAGGTTTTATTTCAGTTATTCGAAGTCAAGTATATTAGTAAAACAAATTTGGATAGAAGGTAATGATATTTGTGAAATATTCAGTTGTCGATTCAGTTATGTTACTTGGATTTAAACTAAGAGATTGTTGTGTGCTGAGAAGTGCAAGATTCTACACAGGAAAATCCGTTGGTTGCATGTAATGGTAGGGAAATCGGAATACTTTAACGATGCATGCTCTGTTACAAGCAAGTTAAATATCTCGGTATATGATCAGACAAGTAGAATGGGGTCACGTTTACTCGAGCATGTAGAATAGAATAGAGTAATAGAAATCTCTCAACTGTGACATGGTGATATGCGATTACGTAGATGGAATCGGATATACCGCCAGATAAGTAGAATACATCAATTTGTAATCAGCCAAATAAACGTGAAATGATGTGCAATCAGACGAGTATAGAACTATGATATACAGGGTGTCTCAGCTGAAGGATATCCAAATATCTCCTTTATTTTTAATGGCGCATAAAATATTTATGGCATAATTTAAATGATTTAAATGAAGGAGGAATACCATAGAACAACAATTTTTTTGCCCGGTTATTTTTTCAAGGTCACCGTTATTTTTTATTGGGAAAACTTATTTTTTTTATTCAGGACTTACCGTGAGTACCAAAAAATGTGATAAAGTAGAATAATATTATGATTACATTTGAACGAATGTTTGAACACATTTAAAACATTTGAATATTCAAAAAAATATTTTTAATACACTACTGTCACAGATAAACCATTTCGTCCAAAATTTATTGTAAATATAATTCTTAATTCTACATTTATGAAGTACATATATGTAGATAAAAACTAAAAATAATGTTTATAACTGTAGATTCATCTGGATAGAATCATCTTCAAACTTTCTAAATATAATCATATAAAAATGCATTGCCAAAGATAACACATGTCCGCTATCTTCAACTATTGTTAGATGTTCTTAATAATAAAAGAAATAATTCTTATCGATCGAAAATTGAAATACAAAATATGTTTATGATATCAGTGTGGATCATTATCAAGAGACAACATTTTTGCGTCTGAAAAAGAACGTCCCACTTTTCACAGCAAGTATGTATTCAATTTTTTCTTTTTCTTTCTCGGGTTTACCAATTTTGGTAAATTACATGACTGTGTTACATGAAAACAGTATATTTAATTTCGAAAATTTATATTATTAATTTCTTTTTCAGACGCAAAAATTTTGTCTCTTGATAATGATCCACATTGAGATCGAAACGTTGAGAAACTTAAATACTTAAATTGCATATTTGTTGTTTTTTCTTGAAATGATCGAACCTGGCGCCGATATCATAAACATATTTTATATGTTCTTAATAATGTTTGGAATCCCCAAGGTTTTTCATTTGTCATTCTGATTGGTAACGATTTGAATAAATCTTTGATTACAAATTCGAAAAAATTATAAGTTTATTGAAAGTAAAGTGTAAAGAGGTCAGTCGTCTCAGGTAGAAAGGAACTTTTAAATAAGCTTCTTAATAAGATTCAAAGTTACAAAGCGAAATCGCGTGGCACACAACAGCGCCGTCCCTGGATGTATATATTGTTTTATCGCGGGGAAACAGGTGTCAGAGAAAGCAACAACTTCATACAGCAGCATGGTAACCTTAATAAACTCCTGAACGCGATACTCAAGATGTTTGCGTATGCGTCTTCCCTGGGCTGCGGGCAGAGTATGATTCAAATCTTCCATTAATGTGGTAGTGTACCCACGTGACCATGGTATTTTTCAGTGTGACCAACCCCCGCGCGAAAAACCAATTTGGCAACAGTGATGAACATACATTTGCATTGATTTGCATCTATCTAACGCTTCAATTTCGCTATAATTACAGGTTTTTTTCTTTTAAGCATTATCTTCATTGCTATTAATGGATCCGAGTGTCTTCATGCCCTTTACACTTTTGTTGTAAAGAAACTACGCTGATAATTCTCCTGACAAAGCGCCATCTCGTCCAAGTAGCTGAACTAAAATTGCTTCTACTCACCCTTCATGAAGGGAATCTGGGAAACAATTGAATGCGATCACGGGAACACACCTCACATCCTCATACGATTTTATATTGAGCTGAGTGAGGGCTCATTTGAAAGAGGAAGGTTAAACGAAGCGCGCGTGGGTCCCTAAATTAGCAGGAAAAATCTTTTTGTGATCGAAAAATACATTAGAATATCCGGAATTTTTCTTCATTTGTTTTCCCTACTTTAGACTGTCACATTACTGGATATAAACATAATGTAACTGAAGTTGGACCCACGCGCGCTTCGTTTAACCTTCCTCTTTAGAATGAGCCCTCACTCAGCTGAAAATATAATCATATGACAACGTGAGGTGTGTTCCCGTAAACCCCTGTTTTCACTTGTTTTCTGGTAATATTCTGGTTAGATTCTAGTAATGTCACGTGGGTACTCTACCCCCTTAAGACGAACAAAAACGAATAATGCGAACAGCAGTCAATTGAAATAAGGAAATTCATCAACTGCATATACAGAGTCAACAATTCAGAATCATTTCATATATAAATAACTTATTGTTAGTTGTCTACAGAGTTGGAGACAAATTTTATTTAAATAAAAATTTCGTATAAAGTGGATTTAAAACCCACTTGAAAAAAGCCCACTTTATTCGAAATTATTATTTAAATAAAGTTTTGCCCAATTCTGGTTCGACCAACATGAACCCAACGCTGTTGTTTGCATGAATAATTGAAAGAGTGGTAGAACTTTTTCTGTTTAAAATATGGACCATAAATATAAAAAAATATATATTTGCATAGTATAATTACAATGAGGAAGGATAAACAAAAATTCTTGAGTGTAATAGTTATAGTTTAAACATAACAGATTTTATCTCTAAATTATAATCTGATTTTAATTTTTAGAAATTAATTGTCTTTGAACAGTTGGTACTTTTTGCATGCACAGGGTGTCTCAAAAATGTACTTTCTTGAAAGGGACGATTCATGAGATTATTTTAAGCAACTTTCTCTTTCGCGTAAATGTTTTCCAAGGTTTCATTACGGAGTTATTAACAATAATCACGTACCAATTAAGCGATAGGTGTCGCTGAGCGTGACGTTGACATTGGCTATGAATTCGTCTACGGTAGCCGTACGTTTTGTTAACTGGTTTCAAGGAAGTACAGGATTTTTGGAAAACCCTGCACGGTTATAAACTTAAATTCTGAGCCCTTTTATTTGCTGCAGTCGATTATGATAGCGAAAAAGCCTCTTTTCCAATTACTCTGGAAAAACGAATGTGATATACCGTTCGCGGAGTGAGAACAGTAAAATTGAGAAACTAATTAGATGCAAGGTTCTGAAGACGGGGAATAGACAGATAATGTTTTTACTGTTGGTCGTTCATTAAACTTGATTACTCCGCATGGTCGAATGTACTCGGTCGATGCAATTAAACCGGTCGCATCGCGGATATAATTTATTTGCTGCAAATTACGTCAAATTACGGTAGTCGATGCACTTTCGATCGTGCAACACGAAAAGAATGAAGAGAAGATGCCCGTGCTCGAGCGAGAGGTCTATAGTGCTTCATTTAAGAATTTAATTGCAGTTCGCAGCACACTAATTTCCTGCCACCGATACGACCTAGATTGAACTTATTTAACTGCCGATTGAACGCACACGTAACCATTTAGCCGGTCGCGTAAGCAAATACGTATTATGCAACGGGTTTAATTTACACACGGTCCAACGCGTTTTTTAAGAATCGAGGAGCAGTCTCTATTTGGCTGTGAAATATCGCGACTCCGGCCTCATGGAAACGACGAATTTCAGTGGAAAAATTACAAACAAATCTCGCTAGTCTGCAGTTGTATAATACGTTATGGTAGTGCTCCTCAAACTTTTCTTACTCGTGGCGCACTTTACAGCAAAAGAAAAAATTGCGGTGCATCTATTATATAATATATCTTAGTTGCTAATTCGTTTAATGATTTATATTGAGAATATTATTTAAAATTCACTTCGCGGCGCACGGTTTGGGAAGCACTGCGTTAGGGTGTTGCATTTTTGAATTCTCGGTTCTGTGCTGTGACGTAGATAGTGAGGGCCACGTCCCAAACCTAAGATCTCAAAAAAACTTAAGCTGTTCAATCCAACTTAAAAAAAAGTTTATCCCTTTCAAAAGTTGTGCGAATACTTTCTAAATATGAAAAGCAGTTGTTCAATATAAATCTCGTGAGTTAGGGTACAATACTTTATTCAAATTTAATAATATAATGGTAGTGTATCTCGGAAAATATTTTATTTTTTATTTATTCTATTGTTGTTTTGTATGCTTAAGTCTGAAGGTTGGTATAATAAGTTTGCCATTGAATATTTAATTTAGAAGTTCAATACTTGACAAAACACACACACACATATGTTCATGAACATAGGATTTATATATATGAGAAATTTTTGAATATATGTATCTAGTGATTTGAATATTTATCTCCTAATGGAATTCTAACTGCATGATAATAAAAAAGAATAAGATAATGATTATTTCTTATGAAATTTGATATTCTATGATACTGCCCGACTTATGTACACCAACTTGTAGCTCTAGTTGTGCTATTTAATGTGGAAAACATAATAATGCACCTCTAAGATTCAACTTTTCCACAAGAATATTGGCTGAGTAAACTTTGGAACTATTATAGTTTGACGTTCCTCGGTAAGAGAAACTTCTTACTTTAAAGATTCATAATAAGTATTTTGCATTTGAATAAATAATACTGTTTCAATACTTTAAATAATTTACGAACGTTCATTTCGATTAATTACATTAAAATTGTTCCCTATTATACATAACCGTTTATAAGTACATAAATATCGTCGTTTAATTTATGTAAGTAGCCGACCGTACAAACGCAGTAATTGCAGTGTCATTTACAATCAGGATCATAAAACTGATTCATTATAGTACAGCTAATTAAACTACATCGCCACCACAAGTCTCTACTATCGTAAAATTAATTAGATATATTTAAATCGATGAAGTACCTACTATCAGTTTCAATAATAGATGTAAAATGAAAATGACACAAAAATAATAACAATAAAAACAAAACAAATTTACATCACGCTATAGTCATTACTAAAACAACTATTATCTAAGTTTATAATTATTATAAACAATAATAAGACATTTCTTAAAAAAATAAATTTGATGAGACCATAAACTACAAGTTCCATTCGTAATATTCATGCAAAAATTAACGGGCGAATATTGTTAGGATTTCCTACAACAAACTTAAGAAATGAATCTCTGAAAACCTCATCTCTAAAAAAATAAATTTGACGGGACCATAAACTACAAGTTTAACCCTCCGATGCCCGACAAAGCCCCTGGGGACCTATGGCGTTTTCAACGATGCGGCATTTCAATACGGTTCGTCCGAACAGCCGCAGCCTACTTGTATTTTATAAAAGGAATGTCTGGAAGCGATTACAATCGTCATCGATACGATTCCGTGAAATTTTTCATCATAAACGTCGGGTTGAAGTCATTTATGGCGTCGATGCTCGACAAGGTCCGCAGGGACCTTGTGGGAACTTCCATGTAATTTGTTCTTGTTTTTTGATCGTGCAGGTATTTTCGTGTAATTTGTTCGTGTTCTATGGGTTGGACAATTGTTGATGAAAAGGTGTACTGCGAAAAAATGAGTGATTGTGTACGGATACGCACGTGCACGATCTGCACTGCGCGACGGTGACGCGCTGCCTCTTTATTATTTGTCGACCTAAAAATCGCTGCAGATTCCAAATGTTGGGTACATATTCGTGTAAACGTGCAACAAAACGATGATCGCCTGCCATGTTTTACAACATTGTTGACATTGCTGGACTCGCATTATTCATTATCTACGATGAATTGATCACCACGTTAGTCAGACCAAAGACGTTCATTTCTGAAGAAATTGAGCAGGCAACTAGTTACGTCTAATATTGCAGAACGGGCTAAACATTCGCATGTTACCTGCTATCCGAAGATACGTGCGGCTATAGAAGCATTCCAAGTAATGATACCACCGCCGAACAGAGATACCGCACCACCATTGGCACCGCGTCATAACCGTCCGTCATGTTGTTTGTGTCGTCAAGAGACGAATAAGCAACGCAAGACTGCTTATATCTGTTTTATTTGCGACATTTTCCTTAAAAATAATGGCGTCCACAGCTTTGTTTAGGAGTTATTAACGAAAAACACGGACCAATCAGAGCGCGACCTAGACGCGAGTTAGCACAGTGGGCCCAACTGTCAATTGGCCGAACGTGTCGTCGCATGTCTAGATCGCGCTTTGATTGGTCCGTGTTGTTCGTTAATAACTCCTAAACAAAGCCGCGGACGCAATTTTTGTAAAAGAAAATGTCGTTTCAAATGACCCAAGGAACCTTCCATTTTCGGGTGTCGGAGGAATTTTGGGACACCCTGTATATACATACACATTTTGCAGCATAGAAACAAACATAGAAACACAAAAAAATGTAATGGCACCATTACGGCTAACAATAAAAAACTATTATACGCATCTCACGCCATATTAATAGAGAAGGTCCCTGGGGACCTTGTCGGGCTATGACCGTTGAAAAAGTTGTTGGGCATCGGAGGGTTAATTCGTAATATTCATGCAAAAATTAACGGGCGAATATTGTTAGGATTTCCTACAACAAACTTAAGAAATGAATCTCTGAAAATCTCATCTCTAAAAAAATTAATTTGACGGGACCATAAACTACAAGTTTAATTCGTAATATTCATGCAAAAATTAACGGGCGAATATCGTTAGGATTTCCTACAACAAATTTAAGAAATAAATTTCTTAATACTTCCTTAAGAAACATTATTTAAACATTTCCGAAAAATTGTTTAGAATCCATATTAACCTTCTAAACAGTGAATTGTAGGTGAAAAGTATGTCCTTTATTTCGATGCTATTTGTCATGCTACTACTTTCAACGTTTGCCACGCTTAACAATAATTGATTCGAGAAGTAAAATTGTCGATTTTATCTTCTACGCGCATGTCTATTGATGTAAAAAGTAGTATAAAATTCCTACTCCATGTTTGGTTTTTCGACTTTTGCACTCCTAAATCGGCCGTTTGAACCACTGTGCGGCGTGTCGTTCCAGCTTGTAAACGTGTATACTGTAAACCGTAGTTGCGTGACGTTGACTTTTCAAGGAACACGACGCTATCAAAAGATCGAGGGGTCGCTCTTCTGCCCATACAAGCGTTCTAAATGCTTGAACAGTGGATTTATGGTGGGTTTATATAGCCTTCTTAACCCTAACTCGACTCTAAGCTCGCTCCAGGTCTGCGGAACCATCGGATTAAGGCTAAGCTCCGAATCGTTAGCCTAGCTAAAATCCTCTGACTAACTATTCATCGTTTTCATGAAAAACACCCGGGGATAGGATGCCTCGAGAAAGTGGCCGGAGTCTGTGAATTTTCGGGAGAACGATCTGTGTTTACTGTTTCCAACCTTCAATTAATGGATGGAGCGCCGGATACCCGGGTTGGTGGAATTCCGAATTGGGTTACGAACCTTCTTCAACCGTCGGAACGTAGAAAACGAAAAACTCGACGCCTGCCAGCCGGTGTGACGTGTAATTTGATTGCAAAAGAATGGAAAGTATAAAAAATATTTGAACACTAAATCTCCCGTTCTCGAGTAATTTTCGATGTGTCAACTTTGATAATTTCCTTGAAACACATAGTAGAAATATACAGGGTGGGGCATTTTAAACAGGTCACCTGAATAACGCGGCTGCTATTGGTGTTAGGAAGAAATGCATCAGATGGAACTTGTATGGTATCGAGGGGGCATTATTCTGATGTTAGTAGCTTTTTTGTAGGTGGATGCGCAAAGGACATATGAAGGTCAACTTAATTTTTTTAAATGGAATGATGAATTTTTTAATACGTCAATCAATGCAGCTGGACATTCATAATAAAAAAGTATTAACCTATGTATGTCGAAAAGTTAGTCGTTCAGTAGATATTTCAATGTAAAAAATATAAAAATATCATTACTGCTGTACTAAGACGTTAGCGTTTACTTACTAGTGTAGTACGACAGTAATGGTATTTTATGTTTTTTATATTGAAATATCTTCTGAACGATTAACTTTTCGACATACATAGGTTAGTACTTTTTTATTACGAATGTCCAGCTGCATCGATTGACGTATTAAAAAATACCTCATTCCATTTAAAAAAATTAAGTTGACCTTCATATGTCCTTTGCGCGTCCGCCTTCAAAAAAGCTACTAACATCAGAATAATGCCCCCTCGATACCATACAAGTTCCATCTGATACATTTCTTCCTAACACCAATAGCAGCCACGTTATTCAGGTGACCTGTTTAAAATGCCCCACCCTGTATACTTGGATTCGTTTTAAAGCTTGAATCCTCTACTTTTGCAGGAAATTGTTTATTGTTGCCTATCCTATTTTCACATGATGCAGCAATTGGGTAACTGACGACGAATTTTTGGTCCAAAATGTTACCAATTGAAATGTATATAAATACATTGAACAATTTTTCTCGTGACCAAAATCACCATAGATTTAACGATGTCGTTTAGTCGTCTTTCTCACTTTCGAATAAAAACTGTATAAATTTTATTAGTTTGCAGGCTAAGATCATATAAAGCTAAAAATATTACTATCAATAATTGTACCAATAAACAATACTTGAATGTGCCATTGATTTTCATCGCCTTCTGCCTTATTCACGTCACAATTAATAATTCTAACAGTATGGAGTGAATGCGCAACGAGGACAGAAGCATTATGTACAGCCATTAATAATATTACCATTGGGCTAATTGCATAGCTCGTGATGACGTGAATATTGCAGTATCATTTGAATTAAACGAATTTTGATAGAGAATAACGATAATATAATCCGTCACAAATTATAAACATTACACAAAATATTTAAAGACACAATTTATATTTCAACAATTTACCTATCGCAAGCCTGTTAATATGATTCAATAATTGTGCTATACCAAAAGAAAGCATAGAAGTTTTCTTTTCCATTGCAATCTTAAGTGAAACAATTAGATGACGTTATTGAGAGTGACTTGTTAGTTCATAATGAAAATTGCTTATGCTATTAAAGGTTCAATTAAAAAGCGTTTAGCCATGTACCATAGATTTTTAAAAATGTTGCAATAATCACCAGTCGGTAACGTGTTAATATAAACACAGCGTCTTGTTGTTTAATGTAAAATAATTGTTGCGTTTTTAAATTATTTCATATCAAATAAATTGCTAATATAAACACAACGTGTTGTTGTTTAATGTAAAATAATTGTTGCGTTTTTAAATTATTTCGTATCAAATTAATTACTAAACTGATGAGTATTACATGAGTAAATTACATCAGTTTAATTTGCATAAAATGAAAAAGATCATATTAGAATAGAAATCTGAAATTTAATCTTTGTGTTAAAATAGTTTCGCGAGTACAAGGGGTTAATAAAAGATTAATTTGTAGTTTTTAATTGTTTTGTAATAATGTTTCTATTATTTGAGACACGTCTACATTATTATATTTACTAAGAAAATAAAAGGTAGGGATTAAAGGTTTGAAACCGCTGCTATACAATTCACTCTCAAAACCTAACATCGTCCCAGGTTCCCGAACAATTGATATTTACCACTCACGGGTAATTATTGTCCCCGTTTTCTCCAAAACATGTACGCCCTCACAATATATTAACTGCATACAATGATAAAACTGGCCGTACATGCAATTCAATAGCATAATAGAAAATCAGTCATAACTGCAATTAACCTGTATCATGTATAGTTTGTGTATCCCTCCCAAGCTTTGAACTGCTCTTCAAACACGGACAGCAAAGCTGGTCCAAATCTATACATCAGCTAATTGGAGTATACCTAATGCAAGCTAATGCAAATTTTAATATTACCCACTGTATCTGACACAGTGCTACACATTCCAGACGTAAGTTTATTCTAGTTGTCAACATGAAACTCTGCTTTGTAGTTTCAGTGCACGAGTGTAATCATTTAAAATATTTATTCTAAATATTTCAAACTTCCTAGAAAGCTTTATACTTTTACCGGACACACATGTGCACGTTTTTACAGTGATAGAAAGTTTAGTCCATTCAGCATACGTGGTCAAATTAATTATGCTTTCAATATTTAAATCTCCAGGATACTTACGGTTAAGACAAACCTTCAGAAACGAATAAATTGTTTAAACTTTGGAAACAAAATCATCTTGTATTTGTTTTATTAATTTCCCATCCTTCACTCATTTATCTGAATAATTAGCTTGTTTAGAATACTATTTTTAATTCTAATTTAGGAATGAATACCGCAGTAATACGTACATTTACCCTAATACCAGTCACAATAACAATATAATTTTCATTGATGTTAATCCCTTGCTTTAAAATCTACAAATATGCCGATTATTAATTTCTATTCAAGTGGAATGAAGTTCTAATTGTTCTAGATGTAAACAAAATCGTGGTAGAAGGAGTTGATATATTAATTGAGGTAATCAATGAAACAGTTGGTAGGAATGTTTTAGTTTTCTGTCAATCACAGAATCTTATTGGTAGAGCGTGAATACGCGTCGTTCCAAGGTTTTTGTGCTTGCTCTTTCACTCAACGGTTAGTTGCTTCAGTTCAATGTAGACCAGCATGAAACTCGGTCATTATTTGTATTTTTAAAAACTTTCTTTACACTTAGCAAGTATAACAACGTATTAATGTTATCGGCGCACTGGTTCGATCAATTGGACAATAAGCAATTTTGCATAATATTACATGAAATTTATTTCAACGTTTCGGTCTCAGTTTTAGACCATTTTCAAGAATATATTATTTCATAAATGCGTCTGAAAGGATTATTAAATATAATTTTTACAAAAAAACTGATTTATATTAACAAAGGTGTGAAGAGAAACTAAATTCGAAGACAATGTATGTAACTACTTACATGCTTATAAAAGTATTAATTTACATTCTTTAAGAGTACGGAACAATGTGTTGGTTCCATGCCGGTGACATGTGGACTGAACAAGTATTAGAGATTTGAAAAGATTAATACATATAACATTAATACGTTGTTATGAACAAGTGACGATCGAGATACAGAGAACACTTAGCAAGTATGTTTTCTTTAAAATATTATTTACAGTTTTATTAATTTTGTGAAATACCCAATATATTTTGCTTATATTTACTTTGTTTATATATATTTTCAGACGCAATTGCTCTTGAAAATGATCCACACCTGGGTCGAAACGTTGAGATAAACTTAGTTATTGCTAATTCGCTTACAAGGGAACCTATTCAGATGAGAAAAACTGTTTTTGATGCAACTTATGTCAGATATAGTTCTTCGAAAAATTTTTTACACGTGTTCTTTTTATCGGCAACCATCCACATTGAAGGGGTGAAAACAGCCCTCAAAATTCGTGGTTAGAGTCATATTTTTTGAAATATCTCGGAAACCAAAGGTCGAAAAAAATTGATTTTCTTTTTAAATTGTGTATTTTTAATGGGAAACGTAGTTGTGCAAAAAATTTTAACAAAAGACATTTGTTTAAATAATATGTTAAAAATAAACGCTTATATTTCTGTAAAACAAGCCAGAATTCCTTCCTCTTCACACCAGGTGCAAGCCGATATTTCATTATGCATAAATATTGTTAAATAGAAAAAAAAAGAAAATCCTAAAACATGCATTCCCTATTTTGGATCAAAGATCACACATAGCGTACATTAAAATTAACTAACTATATATAAGAGAATCCGAAAGAAAACATACAATTTTTAATGTGTTGTTTGAACAAACATATTTTGTTAAAATTTTTTGCACTACTACATTCTCCATTAAAAGAAACACAATTTTAAAAAAAATCAAATTTTTCGATCTCTGGTTTCCAAAATATCTCAAAAAATATGGATCTGACAGCGATCTTTGAGGGCTGTTTTCACCCCTTCAAAGTGGATGGTTGCCAATAAATGAAAATACGTGTCAAATATTTTTCGAAGAACTACATCTCGCATAAGTTTCATCAAGATTGATTTGTTTCACCTGAATATGTTCCCTTGTTAGTTATTACTTTTATTATTGATCGAAACTGTGCGCCGAGAACATATATTTGATTCATAGAAATGTTTTAGGAAAGAAATCAATAAGCAACGGTTCTTAATCGGTTGAAGATAATCCGTACAATATCCAGTGAAATTATTTGCCGAATGCAGTGTGCATAAATCTTCTAAATCTCCTGCAGTAAGAGTTCTGAGGAGAGTATCGATCGCGTTCTAGAACGACTTAAAATTTTTGGATAAATCACGTTTTTAATACCCCTGCTCCGGGCAGAAAAAGTCGGTTACAATTTTGTCAAATGCGAAGCTTTTTGTTCGCCGACCAGGACCGGATCGAATCGATTTTTCGTCTGTTTCCAAAGTATCTACGACTTTTCTATGGAATCCACTCCGCTTCGCCTCCTATAGATCCCATTCGATCCGAGTTGATCCTATCCAATTCGGTGTACTGTATATATCTGATTCATTTCCATGTTCGCCAATTTCTTTCGAGTGGAATTACCTGGTCCGTCATGAGACCAGTGCCCGGCCAGCTTAATCCCGGAAAGAAAAATGCCCTTTACGTCCGAACCACTTGGATAGAAAATCGAATCGAGGGACAGAAACGAGATTCCGATGAGATACGAAGATTACAAGTGATGTATGGCCCTACGCGTAGCGATTCCGAGTTCGACCGTTTCCAGAACGTGGATTACTTTCGTAGCATACACCCGCTGCTTCTATACGCGGGGTGTCTCGCCTAAACCATCTCGAATATTACTGTTACTATTGACGATCTCAATATGCAGGGTGTCTCAGCTGAAAACATCTTCTAAACCATTGGTTCTTACCCGAAAATGGGAGGTTCCTTGGGTCATTTCAAGCGACATTTTCCTTTACAGAAATGGCGTCCGCGGCTTTGTTTAGGAGTTATTAACGAAGAACACGGACCAATCAGAACGCGACCTAGACGCGAGTTAGCACAGTCGGCCCAACGCGCCAACTGTCAATTGTCCGAACGTGTCATCGCATATCTAGATCGCGCTCTGATTGGTCCGTGTTTTTCGTTAATAACTCCTAAACCACAGCCTACTGTAATACTAGCCATGCTGAACAACTTGGCAACACTGCGAGAGTCCTGTTAAGATATATCTATATATATCAATATAAATAGATATATCTCAATCGGAAAAGCGGACTCTCACAGTGTTGCCATTTTACCTTCAGCACGGCTAGTATTAAAGTAGTCTGTGCCTAAACAAAGCCGCGGACGCCATTTTTGTAAAGGAAAATGCCGCTTTAAATGACCCAAGGAACTTCCCATTTTCGGGTGTCGGAGGAATTTTGGGACACCCTGTATGTCTTGCTGTCGTGGCAGGCCGACCCCTTGTTCGATTCGTCATTTCAAAATGCGTCAACGAGCTCACGGGTGCTGTAGAATTAATTCTTACACGTCTTGTCTCGTAAAAATCTAGTTGATTCTGTCTATATCAAAAGACTACTCTCTTGACAACGCAAATCAATCAATATCTCATTGATATTGCCCTGTTTTCATATACACTGTAACCATCAGGAACGTGTCCATTCTACCACCCGTGGTCACGTTCAACAAGGACCTAAACCATTTTCCTAAAGGACCTTGTCTCGCATTTCTTCAAAAATAAAACAAACGTAACAGTAACACAAATTTATACATTTCAATCAATAAAACAAACATGACATTAATAATAATAATACAAATTTTCAAATCATTGCCTATGTCAGCACGCCCCGACACACACACACACACATATATATATTTTTTTAATTGTATAGGTGTAACCTCAAATAAGAGGTTATTCTGTAGTCTGTATTACATACATAAAATTACAATAGTAACCTTATGCTAATTTGTAGTTAAAGTAATAATCACATGACGTTAGTAGTTACAGTACATGACAGTACATAGAATGTTTATAGGTCTGTGGAGTAGAACATTGGATGACATGGAAAGAAAAAACGTCGTAATCACAGGTTATACAGGGTGTCTTAAAATTCCTTCAACATCAGGAAATTGGAGGTTCCGAGATCATTTGAAGTGACATTTTCCTTTGCAAAACTGACGTCCACGGTTTTGTTTAGGAGTTATTAACGAAAAACACGGACCAATCAGAGCGCGGCTACAGCGAATGTCCCTAACAGTTCGTTGTGAATTGCACGTCTCAAAGAACATATTTATCATAGCAATACAATTAGGAGTACTTCGTACGTTAATTAATTTCCAAAGTTATCTGTTGTGTATTTGTAATTATTTGTAATTAAGAGGTCCACGTTCTTTTAGTGGCATTGTTATTTTTATTATGGTCGATAATTTTACACAAGGAATAATTATTATTCATTATTGAACCATATAATCTAGAAACAGTCGAGCAATATTTCTTGCAGATATGTAACATTGTATAGTTTCATTGAAACCATAGGACTTCGTTAATTGGTAGACATTTCATCTCATGGTTCGAATTGTACGAAATATTTCATCGATATGTCAAGAATGTTATGCATAGGCAAGCTCATTGGTAGGAAAATGTACAAGTCAATAAGTGTCAAATATAAATTTAGTCCGAAAAGTTTGATAATAAATCTGCCAGGAAGAAGTTTTCGACCAACTATTTCGGAGAAAAGCAGGTCGACTCCCCACGCGTTTGGAGTAAGTCGAAAATTCCGATCATTTATAGTACCTGTAATAACGCGGTAGATAGTGCATGCCTATCTCAGTTTATTTTCATAGGAATGACTTACATGTACATATAGCAAATTATTGTAGCCTATAGAACTAGTTCACCAAATTTTCCAATTCTTAAATATTCATATCTTCAAACCTAACTTTATTCTCAATTAAATCTTAACTTTTATATTTATATATTATATTTTATATTTATATTTGAATGCACAATATCTATCTCAAAATGTTAAATTACACTCATTTATTTCTGAAATCATTAACAAATTCAACATGGCAAGTTCTAATATTTTTACTTTGTAATTATTGAGAGAGTGAAGATGCATCCATGAGGAATTATTGATCAAATTTATTTCTCTGAGTATACATATTATAAAAAAGGCTAAATATTTGAATAGACACATTTCCGTTATTTTTATAGAAAACTAGCAACTACTAGTTCTCCGTAAACGCAGCGTTAACTTTCTTAATGAATAACGTTATCAATTTACTGTTCCTAACTCTGACCAATAATTTTTGTACGCATACCAGCTGGGACGCTTCTTTTACGCGCTTCAGAAAAGCCTGACAACTTTGATTGCAAGCGCGAAACTTTAATCTGTTAAACGAGCAAAGCGATTAGTGACACGGCACTAAGCGGCAGCATGGAACGGAAGGGAAATTGTACGAGGAGTAGCAGGAAAGTATTTTCGAAAGTTACGATCGAGGAATAAGGAAACTGAGAAATCTTTCCTACTGCTAATGATCGTAAAAATAAAGCGTCAGTTCTTAATCACATAATTGTATCAGATAAATACTATCCGAGTCACATCTCTTTTTACCACGACTATATAATACAATATAAATAAAGTAAACAGTTATGTTACGTTTCTAGAAAGACTATGTTTTAACTTCTATGTTTCGTTTATCAAGAATTATTACTAGACTGCGGATCTTTATGCAAAATAAAAATTTCTTACCCGAATTGCAACAAACTGGAAGTGAAACAGAATTTTACTTTCTTCCCTATTATGTTTAGTAGGTTGAGAATAATATAATAGTATGTTTAAATTTTCCGTACATCGTTTGCTGTTTTAAATTAGACCTATTCATTTTTCTTATAAATGCATAATATCCGCAATCTAATTGTTACTATTAGGAACTTAAATTTAAAAAGTGTTCTCATTGAACAGATATCTTTTAGAGTACAACAAATAACTCTTCATTTAAAGAAGTTCCTATAAACAAAATAAGTTATCTTATTAGAGGAAAATCTTTATTTTTTTGTAGTTCTATTTAAATAAGACTTTTTAATTTTATGAATATTTCTTTATTCGATCTTATCAAAATTTATAAGATGAGAAGTGTTCTGAAAAAGGTTCTAATTAAAAAGTTATACAAATCTTTCGAGCCTCGGGATTGACTGGTAAAAATACTTTTAATTTATCAAGCTGAACACGTAATGTTAGTACATTCGAATAAGAGATATTACGATCCTTTGTTGGAAGCAACGACCATTGGGAAGAGATTCAACTAAGAAAAATATTTCTGAGGAAACAAAGGAACTATTCACGATTGAGGAAGCTGTACATGTATTCGAGAATGGTGCTTCGTTCCTCTGTGTTGTATAATAACTGACGTACTGGAAATATTGTCTCAATAACATTCTTAAGCACACAAAGGCCGAAGTTGCGAACAAATACGAGAAGATGAAATAAGTCTAATAACAATCAAACGTCTCTAGGAAATAGTTTTCAAAACATCTCTACAGTTTAATAACAATAAATTATCTACTGTGTTTATAAATATTTGAAAAAGACTCACTAAAGTAAAAAATCAGATTTTCTCAGTTTTCGGTCAGTGTAATTTCACTTGAAATTATTTTTCTTATATTTGAATGAAAATATTTGGTATTTCATTTTATCTTGTTTTTAAATACAGTTTCGTATTGCAGACCGTTGCATTAAGGCGGCGAATTCGTTGTATAATAATGCAATAATGGTAATTTATGGAAACGGAGATGTACATTCGAATTATATAAAACACGTGTATGAAATATTGCATATAATGTTTCTGTTGAGATCGTAAATTTGATATCACAATGTACAATAATATGGATAAGCATCATTGACAACGCAAAACATTCTACCGTTGCATTTTTCAAATTGATTTTTAACGCAATAATGCATTATGTCGCGTACGTGTCGTGCGCATTTTGTTATGATGGATTAAAATTGATGAATTGGAATGAAATCTCGCGAACACAAAATAATTGAGAATCGTTCCACATTTTTGAAGCGTGGATTTTATAAAATTTGCATTCTGAAATCGAGCATTTCATATATTATACAACAAATTTTGCCGGGAGAACATAGTAGGTTAAGTAGTCGATGCTAAATCGTTATGGATTATTGTACTGTGCGCGAGTAGGATTTAGGATGCTGTAATTCAGCTCAATCACCGTCGCCAGATTAGGGATATTGGCTCGAATCGAGGGGAAAAGTTACCCCTGTCTCCGCCAATAACGGATTACTCACGTGACGTTGCGGTGCATGCACGACAGATTCTAAACGCGTCACGTGATCGAGCCGTGGCGGAAGCGTGGGGGAGTGCGTCGTAGTGGGGAAAGGTAGAGTGGGGAAACGAGTCTTAAGCTGGCTGCGACAGTCGAGGGATAATAAGCATTGAAAAATGGACAATTGATTCAATCGATTGATTAAGTTAATCGGCAGTCGTTGATTGAAAAATGAAGTCATCGAAAAATCGGAGACTTATTCAATTAATAGTTGAAGTTAATCGCCACACGGTCTGTCCATAAATTGCAATAAGGAGGGAAAAAGAGACAGAGAACGGAGATTTCACATCGACAGAAATATGTACATCTCAACAACAACTCGGTTTACACTTTTTCTGTATGCATACAGTTTCAATTCCGTATTTCATTTCGAAATTTCAGCATTTAATTAATCATCCGATTAACGATTGCAATTGAAAAGAATGTAATCGTTAACCTCAAATAACGACTACAGTAGAAGTTTAAGTGGAAATTTATTCGTGAATTGTTAATTAATTTTTTGCCTAACTTAATCCACGACTACCAAAATTTTGAATTCAGAGAGTAGACTTCTTTTTCCAGGATTCCAAGGGTGCGGGATTCGCGTTCTCATTTCTCGATAATACAGAAAATGGGGGTTTTCAGTAGTCAAAAACCGTACATAAAAAATCGATCTAGGGCGATATCGGCCTCGAAAGACAAATTTTTTCGTTTACGAAGCGTAGTTTGCATTATACGGCAGCCTGTAGCCGTGGAATTAGCTACGAGCCTACTGGCTTGAACGATTCTGAGTCATTAATTTTCCATTTGTAATATTCTACAAGAACATTTTCCAAGCATTGAGAGAGAAACCAAAAAATACATTATTCCATATTTAAAATAAAGATTATTTTTCGCGATCGCACATTGATTTTAGACAAATAGAAATTGATATTATCGGCGCCCTGGTTCGATCATGATTCTACAAACGTAATTTGAATAACTACTACAAACATAATTTGAATAAATACTATAAACGTTGATTCGGGTTGAATCTATTTGTTGGTCTTAAAAATTTTTGACCACACGTTTGAGATATTCCGAATGTTTGGAATACATGAAAAGGAAAAAGGATTTTGTGTTTCGTCCTAGGCCCGCTAGAGGACTCATCAGTAAGTCTATCTAGCGGGCCTTGTCTTGGACAACGGGATGTTGAAAGGCGTTTGAGGAACGTTATTATAGTGATAGGTGACATATCAGAGAACTAGCGAGAATTTCGTTCAACGATGTGTCCATCTGATGGACAGTGTTGGTACTTATTCTCCTTTCGAACTCCATATTTAGTGGTGAACTTATTTCCTCGGCATGACGTGTTGCTCGGGAAAAGTCTCACCCATGTTCACGGGTTACGTGTTATCAATCCCCTGTCGGCTGAAACAGGAAGACCCCACCGGCAAACCAGTAGAAAATGAAAAACATTTGCAGGGGATTCGCCAGGGGATTCCGAAACTTATCCTTATCTTCCTGGAGGTAATGACCGAAGCTCGTCTGTCGCAGAAGCTCGGGGAAAAGTCAGGTTCTCTCTCCCTCCTCTCTTTCTCCTCTATCTGCCGGCGTCTACTCAGCCCCGTGAAATGTGTCCTCCTTCATGTTCTATTGCTTCGGAAAGTTCCTGAATGCACCCGTTCGCCTGGCTGCTATCCACCGCGGTAATAAACATGCCACCGCGACGCGGCAGCTTTATGACGGCAGGAAACATCGCTCTTCCATCGTATAGGCTGTCTGCACGACTCACACAGGACTACGTCGGCACGGCACGGTCGCGTCGACATTGCGATACATCGATTAAACTTTCAGCCGAATCCGCAGCGTCATTGGTTTCACGCTTACATGGTAATACAATGAAAATATTTGTCGTGGCGCGAAACCCTCGACTCATTTCCAGCGACCACCGGATCTAGGCGTGGGTTTCTCGGGCTCCAAGTAGCGATGGGCACACAATACTCTGTTTTGCAAGTTTTCGAACAAATTATCACCACAGAGTTTCGATTTAAGGGGGTAGGGGCGTCACGTGACTATGGTATTTCCATTGTGACCAACCTCCGCGCGGAAAATCAATTTGGCAACAGTGATGAACATACATCTGTATCAATCTAACGCTTTAGTTTCGCTATCATTACAAGTTTTTTTCTTTTTGTCAATATCTTTATTGCTATTAATGGATCCGAGTAGCTTCCAGCCCTTTATATTTTTGTTGTTACGAATCTCCGCTGACAGTTCTCCTGACTAGGCGCCATCTGGTCTAACTAGCTGAACTAAAATTGGCACTGGACTTGCTCTAGACTCTGTCTGTATGAACGAAATATGGGAAGTTGAATGCAATTACGGCAAACCATTATTTATAGTTATACAAGCATGTTACGAGCTGTTACGAGCTTACCAATGCGCCGAAAACATTTAATTTTTGCTTAAAGCTTATTACGATCGCTATACGTTAAACTGTTAGTTTAATTAGCGTTAGATTGATACAAATGTATGTTCATCACTGTTGCCAAACTGTTTTTCAGCGTGGAGGTTGGTTACGCTGATATATATACTAGATCCATTGGTCTGGTACCCTCTTAATTCGATATCAGAAATTCTTGAAAATCTGGAAGTCTTGAAAATTTTCAAAGTCGTGATAATCTTAATAAATGATACATTTTTTAAAATTTTTGTTACGTTCATACTGTTATTCATCCCAATGCTGACATGATGTAACCATTGCTTCATGATAGGTGTAACATTTCAAGAGTTTCAATTATAACAAATGTTCCAAAGTTTTAGCGATTTTTAGATTTTCATAACAATGAAGACTTTTAAGACGTTCAAGAGTTTTAAGTTTCTAATTATGTTGCAAGTGATTCGAATTTTTTTTGGTAAACATTGAATCGAAGCTAGGTCTCCCAGGTCTCCATTTAGTCAAAGGGGAGCCCCCTTCACTATCAGGAAGATTAATGTAATTTAAATTAAAAACTTCAGTAGTAAACTACTGTGCGAATTCCGCAATGTATTAAAAGATGTATTTCACGAGAGGCAAAACCCACTTGCGTTCTTCTCCGCATTCAAAAATAAAGTTTAATGTTTTCACGACAACGCGCTATGGACGACTCGCAGTATAGCCGAATGACTGGTATAACGATGACACGACTGAGAATGTGACATACGTTATCCTCCACGTGAAGCCAAGGTATGACGAACCATTCTTTCGAAGGATATAAAGCGGTTAAAAAATATGTTGTTTCAGCTTTCTGCAACAACTTTATAGTGGAAGCTTGTATAAACGTACAGCAATATAAACTGTACTTTTTAGTGCTTCAGTGTACATACGTGTGGGAGGTCTAAATTCTCGCCAAAACAGGCGAAACGCGCGTTCAGCGAGAGAAGGCAAAACGCGCTTCTCGTGAAGAAAAGGCGAACCACGCGTCCTGCGAAAAAACAGACGAATAATGACGAGGTAAAAGACAGGCGGATAGCTTTCATAAAAAAAGACGAGGGAGAGGCGATCTCGAGGTGTCTCAAGTCGCCAGTCGTCACATATATCTTTATTTCATCATTTTACGTTTTATTAAACTATTTCTTACGAGTCGGCTCATTAATTGACCCCTGCCCGCGTAGATCGATTGGTTAACTCGATCGCAATCATTATAACATAGGGAAATCCTACATACGTACACAGAAATGTATTCGTTTGTGACATTAGACAAATTGCATGAATATTTCTTATATCATCACTATTTCATGCATTTATAACAAAAGTTGGTACGAACAATTTAAAGGAGTGGACATATTTAAAATAATTATGAACACCAACGTATTAGTCTCAGTTTAACAGAATAAGTCAAACAAGAAATTGGAATTGACGCAGCCATTTTTTCAACATATGTAATGTGCAGTGCACATGTGAAACATGCCAAAAATTAGATAATAAAGTAGCTTAATAGCAAAGCAGCCTAATAAGAGTTACAGGTACCATATTCTTTAAAAAATTATCATCAAACACGTAAACTAATATTTATTGCAATCTATTAAGTAAACCAAGGTAAAATATATCAGGTAAAGAAAAACGAAAATAATAAATACGATATTCTCAAAAAGTATTGTAAATAAAAATTTTGAGTGAAAATTTGAAAATTCCTTTTCATTACAATATATTTAGTAAACGACGGAATGAGAATGCCATAAAAGTCATTGATAAACAATATTTTTTCTGTTCGTGCATTATTAGAAAAATTGTTTTGATTTTGTGTCATATTTTTTTCGAAGTTATGAAGGTCATCTGTGTTTTTTGAAACATAACTATTCTTTTTATTGCATCGTGTAACTGATGGAAAAATACATTCAGATATGCATAATAACATGACCTTGAAATGACTCGTCTCGTTGCACCGAGCAACCGAATATCAAAGTCATTTCAAGATCATGTTACTATACATATCTGAATGTATTTTTCGATCAGCTAGACAACGCAATTTTTAAAAAATGTAGTTACGTATCAAAAAACACAGATGACCTTCATAACTTCGAAAAAATGACCTTCGAAAAAAATATTCTTGCCAGATATTGATCCATTGACACCATGCAGATTACACAACAAATATTTTTTGCATCACAATAACCTGAAGAGATATTTAGTTGTTCTTATTTAAACGGACCTCCCTGTACAGTCAACCTATACACCGTAACAGTATTTTTTGATCGATACGTTCTAGAAGAATCGCATTCTAAAATCAGACATTTCACGTATGAATATCACATTTCACGTGAAATTGTTTATTGTTTCGAACTGTTAATATTGATGCACGTCGGCCGTTCGCCGAAAAACTATTGCGACCTTCCTTGCTCAAACAGTTACAATCGAGTTACACCATCCACGAAGCGTGTTACACGTGAATGAACGAGAAAGGATTTAATTTTCGGTATCCGGCTGCATCGTCCAAAGTCCGAATCGTTTCGTCAGCTCATGTCTGTCTATACTCGTGAAGCGAAGCTCTGCATGATGTATCGGGATTTACGGTTTTGAAGCAGCGCTGAAGTTGGAACGAATGAGCGAATGTCGCGCGTCGTTGACGCAGCGATTCTCGAGAACACGCTCGATTTGGAGGCGACTACAAGGGAGATTGATTTATCTAGGGGCTTCGTGCGAAATGAGAGTGAACCCGTCCGTGTTGTGGCCCATTCAACCATACGGAGATTAATTTGATGCTCGGATACATGATTTATGGGTTCTTTAGTGATTCACCACTGCACGGTTTAAAGAAATTGTCAAGTCCTGATTCATTAATAAGCAGATTCGATGTCGTGACTTTACAGTTGTGCAGAATAACAGGAGTATTTCCTCCATTAATAATAATTTTAATAACAGTGTTCTTGTATTGTCTTTATAGTTGCGTATTACATCATTTTTGTAACCAATGGATAAAATCTGCGGTCTGGTAATTACCATTAATACATTATATGATAAAAATAATATATGCTCGCCGCGCACAGTTTCGATCAATAATACAAACAAAGCAAATTTGCAAAAATTAAACTCTCAACGTTTCAATCCGGATTTGGATCATTCTCAAGAGAAACGCGTCCGAAAATAAATACTAAAATAATATAATAGGTATTTAACAAGGCAAAACTAAAACTGATTGCAAGATAATCTTTTGAAAAACATACTTGCTATGTAGAAATATACAGGGTGTCCCAAAATAAGTGTAACTCCCGGAACTAGGAGGTTCCTTGGGTCATTTGAAGCGACATTTACTTTTACAAAAATGGCGTCCACGGCTTTGTTTAGGAGTTATTAACGAAAAACACGGACCAATCAGAGCGCGGCTACAACGGATTGATTCTGGTTCGGCCAATAGCGACAACACGTTAAGCGGGACCTGTCGCCGAGTTGGACTCCGTTCGCTATAGCCGCGTTAATAACTCCTAAACAAAGCTGCGGACGCCATTTTTGTAAAGGAAAATATTGCTTCAAATGACCCAAGGAACCTCCCATTTCTGGGAGTTACACTTATTTTGGAACACCCTGTACATATTTTCCTGTTTTAGGAAATTACGATCTACTAGGGGTGTGCGGGTAGCCTAACCTCGGGTCGAGTAGGGTTGGGTCGGGGTCCCGAAAGTTTGCATCATTCGGGTACCCGAAGTTAAAGTTGTATTTATATAAGTATAATGCTGTTTCATGATTTTTCAGTACAATCTTTTATTTTTACTGGCAGGTCCAGAATAATTTTCGTATTTTTAGTGTAATCGGTTATCAAACTTAGGTTTCAAGCAGAACATCGTAATATCCACTGAGTTATTTGCCGCTGATTTGATCGTTGACTTGCCTCAACTTTAACTTTCAGTACCTGAATATTGCAAACTTTTGTTACTCTGACTCGAACCGACTCGATTACAATTTCGGGTACCCGAACTTTATAAACTTTCGAGATCCCGTCTCAATTTCGGGTACTCGCACACCCCTACCTGAGAAAGTAAGGAGTTAAAAATCGGACATTGTACACGCGACAACCTGATATTCCCATATCTTCAGCCGTCGCTTCCAGCACTTCGACATCTCAATCCATTGGAACAATTCCAATCGCAACGTTCATCTTCCGCATTCTCAAGTGGCAAACGCGAAAGACAAGCCATCTAGAAAATACCCGGCGGCGAATTCCTTTAAAGCTGGTACAATTACGTATAATATAACAACAGCCATAAAAGTAGATAGATCCTAATGTTTTCCGACAAACGGTCCTGCTCACAAAGAAGGAGGAAGCACGGTTGGAGCGTCGCGGCGGCGACAGATAGAGCTGCAGGGATCTCAACGATTCAATTACCCAAACGCTTACAGCTCGTCAACTGGCTACGAAAATAGTGAAGAAAACTGGAACGGGGATGATATCAAGGAATCCGTGTCCCGGCATAAAATCGGCCTTCCCCGTTCTCCCCGTTACCGCTAGCCAGCAGCGCAGCCTACATTCTCTAATTTAACTTCCAAGGAGACGCGGGGCTAGGGAAACGACGACGACGGCGAAAGAGAGGACGGGATCGGAACAGATCCACTTTCGTGAGTCGCTGCCATCGCATAACTTTCGCGTCGGTGATGCGCTTTCGTGATCTTATATAGCCGGTAGTTAATGGCCCTGACTCGGACGAGCATGCAACCAGGCCGAGGGAAAACGTCTTCCAGCAGGCCACGATAGAGCCACCGCGATGGTACCTAACCGAACTGATTTATAAACGATCCTCGACCGAACGACGTTACCAGCTTCGATACCCGATTACTTCACGGCATTCCGAGAAGTTCTAGCCTGTCCAATGAACTTCTGCCCCTGCCGCATTCCGGATGCCCTCGGATATGAACGCCCTGCACCGCCGCAACGTGCGAAGGTTATTGCACGTTCATCCACCGCGTCCGACAGCAATTATGCCACGGGTTCACGTCGATATATCATCCAACCACCGATCATTTACATTAGCACAGTGGGGTATTTGCTCAAAAAAATTCAGAGAAATGTCGATTTCAGAATTTCGCGTAAGTAGTAAAATTATTGCTATCCCATGTAGTTAAGGATGTTCTGAAGCTATACATATAAAAACGCAACAAAATTTTTGAAAATTTGACAAAATATAATTCTTACTAGATAAGAATTTAGAAACCCCCCCCCCTTCCTTTCGACATGTGACATACGTCATTCTATTCGTTTTGACATGCTGAACACAAAATTTATGTGTCATTTTTGGCTGAAATGAATAGTTTTCGAGATATTCGTGAAAAACTGCAGTTACTACACATTGAATTTTGTGGGTGGGTGTGTGTGGTATTGTTGTAATGTGTACTCACTTTTCATCATGATATGTTTTAAAAAGTTCTCGCGATATATAGACCGTTCAACGAACGTAGTAATACATATATCTGTAGAAACAATTAACGAGCGGTCGCATTATGGTGACGCACACGCACAGTACAGACGTGCACGAATACACAAAATTCAATGCGTAGTAACTGCAGTTTTTCACGAATATCTCGAAAACTATTCATTTCAGCCAAAAATGACACATAAATTTTGCGTTCAGCATGTCAAAACGAATAGAATGACGTATGTCACATGTGGAAAGGAAGGGGGGGGTTTCTAAAGTTCAGCCGTTTGCACATTTTAACACGTCTTCTTCTGGAGAATTCATAAAATTCCACTTCAAACTATTTGAACCTTGAAAAAACGCAACTAGAAACTCCAGTCTTTTTATATATGTATAGTAAAAATTATGTATTTAATTATGTTCAAAATTTATCAGGATTCACTAAACAGTTACACAGCAAAAAATTATAAACTGTTATAAAACTTCAAATTTATCGTGTTGTCATTTCATTAGCATGAAAACGCGACAATACTGTAGACCACTGAATATTCGGAGGGTACAATTATTCACAAAATTTATTTACAGTATAATATGAAGACAATTTGATTAAAAAATAAATATAACATGACATTCACTAATTAAACGAAAGCTTTTTAAATTAATCTATTTTTTTCATGCAAAATATAGTCGTGAATCGCTTTCATTGCCAATATGTTGATGGATTTCGAATTTTTTGTACTTTTGTTTCCCATTGTACCTCCAGAACATCCTTAAACATCCTTTATTTGAAAATTATAATGATTGGAACTTCTCTGGTGTTTGTAACTAGACGGCGGATTTTATGCGTTTATTACAAAACGGGAATATATCATTTAAAACAGCAACAACATTAGTAGAATTTAAAAATACTGTAATATTATTTCAACTAAATTTGTATGTCGCTCTAGTTTTTTACCATTCCAGTGGAAAATGTTTATTTTTGCGTAAAGAAAATTGATATTTATTTTATACCCAAGTATTCTCCAATGGTTAAGTATTGATTACAATAACTGCGAATCTTTATGCGAAAGAAAACACGTTCGCATTGATTGCAGGTCACAGGAGCCAAATAAAAATTGTATTCTTCTTTTAATCATTTTATTAAGCTGAAACTGCTGTATTGACGTTCTGAAATATTTTTAACGTGTCCACTTTGCATTGCACGTGCTCATTTTTGTCATAAATGCATAACATCCGCAGTCTAGTAATGGCCATCTCGATATTATGTTACACGGGGTTAAATCCACACATTCGACATAGAGGGATCAAAGACAATGAGCTATCAGCCATGAGCCATGAGAAATCTCTCCACGTTATGATTGCGTCGTCTATAATAGACCATGTAATGTCTTCGCTATTCGTTTCATTAAGTCCATGAGTAATTGGTTTCCGTGATCTGGAACCAATCTATACCTCCTCTGTTATGTCAGAGCGTACGATATCGATTTGGTTAATACTAACATACGCCTGCAACACAATGTCCATTACGATACACGTCTATAAGTCCTGCTTTGGATTTTGTAGATTCCATTCATTTGCAGAACGACTTGTACAGAAACAAGAATATTGAAGCAGTGCACTTTGCTCTAAAATATGCACAAACACACTCTATTATTTCTCAAGATCTCGCTTATGTAACTACACCATCAACTTGAAAAATGAAATTACAGTAACTTCCCTATGAATCGGGAAGTTAATAAACATTTCGGACAGTATAATGAAAGTGAAATGTGCAACGAAAACAAGAGAATGTATCTTCATCATGCTAAAACCATATATGTTTCGTAATTACAAAAAATTTGATTATTGCATCGAGCGTTCTGTTCGATGAAGTGCGGGAAAGCCGGCGATAAATGTAGGTTAATTAAATTAGTCCCCGGTGCATAGTCTAATTAATTATGACCGAGAACGAGAGCGGGAGAACGTTCAAGATCAAGACGCAATACCGCAGCATTTTCTTCGGCTCGAGTATCGAGCGACTATTTAGGTCGATGTCCCATATTCACGGTAAAATCAACGAAAGGGAATTTTAGAAGGGCCCAATTTATACTGAGCTTTCACTCTTTGATGAGAGAGAGAGCTCGTAAAGCCGCTTAACTCCCGAACCTCTCTGACCTGAAGGCCGCTTTATGGCTCTTTGCTCTCCTGTTCTCTTCGCGAAGATTGCTGAAAGCGACCACTGTGCTATAAATCTGCATTCCTTGCTCTCCAGCTTTCGACCGTGTATTGATTTCGACGTCTTTTTGCCGCGTTCCCCTCTTCACCTTGAACTTTCCAGCGACTTGTCCTCATTTTCGAGAAGAAAACTTCTTCCGATGCTCTAACCCCGGATTCTGAGCCACGCCAGTTCGCTGCTTTCGTTTCGTTCCTGAAAGAATTCGAGAACTTTTTTTCGGGCCAACAATCAACATGAATCCTCCGCGTTAGCGTAATCCAAGTCACGGACACACTCACAGGCACGTGTAAAATTTGTTTTTATAATTATTGTCATACTCTTTTCGTTTATTTACACGGAATTTTATTCAATCGATCAAATAATTCATATATAATAAATACAATAAACAATAGCAGAATTTAAACATTCCGTTACACTATTTTCAACCTACTGATCCTAAGAAAGGAAATAAATTTTTGTTGCACTCGAATTTGTTGCAATTTAGGTAACAATTTTTCATTTTGCATAGAGATCAGCAATCGCTAAATCGTTAAAATTAGAGCTTCTTTATATTTGCAATCGAACGAAATTATGTTAAAACGTATATCGTATATTATATTATATAGTATATATTATCATAACTAGATGACGGATCGAATTGCAAAATAAACATTATTACAACAACCACAAGCGAAATAGAAAAATTTTTTTTTCGTAATATGATTAATAGGCTGAAAATAACAATGACAGTAATTTTTAATTCTTCTAATGTTTTTTTATATTACACCAACTCATTTTTGTCATGAATGCATAAAATCCGTTGAATAGTCATAACAGAAGAGATATAATAAAATACAGGCATTACTATAAGTTAAAAGTATAAAAAGTATAAAAACCAAAGCTTCGTAAATTAAAAATATATAGATTTAATGAATGAATAATTATATTAGTAAACGAGTGATTTAACGAATAGCGAAAAGGTAAACGTCTTCAACGTACTTTAAAAAGAAAGAAACTAAACCTAGTACAGCGAATCGGATAGTCAGAGATAATGCTTTGTTAAGTGATAATTTTTCGCGATCGTAAATTGTCTTATAATAGAAATTGATGTTATCGGCGCACAGGTTCGATCATGATTCAACAAACATAATTTGAAATGGTAACAAACGTTGATTCGGGTTTGAATCTATTTCCGTTTGAGCTATTCGAATGTTTTGAATAATAGATGAAAAGAAAAGGAAGGATGGTGTTTCGTCCTAGGCGTCCTCAAACGCCTTTCCACATCCTGTGTCTAAGGCAGGGCCCGCTAGATAGCCTTACTGATGAGTCCTCTAGCGGGCCTAGGACGAAACACCATCCTTCCTTTTCTTTTCATCTATTCTTCAAAACATTCGAATAGCTCAAACGGAAATAGATTCAAACCCGAATCAACGTTTGTTACCATTTCAAATTATGTTTGTTGAATCATGATCGAACCTGTGCGCTGATAACATCAATAATGCTTTGTAATCATTCTTCAGCGGACTTTCTTTAAACAATTATTTCTCCACGGAAAATAATCGGAGGAATGGTGATTTCGAATCGCAATGATCGAGCGACCATTTTACAATATTTTTCTCGAAACTTGATATTCCTCGAGAATGGAAGAACCGAGCAAGTTCCTTTGTTGTGTCACGGCAGTTGTGCTCCTATTATCGACCAGTGGAATTCAGTTTCGGGGCAACGGCAGCAGCGCGTGCTTGCCGAGCCAGGGTTCTCAAATAGTCCCTCCTCTTCGGCCCTCTTCTAATGCACATTGTTGCAACACCATAATTAATATTTAATGGCAGAGGCCGGTAATCGGCTGAACTGCATTACACAAAGCGTTGGGACCTCTCACTACTCAGCGGCGTTTAACCGTCTAACGAAAACGACGCTGGACGTTTCTTTAATGCGTAAAAAACACGTTCGACAAGAGTACGCCGAGAATCGACGTTCACCGAAGTGCATTAGCCACTAATTCCCGGAAGCCGGTGTCGCGCTCCATTAAATAAGTCGAAGACCGCGCGAAAAAGGAAATTACGTCTTCGGTGTTGGAGTAAAGTAGGTGTGTGACGTGATCCGGAATTAAAAAGTTTACATTTTATTCGCGAGACGCGATGGTGGCAGATAAAGCAGTATTTATGGTCGCTTCCGAACTTGAACGAGAAACTTTAAGGACATTGGTGTCCTTGCCGTGCCCTTTGTCAAAGTTTCGTTTGCCGAAACTGTCTTAACCCTTGACTGGGCGCATGAGGTCTATTTGATCCCGAGTAGTATAAAATAGTATACAGGGTCATCCGTTTTTAAACGGACAAATGTAAACCAGCTATAAAGAACCCCAAATGGAACAAGTTTTACCCCTGCCACTTTTTTGTTTCGGCCTTGATTTCTAGAAAATTGCAAAAAACCATAATTTTTTTAGTTCACATAAACTTGAATATCTCGGGACTCCAGTGATGAATCTTAATGATTTTTTCTTTGTTGTGTTGAAAATAAACAGGAGCATCTTTTTTTGTTTCAAAAATTTTTTTGCTTCCAAGAATATAGAATATATTCCAAGAAAATATCATCCATTGAAGTCACGCATCCTGGAACCGTTCAGATAGCTACAGTCCGATCCAGAAAAAACCAAGATTCGAAGTTCATACAAAAAAATTTTGGGAACAAAAAAAAGATGCTCCTGTTTATTTTGAACACAACAAAGAAAAAATCATTAAGATTCATCACGCGAGGCGCGATCGGAGCGGTAGACCCAGCTGTAAATCAGAAAAACCAGTCTACATCGCGATTTTTGTCCGCTCCACGAACAGCCCCTGGGACAAAAATCAAGGGATTACTGTATTTGGCTACTTGGTTTTCAAAATTTTCATTCATTGTGGAAATTATTTGAAAACGGGCAGAAAAGACCCCATAAACATTGGGGTCCCAAGAGATCCCACGCGCCCACTAACGCAAGTTTAAGGCAAGTTTAACGTAAGTTAAAGTTAACTGTGGTACATAGTTACACATTTTTATAACGAATGTCCAGGTGCACTGATTAACGTATTAAAAAATGCCTCATTCCGTCAAAAAAAAAAAAGTTGACATTTATATATTTATGCGTCCACTCACGAAGAATCTAATCACATCAGAATATGCCCCACTCGATAAAATTTAAGCCTCCGCTGAAACATTTTTTGCTATGAGTAACAATAGCGAAAAAATGAAAATGTTAAAATCGGGCGAAACACCCTGTATAATAAATGAATTGTAGAAATGATTGAAAGAAAATACTAGACAGAAATGATCGTAGTAAAGCAGAGATAGAATAATTTGTTTCTTTTATTTCGAATCTGAATAGACGGAACTGAGAAGATTTAAATCAACACATTCATCATCGTTGAGGTTATTTGCGAAGAAATAGTACCTTCATTAGAGAATCGCATAATCTAAAGACAGGCTCAATCATCCAGAACAGGCTCCTCAATTTACAAGACGGCGACATTATGGAATATACTGCGATGCACTCTCGCGTCGAGGTGCCATTGAGAACGATGTAGGGAACTTGAACTCCCTCGACGAATCCCGCCGTTTAATTTATCCGATAAGAGAGATACCGTCTAGGAAGCTACTGGCAGTAGTTTACGAACTATCAACGTTTCTTCCTCGTTCGAGAAATTTTCACGTATACGGGGTGGGCCGTTTAAAAAGAATTACTCGTGTGTTGGTTGCAGTGTCTAAATAAAAAATAGAAATATTTCTAGAGATATTGTTACTCGAATTGCTCTTCATTGGTTAATTTGAAATAATTATTGGCTTTTGTAATACTGAAATTATTAAAAATATTTAGTCAACTTGGCATTTCAATTATATATTTTTCAGAACTCAACTTTAAATAGTTATTTCAATTAAATATTTTTGAGCCTACTCGTGTAATAAATTATTTTTCAGGATCAGATTTATTACGTATGCTTTTAAGTTTTTTCTGAAAGTAGTGGAATAAATCGTTCCTGCTGGTACGTATACAATACCATTTCTCGCTCTATAGAAAGTTGAAGCGTCCATTCTCCAACTAGAATCGATTGTGATGTATCTTATTCATCACAGGCTTGATTTTCGATCACACGGAAGAGAAATTTCTCCTCTAGCCTTTAACATACAAGCTGGATCGAAGTACTAGCTAAAAAATTGATTTATTATTTCTCCGATACATAGAACAAATGGACCTCTATAAAACTAAAGTTCATTCAGCCTCAATGTAGTACAATAAAAACTGAAATATTTTCTTATCGCGTTTTAATCCTTGGGCAACGGACGATTTTTATAGCTATATAATTATGCAATGTTGGGACCGTTCACAGCTGTAATTAATTATTTTTAAACATTTACTTCTGATGATATCTCGTGTAGATACATTAGTCCTTCCGATATGCTCAATAAAACAGCTATTCAGTTAGTTAAATTGCTACAAATTGAGTACTTAAATGGTAATTTGAAAATGACTCCGGCACAGCACTCGTTGAGTTAATTAGTTCTTTCACGCTGTCTTTATTTGTGCTTCATTCAAACTATTATTAACGAAAGTGGAATTACTGTTTGAGAAAATACTCGATTTGATAGAAAAGAAGTGATGTGGGTTACAGCACGATCATCCAAAAATTATTGTTCTCAACAATAAAGTATCGTTGAGTAAAAATTGATACCACCTTCGCCCTAATCGCTCAACGAGATCAAACATAAAATGTAAATAAGTAATGCCAGATTTACAAAAATATTAATAAACAAATAAAAATAAAATATGCAAATAAAAAATGACAAAAATCCAAGTGGAATGTGCAAAAGTTAAAATTAAGTTAATAAACCCAAAAGGAAACTAAAATATTTTTGGATTATTTCAAAAATGAGAACTATAAAGAATCAACTGTCAACTTTATCTCATGATAAAATGTTTGATGTTTCCAAATAATTGGACCCCCCCTTCTAATTAAGGCCACTGCTATATGACCCACGATTACTAGTATTTAAAGAAGAAATAATAATTGTGATAGCCGTTAAAGTATAGCGATCGTATGAAGCTTTAAGCAAAATTAAAACGTTTTCGGCGCATTGGTTCGATCAAATATTACTATTTACACAATTTGCAAAATAGGCACAAACCGAGACAAATTATTGTGCCTATTTTGCAAATTGTGTAAATAGTAATATTTGATCGAACCAATGCGCCGAAAACGTTTTAATTTTGCTTAATAATTGTGATACACTCTTCAAAAAGGTTCGCCATCAGCCTATACAATTAAAATAAAATATTTAGATATAATAAAATAATTAGCCTATACAGTGGTTCCCCGTAATGGAAATGGGTATTAGTAATCAATAAGATCACGAAACGAATTACTAAATATAGTCCTTTATTATAATCGAGGGAGAAACACGTCGGAAGTCGTCTGTATGGTTACAGAGCCAAGACTGAACAGAAGACAAAATGTGAAAGTTTTGGGGGGCGGAAAAACCCTGTTGGGTCTCCTCGGGAAATCTCGACACACGAGAACCCTAAGTTCATAGCTCAGGCCTTCTTCGAATTGAGACACTGCAGGCCCTCCACTTCTGACCTGAGAGCCGTTTGAATATACAAGGACACTGTTTATGTCCGTCAACACCCGACTTTATTTTGCAGTCGTTCCAACACCCCGTTTATTTGAAAAAATAAGTGTAACGAGCAATTAGTAATTCTTTGCATATACGCATGGAGCCCGCGCGCGACATAGGAAACTAAGATCCTCGAGACTTTTAAGGAGGATCGTCGGTGGCTCCTTAATGGGAACGGTAAATTTGCACGGCAAATAAACGGTTAAATTATACATTGTTAAACAACGGAGAGCGTGAAATGGCGTCGGTCTATTTTTGAAGGTTCCTGGAAGAAGGAGGACGCTTTTGAATAAAACATATCCACCGGCGGGCATATCCTAGAGTCCATTCTTCCGGTTTCCCTGCTCTCTTACGTCTTCTTCTGGCTTGCGCGGCTCAACTCAGTCTTTTACTTCCCTTTCCCCTGCTTTTGTCTGCAACGAACAGCCACTTATTCATGGAACGGCGGGTCCGGGGGCCAGGAGTCTCTTTCTCTCGCTAACAATTAATGTTTCGTAGCGTCCACCGTCGGGGCTTTGCAGCGATTGCAGTTTAAACAGCATTTAATTCACCGTGTAATCGCGTCCGCGGAATCTCTGCGGGGATTCTTTTCCGTCGCTCGGCGGATGGCATCACGGGAGAATGATAAAACTGCATTTGATGCGACAGGAAATCGAGGCCGGCTAAACAGGCTTCGACGCTCCGAATACTCGAGCATCGGGAACGACGGCTGCGACGCGAGAGCCGTCAGCCTTTGCACAGAGCAAACCTTTGCCCCAGCTATCGCCTGGCCGAGTTTCTTCGGGTTGTTTCCGTTTCTTTCGCGACGAGAGCTCCAGCTCATTAAGGAAAGTTTTGTTACTCGACCGGTCGACCCCCGGTACTCACGCATACGCTCGCTCGGTGGATCGTTTATCCGAAGACTACGTTGATCTTCATTTGTACAATAATTGACGTTGCATCTAATTTTTTTTTAAATTTATAGCACATATTAAATTGGTCACATTATGTAATTTATGTAGGATTTCCCTATTTTATATTATATTTCGGCGGCGATCGAGTTAGTTAATCGATCTACGCGGGCGGCGCGGCGTATGAAAGGAATCGACTCTTACTATTAGTAGGTTTAATAAAATAATAATATAATGAAACAATAAAATAATAAAAGAAGATGGAACAAAGATTTCATACAACTTTACACGGCGACGACCGGCGAGAGACTCCTCGTCCTCGCCTCTTCCACGCATTTTACCACGGTCTTCGCTTGTCGTTTGTTTCGACAAACGACTGGCGAATTCATCTGTTCTTCGTGGAACGCGCGCTTCGCCTACTTCTAGCGGGAATTTAGACATCCCATATTTATATAATGCAATGTAATTGAAAATTAGAGTTACTACCTTTTTTAATCAAACCTAGCTATTTTAATAAGAAAAGGAGATGTGTTTTTTTCTCGAAAATGCTATACATTCAAACGTTTTATACATTCAAAAATTAATGTCCCGTAAATGTTATTCACGTATAATATTTCTGCAAATAATTCAGCAGTCAATGATTATTTAGTTATGTATACTCACAATATTACCAATAATAAATATTTGGAATTACCGGAAACATTGGTCCGTCCAGAAGAATAGGACACAAATCAACTAATAATTGTAGGGAGACTCGGAGGTTCGACACAACACGTTGTTATCTGTCGCTTGCTCGCAGAGAACTGTTTTATTTAACAAAAACTGAACGAAACATACATTTGTTAACAAAAGCCTTAACGTGACATATAAATCAATAAAACTATATATAACACATAAATCAATAAAATTATATATAACAAATAAACATATGATAGAAACAGTCATCCATACGGTGATATAATACAAACATTCAGTCATCCACACGGTGATATATTACATAATTAAAAATTACTAATAGTCTGATTGATTGTTAGTCATAGAAAAATAGTTATTAGTTACAACTATTTGTTTTTTTCTCGAAAATGCTATACATTCAAACGTGTGTGAAAAGTTTGCAAACTCTTTTCATAAATGAGACTGTCATAGATTTGAAAATTGGAGTTTCCTCTTTACAACGATACCTTAATAAATATGTATGATGTTTTTTTAGACATTTTATCGAGTTTTTAATGAGAGGGCTTTAATGATCGAATATGTTCCTCATTTCCGTGCCATAAACCAGTGAAAATAAGTTGTACATCCATTTTTCATTAGTCGCTGTAAAAAGGAGACTTTAATCTTCAAATTCATGGTATTTTCATATGCGAGATAAATTTTCAAAATTTTTTAATTCGCTGCATTTTCCAGGAAAAATCGAAAAAATATTTTACCCACTAGTTATAACACGTGGAAACATGTTACAGAAAAATAATGCACTGCAAAAGTAGAGGCCTTACCTTTAAAATGAGTACAGAATTGAATATTGGCTACTTCTTGAGAAATGTAATGTTGAAATACTGTTTGGATCCATTGTATGCCGCTAATTTTGTAAGTGTTTCGCGGATTAATAAGCAAAAAAATTTTTTTTTTATTTATTTTTTTATTTAATATCTCTGTCAGTTATGTATATATGAAAAAACTCTTCAAACAAAAGTTGTGGTATATAAGGAGGTGAATATAGTATCAGAGAAAAAAATTTTTTTCAAGTTTTCAAGATCATACACTTGGTAAAAAAAGTATTGGCACACTATTAAAAAGGCGATAACTTTTTAAATATCGTATTATACGATTTTAATTTTTTTGGGAAGCAAGAGCAATTAGTTTGCCACAGGATGCGACAAAAAATTTTGTCAAAAATTGCAATTCATCGGAATTGTAGCAAAAATACTAAAAATTGCATTTTACAACTGTTTCATATGGGCCAATATTGAAAATTTTAAAAATGCTTTTGGTAGATCTGTGTCAATTAAACATATTCTGAAAATTTCGTCAAAATCGGTCGACCTTGCAATGAGCTATAAACGTTTTAATATGTTAAAAATTGCAGATTTTCACGATTTTCGACCTGTAACTGCAGATTCTTACATCTTTCAATGCCTGTCTTTTTTTTCGCATCAACCGATTTCGATGAAACTTTACCAGTGCATATAACTGACACAGATCTACAAAACGCATTTTTAAAATTTTCAATATTGGCCCACATAAAAAAGTTATAAAGTGCAACTTTTAGTATTTTTGCTACAATTCCGATGAATTGCAATTTTATACAAAATTTTTTTTCGCATCCTGTGGCAAACTAATTGCTCTTGCTTCCCAAAAAAATTAAAATCGTATAATAGGATATTTAAAAAGTTATCGCCTTTTTAATAGTGTGCCAATACTTTTTTTACCCACTGTAGATGTTTTTTCTATTAACAATCGATTATGCTAAGTATGGATTGTTATAGAGAAAAAAAAACTAATTCAACGATATATTCCAACGTATATATATGTCTAGACTTAAAAAAAAAATTTCAAATTCTCAATCTCAAATCAAAGATCATTTTCTCAACAGTTGTCACAATTCTGGGAGTTATCCAGGAAAGAATGTTGCAAAATAATTTTCATCAAGTATAGCTAAGGTTCACCGTAGGCTACAATCGTAGAGTTCAAAAATATCTGGTTCCATATAAAAGAAATTAAGTCGACCATCAAATTTCCTAAGCAGTCCATCTGATGCCACCTCAGAGAATCAAGAAAACGTCAATACCTCAGAAAACATAGAAATTATTCAGGTGGCTTGCCTCAGGTGGATCACCCTTTAAAAGTAGCACTCAGGAAATGAATCAACGATTTGCGAATACTGATTTCACCAGACATGCAATGTAAGTGTTCATTCGTCGGACAGGTCACTTTGTGTTTAAACAAACGATTGTTTTCCGTGCAAGAAGATGGTCAGAGTTCAGCAGAGTTTTTTTGTGTTTGGTAGACGAATGAAACCCCTTAATCGTTGACCCATTACCTGGCAGATCGATATTCTTCTGATTGAGTATCTGATCGCGTGCTCATCTTTTTTTCAGGTTCCGACAGCAAGGTGTCAGACGTTGATGGACAGCCGTATACAACGTTGTTGTATAGCAATGGGCCCGGGTACACGCAGCCGAGGAATATTTTACGAGAGGCCGGGAAGGATTCCATTCAGGTAAAAAAGGCCAGCTCATTTTCTTCCGCCGCGTATATGACGTCACTGTTTATTGGATCGGAAAATGATCGAGCGGAAATATCCAGGGCACGTTTAAAAATCCATCACGTTTTGTCGAGGGTCCATTGCGAAATATTCGATGAAGCTCTTCGAACTTCATATATTCACTCGGTCTCCTTTTTACCGTTTCCACCCACGCCCTCGCGCCATTGCATATTTTACTTCTACGGCTACGACACTCCACCGTTCCTTCGACTTGATGAGTTTTAATCTAACAGCGAAACACGGTCGGATGTATTTTGAGCACACAGGGAATAATTATGGAATGTTGTAGCGCAGAAATGTAGCGTCGAAGGTTATTCCAATAAAATTATTCGCTAGTAGTTATTCAGAGGTGGGATTCAGCCAGAAATAGCGGATTAAGGGAGAAACTATTTGCCTTTGCGGGAAGGAAATTACAAGCGTGTTCGGTTTATTATGCAAGGTGGGTATGTTGTAATTAATATGTTGTAATCATGATGTAAATATTTCTCCAGAATTCAACAAGTTTCTTTCATAAGGAGATGAATAAAATATTGGGTTGGCAAGAAAGTAATTTCAGTATTTTCGGTATTATTCAAGCAATAAATTTTAAAAAATAAGATATTCTACCTTTTGTTCGATGATCTTTTGCTGAAAAGAATACATAAGAAAATATTTTATTAATTAAAGTTCATCGTTTGAATAAAGAAATTCGGTTTATTTCATCTTCAAATACTAAAATTTCTTGCCAACCCAATAGTACCATAATATAGTTCTACAAATAAATTTTGAAACTGTATAATTAATAAAAACAATTATATATACAGGGTGCGACGCAAATTAGTTCCTGCAATTTTTCAGCCACTTCGGATGGTCGGATAGAAAAATGTTTCGTGCCAAAGTTAATCAGTATTTAACCGACAAGAAATTGCAATTTTTTAAATTAAAACAAATCAAAGACACCGTCATATCTTTAAATAAAACTGGGTATTTTTAACTTCATAATATTGTGGGTCGAAACGAATTCAACGACCTGCTATACGATGACTTTTTTCAGATTTTGCGACACAAATAGACAACAGTTGAGAAAATGAGCATTCACAATGTTTACGTTCATTTGTTTATCTCTAAATGCGAGGTGTTGCTATTACGTACCGTCGAAATAATTTCAAATATTCTGGCAATTTATTCATGGCAATATTTTTTTCAAAGTCATCTGAAAGTCATCGATTGGCTGATCCAGAATCCATCCGTAATAATCACGCTCTGATTGGTCCGTGTTTTTCATTAATATGTAGCTCCTTAACAAAGCCTCGGAGAACATTTTTATAAAAGAAAAAGTTACTTCAATTGACCTTAGAAACCTTTTCAGGGAAGTTCAACATTTTTGGGACAGATTGTATAACAAAATGTGCATATTTTAACCCTCATCCATTGCTCGGGTGAAGATCACTAATTTCCAATTTTTAGCTATCGTAACACATTTGATTGCTTTCTGTTTGTATCGTGAAATTTATTTCTTAAAGTTTGACAATATAAATGAACTATAATTTATTTATTTAAAGTGTAAGGTAAAAATTGGTGAGCTACTATCCTAGAATATTTTATAGAATTATTTTTGGGTAGCGCAGAAGGAAAATGTTCGTTGAACATTGTTATTTATGAACAGGCTAAAATGGTATCAATGGTGAGAATGATAATGGATTTCTCGAAGACGCAGCTCGAAAGCTGTCGCCTCGCTACAGTTGGTTGCACAAAAGCTCCCAGAGAGGAGACGCATTAAAATCGCGATGAACGTGCGAACAATTATCATTGATCCGCTTTCCGTAGTGCTCATTAACGTCTGCCTCGAGCCGGTCTACGCTCCTATGACTCGTCAACAGATCGGGCGTCGAGCAAAGCAACGTCCTGTCGAGCTGCGCCATTATTTGCATTAATTAATATGGAAACGGTCGCTCTTTTACGAGAAACTCGCGCTTCCGTTTTTCGCTCATAAATGGGTTTCCGCTAAACGACGTACGATTCGGTAAAATAAATGGCAGCTCCGTTTGAAAGAAGAGAGAAACAAATAATATCCCGCTGTCGGCATGACTAATGTAACAGTACAAGGAAAAAATTGAAACAAGGCACAAACGATTATATATTTTATATATTTATTTTTATATATTATGTTTTTATTTTTTATTTTTTATTTTATTTTTTCTATATTATATATGTATACTATTATATATCCTACTGTGTCTGACCATAACTAACCGTTTCTACTTGATGTGCACTAGTGGAATTAATTCTCGACATTGAAATTATACTTCAATTTCGGATTTATTTAAATTATTAAATATGTAATCGTTTTTACTTGTTTGTTAAATATATATATATATATATATATATATATATATATATATACACATACATATATTTATATATAATATATTATATGTATTATACATATTTATTTAAATTATTAAATATATAATCGTTTATACTTGTTTGTTATATATTTGTATATATATTTAACAAACAAGTATAAACGATTTTTTATTTTATTTTTTATATATTACATATACTATTACATATCCTACTGGGTCTGACCATAACTTACCGTTTCTACTTGTTGTGCACTAGTGGAATTAATTCTCGACATTGATATGATACTTCAATTTCGGATTTATTTAAATTATTAAATATATAATCGTTTATACTTGTTTGTTATATATTTGTATATATATTTAACATACAAGTATAAACGATTATATATTTAATAATTTAAATAAATCCGAAATTGAAGTATAATTTCAATGTCGAGAATTAATTCCACTAGTGCACATCAAGTAGAAACGGTAAGTTATGGTCAGACACAGTAGGCGCTACTTATGGAGCACTATGCAAGTTTTACGGATATTCAAACTTATGTTTTGTAAAATTCAGGTAAAGTGCAACAAGAATTGGAACAATTTCATGTATCAAGTTTTTCCAAAATTATTGTCTTATTATTATTACAATATTCTCTTATGACAAATTTGTAAGCCTTGTAGACTACGTTGTCAAATGTAAGAAGAAATCTTCTAAGGAAGAATATCTTTATAACATTAAAGACATGAAAAGATAATAGAAAATAAAAAGATATAATAGATAATCAAAAGATACAAGAAAGAAAAATATGGAGAAACATCTTTATTTCATATTTATAATAATTTTCGAATGTTAAAGCATAAGTAACAAGTATCCACAAGAAGATTTAAAATAGTCGCAATAATAAAAGTAAAAACAAGTGTATGTAAAATTTTCTCGGTCCAACATCTGTTTATAAAAATTTAAATTTTCATAAAGACGTTCAGTCGAATTTTACTATTCGCACTGTGAATAAAAATAGTATGAAGAATAATTGACATTATTGGAGTATGGATTTTATACATTTATGGTAAAGATGGGTAAGTGAAATATGAAACAGTGAAATTATGAGAGCAGTTAATGAATGCTATCATGATATTTTCAAATTAACATTATTAAAAGGAGAAATACATTTTTACTAAATTCTTGCGTTTCATAATCTATGAGGACAATTTTTATTTTGCATAAAGATCCACGGTCAAGCGATCACAGTTGATCAAACTTACTCTAAACAAAAATAACAGTTAATTATTTCCAGAAATATAGAAGCCTTCCGTAAATTTCGAATTGCCAGGAACACGTCATTGACACGCCATACAATTTCGTAGAATTAAAATCCTCGTTGCAAGTGGCCCCTTCGAGCTTTTCACGGGTTTCCACTCGACGGTGTCTATTCGGGGTTCTTTTTCTTCTCAACGATTACAGTCGAGTTTAACTTAGCGTGTTCGCGCGGCAAAATCGTGGGACAATAATGGCGGTGATAAGCAATAATCGTAGCCAGTTCGCCGTCGGAGACCGTAGCGTGACGGTGCTCCAGAATTTGTATGTTGTCGTGTTGTAGTTTTTAACTTACTTCGAGACAAACGATAAATTTTTACGAGCATTGCCCTCCTGGATTTCGCCATAGACAGCGGCTCGGTTAGGGAGAATTAGAGAAGCAAAACTTCGGATAACTACGAATACCATAATAATAATAATATGCCTTCATGATATTGTCGAGCTACGAGAACAGTACCATGTAAAAAGAAAAAGAAAATAACATCCAGGAATCGCAAGCGACCTAGAACTTTTTAATAAATTCTATTTAAAACATGAACCGTAGAACTTGTTTAAAAACGATTTTAACATTGCTTATCTTTAATATTTCTTGTATTAAAAGTCTCGATCAGAACAGATAAAGGGAAGTCCCGAAAGTGAAAGTAAAAGTTTTAGTTCGAGCAGGACTTAATAAATTATCAAAAATATATATTTGTCTATATCAAGAACACATATTCTGTTCGATACTATTCAATACTATTAAAAAATTAATGTCCCGTATATGTTATTCACGTATAATATTTCTGAAAATAATTCAGCAGTCAACGATTATTTAGTTATGTATTCTCACAATATTATCAATAATAAATATTTGGAATGACCGGAATCATTGCTCCGCCCAGAAGAGTAGGATATGCAAATAATATTTGCATATCGAAATATGTATTTACGTAAACATCTGCAGTCTACTAATGATTAATCATAACTAATAAGCAATAACTAACTATTACTTAGAGCCTCAACTAACTAGTGCCATGTTATGAATAATTAATCAAAAATATTACTAATCAAAATGATTTAAGTAATGACTATTTCGCTATGACTAACAATCAATCAGACTATTAGACATTTTTTAATTATTAGTTAATTTATGCCTTACTGTGCTACCCAATACATTTTGCAACTTGCCTTACGCAAACACGCCCGTTCGTTGACAACTACAAATCCAACGAAACGCGTAGATAAAATATTGCTGCACGATACGGTGCTGACGAGTGCTCTTTGCCGCTTCCTTTACGATTTCCTCAGCCAAACCGATCCGTTCAATTTTATTTCGCCAGATCCAATCGGGTTCGAAACAGAATCACAAGGCATATGGTCCACGAGAATGGGTCTTCGTCTCCATATCCGAGTTTCACGCGAATTACATTTAACTATTGCAATCGGATTGAACGGCCGGGGCAGTAACTGTTCGCCGAAGTAGTAACGCTGTTTACCCCACCGAATGACAGAACGTCATTTCCGTTCATGAGGCAACGACATAACACGCGCAATCCCGAATAGTAGCGAAGCACCATAACCCTGCGATAGGTGTATGATGGATAACAAGTGCGCTAGTCCAAGATATTTAAGTCTTTCCCAGGCGAACAATAATTCCTCGTGATATCGTTCCGTCGCACCATAGATTTCGGGGACAATCGCAGAACGATCGTAAGAGCCTTGCTCTTCTTTTTCTGTCTTTCTCTTCTAAACGTATGTCCCCACTTAAGCGACACAGAGGGGCTATGGTCGCGCCACGTCGCTGCACGCAGAGTCGCCAGATCAGGAAATGCACTCGAATCGAGGGGAAGAAGTTACTCTCTTTGCCAGCATCAACTTAGTCACGTGTGGAAACGCGGCACGTAAAAACTCCTTCAGAGTTGGGTATTAGTCGATTAAAATTTTCACCACGATTGATTGATTAATGTGTACGATTGAAAGAGTGATCATTGAAAAATCGACGATTGATTCAATCGATTGACGAAGTTAAGCGTGAATCGTTGATTGAAAAAAGAAATCATCGAACAATGGGAGAATGATTTAATTAATTATCGAAGTTAATCGCCACACGATTTATCCATGAATTGTAATAAGTAGGCAAATAGAGATAGTATGATAGACCAAATTATATATATATATATATATATATATATATATATATATATATCTTTATTGATTCCCCTTAGAGTTACAATTCTTGCCCAATACCCAATACGCAGCTTTTCTCCTTAGCTATGCTTGATATACTTAATTAATTAATTAATTCTATCTTATCTCTGACTTACAACTATCTTACATTACTATAGATATATATATAGAGAGAGAAACGATATTTACAAAAGCCTTATTGTCTATCTTATTTACAATATTTACATTATATATATACACACACTCACATACATACATATACACACATATTCATACATTTGCGGACTTCCGTTTCCGTTTATTCCACCCCCATTCCCATCCTTTCTGTCATGTGATAGTCCAAATTATAATATACCTAATCTCAGTTTACATTTGTTTTAGTATGCACATAGCTTTGAGTCCGTATTTCATTTCAAAATTTCAGCAGCTAATTATTAATCAATTATCCGACTAGGTAATTAATTAATTAACGACTGAAGTAGGAGTTTAGTTTTTAATTGCGATGCTATTTTTGCCCAACTCTGATCTCCTGCATCGAAAAATATGTTCGACAAAACTTACGACACAAGCGATTTCCGAAGAACCTGAAGAACAATGTTAAAATCAAAAAATTATTGACCACGTCTCATAATTTAGCGACGACCAGAAAACATCGAAAGTTGAAAAATAAGGACCACCGTATAGTACAATCAAAGAGGACAAGATGAATCGTTACTACTTCACTGAGGACGCAGTTTTAGCTTGATCCTTCTATTTCTCTCTCTCTTCGACGCGACAGCGAGCTTTATGGCAGTTTGTCGACGTGTTCTTCTTTTCCTGCCACGGTGCTCGCGCAATATGCCGCTGCGTAATTCAATGAAAATGAATAGCGCGTCGATCCGGTCGGCTTCTTTCCACCGATGGCGGCTACGTTATAATTCTTGGCTGATTGCTGGGAAAGGTAGTAGGAACACCAATGACACGGGCAATAAAGCAAACCCGTTGCACAGGAAATCTTGCGTGGAACGGGAACGGAATAGTACGAGGAACTCGAGTTTCGCCGGCACGATCACTCCCAGAACATAAGACGAAGTGGAAGCTTCGGCAAATCTTACGGAACGACCGTCTCTCGCAAGCGGCACGTGTAACGCCGGTCCTCCGCAGGGACGTGATGGAAATTATGCGAACTTGCGAGAGAAAAAAAACTATTGGAATGGATACACGTGTGTGTCATTGGACATTTGAAGCTTTGCTGAAGGTTCACTTTATTTAAGCTGTTATAACTCCGAGAAAAATAATCGTGCAAAGCGAGCTCATTCTAGAGACCGATGTCTTCACTTTCTGAGTTCTTTATTAATCTCTTTTCCATTGTTCTGTTAAGGTTTGACGAAGATAAATATCTAAACATTTTGTTCATCTTGTACTTTAGAACATTGCTGTACCACCTTTTCAAAGGTTGTATTGAACATTGAAAAAGTCGCTTTTTTCATCATCCTGAATTATCTGAAATTTTATTTTGAAGTCAAGTAAAACTTGTCAACTTTTAGAATTAGATCCACCTGAATTGTAAATGATTTAAGAGGTTATTCTTAAGGATTTTATTTAGAACAACCATTAAACGTTTCGTAATAGGATTTTGCACATCCATTTATGAGTACATATTTCAAGTACATAAATAATTTTTTTAAAGATAAACCAATGAAATTTACATGAATTACATATCTTCTCACCAACAATGTTTTAAGATACATTTGTAAACTTTTGCCATGATTATTAGAAAAAGAAACAGAAATTTGATTCGGTTTATATAGAATTAATAACTAAACTGCAGATCGTTATTAAATTATAGTTCCTGAAATTTTTAAAAAAGGGCTAGAATTTTTATTTGTTTTAGATTCACAGACTGTTCCCATTAAAAATAGGATTTTGTGGCATACCACTTTCACAAAATTTGTCTGCAAAAATTGGAAACTGTATAAACATCCGTAGTCTATTAATAACATACATATTTCGTGAATAGTTGCGTCGTCGTTTTGTGAATTTAGGAGGACACTCGCGAATATTGCGCGGATGGTTTGTTACTACCCGCCAAATTAATATTGGGTAGCCAGTTCAATGGATTACGTGATTGCAAGACAATGATTCGGTCGGATATAATTTATTACATACGTTAAAAGAAGCGTTTCGTCCCGAACCTGCTAGTGGACTCATCAGTAAGGCTGATCTAGCAGGTCCTGCCTTATACGCGCGCAGATTTGAATAATCCTAATTCGGATTTAATCGAGACAAGATATGACGCTCGGGGATCTAATGATAGACGCGATTCCATACGCGAGGGATCTCGACTGATTTGATCCCGTTTGACGATTGTCCTCATCGCTGAGCACCGATATACCGCGATGCAAACTTGTATTGAATGAATGACAAGACAACGGCCGGTGCGTTGTACTTGTCTAACCGAAGATTCAAAAGATGCTTGTCCGAAAGCTAGAAGGGAACTGTCGGAATTCGACTTCTTGTTCGTACGCGATAAGACCGAAAATGCACTGATTGGTTCCTGCCGAAAGTTGCATGCACCAATCAGCACACTTTGACTGTTTAGATCTCCTTCCCATAGCTATGATGGAACCTTGGGAAGGAGGAGTAAAACGATACTTGACTCGGTCAACGACAGAGCTCGGTAATTTGACACTACCTAGGGTTATCGTTCTGAGAGACAAATTTATGGCCCCTTGTCCTTAAAGCGTACAAAGAATTAGGCATCTGGCAATGCCTCGACTGGTCGCTGAATGATCCTAGTTTGCTTAATCTTCGAGGAGGACTTTAGTCGATAAACGGTTAGATACGGAAATATACGTTAATTACTTAGGAACTATTACGCACCTGACAAAGGACCGGAATTTATGAGTGTGTAACATAAAACCAATTAGTCGTGCAAATTCCCTCAAGTCTAATTATTCCTCTGAATTTACTGTTCCAACGAAGCTTTAAATTTCCATTAAAAATTTGGAAACCAATACCCCATATAACTTTTCTATAATGTTTAATTATCGATATTAATATGTATTTTTTTCGATGAATCGAGAAATTTGGTATATGGTATATGGCTTAATCTTCGAGGAGGACTTTAGTCACGAATGCACCATAAATATTGTACGAAAGAAACCCACGACGGAACATGAATCCTGTTCGAAATCCATTACAAGCCTAACTCGATGTTCCAGTGCAAGAGGTGAAAAAGAGTAGCATCCTCTCTTTCGCAAGCTTTTAAAATCAGATGTTCCATATTAGATGCAGTTGCCCCACTTACAGAACAGATCGGGAAAGTTTAAATGCTGTCCCTCTGGACGGACTGCACATGTGAACGACAGGACAGTCAAGTATGAAAATTTCAGTGCTATATTCTCCGACGACTGGTTGCTCTCGGAAGAAAGAACTGGAAATACTAATCCAACCTCCATTCACAGTATCCCCTGCGGTTAGACAATACCGTTGCACGTCTTCCGTCCTATAAGGGGCTAAAGTATCGTTCCCATTCCCATAAAACCATGGACGATCGCGGCAAATGCCGTGGAAGATCGTCGCCTCGAGTTTATCCTGCGCACCGATTTCACTCGGACGAGCCGTTACGCTGCTAGGGTTTTGAATTCGATGAAAGTTTTACGCGCATTTCCGAGCTGTCCCGATAAAAATGCTCGTGCACTCGGTCGCGGCGTAGCCCTCCGGGGAAAAGATTTCCGTCCTTTGCTCTTGGTCTCAGGCATGAGTTCTACTCTTTCATCTGATCGCAGAACTGTACGTGTCAAAGGGATCGGCCGAGTTTCAACCGCACGTCGAAAGCACTCTTGCGAACTTCCTTTTTCTGCATGCAGACTAGGGAACCCGGGGAAAACCGAAAATCAAAGAATCTGCGAGCCGTGGGAAACCTTGCGTCTATTCATTGCGTCGCGCGGTGGTCAATCTGCCCGAAAACGTGGACAAAATTGCGAGGAGAAGCTTTCGGTTCGTGAAAGCTCGTTAAAATAGTGAGAAGATTAAAGGGATCGGATCATGTCAATTTTCAATCTATTCAAGTTGTTAAAGAAAGGCAGAACTTTTCTTTCGGTTTCTATTCGTTGCAATTGATGAAAATAATTTTTGTTTTGCATAAATATCCGCAGTCAACTCAATAATGTTAGTAGTGAAGTAATGTCTCGATATACAGTGAATCCATAAAGTATTAGAACACTAATTTTTCGATTCTTGAGAGATTGACAATATATTAACTACGATAATTTCGTTGAAAAAAGTGGTGCGATGACTAACCTGGACTCGTTTTGAAACTCAGTCTCCATTTTCGCTGACCATCTTCCATTTTTTGAATGTGCGAATTGTATCATCGCTGAAAGCATCAAACAAATTTTTTCTGAGTGAATCTGTTGGAGATTTTAAGAGATGATCCTCTGCTTTACAGCAGCTTATCCTCCGATTGTTTTTGCTGTTTTTATGCACATTTTTATGCAAAACAATAATTTTCTATCCAAGTTGCAAAAATACTTCCCCAATTCTTTTTGTCTCTACTCAATTTCGTTATAAATGCACAAAATCTGCAGTCTATTCGTTATTATATCAAAGTTTATTTGTACGATCCTAATTAATTAATTTGAAGTTATATATAGTGCTTATCAACTCATCTTACTTTAGATAAATACATTTTATTGATGTAATAATATAACCACAAAAAAGTTTGCTGATAGATTTATGTAGTAAATCAAAATTCAAAGTTTATTCGGTACCCAAACAAAATATTATAACAAATCCAAACACGTTTCATTCATAGCTAAATTTGATTAGAAACTGATACTTTAATTTGTCCCAAGCGATAAACGGTTAGATACGGAAATATACGTTAATTACTTAGGAACTATTACGCACCTGACATAGGACCGGAATTTATGAGTGTGTAACATAAAACCAATTAGTCGTGCAAATTCCCTCAAGTCTAATTATTCCTCTGAATTTACTGTTCCGACGAAGCTTTAAATTTCCATTAAAAATTTGGAAACCAATACCCCATATAACTTTTCTATAATGTTTTATTATCGATATTAATATGTATTTTTTTCGATGAATCGAGAAATTTGTGTTTGGACTGACACGCAGTCAATAGTAGAGATTCGCGGTATATCAGTTGGTCATGTATCATAATTAGAAGGTTGAAATTGCACGGCCGTGTCCCTTGGTTTCGATAACGAGGCCGCGGACTGGAATTTCGTTCATGCCGGGGAATCGTGGTCCGGCTGGAAATTTATGACGTGATTTATTGGCACTCCGCCTCTATGATTATCATTTCGATGCACATTTCGAAGAGGTTAATTTCGATTCTAAGGAGCGAGCCAAATGGAAAACAGAGACTATCCACTCCACTAATCTTTATTACCGACCAAAATGTGACTTTGAGTGTCATTTGAAAGATTTATTTCGTGGTATGCTAGCGAAGGGGAACATTCTTACAGACCTGAGGAATAAGCGCTTATCCTATTACTGGTTTGAAGCAGTCAGTATCGAAGAATTAATTAACCCCCACGTCAGTAACCAGATTTTATTGACAAGTAGCCTAATTATTGTAGACATTAATGTTCTTGAATGATCAGACAATTAATTTACATTTGCACGTTGAAACTATAAATTGCTGATATTTAAAATATTGTTACGGGTCTACCGACATACTAATGTTACGCGTTTGTCGGTATACTCGTTGTATAGAATTGTTGGAAGATTCAGGTTGGTTACAGCGTCGTTGGGAAAACGACGCTGAAACGAAAGAGAGTCGGAAGACAGACACGAGAGAAAGCGGACGTTCGAGACGTCGGCTGAACTTTAGAAAACCCCCCCCCCCCTTCCTTTCGACATGTGACATACGTCATTCTATTCGTTGTGACATGCTAAACACAAAATGTATGTGTCATTTTTGGCTGAAATGAATAGTTTTCGAGATATTCATGAAAAACTGCAGTTACTACACATTGAATTTTGTGTATTCGTGCACGTCTGTGCTATGCGTTCGTTGAACGGTCTATATACCACAAGAACTTTTTAAAACGTACGATGATGAAGTGTGAATACATATTACGATAATACCACACATACCCACCCAGTGTTTCTGAGAAGAAGGTTCGGTAATTATGTACTGCGAAAGGGTCGCTGTACTCCGATTTTGATGAAATTTAAACATGTTATATATTTCGACATTTTGAATAACTGTTTCCTTTTCTAATGTAGGGGGGTCTCTTTCAGTTTTCGAGATATTCGCAAAAAACTATTGCTAATACTGTATTGAATTCAGCTGTTAATTCTGACATACCAATCCTGGATTTTCGTATGCGTGGTCAGGCAGGCCTGACAACAGGCCTTCCCACCTCTTCCGTGACCTAAACACAATTCATTTTATTCGCATAATCTTTGTAACTGTCACCCATAATTTCAACTAGTAATGGAAAAATCGTGCGAACAGAATGAGTTGTGGTTAGGTCGTAGAAGGTGCGGAGAGGGCTGGCCGCCAGGCCGGCCCGATCGCGCATACAAAAATCGAGGAGCAGTCTTTCAAAATTAAATGCTCATCCTATATATGTATAATACTATATAGAGTGAAACCCTGTTTTCTGTCATTTTCTACTCTTCAAAACAGTCCGAATGTTGCGTTTGCGTTTTCATTGATATTTACACAAAATTCGATGAGTAGTAACTGCAGTTTTTCACGAATATCGCGAAAACTATTCATTTCAGCCAAAAATCACACATACATTTTGTGTTCAGCATGTCAAAACGAATAGAATGACGTATGTCACATGTCGAAAGGAAGGGGGGGGGGTTTCTAAAGTCTTACCGAGACGTCAAAGGCGATAAAAGTGATATAGCCAGAGATAAGTTGCCTTCCTTCGAAAAATAGCGTGTTACGGTTATTGGAAGTGTGTTCATTTATTTAGCGAAACAGGGACTTCGTTACAATATTTTCAAACGAAAGTGACGAGAAATATTAAAGCTGGTGGAGCGCTCGATTGATTCAAAATCCATGCGACTGATCCAAACTTCATTCTGTTTTCCAGACGGCGGGAGTGCCACGAGCCTGGGCGACGCACGGTGGGGAGGATGTGCCAGTATTCGCTATAGGCCCGCTGGCGAATGTCTTGTTCTCGGGCAGCATCGACCAGAGCTATATACCTCATGCCATCTCGTACGCCGGCTGCCTCGGCCACCACGCGAGCCGTTGCTCCCGAGATTCCACGTCGAGCAACGACACAATGAGCGTCCCGATAAGCTGTCCCTCGGCGGAGCCAAACAGCGCCGCGATATCCAGCGACGTGATGAATGACCAGGCTAGAAATCCACCCACGAAATCCGCCGCGTCTCCCAAAGCGACCGCATGCCGTTCGCTGACCAGTGTTCTGCTGCCCCTTATCCTCGCCATCCTGCTGTGCTCGTTCGAGGGAAGGAGTTAATGCCCGTTAGACTCTCTTCCAGTGAATAGCTTCCTGTTACCTGCGACGTGAACGTCCCGAAGAAGCTCCCAGGATAATCCTCCGTGTCAGGACAACAGGTGATCCTAATGATCCAAGGACCACCGGACAGGACCCGAGGATTAAGAATCCCGGACGACTCTACTCGAGAGTCAGACTCGAAAAGGATTTGCTCTGGAAACTTTTATGTCCGTACGCCATCTGACGCAGCTCGAATGGCGCCGGGTCTATTAATTCATCGCAGTGGAACGAGTGAAAAGATCAGATTGAACCAGGGAATAGATCATGAGCTCGGGACGAGTGGCGAATTTTCTTAGGGCAGAGAAGAAATTGATCAACGACTGGGGGTGTCTCGATCAAGGACGTTCGTTCTGTCTGGAAGCCATTCGGAAAATCCAGGGTATCATTGAACACGACTAACACACCAATAGGGGGTGTCTCCTATCCAGCCAATGATGTTGCGTTGCGTCGAGGGGAAGAGTTAATCCCAGCTGCTTCTTCCAGGGAAGTGTGATCGCTCGGTGTCGAACGTACACGGCAGAGACGGCGGTTAATCAGCGTTACGGGTCAATGGATGATCCCTGGATTCCAGACGGCCCTGAAAACGTTCGAAAACACGCAACAATAAATGCGAGTGCCACGAGTCTCGCGAGTCTCGAATGTTTCATGGGGGGATCACGTGGGAACGCGTGGTAGCAATTTATCGTGGGGTCCACGAAGTCAATCAGGCGATATTCACTCAGCGAACTGCTCTCGATATTCTCCCCCTCCTTCTCTCAACCTTGGATTCGAACAAGAGTTTAATGGACGCTCTCGTCTAATTTCGCAACGAATTTCAAATTCTATGACAAGGGAGACGGGATTGGAGCAGCTTGGGGACAATTTGCGAAGATAATGACTATCTCAAGACTGCTCGGTGAACTTTTCCAACTTTCGAAGTCCTTCCCAGGATCTAAATGAGGTTTACAAGTGGTACGTGACGAGGATACTCTCAGGCCGAGGCCTGCTCGAAGAGTTCCGATGAACTCGATGGTTCAATTAAAGGGGTGTTGATTGCGACGAAACAGATAGTAGGTGGCCGCGAAACAAAGCGTCGCGAAAGCTCTCGCAATGGAGTTCGCGAAGTACAGCACGGCGAAAGTGATTGCTGTCCGTCGGTGCCCGTCTCCCTCGTGTACTTATCCAACAGCGTCGCCGGAACTTTTATAATCGAGTGTCTCGGAGATTGTCGAGTTAATAGCGAATCGATCCTGTAAAGATTATTGTATAAACAAACTTTCTACGAAATGAACATGCGAGAAGAGACCGGTTGTTTCAGCTGCCGATCCGGTGCGATGTAAATTTGTACGATAAAGATGAAGTATTTTGTCGACGACCTATGTCGGTGGTGTTCGTAGGTTATTGCGTTGATCGTATGCGTTGGCACTTTCAGGACGCCGTTATTCTCATGTGTTATGAAATGTTGTTTCACTTTATGGTCGACTATTATAGAACAAGCGAATTCGATCAAAGTTTTCGAAATTCTGAAATTTATCGAATGTACGATTGTTGAATTTTGGCCTGGAGGTTCAAAATGGTAATAGAAGTTGCTTCGTAGTGGCGTTGAACACTTTAGCGATGCTTGTGTAACCAATAGCGTTTGTGTTTACAGAATCTTTGTTTATATCTTTGTGTATCCACAATTCTCGCAACGACTGCAATAAAACAACAGTAATCAACAATAACCAAAGAAGTTAGAAATATCGAGGTCAATAAAAAACATGGTATACATTTTGCATCCTCAGAGAACAGATTTATTTTATAAGTTTATTCGTTCGTGTAGATCTGTTCAGCATTTTGTAAGCTGTACCTTATCACTGATCTGATTTATATTTTATATTGATTAGCAATTGTCCACGTTCAGAAAATATCTTTCTTTAATTATGAATCTTTGGATTATTGATGGTTGTTTCATGTGGTTTTCAGTTTCAAGATTGGTGATCCTCTCGAGATTTTGCAGATCTCCGCAAATCTTGGAGGGCCACCACTAGTGGAGGCGCGCTACGTAGTCGCGACACTGTTTGTCTTCGCGAATTCCACAGCGCACCAACTACGTTGTTGCGGGACCATCGCAATGTTACTGCAATGAGACGTGCCATGCGGGTTAAATATATCATTTGTAATGGCGGAAGGTATTTATGAACATCTTATACAACGATAATTGCGTGTGGTTGCAATAATAAGGGAAAAAAGGGGTGATCATTTAGGGTAATCCACTTTTTGGTATACACTGTTGTAAGTAAACTCAAAATCACATTTATCAAACTATTCGAAACACTCATTAAACATGAGCTTTTTTCGAATTTGTTCTTGAATTTCTATTCGCTTAGCCAGAGTACAATTAAACTTTTTTCCCATTTTTAATTCTATTCAACATTTTGAACTTTTATGGATATTTGGATACTTGTGCGCCATATACGAATGTGCAAGTCTGTTCTCTCATATAGATTTACTCTGGAATTGTGATCTTTCTTAAAAATATAACTTTCCGATTTAGCTGGCTAGTAATATGTATAACTAGTCTAGGTCATTATAAAATCACAAATGTACCATTAATATTTCAAATGTTATAAATATCATATTTTTGCACTTTCACATAGCAGCTTCAATTAATGTAAGAATTATATGTTGCAACTTATCTATTCAAATTTTATTTTCTAATGTTCAGAAACTTAAATCTATTAAACATATCAAATTAATTTAAACTGGACATGATCTCTGTTGATATTATAAATTACAAATATATTTTGGACCATTGGACTGTTTTCTACATCCTTAAATTAAAAAAATTTTAAGATATCTGTTTCTCATTAATTATTTTTACCACTATAATGTCGTGTAGCTTTGAAGTTGCATTTAGTATTTCTTTTATTATTTCAACATTACTTCCGAATCAAAAAGTTTGTTCATAACAATCGTATACTAATTATGCAGTGTAATTCGGATAATTTTATCACTTTCCGTAATTTGTATACGTTATTTAACTTCTTTTCAGAAAGAAAAGATTCGCAATTTCGTATTCCGCGCACAAAGATCTATAAAAAATGTCTATCAGAAAGTAGAATTGCGTAAAAGCATACACATTTTACGAACAGTGTAGTACATATTTTTGCCAGACATCGGAACGATAATTATCGCGGTCCAAACAGGATCGATCTGCGAATAATATCGGCACTATTATAATGCGGCCTTCCATTAGCATTCGAATGAGAAATTGAGTCGCACCTTAGCCGCTCGGATTACAAGAAAATTGCTCTTCATTCAGATTTATGATAATTTGCTCGATTTTAATAAGCGTTCTATCCCGAGAGAGAATTTTCTGAAAAGTACGTCGGTTTGTTAATTGCGTGTTGATTAGTAACGCGATTACGCCGCGCTTTGCCGATAGACACTCTGAAAGGGGAGAATTAAGAGAGACGACGAGATTGCACGAAGGTGATGCGAATGGGGACCGCTGAACTCCGACTAGATGAAATCAGCTTCGCTTTAACCTTTCCAATTACTATCTACATTGATGGCGGCACTGTTACTTTTCAAATAACTGAGTACACTCTTTCGTTTACTTGAAATCGTTATTTACTCGATCTTGTTTAATCGAAATATTAAGTGTAATAGTGAATTCTAACATTACGTATAGTTAATAACAAACGTTTAATGATTTCAGCGCACTGGCCAATATTGATCAATATTGATCGAACCAGTTCGCTGAAATCATTAAAAGTTTGTTAGCAACAATCTACGATCGACATAAGGAAATATTTATTACGTATAGTCTCGTTATCACTGGTGATTACGTTACAACATACCACAACGTGAAAACTACACATATACAACATTAGAAAATTTGTTTATTTTAAATTATATTTCCCTGCAACAGAAAAATTGAATGGATCACGAATACCCAATATTTGCATTGAACGAAGAGCACTTCAAAGAAATACAAATATTCATAAATTTTCAGGAGAATACTGAAATTCTTAAATGCATTTTCATGTGTTAATTATTTAAATTACATTTCGAATAATTCTAATACTGACGTTCTTTTATAATAGTATGACATATTGCCGGGAAAAATGTTCAACACCTTTTTCTAAATTGTTCTTTACTAATCGTAGTCAAACGTTGCTATATTTTTACAAAATTTATAAAATTGTCTTAATACTTCACAAGAAAAATTCAGGAAGTACCTACATTATTCTAATTTTTGATTCACGATCGTAAATTTTGTATATGCAAATATGATATCGGCGCTACACGTTCGATCAACAAAAAAGAATTTAGCAATTTTGCAGAATTATAATTTCGACGTTTCGGTTCAGTTTTGAACCATCTTCAAGAAAAGTCCGCGTCTATGAAAATAATGTAATAAAATTTGTATTAATTGAACAGGAACTTTTTGATAGTAGTAACAAAAAGAATATATACATACTTGCTAAATGTGAAAAACAAACAGAAAACAAAATAAAAAAAAAATGTTTTTTCACATTTAGCAAGTATGTATATATTCTTTTTGTTACTACTATCAAAAAGTTCCTGTTCAATTAATACAAATTTTATTACATTATTTTCATAGACGCGGACTTTTCTTGAAGATGGTTCAAAACTGAACCGAAACGTCGAAATTATGATTCTGCAAAATTGCTAAATTCTTTTTTGTTGATCGAACGTGTAGCGCCGATATCATATTTGCATCTACATTATTCTCTAACTTGCTCTCAAATAAACATTCTCATTTAAATCTACTTACATGGATTGCCTGCTTACGTATATACAATCAGTACAATTTACATCTTCCCCATATGTTGTTTATCTACAACTTGAAAGTTTTCCAAATTAAAATGAAGGATTGCACGGGTACAAAAATGTTTGAAATCTGTGTTGAATATTTTTGTGAATACTACTTAGAACTTTTCTTTTCTATAGATCGTAGATTGGATAAAATATTTGATCGAACCATTGCGCCGCTAACATCATTATTCTTTGTTAAGCTACTTAGAACTTCTTTAAAATTGTGATTTCTGATGTCATTCGAAGAAACTTTTCCCTTTGCAAAAATGTTCTTCGTGGCTCCATTAAGGAGTTATTAACGAAAAATATGGACCAATCTGGACGTGGCAACAGTGAACAGCTTTCTTCTCAGCCAATTCTGTTGCTGTGTCCTGATTGGTTCTTGTTTTTTGTAAGTAACTTCTTAACGAAATCGCGGAGAATATTGGTGCAAAGGAAAATGTAATTTTGAATAACCTCAAGAATCACCCCAAGGAGGTACAACATTTTTGGGACACCCTGTACCATTTTTTACTAGTTAGCATCACAAAAATGTAATCCAGGATAAAACAATGAGAATAATTACAGCCTTCTGTAACCAATTACACGAAGCACTAACTGTCATTGAATTACGTCCCCATAAGATATTATGAATGAAAACAGTGTAGCAAGGATGATAGACGATTTCAGATACGAGGTATTGTACGTGCATTTGCCTTGTTAAACTGCACGAGTTGTTCCGTCAAGATCGTATCAATGGTGTTTTCGCTTATTCATGTTGCACGGACGATAGAGTCGAGGGTCGCTGATGAAACCGATCCATTTTAGACTAGCAACAGGGGAATCGCTGTTGAAACTTGCAGCGAATATCTCCCGTATGTATTAAACGGAGATTCGGAAACAAGATCCATACCACCGAAGGTTACAACTTCGTGCAGACGAATCATTTTCCAGTACAAACATTTCTATTCACGTTACCGAAATATTGTATCTATCCTCACTGTTACTGGGAAACCGTTGCTGCTACACTGCAGTTGTTCTTGCAGCTATAGTATACTTGATTGTAACAAATGTAATGAAATATTGGTTGTTCATATGTGTCGCATCGATTAGGTTCACATAAAAATTAGAGAAAATTGATGAAACAGTACATATTTTTAAAAGTTTTATATTATGAAACTTTATATTACATTATGTTTGATCATCAGACTTTGAAAACCTATAACATAGGGATTTTATGCTGCCGAATTTTTTTGAGAATCGATTTGTAACAAAAAATTCTGAAATAATTCGCTGTCGTGTGTGCTATCAGGTAGAATGTTCATGAACTTTTTCGTAACTTTTTGTTGAACATAACAGCAGAAATAATTCATTAAACATGCGGTAGGGGTACCAACTTGAAACTTGTCACAGAGGGTTTTCTTTGGGAGCTCTGTCGCATTGTGCTTTTTTATCATCTTATTCGGCTATACACTTTAACCAATAATATTCTCTGAAAATTTCAGAGAAAAATACGAAATACTTTCGAAGTTATAAACGATTATAGCAGGCATATCTGATTGGACCTATGTAGACTTTATATGTGGAAATTCGTTTTTCAAAACTAGTAAACGCGTTTTTCGCAAAACAACGTTTTTGTAATCGACGTGCATAATAACTTATAAATCATTTAATCGATTGGTCTGAAATTTTCATATGTTCTATACACAATAATAGCCTCAATATAGACTAGAATAAATAAAAAATAAAACGTTTTTTTACGAAGAAAATGCTTTTTTTGAGACCACTTTTAGACGTCCACCATTTTGTAAATTTTTATTTCTTGCGAAAATCGAGTTTAACAATCCATTAGGTCCGCGTGCTGTAGCATATGCAGGAAGTAGAAGTGGTTGATCATGCTCAGACGTGTAGGATTTATTTTCCCATATTAGAATCATCCCTTCCACTGTTATATTATCAATACAGGACGCTCTGTATATTGAACATTATCGTAATTCAACTTTTCTTTTAACAACTGAAGAATTGTAACAATAAATTGTTTTGTTTAAAGATGCTCAAAAGAATGTATAATCGACATTGCAATAGGATCACAATGCCAGTTTTTTTATTAGTTCTTAATTAAACAATTGCATTGAAACTAAAGGAAACTTGGTTCTAAAGTATTGAAACGGCCTTGTCAACTTAACCGATGATTCGGCAGAAAGAAAGAACTCTACGAACGTAACTATAAAGTTTGAAGAACGAATCCGTCAGCTTGTTTCCGAACTTTCACAAGAAATACTCAGATTACTACATTCATTTCTATTGATTTCTTTCCCATTGTTTCATAACTATCGGCCCGTGACCTAACCTCTTGCTACAAAAGTTTGTGTTTAGAAAACATGCTAAGTTTCTGACTGCTGATGCTTGAGGAATTGAAGAGTTTAAAAGGTTCCTTTTATAATGTGTTGACGGTATGCAAAACACGCGGTTCCTTCATGAAAACTTGTTCAATTTAATTTAAAATACCCCTGCTTCTTGTGCAACATGGGTGCTTTTCATTATCAATTGAACAACACTGAATTTCACAATATCAAACGGTATAATTAGTTTAGTTCTCCAATCTTTTAACGAAGAACGTTTTGGTACATTCTGAAAGATAAAAAATAGTTTATATAAACAATTTAAGAATATGATATTAAAAGAAACAAAATAAACCAATTATTATAAATTGAATTATAATTTATAAGGTTCATGTTTCTTCAAATGTTTAACAATTTTTTTATGTTAACAACTTTTTAATTAACAATATTTTTTATGTTTTCTAATTCGTGCTTCTAAATAACTACAAATTATATGTTTATTTTATGAAAGATAAAAAGTACAAGTTTCAGTTAAAATATTTTGAAAATTCCATCCAGAAAAAAATATTTGGTACGTCTTATAATTTCACTAAAGATCGACAAGATATTCGAAAAACTTTCAATCTGTTGAGGGACAGTACGTGCTAAATGTAAATAAAAAATAACCGCTTTCGTCGAGAGAACATTTATAAGATTTATTTTACGTATTAAAATCAGTCAGTTATAATTAATTTGTTCGATACGCTTGACGTTCGGTAAAGGATAAATGGATAAAACAAAATATTATTTCAGATAGATATTTGTTTGAAAGAAGCAACGTTTGTCCGAACACTTATTTGTGTATTGAACTTTGAAAGTATTTTTCATTAATGGCACACATCGAATAACAATGGCTGCTACGCGTATAAATTATAATACAATATAAAAATGAATATATTATTTGTTTACTAAGAACACAAATTTCTGGAAATGTTTAAACATTTTAAATTTTTAAGTAAAATATTTCGACCATTTCTATCATTATTTCTTTCGTGATTATATTAATGAATGTTAATAATAGTTTAAAACCATTGAAGCATGTAATTAAGCTTTATAATTTATTATGATACATATTCACAATTAATCAGTATCATTATCACAGTAATTTCCACATACATGCGAATATACATTATTTAATATCATTGCAATTTTATGAAAGTATTTGTTAATTAATATTAACTTGAAATACGAACAAAATTTCTGTACAACCAACTTTCGCTGCGTATGACAATTGAAGTTTCTTTAACTTCGTTAGAATTTTTGGGTTATTTAGTTTCAAATTGTATGCTTGAAGGTAGTCGAGAAAATTTATACAGAATTTATGGAAGGTCCACTATGATACTTGGTAATCTGAGAGAGCACTGTACCACTTAAAGGAAGGCACAATCGTTGCATTATTCTTTCCCATATTTCAATCCTTATCCGTGTAAGTACGATTTCTCTGTCCGTCCGGTTTAAGGTCTGCCATCATTGAACTTATCTGTTTCTGTGGAGTATCGGGGGGGATTAGAATGAGAACCTATTGGTAGATACTCTTCCGCCAACTGGAGCCATCGTCCCTTATCCCAGAGAAAAATTCCAGCTGGTTCACAGAGAATGTCTTACGTTGCATCAATGTATTAGATTCCATTCGCTTGGTCAAGGATCGCCAACGAGAATAACCCGTTCAACCGGAGAAAAATCCTCGCGGTGATTGTCTATTTACAATTGACACGCGGAAAGGAGGAAGCAAACAGAACAAGTATACCTTTCGACTACGGCTCCAGAAAAACTTCCGGAACGTGACTTTGTTTAGCTTCCACTAACGCGAATCGTGTTTACCCTTCGTTTGGACCCTCGCACTGATATATCGTGGACATTCCTGAGCGTCAACTTCTTATTTGCAGTGGTAAACCAATTAAAGAGTTTCCTTGATTTATCTGCTTGGAAAAAGAAATCTCTTTTCTGCGTCTGTTAACAGTTCTCAATCTTAATAAAACCAGAACAGAATTCGGATAAATTAGCAGTTCTCTGCAGCTAACAAATTCAAAAAATTATGGTTTCCCTTCAGCCCTATTTTTTCGTGCTACTTTTCGAATTAAAGGAGTGAAATCAATCCTTGAGAAAATTTTAATATTTTCCTTCTCAGAAAGATTTAAAAAATGTATTTGAAGAAATTATTTTCACTCACTTTGGTACGCACAATAATATCAAGCAAAATTTTTAATGGTATCAGCGCACTGGTTTGATAAAAAAAAAGTTTTTGATCGAACCAGTGCGCTGATACCATTAAAAATTTTGATTAAAACCTATTTACGATCGATACTAAGATATTAATATCAAGCAACTTTCGTTTCAAGATTTTTTTATTTGGACTCTTTCTCGGGTTGGAAAAATCAATTTTTTAAAAAGTATCATATTTCAATAATATTGTCTGAAAATTTCAGCGGAAAATTCAAAAATGCTATTTTTGAGACCATCATTTGAGAACCACCATTTTGTAAATTTTTGCCCGAATAAAATAATCGTAGTCTACACTAGGGCCATAGTCATACTTTTTCTCAGAATAATTCTTTTTTCAAACATTCTAGTGAGTCACAATTGTGCACGTCAGCAGAACACCATATTTAAAATGACTTTGATGAGGCTGCAAGAAACCACTATAAAAAATCATTTACAAAATTATATAAAAATGTTTTCTCGTAGTTGAAGACTTAAGATATATGTAAAAAAATTGCAGCCTCAAAAAATGTTTTTCAATACTTTATCGGTCTCATAAAATTTATTAAAATATTTTGAGTATTGTGTGTTATTCTTGAGATATTTCACGGAAAAGAAAACATTTTTTAAGGGATGATTTCACCCCTCTAATGTTAGAAGTAGCACGGAACAAGATAGGGCTGTATTTGACATAACTTACTCTACCTAATTTATGTGACTTCCCCTACCTTCTAGAAAGTTTTTCTTGTTCGAGAATTGGTCATAGGTTCGAGGCACAATGCTCAATCTGCATGTGAAATGAGATGATTATGTTCGTGACATCTCCTGCGCGAGTACACGACGAAAGCGTCACTTTCTGTCAGCTGTTTCGTGTCCAATGTGCTTCCGTTATGTTGCTCAAAATGACAACGAATATTCTTGCGTTTCATGGGAGCGTTATGAGAAACGCGTGTAGCGGAGGACGCGCGACGATACCACGCGAGGAATACTTTGTTCTTACGTTACGAGCAGTTTTATAGTCTCGTGTCCTTACGAGCTGGTTATCGGTTCGATAGAAAACGTTTTTGTACAATACTAAAACCGCAGTAAAACTATGCTCATCCATATCGCTGTGAGCGTGCACACGTGAACACCCTATAAACGATGTTTCTGATCCATAATATTATGTTATCATCTCTTAACTACGAATTGCATGAAACGTGTACTCGATTCAATTTGATTGGCTGAATGGACAGTTACGAACATTGGTGAAATACTTGATTTGATCGATTTAGTATCTTGAAAGAGAACAGGTGTGTATTAGGTTGTTGCATACGAAACGTTCGATTTCATTGTACATCACATTGAGGTACAAAGCTTACGATCCTTCATCTTCAATTTTAATTTATACATATTATTTTCCTTTTAAATCAATTTAATTTCAACGTCAATTAGTGCGACTGTCGCATACACTTTTTGTATACGTGGAAAAACAACATACTGACGATAGCCTTGGGCGATGTTTGGTGAAAATGTGGTGAATAGACTAAATGTGTTGAGTAGGTTGAAAATAATATAATAGTATGATTAAATTTTTCAAATACTTTTGCTATTTTAAATTGCACCTATTCAGTTTTGTCATAAATGCATAAAATCCGCAGTCTAGTGGTAACTAAATGGACTGCGGATTTCACTTATTTTTGGCAAAATTGAGCGAATCCAATTTTAAACCGTAGAAAGTTTACACTGATTTAGAGTGCTAATCTATTTTTCTCGGCTGGTTCAAACGATTAAAATGAGAATAAACTGTTAATGTTAATCCAGTCTACTGATCAACTACTCGTTGATAGTAAAAAGAACCAAAAAATAGAGTATGACAAATAATTATTAATTTTTAATAATTTTTTGATTAAATAATTTTAACGAGTTACAATAAATATAGTAATATTTTTAAATTCTTCTAACATCTTTACTGTTTTGCACTTTGTTCATTTTTCTATTCATCTATTCATTTTTGTCATAAATGGGGAACATCCGCAGTTTAATATTAAATAATTCAATAGCATACTCGTCATAATGGTTGTCTTGTTCGCCAGCACATATCTTTGGATATCACAAAGGATTTTACCTGATTATATTAAGTACATTTTAAACAATAGTATCGTAACTAGATTTGCTTATTGTGTGATTATTTATTGATAGAATAAACAGATATTTAAACAGATATATCGTGCATTTTTTCCAAAATTAGGCTCACGATATGTAAAACTAATATTTTTAAAAAAATGTACTGTCTTTCCCCGGTCTCCCTTACACCGATTGCAAGGTAATACTTGGTATCTATATATCATCAGAATTTATAAAATGGGTGGTAGAAAATCTCGGTGTTGTAGGTGACGTGAACCTAAATTTCACTCTTCGAATTATGCGAGTCTCAACGGTAACATGAGATTAGAAATGGCAATGTTTCCGCATACAAATGGTAAGGGTGTGTTAGAAAATAGTCTCGACCGTCTCGATGAGGAAAAATTAAGGAACCCGGTTACCAAGCTTCTTTTCCCGAAGATACGTCGTCATCTATCGTCCCGATAACAGCGGCAACTGGATTTCGATAATTCGAACCAATTTCTGGCCGACGGGTATCGTGAAGAAATCTATTTTCACGGCCTAACGCGGAGCTTAATTTACGCCAGTAAATTTATAGAAATAGGAAAAACTCGGGAATGGAGGCACCACGGTGAAGATCTCGAGATAGCAACCGTAAAAATCAAGCGAGGGGGAAACTCGTGATTGAATTGGAGCGTGCAAGATAGAACTAAACCCCTCTTGGCACCTACGACCCTTAAGCTTTATTCCAGTACTGCCAAGAATTCTCTTTATTAAAGAACGATTACGTGCCGGGATCCTAAGTCTGGGCTGGATCGTCTACATAAAAAATTTAGTTTAAAACCACGTTTATGTTAAAATGCACTGGAAAGGAGAAAATAATTTTTTTAGACATTAGTGGCTATAAATGAAAGCGTGGAGCGTCCACGAAGATTACGTCAATATAGTTTAGCGCTCGACGCTTTTATTTATAGTCATTAATGTCTAAAAATATTATTTTTTCCTTTTTAGTGCATTTTAATATAAGCGTGGTTTAAAAAATTTTTTTTATATATATTTTATTTTCTACGTATTAGCCTTTTTTAAATCGAACGCAACATATTGTAATAGTTAATAGATAGATGGTTTCGGCGCACAGGTTCGATCAAATATAAACTAAATTTCCATGTTTTATAACAAATTTGCAAGTTGAAATCTCGACGTTTCGATCCTGATGAGGATCATTTTCAAGAGATTTTTGCGTATGTTATATAGGAAAGAAATTTATCTTTTATGAATAATGTGTTACTTCCATGCTGGTAGATAATGTCTAATGGTAAACATTAGATCGAACCTGTGCGCCGAAACCATCTATCTATTATCAATACTTTTCGATCGCAAAACTATTTCAATATATATTGTAATAGTAGTATGAAATAGTAAGATATAGAAACGCAAGATATGGAACTACGTGAGGTAGAATGAGGGGATGACTCCGAAAGACAATGTCTCTTGATACAGTCCGAAATTGTCCGAAATGGAACTGAATAGACGGAACACCACACTCAACTTCTTCGGTGCTAAGTGGGTCAGTGGATTGGGGATGAGTTGTATTTAACAAGGCCTGGGTTCGATTCCCACTCAAATCCTACATTTTTTAGTTTAAATAAATTTTTTTATGATAGCATTGTCATCCTGAGCTATGTTTAAAGTTTCAAGTCTCTAGCTCATCGAGAAGTGGTTTAAAATTCAATTACAATATTTAACACATACAACAAACAAGGCAGGATACTATAAGCATGGTAAAAGTAAGTAAATGCTATCGAGGTGAAATTTTTTGAATGACTGTGACCTGTTCTATTCATCGAGAGGAAAAAACGAAACAATGTGTCAAAAATCAACCGTTCTCTTGAAAATTTACATTAAAGTCCAAATAGGGTAACTGCACCAGTGAATGAACATTTAAGAAATTGTTCAGGAAAATATTTTATTTAAAAAAAAACTATGTGAATTAAAGGAATCTCATATATGCGAAATAGCTCCCTATGCATCATTTGTCAAAAATAAATGAACACAAATACAATGAAATTATTATTATTCTTCTTTATTAAACGTTAAATCAAAAATATGAAAAATACCAGTGAATGAACACTACATTCTAGTAATTGAATAATGCTAGTCCAATCAATGAACAAAATTACTAAACAATATTCTCCAATTTATTTAACTCTTTAATCACAATTTTATCGCTAGTATGCCGTCCGGGTTAAAATTTGTTGAAATATACAAAAGCGTTCATTTACTGGTGCCCGTTCATTCACTGGTGCAGTTACCCTAACACATAAACTTACCTGATTCGTAATTTCATTCGAACATAACACAATCAATACTCTGTTTTAAAATGTAGGTACGTACTCATTTTTGTTGTAAATGCTTGAAATCTATTTCATCACTATTTTCAGCAATTGACTCACTTTCGCAAACTAGTGAAGTTTTGCGAGCACGAAGAAAATCATTTCACACGTTATTTGCGTGTTTGAAATTTTGTTTTCAGCAAGAACCGAACTACTCACCGTTGCCTCCTAGAAAATTCGCTTGTTGTGATTTCGCGGTTTCGTCAATTGCTATTACTTCTGAGGCTGTATGCTGTATTCTCGGAATTAAGAAATTCGATTATAGAGGGCTGAGCATGTATAAACATGAGAAGCGTGTATTCAGTAAAATTGTTTTATTTCTTAGTCGGTGTGTGTATGTAAAAAATACAGGGTATAAGTAACATAGTTATAAACACGAAAGATCAATAGAATTTATAAGAACGAAACAAACGAAGTTATTGTTTATGTAAAATTTATGAACTTACTTTTGCGCACTATGACAATTGTATGGATATTAAAAGACGATGGTTTAGCGTAAGTATCTATTGTGTTGTGGTCAGCTACGTTTGTAATTCTACGAAGACGTGTAGCGGGAGTTAATGTAACAAGTTAATTATATCACAGTGTCTTGTGACCAACTGACATTACATCGATCGTACAATTATGTAGAGTCGCTAATCGATTTAGATTTTTATTCGAGGGGACAATATACGTATGTAAATGCTTCATCGTTTCTATGGACGTCCCAGTGAATACCAACTTGATTATACCATTACGAACATACTGCTTATATATCGAAAATTATATGAAAATGATAGCAGCAATTGGCAATAATTAAACATCGATTTTTACAACCGAATACTACCGACAATTAAATTATCTTAAGATTTTTAGAAGAGAAAATAATTCAGAGGTGCCCTAAAGATGTTGAAAAATAGTCAACCGTTTTTTGTAGGGTCTCGAACTTTTTATAACAACTTAAAACTTCAATTGTTTGATTTTTACATTATTCAAAGTTAATTTGTGATCTATTGGTCATAAACTTTATGATCTGTTGATCTTAAATTTTCATTTCAGATTGTGAATTAGTAATTTGAAACATCTCCAGATACTAAAATTTAATTTTTCTAAACGGGTCCATAATATTTACAGAGTCTTAGATTTGTTTCACAATTTACTATTTTCTTCAATTGATTGATACATTTGAATCCTTCAGGGGTGACGTCCTGTTCCTTCCTCTGCAATCGACTATTTATGGTGTTACAACTGTTGCCATAATCAGTTGACGATTTAGACTTTTTTTATATTTCTTCATAACTATTCTTAATTTTAGACAATAAGTAAATAGATAGAGGTGTCTTGTACTCAATAATAATCAGACCTCATTTAATAATCTTTAAATCGTATTAAAATCCATTGCACGTCCCTGGTGGGTTCAATTTTTACGTGCCTGTAAACAAATTAAGTTCCAGTCATCTTATTTATTTTTAAATTCTCACGCAACTCGCCTTACGAGGTGCATATACAGATTTACCAAATAAACCAATATTCGATCGAATGTAAACGACGAGGTAGTAGCGGAGGAAGTGTAACGAGATCACGGAAGCCAATTCGCTTACTGAATCAATCCTTAAAAAAGTTGACGAGTTTCTTAGAATTTAACGATCCCGTTATGGTCGTTGCTTTTTTCTATTCGTGATCTGTGTTTCCAACTCTGTCACGTTTCCACGCGAGTGTGCTTAAGAGAGCAACTCTCACGAGTGCCCCCACTCGTGACTAAACTTCAGAGAATTTTGCTCTCGAGAGTATGATCGACATCTACTGCCACGTGCACAATATGATACTCTGAAGATCTACGGGATGTGCCACCTAACTTTGCCACCCCAAATTGTTTCGTTACCTCTAGTGCTGCGAGTCGAAATACAAATTGATCGTAATAAATGGAAGAAAAATGAAACTTATTTTCAGTCATTTTAAAAAGTCGAAACTACTGCAACAATATTCTTAAATTCTACCGACCTCTTTACAGTTTTGTTCTTCACTCTTCCATCTTTTTTTCAGTTAGACACTCTTGATAGAAATTCAAATATGCCTATTTAAGTGTGACAGTGTGCTTAAGTATACAATAATTTAATAAAAGTAATTCTTAAGTGTTTAGAAATAACATATATTATATAGTTCGATATTAATTATTACTTGTAGCTGAAATCCACAACGCTTAGTATAATTGAATTCTAAAAATAGGCTTCATAAGGTAATTTCTTGAGATTTTGAAATGCTAAATTCAGTCCTTAAAATACTATTCCGGCAGGTACATTTTTCTAATATTAAACTGCAAAAATAATTCCATTGTGAACTACAGTTTCAATGACGAGCCGTAACACCTGATAGATTTGAATAATAAATCACGCGATTATATGTTCATTTTACCACAATTCATCTTCCATGAACTTCAACCTCAATCATTTACTCGTGACATTTTCGCGAGCCCAGTTATTTCAATATTCGGTTGTGATTTATAGTTGAACGCGCTCCGATGTAATCTATCCGAATAAAATTGATACGTTATCTAATTCTAAAAAATCTATTTCCAAGATATCGAAAGATATACATCTGAAATGATAATAATAAAATTCAAAATGAAATTCATTTTTTCTGAGAAATGAACAAAATCTATCTCTTCAAAGCGTCTTTCCAAATAACAAAATAATAATCGGCAGCAGAGTAATATAGCACGCTTAGGACACCTTCCCCTGAAATTTTAGAGCAACTCTCGCCGGCAAAACTGTCGAGTCGAGGCGTGACATTAATGTTCACAAGCAATTTCGGCACAGCCGTCGCTAATCCACATTAAAGACTCAAGAACGTTTTCAAGCATGACTTCGCACTTATCGAACGACCTAAATCAGAGGCACGATTAGAGGTGACAATAATGTCCCGAATCGATGACGATACTAGGCACAGAAGAAAGTAAACATGCTATCCCGAGCACGCGAAACGAAAGTTGGTGGCTAGTTCGATTGCAATCACTCGAAACAGGCCTGTCCAACCTTTTCTTTGTCCCCATCAATCAGTTCGTTCCCCCACTGCACGAGCCACTACAAATGCTATGCACTTCTGGCGGTACCGTCGATCGTCTTAAGTAGTACAGTCAATATTCGATGGACGCAAGAGCTTCGAGGAGGTTTGTTTGCATAGTTCGTAGAGAGACACTATTTCGTTGTGCTTCAAAGCCGAGGAAAACGTAGAAATGGACAGCGCGTGTAAACAGAGACCGCACGCGATTGCGATTTTCCGCGTCTCTTTCTTTCCTATACGCTGTCTGTCGTTGAGCTCGAAACTTTAATCGTCAATTAAACCTATACAGTTAAAATTATATCGTGTTTGGTATTATTTTAATCAGAAAAATGCCACAAATATAGTGGTGGAACTTTCATACCGACCGAAGCAGCTTGAACTTCGTGGCCCTTAGAGGGGACATTTTTTTGCATCCAATGTGTAACACCTTCTTGCAACCATAGAATATGTACTGTAGTTAAGTGTCAAGTGGAGGAACTAAATGTGACTCGCGGTCGAGGGTTGAACAGGCCCGACTTAACCCTGAAACTGCACTGTGGGTCTCAGAAACCTAGAGCGTCATTAATTATAGTGTGACATGCGCATGAGTGGCTTGTTTGCATTATAGTGAAACAGCGAGGTGGGGTACGAAACCATTAAGTATATATATATTCACATTTTCTGCAGTTTTCTAAAAAAGAACTTTGGGTTTCCGAGGCCCGAGTGTGGAGTGCATGTCGCAAAAAATAAGTGTTCTGCTCCAAGCTAAAAACAACACGGAGACGTTTAGTTCTTCGGTGAACCTCACCGTTCTTCAGAGAACCTGGCTGTTCTTCCGTTTACCCTCCGCCTCAGAATTCGATGAAATTTGGAAAATAGCTTCTTTTTTGACTAAAATGACGATTGCCAGAAGGATTTTTGGCGACTCCGAAAAATTTTTTAATCATTTCAATGTCGCTCTCTGCCTTACCGACTTTCTACTTTATGTTCGTGCTGTGCACATGCGTCAATTAGAATGAGATGTACTACTACTAGGTCGGGGTGGGCCCGGAGAGTACATGAAAATTCAGGAGTCTTTAAAAATTTCAAGTTTACCTTATATGTATATGTATTACTTTTAAATTAAAGAGGATTCGTTTATAGATGATATGTGTGAATTTTTATGGCGCTATGAGGTGAACTAGTCTGGTGATGATCCATTTTTACAATTAATTGAAGATGTTCTATATAAAATAGAAAGTCGGTAAGTCGGTAAGGTAAAGAGTGACATTGAAATGATAAAACAGTAACATCCCTATGAATCGGGAAGTTAAAAAAATGTGTTTGGAGCCGCCAAAAATCCTTCTGGCAATCGTCATTTTAGTAAAAAGAGAACCTATTTTCAACATTTCATCGAATTCTGAGGTGGAGGGTAAACGGAAGTTTCGCCGGGAACCTCAATGAACCTCGCTGTCTTTCAGTGAACCTCAATGAACACCGCTGTTCTTCAGTGAAATTCAATGGACCTCGCTGGAGGTTCCTTCTTTCCCACTCTACCCTTTCCCTTCCACGGCGCTGTTCACGTGAGTCTTTCCGTCTCCGTCGCACATGCGTCACAATGTCACGTGAGTAATCCGGTGCCGGCATAGAGAGGGTAACTCCTCCCCCTCGATTGGAGGCAATTTCCCTGATCTGGCGACTCTGGTGCCATTTCCGGATGTCGGAAATACTGGTGAGCACGTACGTCGCAAGTAGTCTATGGAGGACATTTAAGGGACACCGAAACCATGAAATGTTGGCGTGGCACGTGAAAAATACAGAGAACCGATGACGGTGTGTGGACATTTAAAGACTGTTTCGGTGACAACGACGCAAGGTTCGTAGATCAGAAAGAGGAAACGACGTTAGATGTTCATCGCGTTCTCTTGATACTCTCTTGTGTACATTGCGTTCATGATCGCGCGTGTGCTTGCGTGTGTGTATGTAGGTACGTTTGTGTGGTATTTGTGTGTGTCACTGTGTGCGCGTGTGGAACAATACGAGATGTCTGTGACTGCAATATCTTGCGAGGTTTAGTTCTAAGGAGAACTGAACTTAAAGTTAAGATTTTAGCGTCGCGACTGGATTGCAACCGCAATAATCCGTGAGACCAAACTCCGAAACAGAAACGCGAACTCACCGATCTATAGATATATATAATACGTACATGCATATAAATGACTATATAAATATATACATATATAAATATATTTCTGTAAATAACGTGAATACGAATTATTACAGATGGGATTTACAATAGATATCTGTATATTATTGTTTCATAAAAAACAAATTCCAGAAATATCAACCAACGTCTCGATCATTTTACTCCTTCGTTGACAGGTCTCCCATCCTCGTTGATTTCTGCAGTATAGTAACTAGCGAAATTTTTTCGTTCGTGTGAGTACAGTGCTCTTTCTGTTCTTGTTTCTTATGAAGTAATTTACAGTTCATTGCGAAGTATGTATTAATAAATACTATGTTGTTAAGGGTTATTTTTCGTATTAAGTGTACATTATTAGTATTAATATATACTAATAAATTGCAGTGTTTAATCATAAATGTTGTGTTTCATTTCAGCTTCTGCATTCTTATGTCCTTTGTATTATGAATTAGGTTATTCCTTTTTCTATCGCCTATCTTCTAGATTAAATGGATACTTGATGCTGAAATTTATTGCTAATATCAACATTCATTTGTCAGAAGTGAATGCGTCTTCTGCTTCAGTTTAATAAATCCTAATCAAAACTTTAAAAAAATTGGTGTCGATAAATGATCTTAGAATTGTTTAAAAACGCAAAATAATGAAAGTGTACTCGTATTGTTAGAGTTTTAAATTGACAAATTATCTGAAAGCCTGCGAGAGAGAAGGTATGGTTTCAATCATCGACACTGATAGTGGAAGCAATTCAAAATTGTACATTTTCAAAGCAATATAATATTTAAGTGCTATTGAAAGTAATTACATGAAAAGCACGTACTATCTTCTTGAAATATGTGTATAATACACAAGATACTAAGTTGTATTTTGGTAATTTCTTTATCCAAAGGATCAGCTCAAACTGAAGACTATAGAGACGAACACTGTCTTCATAATTGTAAGGTAAGTCGAAAAAAATATTTTATTTTGTAATCTCCTAATTAGATGGAAATGTATTTTCCTTTCAATAAATTTAATAAGTTAAAAATAAATAAATAATGATGTCCATAAATTCTTCTAACAATTTTTTAATCCTGTTTGAAATATTTTGTTAACATTACTCCTAACGATATTAAGATCCTTTTCCATTGTAAACTAATTTTAACTGAATCCAATTCATAAGATACAAATGTAACAATTTTCTAAATATTTCACAGAAGTTAATGCAACTTTGATCAACTATAATCAAATTTACAAGACCATCAGAATTCTCATATTTCATTCATAACAGTATTTCAATGGAAGCGAAAAGAAGTAGTTCGTGATAGACATATGTACGCCGCTGTTAGTATTGGAATTTTTAAAAAAATTTCAACAGGAACCATACAAAAATATCTGTCCGAAGCAATACAGCCATGTAACAATATATGTTCGAACATTTCAAAGTGAAAGGGGACGTTGTGCAAATTCGTACAAGTAAAATTGTCAATAACAAATACAGAAGACTGCTCTCTTTGCTTGAACCTTCGCAATTCACGCAACATAGCGAGGCATAATAACAAAAGATGATATTAACTTAACGAGCAACCGTTATAGGAGAACCTAAATACCAGTAAATTATATTGGGCGCGGTTCCATTATGAACCGACGTTACTCGCAGACCCTGTTCCCGAACGGTGCATAATTCATTCGGCTCCCAATATTCTGTGCGCACTCGTACATCTCCCGTGGTTTTCCACTAATGTACTTTAGGCAGTGCTGGGCATCGTGTGTAGATAACGATCTGCAAAGTTTCAGTCTGTATACGGACACCGCAGTAACGCGTGCACTTGCGACAAAGTGTTCTCATGCGATTTTACTCGGTGATTTGAAACGCGAAGATAGTTTTCACGAACTATTACGTCTTTGGACAGAGTGCTAATCGAAATTATTTAATCAAGCTTCAGAATCGATGGTGAAACAGGGTACTATTTTGCAGTGATTTAAAAAGGTAGACTCTCGTTTCTCATTTCTCCTAACCCTATCCAAAGATGGGTTTTTCAGTTTTCAAAGGCGCTAGATAAAAGATCAATCTAGGCTGCGACCGCCTCCAAAATTACTATTTTTATTATATTATATCTATTATATTTTATTATATCTATTTGCATTATGCGGAAGCATACAGCTCCGCATGTAGCTATTTTCATAAATATCATCCTCCTAAACATGATTTTTAGCGTTAACGTTGTCGATTAAATACCTTTCGCCAATAGGTCGCGTTTTTCCAATTCTGTGTAATCATTGATTGAGCCAAGTGCTCTACGTGTACTAGGCACTAGTGCTGAGGAAATTATAAAACTATCATACTATATGAACTAATATACTATATTGACAATAATATTTGTATTAAAAACGATTATTTCTTACATTGTGTTACCTTGGTTAATTTGAAGTAATTAGACCGTGGATCTATATGCAAAATAGAAATTTATGAAAAGGCGAGATAGCTGTCAAATAGAAGTGCTTTTCTCTCTTTAATCACTAGACTGCGGATTTTATGCATTATGACAAAAATGGGCACGTATAATTTAAAGCAATGGACATGTTAAAAATATTTAAGAACATCAATGCATGTAGTTCAGCTTAATCAGATAAGTAAAAGAAGAATACTATTTTTTTATTGTCTCCTGTGTCCTGCAATCGACGCGAACATTTTTTATTTTGCATACAGATCCGCAGTCTATTCATAAACATGCGACAGCTATACAGGGTGTGCCAAAACTATCCTAGGAGCCGAAAATGGGAGGTTCCGTGGGTCATTTGAAACTACATTTTCCTTTACAAAAATGACGTCCGCGGCTTTGTTTAAAAGTTAGTAATGAAAAGTACGGACCAATCAGAGCGCGACGTAGATGGGAGTTAGCACAGTCGGCCCGACGCGCCAACTGTCAATTGGCCGAACGTGCCACCGCATGTCTAGATGGCGCTTTTATTGGTCCGTGTTTTTCGTTAATAACTCTTAAATAAAGCAGCGGACGCCATTTTTGTAAAGGAAAATGTCGCTTCAAATGACCCAAGGAACCTCCCATTTTCGGCTCCTAGGGTAGTTTTGGGACACCCTGTATATCGCCGAATAATGCGAATTACGCGTCGAGAACGAAAAAATAGGAGTTTCGAGGACTACATCTTTTATCTAGCGCTTTTGACTATTGAAAACCACCATATTTGCATTATCGAGAAATGAGAAGGCGTACCTTGCACCCTTATAATCTTGGAAACGAGTACACCTCTTTAACTCCTTGTCGTTGCATTTTCTTTCTAGTTACAGTGACTATACGTCTTTATCACCAAAAATGTGGTAGAAGGGAAAAGAAATTCATATTTTTTGTATAGTTATATTCATTTTAACCCCTTGCCCTACGATTTTTTAGTGATGAAAACTTTTTTTGTAGTTCGTAATTTCCTAAAAAAAGGGGCAATTTATATTATATTGTATGCTTACATGTTCTCCTATAACTATACATTAACAAAACCAAAATAGAATTTTAATCTCGGTTTAAAGAAAATCTACCTACATATTTATTAGAGTCTGTTCGGAATCTTTATCACGAGCCTACCAGGACATTGTAAGGAAAGGAGTTAATGGTTAAATATTGATTACAAACGAATTAAATTTCAGTTCATTTAAAAGGAAGGTGCAGCATTCATACTTATTAGACTTTTTTTACAATCTTCATGACTCGTTAAAATGCGGCAAAGGGTTAATGTAGTTTGTCGCTATCCAGTCTACCGTTTTATATGGTCAATAGTAATCTAAATGGAAAAACAGTGTTCTTATTAGTTTCATTTTATTCACAATTTTATTGATTGTGTGTTATTTCGCTCATTTCGTTTTGAAATTTCTCTTGGTATACATATTGCTGTTTTTCCACCAACTGTATTTTAATGGAAAATAACTGTACAGGTGAGAAAACATACCTAGCATACCTAATTGCATACGGCTATACGTAGTGTCCCAAAAATGTTGTTCTTCCCGTTTCCACGAATTCCACAACACACTAGTTACCTCGTTGCGGAAGACCATTCTCATTTTCCTCCAATGAGACCCACTGTGGTTAGTCTAAATAGAAATTCCATAAGCCATCCATTCTCATCGGACCAGAATGCGATGCGCAATATCTACCGGTACAACCATTCATAATCATAGATATTTCTGGACGTACTACATTATCTTGGTCGCACAGAATATAATATCAACTTAGTGGATTGCGTTATTGAAATTGGTGGTACATATCCACCAGTACTGTTTTCTGCGGTTGTGTAGGAACAATTGCAGTAAAGTATCAACATATGTACAGGGTATATAAGAAGTAATGGTCATCGGTCCTAGGGGTGAATCCTCACCTCTGGATCGGTGGAAATTTGTAAGAGAAACTTGCCGCAAAATTGTTTATAACAAAGAAAATTGTTGTTAAAGTCTTTTTACATCAATGCCTTCTACTCATCGAGAAGAAAAAAGTTTGGAAGAAACCATATGTCGCAAACAAATAGTGACCTATAAGTTGTTAAAGTTTCTCCAGAAAAATATTGAAAAGTGGTTGTTACGAACAACGTTTTCATTTTTCATTATTTAACACGTTCGCTGTTTCGTTTGTTAAAACGACTATTGTTGTAGCGCTGTGAAGTTGTTAGTTTAAAAGAAAATGAAGGGATTACAACACAGTAATATTTTGGAAAAATCGAAAATTTTTTTTATAGATAAATTACATTCGTTTACACGTGTTTTTTACGAGTTCAGTTTTTGAAAACGGTATACAAGATATCTCGACTTCTACCTTAGCAATTGCATTAAAATTTTGCAGTTATTTTTTTTCATAAAAACAAATAAAAAATTAATAGTCATTAAATTTAAAACATTTTGTTAATTTCGTTAATTTTCACAAGAATTGAAATGTGGGGTCGTCGATGCCTACAGAATATATACAGTTTATGATATTTCTAGGATTTTTAATACAGCTAAATCGATTTGTATATTATTTTTTAAATATTACAAGCATTTTTCTATAGTTCATAATATAGTGCACTGAAATACAAAGTCTCATATTAATCGATAAGTCACTTTTCTCTGTACTGTTGTCTAAAAATCTTGTACTTCCTCATTTGTTACTGTGTCCTATCCATTAAATGTAAAACATTTCTACTCACACTTCAAAGTGTGTATAATAAACGGTAAATTCTTCTCGATCGAAAATTAGTAATATAATAAATTGAATGAATTTTTTTATGTGAACTGTAATCTGTCGTGAAAATTATTAAAAGTGTTAAGTAAAATATTAACTTGATCCGGTTTTGCACAAGTTACTATATCATTTACATATCGCTGGTAGAACATCAGATCAAATGACAATTTTGAAATTGAAATATTTTCTAATTCTTCCATCACCAGATTAGCAACAACAGGAAAAATGGGCGAACCCATGGCAGTGCCAAATATTTGTTTGTAAAAAGTACCATTAAAGGTAAATACATTAGCTTGCAATACAAATTTTACCGCTTCGAGGAATTCGTCCTTACGTCCTTAAATTCTTTGATTTCATCCCATCTCTGATCAACCACCTGTAAGGCCAACTCAATCATTTAATTTATTATGTGTATAATAAAGTCGTGTAAATAAATTTTCCAATTTTTTCATTAGATTCCCGTAAAAAATTCCCAAAATTTGTTTTCCGTTTTCTACAGTGGCTGTATCCGCCAGATACGTTGTTTAGATTTTGTGTTAATTATTGTCAAATCATGTGTCTCCACTTCGGAAAGATTCACGCCTGAACGTTTTACAATGATCTCGCAGGAGTTTCAATGCTGATAAATGAGCACGAGTTGCAAGTGAAGTAGGATCATATCCAGTCTCGTGATATTGTTAGCGAAACACGTTCTGCCACTTCCGCTGAAAGCGAGAGAGTAGGTAAGTGTTGGAACCGCAAGACGGACCCGAACTAAACCGTATCGAATAGAATATCTCTTAGGAAGTGCGTATCGTAGCCTGGCCGATTCGCGACGAAGAACAGTTCCTGCGCGTAACGCGACGCCATTGAACAATTGCAATAATACTCCTCTAAATTTGGTGTAGATTGGCGACGGTACAAGGATATATGTATATGGCGCGCCGCTGCTACAGGGAGCTGCAAATGGTTTCAGAAACTCTGTAAACTACTCATTTCAAAGTTTCCCTGAACGACGGGGTGGCTAGAAGTGATAAACTCGTGACAGTCGTAGGCAGATATCCGTAAAATGGCAGATCGTGTAGATAGAGAACGATACAGTATTCAGGAGATTATGTAATTCTTAAGGATGTTCTGAAGGTACAATGGGAGACGAAAGTACAAGAAATTCGAAATCCATCAATATATTGGCAACAAAAGCCATTCACGAGCATATTTTGCATTAAAAAATAGATTAATTTAAACAGCTTTCGTTTCATTAGTGAATTTCATGTTATACTTATTTTTTAATCAAATTGTAGCTACATTCAGTGGTCTACAGTATTGTCGCGTTTTCATGCTAGTCAGATGACAACGCGATAAATTTGAAGTTTTGTAACGGTTTATAATTTCTTGCTCTGTAACTGTTTAGTGAATTCTAATAAATTTCGAACATAATTAAATACATAATTTTTACTATATACAGGGTCATCCGTTTTTAAACGGACAAACGTAAACCAGCTATAAAGAACCCCAAATGGAACAAGTTTTACCCCTGCCACTTTTTTTGTTTCGGCCTTGATTTCTAGAAAATTGCAAAAAACCATAATTTTTTTAGTTCACATAAACTTGAATATCTCGGGACTCCAGTGATGAATCTTGATGATTTTTCCTTTGTTTGGTTTAAAATAAGTAGGGGCATCTTTTTTGTTAACAAAATATTTTTGTATGACCTTCGAATCTTGGTTTTTTCTAACGGGACTTAAGTTTTGGTAAAAGAGCTCGTTTATTCCAAGAAAATATCATCCATTGAAGTCACGCATCCTGGAACCGTTCAGATAGCTACCGTTCGATCCAGAAAAAACCAAGATTCGAAGGTCATACAAAAAAATTTTGGGAACAAAAAAAAGATGCTCCTGTTTATTTTCAACACAACAAAGAAAAAATCATCAAGATTCATCACAATTTTAATAGAGGAGAAATCGTATATTGATGTCTTCAATTTTTAAATCAATTGTGCTATAAATGCATAAAGATACGCAGTCAAATGATAATGTTACAAAAGTTGTTGGATTTTGATGCAATATAAAAATTGTCAAGATTAATTGTATGATACAAATTTCTACACAGACGTTAATTTCTTTTGAATGTTGGATGAGGCACTTCGAAAGCAATTCACACCATGAAATAATTTTAGTCGAACACGTAACTCACCATTAAATTTCGTATTTCTCTATCGTGTAAAAATATGAAATGATTGCTATTTTTCAGATTTCTTTTTACAATCTAAAATCCTTCATTCTATACTAACGCGGTTTGGTTCAAAATATTTTTTGCACTACCGGGACCAGCTCGGATATCGTGGCGATCGATTCCTGAAAACCATACTGTATTTAAAAAAATATATAAAATTTGTTAGATATGAAGAAAAATATATACAAAACAAATAGTACTATATTTAAAAACGGAACAAACTATCCGAGTACCATTTTATTGAAAATTCTACAGAAAAATATATTTTAGCATGGACATTCGTAATTTAATTATTAACTCGAAACAGTTCTGGAGTTCGCTAATTAGAACTACCTTTACAAAGTCCTTATTTTACAGGTATCGATGATAGAAAATAAAGAAATATTCTAGAAAATGAAAGTTTCGGATTGAATGGAGTAAAATAGAAAATTAAAATTTCCTACAAGGATAACAATTCTTCTGATAAGAGTTCCACAAGAATTCTGTTGTTAAACGAGACAGACAAGTTCGAATAGAATTGTTTTTAAAAGCGGACGATAACTATTTATTTGAAGCCCTGCGTGTTATTCGCCCTCGTAACAGAACCAGGTTTTCAAATCCGATTCGGTTCGCAGTTGCGCTCTCGTGAACTGAATTAAAGTTTTAAAATTGAGAGGATCTAATTCACATGATACTCTCCGTGGAACTTGTGATGTACGATGGTTGGACTACTAGAAACACGACACCGCTAGCAATTCCCTTGGATCGCCGAACCTGATAAAGATTATATCTGGAGAATGTGGTCAGATTAACGTACTCGCGACTTCATCAAAGAACCGGATACGGCTTCAAGAACTCTGTAGATTATCCAGCTGGAAAGTTCGGCTGGTTAAATGTCCTGGCACGACGCCGCCTCGAGGGAATAATTATACTTACACACTCCCGGAGGAAATTACAGATGCGAACTGATTTACGATGCCGATAACGGTGGAAAGGAACGTATTGAATTCGGCGTCCTTTCGGCAACTACATTACAAGGATAGATCGATCTGTAACGCACGCTCCTGGAAGCACGAGCAGTTTGTAGTAGCTTTAGTACAAAAACCAACCTCTGAGAAAGTTAGTTTTCCAGTATTTCTTAACACCAGGTGAACCAGCTTTCGAATTGAAAGAGAATTAAAACAGTAGAAACATAATTAGTAATTATCGAAGATTCTCCACTTTAACACTAAAATTAAGTCTGTGTTACTTTTCAAAAATAACACAATTAAAATTAATACGGAGTTTGTGCAATTTTTATCATAATGTGTACTGAAATATATGAACCTCTGTAATAAAATTAAATGCAAGCATCAGATAATTCAATAATTGCTACAATTTTTCCTGCTGGAGTAGAAAATTATTTCAATAAAATTTAAGAAGAATGCACCTTTCAGTCTGCGAAAATAAGAAGAAAAGCATGAAATCAACTCCGGTTGATTACACATACCCAGATAGCACCGTACGTCCGAAGGACGTCCGTTTCATGCCCACTTTACGTCCATACGTCCGACGTCCGTTACGGACGTCCCTCGGACATCCATTGGACCTAAATTTCGGTTGTCCCAGGGACATTCGGTTTTTAGGTCCTAAGGACATCCGTGGGACTTCAATTTCGGACGTCCGTGGGACATCCGTTATTTACGTCCTAAGGACGACCGATGGACTTAAATTTCGGATGTTCCAAGTACGTATAATTTTTACGGATTATGGTGTTACGGAAAGCAAAATCCATGTTGATTTTTTAAATGTTAGAATACATTTTTGATCTAATAATGTTATAGCTGGTGTCAAGGCTAATCCAACGACCTACCTTTTTATTACTCTAAGCTCATAAATAACGATACAATATTGTATTCCGGTTTTTGGGCCAAATACGCCACTGCGGCATCGCGTCGCATCACCGTGCGTTTACGTGAAGTGAGGTTAGTTTAGCACGTGTTCCTTGTGCACGTGTTTGTAATATTCCAGTTAATAAAAAGCGTGTGTGAGTGATTCGATAATTTAAGCCACTTGTTAGGATTGTGTTGGTGAAACATGTCACTGCGATTTCAGGTAAGCTTTTATTTTATATTTATTTTCAATCATTGAAACATTACTGACAAAAGGAAAATATAAAAATATTATTACGTTGAAGGGGAAATTCTATCATATATTAACACTAAACCTACCAACACCGGTTAAAATGAGTGGTTGCAGGTTTTTTATTCTACAATTAGAAATGTAATAAAACTGATTTCATGAGAAACAACTGTATTGACATTTTTATTAGTAGTGCACATATTACAATAGTATATAGCTACACAAAGTCTAAATAAAATCAATCTTGTCATTTGTATAAGAGAACATGTACCATAGTTACTTCAGAGGCTCGGTAGGTTTAGCGTTAAAGAAAATATTTGTGTCACTTTATAAAAATACATGTTTAATATTAATCAACAATATAATTTCCGTTATTTGTAATAATATGTTGCCATATTTCAGATAACCTGTTAATTCCTGTTTTCTAATGACTCGGTAGCTAACATGTGTTTTAGATTTACAAGCAAAATTACCTGCTTATTTAAAATACAACATAGCTTTCCCTCCAACCTAATATATTCATGCTAAAAAATCTTCCCGTTTATTTGACAATGCTTCTCACCAAGAAATTCTAATTTTTAGATGCAGCGAAGATATCCAAGACATTAATTCATCAGAAAGAAACAAGTCTTTCCATACGGATCACATTAGTTTATAGTAGCGGAGGACCATGAAAGGAAACGAAACAATTGTAATGATTTTTTAGATATAGATAAATAGATTGTTGTATATTGTATTATGTATATATTATATTATATATGTTGTATTATATGTATACTATTGTATTGTTATATTACTATTATATATTATATTACTGATGTATTGTACTTATATATGTTATATTACTATTGTATTGTACTTATATATGTTATATTACTATTGTATTGTACTATTCACCTAATATTTTTGTAATATATATATGAAATGTTTATTTAATAAAAATTAAAATGAAATTTTAATGTTTTATAAACTTCTGAATATGTCCAGCCATATGTCCCAGGGACGTCTAAATAACGTCCTTATATCCCCACATACGTACCAGGATCGCCCAATGACGTCCTTATGTCCTAGCTAAGTAGGTACCAGGAACGTCCATATAACGTCCTTATGTCCCTGGTACGTACCAGGAACATACAAATAACGTCCGTATGTCCCCAGATACGTCCCACATACATCCCAGATTGGTCCGTGCGGGACGTCCTACGTACGTCACACTTTGTAAATCGGACCTTCCTGGGACATATATCGGACATATTTCGGACGTATCTCGGACATACGGACATGATTCGGACGTCCCTGGGACATACGAAGGTCCAATACGGACGTACTTTGGACGTCCTTCGGACATCCGAGTGCTATCTGGGTACGTGCCCGCTCGCGTGTAATGAATACCCTACGGATCTTTATGAATTTATATAAGAAAACTGAGTAAGTGAAATTCAAAATTGTAGGAAAATATTGAAATTTCAAGATGCCAACATAATTCTTATCTATTGGAATTATTAAGGGAAGAAATAGCAGTCGATCTAGTTTCTATTCCTTGCAATAGATGCAGACAATTTTTATTTTTGCATGAAGATGCGCTGTCTAATAATTACACTTATTCTACAGTCCGCAACAATAAGGTGGAATACCTGAAATATTGAAAGGATTTCGTAAATTTGCAGCCTATCAGCATTAAAAATTGAAAGAAAGTCTTATTTTTCATGTATATACAACATTTATAATTCTTGAAAAATTGTTGAACAATAATAATGTTTACCCAAATTTTTTGTTCAGAAGTTTTCGATACAAATGTTTAACTCTGTAATGCGAAATTATCTTTAATACGGTGTCGATTTATAACTGTGATTTACAATTACATCAGCTCTCAAAATACCTAGGCTAAATTTTAAAGGACTGTTGACTAATTGGAAGATTTTTTATTAGATGTTTAATATATTATATATATATTATATATTATAACTAGCAGCCCCTACACGGCTTCGCCTGTGCTAAATGGGAGAAGAATTTAGATTTTTGATCCTAAGTATATTAATATATATGTAGAATTTAAATTATGAGTAAAGTAACACGTCCGTAAAATATTAACATATGATAACCCTGGGGAACATTATTAATTCATTAATAACAATTTATTGTTGAAATAATAGTTAAAATAATGAATGTAGACTTGAAAGATGCAAAGCTCGTTCGTAGGCGTGGGGGAGGGCGATTTTTCGCAGTATGTAATATGGCACGTACATGCTTTTCCCAGGAAGACTTGACCTTAAACGTGTCCGAACGTGTTTCGCAGTATAAAATACCTCGTGCTCAAATACCTATGTATATCAATTTTCATAGCGATAGGTTCAACGGTATAGAAGTTGATATATTTCAGCGCCATCTACAGCGGCGAGTTAAAAAAAATGTGTAGCGTAAAAACCTTCTTCGTGAAAAAATACATATATGTGCCAAGTTTCATGTTGATCGGAAAAACAGTTTCGAAGTCTATTAATCATATACATATACATATATATATATATACAAACATCCATTTTTATATATATAGATATGATAAGTATACTATTAAAAATAATATTGATTTTGTAGTGAAAAATTATATGGAACAGAGATTAATATTACGTGTAATGTCATATTATTAATCCAAGACCGACGACTTCGGAGCAAAAGATTTTTCACATAATACATCAAATTTTACACTGGTAGCACGGTAAAAGCCAATCTATGTACAGACGTAAGTGTTATAACTTTTCATATAGTAACTAACCAATGCAGTATTATTCGTGGCCATGTAACGTTAACAAAGAGTTGACAGCAACGTAAATACCAGAAGAAAAATATAAAAGAAAATGTAGATCGTGAAAATAATATTTTAGGTTATCCAGTCTGTCCAACTGTAACATTTGTCATCATAAGAATTTTTTCGCGATCCGGTAAAACATGAAACCATATTATGGACAATAGTATCACAATAACAATAGAGAACCATGGGAAAGCAAATATCATTTTTATTCCGGATACAATGAGCAGTAGGACACATGCACAGGTGTCACCTGAAAACAATTATCGAAATATACACATGAAATAGCGATGCGAAAGTTCATTTTTCAACATGACAATGGAGCTGTGCATGCCGCATTGATGAGATATTTCAATGTTGTGTATCAAGACCGAAAAACTAGACACTCTGTATCAAACAAGAGAAAGCAAGTCGACATTAGTAATGTTTTAAGTAAAGTAGTAATAAATATTCAATATTTTATGTAAAATGAACGTTTTTATAAATCGAAATAACAATGAAATACGATTTTAGAACTGAAATTTTTTACAATTCATAAGCTTCATATTTAATGATCTACATTCATTTTTATAAAATCAAGTATCTTATTGTTGTGTAAGCAGTTTATAAAAATTTCAATAATTCGATTTTAGCCTTCATTCATGCGGAAAGAGCAACATAAAAATTAATTATCATTGAGCACATACTCGTAGACATTTTTCGTAGAAAATTGCTTCTAATTACCTCTAAAAATAAAAGATTATGACGTAAATTAATAATATAACGTTACACAAAGGTGTAAATGTTTGCATGAAGGCTCAGACGGGTTACAGAATTTCATACAAAATAAATTGAGTACATTATCGAAACGAAACGAAGAAATTTCTGACTAATTGCTGTTAATATCCGATATCCATCAATAACAAAATAGTGCACGTGAAATAAAAACGTCTACTATCGAGATATCGATCGATTTACAAGCCGTCGTGACAACGGTTACCAATTATGGTCATCAACAGTGTTAACCTGGGAAGCCTGACGAGTGACAATTTGCAGGAGAATTATGCCAAAACTAAACAAATTCCTGGCAACGTCAATCATCACGGATATAAAGGAGTGTGTGTTGGTTGCGAACGAAATATATTCTTGGGTCGGCGATATCGAACATCTGTCATGGAAATTTCCAGCGAAAACCGCAAAGGACATAAATGCCATGGAGGTAGTGAAGGAACACAACGGTACCGCAGGGGAATTCTATATTCTTCTCCTAGAGCTGGCTTACGACAGGTTGTTTAGCCCTTTTTCGATCACGCCTCGGCGTGTTTGCATAAATTTGCCTCCGCCGAAAACGTTTTACCGAGATAGCATGCCATTACTGTGAATGTTCGTAGTTCAGATTCAATTAGGCGTGTGAACGGTACGTAGCCGAAGGAACATTCGTCAAAGCAAATGGGAACATTGACCATTTTCGGGTAATGCAATCGTGCGTGAGTACGATCCATTGTGGTTTCTCAGAATCGCATACCCTTTATTATTATTTTATTATAATTATTTCATGTTTGCACTTCCATTGCACAGCACATTAGGTTTACGAGATACTTGTAGACCCACAATCGCGCTACAATATCAGTACACTATTTTCCTTCTAGATATACCGTAAAGTCGCAATCTGAACGTGACGTAGGTGGTTATTCTAAGTCAGTCCGCCTACACCTTCCACAAGTTCGACAAAAATTTAAGGGGTGGTTCTCCACGATAATTTTGGTTCCATCTGCTAATTATTAACAATTACAAATCCATCTAAATTGCAGAAACCTGACCAACAGAGGTATATGTTGCATACGTCATAGAGGCGCAGGACAGCGTACACCTGTGTTGGTCGAGTTGTCGAATTTTCATTTCCACTTAAATGTAATTCTATTTTCTACCTTTATAGAAATTTAGTGATACACAACATATAATTCTATATTCTACATTTATAGATATACTTTTACATTCTACATTTAGAGATATAAGTAATTCTGTGCTCTGCATTTAGAGATATAGAACATATAATTCTGTATTCTATATTTATAAAAATATAATTTTATACTCTACATTTAGAGATATACTCATTTCTATTATCTGCATTTAAAGATAGATAGATTTCAAGATTTATAACATATAATTCTATATTCTACATTTGCAGAAATATAATTTTATACTTTATATTTTTATACTCTACTCGTATGTTTAAAAATATACTCTATATATAAATTCTATACTCTGCATTTAGAGATATACATATATTACACATTCACATTTACATTCACATTCATCGTCACATTCACATTCACATTCACATTCACATTCACATTCACATTCACATTCACATTCATCGTCACATTCACATTCACATTCACATTCACATTCACATTCACATTCACATTCACATTCACATTCACATTCACATTCACATTCACATTCACATTCACATTCACATTCACATTCACATTCACATTCACATTCACATTCGCATTCACATTCGCATTCACATTCGCATTCACATTCGCATTCACATTCCCATTCATAGTCATATTCACATTCATAGTCATATTCACATTCACATTCACATTCACATTCACATTCACATTCACATTCACATTCACATTCACATTCACATTCACATTCACATTCACATTCACATTCACATTCACATTCACATTCACATTCACATTCACACGTATATGTATATTCTATATTGTATTATGTTAATATTTTATAATGCATAATGAATGTATACTATACTGAGTGAAAATATTCGCGATGAAATCCGTAACACGCTAGTCTCGAAATCATTTTTAACAAGTAGAATTTATATCGTTGCAGAATACAATTTGCATTACGCTTGATGGTAGAATTCATGGACAAGTATCGAGAATTAAAAGAAGTGGCATGTATCAAACGATCGAATCAAATTTCATTGGCTAGTTTACTGCGACTGGTTTGGGATCGGTTGAAAACTAATCCTGAATCGACGTCCCGTCACATGGTAAGAATCCAAGATTTACATTATTCATAATATTATAAACAATAGCATATTACATTAGTAGTATTTGTTTCTTATTTATATTATCCAGAATCCTACTTAAGTAACAAATAACAAATGCAGGTTAGTTAATTTAATTTTTATATAAACACAGCTAGACTGTTTGAATTAATTTCAACTTTAAAATAGAAGTAGGTAACATTTTTTGAGAAACTAATAGCTGTTCATTATGACAAGTAAGAAATAAAATACTATTTAAAGTAGTATGTTTCATAATACGTCGTGTTAAAGTAGGGATATCTATTAACAGAGGCCAGAGAAAATACAAATTATAAAACCAGTTATAAAAATAATTACAACAAAAGTCTTTATGCCGTTGAAACAGTTTTGACGTCCACTACAAACTTCTTCAAAGGCGTTTAATCCTAAGTTAATCTATATATCTTGCATTCAAGTGTAGTACAAAATCACTCTTTGAAGAAAAGTTTAACATACCACGTGATAAGAGTGGAGCGTGTCCTTCTCAAAAGTGAAGGCTCGAAACGGTTCAAAACAGGAGGAAAACTATTCATGAAAAGATTAATTTTGTAAAAGAAGTTTAACCTGACTTTAGCAAACTCGGTTTTGTACGGTGAAGTTGACATGACTGAAGAACGAAGTTACGCTAATTACTAAGTGCTTCGATGGCGCCGGGGAAAATTAAGTCTCGAATTATTTCACCTAAGAAATTTTCTTTGTGACGTGCAACACGTGAACGGAATTCATAACTATCGGCAAAGAATTTCATAAGCGCTACGCAACTTCTGTTTCAATTTACGCAATTTCGCCAGCAGTGTATTAAATGAGCCCGCTAAAGCGAATTTTGTCTAACAAACGAGCTTTAATACAATTACCTATAATTCAATACAAAAGAAATTACATTGGAATTATTAGCTTGTGGATTATGCTTCACATAATTATTTATAACGCTTCCGTGAACATGTACATAAAATAAAAAATAATTAGAAGACGAAAAGAGAATTAGGATAAAGTTAATATCAATACATAATACACAAAATTAGAAAATATAATATTTATAAAATTACATCAATATATTTTAATGTTAAATACACCATCTGTCTAAAATTTATAGGATTGATTTAAAAAATGTTCAGCCGAATTTCTTATCATTCTTAAATAATAATCATAATCTAAACTATTAATTCTTAGTTTCATATAATGATACTAAAAAATAAATGGTTACGTGTATTTACAGAAAGATGACGTAGTACATAATAGTCCTTGAGGGAATTTAATAAACGTATTCTTTTACGTATCTCTTTCATTCTGCATGTCAAAAACAGATGAAAGAGGCAGATAAATTAAATAGCATATCAAATGTGAGTGGTGTCTGAATTGGAAAGGAATATAACAGCAAAGTGAAGAATAACATACTTTAATGTTATGGTTGAAGGAAGGGGAAGGGGTTTAAAAAAGAGGATGCAAGTGTAGTGGAAGGACGTGCACGCGATTCTGAAATCATGCGTACGACAGCAAGAACGTAAACATTTCTTTCCCGGTTGGAGAAAGCCCCCGAAAAATTGCGGCATGTCAACAGGTGAAGAATAGGGAGGACGACGAGACGCAGGATTACTTTACACGCAAAGTGTCCCGAAGTTCTCAGGCAGAGAGCACCGTGAACTACTGCGAGAGCTGTACAATTGCTGGCGAAGCAGTCCTCCAAGCGATAACTGCGATCGAGCGAGTATTCCTTGACAGTGAATTAATTTCCGCTGCTGTTACTGAAAGGTACCTATCTTGTATATGTAGATTGTAATATGGTTTCAAAAGCATTGCTGATAGTTCGAAATAGAAAAGTCTTTTCCCTTGTGAATTATTACCCTGAATATATTTTCAAATTTTTCGAAAGAGACTTTCTACAGATTATAGTTCGGCTAACAAACGATATTTAAGTTTGATTTTCATCTTCGAGAATATATGTAGTTATTTGAAAAAACAACATCTACTATACTTGAAAACTACACTTAAAATAATAACCCCTGCGGAATACTAGCCACTTGATGCTATTCAATACGGAATCTTTTATTTTGTTAATATTAACACTAAACCTACCATCACCGGTCATAATGATTGGTTCCAGATTTTTTATTTTGCGATTATTGATGGCTTCGTACAGACCTAAATGTTTTGGCGAACGCTTCGTTTAGGTGTGTACGAAGCCGTATGTCTCGGTAGGTTTAGTGTTAAAGTATTATGGGGATCACGCTTAAATAAGACACCCTGTATAATAAACTTATAAATTATTGCAGCGGAGTATGTCGGTTTGAAACACTGGAAACATTAAAAGAATTGAGAAATTCTGTTATATTAGTTGCAATCAATTGTACATATTGACAAAGAAATTATATTCCACAATAAATGTTTATTGTGCATAAAGATTCGCCATCTATTCCTAGAACACATTTCTACTAGTGACATCAGGCAGAGTTTCGCATTAATCGATAAAAATTTTAACCAAGATTGATTAATGAATGTGTACGATTTAAAAAGTAATCATTGAATACTGGACGATTGATTCAATCGATTGATGAAGTTAATCGTCAATCGTGGATGAAAAAAGATATCATTGAAAAAGCGGAGAGTTATTTAATCAATTTTTGAAGTTAATCGCCACACGGTCTATCCATAAATTGTAATAAATATTATACCTAAACTCAGTTTACATTTTTATTCAATATGCATACAATTTTGATTCCGTATTTCATTTTGAAATTTCAGCAAATAATCATTGATCAATTATTCAATTGACGATAACGTAAGGACGAAATTGAAGTAGAAATTTATTTGTCAATCATTGATTAAACTTTTGTTCAACTCTAAGTATGAAACTTGTCAAATATGTTTGAAATTTGTGTTTCATTTTTCAAGTTTCATAATTAATGACCTGATCAAAGTCAGCAGCATTTTCCGCGCAGGGACAAAATCCGGAACGATATTTACGAGAGCACCCAATGGGCTGTGATGAGTAGACTGACAAGAGGCATAGAGACAGATGTTGGAACAGCTTTGGCGCGAATGCGGGAGAGTAATCTGAAAACAGAAGCCGCTAGGAAAGTTCACGAGGAGACGATCCGAAATCTGCGGGCAAGCTTGACGCAGCAAGAGGAACGATCTGACGCTTTTCAGGCTAAAAATTCGGAGCTGGACGATGCGCTAGAAAATGGCAGGTTCCCTAGATATTCGTCTCAAGAACTGTCCATCTCTTCTACATCCCTATTCTAAACTCGCTGTTTCCCCTTTATCTTCATCTTTACAGTCTCCCTCTTTAAAACTTTTATCTTTCGTTTTATGTTCTTCGATTTTGGAGTGGGATTAGAATAGTGCAACGGTTGCACAGAAAGCTGTAAATACTGTAGGAATTTTTTTACATACGTGTACTTACTTCATGAAGACACAGATTTGAATACATTTTTTTTGTAAACGTAAAACATATATCAATCAGAATTATCAGTCATATAAAAAGATCGAATACAAAACTAAAGTTTCACTACATTTTTAATAACTTTCTTCGATAAGTAATAATAATAAATCAATAGGAGGGTTTTCAGATAGTTACAAGTAGACGGTGGACCTTCATGCAATTATGGCTTTTAAAAATTTTCAAAAAATGCTACGATATAAAATACGACAGAACCTAGTACGATTTGAATTTATTTCAGATCTAAAGAGGCTGGTACCACAGAGAATAAGATTTTATTTGATTCGAGTATCTTCAAATTCATCTACAAAAATTACAAATTGCATAAACATCCGCAGTCTAGTAATAAGAATTTATAATTGAAATGCAGGAAACCCACAGGATTTCCTAATTGCATTGAAATTAGTTAATATCTAAATTGTTGTGACATTACAGGATTTCCTAATTGCATTGAAATTAGTTAATATCTAAATTGTTGTGACATTACAGGATTTCCTAATTGCATTGAAATTAGTTAATATCTAAATTGTTGTGACATTAAAACTATTGAAACTATTTTGATGAAACTTGAGCTATCAGTTTTCAACAGTTTTTGTTTTATTCCGATACGACGCGTAGTTCCAGAAATATCGACGTGTAAAGGCAGTGGTAATTTATTAACATTTTCTCTTTCGCACAGCACATCTTCCCTTCCTCTCGCACTCTCTCGCGAGACAGTACTCACCTACCCCCACGCGGCGCCAGTTAGGGCAGGTCAGTTTTTACAACCCCACTCCATTCATTGACACGCGAACTTTAATTGCTTATATCTCGAGAATCGATCGAGATATCGAAATGGGACAAAATACATTGGAAACAGGATCGGTTCTACTATCTTCTGCACCTATTAACAGCGATAATTTCTCTGTCCTTACAATTGTAACACATGTGGCTTAGACAGGAAAACATAGGATCCATTTTATTTCGGGAAACATAAACTATATCAACTCACATGGTCGCCATAATTTTTCAGACCTACGAATGCAACTGTCTATGATAGAAATAAAATATAAATTACTGTTTTGTATATTTTAGTGATGGATTGGAATGAAATATAGTAATTTAATTATTAAAATCTAAAAGTGCATGGAAATGCGACAAACGGTTTGATATTTTCAAGCCATTGCTCCAGTTTCTACTGGATATTCATAAACTATATCAATTCACATGGTCGCCATAATTTTTCAGATCTACGAATGCAACTGTCCATGATAGAAATAAAACATGAATTACTGTTTTGTATATTCTAGTGATGGATTGAAATGAAATATAGTAATTCAATTATTAAAATCTAAAAGTGCATGGAAATGCGACAAACGGTTTGATATTTTCAAGCCATTGCTCCAGTTTCTACCCTTAACCATTTTGCATATTACCGCCAGTTCGATGGCGAATCTTTCTATGTCGATCAAATTCCAAATAGCCCTGGGACTCGGTCAGGAACGTGGGCACGAAATTTTGGGTTAAGCAAACTGATACATAACGTCACCTCGAGCGGAACATACATATGGGAATGATAGCGGTTAAACAACGTGTGGGGAGCACGGCTGAGAAATTTTTCCCCGCGCGCCACTACCGCTGTCTGCCGCCCGTTTGGCAGATGCGACTTGTAATCGATGGAAAACGATTTATGAACGTCCGTTCGTGTAACAGATAGTAAATGAAGGGGACACTATGTTTCAACCGGTCTGTCGTGATTTTGTTCCCTTTGCGGTGGAACCGGAGATACATCGTGAAGTGTTCGTAGAACCAAAGCGATTCTACGCGATCGCGCAACGAAAAGTAAACAATTTTCGAGAATGTATCGAAAATGTTTGTTATTACTGCAGTAGTGTCTCAATATATGTGAAAACGATGTGCATGATGTACTACAAGTTCGATCACATCATTATGCACAATATAGGTTTAATAGTAAGACTTTGCTGTTTTTAATAACTTTTTTTTGTAAATGTATAATTTTTAATAAGTTATCTTTTAACATACATACATACATTATGCACAATATAGATTTAATGGTAAGACTTTGCTGTTTTTAATAACTTTTTTTTGTAAATTTATAATTTTTAATAAGTCATCTTTTAACATACATACATACATTATGCACAATATAGGTTTAATGGTAAGACTTTGCTGTTTTTAATAACTTTTTTTTGTAAATTTATAATTTTTAATAAGTTATCTTTTATCATACATTTATATATAAATCTGTTAACATACACTTATAAATAAATATATTTCATACAGAAAACACAACAGCATCGAACATGGATCATTTTAATTTATAGGGCCTAGAAGTTTGATCACAACAAGTTACACAATGCAGATTCAATGGCTAAACTTTGTTGTTTTTAGTAACTTTCTTTATGAAACTTTCACCATCATATTTGTGAAATTGATCTGCTTACAATGACGCCAAGCGATAAGGCTCCAGCTCAGGGCCCCCTTAGCGACCAAAAAAAATATAAATCAAAACAATCTAACCCTTAGCACTCGAATGGTAACTCAGAGAGAGTCACCCCTAAAACTTGCTGTACTATTCTTCAAAATATAATCTATATTATTAAATATGTCGATATCTAATCAAATTACTAAACATTTACTAAATGTACAATTCAAATAATCTAAACCATAAAAGGTAATTATTATAGGTCGGACGAAATGTTGAATTTTCGAGTTAAAATAGCTCCGAGTGCAAAGGGTTAAATTAAAAACTTGATAAAAAATATATCATACAAAAATTTTTGATGTTTGTGTTTATTGGAGTTAATTGGGTAGGCTCCCAAACAACGTCAATCCAGGGCCCCAACATGAACTGTGCGCCACTACGTACGCGGTATAATTAACATTTCACATTATTGTAATAATTATGTATCTTAATCGAAATGCCGGACATTCCACGACAAAGTACACTTCCCATTTGATAAATTATTTAATGAATTCGAACATTAATGTATCGAGTTTAAACTACAGTTTAGCGTTTAACGAATTAGTAACGTTTCTTAAATTAATAAGCTCCTTTTTTTAATTGTTAGGTAGAAATTACCGTAGGAATTACAGTAGGAAATTAAGAGTTTCGTAATACTTGTTAGGTAGAAATTACCGTAGGAATTACAGTAGGAAATTAAGAGTTTCGTAATACTTCAACAGGGAATGTTCTACACTGGTTAAAAGTCACGAACCGTGACGTCGCTAAACGTATTTTTCTTCCCTTTAAAATGACTGCTACGGTATCCGTAGGAGGAATTAAAAGTAGAGTCGTGTATTAAATTACTTCAAATGTTGATTTACAGTGAAGGAGGAACTCGAGAAGACGATCCAGGCGAAAGTTATCAAGGAACGAGAATACGAGCAGTTGAAAAATACCCTGGAAAGTACACGCAGAATTGTAGCGGTTCTAAGTAAGCAAAAAAGAACCGCATGCATTTTTTCAGTTTTTAATTTATTTAATGGAACGTATGATTGTCTTTATCTGTTATTCTTCGGTCACCGGTGCACTGCATTAGGCTGTGCATCTCTTCTTTTTTTTTAATGTAGTTTTCGTTATTTAATTGTAATTTAATTTTTGGTTAGGAAATATCACCACACACAAATAGTATTATTTAGAATCATATTTTAGACTATAAAAAAATTAAATCTTATGTTTGTCGAGTTAAAAACAGTTTCCATTAATTTGGAGAGAGAGATTAATTTTTCAGAAGATATATGCACAGATAAAATTACACTAAAGCTACTGAGCCTTAAAAGTAGCTAACTCTACTAAATATATGTACAGTGAATCACGAAAGTATTTGAATGCACTTTAAAACAGTATAACTTTTTTATAATTATACCAAACGACCAGATGCTTTGTAAGTAATTAAAGTCATTTAATTAATTAGTTTATTTAAAGTCATTTAATTAATTAGTAATTAAAGTCATTTAATTAATTCATACTAAATGATCTGGGTTAGGCATCAGGAATCACCTTCAAGAACAACATTTAGGGGACACCCTGTATCATTTGTCTTGTCAAAGCTGCAAATACTACAAATATAAAACATAAATGACTATATAGTATTTACATGCAACATGTATGCAATCAGATATTTAAAAAATAACGCAGATTAAAATCAATTCACCATTTCATCATGAACTACTGTGTTTGACTAGAAATCTGTGTACAATTAGCTGTTGCTGCATAAAAAAGGCAAACATTCACACATGCACATAATTCACTACTTCTGTTAAATTTCTCTTTCGTCGTACTTCTAATTTCGTTCAAGTTGTAAATCTTTTGTTATTATATTTTTTGCATGCAATAAATGCCAGCAGCAACAGCGCGGCACGTAACAAGACTACCTTGTTCATGGAATTCCGGGTTTTCCAGACTCGTCGAGTCGCGGAAACAAGGTGCACCGTTGTAAATGTCTCGCATGAAATTCCTCACTACTGACCTAATTCACATTGTTATCTGATTTGCACTGTGTTCAGACTCGTTTTTATGAATGAATAATTTCGTGACACGACGATGATGCTTCGCCTAACAATATTGTAAATACTGTACACATTAAGCAACCTCACATATTTAAAATTTGTTGTGGTAGATACTAATTTTTGTCACAAATGCATAAAATCTGTAACAAAACGAAAACGTGTTTGTTTATTTACCAGAATATTTTTTATGAAATTTAATAAGCCATGACGTTTAAGACGAATGCAAACAGAGTGAAAGATCACACTACCAGAATTACCTAATCTGTGAACGTTCGTTACAGCGACCGGAAATAACATTTTGCAAAGTCAGACCGGTACGTTGGCCGAGAGCAAATTGGAACTGGAGAGGACCGTGATCAGACTTCGAAAGGAAGCCATCGAGACTCGTGATGCGTACCTCGAGACAGAAAGACATGTCCGAACGCTTCTAGACGAAACGAGGCAGGAAAATAATTCAGTGAGTCAATGTAGCACTTACGTGGAACATTCGACTAGAATTTTTCATCTTTCAAGGCAAATAATTTTTTTTTTCATTTTAAATAATGAAACAAGTTAGGAAAATTAATTATTGAACCGATCCAGTATTCCCATGAATTACTTTTTAATTCATTATGTATACAGACTTTTACGTATAGACCTATTTATTTTTGTAGTGGGTATTTGCTTCGTTTTTAAAATTCATGAAATTTTTTTGAGATATACCAGGCTAGGAGTGATAAATTTCTGTATACAAAATTTAAGGGGTGGGTCAACACTTAAAAATCTGCCTAAAAGGCGGCAACCCGACCAACAGAGGTATATGTTGTCTGTTAATTCTGTGTCAAAATCAAAGCAAATCAAAATTTAATTTTTTTAATTAAAGCTAAAATATTTTTAATTACGTTTAAGGACGTTTTTTAAGTTTGAAAATCAGTGTCAAACTTGCAGAATTTCAAGAAAGTTATGGTCTATCTAACGCCATGTACGAATAGATTTTTTCCTGACATGCTATACATCATTTCCTGTAGATTTCGTCTTGCTGATTTCAAATCAGACAGTAACATTTTTCTTAGGCGTATTTTCCTTATACGGATGCATGAAACTGTGCATGTATTGTTTTCATAGAGCTGCTACAGCTTCACGCTGCCGAATATTGCAAATTACGTCTCGTAAAAGTAAAAGTAGGTCTGCTGAGGGCGATTGCGACATAGATTGATCTTTTATCTAACGCTTTCGACTACTGAAAACCCCCATTTTTGCATTATCGAGATATCAGAAGGCGCACCCTGGACTCTTGCGGGCACAATCAAACTTGTGTCTTGTTTACTAATAAGTGCAAAGGTGGAGCGAGTTTTAAACCAACTTGATATTTTATTAATAGCTATCATCGTTTTCTTCATTGTTTCTGTCTTTTTATTATCATTGATAATCCTGTGGTGTTTAATTCTAAAATATTTACACGAACAATAGTGATTGAAGAATGTTTTTATTCTTTTGTAATATCCTGGAAAAGAAGAATAATGATATAAGTTGTATGCTTATTTATTTTCCAGTAGCTGTACATTATCAAAACCAAAATAGAATTCTATTTCGGTTTAAAGGAAGTTATTAAGATACGTTTTTATCAGAATGTGTTCAGAATCTTCATCGCGTGTCACACAATATTGTAAGACAAGCGGTTCAGCAGTAATAGTAATTAGATTAATAAAAATGAATGATTTTCAATTTATTGGGGATTGGATACCACATAGGAGTAGTGCACGGTTAATCGGAACAACGAAAAACGAAAGAAACGGTATCAAAGGTGTGAACGACTCGTTCCATGTGGCTAACTAACTTCATTTCGAAACCCGTCCACGCATTCGTTTTACCTGTTTGCACCACCTGGTCGATGATTAATTGAAGGTATTAAATGGCTGCCCTGAACAGCGTGTTAACGATGCACGGACGATAGAAATTACCTGGTGTTTACGCTATCGCCGCTATGCACGGCCGACCGTAGGCCCGTGAATTAACTCCCTATGTGTTTGAATTAACTTATGCGAATTCAGGAGTATTTACGACCGCACACCGCAGGCAATTATCGCAAACGTTGTATCCCGGAGCGTGATAGCGATAAATAGCAGTAGCTTTCGAGCGTTAAGTCCAACAAAAACTTCCTGCTTAATCATCTTCCGCCGTTGTCACGACCCGATTCTTTACTTAATCGTTCCCTTTTGTTTGCTCGTAAAAACTTTTACTAGCACCGTACACGAGGATAACGCAAATCGACTTATCTCGATGCTCTTTGTGATCCTTACATGCAAGGTTGCTCGCACTCGGAAACTTCCTTATTTGCTATGTCCGTGAAGCTGCGAAGTTTATCTTGCAGTTGACAAAAGCTCCCCTTAGGCTTCAGCCTCTTCCAATCGTTCTTCGACAGAGCATTGGCTGCAGATTGTTCATCGCCATTTTCTGAACACATGTCTAGCATAGAGACATGTACAGGGTGTAAAGAAATTGTATGTCGCGGCTACCATAGGATAATTCTACACCCTCTGCAAGACGCCAAAAATGGACTTTTGACCCCCGCAACGAACAAAATACGATGCAATTTAAAAATGTTATTGGCCTATTTGACCCTAAAATTGAAGATCAAGGTCAATTCTGCAGCACCTTAGCACTTAGTTCAATTTTAACCAAATCGAGGGTATAGAATCATCGCACGTTAGCCGCGACATATAATTTCTTTACACCCTGTGAAAATTGTTTTTTTGGCCTTCATTCTTGAATTTGATTATCATTTACAATCAAAATATATGCTGAAAGTAATCTCCATCAGTTTCTGCATATTTACTCTATCTTAGTAAGTAACAGAGATGGATACAATACTGTTTACTGTAAATACTAATTAAATATAATTAAATAATTAATTAAATAACTAATTGAATATAATTTTTACCAACATTTATATATAAATATGATGTTTATCGTCAACTGTGATAGATAGAATACTGTTTACTATAAAAAACCTGTACTAATTGGATATATCATTTTTATCAACACTTATATATCTATATAAATATAGTGTTTCATAGTGAAAACACGACAGCATCGAACATGAATTATTTTAATATGTCTTTTAACATACACTTCTCTATAAACATGATGTTTCACGAAGAAAACACAACAGCATCGAAGATGTATCACCCTAATTTATCTTTTAACATACACTTATATATAAATATGATGTTTCCTAAAGAAAACACGACAGCATCGAACATGGATCATTTTAATGTATCTTTTAACACACACTTATCTGTAAACATGATGTTCCACAAAGAAAACAACAGCATCGAACATGAATCATTCTAATTTAACTATTAACATGCTTTACAGATTAAAGATGAGCATAGAAGAGAGATCGAAAAGCTACAGCAAGAAATCGAGTTCTTACGTGTTGGAATAGCTAATCAACAAGACGACATGAAATTGAAGAATATGGATGAGAATGATTGTCTTAAAGGATTTCGAAAGAACGGGGTAGATCCAATTGCAGACATGACGCGACAACTAGATACGAACCGTGAGAAAATCGAAGTACTTACACGACAAAATGAGAGGTTGTCGAAGACATTGCAACGACTGAAAGACTATCGCCTGTCAGGACAAACAGTTTCGAGTGGACAGAAGAAATGATTAATGTAGCCCCATGATTTATGGATTTCAACTTTATTTTGTTTGAAACGTTGGAAGGTTTAACGAGGGACACGCATTACGCAAGTTGTGTTCATTATTTCATTCCATCACATGTTGAAACTCGTTTGACTATTGTATTCGTGTCTTCTCGTGAAAGCTCGAGTTAATAAATCACATATACTCTTGTTATCAAGTAGATTGGTCAGACATCGGATTTTACGTACATTCGAGGCAAAAATGGATAAGTGAGAAACAAAACTATTAATATATCAAAAGAATTTAAGAATATATCTACAGAGTTCTCGGCTTATTCGAACTATTGAAGAAATATGTCCTTATCTAGGCTCCATTTCTTACGATCGATTTAGTGTTCGAGCGGTTAGCTTCGAACAGCGGAGGAGGAGGCTTCTATTGATTTTAAGTCTGTGACACTTGCAAAATAAATTTTGGTTCACGTTACGAATCGATTGATAAATCCTGATTTTCCCGGTATCAAACCTCCTACAGAGTAATACAATTTTGTCAACGTTTTTACAAGTCATATGCTGGAAATGTTAAATTCAAAATCACGTTAGTTCCTTTCATCCAATCTCCACATTACCGACTGCATGCAATGCATTTTTCTGTCTACGGTTATGAATTACCGACTCTGTAGAAAATGTACGATAGCGTACTCTATCAAAGTGAAACGGTCAGCTAGTGAACTGCGCGACATTGCAACACAAAAGGTGTGTGTCTCAGGACGCTAAAGTTTATAGCGTTATCGCTTTAAAAGTGCAATGTTGCTGCATTATATTGTACAAATTCAGAGACACATTAGCATCCCATTCCACTGTGACCCAATCAGCTGCGAATTCGTATCTCCGCCATCAGATTTTTGCTGAGACCTTCTTCTCATCTGATACATAGTTAACATCGTAATTTTCTTGGTGAAAATAAAGATTATTACTAATAACAGTTAATGTGTTCTTTTTGCCCCACCCTGTTCATGACCATTCGATAGTAAAATAAGTTCAACATCTAGGAAAATTGTGGATAGTGAAAAATGTTTCAAACGATACAAACGTTAAGTTATGTATCAGGCAAATCTTCGTTATCGATTTTCAAAAAATGTTCGAGAATATAGCTCGACGTTAAGTTGTACTACTGAATTTAGGATCACCTCCTTCGATGTCATATTCTCCTAATACAAAGTTTAATTTTCGAGATTTTCGAAAATTTCCCGACTTCTGCCGTCAGACTTGACGTAGACTTGTACTACTGAATTTTTGAAAATTTTCGAGTGTCTGGCTTGACGTTGAGTTGTACTGAAAATTTTCGAAATACACGAGAATTTAGTGTACTGTATACAGGGTGTCCCAAAACTACCCTAGGAGCCGAAAATGGGAGGTTCCTTGGGTCATTTGAAGCGACATTTTCCTTTACAAAAATGGTGTCCGTGGCTTTGTTTAGGAGTTATTAACAAAAAACCCGGATCAATCAGAGCGTGACTACAGCGGATTAATTCTGAGTCGACCAATGGCGACACCACGCCTCGCGGGACCTGTCGCAGAGTCGGACTCCGTTCGCTATAGTTGCGCTCTGATTGGTCCGTGTTTTTCGTTAATAACTCCAGAAACTGTCGCTCCAAATGACCCAAGGAACCTCCCATATTCGGCTCCTAGGATAGTTTTGGGACACCCTGTATAATAACGAATACCATATTATATGGTGTTACTTACTTCCTACATGATACAGGTCCATTCTTTTCATGTTGTTCGCAATTGAGACACATTTAGAAATATCTTCAAATTCTTTTTATGTTGTTTATTTATACAGGTCACATTAACATCGCGGTCATTAACGACCACTTTTGATATATAATTATAAATACAATGTTTTGTTAGGATAATACTACATGAGTATGGACATAATTAAATTTTGTGGTATAGGTCTACTTTTTTAGGAAGGTAAGAACGAGTGCAATGGTCTTTGGTCGTTGAGACATTCTCTCAGATTGGTTGGAATGTTGTGGGCTTATCGTTTTATTTTTAGTACTAATAGTCTACATTTATGAACATTAAGTATAAAAATACATATTGTGCAGAAATCTCATTCGTTCTGCAAAGAATGAAGTTTGTAATGTTGTTGTAGCATTCAAAATATTCCCGATTTGAAGAAAGGAGCTGTTGTTTGAGTAAGGCTTCCACATTGACGATTCCTTCATGATTATTGACGTCGGTATACTGAACATTATAAAGTATTGTTTGAATTCTTTAATAATTTACATTTTTCAAACTCGTGAATTTCAAGAAACGCATATATTTTTATGGAAGTTCGTGTACCTTGTGGTTGCAAAAGACGTCCATAAATCCACCATAAGATCGCTGATATTGCGATCAGATGATGACTGTTTTAAATCATAATTTAAACTTGTAGATGTCGAGTTCCGTGGAAATAAATAAATAAGATTGTCAAAGTAATCGAAGTTCTTCAAATCTGATAATGTATTCGTAGTACCGCGATAGTTCAACAGATACACATAAATTTCCAGTCCACAATGTTCTGCTACATATTTTCTGTAGTACATTGAAGGATACAGCACGATTATGTCTGTCATAAATTGTGAAATTCCGCGTAGAACCTAAGAAATTCCGGCAGGAAGGTTTTCCATCGTATCATTTGTTTCTAATACCAACTGGTTACAATCGTTTTGGATAATGAATAACCATTAATAATATTCAGCATACATGATTGATATTATGCTGAAAATTACTTTTTAGAGTGCTTCTCAGAATAGAAATTATTCAGTTCAAGACTCATAATGGGATTGTGAGTTATCATTTTACAAACCAAATGATTAGTGAATTGAAAATGATACCTGCTCTTTTTCTTTCGGTATGTCAGTCCCCAAGTAAAATTTCTTCGCTTCCATTGCTATGTAAGTGGTATTTTTACTCCTCAGGAAATACATGTTTTGCAATATCTTTTCCATCACAGATGATGGATCTTGTACGAAAAAGTTGTATCCAGTGTCATTGAGATACAAATCTTGAACAGCATTCGAAATTTTTAAACGTACCAGTATTTGTGTTTGTTTCTGAGTATGTAGAATAAACTACCAAATGAAAACGAAACATGGCTTTCACGTTTTAACATCTTCAAGTGTTTCATTTGAAATTTACTTCAAAAGACAGTTCCTTGACTGCTACTTATTTTAAACAATTTTGTTTACTAATTATATTCAATTATATTAAATATACATTCCACAAGTATAAATTACAACAAAAGTTGAAAGCTGCAGCTTTATACTTGTGGAACTTATAAATTCAGTTTTAACTAGAAAGTACGACTTAAATAAATACAGGAAAAAACATGTGTCGTTTACATTTTCCTTTCTCCGATGTCGAGTCACACTCGACAAAGGAGTTCAAAGGGTTAATATTCGTATCGATTACATTAATTTGCAGAATACTGACTTTGAAGAATTGATGTTGTTTCATCCGGAACGAAGCCCATTACAAACGGACTTTTCTTTAGCTCGCATCTCTCTACCAAAGTTATAGGAGATTCCGTTAAAAATGCACCCACAGACTGCGGCTCCACTACTGGTCCCCATTCTATTTGTAATAGCTCTTGTAAATGTGTAAAGATCAACGAAGTTTTCATTAGTTTCGTAGCAGACGAACGTCTTAGACAATTCACTAGCGAATACGAGTCGTTGGTAGAACAATTGTTATTGCTACCGAGCCTTTTTGCCGAATGAAAATATGAACGATCGAAACGAAATCCCGTCGATGGTATAGCAATGTTACTTTGCATGATGTAGCTGTTGAACAAGTCTGTAAAAATAAGTAAGTAAAACACATTTGTCTATAATTAAATACATTTCTTAATTAAATCACTTTTTAAATTATTTTCCGCGAAGTACAAAAATACAAAAATATATTTTCTATTACATACACGTTTGCCATGTGCTTTCCGTAACAATTATTTACTGGATTTTATTAAATCCCCTGGATACTATAGGCAACATTGACTATTACACTTAAATTTTCTACATTACTTATAAGTAATACAATTGTCGATGAATATAGTAATACGAAATATTCATAAACTCTTTTGAAACTGTTTTTAATGTAATGTATTCATTTTTGTCGTAAAATTCGCAACCAACTGAAGAATGAATATAGAAACATACGTTTTGAGCTGTTTGAAATGGAGTGTAGATTAACGCACGTGGCACCTGCGTTGTGACCAACCAACAATACTTCGTTCCGATTGCCACCGAAAGCACGAATATTTCTCCGGATCCATTTTAAAGCCAACACTTGATCCTTCAACCCGAAATTTCCGGGAGCAGCTGCGTCCCCAGTGCTGAGAAATCCGAAGAGACCTAATCGGTAGTTGAGGGTTACAAGTAAAATATCCTTGTCCAGCAAGTAGTCTGGTCCGTAAAGATGGTGACTCGAGTTTCCGGTTAGGTATCCACCACCATGAATGAACACCATCACCGGTAGCAGGTCGCTCCTCTTTACCTTTCAATAAGTAAACCTATATAAGTCGATGTATGGAAATTATAAGTAGACTGCGGATTTTATGATTTTATGACAAAAGTGGGTACGCACAATTCAAAACCGTGGAGGTATTAAAAAGATTTGAGGCCACCATTGTATTAGTTTTACCTTAACAAGATAATTAAAAGAGGAATGAAATTGTTATGTGGCTCATGTACCTTGCAGTCAATGCAAACATATTTTATTTTGCATAAAGATCCGCAGTCTAACTATAAGCATTTAGTTATGTGTCACTGCAAAGACGATAAACATTGGAGAACTGTCATAAATAATAATGGAAATCATATAATTTATGTCAGTCTGCACTTTGTTAATAGATGAAGAGAAATACAGGGTGTCCCAAAACTAGTGTAGGAGCGAGAAATGGGAGGTTCCTGTCGAGTCATTTGAAGCGACAATTTCCTTTACAAAAATGGCGTCTGCAGCGTCTGCAACTACAGAAAAGCGCGACCTAGACGCACAGTCTACCCGACGCGCCAACTGTCAATTGGCTGAACGTGTCATCGTATGTCTAGATCGCGCTCTGATTAGTCCGTGTTTTTCGTTAATAACTGCTAAACAAAGCCGCAGACACCATTTTTGTAAAGGAAAATGTCGCTTCAAATGACCCAAGGAACCTCCCATTTCCCGCTCCTACACTAGTTTTGGGACACCCTGTAGAGAATAGAACTTATATGCTACGACCCAATACAAAATGTGTATTTACAGTCATTATGAATCATATTTAAGATCGTAGTGGATCTAAGAAAATGTAAAGGTATTCATGTACCTTTGGAGTATAAATATTTAACGTTAAACAATTTTCGTTTCCTACAACGGTGCCTTCGTGAAATTGCAGACATTCGTGACGCTCTTTCTGCGCTTTTAGAGTTCCTCTCCAGGCTTTCTTTGGGACTGGATTACGAAACCTTCCAACAAAGAAACAGAAAGTAAATCAATTTTTAATGCTTTAACCAGTTACATTAGATGCCTCGAGAAATTGTTGATCAGTTCGTAGGCTTAAACCATGCCTGGGCAACTCCTTCCCTGACGGTTCACGACTCCCACTACCAGTGTACCCGTCTTCCCACAGACCTAATCTCCTCAAATTCCTCCTACATATCATAGGAGCTTGGTGGGGAGGACTCAGGCGTGGGGAGAGAAATCGCAAAGCTGCGCAAGCATGAATTAAGGGGTTAGGACACAGTGAAATTTTGAATAAATCGAAAATTTACAACCTTGAAATTTTACAATTATCTTCATTATAATATCTATTTAGCATTGGTGATAGTTTTTCCATCATTTTCCCGTTATTTTGATAAATATAAATAAAAAATTAAGAAATTTTCTACCGAAATTCAGTTATTAAATTTAAAATAACTGCCATTTTGTTAATTTTTACGAAAATTGAAATGTGGGATCGTCATTGCCTAGAGAATATATTACAGTTTATGACATTTTTGGGATTTTTTATATAATTAATTCGATTTGTAGGAATCTTGTGCACCAGTTGGCCATTTGAAAGGAAAGATATTACGAGCAAAGACGACAAAAGGCATAAGAACAAATTATTTTTTAAATATTACAAGATTTTTTATAGTTCATAATATAGTAAACTGAAACACAAAATCTTATATTAATCGATCGTCCACTCTGTTTTCTGTACTGTTATTTAAAAATTCTATATTTTCCCTACTTGTTACTGTGTCCTAACCCCTTAAACAACTAATTCTTGTCAAAATTGCTACGAATTGCTTCCTTGTTGATATTATAAAATTATAACGATACACATTCTTACATGAATTTTACTGAGTCTCAGTCAAAGTAGTAACAAATATTAATCATCGACTCATCGAAAGAACAAAAGAAAAATCAAAACATGTAAAGAATTGAATATCGTCATGTCACTACTAACTAATTAAAATTATTAAGAGAAGAAATAATATTCTATTTATTTTTCACTTATTGCAATCAACGCAGTATATTTTTATTTTGTATCCGTAGTCTAATAATCAAGTTAAATATTTGTGAATGCAGTGTAAAGATTAATCAACAGAAAAATACATATTACACAAGGGAAATGTATTCTATATGCGTTTATAGGATTATTTTTCACAAAATACATCACTATCCACAACCATTTAATATTTAACCGTTTTCCTACAAAATCACTTCCTTATTTATTCTACTAATCTCTGACCTTCGATCATATTTAGATAACAACCTCAAGTTTTTAAGGGGTGCTTCCGCATAAGGAACTGCAAGAAAAGCAAAAATTTTTCGTCCATTTCGCGTCAGCATTGTCGTACCCAAAACGTAACCCTCCGCAATCTTAATTTTTGGATCGTCCACAAAGAACCAAAAATTCACCACTGTGAATATCGTTATGCCGATGAGTGTCAACATTAACACGTTGAAAAGTAACGTTTTTTTATCAATGGAAGATCCATTTTTGGGCGAATTGTTCCTGTACGATTGTAGACGGAAGCACATGATGTTTGTCACACTTTTACAATTCAAAGTAATCCACGTGTTTAAATGTTTCAAACTTTTCGAGAGTCGCGTTACTGAAGAACCTTATCGTGACAGCTGTTCAATGCGTACTATCTGACGACCTTGAAAAATTATCAGAATTTATATTTGCAGTTATCTAGCAAACAGTTCGACACATTGTTAACTCTGCACTTCATTATTTCAGGAACAATAGTCTTCCTATGTTACTAATATTCAATGAGACGTTCTGCTTATTTTGTAGGACTATATACGAACAATGCTCTACTATTATTATATTACACGATGCAAGTACATTTGCGTATGTACACGTGAATGAATAAGTTGTAAAATCTGTAAAACAGGTAACATCCATATTTTTTTATATTTTATTTATTGGTACCAATTTGTATCATTCACCACAAGATAAGTTGTACAATATCATACTTATGTTATACTAGTGATTATACTTGTTACGTAACACAGAGACTATTTTTCTCAAAAATCGCTTTCCTTAAAATTTCGTATCATCAGAAAATAGAGACCGGGAGTATATTGTTTCATCACTCCAAGCAGTACGTGGGTACAGTTCTGTACCAAAAATCGACTTCCTCCGAATATTTTTCTTCCAAAGTCACCTCGGTGCTGACGCCATGGCCTATCCTAAGATGCTTGCTACTATTCCCTTGTGGCTGCCACAGATGGCTATTTTTCAATTTATCGGAAGTGGGAACGCTGCAATAAAAATTGATTAATCATTCATGCAGCAATAGCGAGTTATTCGATTTTTATACGAATCTCCCTAACTACAAGTACAATACTGATCGTCCATCAGTAGATGGCTGTGAGAAACTTCAAGGGACACATGATAGAGTCTTCCCTCGGATAGTGTGACAACTTCGGCAGTAAAGAGTCTCAGAAAACGTAGAGGTACTAGATGGAACTTGACAAATGTCAAAAGGTTTGTGGTTTCTATGTCGAGTTTCATACTTCACGACCTGATACCATATTTGAAGTTTGCCGAATATAGAGAAGGACAGCGCGTAAACGATAAAGAGGGACTGAGTATCGAGGCAGCCGGCACAGTTCCAAAACCCTGCGTATCGAGTACAATGTCATTGCAAACAGGAAAGTTTTTTATTTTTCGTTTTTTCTTTACAGAACTTTTACCAACGTATTTGTGAGATTTTTCTAATTAAGATGAGTCTAAATACGGCATAATGTGGACCATATTTAGTGATTTAAAGTGTGATCATAACTCGCTATGATGTAGATAGATATTATTGAAATTTTATCTAGTTCGGTGTTTTTTTAACCAAGGAAATTTTACAAATACGTTAATAAAAGTTCTGGAAATAAAGAACAAAAAATAAAAAGATTTGTATTTGCATTACCATTCCAATCGAGACGTAGGCCTTTGATCTATGCTGGCTGTTGCGACTCTACGCGTTTCTTTCTTTCCACATGGTGTCCTTGTTTGTGTTCTAAAATTTCATCGCTCATTAAACAAGTAAATACAGGGTGTTCGATAACTGGCGGTACAAGCGAAAAAGGGGTGGATTCTACTTGAAAAAATAAGTCAAAAATATAAAATAAAATTTTTTATACGAGGTTTTTTTCGGAAAAATCGACTTTGAATTTATCGTCGGGTACGCGTGCACTTGATCATGCCTCGTTATAGGTAAAATAAACATTTCCGTAACACTGGAAATGTTTATCAACATAAACTTGATAAATTATAAAAACGGCGAAACTTCACAGTCGATTTTATCGAAAGCAAAGCCTCATATCAAAAAATTTTATTGTATATTTACGACCTACTTTTTCATGTAGAATCACCCATCCTAACCCTATTCGTTTGTAACACCCATTACCGAACAGCCTATATCTATCGTTCTAATCAGAAATATTTCACCAACCCGTTGGCAAAGGTTTCGTAACGAAATCACTAAAAATAATGAAGATTCATTATTGCACTAATCAATTGCACTAATTCATCATTGCCTCACCGATATGCGGATCGTGTTACATTGTAAGGGCTCCCTAGTAGGGGGGGGGATAAAATAGTAACTATCCATAGAGACAAAATTCTCGCTATGCGAAGGAAGACTGTATCCCTACTCCTTGCTACACGTCTTTCGCTATTGGCTTATTAGTGTGACTGGAACGAATACTAGAGTGGGGTTCACAGCCTGGCGTCAAGAGGGGGGTCTCGATGATCCCTCTGTGCGCCACTGTCGAAATCATTACCATGATCTGATGGAAGATCAGTATACGAATATTGTTTCGTACCTGCTGTTAGCAAAACTGGTCCACAGGCCAATGAAAATGTCAACGATTTTATAATCGTTTTCTGACCGCTTCAAGGAGCTATACTGAGCGTCTACGTACGCCCCTGATGTCGGGAACTCGGAAAATATATCAGAGCCATGACCAACACCAGTCCTACGCAATTCGCCTTCGAAAATCAATGTTTCGGTGATGGTTCCATGATAGCCGTACTGATAAGTGTACAATTTATCCGATACAATTTGTTTTAGGTAAGTATAACATTGATGCGCCGGGAACAAGTAGAAGAAATCTGTCACGAGACTCGTGAATTTTTTGATGAACTGAAATCAGAGAAATAGTATTAACACCATTCGTTATTTTTCTATATTCTATTTGTTCTTGAGAAATTGCTTATGTAAAATTAAAATGTTCTGTCTTAATTGTAACGATTTGGGGTAAAATGGAAATTTGTTTCGTTTCTTAGTAAGTCTAACACGATGAAAATAATATTAAATCCAAATGTACAAGCTAATGATTATAAACGAAATAGAATATTGTTTGTAAATGATCCTTTCTGGAATTGTAAATAATTCAAAATTTTTTGGTAAACTTCGTCTTTGTTTTTCATTAACGCTTTGGCATAGTTTTTCATTCATTGTAGCCGACATTAATGAAGATAATATTGAATTTTATATTTCTTTAAGTATTTGTATTAAAATGTATGATTTGTTTCTACTTATAGTTAGTAAATGTTTTTAAAGATGTGCGATCAAGTCTATGTTAGCTGCCATTCTTTCCTCGATATAGAGCAGTGAACTTGTATTTTATAGATACTAGACACTTCCTCGAAGGTCTCGAGCACGGATGTCGCATAATCTTATTACATTGCTCAGACATGTACTTACAACTTCCTTGGATTTCGGTACTTCGACACCGATATAGTGGTTCTTCACTTTTATAGCTATATCCGTGACGTTCATTCCGTCTAATGGTGGATAGTATTCTAGGAATCGTTTTATCACAGCCACCGGGTCTTTTCTACAAAGCTCGTATACTTTCGGATATTTCACCAAGCCTGAAAAATCAAACGTCTTGTCACTGATAATGCATTACACCAATGTGAAAAAATTTTAAAAATTTTTTGATCAAGCGAATCACTTATCTTTCATTGTAATTATTTATAAGATTTATATTTAAACATTTTATATTTCCGGCGGAAAGTTCATAAATAATTAGTAACTCTGTGGATCTTACTTTTGGTAAAGAATGTTCCTTCGTCCGTTACAGTTCCGATGATCAATGGAGCATGCTTCCAGTGTTTCTTTTGTATCAAAGTTTCCGGTGTTTCTGTTAAGAACGCACCGGGTACTTTCGGTTCCTTCGTGGGCCTCCATGTTCTCTCTGCCGCTATATCGATTTCATCAAACACTCGAAGCGATACCTTTATTATTTCCGTATAATTTACATGTCTAAGGCAATCAATCATCTTGTGGGAGTCATCTGTTGGACATTTGACAAGTTCTGCAACCTTCTTGCCTTTTTCATGATAAGACGGACCATCTGCGATTGCGCGTGGGATAAGGGCAGTTCCACTTTGAAGAATGAATCGTTTACATAAGGCTGCAACGAAATATATAAACCAATTTGTTTTACTATTAAAAGGGATTTCTATGCAACAGGTTTCGCAAAGTTGGATGTTTAAAATGTTTTATCAAATGCCAGGGAACTATATCCATACATCACTGATTTTTGCTTTTTATTGATGTTGTTTATATCGATAATAACAATAGAAAAATCATTTTTGAATGTTTAAACATGGAACGAATCCATTTCTGTTAATCATTTTGTTATTTAAATAAGTTACATTTCTTAAAAATGAATTATGCTGTTGACTGTTTTCATATGTAAGAAGATTGGTCTCAATTGAATAATGTATTGATATTGTTGTCGTGTAAGCATGAAAACCGTTCTATAAAAAACTGTGAACAAAATAGTGAATGAATCTTTCTAACAATCGTTAAAATATCTATTCAAAATAAAATCTTTCGAATTGCTTAATGATGAGGTTCGACACGCAAAAGCATTCATCTTTCGCGCAACAAGTGTGATAGGTGGCGCAATAGGCGTAGAGTGAAGTGCACTCCTTTATGTCCTTGCGCGCGCGTTTTTATCTTCAGACGCTACACAGGGTGTTCGACTATAGGTGGGAGAAAATTTTAGGGGTGGTTCTTAACGATGATATAAGACGAAAATGAAGAATAAAAAAATTGCGATTTCGCCTTCGTTATTTAACTATTAAAAATTAAAAATCAACAACGCGTCTAACAAAAGTGTACGTTGTGTACGTCAAAGAGTTCAATTAATAAATAACGAAGTCGAAATCGCAATTTTTTTATTCTTTATTTTCGTCTTATATCATCGTTAAGAACCTACCCTTAAATTTTCTCCCACCTGTAGTCGAACACCCTGTATAACTTTTGTAAGTACAGTAAGCATGTAGTCCAGTAATGAAACATTTATGTACTTATCTTTGTATAAATCCCAACACTTAATTAATAAGTTAAATATCATATGAATGAGCAGGGAAAGCAGTTGTACTAATAAATTCGAGGTACTTACACTGTGATTCGGATGAGAGGATATGCAAGTTAACACTTTCACTACCAGCACCTTCTCCAAATAGAGTTACTTCATTCGGATCTCCACCGAAAATCTTAATATGTTCTTTTACCCACTTAAGAGCCAACAATTGATCCTTGTTGCCATAGTTTCCAGACGCTGCATTATCCCCGGTGCTTAAGAATCCAAGAACGGATAACCGGTATGACACAGACACGTACACAACATCCTTGTCGAGTAGAAAACCTGGTCCAGCGAAGGAGACACTGTCATTTCTAGCTATGTAGTAGCTACCGTGCAAGTATACCATAACAGGGAATAATTTTTTCGGATTACGCTAGAACAGAGAAAAATGTATGAAAAAGAATTGTAGGAGAACTCTTTTATAACAAGTCCGATAAACAATTGGTTACATGAATTTAAAGTATTTATGAATCTCGGGAGAGTTCATTCGTATATTGTCAATAGTTTTCGGGAAAATAAGTCTCTGAATTTTTGTAGTTGCTACACGAGGGTCATTCTGAACTTGTATACAGACCCTTGCAGGGGTTCGAGCCAGTGTTATCAGATCAGGGAAAACGACTCGAATTGAGGGGAATACAGTTACAGTAATGTCGCGATATTTTTTTGCAACCTTCTACCCAGAATTTATCCACTGCCGGTCAATGTGGCAGGGCGGCGATGATTGATCTCGGCTCAGGTATATCGGTGTGGTTTATGCTAAGAACAGGTGTAGATGTGGTCACGGAGAAATACCCCCGCTGAATGCGAAAAGCGGGCCTGCGGAGGTATTAGTCCGTGTATAAAGGAGGCGAAAGGGGTCTTGGGAGAGACCTGGGCGGTGGGGGTTTAGTCAGTATGGTGTTAGAGCTATAGGCCTCATAATCTCCCCAAAAACCATCTTAAGCGGAGAACCGAGCCTAACACTACCCCCCCGACTGTCATCGTTAGGGGGGTGTGCATAAGTAGCATTCCCCCACCGCCCTTAAAAAAAAAATGGTATATCGGTGTGAACCACTACTAATCCAATTACAAAACTTGTTGATTTTTCATAATTTTTTTATGGGACTTTCGCCAACTTATTTTTGGCATTTTTTAATTAAAATGACACTAACCACGACATATTTTCAACTGTATTTTGTGGTTTAATCGGCGACGAAAATTTCGGGTGCAGGGAAGGACAGCGTATGGGAAAGAAAGATACGCGGACAGTCGCCGTCGCCGGCACATTTCAAAGAATTTCCCGTACGCTCTGCTTCGTTACGTTCGAAACTTCCATCGTCGGTTAAACCACTAGCTACAGTTGAAATTATATAGTGTTTGGTGTCATTTTAATAAGAAAAATACCAGAAATAAGTTGGTAAAAGTCCCATAAAAAATAATGACAAATAAAGAAATTTTGTAATTCGATTATTCTATTCGATAGGTATTTACATGTTGTCGTTTTGTACGTCCAGCTTCGTCTGTACTCCTGACGCGGTAGACGCCGTCATAAAAGGAAATGTCTCTACACGATATGCCTCCGTGCAGAACACAGGTTGTTGGAAAAATATCGCGACTTCACTGTACCATTTCTCTAACAGTACCGGAGAGTCATGTGATATTGTGACGCATGCATAGCAGAGACGAATAGTGTTACGTGACCGGAACTTAGGGGAAGCGCGCGGTAATAGCGTCATGGAAAGGAATAAAATGGCGTCTTGCCACCTCCAACGTTCTCGTTAGGCATTTCGATTTTTATGAGTTACATACGAATCACTAAATAGTTCTTTAAGGTAGTTCTTTAAATTTATTAAATACCTCAGGAGTGTAAACATTCACGTGCAAACAATCCTCACAGCCGTGTACGACACCAGCATTTAGCTGCGGGCATTCACAGCCGTCATGATCTGCCCTGAAGATGTCATCCCATCGCTTTTTCGGTACCGGATTCGAGAATCTTTAAATACATTGTTTTTCATTATTATAACACCGATTACTGAAGTCAATTCGTGTAGATGGGAATTTCGAAAAACATTCAGACGTCAATTTTTATCAATATTTTATGCATAAAATTCTATATGCAATTAAAGTTATATGTAGATACAAATAGTCTTCGTATTGTTGACAAAATCCACGAATTAAATAAAAATTGAAAATTCAATTCTTCCAAATATGAAAAATATTAGGAAAAAATTATATTGTCTTCTTTTGATTTGATAAAGATTATTTCATAATTCTTATTTAACAAATAAATATTAATAATTAATTTACTTAAGCAGTATTATCAACACTAAAAAATATTTTTTAAGAAATTTATCAAACACTAAAAGCGTCTGATACGTGTTCCCTTCTAAAAAATGAGACATTAAACTTTAAATTCCGTGCAATTTCAGCTTGAATAAAAAGAATGTGTTCAATCATTTCCGGTATAAAATTCTTTGTAATTAAAATAATTGTAACATAAAACGTGTATAAAACCGATCATTTTAGCAGAGGTGGTAAATACAGTGGAAACACAGTAGAAGTGTATACATTGCAGTAATAGACAATGTTCAATGAAGAGAGCTACAATGCTGTTGAGCGCAACTCTGATTTCAACATGTTCGTGTTTCGCTCGGTTGATGTGATTTGTTATTGATGCTACGTCTGTCATTGATTGACCATTCGATACAGTTCGAACGATGCACGAGTGTATGCATTCCAATATTTAATTCAGCGTTTGCAACTTGCTCTCAATGAAACTTAGTCTACTAAATCCGGACACTTATTCAAATTCGAGTATGATGTAGTATTTAGTGTTCTCGTATAAACGAATTTTAAAGGATTTTTCGGTATCTTGAAAATTGTCTGTTTCGGAAACATAAAGTGTGAATCTTCTTTCATTAACACTAAACCTTTCGAGCCTTAAAAGTAATCGGTACATGTTCCCTTATAGAAATGACAAGATAGATTTTATTGAGACTTTGTGTGGCTCCTACTATAATACGTGCTCTCCTAAAGATATTTGTACAATTAATTCTTATAGAATCATTTTTATTATTTCAATAATTGTAAAATAAATCTGGAACCAGTCAATTTGACCTGTGGTGGTCGGTTTAGCGTTAAACTATAACGACTGAACTAACGAACCGATGAAAATAATATTTCAGGTCCTTATACTGAAAGCATAAGAGTATCTAATAAAAATGATCCTTTTCGTTACTTATTTTAAATTTGTTTTATACTTATGCAGCGTTTCATGTTCTATTTATGAAGCAACTTTATTCTGCACATTAGGAATAAATATTTTAAAAAGTTCTCTACGTTAAAAAGTGATCTTACTTGCATATTATAACAATAAATAATTTTTAATGATAAATTGTATTTATAAAATGTATATCATATGTCCATTAATACAATAAGCAAGGAAAATTGATATAAAGTAAAAAATTAGTGTGAGTATTGCGAAATATATACTTAAACAGGGTTACTAGTTTGTAACTGAATTAATTCGTTAAAATCAGTAGTACGAACCTTAAGCTTCCAACGGGTGGCTCTGCGTAGGGTATACCTCTAAACGCTTCAAAACGTCTACCAGAATGTGACGTCATCTCACTCCCTTTTATAAGCCCTAATGGTGTTTGTACAACACATGACGCGAGAATGTTCGCTACACACCAGCCAATAATAAATAAAAACGTAAACTGCTTCATTGTAAAGCTCTTCAACTCTTGACTCACTGTAACGAGTTCGGTCAGGAAGTGACTGAAGCCTGTTGTGGTCCGATTTATTTATACTAATAGACAACCTTGCGACGAAATATTTTACATAAAATAAAACTGTTTATATTATCGCTTGCTTGCTGTATATTTCGGCATTTAATTAACTTAAATACTGACTGTCAAAGGACAATTCTTAAATACAGTGCAGAGAAACACGTGGTGATAACTTCACAAAATGTAGACGAAAAAAGAGACAGGGACTATTATGTAGCACAATATTTATTTAAATGACACCGATAGTAATCATTTACATAAATAGCAATAATAATGGGTCTCTAAATTATGATGAATTTTACAAATACAAAATTAACTGATAAAACTTGACAAGCCTACTTCACCAAACCTCGAAAGAGAGAAAAATAAAAATCACATACAGCTCGACAAAAAGAACAACCATTAAGAGGAATCGGTCCAGACATTTAAATTAATTATCGATCAGTCAAGTCATCTAAAGTTTACTATTCAATCTCTGGTCAAAATCAACCCAAAATTCACTATTTTTTTGGCGTAACATGCTTCTTTCAGCAAATGCTCTAATTATTGTTAATATAGTGTTTGTAAATAAGTGTCAAAGAATATATAAATTATTGTTTAAAATCTGGGATATCTAGAGTATATTAATCCTTCCACATCGAAATGAAACTTCAGCTTTGAAATTTTGTACCTGTGAAAATATGTTTGTCTCACAAATACATTCAAAATTGCATTGAAGAAGTTCAATATTTAATGAATCGTATCTTTTGCTGGCTGCTCAAATAGCTATATTCATTAGTAACCACATAATATTTTTCAATAAAAATGTTTTTTTAGTTTCTAAAGTACCTTGTAAGGTATTCGATCATATTACTTCATTTAGGTACTCTTGAGTTAATTTTTTCTATCATATTTTTAATGATACCTTATCTAAATCCACGGGATCTCTTACTAAACCTTATTAAACGTGTTTCAATTGGAATTAATTACCAGGAGCTGCATACCTAGATGATGCCCTTGAAATTGTGATTCAAAAGGGACATGTTCCCATCCCAGTGTTGAGCTTTAACTCGTCATTCAAGAGTATTGAATACTATTCTATAGGATAAAACTGTGCAATTAATGATACTCTTAAACCACACAACGTCATCAAAGTTGAAAATTTTGATTTTCTCGAAATTTTAATTACATTCCCAGTGTAAAATCCTATAGTCAATAAACAATGACTACTGAAAATTATTCCCCAGACAGTGTATTCATATAATATAATTAACAATTAGAAAATCAAAGAAAATAACAAACCATTGAATATTAAAATTAAATACTAATGATCGAATCTATTATTGAATTATTAATTTTACATAAATTGTAAAATTCTACAGGGTCTTTCCCTTAAATAAATATAAGCATTTTTACTTAAATTTAAAATTAATTTTTTCACACAAAAATTTAACAGACTACTATCTAATAAATTATTATCTAATAAAGTAACTATTATCGAAATTACATTGTCAAGATTTAGTTATCCGAGCTCGATCGTGATTGGCCGGATCACTGATCCGGAACGTGCACTTAAGCGTGACGAGGGGTATATAAACCCTAATTTTGAAAGGGTGGATCATTCGAGGTCTTGTTTCTACTGCTGCAACATGGAGTATTTCAGGTCTCTCCTCCGTGTGATTGGACTGCTTGATCCTGCAAAGGTGGATTTCATTTACGAACTCCCTTCTGAGGTATCACAGTTGATTCTACGTGAGTTAGACCCTAAGTCTCTCTTCTGCGCTGCTCAAGTGTCACGGAAATGGTTGAATGTCTGTACTGCCGATCCGAACCTGAGACGCACCGCGAGACATTACGAGCAACGTGTTGAGAGTAGACGGAGGCAAAGTTTCTCAGGACGAGCTGATGCCGACTCTAGATTGACAATTCCAAGGAAACTGTCGAATCCTGCGCAGGTGCAAAAAATTGCACCTCATGCGACAATCAAAGCTGACGCTGTGTTTCGAAAAGCTCCCCGAAATCTTCCGAACCTCATCAAAACACGTTCTTCGAGGCGTAGTAAATGTATTAGGATGTAGTAATATTTTCATAAATTTTACCTTGACTAGCTTTTCATAGCGAACCTAGTTAGTATTAATCTATGACTTGACAAGTTAACTCGTCATTTGTTTCTTTTTATTAGCATTTAGAAAATTTCCTCCTTAATTATAAATCTTTCACTTACATTTAGTGTTTATCACGACGTGCTCCGCACAGAGAAGCTGTTTAGTATTAGCCTTCGCCTTTATGAGTTAACTCTTCATTTGTGTTTGTTCTTAGCATCTAGAAAATTTCCTTTTCAAGTATAACTCTTTTATTTACAATTAGTTTAAATAATATTTGACACTTACTGTACTTGGAGCGATTTCGCATTTTTTATTTCATAAGTATCGAATTTACAAAGCTACTTCCATTAGAAATTATCAAAATTTCTTCACTCAAGCACATGTTGTTATAAAAATTGATAGCAGTTTGAAAAAATTCGATTTTATAATTTTTTTAGTAGTCATATTTTATGCTCGCTACGGCTAGTGTTAATAAGAGTATCGGTCAAAATACCGATATAAGTTAATCTATATTGTATTTACATTAATTATGATAGCACGTTTGTTATCTCAATTTTGTCTTCCCGTGCCTCTTCGTAGGCATGCATAATTGAAAAGTCACTCGGTCATGACAAGCAACACAGTATTTATTATTTATAGAAATTATTCATAAATGAGTGGTACGATCTAATCTTGGAGGTCAAGATTAACAATTGAAATAGCAATGCTCCAATTATTATTAGTAATTTCCGGTAATGCACTGTTCATATAAAATAGTAAATTGTTTAATGGATAATGTCAGGTATATTTCATATATTTGACAGATCAAAACTCACATATACCTGGCTCTGCAAATGTTTATATTTAATCGTGTAGAAATACGAAAGAAATTGCTATTACTCGTAGAATTTATTGATGACTGCGGATGTTATGCTTATATAACGAAAAAGAATAAGAGAAACACAACAGTGTGAAGATATTATCAGAATCTACGAATATTATTACATTTGAAATTTATTAACTTTTATCTAGTTTTTGTGTCTCACAACGCGCTTAGAAAATGTTTAATTTGCATCAAGATCCGAAGTCTAATATAATGATGACGAATTCATAAAGTGTTCGTGTATTTTTTATACTCTGTTTTCCTTCGGTTCCATTAATTAATTAATGTTAAACTATGAATTTGATCTCCTTTCTACATTTAATCTCATTGTTATAAATATCTGTACTCTGAAGTCATTGCAATCTTGTTCGAGGATTTTCCCAAGTATGCCTAATGCCTTGAATGACCAAAACGTTTAAGTAAATTGTTAAGAGGCAACGAAGCATCTTTCACAAAAGTATAATTTTTGTTAGATTATATGTAGCACCTTGAGTCGCCGGTAAATGGTTGATAATAGCTGGCATGCATAAGCTGCTCCTCTTAATGGAAAATAACATGCATTAATTTTGAAATTTCGTTGTTTTAGCGATGGTTATTACACGCACAGGTCGGCGGTTGTTTTGAAAGGGATTAAGAGGGACAGCACGCTGTGCATACTTTACAAACTCTGCGCATACTGACCAGTTCGCAGTAACTTAAAGCTTATAACTCCCTCGATCGAACTCTATTTAATTGCATCCGCTATTCCCAAACTACTATGAGGATATCCTCTTAACGATCTCGTCGGGCGCATCTTTCCGTGATATCAAATCCTTAAGCAATACCAATAATCTAATTAATAGACTGTAGATCTTTATGCAAAATAAAAATTTTCTACATCGATTGCAAAAAATACACACTAAATTGTATGTTGTTTCTTCTCTTAATGGAAAAGAAATCATTATTGACGTCATCAATTTTTAAGATTTTCCAACAATTTTGAATTACATTTACTCAATTTTGATATAAATGCATAAAGATCCGCAAGCTACTAATTAACATAACACACTTAACAACAAAAATAATTTGTTTATATAAATTAAATTGTTTATATACCCTTTTTAAAAGGATCGAATTCATATTAATAATTTGTACAGTGTTCCTAACACGTTTTATTTGCTTCACATGATTTTTCAAGTATTGGGTGAAAAAATCTATTTTAATTTATTGATTATTCACGAACAATTAGAATGCAATCTACTCTCGAAAATTAACTCAATTAATTTCTACGTATTTTCTCCACAAGTAGTGAATAAATGTCCAATATGGTGGTTGAAGACGTACAACATATTATTAACTCTTATGCATTTATTTTTGACTCTTATGCAATAAATTATATTTAATATTTGCTGTATTTACTAAAGATTATTAAATATTTGTTATTAAACCTTGATGTCTCATATTTCTGCCCTGTTTCGTGTCACTATCCTCTCCTCTGTACCGATGGTCCACAGTCATCAGTGAACTCCATGCATTCATGATAAATATGAGTAGATGTAATTTACAGCAATAAAAACACCAGAAGAATTTCAAGATACTGTTGCATTATTTTCAACGTATTAACCAAATTAATAAAAATGCATCCGAGTCCTAAAAGTACATGTTCCCTTATAAAAATGACAAGATTGATTTTCTTTAGACTTTGTGCGGCTTCTATTGTAATGCGTGTTCTAATAAAGAAGTCTCTAAAATTATTTTTATTATTTCAATAATTGTGAAGTAATAAATCTGAAACCGGTCATTTTGACTGGTGGTGGTAGGATTTCTATTCCGGTTTGTTGCAATTCAAATAGATAATTTTTGTTTCGCATAAATGTCGGCTGTCTGCCTATTAGGGTACGGTTATAGTGGAACGGTGAACAGCATGCAAAATCACACTAATGTAATTAAAACGTGACTGGTCATGTGTAGTTAGTGATGGGATCTGAATCACTTTGAATCGCTTTGTTGTAATAATTACGACAAAAAATCCGAATTAATTGCAACATAATTCGAATGTTTGAACTCCTAAATCTTTTGAATGTCTCTTCATTGTCTTAAAAATCTTGAAAGCCTTAGAACTTTGGAAGGTTTGTAAGAATTGAAACCCTTTTAATCACGAGACAATGATTACGTAATGTCTAATAATATTATAAATAATATTATAAAATATTATAATATTATATATAATATTATAAATAATATTATAAAATATTATAATATTATATATAATATTATAAAATATAATAATATTATAAATAATATTATAAAATATTATAATATTATATATAATATTATAAATAATATTATAAAATATAATAATATTATAAATAATAATAATAATCAAAATTCTTGCAACTCTTGAAATTCTTAAAATTCTTGATATTCTTAAAATTCTTCCAACTCTTGAAAATTGTAAGATTCTTGATAATCTTAATAAATGTTATACTTTTTATAGTATTATTATTATTTATAATATTATTATATTTTATAATAAGTATAACATTTAAGAATCTTGAAATTTTCAAGATTTCGACTTTCAAGAGTTGGAAGAATTTTAAGAATATCAAGAATTTTAAGAATTTCAAGAGTTGCAAGAATTTCTGATTTCGAATAAATATCGAGTTGATTTTTGATTCTTTGAAATGAACTCTGTGGTGATTGATTTGTACGAAAACTTGCAAGACAGAGTATCATATGTCGATCACTAGTTAAAGAAGGGCGGTGACAAAAACTGTGAGCAAGGCGGCGCGTACTTTCGGCCAATATGAGCTTTTGAAATCTTGTGAGAAAGCAGCTTGTTTGTTCCTCGTTACTATCCGCTTAATTATAAACACTCATTTAGACTCTGAACAGTCCCAGTACCTTGCACCGATAATTAACATAAAAGCATTTGGTATTTTTCACTCCCATCGTCGATACACTGGATACTTGCCTTCAGTAGGTACTACGTCCCTGAAAACACCACCGAGTAATTCTACATGACCAACCCGAAGTACAATCGATCTCGAAGACCGGCGCAAGCGCCCCTAAGTGGAGCATACGCCGCGCCCCTGTAAGGGCAGGAGGAGACTGGCAAATCTGACCAAAACAAACCAGTGAGAATGGATACTAAGTAATGCTCAAGGCATCGTTCTTCCTCTCCCTTTAACTCCAAATCACCGATAGGCAAGATGAGCCCAGGTCTCGGACATGACCCTCTCCCTTCGTACAATATCACAGCACTAGGTAAATTCCAGGTGATATATCTACTCTTTAGTGTAACCGTCGACCGTGCACGTCTAATTCCGATGAATCCTCTCGTTACAGGTAACACGGCCTTGTGCCTGTGGCAACAACCGCAACATATATTGTTCCAGTTGGCAAACTTTTGTTTCGCGTTGTCGTACGCGGCGCCATCCTCGAGAAAGGGAATACTGTTTATGCACTCCGTCCTAATAATTGGTAAGCGTTTTTCATTCATCATTTCTCCACTGACAGGACATACATATCCTTCGCAGTTCACAAGAATTGTTAACAAAAGTGTTACTCGTTTCATTTTGACGAAATCTCGCCCCAAGGTAAGACGAAACGTGTGGAAGATGTACTGAAAGTAGCAAATGAAGTTAAGGCACATTGAAAAAACTGTAGCTGTCAAACAATTGCTCCGATCGAGTTCCGTGAAATCAAAGTAATTTAGCTGATGTGAGATTATGGAGCTAAAGTTAATTATTAACCCTTAGCACTTGAGTGGTGATTCTGAGAGAGGCACCGGTAAAAATTGCTGTATCATTATTCAAAATATTGTTTACATTATTAAATACGTTGGTATCTAACCAATTAATAAATATTTAAGTATTTAATATTGTTTGCATTATTAAATACGTTGGTATCTAACCAATTAATAAATATTTAAGTATTTAATATTGTTTACATTATTAAATACGTTGGTATCTAACCAATTAATAAATACTTAAGTATTGCGTGAGGTATTACATCAATTTCATATCCATAAAATGAAAAAAATTATAGAATGGAATTATGTCGGAAGAAGTGTTTAATTTTCGAGTTAAAAAAGTGACCAGCTTCTTTGTAACATTTTAATATGTTGTTAGATATTCGATTAATTTTCGATCAAACTTTATGTATTAATTTAGTTTTTCAAATAGATACATCAATACTCGCAATACTTGTTCATCGTGCTTCTTGATGATACACATCATTATCATAAAAATCTCACACATTCAAATAATGTAGTGACTAGAATCGAAATTGAAAAGTTCAAATTGATACAGTGATTATTTCGCGAGTTTTTCTTATGTTACCGACAATAATCAAATTTATTTGAATAATTCACGATAAAAATTAATTTCTAAATGCTATTCTGGTTAGAATGTTTAATGAGTCGCGAAGTACGGGTTAAAAACATAATATACATGAAGTTTATTTTTTGAAAATCAGGCTAATTTTGTATGAAGGTGTCTCACAAGTTGTCTATACATTAAGTATAGCAGACATCTAATGCTAACCCCGAGTCACGCAACTGCGATTATCTTTCGTTTCTCTGTATTTGACCCACTGAAGCCTACAATCGCAATCCCAATCGTGGAACGTGTAATGATACCCGTGAAATTCCTTGAAAACGAAAATTGTAATTCTGGTTATTCATGGAATGGCGTTAATAGAATGATGGATCTTTTCAAGGGTTCATGTTGCTCTCTGGTTGGGCATGGCACGTGATATGCGCGCCGGATATATTCTCCTGGAACTTCAGCTTCTTGGTGTTGAATATGGGACAGCTGGTTTATATTGTCTATCAAATGAGACCAGTTAGATTCGATCCAGAATTGGAAGAAGTATATCACACACTTTTCTATCCGTTTAAAGTAAGTTCGAAATTCTATTCAATTCATCACGTAAACAATTCACCACGATTGATAAATCTAATTCATATTATGTGATAAATAGATTGTTACGCACTTATGGCTTGCGAAAATTTTCAAAAAATGGTACAATATAAAATACGAGGGAATTTAGTACGCCCTTTCTTTGTTTTAAATCTACAAAGGCTGTTCCCATGAAAACTAGGATTTTATTCCACTCCACTTTCTTAAAATTCGTCTATAAAAATTGGAAATCGTATAAACATCTGAAATCTATTCGTAAGATTCCCTTGTATCTACAGTAGATGATTCAATTGTTGCAAACACTTGCCTTCATTGATGATTTTATGTTGACATTTTTTAATGAAAACTTTGTTAGTGTTATACTTTTATGGCGCTCGAGATTGCGAATATACATTGGCAACACTGCTTGTAATATTATTCTTCGTGTGGATAAGAAATAATTTGATCACCCACTGTGAATGTATTAGCTTAACTAGTTCTATTAAATAGAATTCATCTAACGTGTCTGTATATTACGTATTGCTTTCGCTTTCCTAACTGTAAGTAGAAATACTAGGTCATGCCATAAGCCGTGTCGTTTCTTATCATACTTCATACATATGAACGTCTGCATTTTGTTTACGCAGTATTTTAATAGGAACTTCGGAATACAAGTGTCTATTCATAGGATCTGGTACTCCATTTTCTATGTGATAACATATCGAAGAACAAATTAATTTAATTAACATAGAGCTATACAACTAAAACAATTTGAAAATTATTAGTTGCAAATCTTACCGATAGATCAAGATTAATCTTCCTTATCTTCTTAAGATCTTCCCGTCAATCAACGATCTTCGATGTCGAAGGATTAAAAACTTTAAATAAGTTAGAAATGTTTTTGATCCGAAATTTCCGAAAATTCTTTGAAATAGAATAAAAAATTAATAAGCATGACAATGAAGTTGGAAATGATAATTTCTTATTTATTAACAAAGTATTTGTAACTATATATAAATGACATTAAATATAGGGTGTCCAAAATTGTCCTTTCTTTTTCATAAGTTGAAACTTCGTTTTCAACATATTAGTAGTTAAAACTAGAAATATTGTTTTGAAAAGTAACAGTTTTTAGCAAGTGAAATTACAGAATCAGGAATATACGTGTTTTTCATTGCTCATGCTTTTGGTACACCCTGTATAAGTTTATTTCATCATCATGAAAAATTCTTTTAAATTTCAGGAACGGTACACGCGACACAACATATTTATTTTAAATAATAGACTAAAAATAAACATATTTAATTATATATCTGAATACGTATTTTGCGTGATTATTTTCACATTTAATGTTGGTTCATTGTTTTTTTTCTCTTTATTTGAATAACAGGTATCCCGACTACAATTCAAAAGACTAGTATCTCCGGAATTTGCATCTATAATGTCATTGCATGCTGGCGAGGCGTACGCTATGCAAAACTTAACTCGTACTGACAGACTGGGATTGTTACTGAGTGGCAAAGTGAACGTTCTCAGTGATTCGAATTTCTTACATCCTATACTGCCATGCGAATTTCTTGATTCTCCAGAGTTTGAGAGCTCCAGAGCGTCCGTTGACGACAAATTTAAAGTAAGAACGTCTTAATTTAGTATTCCATGATCTTCTAATCGTAGTGTTTATCTAGTTGAACTCACTATGACGTAAATATAGAATTGCTCGTAATTATTTAAACGACGACGATGTTACACTTTTTCCCACTTCTGAAAGATAAATATACATATCGCATTCTACATTAGAAATACGTTTACTTTTTCAACAGATTAGCAAATTGAAAAAGTTTATATAATTTTTAACTTCCACAAATAAATTTCCTGAGACTATTGTATTCTCTAACAATTTGAGTGTACGCCAAGTATAAAAATCATAATTTTGCTACATCAGAGGCAATGAAAAGTCAATGTTTAAAAAATTATATCAAATTTCAATATAACGTCAAATAGAAAAATATTTTCTTTACACAACAATTTGAATGCACGCTATGCATGGAAATCATAATTGTTAGAGCCAACAAAACAGTAGTATAAATGTTGATCAAAATGATTCAAGAGATATCATAAATTATTCAAAGTAGTAATTAGAACTGAGCATATTGTGTGTGTGTTATTTCAATGACAATTATTTGATAAGGTTCTATTTTTAAGACCAACAATCTACATTCCGTATATTCATGGTCGTCTGAGTAATTAATTATGAGCGATATTGTACAGTCACCATACAGAGAAACAAAACGTGTTTAAAGTGATTATTGTTTGCATATTTTTCAGGTATCCATTGTTGCTGCGAGCTCGTGCAGATACTTATATTGGCAAAGATCTGCGTTGGAATACTTGCTAGTTAAAGAAACGTATCTCGCCACCGTTTTAACGACATTGGTTGCTAGGGACATAGCTACTAAACTATATGCCATGAATAACAAGGTAACTGCTGTACAATTTTACTCCTCTGACAAACCATCTTCGTTCGCGTTATTCCATACATTGCATTAAATTGTAACAAGTTAAGAAACCGTACATAACTGTACATTTCCCACAACTCTCTAGCTATAGTATCTTTGTCAAAAATTGGATTTTTCACTCCTCCATTTTTACCTTAATATATAATTAGATTGTTACAGACAAAGGATCGCATCTAGATATCAGACTCCCCACTATTAGCGCGGGGTTAAGTATAAGTGGCGAATACAGGAGTCCAAGAGCATCCAGACAAGCCTTGATCCGTAGGAAAGAGGCCTCCTTGTCTTCCGAGAATGGTAGTATTTGCATATTATAATAATACAATTGCAGTTTTGTTTTTACGCGTACACTGTCGGTCATAAATAGTAAGACATCCATCTGTCTGTACAAAGAAACATTAGATCAATATTATGCACACTTAATATCATTTATTATTCTATTTTTATATTTTTATTTAATATTTTTAATATTCTATTAGTAAGAAATTAGTGTCTGACAGATATCCAATTAATTATTTTTTAATGTTAATTCGGTGATAAAAGATTTGTTTTCAATTAATTTCTCATGAAACTTTCACTAACACATATGCTCCAAAATTATTTTTCATGTTAACTAAAATAATGTCAATAATGGTAACAATTTCATAAAACAAGTTTTTCTATTGTATTATCAGGTCGTTAAGTGTAAAACTTGACCGACGTGTTTTTGTGTTTCATTTGTTAAGTTTAATACTTAACGAACTGATAGCAATGTTTGGCGAATATAATTCCGTATCATACTTTAAATTAAAATAACGTTTGATTTCATTACACAAGATATACAAGATTATGTTGCTGATCCTATAAATTATTCACACATATATCTATCGTGAGTATATTAATGTTTACGGCTGATAGTGTATGATCTACACGTTATTTCTATTAGATCAATTTTAAATAAAATGATACAGTAAATCCTTGAATACTTTCCGAGGTCGTCTACTCGTCGTCGGCGATTATTGATGTCGGCTCGGGTAGATCGGTGTGAACACCACTACATTGAACACCATGAACCGACTGTATTTTTTCATGGCACTTTCAAAAACATATTTCTGGCCATTTTCAGATTGAAGCAACACCAAACACGATATAATTTCAATTGTATTTAGAGGTTTAATCGACTGTGAAAGTTTCAGTCGCGAGAAAGAACAGCGTATGGGAAAGAAAGAGACGCGGACAGAAAGAAACGCTTCGGCCATCGGATCCATGTTTCATTCTGTCCTTCTCTATGTTCGGCTCTCTATTAAAGTTTCGGCGCGGTCGACGCGGTAGATGCTAGACGCAGTCATAAATCAAAAAATAAAGTCTTCTCGGCAAACGCTGTCCGTCCGAAATATGATTTTTGGACAGTATTCAAGGATTTACTGTATACGGACACCTAACTTGTTTCAGGATCCACGACTATGAAAGACCGATCAGCAAACAATCTTTCGAAGAAAGGAGCACCGAACATGGAGCCTCTACCCGAAATGCCTTCCTGTGATGATTTAGCTTCCAGTGGCGTAGAAAGCTGGCTCGACTCATCGAGCAAGTACCACAGTTGCGAAATTGTGGACGGGGACTAGCAGGAGGCCCCCTTAACGCCGGACACTTTCTATGAAGGGCACAGTGACTAGTGTCGACGTTAAGCATGTGTTTTTGCATACCGAAAAAACTGTATTTTTTACACGAGAACAGTTAAATCAAATTATTAAAACGGCGATCGAAGATCGCAATGTGTTCCATAAGTAATGTGTCGTGAGACGTTGACATTACCTCAGCTGCAAATAACGGAGACACGGCGGTTTTCCCTAACGCAAGGAACATCTCCTGTTGTTTATAATAATATTGACGATTGAGTCGATCATAGGATTTTGGAAGTGTTTAAATCGACATCTCGGAAACATGAACGCTAGGCTATAGTGTTTACACATGGATGAGTTTGGGAGAGGTTGCTGTTGTGTTGCACGCTTTATTACACGAATAAACAGGGTGCTTCAAAATAAATAGATTGTAGAAACATATATAGAGAGAAACGTTAGAGTATCCTTGCTTTAAATTTTCAATTGTTTGTCGTTATTATTTGCATTCGTAATCTTTCGTGGACTACTGTTTTCCTTGAGAATTAATATTTTTCTAAACCGAGCACGACTATTCCGTATTAATCTATTTAAAAATATAAGTAGTTAAATAATTTTTTAAATAACATCTTACACCTGGAGATTTCAAGACTTATCAAGTAGTGATCTGGAGAAACTTTTTGTTCCTCCTCTCTTTCTTTGTGTCTGACAACGAAGACAACAAAACTCTAGAAAAAGTTGATCGATTATTGACTTTTTATTATTAGCGACGTTTCTATAAACTGTTCCGAATTTATGAACTATAAAGAATTTTCAGTCACGTTAATTTTTCCAATTGTTACGTCACCAAACGTTGTTATTAGAAGTGTAAATATAAATGACTATTTTTAAAATTGACGTTCAAACTATCATGTGTTCACGAATTATATACTGTACGGTTTTTGATGCTTCTGTATTTTGAAGTACCCAGCAAAACACGAATAGCTTTCTATGAAATTGACGATAATTATACTATATCCGTTTGAAGTTAAGGCTGTTCTCAGAGAAACGATTTGTAACTATACTTGATATTTTTAAACAATTGTACAGCAGGGTAGGCTTCTAGCGTAGAAATGTCATTGAATAAAAAGAATCTATATGGATATTCAAGTTCGAGAACATGCAAAGAATGAAAGATACTGTAGTATAGCAAAAACGACGGTTTCTCTCAGGTCGACTTAATTTTTTTATATAAAGCTTTCTATTTTTTACTGTACATGGTAAAGATCGCTTTTACATTTAAATAAATGAATAATTGTTACGGACAAAATATAAAGTAAATATAGGTGCGCGTAAATTATTACGATATTTCTTTGACAATTGTTCATAATGCATTTCAGATTGCAAGATTAATATTCTAATTACGTATGCCAATTTTAATCAGCTGAATAAGTTACTAATTGCACGCGTATCTTATTTAACGCTGAATGAGCAGATCGGGAATTTTTATCATAAAAGATATCCACGATATAATTTACAATTAAACTGGAATGTTTTATGCCATTTAAACAATATACTAAATAAACTAGATGTACGTGTTTTATCTTGAAGCTTAGTGCACACTAGCATAAAATTGTGGTGGCGCAAAATCGCTTTGCCTTGGTTAAATTAAAGATAATTTTATTTAACAAGGCACTGTAGTTCGTCGTTTGCTAAAATATCAGTTTGACCTCGCTCTTTTCATCAACAATTTCCAAGTGCGTACGAAGATATAATATATTACTTACTTATTGTTAGAAGTAAATGAAAGTGGAACTGTTGATCTAACACTATTACTTTCAGCAATACTATTACATTGTATAACAATTTATGAATTGTAAAATGGTCTTCGACGTTTTTCATTATTATTGTATTTTGTAATGTTACGTGATATTTTTTGGAGAAGCGTGTTTAGCATGTTTGAATTGTTACTGTTTTTATTTGCAACAGACTTTACAGTTTTGTGATATTTGTGATTTTATGTATTTTACAAGTTTTCAGAGGATAGCAGAGTTTGTTGCAATAACTTTGTTATGTTTACACAGTAGTGGCATCAATGGCAATATGAAAATTCGATCAAATAGATTCGGGACGGTTCATAGCGTTTAAATGCGTGTTTTGTACAAATTTTAAAAACTGATTACTTGTTAATAAAACATACATTGAAAAAAAAACAAATTTTCTATCACACCTATAACATCAACCAAATTCTACTTTTTTAATGTTGCCGAGCAGTGAAAAAGACACTTTCAGATTCTGTGCTTTCAAATTTACAATGTTGACTATAATAATTCTTCTCGTGAAGTAAATGTCGTGCACCTTAACTGTACTTCGCACTTGGGTAGACAATTTGCAAGTACAAATGCATTTGAATAAAAAATATAATAGAAGGTGCTGTTGTTTAATGTATTATGTAAATAGATTTTTCTGAGAATTGTATAACTGAAATATTTATAAAAAAAAATTTTAACATACACATTATCGTTCTGATTGTACCAGTTTCCAAAATATTTGATCAAATATGTATCTCAATCTCAGATTTGAGGGTTTCCAACACATTTTTAACCCAAACATGCGATAATATGATAGTGATAATTAATTACTATTTTTCCAGTTCGCATTATAAAGTCATTTGGTGTCTACTAGAACTGAAGTTCCAAGATACGATAATATATTGGACAATCATTAATTCCATTGGTTCTGTAAAATGACATTACGGAATAATCATTAAAGATCATTAGTAATCCTTCATTAGCGGTATACATTTCCCACACTTCGAAAATATTCTGGAAAATTTTCCGCAAATAAGTATAAATTACTACATTAACCTACCAGTAGTGAAGAATTAAATCTGAATTTACTTTAACATTAATCCTACCGAACATTGAAAGTGACTGATATGTAAAGCATTATAAAAATAACAAGATTAAATTTATTTATATTTTATGCAATTTTTACTATAATATACAGGGTCATCCGTTTTTAAACGGACAAACGTAAACCAGCTATAAAGAACCCCAAATGGAACAAGTTTTACCCCTGCCACTTTTTTTGTTTCGGCCTTGATTTCTAGAAAATTGCAAAAAACCATAATTTTTTTAGTTCACATAAACTTGAATATCTCGGGACTCCAGTGATGAATCTTGATGATTTTTCCTTTGTTTGGTTTAAAATAAATAGGGGCATCTTTTTTGTTAACAAAATATTTTTGTATGACCTTCGGATCTTAGTTTTTTTGGCATAGGGCACGTCGTGGAGTCTGAATGAAAAAACTTCGAAAAACTTGGATTTATGCGTAATCAACCGTTTAATTCAAGACAAGAAATAACAAAAAACTATTAACAAAATTCAAAATTTTAAGATTTTTCAAAAATTAACATAAACTATTTTTTCGAAAACTGAACGTTTTTACTAACCAAAGTTAGTAAACAAAGAAACAATCATCAAGATTCATCACTAGAGTCCCAAGATATTCAAGTTTATGTGAACTAAAAAAATTATGGTTTTTTGCAATTTTCTAGAAATCAAGGCCGAAACAAAAAAAGTGGCAGGGGTAAAACTTGTTCCATTTGGGGTTCTTTATAGCTGGTTTACGTTTGTCCGTTTAAAAACGGATGACCCTGTATACTGGAGTTAAAAAATATATTCAATAAATTCACATGAAAACACCTTTACAATTTCAATAATTGTTAAATAAAAAATTTTAAATGTCATTTGGTCCCTCGTGGTAGGTTTAGTGTTAACTAAGTATAAAGATTTTTGAATCAATAGGAACTGAGATAACTCACAATTTTCACTTCTTCAAATCGTCATGTTATCGTATACATCATTTACATCGTTCACGAACACGTCACTGTTTGAGGTGAGTCATGTGTGACATGACTGTGATTTTCATCCACGTTAATTCTCTAATTACTGTTAGGAAGTATCTGTAATTGCACTCTGCATAATTTTAGACTGTCTCGACGGTTTTGGAATTGTTATTTTTCAATGGAACGATGACTAAGTTAATAATGTGAAAAATGCCTACATCTTCACAACAGCATTGTTCTGCATTCATTTGATAAGATACCAGTCCAGTCATCACTAAAATAAACATAAACATCAGATATGTATATGGACTAATGTATTAAATGATAAGAATGATAGTATTATTGAACGATTTCTTTCAAATCAAATTTTTATGGAACGCAGAATACTATTTAGGAAGCTAGAGTCGATTTAAGGAATTACGTTATGGTGGTAGTGGAGTAATAATGATTATTAACGGAAGCACAGTTCCAGTAACACATACTAACCGCAAAACCATACATATGAATAATTTATAGCCGGAGCATTTGAATACTATAGAACTTCTCTATGACCTCATCCGAAACAACTGCGACCCTCTCTAATATATCTTACAAGTGTCAGTGCAATTTAACAGGTGCACCGCCGACTTGCTAAGCTTAGAATTCTAGCGAATGATAAAGATCGCATCTCACGCGATTAAGAAATATCTCTGTTTCAACTCTTCCGATGTCTTAATTCTTTTAATATCTGACACGTGTAACTTTTCACACATTCTTTGTTCAAACGGTGAATAATTTAAACATTTTTTCAAAAATTTGTTCATTTATATATTCATTTATTCTTTTTGCTCATTGAATTTCACACAAATTGCAGCACCCTATTTCATTTCTAATCACTAGATTGCGGATTTTATGCACTTATGGCAAATATTAATGGTGTTAAAATACGAACATTGTGAAGATTTGTTATAACATCTCTTTCATATAATTGATTTAGGCAATTATGTTTTGCATAATGATCTGTATCTAATCACTAGACTGCAGATGTTTAATTTTCAATTTTGCTAGATAAATTTTACGACAATGAAATCGAATAGAATCTTATTGTCAGTGGCAATGGCCTTTGTAGATACAAGATTAATAAAAATTGTACCAAATTTTATTGAATTTCATATTTTAATATTTTTTGAAGATTTTCATACGCCAAAATGCATATAGATCTGGTGTCTAATAATTACAGTCATTAATTCTCTTTTTCCCTTTAGACAAAATATTATGTTAATGATTTATTCATTTCGTTATTATGTTGGAGAACGAATTAATTTTTCGTTGAAGAGATTTCAAAATCAGTGAGTAATTGGTACACAATTGCTTAGATAATGACACATGTCGGAATTGTAAGCGGTCCCGCAGTAGTAACATTGTAAACAGTCAACATAAATAGACAACGATAAATCATGTCTAGACCAAATACACGGAGCAGATTATTTTAGACAAATCTAAATGGTGAAACGAGCACAGCTATAATTCGGACGTAAAATGATCGGAAGAAGAATGCTGTTGCTTCGTGTTCCGTCAGCAATTATAAGTTAGTCGGTGTCCAGCGTCGGACGCTTTCTATAGTCCTCTCGCAAGGTAAGTCTTCGAATATCATCTTATTTTAACTATTATCATAATCTGGTTCATTGTACCTTTTGTTGCACAATTTTAAGTAATCGTAAACTATGAAATATATAAACAAAAAAATATGGTCAGATTTAAAAATTGGTTTATGTATATATTGATGTAAGAGAAGAAGATTAAATAAATTTAAGAATGCCAATGTATTGTTTTTCAATCTGTTACGCAATAGGTACAAAGATATGGTATTTTTCATGTAAATTTGTGGTCTAGTTATTTAACTTGAAATTTTGTCTTTGAAAACCTTTTTTTCTTTCAATTATACATAAATTTAATAATCCAATTAAATATTAAAATCAATTTTAATTAATCGATGGAAGAAGTTAGATCAAACTGTAGATTATTAATTCGAGCTAAGTTTGAATTAGTTGTAATATAATTTTGGGAAGTAGATCTTACTAGAACGTATAATGAAACCTCAGTTTGCAAACTTTGTAAAATAATCTGAAAATAATGGAACATTAACATAAAGAAATTTAATGAATACGGCAAAAGAGAAAATCTACTAAATAAATTGTCATTAAGTGAGTAACTATACATTCCCACATATATTCAAAACATGTGTACAATATATATTTCTTTTTAAAATAACCGAAGATTGCAGCTTTAACATCGTAAAAAACATTGATAAAGATAATACTGCACGACCAGATTACACCTTTTTTTAATGTGCATGACAAATTGCGTTAGCAGAAAACTCGTGATACTCACAGAGCAATGTATATAGGTATAGAAGTGAATAGCTGATTAATGTAAATTGGCTGCACGAACGTGGCGGTGCATTAATTTTGCATTATGTGTCGAATTATTGAATACGTTGACTGCAACGTCAGTCAGCACACGAGTGACATGATTCATTGTTCAGATTCAAAGCTTAATATTTCTAGTGACACGAATGTATGAAATGTGCTTTTCGTTACGGTTTCTGATGTGCATGAAAATTCAAGAAGATACGCTATAAAAATATCAGTGTTTCAGTGTATACTTCATTAAATAAATAGTTTTAATCAACTTCATATTTCAAAGTGTGCTAGCAATGTGTCAAAGCAGCAAAACAAGTGCATATTATTAATCAATACTTTTTGACTACACTAAATTGTACTAATCTCAAGTACAACAATATTTTATAATTTTCACAGAAACATTTACCAGAGTGACAAAATTTACGTATTATAAATATTAACATAATTCGTATAATTTAAATGGGACGAACAAAAATATGAAATATGCCACTAGGATTGGTTGGTCGAAACAAAATTTTTATCTTATCTTATCTGTCTATTGCAACCGACTAAGAATTATCAGAAGAAATCATTTGCTTAGATTCTAACCGTGTTCATGCCAGTTTTTGTCTATAACTCCAGTGACCATAACTATATGAATTAACCAAAAGTGTAAAATAATTCATTGGATTACGTTATAATCCAATTCCGCTTTTGAATTTCGTCGGTGATGAATAGACTGCGGCTCTTACGAATTTATGACAAAAATGTGTAGATAAACGTTAAATTCTTCTCGATCAAAAATTAATAATATAATAAATTGAATGATATCGGCGCTAGGTTCGTTTAAATAATTGCACATTTGTTGTTTTTTTAATAATGATCGAACCTAGCGCCGATATAATTCAATTTATTATATGTGTAGATATAATTTGAAGTAGAAACTGGCAAGTTAATTTGTCTTAATATTTCGAACATTTATCCAGTAATAAATATATTTATTTAGTAGTTCAAGTTCAAATTTTGGTTTGTAATTAGCAAATTTCAGGGTCCACGGTCATTTCAAGATCGTGCTATTAAACATAATTTTTTACAATAAAAAACGTTGAGTGAATTTAAAAAATCACATTTTATGAACAAAATTGTTCAATCTGATTCATCTTTTGAAAGTACTTGTTTTTCAGAGATAGAGGAGATGTTTAGGTGCGGTGTTCCGATTGGAACCATCTTTTCTCGCGCATGCGTGGCGAAGTTGGCGTCGGTAACGTAAGCTTCTCGATAAAATGGGGTATCTTGAGCACCCAGCAGAATTTAAAAAAATTATTAGTATACAGTGACTTCCATTAATATTTGGACGCTCTATAAAAACGATAACTGGTTAAACATTGAGCTATGCGACTTGAATTTTTGTTGGGAAGCTAGAGCAAATAGTTTGCTACAGAATGTGGCAAAACATTTTTTCAAAAATTGCAATTGATGGGAGTTGTAGAAAAAATACTAAAAGTTGCATTTTACAACTTTTTTATGTGGGCCTATATTGAATATTTAAAAAATACGTTTTGTAGACCTGTGTCAATTAAACATATACTGAAAATTTAATTTTTTCATCATTTTGCAATGAGCTATAAACGTTTAAATATGTTAAAAATTGCAGATATTCACGATTTTCGACATATAACTGCAGATTCTTACATCTCTCAATGCCTGTCGTTTTTTTAACATATTCTGAAAAATTTCGTCAAAATTGGTCGACGTTGCAATGAGCTACAACCGTTTAAAAATAGTAAAAATTGCAGATTTTCACGATTTTTGGGCTATAACTGCAGTAAAGATTCTCACATCTTTCAATGCCTGTCGTTTTTTCCTGCATCAACCGATTTCGATGAAACTTTCGCAGTGCATATAATTGACACAGATCTACAAAACGCATTTTAAAAATTTTCAATACAGGCCCACATAAAAAAGTTGTAAAATGCAACTTTTAGTATTTTTTCTACAACTCCGATCAATTGCAATTTTTGAAAAAATGTTTTTCCACATTCTGTAGTAAACTATTTGCTCTAGCTTCCCAACAAAAATTCAAGTCGTATAGTTCAATGTTAAACCAGTTATCGTTTTTTTATAGCGTCCGAATATTAATGGGAGGCACTGTATGTAAAGACAAGAGGTCAAGCTACCCTTAAATCGTTAGCAATTAAGTTTCAAGGCGGAACACTCGTCTCGCCAATAATACCGGTACACTCCTGCCAATACAGGGTGTTCGACTACAGATGGGAGAAAATTTAAGGGTTGGTTCTTAACGATGATATAAGACGAAAATGAAGAATAAAAAAATTGCGATTCCGGCTTCGTTATTTAGCTATTAACAACGCGACAGTCACGTATCGAGTGACAGATGCATGCATAACTTGGTTCTCAATTTGGGGCCCCAGCGAGGTGAAAATGTTTAACATATCGTTGGACAAATTAAACTCTTTGACGTACACAACGTCAACTTTTGTTAGATGCGTTGTTGATTCTTAATTGTTAATAACTAAATAACGAAGTCGAAATCGCAATTTTTTATTCTTCATTATCGTCTTACATCATCGTTAAGAACCACCCCTTAAATTTTCTCCCACCTGTAGTCGAACACCCAGTATAACTGCCTCAGGGCTCTAGCCGCTCTGCTACCTCATTATAGATACGTTACTGTTTTGGCCGAGCGTGCGCGAGAAAAGATGGTTCCCATCGGAACACTGTTTAGGTTGCACGTTTTAAGCGAAACACCCTGTACAACTGCCTTTCCAAAATCATAGTTTCGGTCGTGATTAAAGAGGTTAGATCATTAGCAGTAATTTGCAAGCGAAAGAATTGTTCCCATGATTTGTTGTGAAAAAGATTGCCAGTTTAAACAAGTGATCGAGAAGTGCGATAGATTTGTAGAAAACGATAATTCATCCGTTCTCATAGTATTGTGTATACGTTTCGTGTTTATCGGAACGTCATCTCTTAACGCTTTCACAGCAACTGACGCATAGAGACGTTGCGTTTCGTCAATAGTTTCACTAATGCAGCTGATGCAACAGTCGCATTCTAATATTCGTTAAATACACGCATTTCGCGTTGCTACTCGCTGGAGTTCGACAACCGGCATGCCTAAACAACGATTAATAATGCGATTGCGTGTTCAAGGTTATAAAGCTTGCATATTCTCTTTGCAGGGAATAATAAAGCAATAACGACTGCGTTGAATAAAACATTTTGCTAATTTAATTTAATTAAAAATAAACGAACACGTGACGAAATAAAAATTCCACGATATCGTACAATTACGAATCTGAAAACCGTTTTCCTCCACATTTCGTATTTAACCTTTTCGGCCACGAATTGTTTATTCCTGGAAAACAATAATGGCTCTGCTAAAATCTGCTTGTGACGATACGAGGTCAACGTTTACGAACAATAAAAAACGAATTTAGATACACTAAGCATTTACTTAGTATGTCCTTGTATAAGGATGCCATGGCCGAAAGAGTTAAGATACATATTTTGAATAATGTACAGTTTTCAAGATTAAACATTTTTAACATTCAACTGTACAATTGTGAAAATGCTAATAAACAATTAAACACGTTCAAACGATGTGTAAGGCAGACGACAAATTCGATACATCATTTTTCCGAGAAGATTTATCGACTTGATTTAAAAATTAAAGGTCTTATCCAAAATCAAATTTGTTTTCTATCCAGAAGATGAACTAGTTGCAACGCAAGCGTTTCATGCATGCGATTGCTTTATGAAGTGAGTATAAGTAATCCATCACGTCCATTTCCGATTTCAAATATTACGTTATGACATTTTGAAATACAAATTACGTCTGTCACAGTTAGAGAGTTATCGTAAATTACATAGAAACCGCGAGGAATTCTTGGTAATGACGTATAACAAGAACCTATTGTTTGAACGTTCATTGTTGTGTCCTATACACCGCAATTCTATGTTTGAATTTCTCGGTACCTTAAATTCCGTTCAAATTCGAGCATAATTGTGCATGAAGTCGTTCCTTTCATAAACGTAATAATTATGACTAATTTAAAATGGTTATTAAAAAGTTGATAATTGCTATCTAAATCAGTGCTTATTACGTTGAATAGATGAAAAATAAAAGCAATCTCCGGTTTCAAGTTTTTAAAACTTCCAATTTCCACATAATATAATTTTTAGAACGAAATGAATTAGTTTTTAATCTAAGCGATTTAAATTGGCTATTTAAAATTTGATAATTGCTATATATGTCTGTGTTTATTACGTTCAATAGTTGAAAAATTGAACAATCTCAGGCTTCAAGTTTGTAAAACTTCCTATTTCCACATAATATAATTTTTAAGCGATTTAAATTGGTTATTTAAAATTTGATAATTGCTATATATGTCTGTGTTTATTACGTTCAATAGTTGAAAAATTGAACAATCTCAGGCTTCAAGTTTTCAAAACTTCCTATTTCCACATAATATAATTTTTAAGCGATTTAAATTGGTTATTTAAAACTTGATAATTGCTATATATGTCTGTGATTATTACGTTCAATAGTTGAAAAATTGAACAATCTCAGGCTTCAAGTTTTCAAAACTTTCAATTTCCACATAATCAAATTTTTAGAACAAAATGAATTAGTTTTTAGTCGGCTACAAAATTCAATAGAAAAAGATTCAAAAAAGGATTTGAATTGTATTGTATTGAACTGAAAAATGCGAAATCGACAACATTTTTTCAGCGAGTATTATTTCACTGCTTGGTTCGATTTATAATTTGGTTTTGTTTCTTCATGGTATACTAAACCGTTGAACTCGTCTTTACATACGTAAGCAATAGTATATAATACTATAAAATATGCAGTGCCATTTAAAAAAGTGATAACTTTACATAGCGTTGTGTATGATAGTACCTACAGGATGAATGTGTTATCTATAGACTGCGGATTTTTATGCATTTATGAAGATATTGGCTGAGTGCAACATAAAACAGTAAAAGATTAGAAAACTTTAGGGTATTGTAATGTTGTTTTAAATGCAATAGAGTCATTAAGTGATGAAATCAACTTATACTTTACTCCAAAATTTACTCAAAAATTGCAACTCATCGGAATTGTAGCAAAAATACTAAAAGTTGCATTTTACAACTTTTTTATGTGGGCCAATATTGAAAATTTTAAAAATGCGTTTTGTAGATCTGTGTCAGTTATATGCATTGGTAAAGTTTCATCGAAATCGGTTGATGCGAAAAAAAACGACAGGCATTGAGAGATGGAAGAATCTGCAGTTATAACGGTTATAAATATAGCGATCGTAATAAGCTTTAAGCAAAGATTAAATGTTATCGGCGCATTGGTTCGATTTTGTGACACTACGCAAGTGAGTAACATTTTGCTTATTATAATATTGTACATCGTTTTGAGGTTTCTTATTTAAATTGAAATAATTTTCTTTTGTTTCATTACAGATACAATGTTGTTTTTGTTAATCTCTTGAAAATGATCTGAATTTAGATCGAAACGAAAAAAAATGATCGAACCAATGCGCCGATAACACTTAATCTCTGCAGTTATAGGTCGAAAATCGTGAAAATCTGCAATTTTTAACATATTTAAACGTTTATAGCTCATTGCAAAATGATGAAAAAATTAAATCTTCAGGATATGTTTAATTGACACAGGTCTACAAAACGCATTTTTAAAATTTTCAATATTGGCCCACATAAAAAAGTTGTAAAATGCAACTTTTAGTATTTTTGCTACAATGCCGATGAATTGCAATTTTTGACAACATTTTTTTTCGCATCCTGTATAAAAACTAATTGCTCTAGCTTCCCAAAAAAATTCAAATCGTATAATACGATATTCAAAAAGTTATCGCCTTGTTAAGAGTGTGCCAATACTTTTTTTACCCACTGTATACATACTTTTCAGCCAGAAACATGAAGGACATTACTTGGATTTTACCAATCACCGTTTATTTGGTTTACTTTCAACTATGCCATGCCGAACTTAAACAGCTGCAAGCAGTCTTCAGGCATGCGAATAGGATGCCTACCAACGGAACAAGAACATACCCTAACGATCCGTATGTTCACAAGACGTATGAACCGGAAGGATATGGTGGTTTGACAAATGTATGTTATTCTAATTAAATAGCCATTTCTCTAAAAAAATCTGATAACTCAATCATCTCCAGAAATTTTCTGAAACTTTCCTCATAAATAAAATTGCTATAGATTTAAAGATTACAACCTCTTCTATACAACGAAACAATAATTGTTCCTTGCTTTTTGGTGTATTTCTATAATTTAATATCGATGTCGCTGATTCCTTTAGCCTTATGGATCAAATAGCATTTCAGAATATATTGCAATAAGTTTTACTGGATAATTTATACCTATAAGTAAAATATTGTTGAGTAAAGTATTGTGAACTACAATGATTGGCACCCTAAGCCAAAATCGTAATAAAACTCTTTTTTTGAAATATTTGAACGAGCTTAACTTTAGATTATTATAAGCTAATAGACATTTTTCAGCAAAATCAAACAGTTTTACGCGTCACAAATCTTTTGTTATAAAATATATCGAGTGAATAACAATCGTAAGACAAGACAAATAGTGAAATACAGGGTGTCACAAAATTCCTTCAACATCCGGAAATGGGAGGTTTCTGAGATCATTTGAAGCAACGTTTTCCTTTGCAAAAATGGTGTCCGCAGCTTCGTTAAGGAGTTTTTGTTAATAAAAAACACGGACCAATTAAAGCGCGACCTAGACGGGTGTTAGCACAGTCGGTCAATCGAGAGTTGGCGCACTGGGCTGACACGCGTCTAGATCGTGCTCTCATTGGTCCGTGTATTTCGTTAATAACTCTTCAACCAAGCCTCGAACGCCATTTTCGCAAAGGAAAATATTACTTCAAATAATCTCAGGATCCTCCCATTTCTAGATGTTGAAGGAATTTTGAGACACGCTGTCTAAATAAGAAGCAATAAAAAATGATTCTCTGTACCAGGAATTCTTAATATTTGTCGATTAAATCAAAAGTGCCGATAACTACTGCACTGCCAGCAATGGTCCAGTTTACCTCAATCATAGCGTTAAAAAGCAAAAATTAAATGTTTTCGGCGCATTGGTTCGATCTAGTAATACTTCAAAACACTATTTGCAAATATTCACAATATTTCATCTCGACGTTTCGATCTAAATTTAGATCATTTTCAAGAGATTAATTTAACAACATTGTGTCTGTAATGAAACCAAAATAGCGTTAAAAAGTATAAGTTTACAGAAAGCAAAATTCAAACGTTATAAAAATCAAATAAAATTTTATTTGATCGAACCAAGGCGCCGATAACATTTGAATTTTGCTTGAAGCTTATTACGACCGCTATACGTTTAACAGTTTACAGAAATTCTAAATTATTCTAGGCTGGCAAAATGTCGTCATTCGAACTCGGCCGATATTTTCGCGAGAGGTACGACGAATTCCTCGGACCAATTTACACGAGAGAAACAATTTGGTTCCGCGCCGACGAGATAGAGAGAATTGTGATGACTGGTGAACTGGTGGCAGCCGGCATGTATCCGCCATCTAAGGAACAAATGTGTAGTTAAATTACAATCGTTAATAGTGTATCATCCGACGATGCCGCGCGTAAGCCTGATCAATGAAAACAAAGCGATTACATGTTACCAGGTGGAATCCTCATTTAAATTGGCAGCCTATACCGGTATGGGCCCCGCCAATGGTGACCGATTATCTCTACAACGGTTTCAATTGTGCAAATTTCTGGAAATGGCGAGCTGACGTGGAAAAAACTGACTGCGGCGTTGTAAAATTCGAAGCAGAGAACACGGACGTTTACGAAAGCTTGTCTAAATACACGGGGGGCAATATCACCCAGTCCAGAGTATTCAGTTTGCGTCAATTGTTGTACGCACAGGTTAGCAGTGTTTTTAATACGCCCTTGGAATGCATTAATTATTCGTGCAGGAGAAAAACAATGCTATCACAATATTCTCGTAATCAATAAACGCGTCACAGTTCACGAGCAATTTAAACTTTAAGTTGTTTCGCACAGTGACTTCCACAATACAACACACGCGTCACATTAAATCAGAATAATTTGCTTAGAAATGTTCCGAACGACTACAATTCTTTCGTATATAAATGTTGCAGTTTCAAACAAGTAATTCTTGTTTCTTTAAATCGACCATGTATGAATTAATATAACATTAATGAAAATTAATAGTCGTGATTACCAGACTGCGGTTCTTTATGCAAAATAAACATTTTTTGCATCATTAAAGTTTTAAATGTTATCGGCGCCAGGTTCGATCATTTTTAGTTTATTTTTTAAACTGTGTGTGTCTTTAATTATAATATTAAGGAGTTTCTTCATATATCTATTTTGTAAGTGTAACAATTTATTATGAGTGAGAACTTGATTAGTGATGAATTTATTTTTCTTGTTAATTAATTTTTATATATAAGTTTAGGAAAAATATTGTTGGATCTACATTTTAGAAGAAAAAGTTTTTTAATACTTATCTTAGCCAACGACAAATTTGTAGACGCAATTTTCTAAAAATGATCGAACCTGGCGCCGATAACATTTAAAACATAATTAAAGCATAATTGAAGTTATAAATGTTATCGGCGCCAGGTTCGATCATTTTTAGTTTATTTTTTAAACTGTGTGTGTCTTTAATTATAATATTAAGGAGTTTCTTCATATATCTATTTTGTAAGTGTAACAATTTATTATGAGTGAGAACTTGATTAGTGATGAATTTATTTTTCTTGTTAATTACATTTTTATATATAAATTTAGGAAAAACATTGTTGGATCTACATTTTAGAAGAAAAAGTTTTTTGATACTTATCTTAGCCAACGACAAATTTGTAGACGAAATTTTCTAAAAATGATCGAACCTGGTGCCAATAACATTTAAAACTTTAATTATCAAAATTTTCGATCGAGACGAATTCACCTTTTATTTTTTGCATCGTTTGTGGGAAGCAGAAGGAAACAAAAATTGATTTTACCCTTTAATAACTTTGTTACATCAAAAACGTATTACAATGTTCTTAAATTTTTCTGATCTTTTACTGTTTTATATTTCATCCAAACAATTGTTTTATAACTGCATAAAGAATATTAATAGAAATCTGTTACCTTGAGTATTGTCTTATTGTTTGGGTTTTATGTCCTATTATTACGTGTGTAAAGATAGCGTGTGAACGTTTTATACCTTTTTTTCAGAGAGATATTGGCTTGGAATTGCCCGAGTGGACGAAAGAATTTTTTCCTGGAATACTGGACGATCTTGCTGTATATGATATTCTTATTCGAAATCGAACTCCAAAAATGAAACAATTACTAGGAGGTAAAATACTCAGTTCTTAATAATGGTATTTGTCTAAATTATCTGTATATGAAATAGGAATTATTTTCTCCATACGATTATAATATACGTAATTTGGTAACACTTCGCAAATATCTCGCAAACTAACACCGAGTGACGGGTATATGTAATAACAAAAGTTGTTCAGAATATTGTCCTTGATAACATATGTCAATATTACTGAACGTAAATTTTACCCATTAGAAATTTATTTTCAAGGACAATTACTTGGTTGCTACTTATATTAAACAGGTTTGTTTACTAAAAATAAGAAATTAAATAATATAATATAATTAAATAATTTATTTCAGGAGTGCAATGGGTTAAGTAATAGTACTTACTTGTACAATTGTATGATTATACGAATTAATCCTCAATTTACGTGTAACGGGTCTTCCATTAAGAAGTGTTACACTAATTTATTAAAAAACCGCTGTTATTTTATCCAACTAACAATTTTCCACAATTTAAAGCTTTTTTATATCTTTTTACAATTGTTTACAATTGTGCTAACAGCATGTTGAAGAGTAAGGTCTCCAATCACTACAATTAAAAAATACTGCGAAGCTTAAAATGGCACCTTTCAATGGAGGAGCATTTACACGAAATAGAAATTGCATAATTTTATTGTTTTTTGTAAAATTGCTTGCTAAATTACGTATATGAAATTGCAATTATTTTGTCGATAGGAGTATGGATTCAGGAATGGTTAAATCATGTCAATGATTATGTGAATCATAACGATAACAGGAAGGCATTCATGTATGCTAGCCACGAATTAAATCTTGCCGCCATCCTAGTCGCTTTGGATAATTTTGACTATAAAGTTCCTTCGTATAACGCCGCTATAATGTTCGAGCTGCACGAGGAAAATAATCAACATTTTATACAGGTAATCGTATAGTTGAATAATCTGGATTCATAATAATTTTAATATTTAATTCTTGCGAAGATTCTTTTACATTTATCGATGACAGTTATTCAAGAATTTAATACTTCTGTCTATGACTAACAGATACTATACCGAAATGAAGGTAAGATTAAAACTCTAAAAATTCCTGGATGTGGTACCGACTTGTGTCCACTAGAAACATTCGAGAAGTTTGTGGCATCAGTTTTACCAAAGAACGTGGCAGAGTTATGCGGAAATTCGGATCAGAGCCGATCATCTGTTAAGACACAATCTAATTATTAAAACAAAATCTATTTATTTGTGTAAGTCTCCGAATAATGCAGCAGTCTATTTAAATACTGTCGCGTGTTCGGAACACAAACTGTATGAGCATTAAATATGCACACTAAATATGTATAAACCAATTTATCGATGTGTTTTAAAGAACTAACAAAGATGATGTAACATGAAATAAAAATTACTGGATAGCACATAATAATAGTTACCTTTGCATTACCAACGAATATTATAATCATTCATAAAACAGAAACTGTAAGATGTATTTTAAGCGTTTCATTGCTTAATTTAGAAAAAAATAATTAACCCTTAGCGCACACTCGAGTGGTGACTAAGTGTCATCGCTGGACTGCGGATCATTATGCAAAACTGATATTAGAGTGATATTAAAATAATATCGTAGCGTTTTTCAATTCTCCGAATATCTACCATTTAAATAATGCTTATTCTTGTTTGTCATAAATGCATAAAATCGGCAGAATAGTCATCACTAAAAATTGCTATATTATTGAAAATATTGTTTACATTACTAAATACCTTGATATCTAATCAATTACAAAACATTTAATTCCAGTTCGGAAGAATTGTTTCATTTTTGAGTTAAAGTAGCTTCGAGTTCAAAGGGTTCCGCATATAAATAAATTTATATTTATTATTTATCATTTTACTCGTGTAAAATTTACACCCTACGATTTTTGAATCAATACTGTAATCATAATACTTATTTAGTTTTGAATCGTGTAGGAATTGCAATATTAAGAATTTCAACAGTGACATGAAGTCAAAAATGCATAGTGTCATTTGAAAAGGTGATCTCGATTATTCGTCAAAACAAAATTTTCTTTCAATTCTAAATATTGAGATTTTTCAGCTACTGATTGATTAATTAAATTGATTAACTTTAGAAACAATTTTTAAACAAACTGTTCGGAATAGTTTCAGAAATTTCGAAGACTAAATTTTAAACCACCCTGTATACACCTTCTTCCTTATACATGACTTATCGCAATATGTTTGAACAAAATATTCGTGAATCAGATAAAAATTTGAATGACAAATATACTTGAATAAAGCATTCGAACAGACACGAAGCGTATAAAAGTATCAACAATTCCCAGCGGTGGGTTCATAGAATCAAGCGATAAGGAGTGATAGTGAGAGTAACATATTCCTCCCTCTCATTTCACGATTGTCTGGTAGTCGAAACTTCGCGTGACAATGTCCAATGAATGTTAGACCGCAGGACAAATAGCATCGAAGTATTGAAACATTATAATGTAGTTGACGATATCGACGAAAAAGACATTGTCACATTTGAAATGATACTAATATACAAATCGTGTACTGATAAGAGTTACATTACTTGAACAATATCAAGAGACCAACACTTTTTGTTATCTGAACAATAACAATTTGAAATTTAAATAAGAAAATATTTCCATACCTAATAACGGGATCCTGCGAATTGAAAGTAAACTGGGAACGACAACGTATAAATATTTCTTGTTTTATTTACAGTTCCATTGCTAATCGAATAACTATATATTAATAATTGTCTAATTGAATAACACGTCGATTACAGATGCAATAAACTGTATAGTTATTAAATTTAATTCGGAATTACTTTTATTTAATTTATTTCGTACACAGATTCCGTATTACTTATCTTAAGTTTTCTTAATTCTAAGCTTACTTAATATTTTGTTTCGTCTAATCTCTAGCTTAATAAATATTTAAAAACTTTGTGTATCATGAAAGAAAAAATTTAATTTACATTTCAGCGGCACCCTTATCCGACAACAGTACTGAAAATCCCTCAACTTAGAGGACTCATAACTTTTGAACTATTAATCTTCTAGGATCGAAACTTCGATTTATGTGCCTTTTTATTGCCAAAATCTACTAGATTAATTCCACATCTGTGCACTGATAACAACAATCCACAGTCATAATTTATACTGGTAAGCTTCGAAGTTTCAAATCTTTAGAGACGTTCTCTGTATTCATCAATCGTCAATTAACTAGTAAAGTAATAAAATAAAAAATGTTAAGATTTGCATGGTTAGGAATGGTTTCGATATTTAATCCCCCTTTATAAACAATGCTTAAAACAACGGTCTTAAGAGCGTGTGTATACACGTGTCCGATTTGATTGAACCGTATTCGTATCACAATATAACGTACGCAGAAGGGTATCGCCCTGTATCGAAGTTTGGGAAGTAAGATAAACATGTCCAAGTGAACACGATTAAAGAACCACAAAAGGAGACATACTGCGGAAGGATTAACTCAGTCCCACGTTTTCTTACCTTCACATCGAAAGGCGCGCCTCTAGATTTTCTTATGCGGGAACAATATTCCCTTATCTCATCGGAAAAGGGAAAAGAGAAAGACGACAAGCCAAAAACTGCAGTTGCCCGAAGCAGGCCCGGCAGCAATATCTAAGATCGAATAAGAGATCCGCCTGGTGGATAAAGGCGGGCAAGATTCGAAACCTGTGAGGGGAGGGGAAATGAGGCATAAAATCGCCAGTGAGGGTAACGTTGAAAAGTCCAGGGGCGAAGTAGCGCAGAAAAATTGAGGAAAGGGTAAGAACACGGGTAGAGGAGGAGACGACGAGGAGAGCGTAGCGCGCAAGCAAGGGATGTAAGTAAATATGAACGAAAGAAACGATGGACAAAGAAGGCCAGGCCACGGGAGGAGGGCAAGGGTAAACCACTAAAGGGAAGAGCCACCGGGTAAAGAACGAACGTCTGCTGAACCTTGGGGGGTGGTTTCGCTGGCATAGAGGGGGTCGAGACTGGAGTTGGTGGTAAGTCGACGTAGAGATGACGGTGGGTGCTGCCACCTGCGTGGAGGGCGTGGCGCTAGTTCTATCGGATGGTAGTCTAACGAGAGCTTTGGCACGCGTCGCACAGCTCCGGAGCAGCACACTCGTGTCGCTTCTGGCACCGCGTGAGAGCAAGAGAGAGAGAGAGAGAGACAGGGTTCAGTAAGAGAGAGAGAGGGCAGAGAAGTGAACCAGAGGGTGAACCAGTTCGGTGGGTGGGCAGGTTACGGTAGGCTGCGCGGGTTCGAGGGTGAAGAAAACTCACGGTTGAGGAAAGGGGAAGGGAGAGAGAGACGGGGAGAGACATCAGCGGAGACGGAGAGAGAGAGAGAGGGGGTGAAAACCACGGACCTGGGATAGAGAGGATGGTGGGTGAATGTGCGCGTAGCAGGGAAGCGGATCGTCGGGCAGAGTGATGTCTCGGAGATGAATGAACGGGCGATCGTACGCGGTTCGTTGCTGCGATGACACCGAGGCTGGACACCGAAGTGAGGACGCGGCACGCGTTGGCGCCGCCAGGAGGACGATCGACAACGGGTCCAGGCACCACGACGATGATCGCAAACGAGGATCAGAGGCGGCAGTGACCATGGCGCCCCTCCTCGCGTGTAAACAGTGCTTCACGCTCGACGCACGCCTCGAGAGCAGCGTTCCTGGTGCCGCTACGGTCGTCGCTACCGCTACCGCAATCGCAGCTGCCGATGCCGTTTCCCTCGTTCACATCGTCGATTCCGTCCCCGAGCCCGATGCACAGCCGCCGAGATCATCGCCACACTGAGAGGATCGTCCCGCGGCAAGACGGTATGGACGGAACAGACGAGTCATGATTCTCGTCCTGCTGCGCTGCCGTTGTCCTCGTCCTCGTCGTCCTCGCCGTCGTCGTTGCCGTCGCCGCCGTCGTCGTCGCGCGAAACCGTCGTCGTGTTGTTTCTTGCCCGTCCTCGGCCCCTCGTCGAACCTCCACGACCGTTCAACAAGACATTCTATCGAAGCCAAGCTCGAACGTGATTGATGCTTGTCGCATCCGACTGCACCTAACAAGTGGTAACCAGCGTGAGAAGTACGTCCACGTTTCGTAATGATGCTGATCTTCTCTCGTTCCTACATCACCCTCCTTTTCTCTTGTTTATCTTTCCGATGGTAGAACACATGTCGCTCGAGCATCGTCCCGAGACTTCGTCTTGATCGTTACGCCTCTGATAACTCGACGGATGACAGTCCGAGTGTAACGTTGCCTTCGATTGTCACCGACGCTCGCTGACACAGTGGAATATGTTTGTGCAGTTCTCGTTAGCTGGAACCTCGCCTCGCGGGTGTGTTATTTTGTAGAGAATCGTACATCGTGTTTGTCACCAGTGATGTTTTCGTCCGCGAACCAATTCGATGATGCCAGTCGATGATCACTACTGTGGGAAGTCTGTGAACGAACTTTTCTTTGAACAACTGGAAAATCGAGTTGGTAGCTATCGAAGAAATTAGAACGACGCTGCAGTGATTGGTCGAAACGATGATACTGGGACTATTGTTGTTCAGTGATCTTATAACTTTCAATACATGAAATATCTTACAGCCCTTCGTAGACGTTTAGGGTTCCATAAGTGTGCTCAAGGGGAATAAATCTCAAAGTCATTTCCGCTGTAGTATCTTCGAATCTTTTCTCGTTGTTTAGGTTTGTTTTGTCACATTACCACCTAGATTGGAAGGTGTATCGAGTGGCAGAGTTCGTTGCATTTTCGAAAGGACTAACCTTCTCGGAATGTACCCACGAGTACATGTGCACTCCCAATGTACCCACGAGTACATGAGGTATGCGTTGTTACGAGACTCGATAATCGAGTCGGATGGACAGGTGGCTCTGCGCAAATCTTTCAAAGACATTTCCTTCGACATTTCCTTTGTTCTTTCACTCAGGGATGCATCAGTTGTTCTCTGTTCTACGATCTTCGCTTTTCTTTCTAACTGAAAAAAGGGAGGCCGCGATGTGATTCCGTGTTCTCTGAACGTGACGAGGTTCGAATTGAACGTTCTGGCGACTGTAAACAAACTGTAAATCGACAGTCGCATGTGATTCGCATTGTGAGTCACCTAAGGAACTCTTTTCTCATTTTAATTCCAATCAATGATTGAGTCAACAAAAAGGCTTCCGAAGGCTTCGTTGGAAACGTAGACCAAATTCATCTAATGTCTTGCAAATTTGAACGTTTGTTGTGATATTAGAGATAACCATTCTTTAGCTTGTTTAGGCTCGATTCGATATCATTTGAATTTAATCATGTTCACACACGTGAAAATAATCTAATGGCATCGATTTATCAAACAGATTGAGTTAATGCTATTGAACGGACATTCAAATAGCTTTCGGACTTACATATTATCTTCGATAGTGTAGACGAACTTCGTAATGAAAATTTATTTGCTTTCCCGATAGAAAGTTATTCAAATAATTCTTAATTAGTTCACAGTGCCTTTAACAAGTCGTATTCATTTTGCTTCGTTATTGTATAATTGACTGCCAAATTTTATATAAATTGTATGATTTTTTTTCATTATTTAGTTTATTTAGATCATATGAAAAAACATAGTTTCAATTCATTAATGAAAGTGAATCGGGTACAGGAACGTCAAATCGTTTTATTTTATTATATTTCTTTTCAATCGTTTGGCTACTAACATAAACCAGAATAGTAATGAAAAATTGAAAATGTAATAAATAAATAGATTTTATGTAAGTATGCTGTGATATTTACGTATTTACACGAATGATTAACTATGAAATAATAAAAATTTGTTTAGTCAAATTAGCAACGAATTTACCTTATTTTTTATTCGATGAACTATTTAGTGTACTGCATATGTTAACAGTTTTATAAATTAATATAAGAATTCATTAAACAATTCAAAAATATCCCTTGTGAACGTATCAAACAACGATTAGTGCCTCACATTAGCGTCAAGTAGAATAGTCAAGCAGTGGTCCGACAGGCCATCTAAATGTCGTATAACCTTAATTTCTTATATTTATTAATATTATTCTGATATTACGGGTCAAAATATCCTTTTCTAACTATAATAACTAAACTTCGGATTGTATGCATTTATAACAAAAATGAGCAAGTGCAATATTAATGTATTAATATATTGTTTTCGCCATATTAAAATTAGTAATGACGAATAGAAATTCATATTTTGCTCATACGTCTTGCAATTGATGCACCAGCTTTTTGTTTTGCATAAACATTTATTTTGCATAACCTTTAATTTAAGAATGAAACGTAAAGATTGATATGTGTCGCATTTTGTAATTCGGTGTCTCTCATTAAGTGTTATACTTTCTCCAAGAAGTCAAAAATACATATTTTGTTAATATCATATTGCAAACTAAGTTTCTATATTTATGTAAGGAAGAATTTCTAGGTAACAGAAACGAAACGATAAGACTAATTGATAAAGACTTATTATTTACCAGAACAAATTTTGGATGTTTTGTTTCTTAACAGAAACAATTAAATCTGCGGAAGAATTTAATTAAAAATCTAATAATCCAATTACCTTATAAAATGAAAATATTTTTCCAACCATTTCCATTAAATAAATTACATCATATATGACTTAATTGTACTCATAATTATACTTTAAATATCGATGTACGCAATTTTGTGCAGAATATGCACAGAATGTTTCATAGTTCGTATTTAGATGATGATAACCATCTTTAATATTTAACTGGTGTAATATGTAATCAGGAGATTTTCATACCATATATACGCAAACTCAATCTGCAAAGTAAATGCATGTTCAATTACAACGTACCATCCAGTGAACAATGTTGTACTAGGGAATTGAAATGATTAATGAAGACAACAAGAGAGAACAAGTTCTGCATTTTGAAGTTATTGCAGATTAAATTATCAAATATTCTCATTAATACTCACTAACAATCATTTATTTCGTTTAATCCTCACATGATCCTTTACTAAAAATGGACCCATCTTCTGTTTCTAGATACTATATCTTCAATGTTTTTATGATTGTGTTTAATACGACCAATAATACATTATACGTTTCCGTAATAATTTCAGATTTTAATCAAGTATATTCAATTACATCAAAACAAGTCCAAAATAAAAATAAGTAAGAACAATTGGAGCAACTTCTAAGGAAATTTTTAATTAATTAAGGAAATTGTTAAGTAACGAATTTTACTTACAAACAGTATAATGCCCGCACATAAAATTCAGCTTTTCTTAATTCTATAAACCAGTAACTAATATGGAAACTTACAGTTTTATTTCTAAAAAATCTATTATTATCAAACGCTTAATTTCTTAATCATTCTAAATCATTCTAAAATCATTCTAAAAATATTGCTATCATATATGCAACTTATTCAAATTTTTTAATGCTAGCAAACATTTTTATTCAGCACTGTTTTTACGGTGACTGTATAAAGCTCTTATTTTGCATGAAAATCCGCAGTCTTAATCATAAGTGCACAGTGGACGAGCCAATGATGTCCCAGTAAGTGCGGTTTCGTTTTCTGTTCCAGACGTAACTGTGGCCTCTTCGAATTACGAAATGGGACGCGAAATTCAGTGAGCCGCGCGGTGACGGGCGATGCAACAAAATTCGCGGTAGGGATCGGTCACGAGGCTCGATCGTACATCGTCGTGACTCTGTACAGTTGTTCAGTGAAGAGTTCGCTTGTGAATTAAGTCAATTGCAATGGTGTTGCACGAAGTGAAGACCTTCTACGTTGCCGAATCGAGAAGAACCTCCTCATCTTTGTGCCACCCTCTCTTGACGTATACACACAGAAGACTGAGGTGTATTATTCTGCACACGAAACAACATATCGCTTATCCACCATAAGGTATGTGCCCATCTAAGATCCATTAACCTAGTAACCGCAGGCTAATAATTCAAATAATCGAACAGGCTATAATTCAGTTTAAATTTACGTCAGCAATCGGTCTATTCCTGAAGTTTGTGGAACTCAATGATCTTCAATGATTGCTCTTTATTATGCTTTGTAGTGGACTACACGATTGAAAGAACTTGTTCCTGTTTACCATTGGAACTCACTATTGGAAATATTGAACTACTTATGAATGTAATATATTTTGGAAAATAGATAAACGTAATTGAAGAAGGTAGCAATTATGAACTTGATTACAAGATGTTTAGTATGCGATTTCGAACACAAAGTAGACATTAGATATTTTAAGATATGTAATGCCATTAATACAGATTCCAATGATATACATTGATATAATTTTGGCCACAGAAAGTCGATATCTGTGAAATGTAAAGCTTGATGATTAAAATTTCATTGGTATATCGGTGAATTTTAGTTCTCCACAGGTATAAGTAAAAGTTAGACGACTCTCTTTATCACTACATAGAAATGGTAATTTCATTTTTTAATTAAAATCTTTATTGTTTATATAGAACTAGAATCAAAATAAAACATACTATTTGGTTGCGACCAAAGCGGCAAAATTGCTAAGATAAAATCAAACATTACGTGTCCAATTTTATTCAAAAATATGCTTCTATACAGTGAAAATAGGTGCACTAAGCATAGTGTATTCTTATGTGTCATTTCGCAGCTTATCCGAAGACTTCAAAGAAATAGTGTTCTTAAGTTCCAGACTTCTAAGCCTTTTCGGTTAAAGTAACTGGCGCTACAAAGCACCGTCAGGACTTTAAGGGCTAGACTTGGTCTACACCGATCCTAACTTGAAAAAGCTATCTTAATCCGTCCATTTGTTTCACATGCACTCTCTCTCCCTCTTGTTATTTACATCCGTGTCCTGTTTATTTTACGTTACCTGCACTCCTATTCTTGCTTACCATGGCATTGCAGGATCCTCTGTCTCCTTTTTCCTTCTCTTTTTAACTTTGTTGGCTGTTTTTATCTCCTTTCTTCCCCACAGTGGTTACTCAATCCTAGGTCTTCTATCTGGCTCCATAGATCTGTTAAATGCCCAAATGTTCTAAATCTGTCCCACTATAAATCGCATTTTCGTTTTTGTTTGTTTCAACTTTCGCTTTCTTCTTCTATTCCGCAATGGCTGTTGTACTTGGATCTAGAATCCTCCTGTTAGACTTAATGTCTGTAATTAATGATTTGATCCACACGATGGAAAATTGACATTTAGAGGGGTATTTATAATGGACTGCTGATTTTTATACAAAATAAAAATTGTCTCCGTTAATTGCAAAATACAGGATCTACATATACATTTATTTCTTTTCTTAACCATATTAATAAATCTGCAATTTTGTCGAAACATCACTTCCTCGAGGATTCTGATAAAATTGAAATGTGTTACACATCCAGACAAACTTGAACAATGATTTATATACAATAATTACACAACAGAAATAAGACATTTTTATCAATTTTTATTATTTAGAATAGACGTAGAAAATGTTTCGCATATCGCGTAAAAGTTCACAGTCTATTCATAACTCTGGGTCAAAATCCATTTTTCATCATCCAAGTTTTGAACACACTGGCAGCTCATTTATTCTTATTCATTTTGTATCTTCTGCAGAAGATATTATCGTTTATTAAACAACGTGCACAAAGGCACAGAAAATAATTTATATTAACAAGTAGTATACCTTTTTTTTACTCATCAACATCAGAATTTTTAATTGATGAGATAAATGTTTCCCTCAGTCGGTCATTTAGAAAATGATCTATAAGCATCATTTTAATTTGTTCGCGAACAGCAAATACAACATTTTTAAGAAGAGATGATGACGATGTTAACAGTATATTCAGTTGCTTTTATCCCTCAAATTCCAGTAAGTGTGAGTAAGCTTTTTGAAACGTCATTGAGCTCGCGTACATATGTCGGAAATGTTGACGAGGACAAAAACGTCACTTTTGTGTGTGACATGTGTAAATAGTGGCACCCCTTCTCGCCCTACGTGTATAAGAAGCCACACGGATCCTTCCATACTAAATAAGTTTGCTATACTTTCTGTATTTAACTTTTTCTTAGCAAGGTGTTTACCGTCAGTACACTGACATTGCACGAGACAGTTGAACCACATCTCCATCTTGATTCGAATTTATTTTTGAATTCGAATTTATTATATGAATTATTAACTCTCAATTCAAACTCTGCCAAATCAATACACGCCTAGCATGCCTTATTAGATAGTACATAGAAAAGTATATCATTCTAGTCTAAAAAATAAAATTAACGTTCATATGGCCACTACGCAGAAAAATACTCCAGACAAATTTTTAGTGACGATATGATCATGCGATAGCTAAAAAAATTCGGTTCTCCTGAATAAAAAAGAAAATTCCGGTTATCGATAACAGCTACCGATAACCGATAAAAAGTCGCTTTATTATATTGGTCGAACAAAATTTAGTTTATTGCTTACTAGTAGCCAAACAAATATTCATCATTTAACCCTCTATTGCATGAATTTTTATGACGAGTTGAATAAAATATATGTGGCTGTTAGTCTACTTCAAAATGAGTGTGGCAATGAAATAAAATAAAATTTTATTAGAAACTGTTATTTATTGCATTTTATGACTGTTCCTGTATGGGAACAATTCCCAAATAAAAACAACATGCTCAGAGTCTTCAGTACTGTCTATTTATTTTGTTATAGAACATTTGAAATTTAAGTCTCCAATTGCGAACGAAATGCAATAGAGGGTTAAAATAGTTATTCGTAACCAGAATATTATAAATTATTATTTTGTTGGAAAATTTCATTTGTCGACTACTGGGGTTCGTTTAAATAAATATTAATGTTCGCTCAATTACTTTTTCTAAAATCATTGACGAATTTATTGACACCTGGCGTTCAATTGAATAAATATTAATTATCAATTAATTGCTTCTTACCACGCTTACATTAGCTCGCCGTGTCGATGTGATTGTATGCGTCAAATCGGGTAATTGAATTTTAAAACACTTCCTGATGAGCTAGAGACTTGAAACTTTAAACGTAGCTCAGAACTGGATGACAATGCAATAATAAAAAACTGTGCGTCTACGAGAAAAAAAAATTTTAATATTAACGTCACACCTCGCCGCGCGATGTTCACTAGTATGTCATCGTGTTCGGTGATCCCCACTTCGCACGCTAGCGCACCCTACTCCACTACGCGTTTCTACTCCGACTCATTCCCACTCCACTGACCCACTTCGCACCGAAGGAGCTCAGAGTGGTGTTCCGTTCATTCGGTTCCATTTCGAACAATTTCGTACATTCTCTCGTTCTATCTCATATTTTTCGTTTCTATATCTTACTATTTCATACGTGTATTACTATAGCTTGCATTTCATTAAAAAAACTAAAAGTTAAATAATAAAAAAATATATAGAAAAACTTTTTAAAAACCACATAGAAAATAGAAAATAATTTTTGTAGACATTCGTGATTATAAATAAAAACTTGGAGCGATAAACTGTATTGACGTAATTTTCTTGATCGCTCCACGCTTTTATTTATAGTCAATAATGTCTAAAAGAATTAATTTTCTTCCTTTTAGTGCATTTTAATATAAGCGTGGTTTTCAAACAGTTTTTATATATTTTTTCCGAAAACGTTTAAAAAAGAACTGTTATATTGGACCTCTGCTTCTGAATAATTACCAGATTATTTTCTCCGCGTCCTCGTAGTCGCCCTTTCCGTTGCACATATGGAGATAAGCATTTCCCCTGAATTCCAACGAAGTCGCGGTCATGTGCAGCTATTAAAAAATTAATTGCGGCATGCGATCTTAGTGTATTACCATTTACCTGTTGCGCGTTCGTGACGACGTGTAAAAAGACGTGCCGTGGCGGCCGAGGCCCGCGAACCAGTCACGTTCCTCGTCGTTCTTTCCTCAGTTCTCCTTTCATCGGACGATCGACATCGATCAACGACAGCGGTCTTCCGAGACATTGTTCGTGTGGACACGGTTGATACACGACGAGGCACGGATAATCGGACGATATTTGTTAATCGTTGCGAGGCCATTACACGACAAACAACGGCGGTTTGCTTGGTTAACATCGTTTGCGCGGAAGTAATATTAGCTTTCGCCGACGGACCCGGCTTTAAACGTGATTATAGGCTGCAAGGGCAAGGCTTTATTTTTATCCCCTTGCATCAGATCGTAATCCGGGTAATGAGAGCTTTCCGGGTGTCGCAACCCTTCTGTGTGCGCACACTAAAATGGTCTTGGTGGTGCTTCCGCGCGAATGCATTTCTGTGACAAGTGGTGCACAGCACTGTTTGAATTAATGCGAACGCAGGCCCTTTTATGGGAAACACGTTTCTGTCGTTTTATAGGAAAATCTTTCAAGTGATAAATTTTACGAGCACGCGAAACAAATGGTCACTAATTTACCGCGGAGAACATCTATTAATCTAAACGCTCGTGAATGTTCGCATGAGCTTCGGGCTTGCGTATGGTTGTTCGATTCGAAAACTTATTTGATGTTTTAAAAACATTATGAGTTACATTCTTCTCCATTGGCTCGCATCATGCAAACTTGATGAGAATGAATGATAAAAACCAGATATATTATTGTACTATGTTTCGTAAATGATTTTACTGTAACTTAAACATTACAGATTTCTTAAGCATTCAAAATTCAGTGTTCAAAGAATTTTTTGATGCACTGTATCTGCAAGATAAACCTGCTAACATTTTTCAACATATATTACAAAAAATGTACCGGTGTTTTGGCAATTTAGATTTTAATTTACCGGATTTTAATCTTGCAAATATTTGCGCATATCACATTTGTTGACCCGATTGTGCTTTGATATTTGCTGACGTTCTTGATCGTGTAAACAAGGAAATGTCAGTTTGTCTTTCGCATTTGTGCGGTGTGGAATAACATTCAATCGCGAATGACACCAGCGAATATGTTGTTGCGTTATTGGTACGTGATAATTTCCAAACATATCGAGAAAGCTCTGTATACATATAATGGCAGATACACGATTCAATAACATTGATATAGTTCAATATGGAATAAAGCAGCTGTATGATATTTTCATTTATAGACACTTGACAGTGGTCTAAACAAATGTGCATAATATTTCACAGTAATATTTGTACATTTAAAGAAGACATACTTAATAAGAATACTGTTTTAATTCAAGGGAAACTTGGTATAAGCGAATGTGTATAATACTTTATAGAAATATTTTTATATTTAAAGAAAAATTGGTCCAAACAGATGCAGATAAGTCTTCATAAAATAACTTCTCTTGAAGATTAAATTAGTAATTAAAACTCTTCCGTTTGTAACACGAAAATATCTATTAAACAAAACTTAACAGTAGTGGGAGCTTCAAGCTGTAAAATGAGTCTAAATTTAATGTCGTGCGATTATTACCACGCTTCTATTAACTTGCCATGTTGTTTGTTGTATGCTTCAAATCTTGTAATCGAATTTTAAACCACTTCCCGATGAGCTAGAGACTTGAAACTTGAAACATAGCTCAGAACTGGATGACAATGCAATATTAAAAGAAAAAAATTTTTTTTAATCTAAACAATTTAGGATCTCAACGGGAATTGAACTCGGGCATCCCTAAATACGCTCGATAGTATTTCATCGCGTTCAGCGATCCCCACTCCGCGAGCTAGTGCACCCTACTCCGACTCATTCCCACTGCACTGACCCACCTCGCACCGAAGGAGCTCAGTGTGGTGTACCATTCATTCGTTCCATTTCTGACAATTTCGGAATATGTCAAGAGTGTATTTTCATACTTTGCGTTTCTATATCTTACTATTTCATACCAGTATTACTATAGCTTGCGTTTCATTAAAAAAAACTAAGAAGTAGAAAATATATAGCAAAACGTTTTAAAAACCACGCGTGTATTAAAAAGCACTAAAAAGGGGAAAATAATGTTTTTTTAGTGACTATAAATAAAACCGTGGAGCGCTAAACTATAATGACGTAATCTTCGTAGGTGCTCCACGTCTTTATTTATAGTCACTAATGTCTAAAAAAATTATTTTCTCCTTTTCAGTGCATTTTTTTAACGAGAATATCGCAGCTTAAGTATCAAGAATCTTTCGAGACATTTTTATTCACTTAACGAATTCGAAAAAATGTAATCGTCCTTGCTTCTATTGAATCTGAAACACGCCTCGGAACTAGACCTGTGTAACCGTACATTGCGAGTGAATTGACTTTCTGAGGACTATTACTAAGTCTGGAAAATGTCACAATATGGCCTGGGAGGTCCGCAGTTTATGGCGATAAACACCCACGCCTTCTCAAAGGTTTCTGTAACGCAAAAGTAACTAGAGTGCTCGACTCGAGTGACAAATCTTTTCCACTTTGGTCTTCACCTCGTAGAATCGTCATCGACTGTGTGGTTCGTTTTCCCAAAGAAGAGATCCGAGACACACGGACGTTCACAATATAGCCGTATACCCCACACCGCGAGCCAAAATGTCATCAGTCTGGAGGGATGGTAGTGGGGTGGACAGCTATTATAACTGACTGTGCACACGACACGTTCCTTCTTCCAAGAAGCTATAACATTGAACGAATAAATATTAATGAAAATTCTGGTTAGGAACGCTGTAATATAGCGACAATTCTAATAATAATTCATGGTTAAATAAAATTAAGTTAAATGTTCGGTTTATATATAACATATATTGTATATATATGAATTATTAATTAATAATTTAATTAATTTAATTAATTAATAAGTAATTAATAATTATATATATGTATACATGTATACGATTATTATTGTGTGCGAGAAGAGACATTGTCACGCATCTGAAATTGTTTAAATAATTCCAAAAATGTTACAAATCGAGCAGTAATGTACACTAAATCAACATTCAATATTTCAATTTGAAGATATTTGTCAAATGTGAAGAAGACAGCAATATTAATGCAATGGTCATTAAAAATTAATTATGAACAATGTAAGGTGAACATTTACGACTAGACTACGGATGTTTATGCAATTTATAATTTTTGTGGGCAAATTTGAAGAAAGAAAATTCAGTTTTATATATTAATTGCATCGAAAATTGTGAACGGTTTGCAATAAACGTTTCATTTACGTGAAGATAAACGTAACTTGTAATTTAAGGTCAGTAATGGTTCCATAGATGTGCGCAAATATGCGCGATAGAATTTAGGGACGCATAATTACTGCACGTGACATTTGGGTACACGTTGTATGGTTACTTTCATTATTGTCTGCAGAGTGTAATGTTCCATCTAACCAGGATTAAGTGGAATAACACGCCCATGGCAGCCATATTGCACTTGACGGAACGTGACTAACAGTCTGCACAATGTACCTAACACAGCAACCAGAATTCGAGTTTGCCCCATGAAAATGAATTTATAATTTACATTATTAATTTCGAATACCATAGCCTTCAGTTCAAGTATCTATAATTGTATTCGAAAATAAATTTCATGTTTTATTAATATTTCAAAGGACAAAGAAATACATGTGCATGAGCAAACGTATTGTTAATGAGATTCGAGATGATGGAACAAATATTGCTGAAACAAAAATACTTTTTGATGTAATTCGATTTTCAACGAAATATTTTCATCATAGTGATTAATGAAAATAATTATGAAACACAAATGATTCCTTATAAACATCTATAAAATTTCTGCAACAATAATAAATAATACTTCATTTTTTAGAAATAGTAGAGCAGTGTTTCAATTTTGTTTAATTTTAGAATGTTACAATCGAATCAACTATTACTCAACATTAGAATGTTTAAACTTTGATATTAATTTTTTGGCTATGTTCACAAGTTCATTGATAATACGAATATTTTCGATTATTAGAGTCTCTTTAAACTTTATTAAGCTGTGGATTGCTCGTGGTGTTATATCTGTGGTAATAATGAATTTATTTACAAAAACTTTTTTACAACGTCGTTGAAGTTTAAAGAAAGTAGCCGAAAGAACGTTGAATGGAATACTAATGTCTATCATCCTGAGACGTTACTTGTCTCTTATGAGCACCAGTGTGCAGCGAAAAAGTGGAAGTTTTATAAAGTTCTTTATAAGTCTTTTAACCAGAAACGATTTTCGTGTCCCCTTTACATATAAAATTGTCTGGACAGTTTGCCGGAAGATGACCAATAGCGATGTATTTTCAGACTGAGAAAAAACGAATTTTTTACACATTACCTATTCCATTTATTGTTCCTTAACAATATCTCCTTAAAGAATTGTCAAGTAATAAGTGTGAAATGATTTCCAAATTGCGGATTTTTACAAGAATTATAACTTATCCAAGTTAATTGTAAGACACTGTAGTTAAATAGAAATGTATTTTCTCTTTGAATAGTCTTAAAAAATCATAAATAATCCAATATAATATTGTTAAATTTCTCTAATTTCTCAGTTTTGTACTTGAGTCAAATAATTGAACTTATTCTTTTTGATCATAAATGTGCAATGAAACAGCAGCACCAGGGAATACTTTCTTATATTTCATTTTACCATTAGAATATTATTGTTTCTAAATACACTGTCCAGTAGGATAATTACTCTTTTTAGCCCCTTTAATTACAATTTATTTTACTAGGTACTTTCATGGCTCCACTATTCCGAACCGACACCCTTCTCTGTTCTGACAAACGCGTCAGCTGTCCTCGGAACCTTTTTTGGCAAGAACTCTGCTCGCAACAGCAAGTTGCACTCAAAAACTCCAATTTTAACTTCACCCTTCCTCCTCCCTCACCTCTGCAACTGCGCCCACAACTTCGATGTCAATCATTTTTATAGTGTTGATTCAGATGGCATCCCTGTAGGTCTTTTTTGCACAGACCCTATTAATTGTAGTGTACTTAATCCTTATTGCTACACTGCGGATTTTGTCTACAAAATCAGTAGATGAAGTGTCAAAGAAGAAAATAATATATTATTATTTTTAATTCTTTGAATCCTTTAAATATTGTCGAAATTATTGAAGAAAGAATCGCAATATAACTTGGCTCCTGTAACTTATAATTGATGCAGACATTTTTTATTTTCCACAAAATGATCCACAGGCTATCTTCATGCAAATTAAAAATTTTCTATCTGAATTATAACAAATTCGGGTGGAACAGGAATTTTCTGTTTTCTTAAAAGTATTTCAAAATTATTTTAATGTTTTTACTGTTTTAAAATACACCTACTCGTTTTTGTCAAAAATGCATATAGTAGTATTATAGTCCTCCTTTTTCTTGTACGGCAGCTGGTTAACTTTCAGGGATTATTATTTTTATTTTTTCTATGAGAAAAATCATACATATTAACCTGTATAAAGCTTGAGAGTTTACTAGTGAATTTAACACGTGGGAATCAAAACTTGCAAACATTATTTTATCTTGTATTATTTCTCTTTGTAAACTGAATTATTCATTGAACTGTGTATAATTACAAGCGTCTAACGTAAAACGTCTGGTTTTTAAATATTAAACATGTGAAGTTTGAAAACAAGGTCGTAACTATTATAATTTTACATTAATTTCGTTCTCGTATTTCTCTGGAAACCCCCCGTAATTGCGGTCATATATTATGAATATACTGCGATATTTATGCAAAATGATCATTTTCTACGTCAATTGCAACAGATAGGAGTCAAATAGGTATTTAATTTTTTATCAACAATTTTTAAAAATTGACAGTAATGTATGGGTACTCTTAAACAATTTTAATATTTCCACTGTCTTAAGCCCGGTCCACAATGTAGACGACTGTCATTTCGAAAAGACACTAAGAATAAGTGTGTAAATTTAACAATTTGAAGACTAGGTATATCAAAAACGATTGTTTTATCAACTTCTGTTTACTTCAACTTTTAGACCTGTGAACTACAGATAGGGAATTGTCAATATATCATTTGTTTTTTATTGCCACCGCATTGACGCGATAACTTTCGATGTTTCGTCACTTTCCTTTGTTTGGAATCAACGATACCAATGCTACTATTGCCATTTATTCCAATAATCATGTCAAAGTATCGGCACAACTTGACAACGAATGTCGTAACATATCGAAATTTACATTTTGTCTTATTTCATCCCTGTTAATGTAATTATTCGGTGTCACGAAGGATATTTGTATTTCGTGATATAACATTTCTCATTTTCTATTTGATTGTCGAGAAAATCTGAATGTTTGAACTACATCAATTTCGTTAAAGAACTAGCACAATAAAATTGTACCCATTATAAAGCTTAAAACTCGAACATTGTTTACTTGGTTATTTGTGGCAATTATAGCAGGTGAAAAATTCAGGACACGTTTTCGTGGAAAAGTGCTACTTATTAAAGCGCCTGTGAATGCATAAAAAAACTTTCTACTGAATTATAAACATACAAAGTCTATGGTAACTAAATGTAGAGTATTAGTCAAAGTGACCCTTTCCAGATTTTTTATTTCACAATTATTTCATAAGAAACGAGTGGATAGAGAGCTCTAGTAAAGTACGTAATACAATACGAGCCATACATAGTCTAAATAAAATCAAACTTGTCATTTATATATGGAAATATCTACCAGTTACTTTTAAAGCTCGAAATGTTTACAATCAAAATAATTTATTTGAAGGTAGAAGCTTTAACTCAGACTGACCACATATTTGCGATTATTTAGCAACTACCGTGTGGTTGGACCAACCACATATTTTGTAGTGATCGCACAAAGACCATATCGACAACAAAAAGCCATACCGCAAGCTTGACACCAAATTAATTAATAATATTTAATATTTTCTATATTAAGTTATGACCGCACACGAGCGACCACCGTTTTGTGGTTGTGATGTGGCTCTAATGTGATTTGTCCGAGTTAAACCTTGTATAGACTGCAAAAATTGATTATCGACCCAAAGACAATTAAAGCACATTCGACTTGTAATAATCACACTGCGTATTGTATGCATTTATGGTAAAAATGTGTAATTTGAAACAGTGGAGTCATCAAAAGAAATTAAAAAATGCTGTTGTATTATTTTCATACCATTAAAACTACAAAAAAAGAAAATACTTTCCATTTTATCGTAGTTTGTTGCAAGTCTGGTAAGGAAATTCGATTTCGCATAAAGATCTGCAGACTAGTGATACATTACAAATATTTGTAAGATAAAAAATTGTGTCAGTTATACAGGATGTTCCGAAATTATCACGGTACTAGTTACAAGCATGTTTTCTCGAGAAAGATAGAAGATATAATAAAGTGTGTTAAATAAGCATTGTATGGTTCCACTTATAGAATTTTCTTATACATGTTTTGAACATCAACAATAATTTGATTATTGTTTAAAAAAATGTTTGGGTTACGCATCTGCCATTTTGTTTTTTTAATTTTTGACATAAGATTTATGACCATCGACCCGAGAAACCTAAGAATATCAATTTTGAACTACATTGGAGTACTCCTTCCTATTTTGGCCACGTTTTAGCGCTTTCCGCAGCGATGGGTCGCACCGCCATGGAGTAGTGAACAAAAGAAAGTCTAGTTATTAGCAATTTCAAAGGTTTATAATTCTTCATAAATTTCGGCGAGCTTTCGACAAGTTCGTAATAAATTTTTGCATCGATTGATTGTCGTTCAGGTTGTCACATTTACGAGTGGCGAATATTCTTTGTCAAATTTTCGAATTCCCGAAGATGACGGAATTTTCAGTCGACAGTTTTTCCAGTCGATGATTCCACGGATAATTTTGACCCAATTAAGAGACGCACAGCCCGTGGAGTTTCATTGTAGCTCAGTTTTATATCCGCGGAAACATTAGTCTCGATCGAAATTTAATTGGACCCGGGACGTATTAATGAGCAATTAAGGCTTTGCGACAAACGAGGCTGACTCGCGCAGACAGCCGTCGAGTGGTAAAACGCCAGTGGATACCGACGTTCTGGAAGCGGCCGTGTATACACGCTGTCCAATGGAGCTTGAATAATTGCAACGTGACGGGTGTGTGCGGCTCTATATTGCCATTGCACGTCGATGAAATGCGAATAAAATGGAACGGAACAGAACGAAACGAAATCGAATAGTCTCAATCAGAATTCTACCTCGCCTTGCGCCGCGTGGAATACACAGTCTGTAGACTTAATCGAGACGGTTTTTCTCGATTCCAAACGCGGTATGTGGTAAACGGCGGCACAGCATTCTGGGTAATTTGTTCAAACGCTCCAGAGAAAATCGACCGTTTAACGGATTTTTATCGATTCCTCGGAATACAATTGAATATGCTCGTCTGTTTTGCATTCTGCGCGAATGAAAATTAAACGAAATTTACTTACGGACGGAATGTTATATGCGGACTGCTATGCGTTTATGGCTTGTGGAAATTTTCAATAAATGCCGCAGTCTGAAATCCGACAGAATTTAGTACAATTTTTATTCATTTTGAATTTACAATTGCCAATGAAAATAGGATTTTATTTGCTACCTCTTGAAAGTCTATGAAAATTAAAAATTGCATAAATATCCGCAGTCTAGTTATGTGCTAGTAATGCTGATTATATTATTAATCATTCACACTGGGAGCTATTTTAACTCGAAAATCAAAGGTTCTTCTGTTCTAGAATTTTTCCATTCACTATGATTTATTAAATTTGGTAGATATGAAATTGATATAATACCTCATACATTAATTAAATGTTTACTAAATGGTTAGATACCAACATATCTAATAATGTAAACAATATTTTTAATAATAGTACAGCAATTATGTGACTCCTCAGAGGCACCTCTCGAGTGCTAAAGATTAAAGCAGGAGAAACTGAATAATTTATTTCTCAGTCAATCTTTAACAACTATCATTTATTATTTCGAAACTTTTTCGTTGTCCATTTATCTGACATTAATTTCTAAACTTTAGTTTTAAGAATAAACGAAGGTGTCGGCTGCACTAGCAAATATCTATTTTGCATTAAAGTAGTTATATTATTAAATAAAAATTAATTTATGTTGGTGTCATAGAAAGTACCATGCAACCAGTTATGTAGAAAATGGAGTGCGAGTAACTAAAGGTTAAAAATCGAATTTTCCATTTATCTCGATATCAAAACTTTGGTTGCTCCCAAACTAAATATTTCAAGAATTTTAAAATAAACTGTACACACATGTCATGAAGTGGAGTAATATATGATATAAATAATTGTTCACGATGAAATCTATGTTAAATATTTACACAGCGACAGGATTGCAAGCGTTCCTCTAGTAACTAATATATATGCCTGTATCCATTCGATGTGTGCTCATGGTTTTAAATATTGGCAGTGGTGTAATTTGTTTGCCATCCATCTAACTCTCTTCATTCCTAGAACGTATCCGTTAATCATTATGACGCTACGACATACGTACATATGTACATACATAGTGCATGTATTATAGAACATAGCTATATTATATTACAGTATACAATTTCGCTACCGGCGTCAGAAATGTTTCACGACCATGATTTTGTATTTTAAACAAGTATAGTCTAATTAATTTTAGACGTGCTATTATTTCTAGTCATAATTGAATAGCGTGATTTTCGTATAATCAACCTTCATGCTTTGTTAATTTTATTAATATTTTATTAACTATCATAAAGACATAAAAAGTAATGGTGGTAGCAGACATGTGCAAATTACTGAAGTAATAAGTACAGCGTCCATCTAATTAGTTGGTAGGTACTAGAAAAGAAAAAGTTTGCAAGTTACAATGACTTTTTTACAACTTGACTTTGTACGAGAAGTCACTTTCACCTACATTTTATTAAAAATTATTTCACCACCTCTTAGCAAGAGTACGTGTTCATCTCAGTTATTTTTCATTTAACTTATTGCTAGATGATGTTTGTTATAGTCCTCAACGCGAGCCACAAATTTTCATTTCTAATTAATCACGTGATCTTTAAGATTTCATTCACGAGCGATATTCTTCAAGCTGTAAGAGTGAATTAAGAGAATCTTTGCATGATCCTTTCTTCCTGTGTCTTAACTGAATTTCAAAATATCATTTATAAATATCATTTAAAAAATAAGTGAATGGGAAAATTAAGGAACAAGCTGAATCGAACTGCACAAATTAAAATTCTTATAAGATTAAGACTGTACATTTATGTACATAAAACCTGATCACACCACGGAAACAACACAGCAAGAGAATAAAATGTCATTTAAAAAATACAGAAAAAAATAAGGAACGTGTACAGAATTCAGACAGTGTTAATTACGAAAGGTGGTTTTTATTGAATTATGTATTTCGACGGTTAACTTCATTAATCGATTGAAACAATCGTTCCTTTTTAAAATGATTACCTTTTTTAATCGTACCCATTAATCAATCCATCTTGATTAAAATTTTAATGGATTAATGCCCAACTGTGTTATTCCATTAGCTTATAAAAAACCAAAGTTCTTCATCTTACGCACGATTTGAAAAATCGTATTTTGTTCAACTTTCCGAGGCAAAATCCTCTACTGTCCGTCATCCGAAAAATGTTGAGCTCGTGTCGTATGTTTGCACGCGCGTAACCATGTGTCCGGACAACGAAATTTAGGTGCAATAATGTTGATGAAACAGTACGTAGGACAGTGATTTGTCACGTCACGCCGACGAACCTGAACAGTTCTAGAACTAGTTCTAGTTCTAGTGACGGTTTACCTGTTCCTAATGTCGGGTGAAGTCTGTCGCGGCTGTAATGGCCGTTCAAATGATCAAGCAAACGGTCTCTGCGAATGTCATTGACAAACTACTTGATGAGATGACAGAGGACCATCTGGATTCTCCCTTGTCCCTTCTCAATCGTTCCTTGTCAGCCATCTTTCTTGCGTTGTCTTGCAAGATGAAGCAGAACTCATTTATTGCCACTTCCATTTGATTAATGTGCGTGCAATCCCCACTTTTATTTGTAATTAATGGCCGAGTAATTCTTTCAAGAATAATGTTTACGGTTTTGATAAAATATTTTAATATTGAATAATATATTCGACACCATGCAACGTAAAAAATGTACGATATAATTCAAATATTTTGTGCAATGGAACTTGCTAATTAACGAATATACACTATACCTGGAATTCAAATTAACCCTTTGCACATCTTCGTCGAATGTAACTCGGTATCAGAGAAAAAAAATTTTAATTAAACGTGTTATTATATGTTTACGGTTTTGATAAAATATTTTAATATTGAATAATATATTCGACAACATGCAACGTAATAAATGTATAATATAATTCAAATATTTTGTGCAATGGAACTTGCTAATTAATGAATATACACTAATATACACTATACCTGGAATTCAAATTAACCCTTTGCACATCTTCGTCGAATATAACTCAGTATCAGAGGAAAAAAAATTTTAATTAAACGTGTTATTATATGCATTTGGTGCATATTTTATTTAATAAGTCGTATTTCTCAGTTGAAAACAGATATATGTAAAAAAAACGGGTTTTTATATGTATTTGGTTCTTCCTTTATTTATTTAATTTCTTCTTTTGTAGTTAAAAGCAAATAAAAGTTCCACAAATATAAATTACAACAAAGTTGGAGAGTTATATTCAATTGTATAATTAGTAAACAAAATTGTTTCAATAAGTAGCAGTCAAGGAACTGTCCTTTGAAATAAATTTCAAATGAAACACTTAAAATAGTAGGGAGTCGTTAAAACAAAAATGAAAAATAATTCGAAGTGCAAAGGGTTGATCTCCAAAATTATTTGTCGCAGAGATAATACTTGCGTACACAATTTGTACTATCTCACCGGTCGCCCACATAAACAAATTTTTAGTAATTATTTTATTTTCAAATTCATTAAAGAAAACAACAGATTGTAGCCATTTTGTACAACTCAACAATTTACATATGGATAAATAACCGGTTCTCAAATTCTTCACATGTTCATCGATGAATTCATATTAGCGAACAGGAGTGTATTAATGACGATTGTCACAATTCTGTATTTTACAATTTTCTCCGTTGTCCGAAGTTCCGGTTTACAAATATTTATTCACGGCATAGCTTCCGTCGGACGTTTTTTGCTAACGATCGTAACAGAGATCAAAATGGATGATATATGAGTATGTTGTTCGGTCAACGGGAATATTGGTCAGACGTGGGTTTACCGTGACGTTTTTTAACGATAACAGTTGCTAGTATCACTGGACGTTGACATTCCCAACTGATAGCATTGGTTGCTGAACTTTCTTCAACTTTTAATTTGGTTGTCACTATAGCTTCAGAAACTTGCGTTTGCCGCCATTGCTTTTCCAATCAGATTACTTTCTTCGCTGAATGGAGATTAATTTATCGAGCGAGATATATATTTATTGGACACGACCTTTGAGTAAAATACGACTGCAATATATCTTTTCTTAATACTCCTGCACTAACTAAACTATCTCTCGAATACAAATTGTTCTCCCGGCATGAAGATGGTTTAAACGATTTTAGATTGTCAAAATAAGAAATATTATACTGTAGCGTTATCTTTCGCAGCATATTATTTCCGATGGTATTCACACAAATTTTCCAGAAAGTCCATGACAAAAATATCGAGAAATCGTGAAAGAGGGACTCTTCAGATCATTTGAAGTCTTCCTTCGCGAGAATGTTCTTCGCAGCTTTGCTAACACTTCGCGCTCCGTATTATTTTTTAATTTTCTTGTCAACATCTCCCTACTATTTTGAGTGTTTCATTTGACTTTAAAGGATAGTTTCTTTACTGCTACTTATTGTAAACAATTTTGTTTAGTAATTACGTTAAACATAGCTCAAAATGATTGTTAAATTTATATTTGTCGAAAATATATTTGTTTTTAACTGTAAAACAAGAAATTAAATAAAAAGAAGAAGAAAAAAAATGTTAAGGAATGAGAGGAGTATTGGGAAAAGAAAGAGGAGTGACGGTGCAGGTGTGGGCACGAAGAAGAGTCGTGGAAACACGTATTTAGAAAGGTGCAGGGGTGAAGAGGGGATAGATGTAGGAATACAGGAGAAGGTAAAAATGGTGTTAGGTCAGGATGAGAGGGGAGAGGAGTGAATGAAAAAATTAGAGAGAAAAAGGAAATTCAGAATGGATGGAGCGTAGGAGAAATAGAAAAGGTAGAGAAGGCCAAAAGAAGGAATTAAACGATGAGAGAGAGAGAGAGAGAGAGAGAGAGAGAGAGAGAGAGAGAGAGTGTGTGTGTGTAAAAGAAAAAAAAAATTATTTACATAAATAAGAAAAGTAATAATTGTAAAGTGAATATTATAATACAATATTGTAAAGGGAACTGCAATATTGTAAGGGATCACCTTGTAACCCGTACAGGAACAAGAATAAACATACATACAAGAAATTAAACAAATAAAGAAAGAACTAAATACATACATACAAGAATCCGTTTCATTTACAGATTTCTTTCACTCATGGCGAATCACACTTGACAAAGGAGTGCAAAGAGCTAAAGAGTTATTAACGAAAAAGCACGGACCAATAAGAACGTGGCTACAGCAAAGTTGTTTTGGCTCGGCCAATGGCAACGCCATAGTCCGTATTTTTCGTTAATAATTTCTTAACAAAGCCTCGGAGAACATATTCTCATCAAATGATACATACATAAAATGATCACAGGAATCACTGGTTACCATGATTCCGATATTTTTGAGACACTCTGTGTATTCCACTTTAAATAAATACTTGTAAAATTTTTATTGATCGTTATTTCGAATATTTTACGGTTTCTAAAAATAATTCTACAATGAAAATCGCTCCTTTCCGGCTCCGGTTTAAATTTCCAATACAAGCGTGTTTTAAATTACGTGTAGACGTGATTTACGTTCCTCCTTTTACATCGGGCACTCATTAAAAGATAATTAGCGATTAAAACTTCGTCGACAGGAATGCTTCTTCTACGACTTTTTAATTAACGCAATCCTGAGGGGATTCAGATAGTGGTTGATTAAGAAAAGTATTGGGAAGGCGTCAGGAGTTTTGTCATAAAAATATTTCTCCCTCAATGTCATCGAAAACATGAAAGCCTGTATAAAGTCATGAATATCCTCTTCGTTCCATCAATTATGATCTTATCAAGTAAAAACAGCTGGGTTAGCTGTTCCAATAATTCATTACTCATTTTGACTAATTTTCCCGAATTACATATTTTGAGTTCCATTAAATGTAATTGACACGACGTAATTGATTTAAATTAATCGACAGGTGAATTACCAAGCCTTCGACATTAAATTTATACACACAACTTTGCGAGTGCTTTTAATCATCGCTGTAATTACTATTGGGTTGAAACGAAAGTTTGGACCGTTTGTAAATTAAAATTGAAAGCTAAAATTCTGATTATTCATAGATTTATTCGATAACATATTTGCCATTCTGTTTTATTATTCTTTGCCATTTTCGAGATAAATTCTCGTGTTATTGAGTAAACATACGAATAAATACCTTAATTTTATCTTCGATTCTTATCTTCCAACTCAATATACAGGGTGTCTCAAAATTTCTTCAGCATCCGGAAATGAGAGGTTCCTGAGATCATTTGAAGCGACATTTTACTTTGCAAAAATGACGCCAGAGGCTTTGTTAAGTAAAGGTTAATTCTTCTCGATCGCAAATTTAGATAATTAAATTTTTAAATGTTATCGGCGCCAGGTTCGATCATTTTCAGAAAAAACAACAAATGTGCAATTATAACATGTTTCTAACGTTTCGATCCCGATGTGGATCTTTTTCAAAGAATCATTATTGCGTCTGAAAAATATTTTGTTAAGTAGTTATTAACAAAAACATGGACCGCTTGGCGTGGCGTCGCCATTGGCCGAACCAGAGACAATCCACTGTAGCAGCGTTATGATTGGTCCGTGTTTTTCGTTAATAACTTCTAAACAAAGCCACGGACCCATTTTTGCAAATGAAAATGTCGCTTGAAATGATCTGAGAAGCTTTTCATTTCCGTGTGTTGAAGGAATTATGAGACACCCTGTATTATTAGTACGGTATTATGTTACTATAAGTAGGGTATAAGTACACAAATAAATTAATGTTGGTAAGATCGTACGAGGCTTTAAATCAACCATAATTCTGAATTTGCTGAAATACGAGTGTCAATATTTATTTAACACGACAGTCTGCACCGTATCCGAGCGAAATCGACTCACAATCTAAACAGTTGCGATATGTTCTGATACGACATGCTACCTGAATCATTCACGCGATTTACATTGAATCCACAAGTAGGCATGTAAGGATAACTACATATTCGCGGGTTGCATGCGACATTGTTATCGTAAAATTGAATTGCTGTCCGTTTATTTCACACCTTTCATACCATTCTCTGTGGTGTATGCATCTTGTACATCTTCGAGATCTATTGTTACGAAATATGAAATGGAATGCTTCGAAAAGAAACCATGGTCGAAGTTTTCATTCAGTACTTGAAACGTAACATAGAAATTTTCTTATCGTTGATCGTGCAGTTAATTGCACGTTTATTGTGTTAATCTGGTTCATTGACATGCAAAGTACACAGCAAGTAAATTAACTCATTAATTTAATATTATGTTAGTAGGTGGATTTATCGACATTTGATGTGATTTTTATCGTAATCTAGAGTAAATTAATTTGCTTAATTTACCACGCGAATTCACCTTGGATGATCTTCCCTTTACCTCCCATCTCAGAATTCGATGAAATTTTGAAAGTAGGTTCTTTTTTGACTAAAATGACGGTTGCCAGAAGGATTTTTCCCGATTTGAAAAAAATTTTTTTATCATTTCAATGTTGCGCTCTATCTTACCGACTTTCTAATTTATGTTCGAGCTGTGCGCATGCGTCCGTATGATGCGACAGTTCGATAACTGCTTTTAGATTCGTATAAGTCGTATAATTTAATAATGAGTCATTTAAATTTGTTTTGCATTGTTTATTTATTATTTAGTTATTTTATTATTTATGCGATTAGAATTAGTTGTGGTTAGGCCGCGATGGGAGCGGAGAGGGCAGGCCGTCAGACTGGCCTGATCACGTATACGAAAATCCAGGAGTAGTCTTTAAAAATTTAAAGTTTACCTTATGTATGTATTACTTTAAATTAACAAGGATTCGCGTAAAGATCATACGTGTGAAATTTTATGACGCTATGAGGTGAACTAGGCTGGTGATTATTCATTTTTACAATTAATTGAAGATGTTCTATGAAAAATAGAAAGTCGGTAAGTCGGTAAGATAGAGAGCGACGTTGAAATGATAAAAAAAAATTTCGAGTCGGGAGAACTCCTTCTAGCAATCGTCATTTTAGTCAAAAAAGAACCTATTTTCAAAATTTCATCTAATTTAGAGATGGGAGGTAAACAGAAGTTTCGCTCTCACCTTTACTTTAGTAATTGCACAATAACAAATGTGATAAGTTTTCCTGACTAATTTGATCATATAGTGATAATTTTTGGTTTTCTAGGACCTTCAATTTATATAATTTTGAGTCAGACACCTGATGTAAATTTGGAACAGAATCTGCTAAATGTAACAATTAAATTTAATAAAGGAAATTTTAAAATTCTCTCCTAATTGAATTAGTTTTTACAAATGTATTATGAAACTATTTTAATTTATGTATTATCTATTTCCTTCCTTTTAGTTATCAATATGTAGCCATCAAGTCTAACTGTACCATAATAAATATAAATTTTCCAGTTTTTCAAAAAAGTTATTACTGAGATAAAAGAAGCAAGTCATAATTCTCGTAGCAGTAAAAGAAATGATAGTCTTTTTGTGTTTATTTCGGGAATTTTAAATTGTTTTAATCCGTATACGTTGTTTCTAATTCCTCATTTTTCATCTATGACATAATGATAAACGATAGAAAATGAATTTTTAAGATGCCATTGCAAATCTATGGAAGATTCATTGAGAAAAAAATATTTTAATATTTTTGACAGACGTTCCAATGTGTAACATTTTTAACGCTAAACCTACCAACACCGGTCAGAATGAATGGTTCTAGAGTCTTTTATTTTACAATTATAGAAATAATAATAAATCTGACTTCATAAAAAACAATTGTATCGATAAAGATAGTAGTTTAATCTTTCCTGGAACACGTACCAGTTACTTTTAAGTCTCGGTAGGTTTAATGTTAAGGAAAAAATGAACGGTCAGTTTTTCGCCTGCTAAATCATGTAAAAACATAGTAAAATAAAAGAAAATAGGTGTGCGTATGTAGAATCTCAAAGCTTTGAAACAAACCCAAGTTTATTGCTGTAAGTTTGTTTTTTACGAAGTCAGGACAGGTTAAATATCGTACATTTCTCAAGAATCATCATAGAGCCGTTGCGTTTTACGTGACGAGGTCGCGGAAACGGAAAAAGTTAGCAGGACTCGACTGTACGGTTCAGGACATGTCATTAAAATGAACGTGAAAGAGAAACTGCCAAATGAATTCGAAGAACGAATCTTTGAATTTCCCAATGAATGTGCCAGCCAAAAGATAAAATTCGTCATTAGGATAACTCTGTGATATAATCCAGTGATCCTGAACCGGGCGGATATATTCATGGTTAAATTCTCCGTAACGGAGGAAGCCGGAACGTAGTAGACCGCGTGGCTTCGAGCTGCGAGTAGAAAGGGTCGATAGCCCTGCTCGTACAGCGCTCGCGCCATCCGCTTGCTATAGACAGTTACAAGGGTTTGCACGCACACACATGCGGAGCAAGGATATACCGTGACGTACAATATTATTCAGCTGCTCTAAAAAAGACGATAACTTTTTTAATATTGTACTATACTATTTGAACTTCTTTGGGAAGCTAGAGCAATTAGTTTACTACAGGATGTAAATAAAATTTTTCAAGAATTGCAATCGATTGGAATTGAAAAAGTACTAAAAGCTGCATTTTTAACTTCCCGATTCATAGGGAAGTTACTGTAATTACCCCGAAAATCGAAAATCGATTTTTTAGCAGATCTTCACGTTTCATGGTTATTGAAGTCATTTTAGACTATTTTTATCAAATTGTTAGTGCGTGTGTGTGTGTGTGTGCGCGTATGGCCGTTTTTATGTTATCAAATTTTTCGTTAACGTTTTCTGAAAAAGTAACAATGCGATCTGAATGATGAATGATGCAATCGATGTGCCCCGTCGTAACTTAGAGCTGATTAGATTTTGGTCCATATTGGTCAAGTAGTTTTTTAGATTTTTTAGTTTTTTTCGAAAGAAGTTCATTCAAGAATGCAATTTATACGAGAGGATGGAAATTTTCCACCGAATAAACAAATGTAATTATATATATTTCATTTTTATTTTTAAAACATTTTTTTTAAATTATGCAACTAATGCTAATGTTACCGCTTACAACTAACGAATCGGGAAGTTCTTTGTGTGGCTCGTGGAGAGTCACACACAAAATAAATAAAAAAACCATTAAGAGCTGTATGTCTCACTAGCAATGCGTACCACTAATCCTTTCGCAAGAGCAGTCCTATCCGCGAGCGAGCACTAACAACCCCACCCGCGAGCTCGCGAAGCGAGCTAGCAACAATAACCAGCTAGTTAACTTTTTCATATGGATCTATGTTGAAAATTTAAAAAGTACATTTTAGATCTCTGTGAATTAAATGTATTCTCAAAATTTCGTCAAAATCGGACGACTTTGCAATGAGCCACATCCGTTTAAAGATGATAACAATTGCAAATTTTCATGATTATCGGCATCTAACTGAAATAAATGTAAGGATTCTTACACCTTTCAATGCCTGTCGTTTTTCCCACATCAACCGATTTTTTATGAAACTTGCACAGTGCATATACAAATTGACACAGGTCTATAAAAGGCACTTTTTAAATTTTCAAAGTAGGCCCATATAAAAAGTTGAAAATGCAACTTTTAGTATTTTTTCAACAATTCCGATAAATTGCAATTTTTGAACAATTTTTGTTCACATCCTGTAGTATACTAATTGCTCTGGCTTCCCAAAAAGTTAAAATCGAGCGCCCGAACTATTGCGTGTCACTGTACGTGCGATCGGGCTACGTCATTTATGTAAACGATCAGTTTAATCCTTATTTATTGTTATACACGTTTTGCATTTTACATATACTGGATTTTCATCGGTTTTGTATGATCTATTGGCGTTTTCAAATGTACAGTCAGCTACGAAAGTATTCGTACGTCCTTTAAAGCAGAATAACTTTTTTGTAATTGTACCAACCAACCTGATTTTTGTAGTCAAATAGGAGCATTTGTTTATGAAATGATACGCAAAAAAGGTTTTCCAGAAATTATAATTTACTAGGTTACATGCAAAACAAAAAAGGCATCTTTTGAAACTTTTTTATTTGGGCCTTTAATGAAAATTTAAACTACATATTTTGTAGATCTGTTTTAGTTATATGCATGCTGAAAATTTTTATTGAAAACGGTTGACGCAGGGAAAAACAACACGCATCGAAAGATGTACGATTTTGTGGATTTTGAGCAGAAATTGATCAGAAGTCGCGCAAAACCAAATCGATTTCGATGAATTTTCAGTATAGTAATGTACATGTGTAATTAATCTCCTTTAACACCTTGCCTTACGATTTATTTTACGGTTTTAGTGACTAGAACTTTTTGGTAGATCGTAATTTAAAACAGGAGAATATTCATATAAATTGTATACCTATGTGTTCTCCAATAGCTGTATATTACCAGAACCAAAGTAGAATTTTATTTCGGTTTAAAGGAAATTGTTAACATACATTTTTATCAGAATGTGTTCAGAATCGTTATCACGTGTCAGGCATGATATTGTAAGGCAATTAATGTATAGTTATTAAAGAACGTGTTGGTATACAAGAGATATCAATTTTCTCCTTTTATAGAAAATTATGAACTAAAAAGAAAATTCTAATCACTGAAACCGTGAAACAAATCGTAAGGCAAGGTGTTAACGAAAAGCATGGACCGATCAGAACATCTGAGTGTGGCGTTGGTTCGTGGTTTTCGTTGATAACTCCTTAACAAAGTCTCAGAGAACATTTCCGCAAAGAAAGAAGTTGCTTGAATTATCCTCAGGAATAACCCCTGTCAATAATGGAAAGAACATGCGTGGTTGAGGAATATACGGCGACCATGAGAAATGTGAATAACGGGTCCTAGGCAGTGCGTGGATCCGGGGCACCAATTCGCACGCGATGGCCACCAGATGGCGGCGTCTTCAGCTTCAGTAACAGAAAAATGGGGTACCTTAAGTACCCCGCAGAATTTTACAAAATTATTAGTATATACATATGAAAAGGCAAGGGGTTAAGCTACCCTTAAAACGTTAGCAATTAAGTTTTAAGATGAAACACTCGTCCCGCTAATAATACCAGTACACTCCCGCCAATATAATTGCCTCAGGGCTCTGGCGGCTCTGCTACCTTATTCTAAACACGGCACTGTTTTCACGACATCTGGTGGCCATCGTGTGCGAATCGGTGCGCCGGATCCACGCACTGGTCTTAGGCTCGCTAAAGTGTACCAAATAAAAGATAAAGGGGTTTCTTAACACCATCAAAGTCCCCTTGTTTCGGGAATTTTCTATCTCCCGAAACATAAAACAAACCCTGTGAAGGAAGTACAACATTCATGGGACACCCTGTATTTCTTAAAAATTTTACTCGACTGACACCAGAGGACTAAAAAGAAAATGGTACGTTCCTAATCCCCTAAGCAGAACAAGGGTCCTGCATCGGGATCGAAGGAAATCCTTTCGTGGACTAGCCGTTACGTGTATCGTCAAAATACGAAAGGCGACGTGCTGGGCCAATTCGTAAATACTACGTTCAGTAAATCGCATCCAGCTTGCGAGGCGTGAGCAAATATACGATACGTGTGATTGCAATTTCCAGGAATTCTGTTATTCCCGCGTTCTGTGAAACAGCTACTGCGAGCTGTGCCTTCTTGATTTCAATCATAGCTTCCCTGCTCTAATGAAGAGAGTGATGATGAGTTTTATGGAGAAAAAAAATAAAATTCAATATCGGCATCCACGGGACTGTAATGAAAGGGGAGAGCTGGCGTTTTTTATAGAAGAAAAATCAAACGTATATTGTTACGCATAAATTTTCACACACACGAGTGCGGAAGTGAAAAATACGTGCACCTGCAATTTTTTATAACTAGCATAACTAGACTGCGGATCCTTATGCAAAATAAAAGATTGATTGCAGGACACAGGAGTCTAATAAAAATTGCATTCTTCTTTTGATTATCTTATTAATTTGAAACTAATGCATTGATGTCCTTGAATATTTTTTACGTACGTGTTCATTTTTAGCATAAATGCAAAAAATTCGCAGTCTACTAATAACTAAACAGCGGATTCCATGTATTTATAAAAAATACTGAGTAGATGTAATTCAAAACAGTAGAAACATTAAAAAAATTTGAAAATATGATTATTTTATTTTCAACGTGTTAAACATATTGAAAGCCAAATTAAGTTTATATTGTATTCTAGTTTGTTGCAATTCGGGTAGAAAATGGTTATTTTGGACAATGATCCGCTATCAATCAATAACAGTAAATATTTTTAAAATAACATTTACATTGCTATTGTGACAATGGATGATAAAACGCATTCAATCCTAATTCCTGTAAACAATTTCCTGTGTTTTTCCTAAAATAATAATTTGAAATATGATGATCCCTTTTCTTTCTTTTTCTTTAATTTGGGTTAATGTAGCTTATTAATGAAGGTTCTAGTTCATATTTGTAAGTTCATACTAATTGGGCTATTAATTTTGCGATACAGAGTTCGCAAATTCGAATGCGCCGCACATGCGTAAACACCTGCAATTTACACTTATAATTGAGTAGCTACTCGTCTCCGTTTAGTTTAGAAGCTCCAGTTGGGAATAAACGGATTACGTCGCATGTGTGAAGCACGCTGCGATAATTTGGTTATGCACGTTAGGTGATTTTACCGCACGTCAACGTAATTACCGTATTCTCGTGTTGTTTCGTCGGAGAAAGAGAATCAAATAATTCGTACGATTACTGAATTACAAAATACTGATCTCACAGATTTGATAAAAATGATTACGTGAAATTCTAAACAGTAGAATCATATTATAAATAATTAACATTGAGATCAGGAATAATTTCTAATTTAACACTTTGACTATCAGCAATCTCAACAAATGCAGGAAATCCAAGTGATCTATTTATTAAAATCAAAATTGTGAGGTGTGTATGACGCTGGGTACATCGAATAAAGTAAATAGAACAAAATTTCACTTTTAAATCCGAAGAAAGAATTCTAATTTGTGCCAATTTCTACGCGAGAGATTTTTACTTTGCGCAAAGATTTGCAGTCGAGTAATAACAATTTCGCGATCACGAAATGTATCGTGTTTACTTTGCGAAGGACCACCGACATTCTTTACAGCGTACAATTTCGAGAAATGTCGAGGAGGTGTCGGGTCCGGTTACATACCAGCGACAATTTATATTCTCTTTGGAAAACTTCTCCCGTCCGTTCCCCTTCGCAACACCTTGAGAAACGTCTCGTTGTTCCATAGGAAAATGTTTCGTAAGAGGTCTCTCTGTTTGTGCAACAAATTTTTATCGCCAGAAGAACGTCGCGCGCAATACTTCCTTTTTCCATCAGCGTGACAGCGGCCCACTTCTTATGTTACACAGAAAGAATATCGAAGATCCGTTGAATAGTAAATTAATGCAATCGGACAATTCCCCGTTCTGCTGTATACCTATTTCCCGTCTTGTTTTCCGTCCCTGTACATTTCGGTTCACTAGACCCGAATATCATGGTAACCAGATCAGAAACTCGTATATGTAGGTAATTGCTCGAGTAAAATGTCTATCTTTGCAATACTGGAAAGACGTATATATAGGGTGTTCGAATTAAGAGTTAGTCCAAGAATATCTTCTTCCATTTTGCAGGAAAAAAAATTTTTAACTTCCCGATTCATAGGGAAGTTACTGTAATTACCCCGAAAATCAAAAATCGATTTTTTAGTAGATCTTCACGTTTAATGGTCATTGGAGTCATTTTAGACTATATTTATCAAATTGTTAGTATGTGTGTGTGTGTGTGTGTGTGTGCGTGCGTATGTATGTTATCAAATCTTTCGTTAACGTTTTCTGAAAAAGTAACAACGCGATCAAAGTGATGAATGATGCAATCGATGTGCCCCGTCGTAACTTAGAGCTGATTAGATTTTGGTCTATATTGGTCAAGTAGTTTTTTAGATTTTTTAGTTTTTTTCGAAAGAACTTCATTCAACAATGCAATTTATACGAGAGGATGGAAATTTTCCACCAAATGAACAAACGTAATTATATATATTTCATTTTCATTAAAAAAAAAATTTTTTTTAATTATGCAACTGATGCTAATGTTACCGCTTACAACTAACGAATCGGGAAGTTCTTTGTGTGGCTCGTGGAGAGTCACACACAAAATAAAAAGAAACCATTAATAGCTGTATGCCCCACTAGTTTATTTGTAATTGAATGGTATCAAGTGGGTGGTATTCCGCAGGAGTTGTTTCGATTAAAATGTTGTTTTCTCTTATAGTTTTCAAAGTCGTCGATGTTGTTTTATCAACAATTACATATACACTACTGTGCAGAAGAAAGAAGCATCCAGTACAGTAAACGCCCCTTTATTCTCCAACAGCTGAGTTTTGCACGGACATTGATCGTATCCGAACACTATTTCTGATTTATGACTGCGTCCACAGCTCTGACCGCGTCAAGCGAGACTTCAATAGGTAGCCGAACCTAAAGGACAGAATAAAATACGGATCTCTTTGGCAGGCAGTGGAGTAGGTAAGCACTGAACAGTGATAGTGCCCACGATCCCGGAGAGTAAAGGGGCGTTTACTGTATAATCATAAGATATAATGACAAATAATACCTTTATGAAGAAATTGGATTGAACAATGATTGATTTATTGCATTTAATTGAATATTCCTGAGTATACAGGGTGGGGCATTTTAAACAGGTCACCTGAATAACGTGGCTGCTATTGGTGTTAGGAAGAAATGTATCAGATGGAACTTGTATGGTATCGAGGGGGCATTATTCTGATGTTAGTAGCTTTTTTGAAGGCGGACGCGCAAAGGACATATGAAGGTCAACTTCATTTTTTTAAATGGAATGAGGTATTTTTTAATACGTCAATCGATGCAGCTGAACATTCGTAATAAAAAAGTACTAACCTATGTATGTCGAAAAGTTAGTCGTTCAGTAGATATTTCAATGTAACAAATATAAAAACATCATTACTGCCGTAGTAAGACGTTAGCGTTTACTTACTAGTGTAGTACGACAGTAATGGTATTTTATGTTTTTTATATTGAAATATCTTCTGAACGATTAACTTTTCGACATACATAGGTTAATACTTTTTTATTATGAATGTCCAGCTGCATTGATTGACGTATTAAAAAATTCCTCATTCCATTTAAAAAAATGAAGTTGACCTTCATATGTCCTTTGCGCATCCACCTACAAAAAAGCTACTAACATCAGAATAATGCCCCCTCGATACCATACAAGTTCCATCTGATGCATTTCTTCCTAACACCAATAGCAGCCGCGTTATTCAGGTGACCTGTTTAAAATGCCCCACCCTGTATATGTGTTTTATTGCGGATTATCTAAAACTTTTGTAAGATAATTCTCGCGACTTGAATGCCACAGAAAATACCTGGAGCCTACTCAAAAGACTTGTCTACAATTCTCCAATCACCACATTATCCGAATTGAAAACAAAGATGCTTGCGAAAATAACAAAGATATAAAGCAGTGTAACGAAGCATACCGGAAAGGTTATAAGCTGTCATCAACGCAAAGTGTGGAAATACGAGATACTAATATCTGTTAATAGTGTTATGAACACTAGTAGTGCTTTATGTTAACCAATAATTATGTTAACCAATAACAATTATGTAATAAATTATATCGTTACAATATCAAGAGGCTTTTTAATTTTACGGAAATCATGAAAAATGCGGAAAATTTGGAGTGGTCCTAATTCGATAACCAGATTGTCATGCAAATAATTCGACAGTCACATTTACAATTTAGATCGAACATTTTCCATTGTAAAGGTGAAGGTGCATAAAGAACTGAAATTAAGTCCACCTAGATATCAAAGAGCAGAACGATGTTCCGGTGACATTTATCACTGTTGCGCGGACTTGTTGCGCGTCGTTTCAATATTGCGTGAGTTACGTGATGTCGCGAAGATGAACGGAAGGAAGGGAACAATAGGGCCGCGTATACGCACCGGTGAAATATTTTTTATAGGCACGCGTAACCCGACGTCCTCGTTCAATCAGTCTCGGGGTGTAGAGGATCGATTGGCCCACAAAGCCGCGCGCGCCGTTTAAGTGCTAAGATTTTCGTTCATCCGGGCTACGATTTCACAAAGCTCGGGAAAACACTTGTTGCCCGGCCGGGCTTGTCGAGTCTGTCGGGTCTGTCGAGTGAGTGTTCCGTGCGTGAGACAACAGCACGTAAATAGTTCTGCACGACTTTTCAACCCCGTGTCTGGAATTTCTACGCGAATCGATCTCGCGTGTACCGCAAATTCGCGTTCCGATAGTCCAAGTGCATCTACGTACACTCTGCGATAATAAAACGCTATACAAAACTGTACAAATCTGTCTCGGAAAAAGGAATTCCTTTTTCTTCGCGTCGAGAAGACCTTCTTTAACGTCATCAATGTAATTAATATTTCTAAGAATTATTTGTTGGGGAGGAGGCGCAGAGGACTTTACGCCAATGGACGATTTCGGTCATTTTAAAAAGACAGAGTTTGCTATAGTTGTTGTAATAGTTTTTTTTAACCCTTAGCACTCGAATGGCGACTATGAAGTGTCACTAAAAATTGCTGTACTATTATTCAAAAGATTATTTACATTATTTAATATGTCGGTATCTAATCGTTTACAAAACATTTAGGTATTGTATGAGGTGTTATATTATACCAATTTGATATCCATAAAATTTAAAAATTTATAGGGACTGGGAATATTCCAGGAACGAAGAAATGTATAATTTTCGAGTTAAAATTGCTCCGACTGCAAAGGGTTAACTGGTATATAATTATCCAAAATAATTCTAAAGAACAATGCGTAACTCTAATTACCTCAAAGCTGCCTCTAAATACATAATTTTATTAAAAATCCACAAAACGTTCGTATATAGTTTAAACAGTTTAGTAACAGTGGTATTGCGTGCTACAATGTAGTCGGTAATAACCTGGGAACGTCAATACTGGTAACTTCATTAATTATTTTTAACTAACTTCGTTTCCTTAGAAGATTCTTTCTATTAGCGGTAACTTAAAAATAAATCTGATCAGAAGTTACGAATCCGAATTTTTTACATTGAATAAGTAATTATCCAAAAAAATTCTAAAGAACAATGTGTAACTCTAATTACCTCAAAGCTGCCTCTAAATACATCATTTTATTAAAAATCCACAAAACGTTCGTATATAATTTAAACGTTTAGTAACAGTGGTATTGCGTGCTACAATGTAGTCGGTAATAACTTAGGAACGTCAATACTGGTAACTTCATTAATTATTTTTAACTAACTTCGTTTCCTTATAAGATTCTTCCTATTAGCGGTAACTTAAAAATAAATCTGATCAGAAGTTACGAATCCGAATTTTTTACATTGAATAAGTAAAGCTTTTACAGTACCGTGGATTACACTCAGAGATTCGCAAGACTCTAGTCGCACTGAAATATTAAACAAGTAGAGCTTAACCGAAGGAGAGAAGTTTGCAAATATACAACATTATATCGAGTAAATGATCGAGAATATCAGAGCTTAAAGTACAGAGGAAATTCAAATGGAGAATTTGAAAAGAAGCTCGCGAAAAGTTTTAAAGCGATTTCGAGATCTCGTTCGCGTCGAAGACAAAAGGTGAAAAAGTACATTTCGTTACTTAAAGATTCCTGATCCGGTGCTTAGCTTGAATTCGTTTCCCTCTGCTAAGTGAATCGTAAGTTTCCTGGCAACTTTTACATTTCAGATCGCAATAGTGTCAAACCGTGGCAACTAAATCTCCTTCTCGAGGAAATCTCAAAGATTTGTACGCAATTAAATTATTGTATTTCTCGTTTGAATTTCGGAGACTCTGAAATAGTACTTATCGTTTACAGTATCCAAAAATTAATTTATCCTAGCAAAATTATTGATCCTGCACAATTCACCCTTTTAATATTACGTATTTTTAATCCTGGAAATATCAAAAGAATTTAGACATATCAATATATTATTTTCAGGAACAAAGAAATGTTTATTGGATTTCTATTTTTTGTATTTGGAGTAGAAAATCTATGAATCACATCATTTAAAAAGAATTGTTTCGTGCTGTAGGTCTAACAATAATTTGTTCCTCCACTATAATTTAGTCTAGAATAGGAAAGAATGAAAGAATTGTGATGAAAACATACTTGAGAAATGCAATTTTTAAATTTATTATGGAAAATGTTGTTAGGAAAAGATGAATAAGTTTCTTTGATTTGAAGTGACCAGTTCAAACTGCAATATTGCATATGAATATTATTATTTCGTTGTAACCATAAAGCATTTATATGCAAATTGTATGATATACATGAATCCATTTCTGCACAGCTGTTGCTGTGCAGTGTTGTTCGCGTGTAGACAAGGTTCCTAGCTACTTTACTTCTATTCGCGACTGTATTTCGGCTCCGAACGCACTCGACGAATGCGCACGATCTCCGAAAGGAAATGTAATTCAAATTGCATGTGACGTTAAGTGTGACTGGATTCAATTATTCCCGGCTTTGTTCAGCGCGCTTGTTGGGATCAGGTACCTATGTAATGCTTTAGAACTCGTAACTCGATACACCGCTAAGTGTACTTACTTCTTTCTCGTTTCTTCCCTTTTAATTCAATCCACATGCACGTTCAGAAATGTAATTGATAAAACTCTGTACCGTAGTTTCCCATTTTCACTTGCAACAGCTCTTCAACGTATCTTCAACGTCTCTTTAGCTTAATGCCACCTTTAACTCCTTGCCTTACGATGTAATTTACAATTTCAGTGATTAAATTCTTTTCTGTAATTCTTAATTTCCTAAACAAGGAGGAAGAATTAAGAAAACCAAAATGGAATTTTATTTCGATTTATAGGAAATTAAAGTGTACATATTTATTAGACTCTGTTCAGAATCTTCATCACAAAACTGACACGATATTGTAAGGCAAGGGGTCAAGCAAATTGTTTGTTTATATTGGAATTTTGATAAGCTAGATAGCAAGTATGAAAAGTATAATCACTAAAAATTGGAACTTTTTTCTCCCGGATATTATTTATAGCATGAGCATTTCGAATCTGTATCGGAGAGTAGAATTATATATTTTTGCAATTTTCAAAAAGTAGGTGGCATTATTTAAAATACATTTCATATGCGATCAACAATTATATTCTCACCCTCAAACATGATCTAGGCTAGCTAAAACAATGCATACCAAACGTTCTTTGATCCTCCATCAATACGGAAAGTTTTATTTAAATTCACATGTACAAACCGTGTGACATTCCCCGATAGAAACAGTGTCACCACAATGTGAAACGATGGTGAAACATAAAACTAAATGACCGGAAAAATAAATGACAAATGTAGGAAAAGATTATTTTGCATTGTTTCCCATTCAGAACAAACAAGATACTAAATTCGAGATATTGACGTTTATACGCACATGAATTGTGCTATTTCAACTGGTTAAAATTTATGTGTATAAACCAAGGCTAAAGTCATTCCTATTTAAATTCATTCTAATTATAATTAGACAGCGGATTATATGCAGTTTTGACAATAGGTAGGTGAAATGTAACACAAGAGAAAAATTAAAAGAATTTCAGAGTATTAATATATTGTTACCAACTTTTTAAAAACATCCGCAGTATAATTATTATGAAATTCTCAGTAAATATTTATGAAACGATTTTACCTTTCGTCGTTAAACTAAAGTGACGTAATCTTTTATTTCTAATTACTAATGTCTAAAAAAATTACTTTCACCTTTTTAATGCATTTTAATATAAGCGTAGTTTTTAAAAAAGTTTTTTATATATTCTTTCATTAGGAATGTATGTATTCTTTTATTATGAATGTATGTATTCTTTTATTAATCTTCGCCATTAATCTGCAATGACAACTTCACTTTTCAAATGGAACTTGAAAAGAATGTGTCAACGCAAAGGAGTTCAACAAGTGAAGATAACGAGAATGAATAAGACACCGTCTAAGCTACACTGTTTATCGACGTATCAAGACGTCTAACGTCAGTCGTACATCGTGACGGACGTAGGTCGGAAAGCATTCTAGTAATTTACTGTCTGTCAATTAAAAGTTAGACCGCAATGAATTCATAAAGTGGGTTCTTGCCGGCGCGCGAATGGAAATGAAAACGGTGTCCTGAATAAACAACGTCGCGCTGATTAATGCAACTTCCATTCCAATCTGTTAACTCGACAGCGATGACCTTTGTACTAAGAAGACAGTGTTCCGCATTTCTAGTATTGAAACGAAATCGATATGTAATTGTTATTCTAGTGTCCACTGCGACGATAAGTGAAACGTATCGGAGCAATGGAATTATTGGCACTTCGCCATTGCACATTTATGCTGCATTTGTTCACGGGTTAACCCCTTGCCGTACCTTTTTTGCAGTTACAGTGATTAGAACGTCTTTATGTACAAAAATGTCGTAGAAGGGAAAAGAAAACGTATATTTTTTGTATGGCTAGTTTTACTTCAATGTTGAAATATTGGTTACAAACGCATCAAATTTTATTTAATCTAAAATGAAAAGTGTAACTGTAGCAACTGTAGCTACCTTCAGTCATGTGAACTTTCTCACTATTGTGAAGTTGCTTTTTGAATTATTTTGTTTTAAAAACAAATGTTTGAAAAAGTGTTTAAAAATGTTTAATCGATAAATTGAATTCATTGGAGAAGGGTCGTAGTATTAAGATTTAAAATTGTTACTTTTAAATAATTTATTTTAATGTTATAAGTTACAGATAAAAATAAATAGTTAATTTCAGTCTTATAAATTTATTTGAGGATCCAATTCAATAATCCCTAGTTATCCTCTAAAGTAACATTCATATTTTTTATACATTGCTAAAAACCTTCATAACGAGTCTGATTCGTCAAAGTACGACAAGGGATTAAGAACAATTTTATTGTTTATATTTGCCTACATCTTATTTATGAGACTGCCCGAAAAAATTCTGGATTTATCTCGACGGTCCTGTTATTATTTCTCGTTTGCTGCACTGTCTCTTGCAATGTAAAATTGCAATCTACATTTCTATAGTTCTGTCTATTACAATATAACATGATTACAAGCTCGTCCGATGATTTCTGAGCCACGTAAATAGTTTCGCAGGAGTTTATGTCGGAGGTATCGCCGATAATCGGCGAAACTTGAACAACTCCGGTGGGGGGAGACGCTTCGGCACATTTCACGTGGAAAATTAGAAACTTTCGACCAATCTTTCCGATATATCGGAAAACATTGATTAAAGTTCACCGTTGAAATATTGCCAAGCAAGCGCCACTGTAAACGAGAAGTAGGAACGCGATATATTACTGAAATTCTGTGTGCTTTAACGAAAATATTCCTTTAATACGACGGAGAGTCAAAAAGTTGCATGATATTATATTGAAAAAACTAAATTTGTAATCTAAAATTCATCGTATTTATAATACTAATCTTTTTGTCTTATTATAAAAATTTGAGATTTGTATAAGGATTTTAATGAATGTAAAAAATTGTAAAATATAATATGAATGTAGAATACGAAACTGTAACAGAACAGTATAATTCAAACGTTATTTTCAGCGTGTTAAAGTTATTAAAACAGAAAGTACGTTTTTATTTAATTTCTGTTTCTTGCTATTGACTCATCTTAAAAAATGAAATCGAAGATAATTTATCCTCTACGAATATACTTATCGACTGTACTAAAATGAAGCGAAAAAAACGTTCTTATTGTTAGATCAAAGCCATTATTCTCTACCTATTGTTCTGTCTCGTCAGTACCGTCCGCAATCCTCGGCTTGTATTCCCTCAGTAACAGCAGTAACTTTCATTCGTTCTAGAACATTCCATTGAGGTAATTATCGATCGCCCATCCATTGCATACGATACTAATCAGCACCTTACAAAAACTGCACTACGACTCGTCAAGCAGTTTAATGATAAATTCATTTGTGGGGAATAATGGTGTGAGTGGTACCTTTACTCGGCGATAAATAACAGTGCAGTTCAGTTTACTAGCTTGACAGATTATATTGCGTTATATTGTGGTACGATAATAGTTATTGTAATATTACAATAAACACTCCATCACATTAATTGGCTCATTCATTAGTTAACTCATTTATCCGGTTAGTTTACTGAAATAATTGATTATAAATGGTCTTCCAGTAAGAGGTGTCACTTTATATTTCGCGGTAATTTTTATTTGTAAACATTAGAAGTGTCACTTACTTAATTATAAAAAACAGCGTTTTCTTGTTCATAATTAAAAATAACACTTCTTAATCAAAGATCCTGTACTTTTGCTGTGTTCGCTTGGAGATATATGAAAGAGTTATGGAAATCAATATGAACAAAAATTTGTTGCAAATACTTACACAGTTCTTGTACGAAAAATAAGCTGGCGTGGAAAAGTCACGAATGCCAATTTCCAAAATACTTGAAGAGTGCATCACATTGTTAAATTTGTTGCAACATTCGTTGGAACCTAAGAATAAAGTTTAGGGCATTGATTTCTGAGATGTTGGACTTTAACAAATTTAATAATAAAAAATATTTTATCCCTTCGAACGAAATTAGAAAATATGACAAATTTTTCTATTAATGATTAATTAATTAACACATCCATAGACTCATATTCCATGTATGAGTCATCTTTGAAACCGATAAGCTCTGCAAATAAAATTCACTTAAAGCTTCTTTTAAATTTGCTGAATAACACAATCTAATCTGCTGAAGAGAATTGTTTTATTATCGCATTTAGAATAGCCATTATCATTCTCGTGTTAAGACAAATAGAGAGTTGAGAGCGACGTAAAAATAAATAAAAAAAAGGATTCGAATAACAATGCAGACTGACAAACTGGTGGAACGTGATACGGTAAGGAGAGTAGACGACGCGACGCCGTGAGTTGCAATTTAATTAAAAAATTATGCAGGTTCAGCAGGAAGATGAATCGGGACTTAAGCATTTACGAAGATTTACCTGATCGAATCCCCTTAAGGCCGCCATTTTCCTCGACGCAAACTACCGTTCTCTATTCGTTTACAGTAGATACAGGGACATTGTTGGACAGCTTTCGAATTGGATTAGCCGGCGGAGTACGTGAGGATCCCAACAACATTCCACCCTTCGATCTCTCGAATCCCTTGGCCAGAATAGTCACTGACAAGCCGCAGGGGACAGTCTGACTCCGGTTGTGTTTGACCGCTTAATTTATGCGAGCAAAAGTACATCGGAACCACTCTTTCCAGCGTCTGTCAGAGAATTACGTTTCTACCTCTTCGATTGTTTATGCTGAAACGGCAATTCATAGGACAATTCTATAATAAATTGATCCATGTACCAGAGTCATTGTCAAACACAATTTACCATTAACCACTTCGTTCTCTTGGACGTGTTATGTTGCGACGTCAATACTGTTTGTACAGGTCACAGGTGAGTTATCTGGTGACGCAATATCGTTCGTGCGATGCTACAGACGCCATACACTGATGTGCAATAGAAAGAAGCACCGGGTCACATTGAATAGAAAAGTGTAAAAATCAAATAAGAACACGGTAAGTTTTGAAAAAGGATTCCGCTTTTCGATTGAATAGTTCTGAGAATGTTATTGCGGATTATCTAATACTTTAAATGCAATGGATCAATCATTGTACAATACAATTTCAACATAAAGATATTGTTTGTCATTATATGTTATAATTATAATGGGTGCTTCTTTAACACGACTAGAGAACGAAGTGGTTAACTATTTTAACACCAGCTCACAACTCATAACAGTCTGTCTCCTATGAATTTTTACCTTTGTCCATGTTATCCAGTAGATTTAGACAAGAAGATGTGAGGAATTCAAGTTTTGATCTTGCAGGATCAATGATTCAGTAGTTATAAATGTTTAATGATGAGCAATTTCCAGTGTTATTGAGAAGTTAGCACCTCCCCAACCAACGTAACCCCTAACCAACTAATTCATGAATAAACTTACTGCGTGCTTGTGAGAGAAGTATAATGAAGTTTAATCATACTGATCTTAACCTTCATTAAATACATGATTCGTCAGACTTTGCATGGTCATACAAAGCTACTTATTATTTATGTACAAACAGTAAACGTTTGGTCAAACATACTTTCCAAACGATTGCAAACTCTAAAAACGTATGTCACACTTACAAAAAGTGACAATACTCAAAATACACGATTTTCAAATAATTAAAGACATTTACTATACATTAATAATTATAGACATTTTTGAATAAATTATTATAAAAATCTTGTACACTTTAATTGTACTGATTCAGAAGATACTGTGTTATAATTCTAAATGAAATCTACTATGTGGAAATTGTTCTTATTTATAAGTATACTTATAACAAATATTGATTGGTTGATATCATCACTGAACACATTATAATGGAGTGAATTTTCAGCGGGAACAATTCTATTCGAATGATTGCTTGTAACTGAGAAATCTGTATCATTTCTTTCCAATTATTAGTCTAATCTCTCATTGCCTGGTCGTTTGTTATTCTCCCAACGCAGGAAAACGTAAGATCTTGATTCTTTTTTCTTAATTCAATTTTTCTTTTATTATATAATAACGATCTGCAAAACGCTCTAAAATATGTTTATTTTACAATTTTTTAAATGAAATCATCACAGTCTACGATAATTTCTCAAATATGACAAGTTTAGTATTCAAACATTTTAGAAGTATCCATCCATACAAAATTTTTTACGCTGTACAAGTTTAAAAGTAAAGAGAATTATCTGCAGGGTTGTTGTATGAACGTTTATAATGAGAGCAGGAAATTATCTGCAAATATGTGCAGAGGAGTAAAACTGTGCCAAGAGAGGGTGCCAAAAACGAGTGTGGTATGTGAGAGAGCGTGATAACTTCGAGAGATAGGAATGATTGTTCCTGTGCATGGAAGAGATCTCCGAACACCGACTGTAAACGATATGCGTTTTGGTCCAGAGTAAAAGAATTTTGGGTGACCGCGATTCGAAGAATGCATATGTGGCATGAGTTGTCGAAAAGTTGCGAGAAAAAGTAGCTTAGTACGTATCATTAATCGCCAGAATTATAATTCGAATGTGCGTTTCTTTTAGTTAATGAAATGGAGCAGCAAAAAAAATAATGAATATCCAAAAGCCATCAGACAAATTTAAGAACCCTTATATACGGGTTAAAATTATTATTACGTAATAATATTTTTGTAAATTTATTCAAATTATTGAGAGGGAGAAGAAGATAGTTTTCTTTCTCAATTGCCTGTGCTTGACACAGAAAATTTATATTTTTCATAAAAATCATTGTATCATTGTAAAATTGATTCAATCTCTTGTAGAAAAATTTAAACACAATTGAACATACACAGATGCTATTCGTGCCCATAAATTAGAATTAAATACTTTATTCGCAAAATAATTTAAAAAATATAAAACAGTTCTGATTATGAGATTCATTTCAGTAATGAAACTTTATATGCAAATATAGTGTTGAATAATACATAATAAATATTTTTAGATCGCCCTATTTCAGGACGAAAATAGCTCGCATAGAAGGGGATGGAACCCCCCAATTGCTGATTTCTTTTATAAAATAACGGTGCAGATAAAAAAGTTGTATGCAAAACCTCCTCGTATTTTTATAAAGGATCAAGTGACAAACAAAATGATTAAGAATTCATAGAACTCGCTCATGTAGCCCGTACGACCCGTTAAAGTAATTAATCATCTTTGATCTTTATGCAAAATAAAAATGTTCTGCAAAATATAGGAGCCACTTAAAAGTTTATTCATTCTTTCAACATTTTTTTAGGTTGAAAATGTTATACAGCTGTAGGTACTCTTCCATAATTTGTTTACCGGTGCAAATTGCAATTAGCAAGTTTCGTTATAAATGCATACAATCTGCAGTATAATAATAAAAATTACATATCACGAGGATGAGCACCTATTTCTCATCTTATAATTAGTCGAACTATTTATAATTATAAGTTGCACTGTGACTGTAAGTATGGCTTATATTCGAGTTCCTTGAGAGAGGTGGTTTCTAAGGTAATTTGAAGCGACTATTTATAGTTTGTTTGTAAAGTATTATCATTGTTTTCAAATTTATTTAGACAAGTTCCTGTTTCGTATCATTCCGAATATTTCATAAATATTCTCCAACGCTATTCTCGAATTTTCGTGATCGCTTAATCAGTCACGCCAATCGCAAGAACGAGCCTAAGTAAAGTCGCGTTTGCGTGACGCTGGTCACTAACTGTGGGATCAACGAAATTACGCATCGTGACACCCGCTGTCAAACCGTTAACATATTTTCTATTTGCGCTGGAACGGGATGAAATGTTTACCAGGCGTCGCTCCTAGTGCGCGAAGGTAATTTGGTAATTGCTGTTCCATGCTATGCAGACTGTTTGTGCTTGTTGTAATTTGGTCGTTTAGCATGGTGACATGAATTTCCAATCATGCGCAGTGCCGTCGGAATTGCTTCGAATCGAAGCCGAATTGATTCGACGAGATGGTTTGACGGTAAAATAAGGGGAAACAGGATTAATTGACGGAGAAAGTAGCCTAACGATCTTTGCCACCGTTTCAAACGTTTGCGATGTAAACTCTTTTTAAAACTAGCAACATCAAATTGCAGGTGTTGCGATGAATACAAAATTCGAAAAAATTATTCAATTTTCGTAACAAGGACAATTTTCAAATTTGCAAATCTTGGGATCCAGAAGTCAAATTCTTGCCTTACAGGAACTGATATTCTTCCATGAATCGACTTGAGCACAGACTCGTGGAATCAAGAAAATTAGAAATTCAGTAATTTTTGTCTCATCTTTTCAAATCTGGTAAATTGGTCTGAGTTAGGTTGGTGTAAAAAATCAACCTGCAATAAAGAAATTTGAAAATCAGTAATTTTTGTCTTCCCAAAGGTGGTACCAATGGTATCCTGAGAATCATCCGATTGAAACGAGTCCAAACACAGCGTAAATCGGTCGACTTATATAGCCTCCATACATTCCAATCACACACACGTACTTAATTTGTCGCTTACATTGAGTTTATAAAATTGTTTTGATTTACGACGCGTTTGGGCTCGTTTTAATGAGACAAATCTCATCAATCAATCAGTACTACGTTTAAAAAGGTAAGATAACAATGATTCAATTTGAAATTTTCTTTATTGCACGTTTATGTTTTATGCTCGTGACAGGTCCAAGTACATCAGTGTTTTCTCTTCTTATTCCCCTTGTTTATCTACCGAGATAAGGCATCGCACGAGGCACTAAGTGATAGGGGAACAGATTTTGAAAATGTAGCCCTACTGTGTTCGAAGAATAGCTCCCCGGCAGGATTGATTGGTACCCGAAGTTCTCAAGGCAGCCGAAGGTATCAGGCATAACACGATATTCGTATGTTAATTAAGAACAGCTGTTCTTTCGTGACTCGATGCCCCGGCAGAGCCGACGCCATTTGTTCGTTACCTATTCGAGCTCGCTTTACTGGCTCGCCTCTCGGGTCAGGGTAAATCATGTGACGTCATAACAGGGTGTGGTGATTTACGTGAGACTTCGACATTACGGCCACCCTAGCATGAGTGCACCGCGTCCGTGTGACGTCCCGCAATTGGGCCAGCGGAAAAGTGCTGGTCAATTTGTACGCCGAATTTTTGGCCGGCCCTGCTCGACCAATGAAATTATTTCGACGGAGCTTTTTACTCTTCGCTTATTCGGCTGCTTGGCTGCCACATACAACTCGAATGTAAATAGCATATTCCTCAACAATATTTTTCCATGAATTGTGGATGTACTTTCAACGCTTCGGTGATCTGCTCAGCGACCGCAAAAATGAGTGAAATCAGAGCAATTTATACAGTGAAAATGCAATTGAGAAATTATGATTTCTGGCATTAAAGTATTAATATTGTTACGAAGACTTCGGTGCGGTCTTGCCGGTGAACTCATTATTGTAGAGAATAACAATTATTTATTAATTGTACAACAAAGAATTAATGTAATCGTCGATGCGTGTTCTCGCTTCAATCGTTCGAAAGGATCTGACGACTCTCTTCTTCTCATCAACAACCTCGTTGTTCGGATACTGCAATATCGATCTAACGCTCGATCTCTGCGATATGTTCACAGGGGAAAGCAACTTCATCTCGTGTCATCGTAACAATATTTTATTCACAATTTATACCTTCAAAAAATCGATTTTTTTCGCTTTCGATGGAACTGCGTGGTCGAAACACGATATAAATGTTTATATAAACTAAGATTTAAGACTTCGAAGTTTCTCGACTAGTCCCGACACAAAACTTGGATCTCGCAAGCTTTCGGGCGTCGATGCAGTGAAACGACTTCGAATTTCCGAAGGGCACTGATGGGATTGTAAATAGACTTTCACTTCAGCTCAACATTTGCGAGCAGAAAGGGTCTCAAGAATAAGTGGCCAGATTCAACTTGAGATAAAATTTACGTTACCAGCTAAAAGTGTGTGGCCACATAAATCCTAGTATCTTTTTATCACATAAATTTTACTGTTAAATCAAGGATAAAATTCTTGCTGCTAAATGTTTTACTTTTGCATTAATTATAACGATCTTTTGCAATCATTTAATTTTATGACGGTAATTTATCATTATACATGATTCGGTATATTTGACATAATCAATTATTATTAATGTTCCCAATTACTAAAAAATTACCACAATTTTTATCCGAAAAAACGTAATATACTGACACAATATTTTGATTAATTACAGTCAAAATATTTACGAAAAAGAGAGAGAGAGAAGGAAATGAAAAGATTCCTATTAAAACTTTGTTTTAGGAAAGCGATTGTTATTTTTAAATCAACAGTGTAAGAAACGTCTTTTAATAGATCACTTAAATCTTTAAAAAGTTATGAGGCTTTCATTAGATATACAGAATCTGATTTCAAAGTTTTAACTGATAGCGATGTAGCACCTAGCATGCACGCAAACGAAAAGTTTAATAAATTTTTGATTGGCTGAACTATTAAAGTGTCGTTTGCGTGTTCCCGTTCTCCTATCTCTTGGCACACTTCTTTCTTATTATATCTTCACGTCAGTGGCGGTGTAAATTGAAGCAATAAGCCTCCCTTTTTCAGTGCTTCTTTGAGGAAGTGCCAAGCGAGTGTAAGCGATAGATTCTTTGACAGGAAACCTTCGTAATTTATTGACTTTAGTAAACACAGACAATATATCATTGATCCACAGGATGAGACATGTATTCTCTCTGCTAAATTTAATTGTACTTAGCTCTCAAAATTCAATCAAATTCATCTATCAGCAACAATCTTTGATTACAACGATTCAATCCACTTGACTAAAAATCAGCATAATTACATTTTTGAATTTATTTCGTGTTTCAATTCACTGTAATTACCACTTCAAATTTATACTAAATTCAAACTTCATTACATATTTAACAGATTAAATGTAAACTTCATTAAATATTAATAATAAATCAATACTCTTCTTTACGTATCGAAATGTTTAATTTGCTACATTCAATGTAAAAGTATAGGTACACGTACTTTCACCTAATTTTTCAAAGAAATAAATATAATTACGTGCTTCGAATTAGAATACAAAATAATGGAAATATTGAAATTTTTGTTGATCTACATAGAATTAATAAGAAAAAAATTAAAAAAGATGAAGTGACAAGTAAAAGTGTAGAAATTGTTTCGTGACTTATTGCGTGAAAATATTCGAAAAAGTTCTGAGAAATAGAGTGGCGCTTGTATTTCTAGTGTCACGGTAATTTAACACCGAATGCTCGTTTCCACTTTCTCGTGTTAAACGCGGGCTTGAATATGACGAAAGTGAATCAAAGGAGAAGAATTTTTTAACACCGTGAGAAATAAAACTTACATTGCCCTTCACCTCTAAAAAAAAGGAAATCAGCGGGTGTGAAGTGAAGTATGACTGGCGTTGAAAGAATTTAAAATTAAAAATTAAATGTCCATTACTCGTACAGAATGTGGAGTGTGTCATGAAGTTTCAAATATTGCTTGACAGATCTGACATATTATGGCTGCATAATTTCACTTTTCCTAATTTCCTTTTTAAATGACAAAGTGCGAATATTTACTGATGAACATTATTACAATTTATTAATTATATAATTAACTGAATCATAGTACAAGGTGAAAAATTCTCTATCAAGTCACCATCAATTAATAATGTTGATCGCTTCTATGGATGAAATAAAGGATCTTCCATTAAGAATCATTCTTTGTCGGGTGGTTAGTAAAATTGTAAAAAATTGTAAGAAAAAGCTTTTCTATAATTTAAGATAACGCTCATAATAGTAGACCCTATAGATAAAACTTGTGTGTACCACATAAAATTTGCAGGGCACCGAATATGTTAACAACAACGAAGATATTCAAAGTGGGCAGAATTATTGTTTCACCCAGTATGATTACTTCAGGAGAAAGTGTGATCTTTACGAGATGGGCATATTCCTCTGAATTCCAAGTTCTCTCAAAACATTCTGAGCATTCTGTCATCAATTTTTTACAAAGCTGAAGGTAGAGTTCACATTCTGACGATTTTTATTGTAGTGCGTAGGAACGTACGGCGCATAGGCAAGTAAAAGCGAGCCTTTCTTCTAATTCCGATAACTTCCCTCCGTGACATTTCTTTCCAACGTTCTCGCCGCTGTCATGGGTAGCACAATAGTAACCGCAGTAAATTCTCCGGCGCGATGTACGCCTGGAGCTTATCAGCGATTCCACAGCCAGTCAGCTATCAGTAAGAACGAGGGGGTGTGAGTCGAGGATAGAGCAGAGCAGGAAGGTGGCTAGTGAATTTTTGCGAGGTAGGTTGGACAGTTCTTTGGTGTCTCGGTGGTTCCATTGTGGCTATTTAAATGGGGATTGAGGACAAAAACAAAAATTCTATAGAATATGAAAGTAACGTGTAATTTTGTGCTACATATAAACATTTATATTCTGAATAAATGTACTGTGTAAACCTGAATATTAATTGTAGCAAATGTTACATAAAGAAATATAATTAATTGTAAGAAAATTAAACACAATGAAAGTAATACTAATAATAAAATGATAAAATTATATAGTTTAATCATAACCCATACCATAAATAAAACACTTAAAAATTATCTTTCATCCTCTCGGATTTTATTCCCATATATGTATATTGCTCACTAATTATTATGTAAATTAACTATATTTCTCAAATTCACTAATAATATGAAAATTGGAATGAAATTTTAATAATATTCCTACTTTAATATTAAATTTTTCGATAAAATTATATTCCAATCTGTAATTAAACCCCCTAAAATTTAATTTCATTAAAATATCCCAAACCGCCTAGTCAATATAGTATTACATGATTTAAAATTCAAACACAATAACATATTACTCACTAAATCTAATTATTACGCAAACTAATTATGTTTTATTAAAATTCACTAATAATATAAAAATGAGCAGTAATGTATTCATTAAATTAAATAAGTTCCAGTGTAACAATATGTGGTAGAATAATATTATTCTACGACAACTACGACAAGTTCAACAACAAGTACGACTTTTCAGCCAAATAGCACCCTAGACTGATCTTTCGTCTAGCGATTTTAACTACTAAGAAATCCAGTCATTGCGTTATAAAGATCTCAGACGTTTACTCCCGGACCCTTACAATTTTCGTGTACGTATATGTGATATAGCATAATAGATTGTATGATATCGGCGCACAGGTTCGATCCTTGATAGAAAAAACAACAAATGTGCAATTATTTACATGTTTCTAACGTTTCGATCCCTATGTGGATCTTTTTCAAAGAGACATTTTTGCGTCTGAAAACGAGAAAACAACAAATAAATTTTCAATGTAATACCAAATACTTGAAAACAGCGTGGTTCCAGAAGGAACAAATAAAAGAAAACTAAAAATCATATACATACTTGCTGTATCAAAAGTGGACAGGAACATTTTTACACAAATTAACTTGTCCACTTTTGATACAGCAAGTATGTATATGATTTTTAGTTTTCTTTTATTTGTTCCTTCTGGAACCACGCTGTTTTCAAGTATTTGGTATTACATTGAAAATTTATTTGTTGTTTTCTCGTTTTCAGACGCAAAAATGTCTCTTTGAAAAAGATCCACATAGGGATCGAAACGTTAGAAACATGTAAATAATTGCACATTTGTTGTTTTTTCTATCAAGGATCGAACCTGTGCGCCGATATCATACAATCTATTATACTATTAATTTTCGATCGAGAGGAATTTATCTATTATGTGATATAGCGACGTGTGCACTCACACACGTCAACGCGCGAGTGTCGTTTGCTAACCAGACGGTGCTCTATCAAAAGTGCCAATAACTATTGCAGTATCAGCAATAGTACAGTTTATCCTAGTGCGACCGCTTCAGCCAAGGCGCGCTCCTTGCAAACTAACCAATCGGCCGCGAATTCTTGCTAACGTCACCGCATTCCTGCTAGGGATCTTCTAATCATCTCCACACGGTAGGTGGCTAGTGCATTTTTGGGAGGCAAGTGGAACAGTTCTTTGGTGTTCCGGTGGTTCCATTGCGGCCGTTGGTGAACCCTGGGCTGGTTCCGTTGTCATCGTTCCATCGTAACCGACTCTACGGGCGTTAGTGCTAAAGTGGTGCTCGTGGGTAGAAGACGAGCACCGAGAGGGGCGCAAACAAGGCTGTGTGGGCAGGTCCGACATGCACGTACCGACCGCAGACCTAATTGTCTCCCCGAGGTTATGCGCGTTGCATTCGTACGCCGCCCGTGTGTCTTATCGTATGCATTTAGGCCGACCGGCTCCCGCTAACGATCACCGGAAATGCAGATTTTTGGCACGACCGGGGAAAAAAACAACCGCGCGCTCTCACGCCACGAAACGGTCTAAGCCCGCCACTGGTCTACACACGACCAGTTTTAATTGGATAGACAGTCCCTTTTTTTAGGGGTTTTATTTCAAACAGGTCCGCGTTCTGTGGATTGACAAGATTAATAGAAGACGCGGTACTGCGCTCCCGGATCAGACACGATACACCTAAAATAGAGGAACGTGTGTTTGTCGCCACTAACGAACAGGCTCGTTCCCAGGTTAATTGCAACGCGAACTTTTATTTGCCGATAACAAGTGAGCTTCGCCGTTGCTGCGCTTCGGCTACATGTTTAGAACGGAATTTACTGCGATCATGGATCTTCCGGGAAAGCTCGAAACAAATCGTTTGATGCCACACTTGAGTATGACGCACTGGTACGAATTGTTGATATAACAATTCATTTGGCAAAAAATGAATTGTCTCATATCGACACTTAATGCATCTACATTACTTGCTAAATGTTTAACTATGCCGGAAATGTGGATATTCATAAAATCGAATAAAAACTGTTATTAGAACAAAAATAAACATTTTGTGAATATGATTTTCGATCGAAAAGAAAATCAACGTTTAGCGTCTACTAATTTCAATAAAAATATATTTAAAAAAATGTTTGGTTATTATATAGGAAAGGTCTGCCTACTCTGATTTTGATGAAACTTTAATATGTTATGCAGCAACACATTCTGAACAACTTTTTCCTTTTCCAATATAGGGGGTCGCTTTTGGTTTCCGAGATATGCGCAAAAAATTAATGCTAATACTTTATTGAATTTTCCGCATTCTCTTATTTTTGTAAACATGCTGTGAAACTATTCCTGGATTTTCGTATGCGTAATCTTCTCCGCTCCCTTCACGACCTAACCATAACTCATTCTATTTGCATAATCTTTGCATTGTAGCTGTTATCTAAAATTTGAACTAGTAATGGAAAAATCGTGCGATCAGAATGAGTTATGATTAGATCGGGTAGGGAGCGGAGAGGACCGGCCGTTAGGCGGTCCCGACCACGTGTACAAAAATTCAATACAGTATTAGCAATTGTTTTTTGCAAATATCTCGAAAACTAAAAGCGACCCCCCTATATTGTAAAAGGAAAAAGTTGTTCAAAATGTCGAAATCTATAACATATTAAAATTTCATCAAAATCGGAATAGGCAGACCTTTTCTATATAATAACCAAATGTTTATTCCTATGACCTACATTGATACATCCTTAAACTTCCGAATAGTGCTAAAATCGTAATGAACTGTTAGATCTAGAAGGAACGCTCGACTTTGATAAGAAGCTATATTTAAACACTAACAAGACTTTCGAAATTTTAAAAATGACCCAATTAATTTTAATTCATGTTTAAACACGTAAATGGAAACGTAGCGATGTAATCACTGTAGGTCTTGCAGTATTTTTATTATGTGTTGTGCAAACGTTCTCAATTGAGACGGAGTTATAAAATAACAAGGACGAACGCGCGCAGTAAAAGGTAGCTAATAGGTTGGTGTAGATAAGGTACGTTCGTAAAACACTATAATTTCTTTCCGGAAATTATTTCGTTTAATAGTATAGTTAAGGAAATATTTTATATTCATGAACTGTATAGTCCTTAGTAATGCTCAAAATATTATTATAAACTGTTATATTGGTGCACGTGTTTAACTGATAATTCTTGAACGAATTCTGTTCTTTAAAACATTTACGACATACAAATTTTATAGGTTCGAACGATAATTGAAAAAAGTAAGCTTCTTTATCAAACTACCAAACTTTTTTATTTTTCATGCCTACATTAATATAAAACTTAAGAGGCAATAACTTTCTCTTCGCTTGCTGTTACAATCGATTATCGTAGTTTTAATGACTTTCGGTCTGATGAAATGTCCATCCACAATTTGAGAAATTTCCAATAACCTCGATAACGCACAAAAGGAGGAATTCTTTCGGGAAGACGACATGAAAGGGTAGCAAAATGAGATCCCTCGACTCCTCTTATTCCTACCGTAGAAGAGAGGAACTTCCGCGTTCCATTTCTTCGTCTTCTCGCCGCGGTTCCTTTTTGTTACTTTTTCAAAGCTGCCGACTGTTCCGAGCGCTTTACTCTATTTTATTTAATTTCCTTTCGATCATGGTACGGATCCCGTGTCCGTGAAAGTCGGCACAGGCTTATAAGGCGAGAATCAAATTGCTGGAACACTGCTCAAAGTTCCGATAATCCTTCCTTTCAACACTTTAGGAACGGATAGCCAATGAACTTGAAAGAAGCTCCATTAATAGAACAAACGAATGTCTGCAGACGACGGTTCGCTGAATGGCAACTACCCGGTATTATTCCGACTGTTAAACTGTTAATGTATTCAAGCTGGTACCTTTTGCAAGAGATTTGTTGTACATACAATGGATCCACAATGTATTTCAACGCTAAACTTCCTATTCTCGAGAAATTCTCAATACTGGAACTATGATAGTTTTGTTAAAACAAATAGTACAACAATAAATTTCCCAAGGGAAGTTATCGATCCTGTAAATTAAAAAAATATCACACTTTGCACACAAGTAGAGTGTACAAATACACTCTTCTACAATCCTATTGTTTCGAGCTACTAACGGGATGAAATCAGCCCTTGAAAAAATTCGATATTTTCTCAAGACTAACAAATGGTATTAAAACAAAAGTTGAAACGAAAACTGCAGGGTATTATTGTGTCTATAAATCGGTGTAAAAAAAGTTTTTTAAAATGCATTTTTACATCATGGAAGCGAGATGTCTGGTTCATTGTAGTGAAAGCGCGTTAACAAACCAATTTTAGACGCGCGTACAATACGAGCACCGTGTTCTGAATCCGCAATAGAAATGATTTATGTCAACAGTTTGACCTGATTCGTTTAAACGTATAGTTCGCATTTTTCGGTTTCATTTTCGTTAAATTATGAGCCGAGAAGCAAAGAATCGGAAAAAGAATACAGGAGAAAAGGAAAAGTTCTGAATTGTAACGTAGAGTTCCAGATGAGAAATTGCAATTCCCGCGATGGGGGATCTCGAGGGTTTCATTTATTCTTCCGCGCTGCTGGTAAGAATCAGCTCCAAACATTCTTGCGAAAATTCATTTTTTACCACGAGCCGTTCGTCGTTGGGGGATTAATTATAATGGACCCGAAGGACAAAGTGCTCGGACCATGGTTATTCGCTTATCTGAATTTCAGTGAAGTCGTTTGAAACTATATTTCCTCTGTTTTCTTTCGTCCCTGCTCTGAACGCTCTGCAAAAATTAATTAAAGTATTATCTTCTTTAATATAGCGGCTTTGCGTACCTTTTAAGATCCCCGATGAGTAAAACTTCAATTCCTAGAAATTAAACAATTTTCCCATTTGCAATTACTATCAGTTTATAAGAGACTAACTATGTTTCAATACTTTGTTTTATATTTGATTGTTAGTGACAAGCGAGTACAAGTATATTAAGAAATATTTTTAGAGACTTTTAATTCTTCAGCAATTCATAGTCAGTACAAATTTTCTTTATTTAGTAACATTATACGTATAGATTTTCTCATAATTTATTGTAACAGCAGTCATTCGGAAATGCTGGAATAATTTTCAGGAGATTAGTGAGTTTAGTATTTTATACAACAAAAATAAAAAATAATTAGACACGCATTGTTTTGTTATAGCATTTATAACGGTACATTAACTCCTTGCTCCTAATGAAAATGTATGTTAATAAATTTCTTTAAGCCGACATAACATTGTATAATGGTTTGGTTAATATACAACTGTTGGAGAACATACAGATATATACAGTGACTCCCATTAATATTCGGACGTTCTAAAAAAAAGAATACTGGTTAAACATTGAACTACACGACTTGAATTTTTTGGGGAAGCTAGAGCAAATAGTTTTCTACAGAATGTGGAAAAACATTTTTTCAAAAATTGCAATTGATCGGAGTTGTAGAAAAAATACTAAAAGTTGCATTTTACAACTTGTTTATGTGGGCCTATATTGAAAATTTTAAAAATACGTCTTGTCGTTTTTTCCCGTATCAACCGATTTCGATGAAACTTTCGCAGTGCATATAATTGACACAGATCTACAAAACGTATTTTGAAAATTTTCAATATAGGCCCACATAAAAAAGTTGTAAAATGCAACTTTTAGTATTTTTTCTACAACTCCGATCAATTGCAATTTTTGAAAAAATGTTTTTCCACATTCTGTAGCAAATTATTTGCTCTAGCTTCCCCAAAAAATTCAAGTCGTATAGTTCAATGTTAAACCAGTTATCGTTTTTTTATAGCGTCCGAATATTAATGGGAGTCACTGTAATTTATATCAATATAATTATCCTTTCCGCGAATACTGTTTTTACTTGATTTTCTAGTAATATTCAAGGCCACCGTACCCCTATAACTTTCAGCCGTACCCAAGTCCATAACTAATTCTAAAAGCTAAGGATACCAATAAATAGCTCGAAAGACAATGTATCACTTGATCGTAGCACAGACCCAGAGACAATGTCTAGACAATTCTAGACAGAGTTAAGGGGGTACGGTCACCCATGGATATTACTAGAATATTACTAGAAAAGCAAGTAAAAACAGTGTTTGCGGGAAACGGCTTTTCGTCCTCATACGAGCATATTTTGAGCTGAGTGAGGGCTCGTTGTAAAGAGGAAGGTTGATCCCGCTTCGCCCTGGTCATGATATAACGAGATTATGTTTATATTTAATAATATGAGCGTCCAAAGTAGAGGAAAAAAATCGAGACGACCACCCTGAGGTTCGCATGTATTTTTTTAATATAAAACGATTTTTCTGAATTAAATCATGACCAGGGCGAAGCGGGATCAACCTTCCTCTTTACAATGAGCCGTCACTCAGCTCAAAATATGCTCGTATGAGGACGAAAAGCCGTTTCCCGTGATTGCATTCAACTTCCCCATATTTCGTTCATACAGACATAGTCTAAAGCAAGTCTAGAACCAATTTTAGTTCAGCTAGTTCCACCAGACGCCGCCTAGTCAGGAGAACTGTCAGCGGAGATTCGTAACAACAAAAATATAAAGGGCTTGAAGTCACTCGGATCCATTAATAGCAATAAAGATATTGACAAAAAGAAAAAAACTTGTAATGATAGCGAAACTTAGTTTAATTAGCGTTAGATTGATACAAATGTATGTTCATCACTGTTGCCAAACTGTTTTTCAGCGTGGAGGTTGGTTACACTGATATATACACTAGATCCATGGTTACCGTACCCCATTAATGAGTTACAAGCACTTATGAGCGTACTAACCATACGCATTTTGATGCCATTAAAACAATCAAAGTATCCGCAACGATGGTACAAACTAAAAATCAAATACGCCATAATGCAAGCCATAGAATGTTAAGCACCCTCCATGAATATTCAAGTTGGTTTTCCCATAACGAAACAGTTGTTCGTGAAAAATATTATAGTATAAATTCTCGATCTATTTTGTATGCGGAAGGAACTTGTGGTTATGCCAGCGGTAACGCTGCTGTGTATTCATCACAAGAATCTCACGTACAGTTCAAGGTTACTATGAACGAGCCTCGCACCTTCGCGAGTCCCTATGCAGCCTGGTCCCTCATTCACGTCCATCTGAAGCGTCACGCTTAGGCTCATGTTTTCACGTCCCGCGCCCGCTGCTGGTTGGCCCGGTAATCTCTTGGCAGTGGCGAGACTGGATTGTCTGCGTTCGTTGTGACGTAACTATAATTTAGATACATTCCGTTGGCACGCTCGTTGACAGTGGCACGGTTGGTCAGATGCCAAACGTCTTCGCGTACGGGGCAAAAGGCTGGTCCAAGCTCCACCATTTTCCACGACTCGGTGAGCTTCACCAAATACATACCTTAGCGTAATGCTCAGCCTGGACATACCTTGACGGTCCTGAGCCCTTATCCTTTTTCCTTATCCGTTCCGTTGCGGTAAGTAAGCGACGGGAGTTGGGTCTACTTCGACCCGGAGTTACAAGCGTTCACCATCTCAATTCCAAGTTATTAGAAGCCAAAGATTGTTCGGACACTAATTGAGCAGTTTATTTTGAAAGTGGCTTAAGCCATTTTCAAAAAAATCAAGATAGCAATTTTAATACTTATATTTTCACGTTATATTTTCATTCTGAAGCAAATTGTAACTAATGTATTTAAAATCGTTGAGATTTTGTAAAAAGGAAATTAGCTGGTTAATAGAATGATACTAATTTTGATGTTCAAAGTTAACTGTCGTAGCAATCATTATGCGGTTAAGTATATTCAAGGTATACGATAATTTTGAACATATAAAGAAAAAAGAAAAATAATTTACTGTTTTTCACCCAAGATTATTATAATGTTATCAAGAAGTGCCAAAAAGGTAGTAACTTTATTTTAAACGAAATGAAACAAGAGGAATTCATATCAACAAGATTTTCAAATGTCATTACTTGAAACGTAAATATAAATAGATAAATAAATAATATAATTATTGAAATAATTATTGAATAATATAATTATAGTCGACAATAAAAGTCGATTTTTTCAACGTTCCTTCCACGAGAAACTAAGTTACATTTCATTTCTATTCATTCAATAAGTGCATTCTGTAGTACATACTAAACATTACCAAATTTACAGGAACAATAATCTATTGAATTCAAAATAAATGAAGACTACACATATAATACATATTATAATATGTCACGTTACTTTTGCATTAATCATCATCTTCGATGAATTGTTGAATGAATAAAAGCATACACCACGTCTCCATTGAGTTTCTTTTCTGATTTATTCAGAACACGTGCTCTCTGTTGAACATCTTTGGAATTTCAATTATGAATACCTTCGCGTTTTTGCTCGTTACATACACTTTATACTCCTCCACTGTTCCCTCGTGTTTTCCTTTCAAATGCGAAGGAATATTAAACATGGCACACATTCTTTCCTTAATTTCTGTTCTTTTTGATATTTTACACGCCATCTACTGTTTGCTCTTTTAAACACTGCACACGAATAGTATTAGAAAATGTACCATCTAATGTTGTTAGTATTTTTGTAGCATTGCTAATAATTGTTCACTATTTAGTAAATTTAATATCAATGAACAGGCTCAGCTGTTGAAGTGAAAGACAGATTTAAATTTTAAATTTGTTAACATAGTTCTCATTTTCTTCGTTAAAATATCATCTCTAAATAATATTTTGTACTAATTTTCTATTAAAAGTAAGCTTACCAAAGCGCGATCTATGCACATAATCTGATACAGATAACAAGTAAACACGAAACCGGAAATTATCGCTCGCGCAGGAGCCACCACGCTGCATTCTGGTATAGTACGATAAGCATAAACGTGCATCGCTGCAAAGTGCTATCGTATGTTCCAACAGTGTTACAAGACAGTGTATTTGGTGGAGCTCCGCCACATTAACATATTAAAAATGATTGCTGCAGAGCATATTTCGTTTCGAAGCGATTTATGTGAATCTCTCACCGCAGTAGAACTAGTCAGCATGTGGTCAGACCAACACTTCGCAGAACATGCAACCAAAACCCTAAAACTCGTGAGTGCCATCAAACTGAAGAAAAATTAATGAAGAGTATATGACTTTAATGGCATAATTCTAAACTGTAGTTTAAACAAACATTATATTCTTGTATTTCCAAAAAATTTAACCAAAGACTCAGTCTTAGAAATTGTCCAACGTGAGCATACAAATAAACAAGAGGATGGAAAAATAGAAATAAAACAATTTTTTTAAAAATGTTCAACATAAACTTATAAATAAATTAGAGAAGTATAGAAATAAATAAAATACAAATAAAAAGTTACAATTTTAGCATGTATCGATGCAACAATAGTATTTAGCAGAGCTAAGTGAATGAGAAATTAAATACTGTAATTCCAGGAAGATAAGAATCGTGCATTTACATTTATACAAAGAAGATTTACGGATAGGAAACCTATTTTACCAGAAGATCCAGTTTCTGGGTGGGGAAGCTTTTTTACCGGCGATACCATCATTTCACGTGAAAGAATTGTTCGAAAATGAATCGCGAGCCGCCTGTGGAAATGCTAGCACTAATATATTCCATTTTTGCTCTGGCACACACCTATTGAAAGCATTACAGAATTGTACGTATTCATCTGAATTTAATGCGCCGCTTGATCGATCGTCTTAGATATGGCGAAGAGGAAAATGACGCAACGAAATCAACAGCCGAACTCGCCGGGGTATTGAAGTTTCTCGGACAATAAAGCTTTGATTCATTGTGTTCCACAATCCCAGAAGGTATTCGATGATCTAAATCCACTAACCAGTGCCAAGCTTTTTTTACGATCCGGGCACCGTATTCGTTTACGGCTCTCGTGTTCGGATGTTTTTGATCTAATCGAAGATAAAGAACACGGGAAAGTAAAAGTAACGTCACTGACACAGATCCTGAAACCTTCCAAGAGATAAACCACTCGTACCGACTATGAAATTACATGACATCTAGGTATTATTCTGAAAGATAACAAATATATTAATGCTATCGGCGCACTGGTTCGAACAATTGTTATTTAAAAGCAATTCTGCAAATTACCACATTAAATAACTATTAATCGAACCAGTGCGTCGGTAGCATTAATATATTCGTTATTAATAACTCTACGATGTAAGAAATAAGATCGATATATGAAAATATGTAGTCTAAAAGATTTCTCGAATTTAATTATTTTTTAATGAAACACGTATCAACATATACGTGATAAGATTTCTGATTGAAATCACACCAAACATGACCCAGCTTGCATCATAGTTACCTGTTTAATTTTGGATATATGAGAACCTCGATTATCTGTACTAATCAGTAAAAAACGAGTATTACGATTATAGAACCTAGTTACAATGTTCGATTAAATATTTGCGGAGTTGTACAACAGCAGTAACAACATATACACGTAAATTGTACATTCTGATAATTGGTAATTGAGAATTACACAAGTAAATATGATTCAAATTGTGTCGTGTTTGGGCTCACTTTAATCAGCACGATGTCACAAATACGTCGATAGAAGTTCCATGGAGAATCGAAAACCCATAAATAGTGTCAGTGATAATAATTCCACATGATGTAGGGATAACTCTTGAAAATATATCGTGCTCATCTCTTGCACATATATCAAACGTACATCCATTTTACCACTTGCAGAAATTTCGCAACGATGCAAATGTGAAATGAAATTTATTCCGGAACGTTCTCCGTGGAGTTACGAAATGAAAGTTGAGTCGCGATTATTTCGACGTAACAACGTCATTATAAGTTTCATGCACACTGTCATTGTAATATTCTCATTCCATTGAGCATACGTTTCTGTGGAACAGTCACGATTAGTGACGACAAATTGTCCTACTTTAGATTTGCTTCAAAGAAGGACTCTGGTATTGGGATTGTCTCGAACGAAGTAAGAGAGAGCTCAAAAGGGGTAGATTGAAAGTACGAATTTACCCTTAACTTTCAAAACAAAGAGACTCCATGAAAACAACCTGGAACATAGACATCGCGAAAGAAGTTTCTTATTTTTAAAGTCAGCAACGTCCTGAGAACAAGCGTCCCTTTAGTAAATCGGAGGATATATTAAATCATTTTTAATGGAGTGCAAATATTTATTACCCTGAAATATACATGCGAAGCTTCGTACATGATTTCTGCGTTGTCATATCGTCTCTCCAGGAAACAAAACATCGGCTCGTCTGTGTGGGAGTCGTTTCATCGCGTGGAAGAAGCGATCATAAATAAAAGAATCATTACACTGGCTTGCGGTATGGCCTTTTAACGAGTTTCTTGGCAAAATATTCAATCTCTACAGAAAACTGGTGACCTAGTCTAATGTATGTTCCGCAAGACGATTCCAAGTATTTTTCGAAGATTAAAAATTTGGAGTGAATTCTCGATTTTAATACGAAAATTACGGAATTGAAATAATTTCTTCTCCCCACCCCCAGGAGGTGCAGGTGAGGAGTCAATTATGGTGTTATTGAATATCAAATACGTTAACTTTTATTTTTTTTTATGTGACGTGTATTTCTCGAGATATCCCCAATTTTTAACGATTTCTACTCATTTTGATTTTTGTCGGTTACAGCGCCATCTATGAACCAATAATGCAAAAACTGGTAGGGCAAATTGTGGTACTTTTTCCCCAAAAATGAGGGTTTCCATTGAAGATAGGGAAATAATTCTATCTTGTACCTCCAGGGGGTCGAGTTTGGTATCATTGGATGCCCCTCTTCGAGACGAACAAGTTTCATACCCATTTTTTTGATCTGATGCATAGTTCTCGAGATATTTCAATGTCTTCAGATAAATCCTCCACCGTGTATATGTATGTTAACATTTTTAATTTATATGTGCCACCAGGAGTCTTCTGGAGAAAGATTGTGTTTTTTTCATACAATAATATATATGAAAATAGAAATTTTTATTACGATTTTTAGTCTTTTATATTTGTCGAATATACAGTGTACTTGTGCCGTACTATTTTTCGTTTTCAATTAACTTTCAAGCGATTCTTTGAACAATCACCATCACGGTTTCAATTCAACATTTTTTGTCATGCTTCGAACAAAAATAAAAATATTAGGTTGGCAACTAAATTCGCAACCTTCTGTTTCATACCTGTTTCATATTGTATCATTATAACCTCATTCAGTGACCATTCCTGTTGAACTGCATATCATTGGAAAGCTCTGATTTTGGTAAATGATTTGATATAGAATACTCGTGCTTAAAAAATGTGTATAAGTAACTTCGTTTGAGAAACTGTTGGAGTCGCGAACTTAGTTGCCAACCGAATAAATTAATTTTCCAAAAAAAAAATAGAAATTTTGTACGCTATGATTATCAATTATCATACTTTATGGCCATAACTCGTTCGCTCCGAATAATCCATATGCACTGACTTGCAAGTTTCAAGTTGTTTCATCGAATAATTTCACAGTCACACAGCTTTCCATGCGTGTAAATTTTATCATGTTCCATTCAGCACGAAGAGGCAGGAACTCGAATTCTTAGTTTAGAGAGTCTTGCGAGACAGTTTTCAGATGCTGCGAATCTAATATCACATGTCAGAGTCGGTAACGATCGAAGCTGTGCTCACGATCTGTGTTCACTGACCGAAAACTTTGTCGTCGAAAGCGAAATTCTGAAGTGACTTCGAATGGCCTCCGTTAAATGCAACGCGTGTAGTTAATAATCTTCTCGGTAATTTGAGTGGTTCTACACTTTTACTCCTTGCGATATTCTTGAACTGGAGAACTCATTATGCAAATTAATCGTTAATAAGAAGAACGTTGATGAAGGTAATAATTCCAATTATTTTCAACGAGTCTCTGTAATATTCCATTCACATTTTAAGAGGATGCGACTTTACTTTATCAAAACATTGTTTCTAAAATTGGAAATTAAACTTGTGGAAGCAATGTATTTAAAATTTTTATTTCATAGTTAGACGTAAATGATGTGAATGTTTCCTATGATTAGACTGCGGATTTGTATGTAATATTAAAATTTTTTGTATTAATTTCAAAACACAAGAACCGCATAAAAAGGGGTCTCTCTGTGATAGTTTTATTAAATTATATTTGTATCTTTAAATTCTATTAATTTTTCTATTGTCTGAAGTTACAGCCATCCATTTCAGTCTACTTAGTATTAATGGTATATTTCATTTTTAACAATGATTATAATTATAGCAATATTTAAGTTACTGACATATTCAATTCCCTATAAGAATTATAAAATTTACATTTACCCTTCAAGACAATTTTTATAGTAACATTAGCACCGATAAATGAATATGTTTAATAATAAATATATTCACGATTTCAGTAACTTCAAAATAAGACTTTTAGTGTTAAAATTAGATTTATTTGTTCTAACAATTGTACATCAGTTTTTTGTATAAGAAATTATTTGCACAAGATCCAAGTACTGCTTAGACTTTAATCTATGAACTATTTTAATCACAAGAAAGAAGATAACAGTAAAATTATCCCTGAAAAATGTAAGGAGGTTACGTTGAACTATACTTCTTTAAGTATGAGGAATGATAACGTTAAATTTATTTTCGTTCAGTATGACCATCTTACTCTTGATCTTCCATATACCTATCAGTATTTCCTTCCCCATGTAATGCTACTTTATAGGTACATCTCTCCACATTTCTTCCAAAATTCTGCTTCCATATCTATTCGCACGCGCAAACCCGAAGAAATTTATTTGTAACTTTTCAGTAACAACATCCCACGTTTAACGTATGCCGCGCAAATATTCACAAACTAATTTTGACAAATTAATGATCTTTCCACACCTGCCGAGGCAAGGCACCGCCAAGCTCTAGACACTAAGTGATAGGAGAAGAGCGGAGAGATGGGTCGTGCAAATTTAAGTGTAACAGATTTGATAAAATTCCAGCGAGCACTACATAATAAAATTTATTATAATTTATTATAATTATATTGTTTTGTGTCGCCTTTCTTTTATTCCGACTTCCAAAGTGAACATCATTTTTGAAGGTACTAATAAGAAATTGTAAATAGTACCTTATACATTTTCTAATTTGTTGGAAGTCAATCTGAAATGTTGTCTGATCTTTCTTGTTTAAATGAAATTATTTATTCCGTATAACGTGTCTACTTCTGTAATTGTTCCTTTTATTTGACCCTAATTGAATAGGATAACTGCACCAGTGAATGAACGGGCACCAGTAAATGAACGCTTTTGTATATTTCAACAAATTTTAACCCGGACGGCATACTAGCGATAAAATTGTGATTAAAGAGTTAAATAAATAGGAGAATATTGTTTAGTAATTTTGTTCATTGATTGGACTAGCATTATTCAATTACTAGAATGTAGTGTTCATTGACTGGTATTTTTCATATTTTTGATTTAACGTTTAATAAAGAAGAATAATAATAATTTCATTGTATTTGTGTTCATTTATTTTTGACAAATGAAGTATAGGGAGCTATTTGGCATATATGAGATTCCTTTAATTCACATAGTTTTTTTTTAAATAAAATATTTTCTTGAACAATTTCTTAAATGTTCATTCACTGGTGCAGTTACCCTAATTATTTTTTGCAGATAACTGCATAAATAATTTAATACAGAATATACTATACCGCCAAAATTACGTAAACCAACACAGGAAGAGAGGTAAACGCGCGATATCGCGTGCCGCGGCCATTGAAATTCAAGGTTCCGTTCAACACGTAATTACGCAGGATCTAGGTGTCGCGTGCATTTCGCATGTCCGATGCTATCGAGCGTCGATGTTTCACTAACTAAGCGTATCAACGAGAGTGCTTCCACCGGTGATGGCGGCTGAGAAAGAAGAGCCCCGTGGCGACGCGACGTGGGTGGACGATACTTACCTTGAATAGTTGTGCCGTCATTTGATATCTCACTATTAATTACGTTCGAAGTTGATTCACATGCGAGCTTTCGCGCCCGCGTAACTTGTCCTTGGCTCGATAACTCGGGTGCTAATTGGAACCGAGATATTTCTCGCGTGCGCGACCCCTTCGGAGAGGGCTGGCGTGCCTCGCAAGGCCGAATTTCGCGACGGCATCAGCCAACGTTCAACGAGGGTGGCTGGCTCTAATTATCTCGCCACGGATCTCCCTCGTTTCGTCTCAATTTAATGCTTTACGCAATTACACGATACGCATGCTAATACACTTTCCGTTGCTTTCAAGGCTCCCGCCTCGACCAGAATATTTCTTACCCTTGGATCTATAGGCTGTTACGGTCCGATCGATACACCGGAACGTACTCGCCTACGTGGGAAGTGTTAACCCTTAACAGTCCAGGGGTGACTCGGAGTCACCACTACAAATTGATGTACCATTATTCACAATATTATTAACTTCTCGATTCATAGGGAAGTTACTGTAATTACCCCGAAAATCGAAAATCGATTTTTTAGCAGATCTTCACGTTTCATGGTCATTGGAGTCATTTTAGACTATTTTTATGAAATTGTTAGTGTGTGTGTGTGTGTGTGTGTGTGTGTGTGCGCGCGCGCGCGTGCGTATGGCCGTTTTTATGTTATCAAATTTTTCGTTAACGTTTTCTGAAAAAGTAACAACGCGATCAGAATGATGAATGATGCAATCGATGTGCTCCGTCGTAACTTAGAGCTGATTAGATTTTGGTCCATATAGGTCAAGCAGTTTTTTAGATTTTTCAGTTTTTTCGAAAGAAGTTCATTCAACAATGCAATTTATACGAGAGGATGGAAATTTTCCACCGAATAAACAAACGTAATTATATATATTTCATTTTTATTAAAAAAAAAAATTTTTTTTTAATTATGTAATTAATGCTAATGTTACCGCTTACGACTAACGAATTGGGAAGTTCTTTGTGTGGCTCGTGGAGAGTCACACACAAAATTAAAAAAAAACATTAGCTGTATGCCCCACTAGCAATGCGTACCACTAACACTTTCGCAAGAGCAGGAGCTCGCGAAGCGAGCGAGCAACAATAACCAGCTAGTTATTATTATTATTTATTACGGACGAACCCAAGCCCTCTTACTTATAACTATTTAGAATTAAAAAAGGAATACGAGAAATAGCAAAGAAGGGACATGCATGAAAACTAATGATACGTAAATTGTTTTTTAAAAGTGTGTAAAGTACCATTAAAAAATCAATATTATTCTAAAGAGCGTTAGAGTCTGCAATTGTGCGATTTATTGGATTAATTAGTCCATATGTAGATCTGAACTTGAGTGTTGAAATCCTGTTCTAGATATCAATGCACGTTCAGGTACGTAGATATTTATTTGCATAAGGAGAAAAGGACAATCAATATGATTATTAATTAAATTTAAAAATCATGAAAATCGTATAAAGCAGAAATTCATTAGGATTGATAATTTTTCCACCGATAAAAATGTTGATATCATTGTTTGTGATTTCTATTTTGACATTATATAAATAATGATAAAGGTAATTGCAAAAATATTACACTGTTATCTTAAAATATATCCACACACGTACGGACAATTTTCAAACACTTGACCAATAGTAATACAACCAATTTTGATCTCACAATTTATCAAACTCTATAAATTGCTTTGGATAAATCTTCAATTAAGTTTGAGATTTGAGATTCAGAAACTTTAATTGACAAACTATGTGGATACGTACTGAACATTCTATTGTTAAAATTCTTCGTCAGAGCATCGCAGAAATTTTTGTAAATTGTCACCACCATAGAGAAGTTCAGAGCAAGTGACATTGAATAAAATATTATTTCCTACACGAGTGGTTTCGATGAGTGGAAAGCAAAGAGAACTGTGTTGGATTTTATTAAATGCGTCCGGAAGGTTAAAGGCATGGTCAATATGACGCGGCGCCAATGTTAGTGTTTATGTTAGCTAAATAATGCTGTTTGTCTAGAATATCGTTTCGAGTAGTTCCATATCTCTATTTCCTCTTTTAAAGTTAATCTGAAAACAACCTTCACTTTCGCAAACATTATTAGGAAAATACTATTTTTTCAAAAATTATATGTCACTTACTACAGTCATGAAATAATTAATTTTTGCAAGAAAGCCATTAGTGTCTTATTGAATTCGAAAAATACATTTTTGAACTACTTGATGAACAATGCTGTTCACACTGTTGCTAAATGTGCATTTGCAATTTTCAAACATCAGTACTTCGTGCAAAAATGATAAGACTTAAGTGTATGTAAAGTTGTAATAAAAACTTGATTGTTTTCATGGAAAATCGTTAACTAATGTAATCATGCAGTATAATAAAATATGACTATTGCTAAGAATGATAAAATATTTCGTTCTGTGCATACTCATGCGCGTGAAGAGGAAGTATGTGTACACGAGACAACTGGTGATTATCGTAAGAAACAGCAACGTGCGCGCCTAATCGATTATCGTGACTTGAGGATCCGGGTGTAATTAACGAGAAAATATGAAGCCGCGCGGAACATCGGCGGGTAATCCCTCGGTAGTGTTGTTCTTTCTCTTCATTTGCACATTGTCGGCCTTCCTGATTGCTACCGCGCACGATAGGATATTTATTGCACTTACGGTTTACAAACGGCATGGAAATTATTCGCGCACCAGGGTAGATTGTCTGTGCAACTACGTGAACACATTGGTTTTTCTCCGTTGATATATTTCGATGGTATATGCTAAGTTCTCGCATATTTTAAGGACACATTTGTTACTTTAATGGCTCGAATAACGGGTCTATAAATGAGTCGTTTACAGGCTAAATCGATTAACTCCACTTTTTGAAATATTTCTACTTTAAATGTGAAATCACTTGGATCAGTCATAACTTTGTTTATTTGTAATGAGTTTCCTAAATAATGGAGATTAACACCATTCAACGAAAAATATTTTTTGGTCACCGAATAATAAACAATTTATTTCAGAAGCCATTTTGATTAACTCCGTACTTAAATCGTTGCAATAATGAAATCCGCGTTCAAAAAATATTGTACTTGTTACTAATGAAAGGGACTATCATTGTAGGTGTTTAAAACGCTTGATATCTCTAAAAAAATGACATAAAAACAAAATTTTTTTGCATCGTGTTAGCCCCCTTGTATATTCAACTTTGTCCTTACCATATTTTACGTAACTTTAGAAACAACAAAGATATTTGAGGTACAAACGTTAGACGATTCATCGTGTATATAGGAAGTGAACAAAATAAAGATGTGCAGATATTATTTAAGTCATAGTTAATCAATTGAAAATCTTGATGGCAAACCGGGTGAGTTTTGAAAATTTGTTGATTCTTACTTCCAATAATCAGTAATGTATATAAATATGGATGATTTCAAGTATATATTAATTTTATTATTCTCTTGGTTCATAAATAATAATTTCATTCATAAAGCTACATTTTTATACATAAATATACATACATAATATATACATACATAATATACATATACATACATATATATAAATATATATATACATACATAAAGTTACCTTTCATTCTTAATTTTTCTACTTAAACTGAACTCTCTTGTTAACCCAAATCGATTTCTTGATTTTCTATACGTAAATAATAGGACAAAGATTGCTGAAATTGTTCTATTAATTGCAAAGCTAATTTCTGTATGTGGATAAAGCACATTTCGAAGCACTGGAAAATTTACAGTTACATATGTTACAACGAAATTTACCGTCGCGGCAAGTTAATCAGTTAATTCGCGAAAAACACACTAAATACAAAAATGGATGAAGGGTCGTATGATATACGTGTAACGCTAACGGTGACTGGGATTAGTGGCCTGGCTTTTCATTAATTAGGATATACGAGGATCTGCAGTACATGAACTACACGACCAAACAGACCATTATGGAGCGCACGAAACGCACTAGAGACGGCCTAAAAATGTTAACTAGAAAATTAGTCGATTAATTGCGACGCAGCCTGCAGGTAATATATCGAACTTGAACAGTATCATCACATAAACTTGTACCGTCGCAGGCTAAACATGAACCGAATCGGCTAAAATTTTGCAAGTAGGTGTTTTTAGACAGAAATGATGATGGTGAGACTTCCAGTGTCCAAAAAAATGTTGTACTAATGACAATTAAAAAATGAACACATTCTTAAAATTACAGAAATTATGCAATTATGATCAACTTAATCAACATATCATTCAGAAAGAAGTTGAGCTTGAAGTTTGTATTGTAGAGTTTGTAATAATACAATAAGTTGAGTTTGTATTTTCAAGTTGACATTCTATTATTTACTTGAATAAAAATTCACACGTATCGAATATTACATTAAATACATTATTTCATGCAATTTATCATCAAAATATGCAAGGTCGTACACGTTACAAATTCCTACACAGGTTAACAGGTTTAACGATTAAAAATTTTTTAAAAAATTAATTCAAAATTCGAGTTCTTCTAATATCTTGTATTAAATATAGAGACATCAAAACAAACACTCAACAATAGCGTTTAACTATCTGAGTACAAAATAATATTAACCTAAATTCTGGATAATTTCATTAAATTCGGTTAGCGAAATGCTTCCTTTGACGATGGCTACACTTTCCGTGTGCGTGTTCAATACTTCCGTTTCGTATATCACTTGATTCGGTTTTATTAAAATGTCGTCCCGCGAACACGCCACTTATTACAATTACAGGCGCGCCGTGCTTCTGGCTAAGTGCACGATAAATGCCGGTGGCCAACCTGTAGGCAATACGTGAACACCGAAAAGGCACATATATCTTCTCACGATACCCTTAAACGTAGAAACGCTTTACCGGTGCCCAATAAATGCGGCTCTCGTGCCGGGAACAACACGGCTGTGCTCTTAATCCTTGAAATTCCCAGGCGACTTTCGCCAGCGTTTCTTACTGCGACGAAAACTTTCACCACCGTATGTATGACGATATAACACAGGAATACCGACATTCCAAATTCGTTCCAAATGGCAGAGCTCGTAACTCGCCCGAACAATTTTTATTCAATTACAGTCTTTATGAAATATAATTTTCTTCTCGTTTTTAACACATATCGGACTAAATTTTTTCTGTTTCTCTTGTTTCCCTGACAAATTATGATTTCATCTTTCGTTAATACTCATGGGTTATTCACTTCGATTTAACGCTAGATTTACCAGATAATCCAGGTAAAAATACTTGTTTTATTTATTATTTATTTATTTTGGGTTTATTTTAATGTGGACGCATTAACAGCTAGGTCATTACCCAGATAGCACACAACATCTTAAAGATGTCGGTTTCATGTCGTTTTTATGTCTGAACGTCTACGTCGCCAAACAGACGTAATTCGCACATCTGAAAGATGTGTTTTTGAAGACATCGTTTTTATGTACGAGGAAAGATATCTTTCAAACATCTCATTTCAGACATAAAAACGATGTCTTCAGAATAGACATCTTCAGGTGTATGAAAACTACTAAACAAACAGATGCAAAGAGTATGAAAGAAGGCAGCAGGAAGAGGAGTCGAGGAGCTGCTGCTATTACCGCTCAAGGCAGGATGCTATGCTGAAGCTGATATGGAACACCAGCAGCTTTTGCGGATCCTGCTGACCGAAATTCTCCAGCAGGTCCATCGTTTGAAGAAGGCGAACCAGACAGCAGTGACAGATATATTCTAATTCTCATTTTTAACCTCTAATAATGTAATTTTAATTAATTTGTAATTTGTAATATGTATATATTTAAATAAATATTTATTCGTATATTTTATAAATATCTGCTTTATTGTACGTTTTTTTACTAACCTAACCTATTATATAAGCCTTACACGAAAGTTTCTAAATAGTCGCGCGAATAACATCTGTAAGATGTCTTTTTTCAGACATCTGGAAGATGTTTTTAATATGTACTACTAGAACATCTGAAAGATATCAAAACGACATTCAGAAGACATCTTTAAGATGGTACGTTGAGTCACAAACGACATAAAACTAACGTAAAACCAACGTAAAACTGACATCAAACCGACATTGGCGACATCTCTCAGATATTCGAATGTCTTGCGGCAGGCATCTGTCGAACATCTTTGAGACGTGTCTGTGCTATCTGGGTAGCGACCACATGTTTTACATTCTAATATAATATGATATAATAATCTAAACAAAAAACAAATTTATAATAGTTTAAATATATCAATAGATTTCAAAAAGAGGAGGACGTTTCTAGTGTTGTTCTCGTCTAAAGTTGTCTTGAGGTCGTTTGAGATGGAGAATATGGACCGTTGTGACGAGAATTTTGGGCATTCGAGTAGGATATGTTGAATACTGTTGATTACGGCGCATGTTGTACACTCTGGTAGGTCTTGTTTACTTATCAGGAATTCGTGAGTATATCTTGAGTGTCCTGTTCGGATGCGGGTAAGTGCAACCTGTTCTTTTCTAGACAGTTGGAAATCTGTTAGTGTATCATATACATTGGTTTTAAATTTGTGTAGCTTGGTTTGGGTGCCGTTAATCCAATTTATATTCCAAAAATTAATGATGGCATTTTTAATATATAATTTTGCATCATGAAGGCTGATTTTACAGTTTTCGTCCCAGGATGGAAGATTGCATGCTTCTTTTGCAGCTTTATCTGCAGATTCGTTACCAATGAGGCCAACATGTCCAGGGATCCATTCTAAATTAATGTATTTATTATCATTCTGAATTTCTGTTATAATTTTTTGAATACGTTGAATAGTAGTGTGTTGCGTCGGTTTTCCAATGGCGTCAAGAGCGGATTTGGAGTCAGTAAAAAGAGAAAATCTGTTTTTATTTGAATTTTTAATGTGTAATAGAGCTTGTAGTATAACATATAATTCACATGACCAAGAAGAGAAACTCTTTGGAAGTCTTTTTGTGAAAATGTAATTTTTAGTAATAAAGGCACAACCACAAGACGTAGCAGTTTTAGAGCCGTCAGTATAGACGGGTGCGTAGTTGTTTTGGTGGAGGTGATCTTGGAGTATATTATTTTAAACTATGCTGTTAGTGTCGCTATATTGGTCCTTGGGTTCATTAAATAATAATGACGAGGGGACGTTAAAAGAAGTCCACGGGGGAAGGAAAAAAGGAACACGATCTTCAATGTTTGGGAGAGTTATGTTGAGATCTTGTAAAGTTTCTTGTATTCTCAATGAAAGGGGTTTGGGATAGAATTTCTTTTTATAATTGTTCGGTAGATTATTTGGAAGGAAAAATTTACTAACTGGGTTGCTAGGGACAGATGAAACTGAGAGAACATAGTAAGTAAAATACTTGTTTTTTATTTTTCCACTGGACCGTATTGGTTCGGTTATCAAGCTTGTAGCGTTCAAGGAAATCCATGATATTTTTCTTGTCTATGGAGTGCGATTAAGATACGGCTATCCGACGTGAAATATTAGGGTTCTAACACCGTTAAGGCTACAAAACATACCTACATCCTACGATGCCAGTTTCAAGATATTAATGGGGGTAGCAACGCCGACGGTCAGCTAACAAGGGAGAATTCTGGCCAGTGAATGTAACACCAGTATGTGTCAAAAATATTGAAATCGAATAACAATTACCATGCTAATGCAGGCTCAGACAGTCATAAATTGAGGCTCTTGAATATTGCATGTCACGTGCAGTCAAATTTTAATATTCCGGACATATTTATCGCTGAGCACTAAACGTTCAACAGTTCTAATTGTCTAATACCCATATCTCTTTTATCCACGCTACAGTATACACATTCGTATAACATTTCTTTCGGATTTTCGCTTGTAGATCATGCTCCTACAATCTCGCCGGAAAAGTAGGAAACACCCTGTATATTCAAGGCAATATTAGGAACGTTCAAGATAATAAGACGAAAGAAGTACTAAGTGAACTATTTGTTTGGGCTTGTGTTTCACTTAAACAACTGTCTAGAGATAAAGTCACAGATGTTCTCTTGTGTGAATTTCGAGGAAGATTGAAGTTTAACAGTTCTTGTGGACTAGTCCCGCTAGGGATGAAGCAAAGATTCTGCTAGGTTATCTTACTTCTTGATTGGTTGTTAATTTTCGTAAAACTTGCTTTCTTTCCTCTTTTTTAAACAAAATTAGAATCTTCTTACAACAGAAAATTTTCATTAGCAACGATCTTAATTTTAGTTTTAATATAATGAAGTTTTTCAATTATACTTGTAATTGAAATTTCGAGACAATTTTGAATGGAATGCCTCAAATTAAAAGTGGCAATTACAGCTATAAACTGTCAAGTTTCATTAAAATCTTCAACTTCTACGCGATTCAATCACAGTATTTTTCAATTTTTTATAAAATTGAAATTTTGTAGTAACCCAGTAATCTACTTTCTTCTGCAATATTTGCATAAATGAAATTTCAAGAATTATAGTAAATCTTAAATCTAAATCCCTCTAATCACTTAGGCGTGCCGTAGTATTTAACTATAACATTTAATGCATAACCTATTATTTAATGTCATATTCTGCGATCCCTTTGGGGGTTGGTACCCGTAAATTGGAAACCCGAGTGTACTGGACATATTTATAGTATTACTCTCATTACTTGTAGTATGCAATTAGAATTTATATTGATAAAGCTTTTATGCTAAATATCTGTGTTCATTAAATCGTAAAATATTAAGTATTCGAATATTGTATCATGATTAAAGATCCGATGATTAAATAGATGAGTTCGGTACGTTTTACAAATTAATAATGTTTTGGAATTGTTGTAAATATGACCTCCCAATTACATCGTGTTTTACAATTTTCTCTATAAACACTGCCAATGTATTCTATAGGTAAAAATGATAATTATTCATCATCAAGAATTAACAATAATTTGTATAATTTATACAGTAATGAATAATTTGTAATACTGTACTTCGTAATTTGTAATACTTGTTAAATAATTTGTATAACTTCTTCCGATACAGAATACTAATTTTGAAAAGTGATTATTTTTCGCGATCGTAAATTGTTTTTAGACAAATAGGAAATGACGTTATCGGCGCAAAGGTCGATCATGATTCTACAAACATGTAGAAATTTTACTAATTTTGAAAGTTTAGGTTAGATTTGATGTAGGATTAGAGCAAGACCTACAGCAATCAACTCCGTGTCAAATGAACTTAAGTTTAATTGAGATTAATTTGTTTTATAATAAGTCAATATATGTGTCTGCATATGCAAACTTAAACCAAATCTAAATCGAATCAAATCCAAATCAATCCCAAACTCATGTAATTGGTAGTTAGAAGCAAAGCAACTAACGTTCGCTACTACTGATAATTACAAAAATGAATATTTACATGTACATGCCATGTAATAAAATATTAAATGTTATTCATGCAACGTTCTATAAAAATGCCATAAAAATATCAATGAGAAAAATGAAACTGAATAAATTTCAATTGTTTATACTTATTTTGTATAAGCTTAAAATAATTCTTATTGTGTAAACCTGTATTTACTGTTTTGACTATTTTGATCTATCTATCCATATCAAACTGACATCCAATGAATTGAGTAGCGATAACGGCTTAACCGTGAATTCAGAACGACGGAAGACACCTCTCCAGATAATTCGATATTACCGTTCAATTCTGAGTATTTCCGTACGGGCTCTGGCTAATCCGATTCAGCACTGACGAGATTCCATCGTATAGTCGGAAATTCGTCGGGTACTCTTCCTCTCGAAATTCGTAAGCGAAACAATCTAGCGTAAACATCGATTCACGTCAGCATACTGCATCTGCCACTGCCGCAGCATTTATTTCTTTACAGTTTAATTCGACATATAAACTCATTTAACAAAACTATGAATTTCTGAATAACGACGTTTAATAATATCAAGATAATTCTGCACAATCCAAATTTGTGCAATTCTTTGTTTGCTATTAATATGTCTAACCAACATTATTATAGACTATTTTTACATTATAGGCAATTTATTATAGACTAATGTATTAATGATTAGACTGTGGATCTTTATGCGAAATAAAAATATTCTACGACGATTTTGGACAGCAGGACGTAAATAAAAATTCATTTTATTCCTTATCAGATTTTTTAAATTGAAAACAACATAACAATATTTTTCGATTTTTATAATCTTTTACTGTTTTATATTTCATCTAGCAAATTTATTAATAAATGCATAAAAATCCGCTGTCTACTAATGACATATTAATACTGAAACATCATACACGTACATTTAGAACGAAAAAGTATTGCTTTAATTTTGAATACGGATGTATACTGAATCCAAGTTTACGTTGAGGTGGAGCAACTGAAATTTTTATAAACGAACAAACTACATTTTATTGTAGGAATATATTCGGCATCTCATACTGGCAAATACATGTGCTTATGTACATCATGTTATTGTATACTCTATGGAATGAATTCCATTTCAGTACCCCAATCCAACATATTTTATATTGCGCCATTATTAACATAGAATTAGCGATACAAAGCATTATGTACGTCAAAACTTCGATTAAACGAACAATGATTTTATTTTCAAGTATAATTCGAGTTTGAACGTTTATGCAGTACGTACACAATTACGCTGTGTTCGATTTCACAAGATGGTAGTAATAGTGTCACATACTTTTGCAGCATCCCTGGAGAATTCAATACGATAGCTGAGCGAATGTGTACCCGATCAATATTCAAATTTAATTTTCTCGAAAACGTAGCTTTTCAGGGGCGGAATTTCGTTTTACATTTCGGACTCGTTGTGTCAGCTTTTATACTGTTACAGGAAGCCTACAATTTCCATATTTCTATATGGCTATCCAATTCTGTTAATTACCGATGGCTCGCACGAACAATTGTTTTTGACCCATTAGAGAATTCGTTGAAGAAAGAATGGACGGAAATTATTTTTCTTTTTGCTTTTTAACAAGTTTTTAGCGATTGTAGTTTATTATGTTATTATTGTCAATAGATTTGTTTCTTTTGTTTATGAAACAATTTGTTTTTTTTATATTATATTATATTTTTATAATATATTATATATTTATTATTATTATATTATTTTAATTATACTAATAATTATTATATTGTTACGAATGGCGATTTAGTTGACATTAAAACGCATTCAGAGATATTTATAACACGACAAATAATATATAATATAATAATAGTAATATATATGTATTATTATTATATAATATAATGTAAAAAATATATAGGTATAATGTAAGAACAATGAATAAAGGCAGCTAAAAAATAAAAAAAGATGTAAGAATGAAAAATGAAGATTAAGAGAATGTATGAGCAAAAAAATCAGTAAAAGTATGATCAGAAGTTGTCACTATTTTTCGTGCACGTAATTGTTAACAATTTCATCGGTTCTTCAGTCAGATTTCTCATTCAATCGTTGCTTTCGTGTTTTCGTTTTTTAGTAAGCCCATTCCGTGTTTGCTTTATTAACCTAGTTTTCGAGTCAGCCACTATTACTCATTTAATAGTGAGAACGCGTGACCTGCCATGAGCATTGTAACTTATGACGCATTTTTTTTCTTCTTCTGTGGCTCCATTGGAACACCGCCTGCATTCCACGGTTTCGTGGATGACAGAACATTCTAAAATGCTGGCGTGCGGTTAAGAGTTTCTCGTTTAAACAAATTTTTACGGATGATATTTACACAGAAGGCGTGTCGCGCCGTTGAATCGTTATATTACTTTTTTCCAGCGAGAGGTTCGTTCTGTTTCTCTCGCGATTTGTATACAAATTGAGGTAGATGTTACAAGATGTCATTAATATTTTCCATGAAATATTAACAAGGAATGTGACAGTTGTGAAATAGAGTATAAAATGTGCGATAAAAACAAGAAATGTACAAATATGTCGAATTAGGAATTCACTCTTGCTGTATAAATTATACAGTATAACATATATTTATTTTGAAAAAGAACGATATACACGAACAAGATCTATTACCATCTCTACTTATATAGTTATACTATATATCATTTTTCTTATGTATTGTGTACTTTACTTTTACAATAAGAAATCGTTGACAAAGAATGTGTTTTCCTAATTCTTATTTTTATTAAACGGATCCGCATTCTACTGATAATGTTTGTCCTCAAAATTAATGTTTTCTGAAAGTTCCGAACATGAACAAATATAACTTTTAACGTTCCAATTACCAGAACCGCTAACTTCTATTTGGCTGGACACATTTAATCAGAATCGCCTATTACGAAAATGTATTATCAACGAGTCTCTAAATTCAAAGATATCGATAAAATTAGATGACGGGAAGAAACTCCACTTTAACGAGCTGTTCATTGACCCGGAACTTCAAATGTCACGGAGGATTGAGTGACCCTTTTTACGCAACATTTGATACTCCGAAGAGGTTATCAGAGAAACCTGAAGTTATGGTCCATACAATTGAACCTCATTAGCTTCTCATTCATCGCAAAGTAAACTGTACCTCGTTAGAAATAATGATCCAGATAACTTTCATACAGCTTAATCGCTGGCATTCCGATACTGTCGCATTTAATATTCAACGTAAAAAATGTTGCGGAGTCGTAAAAAAAATAGTATTTATGAAAAACATAAAAGCAAACTTTTTGATTCTGATTGAGCATATGTCTGACCATTGCTTACCGCTTCTACTTGCTGCAAACGCAAGCACATGTAGGACGAGCGTTTAATATCGATTTTGTTTAAAACGATAGTACCTATAAAAATTACATTTTTGTATTTGATAAAGAGACTTCAGATTTTATGCATTTATGACGAGAACATGACATGAAACACCAAACAATTAAATAATGCCACTTGAAATTTTTATATTATAAATGCAGTAAAATAATATTCTTTCATCGTTTTAATTTTATTATTTATTTTCTCTCTCTTTGTTTTTTCATTAGTAGACACTTGTCTTCTTTGTGTATTGGTTAATCCAGTAATGACTATACCGGAAATTAAATGATATGTATTGTTTTGTCCCTGTGTCCACTACTATGCTATACTTTATTTGGTAAACAATATGAAAAGAAAATACGTAAATACGTTCAGTAAACGTGTGCATAGGATTGCAACCGAGAACAATGACTGCATCGGCAAGGAGAGCCAAATTACACGTCTGTCTTCAGAATATTTTTGTAAATGTCGGAAAGCGTTCCGCTATTTTATGAATAATTTGTAACGGCACAAAGTATGCTATTAGAGCGTCAGCCATCACGTTAATGCACGCTTGGAGGGCAAACTTTTCACGAGTTTTAGAAGTCTACGAAAATTCGTCGCAAATTATGCATCTGCGCACTTGTTCGTTGATGTGAAAATTCAGAAACTGACTAACAGTGTGCGTTTGGTGAGACGGCCATCACGAACATGTGAACACCACCTACCGATCACCCCGTGTATTGAAAAATAAATATCATGTTATTTGATACTTCGTATCCCCATGATCACACAGACTGTGCGATAGGGATTCCATTTTTATGGGTAATAATCTTATATGTCTGTCGTAAATAGAAAATCTGAATAAATAAGTTAGTTTATCTCCTATCTCTTATAAGGTTGACATAAAAGCCTGTTTATTATCACATTAACTTGATTCGTAAACACAATTTTTAATAGATTTCTTAATTAACTTTTCATACCCTGCATACAATATACACGGTGTCGCAAGAATGGTGTAGTTCGTTGAGAGGGGTGGTTTCTTCTTGGAACAAATGACCTTTCATTTGAAGTAACGTTTTCCTTTACGAAATTATTCTCCGCAGCTTCGTTAAGGAATTATTAACAAAAAGTACAGACCAATCAGAGGACGGAGGCGGAGCCGAAATCCGTCAGTAGTAGCCACGCTTTGATTGGTCTGTTGGCTGTGATTGGTAGGTGTTTTTTACTGATAATTCCTTAACAAAGCCACGGAGAATATATAGTGGATATTTTTATCAATCGCAATTTTTTTGATATATAAGAATTAATTTTTCGCGGCGCTCTGGTTCGATCATTATATTACTATACTTGGCTCTACTGTAGCGAATATGTCAAAGTGACATACATGTGCTCTTCCAAATAGTAGAGGAAAAAGGAAAGGTGGTGGTGTTTGTGTTTCGTCCTAGACCCGCTAGAGGACTCATCAGTAAGGCTAACTAGCGGGCCCTGCCTTATACACGGGATGTTCGAAGGCGTTTGAAGAACGTATATATACTAATAGGTGACATATTTAGTAACTTGCGAGAAAACCTTCCGGCAATGTGTCCCTTCTAAGAGGAGGACATCTTGGGGACGGAGACGGAACTATGGTCTTCTCTAAATTTTTATTTCGCCAATGTTGAATAAATAGTGGATATTTTTATCGATTTTGGAAGAGCACATGTATGTCACTTTGACATATTCGCTACAATAGAGCCAAGTATAGTAAAATAATGATCGAACCAGAGCGCCGCGAAAAATTAATTCTTATGTACCACGGAGAATATGTTCGGAAAGGAAACAGTTATTTCAAATGATCTCAGGAATCAACTTGAGGAAGTACAACATTTATGAGACACACTGTATTTCAATGCTGTGTCGTAATCACTGATGTAGAAACGTCAGAAGCTCTGATTCGCCAAATTGAACGGAGAATTTTACGCGTTTCTGAGAGTCACGAGAAATACAGGACTCTTGCAAACCGCAGTTACGTTTCAACACGAACGGCGAAGATCCTCCGGCCAGCAAACACACTCTTCGAAAATCTCATTAGCCCTCTAAATGAATTTTCCCTGGATCGACGCCAAATACGCGAACAAGACGCTTAAAATCTGTGCCATGATCAATAATTTTGAGCGCACCAGTCCGAAAGCAATTTGGCAAATGACTTTCCCACTTTTCTGTAAACGGTTGCTAGCCAGACGACATCTATAACTGTCCTGCCCATGTAACTTCTATCAAAGAGCAACCTTATCGCGACCATTTAAACAAAATCTCCGGTGCTTCATGCGTTGATTAATTTCCGAGCTTGCGGTTTCGCGATGAACTCTACCAGCGGTCCATCAATTTCATCTGCGTTCGCGTTTGTTACGGTAAATGGTGCTTACATTGCCGTCCATTTTTGTTGGCAACCGTTTTTCATTTGGAAAGAATTTCTGGTTCGAAAATGAAATATCAACGTGGTCAGTATTATTCCAAGTTCGCACATCTTTTCTGTACAACAGACTGTGAAAATATTTGCTTTTTTCATTTTCGAAGATTTTAAACGTTCGTAGAAATTCGAAGTTCGAATTCTTAGTATTTGTATCGCCAGTTTCGCAGATGGTTCCAAACGGAAAGACAACACAATAATTTTCTAAATTATTATGTTTCAAGCATTATGTGTTTCATAATATTTTAATTGTCTTGATACTTGCAACTACAGGTTCTTCACTTTTGCGGACCTATTTTTCATTAGTTAATTAGCGCGGCCGAGAACATTTACAAGCAGACACGAGATGATTCTGTGTGCAAAAAAAAAAATGCTAACTTGCACGATAAATATGATCAGAGCGAATACGAAAATATTTATTCAGAAACACAATGATTGGCGTTACAATAAGTTACTACTAATTTGTCCATGTTTGTAGCAAGTGTAGTCGTTTCTCAGATAAGAGTGGCGTTTAATTACTTACAGTGGCGTGCAATAATATTCGGCTGCTCTAAAAAAGACGATAACTTTTTTAATATTGTACTACGCTATTTGAATTTTTTTAGGAAGCTAGAGCAATTAGTTTGCCACAGGATGCGAAAAAAATGTTGTCAAAAATTGCAATCGATCGGAATTGTAGCAAAAATACTAAAACTTGCATTTTACAACTTTTTTATCTGGGCCTATATTGAAAATTTAAAAAATACGTTTTGTAGACATGTCTGTTGCAAATCGTGTCTGTTGCAACACATCTACACTGTTGCAATTGCAACAATATCATCTTCATCAAAATCTTCAACTACCTATTTATAGAACCAAAATAAATATTGTGAATTAATGATTTTACTGTTTTCGAATGTTGAGAAAAAAACGAATAGTCGAATCTATTTAATTCTATCAAATTTTTCGGCATAAAATATTGGAGTCAAATAAATCGCAGAAAAATATAATGAAAATATATAAAAGAAATATGTTTTATATATATATGCATATGCACATGGTAGAAAACATACAACATGCAAAATAATATTTTCATATGGAAATATGTATTTACATAAACACCCGCAGTCTACGTATGAGAAAACAAGAAAACAATATAGAACAAAGTTTTTTCATCCGAAGTTTTGTTTTCGCGAATATCGAGTTTGAAAATGCAGCGAATATACATGCTATTCGATTGGAATCGTCTGACGCGTCTGACCACGACCAACCACTTCCACTGCCTATATATACTATAGTATGCGACCCCGATGGATGTTTAAATTCGATTTCCTCGAAAACGGGGTGTCAAAGGAAAAAATGTTATTCCTTTTTTTCGATTCATATTTACATGTAGAATCACCCTCTACCCGCTAGTTAATGTTATTCGCCTGCACCCTGCATAACAATGAGTTAAAGTGGCTACAAATGGTACATCTACCAATTCAAAGTCAGCACGAGTATTCTGAATCCGTTGTCCTTGATCGAGCAATAAAAAAAAGTCGAAGTTGCATTCCATTGGTGGAAACGGGTTTACGTAAGGGGATTGATCCGTGACCCGGCGGGCATAAAAATGACCGGTCCGGCTATCAGGCGTTCCTGATCAGAAGTAGTAGCAGCCCCATATTATTAACAAATCAATCAAACAGCGACGGGTTAGGGTAGATCCGTGTTGGTCGGGACGATATCATCGGGGATCATCGGGTGCTTTCGAACAAGAGATCGTGCGGTTCGGCCACGGTTGTTGCAGGCCGAAAAGCTCGTCTCAATAAGATACGGTTGGCGTACGTTCGGCTTCGAACCTGATAAGATCGGTTGTTTCTGGCTGGTAGGTGGTCCGATGACGTGGCTGATTGTAGGCCGGCACCGCTATTTCGAGGAGCAGATTTTCTAGCGGCCCGGCCCGGCAGCCAGAAAATATCCTGCAAGATTTGCCGACCCGTAAACTCGGCCACTAAAACGCTTCGGAACGGAGCCCGAGTCACGCAGCCTTTACGCGACCTCGAAGATAATAAAGTTCTGCTATTGCATCGGGTTCTGTGCCGATGAATCACGGATAGATGGAATCAAGGCTCTTTCGAGGATCGATACCCCGCCGAGCTTTCCCGTCCTTTTACCTTTCGGATTATTAGCATTTTCCCGTGGACGCTCCGTGAATCCAAAGCCGATCGGCGATGCAATGCCTTTTTCCGAATGATTTAGAATCGGATTTCTGGAAGCATTCGGTGCACATACTATATGTACTTCGCAAGGATGTTCCCGAATTTAGAGTTGCATTGCTATTGGCTGAGCATTGAAGTTCTGATCTGGGCTTGCAAGCTGTTGTAACGATAAAGTATTTTCTTGGACTGCAAAATGATCTTTTGGAAAATTCTTGTAAAATTAGATGGGACGAAATTTAAATGATCGACAAAAATTGCATAAATTTGTCGTCAGTTATCAATAGACTGCGGATCTTTATGCAAAATAAAAATTGACTTCGTCAATTACAAGACACAGAAACCATATAAGACTTTCTTTGTATTTTCAACAATTTTAATAAATCAAGAATATGGATGTCCTTATATTGTCTTAATGCTTTTAGTGTTTTCAATTACATCCACCGATTTTTGTCATAATTGCATCAAATCCGCAGTCTCGTTATCAATATACTAGTGCAAATATTGGAAACCTTAAAACAGGCTTCTGAATCAATGTAATTTATTTGGTCAACTATTTAGTTGCCATTGGTAGTTCTAATTCCCTCTTGTAAAACATATGTGATTTCTATTTAATAAAAATTGAGACGGGTGATTTTTCATGCGTAAAACAGTTTTGAACAGCTCCCTATTTACAAATAATTTTTTACAGCCACGATTATCATAGCTGTTTCTCAGAACGCGTATAATAGTATCCGAATGACAACAATCTTTTTGCATCTTAAAAAGAAGAGTGGAGTTTTTAAGTAGATTGTGCCATTTTGCTCAAATGAGTTTATAATTATATGAACACACTTGATTATGAACAATAATTATTTTCTCAGTCAATTTAGTGAATTTCTAATTTTACAACCATTTTCTGGTGTCTGCGGAAAGAAATGAAATTTTTAATTGAACAACAAATGTTTATGTATTTCTAATAATTTTTTCCTTGTATTTGGATCTACCAAAAAAGGTTATGCATGTAGTTTGCAGTATATTTGTGAAAAAGAATGATTATTACACCGCACAGAAATGAAACACTTGATCTCCCGTCAAAAACATTTTTCCGTTAAAAAATTCTTGAAATATGTAAATTCTGGCAACTGGATCGCAAATATATGTAGATTTTGGTAAAGCCGAAAGCTATGTAGCAACGCGAGTAGAACACCTGGCTCAAACAGTGGTAAATACATACAGACATGTATGTATATCTATGTTCTGGAACCACAAGGATTTAGGGTACTCTTACGATGCTTTCACCCTTCGATCGATAGCACTCGGCTCACCCTGGATTTCGGTGTACTACGATATTTTGAAGCGCGAGCAGAAACTATTGCTCCAGGGAAAAATATGAAAATTTTATGCAGAATTGATTATAATAGTATGTTACTGCGCTTGCATCAATGAACTTTATTATCGTTTGGATATCAGTTTACGAAACTGCTCATATAACTAGCGATAGCCAAGGTAGTTCTGAGTGAAACTAACATTATATATTTATTTAGGAAGGAAATTTTTTAATCGCGTTTTTCATTGATATCATTTTAGAATAATTAAATCCCTGTACACCATTGTTTACAGAATTTTAGACTAACGGAAAAATAGTATTCTACAACATAACATTTAAATAGAAAAATCAATCTATTTATAAATCATGTGTTGTGTGTGTAAAATTGACAACTATGGATTTTATGCATTCGTGACGAAATTAAATAAGTGTTTGTTTACAATGATTAAAGAAGCAAATGATTTTTCATTTGGTTGCGCTTCCTTGCAACTAATGTTGACAGTTTTCATTTTGCATAAAGATCCACAGTCTATTAATAATCATATCAACATTTTGATTTAACTGACGACGATCATTGTTTATGTTATGCCTATAGAGGGTGTGGTCGGACGGATGTTGCAACCATCCAGGGGATGATTCTACATGCAAAAATAAGTCAAAAAGAAGGGATAGTATTTTTTCGATTACCGCCTCGTTTCCGAGAAAATCAAGTTTAAAGATCTGTCCGGTTTGCGTGCATATATGCAGGAAGTAGAATTGGTTGGTCATGGTCAGACGCGTCAGACGATTCCTATCTAACAGCATGCGAATTCGCTGCAGTTTCGAACTCGATTATCTCGAAAACGAGGTGTCCGAAAATAAAACGTTATTTCTCTTTTCGAACTTATTTTTACAAGCAGTATCATCTCCTGCCCGGTTGCGCCACGCCCTGTCTATTATAATCAGAAAAATTAACACCGAACCTACCGCCATCGATCAAAATGGCCGGTTCCAGATTTTTTATATGACAATTATTGAAATTATAAAAATGATTTCGTAAGAAATGGTTACATAGATATCTTTAGTAGAGCGCTTATTGCAATACAAACCGCGCAAAGTCTAAATAAAATCAATCTTGTTATTTTTATAAGAGGAAATATACTGAAACATATCCAAACAAAGTAATGATTAACGTTTATGCTTTTCATTGCGAGATCGCCTTGAGAAGTTACAACCCACTGTGCATCTTCAGTTTTACCATTTCACTATAAATCAGACCCGAATATTTGTGACCACCAGAACTGGGGTTCGTTACGTAAGATGTTACGATCCGTCTGTTTAGAATTGGTGCTTGGATACACCCTTCCACTGGGCCAACGCTTAAATCGTCTATCATTACTCGTCGGTCACCCGTATTCCCTTCCTGGCTTTAATGTTCGACTAGATGTTAGGGTATATCTACTCTGCGATGATAACAAGTTGCACATCCTTCGCCAGATCAAAGGCATGCGGTTCTAATTAGCGTCTAATAGCCTCTATCTAATATGTAATTTCATTGCTGTACCTCCTGTCACACATAGTTCTATTATTGGAATGGTGACATTTACTGTGGTAATATAAATATACCATTTATTAATAATACACTAATGTGTCGAAAATAATGAACATTGCGTTGTGCATTTGCTAGAATTAATTTTCTTTATCGATTTTCTGCTGTAGTTATTTCTTACAAAAATATACAGTACCTGGCATTTAACACTTTGATGATCTGTGTTGAGACACAAACATTAAAATGTTTATTCTTTAGCCAGTTTTATTGTTTGTTATTCATTATTGAATAACTGTTTGTTACTCTTTTTATCGTGGGATACGATAAGATATAGTCTTAAATACCTCGTTGTTTACACTCGTAAGCTACTTTAAGTAAAACGTTGAAACACTCAATCAACGTGAATTGGCGTTATCGTACAGCTGCTAAACGCTAGCCCAGTTCCATCACCCTATTCAAGAGTTACGGGAACAATACTGAACGTGTTTCATATAACCTATGTAACCAACTCTTACCTAGAAATCTACATGGTTCTAGATGGCGTCGCGTCGAGCTCTGATCCAGTCGTAAATTCTCCTCGAAAGTAATATTGTCTACGTGTCTGTCCTTACAAAAATATGTATCACACTGGAAAACCTATCACTCGCTGTCAGATCACTATTTACTGTAGCTCGTTCTCCCAGTTTATTCGCTGCTATTTCCATTCAAGTGTGTTTCATAGATCTATAGAGATAGTATCACTAAATATTAATAAAACATTCTTCTAAAACAATTCTAAGCCCTCATTCATGTCATATCATTTTGTCCAACCAAAATTATATTAGAAATTAGTTTATGCTATCATGAATAAAGACAAAGCAATTTTGCAATTTAATAAATCCTTCTCAACGTTTCGATCCATGTATGGATCATTTTCAAGAGAAATTTTGCAATCCATACTTGGATCGAAACGTTGAGAAGGATTTTTTAAATTGCAAAATTGCTTTATCTTTATTCTCGAATCAAAACCTGTGCGCCGATAGCATAAACTGATTTCTATTAAATTTCTACGATCGACAAAACGGGATATTTATCAAAATTATATTATTTCCTTTTGAATACAAACATAAGAGTTAGTATGCCATTTCGGAGAACACATAAAATATAATTGAATGTGTAAAACGTACATTCTCTTATTAATTTGTCTAACCAAAATTAGCTAACTTTTGTATTATATTTTTTCAATGCAATCTTTTACTCCTTATTTTATTTGTTCCCATTTCATTTTACTTACAGGCTCTGCCCGTGCAATTGCAAAGAGTACACACCATTATCGTAAATTAAGAATAAAATCTTTTACGACTGGATCGTTTGGAATACTTTAATGTGATTTTGAGACATCCTATATGGAACTGAATTTCAGATTAGAATGCGATCATAAACTGTGTCGCGTTGCTCACGAACGGTCCATAAAGTACTGGTGAATTGTATTCCTCCCAGGTACCTAGCCCGTAACTTTTGATAGTCACGCGAACCGTCATGTGCTGATCATTTGTGAGTGTCTGCCTCCTAGACGGGGCTCGACACATCGTGCGTATCCCGCGCAATTTCTTCGGGGATTGACCAGCATGTAACCAGCTGTCATTTTGCGGCGGGGTGATATAATCCATCGGCGTCGATCAACACGACGCGTTCAAAATTTATTGGGGCGTTGCAAGGAACGTTGCGCCATCCATTATATGCTCACACGTTATTACTGCCACTTAACCTTCGACTATAACAGGACAACGCGTGGTACGTTGTCTAATCCTCACCTTAAGCCGAACCTGTCAAATACATTTTGATTCGATTCTTTAACACTAAACCTACCGAGCCTTAATAGTAACTGGTACAGGGTGTAAAGAAATGTTTGGTCCTGACTGCCATAGGCGTATTCTACATCTTCGGATCGGTGAAGATCTGTGAAAAAAAGTTGCCGCAAAATTGTCCTTGAGCTTGAATTTCAATGGCAAATTTTTGTGTTATTGTATTCTACGCATCGTGGGGACAAAAAGTGTCAAGGGAACCACAAAATTCAACTCATCCATGGTTCCCTTAACACTTTTCGTCCCCATGATACGTAGAATACAATACAATAACACAAAAATTTGCCCTTGAAAGTCAAGGTCAAGGACAATTCTGCGGCAACTTTTTTTCACAGATCCTCACCGATCCGAAGATGTAGAATATCGCTATGGCAGCCAGGACCAATCATTTTGTTAATTTGGTCACCCATTCTTTATGATATTTTGTATGCAATTTATTAGAAACAAAATTAATTTCGAAAGTTAAAACAAAATGTACACTTACAGTGCTTGAACAATGAAAATATATATTTATTGCCCGTTTGACGCGTAATATAGCTTATAGTATAGTCGAATGTATATTTACAATTTAACATTACACAGAATATTTTATAAAAATGATGAAAATTCACTGCAACTACACCTTAATTTAAAAATGGAATATTTCACTGTGAACTTGTTGATTTATGTTATCGGCTCATTTAGGACGTTAATGGTTGATCGATCAAAACCACTGTGCAGGGGTCGAAGGGACGCTAACCCTCAAAACGGAATCGCTACGTGTCAGGAATATTGAATTCAAACGCAACCTATTAATATTGAGCGATTAGAACGAACTGCGATAATAATTATTAGGGAATGTGGCAAGTTGGGTGACCGTAACAGCACCCAAGTAATTCGCGAGTAACGTTTAATTCCGCTCCAACACAAACCACTTACAAACTACTGGCGAGTGGCTCGTTAAATGTTCCCGAACACACTGGCTCTGATAGATATACCGCTTACAGCTCGATAGTCCGACACATGTGAATTTAACACAGTTCCTGTATATGCAAATCTCCTCTAACGTACGTAATCTATTTTGTGTGCGTAATGTTTCCAAATGTTGTAATAATTCCATTGTAAACCGGCACGTTTGTCGAATTCGAAGCAGTGAGTTCAATTACAGCAGTGTATGCGCGTGTCTCTGTGAGTATGTCGTTTAGATTACATTTCATTCCACTTGTGAGTTGAAAAGTAATTTAAATAAATATTTATTTGTTATTAATTATTTGTAATTGAAAATGCACTGACCGAAATGGAAAATGAGCAACGTAACTCTTTGAATGGGTGGAAACATATTTAATAACTCTTTAAATATATTTCCACTCGTTCAAAGAGTTATGTTGCTCATGTTCTATTTCAGTTAGTGCATTCTCAATTACAAATACTTATTAAATAAATGAATTTATAAATGTATTTATGACTTAAATATAAAGACCGCAGATCTTTATGCAAAATAAAAATTGTTAATAAATTTAGTTCCTTCATTATATAATATATATAAAGTATATGTATATATTCATGCAAAATAAAAATTGTTGGAGTAAAATAAAAATTTAGTTCCTTTATTAAAAGTCTATATATATTTGAAAATAAAATTTGAAATATGTTGAAAATAATGCCTATAATGAATTTTTTTAAATGAAATTACTTATATGTAAAGATTGATGGAGGAAAAGTAATTGTTCTCTTGATTATATTTTGCAAAATGTCCCGATATTGAGTGGTTATAAACTAATTATTCACAAAACTTTCAATATACAATGACATCGTGTGCTCTCTCAAATGTTAATTCACCCTGCTCGACAAATGTAATTAATGAAGTTTTTCAACAAACTGTTGGTCTTGATTGCCAAGTCCTTCACGAGAGTTGCAGAATCCTATTGCGGAAGTTTCGACTTTGTTTTCGTGTTTAGTGGTTACAGCATCTTTCGACTGTACAGGTAAATTACAAATTCCTGGGTTAGACTTTCGTAATTCATCACGAACAGCATAAATTCTAACAATTATGACTGATGAATATCAAATATATTGACACTAAATTCACAGAAAATGTAAAAATAATCTATTTGGTATATTCCTGTATTGATAGGATTAATCGTTTTCAGATCTTGGATTAATCGTTTTCAGTGAGTTCATCTCTGTCGAAAGTCTGAATGTTACTAACGACTGTACACACACTATTAATTTTACAAAATTTTATGTCCTCCCCTTTTCCTAACATTTATCCATAACATCGTTTCCTTGCATTACTATTATGTATAATAGTATGTAATTAATAATAATGATATGGAATAATATAAGTGTAAAGTTTTAATTACAGTTTTGTTAATATTTTAATATTTATATATTTTATTATATTTTAATATTATATATATTTTAATATTTATTGTTAATATTAAAATTAATATTTTTGTTAACACTAAACCCACCACTGCCGATCAAATGGTCAGTTTTATATTTCCCATTTCATAATTATTGAAATTATGAAGATACTAACATGGAAATTGATTCGATCAATTTCTTTATCTAACCTCACATTGTAATAAAAGTTGCACGAAATCTAAATAAATAGAGCCTTCTAAAATCTTATAAAAATCTCCATTTTTTAATTCTACATTTTCCCTTTATATTTTCATGGGGAACCACCCCTAAAATTTTGTCCAACCTCTGGTCGAACATCCAGTACACACATAGTACGACTTGTTTTCACAAAATAATCACTAGTGTAGTGTTCAGATATTTATTGGATTCCCACAAAGTCAGAAAATCATAAAATTTAATCCCATTCCAAATTTCTGCGCATACAGTTTTAACGGAGACCGTTCGTCACGACTGCATTATCGCAATCGTTATGAACCCTTCTCTTCGAGTGATTACAGAAATGGAAATCCTTATGCATATTCACAAGCAGTCGTAGCAAGTGATTCGATGAAACGATTCATGCTCGAGTAACAGTGAAAGTTGAGCTACGAGGTAAATAATTTTCATGCTGCACCGGGAATTACAATGGTAGATTTCCGGACATTATCGGCGGCTGATCTGGCCGCGAAGTATCGTTTTCACGATCCCGTATCTGTTGGCTACTTAAAACCCCCTTATCACTGTGCGGTCCGACTGGATGAGTGAACTGTTTCGTTAAAATTCGCGCGTGCCTCTGGATCGTGGATCGCTGAAATATACGAGCGACGAGCGGGAGATTGATGCAAATCTGACACGAATTTAAAAATCGTCGGTTTATTTTCACCGAAAGTTATCAATTATTCCTTGCGCGATCTACCTTGGAAGCACAACACGCGAGTTAAAGCGGAGACCGTGAACAGGGAAAAAACTGCATTAAGATGCGCAGACTTTCATATTAATCTTAGTCAGCGATAATTGTCCATCCAGATTCAGATCTTCCACCGCAATATCGATTTCAATATTACGACACGCGAACTTCCTTCATTGTTTTCCAGCTACGCTTGAACTTTTGCAGCGATATCCGATGGAATGCCGTTTTAAATATTATCGTATGAACAATTGCAAAATGATCTCTGCGCTACGGTTCGATCACTAAACTACTTTAAGCAATTTTGCTAATTATAAATTAATTCGACGTTTCCTTTCCAACACAAAAAATCTTTCTATAATTCTTCTTTTGGATAAATCTGAAACACGCACAACCTTTGTTGCGTTCTGATATCATTTCAAATTGAGTGTTAATAAATTGTGGTTTACCAGTTTGGTATTCTCACCATTGCGAGGTTAAAGATGTATTATGATTTTTGAATTTACCGCTCTGTATCGATCTATTTAACCTAGATCGCGTACAAGAATGATCAGTGTCGTGCAAACAGACATGGGGAACGCACGCGTTTCACGTGTCTCACGACTCTCAAATTTAAATATTTAATCACACCTAAGCAAGTGAGTACAAATTGTTTTCCTGTACTTTAAACATTTATTAGTTTTCTTTAAAAAAATAGTTTCTTTTTGTTCTTTGAAATTTGAAAATTGTATGTCTTATTTAAAATATTTTGATTACAGACGCAATTTCAATTAATGTCTTGAAAATGGTTCAAACCAGAACCGAAACGTCGAATTAATTTATAATTAGCAAAATTGCTTAAAGTAGTTTAGTGACCGAACCGTAGCGCCGAGATCATTTTGCAATTGTTTTTAACAATAATACGATCGAGAAACACAAGTTTATTTATTATCGTATGATATTGTACTACATGATAAATTCTTTTTCTCAAATCAGGTTTTAGTTTGATAATCAAATTCCGTGTTCAATTGAAATCATCTCTGTAGGTGTCTTTTTGCCGCGATTGATTAAACACTCTTTGAATTTCATTATCTCAGCCGCGTCACTTTAATTTCTTAGCACTTGCCCAACAATTAATCGGCCGTTAAATTTCATTATCATACGGTAATAGAGAAACTAACCCCTTTTACTGAATAAATGCAAATCCGGATAACACTGGACGATTTAATATATCAAATTATATCGTGTTATCTGTTCTCCTCGAATTCTTGAAATCTAGATCATCATTTTGGGTGCCAATTATTTTTTAATAATCAATAGCTTCGTTTCAGGAAATTGTATGAAATTACACTCAACAGTGTCAATAAAGAAGTTGGTATTCATAAAATTAAAAAAAGCAGATTAATGTCTGTAGGTTATTCGAAATATTCACAGCTTACCCAGGCAACTATAAATATGTACAATTAGCAGAAGACAACAGCGTGTTCGCGATTTCACTTTCCAGCTAATTAATATTCATGATGAGCTGTCACCCAATCCGTATCGAATTCCGCGAACTATAACAGTATACAATTAAATCTCCAGTGTTATCTCCACCGTAGCAAATTCGACGCTTATTTATTGTCATTATTAATAACACTTGGTCATTGTTTGTTTCTCCGTTGTTTACATCCGTTGCTAATTAACACTGACATCAGGATTTCCAGTCGCATGGTGTGTTTACCATTTCGATTAATCGTTACCAATTAACGTGCCGATACATGACAGATATAAATGAAGAATAGCTAGGTCTGACAGCGAAATATGGGCCAACTAGATAGAGGATGAAAGCTTCGTAGGGACATGAAATCGTAATTTATTTTCCTCCGTGCCAAAAATGACCGATTGTCCATCTGGCAACCTAATACGAATGCAGTCGTGTAATCAGCATCGAAGTAACGAGCGTAATAGGAACACCAGGCGTGATTTATTCGCTGCGAATCACAATCTTTTTCTTACTCGCGTCAATGGCTCTTCATTGGCGTGGAAGCACGGTGCTTCCCAAGAAATTTATGGATCGTGCCGTGTTTCTTTCGGTTATTTCAATCACGAGAAGCATATGATGCATGCACAAGTAAGCGGATCAAGCGGAGAAGAAATGCAATTATTGTTCTTGCATTCAAAACAGAAACGATTTAAATCACACTGGATTTTATTTATGGAATATTTTGTAGAAACTTGAAAATTTAGGTTCTTATTGGAATTTGCGGAGACATACATCTTTAAATATATACGGATACATATTTCAACATAATTGATAATGAAAACTTTAAATGCTTCAACTTTTAATAACATCTTCAGCAGACTTATACCTATTATGTAATTAAAAAACTTCAATGAAACTTTTTTTTTGTAACCTTTCGTCATATGAAAAGAGTTTAAGGATAAAAAAAATCGTACATTGAGATTCAATGTATCAGTATTTCTTTTTAACAGACCAGAATATACTTTATTGCTAGGAAGTATCACTTCTTTTGTTTGAAATATGCATTCTGAGTATATAGATTGGAATCCTTCATTTAAGAAGAATTAAAAAATGGGTTTTAATAAAATTGATGTGCGACATCACATGTTGTATGAGTTGAAATAAGCAACGCAGTTGATAATATTTATCACGTCTATAGAATAGCAAAAAGAATTGATTTCCAGATTGGTTTCCAGATATTGAAATGGAATTTTGTACCTTTCACCAATAACCTTTAACATTGAGAGACTTCAAGCTTTAATTGGGGCAGAGATATTTCATTCAAAGCATAAAAAGCTTTTTGAAAGTGCAATGAAAAGGTTGGTTGATAAATGGAAATACGTTACTGAAAACGATGAACCGTCAATTAGTAAATATGAAATAAAAATCAAATTTCGTAAATATTACTAGATTGACCAGACCTCCTTTTAATATTTACAAAAATTAATTCTACGAAAAATGCAAAAGCTTTGGAGGCAGCCTGGTGTTTTATGAATAAATATTTCCTATTTTTATTTCAAAAAGAATCAATTTTATGCTGATATATACGAATAATATGTATAATAAAATGCAGGCGTTACAAATGCAAAGGGCACAAAGTTAACAAGCCGCTCTCACGAAAGATTTTCGAAGGTATAGTAACTCGATAACTTTTTCTGGTAGGGTGAGGTACCGAGTCTATCCAGGTGCTTAGTCACGAAGTAAGTATTGATTTTCGCAGAAATTCGTCAACCAGGAACATTAATGGTACAACGTTCCTAGGAATTTTGATTAGATTCTCACTTGAAAGACTCTGTGCATCACTAACATCGCTACTATAGGTAAATAAAATCTTCAGGTGCTTCACTCTGTGTCCGACAACATTTTGTACACAATCGTCAAGCATGCTAATTGAACTACCCTTAATTGACAATTTCATTGTTAGTATAAATTTCCTTGGTAATGACTTTGCTTTACTTCTAGGATATATGAATAGGAAATTTCTATCCCTTCTTCTTTTGATGTTGTCTGCTTGACAGGGCGTCTAATAAAACAAAGTGATGTTGCTTTTCCATTATGCAAACTAAAACTGTTTTTTTCGCCGCTGATCTTACTCATGCGAAGAATCATGTTTAGAGATTCAAATAGGAAGATCCTCCTGAAACAGGAGGTTAATCCCAGAAATGTGCAAACTAAAAAAGCCTCGCACTAAAATCCTGTAATTTAGATTTCTGTATACAGGAGGCCTTAGCATAGTCTGCAAACATCTATTATAAATTATTAGGTTGGCAATTAAGTTTGCGACCTCCACATTTTCTCAAAGAATGTCATTTTTTAAAGCACGAGGATTTTATATTAAATTAATCGCAAAATTCAGAGCTTTCCAATCATATACAGTTCAAAAGGAATGGTCAGTGAATGAGGTGATAATGATACAATAAAAGGAATACGAAACAGGTCGCGAATTTAGTTGCCAACCTAATAAATAGGTAAGAGATTATAAATAGTTTAATTCATGTTTAGATATGTGGTAATGGATGTTTTAGACACGTATAATTCGATTAAAACTTTTTCAAACTAACGTAATATGGCGAAGTATTTTAAAAAGCAGCTGTGTTAGTATACTGTGCTAATCTGTTAACGGTGGTCCTCCACGAATCTTTTTGAACATTGGTGTCAGGGTTCTTAAGTCTGCATTTCTACATTCTGAGATTCTTGCACGGATTTCGAAGGTTCTCCAGACTTAGATCTGTTAATCTCAATGCGCCCTAGCTCTTGTTCCAGAGGTCCACAAGTCTGGATTCCTGAAGTCACCTGTCTCCAAGTTAGAAATTAGGCAGATAACTTGGAAGATGCCCTAATATAGTAAACTTGGAACTTTGTTAGTCATGACCTGCATTCTCCCGATTCTGAGTAGATCCAAATCGTATCTTTTGGTTCTTGAATAGCCTAATTCGAACCTATTGATCTTGGTTTGTGGTAGTTTCAACTCCCGGTTCTGCAATCGTGTGATTTAGGAACTTTTGACCCGGTACGCTCTGATCTTAGTCTTTGGCCCAGATAAGTTTAAAATGAATCCATTGGATCTGAATAAATCTAGCTGTACAGGTAGCTTAGTTTCCTGATAGTGAATTGCTATTTAGAATAATGTGTTACCAATAATTTTACTGAATAATAATAATTTCTAGTGATTAATTTTTGTGTATGTAAGATATACATAAATAAATTGTGTTTGCATTTTTCTTGAGATTACAACGAATTTCGTTCCATCATTTATAAGATTCTTAATTAAAAATGCATATTCCGTTTGAAAAAGTCAATACTTTTATCAGAATCGATGAATTTAATTTTGCCAGTGTTTCGCGAACTGTGTATAATACCTAAGGATTAAAAAATATGTGACACGGGCTGAGAAGTAAATTTTAGGAAGGAATTATCAAAGAATCCATAGTTCGCGTAGAAACTTTGAATGAACCTCTCAAACTCCACTCGATCATTCTACGCGAGTTAGCAAGTTATGTTCGATATTCTGACCTCGCGGATCGACGGAAACAGTTGTAAAACGAATTACATAGCACGACAGTTTGAAGACACGTCCTACCGTTACAGGTGAAGTTAACTTCGTTCCGAAGTGCAGTATAAAAAGTTTGTGAGCCACATGTTACACGATGCCATAAATCGATTGACCTCGACCTCGATTGCCAAAGGGTGCCGTGAAAGATGCTAAGAGTGAATATTTAGTAGTCAAAATTTCAGACACGCCGCGGAGTCCTGTTGTGAGCTCCAATTATTTTACGCGCGCCGATAAGCCACCAATAAGCACGAAGGATAACAGCGGACATAAAGTACGCATCAAATTGATCGTCCAGGAAGTAAATGGTTCATAAAATTGATGCGCATAATGTTCAGAGTCGGATAAACATTTCTGCACTGTTCTGGGAAGAAGAGAATACGCTGCAATCATAATCGACATTGTTTAAATTGACATCGGCTATACGTTTTGAACAATACTTACTATTTAAGAAGTGGAAGTGTTTATAATTGTACCGATAAAGTTCCATGAAAAAACTCTAATTAAAATATGAAACAATTAGCTTGTTGTATGATCTACTCATTATTTACCTGTATATATATTACATATATATAATTATGTAATATTAATATTATATAATTTGTAAATAGCATATTATGTATCTATTAATATATGAAAAAACTAACTGTTTATACAATTTACTCATTATCTTCTTATAGAAATATTACACAAATAATTATTACTATTAATATATGCAACAATTAACTTGCTATTATACTTTACTCATTACTATCTTGTATAAATATTGCACAAATACTTGATGAATTAATTAATTTTATTTGTGTAGTTCACACAAAGAGTACTTAATAAATATATTCAATAAATATGATTTTTATCTACTCGAGAATTTGCAAAATTAATCTGGATAAAATTATATTGCAAATCACAGCGTGAATAACTTTGATACACATCGCGTACATAATTTTTCGCACAAGGACCCTTCTTTTGGAAAATATTCGTGGCGCAATATGCACTTATGCTTTTATCCGTGTCGTGTCGCAATATTGAAATTTTGTTCGTGTTGCTGCCTGGGTTACGTCCAAGCCGAGCAATAATTTATGTCAAGTTGCTGCAAGGGCGGTTCCTTTCCTACTTTAGGAAGAAAGACACAAGCGACTTTGACGTTTCCATCTTTAGGCTCGAATAAATCAATCATGGCGATAAATAACGTAACCCAGGTCAAGTGATTTCGTGCGAAAGATCGGGGAAAGTTTTCTGGCGCCGAATTTTCTCTCCCTCGCACGGGAAAAAGTTTCGTCTAGTACTCCATCTTCGGGAAATAATCATGCTTGGAACCTGCTCGTTGTACACATGCCTAACACGCTCATTCAATCGTGAACACAGTCTCACACTTTATTTTTTATAACAGTTCTCTGTATCTCGATCGTCACTTGTTCATAACAATATATTAATGTTATCGGCGCCGTTTCAAATCTATAATACTTCTTCAGTCCACGTGTCACCGGCATGGAACCAACATGTTGTTCAATACTCATTAAGAATGTAAATTAATACTTTTATAAGCATGTAAGTTTTTAAATACTTTGTCTTTGAATTTGGTTTTCTTCACACCTTTGTTAATATAACTCACGTTTTAAGAATTATTTTCGATAATCCTTACAGACGCAATAATGAGTTATATTATTCTTGAAGATGGTCTAAACTGTAGACCGAAACGTTGAATTAAATTTCATTCAATTTTGCAAACTTGCTTATTGTTCCAATTGATCGAACCAGGGCGCCGATAACATTAATATATTATTATTTTTTACAATTGATCGCTGATACTGTAATAAATATATGTCCATTTTTCGACAAGTAATAATAATTCATCAAATTATGTTCGTAAAACAAAATAAAAATAACGTTTAGAGAGACAATTATTGAATTTTGAGGGAGACATGAGTCTGTGTGAGTGAAGGTTATTTCAAGGTCAATTTTGACGAGATTCCACAATCACTAATATAATTTAAATGAGATGACCTACCTTTTGTATCGTGAATCGATTATTCAATTTACGTTTAATAAGATAAATGTATACAACAGAGAGTAAAACAAACCATACTCGTAGTCACCGTATTGACTGGACAAATTAGTTTGATTAATTGTAACATTATTCCTGATTCAATTTTGTTACACGCGTATTTTACCTGTGGGATGGAGTAAATACATAGAAAATTATGAGGATTACTTTCAAGACTTGAATGTATTTTGTTCATTTTTCAATAAACATAATGAATTGTACGCTCAATACATTTGAAATCGAGCATCTTCGCCGCTACTCGTGGGAACAACAACGTTGAACAACTTCTATTTAAATGGTGATCGAATCTAGTTTCTCGTGCATGCGAATTTGCCAAATAATGGCCGCACGTGCCATCTAGAAAATCGAATGGAGTCATTCCCTGTTTCGCTGGACGCATGCCTCATCTCCCCGATGAAAGGGCCGTATCTATTTTCCCTTTAGAAACATGCGAGAAGCCTCCACCTGAATGTCCGTGGGTAGCAGTTCTCCTAAAAGAAACGTGCGCACCATTCATGCAGGTTGTCTTTGAACGCGGGGTACGTACGGTTCACGCGAGTAATGTGCATGATCTGAATCGCGAATTCGATGGAAACATATTTCTGACGCCGACTATCTCTGGATGTCATCGAGACCGTCTTTACTCGTCCCCATGAATAGACTGCGGATATTTATGAAGATATAGACATCTACACACTGATCCCCGTCAACTGGATTCGAAGAGAAAATTTCACGCTCTCCTATAAAACAATTCTATTACATAAAATTATTCTAAAATTTGGATACGTTGTCCACAACAGTATTGTTACAGATATTCAAATTATTAGTGCCACTGTACAAAAATCATGCACATTCAAATGTAGGGTAACTGCACCAGTGAATGAACATTTAAGAAATTGTTCAGGAAGATATTTTTTTTTAAATGTGTGAATTAAAGGAATCTCTTGTATGCCAAATGGCTCCCTATACTTTATTTGTCAAAAACAAATGAACACAAATAAAATGAAATTGTTATTATTTTTCTTCATTAAACGTTAAATAAAAAATACCAGTCAATGAACACTACATTCTAGTAATCGAACAACGATAGCCCAATGAATGAACAAAATTACTAAACAATATTCTCCAATTTATTTAACTCTTCAATCACAATTTTATCGCTAGTATGCCGTGCGGGTTAAAATTTGTTGAAATATACAGAAGCGTTAATTTACTGGTGCAGTTACCCTAATTCAAGTGGTTCTAACAATTTGATCATCTGCTATACAGAAGAAATAATAGTATTTCTGGTTTCGAGACAACGAATCTTTTGTTGCATTCTTTGATAACAATTGTATTACTTGATGCAGCACTGTGAAGTCACTTTACTTGACTCGAATGCTGCTTTCCGGATCTTTTACGAAAATATGTCCACGTATTATGTTCCGCGAATTTCAGCAACATTTTACGTCTCGAAACTTCTGAATGGAATAGTTCCAACTTCGAGACTCTTCGCTCAGCGCTGTATTCCACACAGCTTCGTAGTTATAGGTCAAGAAACAAGCTTTTTTTAGAGTCGACTCGTCGATAACTATCAAACATTGCAAAATCTTTTTGAATTTCTAACTTTAAATGAAGAAAACTTTTTTGATCGAAATTGAGAATCCACCATTTCAGAGCTGTTCAGCGTCTGTCCATAACGGGTAGCGATTTTCTCGCCTCAAGCATACACAGAACAGCGGGAATGAAGTCACGCATCTATGAGCAGCATTGCATGTTTATCAAAAATTTTCAGACGAGAATCTCTATTAAACATCAATGTTTGAAAATTTGTGCTAGAGGCTGCATAAAATTTGCAGTCCAATGCCATCATTTGTCGCAGTGGCTGCTAGTCAAATAAAAGGAGGACGCGACGATTGGAGATGCGATATGCGATGGCATTGGACTGCAAATTTTATGCAGCCTCTAGCACAAATTTTCAAACATTGATGCTTAATAGAGATTCTCGTCTGAAAATTTTTGATAAACTCCAAAAGAAATCGTGCGATAGCATAACAGACAATAAAAAACTGAATTTAGTGGATACCACCTTTTTGACCTTGAAATGACCTTGATATGATATGTAAAGGTCAACCCGACGTAAACAACGCGCAATCTGTGCTGAAACACGTAAGTTTTAAACTTCCACATTTCATCCGGTTCAACATCATTATTCTTGCTCATGGTCATTCCAAGGTCAAAAAGGTAGTATCCACTAAATTATGTTTTTTATTGTCTATCATGCTATCGCAAAACAAAATATACTATTCCATTTTAAAAAAAACATCGGTGACATTGCAATTTCATTTAAAAACACGACATAAAAAATTTTTTTCTTCATTATTATATTGCCCCCCTGCAATAGCGTCACTTTGTCCTCTGAAGTTTTCTGATAGGACTGTAAATACGAAAGATATTTAGGTGTTATCATAACACCCTGTATACAGGGTGTCCCAAAATTCCTCCGACACCCGAAAATGGGAGCTTCTTGGGTCATTTAAAGCGACATTTTCCTTTACAAAACAGGTGTCCGCGGCTTTGTTTAAGAGTTATTAACGAAAAACACGGACCAATCAGAGCGCGATCTAGACATGCGAAAACACGTTCGGTCAATTGACAGTTGGCGCGTCGCACAGTACGGCATGTAAATGGACATTCGAGACAAAAATCAGAACTTCTAAACTAATCAATTTTTGACATAGGTACCTTAATAATTTTTTAAAGGGAATACAAAGATGCATCGATTAATGCACCAACAATGTAAGGTTCCATTAGTAAAAAAGTTTATTTTAATTTCTTTTTTAATGAAGAGCTTTTTATGATTTGTTGTTATTGCAATTTGTTGTCAACTGTATACTGTACAACTTTTGTTCGAAATATTTTTTTATTATACGGTTAAATTTAATTATATCTACTATAATGTATCATTATTTGACAATACACAACACCGTATTTTTTACTAGTATTAAGTAATAATTAATACAAACTACTAGATAAATCCAGAACTAAACTAAACGGCACATTACTCAGGAACCATAATACTTTTAATATAAATATAATATGCAGATGTAAATAAAAAGTTTAATTATATAAAGATAAGCTATTAAAAAATTTAATTATTTGCTATTCTTAATATAAATATAAATAATATATAGATATAAATAACAAGTTTAAGTACATAAATGAAAACTATTCAAAAGTTAAATTATTCCTTACAGTTTTTGTCTAACTTTTGATAATTTCTGGGAATAAGTGTGTTCGGACATTCAAGCTTCAACCAAGTCGCGATTATGAATGCATTTCTCTAACAAAAATTAAATAACATCTAGTCTTGCAATTTATCGCAGAAAAAAATTATGTAGCAATATACTACAACATCTTGTTGATACAGAACAGTCAAAATTATAGGATGTTTTGAACCGTTTTTTTGTAAATTACATTTTAAGGAAAAAATGCAATTCCTAAATTGCCAGTTAAAATTATATATACCTCTGGTCAAATTCTCTACACCTAAGTTGTAACAAACAGTATAAAACAAAAACGAACCTAGAAGAGCAATTAGGGCACGAGTAATCTAACTTTTTAGTATTTATACTACAATAAACTCTTAGCTGTTGCTGATCCCTTATTGATTTTCTTGGATACTGCTTTTTACGTACACATTCCTCACTTACCGACTAATGATTTTGTTGGATAATTAGATTAGAATCGAACCATGATTATTTTGATTTTTGTCCATTGCATGCCGCACTGTGCGACTATGCTAACTTGCGACTAGGTCGCGCTCTAATTGTTCCGTGTTTTTCGTTAATAACTCCTAAACAAAGCCGCGGACGCCATTTTTGTAAAGAAAATATCGCTTCAAATGACCCAAGGAACCTCCCACTTTCGAGTGTCGGAGGAATTTTGGGACACACTGTATATAATAGATATAAATAGTAGTTCACACCGATACATTTCGACCGCGCGATCCGTACTTAAATGACCTTTTGCGGTAGACGCAGTCATAAAAAATAGTTCTCCTACACGCCATTTCTCCGTGCAGAACACAGGCGTTGGCAAAATATCGTGACTTTATTAATAGAAAAAATTCTTCGTATCGAAAGTGATCATCGTTTTATTTCCCCACCACTTGCTCGTCCAAATTGAAATGGAAATGCGTGCGAGTATTTCTGTTGCCATTGGTCGGCCGGTCGTGCAACGGGCATGGTTAACTTGCGTGTACACATGTGAACACAGCGCGGAAGACTGGTAGGAAGTGCAGTCGGAAAAGCAGTGAAACGTGGAGAAACGGCCGGGCGACAGACAAATTGCATTAAATCTCCATTCGCGTAGCGCGGAAAATATCGATGGGCTGGTAGGAGGCGGTTTGATGTAAATATTGATACGGCCGCGGATGAATCGTGCATCGGCTGCATCTTTCATGCGATCGGCCTGGCCCGGTCGTTCGTATCGCGCCTCTGTTCCAAGCAGAAAATAAAATCATGCAGAAGAAAGTTCGGAAACGCATGAATTCCCGACGTCTGAGGCCTTCATTGTCTTCCAGCGTTGCAGAGGCGTCGCTCCATGAAATAATTCAGTTGCCCTCTCTCAACCCCCTGGCTTTAAAGTTTCAAGACACCCGGTGTTTATTACGGAACTTCAACGATTCGAGTAAATTATGTACCTAGAATTGCATTTACGGCGGGAAGCTTCACCAGCCCCATTTGTCGCAGTCGCTGCTAGTCAAATAAAAGGAGGACGCGACGATTGGAGATGCGATATGCGATGGCATTGGACTGCAAATTTGATGTAGCTTCTAGCACAAATTTTCAAACATTGATGCGTAATAGAGATTCTCGTCTGAAAATTTTTGATAAACTCCGAAAGAATTCGTTTTGCTCAGTAAAAGATGATACGAATTTTTTATACGAAGATTTGAAAACTTTGTGCTAGATATGTGTGGTAATTAGACTGAGGATCGGTATGCATTTTTCATAGAGTAATTTATGAAATGAGAATTTGTATACGAATTCACAGTACATATTGCTAATACTTAGATTGTAGATTTTACATATTTCTGATGACAATAGGTGGGAGACAAATAGTAGAAAGATTAAACGAATTTAATAATGTGTGCACATTGTTTTCACATTATTAAATTGATTAATAATTAATGAAAGACATAAATTTTTGTGTGTGATATTTGTTGCAATTGGTGAAGACAGTTTTTATTTAGGACGAACAAAAATCTACATATTACAATGATGTCGAAATTATTGATTTTTTAAATATATTTTAATGGTTTAAGAAAATTTTTAGTTCTAGTGAAGCTAAACAATTGAAAAAGTTGTAAGATCTTTAAAATAATAAAAAATGTTACTGTTTTCGCTATCGCATACGCCCTGATTTATTGACTTACTAGTTCCAAAATGTGCAAATTCTGGCTCATCGTGCACCAGTAGTGCTTACTTAATAAACGCTGATTCAGGACCGCGTTGCGAATATTATGAAAGGAGATAGGTGTTCTTCCGGCTAAGGAATGTTACCCAAGTGGTCTCGTGCAGTTTTGATGAAACTTATATGTGTATAACACGGAACTCGAGAAAATATGGGGCGCGTATTTTTTTTAGCAACCGCTGTCCATATTTGCAGGGAAAAACAACCCTCGAGGAAGGGAGTGCGGAATATATTTGGTTTATACCTCGGGAAGTATTAATTACGAAGAACAACTTTAAACCTACAACTCATATATTTTTAATGATGAATAGAGCCACATACACACACATATTTATTTAACAAATACACTGGTTTAAAACGTATTCATCAATTTAATATTATTGAAATTAAATTTCTAAGCAAAATATTTCTCGTTAAGTTTAATTAGCATACAAATTAACTATATCCTTTTAAAATTCACTAAAAATATAGAACACTTTTTTTTAACGATTTTTTGTAAAAGCTCGTATTTATCAAGGTTTAAATATTTATTCAAGTTTGTAAAAAACTACGGATACAACAAGTAATAAATTACATCATTAACATAGAAATTTCTTTTAAAAAATTCTTTGTTTCATAATTTTCTTGATACAAAAGTATTATGTAGATTCTATTATTGTTTATTTGAGATACTAACCTGTTATTTATAGATTGGACTTAATATTTTTTCAGACAACAGATCGCATGTAATTGTTGCACTAATGGTATTTTTCGAAAAAAGGATTATAAAACAGAAATGACTTTCACAACGTGAATTATGAATCGTGAGAACTAGCAGCTGTTATCCGCCTGTCTGTTCGCTCCTTAATTGTATCAGAGACGAAAGCGAGAAACATTGAGTGTGAGTAAAATAGTGAGAGAGGATCGATTAGTTCCAAGAAACAGCTACTGAAACTCGTATTCTCTCACCTTTTATAAATGTGTGCAACAATTTGTAATTTCTCAAGTTTATTAACTTATAAATGCACCGCTGTTCTCACCAATTTACAGAACAATTCTATACATTTGATCGGTAAACTGTTCATGTCACAACAAGTTGTTATCTTATTCGAGTTAATTAAACATTTCATTATATCGGGTTTCAAAAAGGCCATGAATCAAATTCACATTATAGTATGTAGACTATGGATATTTATGCAAAATAAGAAATGTTTGTAGTATCTTTGCAAAACACAGGAGCGGAATAAAAGTTTCTTTCTTCTCTTAATTACATGATTAAGCTGAAGCCGATACGCCGATGTCATTAAATTTCTTTAATATGTCCACTGCTTTAAATCTTCTTTACCTGTTTTTATAATAAATGCATAAAATCCGCAGTCTAATAATAAAATTGGCACGGAGGCTACTTTTAATGTCGTGCAACATTTTTTAAATGTGCTTTCCTCTAACTAGTTAAAAATGACGCAATTGACATTTATGAACATTTTCCGGAAATATCGGTGTGTCTTCTGTTTTAAACTGGACAAAACAGTTAAAAGATTGCTCTAATTCCTACTCGGTACCAACGAAGTATTTAACTTTATGTTTTATTTAAAGCAAACTGAAAATAGTTTGGCATCGTTCTAAAGTATCCCTGTTCAGCCACGGTGAATCGATTGTGCGTCAACGAAAGAGTAACCAAAACCATAAAAACCTTTCGCTATATACGTTTCCATGTAGAAATTGTCGTATGAATATTTTAACCGTAATGATTTTACTAGGATTATTGGTAACTAAGAAATTAATGATTCTTTATTATTATAAAACATTAATAAATTAATTAAGCTATTAATGATTATTTAACCCTTTCCATTTCGAATTATATTTCAATTTTGTTGCCAACAACTCCTTGCTATTTTAAGAGTTTCATATTAAATTTACTTCAAAGGACAATTTCTTGACATGCTACTTATTTTAAACAATGTTGTTTACTAATTATATTGAATATAGCTCTCAAACTTCGTTGTAATTCATATTTGTGGAATTTATATTTGTTTATAACTAAAAAAGAAGAAATTAAATAAAGGAAGAACCAAATACAAATAAAAATCCGTTTTATTTACATGTTTCTTTCCCTGATGTCGAGTCACACTCAACAAAGTAGTATGAAGTGTTAAAGACTTTTAAAAGCTGAGCCTTCAAGGAGCACACCTCTTGATACTGGATATTATATTTTTCAAATTTTTCATTTCACGTATGATTTCAGAAATGGGTTGATGGACTAGAGATTATGGGTTCGAGACTCCTTTCTTTTTAACTTCCCGATACATAGGGAAGTTATTGTAATTACCCCGAAAATCGAAAATCGAATTTTTAACAGATCTTCACGTTCATGGTCATTGGATTCATTTTAGACTATTTTTATCAAAATGTCGGTATGTGTGTGTGTGTGTGTGTGTGCGTATGTCCGTTTCTATGGTATCAAATTTTTCGTTAACGTTTTCAGAAAAAGTAATAACGCGATCAGAATAATGAATGATGCATTGGAAGTTCCCCGCTGCAACTTAGAGCTGATAAGATTTTGGCCAAGTAGTTTTTTAGTTTTTTAGTTTTTAAAAAAAAAATTTTTTTTTTCTTGAAAAATTCAAAAGACTACATACGTCATGTGGTTGGGCATACTCTATATGCCCAATACAGTGTTATAATCACTTTCCCTGAAAACATATAATCTTCTTAAAACGTACGAATCGCAAAATAAAACAAGGAACCAAGTGAGCAACGAGCATACGATGTTGGTTTAATGCGACGCCATATAGCAAACATTTTGATAAGTAGAAAACTATTGAACTTCTCTGAGAACATATAATCTGCTTAAAACGTACACTAAATAATGATAATAATATACTGCAACTAACGATTCGGGAAGTTTTTTGTGTGACTCTTAGAGAGTCAGATACCAAATAACATCCGTACCACTAACCCTCTCGCGAACTCGCAAAGCGAGCTACAACACCCCCACCCGCGAAGCTCGCGAAGCGAGCGAGCAAAAATAACCAGCTAGTTAATTTAAGGATCAGTGGAAAAAATACATTTATGTACACCCCATAAGAGTGTAGTATGGGACTCAAGGGGAACAGGTGTTCGGTTCCCCCAATACCCACTAAAAAACCACTCATCCAGGGCCCGTGGGCCCTGTCCCCCCATTCAACTAGTGTGCTCGAAGAAGTTCATTCATGGACCCGCTGTTGCATCTCTGCCAGGACTAACTTATAGTTTCGGGCTAGTGCCACTTATGTTCTTGTCTCTCGGATTCGAGATTCCTGGAACTTACAGTGATAAGGAATCTTTGTTCTGTTGCAGTGGAAGAAGGTGATGGCCCGTACCACGCGCTCACGACGAAAAATGGCGAACACGACTGATGCTCCCTCGCCTGCGAGCAGCCTTCTGTCGTCGACGACGACGACTCCGTTCACCAGCCCGACGTCGACGTCCTATTCCACCGAGGGCTATACCTTCAATTACAGTGGCCTGTCTAGTCTAGGTGGCTACTCGTTGGAGGATCTGAATTACACGGAACTCTGGGTGGATGTCTGGAATAGCACCGAGGCCAGTAACGTGACCGAGAGGTTAAATACCACTGTATTATCGTCGGGGGGTGGTGGCTACTGCGACGAATGGGAAGCAGCGCAGCACAAACTCTTTCAGGTGAGCACGGGGGCAACATTCTTTCAGCGCACTGTAGAGACAAGCGTGAAATAGATGTTTAAGTGGTAGTTAGTGCTGCACACAGGGCGAGTCATTAACTATAATTGCTTCGAACTCAAAGGAATTTCTTAGAAACAGTTTGGAAATAATTATTAAAATCATACGGACATCAAATCACCGTCTTGTTATATTTAATCATTTATCATGTGGCAAACCACGCACCCACGACCAGTGCAAGGGGCTTAACAGCGATGTTCATCATCTTAGGAATTCATAGGTTCACTTTAATTTGTCTCAATAATTAATCAGGAGTGTAATTACTAGACAGCTGATATTCAAAAATTTTCCAACAGAATTACAACAAACTGGAGCGAAGTAGAGATTAATTTTCTTTCTGAATATGTTTAATACGTTGGAAATAACGCAACAGTATTTTAAAATGCTTTTATTGTTTTTACTGCTTTAAATTACACATATTCGTTTTTGTCAGAAATACATAAAATACGTTGTCTAGTAATGACATGGTGAAAATCTACGAAAATAGTTTTTGAATAATATATGTATCAATTATGTTGTATATACACGGTGCGAAATTATAATGATGCTGTAGATTCACGATGAATGTATTAATAGAATACAGTTTTTGGCTCAAGAGCGATTAGAGAATTTTCTACTGAAGTTGGTTCCGACAATTGTGGAACTGACGGCTGTTCATTACAAACTGTTTCTACTATAGAGATCTAGAAACGCGGCATGTGAAGGGATATAGGGGCAAGGAAGCATTTCTGAGAGAATCCGCCTTTGACGTTCGCTATTTGTCTTTAGGAAACGATACTCTGCCACTAGGGAAGTACATAAAGACAGGGGGAGCTTGCGAAAAAGAATAGCGGCTAAATTGAGACTGTTTGAAAGAGAGATGATGACGGATCAACCTGATAAATTCATGGACACAAGAATTGTCATTTAATCTTGATGTAGAAGTACCGATAGAATAATCAATTTTTGCTGGTGAGAATAAAACCAAACGTAACTGCTCTAGAACTAATTTTGTAATAAGTAAACGATGAATTAACAATATTTCTACGATTTTTCATCTTCTAAAAATCAACAGAATAAAATGTTTAAAGAAAGTTTGATAAGACATTTATTTTGTCTACAATGTGATAAAACTCCTAGTAAAATGAGAAGATTTTTTTCGATTGCATACTTTATGAATTACTTCGTATTAAAGTAATTTTTTAATTTTATACAAGCATGAAGAAAATTTCGTTTACTTAGATTACTTGCTTTAACTACTTCGTTTAATTATTTCAATTAAATTCATCGTTCTATCCTGCATAAACTATTATTTGATTCATTTGTTACAGCGTATTTTCCGACAGAAATGACATTACATATATCGATTGCCATAATAACTGTTCACCAGACTTCTGCAAGCCATATGTTATAAGTCTCCAGGTAATTGGAGTAGGGTGGACAGCTATTACAGCCATCAATGTACGCTGGATCTTTTCTCCCGAAAAGCAAGCTGTAATATATTACATCATTTGTTCGGTCCAGCGTTTTCCTTGTAAAATGAACGAAAGTTTAATTCTCTAAAAAATTACTAAAAATAGTGATTGTACACAACCTTAATCTAGAAGCCATCAAAAATGCATTGGTAACATTCGTATTGTAGAACTGAAGAAAATTTTATTATACTTTCTCGTCAATAATCAACACACGGGTGTTTCGAAATTCAATTTCTATCTTCAAGGTGCGAATTAAATTCATGGATATGAACCTCTGTGTCACAGGAAAAATAAAATTTTCCCACCAATGGTGTAACATAAAAATGGCTGTAAAATAGAGACTGTGTTATAAACGACCGATCGCGTATTCCTCGGAGACATCTTGTACGTCAGGAATGACTCGCCCTGTATACAAGTCCTTTAAGGATCTAGGTTTACGAGCCACGATTTATAGGTGTAGGATTTTAGATAGTGTTTCAGATCCGTTAGAACATAGTCGACTTTTATACAAGTATTATAACAGACAGTAGTAGATATTATACAGGGTGGTCCTTTTAAGTAAGGCCACCTGAATAACTCTTCAGAGTATTGTGATGCAAAAAACATTGTTACGGAATGTGTATGGTTGCAATGGACCTAATATCTCTCAAGAATATTTGATTTCGAAGGTCATTTTTTTCGGAGTTATCAAGGTTATCGGTATTTTTTTACACAACTACATTTTTTATTGCATCGTGTAACTGATCAATAAATAAAATTAGATATTTATAAAATCATGACCTTGAAATGATCTTGATCTTCGAAAATTAAGGTTCTAAATAAAACTGATGTACATATACATGTTTACTATCGCAATACTGATGATACCTAATGGTTTGAAATCCCGATCAGATTCAATTTATGTGTCAGTTTATCGACGTACTGTTTGAAATGAATTACTCAATGCAAGAGAAAATTGACATATAACTCATTTACGGTAAAGGTGATCAATGTTTAACGTTAATTTAAATTTTCAATTTCGCAGATCACGGTCATTCCAAGGTCATGTTATTATACATATCTACATGTATTTTTCGATCGGTTACACGATGCAATAAAAAGAAATGTAGGTATGTGTCGAAAAACAGCGGTGTTCTTGATAACTCCAAAAAAAATATTCTTGCTAGATATTTGGTCCATTGACACCATTCAACAAATATTCTTTGCATCACAATAACCTGAAGAGGTATTCAGGTGGCATTATTTAAAAGGACCACCCTGAATACAACTGACGTAAATGCATTATGTAGGAATAGTTACGACAGAATAGTGTATTCTCTAGAATTGTATAACTTGAAGTGTCGGAAATAGAAATGATAGAATTCTGTCTGTGTATGTATGTACTACGTATACATAACGGGTAAATGTGACACATATGGTATCAGTAGAATTTCAGGCTTCTATCGATAATTGGATCGGGTCTTCATCCAGGGCCGTACTATTATATTTCTCAATCGACAATTATTTTCAAGCCATCTGTTCTCTTCCAATAAAAACGACGGAATCTTCAAACAGACGTAACCGAGTCGCTTGTGTCTTACGAAAAGTATTTCTTAAAATCAATTCACATAACGTTAATTCACGAAGACAGTGATGAATCTGTGTAACCCTTGTATCAATAATCAAAATTTCCTAGAACATTCAATGATATTGCACTTTATAGTTTCAATATACAGTGTCATCCGTTTTTAAACGGACAAACGTAAACCAGTTATAAAGAACCCCAAATGGAACAAGTTTTACCCCTGCCACTTTTTTTGTTTCGGCCTTGATTTCTAGAAAATTGCAAAAAACCATAATTTTTTTAGTTCACATAAACTTGAATATCTTGGGACTCCAGTGATGAATCTTGATGATTTTTCCTTTGTTTGGTTTAAAATAAATAGGCGCATCTTTTTTGTTAACAAAATATTTTTGTATGACCTTCGGATCTTTGTTTTTTTGGCACAGGGCACGTCGTGGAGTCTGAATGAAAATACTTCGAAAAACTTGGATTTATGCGTAATCAACCGTTTAATTCAAGACAAAAAATAACAAAAAACTATTAACAAAATTCAAAATTTTAAGATTTTTCAAAAATTAACATAAACCATTTTTTCGAAAACTGAACGTTTTTACTAACCAAAGTTAGTAAACAAAGAAAAAATCATCAAGATTCATCACTGGAGTCCCGAGATATTCAAGTTTATGTGAACTAAAAAAAATTATGGTTTTTTGCAATTTTCTAGAAATCAAGGCCGAAACAAAAAAAGTGGCAGGGGTAAAACTTGTTCCATTTGGGGTTCTTTATAGCTGGTTTACGTTTGTCCGTTTAAAAACGGATGACCCTGTATATTTCTTGCGTCAGAGTTGGGGTCGAGCCGACTGAGCGAGCGGAGGGGAAAAATCCCAAGACCCACGAATCTGGCATCACTGTCCCCATCGCGCACGCACAGGGTGTCACATATTACTCTGGTCATCACAGTAATATCTGGCCACACTGGTGGGGACAGAAATGCCCATCCCTACTGTAGTGCAAGAATTTGACTGACGGGTCCCAAAGATTGCAAGTTTGCGTGAGCATTATTTGCATTGTACCTGTCCAAGGTTCAGACAAAATGACTTTCGCCGGTAGACCGAGTCGTTTTCTCGCAATGTCGTTCCCGGTCGTTCCCAAAACGAAACGAAGCGGAACAGAATGGAACGAAACGAACAATCTCCCGGTGTCGGGATTCTCACGAGGAAACCGTTTCGATTTGCCTTTTGCCAGGCGGCGAATCTATTCTTCGCGGCGGCGTTCCTGGTGCCGCGCTCCTTCAAGGCCTCAGTTTTGGCTCTTCGCACGTTTTTGACGGCCGGCTTCATGCTGGCCGCCCTCTGGGCTGGAATCACCATATGCGCTCTCGACGCGATGCTATGGTGTTTGGCCCTCGGCCTTCTGAACGGCATTCACTCCCTCATACTAGCCTGTCGATTTCTACCGCCTGCGCTCAGCCCGGAGCTAGCCGAGCTCTATCTGAAACTCTTTAAGCCGTACAAGGTTAGCAAGAAGCACTTCCAGGAACTGGCCAAGGAGGCGAGGATACTCAAGCTGGATTCTGGTCAGACCTATGCCACCGAAGGCGTCTCGCCAGCCGACGAACGACTATCGATACTATTGCGTGGCAAGTAAGTATTAACCCCGCGATACCACCCCGGGAAACATAGTCGTCAAATCGATCCCGGGGAACAGACGAAACGTCTTCCGCGAACAGCTTTCCTGGTCGTTACGACTTGCACGAAAGCTCTGTTCTTTACTCGTCTGCTTTCGTAGATACATACACTTAGCTCTTTAGTTAGCTGATTGGGCCCTTTGCTTTGTGGTGTCGAGTCAGACTCGCTGGAAGAGCTGCAAACTTTGCAAGCGTGTTTCTCAATTTCTATTAATGAAGAAAACTGCCTTCTGCCGTGAAAAATAGGGTGGCTGTTGCTTACTCTTGAGGAAAATGTTTTTCAAAATCTTTTTTCTGGCAACCCCAAAATTGTTCTAATTAATAAAAAGAATTCGCGCAATCCGGGCTCTGAAACATTGAAATGATTAATTAAATGTAAACAACTATATACTATTCTTTCGTTATACATAAAATTCGTTTGTCATCACTACTGTTATATTATTTTCAACCTATTAAACATATTCAGAAAGAGTCATCACATTCTCACTCTAAAAACTGTGTAACAATTTTTATCTTGTACATGTCGTTCTGAATACAATTTTGTATAACTGTACAACAATTGTGTAACTGCTCTGTATAACAATGACATAATTTCTTGTTTTTTGGGGGGAAACTGCTTACTAAAAAAGAAGCTCATGCGAGTCTGAATACGGAATACATCAAAAGACAAGAGGTCACGTAGTGACACAGTTGTCTCAGGATATAAGCTATTACCAAACTATTAAGCATAACCATAACTTATTACTCAGTTCTACAAATCAGAATTTAAATTTTTGATGCTCGGAGAAACATTAATTTATTTTCGGAGGCAACTGTGCGTAGATAATGAGTTGTGCAAATAGATAATGCAATAGATATAATACTGAATAGATACTAAAAGAATAGAGTAGGAGTGTACACTCTCGTGATGTTGGAACGAAGAAATATTTTGTAAGAAACGAAAACACATTAACGCATACGTATGGAGTAGTACCAAGTTGGTTCTAGTACAATCACAAAGAACTTTAGCCTTAAATAATAATAATTAAATTATTGTTGTAATATCATATTAAAGAGTATTAAAATATGTTCTTATTCCATGACAGTTACTTCATGAATGCAAGATGCACATAAGCGGAAGCTTTCCTAAATGATCACATGAATTTCGTATAAAGTTTTTCTTATCTCAATAATTAAATACAAATGTTTCTTAAATATTGCCTTACTATTTAATTCTATGGTTTCAGATTGAAAATTACCATTTTATTTAATATAATGTTTTAATTACAGTTTTCATCCGCAATACATCGAAAGTCACCCCGAGCCAACGTCTTGTATCGAAAGAAAACTATATGCATCGATCAAAAATAAAATATTTTAAATTGCGTTAAAATCAGTTTTCAATTTCCAGATTGGTAATACGTTATTTTAATTGGTATTATCTAAATAATAATAATAAAATGATAGTACCAATTCAAATAACGCAGTACCAATCTGAAAATTTAACATTGATTTTAACGCAATTTAAAATATTTTATTTTTGATGCATACAGTTTTCTTTCGATACAAGACGTTGGCTCGGAGCGGCTTTCGAAAATAGTTTATGGAAGATTAAAAATAATCAAGTTTTACATGTGAAACCTCTGTTGTAATACGTCATTTTAAGGTGAGGGGTTAACAATGGCTACGTATAAAAATTTGAATCAATATTCTACAAATGACAATTTTCTTATTATACCAATGACGATTCTCGTTTCCGCGACGGCATCGATCTTTCATCGCCAAGAGTGTCTGTCACACCGTAACGAAACTGTAGCCGAAGTTCGCAGCGTTCGATTTCGTACCGTTCTTGGAAGTTTTAAACAAAACTTTCATGCGAGATCCCATAAAAACTGTTATCATAGTTTGACTGTTGGGCCACGTGAAAATATCAATACGAAAGTTTCTGCGCGTCGCGTCGTTCCGCGCGTCGAAAGTTTCGGCATCCTGTAACGAATCGTTGCCCTGGGTCGCAGGTTGAAGGTCACTTGTGACGGGACACACCTGCACTACATCAATGCTTATCAGTTCGTCGACTCGCCTGAATGGGAAGCCATGCACGAGAACATCGACGACGTCTTCCAAGTGACGATTAGAGCCGAGGAGTCTTGCATGTACATCTGTTGGACCAGGCTGAAGTTGCTCAGGGTACTCAGGCACAGGCCGCTACTTAAGGTCGTCCTCAACACCCTCATCGGTAAGGACATTACGTCCAAGTTGTACGCCCTTAACGAGCAGCTCGCTGGTGTCGCCGCGGCCAGTGAGACAACCTCGTCGAATCCTTACAGGGGCGTCGCGAGAAGTCTTAGCGTCGACGCTGTAAACACTGAAACTGCGGGAAGAGTACGCTCAACGACGTGGAAGGCACAGAGGAGGCACAGCAACCCACGGAGCGACAGTAAGTCTTGCTACTATAAGTACCCTTCTTCCAGAGCAATAAACTGTTACTTCTTTCTTTGGAAACCATTTGCGCTGGCAGCGAAACTTTGCTTTTATTTCGTCGAGTTCGAGGGGGCCTTTCTCCTAGTGTACGCAACTGTCCAAAAGTATCCGTTTCTTGTGAAAATGAGAAAAATGCTTTTACGCAATACCTCTGACTATTCAGAGAGTGTGCGACTCAAGATGGTCTAGATGGAAGTGACCAGAGCTAATACCCACTAAAAAAACTCACCTCCACAAGGACTTATAACCCGTTCAAGTCCGATTCCACAGATATCGAATACAGGGACCTACTATACGCGATACAGTAAAGATCCATTTCTTCTCCGGGATCGAGACTTCAATGGTTTTTTCGGTCTACCTACTCCACTGCGACCCGTGTTTCATTCTGTCCTTCTCTATGTTCGACTCTCTATTGAAGTCTCGCTCGGCGCGGTAGACGCAGCCATAAATCAGAAAAGCAAGTCTAGATCCCGATGGTTGTCTAGCCAGAGAACGCCTTTTTGAGAAGAATCGAGACTTTACTGTACTCCTCTATGCCGACTTGACGCATCACTCCTGGTCTCAACTGACGCACAGGATATATTTTATTCTGAATGTCCAAAAGTATCCTGATACTTATTAACCTATTTATTTTACGGCTACGACGACTAGAATTTCTTTGTCTTTCATAGTTTTCTAAATAAGATGTGTATGTATCTTTTTATTACTTGTCAGAACCGCTTAACATCGTTCAAATTTAAACAAGCATAACTTTTGTTTTGAAATTAGCATCAGGAGTCTAACTCGATATGAGAACAACTGAAAAGCAGTTTGAAAGAAATGACTGTAGAAGCATTGAAACGATTGTTTCATCGGCGATTAATTTGATCAAAAGTATAGCTGTATGATTACAGTGTTAGGTAACGTGATGCTTCTGGACAGTTGTGTGTGAATACATACAACCAAACTGTATTCCCTCTGAATTAATCATTTCTGTAAATCCCAAGTAATACTCTTAGATCTAAATATCTTTACTCATCCAAATTCTAATGAACTGTATCCCTATAAAAATGCTGCATCAGATCATTAAATGCCTCAAACATTTGCTAAGAGAACCGTCAAATGCCCATCGCTAATTCCCGCATGCCTTCGTTTCTCTGCAGAAGCGCGAAAGTTTGAACAAAAAATCCGAATTTGTGGGTTATCGTATTTCCCCAGCGAAGCGCCGAAGCGACGGTTAACCTTTTCAATTCTCGAACAGGAGTCATCAGTAAAAAAATATCGTTTTGCTAGCCTCGCTTTTCAATAGTTCTACAACGATCGTGAAAAGAGAAAGAGAGAGGGGGAGAGGGTTGGGAACAGGGGGGAGAGCGATTAACCTTTGCCGAACTTGGGTCGAGACTCGATCGATCGGTATCGAATAGCAATTACGCGGGTCGCATGCTAGATACGCTGAACTGACGAGCGTTGAAATTGACTGTCCACAGGGAGTTCACCCTCCCGATACTCGCACCAGTATTGGGCGCCCGTGGTGGCGAATCACTTCCCGCCGACTTCGCCGTTCACTCAGGGTCAGAACCTCGGGTATTCGCTACTGCCGCAGGGTGTTCAGTTTTCGCCACCGCCACGGGTACCCCTTCTGTCGCATCAGCCGTTGACACGGCAGCGTAGCGGCGATTATACCCTGCTACCTCAGACACCGAAGCTCGAGAGGAAACGCTCGAAAAAGGGTACGAGGGAGGTGAGTGCTGCTCTACTTCATTGTATCTGTAATGCCATTCCGTTATCATGCCCACTGTCCCATACACATGTAGACGATGCTGTTATTCCTGCTATGTAGCTACTATCAGACGGTAGGGGAGACCGGGGCTAGTTGACTAACTTTTAACATATCTAATGTTTACCTATGAACCATTAGTATTTTTCTGATTTGTTGTACACCTAACCTATGAACATTCACTTCGGTATACAGATTTAATTTTGAAAACGGGTTTGATTGAAACTAGTTCTAGTTTTAATCAAATTTAGAATTGTGAGAGCATTAAGTTAACAAGCCCTGGTTATGGGGTTAGTTGATATATCTGATGAGGTTAGTTGGCTCAACAGTCACTTTTAAGTGTTGAAGAGAAGTTAATAATATTAACAATAGATAAATTTTTATTTGTTCATACATATCTACTGTAGTGACTCAGATGATGTAGGCAAAATTAAGCCAAATTAGGCTTATGAATCATCATCCGAGTAACTGTTACACACATCTGATGCATTTTTCGTGATCGCATTTGCTGCAACGTGTACACGGCACTCAGTTTTCACAACAAACGCTATCGGTGTAAGGTTCATTGTAGATCAAGCATTCTGAATCATCTTCTGATTCTGAGGACAAGGTTCAACACTTTTATCATTGTAAGGGCCACGCGTGCATAACCTCGATGCACCGGATAAAATAAAATACCTCCACTTATAACCATTGTATCATATTTCCATGAACTAATCACGAAAAGATATGAAGCAATATTTAATGGACAAAAATTGATAAATAGTCGAAACAAAAATATTGACTTACCACCGATGTTTTTAGATTCTTTATTGTTATTGGCATAACACGCAAGTTTTGGTCACGACAACGCATTACATGGTGAGCTAGTTATTCTTATGTTTATAGTATTGCAATTAAAACGGATTAATCGACTAACCCCATTAGTCAACCAACCCTGGTCTCCTTTACTACCTTACCATAAATTTTGAATCCCTGTCCGCTACTCATTACCAGACAGAGACGGTAGTGTACCTTCAATATCTGTGTAATATCGCCATTTTACATTTTGGTATAAGTCTCTGCCCATTTCAGCAGAGTGTCCCAAAAATATTGCACTTGAAAGTTTTCTGTAGTGAAAATCTTCCTCACGGCTTTGTTAAAAAGTTATTAACGAAATACGCGCTGTGATTGATGTGTGTTCTTCGTTAACAACTCCTCAACGAAGTTGCGCAGAACATGTCTGCAAAGGGAGAAATTACTTCGAATGATCAGGAATTACTCCATTCAAAGATGTATATTTTTGGGACAACTTATATAGCTTAACACATTCGAGAAAATGTGTTCTACGTCATTGCAAATTCATTAGTAATTCTATGTCATTTTTCACATTCACATATGTATATTTATACCGAGTGATTCAGCTAAACGTACCGCGTAAGTTACTTATGAACTATTTGGTATATGAAAATATGGTTGAAGTGAAATTCAAGGTCTCTAGTCGAGATCACCTCGAGTTATTTCATTGCAAGTGGTAAATTTTGATCTTGGGGTTGAAGTGAGAATTGAACTCTGAACAAACAATTGTATGAAAATGTTTATCCTGGTACGTAACAAGGAACATACTAAAGCACCGCAGAGAATTTTCTCAGGATTAAAACAATTATTCTATGAATGATTAGGAATAATGTGGTAGCCCCACGATTCTTTAAAAAATGAGTTAATATCTAAGACTGCGTGACGTAATCTCATTATCTAAAAGGTTAATTCTTCTCGATCGCAAATTTAGATAATTAAATTTTTAAATGTTATCGGCGCCAGGTTCGATCATAAATAAATTTGGGAACAATGTTGTTTGATCTACATTTTAGGAGAAATAATTTTTTGTTACTTATCTTAGCCAATGTTAGATTTGTAGACGACCAATTCTTGAAAATATTTGCTGTATCCATACCAAACATCCTTGACATTGACGCAAAAAAACTTTTTTCTCTGCTTGTATTAGTTTCGCCATCCATAATAAAAGGTTAATTCTTCTCGATCGCAAATTTAGATAATTAAATTTTTAAATGTTATCGGCGCCAGGTTCTCATTATCTAAGGAGGAAACTACGTGACTTTCCATCAAGTTTTCGCGAGCTGAATGTTACTACAATAAAATGCATCAACTCTATGTCGTTCTTCCAGTATCTTATTCAACGAGTGCTCTTTCCCGTTTGTATTGTCGTCTATTTATCTTTATCCAGCAAAAAGCTGTCCAACCTCTTTGGACAAGGCAACTGATCCCGCAAAAACCTGAATGGCACCATTGTTCAATAGCTCGAGCACATTTTCCATGTATCTCGAGCTTTTGTTTATCTCTCGGCTTTTCCGGTTACGGGTTCGAACAGATTGCTACCGAACCCGGCGACGCCTTTCAACCGCGTCGTTTCTTCTCTTCGCCAAGGGGATGATTAAGTGTCCTGGATCGAAGGCAGAGATTTCGCTCGTTTCTTCGTCTTCGTTCCTGGTGATAAAACGAGACCAGGCCGTGGCCAAGAAGAAAGAGATTCGTACTCGAGCCAGGAAAAGTGGACCGATATTGAGTTACCGTCGACTAACTCCGGCCAGATGGTGTCATTCTTGACCCTGGCACGCAAAATACAGCACCGAAGTGAACAGAGTTCCGACTGTTGTCCACTCGTGAATAGGGCAGCTATCGCGGAAAGAGCCGCGCGAGACTCTTCAAGTCAGAAGTAGCAGGAAACTAGCTTCTTCACAGAGACAAATGGTGCTACGTCAGACGCTCAGACGCGTCCCCCATTCTTTGCCACCGGCGGAATTTTGCTAACTGACGGTTCACTACGAACCACTTTCGTTTTCCTCTGTCATCTCTTTTAGCCGCTTCCTTTTATGCGCTCGCCGCAGGGCGACTTTCACCGAATCCTTGACACTCGTACTGTAAAATCCTCGCTCCTACAATTTTCCAAAAAAATTAATGGATTGGCAAGAAAGTACTTTCGGTATTTTAAGGTGAGATAGAACTCAATTGTTTTATTCAAGCAAAGAATTTTAATGATTAAAATATTTTCCATTTTGTTCGATGATCTTTTTGGTAGCTTTGCAATTCCGCGCTCATAAAACTTCTGGTCCTTATTAGCAAACACTGTTCGAAGTGCAATATTTCAGATACTATTCTTTTAAAATTTAAGTTCACCGAAACCAATACGTGAGGTTTCTACAGTTGAATGTAATGTACATTGTGTTACACTATACAAGTTGAATGACACTAACCTGTTGACTGTTTCGCTTCATGTTAAGACACACTTTTGTGCTAAATTATTTTTAACCCAGGGTTATTTTAGTGCTCCGTTCTTCATATTATACCGTGTACTCTCTTATGTTTTATTTATTTACTATTTTATTTGATTCATTATTTATTATCCTTTCATGACGTGTGTACTCGATATAAACAGTTAACAGGTTGAAGAATTTCTAAGAGGTTCTACAATACAAAATAAATATTATCTTTTGTGCATTCGTATGAGGATTAACTAAAGAATGATTCCATTCTTAAATAAGATTAAAAAGGTCAGTCATCTAACTACAAGAATACATATTAAAAATAATTAATTTTATTGTTTCGTTTTGAAGTTAACGTATTTTGTCCGTTTTGTAAATCAGAAATATTAAACGAGGCAGTGTAAGAAAGCAAAAGAATGTTAATATTACCTTTTTCAATTGTTATTTTTGATAGTACTTAATCATACTGTTATATAATTTATAGAATTTATAAATTCGTATATTTCAAACAACATAATTCACAAATAAAGACGTAAACGATATAGTTTAAGGAACCAAATATAATGCTTCCATTAATGAAAACTGGGTTAATTAATGAAAAAGATTTTTCATCTATAAAGCCTTCTGTGGCCGATTCATAAATATCACAATAAGAGTTTTGAAAACAGGGATGAAGTGAATACTTCAGCAAGTCTTGCTTTCATTCAAATGAATTTTATTTTATTTTTCCTTTTTAATTACGTCAATTTCATATTTTAGCATGATATAATTGCGTTAATGTTATGATCAAATAAGCCACATCCTTCATTCTGATATGGTTACAATAGAGAGACGTGGTTCATTGTATTATACATAGTATACGTAATTATGTAGTATAATGCATTACACGTAGTAGCGGAAGATAATTTTTTAAAATATTATTATTATTCGATCCTTTGCAAAAGATTCATGAATATTAATTTTGTATATAACATTGTTACCATCGTTTTACAATTTAATTTGAAATATCACTTGTTTATCGTTGGTCCTACTATTTCACAAGTAGTATTAGTCTACACTGGTCAGACACCATTTGTCTTATAATTGTACATTGATCTATAAACTCAACTTTTAGTAAAGACAATACTGTTTGAAAAACTAATGTGTAAAGACTGGAGTTAAATAAAAATTTAATTCTTTCATTGTTGATTTCATTAATACTAGATTGCAAATACTGTACATTAATAAATCTCTACAAGTAAGCAATATTTAGACTAGCACTATTCAAATTTTTTTATAGAAGAATAGCATTAAATTTAAGTTTAATGTTTATAAGTTAATATAAATAATTTAATGCTATTCGTCTATAAAATGATTTGAATAGTGCTAGTCTAAATATTGCTTACTTGTAGAGATTTATGAATGTACAGTATTTGCAATCTAGTATTAATGAAATCAACAATGAAAGAATTAAATTTTTATTTAACTCCAGTCTTTACACATTAGTTTTTCAAACAGTATTGTCTTTACTAAAAGTTGAGTTTAAAGATTAATATACAATTATAAGAGAAATGGTGTCTGACCAGTGTAGACTAATACTACTTGTGAAATAGTAGGACCAACGATAAACAAGTGATATTTCAAATTAAATTGTAAAACGATAGTAACAATGTTATATACAAAATTAATATTCATGAATCTTTTGCAAAGGATTGAATAATAATAATAATATTTTAAAAAATTATCTTCCGCTACTACGTGTAATTTAAGTTTAATGTTTATAAGTTAATATAAATAATTTAATGCATATATAAAAAAATACCTTCAATATTGCAAATAAAATATATATAATAAATATGTTTATTATGTACATTAGATATCATTGTGAAATTGACGAGAAGGTAATGATTCTTTTTAAGAAATCATTTATGGGAAACTGAAAAGCTGTTTCACTAAATACATGATCTCAAGGTTTCCAATACGAACCAGAAGCAATATTCATTGACACAGAAAATGAAAATAAAATTGCAGCGCGATAATAATCAATCATTTGTTCAGAATTTAGAAAGATTGTGCTTGTAATAGATGGCTCAGACATGCTGTGGAGGAGTGATCAGTCATTGTATCGTTGGCACTGTTCCATCAGTGAAGTGAATGCGATGCATTCAATCTCAACTAGGCATGAGCTTGTTTACTCGGTGCCTTGTAGGGAACGTAAAAAGGAAACAGGACATTTAGAAAGTGAGTTTATCAATAACGAGATTTAAAAAACTACAATTCGTGAAAACGTTTTCTACTAAGCTTCGAAAATCACCAACACGAAAGTGCAGATTTTCCGTCCGAACAATGGAGAAGGAAAGGCTTCCTCACATTTACGTGACAGAATGAAAAACCAATAGGAAGATAGGCCTGTTTTTCTGGAACCTACACGCCCACAAGCACGATGCATAATCCCGCATACATATTCCGTCGAGGTTCCACACAAAGGTCTTTTAGCTCGAGGAAAACAAGTCCATAAATCTAAGTCCTCGCATTGCGTGAGTTCTCGCGATTCATTAATTGCCGTTGAGAATGAGGTGATGGAAAGTGTCCTGAGGAAGTCTAAACGACTTTGTTGCCCGCGAACACTTCGGAAATATACAATGAGGACAGTAAATGACACTGTCAAGCCCACTCCAGCGTCAACCCAAATGCATAACTTTAACTCATGCAGTCAGAACTTTCCTATTGTTAGTAGGACAATTTCAACAGTTTCTATTGTTAATATTGCTGCGAAAGATGATAAACTAATTAAACTATTAAGTCACTACATTGACACTTGTTTATTTGCTCCTGAACAATCCGAATATTTAACTGATACCATTTGTATGATTCTCTGTACAATTTTATAAATAATAAGTACCTGCTACTAATCTCAATAATTAAGGCCCAAGCGGCGGTAAAATGTATAGGGAAAAGTTATTTAAAATGATGACCTTGACAACATATTTCAAGGCTATCAAAATCGGTGAGGGGGGCAGACCTCTATATAATTACCTAATATGAATTTGCAATTTTTTCCTAATTTTATACTGTTGTTGTTTAATTTTTTGTTGTTGTCAGAGCAAGTATAACTTTATTGTTATGACTATCATCAGCTGTCAACTACATTACACGAAGTAAAGCAAGAAAATGTTCAACGTGTACAGTAGTAATTTAGAGAACGATATTAAGAAGATGTCTGACACAAGCTGTCCTATACTACTTGCAATGGACGTACGTACACAGTCGATCATTAGTCACTTACCCGATAAGTGTAAGGAAAATGAAAGTAATGATATACGTACACAGTTTCCTTATCGCGCGTTATCATTTCCTTCGTTAACACGTGACACGATAGAGGTAAACAATAAGCATAATTTTTCTAACGGTCACGTGAAAGAATTAGATAATAACTTTCTACACATTATGTAAATCAATTATAATCGATACTCATATTTCTTTTGAGCCGCCGAAAAGCATACGAAACAATAAATAAAAAAAAGTAACATAAATTCTTTCGTAATTCACATTTCCTAATTTAAAAGTTTATGCATTTCCGGTTAATTCGTTTTTATAATATAAATGCATTTGCATGTACTTAACCAAGTAATTAGCGAGCTTATACTTTGTACATTTCCAGATTACAGATAGGAAATACAAATATCGGTGTAATTAGTTTGCTAATCAAATGTAAGTACCTTGGTCATTACGTATCAAAACAGCGATACACATTTTATTGTGACAAATTACGTCAAAACGTGTTATTGTTATCCGTGACCTGGAGACGTGGAAAGCCATATTTTATTTCCACACACTTTGGTAATAGTATCAGATTGCAGTCTAATTTTGGTCGTATTTCATGCGCTTATCTTTGGCATGCAATAAATTATTATTAAGCTTGTGTTTTAATCGCGCTGCTTGCTGGCTACAGTATTACCTGTAATTGTTTACGCGAGATACGTGACATTTACGTTTATTTCTTTTTTTTTAAGTTAAGTGTTTGAACTTAACGAAAAGCAGCAGCGATCGTGCGATAAGCTAGTAATCCAATACTCAATCGTGCATTTATTTAAACCACGAATATATTAATACATTTGTGTCCAAATAGAGGTAAACTGTGTTGAAATATAGGTGAAAATTATGCAAATTATAATACGTTTAATATCCGCGCAAAATGAAGTCGTAAAATGCGCAAATATAAATGGCACTCTAATCCGTTTACAGCAGACGTAACGATTCGAAATTAGATGAGTAAAACAACAATTTCCAACAGTGTGGAATAAATGAAACCAACAGAACCTTACATAATTGTAATCTACTGGGTGTCCTAAGTTTTTCTGTGAATAGTTATCGTATAAATATGCACTCATACAACTCAATGTTTTAATTTTCTGCAAAAGCAGCTTAAGGGAATATTTTTGCTCACTTTACGTAACAGAAATAAAGCAAATGAAGCACCTTACGCGTTGAATTTTATTTATTCCATTTTTCTGTGTTGAAGGTCATTTGTAGATCATATTGTGTTACATGGATGAATTTGTTATTTTGTCAGCTACAACATTACGTTAACGAAGATGAATGAACATTTAAGAAATTGTTCAGGAAAATATTTTATTTAAAAAAAAACTATGTGAATTAAAGGAATCTCATATATGCCAAATAGCTCCCTATACTTCATTTGTCAAAAATAAATGAACACAAATACAATGAAATTATTATTATTCTTCTTTATTAAACGTTAAATTCAAAAATATGAAAAATACCAGTGAATGAACACTACATTCTAGTAATTGAATAATGCTAGTCCAATCAATGAACAAAATTACTAAACAATATTCTCCTATTTATTTAACTCTTTAATCACAATTTTATCACTAGTAAAGTAGTCCGGGTTAAAATTTGTTGAAATATACAAAAGCGTTCATTTACTGGTGCCCGTTCATTCACTGGTGCAGTTACCCTATATCATTCCATTAAAGAAAAACATCGATGACCTTGAAATCTCAAAAAATGGCCCTTCAAACAGTTAAGAAGTTTTTTGTACAACAAAAGTAACGGAGAGATTTAGGTGTTCTGTTTCTTCGGACTCACCCTGTATACAGTCCTCAATCACTAGATAACCTTACCGATGAGTCCTCTAGCGGGTCTAGGACGAAATGCTCCCTTTCCTTTCCCTCCTCTCCCTGTCACATATTCCAGCCACCAAAAAAAGAAATTTCTATTTTCCTCCAGTTTGTTGCAATTTAGGTAAGAAATTTTTATTTTGCATAAAGGTCCGCAGTCTAGTATTAACAGATACTGTCTTATATCACAGTATAAATGATATAGCGCATGTCTATTAAATTTTTCTGTTAGTTAGTGAACTATATTGATCACGAGTATTGAAACTAAAACCACAATTAAAACGCAAATAACCACTCTTTTTATTCAGTATTTACAGTCTATATTTACGTGCCATTCTCTCCTTCTTTTTATGCATGAACGTTACAGTATCATGTGACAGGAAATGACTGATGCACTATGACATTTAAGAAGAAATAAACAGTGGAGGCTATAAGGATAATGGAGAAAGTCGTCATAAATTGCAGTATGCAAAACAGAGAAATAAGAAATGAACAAATCAGTACCATACAATTTTGTTTATAATTTCTAATAATTGATAAACAAAAAAGTCAAATTTATAATATAGTCTGCATTAAATTAATTTCTAAATAATCATAACAGTCCTAAATATTATAAATAACATTAAATGTAGTTTTTCTTTCAATTAGCTTATAAAGTCGAAAATTATTTATGCATCTATATATTCATTTTTGTTTTAATTGTATACAATCTGCAGTTTAATCACGAATCTGACTGGATATTATATGGCAAGAGATTAAATACCCAGCATTTAACGAATATTAACGTAAGTGTATGCAAATGCACGTGAATTAAAGGCCTGTATTTCATACAATATTTATAAACAATAGTTTAGTCCTGTTGCGACGCAGAAAGCGGTTCGAAATGACTCTTAACCATCAGGTGCCGAGAAAATGTTGTATACGAGACTTAAATTATGCTCACCTAACATTTATTGTGCAGTGGGTTCAAGACGGTCCGTAAATAGATTACTCGGATGGAATTGCTCGCAGTATAAATCCTACAAAATATGATGCAAAGGTCCTGCAAGAAAATTGCATGTCGGGCTCGCTGCACGCACGTCAAGAAAAGCTACAGAAATGCCTGACCGACACACGATAACGAAGTCCGATAATCTTCTGGCGAAAACAAGGACGCGCTTAATGGTTCTTGCAGCCTAATATAGTGCCGGAATAGAGCTAGGTGTTTTATATCGCACCGTTTAGGGCTCCTTCGAGATAGCTTCAAAAATTATTTGGTTCGTCATGATTATTTACATTCTCATAGAATTTTATGATTTTCAAGGGTTCGATATTGTGTAATTGAATTTTTAATCGACATAGAAATATTAAATGTTGCATAATTGAATTTTTAATGAGCATAGAAGTGTTCAATTATGCATAATATGTAGAAAACTAACGAAATAGTTAAAAAATCGAGTTTTTGGTTTATTCAACATGATGCACTTTGTTAAACGATCTGAAAAAAATCAAGATTATTGCTTTCGGCACTGCCTCACTACTGAATTTATAAAAAACCGGCATCTCTATAACTCCTATAAGAAATATGCATTATTTTCCATCGGATAATATGAGGAAAGATCAATTTAATTTGAGGGCACATTTGACCTCCTTATCCGGGTATACTATCTACATTGTATTTTTATTTTTTGCAGTTAAGGATCCGCAGTCTAATTATCAAAACCAGCAATTTTATGAATAAACTATTACGATACAAAATACACACGGTCTGTATCCATTATATTACGGTCTGAGGAGTGTGGACTCGAGGTAACGTTTCACGACTCCTCGGCGCACAATCCGAGTGAAATATCAAATATTCGCTGGCAATTAAACGGCTGGAACGTCGGGCGGAAGCGAGAGCAAATTTGTTCGGAAAACTTGAACGATGGCGACGATTGATACGACAAAAGACCGCGCGCGTTAGGAGGAATATTAAGAACGACGTGATCGCATGTGGCGCTTAAATATTTCACAGTCACATGCGCGCTTGTATCATTAGTGTGTCGCGTGGTGTATATTGAACTCCACCGACTGATTGCGACAAAGAATCTGCAAAATTTCTGAAGAACGAAGACTCGTGGCTCTGTCTCGAAAACTGGGTTACCAATCCTGATATTAATCCCGTTATTAATCAGTTCAACTGATGAGATTGTAACAGGGGAGGGAGAAAGTAGCTAAAAAGCAATTACTCCTGATACATGGAAGTGATACGAGGTAAAATGAGGAAAAGCGGCGCTGGTAACCGGATATTAAGACCGTGGTCTTTTTATTTTTTTATCCTACAGTCTGCCGGTTAATCTAAGCCGATCGCGACGTAAAGCGTGGCTGCGTGATTACATTAACCTGAACGAAATGTAATTTCTCACGTCCCTGGATCTGATTTCTTGACAATTAAGAAATGCTTTCTACGGGAATCTTATGACCGTAGAAATTGTGCAATTCTTCTGTAGAAGTTAAAAAACGTGTAAAATCTACGTCAAAAAACGAGACGAAATTTTTTCTACATTATTTATCAAGCTATGAAGTAAAACGATTTATAGAAATTGCATTTATTTATTGATAGATTACGGATTTTTATGCGAGGTAGGAATCATCTGCATTAATTGCAAAATACTGGAGTTGCATACACGTTCGTTTCTTTCTTTAATGATTTTAATGAGTTGAGAATGTTTCCAATGTTGATTGTTTCCAGATTTTTAAAATGCTTTTACTGTTTTGCAATAAATACATGAAATCCACAATCTATTTGTGGTCTATAAAAATGTGTTAAGCAGGAAATAAATGCTACCAACAGAATTTATACTTTTTGTATTTGCTTAAAGAACTTGAACGTAAATGTGTAACTCTTATTTTGATTTTGATATTTTAAAGAAGTTATTGTTTAATCGAAGCAAGATAAGAATTATCTGCTCCAATTTCACGGTACAAAAGCTGAACGTTAATTTACTGTTTGAATAACCATATTGAGTGTGAACTAAACGCAACAGTATTTTCAAATGCTATTCATTTTTTCAATCAACATTGTGTGAAAGAGATTGCTGCCGGTTCATTTTGCGGCATAGTAATCATGGTTTCATCTATGCGGCAAGCCAGAATTATTGTTAGCGACAGGACCTAGAAATGACAAATTCCGCAGGCTATTCTGGAACAATCGCGATAATACTCCACCTAGTTCCTTTGACTTTTAGTTCTGACCTTCTCGCATGGCTCTTAATTATCAGCCGACATGGCTGCACCGAGAGATAATCGTTCAAGAAACCACAAAGGGCCTGATAACTGTCGTTTGTGCGTCAAGCTGAAAGGGAACTGAAGATATCGACAACCAAGCAATGAGGACCAGATGCAGCTATCGAAGTATCATGCAACTGTGCTACATAGCACCGAAATATCGATTTGCTGTAGATGAAATGTTAATCTAGCTGACTTAGAGTATCTTGACTTCAGACGTTCCACGCGTTATTGAAAATAATGTTCGTTGGGTGGAGGTAACCTAGTGTGAATCTTTGGACAATTAAGATTTAGCATTTTTATAAAGAACAGTATTTTAAAACAGTATTAAATGCTGAATTATAATACTCCTGATTTAATATTAATCAACAAAAATTGATGAAGTACCTCTTCTGAGAGGGAAGGACACTTTTAAGATTCTAGGCTGAAGTTAGTATTAAATGAAAAGAACAGGCGTGGAGTAGGCCCGAAAATAGTCACCCCAGGTGTAATACGGACAGTTGGTCCCCGGGGGTCTAGTTTGGGCATGCCAGATGTGTAGAGGAGCAACCCATTGGTTGTCCCGGGGGGTGGATGTTTTAAACTTTACCACCTCCCTTAACAAAAAAAGAAGGCTGAAGTTAGTATGATTCCGTAATTAATATTCGGATATTATAATCACATTTATAAAGGGCATCAGCTATAAGTACTTCTATTGCATGTTCACTCCTTAGTCTAAATTTGATATACAGCTTCAGTTCATGTGTTACAATTCATGTGTCAGCTTCAGGTCATGTGTCATCTTTCATGGAAGATGTTAAAAGTATCCAACAAAGTATTCAATTGTTCAGGTTTTGTACATGTGATTATGTCATCTACATACCTATTAGAAAAAACCAATTTGAAGGGTAATTTTGGAAATAGAAACTTTCTGTAGTCTTTCCATTACAAGATTTGCAACAACTGGAGAAATTGGACATCCCGTAGCCGTTCCAAATACTTGTTTGTAACAAACACTATTAAACACGAACACATTGGCTTCCAATACAAATTCAACAGCATGACAAAATTCATCATGTAGTATGTTAGTATATTGTTTTATTTTATCTCAACGACAGTCTAATACCTGTGAAGCTAAGTAATTGGTACGTTTGTAAATAAAGATGTTACATCAAGAGACATCAAGAGTGTGATAAGAGAGTTTCCCTATTATTTTGGACAGAATGATAGCAAGAAATTTGGAAAGTTTGTAGGTGGTACTGCCAATGGAAAAGACAATAATTCTCCATGATAAATTTTCTTTATGTGTCTTAGGTAGTGCGTAAGATCTGTATAATATATTTATTTTACAGACACGATTCAAATAAACGTCGATTATTTGACAATCAGCAAAATTACTTCTGAAGGTGGGTTACCGTCGCGATTAGGAATAAAGTCTCTAGGTGGTCAAAGGAATGGTAATCAGTATCTACACTCTGTAGTGATACTTTCAAACTTTATTGAAGCCGGTCAGCACGTAGCCCGCGTGACCGTTCTTGATGAGGACTCGACTAAGACTAAAACTAAGTTACGCTTACGAACTAGCCATTCGCTCGTTGACGCATTCTCACGAACAAAGATCCTTTATTCATTCACGCAGCTCATTCTCACGATAAACTAAACTAAACATTCAGACCCTTCGCGACCTTCAACCCAATCATCTAAACATTCTCTCGACGCTATCGCACAGACGCAACCCGATCCATACTTTCGATGCTAACACACACCACGCAAACTGAACCATACTCTCGACGCTAACGCACAACCGGACTCATTCATACAACTATGTTTTAACTTAAACAATTGGCGAGGACGTGGCGTCAGCCTGTCGCCGCCACACTTCATAATCAGTATTAAACGATGGAACCGTTGCGCCGAAAACATTAATCATTAGTTATTAACAACATATACGATCGATAGAAGAAACATATTTGTTTACACTCCCCACCAACCACCATGCAGCGCGCACCATTGTCGTGTTCACTGGTGTCAGAGTTGGTCAAAAATTGAATCAACGAAGTGGGGTGTTAACTTCTAGGAGATGATTATCTAAATGTTCTTTACAATTGTACTTTGAAACTTGTTGCAGGTAACATTCGAGACGCCCGTATGACGGTCGCTCGACGGGGAGGGCCCTGCCAGCGTGCCACTTCTATCTCTGTCGCCGCAGCGTTCAGCCTAGCCCCGTCGAGATCTCGTCAAACTGTATCAGCTTCCCTGGCTTGCCCTGTGAAGCTCGTCGCCGCCGTCGGCCGGTTACAAATCGCACGGCCTATCAGCCGACGAACAACCAGCATCGTGGCCCGCGTGGTGCCGGGTGGTGCCCAAATGACACGGACGACAAGGACACACAGAGATACGGGCATAGTGACACAGTGCTTCTTCGTGTACCCGGCCTCGACCCGCGCAAATAGCCGTGTAAAAAATGGATCCCCTACCGCGGCATATTCCGGTTCACGGGTACCGTCGCGTCGGGTCGCGCGATCAAACTCAAAACACACATACGTTCATATCCCGCAAGTGCTATGCCTTACACGTTGTTACCGATACTACACGCAGCTACACCGACACGCGTCGTACCTACGCAACGCAGCGCTGTGTGTTCGCGATCGATCGTAGTGAATCGAGAGAGAAAAAAGGAAGAGTCGGTGAAAGAGAGCAGAAGAGTGCGAAATGATGTTGAATCCCCGAAACGAGTGATACCCAGTGTCCCGCGAATCGTGTTCTCTTTGTTCCGCCATGAAGAACACGGATGTCGTATCGGCGCAGTTTCGATTCGAAGAACAAGCAATTCGAAGCCTGGCTAACTGGGAAAGAGTTGCTTCGTGGCCGAGATGAAACGTCAACGACAGACCGATACCTGGGAACTCGCGAATTACAGGCTCGAATGATGAAACGGACCCGGGGGAGGGGCTAGGGGGTGGGGACAGACACGGTTTTATTTGTATTCGCCGGGACACCTGACAAAATGCTCTTCCGTGATCGGGATCGGTCTTTTATTGTTACTTGTTTCACTGTGATGAGCGCTCCCGGTTTGTTGGCGAGTCTTCCCCTTCACTTCCGGGCCTGTTTCGTTGCTGTGTCATCAATTCTGAGCTGATGGATCTCGTTAAACGTTCTCATATCGTCAGGAACCCAAAACGAGTGGGAGTTTACGGATTTTTATTTGTACTCTGCGGTTCTTTTTTGGGTTCTCGTGGTATTAAGCGACGCTGAACGACCAGCGGATTGGGAAAATTCTTACGGGCTGTTCGATAGATTGTACTGTATACTTTCAACGAGCGTCATCATTGTGTACACCCTTACATCGACTGTGATTATAACGGATATAATTGTTAAGTCTTTCAGAGAACAATGCTGATTACGTACACATATTAAACACACCACGAGGCGGGTGTTCGATGCTCAGGTGCTCGGTCGGGTAAGTTCAGACGTCCAACTGTTGGCTCTCACGATTTTTAGTTTCTCGTTCTGAACATTAGTCCAATCTTCTCAGAATATGTGGTTACTGTTCATACGAAATATGAATGTGACGAGAGTGTTAAAGTGTGAAGTTCAATTACATCGACATTGTTTTTTAAATAACTTTACTTATTCATTTTCTTAGTGAAATGTCCTCTAATCATTTCGGAGCTGTCAGCATTGTGTACTTATAAACTAGAAATGTGAAATTCAATCAAATTTTCTACTGTTCTTTTTTTATACTGAATTCGAGAAGCAGAAGAAATATTAAATATTATATATATGCATATGCCAGTCATGAAATATATTTTTGAAGAAATTTCGTTTTTACACATTACATCAAGAAAATTTTGAAGATTTATATTGCAATAAAATTGATAGTTCATTCAGAACTTTCGCAGCACTACGTACCAACTGCGAGAAATGTTTTTCTACAGTTTTCAATAGCAATATTGGACAAAGATTTTCGTCATTACATTTCTAATTTACTAGTCTGCAGATTTTATGTATTTATAGTAAAAACAGGTAGGAAACATCTGAAACAATCGAGAAACACAATTGTAGAACATATTGGCTAATCAATACGTTATTTCAAAATGTTTCTGTCGTAGATTTTCCAATCGGGCTCGAAATTTTGTCAAATACGAGATGGCGCCAGTTACAAACAGACAGCGTCATTATTTCATTAAAATTATCATCCCCGACAAGGTTAAAGTGATCGAATTAGCTCTCCGTCTAACTGGGGAACACTGTAGTCGAAATTCTTGAACGCATTTCGTAACTGCAGTTAACTCTTGATCGTAATTCTATATGAAACTTGGGTAACGCGTTTACGAAGGCGAGCGATTCGTTGCGAGGAAACGTGCGAGATCGGTTCGATTGTTCGTTCGATTGCTGGCGGATCAATCTGGACGTCTGAACTTTCTTGATCCGATCTTCTAAGGACTCCTATTGCTCGTGAAAATCTGACAATGCGATCGGTCGTAAGCGCAGTTTGGAGTTTTGAATTACAGGAGGACCGAGATTGCATTCGCGACCAGAACGAACGGAACTGCCACGCAAACACATACGCGTACATGCACACAAACACAGAACGCATGGTAAAACGAACGAGCCTAGAAACCACAAAGAGAACGGGAGTGAGTGGGACGAGAGCGGAAAGGTAGCCGAATAAATACAGAGAGACAGCTGAATAAAATATGGGAAATCCATGATTAAGAAGAGAGAGAGAGAGAGAGAGAGAGAGCGTAATCTTGAGACGTAATGCAATAAGTGCTTCGTTAAAATGAAATTTAAAAACCTGCAATAAAGTGCTTCGAAAAAAAAAAAAATAAATTGTAGTTGATTACGAAAGGGTTTAAAGAGCAAAACGAAAAAAATAAAAATTATTGTTAAGGCGAACACTAAAGGTTAAACTAAAAAAAATAAAAACTAATTAAACGTCGCGCCGCGAACTATAAATAGAGTACGTAGAGAACAAGGAAGAGACGAAAACGAAAAAGAAAAACAAAACAATATGTGTTTGTATGTTTCTATGTTTATATAATCCCCGGGTGTGAGAGCGAGGCTGTAGAAAATCTAGAAGACGCACAAACGTTCGACAAAAACGATATTCAAACAACAAAATAATAATAAAGAACAGCGAACGAGAGAGAGAGAGAGAGAGCAAAAGAAAGAAAGTAAGTAAGAGAGAGAGAGAAAGAGAGAGAGTGCGTGTGAGAATGAACGAGAGGAATGAGAAATGTGTGTGCAGCGCGCGATGCGGAGAATCGTGACGCGATTCCGGGCAAACGCGCAATATATCGACGAGAAAGAAGAAGAATTTTCGTACGTAGGTGCGTGTGTCATGTAACAACGATTACGGGGCATAACGTCGGTTGTAAACGTGGCTTGTCACGACAAGAGCCGCGGCGTGTTCAGCTGTTCACGTTGGGCACTGCGTTCGTCGGAAAATATATTTCGTACCTGCTGGTGGGATGTTGTAAACGTGATCGGTGTTTCTCTTTGCTGGTTTAGTTTTCTCTTGTATTTGTTCTGTTCTTTTTTTTGTTATTCACAACAGTACGCGCAAGAGGAGAGACAAATGGGAACGTGTGTAGAAACGTTTAACGCCGATGGCCACTGCCGTAAACATTGTGAGCGTAAAGGGAGAACAGACTTTGTAGACGTTCTCCGTTGAGTCGCGACTACAGGTGACAGACTCGTGCAACAACAAAGCCTAGTTTGTTGTTCGTTGTTTTACAGTTACAGAAGAAACTTCCTGGAGTGAAGAACCTCTGGCATTCATTATCGTCAGACCGTCGATGTTTATGCAGACAACTGCATTCGCAGATTAATTTACAAAACGAGGGAATTGAACGAGATTTGTTTCTTCGATGAAAAGTTTTACCGTAGAAATGGCGATAAAACTTTCCGGAAATGCAAGAGAGTTATGCGTTTCATTGAGTTTCGAGTAGTCGTGAACGCTACGGACGCATAAAATCGGCAGTCTGGTTAACGGGATTTTTATATTTAGGAACGACACATAAATGTCAATACTTCAGGCAATGGGTGCAGTTTTTAAGCAGCGAATCATTGGTTACTGATTTCTAGGATGCACATGGTGGTGCCTCTACCGTAAACATAGAACTCGTCACCAGAAAAGAAATTAAAAATTGAGAGGTACATTTTTTTATCGGGAAACTGTATTTTGAGACAATAGAATTTGAAAAGTTAATCGCGTGTACTCATTGTCCCTACTCCGCACTACACGTCTTCCGCTATTGGCCGAATTGCTTGACGAAGACTGCAAATGCGCGTATTAGCGTGACTGGAACGCCAGAATCTAAGCGCAAAAGTGGGGGGACGCCAATCCTCTGCGCCATCTCCTGATGGACGATCAGTACACGAGTAACTTCGAGTACTTCGTGTGCTCAATGAATAATTTTATACATAATATAGATATATTTATTATATTTAAATATATTTTTATATCATGTATAATTTTACCATTTAATAAAATGTACTTTAACGACGTTGGTAAAATTTTATCACTGTATTATACTTGTTTACAACAACATAATTACTATAATTTTGAGTTTTAACGATCGTAAATTGTTGTTTATGCACAAATGATATCTGGTTACTTAACGATTTAAAAAAAAGTAATTGTAAAAATTTTATCAATGTGTACAGTGTTGGAAATAAGGTTTTAATTATCGGAAGGAATAATTGTAAAGTGATTTTCAAATTTGATTTTCTCAAAAATAACGTTTCGCAAATGTCAAGAATATTTCCTACGAATTCGGTCAATTTCTGTTATTTGTTTTTAGCTCATCATTAAGAAAATGAGAATTGAATGAACTTGTTCCTGCGACCAGTAACCAGTCAGGAGCTGCTTAGAAACGTGTAGAGGAAACAAGGCTTGCAGAAAATGTTTTTAATGTTTTCATTTGCTTTCACACTTGGTAAACCGTGAAAAAACGAAATCACTATTGATACATGGTATTTTTCAATTCTAAAAACGACTGAATAGTTTATACGATTCTTATCATAACTTTTGAATTAGCTTCTGAAGTCGCCTCTACTTGAAGTATTAACATACGCATACGAATGACATTGTACATTGTTGAAGCTTATAGAATATGATTTAGAAAACAAATTTCTTTTTACAATTGATTATTACAACCGTTCACCCCATCCTACATTTTGCAGTACACGTTGAAACTCCACTTTTGCCAATGAGTCGAATATACGTAGTAACGCATTTGTGTACGAGAATTTAATTTTAGAAATGTAGCTAACCAAACACGTTTTAATTCTGGTATTTTCGGGATTATTGAAACAGCTTAATAAATGAGTTTCGAACTACGTATAGCTTTACGTTTCCAAATTGACACTAATTAAAATACAATTCGATACCTACGAAATTAAATTTCAGCTGTCGTTCCCGATTTATGTATTTCGAAATGAGGAATTGCCGACGACTAATGAAATTCACACAGTCTAATTTTTGAACCGATATAGACTATCACAAAATAGCTTCCCTATTTTGCTATGTACCAATACCAACGCAAGACTGATTCTGTTTTTCTAAAATTGGTGTTTTGCTTTATTTGTTTATATTTTTAGGTGTGGGACACGCAATTGGTAAGACATATATATTAACCCTAATACGCTCTTAAAAAACAATGACACAAAAGGTAATTTCACATTCATTTATTTCAAACTTTTTAATCTAATTAACTTCGTCGGATTCGTAATTTTACATTTTAGATAAGTATAATAAATTATACCACAAACAGAAAAAAGTGCATAGTATATAGAACAGAAAATAAGAGCGTATGAGGTTTTAAAAAACACGAAATATATAATTTTAAATTTGTTATTGTTTCTACAGTTGCTACGGGTTTCAAATAACAAAGAATAGGAATCACATAAATTATGAAAATTTATAAGAGAAGGTTTATGCATTTTTTGGATTCCCCTTTTTTAAACTAACAATTATACAATTGAATTTGTTTCACCAGTATGTACCACAATTTTTCAGTATACAATTTATCATCGTTTAATTGGAATTGATCTTAATTATTTTAAAACTGCAGACGCAACAAAATTCAAGTAATATACGATCCGATATTCCAATAAATAAGTTTGCTGGTTCCAGCTGTGTGTCCAACTCTGCTCACGTATTTATTCATGTATAATTACAAATTTCATCAAGAAAATAATTTTCAAGAAAATCCGTTGAAAATGTCCGAATTTTGATTACAGTTTTTTGTGAACATGGAAAGTGATAATTATTTTTGACAAATAGACAAATAAATCCTTTTCATTTAAACAAATTTATGTTTCCAACCATTGGTTATGATTTATAGTTTAAATCAGTGTCGCCAGATGAGGAGAGGCAGCACGAATTGTGGGAAAAAGTTACCCTCACTCTACCAATACCGGATACATGCACGACAGAAACGGAACGCGTCACGTGACCGGGCCGTGACGGAAGAGGGGGAATAGCGTCGTAGAAGGGGAAGGTAGAGTGGGGACACGAGTCTCAATCTAGCGACTCTGGTTCAAATACGTTTTAGGAAATAATTGATAACAAATTGAGAATTTGGTTGCGCATGTTATTGTTAAATTTGCTACAGGTGTTTACTCGTTCAGGTAAGTCGGACGCTATTGCTGTAGAAAAGACCGTAGAATGTAACTAGTTAAAATCGAGCACAACAAAACATGAAAAATTCTTCGGATATTTCGACTGACAATGGAACTCGTACGACATGCTACTACTGTTTCTCATTAACTGTATATACAACTAAGCACATCATAGGGATTCACACATCGAAATGGCCTCGGCAAGCTTCAAAGTTTTCAGAGAGATTCTCGCTCTCACTATATCACGTATCTTCGACATTTATCTTCATAGGATGCCAACGAGTTTCTCGATCGGTCACGATCAGTGATTAGTATCACAGTCGAAAGTGTATAGTCGTAACGTATAATTTTTATGACAATACGTAAGTAGTAAAAATGTCAACAAAATTTGCCCCACGTGTCGTGATCGCACGATGGCGTACATACATATAATACTATACATACCGACGCGCTTATATTTTTGTATGTGTATAGTAAGGAAATTGTAAAATAGTAATATCGATAGCGTTGTACATACGAGACAGTATTACGTATCCTGATAATTGCATTCGAACGCTTTGAAGCTTTTAAGCCCTTAGCGGAACACTTTCATGTACTCGAGTACTCATTAGGTAGATTGATGCACTTTTATCTAGTCATTCCGTTCCAAATTCATGATACCAACTATTTCTGGCGATATCGATGACATTAATTCTCTGACTGACGCATATAAATTTTATCTATACATATATTCGATCAAAATCAATTGTTACGAAACGTCAAGTAACTCAGAATATTTTCCACATGACAACCTAGACTTCTCTCAACAATATGTTATTGTCTCAGATTTATAAGATAGATGAATAAAATGTTTGAAATAAGTGAACTTAAAATGAATTTAAAATAACAAATACATTTTTTTAAATAAATTTAATATAACAGCAGTGTGATATAAAATTAATGCACGTTGTACCGATTATTTAAATACAGTTTCTGTCGGGAAGAACTTTTTAATTATAGGATTAATAATATCTATGAATACGAGAGAAAGAAATTAGTTAATAATTCCAAAAAGTGTGCAGGATACATGAAAATTGTTTCGATCAAATATTTCAAAGAAATTTTGTGTATTTTTCTTGAAAAACAAATTAACTTTACCAATTTGTCATAAATCGTGCGTTCTATTCCTCTAAGATAGAGGTCGGCAAGTTTTGCTCGTTTCTGCTGTTCTCCGAGGGCTTCCAGTGACGGCCTTAGTTCTCGAGCTACCTCAGGCCCGTACCGTATGAACTGTGCGTGGCGCATTAGGGCGACGCCCATATCAATGCGAACAGCCACGTTCAATCTTCCATCCGATCTTTCGGATTTATCAAGCATGTTTAAACATACGCGAAAATGTTTTCCCATATCTGAATAAAATTTTGTCAATGAAATTAAGAACTATTATCTAAATTTATCTTTCCAATTAATTTTTCGAATTTATTACAGAAAATTATAAATTTATTATAGAAAAACGCATTGACAAACGCATTCCCATATCTGAATAATATTTGGCGATGAAATTAAGAACTATTATCCAAATTTATCTTTCCAATTTATTTTTCGAATTTATTATAGAAAATTATAAATTTATTATAGAAAAACGCATTGACAAACGCATTCCCATATCTGAATAAAATTTTGTCGGTGAAATTAAGAACTATTATCCAAATTTATCTTTCCAATTTATTTTTCGAATTTATTATAGAAAATTATAAATTGATTATAAAAAAACGCATTGACAATAATACCTCGTTGCCTTAACCCCTTACCGTACCATTTTCTTTAGTTTCAGTGATTAAAACGTATTTATCCCAAAAAATGGCGTAGAAAGGAAAAGAAAACTGATATTTTTTATGCCTCCTTTTATTTTAATGCTAAAATATTAATTAAAAACCAATCAAATTTGATTTCATCTAAAAGGAAACGCGTGATATTCGTATTTGTTAGACTTGGTTAAAATCGTCATGACGAGTCTGACTCGTTAAAATACGGCAAGGGGTTAATGCATCACGCGCAGTTCATGTGATACGGGCTTGAAGTGGCTTGAGAACTCACGGGGATCGTCACGGGGAGCGAGACGTGCGGCCGGAGAAAGGGGGTGTAACCCTCGAGAAAGGCAGAAACGAACAAAACTTACCGACTTCTGCTTTATGGTCTCGTCATAGTAGTGACAGTAAATCAGATTTCATATTGATAACCTTTAGCAAGGTATGCATCATCCCGACCGAATTTCCCATCACTGACACTTGTAGTTCTGTTGCCAGATAAAACAGATTGTGTCAGACGGTTGATGCGCTCAGAATTGCGGATACTGCCAGTCAAAGAGTTAATATTGACCGACAACGTGGAAGACGGTCATACCCGATGAAATCAGTAGTAGCGGACCGTACTAGTCAGACACGAAGCAAAATCTTCGTCCTTCCCGGCAACACGAATGACAGTCCTTTCGCACTGTTTGCACAGTAAACGTAACTAATAAATTGACACGAGGTGACCTGAAACGACGCAAAGGTTACGAATTTAGTGAAATTTACGTTAAGACAAATAAGGTCAATTATCTATATGGTACTTTTACGTTCGAATTTTCAATCGAGGCACTGTTGAACCGAACTTGCGATCGAAATTTTTACACGTACTGTGTTTCGTAAGATGTAAACGTAACTTCGAGTCTGTATAAAGCGAAATGTAGTTTGTCTAATTTAATTTAAGTATCATCGTGTAATTTACTTATGTTTATATAATGTGAATACTGTTTAGATAAATATAATCATTTATCTCAATCATTTCATATTTATTTCTCACTGAGCTGATGGATGGGGTCTATAATGAAACACTCTTATTTCAAGGAGGTCTAATGATTATTCAAACGCTATAATATTTTATAACTACCTTGATTAAATTAATATGTGTTTTGTTTCTTTATTATGATAAAACACATATTATATTTGACTCAAATTCAATTAGAATTCCAAAATTGTGTTGTCCTTACGTTCTAGAAATACTCAGACATTTACTTATCCTGTTAGAACATGAAAAATACGTGTATATTAGAAAAAAATATGTCAGCAATTAAACACGAGCATTATGCATATCCTATTATTGGTGAGTAGACTACGGATCTTTATGCAAAATAAAAATGTTGTGTATTAATTTTAAAAAGAAGAGGAATCATACAAAATTCTTTCATCCTTTAATAGTTTTTCTAAATTTTGTTAACCTTCATTCTATTTTAAATCATACCTACCCATTTTTGCCATAATTGCATAAAATCTGCAGTCTATTGATGAGCATTATTATCCTATTATGTATTAATTAATATTTTTCGCATTTGACATTTTAATATCTTCTCTTTGCCAATTGATGACATTGCAAAAGCTTTCACAGAATACCGTAGAACGTCCTGCAGAATACTACTCTCAAACATGATGTTATTCTTCTCCAATTGAGATCAAACTGGCACCAAAAATACAATCAACGGAAGAAAAGATTTATTATCTTTTCATCCGATTCAAAGTGTTCCAAAGCGGCGTTGTGGACGCTCTATATCGCGAGCGGGTATTATTTTTCAATTAATTCTTCAGCTCACGTGTACAAAAAATTATCTCCAGCACAATTGAATTTCTAAGGGGACAACTCGTTTAACACTTTGAAAATGGTACAATTTTTACCATTTCTTTTCTTAGAAAAACTGTTAGGTGCAATTTTTATCAAAATTTCTAGGTTTGTTACTATGCATCTTGGAAAGTCGGAAACAATTTTTCAGGTAATGTAAAGTATGTGTTTCCAACGTAACACATTTGAAACGTCTTTACTGTAAAATTTATTCGAGATTAAATATTTTATTCGTTTTCATCTTCACTGTCTTTTAAAAAGTTGAAAATTCTAGTCGCATATTATATGATCACTATATTTGCATCTTTACTTTGTAACTTTGTCAAATTTTTAAGAAGCTGAACAGATTTGCACATCTCTATTACACTTTCCATCACACTAATGTAAAATCATTGGAACAATTTAAAACGTCTGTTATATTGTTTTCAACCTAATAAACAAATTAAGAAAGAAACTGAATTTCTATTTCACTCCAGTTTGCGCAACCGAGATGAATAATAGTTTGATATGATCACTACATTTGCATCTTTACTTTGTAACTTTGTCAAATTTTTAAGAAGCTTACAGATTTGTATGTCTCTATTACACTTTCCATTACACTAATGTAGAATCATTGGAACAATTTAAAACGTCTGTTATATTGTTTTCAATCTAATAAACATATTAAGAAAGAAACTGAATTTCTATTTCACTCCAGTTTGCGCAACCGAGATGAAAAATAGTTTGATATGATCACTACATTTGCATCTTTACTTTGTAACTTTGTCAAATTTTCAAGAAGCTTACAGATTTGCATGTCTCTATTACACTTTCCATTACACTAATGTAAAATCATTGGAACAATTTAAAACGTCTGTTATATTGTTTTCAACCTAATAAACAAATTCAGAAAGAAACTGAATTTCTATTTCACTCCAGTTTGCGCAACCGAGATGAAAAATAGTTTGATATGATCACTACATTTGCATCTTTACTTTGTAAGTTTGTCAAATTTTTAAGAAGCTTACAGATTTGCATGTCTCTATGACACTTTCCATTACACTAATGTAGAATCATTGGAACAATTTAAAACGTCTGTTATATTGTTTTCAACCTAATAAACATATTCAGAAAGAAACTGAATTTCTCTTTCAAACTATTTAAAAATAGTTTGCATAAAAATTCACTATCTACTTATACGAGAATATACTTGTGGATTTTCTTATTAAATGCTTTGAAATATATTTAATATAATTGATTCTAATATACTAACTTGCTAGCCTAGCAATTTATGTAAGAGAGGAAAGTTGTTCTTCGCACAAAGGTATACCTGGAATAATAAACGCGCGCAGGATCGATCACAGGGAAATGGTTCAGTTTAAAGGGCGGTAGGACGTCGGGATGGCAATTATGCTTTGCGTAATGAGGGATGCTGTGCGTGTCTCTATGTGTCCCGATTCCGCGGACTCGTCGATATTGGCAGGGAAACCAGCCGACCGGCAAATATCTGGCTTGATTTTAGGCCGAGTTATTTACATACGAATGGAGACCGTACCGAATGCATTTGCCAAGCATGTTATTTTTTTTTCTTCCGAGCTCACTCGACATTTTCGAGCTGGACCGATCGCAGAATATGTCGCGCACAATGGGGATACTGCTCGCCGCGCAGCTGATTCATGGGACAAGCGCCAACCATTAACTGTTTAGCCGATAATATTGTTTCCGGGACAATACGGGCTGCAACGTAATTAGCACCTGCAATTCATGACGTTTTTGTTGCGTCTTTTGTCCCACTTTTTCGTGGATCCCACGGTCTAGGCATGTTCCACGTGAGTGGAACGGAAACTAACCCGGAAGTACGCACGGTCACATAATTCATGCCACACTATAAAAACGAAGTACCTTTTTCTGAATGGATCAAATTACTTTTTCCATCTGCTAGTTCAATTATTGAATAATATTAACTCATTGCACTTCGAATTATTTTTCTATATTATCACCAATAACCATGCGTTCATTATTTTAGTTTATATTATGTATGTGTGCAACACAAGGTTCATAATTGTGTATATACATTCATTTGTAACCATCTTTATAATTTTATTTTCGACTATGTATGCATATACGAGAAAAATTTTCCGACATATTGTAGGGCAATGAAGTATGACACTACTATTCATTTGACCTTGTAATGACCTTGCACAGACTTATAATGATTAAGTTAAAATGTTTTAATGGAAATCGTTACTTATTAATCACGTGTTATTGTAGCAGGTGTTTAAAACACTACTTACGTGTGCATTTTGCAACGTCCACTTTGTGCCATCACTTTGAAAAAAATACATGAAATGAAAATTCACGACTGCCCCTTAACCCTTTGCACTCCGAATTACTTTTCAATTTTATTGCTAACAATTCCCTACTATTTTAAGTGTTTTGTTTAAAATATACTTCAATGGGCAGTTCCTTGACTGCTACTTATTTTAAACAATTTCGTTTACTAATTATATTAAATATAGCTCTCAAACTTTGTTGTAATTTGTATTTGTGGAACTTGTATTTGTTTATAACGAAAAAGTAAGAATCAAAATATATAAAGGAAGAACCACATACATATAAAAACCCGTTTCCTTTACATTTTTCTTTCTCTGATGTCGAGTTATACTCGACAAAAGAATGCAAAGGGTTAAGTGGTAAATATCCCGCAGGAGTTGTTGAAATGTTGTTTTTTCTCGTAGTCTTCAAGGTTATCGATGTGTTTGTTGAAATAACTACATATATTTTGTGACCTTCAAATGACCTTGAACTGAAAACATGAAGATCGAACTGAAATTTCGTTTGTAGGAAGAATGCTTTTGGTCACTGTCCTATATTAACAGCATATTTATATTGTTGTGATTTCAATGATGAAAGTTACTTATGTGTACTTCAATTGTAAGATTGCATCGTGTATCTACACTTTACTATAATGGCTATAATAGAATTTTAATTATTTATAATTAGACTACGGTTCTTTATGCAAAATCAAAATTTTCAACCTGAATTGCAACAAACTGGAGTGAAATAGAATATTCTTTTCTGTTTTAATACATTTCGTAGGCTGTGAATAATACAAAGAGATTTTTCAAAGCTTCCAATTACTTCACTGTTTTAAATTACGCCTACTCATTTTTGTCATAAATGCATAAAATCCGCAGTCTATTTATAATGCTAATTTCGATCCTGTCCTCCCTTACTGTATCATTATAAAAATTGTTTATCTAGTATTAACGTATTAAGGAGAATATTAAGTTTTCTCAGGGCAAACATGCACACAATCAGTCCAACTTATTGGATACTCAAATCCCCCTAATAAAAAAGATACAAAGACTTCCTTCGAGCAGTGGTCTTTCTTCTTCTACAAAGCGTTGTTTTAATCGCAAATTCGAAGGACGAGGGTGCACCAGTAATGCGTATCAGTCTAAAGTCTTAGTTCATCCCTTGTATACCTTGCTTACTGACGTCCCCCATCGATTTTCGATTATCACCGACGTTCCCGCGATGAATATTTCCAAAGAGATTGACGTGAATCGATGGAAACGATTACAGAAACCGTTGAGAAGCAGCCGAAAGGTTTTGCGTAGAAACGGACCGCGGATCGAAGCAGTCAAGGAAATGTTCGAGGGAAGTCATCTTTCATTCTCAGACAACGTCGAGTGCCTTAAGGGTGGACAAAGGTGTAAGAAGCACACACGCTTTGTGATCTTCGTTGGTTATCATTCGACGTCCATTATACGAACTTTGTTTACGCGAAATAATGATTTTCTAATAATACCATTCATTAATTTGTTTAGAGTATGAAGATTCAACGCCTTCACATTTGTTTCCTGACGTGATTATACAAGATAAAAATCGAATGCAAATCCTAGCCTATCCTAACTTAACTCATTCAAAGTTTAATAAACCAGGTAAAACCAAATCGCCAAGCAATTTTCAGGATATCGTTAGAGAGGAAAAACTTCAATCTTCGAATCGACGGTAGGTTCATTCGCGAAGAAAACTTATTAAGATTTCTGCAGATCTTTGAATTCATACCATCTTCGAAGAAAATTGTCTTCAGTTTCTCATCTGCTATAACATACGAAAATATCTCAGCTGGAAAAGAATGACACGTTCTGAAAGTAGAGCATTCAAGTTTTAAAACGAGTTTGGGTTTATCTGAGTATTATATTCTTTTCAACGAAATTATCAGTTTGAACGTCGACCGGAAATTATTTGGTCCACTGAATACACAGGGAACAGAATGTTTTAAATGATAACAATTCGTGCATTATTATATTAAATGATTGCATAAGTTCGTGCCCGATTTGAAAATAAAATTCAATGGTTAAATTTTAAAGTATGCAACTTTATTAATAAATTATACATTTTCTCATTGTAGAAAGTTCAACCATTTCTTGATTTTAATTTAACTAATCTTTAACCAAATCAGTAGCGAATCTTTAAAATGTAACCGTAGAAGTTTATTTTCAAATCGGGCACGAGCTTATGCAATAAGCTAACATTTCATTTTACTGTACAATTGACGAACTAGAAAAGTATCAGCAGAAGTACGTCGTAATTGAAATGAAAATGTCTGTGAGCTTTTTAAGTCGGGATGAACGTAACTTTCAGCATTAAAGGATTTTAAGCGGGAAGTTCAACACACTCGAGGTGCCCGGTAGGTTCCTTTTATCTTCGGGAACATCGAAAATTTAATTAAATCTGCACGCACCCCTGCATATATTCATTTTCTTATATCATTCTGCATAATCCGTTCTGCATAATTTCCCATGCAAAAGTAAGCTCTGTGGAATAAATAAAACACGTGATTTCAAAAACATCAATATTCTATAAATTCATTAAAACTACAGATACGTTCTTGCTTCCTAGAATGCATGTCGAATGCATAGTAATTTTATGCAAATCCAACCCAGTGGTAGTATAGTATTTAATAAATCTTCTATTTTAGTTCTCTCAAAATTGATCTGTGCGAGAAGTTATTGATTATTTTTTATTTGTTGTTACGTGTAAACGTACCCCATTTTAACCCAAATATTTCGGAAACATTATTCAGCTCTATTCTATAGTTGAGATTAGAAATAAAACGAATTAAATAAACATTGAAAATATGTTTAGAAGACATTGTCATTTGTGGAACCTTTCTGAGGGAGATTTTTACATTGTTTAAAAAATGCGTCAACCATTTCAACGAAGAATTCGAAGATTCGCTGTGTACGTGTGTTTTTTTTAATTAACATAGTGCTTGTTTCTGGAATGCTTTTTAACGATTCCGTATTTAGCGACTCCGTATCACAAAAGTTTGCAACGCGCGTAGAATTATCTCCGCCGGCAAAGAAGGACATTTGTTTAATCAAACCGTATTTTCCGACGAACCATGGTTTTTTCCGGGAGCGGCCGGAAACCCCCAAGAGTGTCTTTTTCGACGTTGTGTCCCGCGTTATCAACAGGATCGTGTATAAACGAGATAGTGGGCGAACGTGAAACGAAGAAATGTGAAACAGCACGAATGAATGAACTCAAAGCGAAAGAAACTTATGCGAACGGCCACAACTGCATTGTATATTACAGTTATTTATTATTACAATATGTTCGTTGACTATTGTGTTAGAAATAAAAACTACATTGAACAAAATGGATGGGAAAGAGAGACCTGATCGATCGAATCCCCTGAAATCTTATTTATCTCCTTCAAGATACCTTCTTTCACTCGTAACTACCTTCTCTACGTATTTTTATCCCCTTACGATAGTGTGACAGAGTTGTGGCGAAGATCTTAAATAAAATTCAATCTTTATCATTCTGTGTGGACAAAATGATTTCACAAATATTGTATTGTAACTTTGATCTCAAACGAAACATTAGTGTAAACTAGCAACGAATTAAAATATCACCAAACAATTTGTATCATTGCAGAGATTAAACACTGTTTGAAGGATACTTTCTGAAAGAGACTGTTCAATAAATTATTTTATTTTCTGAGAAACAATTTTGGAATATCTAGATTATTTACTTTTTTGATTTATGATTGACTTGACTGATTATAGAAAATGTGACAAAACATTTTGTGCAGGCTATAATTATAATATCTATATAAATCTGAACTAACGTTTTGCAATGATTTAAATTTTAACTGAAAATTGAAATCAAGATTAACACAATTAATAAGATAGTTTTTGATATTCGTTAACACGCTATTTCAACGCATCAAAATGTTGTTCTGAATATCTAGATTATTTACTTTTTTGATTTATGATTGACTTGACTGATTATAGAAAATGTGACAAACCATTTTGTGCAGGCTATAATTATAATATCTATATAAATCTGAACTAACGTTTTGCAATGATTTAAATTTTAACTGAAAATTGAAATTAAGATTAACATAATTAATAAGATAGTTTTTGATATTCGTTAACACGCTATTTCAACGCATCAAAATGTTGTTCTGAATATCTAGATTATTTACTTTTTTGATTTATGATTGACTTGACTGATTATACAAAATGTGACAAAACATTTTGTGCAGGCTATAATTGTAATATCTATATAAATATGAACTAACGTTTTGCAATGATTTAAATTTTAACTGAAAATTGAAATTAAGATTAACATAATTAATAAGATAGTTTTTGATATTCCTTAACACGCTATTTCAACGCATCAAAATGGTCCGTAGTATTTCTCGGGAATTTCGATTACCTTTAATAATGAAGAGAACGGTTGCCTAATTGTAGTGTGAAATTAAATTGTTAATTATTCGCACAATCAATAATTGAACTGATTGTCTGAATTCAGATATTGTCGATTCGGATAATCAAGGTTCTACCGAAACGTCAATCAAACGAGCAAACAGGATCTGACCTGTGTCGTGTTTGGTCTCATTGTAACCAGAAAAATGTCACACATATCGATGAAAATTTCACAAAAAGAATTATTATAAATAAAAAAATTTTACCAAATTATTCACAAATAATTTAAATATTAACCCTTTGCACTCGGATCTATTGTAACTCGAAAATCAAACGTTTCTTCTGACCTAGAATATTTCCATTCTCTATGAATTTTTAAATTTCGTAGATATGAAATTGATATAATATTTCATACAATACTTAAATGTTTAGTAATTGATTAGATACCGACATATCTAATAACACTGTCTGATAAATTTCAATTTTTTTTATGTTTCCAAATTACTGTTGTCTGGATTTTATAGAGCTTTTTGCGCTGATTCGAAATCTGCCACTAATTTTTCTCTTACAAGCACAGTTTTTAAGAAACACGACTTAGAAAAAAAACGTATTTTTCAACATTAAACGAATATTGTGACGTTATTATAAAAGATATTGAATTGTTCTTTGCAGCAAAAGATGCTGTAGACTTTCCCGAATGCAGTGATATCCAATACTAATATGTCATTTAATTAATTAATTAATTACTAATACGTTATGATTGTTTAAACACGTTTAAATATTGTTTTTCAAAAACTGTACGTGTAGGAGAAAATTTAAGGGCAGATTCGGAATCGGCGCAATAAACTCTATAAGATCCAATCAAGTAATTTGGAAACAAATTTGGTGTTAGTGTAATGTAAACAATATTTTAAATAATAGTACAGCAATTTTTAATGGAACCTTGGAGACGCCTCTTGGCTGTTAAGGGTTAAGACATTATTAATTAGTTGCATTAAAAATAAATGCAAAAGCAACAATTTTCTAGTCTCCAACTAGTTCCCTGGATTCCACGATCCCCGAAATTCGAGAAGGTAATTGTTTCTCGTCGAAGCGAAAGCTCTACAGCGTTCGCTCTCGCCGTCTTTGTTCAGCCCGCCGTGCTCGGCGTTCTTTAGTCTTGAAGGAACAGCGAACTGGAAGTGAATGCGGAATGGTACTCGAGATGGAAGAAACGCGGAACAAGAGGTGTGGCTGAAGGCCTCGCTTCGAGACACAATATTTGCTGTTTCTTCATCATCCGTCCACTCAGGAACGGTTTCCCGAGTTTCGAGTACTTGATCGCCGGTATTAAATTCAGGACCGCGGGGAGCGACGAAGACGCGAGATTACCTCTTGCGAATAATTCGACATGGTCGTTCGAAAGTCGTAGGGGAACGGAAACTTTCGAGGATGGAGATCGACGATAGAACTCCCTTCCGAGCAATTGCGCGCATTCGAAATTCTTATCTTCTCCTCCTCGCGGACGGTTTTTACTCGTTGCTGCGGATTCTTACATAGTTCCACGAGGAGAATCTGTGCTAGCTTGAACGGACTAGTTGATAATGCTAATGATTCGTTAATGCCTTTGAAACTTCCATCTCTAACTTGTTAAGCTCATCGTGGATCATGAAGACGAAATTTGATCATATATTTGGAACAGGATTACCGAACAGCTTAGTATAAGTGCTACACCCTCATGCAAAATAAACATCGTCTTCGTCAATTATGGGAAGCCTTCGAAGGTTCGATGAAAGTGTATGTCATAACTATTTTAATAGGTTGAAAGTAACATGACAGTATTCGTTAATTATATTCTATTCCTGTAAATTATTTTAAATAAAATATAATGTTTTGCATACATGTACATATACATGCATAGTCAATGATAAAGGATATTCTTTAAATTGATTCAAGTATACGAAAACACTGAAAAATATTTAAAGAATTTGAATGTACGTAATCAAGCTTATGATATTACATTTTTATATTTTTCCAATTTCAATTTATTCGATTCTTTACAAATTGAAAATAGGAAATGATAACTTTTGTCTGTCACTGTTTAACCCTCTCAAATTGTCATTTAAGTACTCAATTTGTAGCAATTAAACTAATTGAATAGCTGATTCATTGAGGATATCGGAAAGACTAATCTATCTACACGAGATGTCATGAAAAGTAAATTTTAAAAAATTATTAATTAGAGTTGTGAACGGTCCTAACCAAGTATTGCCAATTACATACCTGTAACATTCATCCGTTGTCCAAGGGTTGATCTGAAATAATGCAGTGTGTGCAAGGGCGAAGTGCACTTTTCTTTCCTAATGATTTTATCAAAAATATGCACATTAACAGTAAGTGAAAAATTTCAATTTTGCGTGAAGATTTACAGACTGATCATTATGATATTGTTATCGGCGTATTTTACTGTCAATGTAGGTCGTGTTATTATTTTCTGTGATAGTAAACGTCCATAAGTCTTTGAATCAACGGTTTCCAATGAATTACGCAATACGCAACTGCCATTATTCAATTGCAAAGATCATTGTTTTTCAGAACAATACAGTACGGAAAAACTCACACGGGGGAAAATCAATAGTATTGTTCAAAGGATTCCGCCAGGTTCGTTCTATATCCGTGGCATTTATTTTCTCGACTACCGCTGACAGATAAACGACGCAAGGCAGACGCTGAATTCGAAACAGACTCCATGCTTCGTTTTATAATTGTTTCTATTGAAACATTCAATAGGAGAATTACGGTATGATTAATATTTAACGTGTACAATGAAACAAAGTCTGTACGTGCGCGATAAGGAAAACACAAAATAATACGTTGTCGAGTGTAGGGTAAACTATGCAGAGGTTGGGATACCCTGAGCCAAAATCGTAGAAAAAATAATTTTATGTTTTTTTGAAATGTTTAAACGAGCGTAACTTCCTATTATTATAAGCTAATCGAGATTTTTCAGCAAAATCAAACAGATTTACGAGTCACAAATCTTTTATTATAAAACATATTCAGTGAATAACAATCGTAAGACAAATAGTACTGTCATTTACACATTTGCTACAGCCACATGTGGCACTCTGTTATGAAAACTTACAATGTTGCTTTGAAATATAAATAAAAAGCAATAAAAAAATGATTCTTCATACCAGGAATTCTTTATATTTGCCGTTTTAATCAAAAGTTATAATAACTACTGCAGTGCCAGCAGTACATTTTATCCCACTAGATCTTAACCGGTGTTCCGTTAACTTTTTGCAAGTGTTCCGCGAAATTCCACGAAATATATTAAATATTTTTAATAATATTTTTTAAAAATATGTTTATTCCTACGCGAGATGTTTTTGTTTGTTTTTTGGATCATAAATTTTGGTGTTCCACAAAGTTTTCATATAATCAAAAGTGTTTCCCAATTTCAAAAAGGTTAAGAACCACTGGTTTACCCTGTTCCAATATTTTCTTCTTTCAGTTCTAGTGAATTGAATGTACGTACTGCAATTTGAAAAAACAACGCCGTAAGAACTGAACATTATTCCATTGTTTCCAAACAATGTACATCTGTTTTAACAAGTAAGTGTAGTGTTTACTTCTATGTAATCATATTATAATAATTATTGTTATCATTGTCTTAATCATTACGTGATTATAAGTATGTTACGTGTATCGTTATCTTTCTATTATATAAAATAGTTCTGTCACGCTAAAACGCAGAGAGAGTTGCCTTCCGTAGGGGTACAAAAACTTGTCGAGCGGGTTGCCTTCCGAAGGGGTACTTAAAATTGTCGAGCGGGTTGTCTTTCGAAGGGGCACTCAAAATTGTCGAGCGGTTTGCCTTTCAAAGGGCTATTTAAAATTGTAGAGCGGGTTGCCTTTCGAAGGGGTACATAAAATTGTCGAGCTTCGAAGTGGTACTTAAAATTGTCGAGAGGGTTGCCTTTCGAAGGGGTACATAAAATTGTCGAGCTTCGAAGGGGTACATAAAATTGTCGAGCTTCGAAGGGGTACATAAAATTGTCGAGCGGGTTGCCTTTCGAAGGGGTACTCAAAATTGTCGAGAGGGTTGCCTTTCGAAAGGATATTTAAAATTGTCGAGATGGTTGCCTTTCGTAGGGGTATTTAAAATTGTAGAGCGGGTTGCCTTTCGAAGGAATACAGAAAAATTGTAAAGCGGGTTGTCTTTCGAAGGGGTACAGAAAATTGTCGAGCGGGTTGCCTTTCGAAAGGGTATATAAAATTCTCGAGCGGGTTGCCTTTCGAAGGGGTATTTAAAATTGTAGAGCGGGTTGCCTTTCGAAGGGGTACATAAAATTGTCGAGCTTCGAAGTGGTACTTAAAATTGTCGAGAGGGTTGCCTTTCGAAGGGGTACATAAAATTGTCGAGCTTCGAAGGGGTACATAAAATTGTCGAGCTTCGAAGGGGTACATAAAATTGTCGAGCTTCGAAGGGGTACATAAAATTGTCGAGCGGGTTGCCTTTCGAAGGGGTACTCAAAATTGTCGAGAGGGTTGCCTTTCGAAAGGATATTTAAAATTGTCGAGATGGTTGCCTTTCGAAGGGGTATTTAAAATTGTAGAGCGGGTTGCCTTTCGAAGGAATACAGAAAAATTGTAGAGCGGGTTGTCTTTCGAAGGGGTACAGAAAATTGTCGAGCGGGTTGCCTTTCGAAAGGGTATATAAAATTCTCGAGCGGGTTGCCTTTCGAAGGGGTATTTAAAATTGTAGAGCGGGTTGCCTTTCGAAGGGGTACATAAAATTGTCGAGCTTCGAAGGGGTACATAAAATTGTCGAGCGGGTTGCCTTTCGAAGGGGTATCTAAAATTGTAGAGCAGGTTACCTTTCGAAGGGGTACAGAAAATTGTCGAGCGGGTTGCCTTTCGAAAGGGTATATAAAATTGTCGAGCGGGTTGCCTTTCGAAGGGGTATTTAAGATTGTAGAGCGGGTTGCCTTTCGAAGGGGTACTTAAAATTGTCGAGCGGGTTGCCTTCCGAAGGGCTATTTAAAATTGTAGAGCGGGTTGCCTTTCGAAGGGGAACTGAAAATTGAGAAACGGTGAGAGACGGAGGGAGAGAGCGTGAGAAAGAGAGAGAAAGAGAGCGTGGCGCCGCGGGGGTTGGCGAGCGAAGCGAGTAGGGGGCGTAGCCCCCTAGTAGTTTTATAAAAACATTAATTATTGGTTGAATGAGAAATATTTCAAAGCGTGAATTGTTTAAAACTTTTTAATTTACACAATTCGCTAATCCGATGTAATTAATCATTCATACACACTCACTATTGTCATTCATAATTTTTCACACGATTTGAAGATATTTTTGATTTTATGGCTTTAAAACTATAATAATCTTCACAAATATTTATACAAAATGACAGTATTTTATGTCAGTTTCAAAAAGGAGGAGTCAAGTGAATCTTTCTTTCTTATTTTTAATCATTTTAATCAAATGAAATTAATATGTCAATATTCTTTATGTTTGAACCTATTCATTTATGGCTTTGGCTAAACCTACATTTTACGTAAATCGAATTATCAATTACATAAACTACACAAAATAACTACAGTAGAATGGCAGAACACTGAATTAAATAACTACGCTAGAGAATAACAGAATGAAGAATAAAATAAGAGAGCAATGAATAATAAATAATTGACTTGTTCTATTAATCTACTATGAAAGAATAATTTAAATTAGGAAGACAAAACGATAAAAACTTCTCTCGCTGCTTTCTTCTATTGTTATGATAATTCGCTGCTGCTGAAGACCTCTGGATATGTTGTAGATGGTTCTACGGTTGTCCAGCTCTCCTCAGGTTTTGGCATGGATAATGTTACATTTGCATACGATGTGGCCAGTAAGCCCATGGCTGTGATGTTCGCATTGTCAATAAATTCTATGTCTTGCTCGTCGTCCGATCGTGATATTTTGATATGCAACTGTGGCCTTTCACCTTTAATCATCTGCATACATTAAAATATGTATTAAACATCTTCATGAAAAGTGTAAATAATTTATATGTTGTGATGATAGCATTAATCTCTAAAATTGTCCTTCAAGTAAAAAACTGTTTTTTTTTATTTAATGACAAAAGTGTACAATTGTGCACAGTTTTGTATATAAAATTGTAATTTTTACAAAAATTTCTAAATATCAGAAAGCAAATTTAAATGTATTAGTATCAGCATACTTATATTAACACATTACCGACCGGTGACTATTGTATAATTTTGAAAGCTCTATGGTTCATGGCTACACACTTTTTAATGGAACCTTCATTAGTGACAGCAAATTTCATAGTGACCTAATTAGTCACCCTCAATAACGTTATCTAATACTTTCATTTCAGATTGTAATGTAAAAGAAAATTTCTATGCTTTCTTTTGGAATAGCACAATTATTGAAAATCCAATTAATAGGCTTTCGATAGGTAAAGTGTTAAATGAAGTTGTACACAAGGTGTATCATATATTTATAAAATTAAATATAATTAATAATAATATTAAGAGGAGCAGAATTAGTAGCACTTTCACCATTCTTATTTATTTATTAGATAGAATTAATTTTCTACTGATAGTGAATTATCATATTCCTAAATTTATTGTATATCGTGGTCTTAATTATACCTTACGTTCATCATCAGCTAAATTGATTAGGATTACTACTATCTTTCTTAAATAATTCTACAACGTATTTACGCGCATACACAATGTAGACCATTCTTATACACACATATTTGCAGTACCTATAATATTATTGTAGTTAGAGAGCATACAGTGTGCTTTTGCTTATTTTATCAATTTTATTGCTAAAACAAAAACTATCGACCATTCACTTGCAATTCGATTTACCGAGTGAATATTGACGCTGAATTGGTGCTCGAAAACGGAAACAAACGCTACAAATAGCGGGTACAATATAAATATGAAACTTGTTAAATCCCTTACAACTGTATACTGAAATGTGTAACAAACTTTTTAAATTATTCGACAGATATGAAAACCTGCCTTTCGAATATTTTCATTGTTCAACTGCAATAGTTTCAAATTCGCGTGTTTATAGACATATTGTGAAAAACTAAAATTAAATAAAATTCTATTTATTGTATTAATAATTGAATAAAATTCTATTGTAATCTTTCCTTGATCACGTTTAAACTATAAATGCATAAAAATTTGTATAGTATGCATTTACCTATATCTTGCTCTTCCTGATGTTCTTTAACCGTTCTTGCATGCAAAACTTTTCGCCCGAAAAATAAATCCAAATTTACTTCCCCGAGAATTTCACTCGAGGAAATTGAGAATCTCTACATCTGTTAAATCTGCCGGTTAACTTGCATCTAAATATTCTATTCAATTTCTTTTGGAGCAGCTGTAACTAGACAGTGGAGATTTATGCAAAATGGTGGAATTTTAGGATAGTTGTGATAAGCATTTTTCCAATTGCTTTATCAGCGACATAAGTGAACAAATATTGAACAAATTTTATTGAGTTCAATGCTTTATAAATTATTTAAGATATTTACAAATACTCAACAAATCTACAAATATACAACAATATATACGTAACGTTTATATATAACAGTATACATAATGTATATTGTTACGTATACATATATATGTAGGTCTAGTGGTATACATAATAGAACATTAATCATTTCTCAAACCAGAATAAATGTAAAGTGGTGTGCTTCTTGACATTTGTGGGTTAGGAGTGAGACTCCATCTTAATAAAATCAATGTTCTTAAGGTTATATAACATTTTACAGTCGCAATACTAATTAATCTTGAAAATGATTTTAAAAAAAGATAAAAATGTAGGGTATTTAACTTGGTAATTTGCAAAATTGCTTTATAAAATATAGTAACAAACGATTGAACCTTGCACCAAAAACATTAACCATTCTATATTAATAAAATCAGTTTGATAATGAAAAACCTTTAGCATTATTATTCAAAAGAGTGGTTAAGCTTTTACCGATGATACTTTTATACTTTTGCGATAAATAGAATACGATGGAAATAACAAAAAAATGGTTGATCTTTTAACCTTGAAATTCTAAGACAATATTAACTTACATCAGTTTCCACCAAACCAAGGGTATGAATAGTAGAATCTCGGGTATCGAATATGATAGTCGCGAGTAGACTGCGGATGTTCATGCGTTTTCCAATTTTTGTCGACTTTTAATAAAATGGAATGAAATAGAATCATATTCTTAATGGAAACTGCCTTTGCAGATCCAAAACAAATGAAAATTGTACAAAATTCTATCGAATCTCATGCTCTAGCCCTTTTTGAATATTTTCATAAGCCATAAATGCATAAAGATCCGCAGTCCAGTAGCGACATATAATTTCTTTACACCCTTTACATAAATAATGATTCTTTGAAAGAATCCCTAATTCAATTTTACCGATAATTTGTATTTTGCCTAAAAATCCGCAATCTAGTTATGGTCACTTAGAACTTACCTTTATCTGTACTCTTTTGTTATGAACATTGACGACCTTAGCGTCATCCATATAGTCCCTCTTGATATCGTCATCATCATCAATGTAATCACTCTCGCTGGTAAATACCTGAATTGGATCCCTTTCGAAGTTTCGCTTACTATCGAGGTAATCATTGTACTTATACTTCTCTTCGCCTTTGGGTAATTGGATGACGATGGTGTAAGGTTTGTTTTCAGCTCGTCCATCGTCATCCTCGTTTCCGATATGGGATCTGGAAATCGATTTCGATCATTATTCCAGCTGATTCTGAGAAAGTAAAATAGCTGAAGAAAATTCATGTATCTGCGAATTATACTTTATTAATTGACTGTAGATCTTGATGTATTTATGACAAAAATAAATTCCTATTTCACTATACAGTAAACAACAGCCGCGTTTTGCACGGACAGTGATCGTACCCGAACACTATTTTTGATTTATGAAACTTCAATAGATAGCCGAACCTAAAGAAGGTCAGAGTGAAATCCGAATCGCGTTGGCAGGCAGTGGAGTGGGTAGGGACCGAACAGTGATACATAGTGCCCACGAAACCGGACAGTAAAGGGGCGTGTACTGCAGTTTGTAATAATTCAGCTAGACCATTTTTACTTTACATAAAGGTCCGCAGTCTAATTATTAATCAGAAGACAGAACGGTTTTGGGGTCGCAAAATCCAATTCTGGAATTATTTGCTGGTACGCGAAATTGTCTGTACAAAACTGCCCTTACAGGGGATGTTTCAATCTAAGAAATTGACACCTCTCTAGTCGATTTCGAATGTGATTTTAAGAGCTTAATGCCCTCTGAAGTACATGATAAAAGAGTTAACGTCAACACTAAAGTTACCGAGCCTTAAAAATAACTGGTACGCGTTCCCTTATAAAAAGGGTAAGTTGACTTTATTTAGACTTTTTGCGGCCCCTATAGTAATACGTGCTCCACTAAAGATATCTACAGGGTGTCTCAAAACTACCCTAGGAGCCGAAAATGGGAGGTTCTGTTGGAATATCTGCAAAAATATAGTCGGGTGATGACGGACATAAACAGTGTCCTTGTATATTCAAACGGCTCTCAGGTCAGAAGTGGAGGGCCTGCAGTATCTTAGTTCGAAGAAGGCCTGAGCAATAAACTTAGGGTTCTCATGTATCGAGATTTCCCGAGCGGACCCGACAGGGGTTTTTCCGCCCCCAAACTTTCTCGTGCAGTTTAGTTCAGTCTTGGCTCTCAAACCATACGGACGATTTTCACGTGCTCTTCTTCCTCGTTAAAATAAAGAACTATAATTCAGAATTAGTTTTGTAATCTTTATTGATTAATAATACCCATTTCCATCAGGTTCCTTGGGTCATTTGAAGCAACATTTTCCTTTACAAAAATAGTGTCCGTGACTTTGTTTAGGAGTTATTAACGAAAAACACGGACCAATTAGAGCGCGGCTACAGCAGATTGATTCTGAGTCGACCAATGGCGACACCACGCCTCGCGGGACCTGTCGCAGAGTCGGACTCCGTTCGCTATAGTCGCGCTCTGATTAGTCCGTGTTTTTCGTTAATAACTCCTAAACAAAGTCACGGACACCATTTTTGTAAAGGAAAATGACGCTTCAAATGACCAAAGGAACCTCCCATTTTCGGCTCCTAGGGTAGTTTTGGGACACCCTGTATACAGTCATTCCTTATAAAATTATTTTTATTATTTCAATAATTGTAAAATAAAAAATCTGGAAGAGGACAGTTTAACCTGTGGTGGTAGGTTTAGTGTTAATGAAAGTTGCAATTTTTATTGATTCCAAGTTTCGCACGCCTAAACGAATTTTAATAACGCACGATAGAACCGTGTTCTACGGCGAGGTACAACGCCGCAAACGGTGCAACTGTCGTTCAAACGATCGAAGCTACTTCTGTCGTACAATTAGTTGCACGATAAATCGTATCGTCCGTAGGGCGTTTTAGTAATCTCGGTCACGTGCAAAATGGTCTATTAATGACATGCGACCGAATTTGCAATCCAATTATAGAAACAGGACGGGTTTCCAACGGATCCGCTTAAGCCCAAAATCGATCGCGAAGAGTCACGCGTGGTTTTTCAATTAAACTTAATTCGTAAAACGCCGGTATTTCGAGCCCGCTCGCGCACTTCATCGAATCGATACTGTTCTACTGACGTCCAACCAGCAAATTAATTTTTGTTCCCACGGTTTTCTCGTTCTCAGCAGAAAAGCGGCTCGCTCTTGCCGGAAATGCGACGACAGAAGCTACTATTGAAGGGAGAATCGGTCGGTCCAATTTTCAATTACGCTAATTTGCAAATACATGGTCAATTGATGCTAATCCTGATACAAGGTGCCTCATTCAAATGCGATTCCCAGAATATCTTCTTTAATTCTGGCAAACCAAGCAATTTTTGTGTATAATTTGAATGGTATCAAGTGGTTAGTATTCCGCAGGGCTACATACAGTTTTATAAAATAACATATCGAAATGTGTACCGTAACATGACCTTCAAATGACCTTCGACTCAGAAGATGAAGGTCAAACTTGAATTTTCCTTACAAGGAGAATGCCTAAAGTCACCAAACTGCGAGATGAAAGCTATTTTCATGCTTATTTCGAAAAAATGTATTTCATCGTGTCAAAAAGTGAAATTACATTATTTTACAATATACAGGGTGTCCCAAAATTCCTCCGACACCCGAAAATGGGAGGTTCCTTGGGTCATTTGAAGCGACATTTTCCTTTACAAAAATGGAGTCCGCGGCTTTGTTTAGGAGTTATTAACGAAAAACACGGACCAATCAGAGCGCGATCTAGACATGCGATGACACGTTCGGCCAACTGAGGGTGCGTGCAGTATGCATCCGACGTCCGACCGATCTGGTGACGTCAGAGGCATCGGTCCGACATTTCAAATGTGTGGGTAGACTCGTCTGTGAGACCCTTCTAGTTTCGTCCGACGTCAACCACCAGGACGGCCCTCGCGCGATATATTTCGGTGTAGCGTTCACTTCAAACAATTTTCATGTCGTCAATTCTGAAGTATCCGTATTTTTTAAAAATGGTTCTGTAAAGAGTTTTCTGGTGCTATGATAGCAATGCACCTGTTTAAAAAACAATTGCAAAATAAACTATAAAAACAAATTTTTTTCCAACTGAAATACTTTTTCTTAAATACTCTTATAGTATCACTATGAGCACCCAAAGCTTATTTTCATCGTTTTGTTATTGTTTGGCCGTTATAATTTAATGAAAAACTTGTTGACACATCATATTACACGTCGGCGTGAAACCATCAATTTTCAAGATTTCAAAGAGATCTTTGAGCTACGTTGATATTTTACTAATAAAGACTGTAACACAGCTTAAGTTCTATTTTAATCTATGATCAATGTAATAATAAATTTTTTAAAATGACGTTACATTATTGCCACGTCTTGGGGATTTTGCACCACTGTGCGACGTACGACAGCGTAGCGATTATCTGCACGTGCAATGAAACATTGAGCGTGCAAATGATTGGACCATTATTGGGCGATCGACTGCGAAGCTGTTTTTAGTGTGTCCAATTCATAATCGTGGTAATTTAAAAATTACTTTATAGTCAACAGATGTCCGAGAAAGAGTCGACTACCATCTCAATAGTAACGATCTGCCATAAACCTTTCCACAGAGAACAGCCCCAAGAACGGCACATAAACAAAGCGAGCCCATTCCTAGGTCTGCCTATCCCCACCACAGCCGCGCGCCTGTAGTCCCAATGTTTTGGCCGCGGCGGTGCACGCTACGTAGTATATGTGGCCAGTGCAGCCAATACACGATTCGCCAACAGCCGAAAATGCGTGTGAAACGTACATCCAAACACGTCATCGTAGTCCTGCCTAATCTTGAAAATTGATGGTTTTACGCCAACGTGTAATATGTTTCACAAGTTTTTCATTAAATTATAACGGCCAAACTATAACAAAACGATGAAAATGAATTTTTGGTGCTCATAGTGATACCATAAGATATTTAAAACAAATTATTTCAGTTGAAAAAATACTTGTTTTCATAGTTTATTTTGCAGTTGTTTTTTTAAACAGGTACATTGCTATCATAGCACCAGAAAATTGGAAAATAAAAATAATGATAATATAGCCCAAAGTGTCTTCTTTACGGACCCGTTTTTAAAAATACGGATTCTTCAAAATTGGCGACGTGAAAATTGTTTGAAGTGAACGCTGCACCGTCCGATGTCGGATGAAAAACAAAATGATTTGATTCTCCTCCGACCATCGTCCGACGTTGGACCCCATGGGGTTTGTCCCAGTGAAACCCTTCTCGAAGCACTTAAAAAGGTTTGGCTGGCGCTAGCCTCGACCGTTTCGTCCGATGTCGGGCCCACTATGAACACCTCTTCCGACGAAATCGGACGTAGCAGCACCAACACACGCCTCCAGAGGCGCTCGGAACGCTCGTCGGTGTGTGCCGAAGTCGGACGTCGGATGAAAACGGATGCATACTGCACGTACCCTGACAGTTAGCGCGTCGGGCCGACTGTGCTAACTCTCGTCTTGATCGCGCTCTGATTGGTCCGTGTTTTTCGTTAATAACTCCTAAACAAAGCCGCGGACGCCATTTTTGTAAAGGAAAATGTTGCTTCAAACGATCCAAGGAACCTCCCATTTTCGGGTGTCGGAGGAATTTTGGGACACCCTGTATATTTTAATAATGCGAACACTCTATATTCTAAATAGTTAATTTTACTATTTACATCAGACTTATATAGAAATTTTCAGTTTTAGTAGTAGGTGTTAAGTTAAAATCGAAATAGTCACCCAGATAAATAATCTACAATATTTTCACAGCTTTATACGTTATTATTCGTTTAAAATGCATGCTACTATAGTGATGTACAATCGAAACGTCCATTTGGAACTATAAAAATTTGTTATAATTTAATGGTGACCAAAACAAAGCGATCCATATTTTAAGGTACAAGAATTTAATATCGTTCGTGATCTCGTTTCGAAGCATTTCCGCCGTAAAACTTTTACGTTTATTCCGTACCCATAGTATTCAGGCCTTTGAGAATAATAATCTTCCGGTGGCGTCCTCCTCGAATGGTAGTACTTCGATGATCCACGACCTGTATACCACCGTGGTCGTTGCAACGGTCTACGTTTATAACGCTTGTACGATCTCGTCAGTTTGTATGCCTCACCGGTTTCCATAATGTCGAGCAGCAGGGCAAAAATTGCAGCCAATAGACACCGCTGGTAAAACAGTAATTTTTTTTATGTAATTTTAATTATAGAGGTGAATTCTTCTCGATCGAAAATTTTGATAATTAAAATTTTTTAATGTTATCGGCGCCAGGTTCGATCATTTTTAGAACATAACAACAAAGCTGCAATTAATACATATTTCTAGCGTTTCGAACCCGATGTGGATCTTTTTCAAAGAATCATTATTGCGCCGATAACATTTAAAAATTTTAATTAAAGACCATTGAGTAAATTAAACGTTGAAAATTTTGCAACTATTCGTGGGTAAGAAGTCTAGAGGTTATAGGTTCAAAGAGGCAAATGTGATATGCAGAAAAATTCTATGTTTCCCTTCAAGCAACCTACTTGTAACGACTTATCGAAACTCGTTTTTCTGTATTTTAGATTAAAACATTGAAATTTTGTATTTTCTTCTCCCTTTAAAACCAAACAACATTTTATTGAACAACTTTTCCGGTTCGCGGAAGGTTCTTGTTAGTAGAAATGTGAAATGTTCTTGCTACTATTATGTACTTCATGGTGCAATTTGATATGCGACCATGACTCCGACCCTTCAAAGTAACCGATACATGTTCCCTTATGAGAATGACAAGATCGATTGTATTTAGACTTTGTGCTGCTCCTATTGTAATACGTGCATTACTAAAAATATCTATACCATCGTTCCTTATGAAATCAGTTTAATTATTTTTCTAATTGTAAAATAAACAACCTGGGATCGGTCATTTTCACCGGTGATGGTAGGTTTAGTGTTAACATACTTGAAAAGAATTGTAAGGAATGAAACAAATACATAATAATTTAATTGTACAATTTTATGGATCATTGAATCCATTAAATTTTCATTCTAGACAGTTTTTGTGTCATAATTTTCAAGAAAAATAAAAAGGTACGAAAATGCGAACACCTTCTGGTAGTTTTTACTCTAAAAAACAAAATCAACAGGAATTCTCTGATATTTGTATTGGAATCTCACACAAAACAACCAAGTTTACAACATATCGGAATTTTCCAGCAACAGAATTTCGCTTCTATGTAAATTCAACTGGGATCGTTATTGAAGTCGCTTGCGAATGAACATGCAACAAGTATATTGTTCCATTATTGCTACCGGATAGGATGCACAGGACGGTTTCATTCAAACCGATGAAATAAATTGGAACACTTTCTCAACCATTAATTTCCCTACAGAAAAAGCTGTTCGCGAGACTGAGATAGGTACTGAAATTTTAAGCTTCATTTCACGAAGGATCGGGTGAATATGAATCAGATTGGTACATCATCTACGGAGATTCTTTCCCTAATAAATTCTCGATTTCATTTTGATAGGAATCTCAACACATTCTTTGAATAACGTGAACTTTATGGTGGTCTATTAATATTATAATTTAATATAAATTTATCGATCTTAGACAACATTATTGACTATATTTACTGTACCTTCATTAAATTTAATAATACTTCACTGTAATTATAATTTGTATTTGAGTATAAACACTCTTGTGAATTACGCAAACGTATGAATTTCATTTTTAATCCTCCGATAATCATACTGTATTTAAGTTTTATGTATAGTAAATAAATTAGGCCAATTTATAAAATCATTAGGAGGTCGTAGGAATTTTAATTATTATGCGGATTTTACTCATTTATAATAACCCTGGGTGAGTCGAACATATAAAAAAGTAAAAACATTAAATGCATTTAAAAATACGATCATGTTATTTTTGATTTATTAAAATTATTGAGAGTCTAAATAAATTTATACTTTACCCCTGATTCATGAAATTGAAGTACAAAACTTTTAAGTACACTGCGAATGCAAAGTAAAAATTGTTTTGATCAATTATATGAAACAGAAGATAATTAAAATGTCGTCTTTAATTCAACGATCTTAATAAATTTAAAATACAATATATGTTTTTAAATTCTTTAAATTTTTTCGTTGTTTTAAATTGCACCAACTTATTTTTGTCATAAGTACATAAAATCCGTAGTCTGGTAGTAACAATTTTAATTAATCTGAAGTGATGAAAGTTTCAGTAACAAAACTGTTTAGTTCCTATTTTTAAGTTCCGAAACTTTAGCAATTTTTCAACGCATTAACATTGTTTGTATTTCTAGGTGTTATTATTTTGAATATTCTCTCGTAATTTTTAACATCTCCGTATCTTGACAAGTCAAGGAGATATTAAACCTGTGCTTTTATGTGGTTCGCTCTGTACACTGTATTATTATCGCTATTTCAGACATCACATTGCATAGTACGGTCTGCAATTCATGTTATCGAAATGCCGTCAGCTTGCAGAGAATCTCTCTATGAAATACTGACAATCTTCGACGTCCCTTCCAATTCCGAAAATCAAGCAGTACCGTAACGGCAAGATCTGATAAGCATCGAGTATACTATCAGAACCGGTGAAACCGGAGTAGATGGTAGTCTGGAGACGCATTATGGGATGAAAGGGAAACGGGAAGGGAATACGTATGCGCAATTAGAAGATATTTCTTGGCCGATTCTGGTATTTCGTTTGCGTCGTAAACACGCGTTTTAGCTCAAAGAAATTCGAGAGTCTTGTTACTTTCGATATTGCTTCGTCAATCACTGTTTTCGGAAATACTAAATTACTCGCATCGGTAGTTAATCCGTATGAATTGTTATTTCTACAGGACGTTTCGTTTAACATGGATTCGGTCAGAGTTGGACAAAAATTTTATTTAAATAAAAATTTCACAGAAAGTGCGTTTTTTCCAAGTAGGCTTTAAACCCATTTTATTCGAAATTTTTATTTACATAAAATTTTTGCCCAACTCTGGATGGTGACAGGACAAATTTGGAATTAGAATGAGACATATGAATTGTAGTCTGCGATTCTTTTTCCTGATCATCGACATTTATTTGCAAATTAACATGTATCTCCTATAATAATGTAATACTACACTTTGACCTTGAGACGACTTTGAAACTATGCACAATAAAAAAAATGGTTCGAGTGAATGCTGTTGATTTTGATGAGAGTTATCGCAATAACAAAAAATTAATACTACTTACTATTTAAAAAACTTTTCGGTGCCTTCGAAAAATGTAATGATAAATGTAATAATAAAACGTTAGCACCCATTAACCAATAAATTTACTAAATATAAATGAAGTTAATATTAGATTCTGAGAAAACTGTTTTTAACGCTTTCTATAAAAAACATTTCACACGTGTACGAATTATTGAATGAAAAATAAGACAATTTTTATTCTGTACTCAAGTGCACCTTAGATTAATGTTTTAGTTCTATAAAAACTTTTCACTGTCTTTAAGTCAGATGTTGAAAAATGATTAGTTATCATGAAAGATATTTCTGGGAAGACAATTAATCTACGCCGATAAAACTGATAAATAAAACACTCAAACACTCACCCTTATTAACAAGTTCATTGTTACAACCTGTGCAGTCGACGTTTCGTCTACCACGTTATTTCCTCCAGTGTTTAATACAGTTTAATTCTAGAGTACGTGATAGAACGTAAAATTTAAGATGCCACAGATATAGAAACGTTATGCACCCCACTACACACAATTCAAGCTATTATGAAAGAAAGATGATACTATTTGTCGTGGTTCACTCATTTCCGCGCACAACAGTTATCTTCATTAATACCGTTGAACGAGTCCCGTCCAAGTGAGTCTACTTTCATCACACGACTCGAAAGTCCGCAACCGAAAGTCTAACCCACCTTTCTTTTATATTTGTCCCACTCTGCTCTATATTCTGTGAGTAGTGAGCAGCTGAAACGTGAGAGGGACTTTTCTTTGGGGGGCGGCCTCTGTACCAATCGGACTGTTCCAATTACGTGGTCCTGCTTCATCCGAATCAAATATTGGACGCGACTAAATTATTCCACCTTTTTCACTTATTCAAGATCCCGTCGCTCCTTCTAAGTTATTAACAACCACTCTGTGTGCATTGTGCATCCGGCTGCATTGAACAAGTCACAGAAAGTATAAGATTACTTTTGAAATTGAACTGGGCGCCTTGATTGTTGTGAAAAGTTAACTAGATTAGGCTACTGGAAAGGGTTGTATAAATATTTTGGAAATGCAATTGTTACGAGTGGCGAGAAACACTTTTGATAAACTTCTGAAATTTTTGTGAGAAGATACGTTACTTTATTTGTTTTTAAATAGTTTATGAAATACAGATTCATAAGAGACTCTGTAACAAGCGTTAAACTATCAATTATCTACGTAGATATTGCAAATAAATACCAGTCATAATGAATTGAGGATTTTATTAATATTGATGAAAAATATCTTCGTCCCTAATATGGAAAAATTATTATGTTATTTATCATCACTGTTGTGTGTTGGATTAATACTAGAACTACTAAGCAGTAAGCACAATGAATATTACCTTGTACTTATGATAAGATAAGAACTTAATATGAATATTTAATTTCAATAGAAAAAAATGTTGTATTGTACTATGTTCATAATATGTATGTTTATAATTATTATGTTACAATAATATTACAATATATCATAATTATAATATACATTCTATAATTCAATAGTTGCGAAAGAAAAAATCAGAAACAAGTAATTTGATTAATCAGTGATAACCCAAATGATTTGATAGAATATGGAGATACAAAGGTGTGAAAAATTAATGCTGTAATGTGTGTATGAGAACACCATTACTCGTTATTGTTATAAACGCTCTATTGTCTACACTGTCCTAACGTTATGAATTCCCTATTCATCCTAGTATTCCGCATAGGTACTATTGTCACGAAGATCCCATTGTCAACAATTTTCTATTGTCTCGTAGTTCTCGTCTCTTCCCTAAACATTTCCTTTCAGTCGATTTCCATTACAATTTATTATTACCTCTTGAACACGAGCCACCCCTACATTGAATGCAGTATAACATTTGTCAATCCACTCAGCAAGGAAAAATTGATTATTCAAATTTTCATAATAATTATTTGACTGACGAGAAATTGATATTGTATAATCCATAAGCGTTCATTATTTGATTTTATATTATGCATGTGTGCAACACAAGATTTATAATTGTGTATATACAATCATATATAACTGTCTTTATAATTTTATTTTCTACTATGTTTGCATATACGAAAAAAATTTTCCGACATATTGTAGAGCAATGAAGTATGATACTACTATTCATTTGACCTTGTAATGACCTTGCACAGACTTATAATGATTAAGTTAAAATGTTTTAATGGAAATCGTTACTTACTAATCACGTATTATTGTACCAGGTATTTAAAACACTAATTACGTGTGCATTTTGCAACGTCCACTTTGTGCTATCACTTTGAAAAAAATACAGGAAATGAAAATTCACGACTGCCCCTTAACTCTTTGCACTCCGAATTACTTTTCAATTTTATTGCTAACAATTCCATACTATTTTAAGTGTTTTATTTGAAATTTACTTCAGAGGACAGTTCCTTGACTGCTACATATCTTAAACAATTTTGTTTACTAATTATATTATATACAACTCTCAAACTTTGTTGTAATTTATATTTGTGGAACTTATATTTTTTTTTAACTAAAAAATAAGAAATTATGGAAAGGAAATAGGAAGGAAGAACCGAATACATATAAAAACGCGTTTCCTTTAAATTTTCTTTTTCTGATGTCGAGTAACACTCGACAAAGGAGTGTAAAGGGTTAAACAATCAAATTCGATATTTAGACCGCGGATTTTTATGTGAAATAAGAATTTTCTATATCAATTACAGGAATCGGGGACCAAGTAACAATTGCTTTCTTTCTGTAATGATTTAAGTCGATTTTAAAATTATTGCAATCTTTCTTTTCTTTAAATCGAACCTACTCACTTTTGAAAGGTTAATTCTTCTCGATCGCAAATTTAGATAATTAAATTTTTAAATGTTATCGGCGCCAGGTTCGATCATTCTCAGAAAAACAACAAATGTGCAATTATTACATGCTTCTAACGTTTCGATCCCGATGTGGATCTTTTTCAAAGAATCATTGTTGCGTCTGAAAAATATTTTGAATGAATAATAATGTAGGAAATTATAAAATTAATAGAACCCTCAAAAAACTTACATGTTGTGTAAAAACTAGACAATACATTATAACAAATATTAAATTTTGTATGAAAACTATTTAATCTTCATGGTGGCAGATATGTAACTGAGCACGTGCTGCTCAAATCATTTATTTACAACTTATTTAAAATAAATTTCTTTATTTTGGGATACAAACTCAGTACAAAGTTAAAACGATACCAAACAAAATCATTTGAAAGCCACGTGTGTTAGATTTGAATTTACCGCCTTGTTGTGTCTATGCATCACTATTGATCGTTATCGATCCACCAATCGTGATGGGTCTGTCACATATGTGTCGCATCACTCCTGCCGTTTCAGCAGCACGTGCTCAGTTACATATCTGCCACCATGAAGATTAAATAGTTTTCATACAAAATTTAATATTTGTTATAATGTATTGTCTAGTTTTTACACAACATGTAAGTTTTTTGAGGGTTCTATTAATTTTATAATTTCCTACATTACTATTCATTCAAAATATTTTTCAGACGCAATAATGATTCTTTGAAAAAGATCCACATCGGGATCGAAACGTTAGAAACATGTAATAATTGCACATTTGTTGTTTTTCTGAGAATGATCGAACCTGGCGCCGATAACATTTAAAAATTTAATTACTCACTTTTGTTATAAAATCCTAAGTCTACTGATAATTAGACTGCAGATTTCATGCATTTATGGGAGTAATGAGTGGGTGAAATTGCAAACAGTAAAGAGATTCTTACAATCTATAAAAATAATTTTTATTTTGCATAAAAATCCGCAGTCTACTGATGATCGTCGCTGATCACCAAATAGTCCGAAGTACGGCGTTGCGTCAAGGTCGCGACCCCATCATAACAAATGAAAGAGGATGCGGTAAAGTGTTTCGATTTCTGGGTCTGGTCGCGACCTCGGGATATCACGAAGACCGACTTCAATACTGAGAAAACTATATACGGATAATAAAAGGATCAACGGAAACTAGGACATTGCCTGTGCCAAAAAGTTTGATGGGTTCCAGAAGGAAAGATGCGCGTTTCCGTTCCCTGTAAATCCGAAAACATCCGAGGGGCCGAGACAGTCGCGGCTAATGAAGTTCAGGAACTCGTACGACGACGCCGGACAAAAGTGCAGCGTTGCTCGTAAGTTGCAGTCGCCCGATTTAAAACCCTGTCGACGGTTTCCCGTGGCGAGTTACGAACACGCGGGATCGCGAATTGTGCCAATGAAACAGCAAAAACACATTGTAAACGGTGGATGTAAAATCAAGATTAACATTAAACGAGAAGATTCTACATTGTTCGAAGAAGACGGTACTTGGACGCAACGGCGAGGTTGTTGTTGGCTACTGCACCACATTTGCACATTCAGCGCCGCTTCGGCTACGTGCCCTCTGCGTCATACTCAATTTTCTGATCGGAATGGTATGGTCATGTGCTGCAGGAAGCAATGACGTCCGGCCTTTTAACCCTCGATCAATGATTGGATCGGTTTCAGCGGAATATAATATGTAGTTTTGTGTTATTCATTGCTGAAACAATGATACACAGGGTGACTGTGATTGATTGTCTAGATGGACAAATTTTGAAACGAACAAAATATAAATTCATCGATACATTCATGAATTCAATATTCACTGGTTGAAATGTACGGTACTTGCAAAAATTGTAGTATTTTTAAAATTTTATTTTATTCATACATGATAATAAAGTTGGTTATTGAGACGAGATTGTTGCACATAAAAACGGAATATAATAACCGTTGTAATTGAAAGCTATCGTACATGGACCATTGAAAAATTGTGATCTTCATAAATAAATTTCTGACCTTGTATAGCCTTGAGTAAAAAAATACATAGCATTCAATTTAAATAGATGATTATCAACTTCATATCTAAATTATAAATCTATGTTCCTTAATAATTGTATGTCATTGTCTGTGGAGATTAAAAATAATAAACTTCGTAAATGTATTTCTGATTTTGTGTGACCTTGAAGGTCATTATGTATAACACGAATGAATTTGTTACGGCACAAGCATGTGATGTAAAAAATACATAGCTTTCCATTTAAAAAATTGAATGAAACATGGTATTTTTTACGTGCACAGTTAAACATTTACTCTCGCCGAAGTTGTAATGTTTAAACGGAAATGGGACAGTTTATCCTGAACGCCCTAATTTGAGAGCTGCGCGGAACATGCGGACTGGCTTCGGATGACATGGACAGTAAGTGAGAGATGAGAGCACTTTCCTCCGGAAGGATTGTAAACGAGGGCAACCGTAAAAACGGTTTTGCGAGGCCCCTGGGGACAAGCGAGATCGTACATTGTCAGATGAACGTGTGAAAGTGCGTCAAAATAAATTGCGTAGAGGAAAATAGCAAGAGCCAGTCAATAAACAAGCGAAGCACCCTAAAAACAGTGGAACGATTAAAACAATTTAAGAGTAACACTACATTAAAATTATCAATGAAACAAGTAAATTTTTATTTAGTACCTGTATCTATCAATTGGTGTACAAGTGTGAGAAATTAATAATATGACACGTGCATAATGTTATTTGAATAGTTAACATTTTGTGCGTACTCGTATATCAAGGTAATTAAATATATCAGATGATCGCATAAGTTCATGACCGATTTGAAAATAAAATTCAATGGTTAAATTGTATAGATTGGTTGAAAATTTGATTAAAGATTGGTTAAATTGAAATTAAAATCTGGTTAAATTTTCTACAATTAGAAAACCTATAATTAATTAATAAAGTTGTATTCTTCATTTAAAATTTTAATTTATTCTTTCTTATGCAATCATGTAATATATTAATAGCAACTGTGCAATTATGAGCTACCTTCTATTTATTATGTTTTACAAGGAACTGTTTAATTTCCATGAGTGGTTTTCATATGTATTTTATTTAGTCTCATTAGAGGTTCAAAGACAACTACAATACTCCAAACAGTTCACTATTCAAGAAATACATTGCGTACAGACCTCTGAGCACCCATACGAAAAACAACGAGTGTGTACCGCGTCTCATAACGGAGTACTTCCGATGAGTACATTTGAAGTAGTAGTGGTAATCTGCTCAGCGAATAGCCAGAGCGCGCGTGACTCAACTGTGTGCGCCTGATTGATCAGACGGGTTCCATGCGAATTACTTTCGCATTGCTACAGAGTACCACTTTGTGAGACGCGAACAGTACATGTAACTCAAAAAGACGTAATCAGAGTAAAAAGCTACAACGCTGGTTAACAGTAAATATTTGGAAGTGTAACTTGAATACTAAACGTTTCAATGACCCATTCATTACGTTATCGCAACAGTGAATACGGCATTTATTTCTCAACAATGGTTAAATTCGAAATTATACCTAACATTATATTTGTATACCAAAAGATTAGAAACAACACTTTTAAAACAGTTTAACAAACGTAAACGGGTGAGATAAATTAGTTAACAATTCTAAATTAATCTACTTATTATTATTGATATGTTAAAAATAATATTTTGAGTTCGTATTGAATTAATTTAGATTATTTTATTGGAATATTAAATTAAATATGTAAGCCTCTTTTTATAAATAAATCTAAATAAACTAAAAAGAAAGAGAAATAGACGAAGTCTTATTTATATTAAAATACAGATATTCGATCGTTCAACAAACGTTTTCTTCTGTTTTAATATAAATTGATTTCTCATTATTAGACTGCGGATCTTTATGCATTTGTGGCTTCAAAAAATGTTTCCAAAAATGCTAGAAAATAGAATTCCACAGAATTTAGTATGATTTTTATTTGCTTCAGATGTACAAAGACTACTACCACTGATAATAACAGTTTATATGATTCCACTTTCTTAAAATTTCCTTACAAAAATTGAAAATTGCGTAAACATCCGCAGTATACTCATTACACTAAAATGCCTGCCGTTCGCAACACAATCGTATTATTGTCGAATACATTTGGAATTTCTTCTATGAACGAAAATACGATTAATCGATCGTGACATGGTTACTTTCAATTGCGAGTCTTAGACTCGATATTCTGTGGCATGTAATTCCGATACGAGAAAAATGCGATTCGTAGAAAACTTATGAAACTGTTGGGACAAATACCATTTCCAAGATTGTGTATAAAAGCGATATAAATACGTATAAATAATTATACTATTAAAGCTGTAGAGGAAGCATCTCATTGTTTGATTCATAAACCCTGATGCCTCGATTTTAAGTACAGTACTAGCGTTATTTATCGTATGTTATTTGTAGTATCAACGTCATCGAGAAATACCTTATAGCGTAATTTGTTTTGAAAGGAAGCTGTATATCACCGATGGAAATGAATTTTTAATTTTATACTAACAGTCCACTACTCTATCGAATCGTAAATTATTAATAAAGATATACAAAATCGATGGAAGTCATAGTAGGAAAGGCAACACTCATATTACATTTTTAACTTTTAGTTTCAGTAACCTTCATGTTTATGCACTAATAGTAAGAGTTCATTGATACATCACTACCTCATAATTTAAATAACAATAATAACAAATTGATAAGCTGTCAATTTTTTGTGATGACTAATTAAATTATACTATGTTCTTAAGACCCAGTTTCTCTATAATGTGCCTCAAAGAAGATGTCTCTATCTTTTGAATGAGTTCTCAGAATACGATTCCTAATAAATATAATTATTATTTATAGATTGTAATTTTTAAAAAATGCATACAGGTAGTACAAATCCTTTCGGAGAGGAATTTAGAACTTCAGGAATCCAACTGGAATTCATTTTATATTTACATTACAATTTTATCCCATTTTCTGTGAATGGAATAGTTTTAAAAAATTGGAGTAGGTTTCAGTAACACTTATGAACAATGACTCAATCATGACATATCAAAACATTCGTTTATAAAGTATACATCACTCACTAAACGCAGTTGTGGAGAATTCGTAGACATTCATCACATACCTAATCAGACTCTTTGAAAGGAACAATTTTTCTAAATTCGACTTTCAGTGCTATACAGGAAAATTGCGTCCCTTTGTTTTCTTTCATCGTTCAATCTTTCTCTCGATTTCATATCACGCATACAACTTTCCATCGCAATGTATTATATAAATTTTCCAAATTCCTCATCATTGTACCCAAATTCCAACCAATTCTGTGTCTCAATTCAACTTGTTCAAAGATTAGTACACAAACTATGGTCATACTAAACAAAATTTGTGTAACTTACTTTTTTCGTTATACTTATAATACTAAATTGGTTGTTGTTTTTGGAAGAAAACGTCGTTGCGGTATTATCTAAGAAAAAATATAATAATTACAACGAAGACCACATTATTAGTTAAGGATTTCATAACACAAATATATCATCACTATTTCTCGTTATGGAAAATAATATATAAAACATTTTCCACTCAGCCATAGAATTTTACGAAAAGCAAATAACTTGATTCATCAAAAGCTAGTTTAATCTGATAACAACGCGTCGTTATCGTAGTTAGTAATCAATACCGAATACTACAGCGTCACATTGTTTTAACATTCTTGACACAACATGTGATCTCTCGACGGTACATTTTCTGTAATAATTTATATCACTAATACAAGAAAATATATAAAACGTCTTACAACATTGTTTTATATTTATACATAGTTCTGTAATCTGTATTTAATTCCAAGAATTGTTTTTTAGCATGTACTAATATTTTTAATTGAATTAGATTACTTCTTCGTAATAGTTTCATTATGTTTTCATGGAAAATTAAAAAAGTCGTCCCACTAACTCTAGATTTTCTGTCGGTTGATCAATGTTCTCGTGGATTAATGGTGGTGTCGATCAAACTTGACATCAACGAATTTGTGGAAGTCGAAATAGTGTCGATGAAACTTGTACCAGTTCCATTTCATAAATAAAGAGGTGGAAATCGAATCAGATTATTCAATCACGATCATTCAATCGCGATACGTATCAGTAGACTATTGAAAGCTCCAAAGAATAAAACTGTCATTATAAATAATTATACAAAGAATTTGTAGTATCCTCTATTCAAGTAATACAATCTCTCATATCTGAATATAATTCAGGTATTGTACTATAAAAATTCTTTGAAATAACAGTTTACGACAAATTTTCATGACAACTATGCAATTTGATAGTTGAAAAATGTATTTGGTTTAGAAGCTACAAATTTAATAAAGCCAAAATAATTTATTGAAATTGAAACGATAAAATTCGTTGTATTAATTCTAATTCTATATTTATTGGTATATAAATTTAATAAAATAATGCGATATTAAAAAAGTGTTTCATTCAACAATGTGTGTCTTCTTACAAGTTAGAATACACGAGAGTCTTTCACACATAAAATGATCGACTTTATACTTTAATCTAAAAGTCGATGTCACAGTTGTCATAATATAATTATTTTGAAACAAAATTCAGAAGTAGTACAGCATTAATGTTCAAATAAATTGTTATCGCATTTTTAAAATAGTAATCCCAGTCTATTGCAACACATTTTAGAAAACATAGCCGAAGCTGTTTTCAGTTTCTACGATACAAGATGTGGACCATCCGGTTATAATCATTTATGGTCGTTCACTCGAGTAGTTTCCTTGAAATGAAAGTGTGAGATTATAATCTCACACCAACACAACATCTATCTTCCTTAATTGGAAAACAACACGAGCCCACAATCAAAAGAAAAGCAGCCTCATTGTAAACTTAAAAAAAACCATCTTACTTAATTTATCTTGTAATAAACGTGACGTTTAAGTACTCTATGAATATATAAAATGTACCACAAATATCGCTCTTACAAAAAAATTATAAAAACTTTCTTTTCGGATTGAAATTCTTGCATAAAAAGGAGGCTCTTGCCCAAATGTTCACTATGAAACAGTCAGTTGATAAATTCGTTTTCAATAACCCTATATTATCTTCAAAAATTCTTCTACACAAATAATTAAATGAGAAAACGATTCTATCCTAGCAGTTTCCAAAGTAACTGTTCAGCTAGATAAGCAATTAGTTTATAATAAACCTTGTACACCCATATATCAAGAGATTCACATGTTGACAGTGTTGACGTCGGAAGATCAACCTGGTATCCGAAGATAGAGACACCTCGTACAGTATATCCTATCGTACTTTCATTAAAGCGACATATGTTCGTCTGAAAGACTGACACGTAATAACACTGACTATACATATAACTCGTTAATCACTGGAAGAACAGAAATATTCGAAAGCTTCTAAAAATGGAAATTGGAACTTTCACTGATGACGATTAGTCATGTCCTCATACGTCCGCGTCTTCTAGTTGGTCAAAGCAGAATCCTTTAAATGATCAAAATGTACAAGACGGTGTCTATAAGTCAATTTACAAAATGACGTCAGTCAAGTTGAAATCTATTAAAACAATTTCAATTTTAGTATGTAAACGCAATTATTAAACCTTAGAGATGGAAGCAGCTTAGGAATACGATTTCGCAGCAGAGACAATTCGTTCAAGGAAATAACGTATGGTACCTATCAGATTATTCATCCACCGCGAATCCTTGCTACAAGGAGATCAAGTACTACGCGTTTGTTTCTTGCGTCTCGGTGCATTCCGTGGGTTTCAGCTCGAGCCACCAGTCATAAGGGTAATGATATTTCTGAAGCTCGATACCCTCCCTTGGTACTGGCATTAATCGACCGCCGAACTGTTTCGCCGGTAAGGGAGGGATTACAAGTTGTGGCGGGAAGCATTGCAAACTCGGGGAGAACTCGCAGTCCGGAGGCAGCACTCTTCTTGTCCAACCGACTCTCCTGACCATTTGTGTCTAGAAAGAGAACACAATTTCCAATCAGATCTGTCGAGGAACTCGAGAAATATGAAGTTACAGTATTTTATCGATATAAGTCCCTAGCAAGGGTCTGCCGAGAGACATTTATGAGCCAGAGTCACTATTCTTTGAGTTTTGCCGAACGTAGAGAAGGACAGCCGAGCTCGAGAGGCCTCGGTCGTCGAGAAATGTAAACATAGTTAATCCAAATTTCCAACTTCCTTATTTTGCGTTGTTTTTTTACGAGACTGCGATTACCATATTTGTGGCATTTTTCTAATGCAAAATGATACCAAACATGATATAATTTCGATGATATTTACTTGTGTAATAGACAGTCAAAGTTTCGGGCGCAAGGAAGGACAGTTAGCGGCGAGCCTTTGAAATGTGCTGGCCACTACGTCTGCGTCTCTTTCTTTCCTTTACGCTATCCTACGCGCCCTAACTTTAACTGTCTATTACACAAGTAAATATCTTCGGAATTATATCATATGTGGTATCATTGTTTTTAGAAAAATGCCACAAATATGGTAATCGCAGTCTCATAAAAAAATAATACAAAATAAGGAAGTTGGAAATTCGTAGTGGGGATAGATCTGGGACATTTATCGGCCAGACTTTTGGGACACTTACGGATAAAATACTGTATTTGAGATTTGTTATTTTAACAGTTTCTTAATTACAATTATTTCTTCGTGAAACGTTTATCAACTTATTTGTGGCACTTCTCTGATTAAAATGAGACCACACACGATACAATTCTCAGCTTATTTACTTGTTCAAGTAACGATTCGGTGGAACCTCGACTATCCAAATTAATGATACAATCGACGTCAAAAGACTGTATATAGGTATTTTATGTGAGAAATGTATAAAAAGAACTGTACATTTATTGTCACAATGAAACATTTATTGTCACGATGAATAAAATACGAAGAAACATGAAAAACGTGCATTTCATACAGTCGTTACGTTATGCCAAAAGATTTAAACATATGAAGTAAAATATGCAGAACATTTTAGCAATATGTGACCTATTTTGCAGGCACGTTCTACTGCCAGTAGAATCAGCATGCGGCATTCATAAATTCTGAAAATATTTCTGAGCTTAACTTCCTGAACTTTTTGTTGCGAAACAAATATATCGAAAATTCTAAAGTTTACTTTTGATACATTCTGTTTGTCCATTTGGGCAACAAAAAATGCTCATTTTTTCAGAATCTCTTTGATAATGTTCTTTTTCATTACATTGATCTGAATGTTCAAAAAACAGAGTTAAATGAGACGAAAGTAATCGTACAATAATGTTCGTCACATTTCGATAATTACTGTATCGAATAATGTTCCTAATAATATTGTGCATTACTTTTGTTCATAGATAGAAGGATATGTATTTTAACGATTTTGCAAATAGTTTCCGTACCCGTACGTTTTATGTCCCCTATCTTCTAGCACTTATCGTCAACAAGAGACTCTTGCAAATGTTACACAGCAATAAAGTCACGAGTCGCTAATAAAGGAAAGTTCACCGATTTACTACCAAAAGCAATGCCAGCGAGCAACTTTCGGTTGTCCTAGTTATGTGCCACATGTAAAACATGCCTCATAAATCGCGCAAAATACTCAGAACGGGACGGTGAATTTATAACTCATAACGGATAGTACTGCAACGTTAAATTTGTGAATGGATCGGTCTCGAAAGCATTAAAATTTTGCAGGGAGAAGTCGTTTGCATAGAGCCAGCTGTCGTTAGATGCGAGATGTTATGACTTCAAGAGTTCCCGTGTTTAAGGAACACACAGTCTAGGCGTGTTCGCCAAACATCCTGTCTGAGTAAAACCGCAATATCTTGTACCAAAAAGCGGCGTAATAGTGTCATTCATATGATCCTCTGAGAATTATTATTCCGAATGAAAAATATTTTACAGTATCGCCATTAATATTTTTCACTGTGCTTAATATTATTTTTACTTACAGTAGTAACAAAATGTTCAAAATGCATTATATTTCCTCAACGGCCCAATAAGATTAAACGAATTTAAAGTAAAGAATAATTTCATTAAAACTTTGTATAAAATATTTCAAAGACATTGTACGTTTCAGAAGAACAAAGGGAAAATGCTGAATTACGTTAAAAATTACAATCCAAAGTTAAAAGTAAACTTGACTTTTATATAAAACGAAGAACAGAACATTTTGTAAAATAATAATGAAAACAAAAACTGTCTGGTCACCATTTAGACAGAATTTTGTATACTGTAATTGCGAAGCCCTAAGCTTCGCTATGTCAAATCGGGGTTTCCCAATCCCCTAACCGTGTTACAGAAATGCACAGTGCACGAAGATGCTATTCAATTCATAGCTAAGTGTCAGTTCAGAAATTATGTAAGGCAGTGGTTGAGCATATGTCTATGGATCATTTCATAACAAAAATTTGTAAGGAAGCAAACGAAAAGCTAGCAGACAGCTGTGTTAGACATCTATAAAACTCAATGAGAAAAGCCAGAAACAACTTCAATCAAGGATTACGTGTGAATATTATGAACAAACTCACAACTGCGTCCTCTTCGAAGACAACTACCTCCACCTTGGGAGCATCGTCGCTGGCATCGTTCTCCTGTATACGGTAAACGCCAGCAGCGTGCATATACGTGGCGCTGAGTCCAACTTCACGGAATGCTTTCGTAATCAGGACGTCGTCACGTAACGTATCCACCAAGCATAGCTCGACTTTCCTTACCCAAGGCAGAGCCCGACCAATGCGAACTTGACCCCACAGTCCACCAAGGCACAGGAAGTGCACGATCCCTAGTTTTGCCAACACCAGGTGAGCCCTAGTAGAACCAGACATTACAGTTGAGCGCCTCGGTGAAACTCGATTTGGGAGAAATCTTTTACAAAATGAAAGTTGCACTTTCAATAGGTTGGCTGGAGTCGTGCGATTCACGATTGCTGTTTAAAAAAAGAACTTTCGCTGATGAACGCTTGACACGCTTTTGTTGATTGCAGGGTACCATCGATGTATGGGAAAACTTCCGGACCAACGTTCCATTTGTATCGTGTATACACAGCGGATGTAACATTTATTTTACGTTGCGGTAACTTCGCGTATTGAACATTGTTCGAAATATGTAACCATCGGATTGTTGACGTTGTGAAAAGTCATGTGTACAATTTTTGGAGGCTCTGAAAGCTTTTCACTGTTTTAACAATCTTCATCAGACAACAAATGATATAACACTGTTGACTTTCTTCGGTCATTGAAATGTCAAACTAATGAATTCAAAAAATAATTTCCGCTTTCGAAGATGAATTCGATTGAATATAAATGATCATAATGTACGCGCGTCGGTTTAATACTGAACGAACCGAGCTATGAAAGTAACAGGCACAAATTGCCTCATAAAAATGACAAGGTTTCATTTATTTATTTATCGCAATATGTGCTCTTATAAAGATATTTATGAAATCATTTCTTATGAAAGCGTGTTTATAATTTCAATAATTGTAAAATAAAAACGGTAGGTCACGGTAGGTTTAGTATTAAATTGAAAGAATAAATTGGTTCGTTTATAACCGTCGTTCAGTAAGTGTTTGTGTTGTCAAATTTCTTCCAACAATTTTCCTCTAAAATTCTGACAAATTCAAAATACAGAAAATAAATGTAGAACGTTCCAATATGTGACCTTGACTTAGTAGCAAGGAATTGCAAGTGCGGTAAAAGCGTATTCCAGCGCCAAATGAGTTGGTTGTACTGAATCGTAAAACCGGTTTAATTATGCATATCTCATTCAGGAGCATCAAAATATAATCTGAGAGAAACTTTTCAATCTATTTATAAGTCCGAATCGGAGAATGCCTCCGCAAACGAAGTAGAAATAGTCGTCCAAGCAGACAACGCATGCATTGGATTCGGTAAGGGGTTCAGCTGATTCTACTTAAAGTGAACCAACTAACGCAGCGCTTGGATTTACTTTACGAGCGGTGTTCTAGGTGTCTCGAATAGCGCCACAGGAAGTAGAGCTAGAACCTTTACCCAAGTATATGAGATGCCCGGGTACTCGAGTAAGATTTGAGACACCCGGGTATCTGTGTGAGTAGATTGTGGATCTTTATGCAAAATAAAAATTATCCAAGTCAATTGTAAGGAACGGAAATTAAATAAAAATGCATTTCCTCTTTGAATACTCTGACCAAGTCGAGAATAATATGACAACATCATTCAATTTTTCTAATGTTTTTATAATTTTGTCTACGACCATTCCATTGTTGTCAGAAATGCATAACAGCCGCAGTTTACTCATGAGATAGCCAGCTACAAGGGTATCTCATGAGACAGTCGACTATCCAGGTATCTCATGAGATAGTCAACTACCCGAGTACAGTAAACCCTGGTAAATTGTCCCGGATTCAGACTTCGTAAGTTGTCCCGGCCTATTCACTCCACTGCCTTTTTTTTGTTAAGTGATGTGGTTAAAGTTTAAAACAATCCACCTCCCGGGACAACCAATAGGTTGCCCCTCTACTTGCATATTATGCCCAAACTAGGCCCCCGGGGACCTTCTTTTTTTTAGCGTGAAATGCTTTTACGCATAGCCCGTACCCCCTGGGAGAGATACGAGGTTATGCGGGGCTACGTGGCCAGAAGTGCTCACAATACCCACTAAAAACCTCACGACAACCTTCCCTAAGCTATTCGGGGGCGACTGGGATCTCCAAAGAACACAACCAGCCATCCCCCTTCGCCCTTGGCCCTGTGTGGGGCCTCGTCCCGGGGGGAGAGAAGCTCCCCCCAGCAAAGGCCCCCGGGGACCTACTTTTCGTAATACACCCGGGGCTCACTCCACTGCCTGTCAACGCTGTCCCGCGCCGTATAATAATGTAAATTGCACCTTGATAACGTAAAATACAGCCATTCTTAGGATACGTCCCTATAGATTAATCTTTTATCTAGCAATTGTGACCTAGAACACGGAAATGTGTATTATAGAGTCAGGAATCGAAAACTACGGGACCCTTACAACCCCCGTCTACGTTTATGTGTCTAACGCTGTGTGCGTCACGTGCACTAGAGAGCGGATCCTCACCCTTAATAACTGTTTCGAGAACCGAAACCGATGCATAACGGTTTTGATTTTCTGGAACCGAGTACTCGGGTAGCTGACTATCTCATGGGATACTCGGGTAGCCGGCTATCTCATGAGATACCAGGGTACTTTTGCTCTAAGGGGGATGGCTGGTTGTGTTCCTCGGAGATCCCAGCCGCCCCCGATTAGCTTAGGGAAGGTTATCATGAGGTTTTTAGTGGGTACTGTGCGCCCTTCTGGCCACGTAATCCCCACATAACCCCTTGTCTCTCCCAGGAGGCTTGGAGTATGCGTAAAAGCATTTCCCTCATGTAAAAAAAAGGGTATTTTTGCTCTACCCGGGTGTCTCACGTCTTATTCGAGTACCCGGGTATCTCATAAGTAGACTGCGGATCTGTATGCAAAATAAAATATGTTTGCATTGACTGCAAGGTATATGAGCCACATAACAATTGCATTCCTCAAATTAATTATCTTATTAGGGTGAAACTAATACAATGGTGGCCTTAAGTCTTTTTAATACCTCCACGGTTTTAAGTTGTGCGTACCCACTTTTGTTATAAATGCATAAAATCCGCAGTCTACTCATAAGTCACAGCTCTACACAGGGAGCGAGACGCGCGGCCGGGTCGAAGAGGCATAGTCTTCAAAACTCAGCCATCGCGAGTCAGTAAATTCGAGCGCTGACCTAACGCAAGGCCAATTATCATCTACTGGAAAGCCGCTAGGGAGTTATCTACAGCCAGTACATATCGGACCTGTAAGCAAGCTCGTGTAGCCTCTCAGTGTATTCCTCCGGCACGCTGCACGGTTGCTTGGGCTCCTCTTGCCGACTGAGACTATACCAGAACAACACTACCATCAGGACGAACGCCGCAAACGCTCGTAGCGGTGTGATGCGAAACCTTCTCCGCGGCCAGACGCTCATGCTGGTAACCTTGAACACAAAGATCTGCTCTCGTGAAACCAAAGGTCCTGCGGCTCCCCGCGAGGAACCGAGGTTCAACTATACATAGAAGGATGTGGACCAGCGAAATCAACGCACAAGTTCATTCACGAGCAATCACCAAGGCAGCTCCAAATCGAGCGGAGACACAAGTACCCTCACACCAAGTGTCCCACATCGTGACTCGTCGTTATTGCGTAATTGCGAGGAACACCGCGAGCGAACACACCGCAACGCCGGTTGACTATGCAACGATGCGTGGACACGCAACGTGTAATACACATATGAGCCACGTGTTCACCAGGTCTGCACGAAATCAACTTCTCGCGACACTGCTTTTTTCTCACCCTCGTTGCGCACCACCGTCACCGAGTATTTGCGAATAAACCGTCACACTAGCCCCCCACCACTCCCTCGTCATGGTTAGCCCCTTAGAAACGGCAACGTTGCATACTGATCGATCCTCCTACCTCACCGACAGAGCTAGGTAAGATAGTATCACCACCGACGAGATATCTCGTCAGTGGTACTCGAAAGGAAAATGTTTGACTAGCATTTTTTAAATTTGGTTACATGCATTCGTTTGAAGTAATTATTTATTTATTTGGTTTTGTATTAATGTAAGTAGTATTTGATACAATTTAACGTAATACCAGTTAAACATTCACTTAGTCTCAGAAAAGAATATTAGGCTTGAAAAATTGAAAAACTGTGACCTCCAACTTTTATCAAATTCGCACGGAGGAATATCTGAGTCATTAATCATGGATATTAATTTACAAGATCTTTAATGAAAATGTTTCAATACATTTGTTTTGACATCCAATATGTCTTACATGCTAGTATTCGACGTGTGCAGTTATTAGCTCAATATTATCCACTACTTGTGAAATACTAGCAGTTCTTGCAAATATATTTGTCCACTTCCTTCGATGCGTTTCTTCGTTACCTGCTATACTTTAGCTAGTTGAAACGGACTAATAATAATTAGACACAATACAACAAAGTACAAAATTAAATACCACACACGATTGCAAACCTAGCCCAGCACACAGGCGCGACATCCTGTACTCAAGGCTTCCTTATCCGCGAGTGTGCCCATGAGGGACCTACAATCGGAGGAATACCAATTTGAAATCTGAAATATACATTTTCAGGAGACTCAAGACCGACACTTCCGATGGAAATTCCAAGTAGAATATTAGAAATAATAATTAACAGTGTTCATTGAATGAAGAGTTGAAGGACAGTATTGTTGAAGGTGGGCCAATGGTAACTGTTGCGGAGGAAAGTAAATGAATTTAGACACTCGCAAACTACCGAACTGAGTATATATTTGATAAAAGAGTGAATACTGTAACTTTGATATAAGTGTGAACACGAATGGAGAATGCGACAGACAAGACTGTTTACAATGTACTCGCGAGAGAGGACGAGTAAGAACGAATACAATTTCTTCATATATCGGCCTAGTTGAAGTACGTGTTGCTAGGCACGTATAAGTATACACTGTTTGGTAAGCGGGTCAGTAAATGATTTTTCTATTACTTTTTAGGTTGGTTAGATGTCACTTTGATCATATTCCAACAGTAACCAATGAAACCATCTCGTGCTATAAGGCGGATTACTCTTTAAAAAAAGAACAAAATGGTCCACCTTGAGATTGTTGAAAGCAGGCCAGTTCTGGTTAGCCCCTGATCAACCTCGGGGCATCCTGGTCTCTATGGGACAAGAAAAGGCGTGGGAGAGATCCAAAGCTATGTGAACACTGGAGTAATACGACTAACGGGTCGCAGTGCTTACTATTCTTTGGTCCTGTAGGAGGTGAATGAAGTGTCAATTTGCATCCTGGACTGTTAGGTCTTTTTAGTGGGTATGGGCTCGCTACATTCGAGAGTACTATGTCGAACCCCATTCTTTCCTCCCGACCGTCATCTTTAGAGGGGATGTTATGCGTAAATGAATTGTTTCCTAACAGTCCTTAAACTATAAAAGAGGGCCTTCTGGTCCCAGAGTCCAGCCGCTCTTACCGGAATCCTTAGCCCGACTGACTGACTAACAATAAGAGTGCTCGCAGTGTTCTGGCACATTTTCTGTGGAACACTTCATCTTGCAATGCCCCCATTTATCCTTCCAGAGAAGACGATTGGCTACTCCTAATAATTTAAGTGAATATAATAAATTGAATCATATCGGCGCTAGGTTCGATCATTTTTATAAAAACAACAAATGTGCAATTATTTAAATATGTTTCTAACGTTTCGATCCCTATGTGGATCTTTTTCAAAGAGATCGCCGATATCATTCAATTTATTATAGTACTAATTTTCGATCGAGAAGAATTTAACGTTTTTAATTTAAGTGAATGTTTCAACATTGGTAAGAACATTGTCCAAGTATTAAAATTTCTTAAGTCAACAAAAATTTATCATACTCTGTAATCTAAATAGAAATATAATACAATATAAATGTAATATATAGTAATATAAATATAAATGTTCATAAATATAAGGACATAATATTGTATTCATGCGTAATATGATATAATCTTTGAGGTCGCTAATGATCTTGTTGTTAATGCGACCTGTATAAATAAATAAAAAAAAAGTGTTCTGACACACCTGGTCATCGATGTAAAACTGTCCCCACTTTCTTCAATTTCGTTGATTTCGATCGCCACGATAGTAATAAATGATAGATTTCTTATTTCTGACTGTTTAACGTTTATAACCATTCCTTTTGCCAGCGATTGTCAACATGCACTACCTTGACCGCCTTGCTGTCTAATTTTGTAATTAAAAATAGGTAAAAGAACTCGAGGTGCAGAATAACTTGAAGCCAATACAATATATTGATAAACTAGCTGGTTATTGTTGCTCGCTCGCTTCGCGAGCTCGCGGGTAGGACTGCTCTTGCGAGAGGGTTAGTGGTACTCATTGCTAGTGGGGCATACAGCTATTAATGTTTTTTTTTAATTTTGTGTGTGACTCTCCACGAGCCACACAAAGAACTTCCCGATTCGTTAGTTGTAAGCGGTAACATTAGCATTGATTGCATAATTAAAAAAAATTTTTTTTTAATAAAAATGAAATATATATAATTACGTTTGTTTATTCGGTGGAAGATTTCCATCCTCTCGTATAAATTGCATTGTTGAATGAACTTCTTTCGAAATAAACTACAAAAAATAAAAAATCTAAAAAACTGCTTGACCAATATGGACCAAAATCTAATCAGCTCTAAGTTACGACGGGGCACATCGATTGCATCATTCATCATTCTAATCGCGTTGTTACTTTTTCAGAAAACGTTAACGAAAAATTTGATAACATAAAAATTTGATAAAAATAGTCTAAAATGACTCCAATGACCATGAAACGTGAAGATCTGCTAAAAAATCGATTTTCGATTTTCGGGGTAATTACAGTAACTTCCCTATGAATCGGGAAGTTAATTACTTCTGCTTCTTTAACGATCATAAGAATTCCTTTTTCTAATGATCCTGTTGAGCACCCTCTTGGCTATCTCACCACCTAATTATTTTTTAGTAAAAATGGATAATAGTAGTATGTCTTTTCGATGTTACCCAGCTCTGCTTACCGACAATTCGTGCCTTGATCGGTGGCGCCATAGTTGGTGCGAAAGGATAGCTCGCCTTCCGGGCAGCAGCTTCCGGACAGGAATTTCGATCTATTATACAGCAGACGCGGGGAAGTAGAGTACGAAAATAAATGCACCGACGCCTCGCCCAGCTTTCTTTCATGGAAGAAGAGGAGTTTATCATTTTGATGGGTTGTTCGCCGAGGAATCTAAGTTAACCGACGCGGGAAAGGGAAACGCGACGTTGCGTTGGGGAGTTTTGTGACAACGCGGTTTGCACATGACTACCAGAAATAGTTTTTCGCCCTTTGGAATCTTAACGGATCGACGCCACGGAGATTTCCGTGTTCCTTTTTTTATTTCTATTCCTGCCACTTTTTTTCTTTTAGTCGTGAATTCTACTAATTCGTTGTTTCTCGGAGATTCCGATCCTTTGTAAGTAAGGATCGAAAGAGTTACGGCGCTATTCGGTAGATTCTATTTGAAACACGAAGTGTAGAACATTTTCGAAAATTGTTTTCATATAATCATTTCCGATGAGAATTGATAGAAAACAGTTTTTGCAAGTATCAATCAGTTTTTGTTTGGATAGGACATGCATATAAAAATGTTTCTAAACGTCGAATAATAACGATTTTTCTGTAACAAGAACAGACATTTCGTTTATCGATATTAACCCTGAACTCGTATACTGGGGTCTCTTATGACGCCAAAAATATTTCTGTACTCTATCTTTCACTACCGTATTTAGTGACAATATAAAACTTGATAGTTGCAGTTAACGTTCAGACTACGGATAATTTTTATAGCTATATGAATTGGCAATGCTTAGGACCGTTCACAGCTCTAATTAATAATTTTTAAAACTATACTTTTCATGATATCTCGTGTTGTCGCATTAGTCTTTCCGATATTCTTAATGAAACAGCTATTCAGTTTGTTTAATTGCCACAAATTGAGTACTTTAATAACAATTTAGATGTTCCCGGTCAGAAATGACTGCGGCAAGGCACACGGGGGGTTAAGCAGCTGTTAGATTTTTGTATTTTCTTCGTGTTGTCATTTCTATTTTTAGTTTCATAGTTGCGCGCAAGCATTCACATTTCTCAAGTTAATTAACAATTTACGCGCGAACGTTTCTGAACGGATCGACGAAAAAAGACTCGCGCATCAGGGATAGTTTTAAATGCACAGGCATATTTTAAATACACTGTAAAATACCAGACTGATCAAGCAGAACGAAGTAAAATGTCTCTCACAGTCAAGCACGATCGGAAACTTGCAGTGGAGACCATCAAACGTGACACATTGTGCAAACGCAATATTTGCTCACGAAAATACCGTTAGGAGCATAAACGTCCCTATAAAGAACAAATGCACCTTTCGATGATGATACTCCTAATGATAGAGTGCATTCTCATATGCACTCTATAGTGCTACTGTCATCGGTTCGTAATCGCACGGAAATTAAAATTCTTCACCGTGAACCATCATGAAATATATTTTAGTATGTACGGCGGCAACAGATGATCACTACTTATCTTTTATTTGAAAGTAGTTCAGCAAAAATGATATCAGATCGACTTATTTTAATGCAACTTGTTTTATTAGTCCTTTGCAATTGAATTACTTGTTTCAACAAGTCCCAGTAAAAAACAGTAGTGAATTTGTAAAAACGGGATTATTGATCAAATGGGTTGATCCAATGAAAAATAGTGAAAATATTTAAGGAATTTGAAAGTACTCTTGCATTGTGCGTGTGTGTGTACCCAGTCCATTAAAAAAAGTAATGTACAAAGAAATGTTCTGAAGGAAGAAAATAAATAAAAGCCGATGTAGTCATTGTATTTTGCAATTAATGCAAGCAATTTTTATTCTGCATAAGAATCCGCAAGCTGCTAATTGATAATAGACTCATTTCTTAATAAAAACGATATCAGATCGACTTATTTTAATGCAACTTGTTTTATTAGTCCTTTGCAATTGAATTACTTGTTCCAACAAGTCCCAGTAAAAAACAGGAGTGAATTTGTAAAAACGGGATTATTGATCAAATGGGTTGATCCAATGAAAAATAGTGAAAATATTTAAGGTATTTGAAAGTAGTCTTGCATTGTGCGTGTGTGTGTGTGTGTGTAACCAGTCCATTAAAAAAAGTAATGTACAAAGAATTGTTCTGAAGGAAGAAAATAAAGAAAAGCTTATGTAGCCATTGTATTTTGCAATTAATGCAAACAATTTTCATTCTGCATAAAAATCCGCAGACTGCTAATTGATAATAGACTCATTTCTTAATAAAAACGATATCAGATCAACTTATTTTAATGCAACTTGTTTTATTAGTCCTTTGCAATTGAATTACTTGTTCCAACAAGTCCCAGTAAAAAACAGTAGTGAATTTGTAAAAACGGGATTATTGATCAAATGGGTTGATCCAATGAAAAATACTGAAAGTATTTAAGGTATTTGAAATTAGTCTTGCATTGTGCGTGTGTGTGTGTACCCTGTCCATTAGAAAAAGTAAACGAAATTACAAAGAAATGTTCTGAAGGAAGAAAATACATAAAAGCCGATGTAGTCATTGTATTTTGCAATTAATGCAAACAATTTTCATTCTGCATAAAAATCTGCTGACTACTGATTGACAATAGATTCATTTCTTAATATTTAACTTGACACGTATTGTCTGTATAACGATAGTACTACATTATTAATTATTGATGACAAAGAGTCTTAAAACAGATTAACAAATTAATTCGTGGCCTCCACAATTAATTAATTTTCGTTGAAATGCAATTCAATTCAATTTTGAGTGGGATCATTCTGTAATATCGTATAAATGTGTAGAACATGATGGATATTGTACTCGAGATATAGTTGTTTCTAAATAAACGAAAAATTTATGAAGGCGAGATCACGAATTCATTCGCACATCTAATATATGTATATTGACTTACGTTGACAGTATAAATAATTAGATGTACTGGTGAAAGATATTAATATTTAATAATAAAATCTCAAGAAAAACGTAAAACTTTTGTAGAAACAAATTCGGTTCGGAGAACGTCTCCATTTAGGAACGTTCCGTTTACGAGTCGACTAGCATCCGCAAATTCGTCAACGCGAGGAAGGTTTAAAAATAAGACGTACCCCTAAAAACGTGGTACGCTATTGGCGTTTCTGCTCATTAAGATAATTGAGTGGGCTTAAAGCTTTGCCGCGATAACTCATTCAGAGACGTCGTTCCCTTGGAAAAAGTAAATACAAAGATAACGAGGAGTACAAGAGGCTACGTGTTCGCTAAATGAATTCCGCGAGTAACAAAACTATCGGACAATTCATCGCACTCGGTACATTCGTTGTTCCGTGTTGCTCGTGTGAAATATGTATTTGTATCTTATCTAAATTTTCATAATTTCTCGTCAGGCTCAAATAATTATTATATCTAGTACATATCCGACTGTGTCGTCTTTACATTTTCTAATGAAGCATGATTTTAATATTCATGACTGGTTAGTGTAAGACACAAGCGATTAGTATGAACAGATAATTTTACATCGTAACTTCTGTTATAAATCATGAATGAGCACAGACTACTTTACAATTATAAAAAAAAATTTCTGCGATCTAATTGACACATAGTTTTCTAAAATTACAAACATTCAGCAGCAACATTAATACTTTAATAAAGGTACTTTAAACTGTTTATATGAAGTAAATTTTCTCTGTATTACACAGCATGTAATGTTCACTTGCAATGCTTAGAAATTCCGGTGTAAATATCAAATGGTTCAAAGAAGAACTATTTAAAAAATCGTTTATTGTTGTTTGAAATAGCTGCTCCATTACGAATCAAACTTTCGTTTGAATTTTAATTAAAGGGACTATACGAATTCTTCGTATACACATAAATTTTAATGCGCATTGTTTTATATTTTCTTTGGCATAGTTACCTGACGTTGCTAAACGATATTATTAATTTACACACGCCAAAGTCGGCAGGTCCCCTCTGTCCACTGAATTGGAGCGTTTCACAGTGCCGTAAGTGGACGTGGAAAGAAAAATTGCGGCGAATGTCGTGGAATCGCGCGGTGGGACTGTAAAACAAACGTTTCGACGCTGCGCGGTTTTCTCTCCTTCTAATTTTATCTTGTCGCTTCCCTCGAAGTAGTCCTTAGCCGTGTATTTTCGTAGCACGTGTCACCTACGTATAGTCTCCTTATCTCCGTAACGAACACACGAGAGCACTTGACAATCTTCGGAACACGTGTACACGCTTATCCCTCTTGTTTCTGTCCTGACGCTTCAATTGCGCTTCCTCCTAAATAGTAAATGCAGGAACAACGTGTTACGCGAGCAATCCTAAAACAATCAAACTTTGATGAACCTCCAAAACTAGACAGTCTCTATAAAACATTTTTTTTGTACCATACTTAATGTTACATATTTAAATAATTATTACATGTTTAAATAATTGCACATTTGTTGTTTTCTATAAATGATCGAACCTAGCGCCGATATCATTCAATTTATTATATACTTAAATGTTACCTCGAATTATTTGCTACTAATTGTAATACGTAATAACAAGATTATGGATTTCTGTGGAAAATAAAGATCGTTCCTATTGAAATATGGGGGCTACATAGCATTTATCTATCTTCTTAATAATTTTGAAAAGCAACAGGAAAGATTCCTACAAACTGCAATTGGATATAGAAAACTGTTGTTTATTTTAGACGAGTTTCTGATCCAATTTGTAATTCGTTGTTAATTAATTTCACAAATAACATTGCTAATATGGTTTAATGTAGAAATCGATCGAATTTGACAAAACTCCCCTCAATCAGGCTCGAGCAACTTTCATACCCGCTGACAGGACCTGAAAATGCTTTTACGCATGACCTCCCTCCTACAGATGACAGTCGGGGGTAGAGTGTGGGACTTGGCTTCTCCTAAGATGTTATGTGGAGAGAACGAGACTAAATCCCTAACCTATAGCCACTAAAAATCTCACCACCCAGGCAAAAGTCTACTACTCTTCTACAATTGTAAAGATCATCTGGCACTGCTTCGTAGTATAAACTTCAGACGATCTCTAGATAATAGTTTCGTGTTTCTCGATCGTAAATTTTAATATAAATAAAATTATTGATCGAAACCGTGCGCCGAGAACATATATTTGATTTATATTAAGATCTCTAGATACAGTTATGCAACTTCACCATCATACCATATCTCTAAAATAAGCATCAACTACAAATTACGAATTAATATATCTATTAATATATATAAATATACTAAACATAGTAAAAGTAAGTAAGAAAACATACTAAAATTTCATACTGCCCCTACCGTGCTTTGCCTCCTACATTCCAGAAGAGTTTGCTAGGGAGGACCCAGCAATTGTCCAATCGTTTGACAGATTTTAATTATATTTAAATAACAATGTTGTGAGCTACACTACTGTGCAAAAAAGAAGCACTCGGTCATATTTCATAGAAAAGCATAAAAAATCAAATAAGAATGCAGTACCAAAATTTTGAAAAAGGATTCCGCTGTTTAATCGAATGGTTCTGAGAATATGTGTTATTGCGGATTATCTAATACTTTAAATGCAATAAATCAATCATTGTACGATACAATATATCATTATATTTTATAATTATACTATGTGCTTCTTTCTTCTGCGCAGTAGCGTACATAATTTTCACAGTTTCTGTAGACGGTTTCTCGTGGAATCTTTCGTTTAAAAATCATAAGGATCTACAAAGAATACAACATTGAAAATATAGAATATAATCTAATTTCGAATCAATATTCTCCCCACCTTCTATGCCAATCAAAATTCAATTTCATCGACCAAATATTAACGCGGTATCTGGTCCGTTACAACTGTTAAACGGTAATTTTTTTACCTGAACTCATCCGTTCGAGTGTAATCAAGACATTACCGTCGCAGTATCGCAACAGCAAGACGTATAATTTCTCTGCTGTGAATCGAAAGACAGAAAAATCATGGACAAAGAAATCGCGTCAGCCGATAAAATCAGCATTGATCAGATATCCGGATGTACGGATTCCAGATTTTCATTAAGGGTAAATGTGGAATTTCGTAAAAACTGGCAGATTGATCGGGGTAGCGCGCTGAACAGAAGCAATGGCGAAACGAAGAAGTGGAATACGAGCGTGGAACGCATAACAATGTTCAAAATATATAGTATGAAAATATGTGACGAAACTCGTTCTGCTCCAATTGCTTCATAACGCGACGCGATATCGACGAACATAACGATCCTCATTCCGGTCTGTCATTTCGCGTGTTCGTAAAAACGCGATCGAGCCTCGCGAGAATTATAAAGGTTCATACGTGTCGATTGATTGGCGCATTCCATTGTAAACGTCCCCGGCATGGCGTTTCCTCTCGCGCCGGTAATCGTTGTTTCGATTTTCTCCGAGCGACATAACAGCCGGCCATGTTTTTCCGTGATAATGAACTCTGGCTATTCGCTCGCCCGTGGCACGCTCTTTGTGTCCGCCGACTATAGAAAGCAGAAAGGCGTGACTCTTCGTGAACGATGCAAAGCGCGACGCGAAATCACGAACCTGAATGGCGGCCGCATACAGAAACAATACGTATGTCACGATTTTGTACACGTGTGCTAACCTCTGCAGGGATACTCAAAGATACGAGAACGTTTTTTTAACTTCCCGATTCATAGGGAAGTTACTGTAATTACCCCGAAAATCGATTTTTTAGCAGATCTTCACGTTTCATGGTCATTGGAGTCATTTTAGACTATTTTTATCAAATTGTTAGTATGTGTGTGTGTGTGCGTATGGCCGTTTGTATGTTATCAAATTTTTCGTTAACGTTTTCTGAAAAAGTAACAACGCGATCAGAATGATGAATGATGCAATCGATGTGCCCCATCGTAACTTAGAGCTGATTAGATTTTGGTCCATATTGGTCAAGCAGTTTTTAGATTTTTTAGTTTTTTTCGAAAGAAGTTCATTCAAGAATGCAATTTATACGAGACGATGGAAACTTTCCACCTAATAAACAAACGTAATTATATATATTTCATTTTTAAAATTATTCATTTAAGTTCTTTTAGTTTTAATTAAAATTATTCTAACACTAGATTAACCCTTGCTATCGATTAATCGATTACTATACATTTAAGTATTGTACGAGGTATTGTGTCAGTTTGATATTCATAAAATGAAAAAATCATGTACAACGAAATTATTCGAGGTTGAAAGAAATGTTTTATGTTAGAGTAAAATCGCTCCGACTGGAAAGTTTAAAGCTTCGCGGAGAAATGTATTCAACAAACAAATTTGGAAAATTCAAATCATTTAAAAGGGCACGCCTGTGGAATTTTTTTATAAGTAACAACTAGATGGAGAACTTCCATCTGTATGTTAGAGTTTGTTCTCGAACTTTTTTGAACTAGAAATATTGGAAAATGTCAGAGTTAGTCACTAACTTTAAAACTCTTTAAATTGATTTCTGTCCGCCATCACCGGTGATAATTGAAATGTATTATGCATTGCAGAATTTTTAAAAAAATTTCTAGTCAAAGAAACGACTACACTTTGCGAGAAATCAATTTTAAATAGTTTTAAAAAGTTATAGGGTAACTGCACCAGTGAATGAACGGGCACCAGTAAATGAACGCTTTTGTATATTTCAACAAATTTTAACCCGGACGGCATACTAGCGATAAAATTGTGATTAAAGAGTTAAATAAATAGGAGAATATTGTTTAGTAATTTTGTCCATTGATTGGACTAGCATTATTCAATTACTAGAATGTAGTGTTCATTCACTGGTATTTTTCATATTTTTGATTTAACGTTTAATAAAGAAGAATAATAATAATTTCATTGTATTTGTGTTCATTTATTTTTGACAAATGAAGTATAGGGAGCTATTTGGCATATATGAAATTCCTTTAATTCATATAGTTTTTTTTTAAATAAAATATTTTCCTGAACAATTTCTTAAATGTTCATTCACTGGTGCAGTTACCCTATAATTGAAATATCGAGAAAATCGTAATATAACAAATGGGCGCTGTCTAAATCGTTGTCTGAAATCTAGGGGGATTAATAACAAGTTCGAAACTTACCGGAATATGTAGAATTCGTTGCGCGGTGGATTCTATAAATGCCTATTAAATATTGATCCACCAGTAATGAACACATTCGGAATGGCATCATAGACTGTTCATTGGAACAATTATTCAGAATTTTGGGGATGTTCCTGTTACCCGTTATTCAATTTATCAATGAAAACAGAACGATGACACATTGCGAAGCCTGTCTTCTCGTTTTATCTGCTTTGTAAAGTTCATCCAAAGAAGAGTAGCACTTTATTAATATTATTGTTTTGTAGACCATGATCTACTCCAGTGAAAAATGTTGTTGGCAAAATGAGCTGGCAAAATAAGTGCTTCACCTATTTCATTATACAAGGATAGTTTTAATTCGAGGAAAAAGTTCATTATAACAATTATATTTGAAATCTTCTTGCAACTCGTAGATCCTAACAAAATCTTCCTACTCAATTTCATGTTTGGTCAAACACTTGTGTCAGACGTATACTGGCGTGGCGGTTAACGCGTTAGTTTTATTAAATTCGAGTTGATAGTCTCTAATAAATTCCTAAAGACACATTAATTTCGCAGTCTATTCACAATTATTCCTCACGTTCGTAGACACGAAATCGTTATGCGGCCAGAATCGACACTTTCTGCTGGCCATTTAAATTGTCCCCTGAAGCGGTTTATATTCCAACAAAAAGCAGTGTGCCATAACATCCAATCTAAACTTGTTCGCGCATCGATCGTGGTCGTATGGGAACGAACAGTGTGTCGAGGAACAAGTGGAATGGGACTGTATAGAGGTGGCATCAGGAAAAGTGGTCGGCGCCACGATAAATCTGTTATCCGGGGGTATCTTAATGACATTGTTGTCGCGTCGGACTTTAGTCGGCTATAAAATTCGGCCTGGTTTAATGCGAAATAAATGAACAAATTCCCAGGATGCCGCGTGTGGTCAGGCCCAGGGGCCGGCCAGGCAAGGACGGGCCCGTTTTACGAGCAATAAACCTTTTTCGCTATTGTGTCATGTGGCAGTGCGTCAGCACCGAGCGAGTACGCATGAGATTCGCTTTCGGACGTAGAGACACACAGCATTTTTAAAAAGCACCGCCTTTTTCTGGTCACGGTTAACCGTGGTCCAGCCGTTTATGCGTTTTCCTGACTCCTATCTAGATTTCAAAGCCTCCTCTTCGGCGTCTGAAGAAGCCGCGGGATCAATTTCAAGGGATCCCTGAGGAGTAACTGTGGTAGCTTAGAGGACGGACCAACGCACGTGATGAAAAAACTGGCTCGCTAAATGCACGCATTTGTTTTGTAGAAACGACCACGGTTGTTTAAGTACTTCCTTCAACGCGTACTTTAAAAATGATTCGATAAAAATGTGAACCTTGAAAATGTACTTTGTAAATGATTCAATGATACATATTCGATATTCATCTGTATTGGTCCGGACCAGGGCGTGTGTCGTTGGAAAATTCGGCGAGCACGCGTGCTGTTAATCAATTATCTACCGGCGATCATCTCTTAAGTTTTGTAACTCCGTGGTTCACAGCTAAGAATTTTTTAATGGATCTCTCAACGTCAATAGCAATTTCAATCGTGAACCAACAAGTCACTCCTAGTGACGTGTTTTATTTATTTAATTTCGAATTGTTGAAATTGTTTGAATTGAATGAAATTGAATGAAATTGTTGAAAGCAGCAGGGTTCATTGAATTTTCAAATTTTATCGAAAACAAAGCCTCATATGAAAATAGAATCGCCCCTTTTCGGTCGTTCTTGTTCAAGCAGTGGATATAATTATAAATCCCAATAAACAATGCAACGCAAACGATCAATCAATGCGAGACAAAGTTTAAAACAAATGCACCTTCATGTCCACTCATTTCTTCATTCAACCAAATTCACTTCATACATTTTTGTGTCTTACTCATTGTATTTCACACTCACTCTCATCACACATATCTAAACATTCACCCCCTTTGTGTTTATTACATACGTATATGAAAAACAATAACTTTCTTACATAATTTACTCCACAACAATAATTGTGGAATTATAAACGTTAATAAACGTCCACGTATTTAATGTAACATTACATATGGCTGTTCGAAAGGTACGACCAGCTACCGATCGCCTAATATAAATATGTAAAGTGTCTTATTATTTCGCGCAGCCCCGTATAACGCAGCATACGGCGAATCCACGAAAGCAGCTGCCACAGGGCGCGTATGCAAAATTTTTGGAGTCTGACCTATTCGAATGAATAAGGGCTTCGACTATTGACACGCCTCCGCGTTCGACAAAATCAAAAATCGCCGTGTACAAGCATTCCGCGGGGTGCGGTGCGCAGGCGGGGTACCACCATGGCCGGGATCGCACGAAATGGCGGTGCCTTTGTGGCTCTCTGTCCGAACGGTCATCGTCGAGGGTTTTTACCCCGCTGGAATCCACGAAACACTTTTACGTACGCGCTGGGCCCATTGAAATGCAACTCGCGTTCCCGGTGGCTCCATCAGCCCCTTCGTATCCTCTGGTGTCCATGCCCCTCCCCTCCCACGCTCGATGTCGCTTTGGAGGATCACTCTCCACAGTAAACCACTAATCTGCTTTCCTTTCGGTGCCTGTGATCAATCTTATCGTTTTTCGATCGTCAGGGGAATATTGACTCGGACATATAAGTACCGGAGGACAATGAAGACCGTGCAATGGCGGGGTAGCCATTCAACTTGTTTTATTAATTGTTCTTTTTGGTATGATAGATATATTCGAAGCTAGTCGATCCTTTTCGAGGGAAGACTTCCATCTTTAAACCTGCGGTGATTTTAATGCTTAATCTGTTCTTTTAATGCCTCCAGAGGTATTTTTGATTTTGCCTACGTGATGCAGATACATCTTTGAAAAAGACTAAACATTCTGAAGCTTTAAGCTTCGATATGAGATATAATGGTTTAAATATCGCGCCATTTTGTATTCAGAATTCAACTTTGACGTTCACGGACATATCGATATTTTTCTGTTATATTGGAATTTCAATATTGTTATTTTATGAGTAGACTGCGGATTTTATGCATTTATGATAAAGATGAGTCGGTCTAGTTTGATTTTTGATTTTGCCTACGTGGTGCAGATACATCTTTGAAAAAGACTAATTAAACATTCTGCAGCTTTAAGCTTGGATAAGAGATATAATGGTTTACATATCGCGCCATTTTGTATTCAGAATTCAACTTTGATGTTCGAGGACATATCGATATTTTTCTGTTATATTGGAATTTCAGTATTGTTATTTTATGACTAGACTGTGGATTTTATGCATTTATGATAAAAATGAGTCGGTCCAGTTTGATTTTTGATTTTGCCTACGTGATGCAGATACATCTTTGAAAAGGACTAATTAAACATATGAGATATAACGGTTTAAATATCACGCCATTTTGTATTCAGAATTCAACTTTGATGTTTACAGACATATCGATATTTTTCTGTTATATTAGAATTTCAATATTGTTATTTTATGAGTAGACTGCGGATTTTACGCATTCATGATAAAAATGAGTCGGTCTAGTTTCTGACAATAAACAAATTTGAAGAATTTAAATACACTACTATATTATTTTTAACCTTTTAAACATATTCAACAAGAAATCAAATATTTATTTCACATCAGATAGTTGCAATGCAGATAGAAAGTTTTTATTTTGCGTAAAGATCCGCAGTCTATTTATGACGATGGCTTAAAACGATAATGAGTAGATGATACACAAAAGAATGAAAATATCAGAAGATTTGAAGAAGGATTATTTGCAACTTATTAGAACTGTTAAGAGAAGAAGTGAATGTCGATGTCCTGTTTTTTGCAATCGGTACATATAATTTTTAGTTTGTATAAAATATGGTTTTACATAATGCTTATAATGCTTGTTGTTAGTATTAGAGGAAACGTTAAATGATTTCAAGAAATTCAAGTACTTATGAACGTCACCTTAGCTTTCCAAATGGAAACATATTTTCATATGCAGCAATCAATGCAATTTTTTATTCTCTATAAAACAACCAATGTACGTGTTCCCTTATAAAAACAACAAAATTGATTTTATTTAGACTTTGTGCAACTACTATTATAATACGTGCTCTACAAAAGATGTTTATATAATCAATTCTTATAAAATCATTTTTATTATTTCAATAATTGTACAATCATAAATCGCAAACCGGTGATTTTGACCGGTGGTGTTGGTTTAGTGTTATGAGTGAAATAGAATATCACAATCATGTTACCGCAGAAAGTCTGATCCAAGTAGCTCTTCCTTCTTCGTCGAAGTAGTCTACTTTGTCCTTAACAGGAACGATTACCGACAATTAACATAGTAGAGGCAGCGAGATTCGTGACCCCGTTTTCTCCGAGAGTTGCAAATGAAATAAATTCTACCGAGTTCCAGTTGTCTATTCGCGTAAGATCGCGTTCACGCGACCCTGCCGACTTCCCATGTAACAATAACGTTACAGTTTTTCGTGGGCGATGCGATTCCACGAAGACAGTAATCACGGATTGCCAACGGAAGAAGGTCAAGTAGCGCGTGAACGAAATAACAAACGTACAAATTACGTCCGCGTTTTGCGTTATGGGAGCGGCGCGCGCGCTCCACCGAAAGGAATTCTTCAATGAAGTATTCAGGATTCCCACGTAATTTAGTCGGAAAACATCCCCGAGTAACGCGGTCGTACGAACTTCCCGATTAATCTCGAAGCAATTTAAAAGTGCTAACGAATAAACATAGCGCAACTAAACTATTTCTTGTAAGAAAAAGACATGGAACTTTCTGTGGCCGGTAGGAATTAAGTTGGAAGGAATTAATTTGTCACGAAATCCTTTTATCTTCGGGTGAAATTCAAATGAACATGTTGGAAAGAAAATTACAAATTACAAATAAAATACAGTCATTAATACTTGGTTAAAGAGTTATTTATTCACATCCTTTGTACCGATTATTGCTTGAACTATAATAGGTGTGAATTATATTTCAGTAAAGAGTCATTCGTGTTTGCAATGGTTTATCTATCGAAGTGAAACAGAACATACTGTTTCGTTTATAAAATATACTGCATTAATTTGTTTTATCTGCTCATAAATTTATACAACGAAATCGTACTATAAATTTGCATTCTAAAAGTCGAAATGATTGTAGGCAAATTTTAACTATATTCAAAACAAAAATTTGTGATTTCTACAACATGAGAACAATTGAGTTCAGAACAATGTAAAATTAATCGCATAATTCATTCTCGTCGTCGCTGTCCATTCATGTGTATACAGAATGGATCGACAACATTGAAATATAGCACAGTTTCGAAAGCTCTTAAGTATGTCGCAAGCAATCTAATCCAGATCAACGTGAAAGCAATTAACGATCCTCCGAGCGTTTTTCCGGCCATCATGCGCGTAGTTTATGACGCGGTAATTGAATAACGTATCGTTGTGATTATGTGACCTGATATGGCTTCTCTATGACTTCCCGTACGCGCCATTGCGCTTGAATTGACCGCCTTTTGCTGCCACAATAGTATCTATAACGATCTATCTGCTCTAATAGTTATCGATTTTTGAAAAAATTATTGCTCCAATTTTTCCGATCATTGATATTCGATAAGCACGCGTCTATCGAACACTGAGAACCTGCCTACGATATTTAAAATGGTAGAGTTGCTTTATTTAGCCCATGATGGTAGATATGTAACTAAAGTTACTAATGTAACTAAAGTTGTAACTAAAGTTACATATCTACCATCATGGGCTAAATTACTGTTCAAACGTAACTCACTAATTCTTGTTTTAAAATGTTTATGTCCATTTTGCATACAACAAACGCAAAAGTGTCTCTTTGAAAAAGATCCACATCGGGATCGAAACGTTAGAAACATGCTTAAATAATTGCACATTTGTTGTTTTTCTAAAAATGATCGAACCTAGCGCCGATATCATTCAATTTATTACATTACTAATTTTCGATCGAGAAGAATTCAACCTTTACTAAACAGTTAGGTATTGTATAAGGTATTATATCGATATCATATCCATACAATTTTTAAAATCATAGGTAATGGAAATATTCCAGGTAGGAAAACATGTTTAATTTTTTAGTTAAAGTAGCTCAGAGTGCAAGGGGTTAAAGCACAAATATTTTCGCGCGGTCGCATGAATTTCCACGAAAGTCGGTGCTGGTCTGAAGAACGGGATTGCCCGTGCATAAGTTCAATTCCGCCGATCCGTCTTCTCCGGGAACAGCGTCCGATGGTTCAGGGTCCGCATCAATTTCGCTCCGAAATCGCGGACACTGACGCAGAGCCCGCATAAAAGAAGAAAGCGCAGCCGCGTACGCCGCCGGTGCTCGGTAACAAATATTAAATCGTCAACGTACAAGAAGACTAATTTGGGACTGCGACGGAGGAATCGACTCGCCGCAAACGGCGCAACGCGGCCCCTCCGCCGTCCGTACTTCTTGTCCGTTTAAAAGTTTCGGCATTACGGAAGGTGGAATGCATGTAACTGCTGCCCTTTAACTTCCCATAGGGCCGCGAAGCTTTAACGAACCGGCAGCGTAAAGTTCGCCCATGGGGCCCGTGCGGACACGCTGACAACGCGAGCCCGGTACCATGTGGTCAATGCGCGTTAAACGCTCCCGGTGCCCGGCCGTTTAGCGTTCCCCGTGGATATACGAACATTCCACGGTTATTTCGAATACGTCCCCGCAGCTCGTTTTTACGTCAGCGTAACTCACGACGCGCCGGCGACCCCGGCGCGCGTGTCCCACGTTCATATTTTCCATCCCGACCGCAAAATACAAACGTCCTCGCTCTATGCCCTGTCACCTCGTTCCCGTTCTTTTTCTTTTTCCCCCGTGACCTTCCCGACGGGGCTAAAAAATCCGCTAACGTATGGTAACGACCACTCCGGTGCCGCTTTGAAGCTCCCTTCAAGTTCGAAACTGGTGAGCCATCGTCTTGGCTGATGTCTTCACCGGTTTCGCGAATACCAGTCACTTTATCAATCCTACAGAAACGACGATGTGTCGTCAGTTTTCTTCTGGATGATTGACGTTACAGATGTTGCAATAATCTCTTGGTGATTTTGACTTTTTGATATTTTCTGTAGCCAAATGATGTTAGTTATCCATCGTAAGATTGTTAAAACAGACAAAGAGAAAATGATTTCAACGCAACGGTTCGATCAAATAAAACAAAAATAAAGCAATTTTACAGATAAATTTTAAACTTTTTATGTTTTGATCCTAATTTGGTTGATTTTCAAGAAAATGGAAGAACTGCGGCTGAAAATATAACACAGAGAAACGGTTATGATATTGAAAAAATTTTAAAATCTATTTAAAATTGAGTATTATATGTTATAACTCACTTGCTTTATATAAATTTTAACATAGATATTCTGTTTGGTGACACATGTTCTTATACGTTGTGACACAGGTTACTGAGGCACAAGAAACAGAAGTCAAAATCACCAAGAGATTATTGTAACATCTGTAACGGTTATGATATTGAAAAAATTTAAAAATCTATTTAAAATTGAGTATTATATGTTATAACTCACTTGCTTTATATAAATTTTAACATAGATATTTTGTTTGGTGACACATGTTCTTATATGTTGTGACACAGGTTACTGAGGCACAGACAACGAGGCACAAAAAACAGAAGTCAAAATCACCAAGTGATTATTGTAACATCTGTAAGTCAATCATAGAGAAACGGTTATGATATTGAAAAAATTTGAAAATCTATTTAAAATTGAGTATGATATGTTATAACTCACTTGCTTTATATAAATTTTGACATAAATATTTTGTTTGGTTCTGTTTCTTGTGCCTCGTCGTCTGTGCCTCAGTAACCTGTGTCACCAAACAAAATGTCTATGTTAAAATTTATATAAAGCAAGTGAGTTATAACATATAATACTCAATTTTAAATAGATTTTCAAATTTTTTCAATATCATAATCGTTTCTCTGTGTTATACTTTCAGACGCAGTTTTTTCCATTTTCTTGAAAATGAACCAAATTAGGATCGAAACGTAGAAAGTTAAAAATTTATCTGTAAAATTGCTTTATTTTTGTTTTATTTGATCGAACCGTTGCGCCGAAATCATTTTCTCTTTATCTGTTTTCTCTAGCCACCTTCGAACTCCAGAAAATGGCATACTACAACCTTCTGTAAACAATTTTGAAGTAGTTCTCAGAGCAGTGTAATGTATAGACGTTATCCTTCAAGGGTTTGCTTGTATGGAGATAGTTAGAACGTAGGTGTTAATCTCTTTGACCCTTTGCACTCCTTTGTCGAGTGTGACTAGAGAAAGAAAAATGTAAAGGAAGCTTTGGTTGTCCTTTTATTTATTTAATTTCTTACTTTTTAATTGAAAACAATTATAAATTCCATAAATATATATTACACGAAAGTTCGTAAGCTATGTTTAATATAATTAGTAAATAAAATTGTTTGAAATAAGTAGCAGTCAAGGAACTTTTTTTTTAAGGAAATTTCATACAAAACAGTTAAAACAGTAGAGAATTGTTGGCAATAAAATTGAAAAATAATTCGAAGTGCAAAGGGTTAATCCTACAAACACTGACAAAATTTATTTTCTAAAAATATTTAATGTATTCTATAATACTATTTATAATAGGATTTCCAAAGATCACCGACGAATTGCGTCACTTGATTATTATGACTATACTGCGGATCTTTATGCAAAATAAAAATTGTTTTCATAAATTGTACAACATAGGAGCCAAATAGAGATATCATTTTTTTTCTAATGATATTAATTAGCTGAAACAAGTACATTGATATTTGTAAATCCTACTCATTTTAGCCATAAATGCATAAAATCCGCAGTCTAATTATGACCAATGCGGCCGGAAGCGAATTAGATCTTATTCGTCCACAGTTTATTTCATTCACACCTCATTTCGAATGCAGCGAACGCACTCGATGGTATCGCGTGCTCGGTCATCACACCTCGAAGCAAATTTTTCACTAGCAGCGATATCTTTAATTAAAAAGCGCGATGAGACAAAGTAAGAAAATAAACCGGACGCTGGCAAAAGATCGACATTCCTCTGATCACCTTGGCTAAAGGACCTCTGAGATTGTAATCGCGGAGAAATAAATAACAGGTCGCGTCTCGGTGCATTTGTACTTCTAACGAGCGTGACAATGTCGAGACACCTTGCACACTTTGATTCGGTGGCAGTCAGCTGCCGGAGGGCCGGTTGCACCACTTGTCAATCCTTCGCGGAGAAACGGCAGCCCCACGACGACGGTAATCTATGCAAGACCGTGCTCGCTGTTACCGAAACACACCTGTACGTTACTGCTAAACGCGAGTGCAGTTGATTCCGTCGCCGCTCGAATGTTAACACTCGTTAAGGAAACAATTTCCTAGTGACCCGTTCGGAGCTAACGCAACTAGAACTGCGCGGTTCGGGAAAGTTTTGGGGATATTAGAGCAGTCACGTTGACAGCAGAACCGGTTCCAACTGGAGCGGTTGTCGGCCGAAGATGGTGTTAATATCAGTCGAGGATTGAGTTTTGACAGTCGAATACCTAAGGGAGAAATAATTCATTTGCACATTCTATTCGGAGGTTCATCGACATTCTATTCATTCTCGTGGAATTTCCATGAAAAATTTAGGATCTTCTCGGAAAAGTGTTCTTGAGGAACATGTGTTTTAGAATCTATATGAAACAAAATTATCATTCGTTCTTCAATTATTTCAACGAGATGAAAATAATGCATCGATATTTTCAGTCCCTTCATTTAATTCTGATTTTAAGATTAAAACGTACTATTTAACTTCATCCGACGATATAATTAGACATATCGACAGGGAAAATTAAAATTAGATTAGATTAATATTACATCTGTTCGTTTATGATGGAAGGTGAAAGATAATCAAGTTTGGCTGGCGAAACTAGTCGTATTAGGCAAGTCCAATTATTAAGAGAAATGATTTTTCATGGGAAAGGGAAAATCAATCAAGTTATTATCATCAGTTCATTAAACATTGTTATTTCCCAGTATTATTCCTTCAAATTTAAAATTAAGCCTAAAAATGAAATTCAAAAACAATACAATATTCCTCACTCAATCGAACTACTATACAAATTAAATATTTCCTTATGTCGATCGTGGATAACTATTCTAACTATCCTAACAGACTTTTAATGATTTCAGCGCACTGGTTCGACCATTTAAAATTTGGAATTATATTGCGTGATCTACACTTTAATAAGAATAGTTTTCTATTATTTACCTTTGCAATTGACAAATTTATGTTGGACATCAATCATTAAAATGATTGATTCCATTAAAATTCACTAATTATACAGAAAACTATTATTATATTATTAAGTACTAAACTATTATTATATTATTAAATTATTAAGCATACTACAATTCAATTACAATTTACCCGAGTGACATGAGCCTTCTTAACCGGTGTACCGCGAAATTCCGCAAAATATATTGTATATACATATTTAATGATATATTTATTTCTACGCGGGATGTTCTTGTTTGTTTTTTGGATCATTACTTTTGGTGTTCCGCATATTTCTCATATAATTAAAGTGTTCCCTGACTTGAAAAACGTTAAGAACCACTGCAGCTGAGTCTCACATTTGGAAAGAGAATAGACGTGTAAAACTGGAGAGGAGGAATCTACTTAAGGAGGAAAGATTATACAATAAGAAGAGCCTCCATATTGAACACCCGGAGATCGATCCACGGGGCATTAAATCAGCACCATATTTGTCCCTTAGCTCGAACGTCTTCACACTCGGCGGAGTTCCCCTGAAACTCCTTAAATCCGTGATCCGAGCGGCCCGATGTCCACAAGAAATCCGAGATCCTGTGCCGTTTCAGCGGACGAATCCGGTCAGTTAATAAGACACCAGTAAGTAGATCCCACGTACGATAGTCTCGTACGTGTCGATTGAGTTTTTGCGTCGCCGCGAGTCGCGACTTTCGATGGTGACTTATGAGACACTAAATCTTTCCTCGTGGGATACGCGGAATTGGTATCCGAGCGAGCACGAGTGAGAAATACTTCGGATTACTGGTCCGATCGGTTCGATGGCAGGCGTCTTCGGCATCCGATGGCAAAAGCAAGAATTATTGCTCACTCCCGGGGCCGGGATCGCGGGCCACGCGTATATCCGTCGCGGATCTACTAGGAAAACGCTGCACAACCTTTGATTGCTTGTGAAATCAATATGGCGGCGACCATCAATCGAGGTAATTGACAAGGTAATTGGCGCGGTTTCATGCCTCGGCGTACCGGCGCAAGCAGCGCGCAGAAAAACCAGCAACGCACGAAATAACGCATATAGGGAAAGTTGTTACGCGACTTCGGGACGCTTCTGCACGTCTTCCAGGTCCTTCCTCTTCTCTTTTTTTTTCTTTCGTTTGCTCTTCTTCTTGCTTGCTGCACATTTTATCGTCGAAAATATAATGGCGTGGCGGACATTCTTCCTTGGGTTCTGTCGTAGAGAAATACCTAGTATTTGAAACACGTATACGCGACGATAGACCGAATTGTATAATCACTGGGGATTTTTGTAAAAAATAAAAATGTTTGATCGATTGCACGTGGTAGCAGTTAAGTAACGTAGCCATGTTTTTAACCATTCATAATGGTTAGGGCAATTCGCTGATTTATTTATCAATTTTCTAAAACATATTTTTGAAGGTACTCTTGTTGACACGTTAATCTTTCTGTTGTTTCTAAAATAGCAATGTTAATTTAATTAATCCGCCAGGAACCTTCGCTGCCGGAGGGTCAGAGTCTGGTGTTCCTTCCGTTTCGTATGTCGTTGAATCATTATGCTCATAAATGTTATAATTAGACTGCGGATCTTTATGCAAAATAAAAAATGTTCGCATTGATGGTAAGACACAGCAGCCAAATAGAAATTTCTTTCTTCTTTTAATTGTCTTATTAAGCTGAAATTAATTCACTGATGTCCTTAAATCTTCGCAGTTCCACTGCTTTGAATTCTCAATCTAGTTATAATATTGTATTTTTACATCAGTCAGTCAATTAATGCTTACCGTTGCCGGTCAAATGACTGGTCTTACATTTTTAATTTTGTGATTATTGAAATGACGTTGCTTACTTGGAAATTTGATTCGACAAATTTCTTTATCCAGAACCATGTCAGTTCTATCTGTTAAAACATTTTATTAAATAAAATGAATATAATTATTAATAATTATTATTATTTTTACTAGTTTTTCTTCTTTTTTCCATCTATAAACATTGTGGCGATACTGGCGTAAAGTAGAGGTACTACAAGTTGATCAAAGGAGGAGGCGCGTAATACAATTCGTAATGTGGTTAAAACAGGAGTAACCAAAAGAACAAGCTACAGGTGAAAGAATCGCGAGATACAGATTAATGAAATGACGTTGCTTACTTGGAAATTTGATTCGACAAATTTCTTTATCCAGAACCATGTCAGTTCTATCTGTTAAAACATTTTATGTAATCGTTTTCAGTGCTCGGTAGTTTTAGTGTTAACTTTTGTTTATTCTGTATTTGTAATGTAAAATTCGTAATGTGGTTAAAACAGGAGTAACCAGAAGAACAAGCTACAGGTGAAAGAATCGGGAGATACAGATAGCAAACTAAAGAGAAGAAACATCGGGAGCCCTCCAATTAATGAACAAAGTGTACGGCAACGAGTCGACTGAAGGGAGCAATTTCATTTGCACACGATTGTTCGCATTGATGAAACCAACAGTCGTCGGATAGAGAGAAAGAAAGAGAGAGAGAAGACAAGAGAGTAAGGAGAGGGAAAGTAGAGAACGCGGATTTTTCTCCGAGCGTTTACGAGCCGGCCCGCAGCGCAGCGGTTCTGACCCCGGAAGCACGGTTTAATATCCGCTTATGACGGCTATGTTTCACGGTCTGAGACACCCACTCGGCCCCATTCCGCCCCATCAACCCCCATAGTGCGTTTAATTTACGTGTTTTCGCGAGTTATTCGTCCCCACCTTGACCAACCCTCGTCGAAAGGGGGTCGGTCGCCATGGCGACGTCGAGCGTTCCGACGCCCAATCGTGGGGCGCCTCTACGTTGTCGTCGTCAGCCCTACGAAGCCCTGGAAGACGATAATAATTGATGACGAAGAGAGACGGAGAAAGACAGCCGCCACGCCACTGGCAAACGAGAAAGGAGAGTGGAGCCTCGGGAAAAGGAGTCAGTGGTTTTCATTCTTTCCGCTCGTTCCCGTCCGATGGGGTGAGCTAAATCGGCACCCTCGAGATTTCTGTTATTAAGCGAACTGCCCTCCAAGTTGGATTTCATTTAGTCAGGTAGTCCCGCCGTTTCGAGAGCCTCGTTCCCTTTCCTTTTTGATTATTTGTTTACTTCGGTAGATAAGTTAATTGTTTCTTTGGAATGGCAGCATAGCTGGTTGTTTCACAGGAAAATAGATTTGTACAGTACACCCTTCGTATATCCAAATCAAAAGACTGCATACTGAAAATTTAATAAACATACTGAAATTTGCATACATGCATACTGAAAATTTATACTTCCGTAAAATGGGAATTAGCTGAATGTTTGTTTTTTCTGTTTGAAGGCGGTGTCTATTTTGCAGTGTCCATACTTCATTCTAACATTTATTCTTGCATCTATCTATTGATTAAATAGAGAATTGCATTGAACTTGCAGCCAACCTATAACATATAATACAATATTTCTTTAATATTAACCCTAGCAAGGTAAGGACAAAGAACACATGAATAGTAAACTTGGGTCTGTAAGATAGGGGTTCATAAATAGCTTCGTTTTTAATTCTGAAATAATAAACAAACAGATTTAATTTTATTCATATTAAATTTCTTTTAAAAAATCTGAAGCTGGAGCCTCTGCGACCCCATATTATCTTGCAAAGGTTAATAATAATGTGTAATTTGATAGTTTGTTTCACAAACATCATTATCTGCTGTAACAACTCTATGTATACATATATAAATATTCTATGTTCTATGTATAAAGGATGTACAAAATATACACGGTTTCTTTTAAACACTTTTTTAATCGTGTAATACCGAGGTTCACTGTAAATTTGATATTAGGACGCTGTACCAACTGCAATTATTCTTCTCCGATGGATCCATACACTGATTAACTAAAGCTATGTATGTACAAAATAAATTAACTGAATTTATAAACTCAATTTTACACTCGATATGCACAATACTGTATAATATAGTATAATGCCTAATTATATTATTCGGTGAGAGTTATTCATCAAATTCTACATGTGGCATTATTTAAATGATACCTTCTTTAAAAATGTGTTGCAATACTACCTCATCCATTCGTTTACTTTTACAATGACGTAGCAACACTGAATGTAGAGACAACTTGACAAAAGTAAACAAATTTGATTGACTATTATAGATGCTGAGAACATTACGCTATACGCACGCAATGCGTTCCCACACGTTATCTTCTGCGTTATCAACACATTTCTGATGAAACCTAAGTTCAGCAAATAGAAGGTCTCTTAAGTGTGTCACGCAATCAACTGTCTGCACAATTTTACAATTACGTCAATTGAAGCTGGTAAATACCTAGGTCTATCTCCTTTTCAACAGTGAAAACGGGAATATTTTACAATTATAATGCAGAAGCTAAAATAATGTAATTTCAAGAAGCGTGGAATGTGTAGTCATTAAAAAGAATGTCTGGCGCCACATAGAACATCATAATCGTGATTTACTATGACAGGTTCTGTGCGCATGGTAAATTCATGAGAACATTTACGTTTTTAATTAAATAATTCATTAATTTTCACCTAGCCTGAACCTGCACTGAAGACGAAGCGTTCTCCGGACGACTAGTAGAGATCACCATAATGGATATCTTGGGAAACATCTTTGATGCGATTATGGAAAATTGCCGAATGAAGGTGCGCAAGATTGCTGAGGCCGTAGGCATCTCCACGAAACGAGTGCATAACACCGTGCATACAAAATTGCATGTAAAAAAACTGTGTGTACAAGTTCCATAAGTCGACTGTTACAATGGCAAAAATACACGAATTGTGCTATGAATTGATTCCTCTTCCATCCTATTCTCCGGATTTGGTCTCGTGTGACTTCTTTCTGTTCCAAAACTTAAAAACTTGGCTCTGTTGGAAAAAATTCTCGTCGATTGAGAAAGTCATTGCCGCCGTCAATGAGTATTTTGCAGAGTTTGAGACAGCCTACTCTTCCGACGGTATTCAAAAATTGGAAACACGCTGGGCTAAGTGTACAGCCCTTGATGGAGACTATGTTGAGGAATAAAGCAATTTTTTTCCATGAAAATGTGTTTCAATTGCTTCTTTACCAAACTTATCAAACGACCCTCTTATACGCTTGCTGCTTCCCCTGGCGACTCCAATCTCATGTCCAGCGGTGGACGTAACCCGTATCTTTTTAGAATATAGTTTGTCTTACTAGAAAGATTCGCACTGTAGGAAATTCCGTGGTACAGGGTGCCTAAAAATTATATGTCACGGCCACCATAGCGTGATTCTACACCTACGATTTAGTGGAAATTGACATAAAAAACTGCCCGCAAAATTGACCTTGACCTTGACGATCAAGGTCAAACAATTTTTTGTTTATTATAATAAATTGTATGATATCGGCGCCAGGTTCGATCCTTGATAGAAAAAACAACAAATGTACAATTATTTACATGTTTCTAACGTCTTTTTCTTTGAAAAAGATCCACATAGGGATCGAATCGTTAGAAACATGTAAATAATTGCACATTTGTTGTTTTTTCTATCAAGGATCGAACCTGGCGCCGATATCATACAATTTATTATACTATTAATTTTCGATCGAGAGGAATTTATCTATAATTTTTTGTTTAATCGTGTTCTACTGGTCATAAGAACCAACTCTGTGAAGGAAACCATGGGTCGTATCTCAACCGTTCTCTTAAAAAATGATGTTGCATTTCATATCATTTTTGCAACTTCTTTGTTCATAATGTTCATTCTTTCATTTTATAATTAGTGAAATAGGAGTATCATGATTCATATATCGTTGCTGAATATAAAAATTTTCCAAATAAAGTTGAAAAAATGATGTTGCATTTCTTATCATTTTTTCAACTTTATTTGGAAAATTTTTACATTCAGCAACGATATATGAATCATGATACTCCTATTTCACTAATTATAAAATGAAAGAATGAACATTATGAACAAAGAAGTTGCAAAAATTATATGAAATGCAACATCATTTTTTAAGAGAACGGTTGAGATGCGACCCATGGTTTCTTTCACAAAGTTGGTCCTTATGACTAGTAGAACACGATTGAACAAAAAAATATTTTGACTTTGATATTCAAGGTCAAGATCAATTTTGGGGGCAGTTTTTTATGTCGATTTCCACTAAATCGTAGGTGTAGCTATGGTGGCTATGGTGGCCGTGACATATAATTTTTAGACACCGTGTACATGAACGATCCTAGGACATGGATGCAGAGCGAGTCGCGTTGATGGTGCTCGCTGTGGAAGACAGAAAGGGACCCTCCCGCGGGCGCATACCGCGTGGCCGAAGTAGTGCAAACAGAAGCTGAAGTATCAGCACGCCCGGCATGTTGCTCGCACCGCGAATGCAGCCGAGGGAACTGGAACATCTTGCTGGCTTCTGATCCGGGCCTCGATGCAACACGCATGCACGTATACAGAAATGAATCCCGATCGCGACGCGTTAACAACCGACGTCTGGGGGCCTAGGGAGAAAGAGACGCTTGGCCCTGGATCGCGAGCTACCCGGGCTATGCAACGCTGAAATTCCGGCGACTTGTGGTGTCACTCGCTGGATTCCATTCGGCCTACGAAGACGACCGGCCGATTTCCTGTGCCTCCCCCGTGTAACACGCGTCGTCCAGTTCCTTTTTCGATTGCGGATACCTTAACGAGGACCGCTGATCGATGCGTTTCAACCGACACCGATCCTACCGATCCCGAATTGCAGACCGCCGATCGAGATGCAGATAGAATTGCAGTTGCCCCGGTCAGCTCCTCCTTTTAATCGAGACCTCGGGAATGAACGGCTTTTCTATTCCCGGGGCTCCTACACTCGTTGCAATCTGTTTGCTGGTTTTGACGGGAATGCTGTCCGGTTCGCAACCGAGGAACGTTGGATCAAAAAGGGATTGTTTACACCTCTACGGGATTCTTTGACTTTTTGCATTGCTGTGCATTGATATTCGTTTGTTTTTAGATATATTTAGGCATTCATCATGCGATGATAATTAAATTGGAATCGTTTTTTTAAGGGATGTATTACACTCGCATCTACATCTCTGTAGTTTGCTAGGGGATACCTAAGTTTGTCCACGAATAATATCAATTATTTGATACCAGAATTCGAAACTGTTTTATAGTTTCTAATTTTGTACAAAATTATAACAACTTGAACATACATACAGGTTATTTTCATATACAGTAGGACCTCGATTAACCGACTTCATAGAGAGACAAACAGCCCGGATAAATTAAGGTCTGATCGATAATCGACACCTGAGGAAGTAATTAAAATGCACATTACATTCCACAATGGATTTTTCATTTTTGAAAGTTTATTTACCTTCGTAACATAATCATATTTAAACGCATATTTGTTTATAATTGGGACCATGTTAATCGAGGTCCTACTGTACTTGAAATACTTCTTAAATCCACAAGTATATCTTCAAGGAATTAATTTTGCAATTCCAATGCAAAGATCTTACACTTTTAAACAGATTATTCGCCCACGTTTCCACCACGTTCCTTTGATCTAGCGACTCCACTGTACATCAGAGATCGAAAACAGTAATTGCCTGTTCGAATAAGTTTTGTTGAAGAAAACATCTATAACAACGAATTTTTAGTAACAGTCTCTTCGTCGGCGAAACTTGAAAGGAAACAGAAATACAACCTGGAAATGTTGCAAGAAGAACTGAAATGTGAAAGTTGCATTTCGTTCGTCCGCCATATTTCCGTTCGCGAAGGTCCGGCGCTCATTCGCAATTCCGTTAAGACAGACATCGGCCATCGATTCGGCGCGAAGTAGCAGCCGATTCTATCTCGTTTAATCGGTAACTGATCGCATGCAAATCCGCGGCGTTTCTCGCACGAGAGGCGGTCGACGAGCTGCGGAGAGGAGATGGGAGGGAGAGAAAAAAAGGAAATGTTCCCTTGGCTCTCGGCCAAAGTGAGAGTGGTGATCAGCTGCGCAAGATAAAATCTTTACTTCTTCCCTTGCTGTCCCTGCGACCGACCCACGATCTCAATACACGCTTGCTCCTTCTTTCAGTCGGGCCGACAGACCGCTCGGTCACGATTACAGACGAAACCGCGCTTGTAATTGTTTCGTAAATTCCGAGTATCGGTTTAATAGAAAAATATGTAAAAAAACATTTTAAAAACCACTCTTATATTAAAATACACTGAAACGGAGAAAATATTTTCCAGGTTCAGATTATCAGTTAAATCATTAATAATATTTTCTATCAAAATTTTAAGCATTTAATTCAAAATTTCTTCCGTTATAAAATTAGTGTCGGAATAGATAGAAATATTTAATATAAATTTAAATAAAATTATGACATTAGTGACTAGGAATATTAATTACTAAAAACTGTTTCTAATATAACAGAATATTGTAGATGCGTCAAAAGTTATTGTCAGACAGAGTCTAATCTTGAAGTAAACAATAATAATGTAATTTCTGTTAGTTTAGCCTTACAACCCTTAGAAACAACCCTTTTAACTTGTGACTTTTTTCATTTGCATCTGACCCACACAAAACTCATATATTTTGAGTTTTTCTTTTGTGGTTGAAGACAATATGATTGACAATGACAATGACGTTGAGAATCATGTCGTTGTCAATAAGCTACGTTCGAAGGTACCTCTTCACTTTTAGATATTTTCCTCAGAGATGTTGTTCATCATCGACGCCACGTGTCAGTATACTTTCGATTCGATACGTCACGTCAGTTTGCTCAAATGTTTCACGATCTCGATCCCCGCTATAAATATGCGCACATGACAAAGGAATGTATCATTTCGAAATTTGAATACTGAGAAAGCTGTGGCATAGTCAGTGCGTGGAAAATCATGTACGGAGTAAGTGTTTCGACTAGTTTTTCATTAAATGTCAGTGAAAAATTTGAAAGTGTTTTCAGTGAAATAACTTTGACAATTGCATAGCACGAAGTCCTAAAATGTAGCACTTAAAAGTGATATTAAATAAAAATTCTTGCTACTAGTTACATATTTGTGTAGATTTCAAGTTTCAAGACTGAGATGAATCATTTACTTTATATTTACAATTACTTATTTTCGCATTTATATATGACCTATTTCCTGTTATGACGTTCGCAATGTTTTTATTCTATTTGATAATACAGGTTAATTAAACACACTGAATTTACATAAATACTGTTGATCTATTCGAGCCAATAACTTTTTAACAATGCTCTGTGTGAGAAAGTTTGAACACTAAAACCTGGAACACTCTGTATACTGTATTAACAATTGTTTCAGATATTACGGAAGCTAGTAATTATCGCCACAATAGCATTATTGTGCTATACACGCCAGAAGAATGATTACGACTACGATCCCATCAAAGTTTAAATCATTGGTCTGAAACGTTTTTCACGGTAATTTTAATTGAAATCTAAGGAAAATACTTCTGAGTTCATGAGTAATCATATCAGAGTTTCTTACACACAACGGTGCATATATGGCAAATCTTCATTTAAGAAAAAGATTTACGACTTTGCAAATGTTTCTGCATGAATATGGGGATCAATATGAACAACGAACACATTAGAATATACGAACGAAAATATGTATATAATTGATCAAATATATAATAATCGACAATTTTTGTTTACCATTTGAGAAATAAAAATATGTGAAATACTATTTTATATCTTGTCAAAATCCACGACTTTTTAATGTCAGTAAATATTTGTCTGATTTTCAGGGAAAGACTAAGAAAAATTATTCTTACCACTTTCTATGCAAAATCACGTATGTCTTACAACCGATAATAATATTTTATACAATATATTTCAATTTTACAAGCAATACGTTTAGGATTGAATCCTTACAATGGCATTACGAGAGAACATTTCAACTATTCCATTCTACCTTGAATCGCTCCAGTTATTCCGATATAAGAATTCTTCAAATCGTTTCTATGATTCTCGCCATGTTCAACTCGATTGACTATTGTAATTTATCAGTTGGAAACATTTACGGAGTTAGAAACATTTATTAGATTTGGAAATAACGTTTCATGCTTGTAAAAATAATTGATTGCATTATCTTTGACATTATCAAAAACCCATAAAAACTTAGAAATATTTATATCCTATGTTTACACATAATTGAGAACAATTTGAAGGGTTACAGAATGAATGAAGACATTAAGAAAATTGTCATTCAACTTGCAATGCATTTTCATACCGTATTTATATAAGTAGACTGATAATATGCAAAATAAAAATTTGCAGTTCAAAAAACAGGTTTTGGTATAGAGTACATTCAAGTAAATTTTTCTAAAAAAACAAATCAAATTCAATATTAATTAATTGTGAAGAAATACAAACATTTTATCGTTAAGCAAAAATTAAATGTTTTCGGCGCATTGGTTCGATCTATTAATACTTTAAAACTTTAACATACTATTTGCAAATATTCACAATATTTCATCTCAATATTTTATCGTTAATTCCATAAATATCGTTTGTTTGGTTCCTTTGGTTGTTCTCCGTGAAAGGTTTGGGTTTTCTTAAACTGTGTTAATTCTGTTATTTACAAAGAAATTGCAGTCAAATAAAAGCTTCTTTCTTCTCTTATTATAGTAATTTATACATATAAAATCAGCAGTCTACTTACACGTTACGTGAAAAACCAAAGCATTAAAGCGCCAGAATAATACAATCACGAAATGAAAAGAAAAAATAGAAGATTTTTAGAGTTGCTAAATGCGTAGAATATCTTACATTACGCAAAATCATGTTCTCAGATGTTATAATATTGTGATAAGGGATTTTTCGGATAAACATTTGCCCGACGTCTAACCTTGAAAATCATGTACGGGTCATTAATATTAATTTCATAGATGAGGAAAGCGAGATAAGGGTATAGCTCACGATGACACATTTACTTCCTTTTCCTCGGCGAAGCATATATCAATGTCGCACTGGCGAAGGGCGTTGAAATAGTACGACATTGAAGCTTTGCACGCGGATGGACATACGGTATTCGTAACATTGTATGTATATTAGACAGCTGGGCAATGGACGAAGGAACGTACCTTTCGTAGTGGTCAACATTGCACTCATACACACTTCAAAAGTCTCGTAAGTCTCGTAAGTTGCAGTTTCGCGTGACAGCTGGATCCCGCAACTGTTTTTCTACTTTTTCGGTAGGTACTGGATAAATTGCAAGAATAATCGAGCAACGTCAAGATGTATACACACGTTTTAGACAATTGTTCGTTATTCGTCAATTGTTTGTTGATAATATTCAGAGAAGAAATATACAGAAGTCAGCCATCTTTAGCGTTGGTATTATTCATATGCTATTCCCTAAACGTTTTATAATGTGAGCACACAAGATTACAGACTGGAAGTGAGTCGTAGGCTAATCGTTGTGCTCATTAAAATAATAATTTGTCAGTAGATATTTATTTTTAAGCTGGGATGAGGCATATTTATCCTACACTAAATTCTTGTCATTATCTTAACTCCTTGCTTTACAATTTAAGTTAAAGGTTACACACAGTTGCATGTAGCGTGAGACACTAAACAGTTGACAATGAAAAAGAAAATTATTTTTATTATTTCAACGTCAGAGTGGTAAATCTACTTGGTAAACCTACGTTACTGAGACATCATTGTTCTTATATTGTTGTAAATATACGTTTTCCAATTAGCAAGGCTACATAAAACACTATCCGTCACACGGACCACAAATGTAAGTTATATAGTGGTTCCAATAATTACATCAACCACTGTGAATGGTTGCTGGTGACGTAGCAGTCATACAAAGATCATTGACATTTTTTAAAATGAAATTTCTATTACTTTAACGTCAGAGTGGTAAATCTACTTGGTAAACCTACGTTACTGAGACACCATTGTTGTAAATATACGTTTTCCAGTTAGCAACGCTACATAAAACACTATCCGTCACACGGACCACAAATGTAAGTTATATAGTGGTTCCAATAATTACATCAACCACTGTGTAAGCGAAAGTATATTAAATAACTGTATAACTTTTTTAATTCGAAAAGAAAATACACAACTGAAATATGAAATTAACGGAAATTAACGTAAACGTATCGTATTTAAATCAAACGTGATGACGTGTTTTGTATCTCGAGAAAAAGTCGAATCGCTACGTGAACACGTCCTTTTATATCCTACTTTTTTCTAATGTTTATACATTTTCTAGAACAAATATTGATTTAACAAGATGTGTCGCAATCGCAATATCACGGCACTCACGCATACATACACGATTCTCGATTCTCACATTCAAACAACAAGTAACATCATACAAATCATTCATTTCCTACACACTGTAAATGGTAGCTGGTGACGTAGCAGTCATACAAAGATCATTGACATTTTTTTAAATGGATACCTAAGTGTTTTAATAGACATCGATTCGATATCAAGTCTCAATGATGGTTTGTCGCATCGTACGAGAGCGGAAGATTCGGTCAACAGAGAAAGCACAAAACAGTCGTAAAATTCTCTGTCCCCAGGGACCCGCATCGTCAGACTCGGGTTGAAAATCTATAACCACAAGTGGGCAGCAATGTCGAGGATCGCGACACGATGGAATGCTCGAATCATGCTCCCTAATTCACCAATGATTCCCGCTTCAGAGGGACAGCGATCGGGGATGATCTGTCCCGCGACACACGAGGCATCCCGCGGAGCAGGTAGCTTCGGGGAGACTTTCTGTCAGCATGGTTCATCTTTCGAAATTCATTTTTGTCTTAACCCTTTGAAACCCGGGGATTTTTGTTACACTTGTCTGCGACTTCAATTCATTTGTGTATATGAATAAAAGAAAGAGTGATCTTTACGGAAATAATTAGTGTGTTCATCGGTTAGTCTATTCACGATTTATATCAACTCTCTGAAACTGGAATATTGAAGTTACTCATTACTAGATTTTTATGCAACATAAAAATGGTTGCACCAATAGCGAGAAATTGAAGCCAAATAGAAGCTTCATTCTTCTTTTTTTAATTTTAATAAGCTGAACTTATGTAGTCAACCGGGTTCCCATTTACTGTATTTCTCTCAACAATTTGTCAATGTTCCTCTAATAAATGTTACAAATTTTCTCGGAATGTCTATTCTTTACTCGCTGATATATTATTTTTTAAAAAGTCTTGTAATGAGAATTTGTGCAAACATGTTAAATACAGAAAGGTTTTAAATAATCTATACATTTTGGTAGACTACACAAGGGCTAATGTTCTTAAATTTTGTTACCGATATTTTTAAGTGCTCCGTAAGCCTAGCGTTAAAATTTTATCAGATTATACAAATTTTCTAGCTCAAAGTGTTATAAACGGTTAAAAACACGCATACACTACCGCTCATAGAAGTTTGGTCACTTTGTTAAAAAGTAAAAATAATTCATGACTTGTATGTGTAAACTATTTTTACATTAACATCATTTATTCACAAAATAATAAATCACTAATATTTTATTTTCTCAAGTAGTACACATAAATTTTTGTACGCGTTAGAAAAAGGTGCCGAATCCTGAAACCCAGTTCTGGATATTCGTACATGAGTCGTAAAGGACTATATCGGATAAAATAATGAAACAATTAATACGACAAGTACCACAATTAACGAAAACTGTAATAAATGCCAAACTTGAATTTTTCGACGAAAAGAACATTCACATTTAAAAGTTATTAATTTATTTCTGTCTGAATATTATTGAATTATTTATGAGTAACCATAATATTTCTATATCAATTAATCGCAAGGAACAATTAAACTCCTAATTTAGTCGTTAATTAATACACACAATTGATAAAATAAGTCTCAGATTTTTCGATGATTTCTTTCTTTAATCAACGATTGACGATTAACTTCATCAATCGATTGAATCAATTGTCCATTTTTTAATGATTACCTTTCTTAATCGTGCCCATTAATCAATCGATCTTGGTTAAAATTTTAATCGATTAATGTCCAACCCTACTTCTATGAGCGGTAGTGTATGTAACAGAACGAAAATTCGGAGAATCAAAAAATAATTTTTTCTTTCGAATCATGCTGGCTAATTCGTCGATGATTCCGGTTTTGGAAAGAACAGTGATCGGGGGACAATGATCTGTCCCGTGACACACGAGGCATCCCGCGGAGCAGGTAGCTTCGGGGAGACTTTCTGTCAGCGTGGCGCATTATCTAGCCGTTTATCTACGACTATGAGGCTCCCTCGGATGCCGCATACACGAGCTTCGCGCGTATATACGCGCCGTTTCCTTATGTAACGACACAACAGGTACACCATCCACCCCGGGATTCCGCCTTAGGCTGGGACACGGTTGTCTCTCTATTTCCCTGCTCATAAATTCATCTCATGGGAGAGCGCTGGCCAACTTGCGTGGGGTCTGCTCGGAGATGAAGGTCATCGGATTCTTCGCACAAACGGATAATACATCGAAAGAACTGCTTAGGCGATTATCAGTGAACCAGGGAAAGAGGTGCACCAAGACGGCATGGATTACAATTTTTAATATAAATCAAATATATGTTCTCGGCGCACAGTTTCGATCAATAATATTTTTGTTTCCTTATTTAACGTCGCTCTCAACTCTTGGGTAAGGTTATTTCGCGACAGTCGATCAATAATAAAAGTAATCACTAAGCAATTTAGCAATAATTAAGTTTAACTCAACGTTACACTTAGCAAGCATGTGTCTTTAAAATATTATTTACAGTTTTATTAACTTTGTGAAATACCCAATATATTTTGTTTATATATTTTTTCAGATGCAATTGCTCTGAAAATGATCCACAACTGGATCGAAACGTCGAGTTAAACTTAATTATTGCTAATTTGCTTAGTTATTACTTTTATTATTGATCGAAACTGTTAGCACCGAGAACATATATTTGATTCATATTAAAATTTACGATCGAGAAACACGTAACTATTACAATTCTTTTACGATTCTTTTGGTGGTTGTTCATTGCACAATACTAGACGTAGAGTGATTGAGTAAATTACCAGTTAACAGAAATTGATGCTACAAATATATTTATAAATTATTAGACCGACCTGGCAACTTCTTTTGTCATATGCAGTTACCAATTTAGTTCTGCTGTCAATTAGAAATGAGTAAACTATTAAAGTTACATCTTCAGTTAATTAAATTTATAGGTAAAAGTTATAGTTTGTTAATCTTTTCTGTATGAAACGTGGACCAACATGACGCTAAATTTTGTTGTACAATATTAAGTTGTCCCGAAAGTTTATGTCACTTTCTGTTAATACGTTTGATGTGAGTCCAGAATAGATTCTTAAACTATTGAAAAAGGTTTAAAAAGTAGCTTAAAAAATAATAAAACATTGAGGATAGGATGATCAGTAGACCGTACATAGATGTAGATGCAACTTTCAAATTTTGTAGCCAAATTTTAAGAAAGTGGAATAAAATAGAATCTTATTTCCTGTGATAGAATAGCATTTCCAGATCTGAAATAAATAGAAATTGTACTAGATTCTTTTGAATTTTATATTCTACCCTTTTTCGACCATTTACAGAAGCCATAAATGCATACAGATTCGCAGTCTCGTGATCACACCGTTTGTGTACACTTATTACGTGTGCGCATTACGAACAAGAACGTTTAAAGCGATTTTATTTTAGACCTTACTTGTGTCTTCAAAAAGTAAATTTAAAATGGTGTCCGTCGGTATAAACGTTAAAATTATGCCACCCTCATACTCCAGATTTACAATGTCGGTTCCACGCACAAGACATTGGAATTTGGTCCTCGTGATTGATGTTGCGATGACAAACGCGACAAGCTTACATGATGTCATACCAGTAACTTTCTACTTAATTACGAATGCGACAAGGAGTCTCGAGGACCAATGATTGCTTTCGAATCGCATAAAGCTTACTCTTATTCCGCTGGTTCCCTGTAAAAAGAATGCTTGTTCAATTCGGAACACAAGTTTTTAAAATAATAAACGATACAAGAATTCGTGAGGTGTTGCGCCGCGTATTTATGAGATTTAATGTATCTTCATTTACGTGGCCGACGAATTAAGCGATTTAACGGTACGAAGAAACATAACTGCTTTACGGGAACAGAATCGACGTTCTTTTTTTACAAGATCAAAATTATGGGCGAACCTCGGATTTTTATGCAAACTGAACATTTGTTTAATTGCAACCAACTGGAGTAAAATAGAAATTGATTTTTTTAATGTGTTTGACTGGGGTTGAAAATAATTGAAAATATTTTTAAATTCTTAGGTTTTTATTTTACCTACCTATTCGCGTCATGAATTAATAAAATCCACAATCTAAGCATATTTTCAATTAAATTTAATGAATTTCTTCTCTTCATATCAGGAAATGTATTATCGTAATATAAATTTGTATAAATCTACAAAACTGTGACATATTTATACATACTTTAGTAATGATAAAATTGTTATACATATAATAATAATGTTTTATTTCTAGGAAACGAAAGAATTTATTTTAATCTATATCGTATATTAAAATTTATCTCGAAAAACCATTGTGACCATAAACAGAATTCGATCTGGCCATTACAGTCTTAACTTCTCTTTAGCGAAAATCAATGTGGTAAACAACCCTGGCTGTTCATGTGGATATGAGGCACAGGATATTGACCATATATTATGGCAATGTCTTATCTATGATACCCATAGATTAAAATTTATACATAACCTAAGACTACGGGGTTTTTCTCTTCCCATGTCATGTAATGTTTTAATCCACAGACCTACAAACAGTGTATGTAAGATCCTATGTTCCTTTCTGGATAATTGCGGATTATTTATATAATGTCAAGTACTGTTTATATATCATTTACTGCAACGATTAATGTCATATAATTTCTTGTAATACTGTGTATGTAATACTGCTTGCAGAATAACCTCTTATTTGAGGTTCCTATTGCATAAATAAAAAAAAAAAATCTTTAATGTATACGTATAAAACGAATTTCTAAAATTTCACATTTCAATTTATTATTTATTATTGAAACGTGTTAGTAGAGTAAGGAAATGAATTCGTTACAATCACATCTAATTAGTAGTTAGACAAAATCTGTAAGTATGCAATTCTCTCAAGAATTATTGCAACCAACAATATTATCTTAAGAATTAAATGTACATATATCACCTTTGTATATTAATAATTTTCGAATAGCTCACCCGGGGCTGAAACGAATTAATTTGACAGCATTTCACAGCTTGATCCTCGAGTTCGGCAGCGTGGCAGCATCACGCTGGTTCCCCGATTAACCAATGATCGTTTAGCGCGAATATTCACGCCCGGAACCTATCCACGTTCTTGGAACGCTGGTAAATCCCGGAACACCTTGCTAGAAAACAATGCGGAAATTAAAAACTAAATGCTAGGCCGAGGAAGCGAGCGGGGAGCGATCGAGCGATCGAGTTAGCGAACTAGTGGGCACGGATCGCGTCGAGAACGGCGATCTCGTTCGAAGCTCACCTCGTTGTGTTTTTGCTCTGCATAAATGATGAGCTCGGGTATTTTAATGAAGACATTCCACGGACGCTTGCCGGCTCCTTGGCGCACGGCGAGAGAAAGAGGAAAGGCCAACCTCTGCTTGAATAGACACGTTCCTCGCAGCAGCGCTTGCTCCGCCTTATTCTATTGGCGTATTGTCAGCCTCGTCCAACTTAGGCGGCCCCGTTGATCACGCGATATCTATCGCAATTATTTCGCGACGATACCATACGTTACTTCCGTCTCTCGATATGTGACTACGCAGCTAGGTATGCCTGTCATTTCTTTCCGCTACGACCTGCTTGCTACCGTGTGCCCGTCACAAACCCCATTGCATTCGCAACATCCGTGTGACTCGAAATGTGACCAATAGCAAACATTCTTGCTGTAGTAGATAGATAAGTTCACTTTTTCAACATATAGTATACGAATAATCATTTTTTACTTAACTTACCGTTCCGTGTTTTTCGAACTGTAATGCCCAAAGAGTTCGTTACTATACTAAATATTTACTAAATGTTACGTTACTATACTGAATACGTGGATTGTATGCACATATGGTAGTTTGTAAGGGAAATTGGAAATTAATTTGAAAAAATTGCTGGAATTCAATCTTCGTTGATTTGTAAAATAAATAGTGTAGCCCATGGATCGACTTAGATCAGTGGATCTTAATCTTTTTGAAGTCAGGGAACAATTTTAATTATATGAAAAATTTGACGAACACCAAAATTGATGATCTAAAAAACAAACAAAAAAATCCCTCGTGGAAATATATGTAATGTAGAAAATATGTTATTAAATGTATGTATGTAATATATATTGTGTGGAATTTCGTGGAACAACAATTAAGAAGTAATGCTATAGACTGAGCTATTTAAATTTGGACCATTTTGGAAATGTGACCAATAGCAAACATTCTTGCTCTAGTAGATAGGTAAGTTCACTTTTTCAACAAAGTATACGAATAATCATTTCTTTCTTAACTTACTGTTCCGTGTTTTTCGAAATGTAATGCCCAAAGAGTTCGTTACTACTAATACGTGGATTGTATGCACATATGGTAGTTTGAAAGGGAAATTGGAAATTAATTTGAAAAAATTGCTGGAATTCAATCTTGGTTGATTTGTAAAATAAATAGTGTAGCCGATGGATCGACTTAGATCAGTGGATCTTAATCTTTTTGAAGTCAGGGAACAATTTTAATTATATGAAAAATTTGACGAACACCAAAATTGTGGATCAAAAAAACAAATAAAAAAATCCCTAGTGGGAATAGATGTAATGTAGAAAATATGTTATTAAATATATGTGTGTAATATATATTGTGTGGAATTTCGTGGAACACCGATTAAGAAGCAATGCTATAGACTGAGCTATTTAAATTTGGACCATTTTGGAAATGTGACCAATAGCAAACATTCTTGCTCTAGTAGATAGTTCACTTATTGTTCCCTGTTTTTCGAAATATAATGCCCAAAGTATTTGTTACTAATAATAACTGGTTATTACAACGTGGATTTTATGCACACGTGGTAATTTGTAAGGGAAATTGAAAATTAATTGTTTTAAACTTATTTAAATTATTAAAGTAAACAAGCAATTTATATGTCGTTCCTGTGCGTTGCAATAAATGCAGACAATATTTACAGTGATTGTAAAAAGTATTCGTGCAACTTTTCAAACAGAATAACTTTTTTATAATTGTACTACATTACCTGATTTTTTATAATCAATTAGAAGCATTGGTTTGTAAAATGATATGCAGAAAGATTTTCAAAAAATACAATTTACAAGGTTACATGTAAAAATGAAAAAGGCATTTTTTAAAACTTTTTTATTTGTGCCCTTCATGAATATTTAAAATATATTTTTTGTAGATCTATGTTGTTATACTCATGCTGAAAATTTCACCAAAATCGGTTGACGCATGTAAAAACGACACGCATTGAAAGATGTAGTAATAACGTTGTAAATTATAATTTCTGGAAAATCTTGTTTGCATATAACTTCATAAACCAATGCTTCTAATTGATTATAAAACGATCAGGTCATTTGGTACAATTATAAAAAAGTTTTTCTGTTTTAAATGGCGTGTGAATAACTTTCGTGGCTCACTGTATATAAGTTTACTTTTCCAACATCTCGGCCATGATAAAAGACTCGGATTAGAATAATCATTTTTATCTTTTTTTATTAATCCTTGTTTCTTCAAATTTATTGCCCAAAGTGTTTGTCACTACTAATAACTGGTTGTTATAACATGGATTTTGTGCACACTTGGTAGTTTGTAAGAGAAATCGGAAATTAATTTCAAAAAATGTATTGTTCTAAACTCATTGAAACTATTAAAGTGAGTAAGGAATTTTAATTCGTTTGTATGCTTTGCAATGAATACAGACAATATTTATTTTGCATGAAAATCTACGGTCTAGTTATTGCGTACAAGATGTTAATCTGTTTAGCATTCTTCACGAGGCGTTGCAAAAGTGTCCAGCAAAATTAAGATACAAAACAACGTAACGCGAATTGTCGTAAAAACGGCTGCTCTGAAGTCGTAACGGGGTGCGGACCGTGACCGTGATTTTCACGAATCACGATGCACCTGCCCTTATTCGGGTGGCGGGTTTTAATGCCTCGGCGCACCCTCGTCGATACAGTGAACAGCGTAAATGAGACGTGACTCGAAAACTAGTAGGGGTCCTGGCAGATCGAACACGTGCTACCAATGCGTCCACTTAATCGTTATTCTGATGCGTTCCGGCTATTCACAAATAAACAAATTACGAATGCCATTGACGGTGAATTATGGCCACTGCATTATTAGTAATAACTGCCTGGCACTGTTTGAGATTCTGCTTACGCATCCTATGCCACGCGAATAAATTTCTTGCAATATTCATCATAATCTTCTCTTTCATTTTATTATTAATTAGAATATGTTTAAATATTTTCATGGGTCTCTACCATTCCCACATTAAAAATGTATTATTTAAAAGCAAACACAACAATTTCACCTACGTTATAATATCTATTTTAAATTAAAAATCTCTGTTTTATGATACTGGTGTTAGAATATACAATATTATTAATTATTCGCATGGGCATTTACAATTTCATAGATTTTAAATAAAATATCATTTATGTTAAATTATTCGTGTTACATACATTAAGATAGTTTATTTCATAGAATCATGTTTTTAGCAGTATGTGTATACATCGGAAAATGTAGGCGACCTCGAGTAGAAAAAGTTCACAAAAGATGGCCGAATGATACGAAAGTTGTAACATAAATTACTTCACTATATCGACTTCCCAACTTTTGTGAATTGTTTGTATCCATGATCGCATGAAAGTCGCAGTAATACATATTTGCTATATTACTAATAATAAGCGAGACATTTAAAATGCTCAACTTAGACACCCTGTATAATTTAAGACTAAGTAATCGTAAATAATTATCAAAAAGTTACAGAAACTAGATATTTTCAATTGTCATATAATCCAGCAGTGTAAAAGTTAGTGTACAGAAATTTTGCTAGGGTTATGAGTGACAATTGTACACCAATTAAGTATTAATTATTAGATTGCGGAATTTATGCATTTACGACAAAAATGGGAACGTACAATTTACAGCAGTGAACTAATTAAGAAGATTTAAGGACGTGTGTGTATTAATTTCAGCGTAATAAGACGATTAAAAGAAGAAATAAATTTCTATTTGGCTCCTATGCCTTGCAATCAGTGCAAACATTTTTTATTTTGCGTAAAGATCGCAGTCTATTAATTACATTGTTAGAATTCAATCTTCATTGATTTGTAAAATAAATAGTGTAGCCTATGGATCGACTTAGATCAGTGGATCTTAATCTTTTTAAAGTCAGGGAACACATTTGATTATATGAAAAATTTGCGGAACACCAAAATTAATGATCCAAAAAACAAACAAAAATATCTGTAATATACATTTTGCGGAATTTCGTGGAACACTGGTTAAGAACCAATACCACAGACTGAGCTATTTAAATTTAAAGCATTTTGGGATATCAAGGATTTCAAACAACAGTACTTAATTAAAGAAAGAATTTCCTATACACATCCTGCATCTTGCAACAAGAGGTCCGAATGATCATTAGTAAACAGGCATAATTACCCATCACGCTCTCGTAACATACAGTGGGTAAAAAAAGGCACACTCTTAAAAAGGCGATAACTTTTTAAATATCGTATTATACGATTTGAATTTTTTTGGGAAGCTAGAGCAATTAGTTTGCCACAAGATGCGAAAAAAAATTTTGTCAAAAATTGCAATTCATCGGAATTGTAGCAAAAATACTAAAAGTTGCATTTTACAACTTTTTTATGTGGGCCAATATTGAAAATTTTAAAATTGCGTGGTGTAGACCTGTGTAAATTAAACAGATTCTGAAAGTTTCGTCAAAATCGGTCGACGTTGCAATGAGCTATAAACGTTTAAATATGTTAGAAATCGCAGATTTTCACGATTTTAGACCTATAACTGCAGGTTCTTACATCTTTCAATGCCTGTCGTTTTTTTTCGCATCAACCGATTTCGATGAAACTTTACCAGTGCATACAACTGACACAGATCATATTTAAAAATTTATAACATATTTAAACATTTATAGTTCATTGCAACGTCGATTTCGATGAAATTTTCAGAATATGTTTAATTGACACAGGTCTACAAAACGCATTTTTAAAATATTCAATATTCGCCCACATAAAAAAGTTGTAAAATGCAACTTTTAGTATTCTTGCTACAATTCCAATGAATTGCAATTTTTTGACAAAATTTTTTTTCGCGTCCTATGGCAAACTAATTGCTCTTCCCAAAAAAATTCAAATCGTATAATACGATATTTAAAAAGTTATCGCCACTTTAAGAGTGTGCCAATACTCTTTACCCACTGTACATATGCATTGTCACCAATAGCAGCCTGCATCAATCAAGATTTCACGCACATACAGCTGCACATGTGCGCCGTCGTGACGTACACAACCTGTTCGTCCGACGTGCATTGTGCATTCCCAAGATATCGCAGCGTGTCAACAAATGTTAAAGTACAGGAGCGACTGATACGAGCAGGTTGGTATCGACTCTCCATCTAAAGCGTCTAATATTGTCCGACAATTTTTTCCATTTAAAACCCTCCGTTCCTCGAACGAGGATCGACGATCCGGAAGTCGCGGTTCCTTCAAAAGCTCCTGGGCTGGCGGCGGTGGCGACGGCGGCTACCGGTTTTCTGCGACAGAGCACATGCGAAGAAAAAGAGAACGCGAAGGGTCGCGGTGAAAGTAAAAAGAGAAAGAAGAAAATGAAAGAAAAAAGAGGTGAAGACACGGAGGGGCGGACTACGATATCGGGAAGGTGGATGTCGTGTACCGCGTACCCGAGACATCGTACGTCAAAGGTTCGAGCCCGTGGGAACACAAGGGCAGAGATGCTTCCAATACCGAGGCGAGGCCGAGCCCGAGAGTGTTCCTACAGGTAGACGATGTCGGAGAACGTCTACTATGGGTGGCGAAAGAAGCATGGGGTAAATTGTCTTTCGAAACAGAGTGGAACCAATCGTCGCGTCGGGATCGGTTGTAACTGTGAATCATTGTTACGAGACCCTCGAAATACCACGGAACATTGAACGCTTGTGTCCCGAGACATTTGGTTACGTATTTTCAAATGAACTTTTACAACCCGTCGCAAAGAGTTTGCGATCGCGTTCAAAAATGTTTACAACTGAACCAAAGCTGTTGAGATCTTTTGCCGAGTCAGAAGAATTTGTTTGCTACGGGTAAACAAAATTTTTGGGAAATTTGGCCGAAACTGCGAGAAAAAATCTTTTCTATCTGAGCCTCTAATGAAGTTCTAATTATATATATATAATTTTATTCGATCCCCTTGGGGTTACAAATCCATTACAGCTATCTCACTAAACTTAACCTAACTTAACATAACTTAAAACTATTCGGCACTTAACCTAACCTATCTACAACTAAATAGAGAGAAAGAGAGAAAGAGAGAAACACACTATATTTACAAAAGAATGAAGTTCTAATTATTAGGAAAGATTTAAATTAAAAATTAAAACGAACAAATAATGATCGTGTCAAGTATAGGATCACTTATCCTGGATCATACATCAAAAATTTGATTCATATTTTCTTAGAGTAAAAATTTAATAATTTAATTTACTTTGATTTAAATTACATTGAATAATTTAAATTGAATAAATATAAAAATAATTTTTAAATTATTCACAGATGGTGAAATAGTTGCGCTATCAAGCTGATTATTAATATTATTATTTAAGTGTTCTGCGATCTGATAATTCTGATTTTATTTTGATAAGTCACAATAGAAGCACGACGATCACAGAAAGGAGCCGACGAAAAGAAAAGAAATGGAAAGCCGTAGGCATCTCTCTCAGGTGACACAGTCGAAATATGCTCGTCGGCATTCCTAGACGTTTTTTCGGTCTTTGTCGAGCACGGCGTCACTATGTCATCGAGACCGTGGCGATTCGATTTGATCAAGCTCCACACGAGACTTTTGGATCCCTTCGATCGATTCGATCTACCTCGAGCCCTATCCATCTGATATTCACTGTTCGACGGCGCGGCGTCTCGATGCCGGAGTTATGCGGTTGCGATAACAAGAGAACTTGGAGCCTAGTAAGTCAAATTGCATAGTCAGACTTAAACTTATTTGAGGAAATTTTAATTACTGGAATACCTTGATCGACGTTACTTCGTTAACTTTATCATTTTCTAATAAACAATCGGTGCAGTGATGTTAAATTAATTACGGTTGGAAAATTACAGAACGTCGCGTTACATCATAAGTAATTTTTTCATAGTTTTAGAAGGGAAAATACTAAAGTTGTATCTCAAATTTTTAAATATTAATTCACATTCATTTTCAGCATCCATACAGAAGACTAATGATTATTATAATAAGAGTTTAACGTAACAAAAATGTAAAAACTTACATTATTTATTTGTCTCATGTATGTTCACGCATAAATTTTGGGAGCCTGCTCCAATTTTGCTTCAGTTTGTCTTTGTATTGTAATAAACTGTGTATTTGTTTTAATTAATTTTCGCTAATACGATATTAGATTACATTATTACTGGATTAGATCAATTTTACAACATACTTTCGAATCAACATATTTTCGCTAAATACGATATTAGATTACATTATTACTGGATTAGATCAATTTTACAACATACTTTCGAATCAACATATTTTCGCTAAATACGATATTAGATTACATTATTACTGGATTAGATCAATTTTACAACATACTTATTAAATAATGGTTGATAGAACACGCATTGATTCTAATAATGATAAAATGCAATACGCAAATCGAAGCATTACTTCGGAAAGCACTTCATTATTGTCTACGAAAACATTAAACAATTTATAACGAAACCACCATACACTTGTACGTGGATCACCCCTCGATTCGCGGTAATTAAATACCGAGTACGTCCCCTACTCGCGAGTGGCACCCTTGCGAGGGGCATACTAGTGGGGTCGGGTTATTGATATTGCACCAGGGGAACAAATGATCCAACCGTGAATATGAATATTAATTTTACCTTCCTAACCTCGGCTTCGTTGCATCGTTTTCCTATTTGTCACCGGTATAGAGGATCTTTCCTGCCCGAAACCAAAATTACGTCGAATTACCTTTGAACATTTTTGAAAATAATTATTCATTTTGAACAAGGGATCGATGGAGCATTAAAAATTAAAACTATATTGCGTTAGATCAAACTAACAAGAATATTCAGGCTTTACCATAATTTATAGTGATTGACCTGTGATGCACATTAGAACAATACATTTTTTTAACGAAAATCTTTATATACTGAATTTTTAATGATCTACGAAGTATTGAAGTATTGAGTTACGATTATACATACAGTTCCTCATAAATACATCTTGGACTTGTCATTTTCACGTATTACGTAGTTCTAGTGTTAGACACGATAATATATTAATTATAAAACGCAAGGAAAATTACTTTCCAAATGTTTTCTGAAGCAAGTTTACAAAAGTAGAATAAATTCTCTTTTTTATTTACAGCACTATTAATTTTTTTAATTTTGTTAGAAATGGTTTACAGTTTGTTGATATTCAGGATGAAGTTGTCGTGACTTTCTGAGTTTACAGGTTATTTGTGGGGAACAAACAGGTCTCTTTATTTTATTGCAAAAAGACCTTTACAGCATAAAATTTTATAATACTCTTTACACGTGTCCTGCATTTCGTATTTTTAATCAATGAAACGAAATGAATTCTGTCTGTATAATTTTCAATTGTTCAGGAAATTATTGGAATTTTTTTGTACATGTTTTACATTTTGCGGAAAGAATGTTCTGTATCGCTATCACCATTTGTTTCGTTGTCTATCTTCATCGTTGAAACGTTAAAATATTAACACAATTTAGCAGACGAAAGTCATGGTCCTCCGAATATTGTGCTACGTTCTATGATTTTATGTTTTCATCACAAAAGAATTTACGAAAAAGCATGTACATGTATTATGATAAAATTTGTGTAAAATCTGAATAAAAGTGATCTTGTCATAACTATTAAGCAACACACGTGCATATATACATGCATCTACGTATAAATCTCTTTCGAGGTTTTTTTTAATAAAAAAAAAGTAATAGTGAATGTGATCATCGTATTGAGTATAGAAGATACTATTGTATAAACGCATCAACATTTCCGAAGTATTGTTCACCTGATGGTAGACTGCACTAAGCATTGCATCGCTTTCCAAAGAAATTGCGAATAGACTACTATCGACTGTTCTATAAAACTCGAAATGAATTCTCTCGTGAAGTATTCCCAAAAAAGAGATCCAGGAAGTCCGTTGTACTCGCACACAGGCTCGACCTCTGCTTCACGTGGCCCTCACGTGGTTTCCTGCTCTTGGTTTTTCCATGTCTAGCCAGCACATGCACGATTGCGTAACAAAACACACAAATCATACGCACGACAGAAGAAACGGAACAGACTGATTTATGTACGCAGAGCGATGGTCTATCTGCATTCGCCTGACGAAATGCAGTTCGTGGCCTGGAACTAGCGTTTGCACCCGTGGAATGCGCCGCGCCGCGTTCAACCATCGGATACTGGCGACCACGGGAACTTCCTATGGGACTTCGAGCTCTGTTTCGGCTAAAGACAACAAGAAGAAAAATATCGTATCGTGATGCATGCATGAGAATATTAGAAAAAAGTGTGAAGCCTATAGCGAGACACGTGCAGGAGACCTCCACGTCTGATTTCGTGAGAGATGCCATCGGAAGTTGCATCTGTTGGGAAAATATTTTATTGAAATAAAAATTTCGAATGAAGAGGAATTTTTTTCCAAGTGGATTTTAGACCCACTTTTGATCCATTTCTGCGGCATTGTGCCGTAAAAAGTTCAATTTATTCGTACTCATTCCCAAAACGATCATTTTAATGATGCTAGGAGTTTTGTGAAATAAAAATATACAATCCAGAAAATTATAATAGCTTGAACGTCAGCATTTTTTCGATGAAGAAGTGCTTCTTTAATTTAGCATATTGCTGCGTAACAGTAGTATGAATTCCAAGACTTTACTAATAATTTTTCTTATAATGGATGGAGTAAAAGTCAAAGTCGCACAATGATTTCATTAGTCGCGCAAGAACACAATGATTTAAATTAAGTGGTTTTACTGCATTAATAATAATAACTTCATTAAAGTAAATATATTTTACAAATATTTTCGTTATGTGTCATAACTAGACTGCGGATCTTTCTGCAAAATAAACATTGCCTGCACCGATTGGAAGAAACAGAAAATAAATTACATGTTACTTCTTCCCGTAATTATCTTAATAGAGGAGAATTATATATTGAAATTTTTAAAATTGTCTAACAATTTCGAATTTCATCTGCTCAATTTTGCTATGAATGCATAAAAATCTGCAGACTGGTCATAACTAAACTTTGCATGATTTTTAATAACAAAATTGTCTATAAAAATGTAAATATCAAGGTTGTCTGATTTGGTGGAAAACTTGTATTAAACATACACCAGCACACAATTGAATTGAGTGTTGGAACAAAAATTTGATTGCAGACAAAGCTAAAAAGTAATTAAAGTACATGAAATTTTAGACAGTCAGTTCGATCGTATTTGCCTTCTAATTACCACAAGCTCTTGTGGTCTTGTGTTCACCAAATCTCCCATCAAAGAACGTACCGATTGCAGCTGCCATAATTAAGGACCCATTGCCTGGTCACGCGCGATCTTAGCCAATAAAAAACAAAGCGATAACATCCTCGAACAACTGGAAATCTGTGTCGGTGGCTGTATAGAAAGGCTTCTCACCCCATTCGAATTTGATCTTTCTAATGCCCCGGGTTCTCTGGAAAACAGAAGATCAAACAGGAACAAAGATGAACAACGACGAGCCGAAGGTAGGCAGAAGGCAGGAGGCACACAAGCGGCGCGGCGCAGCGAGCGCTACTACGCGACCTCGGTAATTAAAACAAGATGGAACACCTCGGTCAACGCAATAAATCTCACCATTTCCCATTCCTCCCTTCCTGCTCATCTCTCCTGCTCCCCTGTCAAGACCCCTCCCCCGATATATCTTCGGCTTTCCCCTTATCCGACGATCGGTACTGGCCCCTTCACGACGGCCCCGACGATTTATTTTATTATATGGTAGATTTAGCGGCGGCTACCGTTTATTGGAATCCACTCGTCGATCGGAGATTATGAGGCAACTCAGACGCATCCAGATGCAATACGGCTCTCCCGCCGCGCGTTACGAAACGGATAATTACCGATGACGGAATGAATTACCGCGAAAACCTCCGTGGTCCAGCGTTCCGCGGATCCCCCACGTCCGCGACAGGATAAGTGGATTTTGTTGTTTCGCTTTATCGACGCATACCTCGCAACTGGAGCGACGGATCGACATTGCTACTTTAATCGGCCCGCTACCGAGCAACACGCTTTCGTGGGAACGATTGATCTTATTAGGACATCGCTATGTACACTGTGTAAGGGAGGGTGGGGGGCATTTGAAGAAATAGTTGAATAAAATGTGATATCAGAGAGATAACAATTTTTGAAGAGAAAACTTGTTTAGACGCACTGCACACACAATTGCTGTGAATGAGTGTGATCCTCATGTGTATGCAACGTCTACGCCCATAAAAAGCCGCATTACAGAATGACAGTGCTTGTTCAACCATACACAACTTTCCTGTATAATTCTGTTCCATCTTTAAGAACAATCGAGATATAATAAGCCCCGATTACTAGGTACACCCTGTATGCAATGGACCCACAAAATATTTGTGGATCTTCATGCAAAATAAAAATTATCGGCATCGATTGCAAGAAATAGTAACCACATTGAACGGTATTTCTTCGCTTTATGATTTTAATAGAGGAGAAATCATATATTATTAACATCTTCAATTTTTTGAAATCATATGTTATCGACATCTTCAATTTTTTTAATTTCATCTACCCAATTTTACTATAAATGCATAAGGATGCATAGTCTATTTCCGAGACTCGAGAAATGATGTTTGAGCACTAATAATTTTCTCATTTCACAGAAATCATATGTTATTGACATCTTCAATTTTTTGAATTTCATCTACCCAACTTTATTATAAGTGCATAAGGATCTGTAGTCTATTTCCGAGACTCGAGAAATGATGTTTGAACACTAATAATTTTCTCATTTCACATCGCTATGTACACTGTGTAAGGGGGGAGGGGGCATTTGAAGAAATAGTTGAATAGAATGTGATATCAGAGAGATAACAATTTTTGAAGAGAAAACTTGTTTAGACGCACTGCGCGCACAATTGCTGTGAATGAGTGTGATCCGTCACGCTCCGAGGTGAAACGTTACTCGGGTAAATTCTCTGGTTTTATTTCGGTTAACGTTTCGTGTAAATTTCTACACAACCGTCTTTTAGCAAGCTCTTTGTTGAAAACACTGTTGAGTTCCCTTGATTCACTTGAGGAAATTACGGGATCTCCATTTTACGTTTGTTTTTTTTATTGAGCCACTGAAAGCTATTGTAGGTTTATTTCGCTTTAACAAAAGTACACTAGTTTTATAGTTTGAATTTAATTAGATCTCAGAGTTCTCGTTATTCTTTCTGAAAAATTCTCGCAGGATCTCGTTAAAATTTCTCGCCACCTTAGCGCTCGGTCCATTTACATTCGTCGGCAAATCAGGTTACACGTGTTTTACACGTGATAACAACGATCATCCGAATCCCAGAACCATGGTCTCCCCTAGGTGATGAAGTTAATTGCTCATTTTCTTGTCTCGTTAACGTTGCTCTCGAGGCAGAAACACGTCGGCGACGTCGGAAACGGAGCGACTCGGCGCACGTGTAAAGGAAATCGTTCGCCGATCGGGACATATGTCTTCCAACCGCGTCCATTGCTATTTGGAATATTAGTTCTATTTGTACATCTGCGTTCCTTCATATATCTTGTGCTGGTAAGTATCGGTACCTTTAATTTTCTCCTACACCACATGACACATTGGCTTCTAAATATACAGTGAACCACGAAAGTATTTGAACGCAATTTAAAACTGTATAACTTTCTTACGATCGAACCAAACGACCTGACTTTTTTTTATCAATTAGAAGAATTGATTTACCACATGACACGAAGAAAACGTTTCGAAAAAATTGCAATTGCTCAGAATTACATGAAAAAATAAAAGAGGCACGATTTATAACTTTTTTATTAGAGCCCGTAACGAAAATTTAAAATATGCGTTTTGTAGATCTATATTTGTTATACACACCCTGAAAATTTCATCGAGATCGGATGACGTAGAAGAGAAACGACACGCTCCGAAAGATGTAAGAATCTGTGGATTTCATGCAGACTCTATGATTTTTCATAATATTTAACCACTTGTAGCTCGTGGATATGTTTATCGATTTTGATGACATTTTCACCACGTGTACAACTGACATAGATCTACAAAACAGGTATTTTAAATTTACACTAAAGGCCCAAATAAAAAAATTTTTTTAAATGTTTTTTTCGTAAATTGTAAATTTTGGAAAATCATTTTTGCAGATCATTTAGTAAACCAATGCTTCCAATTGCTTACAAATTATACAATTATAAAAAAGTTATACTGTTTTAAAGTGCGTTCAAATACTTTCGTGGTTCACTGTATACATAGATTTCGAATGTTTGCGGTGCAACTAGTTCATTGCCGAGTTGTATTAGAAATTAAAATTTTCTCCATTTGTTCCAATATAAAGTGAGTTGCATAGACATTGCGATATTAGAGATTTACTTCTTACCTTCATAATATTATTCAATAGAAAATAATGTAATAGAATAGTAGTAATGTAACAGTAGTTGCATTGTTTTGTTTTTGATCTTTCAATTATTGTCATAAAGTATTAATAGAAAGAAATAAGTTCTTACGCGGTTCCTGTGTCTCGCAATTGATGCAAACAATTTTCATTGTGTATAAAGCAACATTAATGTAGGAATGAAAAATGTATGTGTGTTTTATCGAGAGCTTTCATTAATATTTAATTGTTGATCAAATTATAAAATAGTTTTTTGAAACATACAAATACAATATACTTAATATGTAATGATTTTTATAAGTAAAAACTTCATAAAACTCCAATTATTGCTGTATTTAAATGATATCCACATTTTGAAATATTTGTCTTATAGTCATGTCAAAATTGAGAATTATATAAGCGTATATGAACCCCGTCTATTATTATTATATTTTATACAATAAAATAAGAAATTCTTGCATTATGATTTGCAGATTTTAGTGTACTGCTTCAAGTTTTATTATAAAATTATGTATAGAAAGAAAAAATTGCATTACTGCTATTGCAGTAGTAGTAAAATATTGCAGTAATGCAATTGTTTCATTTTTGTTTAACCAAATAATTTTAACCAATAATTAACCAATAACTAAAAAATCACTATGATATTTAAAAGAATTATAACGTATGCATTTATATTATTTTTGTACAGATAATTTTCTCAACTTAAATATTTATTTCCATCCGTAACATATTAGCACTGCACCCTTTGAAATAAATATCAATTCGAAATATTTCATAATTTAATATTAACATACTACATGTTACAAAATCAGAACAACTTTAAGGTAGGTATTTTATTGAGCAATTGATAAGTTTTGATCAGTTACGTCATTAAATTGCTGTGCAGCCTTATCAGCATATCCTACAAATGACATTTCAGAAAGTTATATGTATACATAGATATTGACTTCATCGACGTAAAATCATTGACGTAAAGAATGCGATAATTATTAGGTTTTCTGTAACCGTAGTTATTAGAAAGTGCATCTGAAATATGTATGTAGTTTCCAGATTGAACAAAATTACCGAACAGTTGAAACATACCGAAATAAGGGGGTCGAACGAAAACGAAAGTTCCTTGCGTAGAATTCCAGAAGATTAAATTCCCCATTACTTCCTCTTATTACGTGCTCGATTAACTTTCCGGCGCGAGTGGAGCCACTAAATCCAGTGGTGTGTAATTAACCAGCGACGGCGTAACGAACCGCAAAAGCATAAAATTCTATTTTCTCAGTCAGACATACTCTAGTTCCGTTTCGTAGTAACTTCCTAATTTCGGGATTATTAACATAATAGCTATGCAGCCCACGCTGAAAGAGTATTGTCCGTTTCTCGCGCTGGAAATGATCGCAAGAATCAGGTCAATTGCTAAAGCATGTTTCGTTAAAACAATGACTAAGTGTGTTCATTTCTTGGCTGCAGATTTCACAACGCACTGTGACGTTTCACCGATAGTAGGATTATAGAATTTTACGTATTCAGAATGTTTATAAAATTAAAAACTGTACATTAGAAAATCTTTGATGCAATGTAACTGTAATTTTAGTTCATTGAAATTAGTCTTCCTGATTTCTCAACATTTTTAATTTCTTGAGGAATGAGAAATAAGACTATATTTTGTCGAGAATTTTCTAGAATTTTGAATAAAATAAAAAAAAAGGGAAGCTTATGATATTTGGAAATATTTATCGGAAGCGCAAAAAACTTTCACTCAATGTTTATTCCTGTCCAATATGTACATAACTTTAAAAACAACAAAAAAATAACGGATAAATTTCTTCATCTGAAACCAGACTTTTATAAAACGAAACATTACGCTTTTGTTTTGAAACGACTACGTCGAATGTAGAATCAGATAATCTACTTCTTTTTTTCTAATAACAAAATCTGTAGCTGTAGAAAAATTTCTTTTATTTTGTGTGGATGTTGGCTTTATTGTATATAGAACATCCAAAAGTTGCTGCAGATTGGGTTATGCAATTAGTAATATGCAATTTGAGTTAACTAAAAATTCATTTCCGAAAATACGTTATAAAATCAATGAGATGAACGAGTATTTCTTGATGAGAAATAAATAAGAATTTCCTAAAATATGTTATAAAATAAATGAGACTTTCCCTAGATTTAAATTTCTTGAGAAATACCGTATTTTCTCGAGAAATGAGAAATAAACGATTGTAAAATTTCTCGAGAAGGAACACTAATTGAAATTTAAATTATAATTATGATATCGGCGCCAGGTTCGATCCTTTTAAGATACAACAAATGTGCAAGTTAAATATTTAAATTTCTCAACGTTTCGATCCCAATGCGGAAAGGATCGAACCTGGCGCCGATATCATAATTATAATTTATATTTCAATTTTTCTATCGATAAGAAATTTTCCTTTACTAATTGAAATTCATTTAAAAAGAATACAGTGTCGCCTGATCAAGACATGTCATTTAAAACTAACACTAAATTACTGTTTCAAATGAAACACACGTAACACAGTTGTGAGAAATAGTATTTGCAAGTATTTGTATTTCTTACTTGACGTATTTTTTACCCAGGTGTGGTCGTGCATGTATTCGATACTGAGAAAGAGGGAGTAACTGTTCCCCTCAATTCGTACTTCCTCATCTGGCGACTCTGCTCAAATTACGTACCTGCAATTGTCCAGAAGAGCCGCATACTCCACGTCCACTCATGGTTACCGAAGTATAGTATACGAAATATTTAAAAGAAAAAGGACAATGAAGAATCGAAAGAAAAAAGAAATTACAGTAACTTCCCTATGAATCGGGAAGTTAATAAATGAATCGTCGGGTGAAAGTAAAATCGAAAGAACGCTGCGTTGTAATATTAATGCATCATTTATTTAACACCTACGATGACGATAACATGAGATGGATACGATGCGCTTAAGGTAGAATAATCTGCTAGGCAAAATATGACGGTGTGCGCGCGCGTGTGTTCTCTTTTCTGAGGAGATGATTGAGTCCTATAGGAGGGAAGGTAAGTAAAGAATCATGTTGACACTTCGGGTGATAACTATTTTAATTTGTTGACTGGGAGAGGTTTCCAGAATTTCTGCAGCGCCCGGTGTTATGATACAATAATAATAATAAGTATTATGTATATGTATATGTATATATATTGCATGTTTATCATATACATACATATATATATATGGCAAGGTCATTGGTCAATAAATATTTTTCCTTAAGTCTGCAGCTAAATTCACCAAATAATTAATCCCTTGATCATTCAGCGTCGATCTCGATCCTCCATTCAATAAGTTAGCTACCGTGAGATACATTTAATTAATTAATGGTCTTTATCAAAGAAAATACACTCTATACAATTCGATAATATTACTCGAGGAACATGGACCACCCTTTTCTGTCTCAATCTCTCTCTCTCTCTCTCTCTCTATGTTCTCTAAATGGATGTACACATCGTTCGGTACGAGAAGCGCCCGATCCAAGTGACGTCGGGACGATCGATCGATCGAATCCACCGTTCTCATAATTATTTGGAAAATTTAGACACGCCTTCAGTGGCCTAATCCCCTACACTCTATACGAACTAGAGGCTCTTTCGTTTCGATTGCCGGTCGGACATCAGTCACTATGAAGGTAATAGTGCGCGCAAAGTATACCTCTAATACTATCTGAGTTGTACGCTAATAGTAGATCCTTACAGTAATTAGGTAACACTATGTACACTTGCTCGGCACGGAGGGAACGGATTTCGCGACGCGGCGACAACGCACGTCCCTCCGGCGACATAACAAAAGTCCCTCTGTCGATCCCGTTGGCGATCGCACGCCGGGGAACAAAAACCCCCCAACGAATCAGATCACCCTAGCACGCTAATATCACTTTGCGTCGTCGTAAGTAAATAAGTACCGCCTTGTCTCTCTTCCCCGGTGTACGTCCCAGTAATTCGCGATCGCCATTTTGTCGCTGCGTTCCTCCTCGGTGTTCCGCGGACCTTCCTCGTTCCCGATCAAGCACCCCGATCATAGCGTTCAGCTTCATAGCGAGCAGCGAGGCTGCGTTCTGCAGTTTCGGGCTCGTGTTCATCGCAGCTCCCGCGAAACTAGTCCGACCCACGAGACTCCGAAACTCGCTTCTAGAACCAGTAGAGATCTTTCGAATCCTGGACCTGGGACTCGAGACCTGCAACAAGAATTTCAATCGATTTTCAGTTGGGACTACATTCTAAATAGGCAGAGTCTGCTGTAATAGACTATATACTGTAGGCCTCCGTATAATGTGATCAAATAATTGTTTAGCAAAACTGTATGCAACGTCTACGCCCATACAAAGCCGCATTACAGAATGACAGTACTTGTTCAACCATACGCAACTTTCCTGTATAATTCTGTTCCATCTTTAAGAACAATCGAGATATAATTAGCATCGATTACTAGGTACACACGTATACAATAGACTCACAAAATATTTGCGGATCTTCATGCAAAATAAAAATTGTCGGCATCCATTGCAAGAAATAGTAACCACATTGAACGGTATTTCTTCGCTTTATGATTTTAATAGAGGAGAAATCATATATTATCAACATCTTCAATTTTTTGAAATCATATGTTATCGACATCTTCAATTTTTTGACTTTCATCTACCCAATTTTACTATAACTGCATAAGGATCCGTAGTCTATTTCCGAGACTCGAGAAATGATGTTTGAGCACTAATAATTTTCTCATTTCACAGAAATCATATGTTATCAACATCTTCAATTTTTTGAATTTCATCTATCCAACTTTGCTATAAATGCATAAGGTTACATAGTCTATTTCCGAGACTCGAGAAATGATGTTTGAACACTAATAATTTTCTCATTTCACATAAATTATATGTTATTGACATCTTCAATTTTTTGAATTTCATCTACCCAATTTTACTATAAATGCATAAGGATGCATAGTCTATATCCGAGACTCGAGAAATGGTCGATGTTTCAACACTAATAATTTTCTCATTTCACAGAAGTCATATATTATCGACATCTTCAATTTTTTGAATTTCATCTACCTACCCAATTATACTATAAATGCATAAGGATCCGTAGTCTATTTCCGAGACTCGAGCAATGACGTTTGAAAACTAATAATTTTATATTTCACAGGAATCATATGTTATTGACATCTTCAATTTTTTGACTTTCATCTACCCAATTTTACTGTAAATGCATAAGGATACATAGTCTATTTCCGAAACTCGAGAAATGATGTTTGAACACTAATAATTTTCTCATTTCACAGAAATCATATATTATCGACATCTTCAATTTTTGAATTTCATCTACCTACCCAATTATACTATAAATGCATAAGGATCCGTAGTCTATTTCCGAGACTCGAGAAATGATGTTTGAACACTAATAATTTTCTCATTTCACATAAATTATATGTTATTGACATCTTCAATTTTTTGAATTTCATCTACCCAATTTTACTATAAATGCATAAGGATGCATAGTCTATATCCGAGACTCGAGAAATGGACGATGTTTGAACACTAATAATTTTCTCATTTCACAGAAGTCATATATTATCGACATCTTTAATTTTTTGAATTTCATCTACCTACCCAATTATACTATAAATGCATAAGGATCCGTAGTTTATTTCTGAGACTCGAGCAATGGTCGATGTTTGAACACTAATAATTTTCTCATTTGACACCGCGAAGCTTCTTCTTTCGCAGATCATCATTTTTAGGGTATTTGTATAAAATGGCTGACTACTGGAACACCAGTGCAAACAAATTACTGAAATTGTGTCTATCATAAGTTCACACGAGCCGTCATCTGCTTCCAAACTCAATAGTCATGAACATCCACGCGCATGCTGTTGAGCAATCATCGATTGGACCCGACCGATTTCACAGGCCGTCCCCGAGGACAGGACTTTCTCGTATGGGACAAGTAATTGGTTATACGGAAAGGTAGGAATGACTTTTTCTTTCAAGCGACCGGCTCATCGTTCATCGAAATTTATAACGCGGCCAGCCGCGTAATAAAAGAAGAGTCAACGTTTTGACGGATGCGAGGGTGCAGAACTGGTGATGGCACCCGCTGAGCGACACGGACGGACAAACCGACGCGACGGACGACGGAGCCAAGGGAACGAACGAAGGAACGAACAGACGGACAGACGAACGGACGGGGGACAAACGGAATATGTCACGAGATCGACCAGTTAAGATCTCATGTTCCTTACAACGGTTGCACGCCTGTGTCCGGGACTATCTTTGATCTTGATATCTCTCCGAAGGGTGACCGTGCGGATCATCCTGGTCCTCGAGCTACGCTTCGACGATACGCCATCCCTCGAGAATCATCCGTAATTAAGGAGAAGTTTATGGGAATCCGGCGGGTCTTGAGCAAACTGTTGTACTTGCCAGTGCCGGTCAGGTGAAGTGTCGCATCGTTCCGCAAATAGGGCTCGCTTAAATTTGCAAAGTTTCCGGTCCGGAAGTTAAATTGGTGCGTTTACCTTTCCCTCCCAAAAATTGACCCGAGAGAACAGAATAGTAAATCGAGAGGCACACACTTTGAAAGAATGCCGCAAACACGAGAAATGAATGTGTAAGAAAGTGAAAAATTCAATCATTTTTGTCTTTCCTTTGTAAATGTGTTATCGATGGACTAGTGAGATTATTACGGTTCAAATGAGTCCAAACACGACGTTAATCGGTTATACTTTTATAGGTTTAATACATATGTCCTTCATTTAGTTATTTATAGCGAGTCTGGAAAACTAGTCCGATTTGCGTCGTGTTTGGACTCGTTTTATTCAGATCAATCTGAACAATCCACCGGCACTAGGTTTGAAAAGATAAGACAAAACTGATTGAATTTGAATTTTATTACATGATTACTCTTTTCCTCTAATAGTTTTATTCTTTTCTCATTCATATAATAAGACTTGATAGTCAGACCAGTTGTATAATAATGTCTGACATGTCCACACCTGGTTTATCATGCATGCAGAATCTTATGCTCTCTTACACGTATTTAAACAGTCTTGCCTTATCTCAGACTTATTTAACTACATACATTATTGTATCAATTCTCATATTAACGATATTCAAATTCACATTTTTGCAGGTTTTTCATTACTTTCTGTATGTATGAAAACCATACAATCAATGTAGTTAGCAAAATGTTGACAGAAACTTAACAAAAGGATAACTTATTAACTTCCCGATTCATAGGGAAGTTACTGTAATTTTATTATTGGAATTGATCTATTAATTTATTGATACCGACAATTAAATTGGTAAAAGGTTATTTCGTTTCTTTATGGCTTCAATGAATTGAAAATAATATTGTTGTTTTGTATTTCATTTACCATTTTTGCAATCAATTCGAGATAATCGAAGCCGAAATAGAATTCTATCAAGTACGATCAAGCTTTATGTTTCACAGTATATTAATGACTGTCTCTCATAAAGACCTGTCGATATTAATGGATCGCGATTCAAATCGTGAAGCGAGGTACTCAGATATTGCACGTCGATGTTAAATTAAACGGCCGTGAACGTGCGTCGCATCGTCGGTGTAATTTCAAGTTGCAGCTCTCGGAGTGGTAGATCGACGTTTTCGAATACTTAAATTCACGGCACGTGGTACACGGTACGGCCGATTAAGTTTGTATCTGTCGGCGCACACGTGCCAGCACGTGGATCTACCTGCTTCAAAGTCAGCAACGTGTGCGCCCGTACGTTACCATATTGGCGCATCTACGCTGAAAGAAACACGGGCGGAGGCACAAAAGATTTGATCCTACCGGTGACAACGGGAACGCGAAGCACTATTTGATAGAGAGCCACTGAGCTGGAAAATGATGCTAGAACATACCGTGAGAAGGGGGCATTACTCGTACTTGGAGAATCGTGTTTCATTGAACGAATTACAGTACTTGAAACTGAACCTCGAATAAGACTGTTGACTTTTATAAATAATAGTTGTTATCTCTGAACTTGATATTGCAACCTGCTTGTTATATTTTTTCTTTCCTAAAGTATTGTAATTTGCGAATCTAGAAACTCGTGTTATAGTAAACTTGAGAGCATTATTTTTATTAACTATTAGCATTCGAGTGGCGTCTCTGAGGCGTCACTAGAAATTGCTGTACTATTATTTAAAATATTGTTTACATTATTAGATATGTCGATATTTAACCAATTACTAAACATTTAAGTATTATATCAATTTCATATCTACCAAATTTAAAGAATCATACAGAATGGAAATATTCTGAATCAGAAGGAACGATTGATTTTCGAGTTAAAATAGCTTCGAGTACAATGGGTTAACTTATCAATAATATTCATTAATCTATTTAATATAAATGTGTGTATTCTACGCATTCAGGGGTAAAAGTAGAATACAATACAGAATGCAATCGAAAAAATTTTCCTCGAAATTCAAGGTCCAGGGCAAGTTTTTGGCAATTTTTTTACAGATCTTCATCGATCCGAAGATGTAGAATACGCCTATGGCAGCCAAGAACCGAATTTTTCTTTACACACTGTACATTAATGTATATTAAAATATTTTATAATATCGTAAGATAATATATGCTGGTTTGGGAACATAAATTATACATACAGTACAAAATTAATAATAAAAATTAAAATTGCGAGAATGTACGGCTCTATCATGTAATAATTACAGAAATTGTAACTTCGCACTATTTGTAATTTTCACACGACTACAATAGGTATTTAATCATCGCATTACTCTATTTACCCTAGGGATGTAGGGTCCGCACCAAATAGAATGAAAATATTGAGTTAACCCACAAGTCAAGACTGTGCAAACATTAGGGTATTTGATGGCTCACCCTTACAAAAATCCCCGAGTGTAACAGACTCTTATTTACACAGATCGCAGTATGGTTTCGAGTCTTCTAACAGTTAGATGGCTGGACTCTAACTGACGATTTGTTATACGTTTGTTACACGTTTTATATTTATATCATTACATAATGTTGATAACCATGAAGAATCTTGGAATTATAACAAAATAAAACGAAATAGGTGACATACAAATCTGTGGAGATATTTGAAGAAGCAAAGCATTGTTACACCATCTCCGATCTATCGAAATTAAAGTAAAAATTACACATTTATTTAAATTCTATCTCTTACGATCAACTTTGACAATGTTTGTTGTGTTCTTACTTTATCGTTAGTATTCTCCTGATCGCATTATTTGCATATTGCTTCCTATATTACTTATTCCCACCTTTCTCTTCATTATTCATTATTAAATTTCATTACTATATAAAATAATTAACAGCGCAATAAGTTGATCTGATCATTGTCAATTTTAATTGATCTACCCTAATGATCGAAACCATGTTTTGTGTATTTGTAAATTTCACTGAACAAACTGCTATATATGTAGAATTGTAGAATTAATTATTTTACTACATATTTACTACATATTTACTACTATTTACTACATATTACTACATATTATAGAAATATGTAGAATATGTAGAATTAATTATTTTTCTATTCCATAAATAGTGTGTTGTGTTTGCAAAGAACAATTTATAACTAGTATTCTTCGTTTTAATTATATTAGAATGCTGATTTAAGTGACCTTCATTGCCCTCGAATAAAATTTAGGAGCTTTAAATCGACAGACATCAAAGGACGAATGAAATAATTAATCGTGACGATGACATATATAACAAATTCCAGGCAATACGTTTGGCCGGAAACAAAAGTGGAGGAGCCCCTTAGCCATAATCGACGCGGGTCCTTCCACTTAAATAAGGGAGGGTGACTCGGTAGCCCAGCGAAGACTGGGCAATATTGTCCGCGCTATCTGACACACCATTTACCAGCTACACCCCCGTCCATTTTGTTCCAGCATATTGGCCTCTCGCATACTCGACCATGAAAACGTTATAGCCGCATACGCGGCTCACATAAATCGTTTTGACACTTATGGTACATTATTCGATGGTTGCAGCCCTCCGCGTTGAATTAGGATGCTCTCTCACGGGAATTATGATCAGACATGATCGCTGCTCCGAAACCGGGGCACGACGTCACGCGTGTTTAATTGAATATAATTGCAATTGAAATTTCGTAATTATTCGAATATTGAATTATATTACATCCCTTAATGATAAAGCATAATCTTTTAGTAATAATTATTATTCTTCCAGTATTTTTAATTCTACTCTTTTTTATTCCTCATTTCATTTTATGAAAATTAAACTTGCTAAACAATTCGGTGTTTGATTGAATGGGAATCAAACGCGAATTTGTACAGGGAAAAGACTCAAAAGGCTTAAAACAGTTTGAGATAGCAATAATTTGTAAATTGTACAATTTTCCTTCTCTCCATATTGTAAGGATGTCTTAAATTATAGGAGAAACTAATTTTATTGTCGCCATTTTTTGAATAAAAAATATTTCACTCAACTTTGATTAGGAAATAAGCAATATTTGGAGCGAAGGTGGTTGAATTAATTTATTTTTCTATCATTCTGTATATTTAAAATACATATACAGTAAATATTCGCTATATTTAACTCTGTTATTCTATTCCAATGAATTATGCTTTTTAAAAAAACTTACAAATTACGTTTCATTATTTAGATTCAAAATAATATAATGAAATATCCAATCCTATTATTTTAGTAATTTTAATTACGAATGTTACGTGTTTTCGATACTACGCAAAAACCTAAGTAGTATGAGAACCGTTGTGAATGGTCTGTGCGTTATTAAGGAACAATAATCATTTACAACTGAAGAATACACTGGGGTGTGTTTCCGTTTGAAACCTCAGATACGCAAAAGCCGGTGAATACAAAGTTACGGATGAACGCACCTGTTATGAATGTTTCAGTATTCAATATCGCGATATCAAAGAGCATGGCAAGATGGTACAAGGAATGCCCTCCGGCGTTTCCAACAAAGAAACAGTACACAAAGTCGAAGGAAATTCGGGCTAGAACTTCCCGATCCAAGAATTTTTCAATTCTGCCTTTTGTGCTTCATTGTAAACTTAATTATCATTGTATCAAGAAATTAAAGATCATCCTCGTAATCAAGTTTTATTTTCGTGTGATTTCCCAACACTATTGAAAATATACGTACGTGAATAAGAGACGTCATATATTAATCATCTCACATAATTTATTTGAACACTACTACCATTCTGTCATAATTTCCACATATTCTTTGAAAACAATTCTTAAATTTAAAAAACATTATTAGCAGTTATTACAATTTTAAAAGATATCCAGTTACTGTGATCATATGTATAAATTGTATAAGACAGATGGAAAAATTATCAAATACTTTAGAAATTAATGAACATTGAATTCAACCAAATAAATAATAAATGTACAAAAATTTGGTAATAATTCACAAAATTAAATTCTGTTTTATAGATTTATGAAGTGTATCGTATTCGTGTAATTTCTTATTTAACAGTCTGAAAACTGTAGTTTTATCAATTATATTTGCGATAGTGAGTAATAATATCTGCAAGGCAGTTCATATTTCAAATGTCGAAGAGTAATTATTGAACGACAATGTCAAGCAATAAGTTATAGGGATTTGCAGGCTTAATTCTCAATTAATAATCGTTCATTGATGCATAGAAGGTTAGAAACGGGGTGAAATCAATGTAGGGACTTTCCTTTACCACGAGTATATTGGATTTCAGCCAGCGAGGGGTTTGACCCCCATTGATAAGGGTCATCACCATGCTTTTCGATACGCATCCCCCGACAGCGAGAAGGGTCGGTCGGTCGGTCGCTAGGGTCCGGTTTTCGCTTTTTAGATCGGTGGTGTTCGATTTAATTTCATTCCTATGTTTTCCACTCTTCGCATCAAACTTCCCATTCGACGTTAAGATGATCACTGCTGATATTATGCAAAACAAAAAATGTTTATATTGATTGCAAATTATCTTATCCAGCTGAAATATGCATCTACATTGCAGGGGGTAATTCTACATGCAAAAATACGCCGAAAAAAAGGAATAACATTTCCGTTTGCAGCTTGTTTTCGAGAAAATCGAATTCAACGTTCCGCCAGTCGCGTGCTTTAGTATATGCACTAAGTAAAATTGGTTGATCATGGTCAGACACGTCAGACGATTCCTATGCAATAGCGCGTGTGTTCGCTGCATTTTCAAACTTGATTTTCTCGAAAACGAGCTGCCAAACGAGAAAATGTTATTCCTTCCTTCTAAAATTTTTGCATGTAGGATCACCCCTTGCCCGGTTATACTACAACTTCCCAAACACCCTGTATGACTGTGAAAATGTCAGGTTGTTTTCAAGTTACGAAAAGTAAAAGACGATTTATTTAATAAACAAATTTTTAATTACACAGTGAATACTGCAGAGATCTTCCGAAATTAAGAGATAATTTAACCCTCATACGTTCCTCAGGGTGAAAATTCACCCATTCAATATTTTCACACACTGTAAAATTATTTATTATCCTTTTATGTCTACGTCGTGCGATAAATTTCTTTAAAATGTGACGCTATGAATGAAACATAATCTGACGATTTAACGTGTAAAATAAAAATAAGTGAATTGTTATCCTAGTCTCATGCAGCTATTTTTGAGGAGCGTACAATTATTAATATTACGAAGCATTTAGAAAACAGTAATATCAATAATAACAACGCTTAAGTTGACTAAGTAACAACTTTTTCAGAACGGTCCTCAATTGTTGAGGATCCACCTCGTTGATAAATAAAATGACTATTTATCGAACAAATTAAGAAAAATTGCATCAAGCGTTATCCTTGAGAAACTGTTCTAATATTCGAACATGTTATCCGATTCATTTTGGAGGTTCTACTGTACTCGCAAATAGTGGAAGGAAAAAAGTACGGTGGATCTTGAGCGGGGGTTTACGGACGAAGAGGACACGCGTTCACCGCAGAGCTGGGCTCACCGATTCACCGGAGACACTCCGGCTGCGAACGAGCCGACTTCGAGAGATCGATATAACCGGCGGCTTTCGACCACTCCCTCCATCCGACCGGCTGACCAATCGAGGCTCGCTAGCCATCCCCGGCTACCCTGGTGTCCCTCTTTTCCATTCTCTTCCCTTTTGCTCTCACCGGTAGAAGCGGGTATACAAGCGTGGATTACGTGACGTCAGCGTGCGACGCCATTTTCGAGGCGCGTGCCAGAAAGCCCCGGCCTGCACCGACCCGCGGATCGAGAATATTCTCCAGAGAATGTCCCACGCGGACGAGAATTTATGGCGAAGATTCCCTGAATTAATTCTCTTGGAAATATTGAGAGCGCCTCCGCGTCGCCACCGCGCCGCGCCGTAGAGCGCCGCATCGGCCCCTTTCTTTGTTTCATCGCGACCGCCGCAAACCGCTTGACCAACACGACGACGCGACGGCGATATCGTTCCCCGAGCTCCACAGTTGGCACACTCTCCGATTCCTTCCAAATATTAACCCTTTTCACCCCGGTATCGTGCTAGGGTGGACTGTGACTTTGCGCCAGTTGGGGGAGATGTGGGCAATGGCGGTCACTTAAGTTGTAGCAGAACCAGAATGAAACATTTATTACCATTTCTTCTTGGAAATTAAATTGTTGAACTAATTAATTCGACTACTCAAGTTTATCAGCAACTCAATTTATTTGTTATTATTTAGGGAAATAATTACTTTATTTTAAAGAGACGGCGGTCGCTTAAGATATAGTTGTGGAACCACAATAACATATTCGTCACCAATTTCTTCTTATAAAGTTAAATTGTTAAACTATTTATGTGGTACGAAGATAATTAATTTCTTTCGAAATTAATTTAGTGAAACTCGCTCTTTACATTCGATGACTTTCCTCAAGCCTATTAGCAACTTAATTTGTTTGTTCAGTATTTATGGAAATGATTATTCTGTTTAAAGAAGAAGACGTGTCATTTAAGTTATAGTTGTGAAACCACAATAACATATTTGTCATCAATTTCTTCTAATAAAGTTAAATTGTTAAACTCTTAATGGAGTACGAAAATAATTGATTTCTTTCGAAATTAATTCAGTGAAACTCGCTCTTTACATTCGATGACTTTCTTCAAGCCTATTAGCAACTCAATTTATTTGTTTAGTATTTATGTAAATGAGTTCTCTTGTTCAACTCGATTTTTAGATCTGGCAAAGATTTGGACCATGTAGGTGTTATAGTTGCCAGCAAAGTGTTTAGGTGGAAAATTAAAACAGACATTTGTGTTGCTTCACTTATAACTAGACTGCGGATTTTATGCATTTATGACAAAAATGGGTACGTACAATTCAAAGCAGTGGACATGTGTTAAACATGTGGATATATATTAAAAATATTTAAGGGCAAGAATGTATTAGTTTCAGCTTAATAGGATAATTTAAAGAACACAATTTTTATTTGACTCTTGTTTCCAGCAATCAAAGCAAATATTTTTTATTTTGCATAAAAACCTTCCGTCTACTTATATCAAAGTTGTAATAAAATAATATTCTAATAACTTAAGTTTTGAATTGAAATTGTTACTTTCAATACTTGTTAACATTTAAAACACCTACATCTACAAGAAAATTCGTCACAAGATAAGGGATACCAATTTAATACAAAAATTATACAAAAATCTAAGACGTATAGTTGTATGAACATTTCTTATTTACTAAATATAAAGTGCTGTACTTGTTGATCCTTGTTTCAAACATAAAATATTACGAGTCCCATTGGCGAAATAAAAATATTACGAAATGTAAATAAGTTAAATGACCAATTGTAAGAGGTATTATTTCCACGAATGACGTATGTTCTCATTTAATAAATTTAAAAACAGTATGATAATGCTGTACTTTTTCATAGACTTTGCCACAGACGTCAAAAATGTTGCAACTCTGATAGGCGGAATAAAACACGTGCAAACAAGTAAGGAAGTTGAATAAAGTGTCGGCAAGTCGTAGTTCAAATATATCATTCTCAATCAGCACGTTAATTCGACAAAATACCGTGAACGGAATTCAATCTCGTATTCACGAGACGAAATTCGTATTTGATTTAAACCATCTAGGGGTCGCAACGTCGTTGCGGCTGCGTGCTCGGAAGCAATAGATTTCGCGATTTCAGTTCGTCGCTCTTCCGGTACGGATAACGAATCACGCTCGTAAATTCGTGTCTGTTCGCGGCCGCTGAGGATTAATGTTCATCGGGGAAAGATAAAAGTACGCGAACGGCATTAAATTAACATCTCGGATCCAGTTTTACTGCGTGCAGCGTCGGCCCCGCAATTTCTTGGTTTCCGCGGCACGTTCTTTCGCGACCATTCAACTTCCTACTCGAAGAAATGCCTTGTGCGTATTTTCCACGAAGCTTACTGGAGTACAACATTCTTTGTTAATCAAGTTTCGATTTCTTCCGCTTTTCCGAACGAAACTGTTTCACGTTGCCAGTCTGTTTCGTGTGTCCAGATCTATACATATGTTTTTGTTACGAACGCGACTGTTTGAAATTTAAGGATGTTCTGGAGATACAATGAGAGACAAAAGTACAAGAAATTCAAAAAAGTACAAGAAAGAAAGTATATTTTGTATTAAAAAAATAGATTAATTTCAAAAGCTTTCGTTTAATTATTAAATTTCATGTTATATTTATTTTTTAATCAAATTGTGTTCATATTCCAAAAAATTATAAATGAATTTTGTGAATAATTGTACCCTCCAAACAGTAGCTATATTCAGTCTACAGTATTGTCGCGTTTTCATGCTAGTTAGATGACAACACGATAATTTTCAAGTTTTGTAACAGTTTATAATTTGTTTGCTGTGTAACTGTTTAGTGTATCCTAATAAATTTTGAAAATAATTAAATACATAATGTTTACTATACATATAAAAAAAACTGGAGTTTCTAGTTGCGTTTTTTCAAGGTTTAAATATGGTGTGAAGTGGAATTCTATGAATTCTCAATAACAAGACGTGTTAAAATGTGCAAACTTTAAATTGCTATAAATATTAAACGGTGTAGTGAATCTAACTGAAACTTTGGTAATTGCATTAATTTAGTAAGAATTATATCTCGTCAAATTTTCAAAAATTTTGTTGCGTTTTTATATAGCTCCAGAACATCCTTAAGTGAATGAGAGATTTCGGAAAGGCAGGCTTGGATGGTTCATAAAACAATTAAAGATTACTTTAATGAATAAGTTTTGTTACCATTAACATTTTTAATTACCGCAATAGTTTTCTATTTAGTAAGTAATTTTAAAACTGTTCGATTTTCCGAACCACCTCGGTCCCAATTAGTTCGGATAATCGAAGTGCTAGTAGTAAATGAAGGTTTCGCAATGTACTTCCTGTTTTCTCTAACGCAACAAACTAATTCGTATTTGACCCAAATTTTTATCCAGCCTAAAAAGGTTGTAATTGACATAAGTATTGAGTTTATCAATGAAAGTTGAATAAATATTGAAAGTCGAATTAATTGAAATGTGTTCAGGCACACAGAAAATTTTTTAATCACACACAAATTGTGTTCCGATAGCAGTGAACGTAATTTGAAAACAAAAATCAATTTACTGAATATTTTTTAAAGGTATGTTGAATAAATGCTGGAGTTGTATGAGAATCCCTTTAAGGGAACGTTCACATAATTCACTAATCTCTATCAGTGATTTCAGAATTGAACTGTTTGTTGAACCTTCTTCTCCATCAGCGAATCACATTCAAGGAATTCCAAACATTTCCCACTGATTTCTATTCCACGAATCAGAATCGATTCTCCGAAACCACCTCTATCGTGGGAATGGAGAGGGCACTATTACTATTGTCTTCTTCGGTAACTACAGAATTTATGTTTATTTACTATCAAATCGCGACTCCTGTGAACGCTCGCAGCAAAAACGTACCTTTCATTAGTGTGACTATCAAACTACAATAACAAAGCTAGAGTAACAATTAAATTTCTCTTGTCTGCATTTCCGAAGATTTTGTCCACATTTCTTTTCGCGTTTTGCTTAAAAATATCTTAAAATTGTTGCGGCAAAAATGAAAGAACAAATTTCTATTACACACCTAATGTGTAACCTGTCTAATGTCTAATCCATGACAATTATAATTTATAAAATGAAGCATGAAGGCCGAAATCTCTTAACCCCATGCCGTATTTTAACGAATTACGCTTGTCACGAAGATCTTAAATAAATATGAATGTTACGCCTTTCTTTTTAAATGAAATAAAATGTGATTCGTTTGTAATCAATATTTAAGCATTCAAATGAATGTAGCCATGCGAAAAATATAAATTTTCCTTTCTCTTCCACGACATATTTGGGAATAAAGACGTTGTAACCGCAAAGAAAACGATACGGCAAGGAATTATACCAGTTCCTTAGAACTATATACATTGTAGTCATCCTACTCTCGGAGTGGGTTGTATGGTATTGTGTATAGAGTAGAGAGGAATTCCTCCCAAAAAGTGCAGCAAGTGAGCAAGGCTGTAGAGAAGACCCCGGAATACCAGAACTTCCGCCATCGTATAAGTTGTGGCCGCGATCATGTCGAATTTGTCGATACAAGCTGGTGACGGGCAATTAAATTAATGATTTCCCAGAAGTAATAGAGACTGTCTAGGTGGTGAGAGGTGGAGGAGGGAGGGAGTGTATAAAACCGCCGGCAGTAACGTCACACGGTGCGCCATGACCATCTAGAGTGGCGAGCGTCATCAGATGTCGCACGGTAATTGCGATTTATTTCTCTTAATCGCGCTTAAACGGCAGCCAATTTATGCCAGTCGAGTTAATTTTACGCAATTATATAATTACCGAGAGGCTCGAGGCACCGCGACACGGCCTAATCGGGGTGCCAAGCGGCGTTCTAATGGCGGCACTTCAGATTCGAAGACACCGCGGGGACGCTTCGCTCTCCGAAATTACCTTCTCACCCTTCGAACGCGAAGTGATCCTTTCGAGGACTCGTTAAAGAGCGTCCGCGACCTGCGTCACGCCGACGAGAAACTTGGAATATTCTACTGTATTTATTTCCGTCAATATTAGACCCCAGCATTTATTACGGAGATAATTAATACAATTTTTGCGACCTTCGTGACGTACACGAAGAAGTTACAACCCTGCTTTATTTATTGTGGAATTATTGTAAGGCCTCATACAGACCTAAACGGTTTGCCGAACCGTTTGCCGAACCGTTCGCCAAACCGTTTGACGAACCGCGCATTTTGACGAACATTTCGGCAAACGGTTCGGCAAACGTATAGGCAAACAAACATTCAAGTCATGTAGTCTCGAATCTGATTGAACATTTCATTTATAAACTTTAATTCACTGAATAAACTACCAAAAATTTCTGTTTTTCTTTGTGTAGTATATGCCGCTGCAATTTCCATAGTTGTTCGCAAGAAATTCTGAAAATAGCACAAATCCGTTCCGCCGTTTTGTGCGGCGTTCGGCGCGACGAAATGTTTGGCGAAATGCGCGGTTCGTCAAACGGTTTGGCGAACGGTTCGGCAAACGGTTCGGCAAACCGTTTAGGTCTGTACGAGGCCTAACATGGGCCTCCACGTCTTCATGTCGTCGATGTAGGACACTACCGTGTGTTATCGGCGCACTGGTCCGATCAAATTCATTTATGATTTATTTATGATCGAACCAGTGCGCCGATAACATTTGATTTTTGCTTAAAGACTACTACGATCGCTACACGTTTAACTGTTACTATCGTGTATATTGTACATTTATTGTATTCATCAATATCAAACTCCAATATTTATTATTGAATTACTGTATTTATTTCCGTCAATGTCAAACTGCAATGTTTATTATTATTATTGCATTAGATTATAGCTAATGCTCGTACCCGACTCGACAGTCTCACACAACGCGGTTACATTGGAGAATTATTGTAATTAATAAACGAACCTCCATGTCCTTTGTGACGTCAATGAAGGACGCTATTCTGTTTACAGTAAGTTTAGTTCCATCAACGTCAGACTTCAATTTATAATTATTATTATATTAGATTATTGCTAATGCTCGTACCCGACTTGACAATACCACACAACGCGGTTACTGTTTCCTGTATTCCTGGTTTCCTGTACATTTATTTCCATCAATATTAGACTTCAATATTTATTATCAGACTGCGGATCTTTATGCAAGATAAAAACTGTTTGCATTGATTGCAGGACACAGAAACCAAATAAAAATTGTATTCTTCTTTTAATTATCATATTAGGCTGAAACTAATACATTAATGTCCTTTAATATTTTTAATATGTCCACTGCATTAAATTGTCAGTACTCATTTCTATCATAAATGCATAAAATCCGCAGTCTGTTTATTATTATTGTTGTATTAGATAATTGCTAATGCTCGTGTCCGACTTGATAACAACGCACAAACAGTTGCATTGTTGAATTAGCGACAGATTTAGGGCCAATTTAGGAAACGCTTACATTCGCACGCGCGCGCGCACGCTCACTAGCTCGCGCTTCTTGGCTAGTGGCTCAGATTGAGAGTTGGTTCGCTGATCGGACCGACCAAACGAGTTTTCAAGAATTTACTTGCCGGAATGTCGGCAACGCTCATTATTCTAACTGGCGTGTGCTACCGTAAGGGCCAGTTGTGCACGCTCGCTGGTTCCGAGTAGCCGCGACCTCGTCGAGTCAAACATCGATTCTGGAAATTAATGAATAAATAAGGACGGACTCCTCGCCCTCCTTCTTGGTTCCAACGAATGCCGATTCCGCGACTCTGAAAAAACAACTTCAACGGTGACAGACTACCAGATTTTTAAAATCGTATTCCGCAGGTACCGCGGTTTTCGGCATTTCATAGAAAGTCAAACGTTTTCGTTCTTTTGTTAACAAAAGATCGAAATAGGTCGATCTAATTTAGCGGGTCATGCATCTGAAATTCTTCACTGAATATGCTCAGTTGGTCTGCCTTTAATTCCTGTACACTTCTTTCCTTTTCTCACCGCCTTCCTTAAATGTTTCTTTTCCATTCGCAAGACCAAGATTAATCGAAATTAATTTACAATGAAATTATTATTGCAATGGAGCTAAGAATTAGACTGGATTTTTGTGCAGAATAACAATTGTCTAAGTCAACTATGATAACTATGAAGAATTCAATAAAAAATTCTTTTAATGTCTTCACAGTTTTTTCTTTATTCAGATGTATTGTAAACGAATAAAATCCAGGATAATTGAAAAAGGAAATAATTATTAATTTCATCCATATCGGACCCAGGGTGTAGAATTAACTAATGAATTTGTGTCACACAAAGAGCGGGAAGTAAAATGTCTCCAATAGAGCAATCCATATTGACTCGCACGCGAGGGTTAATTATTTCTGCGTTAATACGCTGAATATAATTATCAATTAAAACGTCCACTGTTCGAGCAAGGAGTTAAAGATATAATGAAAGCAAATATAAAGAGGAATGTTAATTACACAATGATATAATATTTTGTTTGTAACGATTGGACAAATATTTCCCCATAATTATGAAGGTAAATTCTTCGTATTACTTTATTTATTTGGTTAGAGAAATGCTGTTCTCATTTTTATTAGGTCACAAACGCTTTTAAGTTCAGTGGCAGAACAAAAGAAATCTATAATGCAACATAATCTGTGTGCGTACAGTTTCCTAAGTCTGTTTACGTGGTAAACTTGATTTGTTGTAGCTAATTCTGTTCAAGGCGTAGTATATTTTTATAAAATTCGTCGAATTTTTTTAATTACAATTGGTACGACGATAAGAAAGGGATGAGATAGTGAAAAAATAGAAAAGAGAACATGGGAAAGAAAGGGAAGAATCTTCGTTTCGGCAATTGGTACGTTGACAGGGCCAAAATGGCTACTGGAAGAGGGTCGGACCCATGGTGTGCGAAATCAATGACAGCGAAAGGGATGAGAGTGGAGAAGTGGAGCTCTAGTATCGATCTTCGACCCTTAAATTTCTATACATACATACACGTAAATCTAAGCTAGCGCGTACTGTTGCATTATTGTTTCTGTTTTCACTTGTCGATTTATACATAATTATTATACATAATAATAGTCAATATTATTATACATAATAATAGTCAATGTTATTATACATAATAATAGTCAATGTTATTATACATAATAATAGTCAGTAGATCGATAATTAAATAGCAGGGTGTCATTTTCAGACAGCAAAAGTTATCAGAATTATTCAATTAAAATCTAACTTTTTAAAATAGTTCTTGCACACCATGTGCTAAATCAGCATACATAATACCTAAATCAAAGATTTGACTAGGTATTCTGTATGCCTACATTCGGAAATTGAATTAAATTCAATTGGTTAATGTCCAATCGATACCAATCAACTTTAATCCGTGTTTTCCCAACTTAATTTGTCTGTTCATATCAAATTGGCACGATGATGAAAAATTCAATGTAACGGAAAGATAAAGAAATTAACCTCGATAAGATTATTCTCGTCGTTCATAACTAATAAAATGAAACGTACTGAGCACTATCAATCATATCATACATGTAAAAACAACGACGCTGAAAGAAGAATAGCAAATCTGCTGAATAACATGAACAGTCTGCTAAATTTAGAGGACATATAAGAAATCAGAATTAGAACAAAACTACACAAACTATAAGGGTACGGGTGGAGGGGTGAAGATCGAAGATAGTGAAAATTAGAACGGTGTAATTAAATACGATTTATAGTGAAATTAATAGAGGAGAAATCGTATGTACATTGATATTTTCAGTTGAAAAAAATTTTTAGCAATTTTGAATTTCATCTACTCAATTTTGTTATAAATGCATAAGCATCTGCAATCTAGTGATGGCCTTGTCGATGACCTTGGATGTTGGAACTGAATTTCTTCTGTTAATGATTTTAATAGAGGAGAAATCATATGTACATTGATATTTTCAATTGAACAAAATTTTTAGCAATTTTGAATTTCATGTACTCAGTTGCATTATAAGTGCATACACATTCGGAGTCTAGCGATGACCTTGCCGATGACCTTGGATGTTGGAACTGAATTTCTTCTGTTAATGATTTTAATAGAGGAGAAATCGTATGTACATTGATATTTTCAATTGAAAAAAATGTTTAGCAATTTTGAATTGCATCTACTCAATTTTGTTATAAATGCATGTACATCTGCAATCTAGTGATGGCCTTGTCGATGACCTTGGATGTTGGAACTGAATTTCTTCTGTTAATGATTTTAATAGAGGAGAAATCATATGCACATTGATATTTTCAATTGAAAAAAATTTTTAGTAATTTTGAATTTCATGTACTCAGTTGCATTATAAATGCATACACATTCGGAGTCTAGTGATGACCTTGCCGATGACCTTGGATGTTGGAACTGAATTTCTTCTGTTAATGATTTTAATAGAGGAGAAATCATATATACATTGCTATTTTCAATTGAAAAAAAGTTTTAGCAATTTTGAATTGCATGTACTCAATTGCATTATAAATGCATACATCTGCAATCTAGTGATGGCCTTGTCGATGACCTCCGATGGTGGAACAGCGTTAAAACTTAATTAAAATAAAGGAACATTGGGTAGTATGAAAAATTGAGAAGAGTTGAGAAGAGCAATGTGCGCGACTTATTCGAAGTACCGGTACAGATCGTTCGGAGCGAACGGTGCTGCGAAAATACATCGGAAGTCAAGACGCGGAAGTTCCTGAACGTGGCGGAACGTTACGTCAAAAGTCACGGATGTGCCACATGAAATCGCGTGAGAATGCCTCGGGGTAACGTGGAAGGCGTGTTGGCGGCAACGACGTGCAGACAGATGGGAGTGGTCTCCGCAATCACGATGGGCGTGGTATTTTCACGGCGTGCTGCAGCTGCACCCTCCGTTGCAATTCGCGCGCGCTGCATTTGCCTTCAAACGCGAAGGCGAATTGAGCGACTCGAAATTTATTCGCTACTCCGCGTCTTCACGCGCGACCACTTGCAACTCGACTCGAATCATTTTATTAAATTACTCAAATTCCTATTTCGACATCATTTCAGTTATAGTGAACACGATACGACGGCTTTCAACTCTTCATAACCGGTGAAACATATTTCCGTTGAAACATACAAATAAATATTCTGGAAAATATGCTGCAGCTCCATTTTTGTATCTCCCGCTTTTTAAGAATTATCAACGTATAAATGATAAGAATGTTTTTTCATATTTAATGTCTATAAGCAAACTCTACTACCTTGAATTGAAATTAATAAAATATGAATATGCCATTTTGCGCCATCTTTGCAGGCTAAAAAGAAAAATGCAAAAACTTTGTGTTCAACCTAATTATATGTATTTCCAAAATTTTAGTAAATTACCTGTAATTTAGGTGTAAATGTTGGAAGCATGCTTAAGTTTTCCGACGATGACTAGTTATACATATTTACGATATTATTTGATTGACTATTACGAATTGATTGTAACAGTAACGAAGTCTGACACGTATGCAAAGGTTACCTATGGAAAATATAATTTTAATAAAGTCACTTTCATGTTCACACGAATTATTTAAATTTACTGTAATGCTAATTTTAGTCGCGCGTTCGAATATGTGCTAACCCCTCGACGTGTAGAGACATCTGTTTATTATCTGTTTACTAACATGTTCATTATCATCCTAGGAATGAATACAAAAATTCCCATTATTAATCTTTAAACTAACCTAGATAATTAGTAATATCAAATTTAATTTAACACTAAACATACCGAGCACAAAATGCACATAAAAATTACAAGATTAAATTTCTTTAGATTGCAACGTCTAGCAGCATTTTTGTAATTCAAATAATTATTAACCCTTTGCAGTCGGAGTTATTTTATCTCAAAAATTAAACATTCCTTCGACTTAGAATATTTCTATTCTCCATGATCTTTTAAATTTCATAGGTATGAAATTGATGCAATAACTCATACAGTACTTAAATATTTAGTAACTGATTAGATACCAACATATTTAATAATGTAAACAATATTTTGATAACGGTACAGCAATTTTTACTCCTGCCTCAGAGTCACCACTCGACCGCTAAGGGTTAAACAAGTAGTATGAAACCGGTCATTTGTCGTAGTACGTGCTTCGTACGTGAAGGGGTTAATAATTTTCACGGACTGCATAAAAACAAAAGGAAGCTGAAAAATTGAATCCATTTTATTTGTTGAGAAGATAAGATTCCAGCGAGTCTCCCAATAAATTAGCAACACGCATCCCGACGGCGACATTTCGCCGCGAAATCAAGCGATCGAGCACGGACCGGAGCGAGGCTGGATCGGTCCCGGAACCATGGAAAAAAGGTGAGTCGCAGCGTAGCAGCAGCATCCCGATTGCAGCGTAGGGTACGCGTGCTTTTTATTCACGATTTACATGATAAATCTCGTCAGGAGGACCGACTCGACATCAAAGTTGAAAGGCCGAGGAGGATCGTCCGAACGTCGTTTGTATCGGCCCGGCGCGGTAGAGCGAGAGAGCAAGAGAACGCGAAAGGGAGAGAGAGAAAGAGAGAGAGCTAGAGATCGGAGGCAGAATGGCGCGCAGGTAGCGCAAGAAAGGTCGGTCGGCCCCTCAGATGCTCGCAATTAATAAGAGCTTAATGGGAGCCGCGGGGCCGATATAGCGCCGCCACGTTCGGGGCCCGTTTCTTCGTTGTTCTCCCACCGAAATCATCGATGCCGACAACAAAAACCCACGGCACGGCCGTAAAACATTTCGCTCCACTCGACGGAGGTGCTCGGGACACGTCGTTGCAAAAAGGGCCGCTCCTTTTTAACCCCCGCTTCTCGGCGAATTATATAAGAGACAGGTAAGAGTGTCCCTTCCGAAGGATTAGGATCATTCGGGTCCAATTTTGCGATCAGGAAAATTTTCAGACTGCTACAAACTGCGCCAATGTACCATCCACTAACTGCCAAGTCTATGGTGTACGAACCGATGTACGTTATTGGAACTAAACCTAATTAAACTACGCGCATTTGTGTATTCATGATATGTATAAGGTCCGGGTTAGGTACAAGATGATACAGTAGAACCTCTTTTTATTAATGATAAATAATCAATGCAAAACCAACGTGGGTACATACATAGTATGATCGCGTATTTTGAAGTAAATGCTGCGACCTTGCACCGAATTCCAACAAAAAACAAAATGCGGACTGTCGTGGCCACACCTTTATGTACGAAAACAACGAACTTCTATAACCATATCCACACGTCGATCTGCGTTCTGAAGAGCTGGAGGTGGGATTACCAGTTCGGTTAAACGCGATTCTGCTGCACCATCGAGGGTTGAACGAACCGGCATTCGAAATATGCGACACTTCCCCTGTATCCCGATAAACCAAGAAAAACGAGTAGACCAATGCCAGAAATCGCGCTTATGTGTACGTAACACCCCTAATCGATAACACTTGGCGACTGGGCGAAATGAACCCTCATTTTACTCACCGGAAAGGGGTGCATACGGGCCATGGGGGTACGGGGGTGCGGTGGAAGCGTCGACGAGTGACTGCGACGGCGTCGCCGACGTCCAGTCCTTGTAGGAGGCCGCGGCGTGCGCGTGGTGCGCCGCATGGTGGGACGTATGGTGGCCAAGTCCTCGTGCACCACCCAACAACAGGCCACCGTAACTTGTCACGGCCGCCATATTATGGTGGTGATACTCGTGCACAGCTCTGCAACAAACCGTGGAAACCTTTTACTTCGATCCTCGATGTAAATACCGAGGAGACTCCGGTATTGCCGGACCAGAAAGAAGCAGGAAAGAGAACAAGAACACGGGGCTCGCTTGCGCGCGACAGGAAAAGAAAAGTAACTGAAAATAAAATTAAAAAAAGAGAAGAGAGAACAGAGAAGGGAGGAGCAAAATGAGAGGGGGCGAGAGGGTGGCGCGAGAGAGAAGGAAGAAAAGAATTCTCGATATCGTGCCTCTTCTCAAGAACGGTGACAGACTGGTAATTTATACGGCGGCCGACGCAAGATCAGCGCTAAAGATCTCTACGAGCAGTGGTACCTGCTCCCGACGGTTTTCTGTATTTTTCACGTCTCGTTTTCTCTTTGCCTCCACGCCCGTTCTCTCTTCTTCCCACCGTCTCTCTTACTCGCCGAGCCGCCTTTTGTACGGTCCTTTAATAGGACCTCTTCGTCTGGCTTGCATCCCCCGGTTCTCAGACGGTGCGTCCCTCTCTTTCCTCGATTTCTCATGATTTTTCTCGGATTCCTTTTTTTCTCCCTTTTTCTGAACCCTCTACCCCGCCGGGCCTCCCGGCCGGCTCGTTTCTTCGTCTCGTGCACGCCACGACATTCATTTCTGACGGTTTATCCCGGCAGGCTATCGCGTAATGACCGTGTCGCGCCTGCCGGAGGTGGATTTTTGGAATGCGTGAAACATTGGCCGCATTATCGTCTGTTAATTGAACGAACGACGCTCGCGACCGTTCCGTCGATTTGTCACGGGACGGTTTCGCGCGTCGCGCGCGAAACACGAGCTTCGAGTGTGAAACCGGTCGAATTTAAAATGGAGCACGGTCCGCGGTGGACCGCATGGATGAGATTCTTTCCGAGGACTTCTTCCCCGGCTGTTTGTAAATATGCGGCGCAATCTGATCGGACCCGCAGAAACTCTATTTGCTTCAATCTGCCAGTAAAATGAATGCGTAACGATCAATTCGGAGAATATTAAATCGGTGAAAAAATGCTTTTAATGAGCGCGAGATACGTGTGAGGTACACATACAGTGGGTAAAAAAAGTATTGGCACACTCTTAAAAAGGCGATAACTGTTTGAATATCGTATTATACGATTTGAATTTTTTTGGGAAGCTAGAGCACTTAGTTTGCCACAGGATGCGAAAACAAATTTTGTCAAAAATTGCATTTCATCGGAATTGTAGCAAAAATACTAAAAGTTGCATTTTACAACTCTTTTATGTGGGCCAATATGGAAAATTTTTTAAATGCGTTTTTAGATCTGTGTCAATTAAACATATTCTGAAAATTTCGTCAAAATCGGTCGACGTTGCAATGGGCTATAAACGTTTTCTTTTTTTTTTATTATTATGCTATGAAACCTCACATGGGATTATAAGCTGCATGTACGTATCTGTACATGCTAACATTACAATGACAACTTATAAACTAGGATAAGTAACATAATTAACAATTCTAGTACAACACTATAGATACCAACACTGAGATTTGAGAAAACTGTGAATAAGAAATAGAGGACAAAGAGCAGGTCCACACAAAAAAGCATCTATTGCATAAGGTGGATAGTAAGCTTTGATGCATAGTTTGTTATCATAGATCGGGCACTGCCATAATATATGATTATGATCCTGTATGAAACAACCACATGGACAATTTGTGTTATCTGCAAGTTTCATTTTAAAAAGGGTTAAATATGTTAAAAATTGCAGATTTGCACATTTTCGACCTATAACTGCAGATTCTTGCATCTTTCAATGCCTTTCGTTTTTTTCGCATCAACCGATTTCGATGAAACTTTACCAGTGCATATAACTGACACAGGTCTACAAAACGCACTTTTAAAATTTTCAATATTGGCCCACATAAAAAAGTTGTAAAATGCAACTTTTAGTATTTTTGCTACAATTCCGATGAATTGCAATTTTTGACAAAATTTTTTTTCGCATCCTGTGGCAAACTAATTGCTCTAGCTTCCCAAAAAAATTAAAATCGTATAATACGATATGTAAAAAGTTATCGCCTTTTTAAGAGTGTGCCAATACTTTTATTACCCACTGCATGTATACGGTTAACACATTTCCGATCGTATGAATCAAATTAGTAATTTGATTGCCAGTATCGTTCGAATGACTAATATTAATTTTAATCATTTAATATTCTGTATCACTGTTTAATGTAGTCACTGCATAATAGACTTTGTAATATTAAACCTACCGAGCACCTAAGCTATTAAAATATTTCAGCTTCATTTTCACAAAAATGACAAGAGTCTGTTTATTTAGATCTTATGCAATTTTTATCACAATATGAGCTTGAATAAAGAAATTTTTCGAATTAATTTACATGCAAGCAATTTTATTACTTCAATAATTATATAATGGAAAGTATAGTACCGTTCATTTGACTGGCGGTGGTAGGTTCAGTGTTAATATGGTTATTACAATTTTTATGTGATACAAGAATGTAAATAAGTAACTCCAGTTTCTAAAAAACTTCCTGGAATGTATTCGCAGCGTTTTCAACATACTCGTGCTCGGCATGAGAGTGCATGGTTGGAAAAATGTCGGTCGAACATATGTAAGCGAGGCTTTATTAATTTTAAATATTAATAATTTTAATTGGAAAAATTGGAAATATGTTGACGGAAGTTACAATGAGGAAAATAGAGTGAGATGTGTATGTACAATTTCATTCGACGTGTCGAAATTATTACATCTTTTGGAATGCAAGTAAAATTCATTATTTTATTGAACATTTTATACAAGAGATAGGTATGGAATAAAATTTTAATTTCGGTTGTAGCACGGCGGTTTTCGCAAGGGGTTGAAATATTTGTGAAATGGTGAGAGCAGAAGTGGACTAAAATCGATATTGTAGTATTGCTTTTAACTATTTTTATTGAATTTAATAAATATTTCGTTCCAGTTTCCAGAGATTTCAGGCAACTCAGATATTTTAGATTTGGAAAGTTGTATAAATAGTTTTGTGTGCAATTATTAATGGAATGATGAAAGGATGTTGATAAATTGATAGGATTTATATCATAATCACAATAAATTTCTTTTTATATAATTTAGGTAGGACTATGGATATTCCTGGTTGTGAACAAACAATGACGAGATTGAAACTTTAGGTTAAAGGTTTTTATGTTGTTAATAACAATATTTTAGATAACCAAAACTGCTTTTATTGAATCTTTAAAAATTTTCATCAAAAACTATTCTTGTCATTGATTAAAATAACAAAAAGAACGTAAACACAATTTTCGATAGAGATTAAGAATCTGATCCTGACCTGAGTAAACACTAAAAGTGAATGAATTGCGATACCTTATAAAAATGACTACACTATATCTACTTAGTTTATTATGCGATTTTTATTAAAATTTGTTCTTGAATAAAGAAATTTTATAAAAAATATGAAACCGGTCATTTGGCTGGTGGTGGTAACTTTAGTATTAACAATATGTATGTTCATATAATTTATTATTAAGATTAAAAATATTTAAGAAGAAGAACAAGAAAAAATTGGTTAAATTAGATTTCAACGTGGATGTCCATTGTCCTTTGCAGTGGATAAAAGTATTAAATGGACTCACCTGTGGTGATATTGTGGGTAATGAGGGTGCCATGGATCCGTTGGATACTCATAGCCTTGACCTGGATGCTGACTGTCCCAAAAGGAAGCCGGGAAGTTCCTCATGGACATGGGAGAGATGTTTTCTGTAACAAAATTGCAAACACCGTGTCGTTTAGATATTTTGTAACACACAGGAAGAAAATTGAAGTATAACGAAACGTCCCTGACGATCACCGAAAAATGATACACAACAAAAAGAATGTTGTTAAACATTACATTGGATTTTCCTTTCACGACAAACTTGTGCTTAAAATTGTGATAATAGTAAGATAACTTGTTTGATTTCAGGTGACTTTTATGCGTGTAAAAAACGGAGAAGTCACGGTATCCTACTTTTACAGCGCAATTAATCCTTAATAGGCGTGCAGTGGCATGACATGCTTCAATTAAAAACTTCAGTCTATTTTTCCATGTTTTGAACACGCAAATTGTAACAACATCATTTTCCAGTGAACTAATAATAAAATTTCACGATCCGTAAACATATTTTGAATTCCAACAGCGTTGAGAATAATTGATTTTGTACCAATACAAACGCAAAATAATCAGCAGAAAATGCTAAGCAATGAAGAAAAGTGTCCATTAGAATTCATATGTACAAGCCTGATAACGCTCTTTTAACTCTCTATGTCCTGGAAATAATTTAAAGTAACATTTAAATGTTATCATGATTTAATAAATTGGATAAATTCAACAGTTCTGCAGTACTTATAATAGAAATAATGGCAGCATGGATCGTAGAATTCAAAACGTATGGGATTAAACGAAAAGAAACTTTGTGATTCAATAATTGTATTAAATTAGTTGAATTAGAATGAAATATTAGGTTAATCAAATTTAATCAAAAGTTTCTATCTACAATTGAATAATTCTGTACAAGATTGAGCAGATTTCAACATAAGATTAAAACTTATTGATGAAACTGTTTGACGCCATGTTGGCACCCTGCGTAAATATGGACACTGTAGGCTATTCTACGAGGTCTTCCATTGCGAAGTGTTATATTAAATTCTAGAAAACGCTGTTTACAATTAAACAAATTTTTACAATTCTACTAATCACGAGCAACAACTCTAATCTTCAGAAATCAAATTGAAAAACAACGTGAAATTTAAAATGACACGCCTTAATAGTAGACTCTTTATTTAGATATTATTTTGAAACATCAATTTTTTGCAAAGGAATAATAAAAACTCTGTTTTTAAATTTTAATTTAACACTGCAACTATTCTTGTTCACGATTATTGAGATTGAAAAGATGAATTTATAGGGAATTATTCAATAAATTTCGTTTGGCATGTGCTATAACAAAAGTCACTAAAAATCCTAGTAAATGTTATTTTTATCAAGTAATTCTCTTCCAATCCTCCACGCATCTAGTGTTAAAAGTTAATGAAAACTCGTAATGGAATAATTTGGAATGGAATAATCGATGTGGAATAATTTGGTCACCCACTGTATTGGTATCAACATCCAATAAGATTCTTTTTCCAAATCGAAAGTGATCCATACACGAATGACGTGGTAATAACCTTCGACAGTGAATCACGCAGTATCCGCCATTGATCTGCGATCATCGGTTGACCCGGATCTCCTCGGAGAAAGAGACGAATAGACGAAGCCATTTCTATCGAAAGCGAGCGATCCCGGCGAAAGCAAGAATGTTTATTAAAATATTTGTATCGTTTCCCACGGGGCCAGCACGCGATTCTTTCGAGGGCTCACGATAAACGAGTAGCCGGATCCCACGAGATCGAACCGCACGACAGAAAGGTACCGCTCGGTTGTTTTACAAGCGACCACTCCAAAGCCAGAAGCTTGTCGTGTATCCTCCCGCGAGTCTCCGGGTCCTTGGTCCCAGGATTCCTTTTTCTCCCTCGAATCTCTCCTTTGGCCAATCCAAACACATATTCGAAGGTTGAACCAACGAGGTCGAACCTGCCGACGATTTATACTTCTAATTCCTCCTCTCGCTCTACCTCGATTTCATCTCCGCCTTCCACAGCTGGCTCTTAACTATCCCATGGTGACCGTGTCGACGACTAATTTATCCTGACTCGTGGAACTCCCATTATTTAACGTAACCAATGTCAACCAGAAGATATTGTTTGAATACACTAACCTTCAGCCTTTCCGAATGCGACCATAGCTATTCTGTCGATCCGTTTAACGATTACACGACGTGAATAGCTTCATTTTAGCCCCTACACTACCAATTATGGGGTGGAGTATCGATCACTGAACTTCGATCCATTGCATCGATATGTTGAGCAAAGCAAGATAAGATTCTTCACAATGGATAATAAAGTTTTACATTCACATAATAATTCTCTTTTGGAATATCGTAGAATTTTGTTCGAGGACCTATCTTGTTCACTGATCTTGAATTTACGTGTACAATATTTTTGTTCCCTGGGCAATCAGTCAATGTTGAATAAATTATGGAACTTTTTATGTCGTTTACAGAGTCGCCAAGTGATAGAGTACGAATTGAGGGCAAAAGTTACCCTCTCTCTCCCAGTACCGGATTAATCACGTGGCATTACGACATATGCATGACAAAGACGAGCGCGTCACGTGACCGAGCCGTGGAGTAGGGGGATAGCGCCGTAGAAGGGGAAGATAGAGTGGGGACACGAGTCCGAATGTAGAGTCTTTGAGAAATTTTAGTTGTCTTTATTGTTCGAATTTTATTGAACATATTGAAGTTTATTGATCTTGTCTGCTGCTAATTTATTAATTTAGCAAGATCTTTTTTTGCAGTAAACGATCAAGATATGATTGTAGAACGAATGTGACAATAGTAATTAAATACACATTGTCCTGAACATTACAACATATACTGGATTCATTTTTTTCTATTGTTGCCAATGTGACGATAAAAATTTCAAGAAATAATCCACATAATTGAACGCATTACGTAACTGTACCGATTATTTCCATATAAAGTATTGAACACGTTTCCAATATATAATTATTCAGAACTTATCTTTAATGAATGCGTAGCGTACAAGATAAGTTACTTTACGTATGAATATTAAAGAGTATCGTTATCCTTAAGGTAGACTAATTGTAAGGGGTTAAGAGATAACGAAGAATTACCTTTATTGATCTTATCATTGATATATGTGTAGCGTAACAAATAAAATGTTGACAAAAACTGAATAAATGATACAATCAGTTTACTGTTGATAGTGAATATTACATGCTCGAATCGCTTCGGGTTGCATTCCGTTTACGTAATCACAAGTGGTAGATGTCACAGTAAATATTACGTAAGATCCATAAAATCAAAATTTACAAAGCAAGGTCTTCGAATACAGGTTGAAACACTTGCAAACTACAGTACTGGAGATATCCGATTTTAACAAAAATTCGAGATTTTTGTTACACATTATTTTATACTATCGCCACTTATTAAAAACCTGTTCATTATAGTAAGTTATTATTCGTTGATTAACCCTACATATACATTTGTGATCTTTAGATATTATTTTGTATTTTGTGTTTCCGCAGAATTCAGTATAAATTCATATGAATACATAAATATGGCACACGTGTGTAAAGTTCAAGAAGTTAACAAGAATCTGTGATATCTTAGTGTTTTAAGTAATTCAGCATGCACATTGTTAGCGAAATAAATGGCGATAACAAAGGTGGCAATATAAGCACGTTGAAAATCAAAATAAAATGGAAATATCCGGGATTGGAAGAAAGATTTGGTTTTGAACTTAAAATAGGGTAGTAAGTGGATTTCAAACAAACGAAAAGTGACATACAGTTAAAAATTGGTTAACCTCATTTGTAGAAGTGAACAGTTCGAGCCTTGGAGGTGTGTATTGTAATCCTCGCAAATGTTTCGTCACGAGTAAATACAATTTCCAAAGGCAATTGTAGTTGTGACCAAAGCGACGAAACTTTAAACCATGTGCTCTAGCAGTGTGCGAAGTATGATGTTCAAAGGCTCAAACTTTTAGATTCTTTATGTAAAATGGGTTACCAACTACCTCTAGGCATTGACATGTTTATAGCGGATACCTAACATTAAGGCTTGTAAAATATGTTTATGATATCGGCGCCAGGTTCAATCATTTCAAGAAGAACAACAAATATGCAATTTAAGTATTTAAGTTTCTCAACGTTTCGATCTCAATGTGGATCATTATCAAGAGACAAAATTTTTGCGTCTGAAAAGGAAATTAATAATATAAATTTTCGAAATTAAATATACTGTTTTCATGTAACACAGCCATGTAATTTACCAAAATTGGTAAACCAGAGAAAGAAAAAGAAAAAATTGAATACATACTTGCTGTGAAAAGTGGGACGAATACTTTTTAAGTATTCTTAAAAAAAAAGTGTTCTTAAAAAGTATTCGTCCCACTTTTCACAGCAAGTATGTATTCAATTTTTTCTTTTTCTTTCTCTGGTTTATCAATTTTGGTAAATTACATGGCTGTGTTACATGAAAACAGTATATTTAATTTCGAAAATTTGTATTATTAATTTCTTTTTCAGACGCAAAAATTTTGTCTCTTGATAATGATCCACATTGAGATCGAAACGTTGAGAAACTTAAATACTTAAATTGCATATTTGTTGTTCTTCTTGAAATGATCGAACCTGGCGCCGACATCATAAACATATTTTATATTTCAATTTTCGATCGATAAGAATTATTTCCTTTATTAAGGCTTGTATTTGTATTCATCATTTTTTGAAAGATTGTAATCTTTCCATTTAAACCTTAACTGTGTCATTGTTCATCAATATCAACTATTGTATGTATTAACTGTAGGGTAACTGCACCAGTGAATGAACATTTAAGAAATTGTTCAGGAAAATATTTTATTTAAAAAAAAACTATGTGAATTAAAGGAATCTCATATATGCCAAATAGCTCCCTATACTTCATTTGTCAAAAATAAATGAACACAAATACAATGAAATTATTATTATTTGTCTTCATTAAACGTTAAATAAAAAATATAAAAAATACCAGTCAATGAACACAACATTCTAGTAATTGAACAACGATACTCTAATGAATGAACAAAATTACTAAACAATATTCTCCTATTTATTTAACTCTTTAATCGCAATTTTATCGCTAGTATGCCGTCCGGGTTAAAATTTGTTGAAATATACAAAAGCGTTCATTTACTGGTGCCCGTTCATTCACTGGTGCAGTTACCCTAATTTATATTTGTGCAGCAGAAATAGATCTCTGTTGAGATCTGAAATGCTTAATAAAAAAAAAAAAATGTTTCGTCAAAGCGGTAGTACCGTTCGGTCGATGAACATATTAACAACGCTCGCGGGAAGGCAGAAGGGTCGGTTTGCGCGTGGAGAGATCGAAAAATGTCGAATCGATCGGCGATCTCCGAAGGGGCCAGTGGTCGGACGACGATACTTTAATCCGATTGGGTATCGGGTCGTCCCGGTAACAACTGACCCGCGACACTTTAAGCATAAAGAAGCCATGGGGCCGCATTGTTTCCCACGCGTGGAATGCCGAATGGAAGGAGGAAAGGGGGCTCGTTCCCGACGAACGTGTAAAATATACTTTCTCGTTGATGCCGGGCTCGGGAACTTGGCCGCGGATTGGCCGAGGCGGCGCGGCATCATCCTCCTACACACGTATCAAGAAAGATTGACTAACTATCGCGTTAAATATTGCGATTTGCTTACGGGGGAGAAGATGCGAGATAGCGGCCGGAACCGGCCTTCCACACACTTTCCGTCCTTCGTTCCTCCGCGTCCTTCGCCCTTCCTCCAACCCCCTTTGATCCCTCTCTTCCACTTTCTTGGGCCAAGCCGCCGCAGCCGCTGGCCGCTGCCGCCTCCCTTTCCTCTTTCTTCTTTCCCTATCCCCCTTTTCTGTCTCTTCTGGCCTCGGCTCACCGGCCTCGGCCGACTGTCCTTTATTTATTAACGCAATTAAAGAAACAGAGTGTCGAGCGTCCACGGCCGGCTTTCTACTGTGCCGATGCCGCGGAGACGGCCGACGGGAACGCACCGATGCGATGGGAGAAGGGAGCCAGGGAGATGGCCAAGGCAGGATTCAATTCTATGCGAACGCCAACGGAGCCTCCTGATGGAACTCCAAAGGGTTGTCGATGCCAAATTCACGGACGTTCAATGTTCCTCGGGCTTGTGTCTGATTTGTACGTAATTGGAGAAACAGTTTTGTACCTCTTTGTGCTCAGTCCATAAGTAAGTTACAGTCCCCCTCTAACTTCTGTTCCGAGAGAGGCACGTCTTTATGCGGTGGATAGCTATGAGAGAGCTGCATTGGCGGTGACGTATGGTGAACTTGATCGCATCAGTCAATCATGTACTGTACTATACTACATTCATATAGTAGAGTAATTGTGAAACTTGTACAAGATGCACACTTATTCTGGTCTCTTCCTCGTACAAATTCCTGGAAGGTCACCTGCACGGATATATAACCAACGCCGATCCCGGTTGGTGACCATCTAACCGGGCATGTACAGTACTTTTCAGACACATCGTGGACTCGTTAATGCAGCGTTCCTGCGCTCAATCTGCGACTCGACTCCCCATACAGCTTAACAAATCTTCAACCTAGTGGCCAAAGTTATCAGCATGTGGTTACAAAGGTTAAATACTTAAAATACGTTTTGCCATTGCAGACTTGTTCGGGCACCGCCATTACGCTCAATTTGTGGCCCTCTTTTCCCTAAGCAGTCCTCCAATTTCTCAACTGAAAGGTTTCCGAAGTGAATCGGCACGGCACGACGCACGCCACTGAGGATCGCGCGCTCGAGGTGTCAAGCGTTCACAAATCAAAAATAGACAGAGACGCGTCATTAGCAGTCGGTGCTGTCTGAACGGTTGTCCAGGGCGTCGTTTCTTTAGCAGCGGCTGGCTGTGCAGCAGCGACTTGCAATCAGAATAACGAGCTATCCGGTCGCACCGCCACATCAATCTGCTCTGGGTTACGTTTTGACGAATCGCGGCACCGGGACGCGCGACGTCTTTATAGAGCCACCTTTTGGCACGCGGCCAACGCCACGCGTCGACGCCGAGCGGCACGACGCCTGGCCTCGCGAGAAACTTATCCGGCTCGTGTCAGCCGATTATTTTCCGAGGGCTCGAGAAATGAAACACTGCGAGACCGTGTCACCGCGAAGATTTACCGACTACATTTGTATCGAGCTATCTTCCGCGAGGTCGACCGATCGACGTCGCTGGATCGGAACCGGCGAGAATAAATCATTCCAGACTGGAATCAGAAGAACGAATAAACCAGAAAAAACACTAATCATCGTGGGATATGTTCACCTTGCGTAATGAGTCCTACCTTAAACCAAATTATACTTATCACCCCGGCAAAGATATAGGATACACTATACAGGGTGTCCCAAAACTGTAGGAGCGGAAAATGGGAAGTTCCTTGGGTCATTTGAAGCGACATTTTCTTTTACAAAAATGGCGTCCGTGGTTTTGTTTAGGAGTTATTAACGAAAAACACGGACCAATCAGAGCGCGACCTAGACGCGAATTAACACAGTCGAACCGACACGCCAACTGTCAATTGGCCGAACATGCCATCGCATGTTTGGATCGCACTCTGATTGGTCCGTGTTTTTCATTAATAATTTCTAAACAAAACCGCGGACGCCATTTTTGTAAAGGAAAATGTTGCTTCAAATGACCCAAGGAACCTTCCATTCTCCGCTCCTACACTAGTTTCGGGACACCATGTATATAAAAAAGATACCTATTAAATAAAACAAACAAATTTTCGATTTTCGTCAAAATTTATTTTATCGCCTTCAAAATAGGTCCCTTCCAAGGCAATGCAATTCTACCAGCGCGAAATCCAATTATCGAAGCAATTCTTATAAACGTTTTCTGGTATGGCCTTCAATTCCTTCAGTGAATTTTGTTTCACAGTCTCCACCGACTCAAATCGGTGAAAGGGGAAATTAAATTTGGGGAATAAGAAAAAGTCATAGGGGCCACATTTAGCGAATACGTACTTGGTCGATGACAGTTGTCGAATGTTTGGCCAAAAATTCGGTTATAATGGTCGCTTTGTGAGATGGCGCACGAATCGGTACAAGAGATTTCGTTGGCAACACAAAATTTCAAGCAAGCTTGATCTAATTTTTTTCATGGTAACGACCGCAGAACACTCTTGGTTCACACTTGGAAAAAATCTGCGTCGTAATAGTTTACTCTGTCCTACTGACAAACATTTTTTAATACCTTTTACGCGGGCAGTTTAAATAATGATGTCTCGGTACTTTTTTGACACAGTGTATGCATAAGATGCATTGTTCCAAGATAACGGAGTGTCTAATGCCCACAACTGACGTCACAAAATAACTCAAAATGGTGGATAGGTTTACGATTACATTTGTGCATTATTTTGTAAACATTTGGAAATACGATGTAAATTTGTTGCATAAAATTGTAAGAAATGACAAAACTGTGATAAAAATTTATAAAATGCGTCGTAATAAAGTTCATGCAATTTCCTTACTAACTAGTATAGACAAGTTTTAATCAAATCTCGTGTTTTTACAGTTCTATAATGTTCTTCTCTAAATTATGAAAGGTTGTAAAAGTTCCTTTAGGGAAGCGCAAATGTTACAGTACTCATGAATTCATGTAGAACAAATGGGACACCAATTTTTATCTACGTCTTATCTTGTAGAACACGACAGTTCACTGGGAAGTAATACTTCATATACATATGCAGAGACCTATCAACTGGAATGCTCAGACACCTGTTCTTGTCAAGAGTTATCATATCTTTATCATTTCACAGTGAACGGTGCGATAGGCTTACACACAATGAGTGTCAACAGCTATTTCATATGGGATAAAACGGAACTTTTTATTATTTGCAATACTATTCTGTTTAAAACAGTTGATAACATAAGGCAATGTTTGCTTGAGATAAAAACCATTTAAAGATCGAATCACCAATGTCCGGACATTAAATACATTCAACAAGTCATGTATGAAAAAATTCATGTAACATAAAAACATTAATAGAGTTATTTCCAAAGTACGGCTACATATTTGCATAAAGAAAATCTAATTAATTATACTCGCGTTTTTATGTCCGTCGGTATTTATGCAAAATAAAAACTTCATACATAAATTCCAAGAAACTTCTAATTAGATGAAAATGATACATCAATAAATGTGCATATCCTTAAAAACTTTTAATCGTGTTTTCGATACGATCTACGCGTTTCTATCGCAAGCACGTAAAATCCACAATCTAATAACCATCAAGAAATTTCCAACGTGTCAAAACGTTGTCGTGCTTCATAAATGGTCTACGTTCCGTTCGACCAGGCTTTGAAAAGTGGTCGGGCAAGATTTGTCGAGTAGACACAGCCACTGCGTGCTGCATGCCGGATCGGGACTTGATTTAAATCGCGCGGCCTACGCCAATATTTCACATCAAACAATTAAACGTTCGCGGAAAGAAAACTGATCAAAGGCGGGCCGATATGGCGAGCGTCGTAACGTTTTCAATTACGGTGCATTAAATCTCGCCGCGTCATAGATTACACGGCAATTTTCATCCGTCACGATCCGCGGCCGAGAGGCGGTCACTGTGAAAAAGTGCGATCGTAGACCGAAGACGGTATCGCTGCTAATCTCGCGGCAGCGCCTTTGAAGACGCCAACATGTCGTGTAAGGGCGATGTCAAGTAATTGCGTCTCTGTTGCGCGGCGCAGGGCGTTAATTTGACGCCACCGACTGGAACGACGCGCTCAATTTCCCGGAGTCAACGTCGCCGCCGTTTCTGAGGCCTCGTATTCGCATTAGAGTACCCCGATAAGCCGCACCCCTTGCACACCCTTCGAGGACGTTCCAAATTAACCCTTTGGTCGGAAGCATGCGCGCTGATAAACGCCAGCGATTTTTCAGTTTCGCCAAGCGGGCTACGGTGACTGATCGCGAGCGCTGTTCCTGTCGCGCGTCAGCTTGCGCTTTTCTTTTTCTTTGGCACCGCCAGAAAATGATGGGGCACGAGGACTTGAGCAGTCTACGGGCTCTAATGACGGGTCTCGCTTATTTAGGCTTGGTTTGTTTAATTTATTTATTAGAAAATCTCATATGAGATTTATTTCAACATAATTGTAATGCAATACATAGACTACAGTATACAGGGTGTTCACGCTATTAATGGCCAGCATTTTTTTCGTAAATAGTAAATATTAGAAAAAAATGATAGAGGAAAAAATAGTACTGTTTTTTATGCGCAACACAATGACATATGCATTTTTGTTTTATTTACATTATTTTGATAGAAATGAAGGTGACCTTCAATTTTTTAAATGGAATGCTATTTACGGTTGCCGAGTTTATCAACCTTTAATTAAACAAAGAGTCTGCATGAAACTTTGTGTTACCAACAAAATCTCTTGTACCCATTAGGGCTGTAACTTTTCCGAAGATTTCGAAGCTTCGAAGTCGAACGGAGCTTCGAAGTTTCGAAGTTTCGAAATCTTCGTAGTCTTCGAAGTCTTCAAAGTCTTCGAAGTTTCGAAGTTTCGAAATTTCGCAATCTTATACTAGGGCTGTAACTTTTCCGAAGCTTCCAAGACTTCGAAGTTTCGAAGCTTCGAAATCTTCGACCTTCGAAGGTTCTGAAATCGAAGCTTCCAAGACTTCGAAGTTTCGAAACTTCGAAGGTTCTGCAATCGAAGCTTCGAAGCTTCGAAATCTTCGACCTTCGAAGGAAAGTTACAGCCCTAGTACCCATTCGTTCAAAATTAGGCAGAAGGCCTTTGATGACTCAGTTATATCGAGAGTACGAGAATATGAGTGGTACAACGAGTTCGAGTCGTGGATTTTGCACCACGACAACATCCCACCTCTCAAAGCTACCGTTATAACCGAATTTTTGGCCAAAAATTCGACAACTGTTATCGACCAAGTACGTATTCGCTGAATGTGGCCCTTGTGACTTTTTCTTATTCCCCAAACGTAAATTACCCCTTGAAGATTACCGATTTGAGTCGGTGCAGACCGTGAAACAAAATTCGCTGAAGGAACTACAGGCCATATCAGAAATCGCTTATAAGAAGTGCTTCGATGATTGGACTTTGCGCTGGCAGAAGTGCATTGCCTCGGAAGGGACCTATTTTGAAGGCAAAAAATAAATTTTGACGAAAATCGAAACTTTGTGTGTCTTATATAAGATAGCTTGGTATGTCTTTGACATAATGTATACTTAACACTTAAACGCGGTAATTGTGGTGGAAGCGCGAGTCCGTGTACATTCATCTGGACCAGTTTGCAGCACACGTCCCCGCGGAACGCAAAGTGGTTAAATTCAGATGCTTCAGGTGTCGGCCACAAGAAAGCACGATGATCGTTCGTGTAGCTGCGCCGATGCGTTCTTATCGTGCACTCCGGGGGCAAAACGTTTTATCGTCGGCCCGTATCGTTCGGCTCGATCCTGTCGTTTTAAGTCACGCCAACCGCTCCCGGTGCAGACTCGTATACCCATACGAGTACCGAGTACCAGATGCAATTTCTCCCGTCGCGTCGCATCTCCTCTCGTCGCAAGAACTCATTCCCTCGAGAGAGAGAGTAACGTTGCCACCAATTTCCAAGCGAAATTACGATTTACAGCGACACGAAACGCGGCCGGGCCCGCTTAATCGTTCCGACGTTCTTTTTCGCTTTCGGACGGATATTCTCGGGCCAATCATCCTCCGCCGTCTCTTTGTCCTATGTCGCGGGACCCACCGTCGCGGACTTCTTTCAACTCATTAGCCGGTGAAATATGTTATCGGCAGCCAACGGGGAAGACTAATAACGTCTTTAGCCTGACTACACGGCTACTCGGATAATTGATAACTCGGAGCAGAGTAGCTGTGATTAAGGGGTACGCGTATCGTCGATCTAGGTGCTCGGTACTTCTTTGATCCGCCGTGGAAACTGCATTTAGCGTCCAGTTCCTGCTCGATAAGCGGTCTATGGTCACGTCGAGTTGGTTCTCTCCCGAGAACCTTGTTTTACTTCTATCAGATTCTTATTTTATGCATGGTGTCTTAATGCACCGCCTTTATCGGTGAAATACTGGGCTCGCTTCGCTCGAAGCGCTTTGTAACTCTATCGGCATGGCGGATACTTCTTTTTTGATGTATCAAATATTTTTGAAATAGTTTATTTTTCATTGAAATGCGATTAAAATCCTGGAACCTTAATGTCAACGCTCGAATACGCAGAAACTGCTACATATTCTATGTTCATATTCAATTATATAAGCTGAAACTATGAAGTTTTATTATTACAATCTCATTGAACGTCGTAGAAAATTCTGAGTATTTTATTATAAAAACTAGTACAGAACATGAAACTTATATTCACGGTGAAGAGTCATATGTTGCAGGAATCATACAATAATTTAAATAATAATAACGATAATTACTTTGAAATACAGTCACAAAAACAACAGTGCACTTTGAAACACTTGATCTGTAATAATCTAACCATTCTTTATCTCATAAATTGTCAAAAATTTACAATTCCAAATGGGAGTATTCCCTTAAAATGAACAGTAAAATGACAAAGATTATCTCCCTCAATTCCTCATGTTATAGTTTTAACCAGTGTTCCTGATTTCTCAACATTTTTCATTTCCTGAGAAATGAGAAATAAGACTATATTTCTCGAGAATTCTCGAGAACTCTCTAGAATTTTGAATAAAATAAAAAAATTGAAAAACTTATGATATTTGGAAATATTTATCGAAAGCGCAAAAAACTTTAACTCAATGTTTATTCCTGTCCAATATGTACATAACTTTAAAAACAACGAAAAAATAACCGATAAATTTATTCATCTGAAACCAAACTATTATAAAACGAAACATTACGCTTTTGTTTTGAAACCACTTCGTCTAATGTAGAATCAGACAATCTACTTCTTTTTTTCTTGTAACAAAATCTGTAGCCGTAGAAAAATTTCTTTCATTTTGTGTAGATGTTGGCTTTATTGTATATAGAACATCCAAAAGTTGCTGCAGATTGGATTATGCAATAAGTAATATGCAATTCATATGTATAATCAGACAATCTACTTTTTTTTCTTGTAACAAAATCTGTAGCCGTAGAAAAATGTCATTCATTTTGTGTGGATGTTGGCTTTATTGTATATAGAACATCCAAAAGTTGCTGCAGATTGGGTTATGCAATAAGTAATATGCAATTTGAGTTAACTAAAAATTCATTTCCGAAAATACGTTATAAAATCAATGAAATGAACGAGTATTTCTTGATGAGAAATGAATGAGAATTTCCTAAAATAAGTTACAAAATAAATGAGAATTTTCCCAGATTAAAATTTCTTCAGAAATACCGTAATTTCTCGAGAACTGAGAAATAACCGATTTTAAAATTTCTCGAGATATTCTCGAGAAAGAATTCTCGACAAGGAACACTAGTTTCAACCTCGTGTTCAAAATATAACTATAAGAAGTACCATTTCCTCACTTCGAGGGCAGCAATCTAAAGAAGAAGACCAAACTTCGATTTTTCGGGGGTGCGTGGCACTCCGAAAAATACTCTTCGCGGTAACATTCTCGAAGGTAATAAGACATCGTCGCGCAATAATACGATGCCCGAGAGAACGTTTCCGTCGAGCCGCAAACACGTGCCGTAAGCGCCGGTTCAAACAATTCCCAACCCTTCTTATCGTTTCTACCTTGATCCTCGAGCAGAGGGTGTCTTTGTTCTAGCGGTGAACGCGTTCACCCACAGAGACGTTCACTCCTTGTACGTATGTTAGCCGGCATACCGCGGCTAAAACTGTCTCCGGCAGTGTCTCTTCGTTCCGTCCCCGCCCCCCGTTCGTTCCCCCCGTTCCCCTGGTCCCGGATCGTCGTTCGTTTCCTTCTGCTCTCCCTGAGTCAGCGTACAGCATCTCTCGTATCCAGACCCGGCGAGAGAGCAGAAGCTCTTAATTTACCTTTCCTACCCCGAGGAACCGTGGCCGCGATGAAACGGTCGCGGGGGGATGCAGAGGACACGCGAGCGAGAGAGACGAGGAGGGGCCGGGGAACGCGCACGGCACATAACAATTAGGTCGTGTTGTCTTGAATTCTAAGCAGGCTAGTGAACTGATCCTGAGCACTGCCGCGAGATAAATGCGGCCTTAAACGATACCGATATAGACGGGCTGCTACGCCGATCGCTTGCCAAACTCGCTCGTGCTTGACAACCCCCAACCCCCCTTCTGGCCTTTCTCGTTAACGGGCTCTTTCTTTCGGGAACGACGTCCGCCAGGCCGCGGCCCTTCTGCTCGATGATTCGCTCAGCCATCGACTATCCGAGTCCTTTTCTGGCGGTTATGAATGTTTCTTCTTGTACCTTCGCTATGCCGTCGATGTCACCCCTTTTTTACGAGCCGTATGATTTTAGTAGCTCGACTTCAATCACGCATTCCAACGGCGAAGTTCGCCGTCCACTGTTTGCGCCCTTATGCACAATCGCAGTACACATTGTCATTCGTATTTTATTAGATTAAGGAGTCTATGCTGCTTTGTAGAAACGGTACTATTTTTTTCGGAGACCCTTCTGACCGGTAACTTCGTTCATAAGACTTCTCCTCTTTTATTACTTAATTGTATACTACATGAAAAATACATTCTACTCTAAATATTATCACGGTTTTTTAAATACTTTCACTAAATCATGTACAGAGAGTAATTCATTTATTTGATAATCACTGAAGCGTTAAAGCTAATCTACCTTGGAAGATATAAGGAAACGAATTGGATGTTAATTTTAAACCTGAAGATTGTCGGCATAAGAACAAATTTTATTTATTTTTTAAGTCGCCATCACGAATCTGACTCGATATTATATGGCAAGAGATTACGGTAAACGTAGGTATAGAATAATTTTGTTTTTCGTTTAGGAAATTATCAGAGGCAAACAAAATCTAATTACACCGCCCAACACCAAAAATGTTTCCATATGACTGTTGGGTGGACCTTATAAAATTTTTTAATATTCCTCCTACTCGCACAGTATTTAGTAAAATTTTTTAAAATATTGAACTGTTCTTTACAGCAAGAGATTCTGTAGATTTACCCGAATCTAGTGATATCCATTATTAATACGTCATGATTGTTTAAACATATTTAAACAATTATTAAAGATGGATAGACACCACTGTTGCACCGTTTCTTGATGATATTTGTTAATTTATCTGAGAAAATAAGGGTCCAGCATGAAATCGAACTACACCACGCGATAGAGTAAACTTTTATCTTCAGTTTTGCTTTCTGGTTCGTAAAAAAACGTCGACGTTAAAAAATTGGTTTACAGCATTCTATGCTGTACCCTTATTTTCTCAGATAAATTAACAAATATCATCAAGGAACGGTGCAACAGTGATGTCTGTCCATCTTTAATGAGTGTTTAAATATGTTTAAATATGTTTAAATAATCATAACGTATTAATAATGAATATCAGTAGATTCGGGTAAGTCTACAGAATCTTTTGCTGTAAAGAACAATTCAATGTCTTTTATAATAACATCACAATATTTGTTTAAAGTTGAAAAATAAATTTTTTTTTGCAAAGTTACGTTTCTCAAAAACTGTGTGTGTAGGAGAAAAATGAAAGGTATACTCGAAATCAGCTGATAAAACTCTATCAGATCCACCCAACAGTTACTTGGAAACATGAAAAAAGTTGAAATTTGTTGGACAGTTATAATCACGAAGAAAATCATACTGCAAGGTATTAACGCTTCAGTGCAGGTCTGTGAGATCCACGAATTTGCGATGTTTTATGCAGTAGAGCACGAATATCATTAAACTTTACCTACCGGGAGACTAGAACTTTCAATAATTGTGCTGTACCAAAAGAAAGCATAGAAATTTTCTGTTTCATTGCAATCATAAATGAAAGTAACTATTAGTCGACGTTATCGAAGGTGACTTGTTAGTTCACAATGAAAATTGCTATCGAATGTTCCATTAAAAAGTGTTTAACCGTGTACCATGCATTTTTCAAAATTATGTAATAATCATGTCGATAATGTGTTAAGAAAAGCCCGGAGTTTTTACAAGAAAAGTCAGCGACGATGACACTTTCGTCCGGTGTAGTGAAGTAATGCGATAAAAGAAATGTATTTCCTGTATTCGCTATAAAAAGACAATTCTCTCCATGTCGGTTGTTTCCCACTGATTAGGTAATATTTAGATGAACTTTTAAGTATCTTCGCCATTCTATCCTTCGTTCCCGATCTTCCTTTTGCCCAATTCTTCTTCTTTTTGTATTCTCGCCCTCGCACGCCCCGTCTCCCGCGCGACTTCCACTCCTTCTTCTTCGTCTCCTTCTACAGGCCGACAGCGAGGGTTTTAGGTCTCCAAGTACGACGACGGTACAATTGTTACGTGGCTTGTTAGCGTTGTCGCGGGCTAATGGTGCACTTTATTATCGGTCTCCGCCTTCTCCACGTTGCATCCCCGGTGGATGCGTTTAAATCACCGTCCTTTGATGCATTAGTCCCGGCACCGAGCTCATGGCTGTCCAATCTTCGACGCGTGTGCTCCGATGACGCCGTGGCACCGGGATCGTAATTGGAATGAATCGGGACTTTGATGGATTTCCGATGGAAATCGCTACTACCACTTACATTAATCTGCACGTTTAATTTGAGAACCGACTGTTGAACACTGCATTAATTTCTCGTTGTCATCTCTGATATACTCTTTCAAATAGAGACGGAATTGTGGTCCATCTTTTTATAATGTTGAAGTGCGAGTTCATGACAAAGCGCGTGTAACGTAGTGCGAAAAACAAACTAGTAAAACGTTGTTCGTCGTATACGTTTAATCGTCCTTTGCAACCCTTACACGTGGTGTGTTCGCGATATTGATTCATAATTATATTGTATGCAGAAAGCCTTGTTTAAATCAGGATTTAGATATTTTTATCGCAATTAGACTGCAGATTTTAATCGTTAAAGTATAGCGATCGTATGTAGCTTTAAGCAAAATTCAAAACGTTTTCGGCGCATTTAATTTCCCTATTTAATCCCTATTTAATCCCTATTTCCCTATTTAATCCCTATTTAATTTCTAATGTTTTCTTATAAAGTGTTCTAATTCACCGCAATGGTAAACAATTTTCTTTACACTACGCAAGTGAGTACGAAATTATTTTAGTTTATTTTTTGTTCTGGCTTAAATGGAATGATTAATGTTTTGTTAATTTCCATTACAGACACAATATATTTTTTGGTATTCTCTTGATAATGATCTAAATTGAGATCGAAACGTCGAGACAAATTATTGTGCCTATTTTGCAAATTGTGTAAATAGTAACATTTGATCGAACCAATGCGCCGAAAACGTTTTGAATTTTGCTTGCAGATTTTAATGTTAAACAAAAATCGTCCAAGTGATACGTAACAAACTGAAATGAAATGAAAGTGTATTTTCTCTTTTGGTCATCTTAAAAAACAATCTAACAATATCCTTAAAGTTCTACTAATACGATTTCAACTTTGCATTTTCACCTATTCATCTTTTTCATAAATAAATAAAATCCGCAGTTTGGTCGTAAAAACAGCAAGATTTGCTTCGACGGATTAATATTTATCTTATCGCCACTAATTTTGAAAATTGATACTTCTTCGCAGTATCTCACAAATCATAACACCCAGAGTCAATACAATTTGTTCGAATTTTGTTTGAATGGAAGAGAAACGAGACAATTATTGCTTGTATAAATTAATTCGTAGCAATGCGTCAATTGTAATTGTATTCTAATGTGAGGTAGAGCATTGCATATAGAATGATGGATTCTTTTCGAGAGTATAATGTGCATTAATCGTTTGTAAATAATCGATGATTTCGCGAAGAAAGGGCGATAACTATTGACTACGTTCTTCTTCAAACTTCTCAAAGCTAATTGAAGTTTAAATGATATCGGCGCCAGGTTCGATCATTTTTAGAACGAAAACAACAAATGTGTAGGGTACCTGCATTAGTGAATAAACGGGCACCAGTAAACGAACGCTTTTGTATATTTCAACGAATTTGAACCCGCACGGCATACTAGCGATAAAATTGTGATTAAAGAGTTAAATAAATAGGAGAATATTGTTTAGTAATTTTGTTCATTCATTAGAGTATCGTTGTTCAATTACTAGAATGTAGTGTTCATTGACTGGTATTTTTTATTTAACGTTTAATGAAGACAAATAATAATAATTTCATTTTATTTGTGTTCATTCATTGTTGACAAATGAAGTATAGAGAGCCATTTTGCATATATGAGATTCCTTTATAATTCACACATTTTTTTTATATATAATATCTTCTTGAACAATTTCTTAAATGTTCATTCACTGGTGCAGTTACCCTAATTAGTAAATTTTAGTTTCTAACGTTTCGATCCCGATGTGGATCTTTTTCAAAGAACAAGTATTGCGTCTGAAAAATGTTTGAAATGATCTATGTTAAATTTGCGAAAATCCGCATTTTGATATATCATTTCAAACATTTTTCAGACGCAATACTTGTTCTTTGAAAAAGATCTACATCGGGATAGAAACAGTTTAACGTATAGCGATCGTAATAAGCTTTAAGCAAAAATTAAATGTTTTCGGCGCATTGGTTCGATCTAGTAATACTTCAAAACACCATTTGCAAATATTCACAATATTTTATCTCGACGTTTCGATCTAAATTTAGATCATTTTCAAGAGATTAATTTAACAACATTGTGTCTGTAATGAAACCAAAACATAATTATATTCTTTAATTATTTAAACTTATAAGGATTGAACACACGCGTAACATGTTGTAAGAAGAAAGATAAAAATAGAAAACCAAAAAAACATGTTACTTACTTGCGTAGTGTCGCAAAATAACTTTAAAATAAACAATTTAGAAAAATCAATAGTCTGCGTAGGACCCACATGTTGCTGCCTAGACAGTCACAATGGTAGTGAGGAACGCGAAGAAAGCTAAGAAAACCAATGGCTGATCGTGTATCGATCCATTGGCCAGAATCAATGTAAGGCGGTAATTTCAAAAATAGAACATAACGCTTTCCATACTTCACCAAGATATTATACCTCAAAAAACTTTTCGAGGTAATTTAATAAATGTACACATCTAATGGTTTGCCACAATAGAAATATACATTTGAGTGTATATAAAAATTAATTAAAGAGTGGCCAAGAACAAAAGGAATATTTTATTTAGAAAAATCGGGATAGAAACGTTAGAAACATTTACTAATTGCACATTTGTTGTTTTCGTTCTAAAAATGATCGAACCTGGCGCCGATATCATTTAAACTTTAATTACCCAAAATTTCGATCGAGAAGAATTCACCTTTCTCAAAGCTAATTTAGCTTCGAAAAGCGAAGTGCACGAATCGATGGAGTAACTTACCTTTCAGTTTGTCGTGCGCTAGTGCCCTCTGAAAGTGTTCCTCCACTTCGGACGCAGCATCTCTTCGGTAGTGAGTGTAGACCACACAATTTGGATGTAGGTATTGCGCTCTGCTCTCGCCGTCATCTGAGTCCTCCGCGGCAGTGCCAGCACCTACGGCTACGAAAAAATTAACAATGGAACATTTTACCAGGCATTAACCCATTCAGACCTGACCAAACAATTTCGTGACAATTTCATGGAATTTTACCATGTTTTTATTAACTCGCTTTCTTGTCTGTCTGTCTGGTACAAATTTTGCAATTGAACTAACGTCCCGATGAACTAGAAACTTAATGGATCACAATGCAATATTAACTCGCTTTGTTGTCTGTCTGTTCGTCTAAAAAGCAGAAAGTAATTATTTAAATAAAAAAAATTTGTTAATATACCACGTGTTTAAGACGGACTAAAGAGTGTAAAATAATATTTCCTAGCACCGTACGAATAGTCCTGAAAATTTGTGATTGTGACTTTTTAATAGCTATGAAAATACTTGTAAGATTGAAAACGAAAATTGTGAGGCGCAAGATAATAGTAAGTATTTCCATAGCTATTCAAAATTCACAATCACAAATTCTTAGGACTATCTGAATGGGGCTAGGAAAAATTATTTTATATTTTTTAGGACGTCTTAGAAACGTGGTATATTAAAAATTTGTTTTCTTTAAATAATTTTGTTAGAAATATAATTAATTCAAACTCGTCAAGAAGATTTCAAACAAAATTCTACTTTGTGCTTTTGTAACCAACGTTTAAGCATTAACGTACAAATCTCAATTTTCTTTCCTCTTCCGTGAAATTATTCAGAATAAAGGAGATCGTGTGACAAGTGATTAAAGATGATTAAAAAAATAGATTCATGTAAGGATTGCTGAGAACCACAAGTTCAATATTATATAGTATAATAAATTTCATTTTCAAATGTTATATATCAGGTTATTCTTTTATTTAATAAACTGTTTATGGTACGGTAGGTCTAAATGGATTAAAGCTTTCGTTAATTCTACATTTCCATTCAATAATCTTCCATTCAATAATCTTAAAATAAAAAACAAGGTCCTGGTTAGGTGCACAATATATGCATTAGATAACCAGGAAGAAAAATAAAAATAATAGGTAACCAGGAAAGTGTGTACCGTTTCAATCATTAGAGATAATGATACATAGTACACAAGGAGGAATTAATAATCTCAGTGATCTAATAACTTTCTATGGCTGTCTAGTTAAATGAGATAATAGTGGAATAAGTTAACAGTCATTTGTCATTCTCCGATAAACGAGCTTTATGTTTCAGCATCTGCAAGCGTACATATTTAGCTAAGAGTGTATTCATGTACAATTCCATAATGACGAAACCTAGAAGCAGCACAAACTTTCCTGCTTATCTGGTATTTAAATGAAAAATGATGTAGTTGTTTCTAATGATACACGCAACATATGGTGAGACGAGTTTTAGAAAAAGATTTAACAACATCTGTGTATTAGTTTCAGCTAATACTTCAAAGAAGAACGATAATGTCAGTTGGCTCCTACGTCATAATCGATGCAGACAATATTTATTTTGCATAAAGAGTCCACTTATACAGGTCATTTTTGCAAAGGAAAATGTCGCTTCAAACTACCTTAGAAACCTCCCATTTCCGGGGTATGCGGGAGTTTTGAGACACTCTGTATATCAGTGAATGAGATTGTTAAAGTACCACGAAAATTGTACATCTATCCTACAATTAGTTTATAAATTATAGTTCAAACTCACTCAAAGGAAAAATGATGTAGTTGTTTCTCATGATTAAACTGCGGACCTTTATGCAAATTAAAAAATGTTAGCACTGACTGTAGATCACAGAAACCACATAGAAATTGCATTTTTCCTTTAATTATCTTATTAAGTTGAAAACGATACATCGAAGTTCTTAAATATTTTTAACATGTCCTCTGCTTTAAATTGTACGTGCCCGTTTTTCTCATAAATGCATAAAATCGCAGTTTACTTATGATACATGCAACATATGGTGGGGCGAATTTTAGATAATGATTTAACAACATTTCTATATTACTTTCAGCTTAATACTTCAAAGAAGAACGATAATGTCACTTGGCTCCTTTGTCATAATCGATGCAGACAATATTTCGTTTGCATAATCAGTCCACTATACAGGGTGTCCCAAAATTCCTCCGACACCCGAAAATGGGAGGTTCCTTGGGTCATTTGAAGCGACATTTTCCTTTACAAAAATGGCGTCCGCGGCTTTGTTTTTGAAGTTATTAACAAAAAACACGGACCAATCAGAGCGCGATCTAAACATGCGATGACACGTTCGGCCAACTGACAGTTGGCGCGTCGGGCCGACTGTGCTAACTCGCGTCTAGGTCGCGCTCTGATTGGCCCGTGTTTTTCGTTAATAATTCCTAAACAAAACCGCGGACGCCATTTTTGTAAAGGAAAATGTCGCTTCAAATGACTCAAGGAACCACCCATTTTCGGGTGTCGGAGAAATTTTGGGACACCCTGTATATCAGCGAATGATTAGATAATTAATTTGAAGATGAACATAATATAATAAGATGAAAGATAATAATTAGTTTAAAAATGGTAGTTTCAACTCACCGTCCGTCGACCTATCATCGTCTAACGGTCTGGTAGGATGAGTAGTGGTTGCGCCAGCGGGTGGCCGTGGTTGCGGGGTTGGTCTTGGCGACGCTGGACTGGGTGCTGAACCGACGGAACCGGCACTACTGGGCTGTCCTTGCGGGACACTACCACTGGCACCGCAAATTTCAAGACCCGCTGCCTCTAGTGATCTTTGGTGCACGTTCAACTGCAACAATATTGCATTCCTCAATTTTTTAACCGGCTTCGAAGAGGAGGAGGTTACTGAATCCGATGAGAACTATATTAAACTTTTACCGGTCTTTATTCGTAAACTCTCCTAAGCAGGGAATCACAGTCGATAAATGAAATAATATATCATTATTTCTTGTTTATTTGTTTCTATGTTTAAATTAACAAATACGTTAGCAAAAGATACATCATCGTTATTAAATATATATTATTAATCGTGTGCCTCCATTCGAATCAAGTTATTTAAAAATGTATGTCGTGGCAGGCCGACCCCTTGTTCGATTCGACATTTCAAAATGCGTCAACGAGCTCACGGGTGCTGTAGAATTTATCCTTACACGTCTTCTCTCGTCAAAATCTTGTTGATTCTGTCTATATCAAAAGACTACTCTCTTGATAACGCAAATCAATCAATATCTCATTGATATTGTCCTGTTTTCATATACACTGTAACCATCAGGAACGTGTCCATTCTACCACCCGTGGTCACGTTCAACAATGACCTAAACCATTTTCTTAAAGGACCTTGTCTCGCATTTCTTCAAAAATAAAACAAACGTAACAGTAACACAAATTTATAAATTACAATCAATAAAACAAACATGACATTAATAATAATAATACAAATTTTCAAATTATTGCCTATGTCAGCACGCCCCGACATATATATTAAACATCGTTCTCTATGGGAAAGCGAATCTTTGCACTGTAGTAAATTACAGCAATAATGATTATTTAATATTGTTGTAACACTATGCACACGCACACACATTGAATAGTATTCAGTAATTAAGAACTTTGTTCACATCGATTAAAATATTTGTCCCTGTTACAAAATTTTTGCTTTCAAGAACTTCCTTGTATCTAGTCTTATCGTAACTTAATCTATGAAAACATTTTCAAAGAAGACCTAATGTCCACGTTTTAAACAAAACTATTAAAAACTACCATTACTGAAATTCATATCATGTAACTTAATTTCTGAATTTTGCTACATTTATTCGAGATCCATCAAGGGTAGTTATTTAACACATCCGCTGGTTAACGAAGAAGAAATCACGTAGACGTACTTTCACGTAGAGGTAATTCTTACGTATTCGCGTACGTCACTATGGTTTCTATACGTATTCTTCAAATATTTTTACTAAACAAGTTTCCTTATACAAAAGCAAGCGAGCGTTAAATTAAAGAAATACCTGGCCTCTTTACAATCAATAGATTGTCGTGTGTGCTTACCGCATGGATATACCATTGCGTAGGCAAGATCATTTTTATTCGCTGTGGGAATAAAAAAAATATCGACTTTTTAAATTTCTCCAGTTGAAACGTCGACGCGTCTTATTCCGTGGGTTGATTTAATGCAAATGTTAGTGTTGTACTTGAAATATTTTCAAAGTTACGTTGCGTCTTGATTGTCGAATGTCTTGTAAGAAATAAACGTTCGATAAGCTTTATTAATGTTTCACTGTTTATGCGCGTACGATGATTAAGATAGACACGGTTCAGCAAAACGTGAACCGTTGGTTTCGCGGGTCTTGATAAATTTCGCAATGTCCTTTCACTTAGTAATTTTCACACGCTTCTCCTGTTCGGTACGTGCGAGCACTGTTAAACCTGGTGATATTTGTAATTATCAGAGTTCGTTCGAACCATCATTTATTTACTTATTCATGTCATGGGCAGTCGCGAGCCATCATGTGCTGCGGACAGTTTTCTCTTAACCTGACGTTCGTATTCATATCGTTCGCTAATTGCACCTGAATAATCATAAAAACAAAAGCGTGTATCGAAAATTTAAATTATATACTAGAATGTCGAAGATGTTTTAAAACATATTCTTCAAACGCAAAAAATGTACAAGATGGCATCCGCCATAATGGCACATATTCGGTTTGATGGTATTGTTACGGAAATTTAGAATAAAATTATAATACAGCTCACACTCTTATAACACGGTTGAATCAAACAGCTTCAAAACATTTTGAACTCTTTAACTACAAACATGGTACAAGATGGCATCATCCGTTGCAATGGCGTACATTCGGTTTGGTCACAAAACCTGGATAGCATTCTGCATCATATAGTGGGTGGTCAAATTATTATACTCAAAAAATTTCCATAAAATATGTTAGCCATGGCTTCAATTAACTTAACTGTGCTTGACTATTGTTGATCCTTCACACGATTAACTACAACGTATGATAAAAAATATTTTTAGAAAATGCGGGTGTGAATGTAAGCGTTAGTGTTGAATTTTTATGTTCTTAACATTTTATGGAAGCTAGAAAAGGCGGAGCGACGAAATATTCATGAATTTAATATTATTTTCTAGAATAATTATTATTATTAAATTATTTTAATAATTATTATTAAAAAATGGTATTACATCAAGGGTGCAAATTCCGACACTTAAAATTAAAATTACAGGTGTGAGTTTAATAATCTCACCCTCCTCTTTAAATAAGTTTCTATTTCAGAAATTGGCTAAGAATAGTAGGCGATGAAAGTTAAATGCAAACAAAGCAATGGGATTATTGAAATATTGAAGTTGAATTTCGTAGAACGAGAAGTGTCCAAAAAGGTCTATTTTACGAAGGAGTATAAATATGTATAATGCAGACTAAGTAAAACGCTGTGAAAATTTAGACATATTTAAGAGAATGATAAAAGAATTCGTTATAACTAGATTGAGAATTTTTTGTATTCCCGATGAAAATAGCTACGCACAATTTAAAGCAGTGCAATAACGAAAGAGAATCAAATAACATCGGTCATTAGTGGCAAACGTGTCTACGAATTTCCAAAAATAATTTGGATTTTCATCGCTCAGATACTCAGCGGCTTCGAGCATCAACGGTGTTTCCTTCCACATTGCATCTATTAAAGTGGTCACACATTTATTGACCTTTTTCTCTGCTTCAAGATGCGTTGCACACAAAAGCAGCAGATAAATAATTATATTTGACCACATCTTTAAATTTGCAATAAAAATTATATTAACGAAAGAGAATCAAATAACAATTTAAAGCAGTGGTGATATTAAAAACATTTAAGGACATCAGTGTATTCCAATTTAGTAAGATGACTAAATAATGAAAAAATTTTTTATTCGGCACCTGTCCCTTGCAAATAACGCAACCATTTTTTTATTTCACATAAAAATCCGCAGTCCAGTTATAACAAATGCAATGTAATATAAATGTAATCGGAAATAGCTGAGAAAGCTAATAAATAATCGATCATTAGAAATTCATTAATCAAGGATGTTTGGAAAAAGCATTGTGATAATGATCTCCCTGGACAACGATCGTGGGCATAACCGCACAGAGTATCGACTGCAGTTCCTCAACCTGCGCATCCCTTCCCCCAATCATGACATTCAAAACCACTCAATAAAGAGCCGACGGCGGACGCACCAATCGATGCTTGAAATTGCAACAACCCCCGCGTGGCAACGGTATCGACGTGTCCGTCGGGGGCAACGTCAAAATATCGTAGGCCCAACAGGACCGTCGACAACGAAATGCCTGTCGATTAAACGCTTCGATATCCGACTGTCAGCGGCGCGGATAATTCGAGGGATTTTCCACCCCCCTTGTCCTTCTCCGGACCGGTCTGCCCCTCTAAATGTCATCTATCCGAGCGTCACCCCGTGAATCCGAGTGGAGCAAACGCAGCGTCTGGGTTGACGTTTAGTAGGTAAATCGTACGAGCGACGTCCTTAGAAGAGGGGTAGGCCTCCATTGAGCACATACCGAAACCAGGCGTCGGTGTCCATTGTGCACCCTACCCCGGGGTCGGGCAGACTGCAAATAGCGCGAGAGCTATGCTATGCGCACTGGCATCGTCACGGCTACTCGCAACGAGAGACCAAATAGGACGTAATGCTCGCTATTCATTAGATCCGAGGGATGCAAATGCCACGCTGGGTCATGGCATTCTGCTCGAATTTTTTCGGGCCGCGTCGCTCTACGCGATACGATCGTGCCCGCGAGCAAGCCAACTATTCGGCCACGACGGATCGAAAGATGGCACCGGCTAGCCTCTCCGAGCCCCGACGCTCGATTGAGACATTCCTGTCGACGTGTCGATTTAGATTACTCGATACTCGCCGCAGCAACGCGCCGCGTCGACCGACGCCGATCCTGCCTCTGTTTTCAGGACCATAACTAGCAACGGCGTGCAAAGTCGTTAAGCGTCATTTATCACTAGACTGCGGATTTTATGCATTTATGAGAAAAGTGGGTACGTACAATTTAAAACCGTGCAGGTATTAAAAAGATTTAAGGCCACCATTGTGTTAGTTTCGCCTTAACAAGAGAATTAAAAGAGGAATGAAATTGTTATGTGGCTCAAGTACCTTGCAGTCAATGCAAACATATTTTATTTTACGTAAAGATCCGCAGTCTATTTATCACTAGACAGTGGATCTTTATGCGAAATAAACATTTTCCACTGGAATGCTAGTAAACTGGAGTGATATACAAATTAATTTTCTTCCTTAATATGTTTAACGGGTTGAAAAATTACAAAATGTTTCAAATTACATCTTCCCATTTTTGTCATAACTGCATACAATCAACTGTCTAAATAATTAATTATTTATTTACTGATGCCGTAAACCATGTATAGTTTATATAACATACATTACAACATACATATGTATAGCATACATTACAGCTCACAGTATAACACTTTTCAAAAAGAAAAAAATAATAAAGCACATAAAGTAATACTCCATCCGCTGTCTATTTATCACAGTGATCGCGGAAACACGATCACGGTCGTGATTTTAAATTCGTTCACGCCGTGATCGTGATTGATTAATCTAGAGTAAATTTGCTCACTATCATCCTAGTTCTTCATCTCGATTGAATTAGTTCTTTTTTTAAATACATCAATTAGCTTGCAAGAAATATCTGTATGTAATGATATAATATAATATAATATAATGATGACTTCATATAACGATAAATATAAAATTAACTTATTTCAATATTTAAAAAAGAAAAAAATTAATTCTTCCTGTTATTAATTAATGTGCTATGTACAAATCTTTACAAATACCAATGTTTTTCATAACAATTATAGGAAACGTAAATGATAGTTTGAGAATGTAGTAGATTTGATAAAAATTGCGATGTAATTCGCATTTCTGTTTCGACGTCGTTAATACAAGTGACACTTTGAAGTAATGTGCAAGCTTTATATAAGTTAGACTCAACGTATACAGTGATCTTTCAACCATAATTTCCAACTAATTTAAGCTCTGATATTTGTCATAACAATCTTCAAATTCTACGAACTGCACCACAATACTCTGTACCGTATCTAATAAATCCTGAAGCATTGTTCAGAGTCAGTACAGTGCACATACATCGTTCCCGAAGACTTAATCTTGATCGTCTCCCGTATCCATGTCACGCTTCAGGCCTAACAAGGGAACAAGGCAAAATGAAATCTTGGAGGCTAATTTTTCGAATTCACGGTTCGCGCGACTACTTTAGCCCCTGGTGACGTCTCTGATCACCCGAGTTACAGACGCCGGGTCGCCAAGGACTTCGCAGAAGGCGCTCGGTTGCCCGCAATCGCGGACAATTGATGTCAATTGCGATCCTCGGTGGACGTTGTCATCATACCTCGATCAATTCCCCGAGCCGGGTCGGGGAAAAGATTGCGTTACCTCCTAGGCGGAACCGTTAGGAGCGTTCATCAACGCGGTAGCTTAACGAAGCTGGCCGCGCAGTCCGACGTTAATTAATTTCGCGTGTATAATCCGGGATATTCGAGGAACTTGGAGGACGCGATCGGTCGACGACAGCTGTACACGATTTTACCTAGCTGGCCGGTGGGTGTCGCGACGTGGTCTCGTCCTGGCGGGAGCGAAGGTCAGCAGATTGACGAGCGATCGAAAGTAAACGGCGGCCGGTGCACACAAGCGAAAACTATCTAGCTGAGATCGTGCACGGCGATCCTGTTGCATTACTCACGCGGCCTGCTGATCGCGATGATGGGCTGCCCGGAGAAATACAGCCGCGTAAATGTCGGCATTTTAATGACGATAGTCGAGATTTCCCGCGTGGCATCGAGGCCAAATGTTTCCTTCGGCGGCGCTTCCGGAGAGTCGTAGCTCACATACTGGAAGGAATACTACAATGTCTCCATCTACAATATCCGAAATTTCTATAAAGCTTGTTTCATAGATACTCGGTATTATTACACCAATAACAAAATTGTGTTTCGTACCCCATTGTACGCAAACACGTTGGTTTCAAAACGATGTCATTCATTTAATGAAAAATATAATTTTACAAGCCACTTGCAATTTTTTATAAACTCAAAGTTAGAATTACTTTTATATTATTTCTATATTAATAATTAGTGTAACCTCCATTTTGTTGAATGACTGAATGAACGATGTATTTTTCAGTATGACACATCTCAACTTTTCAGCATTCATTTCGTTAGAAAATTCATTTCATGGAATTTTTGAGGCTGCTGAGCTAACACCAAAAGACACTATTTACAGTAAGATAACTTGTTTCAATTTTAAATGAAAGATTGGAACGATTTTATGGAGCATTATTTGCTCAAATTAATATATTATAAAACAATAGTGGTAAAGATAAACTCACGATGAGGATGCAAGGACTAAATACAATATATTGCTAATTAATGATAGAATTCATCAAAAGCATTCCCTACGTAATGTCTTTATTCTTTTCAGAAGGATTAAGGTATTCTTGTCCCGATATAATGATGATATAGTGACAAAATGGACGTAACAAAACTGAAGGTACTTAAATATAAGCTTTTGTATTCAGGGTTAAACTGTCAATAAAGACAGTAAACGTTAATAATTGCACACATAGTCGACATTGCTAAATAATTATAAAAATCATCAAAAGTAAACCCCGCACAATGTCTTTATTCTTTTCTGTAAGAATTAAGGTATTCTTGTCCCCATGATGATATAGTGACAAAATGGACGAAACAAAACTGAAGATACTTAAAGCTTTTGTATTCAGGGTTAAACTGTTAATAAAGACAGGAAACGTTAATAGTTGCACACATCGTCGACATTGCTAAATAATTATAAAAATCATCAAAAGTAAACCCCACACAATGTCTTTATTCTTTTCTGTAAGAACTAAGGTATTCTTGTCCCCATGATGATATAGTGACAAAATGGACGAAACAAAATTAAAGATACTTAAAGATAAGCTTTTGTATTCAGGGTTAACCTGTTATTAAATACAGTAAACGTTAATAGTTGCACACATAGTCGACATTGCTAAATAATTATAAAAATCATCAACAGTAAACCCCACACAATGTTTTCATTCTTTTCTGTAGGAATTAAGGTATCCTTGTCCCCATGATGATATAGTGACAAAATGGACGAAACAAAACTGAAGATACTTAAAGATAAGCTTTGTATTCATGGTTAAACTGTTATTAAATACAGCAAACGTTAATAGCCGCACAGATCGTCGACATTTCTACGCTACATAGTGGTACAATTTTCTGGCAAAACCAAGTCGGCAAAAATTCCAAGCACTGTTGCAACGAGAACAGCACGCGCATCGTCTAACTCCGAATATAAAAGAGAATAGAGGTCCTGGCATAGAACGTCGCAGCCGAGAAATGGACCATGCGCGTACCCGCAGTCGATTTGCCAGGGTTAAACTTATACTTAACTTGATGCACGCCCATCTGTCCGCTGGTCTCGCTAGCATAGCGGGAACTCGCGCAATAATAATGGCCACCGCCGACGCGACGCGTACGCAACTGCAATTGCGTGTATCGTCCCGTCGAATGACGAGCTGTGTACGCATCACGCGGACACGCATACATCTTCTCGGCCGATTACGATCGTTCATTAGCGAGTCTGAAAGTCTAATTCATCGTATAAACCGTCTAGTTTATGCGGAGGATAGGAGCTCCTATGCGTCTGGCCTCTCACTAACTACCACTTAGCGAGCCGCAACTTTCGCCCATTGAATATTACGCGTCTGGCTTGCGTCCGCGTAAACCTCGATTCACGGAAAGCAATCAACAGTTTCTTTTAACGAAATTCTTTGCGAAGGAACACGGATGACGCCGGGAAAAGTGGAATCGTTCATGAAAGCGAATCCTGCGGATAAATCACCTGCAGCAGTCCTAAATTTGCGAAAATAGTTCAAGTTGGACAGACGATTTTCATTCTTGGTAACGATGTGTCACAATTGTGGAATGTTGTAAAATATAATTTATTATTAAAGGAGACGATTGATGTTGAACGGACGTTGCTTGATATCCATCGACTTTGAGGTACCTATACAATTTTGTCTCTACAGTACACATAATGGACGTTTGTAACATGTTTTAAATAATTAATGATTTTATTATATTTTAATAACGTTTACCGGACGAAAATGCCTTCCATTGAATGCTGCGACAGGTTAAATTATCTTATTTTTATACGAAACAAGATAATAACTGATAGTAGGCTGTGGATTTTATGCATTCATGACAGAAGAGAGTAGGTGTAATTTAAAAATGCAGAACCATTAGGAAAATTTAAAAATACTTATTGAGAAAGGAAATAAACTTCCACTTCACTTCAGTTTGTTGCAATGCAGGTATGAAGGTTTTATTTTGTAAAAACGTCCGCTGTCTACTGGTGATATAAACGCAATTCATTTTTGCAAATGAAACTGCCACTTCAAATGACCTCAGGAAACGCCACTTTCAAGGTACAGGACACCCTGTATAAACGTAAGAGTTAAAATAAAGGACAGATCATTTTTTGCTAGCAAAGTGGCGACAGTCCACAAAACAATTTAACAATTGTTTATACGTGTTGTATAGTGTAATCAAATGACGTGTAAACTATCATGTTAATGTCAACCATGATCAGATTTAATATTCAGAGGATGTAACAATTTTTTTCACAGCAATGAAAATTAAAAACTGCGGTCGATGAAACAGCGTAAATCTGGAATCCCGAAATGAAGGGCCTAACTTCGGATGATCAGTCACGGCGGTTCTGGGATCTACCGTGGACCAGACTATAATTCATGTTCACTCGACTGTCCAGCAGATTTATTTGCGATAGTTCGTGAAACAATAATGGCTACCGACCGTGTATACGCGACTGCAATCGCGCGTCCTTTATCATCGCGTCGGGCAAGCATGCACCTCGCGCACACCAGCATGCGGTTTCTTGGATCATTACGATCGTGTTCGGGACAATCTCGAGGATCGATGTACCGGCGGTACTCGGTCCAAGGCGTTAGATAGGGTTCTAGGTATAATGAATTATCGGTCGGGTCCCGTATTCGTCTTCTCAATTTATCTTCTTACTAATATACGCTGGTCCAGGAAAGCGGAATTAATCCGTACGCCTTGATTTCACTTATTTTGAAGATGGTTGCGCGGAAATGAAACGTTGATGGATTTAGAAGTTTGCAATTCCGTGGTGTAGATGGAAATCAGAATTTCAACTGGAACGCTTCTTTTTTCATTCTAATTTTTATGACACACTTTAATAGTTCCATGTTTAAGTGTCTTATGCACATTCGTTTCTGACTCGAGAGTGTACAAAAAAATGTACGTTGACATTTCACGTATATGAATAAAATAATAGAGATTACTTCAAAGTAATAGATTAAACAATATTTTAATGAAAAAGTATTCAACAAATTATTGTTAGAATATTTTATATTGTGCAAATTGATCGAACAGTAATTAGCTTGCTCGAAGTAATGGTCATTATCTTATCTCTTTTGATGCTGATATATTATTTAGTCCGAAACATGTAAACGAACATATAAACATATAAACAGATCATTCTGCAAAATAAAAATGGTCTGTATCAATCGTAAAAAACAGTAAACAAATAAAAATTTGCAAATAATACGATATTCTTAAATTTTTTAACGTTTTCACAATGTTTTGAAATTCGCCGATTCATTTTTGTTGAAAATGCATCAAACCCATCGAGTCGTAACTGCAACAAGTCTAAGTGCAATTTAAAACAGAGTGAAGATTTAACAATTTCGAGAGCTGTCATATATTATTTTCACTACATTAAATGTATTAATGTAAATTACAAACGGTAAAGTACATGCTTTGAAAGAATTCAAGTAAACATACTCTCCCGATTGGTAAGTTAATGCATTCGCGTGTGCAACGGAACGCGTTAATAAAATCAAGGACAGGTCAAAACCATGACTTCACTATTTCCTCATGGTAATCCTGCAACATCCAGAGATTCGCATCGTCTATGACGGCTGATCTCACGCATGATTAACAGCAATAAGAGCTGAATCGCTTGGAAAAGCAACGTTCTAGGGAATAAGCGACGGTGAGCCACGCAGTGAGCAGAGTGCGCCCCTGTTTCGCATCCCCCGCAATCAGTTTGTCGTCTTCGCGGATTCTCTTCTGGTCGGTCGCCGTTGACAAGCAGCCTTTTGGCGTGTATATCGAGCCGACCGCGTACCCCGCCTAACCAATTACGTCCATACATCAGCAGTGGGTAGCAACGCACGAAAATAAGCTGACGGTGATGTATGCAGTGACTGATGGCGACCGGCGGAGGACGTGTGGGACGTAAGGAAAGCCACTCTCTCGCGCGGCTGTGCAACGCGAATATACACGCGCGGCTACGCCTTCGAGATGTTATCATTATCTACTATAATAAACCGGGGCTCCGGCATTCCACGGGGTAGTAGATCACCGACGTGATCCACAAAGAGCGAGAACCGGGCGTTCGCGGAGCAAACGACGCCGAATGATGACCGCCGGCATTCGGGGAACGTGCAATTGATCATGAACTTGGGTATCGCCGTCAGCAAGAAACTTGCTCCCGGTTTCCTGCGTTTTCTGCCGCCAGACTTCGCCGGCCGCCGATTACTTCGTTTTTTTTCAACGGCGAATTCCGGAAATCGATAGGAGTCTGCGCCGATTCGAAATGAAGAACGGAAAGGGTATATTTTATTAGGTACTCGTAGAAGTTCCGTTTCTTTCATGAATAATAGTCCTTCTCATCTTCATGAGAACTGAATTGACTGGAATTCATGGTAACGCGGTAGCACGTCTAAGCAGTTCTCCAATGTTGCACTGGTTTTGTTGACTAGCATTGTCATGTCTTTTTGCTATATTCTGGACGTCTTTCTTCCAGTGCTCGACTTATGTAGATTGACTAATTGATCTCAATAACGATGAGCAGTGGTGGGTCCTGACCATTTGAGTATCTGACATGGAGCATCATTGAGTAATGTTTTCAATTCTTCATCTTGTCTGTTACATCAAAATCATCATTTTTGATGTCATATTACTAGTTAGTTCCAGTGTTTACTAATATAAGTTATTTTATTTTCGTGTGACGTCCACTTATCAAAATAAACAGCTCCTAATTGAACGCATACACTGCAGAGGATATAAGCAAAAAGACAATCGCGGAAACCACGAATACCCTATATACGAAAAAGCTTCAAGACGTCACATGTGCCCAGAGAATCCCAAAAAACTCCGAGGGGGCCGCATAAAACGTTTCTTTCGCTTGCAGCGCACGCTTACTCCAGTTCGCATCAGCTTACACCGGTACAATTAAGCGAGACAGTAATTTGCACCGGTGTCCGCAGAAGGGATGAAACGGTCTCGGGAGAAAACGAAAGCGTATCGACGTATTAAAAGCCGTTACCGCTCGGTAAATCTTCCATAGATTACCACGGCGAGGTATCTAGCGTTCGCCGGACGACAATGTGGTAATTAATCGAAGCAAGCCTGTTCACGACGGGGCCGCTCTTCCTCCTTTGCTTTTTCTCTTTCGCTCGAGGCGCGCGTTGACTTCCTTCGAAACGGTCCACGTCCTCGACATCTCACAGCCAACGAGGAGCTCTAGCCAAGAGCTGCTCGCGGTCTTTCAAAGCATTCCAAAGCACGAGCGCCTGTTCCTCCCGTTCCCCTATGGTCCCCTCCTTTTATCCCCCTGCTCTCCCCCTACTGCTATCCCTCCCCCTTCTCCTCACCAGCCCTCGTTCGCATCCACCACCAGAGTCGAGTCACTTCGCGTACCTAAGACCGCGTCTTTATTTGTTTCCCCTTTTGTCTTATAGATCTCTGAATCTTTGTATCGCGCCCGCCTCGACCCCCTCGTCCACGGTAAAATACTTAATACCTCGATGATCCGCGACATTGATTTGAATTTATGTGCCAAACAAATCCGGCCAGGTCTCGTTCGTAGACTTCCAGCATTCGACGTGATCGGTCATCGATGTTCTTGCTCGGTAGCCGCGGTGATCTCTGCGCCGAAAGCGGTCGGACCCCTTTGCGGCTTGTTTTTACACGCGACCAGAGGATTAATCGTGTCGACGATTTGGATCGTTTAGCCCGGGAACCTGGCAAGAGTTGGCGAAGGCGATCGTTACAGCTTGAGTTTCGGCTCGGTTCTTTTAAATGGAGTAATAACCTTTTTAGATGAGAATAATCTATTAGGGCACGGTCGGCCTGGGCTTGGTCGAGCGGTTGCTGAATAGTATTGTTGATTGTAGGTAGATCTACATAGGCCGCTGATAAGTTTCAATAGAATGAAATTGATTGAAAAGAAAAATTTGATAATCTCAGTAAGCACTGAAGATATAACCTTGAAGATCAGCTTTGTATCCTAAAATGATTATCCTAAAAGCGGACATTTCATATGCAAAAACTTAATAGACTTTAGTCCACATGTTCCGCAATGTTTACTCGAGCTGCATGTCTATCGAAATTCACAAATCGTTAAAATGATATCTCGGTTACGTCATGGGTTTCGGAGGCTTATTTTGAACCTTCCATCACGATCTAACATAAGTAGTAGCTGTCTAACCCACTTACATTAAATTTGAGATAATATAAATGTTCATTTGGAAATAAACATAGATTATAAATAGAATATAAACAAATCTGTTAAACATGAATATAATTTCTTTCTGTCAAATCGAAATAAAATCCCATTCTTTGATAGTGAATATTTAAGAATTCGAGGGCAAGCAAATTGCAGGGCAAATGGTTAAATGAAAAAGGAATACATTCATTATAAGCACCGTAGTAGCGTGCATATTATAATGCTTCGTGTATGTGTTAATGTGTGTTAAAATTGCTCGCAAGAAAAACACCATGTTTACATGTATACACGAAGCTAGAGAGGTCTAACGCGGAATTCTAACGTAATCGATGCGGTATCGAGGCAGAGATTGAGGCACAGAATCTGGACTCGCTCATACGGCAGCTTGATCCCCAGGCTCCGCACTTTCTCGTGTTCCCAAAGTGGCTGGTATCGAAGGGGGCGGGGGGCCGATCTCGTTGTAATTTGTCGGTCGGACGAGGGATCGCTCCATCGTCCACCTGGCTGGTTTGCTAATGAACTAAACTTAACTAAAGGGAGCTCGTTCAGCGACGCCTTATCAATAGTCGTAATCCAGCGCTGCGGTCGAGATCTGCGGGCTGAGAGTAGAGAGAGAGTCGGACTCCTCTCATCTTCGTGGAAGATAGGAGAATCGTGTCGACGAATGGCCGTGTCCGGCAAACAAATTGCAAGATACCCCATGGTAGCTTGTTACTGGCTCCGCCTCCCCCTTCATCGCCTGTTCGTTCCGTTCTTTTTTTCGTAGTCGATGCTCCTTTTCATCCCTTTTTCGGTCGTCGACCATTCTTTTTCGTATCGCCACTTGTTTCAGTTCTCCCTCCCTAGTTCGCTATTCGCCTTTGTCGAACAGATCAACGCGGCTCCTCAACCGCTCGGATTCGGAATTGATGTGGGAATCAGTCGGCCGAACGTCCAGTCATTCGTTTCGGTCCGGATCGATGGGGGTTGTCTGGTTTTACATGGTTTTCGGGAGCCGCCACGGTGTTGTCGCTGCGATCGACAAATTTTACCAAGTTTGACAGCTATTCCCAGGTGATTCAACCACGCTTGACGTGTCAGAACGAAACGCTCGACTGGAACGCTATCTCCGCATCTTTCGGATATGAAGATCCATCAGTTTTCCAACCGTGACCATACACGAATTACCATTTTTCGTGATTTAATTTCGGTCATACGTTTTAGCTGTCAGTAGCTCGATACTGTGGATGATCAAATTGTTAGAGCCACTTGCACGATCGCATTGAAACTGCAATGAAACTCTGGCTATTATACTTTTCATTCTTTCATCAAATATGCGCGTGTAACGTCACCTATCACGTTGCAAGTAAATGTATATTTTACACTGTGGCTCTAATAATAATTGGATCACTCATTGTACTTCTCCTTGCAAACAATTATAAGCTAGTCGATCAGTCCGAAAATATTTGATCGTGTTAGGAAAATACGATCTACGAAAAGAGTTCTAGTCACTGAAACCGTAAAATAAACCGTAAGGCAAGGGTTTAATTACTCCTCAATGATGCTGGGGAGAATATTTTTACTGTTAAAATATTAGCAAATAATTTCCATAAGAATCTTTAAGTCGGGGATACAATTTTACTGTATATAAAGTAATTAATATAAAAGTAACGTATATGGGAAAATATTTAATTTATAGACACCACCAAGTGACAGAATGATTAAAAATCCCTTTCTTACATTTTGTAGCATATATTGAGATAGTTTTGCGAACGAAAAGAATTCATAATGGATAGATGGTTTCGGCGCATAGGACTCCATTATCATTCCATTATCTACCAGCATATAAATAATACATTTTTCATAAAGTTAAATTTCTATCCTATATAACATACGCAAAAATCTCTTGATCCTCATCAGGATCGAAACGTCGGGATTACAATTTGCAAAATTGTTATAAAACAAGGGATTTTTAATTTATATTTGATCGAACCTGTGCGCCGAAACCATCTATTTTGTAGCACAGTTCGTTCTTGATCCCTAAGTTGAGCCCCGCGGTCTGCAATAATATTTCTACATAAATCATAATGTTCTTAGAGAATTTGGTGCACTGTCATTTCCCAGATTGTAGCGAGCGTGGACGCGAAGTTAATGGAATCCGGCGCGGCGGTGACGGCTTCGCACATTAACACTTCTCCGCAGACTTGTCGAGCGACATCAACCGAGTATTTTGATCTGTCAGCGACGACTGTTATTCGGTCATTTCTCGTCGACGTTAATGCCAGCCGGAACGATAATGGCGGCGAAAACTAGCGCGGCTTGCCTCGTGGAACACGTGGCGCCGAAGTTGAACCGCGCGAATCCGCGCATCAACATCAACGCCGGATCTCGTTGGACTTCAACGCGTCCATGCGATGCGGCATTCCGCGGCGCCCTTGCTCTCTTATTTTCCCCGCGTTGGGCGCGTAAATTGTGCGTGTAAACCGGCGCTATGAATTTCACGGCAACATAATCGTAAAGCCGATAAATAGAGCGAGATTCCAGCAGGCGTCGGGGTATCGTCGTCGGGCAAAACCCCGCGCGACTTTAATAACCCGTCATTTTTATCATATTCTCACCTAACGCTCGGATCGGGGTCTAATTAATCGACGTGTCCCGCGACGGAAACCGAACGACGAGGATCGCCTTGCGAACAAGCGCGAGCGCCGCGGGGAACGGTCCGCTCTTTGAAGTTTCACGCCACGCGCCGACCGATCCACCTGTCTCAATTAACCGAGGCGGTTATTCACCGCGATGCGATTAAACAGACGGAGAATACTTCGCGGTTCTTATTAGATTCTGTTGATTGGTGAACTCGGCCGATCGTGCACTCCGATTCTGCGGAATGGATGGGACTCGTTCACAGAGATACTAACTTGTTCGACTTCCCCTCTGATTGATAAGAAGCGACTTTGCCGTTCATTCCAGATTTTCAGCTTGTTACGGCGGTAAACTCGCAACCTCACAATTGCGCCAACTGCTGCCGAAAAATGCAAATGCCTCGTAAACGAAGGAATAGGACTTTTGAGGGCGATAACACCCTTGATCGATCTTTCATCTAGCGTTTTTGACTACTGACAAACCACATTTTTGTATTATGGAGAAATGAGAACGTGAATACTGTAGGATTTAAGTTATCAGTAAAGTAACACGTCCGTAAAATATCAACAATTTAAGATTTAATTTTTTAAAATATCAGGTATAATATCAAAACATGTCTTTACTTTTTCACATGTCAAACGAATCTGAATCGAACAACACAAATTATAAAACATATTTGAATATCCTTGCTATCTAATATACATATAATATACATATAAAACGAAAATAAATCAATAAATAACAAACATCTGATTCGATGGAATTCTCGCCGATTACAGGCGACTTCTCCCTACAATACCGTACCCTTGCAATCTTGGAAAAAGGAGTCTACTTCCTTAAAAGTTTAGATGATTGTATTCTATATGGTTAGATGATAAAGTTTTACGAAATGTATGAAATACTTGAACTATTTGTAAGAACTTCAGTATTAGATAAGATACATGATGCATAATGAATAGACTGCGGATCTTTATGCAAAATAGAAATGTGCTGCATTGATCGAGGGAAGCAGAAGTAAAACAAAAATTGATTTTATCCTCTAATGAGTTTATGTTCAAAACAATAATACAATATTCTTAAATCTTTTCATAAATTCATAAAGATCCGCAGTCTAATTATCAACTTATTATAGCCACAGTGGGAATATTTATTGATAATGCTATAGATAATGTTGCATACAGTGCTATTGTTCATTGCATATTTTCAATCAGTAGAAAATTTTATGAATATTAAGAAACAGCCTGTGCAGCTAGTATTTTGTTTAATAATTGATTGCATTAATATATTTTTATGTAACTGTTGGGGAAACGGCTCTAAGCATTTTTGATGTTCAATGATTCCTTTAATGGCATTTTAAAATGGAAACATCTATTTACATGCGTCGATCACAGTTATTCATGAACAAACAATAAATATTACCGTTCAGTTAGTTTCAATGCAACATTTGAGACAATACTCGATATTTTTATAAACGATAACTCTTTCAGTGGAACGAAAACGCGCATTGTTTCTCGTGGGTTTAACTCATGAGGAAAAAGAGAAAGCGAAAAGAGCTATCTTTTTCCAGAGATAGCAAGGATGCAAGATACAGCTTCTGTAACTACTTCTTCTCCGAATCAATAGAAGGGTGGGCTAAGTGGTTAAAATGTGAAGATCGACCTCACCGTGCATGCATCAGAGAAAAAAACAGAGGCGACGGCGTTGTGCACAAGTGCGATAGAGACGGGACATTGCCATTATTCAACTGCGGGTGTGCATGCAATGTTCAATTTTTCTAGACAAATTTTAAATAATAAACAATAATAAAATTTTATTTTCATTGGTAATAGCATTTTTAGATCCGAAATAAATAAAAATCTAATTTAATAGACCAGTATTTTTCGAAAATTTGTATAAACCATAAATGCATAAATTTAATATATATAAAATTATATAATAATAATTATATTATATATATATAATAAAATAATATACATAAAATGCATAAGTTATGTCTTTCACAAGTGCATACGGAATATTTTTCGTAGATTCCCAAACAATAAATATAGTATTCTAGAATAATTTCTTCTTTACCTAACATTAACGCTTAGGTGAATATCCAAACTATTCTCTGTCATTTAATACTATCGTACTTCACAGTGTCAATGCTCCTGTGCGTGTCTCTTATAAATAAATCATTTCATAATTACCCAAAAAATAGAAGTGTACAAAAATTGTACTACTTGTCGACAAGATCATTCATAGTCTGCGGATTTTTATGCAAAATAAAAATGTTTTTAGTCAATCGTGGGGAACGTAACGACAATGTATCTCTTCGTTGCCATAGTCAAGAGCAAAGTCCCCAGATGAGGGGAGGGAGCACGAATTGAGGGGAACAAGTTATCCTCTTTCTAGACAGAAGCCAGTACCAGATACTTGTACGACAGCGACGAAACATAAATAAGGGGAAGTACAGTGTGGGCACAAGTCTAAATTTGGCATGTCTGGTCAAAACGTATGGAAAATGGTAATATCAAAGGTACATTTTTATAAATTTACCAGCATGCATGAATTTGAAACTGACTTTTCTTCTATTGCGTAAATACATAATTGAATACTTTTCCTTTTCTCATGATGATGGGTTAAATGTTCGCCATTGACTCATTCTCCGGTACCCAGGTGCATCGACACCACAGCGAAACAATCCCGAGAAGCGTCCAGCGTAAAAGCCTATCAATATTTCTTCCATCAACGAACGGTGAACGCCCAACCCGGGATATCTATCGTGCTGTTCCCCGAACGAGCACACAGCGAGCGGGTGCTTAAAACGTGGACATCGACAAACCCAGGCGGTGCCCCCTTCGATAAGCGGTCGTTCCGTTTGGCAAAAAAGAATTGTGCCGGTATCCGTTTAATGTCCCTCCCCGTAAGTACCATACTGGCGAGATACGGCTGAGTAATATTACCGCATCGCAATATAAATGAAAACGTATCCGGGGACGCGAGATGATCGGGCAGTGGCGTGGCATCACGGGGGCCAAGGCGAAATTCCGTACAGAAGCTAGGCTATCCAGGCCAATGGGATGCGGGAGGGAGGGAGGGGCGGAATAGGCGCGTTAAAAGCCGTTGGAACCCTCTGGAGATACCGGTGAGACGAGGCCTTTAGTATCCTGTTATCAGACCCGATCCGATACGGTGACCAATAACTTCGGCTACCTACCGCAGCGCCAGTACTAAAGGTTATGCTCTCGCTGGCCTGCAGCCACCGGCCGCCGGACCATTTACCAACTTATTACTATGTACCCGTCTCTCGGCTCATTGAAAGTTCGCGCCGGCCAATAGTTGTCCAATAAAAAGCCGCTCTTTACAATCCCACGGCGTAACGTGCTGCCAGCCATAACCGAGATGCATAACTTAATGCACTTTATCGGGAACTTGTTCTTCCGTTTCAGCCGGCCGACCGACGACTGTCGGCGAAACCTCTATGCGCCCCGTAATCCAAACGATGAAGCTGTGACGCTGTGAAACGCACCGATTGCGTTAGAATAAAGGGAAAGGGGCCACAAGGAATTTTATTGTGAAAACGGGCTCGCTGGAAACAGACGTCTCTTTTTGTTGGACGCGAATTGTGCAGCGCAGGTTCAACTCATCCCTCTTCTTCGACAAGTGTTTCATTGCGCAACCTGTGAATAATGACTTCTTTTTGTGGAGAACGCTAGCTTGAGATTGAATGATGGTTACAATATTGACTCAAGCCCACTCTATGAAGCTAATCGTCATTACAGTTCCCTATCTGTGTCCTAGAAATTAGCCCCTTTGTTTTTAGAATTAAATAATTCCAGAGTGATTTTGTAACTTCTATGCGATATTAATTCCAAGCCCTATTTTTATTTCCACTCCACGATGTTACTTGTGTAACCTCGTAATGTTTGTTCTAATCTAATAAAATAATCACTTTTTCGAACATTGAATGTTGCGTCGTATTTTTGAAACCAATATTTATACTTGTGCCAAAGATTAAATCTTCTATTTCATCGATTGATTCATATTTGTAGGTGTAAACTATTCACTTTGGTTATGGTCAAATGATGGTCTTCTCACGATGAACATAGTTGCAATGTTTAAATTGTTGGAATATGCAACAAAATGGTGAAGGTAAAGATTACAAAGAGTAAATTGTAACCTATATTACGATTCACGAATTCTTCAAATCTCCCAATAGGATCTTAAGACACCGATGCCGGATTCTCGATTCGTCTTGGCAATTTAACAGGGTTCCAGAAGGGACTGACAGCGAAACCATTCCATTTTCACGCTTCGCAGTAGACTCTATTGGCTTGACTAATCTCGGCGCCTGGGCCTAAGTCGCTAAAATGGTCAAATAAAAGAAACTCCGCCTCCATCCAGCACCATGAAGAATACCATGAAGAATAAGACATAGTACCACTGGATTTCACTTTGCTACAATGGAATTCAACTAAACTGAAAACCGTGGAGGCAGATAATCTTTACAGGCTTCTCACGGTATTATTTCTTGTTTAGTGTCGTAGTCTTTTGCACTAGAACTTAAGAAGATATAAAAGTGTATCTGAACAAAACCAACCCACATATATATTGTATAGGTTAAATTCTTCTCGATCAAAAATTAATAATATATTAAATTGAGTGACATCGGTGCTAGGTTCGATCATTTTTAGAATAACAACAAATGTGCAATTATTTAAGCATGTTTCTAACGTTTCGATCCCGATGTGGATCTTTTTCAAAGAGACACTTTTGCGTCTGAAAAATTATAAAAATGATTAGAAAAGAAAACATAATAAATCTTCTATATAGAAAAACCAAAAATAAAATTAAATATACGTACTTGTTGTATGCAAAATAGACATAAACATTTTAAAAAACGAAAATTAGTGAGTTACATATGAAACGTGGTTTAACCCATGGTGGTAGATATGTAACTGAAGCATGTGCTGCTTCAACGGTATAAAGGCTATGACATATATATTTGTAACTTGATACGATTGGTAGATCGATATCGATAGATGGTGGTGTTTATATTTTATAGCGGCAAATTTGAAACCAGTTTAACCGAAACACATTTGAATGAATATGTGGACTATTGTCTTTATATTATATAGTGAAATTGTGAAATTATATCAATTTGTTTAAACAACCTAAAAATATTGGATTCAAAAAAATTGTTTATATTGTATAGGTACGTGAAACAGTTTTTTTTAATACGTAGTGTATGAATTTCGAGTGATTCGTTATTTTTAAAGAGGTAGTTTAAACGTGCATTATATTTTTTAGTGCTAGTTTAAACATCCATTACATTCTATAATATTAATTTTTCTACTCGGACAAGCAATATACGTGCACTCAACTATTTTCAATATAATTGGTAAAAAGATTGTTTAAAATTACAACCAATGGAACTGTCTCTTCTATTACGCTTTAAATGAAACGCTTAAAATACTAAGGAGTTGTCAAGAATAAAGTTGAATAAAAATTTAGAGTGCAAAGGGTTAATGATAGAAAAACTTGGATTGTTTAGAGATACGCGTGATATAACAATTAGCATATGCTATCGGTGAAATTGATGTAATATTGCGGCGTGCTGAATTCGAGCAGGCTGTAACAACTGAATTCTACGACAGTGTAATAAATATCAATCAAATAATAGTATCTACAAGTTCGAAGGATCGACAGTTACGGAGCCGACCTTTATGTGTCTGCACGAGTTTCGCAAGCCGCTTAATTGTTTCCTTATTCGTTGATTAGACAACGATTACACGGTGACACGCGAAACCTTTCATTTCCTTATGACTGGTGCGCGACATATGAATTCCCGTTCGACGGTTCATTGCATCAAATAGTGGCAGAACTGCTCTAGGAATCCGACGAATGCTCTCTGTGCGTCGTTTTCCAAGAGGTTTCCTCGCCACGTCGTTTCACCGCGATTCCTTCAATTTCGCGACCGTTGTTCACGGAGAATTTGCAAACGGCAAAAACGAACTGTACAGTGTAACCACGCGGAAGAATAACCGAGTAATGTCCATTCGTTAATTCCATTCGATATGGAAACTTTCCTCGCAAATGAAATTTTATTTTCTGCTGTTCGGTTATAAATATGAAACATTTAAAGGAAAATCAATGCTAGAATCAATAAATGTTTGCATATTGTTATCTATATACATAAAAATCAAATGCTCTTCGTTGGTAAGCGCATCACATAAGAACGGCTTGACCGATTTGGCTAATTTCTTTTTTAAATGTTAGTAATAGTCCGAATAAGTTTTTAGAAAATTTTAGAAAATTCGGGAAAAACTAAAAGTGTTTTTTGAATCATATTTCAATACAACAAAGGAACGAACGTCGCAGCTTTTAATTAATATTTCAATATGAATTTACATCAACCATATTCGAAGCATTAAATAAATAAATAACAATAATAGGAATGTATATTATCGACGTCTGTTTGCATTATCGACATTATCAACATCCGCAGGTAGTTTATTTCTATTCCAAGTTATAAATTTGCATTATCGACGAGAAATACGTTTTCCCCATTTTTATTTTGTTTACACATTTCAAATAGCTTTTCTCAAATTCGCAAAACGATCACAAACAAATTTATTGGAATTTGAATAGGACAACGTCTGTTCGGTCAGCTTGTGCTAAATATAGGATTGTTTTTTCATCTCCATTCTATTCATTTTTACATTTTACGAAGGGATTTTTGCGTATTCGAAAACTCCGACTTGGTGTTTTTATTTATTAGTATTTTTAATTTCTTGAAAGAATGCAACTTAAGTATGTGACCAGCTATGCTAAACAATAATATCATTCTAACTGTTCCCTGTAATACAATGTAAATTATGTCCAGCTATATAGACCCCATTTAAGAGTCTGGGTAAGTTTAAATTTTAAAAAATATCATTCTAACTGTTCCCTGTAATATAATGTAAATTATGTCCAGCTATTTAGACCCCATTTAAGAGTCTGGATAAGCTTCAATTTAAAAAAGTATCATTCTAACTGTTCCCTGTAATATAATGTAAATTATGTCCAGCTATATAGACCCCATTTAAGAGTCTGGGTAAACTTAAATTTTTAAAAATATAATTCTAACTGTTCTCTGTAATATAATGTAAATTATGTCCAGCTATATAGACCCCATTTAAGAGTCTGGGTAAGCTTAAATTTAAAAAATATAATTCTAACTGTTCCCTGTAATATAATGTAAATTATGTCCAGCTATATAGACCCCATTTAAGAGTCTGGGTAAGCTTAAATTAAAGAAAATAATTATGGAAACTGCTGATAAAAGTGGTAAATAGACCCAGTTAAAGTACCCGAATTCTCACCGACAAATATAAGGTATACATCAGTGGCAGTAGTAATAAGGTCGAAAGGTAATCTCACGTATTCTATGGAAACAGGTCGATTGATTGCGAACGATCGTGGCGCATCGAAAGAAAGATCGACTCGGCAATCGCAATCCCCTTTCGAAAATAATTCTCCGGGGCCCGTGCGACACTTAAGTGCCTGTCAATCGTTACACGGCCCGAGTGTATAGCCAGTGAGAACGCAATCCTTTGCACAGTGGCCGTGATTCGATTAATATTGATCGGGTTACCCGTTGGCCGCCATCGGATGACTTCACAACTCGAGTTTTCCACAGCTTATCCCCGACATATAGATCTCTTTATCCTTCTCGCGCGTTGCGCTAGCTGCCGACGGTGATCCCGACGTCTTTTTTTTGTCGCAACACGCGGTATCGCATTAGTCCCGATGCAAGTATATTGAGGACGCGCGAGTTCGTCTGAATGCAGCGAGGACTCTTATTACATTGAGTTCTGGAAACCTCAACGATCGAGCGCCAGCCTAAGAAACGCGCCGCGGCGATTGGAAGTCACGAACGAGCGTGCTGCTTTTACCTGCGCCACAGAATCCGCGGAATCGAACCTCGATTTGCTCGCTCCGAGCGGATCCGGCCACTTCCAGGCTCAATACAGTGGAGTCATTTCACCGGACGGACTTTTTGTCAACGATCTCAAGGCAACGCGTGGAAGTTCGACAGCGTCGTGCTTGTCCACACGCTGCAATCTATTATGGTGGATGTAGGGTAATTGCTCCAGCAGTTAGCCATGCAACCCTTTCACAGACCAATAAAATGAGGAAAGATTTTCTTGTCTTTTTTATGATTAAGACTGCTACCACTTTCAATGCAAAAATATACACGGTGTCCCAAAATTCCTTCAGCATCCGGAAATGAGAGGTTCCTTAGATCATTTGCGGAAACATTTCTCTTTGCAAAAATGTTGTCCGCGGCTTTGTTTAGAAATTATTAACGAAAAATACGGACCAATCAGAGCGCGGCTACAGCGAACAGAGTCCGACATAAGGACAGGTCCCACTTAGCTCGGTGTTGCCGTTGGTCGAGCCAGAATCAATCCGCTGTAGACGCACTGTGATTGGTCCTGGTTTTTCGTTAATGACTCCTAAACAACGCTGCGTACATTATTTTCACAGAGGAAAATATCGCTTCAAATGATCTCAGGAACCTTCCATTTCCGAATGTTGAAGGAATTTTGAGACACCCTGTATATACTCTATTTCTTCAAATTTTTAATGTTGCCAGTTAATTTATGTCTGATAGATATTTGATACATCTTCAAAGAACGTGCCACTCTACTACAACTTCGTTGAGTATTCCTAATAATCTTTTTCAATGTTTTCTCCATAAGATTAAAATAAGAACGAAAAGTACCAGAATGATCTCACAAACAATTCTCATAATTGTCATTTTTTATTAATTCTCTTAAAGCCATTATTTTCCTAACATTTCTCATTTAGTTTAATGTATGATTGTGCAAAGTAAACCTTTGAAACCTTCACGTGCATTATTCAATAAAATCATTTTATTAAATATATTTTAACTATTTTTTAAAATTGTATCATTATTAGTGAATACTTATCAGCAACGTCAGCAATGATGCTGTAAAGCGATCGTTTAAAATGAAATCTAAACTGGAACATAATAAATTCAACGATTTGAAGGTAGCTATGTGCCCACCCTCATTATCATACAATACCACCAATCTGTCAGAGGGGATCACTAACTGACCCAAAGCCGCTTTGACTAAATCTTCATTTTCAACTACGTTTCATCACAGTTTGTACCACAATTTTCTGTGTAACCTGTATTTTCACATTAGCATACATTAGCATCCCTTAACTGCAAATGTATATTCTACTTATCATAGAACAGTATTCAACTTTTCTTCAGTAACAATTCAAACCAATTGAAGTGTATTGAACAACACAAATGATACACCAAAACCTGTTTGTTAATGTGTAGTGTGACGTTAACGTGTAACGTAAAATGACGCTACTGAAATTACCGGTCCACTCGATCCTCAGCGTCGCAAGGTGATCCGAAATCCAAGGGGGCCTAAATGCTTTCCTGAAAATGGCAAAAAACAGAAGGGCGGACGTTGGTTTATCGAGAAGGTCTCTGGATCGAGGATCAATCCCCGGCGTATCAGCGAAGCCAAGAGGCATCGGCGATCGGAATGCGATCCTCAGAAAACAGAGGTGGCCGGTGAACGCGCAGTGGCACGGAGCGTAGCCCTCCCCCCTTTAGCGCGTGTCGCAAAGAATGGCGTTCCTAGACTAAAAACGGAACAGCGGCAAGGAATGTAACGTTGCAGCACACTTTGCTCGGGGCTGTGTGACACGAGTTCACACGAGGACGTATAGAATCGTGCGTGCACCGTGCACACGGCCGACGTAATCTGGCTTGGCATGCGTGAGATATGGCAATGCCGTACCGATAATTGTCGCACATCCCAACAATTCCGCGACCATCTGATCTGCCACCAAGCTATATAGCGAACGTGTGACGTGTTACTCTTGCTAGCCATCCGGCCTTCTTATGGTACACCACTTCGATGACACTGCACATTTTAACACGTAGAACAAATCAGCAAAAACGTAAAGTCAAAGTTATTATAATAACAGGATCGAACCTGGCGCCGATATCATAATTGTAATTTATATCAATTTTTCGACCGATAAGAATTTTTCCTTTATAAAATCAAAGTGTTTGACAAACTTGAAAACTTACACCCCCCTCCATCAGGAGCAGGATCTCGAATTTTGATCTACGCGTAGTATAGTCTATTTAAAACGTGAATCGTGGAACTTTTTCAAACAATTTTTAGAACAGTTAATATTAACCTTAGCAAGGTAATTTGGGGTCTCAAAGACTCCAGTTTCAGATTTTTGAAATGAGTTTTGATATGAATAAAATTAAATCTGTTTATTCACTTTTTATTCTGTGTTATTATTTATCCGAAATTTATTAAAAACGAAGCTATTCATGAAATTCATTTGTCGGGGTCTAAGTAACCTTACGATTTATGTGTTATTAGATCTTACCTTGCAAAGGTTAAAATCAAAGTGTTTTGTTTAACCCTTATAAGTTCCTGAAGAGCACCGAAGGCTCTACGATAATGCTGTATCAAAGTTTGATTTATACTTTAGTAGGTTTTAATAGGTTTCAATAATTTCTATTGAAAACGTGAATCATGGAACTTCTTTAATATTCTTCAATACGTAAAGAAGTACCTATGATTAAATAAAGAAAGTAAAAACTGAAATACTAAAGGAAAGATTTGTCCACATACTTCAGGTTCATAAATAAACCCTGATGTCACAATTCTGATAAAAGAGTAACACGACTAATTGCCGTGTAGTATTAAGATCAATTTGCCTACAAAGTACACTATCACACATATAATATATACATCTGCATATACAATTCAACCATGATTGAATTTAGTAAATTTAATTCCCCATCGCTGTAATCGCATTATAAACGAAGTGTCAACGCAAAGTTGCTTGAACAGGGTTAACACACAATTGGCTTGCAACTCCCAGAGCAGAGCGAACTGCTTCTGATATTAGTAGCAGAAATTTGACGTCGTAAATCTAGCTCAAAGCTGGATAGTTGAATGAAAAGGACAGCTGCTTGCGGTACGGTTCTGGTGCAGTTCGCTGTAATCCAACGGGTCATCCAACGTGATAAATTACCATCGAGGATAGCGCTGTTTCTATGCTCCTTCCTCGTATTTGATGTTAAACTTGATTAAAGTGTTCTCCTGATTTTAACCTACCGTTTGATCTTGACACGCAAATCTTCGCACTGTTAACAGTGAAGCCGTTACTACACTTCGGGTAACATTGCAATACAGAATTAGATCGTGCTGGACAAATCCCTCCAATTTAATTGGAATTTTCAATATTGCATATCAAACATATTATTAAAGTCAGAATATTAAGCCTTTGTCATTATCGAGTGAAAGTCGTGTGGCGAAGATTTCAAATGAAATCTATAAAATTTGAAAATGTTTGAAAAAGACGATAATACTGTAATAAATAGTTTAACACTCGTATAAATATGTATTAGAGTCCTTCTCAAACGTTCAACACAATTCACCATGAGATCATGATAGTTTACAAGTTGACAATGCCGAAGGAAAACCTTGCAAATCGATGAACAAGGATACGTACAATCGAAATGATTCTTGGTAGCCAAAAGTGAAAGGACGAAACGATGGCGGCCGAGTTTTCAGCATTCGTTAACGACTAAATCAGCAATGAAATTGGAACATGTATCGAGAAGCATTTAAATCTCGTTCTCCATCGAACGGCCGGCCGGAAACAATAGCCAGCGAGACTTAACTAGGCGATCACAATGAACGCATAAATTCTGGTTAACAAATTCGCCCGGAAAATGGTTGATTCGCCTCGCCTCGCAGGTTGTCCCGTCTCTTTCCCGGGCGCACCAAAGACAACGAGGCAGCTGCTACAATAGTCGCCTGCGGCGATTAATGGCGTCCGGTCGGTGATCGTAAATAACAATAAACCAGTTTACTCGAGGTACCGTCGGTCGCGTGGCTTCCGCGGTTCTGGGAACCGTTCGTGCCGCTTGCACTTCGTCAATGCGGCTTTGACGAGAGGCAATTAATTTCCCCGGACATGAATCGCGATCCGTTCGCTGAAAGATTTTCCAACAACCCGCGAGATAACAGTGGAGACGGAACTTCCTTGTCTGCCTTCCAACGTCTCGAGAAAAGAAAAGATGCCCAGCGACAAATGAGTCCCCGCGGAACTTTATGCATCTGTACCGCTTAAATACCATCGATCGATTGGGAAACGAATCATTGAACTGTATTAAATACTGTCCCATATTTTTCTACCTTCTCCATTGGCGGCAGTATTGATCTTTTTATCGGATTCAGTACGAGTGTGTAACGGCTGTCTTTGGAATTCTAGGTCCAAGTGAATTCAAAACTTACTGATTGTGAGAATGGGTTTACATAGTGTCCCAATACTTTTTTTTTATTAGAAAATCTCATATGAGATTTATTTCAACATAATTGTAATGCAATACATAGAATACAGTATATATAGAAAATAATACATACAGCACAAAATACAAAAACCACAAAACAGAACAGGACACAGAAAAAACATGAATAATATAACAAAGACACGAGAATGATAGTAACGGTATAAACAAACACTTATACATTAAGTCCGCAGCTCTTAAAAAATGAAAGTATATAACGACAGGCTTTGATTATTAGGTTTAGCTATTAATATGGAGACATCCATTGGAAGCTGGAAGTTAATTAATCGGAGTTTATTGATTAATTTGAGCCTTTCCTCATTATACAAGTTGCATTGCCACAAAACATGGTTCAGTGATTCGTCCTCCTCCATGCAACATGTCCCAATAGTTCTTGGATGCACTGTAACTACTTTTGCATACTGTTACGCCTTTCTCTTTGATATCAGCATTGATCTTATTAGAATCTTATCAGAATTGCATTGATCTTATTATATAGAATTTAGATGGAAGGTTGCCATTCTGAGTCCAAATGAAGCCAAGTCTTAGCATCCAATAGTTCTCTGTGTCTCGATCGTCAATTGTTCATAACTAAATTTAATGCTATCGGTGCACTGGTTCGATCAATTATTTTTTTTTTTTAAATTCAACATTTTATTGCAAGAATGAACAGTGGTGGTGTAGAATGTAGTACTTCTGTTAACGACATTATTTCTTATGAAATCAGGAATAACATTATTAGATCTACAATTGAAAAGAAATAATTTTCGGTTACTTATCTTTGTAATGTTTGATTTTGTGCGAGTCGATAGCTTAAGGATTTTCTCGTTCTTAAGGCCAAATGTGTTTGTCACCGACGCATAAAAATTTTGATTTGTGTGGTTGTTTCGCCTTCCATTGTAACAGTTCTCTGTGTCTCGATCGTCAATTGTTCATAACTAAATTTAATGTTATCAGCGCACTGGTTCGATCAATTATGTATATAATTGAATTAAATTTACTTATCATCCAATGATTAGCATAGCGAAACCACCTATGATGGAAATAGATTTTTATTCGTATTAGTTTCTCTAACATTTGCTACACACAAAGTCGCTTATAAATAGACTGCGAATCTTTATGCAAAATAAAATATGTTTGCATTGACTGCAAGGTACATGAGTCACACAACAATTTCATTCCCCTTTTAATTACCTTATTAAGGTGAAACTAATACAACGATGGCCCTAAATCTTTTTAATACCTCCACGGTTTTAAATTGTACGTACCCACTTTTGTCACAAATGCATAAAATCCGCAGTCTACTTATAAATCTCGAAAAAGAAAAGATCCTGACAACGAATGAGTCCTTTCGACACTGAGAGTTGTCGCGCGGACAACTTTGGAACAAGAAGAGGGGTGGCAATGTCCTACTCTCAAACCAAACTGTAATCAATCCATTTATTTTAATACAAAAATGAGAAGAATGTTTTTAATTGATTTAAGTATACCTGCTGCATTATTGCAGCAGCCCTTTCGACCACAACTAAATTCCATCAACTCTCGAACGGCTTCCAGTTGCAACATCCCCGAGAGATCGATCCACGCGTCGATCGCAATCGTGCCAGAAACTTCAGGTTCACCAGGATCTCGAAAATCTTGCGTTTGACGCACGGCGCGCACAAAAACATGGATGGGGAAAGAAACGAGGGCTAAGGAAAAAGGCGAAGTGAGAGGCATCTGGCCGTCGGGCGCTCTGCGGTACTGGAAACTGGCCCCGGGAGGAAAAGCTTATTCAATTCAATTCTAATGACACGGTGCGCGAGCAAGGTGAATAGTTGCATTCGCGATATCGTTGCGGAGTCGTGTACGTCTAGAGAGTCCGGCTTCGACAAGCCGCGGCGCGACGGCTGACTGTTGGTTCTGTTCCGCAAGTCCTTTCGAATGATGAGAGTATTCTCACCACGTTTTCCCGCGACAGCGGGGCATTACGGTTCTTCAAAGCGACCGCGTCGTCGGCCTGACGTATCGTTAATATAAATTACACCCACACGCAGCCGTGCGCGCGCGTCACTCGAGGACGGGGCAGCAGCATTGAAAAGCCGCGACGACGTATTACCAGATTCTTAAGAATGCTTATAATTTTACGAGCCTCCTTAATATGCGCTTAGCTTCTGCCGCGGTAGCCGCGGCGGCGTCCTCCGCCTCCAATCCCCATCTCTCTCTCTCTCTCTCTTTCTTTATCTTCGTCTACCCCGCTCTCTCCCCTCCGCCTACCCTATTCTGACTCACCCCTTCGCATGCCTACGTACGACATTTTCTACTTAACCTTTGAACCAAGATCGTTCGCGCGTAGCAGGTGCATTCCACCTTGCGGCGCGACGATCACTCGAAAATCCGCTCCGCGGAGGCGCGGTCGCCTCTTCTGTGCGCCGGAGAACGTCTATATTGGACACGGCTCAGCGAAGAGGGATTCCGTCGAGATTGGAGTTTCCTAGTCTTTCGATGGTCTTTTCTTCTCTCCTTGTTGCTTGTTTTATGCTTTTCTTTCTTTCATTTTTCCTTCTTCTTCTTTTTTTGCATTAATGTTCAAAGAAATACCTGGCAAAGGCCGCGATAAGGAAGCACGGAAACTTCCGCGAGAGAAACGCTGGGAATGCCCGCTACCACGCGAAGCAGAATTATTGAGATTGAAGTTTCTGCATCCTCCTCCGGACACTGCGGCGTGAATTGCTCGCCGCGAGATGGAAACGAAAGGAACGAGGACCAAAGAAGCCTGGGCGAAGACATTGAAGTTCTCTGTCTTTTCTTCTGTTTCAATTTCCAGGGAATTTTCATTTGATTCTGTTGGAATTACTGCTCACTGCTCAAAGAATTATATCGTCTATCTGCGCTGATGAAGAAATCGAGTTGAACGTGTTTAAGCGCAAGCTTCGTCATTGTATTATGGCCATACTGACTGGAAAACGTATTTCTAAATTTATTATGCATGCTCGGATTACTAGGTGCGATTCACAGTCAACTATCGCTGTACAGGTTAAATTCTTCTCGATCGAAAATTAGTTATAAAATAAATTGAATGATATCGGCGCTAGGTTCGATCATTTTTAGAAAACAATAAATGTGCAATTATTTAAGCATGTTTCTAACGTTTCGATCCCGATGTGGATCTTTTTCAAAGAGACACTTTTGCGCCTGAAAAATATGAGAACAATTAGAAAAGTAAAAAAAAGAAGGAAAAAATTTTTTCACATAGAACAAACCAAAAATTAAATTTCATATACGTACTTGTGTGAAAAATGGACATAAACATTTTAAAACAAAAATTAGTGAGTTACGTTTGAACGGTAATTTAGCCCATGATGGTAGATATGTAACTGAAACATGTGCTGCTTCAAAGGTAGGGTGACTGCACCAGCGAATGAACATTTAAGAAATTGTTCAAGCAGATATTTTATGTAAAAGAAAATGTGTGAATTAAAGGAATCTCAGATATGCCAAGTGGCTCCCTACACTTCGTTTGTCAAAAATGAATGAACACAAATAAAATGAAATTATTATTATTCTTCTTCATTAAACGTTAAATAAAAAATGTAAAAAATACCAGTCAATGAACACTACATTCTAGTAATTGAACAACGATGGTCCAATGAATGAACAAAATTACTAAACAATATTCTCCTATTTATTTAACTCTTTAATCACAATTTTATCGCTAGTATGCCGTGCGGGTTAAAATATGTTGAAATATACAAAAGCGTTCATTTACTGGTGCCCGTTTATTGACTGGCGCAGTTATCCTATAAAGGTTTGTTCTATGTGAAAAAATGTCTTCCTTCTCTTTTTTTCCTTTTCTAATTGTTCTCATATTTTTCAGACGCAAAAGTGTCTCTTTGAAAAAGATCCACATCGGGATCGAATCGTTAGAAACATGCTTAAATAATTGCACATTTGTTGTTTTCTAAAAATGATCGAACCTAGCGCCGATATCATTCAATTTATTTTATAACTATCGCTGTGTTTCTTTGTTACAATTTAATCTTCAGAAAATTATAGTAACACCATATGGATACAATGTGGGTTCTATAAGAAGAAACAAGTAGTTTTTGCTAATTGATGACGCATTCAGCCAACTGAGGGTTTCAACCCTAAGCGGACCAAATATTACTTACACAAGTGTAAAAATGATTTATTTAGAATCACGTCAAGTATTCGAAAGAATACATCCATCCTTCCGAATACTTGACGTGCAGCGGGAACCTGCAGTTTATTCAGGTTGGTCCCGAACCACCTTTCATGCCAATAAGGCATGATCGTTGACAATTACACGGTCATGTTTAAATTAATACACGTTTTTGAACATGTTTCGTTAACGTCGACGCTGACCTTTTTATAGAACTGATCGACTTTCGTTTGGACTGATTGCTAAAAATTAGTATTTACATGGGACGTTAACTGTGGATCAAGATGGACCCAAGTCTAGCCATTCGAGGGTTGAACAGGTAATTCTCGATACAGCTTCTTAATTTATTTTCAATGCAATTACCTGGTACCTGTCTTGGGAAATTTGTGCAGCTTTTTTAATTTTTCACTGCAAGGAATACATGAATAAATTTTAGTCCCAACAGTGAATGTATTCTTATTTGTATCGATTGAAATCAATCTAGTATTTAAACTGCTTGAAAACTACTGTGCAATGTTAAATATCTGTTGCGGTTGTGAACAAATAAACGAATTGGTATAATATTGTGTGAGTCGCTATCGCTACTGGTTCGAGTCACAAAATCACACGAGGGACAACGTGTTAATTAAGCATCGGTTAATAGAGTTCAACAAGTTTCTTTCACTATGACACCACTACTACTTGGGTAAGAATTTCAATTAGCCGAGGAAACGATCGAACTAAGACAATTACAGGGAACAGGGTCGCATTTCCGGGTTTTAACGAATGAGCTGCAGATTAATTAAGCTTACTCCTCTCCTTCTTTCCGGCGGTGATCAAGGGAAGCGGCACATGCCGGACACCATTAACGATAATTGAGCCATCCCATGGTTATTTAATAACGATCATTGATCTATATCAATGGTTAACGTACATACGTAATTCGCGAAAACCGATCGATTAAGATATTGCTTTTTACTCATACGTGACGTACATAGTACCATACAAATGTTTGAAAGAAATTATATTAAACAGGATGTGGTTAAGTTAATTCAAAGATTTCTTTCTAAGTTCGAATAAAAAAACCTGAAAGCTTGTCATCTTTGCATCTCGTTGAAATCACCAACTCTATTTTGCGTAACTTTCAAATAAATATTAAATGGTTTACTTAGTCTTACAATTTTGTTATTTTAATCATTTTCCTCGAATTATTTTACAATACTAAAAACATATTGGCGGAAACTGTAAGTTTCTATAATACATTTAGATCTCCTAAATCTCGATTTTTTTTTTATTAGAAAATCTCATATGAGATTTATTTCAACATAATTGTAATGCAATACATAGAATACAGTATATAAAATTATTTTATATGAAATTTATTCCTCAATTTAAATCTCATAAATCAAATGTATAGAAAACAATACATACAGCACAAAATACAAAACCACAAAACAGAACAGGACACAGAAGAAACATAAATAATATAACGAAGACACGAGAATTATAGTAACGGTATAAACAAACACATATACATTAAGTCCGCAGCTCTTAAAAAATGAAAGCATATAACGACAGGCCTTGATATTAGGTTTAGCTATTAATATGGAGACATCCATTGGAAGCTGGAAGTTAATTAATCGGAGTTTATTAATTAATTTGAGCCTTTCCTCATTATACAAGTTGCATTGCCACAAAACATGGTTCAGTCCTCCTCCATGCAACTACACTTAGGATCGTCGATAAAGCCAATGCGAGCCAGAGAAGAAGCAAGATGGTAGTGGTCAAAAATCTCGATATTAAGACAATTATTATTATTATTAAAATTAATATAATAGAAAGAAATATATTGTTACGGGTCTACCGTATAGCGTATTACGGTTATTGGAAGTGTGTTCATTTATTTAGCGAAACAGAGACTTCGTTACAATATTATAGCTGATACTGGCAAATAAAGTACAATATGTATAGAAGTAGGTGTAAACTTCCAGGACAAATACTGGGATCATTTTTGCACGAGCCTAATAATTTTCCACGTGACATTTCCGTGCATTAATTTTGCGATTCACAGATCGAAAGGTGAAAGAGATACGATCCTTTATCTCGCAAGGAGTAATGGGAAACTCGTTTTGTTTCTCGCGGCATCCAGGAACCCGACGCCGTTTCGTATATTCCCCGGGGAATAGCGGACGAAATATCAAAGGTTTTCGCGGATCATTTTTCATTCCCATAATCGCTCGTCTCATCTCGAGCAGCTCGTGACACTGCACAAGCTGACAGTGACGAATCGACAGTTGTTGAGTCAACCCTTGAGACACTGGCCGCGACCGGTGTCTCTCTGTCCCACGCGTTTCGTGACTAATGAAAACGTAGCATCCTTTCGAATCCGACGAATTGAACCTTCCGTCGAACTTTATTCGCTCTAGCGTGAGAAATTTTCTATTCTCATCAGCATTCAATGAACAACAACCTTTGATCATATATGCGATGATTTCTGGATCGATTAACGACTATGAATTTACATACAATTTAATTTCATGCTACTTAAATCTTTCTTGGTCTAAAGTATTCGATAATAATAATCATTCAATTTACGATTCCAATATCTTCCTGAATTTACAATTGCGTTTCTCTTTTATTAATCATTAATCTTAGGTATTAAAATTATTTTTTGGTATTCAAATTAAAACAACTATGTTCATTTTCATACTACATTTAAAAATATATGTCACCCGTGAATCATTATTCTTACGACTCAATGATCGATAATGATTAGTTAGTAATGATCAATTTTTTCAAACATATGTTTTGTTACTTCTTGCAGTCAGAATAGTTTTCTAATGTTCCTAATGTAAAAGATAACCACTTAATTCAATTACCAGAAACTGAGTAATGAAATTACGATTTTGATAATCTGGGTCAAAATAGACCCAGTCTCCGCCATAGCGACACAGGGTTAAAAATGTATCCAGAATAAAAACGCATTTCTCCTCTTAATAATGTAGTGACATTTCATAAAAATAAAATATGCAAGTAATAATATGTAATAAAAATTATCTTCATATTAATTAGAAGGTACTAGAGTCACATAGATATTTGCATATTTTTTAGATAATTTTACAATATTTTTACTGTTTTGCATTTAATCTACCCATTACGGTAATAAATTCGACGTTAGTTTTCAATTTTGTACTTTTTTAATAACAATCATAAAGATCGTTTGACATACATATATGTATTGTCTACAAAATAAATCGTTATTACTAATTTCAAACTAGAAACATTTCTGTTGGTGTAGTAGATCGTTTCCTAGTTTACCGAGTAACAATTTCGTTGCAAAACATCGAACGTTTTCTTCGTGATTTTGCATTATGCAGCAGGCGTTCAACGCGGACAGATTTTAATTCCAATCGAGGTGGCAACTTTCTTCGCGGATTCCTTGCTGCCGATGGGAGACCGCCACGGCGAGCAAGATTCGTAATTATGGGAGGAAATTAATGTAATTACAACTGGTCGCGTTCATACATTGACGATTACGCGCACACTTAAATGGTGACTCGGGAAGTCCCGCTCGTACAAAAACCGTAGCCCTTCTCCTGTTTCATAAACGAGCCGAGTGACTTTCGCGCACCATACTGGTTTTGCACCTTGAGTATTGAAAAATGCAACGGAGCCGAGAAATCGGGAAACTCGGAATAATAAATTTTCCCTAAAGTATTTTATATGCACATGTGTTTGGCATAGTTGGCGCTCCGTGTCTGAACCGCGACAGCGAAATCTCTCATAATTGGCGAGTTATTCAGGGTCACCATGCAGTTCAACGATTCTTTAGCCAAAACAAAAAGAAACTTCGTTGTGACAATTAATTAAAATTGTTTCCATCAGAAGTTAGACATTTGTAATTACTAGAAGCAAAGACTGCATAAAATTGGAAAAATATTTGAAATGAAAGAATTTACTACTTTCACTATACATACTATCATTTCATAAAACTTTCATAATGTAATTAACATTTAACAATTAAAATTTAAAATAGTTTTCATGAGCAGTTAAAAGTTTTTCAATCACATGCTTGAATTATTAATTTATGAATTAATTACTAGATGTAAAGTCTGTATAAAATTGGAAAAATATTTGAAATTAAAGAACTTACTACCTTTCACTATACATACTATCATTTCATAAAATTTTAATAATGTAATTATCATTTAACAATTAAAATTTAAAATAGTTTCATGAAAAGTTAAAAGTTTTTCAATCACATATTTGAATTATTAATTTATGAATTAATTACTAGATGCAAAGTCTGTATAAAATTGGAAAAATATTTGAAATTAAAGAACTTACTACCTTTCACTATACATACTATAATTTCATAAAATTTTAATAATGTAATTATCATTTAACAATTAAAATTTAAAATAGTTTTCATGAAAAGTTAAAAGTTTTTCAATCACATATTTGAATTATTAATTTATGAATTAATTACTAGAAGCAAAGTCTATATAAAATTGAAAAAATATTTGAAATGAAAGAACTTACTACTTCCACTATACATACTATCATTTCATAAAACTTTAATAATCTAATTCTCATTTAACAATTAAAATTTAAAATATTTTAAATTATCAATTTATGAATTAATTAGTGGAAGCTAAAAATATTTAAAATGAAAGAATTGAGTAATTCCACTATAATTATTATTTCATAAAACAAATAATATGATTACCATTTAACAATTATATTTCAAAATATTTTTCATGAGAAAAAATATTTGTGAGGAAATAATTTACTACTTTATTTTAAATTATTTAAAATATTGTGTTCAAGTCATTTTATAAATTGATTATATTTTATAAATAAACATAAATTTTTTATAGTAATAATTAACGTTGTGTATGTATCATATACCTTACTCGTCAAATTTACAAAATGAAAAACATCGTTGTCGAACGCTTCGATTCCTACCTACGGTTAGGTACCAATTTTAAACAACTACTGTTCGAAGCTGCGGTGTCCGAGCGGTTAAGGAGATGGACTTGAAATCCATTGGGTACATACCCGCACAGGTTCGAATCCTGTCCGCAGCGAAATATTTTTTTTTCAAAATTTTCTTGTCAACGCTTCTGTGACATCTTACTTTACAACTTCTATATATTTTTTATTTTTTTGCAATTGAAATAAACAATGAAAAAAATGTTTTTCCATCACCGCTACTGTACGTCACTATACCTGCCCGCAGCGAAATATTTTTCTTTTCAAAATTTTCTTGTCAACGCATCCGTAACATCTTTTTCTACAACTTCTATATATTTTTTATTCTTTTGCAATTGAAATAAACAATGAAAAAAATGTTTTTCCATCACCGCTCCTGTACGTCACTATACGCGAAGTGTACGTGCAGATTCGGAATTTTCGTGTGACAATTTCAACGTATCGTTTAAAGAATTTGATTTTTCTTTTTTTTGTGTTTTTCCCTTTCTTGCACGGTTATTCTAAACCAACAACAAGAAGAGCACACAAACGTACCACGGCGCACGAATGCTCGGAGTGTGCGGCCACTCTAGGAAATATTCGTTCGTCTGAAAGTATGAAATATGCAGATTTTAACAGCGATTAGGAAGTTGTAATTCGTCATCGCACCTACGCAATAAGTGTTCCATTCAACGGAGATTTTATGAAGGCGATAATAATTTGCAAGGGGTATGCAGGACTCGATAAATCCTGCGTTGACGTTGATGCATTGCGAAAGATACGATATTTCTAAACGAGAAGAGTGAAATAGCTATATTGTGTGACGCTTAATATTTACAGGAATAATATAACATGATTAAATAATTCTGTTTTGTACAAATTTTCCTGTTTATCTAGATTCGAGTAAGGAAATACGTAAGCAACAGGTTTACATTCGTTAATATTTATTTCCAAGGTATAAATGTATATTAAGAGATACATTCTGTCATGAAATATCTCTTAGTTTTTAATTACTAGTCAATATTTATATCATTTTAAATATTTTTTGCAATAGTTATTATGGGGTTCTCAATTTTGTTCATATTACTTACCGTTCAACGTTATTACATTTAAAACACGTGTAGTAAAGTGATATTAAAAATGTAACAAATTGAAAACGTAAAGGTGCGTCACTAAATAAAAATTTCTCTGTTGTAATTATAATACTAGCAAAGAGTATGTCTTTATTACAACGTGCACAACAGTGACAGATAACGTTATCGTTTTGTAATTCACGCTTGTACATTTACAATTCATCAATAGCAACGAACAAATTGCAAGTTATATTCAGATAGTTTGCTGACTTTTGTTATAACTTTGCGACAAAATATGATATAACAATCACTCTGCGGCTGTATACTTTAAAATGAGCCAAGAATGATCAATAAAAAAATAGCGCCGTTGAATGAGATCTAAAAATCACTGATGAGGAGACTGCGGATTACATGTATTGATAACAGAAATCAATTGGTCAAATCCAAAACACTGAAGACATTTAAAGAATTTCGAAATACTGTCGTATTTATTTCAACCCCTACATCTCATACATTTTGCAATTAATACAGACAATTTTTCTATATCTAGTTTCTATAATTTTGCACGCCACTGCATTCAGGTGAACCACCCTGTCTATTGTATCAATGTCTATTGTTCTAAATGGAGTTAAAGAGTGTGAAGAGTAAAGTTAGCGGCAAACAAATTATTCCTGAAATAATGTGCAACGAATTTTTGAAATTTTTCTTATCTCTATATTATATTTATATTTAGATTACAGAGTATGATAAATTTTTGTTGATTTAAGAAATTTTAATACTTGGACTATGTTCTTACTAATGTTGAAACATTCACTTAAATGAAAAACGTTAAATTCTTCTCGATCGAAAATTAGTAATATATTAAATTGAATGATATCGGCGGTCTCTTTGAAAAAGATCCACATAGGCATCGAAACGTTAGAAACATATTTAAATAATTGCACATTTGTTGTTTTTCTAATTTTGTTTTTTTTTATTGTTTTCTAATAATGATCTATCATTCTCGTGTCTTTGTTATATTATTTATGTTTTTTCTGTGTCCTGTTCTGTTTTGTGGTTTTTGTATTTTGTGCTGTATGTATTGTTTTCTATATATACTGTATTCTATGTATTGCATTATAATTATGTTGAAATAAATCTCATATGAGATTTTCTAATAAAAAAAAAGCATGAAGGAGCACGTCAAAGGTTCCTGGTAACATTAGAAACCTTTGACATCCCGGGGTAAGCGAACGATGACGGCGGCTGAAGACAGAGGCCATTTCATAAAAATTCCTGGCCACCATTCTTTCTGGCCCCTCGTGTTTCTCTCGTTGCCCGCCTAAGCCCACGTAATTGAAGAAACAAAAGGGGACTGCAATTATGCCTGGCAATTACGCCGGCATAAGCGCGCCTGCGCCGAGCACAGAAGCATGGCGGCTTTCTTCCACGCTCGACGCAACTTTTTGATGAAATTATTTCCTCCGGCGGACACGTAAAACTGTTAGAAATGAATGGAGAGCCGGCCCGGTGTGAATTCAAACCAGACCGGAAGCGTGCTTCGCGTCGCGAGTAAAAATCATCCACTACGGGATGGAATTGAGCAATTTTTTCCCGAGATCAACCGTAACCAGACGCTTCCCTACAGGATATCTGACACTTCATCATATTTTTTTCGTTTCATATATCACTCGTGCAACCATTCTGCATTCCGCCATTGGGCGAACACAAGCGTGCTTACAAAACGCCGCTAATTTTACAAAAAGAATATTTACGAAAGATACAGTGAATCTAAAAATTGTACACTCGATTTTCTATTCTCGAGGAATAGTCGATATACATTATGATGATTTCGTTAAAAAATATACTACAAAAATTAATTTGGTCTCATTTTAAAGCTTGAAGCTTCTTTTTTTACTAGCCGCTATTCATTTTAGCCTAGGATAATTTTACAGAACCTGACAGGTGTAGAAGTCGAGACATGTTTACTTCTAAAAATGGTACTGATTGGAGCGTTTCTGAAAACGTTGAAAACAGTTTTCGCGAATGAATCTATCGTAGATTTTAAGATTGAAAAAATTTATTTAATATGTTTACAGAGGTTTCAATGTTTAGTATTTCTGAAGATTTTTATATAGCATTTTTTAATAGTCTGTTCTATAGCATTTTAACGAAAGAACTCGTAGACTGCGCTGGTATTTATAAACTCGGAGTTTGTCATCCCCTTAATTAGCTTGTAAGATATAGAAAAGTTGAAAAAGTGAGGAAATTGTTTTTTTATAATTAACTAGTTAGTGTTAGAGCTCTATAATCGTTGTAAGAGTAATACTATATTATACTATAAATCAATTATATGTTCTCGGCGCACAGTTTCGATCAAAAATAAAGCAAAAACAAAGCAAATTAGCAATATTTAAATGTAACTCAACGTTTCGATCCAGGTTTGGATCATTTTCAAGAGCAATTGCGTCTGAAAATATATATAAACAAAATGTAATGGGTAATTCACAAAATTAATAAAACTGTAAATATTATTTTTAAAGAACAGGTTTATTTACCTATTACTAATACCTATTACATTTTGTTTATATATATTTTCAGACGCAATTGCTCTTGAAAATGATCCATACCTGGATCGAAACGTTGAGTTACATTTAAATATTGCTAATTTGCTTTGTTTTTGCTTTATTTTTGATCGAAACTGTGCGCCGAGAACATATAATTGCTTTATATTAAAATTTGCGATCGAGAAACACGTATATACAGGGTGTCCCAAAATAAGTGTAACTCCCGGAAATGGGAGGTTCTTTGGGTCATTTGAAGCGACATTTTCCTTTACAAAAATGGTGTTAGCGGCTTTGTTTAGGAGTTATTAATGAAAAACACGGACCAATCAGCGCGCGACTACAGCGGATTGATTCTGGTTCGGCCAATAGCGACACCACGTTAAGCGGGACCTGTCGCCGAGTCGGACTCCGTTCGCTATAGTCGAGCTCTGATTGGTCCGTGTTTTTCGATGATAACTCCTAAACGAAGCCGCGGACACCATTTTTGTAAAGGAAAATGTCGCTTCAAATGACCCAAGGAACCTCCCATTTCCGGGAGTTACACTTATTTTGGGACACCCTGTATAATACTATATTTTAGAGGCATTTTCTCCAACGAGCAATTGTAACGAACTGAAGGAAATTACATTCAAGTGACCGTGGACACCGATTACTATTATACAGTTAAAATATTTATGTGAGTAATTGTTCCACAAGAAGTCGTAAATAGCAAATGGCAGTCATCGATCAAAAAATTACCATCCAGACGGTTTCGCAAACGTTGCACAAGATTGCTGACCGTCTTGATGCAATCGAAAAAGAAGAAACCGCGAGACAAATCGCTGACAATTAAGCGTGTAAATAATTAAAGCTTCTGCGAACGGCATTCGTGGAGAAACCTGTTGCAAAAATATGATAATGGGAGGAAATAAGGGGACTCGTTAGGCAACAGATAATACCACTTTGTCTAAAAAATATCAGCATTTTTATAAATGTAGGCATCATTTTCGCAATGATTGTAAAATTCTTCAGAATTTCAATGCATAATCTTAGTATTATAATTAGACTGCGGATCATTATGCAAGATAAAAATATTTTGCATTGATTGTGAAAAGACGGAATTACATAGAAATTGATTTTACCCCTTAACCACTTTGTTACATTAAAAGCAACATTACAACATTCTTGAATTTTTAGAATCTTTTACTGTTTTATATTTCACCCAATCAAATTCTACATAAATGCATAAAGATCCGCAGTCTAATCATAATCGCTGCGTCTATTACACGTACAGGGTCTTCTATTAAGAAGTATCATCTTAAATTACAATTTGACTAACCACGTGTGACAACTCTTCGCAAATAAAAAATAATGGAGAGTATGGACTTTCCCAGCAGTACAGTTCTTGCGAAGATATCAAAAAGTGGGTGACTGTCGGTGGAATCCCCTTATTATATGAAAAGAGGGCGAAGGTTGTAGCTAAGGATGGAAAATACTTCGGATAAAATATTCTCTATTTTTCTATTCAAACAAAGGCCTATTCGTCCCCCTCCTGTATGCTCTAGATGCAATGTTATACTTCCTGTTGAACACATCCTTCACTGCCCACTTTTTTCCTTCCATAGACGTAGATTGGATATTGGTAATAATTTAAGTGCATGTTTAAACATTCATAAGAACATTGTCCAAACCTTATTATTCTTAAAAGCTATAAATATATACAACTCTTTGTAAACTAATATATGTACAGCGTATCTATAATGAACATTATAGCAAATTGTCAATCTTTACTGGTCCTAAATACAATTACGAACTTCTGTAACTAAATATTGTAACTATTATGGTCGCTAATGACCCAGATGTTGCTGCAACCTTTATAAATAAATAATTAAAAGAAAGGCATATTCGCCAAAAGAACAGCAGAGACTTCTTCAAGTACCTAATACATAGTGAACCTCGCATGATTCTCCTTCGGTTCACCGAATGCCGCGGGATACCGCCATAAAAATGCTTGCTCGTGCACCCATAACGAGGCGGCATGGCATGGCAGCTCGCACTCCCCATTTTCTCAAGCTGTTGGGATCGCGCGCGAGAGAAATCAAACCCGCCGACGTGCACACATATTAGCATACGTTTTCTCTGGTTCGGGATGACCGTAAAGCTGTCGGCTATCGCGGAAATCACGGCGAGCCATTGTGTGACCGGGGACAAATGTCCCGTGTCGGCGAAAAAAAAGAAATTGCAAAGAGAGAGAGAGAGAGGCAAAAGGAAGAAGACGAAGGAGAGGCGAAGAAAGACGCGAAAGCGCAAATAAGACGTCGCCGCGTCGTTTAGTCGATCGTGGAAGCGAATCGGAAATCGCATGCGGAGCCACTGGAAAGGTTTACGACCTTCGTTATCCTCTTTGCGCACTCATCAAGCCAGGAGGAGAACGCTTCTCGGCATATTTCCGAAGAAATAAGTAAGCGGTGGCCGTGCACGCCCGACAATCGCGATCGCCGATGTGTATTCTCCGTTTCCGATTCACCGTTCCACGGTCCGTGATGTACTGAAATGGAATTATCTCGATCCCTTCGATTCGATCTCCCTCGTTCTTTCGTTCGCCGGCTGGTGACGTCTTCTTTCGTTTCTTTCGACCCTTTCCGTGAACGGCCAGCCCTTTGCGCCTTTGCCGGGAGATCGGAACTCGGAGAGGGTTCACGTAGAATCTTTAATTTAAACTCTTCTTTAATAAGACCCGATGTCGCATGCGCATCTTTAAAACCGTCCGCTTGCGATGCCTTTTCTCGGAGCTCTCTTCCGCGTAATCATCCATTCCGCAGTTCGCTTTTCAGCTTTTAATGATATATTTAAAATTTAAACAGAAAACCAGCAGTTCTTTCTACCGAGAAAAACTATGCGTTGCGCAGCCTTTTGTCGGACGTTTGTCCCGTTCAATGATCCATATAGCGGAGGCAGAGTTTTTAGTTTTTTAAATTAACATTGAACCTACCAACGCCGGCCAAAATGACCGGTTCCAGGTTTTTGAAGTGAAACTTCTTTGCCGAGGGTGACAATTTTCTGATGAAACGGAAGTCGATGTGACGGAAGTCTAAAGTCGAGCGCGAAAATTTAAACTGAGAATGAACGGAGAAAAGTAATTTCTTACCCCGGCGGGATTCGAATTCCGGTCCACTCATTGGTAGTCCAATTCCTTAACCGCTTGGACAACCAGCGATCTTAGAATGAAAGCGAACATTTTGGTATACAGGGTGTCCCAAAATAAGTGTAACTTCCGGAAGTGGGAGGTTCCTTGGGTTATTTGAAAAACACGGACCAATCAGAGCCCGGCTATAGCGAACGGAGTCCGACTCGGCGATAGGTCCCGCGAGGCGTGGTGTCGCCATTGGTCGACTCAGAAACAATCCGCTGTAGCCACGCTCTGATTGATCCGGGTTTTTTGTTAATAACTCCTAAACAAAACCACGGACACCATTTTTGTAAAGGAAAATGTCGCTTCAAATGACCCAAGGAACCTCCCATTTTCGGCTCCTAGGGTAGTTTTGGGACACCCTGTAGAATTAATGACATGATGCATTTTATTCTTATAAAAGAATGTTAGTGTGTAATAAGTAGACTGCGGATCTTTATGCAAAATAAAATATATTTGCATCGACTGCAAGGTACATGAGCCACATTACAATTTTATTCCTCTTTTAATTATCTTATTAAGGTAAAACTAATACAATGATGGCCTTAAATCTTTTTAATACCTCAATGGTTTTAAATTGTACGTACCCACTTTTGTCATAAATGCATAAAATCCGCAATCTAGTAATAAGTAATTCTTTATAAAATGTTACTTGTAACATTTGATTCTTTAACACTTGATTTGATTCTTTATAAAATGTTGGCCGAGTTGGACTCCGTTCGCTATAGCCGGGCTCTGATTGGTCCGTGTTTTTCGATAATAACTCCTAAACAAAGCCGCGGTCACCATTTTTGTAAAGGAAAATGTCGCTTCAAATGACCCAAGGAACCTCCCATTTCTGGGAGTTACACTTATTTTGGGACACCCTGTATATCGCAACGAATAAAATGCTCGGTAGTAGGATCAAACGTGTCGGCGTGGGGTACAAAGAGTGAGAGAGAAGGCCCGCAGTACAATTGAAGTGATATTTTCAATATTTAATTATTGAAGTGTATTGAAGTGTTTTACAAATGTATTAGATATATATTTTAAAAAACAAGACGTATATATATAAATTACAAAATTGCATTTGAAATTTAAAAAAAAACGTATAATAATTTATCTGCATACATTTATCTACATATAATAATTTATCTGTATCTATACTTAATAAGCAATAAGTTTTACTTCTGCCGTGCGTGGTTTCCACGCACACGATTTTTTATTTCACAATTAAAGAAAATAATAAAACTGATTTCATAAAGAACGATTGTGTAGATATCTTTGGTAGTGCACGTATTACAATAGCTGCGGCACAGAGTCTAAATAAAATCAATCTTGTCAGTTTTATATACGGGAACATGTACCAGTTAATTTTAAGGCTCGGTAGATTTGGTGTTAATGAAATTAGTGCTCAAGCTAAGGGACTACTGAATAATTGATCTCTTCATACACCGTAAGAATATGTTTAAATTTTAAACAAGCGAATCGCAGCTATTTCTATCAGAAAGTAATTATTGTGTGACACAATCACTTTGTACGTCACGGGAAAAATGTGAGCGGTATGAGAATAAATGTACCAACGACATACAATAAAGAAACAGACATTGTTACGCTTGTTATGCAATATAATTATTTACGTTCATCAATAAATTTCTGTAAATTTTGTAAAACCTTCGACTATGGTTTACGATCATTTCCAATCCACTAAAAGTATCTTGATTATACACGAGCACGTCATAGTTGTGCATTATTAATTGTTATTTTGCCAATGTATGTTTACCTTAATTTGTTGTATCGCAATGTTTACAAGTACATTTTAAATGCTTTTCTCCTGTTACACGAGCATAGTGCCACCTGGCATCTGGCCTCTTTTCGTTTCTGCTAAACTTATCTTTCGGAATGCTATGATTACGTAATGATTCTGTTACACGGTATTTAACATTGATAGAGAATTCTTATCGGTCTGACCTGTGACTGGAATAAAAGGTGCTGAGACTGTGCGTGCTACACGCTTCGAGCAACGTCCCAACTCCGTTAAAGTCTTATCGGTGTGAAATAATTGTCATGCTGTAGCTGTGTGTGAACATTTTGTCGATCGTTTGATAATCCTCTGATCAAGAGACTTCCAATTAGTATTCATTGATGTATCACTTAGCGTCGCATATACATATTGTGCATACACACGATCATTGCGTCTACTATGTTCACGTACTTGAATCTACGTGTTGTGTCGTACTACAATAACAGTTTATATCACTTTACAGTATCCATTTTTGAGTTACCTACTTTTTTATTAGCAAACGAGGTCTGATTAATAAGGACGATACACTTTAGTCATGATGCCGCTTACGACGATGCTCGTTGTAACTTTTCTCTGTACGAAAATGTTCTGCATTCTGCAAGGTAAAGTCTAATAACACAAAAATAGTAAGGTGAGGCTTTTAGAACCCAACAAATAAATTTCATAAATAGTTTCGTTTTTAATAAAAAATCCACACATTAATTTAACATTAATTTGATGTCTAGATTCTATTTTAATGAAAATTATGAACATAACCTTCGGGGGACAAGACGTTGAGGGTAAAATGGTGGGTGAGTAAGAAGAAACATAAAAAGGGTGACAAAGAATGTACTGTCTGTCAGGGATGTGATCAAAGAGCCTAGAGTAATATCTCTGACATCACTATAATAATGGAAAGAGTCTGGGAGAATCGAGAATCATCTCCTAACAGTTAAATAATTAAATTATTGGGTATATATAGGTAGAATGTTAATTAGTCGTCGTTAGTTCCCTCTGGAGGACTCGGAAAAATGTTGTTGAGCTCACGTAGTCCACAGGAAAGTTTCAAGTAAAGGTTACAAGGATCCCCGCGAAGCGCTCTTTGCTCGGATGAAAAGCTTAATCGTTTCACCGCAATCTTTAAGTTTGCAGCTTAACCCCCCAAGGAGAAGCTTTTCATCGCTTGAATATCGAAGAATTTGTCGCTCCACTTGAAGCAGGTCGAGCGAGAAGACATCAAAGGATTCTTCCTCGACCCTGTTTCGGCTCCGCCCCCGCCTCTTTCTCCAACGTAATAATCATTTATTATCCCGGGCCGAGTAATAACCGGTACACGGCGATATTATGAAGTTGCGAAATTAAGGCTTTGTTTAAAAATTAGCTGCCCGCACGTTTACCGCGGCCTTATCATGAACTTTGTCCCCATCCCCGAGGTCCATAATTTGCCGCGGCCTTTATTCCTCGCGCTACTTCGCCCAAACTAAGTGATGTACCAGGTCATAATTAGACTGTGGATCTTAAATGAAAATTTGTTTCCTGCTTCAATAATTTTAATAAGTTGATGATAATACAAAAATCATCATGATACTACAATTTATCAACAATCGCAAAGTTAGTGCAGATATGATCCACTGCAAATTACTTCATGATCAGTTTTAGACGATTGTCATCAAGAAAGGGTCCGCATACTTCTGTGCGTGTAACTATTACAAATGATCACATGTAACAACCTAATAAAAGTACACAACGGATCTTTATGTTAAATAAAAATTGTCTACCAGAATTGCAACAAACTGGGCTGAAATAGAAATTATTTTTTTTCTTAATATGTCAGTGGATTGAAGATAATATAATTCTTGAATTCTTTTAATTTGTATACTACTTTAATTAGGTGTGTAAATCAGTTCTTTCCCCTTTTCTTCCAACGCTTCCTGCGTCTGGGTCGGATTTTCGTTGAGTAATTCCTCTAACTGATGGTCATCAAACTTTCTCGGTGCACCTGAACAATCTTTGTCATTCAAATTAAAATTTTCTGCTATAAATTTTCGGTATCACTTTTTTTTGTTTTTATTAATGCAATTAGAATCTCAAGTTCGAGATTATTTTGCCGTACATTATTTTTTTAATACATTATTATACTATATAAAATACAATACAAATTACATATAGATAATCGAAGGTTAGAAAACGAGTAGTTTTAAACACATATATAATGTTTTACTCTCCAATCCCACGGTGGAAATATGTAAACTAACTTATTCGTTTCTGAAAGACTGTGAGTCAAAAATTTAAATTTTTTATTTATTAAATATTGAATTTATTTTATTTATTAAATATTGAATTTATTTTATTTATTAAATATTTATTAAATTATTTATTAAATATTAAATTTTTAACTCACAGTTTTTCAGAAACGAATAAGTTAGTTTACATATTTCCACCGTGGGATTGGAGAGTAAAACATTGCATGAGAGTGGGAGAAAAAGATGCAGTTTCTGTAATTGCCTGATAAACTCCGACCTACGTTCATCAAACGAGGGACACTGCCATAACCCATGGTCAATATCCTGAGACTCGTAACCGCATTGACTTTTTGAATCGTTTATTATGCCAGTTCGAGCAAGAGAGCCGGCTAAATTGTAATGTCCTGATCTACTTCTGTTTATCGTTGTAATAATCTCACGTTGGAGATTTGAGTGATTAAACCACGGTTTAGACCTACGGTTGCGGAAGTGTGTAAAATAGTTTACACCTTTAAATAAACCTTCATTCTCTATGGTGTCATGTATATTTTGTATTTTTGGTACCTCTTCTTGCATGTTCTGTCACATACAGCGTCCTGTCCCAGTACAGCACAAACCATTTCACTAGCTTCAACAGCTGATTTTCTAAGCTGGTACGTAAAAAGTAAGAAGTATTGCAAATGGTGTTTCTCGCACGCTATATTGCATTAAATTGTTGCATATGACTAGAAACTCTTAGAGCGCTCATCACAACTTTTCTTAAAGGTAAAAGAATGCTCTTTCCCCAGATAGCACATAGACATCTTGAAAACGTCTTAAATACGTCCGCTGTCGGACATTCAAGATATCTTATGGACGTCTTGAATGTCCTCCGGAAGGCCTACAAACGTTTTTGGACCTGTATTACTCCCCGAAAAAGTTGTCTCTAAAACGTTTTATTTCAGACGTTAAACCAGCGTCCCGAAAAAGACGTTTTCAAAATGTTTTAATTTGAACGTAAAACGAACGACCCCAGAAGAAATGGTTACAAAATGTCTTATTTTGGACGTAATACGAACGTCACGAAAAAGATGTTATCAAGACGTTTTTAATACGTCTTTCCACGACGTAGGACGTTCAGACCTGAAATGAACGTAAATTGGACATCTTAAGAACGTCCTGTGCTATCTGGGTTCAGATGACACCAAAATTGGAAAGTAATTCGAATTCAGTCAAAAATTATGATCGTAGAAAAAAAAGGAAGGAAGTTATTCGCACACTTAACATTATCTTAGCAAGAGCCCTGTAATCACGGGGTCCGATTGTAACAGGTCTCATTGCACCTCGCTCCACTCATAAGCTGGATCGAATGAATGAGAAGAAGGGAAGAAAATAGCTGCACGCGGCGTCATCGCGAGACGCACGAAATTGATGAAAGTATGCCGGGTCCGCGCATTCCGCGGAAGTTTCGAGTTCTGACCAGTTTTGGCAGGCCGAGGAGCACGACGAACGCATCTGTTTGGCCGGCCGATAACACGACGGACGACGCGTCTTGTCGCGTTCGCGCTCTTATTAATGAGAGAACATTCCTGTCGAGCCTTTCGGGATCTTCGTTCACCGACACCGATCCCCCGAATGAAAGCCGAAAACGCGGAGGATCCCTGGATAGCCGCCTCGACCGCCGAATGAAAAACAGATGGTGACAACGCCGTGCTCGGAAATCTTGCTTTTTCGCGCCACGCCTTTGATGCCGGATCACAACACGTGGCCTCTCTTACTTTGATTTCACCAGGCCTGACGTCGAATGGTGACGACGGTGATAATTCTCGGGTATTTCAAGTGGAGACGTTAATGCGCTCGCGAACTGCTTTGCATCTTTAGGATTGCTCTCCACAGTCGGGGACGAAAAGATAGGACACCGTATTAATCTTCCGAGTTTAACGTAGCGGATAAATTCAATTTTTTGCAATCGTTGTACACTGTTTCCGTTTATTTCGCTGAGTTCGTAAAACTGAAATGTAAATGTTAATTTTCAATAAACGGCACAATATGGTGGATCATTTAAAAAATGGGACGTACAAATGAAATTTAAGGTTTGTTTAATATTTAATATTTTGTAGAGTCTCCTTCATTTTTGATCGCGGAAATTTTAATAGCAAAAACAAAAATTCCTAAAATATCCTCTATTTTGGTCCACAGATTACGTACACAAAGTTACATAAATATCGATAAACAATCAATTAGAAATCTTTTTGAATGAATATATATTCGTTGATTGAAAACACAAATTTTAAGAGAAACAATCATAATCCTAGATCCTAAACTTTCTGGTTCTCGAGATTAGAAAAAATAGGGTTTCTACTCTCAACTTTGGAAAATAGATATTTTATCAGATATTTTTCAACGAACTACATCCTATATAAATTTTATTAAAATCGGCGTGTGACACTTGGGTAATGTCCCTATTGTTAGTTGCCCACGCTTGATCCAGTTAGAAAGGAACAGTGTCCGCAAACGTGACCACAGAACCATAAAATGTTCGCAGTGTCGTTGTTTGTTCAGACGATAATTTTCATAAAAATCCTGCGAGGTGTATTAAAGGAGCGTGACACCGCGTTGATTAAACGGTGCTGGCAATGAGTCGATCGATCGAAGGGGAACTCGCTAGCTAAGATTCTAAATAGCGAGCGCGGGCGGAAGGCGAGAAGCCTGTATGAACTTAATTTGATAGAAGCCGCGGCGTCTGCATAAAATGAGCTAATATAGAGCGCTTCCCTTGAGCCAGATATTTTGCACGGTTCTCTAGTTTCCAGAGTTAATAGAGACACCTCGGTGCGTGCCACAGCGGAAGCACACGCGTGCCCTCGAGTCACCTGCGTTTCGAGATCACAATTAAGGGATCGTGCGCGATCATCGCATTAATTCAGAGAGGTCCTCGCCAGATAAGTAGCGGTTCGTCGGAAGCGTTAAAGGGTCACAGACAAATGAATTTCATCTTTTTATAATCATCTTCTTTTCGTGGGTCAATTTCGACCCAGTGATAGGAATGTTCCACAAACACTCATTTATTGATGTATCTATTAAGGGGTAGGACACAATAACGAGAGGGGAAAGTATCAGATTAATATAAGGTTTTGTATTGCTGGTTTCTATATTATGAACTCTCTCTCTCTATAAAAAGTGTTTGTAACGTTTAAAAAATAATTTGTTCAAATGCCTTTTGTCGCCTTTAATATCTTTTCTTCCAGATGGCCAATTAGTGTACAGGATTCCTACGAATCGATGTAACTATATCAAAAATCTCAAAAATGTCATAAACTATGATATATTCTCTAGGCATTGACTATCCCACATTTACATTTTTATGAAAATTGACAAAATGGCAGATATTTTTTTAATGACTGCATTTCTATAGTCAATTTGTTACTTATATTTATTAAAATAATGGGAAAATTAAAAAAAATCGATCGTCAATGCCTAATAGATATAATGATGATCAATGTAAAATTTTACGGTAGCATAAAACATTGCTAGGCACACATTTTCACAAAGTCAAAAAAGGTTAAAATAGAATGAAAAGTTTTTAGGAGAAGATAGAAAATCGCATTTAAAGTTTACGAATGTAATGTTTCTATCAAAAAGAAAATGTTCGATTTTATCAAAATACTACTGTGTCCTAACCCTTTAATTTATTTCGATCACCTATTTAATCTCATTTTCAGAATCAAAAATATTTCTGGATATGAAATGTTTCTTTTATTAAGCTCTACTCCTATCCTCCTAGACTACAACTGCACGATCATTTATTAACTTGGAGAAGCATCTAGCACCTAATAGAAATATAAATGCACGTATTAAATCCACAGCGAACAACCGAGCAATTATTAATTTGTAAATTCGCTTTCCTCGACAACGCGTTCCATATTTAATCGCGAGCACCTCATAATGAATCGAGTAATCGCCGTGTTAGCTCCTATGTTTGAACTCGCGATCCAAGGAAAAAGATCTCGATTACGATGTTGCGTGTTTACACGGCGCATTGTAGAATGTCGCTATAATGGATACCATCTCTACGGTCAGACGAGTCCAGTCGCGTCTACATTTCCATTTAGCTGATATCTTTTGATTGGATTGGCCATCGCGTCGCGCAGACCACGCACGTCGAAGTTTGAAAAAGTCGCAAAGCTTACCGCACTGTCCCATTGAAACGTCGAGTACGAAACGATAAATGAAGATACCGGCGACAACATTGTAGAGAAATGTCTGAGAACATTCACACGTGTGTCATTTCTCTGTAGTTGCTGACGAGATTCCCTTCTCCACAACTCATGTTTAAACGTACGGTGACCAGTCACGCGACTAACATTTTACTCGGTCTAGCTCGACTCGTACATGTAATTGCCAAAGCAGGGGATGTTTTTATTCGACGCGCCGTTCATATTCCATGGAGAATTTAATTCTTTGCAATTCAAATAGACCGCGCCAGGAGGGGCCTAACTGTGTATAATACGTTCCATTTTACTGCTGTATGGATGTAGCAGCGGGAACGCTAATTTCAGGAAGCGAAACAAGCTCGAGAATACTGTGGAAAAATTCATACACTGCCGGAGGAAGTGCACGATTCTCTGAAGCGAATCATATTTTATTATTTGTTAAACGACTTTAGTGTTCTGCGAATGAAACAGGTAAAGTGGAACACTATTGTCAGGAAACCAGCTCTAGAAAGAAATAAAACATAAATAACAGAATATAATATATAATAAAAAGAAATAAAACATAAATAAGAGAATATAATATAATATAATCTATAATATATATATATTATATTATAGATTATATTATATTATATTCTCTTATTTATGTTTTATTTCTTTTTATTTCTTATATATAATATATATATTATATATATATATAATATAATATATAATATAATATAATATAATCAGTCTTTCAACGAAGAAGATAAATTTTTATTTTTGTTAATGTTTTGAAAATGTTAATTTATGTAAAAGTCTAGTTTTTGAGTTGATAATCCTTTATCATTCGTTCAGCTACTTCAATACTCTATGAACGAAATTTGAAATGATTGTTAACCTGCAAATGAGCTTTGAAATATGAATATGAAGAAAAATAAAACATAAATAACAGAGTGTCAGTTTTCTAACTGAGAAGATGAATTTTTATTTTTCGTTAAAGTATTAACGCTTAAATATGAAGATGTCAGGTTTCGTAGGGGTCAAGAGTTAGATGTTTATTTTACGTCAAACATGAAAATGTTAGTTAAATGAGAATCCAGTTTAGAAGTTTTAATGATCTTCAAAAGAACAACCTAACTGTTGCAACAACGATGCGTTAAAATTATATCGCAGTTACGTAAAGAATTAGGCAACTGTGTTGCATAATGTAAACTTTTACACATGACGACTATGATGGACGCTGTCGTTCTCATATTAAAATAGACTGACGAGAAGTGGCAAGTCCGACATGCTCGCGATCGCTTGCATAAATTACGATCGAACTTGCATGATTTACTACTACGACTTTAAAACTAAGAATTTAATAAATCATATGTAGTCGGAGATAACTGGTAATGCAAGTATAGTTGACGTGTGACAAAAGTGGTAAAATTATTCGTGTCAGAAAAATGAAATACACATTTCATCTTAATCGTTAGTAACAATACCAGTTGTCTATAGAGGGTGTCCCAACAATGTTGTACTTCCGCGTAAGGGAAGAAAATATTCTCCACGGCTTTGTTAAGGAGTTAATAACCCTTTGCACTTAAATTATTTTTCAATTTTGTTGTCAACAACCCCCAACTATTTCAAGTGTTTTATTTGAAATTTAACTTCTACTAACTAAATTATATCTGTGGAAATTATATTTGTTTTTAACGAAACAAGGAAGAACCTAATACATATAAGAACCCGTTGTATTAAGATTATTCTTTCTCAGATGTCGAATTGTACTCAACAACAAAATGTTAATAAAAAGTATAGTTAAATCAGTAATAGAATAAATAGAATAAATAACTAATTAATAGACAGCGGATCTTTATACAAAGCAGAAATTTTCTTCCTGGATTCCAGCAAACTGAAGTCAAATTGTAATTTATTTTGTTTCTTAATATGTTTAATAGGTTGAAAAGAATGTAACAGTATTTTTAAATTCTTCCAATTGTTTTCTACTTCTAAACATACCTATGGAGAACATTTTTGCAAAGTGATTTCACATGATCTTACGAATCATCCCTTATAAGGAAGCATAACATTTTTAGAACATCCTGTTCTACGTCAATTTTGACAAACACAAGGCTGGAGAGAAACATTAATACGTTCACTATCACATTTACTTCTATTTGACAAATATTGAAATTGTAAAGATGTTTTCATAGGAATTTATTGATTACAGTTTTGACTTCAGTATATATTATACTTTTATTTGACAATTATTGAAATTGTAAAGATGTTTTCATGGGAATTCATTAATTACATTTTTTGACTTCAGTATATATTATAGTAAAAATCGCAGAAAAATATAAATAAATTTAATTTTTGAGGGTCGGTAGGTTAAAACGGTAAATAAAACTGATATAATCAATAGAACCGTATTAGTATAATGGAGACATTATGACAAAGAACAATCAAGAACTGGAGAACAGTGGATAATTAAAAATTTTTAAGTGACCATTTTAATGGGATGCTGAAGATCTGAGCAGTCAATCGTACCATCTGTATGGCATAATAATATGATCATAAAATACAATACACAATGATACTGTCGGTAGCCATTCCACACCGTCAAAAACAGCAGAATTTCCCCCAAACAGCAACAGCTAGGTGTCTGGCATGGACGTAGGTGGTCCGCAACGTTCGTTAGGGTACATTGGGTAGATTCGAAGATAAACAGAAGCTACACCTCGAGTAACACGTACGGAATTAACATAGCTGAGCGCGGTTCGACGTTTAAAAGCCAATCGCATTTCCATACCGGTGCCATTCGGCCCCATTTGAGGCCAGTGCCATTCGGTAACTTGCTCATCTATATTTGCCCTCGGACCTCTCGAAGACTCATTTATATCCTGTTATCCATGGATCTTTACGCGGTGGGCTTCCCTCGTGTCCGAAGGTCGGTCCTCTAGCACAGGGTCCTCTTCCGTTGTAGCTGGGCGTCACCTTTCTCGGCTTTTGTTAATCCTTTTTCATTCCGCTTTGTTGTCCTAACCTCCACCTTTCTTTTAGTAATTTTTTCCTTATTTTTCTCTCCTTTTATCGTTCAATACAATCGACTGTTCGGTGTTCGCCTTATCGGTTGATGGAATTTACGTTTTGTTGCGTATTATGCAATATCGTAAATATGCGTAACAAATGCATACACATGCACATGTGTATCAGTAGAGATTATATTTTCGACTGCCTCATCAGTGGAATACTTTCGTGGTTGACAGTTGACAGTCGAATGGTAATGTAGAAATCAATACATTTGTATAAATGTGAGTAATGTCACAATTGTCTTATTGTATGCTGAATTGTATGCTTGTATTATCACGAATTTATTTCGTGATCACGATGAAAATATATTCAATTCAGTATTTAAGTTATTATTTATCCTTTGCAGTTCTTTTTCGACTGCCTCATCAGTCGAATACTTTCGTGGTTGACAGTTGACAGTCGAATGGTAATGTAGAAATCAATACATTTTTATAAATGTGAGTAATGTCACAATTGTCTTATTATATGCTGATTTGTATGCTTGTATTATCACGAATTTATTTCGTGATCACGATGAAAATATATTCAATTCAGTATTTAAGTTATTATTTATCCTTTGCAGTTCTTTTTTGACTGCCTCATCAGTCGAATACTTTCGTGGTTGACAGTTGACAGTCGAATGGTAATGTAGAAATCAATACATTTGTATAAATGTGAGTAATGTCACATTTGTCTTATTGTATGCTGAATTATATGCTTGTATTATCACGAGTTTATTTCGTGATCACGATGAAAATATATTCAATTCGGTATTTAAGTTATTATTTATCCTTTGCACTTCTTTTTCGACTGACACAACATTAGAGAAAGAAAAATGTAAATGAAACTGGTTTTTATATGTATTTGGTTCTTGCTTTATTTCTTTAATTGTCTTAATTTTTAGATAAAAACAAATATAAATTCCACAGATATAAATTAAAACATAGATTGAGTAATATTTGATGTAATTAGTAGATTTTATGCATTTATGGGAAAATCGAATGCCATTTGAAACAGTGAAAAAGTTACAACGATAATAATACCAATCTAATATTCTCAGCCCCTGTTAAAATGATTAAAGAATGAAACGTCTACCTGTTTCTAGTCTCTTCCAAATGGTGCAGCCAATTTTTATTTTGCAAAAAAATCCGCAGTAATTAGTAAACAAGATTGTTTAAAATAAGTAGCAACCAAGGATCTATCCTGTGAAGTAAATGAAACACTAGTAGGCAGTTGTTGGCAAGAAAATTGAAAAATAATACGAATTAAATCAAATTAATATCAACATTAATAAAGACACTCAATTAAAATGGTGAATGCAGGGGTGATTAGTACCATGATTATTCACTTGCTCATCGCCTACTTATTCATCTATATAATTATTAGACTGCCGTTCTTTATGCAAAATAAAAATTGTCTGCGTCGATTGCAAGATACAGAAAACAAATTGAATATTATATCTTCCCTTAATAATTTGAATAGATGAGGAATCATATATTGACATTTTCAGTATTCAACATTTCCCTACAATTTTCAATTCCATCTATTCAATTTTCCTATAAATGCATAAAGATCCGCAGTCTAATAATTATCGTGAATCGTTTCTTGTTATTTAATAATGTAGATAATATAGTATCTATAATTAATACAAGCATTTCTTATTTCTATTCTTGTCCTGCTTTATCATGTTTTTAAGTCTCCGAAACTTTTTGCTAATAATTATAATTGCACCAATTTGCATTCAAGAATACGAAGAAGAGAAAACCATGACCAGGGACGAAATCGAAAAAAAGTGTTCCGCTGTTGAAACGTTGACGCGTCGTTACGCAACGCACAAATCATCACCATCGGCCGCATACTTTCTCATTAACCGATGCAAAAGTGAATTGCGAAACAGACGACTGACGACGATTTATAAGGAATTTCGGGATTCTAGATTAGAAGAGATGCCGTTGCAGCCGATGAATCACTCGAAGTTTGGGGACCGCGATTCCTGGCATTCAAAAGAGGCGTTAAGTGATTAAACGACCAGTTGTCATCGGTGACATTAACATATTGCGCTCTCCGTGGCTAGAGTTAATGACTTGTATCCAAACTACTGGCTGTCATGTAGAAAAGAATTATATATGACGGAGACGACAGTTCGCGGGGAGACCGATGAAAGTGATCTTGCTGGATGCGAGTGAGATGAAAGGCGTATGCTGAATATCGGTACGTGCAAACTGTTCACTTGAACGTATCTGCTAGGACATTTATCTCTTCCACACTCCGCGGTTTTACGCTTTCACTGTGAAAGACTTCTGTATTGAAGGTAAATGAATTATTGCCGCTGGAAAGGTTCAGTTTAAACGTCTTTCTATTGTTCACAGGAATCTGCACTTTTAGCACGTACGTCAGCACAATCATACAGGGTGTCCCAAAACTAGGAGCCGAAAATGGGAGGTTCCTTGGGTCATTTGAAGCAACAGTTTCCTTTGCAAAAATGGCGTCCGCGGCTTTGTTTAGAAGTTATTAACGAAAAACACAGACCAATCAGAGCGCAGCTATAGCGAATGAATTCTGCGACAGGTCCCGCGAGGCGTGCTGTTGCCATTGGTCGACTTAGAATCAATCCGCTGTAGCCACGCTCTGATTGATCCGGGCTTTTTGTTAATAACTCCTAAACAAAGCCACGGACACCATTTTTATAAAGGAAAATGTCGCTTCAAATGACCCAAGGAACCTCCCATTTTCGGCTCCTAGGGTAGTTTTGAGACACCGTGTAGAATTAATGACATGATGCATTTTAATCTTATAAAAGAATGTTAAAATATGTTTGCATTGACTGCAAGGTACATGAGCCACATTACAATTTTATTCCTCTTTTAATTATCTTATTAAGGTAAAACTAATACAATGGTGACCTTAAATCTTTTTAATACCTCAACGGTTTTAAATTGTACGTACCCACTTTTGTCATAAATGCATAAAATCCGCAATCTAGTAATAAGTAATTCTTTATAAAATGTTACTTGGCTATTTTATCTGATGTATGCTGGTTAATAATAAACCTGGCCATTTGTCAGGGTCATTATAAAGCAAACAGTCCATCATTAATATCTTGCTATTTGTATACAGTAATTTTGATTAATGTATCACGTGTTGTTACCAATATGTTTAAATATCCATCGAATTCATTGTTGTCAGTGTTCGAAGATTATATGTACCTCCTAGTCCGATCATATTCTCGGATCATATTTTTATAAAATAATTTTAGTTTGTAATGTATGGTTACAGATGGAAATCATATTGACATAAAAGCAATAATATTATGTATTGTACTAAGAATATGTACCTTTAATTTCATGAACATTTCCTTTCTGAATGTTTTTCAAGTACATCTTGTAGCCGACTTGTTCCAAACATTTCTGGGGCTACAATTACCCTGGACACCTTGTATACAGGGTGGGAGAAATTTTAGGGGGTGGTTCTTGACGATAATATAAGACGAAAATGAAGAATAAAAAAATTTGGATCCAGCTTCGTTAATTAGAAATTAACAATTAAAAATCCGCCTAAAATGCGGCTACGTGACCAACAGAGGTGTACGTTGCGTACGTCATAGAAGCGCGCGACAGTCACGTATCAAGTGATAGATGCATGCATACCTTGGTTCTCATTTGGGGCCCCAACGAGTTGAAAAGTCGAAAACGTTGCCGCATTTTAGGATTTTTAATTGTTGATAACGAAGCCGGAATCGCAATTTTTTAATTCTTCATCTTCGTCTTATATTATCGTCAAGAACCAACCCCTAAAATTTCTCCCACCTGTAGTCGAACACCCTGTATATAATTGTATTACCTTGTATATATAATTCTATATTGTAATTCACGCATTCGTTAACGGATAAATATATTTAAGCACTTTGTTTCCAGGGAAGCTGACTATCGAATAGAGACTAAAACAAGTTAACCCTGCACGAATGCAACGAAGAAGTTTTCAATTAACGGAACCAGCAATTATTTTTACAGCAATTCAATAGAACAGTATTCCGTAGTTCTTGCGTAGATGCGCGTTCTCCTTCGACGATGAGTGATCCAGGAAAATCGGATCCATGGAAGGGGTATTGGCAAAAAGGTGGAGGCGAGGAAAGAATACCGGCGTTTCCGCGAAAGCTCGAAGGAGGAACTTTCTCCCGCGGTCGTAGATCCTCCGGGAGCCTAAAGGAAACGTAACGCAACGTCTGGAAACCGATACACTTCTGTCTGTGCGCGGCGGGGACGGGTTCTTGTTGTTCATCGGCCGGCTTTCCGCTCCCGATCGGATCGACGTGACTTTCGGGTCGCGTGCACCGGGAAACCAAAGAAAAACGAGTAACTCTATAAAAGCTAGTCTCATTATGAGCTTGCGTTACCCGCGGACAGCCGTGTGGACCACTCGAGCCGGCAGAAAATACGGCTCGGTATCGTAAAGCACTCGGCGCGCGGTTACAACCGCTTACAAATGACTCTCTTAATGTCCGCCGGCCGCTGTATATATTTTACAAGGGAGTTCACTCTCGTCGCTATAACTTATACTTTCTGCGCCGGCTACACGGCCGGGTAAGAAAAATAAGGATCGACGCCGGAGATACGTTTTCCATCGTTGCGGCCTCTGTTGCGCCCCGTTACACACCGGCCCGGCCGGCCCCCGGTTTCTTCTTAACGAATTGACCGGGGGAACGAGGCCGCGGGAAAAACGCGTCATTTAGCCCGATGAAGAAAACCGCTCGATTCCTTGCGGAACCGTTGCGTCGCGTCGCGTCGCCTGCGAGGCCGATCAAATCGGAAATTGAATCGTTCGAGCCGCTGATACAAAATCTACACTTTGACAATCATACATACAGTGATTAGACAAATAGAAATTGATGTTATCGGCGCACAGGTTCGATCATGATTCTACAAACATAATTTGAATGGTACTGCAAACGTTGATTCGGGTTTGAATCTATTTCTTGGTCTTGAGAAATTTAAGATCTTAAGAAATACATACAGTGAATCCACATTAACAATCATCGCAGCGGGCACAGAATGTGTCCGATATACATTGTTTTATGAAAACGAAAGTCTCGACTTGTTCAAAGTTCTCACAGTTTTTGTAATAGTACGTGCTTGAATCGAGAAATGTATTCACTGATTTCTGATGGAAGCATCGTTATAATTTCAATAACTAAGGAATAAATAGATGTATGAAATTTAAAAAAATAGATGTATGATAATTTTAATAACTAAGGAATAAATAGATGTATGACAATTTCAATACTAAGGAATAAATAGATGTATTTATAATAATTTGAATAACTAAGGAATAAATAGATGTATGATAATTTCAGTAACTAAGGAATAAATAGATGTATGATGATTTCGGCGCACAGGTTCGATCAATAATAAAAACGTTATTTAATAACAATTTTGCAAATTAAGACCTCAACGTTTCGATCCTGATGAGGATCATTCTCAAGAGAGATTTTTGCGTTTGTTATTTAAGATTAAACGTAAATTTTATGACAGATATACTGTTTCCATGCTGGTAGATACTGGACTATGTAATCCGGAAACAGTACATCTGTCATAAAATTTACGTTTAATCTTAAATAACAAACGCAAAAATCTCTCTTGAGAATGATTCTCATCAGGATCGAAACGTTGAGGTCTTAATTTGCAGAATTGTTATTAAATAACATGTTTATTAACTTCCCGATTCATAGGGAAGTTACTGTAATTACCCCGAAAATCGAAAATCGATTTTTTAGCAGATCTTCACGTTTCATGGTTATTGAAGTCATTTTAGACTATTTTTATCAAATTGTTAGTATGTGTGTGTGTGTGTGTGTGTGTGTGTGTGTGCGTATGGCCGTTTTTATGTTATCAAATTTTTCGTTAACGTTTTCTGAAAAAGTAACAATGCGATCAGAATGATGAATGATGCAATCGATGCGCCCCGTCGTAACTTAGAGCTGATTAGATTTTGGTCCATATCGGTCAAGTAGTTTTTTAGATTTTTTAGTTTTTTTAGTTTTTTTCGAAAGAAGTTCATTCAAGAATGCAATTTATACGAGAGGATGGAAATTTTCCACCGAATAAACAAACGTAATTATATATATTACATTTTTATGTAAAAAAAATTTTTTTAAATTTAACCCTTTGAACTCGAGCGGTGCCGATACGGCGCCCGGCCGATGTGAAGTGGCAAGGATGCATCTTGGCTATTGTTTTACTAAGTATCACACCAAAACTAATTACAGAGTGTAATATTTATCAAAATTTGTTGGTTTCGACATATAAATGAATAAACTGGTGAAATTTTTTTTTAAATTTTTTTAAAATTAAATATTTTTGAAGTACCTGTAAAATGTTCACCTAATTTGGCCGAAATCGTCTCGAGTTGCTGGTTCGCGCAAGCGAAAACGGCCTCGAGTTCAAAGGGTTAAAAAAAAATTTTTTTTTCAATTATGCAACTAATGCTAATGTTACCGCTTACAATATCAAACTAGCTGGTTATTGTTGCTCGCCCGCTTCGCGAGCTCGCGGGTAGGACTGCTCTTTCGAGAGGGTTAGTGGTACGCATTGCTAGTGGGGCATACAGCTATTAATGTTTTTTTACCCCGAAAATCGAAAATCGAATTTTTAACAGATCTTCACGTTTCATGGTCATTGGATTCATTTTAGACTATTTTTATCAAAATGTCGGTATGTGTGTGTGTTTGTGTGTGTGTGTGTTTGCGTGTGCGTGCGCGTGTGCGTGTGCGTGTGCGTGTGCGTGCGTGCGTGCGTGCGTGCGTGCGTGTGTGTGTGTGTGTGTCAAATTTTTCGTTAACATTTTCTGAAAAAGTAACGATGCGATCAGAATGATGAATGATGCAATGGATGTGCTTCGTCGTAACTTAGAGCTGATTAGATTTTGGTCCATATTGGTCAAGCAGTTTTTTAGATTTTTTAGTTTTTTTCGAAAGAAGTTCATTCAACAATGCAATTTATAAGAGAGGATGGAAATTTTCCACCAAATAAACAAACGTAATTATATATATTTCATTTTTTTTTTTAATTATGCAGTTAATGCTAATGTTACCGCTTACAACTAACGAATCGGGAAGTTCTTTGTGTGGCTCGTGGAGAGTCACACACAAAATAAAAAAAAACCATTAATAGCTGTATGCCTCACTAGCAATGCGTACCACTAACCCTCTTGCAAGAGCAGTCCTACCCGCGAGCTCGCGAAGCGAGCGAGCAACAATAACACCATCCGCGAGCTCGCGAAGCGAGCGAGCAACAATAACCAGCTAGTTATTGATCGAACCTTTGCGCCGAAATCATCATACATCTATTATCAAATTCTTTTCGATCGCAACTATCGCACTATCTAAATATATACTAAGGAATAAACAATGTAAAACTCTAGAAGTTCTTGTTTACGACTTCTCTATGTATGGACCTGTATTGAAAATTTGAAGAATACGTTTTGCAGATTTGTGTCAGTTATAATGTATTTTCCGAGGTTCTCTCGTTACAATCGTACACATCAATCGAAAGTGTAAAGAAATGTTTCGGCAACATTTTTTAAGTTGTATCACATTTGCAGCGATGGCGCGTTATTTAAACTAATTCATTGTCGACCTGGGATCCTAATACACTTTTTTTACGGAGGATACAAAGGTGCGTCTCGTTGAACGGATTAAACCAGTTTGCTAAAATATGACAATGAGACGTTTAGATTGAATTTAACTTGTAGCTAAATGGTGAATCAGTGAAGCAAACGTGCCAGTGACTTTCGCGTACGTAAATATAGAGACAGTGAACGGTCCTTGGCGTCGCGGCGCGGGGAATTCGCAGGCATTGTGCTTTAGCGCCGAGCTGAAATCGCCGCGTGCTTTTGTACGGTTTCGTTCGTTTTTCATGGCATTCCCAGCTCGAAAAGTGGTGCGAAGTTTGCCTGGTCGGGCCACGGTGCTCTCTGGAAAAATAACAGCGGCGCTCTGCTCTAAATCTGACGGACCGTCGCACGCTAATTTAGTTCCGTTCGAATTGAGTTACGGCAGATTAAACGCGACTGAATCGAGAGATGTATTAAGGACCCCATCTCTGCGGCAAAATATTAGTTTGGCAAGTAATTTCGCGACTTCCACATTTTCTCAAACAGAGTCATTTATATATATTTTTTAAGCTCGAGTATTTGATATCACATTAATCACCAAAGTCAGGGCTCAATGATTTACAGTTCAAACAGAATGGTCACAGAATGAGTTTATAATGATGCAATGAAAGAATTACGAAACAAAAGGCCGCGCATTTAGTTGGCAACCAAATAAAAATCAATTTTAATTTTTATTTTTAATTTTATTTTAGCTGAATTTATAATAGCCCCTAAATTAGTTAATTAATACCACTAATAATACTGTATCATTTTGTTAAAGATGATATAGCTAAAGCATAATTTATAATCAATTAATACTATTATTAATTCTTGAAAGTCCACATTTTGCCATTCTTATGGTAACTTTTCATTAGACCAAGGAACTTTATGCAAAATAGAAATAGTATACGTCAATTACAAGAAAGGGCAGTGATATAAAAAGTGAACAACCACAGGAAAGACCAAGTAATTACTACACGACTTAGAATTGGCCACTCAAATATTACACACCTACATAAAATCACGAAAAACCCCCCAACTCTCTGTCACCCATGTAACATACCACTCTCTATCGAACATATCCTCCTCGAATGCCCAGCTCTCCAGACACAACGACAAGGTCTTAATATCCCAACCAACCTGAATGAATGCCTCATTGACCAAAAGACTATTACAAATGTCCTTACCTGCCTAAAAAATGTAGACCTTTACTATAAAATTTAATTATTTTGTAAATATAGTTTCTCTCTCTCTCTCTCTCTCTATATATATATATATATATATATATATACATATATACATATATATATATATATACACACATATATATATATATACATATTAATGTAAGATAGTCGTAAGTTAGAGATAAGATAGAATTAATTAATTAATTAAGTGAATTAAGCATAGCTAAGGAGAAAAGCTGCGTATTGGGTATTGGGCAAGAATTGTAACCCTAAGGGGAATCAATAAAGATATATATATACTATAAAATTTAATTATATTCACACTCATGTATTATTGCGATAACAAAACCGTGTACTTATAATTATATACCAACGTAGTCGCTAATGCCCTAGACGTTAATGCGACCTTTATAAATAAACAATACAAAAAAAAGTGAACAACTAACACAACTGAAGTCATCCAGATACGGAACTGACAATATAAAACAGATTTTTAAAATTTTAAGTGCCCAGATAAAAAAGTTGTGAAAAAGTTTTTCTTAGTAATTTTCACCAATTGTGCTTTTCTCGAAACTCCGTTTATTTATCTAATAAATTAATTCATCCAGCTGCTCAAACCATCTGAACTGATTCAATTTGAAAAAAGTGATTCTGTTTCAAAGAGCGCTCAATTATATTAGCCACTGCGTCTATGTATAGTCGAATGTCAATCTAATCCGAACTCCGTTTCTTCACTCCAGCCAGCGAATCCGGCACGTCTCCATTAAAAGTGGCGCAACGTGAAACCGATCCGGTTCGCGTGAAAATGAACGAGAGCTGAACTGCATTATCGTGGTGAAATTTATGGGATCAGGATTCGAAGGAGAGTGGCCGGAACCAACGAAAACAATGAGGCCCGGGAGCAAAACGTTTCGACTGATTTTATGAACCCCTTCCCAAAAAGCGGGGGGTCCCTGGCGCCGCGCCAACTGGCCAACGGTTTATTATAGTTTTGTTATGACAGCGGGGCGTTTCGGTAAATTAATGTTGAAACAAATGTATCTCGTCCTAAGAGAGCGGCGGTTGTACCTCTAATTGAATTGGTAAACACCATAAGTTAACCGGTAAGTAGTCATGTCGGCATAAATCACTTTCGGAAGATGAGCTGTCACCGCGAAACGAAACGACGCGACGGCTCTTTCTCTTTCTCTTTCTCCGAGTATGCTTGGACGAGAGCATCATCGATGGAACGGACGATTACGGGGAACGTTATTCTCGGTGGTTTCACGGGAAACTTCGTTGCGTGGAACGATCCGTAATGCACTAGATACTAGTCGATTAGAGCTCCCGTCTAATTCCTACTCGCTAATGAATTGATAAATGCTAAGTGCCATTTCCAATTAGATTGCTATCGATTCGTGTTCAGAAGTTCAGTCCATTTTATGCGAAAGTGAAGTGCACGATATTCGTGATAAATTTCTCTCCGTAGGAGCGTGGTTGTTGAGAATTGTAACATCGTAACAAATTAGATACATGTTTTGCTAATACAATGCTAAGTCAATGACAAATTTTTAATGATTCCTTTATCACACTTTTACTAGCATATTCGCCATGGTTTTTTTATTGTAAATGAGCCCAAACACGATACAATTAGCTTATTATTAACCACTGATTATGCGAAATCTTCATTATGTAAACGACCTGTAATCCAGCACTACGATTAGGCACATGTTCGGATAATAGAGGCTCTGCTCTATCGTGGATTACAGAAGTAAATATGATCCCAATCGTGTCATGTTTGGTATCATTTAAATCAGAAAAGCGTCGCGAATAAATTGGTAAAAGTTTCTGGAAACATTATTCAACAAATTTTGATTTCAATAAAAAATGTATGACCACATGTTACACGAACTTCTACATAAAATGTTCAAAAATCTAGAAACCGTGATAAATGTTGTGTCGATTGACATCTAAAGTTCAACGTACATTTATTTATTCCGAATAGTATTCATTAATCGTGACTCGCGATTCGATGAAAGCCACAGGGACTTGCCCGAGTATGGTTTTCAAATTCTCGTTGAACGTGATTGATTTATCGAACGCTCTGTCACGGGGAAATGCCATGAATTGGAAACTGTCTTGATTTTACTTCGCTTTCGCTTGTACATTGCGAAGTTATGGGCGTCCACCCTCCACTTGTTCGGACTTTCGCCAATTAGGAATAAGAAGTTGGTAATAATGCTGTCAGCCAATTCGATTGTTTATTGCACTAGTCTTTATCCGTGTACTTCGTTAGGCGCATTGTTGACGGTCTTAATGTAGACAGTTTTATCGATCTTTTGGCGAGTTCTTTAAAACGACGTTCGGCTTGATGTATTATTCTGTTTTCTAAGAATGGATTCGATTGAATCTCTCGAGGAAATTGCAAAATAATATTCTGAATAAAATTCTAATTTGTACAAATTTCAATAACATTTTACCTCATAATTTCTGCACACGTGCCTAAATCTATTTTAAATAATTATACGAGGAAGTAGAAGTCGAAAGTAATATTGCCATCTGTCCACGATAACATGTCAACAATTTCAAAAATAAATTGGACAAATAAATTGGATGAATAAATTGGATAAATTTAACCTTTATAAATTGGAAGGGTTCGTATGCACTTCTATTATCAAAAAAATATGTCGATGATAATGCTGTAGAAGTTCTCTAGCGCCAGAAGCTGAAGGTTTTTCTTGAAGAAATTCAAAAATATAATACTTTTTCCTAATAAAAAAAGATCAGTAGATAGGAATAATTTTTTATTGACTTTTAGTGTGAAATTTCATCCGGATATTTCTTATGGTTGAATAGTTATAGTAAAATGTTACGATCCAGCACACTGTGTTCTTCACCCGTCCGAGATTGTATATCGCGGTGCAGCGTTCAATTCAAATAATTTTAATTTCGTCAATTTGCAAATGTCCATCTCTTTAAAAAGAGATCCGTATAGGGAACACTTAGGGTTACATCCCCATTTTTTCAATTTTTTAAAAAGTGGCTCACTATGAAAACACGGCATTTGTTTAAAACAATTGCAAAATAAATGGGGAAAGAAACATTCTTTTGAAATAACTACATTTTGAGTGGATATGTTTTCACTATAAGCTCTTAAAAACTCATTTCTATCGGTTTGACAGTTGTAGTCTTACAATTTAATAAAAAAAGGTTGACGTTCTTTTACACCTCTGTAAAATCAACAATTTTTAAGGTATCGAAAAATCCTTTGAGATTTGTTCATAGGTCCCTAAAGACTACAAGATATTTAAACTTGAATAAAATCCGAAATTTCACTGCAAAAAGTGTCCGTTTTTGCGTGGAATGACCTATTGTAAGGGATTTGCGTCTCCCGGTCACGCTTGCTTGAACGCGAATACGCGTGATGGTAAATTGCAACATTTGGGAAGCCACAATTGACAAGAATATTCTAGAATATTTCTCGAAAGAATAATGCGATATTGTTTCTTGGCTCGCGTCTAGACGCAGTTCTGATGCATCATAACGAATGGAGCATAAAAGGCGCTGGAATAACAAAACGCTGCGTCCAGACGCGCAAAGAAGATACCACCTTAATGCAAATTACGCCTCCTAAACAAAAAAATAGGAGTTTTGAGGGCGACAGCGGCGGTCTAGATCGATTTTTTATCTAGCCTTTTTGACCATTGAAAACCCCAACTTTTGTATTAACGAGAAACGAGACCGCGCATCCCGCACCCTTGCAATCTTGGAAAAACGAGTCTACTCCCTTAAAATTCAGAAATGGACAAGAAACGAATACAGACGAAGTCATGACATAAAAGTTAGCAAATAATCAGCAAGAAGTTGAATGGACGAATGAAGATCATCAACTGCACTGCGTCAACATGATGCAGCGTCAAACAGATTCCATGAACATCATGATATTCTAATATCTGTTTGGTATGGTAGCAAGATTCTCGGGAATTGATACGTGTAATCCGGTATTAACGAGAATGTGATTGAATTTGTCGTGCCTCATGGCTCTATCGATCCATTAAATACGCTTGTAGATCAGCGATCGGCAAAAACCTGACGCGTATAAAACGCGTATTATCAGTTGTTCGCCGGCTGGGGCGGAAGAACGTGGTTGCGCATCGCGCGTCGCACACGAAGCCGATAGAAATATTTTTGCCGGGCTAAATGGGTTTCTTCGGAAAGTCGGAGAGAACACGAGGGCAGCAGCTGGCCGGCGATGCGACAAATCATACCTGCCGGACAGCCTACACGCTGCAGCCAGCCACATGCATGCCGATGCACTCGCCAGAGGGAGAGCCAATGGCGTAACCAAGGGCGGCTTTTCGATTGCAATGGTCGAGCAAGGGTTAACCGTCGAAGTAGTGTGAACAGCTTTAATACGAGGTGTGATCAGAACTCTGTCACTTTCCTAGCGAAGGTATCACATCAAAATTGATGGCTTTACTGATCACTCTTTTTATACCTTCGTGTATCAGTCTGGTAATTTTTATCGAGCAGAAAATATTAGTTCCCTTCTGTGTTAACACTAAAACTACCAGCATCGGTCAAGTGGTCGGTTTCAGATTTTTTTTTCCTTCGTGTATCAGTCTGGTCATTTTTATCGAGCAAAAAATATTAGTTCCCTTCTGTGTTAACACTAAACCTACCAGCATCAGTCAAGTGGGCGGTTTCAGATTTTTTTTTCCTTCGTGTATCAGTCTGGTAATTTTTATCGAGCAGAGAATATTAGTTGCCTTCTGTGTTAACACTAAACCTACCAGCATCAGTCACGTGGTCGGTTTCAGATTTTTTTTCCTTCGTGTATCAGTCTGGTAATTTTTATCGAGCAGAAAATATTAGTTGCCTTCTGTGTTAACACTAAACCTACCAGCATCAGTCAAGTGGTCGGTTTCAGATTTTTTTTTCCTTCGTGTATCAGTCTGGTAATTTTTATCGAGCAGAAAATATTAGTTGCCTTCTGTGTTAACACTAAACCTACCACCATCGGTCAACTGATCGGTTCCAGATTTTTTTCCACAATTATTGAAATTATAATGATGCTTTCGTGGTAAATAATTACGCAAATACATTTATTAGAGCAGATATTATTACATGAACCGTACAAAGTTCAAATTTTACACTTGTTATTTTTATAAGCGATTCCAACAGTTTTACGATTCTGTAACTAGTTGTACGAAATTTGCTTTTCAACTTCTTCTACATTCTATTAGGTTATCCTAAAAGATTTTTCCGAAATGTGTTTCTTTAATATTGCTAAATAAATATTAGGTAATTCCAAAAGGTGGTTGACGACTCATGCGCATAATGCAATTTCATGTTAGGAAGTATTAAAACATTAACAGAAAGATTATCGCATTGTTTGTATTTATTTAGCAACATTAAAGGAACACGTTCCGAAATCAATTTTTGGGACAACCTAATATAATGTTAACGAGTCGCCCTTTGGACTTCGATTTCACTTCTGTAAACAACAAGACGGTGTAGGAATAGTAGTGCTGAAGCAGATTAAGCGACTCTGTGCCAAATCTTTGCAAATTGACGAAAAATTTTAGCCCTGCTCTTTGTTTACTACACATGTTGAGGCATTCTCAGATCAATAAAATTGGACGAGCTAATATACTAAGGTGCAAGAAAATGATCAGCAAATGAATATTCAAGCACATTAAACAAATATAAATTGTACAGAATCCAAATAAGTTCAATCTTCTCACTATTACAAGCAGACTGTGGATTTCATGCACTTCTGGAAAAGCTGCACGAGTGAAAAAGAAACTTGTAAATATATTACAACAATCTAAAAATGTTTTTTAATTATGTAAAGCTATATAAGAATATATTTCTTCCTTTAATAATTTTAACGTCTCTTACGATTAACTTAGAAAATTTTGATTTTGTATAAACATCCACTGTCTAGTTATAAAACAACACTGCTAGATTACTACAAGACTACTTTGTCTTCGTTTTAAAAACGCAATGAAATCAAAAGCTGTGTAAACTTCGCATACGAGATTCTTCAAATTTCGAAGTTCGATTATTCCACGTGTAGGTATTCCGAGAATTTCTAGATTAAAAAATAAAATGCGTACCTGACGCACTTAGCCTCTCTTCTAGTAGTTCGATCGAGTGACAAAAAAGCTCGCCACGATCGGTAGACAGCTCCCGAAACGAGTCTACCGTCGAAGAAGAAGCTGGAGCTCGCGGCAAGTAGTATTTTTACGCCAAAACACCAGCGAATTCCTGGGGTCCTGGTGGAGTAGCTGGCTCAGGCAGCGTCAGGCGAGAATAAATCACGGAAAAGGCAGAGGAAAGAAATCATGAGCGTGGCGGCTCGGAGCGGTGCGGCGCGACGCGGCGGTTCCGCCGCAATCTAGTAGCAAGAAGATACCGAAGGGTTAATAACTTTCCCGACTTTTCCGCGGGCCATTAATTAATCGGATGCCATGTAGCTTTACGCTACCAGTGGGTAGGCAGAGAGACTGTGTGTCTCCCTGCAGGAGGAATAGATAAAGCATCGGCTAGGAGGACACGGCGCGAGTACGGGAAAAGGCTATGAGAAAGAAGGATATGCCTGGGCCGTGTTCTACGAGGAAGGGGTGATCAAGGGGGACGGAGGGGGTGCGAAGGAATTGCTGGGACCACGAGTTCCGCAGGGTTAAACAGTCGGTATTTCAGTAATGGAGGCTTATCGTGTGCTACCGCAGAAGTCCGAGTGCTAGTCCGAGTTCGAGGCCTGCTGCGGCTTGCTGCCGAGGCTCACGGCGTTTATTAATTCGCCACTTACCGCGCATACCCCGAGCTCCGTTCTTTCGATATCGATGAGGAATTGGGCGCGTTTAATCGCTCCGGACGCTCGTCCCTGGCCACGGGGTTGTGAAACGACCGTAGGCACCGAGGTACTCGTAAATACACTCCGAGAAAAAATATTAGGTCATACCATAAGTTCGTACCGTTTTTCGAGCGGTTGCATATGTTGATTTTGTAAACATACCTTTAAGTTTGTTTTATTAGGTATTCAAATTAATTCGGGGCCTTCACAATTATTATTTCTAAGTTCGTTTTATATATACAAATCTTTTACTAGGATCATCAATCACCTGTAAAGAGGTGCAACTCTGTGGAAAATGATGGGGATTATTTTTAAGATTTGAGTATGTTTTGGTTGTTCGTCAATGGACATCAAGTATATAATGACGAAGCAACGAATTAATCTGTACACCTCGAATTTTATATTCGAATCACCTGTAAAGGGGTGCAACTCTGTAGAAAATGATGGGGATTATTTTTAAGACTTGAGTATGTTTTGGTTGTTTGTCAATGGACATCAAGTATATGATGACGAAGCAAAGAAATTAATTTGTACACCTCGAATTTTATATTCGAATCACCTGTAAAGGGGTACAACTCTGTGGAAAATGATGGGGATTATTTTTAAGACTTGAGTATGTTTTGGTTGTTTGTTAATGGACACCAAGTATATGATGACGAAGCAACGAATTAATTTGTACACCTCGAATTTTATATTCGAATCACCTGTAAAGGGGTGTAACTCTGTGGAAAATGATGGGGATTACTTTTAAGACTTGAGTATGTTTTGGTTGTTTGTTAATGGACACCAAGTATATGATGACGAAGTCACGAATTAATTTGTACACCTCGAATTTTATATTCGAATCACCTGTAAAGGGGTGCAACTCTGTGGAAAATGATGGGGATTATTTTTAAGACTTGAGTATGTTTTGGTTGTTTGTCAATGGACACCAAGTATATGATGACGAAGCCACGAATTAATTTGTACACCTCGAATTTTATATTCGTCCTTCTGAGCAGGACACTCGGAACGTTCCTCGTCTTCTACACAACAATTCCCACCTTTAAAACGTTGAAACCATTTCCTCCTGGTACGAGATGAATACGCACTTTTTCAGAAAAAGAAAAATGTAAATGAAACTGGTTTTTATATGTATTTGTTTCTTCGTCTATTTAATTTTTCATTTTTTAGTTAGAACCAAATATAAGTTTCACGAATATAAATTACAACAATATTTGAGAGCTATATTTAATACAATTAATAAACAAAATTGTTTAAAATATGAAGCAGTCAAAGAAATTGCCTTTGAAATAAATTTCAAATAAACATATAACATTTGTTAGCAATAGAATTGGAAAATGATTCGGAGCACAAAGGGTTAATCGTACATTACTGTAGTCTGTACTCAACGTGAAACAGTGTGAATTCGCCGTGATATCTTTCACTAGATTGGGAGTTGTCATGGAATCAATTAAATTTGTTTTAACACATTGTGGGAGTATGAATGCAAATAATTACGATGGCAGGCGCTTGATATTTGCCAGAATGTGATCTTCGAGAAACAAGAGATACACACGTACTACCATTTTGTTCAGGAGTGTAGCAAGCCGCTCCCGCGAGGACTCTTTCTCGCTGCAATTAACCGACTTTGTCCCTTCTTGCCTCGTTACTCGGTTTTGCGGGAAGATCGTTCGCAGACGGTCTCGTTATAAGTACCGCGAGCGGTTTTTTCGCGTGGTGGCCGGTTCGACGCTGGAAATTAGAAGCGGGCCGTTGTATATGAACGCCGCTCGTGGATTCTCCAGGACCGGAACGTTTTTGCTCGTTGGTCCCCGTTGTGACGACATTTGCGAGAATTGGAGATATTGAGCTGCTGGAAGTGGAATGACTCTGCCGAGACAAGGGGTGCTGGATAATAGTTTGAACCGACGTCGGTAACCGTTAACTAGAGTTCAACGCTAGGGGTTTACAGAACCCGCTAAAATGACGGGTTCTAACGTGTTTAATAAATTAGTAATATTCTAGAGTAAACTGTACTATGGCTGGCACTGTAGTAGTTATCGACACTTTTCATTTAAACGGCAAACATTAAGAATTCCTGGTATTGAAAATCATTTTTTATGGCTTCTTATTTATATTTCAAAGCAACTTTGTAAGTTTTTATAACAGAATTCCACATCCCCTTGCCGGTTGTACCACGATTTTGCTAAAACCCTATACATATGTATAATATATCCTCAACGATTATTAAGTTTGTAAAGACGCATCAAAATTCACATTATTAAAAAAAGACTAAAAATTTTGACACATTCTTGTTATTTTTATAAAGTACTGGCCCTCTGGGCGACGATGCACGCTGGGCAATTTCAATAAAATCTCGTTTATATTTTCTGAGTTATTTTCTCTATATTAGCGACAGAGATAAAGATAGAGATAGAGATAGTGGTAGAGATAGAGATAGAGATAGAGATTATTTTCAAAATTAAATAAACAAACTGTACAATTGATTTAAACCTTTATGATTTCTGAAAAAATTGTTTTCTTTGTCTCTCTCTGTCTCTCGCTCTCCCTCCCTCTCTCTCTTTCTCCATTAATGTAGGTATTACCAGTCAAAAGTTAGAAACGTGCCCAAAAGATGGCGAAAAAATTGTATTTAGTCTGTGACGGCATGAATTGAGAACGGCTCAACATAGAAAAGTGGGGTTCGAATCGTTAGACGCGGCGTTTCTTCGGCAAGGTTCTAGAACAAACCGCATTCGAAACAATCCAGTCGTTCAAAAGTTATAAGCAAAAACGTGTCCAAAAAAGGGCGAAAAAGTCGTATTTGATCACTAATGACGTCAATACTTTTGAACGAATGGACTTTTTCGAATGCGATTTGCTCTAAAACATTTCCGAAGAAACGCCGAGTCTCATACAAACAAACATGCAAAGATATACTTAGAGATAGAGATATACTTTTTCGTTTGGAACAAATATAATTTGGCTTGGGTTACTTGCTATTTAGTTTCAATTCGGTGCAATAAAAGATTGCACATTACTCTTCTAGATGTCCATTTTAGAAGTGGAATGAAGAACTACTTGGAAGTTCAAGTTGATTTTATCAATGAAACCTTGTAAGGATTAAACCAATTTTTATCTAAGCAAATAATTGATCGTTGATTACATTGTTTATTAATCATTGTCTACAACAGTTTAGGTAAAGTTAGAATTTTCTAGAACAGTATCGAATAGTATGATTTGTATATCATTAGCAGCATTCGAGTTTGTCGACGCAAAATTAGGTTGAATACCAATTACACAGATATCAATCGCACTAATATATTCAATCTGCTAAACATTAATGCTACCGGTCTCAAAACCGGTAAATTCACTAAACTGATAAGGGTATTAGGCAACCCGTAATATACACGTATAATATGTTGTAACTTTTAATGATACCCTTGATGACTCAACGCATCAAATCGGTTTTGTTTCATTAATTTAAAGCGGACGGACATTCACGATAAGTAATGATGTTCTACATATACATAATATGCGGTCTGATTGGATCATTCTATTTGCGTAATAGCGTCAATAATTTATACAAAAATGTAAGATATGAGAAAGATAATATGAATGTCTATGAAATAATTAAGTTACATGAGGAACATGATTATCTACTTTTATTTATTACAGACATTTATTGATTTTTATAAGAATTTTAGCGACCTGAAAGTATACAACAGTTTTTCCAATTTCTTTAAATATTTGTACTATTATACATTTGATTTACTCATTTTTGTCATGAACGTATAAAATCTGTAATCTAGTTATTACAATATAGTAATTACTACACTGCAGATGTTTATACAATTTGCAATTTTTGTAGACGAGTTTGAAGAAACTCGAGTCAAACGAAATCTTGTTTTCCGCGGTAATAGCCTTTTTACAACTGACAAATTAAAATCGTTCTAAATTCTGTTATATGTTACATCCTAGCATTTTTTTTTAAATTTTCAAGAACCATAATTGCATAAAGATCCGCAGTCTAGTAATTACATGCAATATACAATATAGCTGTAATTAATGTAATAATTTGGATTTTATGTATATATGACAAAAATGAGTAAATCAACCACGAAGCCGTAAAAATAAAGATGTTGTTGATACTATTGTATTATTTATTTGTTGTAAATAGTAGAATGTCTATTTAGCGTCAATATCCTGCAATTTTAGTGCGGACAATTTTGATTTCGAATTAAAATGCGCAATCTGGTAGTAACTAGAAATGAGTTAACTCATTGTGAAATAAAATTTTAAGAATGAGATAATTAGGATCCAAAGAAAATAGAAAATTACGAAAGCAGTTTTGTTAATTTTCTAACGATGTACAAGGTACGACGCAATGCCACGCGCTACGCAAAAGAATATTTGGACCGGTGGGCAACGACTTGTCCAGCAGAACAGGTCCTGCACGACAGCTTAGGTATCAAAGAGATTCCGACACAACGTCGGCCGCCCCTACATCCAGATCAGATTTAAGATATCTCAGAAACAATTTCTAATTAATTGCGATGCATCAAAAGCATGACGCAGACACCGATCGACGGTTGCGTCAGATGATTTGTCTACCATGTTGTTTTGTCATTCCTGGACAATACATATAATTATCGCTTATGTACTTCGTGGTTATACTGCGGAAATAGCAAAACAAATGCTTTCTACATATATGAATTGCTAGAAGGAACAAAAGTTAAAAAATACTAAAATTTCTTTGAGAAACCACTTTTTTTTGTATCTACGTACAAGATATTTTTGAAACACCTTATGTACACTACTGTGCAAAAGAAAGAAGGCACCCGGCCGTATTTAATAGGAAGGCGTAAAAAATCAAACGAGAACACAGTAAATTTTCTTTTCTATCGATCGTAAATTGGTTTAAAAAAGAAGAATGATGTTCGATCAAATTGTTTAAATAACAATCGTTAAACTTACAATTTGATCGAACCATTGCGCCGATAACATCATTCTTCTTTGTTAGGACACAGTAAGTTTTGAAAAAGGAATCCGCTGTTTAATTGAACGATTTAATTGAATTATTTAAATTTAAATTATTGATTTTGATAAATCAATAATTGTACAATACAATTTCTACATACAGATATTGTTTGTCGTTATATCTTATAATTATACTGGGTGTTTCTTCATTTTTCATAGTAGTGCATATTTGAACGAGATGGCGGAAGATCATGCCAAATACTTTGTTTTATTTATCGCTTTATATACGTACAGCAGACAACATGTTAAAAAATTGATTCCATTGATATTTGTTACGATGTCATCAAACGAATGAGGAATTACAAGAGAATTTGATTGAACTTACCAAATATTCGCAGTTGATATCAATCCCTTTGAAAAACACTATCAAAGAATGAATGGACCCCGAAATGGGTTTTCATTCGAATTGCAGGAGATTTAATTAAATACGCAGCCGCATAACAGACATTTTTCATAGACAGAATCGTTGACAGCGCAATCGTCATTATTTTGCCAACGATATCCTGGCTCATATTGTGTCGTCAGTGAATTTCTCGAGCGAACTACAGCGGAAACACAAGAAGAATTTGGCGTGCGGTGAATCGAGCCCAGCCAAAAATTTGCCGTTCCACTGGTTTCACGAATTAATCGTGAATTGTCAGCAATTTGGCTCGTTGCGCTTTGTCTCGATCGATTCAAAATAGCAACAGACTTTGTCCACAGTTTTACTGCACCGTAGCGGCGAGAATGTTTCATTACACGCGTCTGTAGAATACTCATTTATTTTATTTGTCAATTAATCCTCTGCAACGTTTTTTTCTTAATTTTCTATATTTATCTACATTCCCCCTTTCCGTTAAATGTACAAACTAGATTCATCATGAAGGCTACTTTGTTACACTTAATTATACTAATAAAAAAGATAATAATTAATTTTATTGATTACGGTATTTATTATTATTATTATTATTATTTATTTAGTTATTTATACGGACCGAAATCCTTTTATACAAATGTGAGTAGATACAAATGTATGACAGAAAACAAAAAAAAGAAAAAAACACAGTAAAAAATCTTAATCCTAAGTCTTAATCTAAAATTACCCAAATCTGGACAGAACAAAACAGCAAATAAGGGTAATATTATCTAATAGTACAGCTCAATTTAGTTTTAAAAGATTGTAACGAGCCATTAAAGAAATCAATACTATTAAAAAATTTATTGCAGATATTAATAATGCGATTTACCGGATTAATTGCACCATATGAATATTTGGATTTGGTTATTTGAAATCCTGATCTCGTTCTCAAGACATGCTCCGGTACATAGAAATTTATGCTGAAGTGCCTGGAAAGCAAGTGCTTACAGAAAGCAGAAAAACTATGAAAATATAAAGATGTAATAATCTACAGGTAACAAATACATCCGATTTTTTTCGACAATTAGTAGAAATGTTATAAATAAAGATTTTTGCAAATTTCATTTACAGTATGGTCGGTACGTTCATGTGATTGTAATTAATAAAGTACTGACCACAGAGGGACTTGAATATAAATAAATCACTGGATGCGAAGAGTAATGCGCTCGATTTTGCAATTATAGACGTACTGTTATTTATTCGAGGCCGATGCCTAGAGATTGTCCATATTCGGCATTGACATGGTCTAGCATTGATCGAGGTAAAACGTGGATCGTCCTAGATCATGTTCTCGGGCGGCCGAAGGCTGTTTCCTCTGCTTCCTGAAACCCGTTGGATCTACTTTTTTCTCTGTTGTCGCTGAACGATTCGCCTTTGTCCTCTCCTTTGCAACAGGTTATTTGCTATCGATTCGATCTCGCCACACTTCCGGGAGCCTTTCCTCGTCTGTAGAAGAGATCTCGCGGCAATTCGCATTGTTCTCGACTCCCTCGCGACACAGATCTTACGCGCCGAGACGTAAATCGATTTTTTGGCATCCGAACTGCTTATCGACTGCTAATCCAAATGGCTTAGCAAATATAGTGGCCCTCCTACAAAACGACATCCTATAACACGATTTTGCTCCAACACGATGGGATAAACTGCGGGAATCTTCGTACAACACTGTTTCGCTCTAACACGATAAGAAAATTGCGAAAAATTTTGTGCAACGCTGCACTTTTACAGCACTTGATAACATGATCTTGTTTAACAATATTGAAAAACTAAATTACATTAAAATAACGACGGGAAGGAATAATGAACTATAGTGGCTTTACATGATTTCCTTTCTTTACATGAATCTGATTTACATGATAATGAAAATATGTAAATAAATTATAATTTACTCATTTATAACTGTATGAGCTGCAAAATTGTCCATCTTCATACCATGAAATCTACAATGACCTTGTAAGAACCAACAAACAGACAAAAATTACAGATTATCTGAAGAGGATAGAAGATGTAAAAAATCTAAATGAAGAAGAAGGTTCAGAAAGTGAAGATGATCTCGTTCAACCGAAAGAACGATCTCGTTTGATTGTACTGAGTAGTGATGCGGAAGAAATTGATTAAATTAAGGTTACATTAAATGAAAATAATATTTTTTGATTTGTGTTATACATACGTTTATATTTTTAATGAAAATTAAGTTGCTTATATAGAATTTAAAAAATGTTTATAAGAATCCTTAGCCATGGATCGTAGTTGGAAAACTGTGAAATATTCACAGTTGTTGTTCACAACTTGTTCATATGCGCCTAGATTGAAAATTTAAAATGTCAATTTTAAATTTTAAATAGACTAATTCTAATTTCTCGAAAAACTCGTACGGTTCAATATCAAAGAGGTTATCGTCCTTTTAAAAATGGCCGAATATTACCATGAGTTACCGTATGAGTACATAAATAAATTAGAGGTTTCAGAAATAAAAAAAGGAGATAAATTAACAATATTAGCAATAAAGGACGCCAGCAGAAAATTGCTGTTGTTGCTTAATGAATGATATGCAATCAACGGTTATTCTTACACCGGAGGATTATTAATAACCCTTTGAATTACAAATTATTTTACGGTTTTAATGACTAGAACTTTTTTGTAAATCGTAATTGCCTAAAGAAGTAGAATATTGACATAAATTGTATGTCTATACAATTGTATGTTCTCCAACAGCTGTACATATATTAAAAAACCAAAATAGAATTTTATTTCTGTTTAAAGGAAATTATTATCATACATTTTTATCAGTATGTGTTCAGAATCTCAATCGCGTGTCAGACACGATATTGCATGACACGGGGTTAAAGGGCGAGTATATAAATAAATTAGAAGTTCCAGAAATGAAAAAAAAAAGATAAATTCGCAATAAAATAAAACCTCGTTTATCCGGGCCTCTGATGTTCGAATTCTTTATCGTCTGAATACTTTCCACGAACAATTACTTTGCGTTGAACTAACTGCATACGCTACACGATTTACTGCACACTTTAATAAGGATTAAGTTCAGCACTGAAACTATGTAATCGTTGTATAATCCGAACAATCATATTCCACTAATTAGCACGGATAATCGAAGTTCTACTATATTTGCAATAAAGATCTCAACTAGAAAGTTGCTGTTGTTGCTTAATGAAAAACCGCAGTGTTATTCTCGTGCGATATGCAATCAACGGTTCTTTTCACATCGGAGGATCATTTAATAAACTGACAAGCTCGTGGTCCCGGGATTACTTCCCTAAAGGCGGTGGGCGAAGGGAAAAAAATTGATATCGGGGGAATGGCTCGTTCGGAATTGCAAATCGGCCGACCAGATGGACGAGCGTTTGTCGAAGGGTGAAATTCCACGGACAGCGATCCAGTCGGACCAATGGAATAATATTTGGGTTACGCAAGCAGGCAGCGTGGATGAGACGACGAGGAAGCGATGAAGGAAGGAAGGAAGGAAGGAAAGAAAGGAAGAAGGAAGAGGAACGGTAGCGAAAAGGAAAAGCCAGAAAGAAGAGGAGGAAGTGGCGGCGGCGGCTGCAGAAGACTCTTTGTACACCGTCTAACTGTCCTTCGTGACTCGTGACAAACCACGGACGCGTTCCTTCTCCGGCAGTCATTGAATTGTAGATTCGTATGGACAGATGGACACGTCCGTCGACAAACTTGCAGTACTTACGGCCGGCAAAAACCACCCAGACCCTGGAAATCTTGCGATCGTTTATATATCGTCGACAGATCCCCGGAGACTTCCGTTTCGATCCGTGCTTCGTTCGTGGTCGATCCTCGGTTCCATTCGATTCGATTTACACGCGAGGACCCTCGACGCCTTCCTTCTGCTGATAGCTTCGTAAACGGAGACTTTGCGCTCGCTAAACGACAGGCAATTTCATAGGATGTACACTTGTCGCCCCGCTTGTATACTTAATGCCCCTGATCCAATGTACGGCACTGGGGGTAATTATTGTGGCACGCTTTTCTTCGGATACACCCTAAGGTAAAGGTACTAGTGGTTGACCAGTTAAGAACAGTTTTCCATGCGAACAATAGTATCCACTTATTCTGTCATCAAATAGCGAGAGTCGATGCCTGAAGACGCTCTTTAAGTCTTCTAAATTATGTACCAAGGCCACTTTTAAAAAAAAGTTTACTTATACAAATTTAAGAAACTTATTTAAAAATTCAGTAATTTCTTCAGAAGTTGACCACTCATGAAAATGAAAAATCTAGTAATTGACCTGCTATTCATTAGTAGTTGACCACTTATACTAGAAAGAGGGTTAAAGCAATAATGGGGTAAAGTGGAAATAGTGTAACTCACAATTATGTGTTCTAAAAAGTTTTTGTCCCTTCTTCACAGCAAGTGCGTATTTAATTTTTTCTTATTCTATTTTACCAATTTTTGGTAATTTACGTGGCTGTGTTACATTTAAAACAGTATATTTAATTTCAAAATCTTTAATATTAATTTCTTTTTCAGACGCAAAAATTTGGTCACTTGATAATGATCCGCATTGGGATCGAAACGTTGAGAAATTTAAAGGATCGAACCTGGCGCCGATATCATAATTGTAATTTATAAAGCAATAATGTTGGGAATCATTTTGCTATGATTTAGTTTCAACAATTTCCAGTACAAATTACAATTAAAGAATGAAATAACAAATAAAACAAATCAATTCCATAAAAAGTTTAATTGACGAACAGAGTAGACGTTGCAAGTTAATAGAGAATAGTATTAGAGACATTCAACCAATAGATGGTATGGCAACCGAGGTGCACTTTCATCAAAAGTGTACAGCTTATAAAAATCTTATGTTTATGTTTTTCTATAAAATGGTCAACTAGGGTAACTGCACCAGTGAATGAACGGGCACCAGTAAATGAACGGGCACCAGTAAATGAACGCTTTTGTATATTTCAGAAAATTTTAACCCGGACGGCATACTAGCGATAAAATTGTGATTAAAGAGTTAAATAAATAGGAGAATATTGTTTAGTAATTTTGTTCATTGATTGGACTAGCATTATTCAATTACTAGAATGTAGTGTTCATTCACTGGTATTTTTCATATTTTTGATTTAACGTTTAATAAAGAAGAATAATAATAATTTCATTGTATTTGTGTTCATTTATTTTTGACAAATGAAGTATAGGGAGCTATTTGGCATATATGAGATTCCTTTAATTCACATAGTTTTTTTTTAAATAAAATATTTTCCTGAACAATTTCTTAAATGTTCATTCACTGGTGCAGTTACCCTACTCGTATATCGTACGAGTACATTAGTACTCAAAATATCGATTAGGTACGAAATTTACGAACGAATACAGGTCAGGGGAATTGACTAGAATCGAGGGGAGAATGTCACTCCCTCTCCGCCAGTATCAGATTAGTCACGTGATATTGTGACAGATGCACAACTAAAACGCGTCACGTGACCGAACCGTGGCGGAAGCGTGGGGGAATAGCGTCGCATCGGAGAAAGGTAGAGTGGGGAGATTTAATCTGGCGACTGTGTTTCAAAGCGTGAGGTGCTGTATTAGTATTGCGAAATTAATTCCTTGAAGATATACTTGTGGATACAAGAAATATTTGAACAATGAATATCAGATTCTCCAAAAGTTACTTAAATTGTTGTAATTTTGTAAAAAATTATAAAATACAAAAAAGCTTTTAATTCTTGTGGTATGGGAGACAGAAAGACAACTTGTTTAACTCTTCGCCTCATGATTCCTTTGACGACTACAATCATTTCCCAGCAGGGGGTGGATGTTTTCATAGCAGGTGTCCTCTCGTAGTAGAGGCTAAATATTCATAGCCACTTAGCGTTTCCATTCAATTTATGCGAACTATAATTCTACTCATATTTATTAAATACGACTCAAAACTTTCCAATCTGATAAAGCAAAAGATTAATATTCGAATGATATGACGATTGTTTCCCGTACTCGAAATAATATGAATTGTTGTTTTTAATTGTAATATATTAGATTATTATCAACTGTAGTGGAACTTGTTCATGATTCAAACAAGTATTCCCGTAAGTTATTGTTCTAAATATACATATAAGTATTACAACTATTCTCGCATTAAAACAGGAGCATATAAAAATATTTTTAAAAGACTAACTATAATTCAGCATGATAAGTATTCACGACATGAAATAGCTACTTTAACTAAATTTATTATAGTCCATAAAATTCCCTTCTGTCTGCTGGTGAGAAGATTTCAAAAAGTTAAATATGTAGTGCGAATGAAATGAAATTATTATTACTCACTCGAGCATTTGTCGGCGAGCATGTGTGCATAGATTGTAGTTACATAACGGGCAAAATGATCGAAGGTCGATTAACGAACTGAACAAAAGCGGAATCACGAAATACCAGCTAATTTCGCGGCGTGCCGTGCGCAACTGTGGCGTGAGACATCTTTATTCGTCCGCCATATCCAAGAAACTGTCCGCGCGTCCGTTTGCAACAATCCGAAGCCACAAATCACAATTAGCCTTACGCGTTTTCGCTCGGATTTGAATTCTTCCTTATTCCGAACGCGAAGGTATATATTTAAACACAATTACGTACCGCGAGCTGTCTCTATTCACTGAAATCGCAGGCTTCTATCAAGGAAGATGTATGGCAACGGATACTTAGAATGCGATTCGAGCAAGGATACTGCTAAAACTTAATGGTTTCTCGCAAATAATAAGTCACTCTATCGATAATCCGTTAACCCATCTGCAATTCTATTCAGTCAAAGAACTTGTAGGCCATCTGTATTTAGTGCGTATGCATTCGCCATTTTATATATTCTGGGCCTTCCATTAGTAAGTGTTATTTTAACCACTTTTTTACAGTTTACAACTTTTTAATGACCATACTAACTGCGACAAAGCACCGTATAATGGAAGACATTTTACTATAAGTAGAAAATGATCGAATGAATCGAATCAGACTTTCCCAGAAATTAACTTTTTAATACATTCATCTGTTTTTTAAATTTCAATACTATGTCCCAACTATGCAAGAATCTATGATTCTTTTTTAAATAAACATATTATAACTCGTTGTATAGATTAATGAATCTACTATTCATTTTTCACAAGGTTTCCAATTCAATTTACATAAACCACTCTAAGCAATAATTAAGAGTCAGAGACACAACGAAAAATTCGTCATAATTAAATTCCTTAAATTTCAATACCATTTTCCTACCATTCAAGAATCTACGATTCTTTTTTAAATAAACATATTATAACTCGTTGTATAGATTAATGAATTTACTATTCATTTTTCTCAAGGTTTCCAATTCAATTTACATAAACCACTCTAAGCAATAATTAAGAGTCAGAGACACAACGAAAAATTCGTCATAATTAAATTTCTTAAATTTCAATACCATTTTCCTACCATGCAAGAATCAATGATTCGTTTTTAAATAAACATATTATAACTCGTTGTATAGATTAATGAATCTACTATTCATTTTTCACAAGGTTTACAATTCAATTTACATAAACCACTCTGAGCAATAATTAAGAGTCACAGACACAACAAAAATTCGTCATAATTAAATTTTCCATCAATGCAAGAATCTATGATTCTTTTTTTAATAAACATATTATAACTCGTTGTATAGATTAATGAATCTATGTACTACGCATTTTTCACAAGGTTTCCAATTCAATTTACATACACCACTCTAAGCAATAATTAAGAGTCGGAGACACAACGAAAAATTCGTCATAATTAAATTTCTTAAATTTCAATACCATTTTCCTACCATGCAAGAATCAATGATTCGTTTTTAAATAAACATATTATAACTCGTTGTATAGATTAATGAATCTACTATTCATTTTTCACAAGATTTCCAATTCAATTTACATAAACCACTCTAAGCAATAATTAAGAGTCACAGACACAACGAAAAATTCGTCACACACTTATTTTCCGATATCGGCGGCCTTCAACAAGACTACTTTCGAACCTGCTAAAGTTAAAAACACTTTCCACTTAATTAAAGTCGTTTAATGAGAGATACGTATCCACGATGAGCGGTGGCGAGGCAGAAAAAGGAACAGGTGATCAGCCGGCAGACGGATATTGTGACATGATAGTGCAATTAATTAAGTGAATTTTTGCCTAGTTAAAATGTGCAAGAATTGACGTAATGCCTTCGCCGTGCAGGTATGTTCTTTGCATCGAGTGCAACAATGAAGAAACTTTAGGAAGTGAGGTCAAAACAACGTCGTGACGCGACGAAGATTGATCAAACGATGGATAATACAGCAGAATTTGGCAATGGTGCTTTGCATTATGTATCAACTCGATCAATATTATTCAATCATTAAATATTACTTCTCTGAAATTAAACGTATACTCAATTTTTAATGAATACACAAAGTTTATCGTTGGATCGTGGATGTTTATGCAATTCTAGCAAATTCCAACAGCTGAACAAGCTTCGTTTACAGATTTATTGTAAGGTTTTACTCAACAAATACATTATTAAAGTATATTAGTTAATAAATGAAATGTTAAGATTATCACAATACTACATTTATTCGCATTGTTTGAACTTTATATTATTCTACGGAAATGAATAAAATTTGATAATTTTTGTTGATGATTAAATTTGAGCGTTCCAGTAGTTCCGGTGCTAAAAAGTTGATTAAACTTATTGAAAACTTTCGCAGAGAAGAAACCTGTAAATTATTGTCACTCTGTGAAGTGTATATAATTGAATAAAATATAAAAAAAATAGATAATAATAATAAGTATACATAAATGTATAATAATGAAAAAATAGATAATAATAAAATAAAGAAGATAATATCTTTCTTTTTGTAATGGTAGCTATTGATAAACACATTTAATATTTTATTTTCGTAAAATAATCCATCTAGCAATTCAGTTGATAATGATGAACGTCGCGATTTACATGAATTTCTAATTTTTCTAGTAATCATTTACATTTCCAATACGTATTAGATTCACAAAACAAATTATTCTGATCATTACAGTCTTACCAGTCTCGCCCTTAACCCTCCGTATGGTATAATATTCGTGACTCCCAGGTGACGCATAAGTACCCTCATCCGAAATACGACGAAACCCGATCCCGAGCCATCGTCTTATATCGGAATAAAACTGTGCTAGTGAAACATCCGTGCGAGTCAGAAACGACTCCGTCAAAACTATTCACTCTGTATCAACGCACTTGCACAAACATAAAAACATTTCAATTTTCCGAATGTTCAATTGTTACTAAACTATAATTGCTCAGTTTGTATTCAGTTCTGAGCATCGCGTGATTCTCTCGAAGATTCACAACCGATCACGGCACAGGCCAAAGCGAAGTACCTGTCGTTAGCATAACCAGAAAATAACGGGAGAAGCAATTTCCATCGTTGACTTTCGTTTTCAAAAACTTTCACAGTCCACTTGTAAATGTGTGCCGATGATTCTTTCCGACTTAATGCGATCCTTCAACCCTAACACCGAGCAGCTCGATGATCAGCCACGAAATCGAAGGAATCCCGGTGTCGTCTTGTTAACGACCAAACTACGTCCGCGAAAAAGTGAGCAACGAGACTTTCACCGAAACGTCCGCGAAATCGAGGTGAACCCGCCTTACCGGTTCCCGCGAAAAAATTCATACGTGACCCGACCGTGATCAACGGTTGTGTGGCGAGCATAAAGTCGCATCCGTGCGTTGGGTGCCAGGCAAAGACACCGGTGGACAATCCGTTGCTCATCGTGTAAAAACCGATCAGACGACTGAAGTAAAACCTGATCTGATTCCCCAAAGGACGGGGACGATCATTTCGAACCGGCGGCAACACGCTCCATTCGATCCAACGACAGCCCGATAGTGTCAGGATCGAAATCTGACGCAGACGATCGACGAAACAACAGTTGCGAACCGGAATATCAATCGATCGCTAAACCCAAACACAAAGAAAAATTCTCTTGTCAATAATATTAACGTTGCATTATCGTGTCCAACTCAAACTCAATATTTTTTTTGTAATTTACAGAAATATTTTCCTGAGTCTTACATTCAAAACCAGATTGCGGTAAAAACCTTGGGATTATTATAAAGCAATACACCAATCGTGCTTAGTGTTCGGTAAGTTTTAGTGACTTTTATAGTTTAATAATAAATTTGTAATAGTTTTAGACTGCAGAATTATTTTTTAGGAAAGATCACAGTTCTATTGTTTTTTGCGTGCCATTACTGTTAAGGGTGGAAATAAGGGCTATTTTCCACCCTATACCATAAATTCCTTTATGTGTGGACCTTCTCTTTGCCCCCTATTCTATATACATGGATTTCTGAAATCTCACTGTTTATTTCTGTAATTTTGATATTGTACTTGAAAATGTTCTTTGTGTTGAATCCGTCTTAGTTTGTAAGTCAATTTTGTAATGTTAGCATGCACAACCAAGTGCATGCTGCTAATAATCCCATGTGGGGTTTCAAAGTTTAATAAAAAAAAACGTCATTTATTTTCTGGTTGGCACATAAGAATTTGCAGTTAATCATAATAAGTAATATACAATTGCAACTTCTATCACTAGATACTGGATCGAGCAAGCCAATTACCAGTTTTATTGATTAATTAAGCAGATGTTAAAAGTATGTAAAGATAGTTTTAATGTAGAAAATGTTTTTAAATATTGCATGTGGAAAATATTATCATATGTAGAGTGTAGAGAGTGTAAAACGTTGGGCAATGTTAAGTTGAATAAAATTTATTTGCAACTTGATAATATTTACTTTGATCAATTTAATTGGATTACTACGAAAACGATATTTATATTGTTCCCTGTAATCGTGTTGCGTGAAAGATTATAAAAGCAAGGACGATCTTGCACTATAAATATAAGGGCAAAATATTAGTCAACTTCTGTGTCAGAATAATAATTGTCAATACACTAACAACGCAAAATTCAATTACATGGTATTCGTATTCCCCAATGCAGATCCGTAGACCTAAATATCCAGCAGGATCACACAGGTTACGGTTCATTTTTCGATTTCGCATAAGTGTTCTCGTGATCCTGGCGAACTATAGCACGAGAAATATCTCCGAGCTAATTTCGTTAAAAGTCAGGTGAATATACTGCACGCCGGACGACGGCGGCGTTGGACGGTTTCGTTTAGGAACCCTTAATTTCAGCGCAAATTCTTTTCCAATTACAGTTACTTTCCTTCGAACTGCATTAAACCTTGAAATATGCACCGCGGCGATGTCTTTCGGTTGAGAGACCTCGATATTTAATGTCAATTCCCTTGCTCCCGCGGCAGATAAAAAATAATTGAAACTGTCCGGAGGGGGTGTGCGAGCCCAATTACGCCGACACGCCCCGAAGAGACGTTGTCACTGGCGGTCGATGGACGCCGAAGCGATTGTTTCGCGAATTGGAAACATGCGAAATTATTTTCAAGCTAAAAGTAAAATTCAAAAATCGAATAAAATGCTTTCACAAATGAACAGAATATTATTAATTACACTACAGATTTTATAAAAATTAATACATCCCCCTGCTAAACAGTAACGGAATTTAAAGAGTTTATAAACGTTTTTAAAATTGTTAAGAAGTGAACTAAATACCTGTGTGGCTTCTGTATTTTCCAATTGACGCAGACAATTATTATTTTGCATAAAAATCTGCAGTCTGTATGTTAAATTAATGAAGAAAGTTAAGAGTATTCACCAAAAAATTTAGTTCTTCTTTACCCCTTTGTTTATCGATTAAATGTTGGTTATCCATGCGAATAAAATAAATTGAAGCTTTCCATTGAATACGCTGCTGTGCAAAAGAGTCGTGTCATAAAGCTTTTATTATACAATATATTCAGTGAATAACAATCGTGAGACAAATAGTGCAGTAATTGGCACAATTTGCTAATAATCATATGTGAAACTCTGTAATGAAACCTTACAACGTGCTTAGTATGGGCCTTCAGCTGCCCCTCAATATAGACACAATTATAGCAAAGCCAAATATCAAAGCTTGTACTAGCATCCACTGCTTTTTCCTAAACTGTAACCTACATACAGTGACTCCCACTAATATTCGGACACTCTTAAAAAGACGATAACTGTTTTAATATTGTACTATACGATTTGAACATTTTTTTAGAAGCTAGAGCAATTAGTTTGCCACAGGATGCGAAAAAAGAATTTTGTCAAAAATTGCAATTGATCAGAATTATAAAAAAATACCAAAAGTTGCATTTTACAACTTTTTTATGTGGACCCACGTTGAAAATTTAAAAAATACGTTTTATAGACCTGTGTCAATTAAACATATTCTGAAAATTTCGTCAAAATCGGTCGACGTTGCAATGAGCTACAAACGTTTAAATATGGTAAAAATTGCAGATTTTCACGATTTTCGGCCTTCAACTGCAGTAAATATAATGATTCTTGCATCTTTCAATCGTTGTCGTTGTTTTCCACATCAGCCGATTGCGATGAAACTTTCACAGGGCATACAATTGACACAGATCTACAAAACGTATTTTTTAAACTTTCAATATAGGTCCACATAAAAAAGTTGTAAAATGCAACTTTTAGTATTTTTTGTATAATTCAGATGAATTGCGATTTTTCACAAAATTTTTTTTCGCATCCTGTGACAAACTAATTGCACTAGCTTGCCAAAAAAAATTAAAATCGTATAGTACAATATTAAAATAGTTATCGTCTTTGTAAGAGTGTCCGAATATTAGTGGGAGTCACTGTATTTAGCGTTAATAGACATTGTTGTTATATTCATTTAATTATTATAGAATTCCTATTGTATTACTCCTGTATTTGAAACTACTGTATTTACTAATACTATTCATGTAAAGCATAATAAACCCAAAAGGGTTTCAATGCTTAATAAATAAAAAAAAAACCTTACAACGTTGCTTGGAAATATAAATAAGAAGTATTAAAAATGATTTTCGATACCAGGAATTCTTAATATTTGTCGTTTAAATGAAAAGTGCAGTTTACCCTATATCAGAGGTTCGTAAAATTATTTTGTCGAAGGCGCCCCTTTTGTACATTTTCTGCAGTCCCCATCTCAACCCATTTATTTTAATTATTTGAATAGAAGCGAAAAGTGGGGGGACGTAAAGTTAATGTCAAAGTTGTGGACCACAGTTTAAGAACCTCTGCCCTATATCATTTTTGAGAAACCGATTATTCTTATGTTATCAACGGTATGCCCCTCAGAAGAGTGAAGTAGGGCTGAGTTGTGCGGAGCATTTATGGGCGTAGCTTTGGCGGCGAGCGTGTTAGACATTTTGATTTTTACACAGACACTAAATCACATCTCGCGAGATGTAGTTATGGTTGTTTTGCGGGGTGGGTCGTTGCGACCAGTTCAGTCTCGCGAGACGGTCTCCGGCTCGCTCGCGGACCTATGGCAATTAATTTGTTTTTCCGGCGCCGGAGCACGTGCACCGTGACGACGTCGGCATGAAAATGCCGAGAACCTCGTGAATGTTGAACGTCGGATGCTGAATCGGCGCTGCTTCAGAGGCCGCCAGCAAGAACACCGACTTCCTATGCATCGTTGACTCGGAAAAATGCTGTTGATCGCGTGGTCAAAGGGTTAAGTAAAGACATAGCGTTCTGCGTGCCTATGGGAACCCGAAGTAGCGTTCGAATATACCGCTTCTTTTGCCATGGAATCGCTCGCCGCGTTTTATGGGTAAAGCCCGGTGACGCAGTGGCGTGCTATACGCTCCTTAACCCTTCTGCACTGTTCGACTAACTGTTCCGAAAGTATTTGTTGAATAGGGAAAATTAAAATGGCATTAGAAAAACTTAGAATTTATGTCTAGGCGATCGAATACGATGCTTGCTGATTTCTATGACGCGATCGAATGTTAACCTTGCACCGCAGGTTATCTGCAGGCCGTAATGCCCCGGTATGAAATTCAATTTTTATTGTTTCTATGGAACAGTGCATGAAGTAGAAACGCACTGTTTTTATGGACAAACAATTGGTTGTAGTGTAAGGCAAATTCTTCTGCAACGAATTTAATACTTGTAGTTTTACGTGCACGATATTTAGAACTTCTACGCAGCATTTCAACTGTTAAACAGACCCAACGTTTCAAATTAACTGGTACAGGGTGTAAAGAAATGTTTGGTCCTGACTGCCATAGGCGTATTCTACATCTTCGGATCGGTGAAGATCTGTGAAATCAGAATTGTCCTTGACCTCGAATTTCAAGAGCAAATTTTTGTGTTATTGCATTGTATTCTACGCATCACGGGGACAAAAGGGTCAAAATTCAGCTCACCTATGATTACCTTGACACTTTTTGACAATAACACAAAAATTTGCCCTTGAACTTCAAGGTCAAGGACAATTTTGCGGCAACTTTTTTTTCACAGATCTTCACCGATCCGAAGATGTAGAATACGGCTATGGCAGTCAGAACCAAACCTTTCTTTACACCCTGTACATGTTCCCTTATAAAAATGATAAGATTAATTTTGTTTGGCTTTACACTAAAGATATCTATACAATCATTTCTTATGAAATTATTTTTATTATCAATAACGTAAAATAAAAAATCTGGTACCGGTCATTCTGGCCGGTAATGGTAGGTTTAGTGGCAATAAGTTATGCTCACGTGCTTGTATTGACTGACAAATAGTATTAAGGTATGATTCTCCTGTAACAGGTATGTACATACAGTGACTCCCATTAATATTCGGACGCTCTAAAAAAAACGATAACTGGTTAAACGTTGAACTATACGACTTGAATTTTGTTGGGAAGCTAGAGCAAACAGTTTGCCACAGGATGTGGAAAAACATTTTTTCAAAAATTGCAATTGATCGGAGTTGTAGAAAAAATACTAAAAGTTGCATTTTACAACTTTTTGATGTGGGCCTATATTGAAAATTTCATCTGTGTCAATTAAACATATTCTGAAAATTTCATCAATATTGATACCGACGTTGCAATAAGCTAGAAACGTTTAACGATGGTAAAAATTCACATATCTTTCAATGCCTGCCGTTTTTTCCCGCATCAACCGATTTCGATGAAACTTTTGCAGTGCATATAATTGACACAGATCTACGAAACTTCTTTTTAAAATTTTTAATATAGGCCCACATAAAAAAGTTGTGAACTGCAACTTTTAGTATTTTTTCAACAACACCGATCAATTGCAATTTTTGAAAAAATGTTTTCCCACATTCTGTAGTAAACTATTTGCTCTAGCTTCCCAACAAAATTCAAGTCGTATAGTTCAATTGTTAAACCAGTTATCGTTTTTTTTAGAGCGTGCGAATATTAATGGGAGTCACTGTACGTGTAAAATATGAATTTTCGATCAGAAAACTATTAACAAATTGGGCATAAACTTTCTTGGATAGTACACGATTATATTATATTGTTCAGCTCGCCCCTTGTGTCAGTCACGACAATGCAAAAACTGAATGACTTTCTTATAGTTACATACATCACATTAATATGGAAACCAATATTTAAGTTGAACAATTCATACGTTCCTCAAGGTTTCCATAATTCATTAAGAGCCCCATGCTCGTCTACCGGAAGCAGTGATATTCTCGTGACTTATTTTCGGTGCGAGCATGAATATCCTTATTAAAATGATCACGGTGAGTCTCGAGGCGAGCTTATTAGTCCGCCCTAAGCATTGGTTTTTACCACCGCGGCATATAATGCATCCCGGCAAACGTCAGACAGCTGCACCAACCTTTTCCCATTGTATTTCTATTTCCGTTCCACAGTTACACGTCCCATTTCAATTACCTCCATCTATTAATGAGTCAATTATACGGCCAGGGGGGGAGTAAACAATTTTAATACACCCATAATTAACGCGGCACGATTCCGCGTAGGCCGAGCTGGCGGGCTTTTCCAGCGGCAGAACGAATTCCGCGCGGGAAATTACAGGAATCGCAGAAACGGTGCTCTTGTTAAATCGCGATTAAACCAGTACAGCTCGAAACACGGCCGACCCGTTACCAGCACACCGCAGCGGCGACGACCTGTTCGCCAAAGTCGAAATCGTAATCCACGCTTGAGCGAGCTGCTCGTCGCCTCGGTAAAACAGCATTCGAGATGGAACATAAAAATTCCATTGGTTTATTCGGAATAATTATTTCCTTTCGTATTATTGGAAACGATGGTTGAAATATTTATTTGATTTTGTAAGTACACAGACTCTGTACTTCAATTATCTCAATCGGTCCATAAGTCCGTGCGGGGTTTTTAATTTCACGTTGTACCATTGCTCTTAACAACTGCCTGTCAACATTCGCTTGGTACGGTCCGCGAAATTACCATAATTCCAGGTGTAATTTTGTCAATTCGGTTTTAAAACGCACCATCTAATTATCCATGAATTATCACACACGCATCTGAATAGTTTCGAAATAAAATATTTTTTCTTCCAAGTGGTTAATTTAAACTAAACTTTCGATAATGGGACGTGCGAAATTATACCGTAGTTCCATCTATAATTGTAATTTAAGTGTAATGTAATTTTTTCTCTTAAGTAATTAATTAAAAATATATTTTTGATAATCTGCGAAGTTTCTGTAGTTCTAGATAATAAATATTAATGTGTTTACTCTATACAATCAGAACGCTAATGATCATTTCAAGTAAATTCTCCAGTCTCCATTCTGACAGCAAATTGTCACACTTGAATTTGTTTCCAAACATTAAAACACCATTATTTACAGACGTTTTGGGTCATCCTCACGACTCATTTTTTAGGGAAAAATTTCAAAATGAAACTTTACGAACCAACGCTGTACTGTCCTCTCGTTCACGGTGTTCTGCCCAATTGATAACATGAGCAGATTTGCAGCAATACTGCCAAGTTTATACTCATATAAAAAAAATTACACAAATATCAGAAGAATCCATATTTGAAGAAAGTTCAAAATAGATTTCGAGAATTCACAATTTGGAAGAAAACTTTCTCACCAAAATATCTGTGGCTGTCGGGGGAAACGCCGCATGTCACAATTTCAAAAAATTTCAGTTTATGGATTTATTGAAGTTTATAGTATACGATTTAGGTATATATCAGAAAAAAATCATGAAAATCAATTCGAAAGGCTCGAAAAAATAATGCAATTTAACCGATGACCTATGTCATAGTATTAGTGATCAAAACTTTAAACGGGAATATCTTAAAAGTATTCGACATACCGAATTCTTCCTGACAACCACAGAAAAGGTTATGTCAAAATCAATAGCATAACGACAGCCGGAAGAGAAATATTCACATGAAATAAAAACCGAATACATTCGGTAGAAAACCCTAGACATCTTCCCCGGATTACCCTAAATGGTCTTGAGCTGTATCAACTAAGTAGTCCGTGTAGTAGTAATTAACACTAACCCCACCGAGCCTTAAAAGTAACTGGTACACGTTCCCTTATAAAAATGACAAGACTGATTTTATTTAGACTTCGTGCGGCTCCTATTATAATACGTGTTCAACTAAAGATATTTATACAATCAATTCTTTTAAAATCATTTTTATTATTTCAATAATTGTAAAATAAAAATCTGTAACCGGTCATTTTGATCGGCGTTGGTAGGTTTATTATTAATTTCAAAAGCTAAATACTCTGCCTTTGGTATGTAGATGAGTGAACGGAACAAACGTTCGACAAAAGGCTGTGCAACGCATAGTTGTTTAAATACATAGAAAGAACTGCGATTTCCTTGTTTAAATTTTAAACATATTCGTAATGTGCATCAAAAAAGTAATTATTCAGTAGTCCCTTAGATTGAGCACTTATTTCGTTAAAACTAAACCCACCGAGCCTTAAAAGTATCTGGTACACGTTCCCTTATAAAGATGACAAGATTCATTTTATTTAAACTTTGTGCAGCTCTTATTGTAATATGTGCTCCACTAAAGATATCTATACAACCATTTCTTATGAAATTATTTTAATAATATCAATAATGGTAAAATAAAGAATCTGGAACCGGTGATGCAACGTTTAGTGTTAGGATATAATTTTGTTTCTGTCACAAGAATATTCTTTATCACAATATGATTTTATTTAGACTTTATGCGTCCCCTATTGTAATACGTGCTCCACTAAAGATATCTATACAATCAGTTCTTATGAAATTATTTTAATAATATCAATAATGGTAAAATAAAGAATCTGGAACCGGTGATGCAACGTTTAGTGTTAGAATATAATTTTGTTTCTGTCACAAGGATGTTCTTTATCACAATATGATTTTATTTAGATTTTATGCGTCCCCTATTGTAATATATGCTCCACTAAAGATATCTATACAATCATTTCTTATGAAATTATTTTAATAATATCAATAATGGTAAAATAAAGAATCTGGAACCGGTCATTTTGACCGGTGATGCAACGTTCAGTGTTAGGACATAATTTTGTTTCTGTCACAAGAATATTCTGTATCAAAATATGATTTTATTTAGACTTTATGCGTCCCCTATTGTAATAGAGTACGTGCTCCACTAAAGATATCTATGCAATCATTTCTTATGAAATTATTTTAATAATGTCAATAATGGTAAAATAAGGAACCTGGAATCGGTCATTTTGACCGGTGATGCAACGTTCAGTGTTAGGACATAATTTTGTTTCTGTCACAAGAATATTCTGTATCAAAATATGATTTTATTTAGACTTTATGCGTCCCCTATTGTAATAGAGTACGTGCTCCACTAAAGATATCTATGCAATCATTTCTTATGAAATTATTTTAATAATATCAATAATGGTAAAATAAAGAATCTGGAACCGGTGATGCAACGTTTAGTGTTAGGACATAATTTTGTTTCTGTCACAAGAATATTCTGCATCAAAATATGATTTTATTTAGACTTTATGCGTCCCCTATTGTAATAGAGTACGTGCTCCACTAAAGATATCTATGCAATCATTTCTTATGAAATTATTTTAATAATATCAATAATGGTAAAATAAAGAATCTGGAACCGGTGATGCAACGTTTAGTGTTAGGGCATAATTTTGTTTCTGTCACAAGAATATTCTGCATCAAAATATGATTTTATTTAGACTTTATGCGTCCCCTATTGTAATACGTGCACCACTAACGATACCCACACAACCATTCCTTATAAAATCATTTTCATCATTTCAATAATTGTAAAATAAAAAATCTGGAATCAGTGATTTTGTCTAGTGGTGGTAGGTTTGGTGTTAAAGAAAAGTACAAGTCAGTGACTATTTCGAATACTTTTTCTCCGAAGTGTACCCAGCTCGGCTGGCCTCGCAGCTCACGATAGGTGGTCCAAGGAGAGTTCGCCTCTCACGGGTTTCGCAGTTTCCAGTCCTGGGACGCGGATTTGTTGGGTACGCGCATCCGACGAAACCGCTTTTCATTAGCGAATCGGCGAGCCAGCGACGAATCCGCGATCGTGCTTGTGTGCAAAGGGGGAAATAGAAATGGGCGAAAAAAAGAGGCAGAGAGGCAAACCTGTTCGCGGATTCGATCGCGGTTTTCCACCGCGTTCCCGATCGATTGCGCAACCGAGTTTCGCGGTGGTGCGCGCCTTATAGGAAACGCGGACCGGCGCGGAAAACTAGTCCGTAGAAATTTATTCCAGCGAAGCGAGAACAACAAATTACCGACCCGTAATCGATCTTTGCTAATGCGACGCGTCTGGAATGCCTCTCCGATCCCCGGACGGGCACACCGACACCGTTTAGACGACCGACGCCGGCGTTGATTTACGTGAAAATAAATCATTTCGTTCCGCGTGTCGTCCCGTTTCGCTTTAACGTCGCCGAGGAAAAACGTGAATTATAAAACGACCCTTTTTATCTGTATACATTTTTTCCTCGGCCGAGTAAAGACCCGCGTCAACGTAATTGACGTATCGAGACGCAGGGAGAAGCTGTCCAATCGATAATCGATTGACTAATTGCGGATAAAACGGAGAATTTGTCGGATTTTCCCGGTTGTTCAAGAGTACTCGAAGCCTTCTATCTCATGCATCAACACTAAACCTACCGAGTCTTAAAAGCGACTGGTACATGCCCCTTAGAAAAATGATAAGTCTGATTTTACTTAGACGTTGTGCGGCTCCTATTGCAACACTTGCTCTACAAAAATATCTATACAAACATTTTTTATGTAATCATTTGCATTACTTCAATAATTGTAGAATAAAAAATTTGGAATCTGTCAATCTGACCGGTGGTGGTAGGTTTAGTGCTAACCCCTTGCCTTACAATATCGTGTTGGACTCATGATGAAGATTTTGAACGGAATCTAATAAATCGAACGAATGTAATAAATGTCTATTAATTTCCTTTTAATCGAAATAAAATTCTATTTTGATTTTGTTAATGTGCAGCTATTGGATAACAAATGCCTATACAATTTGTATGAATATTCTTCCTATTTAGGAAATTACGATCTATAAACAATGTTTTAATCACTGAAATCGTAACCTAAATTGCAAGAGATTAAGGATGTTCTGGAGGTACAATGGGAGACAAAAGTACAAGAAATTCGAATATATTGGCATTGAAAGTCATTCACGAGTATATTTTGCATTAAAAAAAATAGATTAATTTAAAAAGTTTTCGTTTAATTAGTGAAGTTCATGTTGTATTTATTTTTTAATCAAATTGTCTTCATATTATAAAAAATTATAAATGAATTTTGCGAATAATTGTACCCTCCGAATAGTAGCTACATTCAGTGGACTACAGTATTGTCGCGTTTTCATGCTAGTGAGATGACAACACGAAGTTTTTTAACAGTTTATAATGTTTAACCCTGTAACTGTTTAGTGAATCCTAATAAATTTTGAACATAATTAAATACATCATTTTTACTGTATATATAAAAAAACTGGAGTTTCTAATTGCGTTTTTTCAAGGTTTAAATAGGATTTGAAGTGGAATTTTGTGAATTCTCAATAACAAGACGTGTTAAAATGTGCAAACTTTAAATTGCTATAAACATTAAACGGTGTAGTGAATCTAACTGAAACTTTGGTAATTGCATTAATTTAGTAAGAATTATATCTTGTCAAATTTTCAAAAATTGAATTGCGTTTTTATATAGCTCCAGAACATCCTTAACAGAATCGACAGATTCTGTCACCGTACACACACGATTATGTACTGTCTAATCGACACGGACGTGTGGACTGTACTAGTAGGCTTTTGTCTATACGTATAATTCCACACAATCAAATTTTGCAAAAACTTTAACAACTTGTAGCTCGATAACTATTTGTTTGCGACGTATGGCCGCTTTCAAACTTTTTCTCTTCTCGATGAGTAGGCATTGATGTAAAAAGACAACAATTTTCTTTGTTTTCGCGGCAAGTTTCTCTTACAAATGTCCACCGACTCAAAGGTGTAGATTCACCCTTAGGACGGATGACCATTACATTTTATACACCCTGTACATGTGTAAACATAACAAGTGAAGGAGAGACCTTCTTTCAAGTGTATGTTAATTTCACGAATACTCGTGTGTTTACATGAACCTATTGTTGTCTCGCTTGCGTCTCTCACTTCTGAATGAACAGTCGCAATGAATCCGAACGAAATGCAAACAAATCTTTGAACCGCAAACTGTTTACAAACATTAGAAATTAGTAACTCATTCATAGACTGCATTTGAGTATATTCAGAATACCATTATAACTGTAATAATTATTTAAAATTCTTGTAATACTATTCATTAGCTTCAATAACATTGACGAACAAAATAAGAATGGTTGTTGTAGAAAATATTGATTTTCATATATTTCGTAGATTCTATTCAAAATCTTTTAAGCATTATTCTTGAGTTATTCTCATCGGAACTAATAATGTGACATGTTGCAATCCTTGGGTAGAAGTAAGATTTTCCAATTTAGCTAATTTTGCACAGAGAACTGTGAAATAAGTGAAGCAGTAAAATTGAAATAACTGAAGCAATTCGATGGCACACATTTGATGTTTGACGTCCAAGAAATTCGTGAGTAAATACGTATTTAGAGACATTCCGATTCATGTTCGTTATGTGGCCGTGACCATGAATATTGATGAACGTGTAATGGGCTACGCGGATTGGTGGAGGATTAATTAAGTATCTGACAAATCGCTGGCTAATTTAAGTGAGTCGCTTTAGTGCCTGATCCCTCGATTATTCGTCATTCAATGGAATCACGAGAGGAAGAAAAAGCCGGACGTGAATCACTCTGACCAAACTCACTTGCGAGAAAAGAGAGACCACAAAGATAGAACATTCGACGAGCTTCAGTCCATATTTTCTTGGGACTTGATCGGCTATAACATTGCTTTCTCGTGACGTCGACGGTGTTCTTTTACTGTCGTCGATTGTCGGCCATTTTATACGTTTACGATTAACTTTTAACTCGGTGTACCATAATCTGGAAACGAGATTGTGTGTATGGCTAGACTGCGCATCTTCATACAATTATGAAAAGAAACGATTAAAATAAAAGGTTTTCCATTAAAAAAATATCATTTTAAACTTCGCGCTATGTTTTATTTGTGAAGATTAGAGCTGTCACTCTTCGATAGGCGGTTAATAAAATTGTATAAAAAATTGTTAATTGTAAAAAAAAGCGTTTTCCTATCATTTAAAATAACGTTCCGTAATGGAAGACATTGTATTAGGAAATGCTGATATTGTGATAAAGAATATTCTTGTGACAGAAACAAAAATTATATCCTAACACTAAACGTTGCATCACCGGTTCCAGATTCTTTATTTTACCATTATTGATATTATTAAAATAATTTCAAAAGAAATGATTGTATAGATATCTTCTATCTATTCTATATAAATAAAATGAATCTTGTCATTTTTATAAGGGAACATGTATCAGTTACTTTTAAGGTCCGGTAGATTTAGTGCTAAATTTTTTCCACAAAATAACTCATGAAAATCACAATTTGCATGCAGATTCGTAGTCTAAGTCTAGTACATGTATAAGAAAATAATCGTTTTTCTAGGTACGTTTGCTTTTAACATTTATAATAACATGAAGTCTTGTATTCATAATGATAAATATGGAACTAAAAGTTTGTACCAGTACAGAAGATAGATTACAGAGTTTTTCCACCCACTTTCGGTAACGTTCAATTTGCTGTCACGACTTCATCTAGTATAATGAACAGTAAGATGTAAAATAATCAAAATTTCATTATCGATCAGACATACTATTCTCCATACAAATAAATTTAGCAATATCCAATAAGGAAAACCAGCATGAACTTTTCGTTCGATTTAACGTGTACTGACATGATCAAATTCCCGGGAAACGGGAATACAACACGCGATCGTTTAATCAAGCAAGCATACTGCAAGACTGCGAAGAAAATGAAAGTCTTATTAAATTTTATTAATACTCGTATAACGGACCGCGAAAGCCAGCTCATTCTACTGACTCATGCTTAGATACTGTGCACAGTAGTACCGGTTAGATGCTTTATTTTCAATAGAATATATTCATAACTATACGATTTGAATAATTATGTCCACGAACAAATATCTAATCTACATATATTGTTTTAATCGATGCGTTAGAACCATTTACTACTTTAACTACATTTATAAATTTTGTAAAACATATTTTCGCAGGTACTTCTTGTAGACATTAACCCTTTGCACTCCAAAATATTTTCCAATTTTATTACCAACATCTCTCTACTATTTAAAATGTATTATTTGAGATTTGCTTCAAAGGGCAGTTCCTTAACTACTACTCGTTTTAAACAATTTTCTTCACAATTTATATTAAATATAGCCGAAAACTTTGTTCTCATATATATTTGTGGAACTTATATTTGTTTCTAACTAAAAAGTAAGATAATTAAATAAATAAAGAAGAACCAAATACGTATAAAAACCCGTTTTATTTACATTTTCTTTCCTCTGATGTCGAGTCACACTCGATAAAAGAATGCAAAGGCTTAATATGTTTATCATTCTTAGGGCAGCAACTGCTTATCTAATTAACCCCTTGTCTTACAATATTGTGTCAGACTCGTTATGAAGATTTTGAACAGACTCTAATTAGTACTAGGGCTGTAACTTTCCTTCGAAGGTCGAACATTTCGAAGCTTCGAAGCTTCGAATGTCGAACCTTCGATTTCAGAACCTTCGAAGGTCGAAGATTTCGAAGCTTCGAAGCTTCGATTGCAGAACCTTCGAAGCTTCGAAACTTCGAAATTTCAAAGGTTCGCTTTCTGGAAATTCAAAGGCGATGGAGAATCAAAGTTTCTAATTTCGAACTTCTCTCCGTAGTAAATTATTATGACGGCCATGGTAGATACGTCATCAATTATTTTTTAAGTACATTCGTGATATGATCCCGAAAATTAATAGAATGCAATTTTTTAAATATAATTTAATTACGAAAAGTTCAAATGGAAAGTTCAATGTCAGTCACCGGTGACTGACAGTTAATATTTGTATTTATCAAAAATCGTGACACGTATAAGATTGCGAAATTTCGAAGCTTCGAAACTTCGAAATTTCGAAAACTTGAAAACTTCGAAGACTACGAAGACTTCGAAACTTCGAAACTTCGAAGCTCCCTTCGTTCCTTCGAAGACTTCGAAGCTTCGGAAAAGTTACAGCCCTAATTAGTACATGTGTGTTACTAATCTTCTTTAAACCGAGATTAAATTCTATTTTGGTTTTGTTAATGTATAGTTATTGAAGAACACGCGTGCATCCTATAGATATTTTTCTCCATTTTTAGAAAATTACAAATCGTAGGGCAAGGGGTAAATGGGTAATAATGACTAGACTTTATGTATTTCTGACAAAAATGAATAGGTCCAATAGAAAATACATTTTGATTTAACTGCACTTTCTTACAATCAACCATTATTGTCAACATCGACTTTAGAAAATTTTTGTTTTGCATAAAGATCCGCAATTTATTGATGACAACGAGTTCAAATATACCCGAGCCGGGCCGCGGTTGTTCTTGATCCCGCAGAATCTAATACGGCTATGCTGGTATGTTGTGTATTATACATATTGATATATATCCGTTGAAACTTCCGTTTTTCGCCAATAGATGTCTACGACCGGTGACCGAGAGCTTTCTCGCTGTCATTCGATCCGTCTCCTGTTTGTATATAAGCCGGTTTCGAATATACTTTGTTTGTCCCGGCGTCTAAGGCAGAGCCTGCTAGGAAGCCTTACTGATGAGTCCTCTAGCAGGCTCAGGACGAAACGCTCCCTTCCTGTCTCCTCTATCTATCCTTTCGCTCACACACGATCCAGTTGGCGACCCGAGGAACCAATCAACCAGTGGAGGAGGGAGAGAAGCTGTACTACCATCTTGGAGCACTAACAATCGAGGACATTTCGCGTCAGCGGAAGGGGATGTGCATTTCTCGCTCATATCGGGCGTGCTTCGATGCGAAGTGCTCTACGAATCATGCCGCTACTCGCTTGTCTCGTGAGTTCGTATTCTTCTCGTTTGTATTCGTTAGAGCCTTCGAGTGTCACGGAACACTATCGTGGTGTGTTGTTCACACTTCCGATTCACGATGCGTATTCCCGCTGCCGGTTGACGATGCCGATTCCCGCTGCCGGTTGACGATGAGGATTCCCGCTGCCGGTTGACGAATGCCGATTGATGATGCCGATTCCCGCTGCCGGTTGACGATGAGGATTCCGCTGCCGATTGATGATGCGTATTCCCGCTGCCGGTTAACGAATGCCGATTGATGATGCGTATTCCCGCTGCCGGTTAACGAATGCCGATTGATGATGCGTATTCCCGCTGCCGGTTAACGAATGCCGATTGATGATGCGTATTCCCGCTGCCGGTTAACGAATGCCGATTGATGATGCGTATTCCCGCTGCCGGTTAACGAATGCCGATTGATGATGCCGATTCCCGCTGCCGGTTGACGATGAGGATTCCGCTGCCGGTTAACGAATGCCGATTGATGATGCGTATTCCCGCTGCCGGTTGACGATGCCGATTCCCGCTGCCGGTTGACGATGAGGATTTCCGCTGCCGGTTCACGATGCCGATTCACGCTGCCGATTCCCGCTGCCGGCGCTCCCCTTCCCCTGTACAAGAAGACCTCGGTCCACAACGTCCTTTACCAATCATCGTCCTCATCCAGACCACTTAACAACCACGTGTCTAAGGCAGAGCCTGCTAGCCATAGCCTTACTGACGAGTCCTGCTAGCAGGCTCAGGACGAAACGCGGTTCCCCTTTTTTTTTCCTCCTTACTTTTCGTTCATTTTACAATCGTCAATTATAAAGTTTTATCAATTCTTAGCTAACGTATTGGCAACGATGAGACACGAACGCTCTCAAAATAAATTTATAAAAACTGGAACCAGAAACATTGAATGCCACTATGCAAAGTGTAGTGCTGTTCTTGCAAAGCAGAAAATCTCCCAGGAACACAAATATAACCTTCAAAGTAGGGGCCACGGTTATCGTAATCTTCCCTTTCAAGACATTACTGATGGGCCAAATTATACCGTGTTTGGTCTTGTTTTAATCAGAATTTTACTAGGAATAACCCAGTAATATCTCATTAAAAAATAATGGAGAATAAGGCATTTTTAATTGGCATTACATTGTGCGAACACGCGGGCCTTTAAACTGTCCTGGCGACGACGACACGCTCGGCCACGCGATCATTCTGTCCTTCTCTACGTTCGGCTTTCGATTGATGCCTCGGCGCGGTAGACTGTAGAGGCTGGTCATAAATCAAAATACGAGCAGTTGTCTTGGAAGTTGTCGCTCCAGAAAACAGCTCCTGCGGCAACTATCGCGACATTACTGTAGTACAGTAATTTCTCAATCGTAGTCCTCGGTCGCCTCTGCAATCGTAGTCCAGTGCCTACCCATTCCACCGCCTGTCAACGCTGCGCCGGGCAGCAGGACGGCGATGTTTGATGTCGGCTCGGGTATATCGGTGTGAACACCACTACATTGACTCGAGTGAATCGAATTTTCAAACTACTTAATTTTCATTATTTTTTTATGAGATTTTACTGGCTTATTCCTGGCATTTTTCTGATTAAAATCATACCAAACACGATATAATTTGGCCAATATTTAGTGGTTTAATCGACGATGAAAGTTTTACTTACAAGAAGGACAGCGTGTTTGATCTATGCCGGCGACGGCGACTCTTCGCGTCTCTTTCTTTCCAATACGCTCTTCTTCGTTGCGTTCGAAACTTTCATCGTCGATTAAACCACTAAATATTGGCCAAATTATATCGTGTTTGGTATGATTTTAATCAGAGAAATGCCACGAATATGTTGGTGAAAGTTCCATAATGATATCATCGAAAATAAAGAAGCTAAGGTCTTGGTGTTTTATTGTGATGACGCACGGGCCTTTAAACTGTGCCGGCGACGGGGACACGCTTCGGCCACGCGATCCTATTTCATTCTGTCCTTCTCTACGTTCGGCTTGTCGTTTAAAGTCTCAGCGCGGTAGGGTAGACGTAGTTATAAATCAAAAAATAGCCACCCTACTTGATCGTAGTCCGTTCATAACACGGGTGTTGGGACTACGATTGAGAAATTACTGTATGATCTTCTGTGTCGTACAGTATTGTTCTGGAGTGTACCTCAGCGGGATCTTCGTATTACATAGTATGATCTTCTGTGTCGTACAGTATTGTTCCGGAGTGTACCTCAACGGGATCTTCGTATTAGCGCAATAATCGTAGTTTCCAGCATCCCCGCGTTCAGCGGGCCCGAGGCCCGAGCCGTGTCCGAGCGGCGCTGCCTCCGTGCGATTTTACGTAAGGACACGGCGCGGCGCGGCGCAGCAACTATGAAATTTCAGCGGGGCCGTTACCGTGAATTCATTAAGGAAACTTTTCTCCTCGCTCGCCAAGGCAATACCTGCATATTAAGCGTAATTACGCTCTCTGTCCGCTTTGTGCCACAGCCGCGCACACACGCCGCGACCGGGTGTAATATCGACGAGCACGTGAGCGCAGGCGCGCTATACATTTTTACTTGCAACCCTCTCGGTCCCTCGATGTTCTCCGACCGAGAGCAACAGAGACAGAGGATCGGGAGGCTTTTAGAGCCCTTCTCCGCCGCGGGGGGAAACGCTTCTCCGCGTTTAATTTATGTAGGAAGCTAGGAAAGCCGTCGGAAAAAAAGGCCGAACATGTGACGCCGCAAAAACCATATGTGCCCGCCGCCGTTATAATTTATACGCTAAAACGCCTCGCACAGTGGAGAGCCGAGCTAGCTTCTGGCCACAGTTTTCGGTCCGTTTCGTAAGTTACAACGCCCGTAGTGCGGCCCTACAGTTTGCCACGTGGTAACCCGAGCCGTTTCTTTCCGCCTCCGAAACATCGAATTTTTCTACTTGTTTTCTTTCTCTCCTCTCCTTCGCTTTTTGTCTTCCGCTTCTGTTTTTCCCGGTGTCCGCAGAGAGAGGGAGAAACAACAGGAATGCAGGGGCGAACGGTAAAAGTTGTCCGATACGTGTTACTTAACGATGCAATGAACGGGTCTGAATGAAGAGAGAGGCTGAAATTGAAACTATCCGCTCGACTGTTGAATTGGAGAAAGCTGGGGAACGACGGAAATCTATATGTATGTCCGCCGGCGAAATGGATCCGCGGTTGATTTTGATCGATTGGCGGACGGCACTACTGGCTTGTGAAGTCAATCTTTATATGTATGCATGTTTTCACTGTGTTTACAGCCTTCGTTTTAATTATTTCATTGTTGTCTTCGTTTAACCCTTCGCACTCCAGCCTAGTCACTTATATAGTATAACAAATCCAGCACTATATTAGTTACAAGTATTATATGTATATAATTGTTTATAATAGTTTATAATTTTTCTCGATCGCAATATTGGATAATTGGAATATTTCGCGTACGATAATTCTTATATATTTGCTACAAGTAGAGCAAGTACAAAAAGTAATAATGATCGAACCTAGGCGCAGTGAAAAAAATTCTAATTATATGTGTATATGTAATAAAAAAATATGGTTGCTGCAATAAAACAAAATATTTATTCCTTAGCTACATTATAAATACAAAACGAGTTCAAGTTTCTAAATCTTCAACAAAATGAAAATTTTTTACATAACTTTGGATTTTTTTACATAAATTTGGACTTTTTTACATAACTGATAATTCATAATTCATCTTCGAGTGTGCGCAAAGAATTGCACGAATATTGAGGAACGATAAACCTATAGTAACACGAAGTATCTAGAAATTGGTTTTACATAAGTTTCCCGATATTTTTAGTTCACGAAGACATAACCAAACATGGAAGCTTTTAATTCGATAAGTAAAACGTAAATTAAAACAAGCTAACAGCTCTTCGAGCATGCTGCGTCCTACTACTCTGAATAATAAATTCAAGTGCCTCGCGCTTGTCTCAACTTTTATATTTAAAACATTTTACTTCAAATTTCGTATCCCTCACTGTTTGATATTAATAATTGATTTTTAATCTGTAGGAAGAAAACGGAATTATACTTCCACATTTACAAATATGTTTCAAGACAGCAATTTTCTATTATAATCTATAATTGATTGAATACATTTATGAATCATAAATCTATGACCACTGCAAGAATATGAGATACACCATCGAGGCTTTACACAACCAAACTTGTTCCCCAATTTTGTTCTATAAAACAGTAAAAAAAATCGTAGATCGAGTTTTGTTGACAAGATTTAATCTTCAAGTCTATGATAGACTCATTCATAAAAATTATCTTAATACTTTCACAGCCGATTCAATTTGTCATTTTCGACCAGAAACGTGTCTTCAGTTTTTCGTCAACCGTATCGTACCTAAATATCCTAAAATAAATTAATAGTAGTTTGTGAAAGTAGAGATTTTGAGATTTAAAAAGAGTCCATAATTATTATTATTACTAAATTTTTAACAAAATTATCATAATTCAAATTTCGCAAGTTTAGTGTGCAAATACTTTACGGATCCACTGCAAATAAGTTCTTGCTGTTTCCGCGGAAGTTTCGTCGTTCTACAAAGCGAGTCGAGAGTCGACGAAGAGAAAGAAGACGAAGTCGTCGCTAGAAGATTCTGTTCTTGTAGAGCCGCGTGTCCTCAGCCGCGCCACGTGATCGTCCCACCGATTTTTTCCCTTTTCTATGAAAAAGACGCGAGAAGAACAGGCCGGCGCGGCGTCGGGTGAAGGGAGACACGAAAAATGGCAAATGAAACGGTGTTATAAATAAAACTGAAGCTCAGAGGTAAATTAAACGTACGTGTTTTCTCCGCGCCCGTTCGGTGCAGCAATTTATCCGACGATCAAGAGACGGTAGAATAAAGAAACAGTCAGGAAGTCGCGATACGATGAAAATAAAAAGCTGATTCTGCAGCGTTTCCTCCGTGAATTTCCACCGACTCCGACGAACCGATCCGACGCAACGATCGAGGGAATACGCCGGGACAAAAAGGGGCACAGCACGAGGAAGTTCGCAGCGTGTGCGATTTTGAAATTTCCATAGGAAAATGGTTCCGTATAGGTTTACTTTGTGAATCTCCGACGAGATAACGAGCTACTGAAATAGTCGGAGAACGGTACGGTTCACAGACAATCGCGTGTATTTGAATAATTAATGATCATTGTAGAGCGGCTTTTCACAGTCGACTTACTGTTGCCGTAAAGGATTACGTTACTACAACTTGATGAGTAGACTGCGGATTTTATGGGTGTGAGTAGGTCATGCAAAACCGAGTAGGTGAAAGAGATGGTAACAATATTAGAGTTTATTGTTTACTAACGATTATTCCATAAGAAATGGAAGTATATGCTCTGTGATTAAGAACTTTTTGATTGATCTTTGGACAGAAAGTTGAAATCAGGAACTCACTGTGAGTAAAGAAAATCATTGACCACTCTGAGCGAAAGCTGAAAATGATCATGATCGCTAGCCTGAGGATTTTATGCATGTACAGGGTGTAAGAAATGTTTGGTCCTGGCTGCCATAGGCGTATTGTACATTTCCGGATCGGTGAAGATGTAGAATACCCCTATGGCAGCCAGGACCAAACATTTCTTACACCCTGTACATGCATAAAATCCTCAGGCTAGTGATCATGATCATTTTCAGCTTTCGCTCAGAGTGGTCAATGATTTTTATACTCACAGTGAGTTCATGATTTCAACTTTCTGTCCAAGGATCAATCAAAAAATTCTTAGTCACAAATCATATACTTCCATTTTTTCCATTGCATTGTATTCTACGCATCACGGGGACAACAAGTGTCAAGGGAATCATGGGTGAGTTGAGTTTTGACCCATGGTTCCCGTATTCTACACCTTCACCGATCCGAAAATGTAGAATACGCCTATGGCAGCCAGGACCAAACATTTCTTACACCCTGTACATGCATAAAATCCTCAGACTAGTGATCATGATCAATTTCAGCTTTCGCTCAGAGTGGTCAATGATTTTTATACTCACAGTGAGTTCCTGATTTCAACTTTCTGTCCAAGGATCAATCAAAAAATTCTTAATCACAGATCATATACTTCCATTTTTTCCATTGCATTGTATTCTACGCATCACGGGGACAACAAGTGTCAAGGGAATCATGGGTGAGTTGAGTTTTGACCCATGGTTCCCGTATTCTACTCCTTCACCGATCCGAAAATGTAGAATACGCCTATGGCAGCCAGGACCAAACATTTCCTACACCCTGTACATGCATAAAATCCTCAGACTAGTGATCATGATCAGTTTCAGCTTTCGCTCAGAGTGGTCAATGATTTTCTTTACTCACAGTGGGTTCCTGATTTCAACTTTCTGTCCAAGGATCAATCAAAAAGTTCTTAGTCACAGATCATATACTTCCATTTTTTCCATTGCATTGTATTCTACGCATCACGGGGACAACAAGTGTCAAGGGAATCATGGGTGAGTTGAGTTTTGACCCATGGTTCCCTTGACACTTTTTGTCCCCGTGATGCGTAGAATACAATGCAATAACACAAAAATTTGCCCTTGAAATTCAAGGTCAAGGACAATTTTGCGGCAACTTTTTTCACAGATCTTCACCGATCCGAAGATGTAGAAAACGCGTATGGTAGCCAGGACCAAACATTTCTTTACACCCTGTACATATAATAAAAATAAATAGGTGTAATTTCATATAATTAACGAGAAAAATGTCTTACTTAACCCCTCTAGCTGACACTCGACGCGTACAAATATTTTGCATAAAGATCCGCAGTCTAATGATCGCCATTCCTAAAGAGCATGTTCTAAAAGCACCGTCGAACTCCGGTATAGCCCCCGAACAAGTCCTTGCGCCAGTATTCAGCGACCATATAGTCAAACTCCGCAAACAGCCGCGATCCGCGCGCAAATCCATCATGAGCCACCCTAGGGACACCGCATTCCGCTCGAATCACCGTGATCCAAAAGATCGATGAATCACCGAACGGAGAAGAGCCGGGGAAGCCCCGTCCAAAAGGTACCGCGTCCCTAGCCGTGTTCCGGTTGGAAAGATCGATCCATCGAATTGGCAAACGAGGTCATCGTCTATCGTAGGTAGATACGAGGACCTCTTCTTCGGGCTCGGGGGCCTCTCGGTTTCCCACAGAGTGTGGAGCGGAGCAGACTCTATTCCTGCGGGAGAGAGGAAGAGACGCAGAGGACAACGGGAGCAATAAGACCGTGGGGCGGAAGGAAAAAGAGCTAATAAAAGGCCTACACCGTGGCAAGAGGCTGCTTTAGGCCGGCCAGATCCCGCCCGGACGATAACGGGAGGACACATCGCCACCTCGGCGCGACGATCGTAAAACTTGGTCAGGTAAAGGCGCGGTTCGTTTGAGACTTGCTGCTAGAAGGACGGACGGGAGCTGGTTATAGTTTAGGTATTATAGTCCGAACGACGACTGCTCCTCCGGGGCCGGTCTATCGCGAAAAGGGGTGTTCGCGTACCGTACGTGTTCCCTTCGGGGTGGTCCCCGCGACGACATCGGTTCATTAATCGGCGAGATACCCAAGAAAAATGCGCTTTTACGGCCCCACTCTTCGGGAGGTTGCTGGCTCCGATCATCCGGGCATTGGTGCACGCTCTGACACGATCCACCAGCGAGCTGCGATCCTGCGGCGGCTGATGCTCCTGATGGTAGCTGTCCCCGCAACTCTCCTCTATTATCGGACGATTGCCAGATAACGCCCGATTACACTCTCGTCGCTCATTTAAACGGATCAGCTCGGGCACAAACGCTGAATCGAGACCACGTGTTTCGACGATCGCGCCGTTCATTTTCAGCATTAATATCACCGCAGTTGATATCCCTGGAAGTGCATCGAGCTGTTCCCTAATGCGAAGCGGACGCGGGAACACGGATTCGGGCTTCTTTGCGAGGCCACCGCGGGGATTTTTCTGCGATTGATTGATTTTGGTTGTTTCCAGTATCGCTGCAGACTCTAGATCGCACGATCCTTTCGATTTGGGTACCCTTTGACGGGTTTGGCTCGCGATGACTATTTTCAACAGAATCTTTTATGCGATATATGAATCTTTACTTTAGAATGAAATTCTTTATTGAAGCACATATTAAATTATATAGTTCTGAGAATTTCTTTTTAATTGGTTTACGAGTTATGAACGATCAGAAGTGGTAAACATTGCAATTTTTCATGGTTTTGTGGACTTTTTATCACTTTTGATCATTGTATATCGTTGTACGTCGTATAATTTCTCGTAGAACTGCTCTTTTCGATCACGCATTAGTGCCTGATTATCGCTACTCGACGAGCGTACATACATTAATTAACGAACTACAACGTGTTGATTGAGTGGAAGAAAGGATTATGCTGTTTTTATGGATCATCGGTTTCTCTGAAATTTTACTCATCAACAGCACGCAGATCTTTCGACGAGATACATCTTTACGGTTCTCCTCTCCGATAAATTCTAATCAGCTGGTTACCATCTCGGGACGAGCCTGTAGCCGTAGCTCTGCAGCAATTAACTGTCAACCATTAACTATTAAAAACGCGGTTCGAGGTGCACAGAGTGGTCACTGATTCCGGCCCACCCAATTATATAGAAAATAATACTGATTCGATTTCGCTTTAAATTTTCGACGATGGGAATGCCTCTAAAAATACACTGCGTTGGTTCCTGTAGTTCTCGGATGATTTATGTATACTGTGGCCTTTTGGATGTTCGCGTATTGTGGCCTCTTATGTGTTTTTAGGGTGGCATAGATTAATGCCTACTACTGTTTTCGTACATTAAATATTTTCAGAACATTGTTTGTCCAGATTTAAAGAGGAATTTTCAAGCGAATTAATTAATGTATTATATTTTTTAATCTGTAAAATGTAAGAAATCAGAGAGAGAGAGAGACAGAGAGCACAGAGTGTCATACGTTTTCATTTTTAAGTTTTTATTTCATTAAATAAATTAGAGAAAATTATTTTCCAATCTCTACCCAATCAGCCTTCCTAAAAATAAATTGCTTGAAAATGAGGAATATGTACTAGAAAGCTGTAGTTGGGTATATTTTGGTATATGTGTTCTTGTATATTTTATTACATTCTAATATATTGATTCTCGTACATTTTAGTAGATGTTAAAATAATCTGGTACATGCCGGTATATTATAATATACAGGGTGAGTCGGTAGAAACAGAACACCTAATTATCTCCGTTAGTTTTCGTTGTACAAAAATGATTCTTAGAACGAAGTTACACTGTTTGAAGGGCCACATGTAACGGTGTAAGGGAACAAATTTTCAAGGTCATTTTTTGTATGAGATTTCAAGGTCATCGATGTTTTTTTAAAGGGAATGTTATATCTTCGTTAATGTAATGTTGTAGCTGACAAAATAACGAATTCATACATGTAACGCAATATGACTCTTACACGTTAAATTTTATTATATATTTTCTTATATTTTATATTAATCTAAATTTTATTATATTTTATATATAATATTATTTTTATATATAATTATATCTTCATATTGTCACATTGTTACGTTAACAAAGATATATCATTTCATTAAAAAAAACATAGATGACCTTGAAAACAAATAACAAAAGGACCTTGAACATTTTTCCCGTACACCATTATGTATGGCCCTTCAAACAGTGTAACTTTGTCTTAAGAGTAAAGTTTTTCTGTTATAACGATAATTAACAGAGATATTTAGGTGTTCTGTTTCTACTGAATCATTCTGTATTCTACTCTACTATATTCTAGTGTATTGTGGTATATTCTAGTACATTTTGATGCATTGAAGGACATTCCAGTTGTATAAATATGTGATAAATTTTATTAAATTTTATTGATTAAATAAATGCTAGATTTGTTGGTGCAGCATTATCCTATGTAACTCTTCAGGGGCGACAATGGATTTCTCTCGAAGATTTTCTGATATTGTCCTTACCTATCTTCAAATTGCCTAAGCGAGCAACAATACAAAAACCACTTAACCCAGACCTTCTGTGATCAGTTTTGAAGTTTTCCTTAGAGTCAGTAAGGTGTACTGATGTTGGGTCCGAGGGGTTCAAACTCAACACGAACAATACGTTTAGACTGTATCTGTCCCGCACGAAAGAAGAAATGGTGTGAGTCTCGAACAGTCAGCAGATCCTAAACTCCGCAAACAGCTCCATTCCAATTAAAAATCTCTCGTCATTGGAACAAACGTAACAAACGCTGCGCCACAATGGCACAAAGCGGCCCGCGAGAAGAACGGGGATCGCGTCAAACCGCAGAAATGGCAGTTCCTCGCCGATACGCGTCCGTGCCTGAAGAAACGGTGGACTCCGTAACGAGAGTGCTAATGAAGGATAGCTAAGTTCTTGCAGAGTTCGAAGCGGGAACGGTCTCTGCACCTGTCTTCTCTCCCTTTGTACGAAGGCGCGGCCCCGATGACGATGCCCGAGGGCTCCTAACCGAACCACCTTCTCGATTTCTTGTTGACTAATTTCTTGCCGGAGACCTTCCGCGCGCAAGGAATTTATATGCGAAACGCCCATGTGATACGCCAATAAACCGCCAGGACCAAGTCGTCCGGTGGGCTATCGTTTCGCCTCGGATCCGAAGTGTCCTCTTTATGACTTTATTGCGCGAACCACCGACCGGATTTTATATGAACTCTTGTCCTCGTTAGGAATGCTAGTCGAGAATCACGTCGTTGCCTCCGAGAGATTTTTATTGGACCTCGTTTGACGTTATAATGATCAGTCCGGGAGGGAAGTATTCGTTTGATGACCGCGGACGACGTTCTTTTTCTTCCGTGAGTCGTATCGTTCTGGTGATTTATTCCGCGGAACCAGTCATTCCTCAACATTTTTCAGACCGGGCATCGGGCGGTCTGGATTGAGCAGTCGATGCGATCAGGTGGCGAATTTACTCATATGGCAATCTCAAAGGTTTCAAACATAGATTCAAAAATATATCATACAAGAATATGCAACAATATAAAAGAACCTACAACTACCGATCAGCATGAAACTTGGCACATATATGTATTTTTTGATGGAGAAGGTTTCGAGCTCAAATACCTACGCACATATACAAAGCGGCGAATTACAACAAATTGAATAGTGTATAAACCTTCTCCATCAAAAAATACATATATGTGCCAAGTTTCATGTTGATCGGTCAAACAGTTTCGAAGTCTATTAATTATATATATAATAATTATATATATTATATAATTATATGTATACACAAACATCCATTTTTATATATGTATATAGATAAAGTTGATGTCTGAAGATTTGAAAGACATTCCTGTATGTATAACATGCTCAATATTGACCAATATATATGTACGACAAAATTTTAGGAATGCAAATATCAGATGATATATCAAATACTATATCAGTTGCTAACAAACTTTTAATGATTTCAGCGCATCGGTTCGATCAATTGTTATTTAAACACTATTTCCAAATTATTATATCAATTGTTTCTGAAAGATGTTCTATAACTGCTGGGAACGTAGATATCTTCAAAATAAATGAACTGTTACCAGATAATGTAAATATGTTAATTATATTGTATCAAAACAAGAATTAAAATGATAACGTATTAACCACCGGTATGCTATGTCTGGGTTGTTCGTGAATGTTGAATGAACTTTTAAATCGAAATAGACGTGCAATTTCACGTATTTAAATACATGAGGTAGCCTGGATAAATTAAGGAGGAAATCATTAAAATGTAATTATTTCCTCTGCACTGGGTACATGTAATGACAAAAGTTGTTCAGAATGTTGTCCTTGACAACATATGTCAAGGTCAAGGTCATCGAAGCAAACCTCCCCTAAGAGTAAGGTTTACCTTACATATATTAATCATATATGTATATTTGTTATAATCGGAGTATATTTGTTTATATTCGGCAAAAATGGACAGGTGCAATTTAAAATAGCAAAAACATTCGAACAATTCAAACATGCTATTACATTATTCTCAACCTACCAAACATAATAGAGAAGATAATAAATTTCTGTTCACTCGAGTTTGTTGCAATTCAGGTAAGAAATTTTTATTTTGCATAAAGATCCGCATTCTAGTACTTACGCAACAAGGGGTTAATGCTATTTCTAACGATAGCTATCATTGAAGCGTGTAAACGCCGGCTACAAATGTGTTAATTTTGCTTGACGCGACTCCGTTGTGTCCGCAAGAAGCAAAATCCCGCATGAACATGGATAATTAACGATCTGTCCTTGTAAATATTATGAATCGGTTGTTTAACATGGGAATCGCGGTTGTTGGTGGTCACGTTGGAACCACGGGAGCCCCGCTGCTATCGGTATTTAGCGTTCTCGTCGCTGACGATGGTAAGATAACAAACGGCGAAGCGTTAAACGGACTACCACCTGAGTGCCGATGCCGGACCCCGGTGGTCGTGGAAGGCGCGGGCGGGTGTCCCGTGACGCGATAAAAATGATTAAGATCGAATAACGCGGAGTCCGCGGTGCCATTACGACGATGATCTATCGACGGGCTTCCGTCCCTCGTATTTCTCCCGTGGCGATTTAAACGGCCCCGCTTGGACAGACGTGAAAAATAACGCAGCCGTAAATGGATTTTAATCGCGTGACGCTACTGATTCACTCCGCCGTCAGATATGCCCAGGAATTAATAATCTCGATAAACGACCCTGTCGCGATAAGATTATCAGCCGATCCTCCGCGAAGTCCTCGGGAACCACCGCGAACTTCGCGGCTCTTCGTGTTTCCTTGTTCACTAATCTGATTTGTTTGAGAATTATTGTTCCCCGTAGCCCATGCGTATTGAGATTGTTTTAATCAGTAATTAATGGACTGCGGATGTTTATGCAATTTTTAATTCTTGCAGGCAAAATGGGAACAAATAAAATCTTATTTTTAGTGGTAGTAGCCTTTATACTTCCGAAACAAGTAAACTTTGTTTTAAATGTTGTGAATCTTTATGTTATAGCATTTTCTGGATATATTTAGAAGACAAACTAATAAAGATCTGCAGTTCGGTAATTAATATATTCGTTAATCCTGGAGCTCCTGCGAATTCTAGGCTATGTCATTCCTGACTTGCATTATAATGACCATTCATTCCTCAACCCTAAAGAACGAAAAGTATTGGATCTTTAAATCATTTTAATACTAGTAAATGTAGGGATAGTTCAGGATTTAATTGCAATTGATCCATTATTGCTCATTCTATTGTTGTTATGTCTGATAATGTTCATTCTACCATTGTTATTAATGTGTGCATAATATTGTATTTTGAATGTTTACAGTTTAAATTCAATTTGAAGTGTAGTGTATAGTTTTATAATTATAAATAGCTGCAAAAGCATGTTAATTATATTGATAATTTGACTAATAAATATAAGTATCCTTCAGTCGCATTTGTCTAGTTTAAATGTACAGAGCGTTTCAAGTTTCAACGATCACACTGCAGAGGAACACATTTCATTACGACTTTACTCGAGAAAAACGTGTTGCATAAGCATGATAATCTAACAGGTGCTAACACATTCCGCCAATTAAACGTTGCAGTCCAGCTAAGGGTGCCCACTTCTGTATTTGTGCAACTGCGGAAGAAAAACGTGCATCGGGTTGGCTGCATAAGTAATATCAGGTAGTGGAAAAAGTTTATTCGATTTTCCATTAATGGTGAACTCCAGGAAAATTTTCTGCGCGAGTTAATAAATAATATGGACATCAAAAGCTCACGTTCCACATCAGTGCTAATTACTATATGTAGACTGTACACTTTTGTGCAAAAATCGTCTACGTTAATTATAAAATACAGGAATACTTCTTTCTTTCTTGTTTTTATTATGTTGCTTTCGATCTACTCATTTTTATTCTAACTGGATAAAAGTATATACATATACCATATCACTGCACAATACACGATTTTTTTACAATAATCCTTACGAAGATGATAAGGATCATGCTAAAGAGCTAATTAATTAATTAATTAACTTTTATACAAAGGATTATGTCATTCTGCGCACTGGTTCGATCATTTTTAATTGATCTGAAACTTTGTGACTTTTAATTTTTTTTAACAAGAGATACACATATGTATACACTACTGTGCAAAAGAAAGAAGCACCCAGTATAATTATAAGATATAATGACAAACAATATCTTGATGTAGAAATTACATTAATTAATTATATCACAATCACATTAATTATACAACGATTGATTTATTGCTTTTAAAGTATCAGATAATACACAATAACACATACCAGAACTATTCAATTAAACAGCAGAATCCTTTTCCAAAACTTACTGTCATCTTACTTGATTTTTTACGCTTTTCTATTAAATATGGCCGGGTGCTTCTCTCTTTTTCACAACAGTGTATGTTATTAATTTAGTATTCTTAATAGCAAAAAATCTGACAACATTAGTTGCAAAAGGGTTCCTGGTGTGTCAATTACCACATATAATTTTCACATTTCTTCAGAATACAACTAGACATGTATAATAACTGTTTTGTTTATGTATAATAACTGATAAGTTCTTCAGAAGAACGATAAGACGGAAATCGACCATGGGCGAATGAAATGGAGGGAAATGCAAATACGTGAGCAACACATTGTGCCAATGTTGATTACCTTATTTTCAATGAAATAATGATTAAACTTAATTATTTAGCAAAAATGAGAGACGAATGAGGGTTCCAGCAGGTGCCCAAGCACTTCCAGACACTGTTGTACCGCTGACCCCATAGACTGGAGAAACAATTCAATAATCCCTAATGCGCACATGTGCGTTTACCCTGTCACGTCAGAAGAGCCACGAAATATCTTAATCCTCATACGTTCCTCAGTGAAACTTCACGCATTCAATATTTTCACATACTGTCAAATTATTCATCCCTTTATATACAGGGTGGGGCATTTTAAACAGGTCACCTGAATAACGTGGCTGCTATTGGTGTTAGGAAGAAATGTATCAGATGGAACTTGTATGGTATCGAGAGGGCATTATTCTGATGTTAGTAGCTTTTTTGAAGGCGGACGCGCAAAGGACATATGAAGGTCAACTTCATTTTTTTAAATGGAATGAGGTATTTTTTAATACGTCAATCGATGCAGCTGGACATTCGTAATAAAAATGTACTAACCTATGTATGTTGAAAAGTTAGTCGTTCAGTAGATATTTCAATGTAGAAAATATAAAAATATCATTACTGCCGTACTAAGACGTTAGCGTTTACTTACTAGTGTAGTACGACAGTAATGGTATTTTATGTTTTTTATATTGAAATATCTTCTGAACGATTAACTTTTCGACATACATAGGTTAATACTTTTTTATTATGAATGTCCAGCTGCATTGACTGACGTATTAAAAAATTCCTCATTCCATTTAAAAAAATGAAGTTGACCTTCATATGTCCTTTGCGCATCCACCTACGAAAAAACTACTAACATCAGAATAATGCCCCCTAGATACCATACAAGTTCCATCTGATGCATTTCTTCCTAACACCAATAGCAGCCGCGTTATTCAGGTGACCTGTTTAAAATGCCCCACCCTGTACACATCGTGGGATGTATTTCATTAAAATGTGATGCTATAAATGAAACATACAGTGTTGATTTAACGTGTAAAATAAAAATGGATGAACTATTATCCTAGTTTCTTGTATACAACTATTTTTGAGGAGTGTATGAGGGTTGTGGTGAGGGTTAGGCTGCGCATACCGGGTGCCGAAAAAATGTCTAAGCCTATCCCGTATCAGCTTACAGTCATGTCGACTACGTAACACGAGCTGGGCAACACAGGAATCATCATCTAGCCATTGAACGGTCCCGAAGCGGCGATCCCCGCGATCAAGAACAACAACCTGAAGCGGGAGAGAGGCGGATCAACCCCGTGTCCACAAGCTCGTTATCCAGAATCAAACATCCTATCCGTAGGATCCCGGCGCGGCGTGTAAGCACCGTTATAGGCCAAGAGGGAACCCAAAAAACGCGTCTCCGTCCTTCCCTGAGTCGGTCGCATTCTCGACGATCGTCGGATAACGGAGGCGAGCGTTAAAGCTCGCAATCGCGGGCATGGCAAGGTCGATCTCTCTCGGTCCTGGGACAGGTTTCGCGAGGGAGTTCGGGCTGCGATCTTCACCTCCGTGCAACTTTTCTTCAGACCTTTAGTTTCTCGCACGGGGAAGTTCAGGACGAACCGGGGTCGGACCCGAACGGGTCGGGCCTGAGCGAGCTGGGTCGGGCTGGACCGCTCCGGGGCCACGGCGACACGAGTTTACTTTTATTTAAACGTTCCCTTCCTTCCTTTTATTTAGGGCCTGACCCAAGGGCGCTCATTTTGTTCCTTTGCCGGCGCTGACCGGTGTCCACCGGCTCTGAATTAATAGCCTCGCGTTTTTCGCCGTGCCGGCTAATATACGCTCGCGCTCGCGCGACCGAGCTCGATTTCGTCTTTCTCTTCCACGCTCGTTCTCATCCCCTCGTTTTTCTCTTCCTTCCTGCCAACCTGCCGCGGCCCACCTCCTCACAGTCTTCCCTACAGCCGTACGTGCATGTGCGAACTTCTATACGCACCGACGTCGCTTACAACGCCGCGTTAAAAATCCCCGAGCCGTTTTCTCACGCCGCTACGAGCGTACACGCGCGTGCTTTATTGCCTCCGACTCCGAGACGCGCAGACTACTTTCAACCTTCGTAAGCGCACGGCCCGTTACCCTTTTTCCCGAGTTTTTCTGCCGATTGACGGATCGGTGGTAGCACCACGATCCGTGGAAAGCTCGTTTCGTTTCGATGAAAATCTACAGGGTATCTCAAAATGAGCGTAACTCCCGGAAATGGTTCCTTGGGTCATTTGAAGCGACATTTTTCTTTACAAAAATGGTGTCCGCGGCTTTGTTCAGGAGTTATTATCGAAAAACACGAACCAATCAGAGCGCGGCTATAGCAAACGGAGTCCGACTCGGCGACAGGTCTCGCTTAACGTAGCGTCACTATTGGCCGAACCAGAATCAATCCGCTGTAGCCGCGCTCTGATTGGTCCGTGTTTTTCGTTAATAACTCCTTAACAAAGTCACGGACGCCATTTTTGTAAAGGAAAATGTCGCTTCGAATGACCCAAGGTACCTCCCATTTCCGGGAGTTACACTTATTTTGGGACACCCTGTATAATGCAACGATACGTGTCCATCTGAGAGTTTTTGTCGGTAATTGCTCTCGAGAGTACTTTCAATTTGCGTGTACATTTGAATGTACTTCGGTTCAATTTCGATAGTTTAGTATAGTCCGGATTTGATGCATTTATCATAAGAATGAGTAGGTACAATTTTGGGCAGTGAAAAGATTATAAGACTTTAAGGGTATTAATATATTATTTCCAGTACATTAAAATTATTAGTGAGAAATATAAATTTATATCCAGATTCTAAGTCTTACAATTTGATCCACAAATTTCTTATTTTGCATAAAGATTCCGAGTCTAGTTATAAGAATACTCGTGAACAGAATGAATGCGACAAAGTTTGCTACAATTGTTGCAATGTACTTGATGAGAAACCACAAATATTCCAAAAAGAGAAAATACTAGACTAATTATATCTTAATGCAATTAACCTAACTATATTTATGTATATTGTACAAACAACGCTACTCCTGGTGTCTCCTTTTTTAATTAATTTTTTAATAAGAATTGAAAAATCGGTAATAAATATCTTTAAATTGAAGATTTTATGACTTCTGCCACAGTTCATACTTTCCAGCCCATTGTTCGATTTTGTGATATTACAAAAATATTTTCACGTGATCATAGCCAATTTTTTGTAAACAAAAATTAAAAAAGCAATTTTTTGCAATTTTTTTAACGTTATGGTACGTTTCCGAACTCGCCTTGAAATGCTCAAACAAATAGGCGTAAAAAAATTATAGGTGTATTTGCAAAAAATTGTAGGTGATCTTGAAAAATTATAAACAAAAAGAGTTGACAAAAGATTTTCTATAATCACGTGAAAGCTCTCTCGAAACCACGCTATACCTGATGATAATATTTTCGATTGGACTGCTAATAACAGAGTAATCTACTCATTACAATTCGTGATTTACCCTGTATAAATATACATATGTACATAATGACATTATTAAGCGTATCTGGAGTACACTTAAGGGTTCTTTCCACAACATAAATAAAAATTGAATAAACATTCAGCAATATATGTAGAATACAGTGACATATGGGCTAAAATAAAATAAAAATTAGAAACGACGAATTTCATTTAATAATTGCACAAGAATAAGAAGGCAATTTAATTCTTTCTCTCAACTCGATCTTACTTGTTGCGTGATCTAATCTCTGTATGTAACCATCTATTAGCAAAAATACGTATAACGAAACAACCAATCGGATCCGCATTGCAGCTCCGTATAATACTTACAAAGATATGAACGTAATTTTGCTACCGAGTTGCTTCATATCCATGTATACATATAATAATGTAGCCTAGAGTAAACATTCTTAAGCCAGCATGTAACAGTCGAGTTCATAACACTTTCGCTGTATGAACCGATTATGGCCGTGCAATATGTGCATTTTACTCATAAACCCTCGCTAGTTATTTGCATATTTCTTAGTTTACAAATATACGAATGAACCCCGAAGTAGATATTTAGTAGAAAAACTAGATTTTATTACTAGACTGCGGATTTTATGCATTTATGACAAAAATTGGTGCGCACAATTTAAATCAGTGAAAGTATTAAAAAGTTTTTATGCCACCAGTATACTAGTTTTACCTTAATTAGATAATTAAAAGAATTAAATTTTCATTTGGCTTCTGCGTCTTGCAATCAATGCAAACATTTTTTATTTTGTTTATTTTTTATATATCACTATTTATTACGTACGAATGATGGGCTGACTATGTATTGGAATATGAGTCTGGTTACTAGACTGCGGATTTTTATGCGTTCATATGTGATTCTTATGAAAAAATAAGAGAGAAATATATGTAGAATACAATTTTTTCCTCCGAGCCTCAGTTTTCACGAACCGTATTTGCATATGCACGCACGCATGCAATTACGGTTAAGATACGACTTTCCGTGCGAAGTATCATATTTTAAATTTCATGCGTAGGTACATAGTTGATATGATTAGACAAGAACAGGCGTGGAATTAGTTCGCATATCAAGCGTCCGGGAGAAATGCGAAGAGCGGGGCCCCGGCCGCTCCACATACGAGCCTGCAGGAAAGGGCACAAGTCCTTGGTTGATCATTGGACGTAAATGTATTTTTTCTATCACCCTTAACAAAAAAGGTACGTAGTTGATAAGCATCCTCAATTATCTTGAGAACTGAACCTCGAACAAATTTTACCGTACAGGGCACAGAAGGGAAAAGTAACATGGGGTGTAATATTGTAAATAATTAAAAATTTACGCCATGAACGAATTTGTAGTTTAGTCAATCAGGGTTAATCCTTTTATTATGTCATATAAGTTCAAAGAATGTTTCCTATGTATATGTTTACATATATTCTCTCTGTACCTACCATTTTGGTGATCCATATACTACATTAAATGAAATACCATCCAGTTTATTTAATTTGTTTACTCCGACATCCAATTTACGTAGACTTTGCGCGGTTCTTATTATAATATGTGCTCCAATAAAAATAATTATTGAATCATTTCTCATAAAAGTGTCTCTGTAATTTCAATAATTGTAAAATAATTCTAGAACCTTTCAGAATCTTTTTATAAAGATCCGCAGTCTAATGATAAAACATACTGTATGCATAAATCTGCATAAAACTATTTTGGTGATCTACATACTACATTAAGTGGGATACCATCGGCTTGGAAGAAAATTAAGACACCAAATCGATTGGTACGATTTTAAAAACGTTTTAGACAGAGATCTTAAAAATTGAGACTCGGATTAAAATTTGTTAGCCTACATATATTTCTTATTATTCCGCTCGAAGCAATTCGGTCTCTCTCTAGACAAATGTTAAAACGTACAAAACAGTAATGCCCAGTAAATGTCAACGGATTAAAGAATTATAAATTATAATTATGATATCGGCGCCAGGTTCGATCCTTTTTAGATGCAACAAATGTGCAAGTTAAATATTTAAATTTCTCAATTTCGATCCCAATGCGGATCGTTATCAAGAGACCCAAATTTTTGCGTATGAAAAAGAAATTAATATTAAAGATTTTGAAATTAAATATACTGTTTTAAATGTAACACAGCCACGTAAATTACCAAAAATTGGTAAAAAAGAAAAAGAAAAAATTAAATACGCACTTGCTGTGAAGAAGGGACAAAAACTTTCTAGAACACATGATTGTGAGTTACACTATTTCCACTTTACCCCATCAATATGTATTGGCGGTAACATTTGAACAGCATGTAACTTGGAAGTAATTTTTTTAAACAGATAAATATGTGTGCAGCATACCATAAAGCAACATAAATCAGTTTTGTAGTAACCACAAATCCGCATTTCATTAAAATATAACCAAAAAATGTAATATTCAAAAAATGAAAAATAATCAAAATTTTAAACTAAGGAACGAGAACAATTTACAGGGTGTCCCAAAATTCCTCCGACATCCGGAAGTGGGAGGTACCTTGGGGCATTTAAAGCGACATTTTCCTTTACAAAAATGGCGTCCGCTTCTTTGTTTAGGAATTACTAACGAAAAACACGGACCAATCAGAGCGCGATCTAGACATGCGATGACACGTTCGACGAATTGACAGTTGGCGCGTCGGGCCGACTGTGCTAACTCGCATTTAGTTCGCACTCTGATTGGTCCGTGTTTTTCGTTAATAACTATTAAACAAAGCCGCGGACGTAATTTTTGTAAAGGAAAATGTCGCTTCAAATGACCCAAGGAACCTCCCATTTTCGGGTATCGGAGGAATTTTGGGACACCCTGTATATTTCTTATTATTCCGCTCGAAGCAATTCGGTCTCTCTCTAGACAAATGATAAAACGTACAAAACAGTAATGCTCAGTAAATGTCAACGGATTAAAGAATTATTGGTGCAATTTTGGGCGATCCAGATAGAATCTACGGACACCATATTTGAGAGGTTGCGGAGGCCCAACCCCATAAGGGTGTCGATTGACGCGCGCGCACTCGCTCGAGGTACCGAAAGTGATTTGCGCTCTCCGTCGTCGGAACGCGGTGCGCCTTCTTTCTGGAGGATGTCCAAGTACTGCCGAGAGACCCGGTGGCGGTCGTGATCGCGGCGCGCAGCGTTCAGAAATTTCTCTTCACTAGTCCTCACCGTATCAGCGATCTACGTCGTTTAGATGCAGTTAGATCTGCCGGCCTCTCATTAGCATATTCTCGGCTCGTATAATTTACCGCATGATAAACAGTTTAAGTAGGTAAGCAGCGTGATACCTCATCGTCGTTCCGACATTCCTCTCAATGTCGGCTAAGTAATGCCGGCCGTTACTTATTATTTATCGCTCTGCCATGGCGGGCGTATCGGGATTTCGTCGATGCTACCAACTGGCAGGGTTTGATGTACCATGTGAATCGTGCAACAACGTCGCCGCTGATAACGCACAATGATTCTTCTTTTTATTCCCTTTCACACCTTCCGCAGTGACGTAAAACGCGATTCTCGCAAAATAATTTTTGTCGTTCTCCTGCAAGTGAATATACCGGGTGTTTCGGCAACGGTGGTACAACCGCACATGTGGGTGGTTCCACGTGAAAAAGTAAGTCGGAAGTAGGAAGAAATTTTCTAGGTTCATTATAAGGAACGTTGTTTTCTTCATAATAATAATAATAACACTATTTTTAAATTCTTTTAATATTTTTACTGTTTTAATGTACAAGCACTCATTTTTGTCGTAAATAAAATCCGCTGTCTATTTATAATAACTGCCCCCCTCCACCCTGTTATTTCAGCTTGCAATACAAGAGCGGAAGGCACAGCTATTATGACCAGATTAAAACTTGCATGCGGCATTAACTTTTTTTTTATTGAAGAAAATCTTGGAAAAGAAACATCACTAACTTTTCCCTCTCATCTAGCGATGCCACGTATCCTCGAAGAAGACTAATCTTCTCGATAAAATGCTTTCGGTTAAATTAGATTGCGGATTTTTATGCAAAAAAAAATTGTGTCCAACAATTGCAAGAAACAGGAACGAAATAGAAAATTGTTTCTGTTCACAACAGCTTCGAATTCTTACTGCTGTAAATTTGATCGTCTGATACATATTATATTATATGTATATTATATCATCTTATTAATACTGCTGACACAAATGCATAAAATATGCAAATAATTTATTATTCTAATATCCAAACGCAGTGTTCCACCGGAATAGTAATCTCAAAATTTGTGTCAAAAAATGGAACAATATTTAAAACGTTAATACGAAAATGAATTGCAATGCAAAGTGAAAACATCAGAATCAACTAATGACTACAATCGTTACTAACAACGCTGACCGTTTCTATGAACGAGATAAGTGACACTTACGTGAAACGAAGAAAATTCACACGAACACTATTACTTTTGCAATTTCTGGATGTCGATCAGGTAGCCAATCGAAGGAAACTGAGTTTGCCCGGAGGCGGCCGAGTATAATAACCGTGTACGGTCAAATGAAGGATTCATTAAAGCCCTCGCAACTCTCGACGGAGATTTTTATTGTCACGGTCGAACGGCCGACAGATATCCGCGGAACAAATTGCCGGCACGCACGATGGAACGGCAATCGCGCTGCAGTGAGACGTAACGCGCGGCGTATTTGGGCAAACAATGAACGGAATGATTAGGAAAATCTATCGCTTGGGAATTCAAGAGAAATTCCATCGTACCCGTGGCATTACCGCGATTAGTTTTCTTTATTGAAGAACGAAACATTTTACATGTCCGGTTTTGCGGGCATGTCCTTACCAGAGTGGCCAGATATGAAGACTTATCTCCTCACTCTACCTTCCCCTTCTACGACTCTATACCCCCACGCTGCCGCTGCGGTCACGTGACGCGTTTCGTCACAATATCACGTGACTACTGTGGTACTGACTGAGAGAAAAAGGGTAATTTTCTTTTACGCTTATATTACCTTGCAGTGTCGATGTTGTAGTTGTCTATTTTTACATACAGTGGGGAAAAAAGTATTGGCACACTCTTAAAAAGGCGATAACTTTTTAAATATCGTATTATACGATTTGAATTTTTTGGGAAGCTAGAGCAATTAGTTTGACACAGGATGCGAAAAGAAATTTTGTCAAAAATTGCAATTCATCGGAAGTGCAGCAAAAATACTAAAAGTTGCATTTTACAACTTTTTTATGTGGGCCTATATTGAAAATTTTTAAAATGCGTTTTGTGGACCTGTGTCAATTAAACATATTCTGAAAATTTAATTTTTTCATCATTTTGCAATGAGCTATAAACGTTTAAATATGCTTAACATGGCAGATTTTCACGATTTTTAACCTATAACTGCAGATTCTTACGTCTTTCAATGCCTGTCGTTTTTTTGCATCAACCGATTTCGATGAAACTTTACCAGTGCATGTAGGGAATTCTTCAGATCCTTTTATCACTATGGGTCTAAGCCTTGGTTTGCTAAATTTAAACTCTCTAGAGAATTCATTTGCTGGATTAATAGACTCCGATCTGGACACTATCAATTGAGGGCCTCCCTTTTTAAGATTAATCTCGCTGATGACACGAGCTGTCCATGTGGCTGTCTGGTACAGGATCCTGATCATGTGTTATGGCAATGTCCGATTTATGAGAATAATAGGGATATTTTGATCCGCAAACTTTGTAACAAGGGCTATTTTCCACCCTATACCATAAATTCCTTTTTGTGTGGGCCTTCTCTTTGCCCCCTATTCTATACAGGGTGTCCCAAAATTCCTCCGACACCCGAAAATGTGAGGTTCCTTGGGTCATTTGAAGCGACATTTTCCTTTACATAAATGGCGTCCGCGGCTTTGTTTAGGAGTTATTAACGAAAAACACGGACCAATCAGAGCGCGATCTAGACATGCGATGACACGTTCGGCCAATTGACAGTTGGCGCGTCGGGCCGACTGTGCTAACTCGCGTCTAGGTCGCGCTCTGATTGGTCCGTGTTTTTCGTTAATAACTCCTAAACAAAGCCGCAGACGCCATTTTTGTAAAGGAAAATGTCACTTGAAATGACCCAAGGAACCTCCCATTTTCGGGTGTCGGAGGAATTTTGGGACACCCTGTATACATGGATTTCTGAAATCTCACTGTTTATTTCTGTAATTTTGATATTGTACTTGAAAATGTTCTTTGTGTTGAATCCGTCCTAGTTTGTAAGTCAATTTTGTAATGTTAGCATGCACAACCAAGTGCATGCTGCTAATAATCCTATGTGGGGTTTCAAAGCTTAATAAAAAAAAACTGATACAGATCTACAAACCGCAATTTTAAAATTTTCAATATTGGCCCACATAAAAAAGTTGTAAAATGCAACTTTTAGTATTTTTGCTACAATTCCGATGAACTGCAATTTTTGACAACATTTTTTTCGCATCCTGTAGCAAACTAATTGCTCTAGCTTCCCAAAAAAATTCAAATCGTATAATACGATATTAAAAAAGTTGTCGCCTTTTTAAGAGTGTGCCAATACTTTTTTTACCCACTGTATTTCATTATTTTACATATTTTTTTCCAACTCGATTTTCTCGAAAATAAAGCCTAATATGAAAAATTTATTCGACATTTTTAACTTACGAATGTTCTGTATACAGGGTGTCCCGAAACTCATTCACTTCCCTGAAATGGAAAGTTCCTGATGTGATTTGAAGCAACATTTTCCTTTGAAAAAATGTCCGCCACTGTCTCTGTCGTACATGTGTTACATCACGTGACTACTTCGGTATACTGACTGGGAAAAAGTACATTAGGTGACTCCTTACAGTTACTGTCGTTTGTACATGTGCGTGTGTACTTGCGGGTAGTGATGGGATCCGAATCACTTCGCATCGCTTCAATATTTGCAAGAAAAAATTGGAATCACTTGCAGTATAATTCGAAGCACAGAACTCTTGGACGTCTTGAAAGTCTTCATTATCTTGAAAATCTTAAAAGCCTGAAAACTTTGGAAGGTTTGTAAGAACTGAAACTCTTGAAACGTTACATCTATCACGAAACAATGATCACGTCATGTCAGCATTGGGATGAATAACAGTATACGAACGTACCAAAATTATAATATTATGAAACCTTGAAAATCACGCTGTCCGCATATTGAGATCATCAAGACTTAAAAATTTTCGACACTTCAAGAGTTTCAAGAGTTTCAAGACTATCTGATCTATATAATAAAAATGAAATGCTGTTCGTTGGTCACGACATCACGTGAGAACGGCTGGACCGATTTGTCTAATTTTTTTTTAAATGTTCATTGTAGTCCGAATTAGGTTTTTAGAGTACAAAAAATTGGAAAAGTTGCCGGAAACATGAAAATTCGGGAAAAACTAAAAGTGCTTTTTGAATCATATTTCAGCACAACAAAAAAACGAACGTCGCAGCTTTTAATCAATATTTCAATTGGACTTTACATTATCCACGTCTGTTTGCTATAATGATCACTGCGAAATACATTTTTTTCTCATTTTTACTTTGTTTACGTATATCCTATAGCTTCTCACAAATTCAAAAAATGATCGCAACCGAATTTATTGAAACTTGGACAGACAACGTTTGTCAGGTCAGCTAGTTTCGAATAAATATCGAATTAATTCGAAACTCTTTGTGTTCGAAAACTTGCAAGACAGAGTACTGTATGCCCATCACTACTTGCGGGCGCCTTTTTTCTTGAGAATGTTGCGAATACTTTTGGATCGTAATCATTAGATGCGCTTAATTATGAAATTTAAATGAAGAAACATATAACCCGACATTAATGCGAATTCGTATGTGCATATGCATGAGGTCGAACGTTATCTACTCCGTATTATTACACCGCGAATATGCATGTGCAAGTTTCCAGTTACATAGATTAGGCACTCTGCGAAACGAACCAAAGGAAAACTTCTTTCATCAATTAAGGGGATTCCGAAGGCAAAATGGAATACAATGTTTAATTTACGTTTATTAAAGTCTATCGTATTGCTTTCTTAATATTTCTAGGAGCCGCATAAACTACACAGTCAAATTACTATTTATGTATTCCGAGAATTTAATCTTTCTGCGATTAAATAACGAAAAACGGACGTTAAACTTCGCGTATGCGATCTAGACTCTAGACTGTAGGTCAGAAGTATCCAGGCATTTTCATTGAAGGTACAAAATTATTCTGAAACGTTAATGCACGTGTAGCTCTCACAATCAGTTTAATCCTACATTCGAACAAAATTATTATTATGCAACGAAAAATGGACTGAAAGTACTATACAATTGAACTTCACGTGTATGCAATCTAGAGTGCAGATATGATATATCTCGGAATTTTTATTGAAGATAGTATCTACACTGATTTAGTCTCAAACGTTAATGCACATGTAACTCTTACAATCAATTTAATTCCATGAACGAAATTATTATAACGATTAGCACGAGTAACAATAATTAGAGTCCAACATCCAAACTAATGAGTCACGGATCTCTATAAAATGTTGGGGCCACTTAATATGGATACAAAAATTAATTATCCAACCTCAATTTTAAGACCATATTGGAGAGATTCAAAAATTTAAATAAGCATTTGAAACAATTTTAAATACAGGAGGGGGGCACCACTTTGATTTACGTCATTGTTATTATCATACATCATTTTTCGACATATGTACATAGGTTATATCTTTTTACAGAGAATAAACAGCTGTATCAATTGGTACATCAAAAAATATACGATTCCACTTAAAAAATTAAAGTTGGCTTTACCATCATCCTTTGTCGATACATTTCTCGCTACGTCTAATAATAGTGACGTAAATCAAGGTGGTAATATCTGGTACCCCAGATTTGTTACTAAAACTGACTAATGACAAATAGTGGATTTATTAAAAATCTGTACTGTTTTCACTGTGTGTATAAAATTTCTTGAATAATTTCTCATGAAAGCGCCTTCGTATCTTCAGTAATTATGAAATGAAAAGTTTATTAATAACAAAATTAATTACTCATCATTTACGTTAAATCTATTGACATATCAACATTGAACCTACCGAGCACAAAAAGCGACTAAAATGTCTTAGCTTTACAAAAATGACAAGGCTCTATTTATTTAGATTCTGAGCAATTTTTATTACAATATGCGCCCGAGTAAAAAATCTATCAAATTAATTTTCACGTAACAAATTTCATATTTTCAATAATTATGAAATGAAAAATATGAAACCGGTCATGTGACCGGCAGTGGTAGGTTTAATGTTAAAATGCATCGAGTTAAAGACGAAACGAAGAAATTGAAGAGCGGTAAATGGCTCCGACAAATTAATAAACAATTTTTAGTACCCATTTATAAAACCTCGACTAAGAGGTTAAAGAATATGAATGTGCGGTTTTTTCAATGTTCAACGCGACCAACAATCAGTTTCGCGGAGTCGTTCGTAAATCACTGAATTGCACGCGGTGTCGCGGAAACGCGAAAGAAAAGGAGGAATGCAAAAGTAGCCGGTGTATAAATAATGTGAAAAAACGGTATTGGATACCCCACGGTGAACGGATGAGTTCATGGGAGGGCAAGGAGTACGGTAGGCAGAGGACATATTAAAATGATGCAGGGAGAGAATCCATGCGATGAAACTCGCAGAAATTCTCGCTCGCTCCCTTGTGTGTCAAACTATTTCAGCACGTGCAGCTAAAAGCAGGAATTCGTGGACTATGCGCGTCAAGTGAAACATCTCGTAGCAGCTTTCTGTTGTTTGTAAACATGTTTTACCAACAAGGTAGCTCTTCTTCGCCAAATCGATCGAAGAAAGTCAAACACTCCGCTTTCTTTCGCGTCGAGCACTGCAACTTGGGCTATAAGTATTTAAAAGTTATTTCTTCAGTACAATGTAACGAGACAACGGATGTTTACACAAAATTAAAATATTCGACCTGGCATGCAACAAACGAGAGTGAAATAGAAAGTTATTAACTTCCCGATTCATAGGGAAGTTACTGTAATTACTCCGAAAATCGAAAATCGATTTTTTAGCAGATCTTCACGTTTCATGGTCATTGAAGTCATTTTAGACTATTTTTATCAAATTGTTAGTGCGTGTGTGTGTGTGTGCGTATGGCTGTTTTTATGTTATCAAATTTTTCGTTAACGTTTTCTGAAAAAGTAACAACGCGATCAGAATGATGAATGATGCAATCGATGTGCCCCGTTGTAATCTAGAGCTGATTAGATTTTGGTCCATATTGGTCAAGTAGTTTTTTAGATTTTCTAGATTTTTTAATTTTTTTCGAAAGAAGTTCATTCAACAATGCAATTTATACGAGAGGATAGAAATTGTCCACCGAATAAACGAACGTAATTATATATATTTCATTTTTTTTTAATTTAAAAAAAATTTTTTTTCTTTAATTATGCAACTAATGCTAATGTTACCGCTTACAATAATCAAAAAATATCCCAATGCAAGAGTGAGTTAATAGTTATTATAATGATAATAGCGAGCAACAATAACCAGCTAGTTTTCATTCTTAATATGTTCAACGGATTGAAATAACGTAACAGTTCATAAATAGTAACGTAACGTTTTTAAATTTTTCTAATGTCCTTACAGTTTTATATCACACCCACTCAATTTCGTAAAAAATGCATAAAATCCGTTGTCTACATAAAATATACGTAATAATGCACTTGGGTTTATCATTACCCGAACTATACTGTAAGGTAATTGTAAACGTCAAGTTTCTTTATCATTTTCAGAACGTTTGGATTATTTCGCCTTAAATTATACGAGTTTAAGGTACTTGTGAAAAATAAAAAATGTTAAAAAGGCCGTAATAAGAATTTCACATATCTGTTTTTATTATAGACATCTTTCCATCACGATAATTGACATCAATTAATTTGTATTCAATTTCAAATTCTCGTTACATAATATCGTATTTTAATTGCTGCTCGTCAATGCAGCTTCTGCCCAGAAGAGTTATTTTCACTTTAACGCAGCACTTCGGACGAAGCGACGTTATCAAAAGTGATCGGTTGAATATTGCGGAGAAACGTTTTGACAGGAAAGTTTCGCATCACCTGACAGCCAATGCGGATTACCTGAACGTTCGAGCCGCTTGCACGAATGAGACAAACTAGTTCCTCCAGTTTCGAAACAAACTCCACTAACTCGAATCTAGCGCTCAGCGATTTATGTATAAACGCTCTGGGCAGTTCGAATATCGGAACGAATACTCTTGGGGTGTCATAATCTCGGGACAGGACTTGTCCGACGAGATTTCAACGCTTCTGATACCCTCGATCACCCGTGACACTGTCGCAACAAGGATGTTGACGGCGAAATTATGGCGACTAATCTGTGTGGAATTTCGCGAATTCGATGAGAAATTCAAGTGTTGAAATGAATATTTCTTCTCGCCTTTACTGATTTCAATTGAAACATTGAATTTGGAAATTTTTTATTTTAAACCTGGTCGTCTTTTATATTTATATTTTGAATTTAAATAGTTTCTGAGTCATAATCAGATGAGGCGAAGTGATTCCAATTGAGGGGAAAGAGTACCCTCTCTTTCTGCCAGTACCGGATCAGTTACGCAACGTTGTGACACATACACGGCAGAGACAGAACGCGTCACGTGACCGAGCCACAACGGAAAAGTGGGGGAAGAGAATCGTAGAAGGGGAAGCTAGAGTGGGGAGACATGTCTTAATCGGACGACTTTGGTCATAATGAATTACAGGTTTGAAATAACAGTAGGTGTATAGTAATTATTATCCTTGGGAACGCTATGCAAAATAAAAATGTTCTGTATCGATTCTGGGAAGCAGAAGTAAAAGAAAAATTGATTTTATCCCCTAATGACTTTGTTACATTGAAGAGAGTTTTACAATATTCTTGAATTTTTCTAATCATTTAGTGTTTCATAGTTCGTCCAATCAATTTTTTCTTAAATGCATGAAGATCGGCAGTCTATTTATTATAAGTAGACAGCGGAAGTGTTAAAAGAATGTAAACATGCTGTTATTACCGACTTGGTAAAATTATTAAAGAATGAAATGTCATTCAGCTCACATTTACTATAATTAGACTCAAAATATTTATGCAAAATAAAAAGTTTACGCATTATTTGCAAAACACAGAAGCTAAATATAAATTTATATTCTTCATTAATAATTTTAATGTGGTGAAAATAATACATCAAGACTCTTAAAGTGAAACTTTTATTAGAAGTAATATTTTCATTGATTTAAATTGCACTTGCTCATTTTTGTTACAAATCCATAAAATCCGGAGTCTAATTGTAATAAACCTAGAGAATTTGTATTTTACATAGACTCGCTGACTAAATATAATTACGAGCACACCGTGGATCTTTGTGTAACATAAAAATTCTAGATTGATAGACTGCGGATCTTTATGCGAAATCAAAAATGTCTGCATCGATTGCAAGAAATAAAAACTAAATTGAGTGTCATTTCTTCCTTTAATGATTTTAATAAAGGTGAAATCAATTTTGAATTTAATCAACTGAATTTTGTTATAAATCTATCAAGACCCGCTGTCTAATTACGAGGAATGCAAGTTACGTCCTTGAGGGCCAAGGGAATGAAGAAACACGTCCATTGAAAAGCAGTTTAATGACGAAAGGAACGGACGCTTGCGATCGTAGAAAATTTAGACGTCAACGGCTCGTCAGCATCTTGTTCCTGACACATTATTCATAACCTTACGTGCTGTCATATGGCTCGTGTATCGCACGAGCTTGTCTCTTCCCGAGATTACAAGCTGGTCGCGTTTCAAACCGACCTAACTCTAAAAGAACCAATTCGCCACCGCGTTGACTGACTCCGTCAACGAAATTGGTCGATTTTCGAAATAAAAATATGCTCGAGCATTATAATTCGATTAACACTAAACCTACCGAGTCTCAAAAGTAATTGAACCATGCTCCCTTATAAAAATGACAAGATTAATTTGATTTAGACTTTGTGCGGCTTCTATTGTAATTCGGTGCTCTATTAAAACCATCTATACGATAATTTCTTATCAAATACTTGTTATTATTTCAATAAGTGTGAAATAAACGATTTTTAACTGCTCATTTTGACCGATGGTGCAGATTTAGTGTTAAGCGATTTCCTGTTTGTCTAACACGAGCTTCGCCAGAACTTTCTCCGGTGTATCTCATCAAATTGCAATTACTATTTTGTGTTTCGACTACACGATTTTGCTATAAATCTACACGGAATATACAATTTTTTAAATTTTCGGTCTGGAGATTTTATTCATTTATCTGTTCTAAAAAACTCTATGGTACATATAAAAGAGTAATTTTTAGGAAACAGTGTTTTCAGGTATACAGACGATAATGTTTAGCACAAGCTTCTTAGAAATTTTGTACTAAAATGTTTTGGCAAATTGTTTCAACAAGTTTTTTTAAAAAGTAATTCTTTCGATCAAATGTGATTTCTTAGACGAAGGCGAAGTGTATGACCGACAACGCGCAGCAGCGATACAGACGATACAGCAAAAAATGGAATTAAAAGCCAATGTTTTTATTCAAATAAATAAAAGTGCATAAAAGTTGAAGAAGTTCTCAGTAGCATGATATTTTTCATTATTTTCGCAGGCTTTTTTTAGAAGCTAGAGCAATTAATTTGCTGTAGGATGTGAACAAAAATTTTGTCAAAAATTGTAATTGATCGGAATTCTAGAAAAAGTTGCACTTTACAACTTTTTTGTGAGCCCCAATTGAAAATTGAAAATATACGGTTTATAGACCTGTGTCAATTAAACATATTCCGAAAATTTCGTCAAAATCGGTCTACGTTGCATTGAGCTACAACTGACACAAATCTACAAAACATATTTTTTTAATTTTCAATATAGGCCCACATAAAAAAGTTGTAAAATGCAATTTTTAGTATTTTTTCTACAATTCCGAACAATTGCAATTTTTGACAAATTTTTTTCACATCCTGCAGCAAACTAATTGCTCTAGTTGCTAAAAAAAGTTATCTCCTTTTTAAGAGTGAGCGAATACTTTTTTGAACCACTGTATAACATCGCAGAACGATTTTTCACAAATCCAAGAATGTGAACGTTTTCATACAAAATACATTTGAGAACAATTAATAATATTTTCTTAACAATGTCTTGTCTTGCTAAATTTATACGAGCGAACCTAATAATTTTTTAAATAGATTTAAATGATTGCTGCAAAAGTTTATTTTAAATTATAGAGGATTCACGTACGACGCAGGTAATACCGTCGCGTCGGCTCTAGTAAGTTTCCATTCGATTCCAAACGAGATAATATCATAAAATATCATTAAATAAAATATCGATTCAAAATTACGTCATAAAATAATAATTGGAATATTTACAAAAGTTTGCACGATAATTTCTAATCCTAAAGTATCCAAATGTATCTGATACCTACGTGTATCCAAATGTAAAGCATGTAATTATTGTGAAAAAACTTGTTCATACATCTCTATTCAATTTTTGTATATTAACAAGAAAAAGTTTCATGTAATGCAATCAAATTGTATTAAGCAAGGATAACATATATCAATTATAGTTTTGAATAATATAAACCAAGTGTACAATGTCGGTCATGTACGTTATCATTCCTGTGTACGAAACTGCTTCTTAATAACCATGTACCGAAGTATGACGGAATTGTTTGCAAGTAATTTATCCTCGACCGAAGTCTATTAAAGCGTATAAGCAATCTGAAATATGATGTTCTATTGCAATTAAGTATGATAACGAGCCTATAGATGTCGAGTTGGACACACACCGTTCACATGCGCTGTACTCGTTTAACACAGCATCATCACCGCTATTTTATTACGGCACTGATAACTTTTCAGACATCTCGCACCGAAGATGGTGAAAATTCAATACAATGGAAAGAGACATTAGTAGTCACACACACTTTCGTTCGAATGCGATTAGTAGCTTAATTTGTTCATTTTCGAACGTATCGAGAACCTGGGAAAAAGACGTTTCCATTTGTGACAGGTAACGTTGTCATTCTCTTAACAATCGAGGATTATTATCCATCATGACTCTCCGACAGAAATACAGAGATTAATTTAATACTTAATGTATCAATTAATGAATGTGAATAATGATCGAATCTAACCCTCACTCTCAACTGTGAAAGCAAAGAATCATGAATTTTATTTTGAGAAAAGACAATTGAAAACACTTGTGAATTGCTTTACTAACTTCTTTTTTTGCTTCACTTTATTTTAATGTAAATAAAAATGACAGATTATGTTCCACAGCGGCATCACGGAATGCAAGTGAATTACTATGTTCACGAAACACGTCAATTACGATTTGAACACTGTACGCAGGTTAATTCTGACAATTTTATCAATCATAAAACGTTTTATCATGCTGATCGAAAGACCAATTTGATATAAAAAGGTAATTAACACCAGAAATCTTTAACGCCTCGGTTCCTGTTCTATTAAATAAACTGCTTCAATTTTAGCCAATTTTTGTGAGGTAACACGTAACATTATTAAGATTTTCAAAGCAAGGATGAATCTTCTGCGTGTATACTATTCTTTTGTAATTGACGGAGATCATTTTCGTTTTACATGAAGATTTACATTCTATTACACTCAGCATGACATTCGGAGAGTCTATAAGTTCTCTCTGACAATGTCTTTATCCATAGGATACATTTCGTAGAACATTATGAAACTTGTAGTCGACACTACCGCTGCACTTCCCCTATGCATCTTATAACAAACGAATGTTGTAACAAGTTCCCAAACGAATTACACTCGGACAATCCTGGTATAACACGATACGTTATCATCACGGTTTCTATATAGCACAATAATCTTAGACAACCCTATTTTTAAAGAATTAGGTGTACAAGTGAACTGGTCTATCATCACGATTCAGACTTGGATAGTCATCGTACGTTCTTCTGGGGTTTACTTTCAAGTTTCACGTAACACAGTGTCGATGCAACGGTGTTGCAGGGATCGGATGTAGCTCGTTACGGGATATAGAAAATGATAATTCACTCACCCTGTCGTATTGATGCGTCGCCGTGGCCGCCGAGAAGGATTGAAAAGGCGCCGGCCTGGCCGGACTGTGATGGGCCGCATGCGGATTGGCGTGGGGATGGGTGTGCGGGGCCGCATGTGGGTGGGTCGGGTGCGGCGGCGGCGGAGGCCTCTGATAGAGGTAAGGATAATATTGATACATCACCTCGGAACAGCTCATCACCCCGCCCGGGCCCGGCACCCCAGAGCCGGCCTGCCGACTTGCGTACCCGAACGTCGCACCACCCGTTAGTACACGATTTCTTGTTTCCACCTCTGTCCACTCTCCGCCTCTACCGTCCTCTCCTCAGCTCACAACCCTCGCCTTTACAGGCTACCGATGTCCACCACTGGATTCCTTTTGAGTCGCACCGCAGAACCCTTTGCTGAAGTTCTGTCAGGCTGATCCGCGCATCTTCACCGCGAGCAGTTCATCAACAAATACCAATGGTCACTCGCAATCTTCGATCTTAGATGCGGCTGTTAAATCCTACGGACCTCTCTTCGATTGCTATTCAGAATTAATCGATCACGATGGTATTCGTGATTCTACAAAATGCACTCAAGCTACGTCTTGTTGCGCGTCACCGGTGTATTCGCTAACGGGGTGGCTGGTAAACATTGGAATCGAATCGAACGAAGCACGACAATGGTTCACTAGCGAGGAGCGATTCTGATACTCGAGTTCACCGAAAATCCTAGGGCACACAGTATCACTGCGCGATTATGATCACCTTTAACACTGCCCCTGCTTTGTACTCTCCCAACAGAGATAACAACACGACACAGATTGTAAAATACAGATTCAATATTCAAGGCTAACGGTGATGATGCCACTTCGGGTTTTCGTTTGGTATTACCTAATCGAATGGTCTCTAACTTCACGGTGCAGCATTAGGTCGCAGTGTCCAGAGATTGTTTCCTTCGGGATGACTCGACCTAACTGGCTTAACCCCCTCAAAGTTTAAGTAGCATAAACCGTAAACCACTGTAACGGTGCGGGATCAGTTGTGTCACAGTCCTTAATCCAGCCGATCGTGTGACAACGTTCGTAAACACCTGTTCTACCGTGGAAACCACCTAAAATCCTAGTTGCCCGCACTCTAAATCTTGTCACTGTCGGCGATGGGTCGCTGCCGATCGCGTTCCCGTCCGTCGAAAACGGCCGTGGCGCACTGTCAAATTCAATCGGCCGATCAGCGTCCAGATGCTGACCGGAGTGTCATGGAACACCTGGTTTACAGGGAGGTAGGTGCAACCCTCGCGGCGAGAGACGTAACCGGACCGTATCCTAAGCTGGTGATGTGTCTCTGATGGGCGAACACAGACTGAACCCCCCGACGTCGTGTCACCCTCTCCGTAGGCCCGGTCCGCCGTCTTTTTCCAACTGGTCGCGCGACGGCTCTCCGTCTTTTTCGCTTGCCGCGTGTTCTCTCCTTCCCGGCGAGGGTCAGGGCCTGGCCTCCCCCTTTCGTTCACCCCGACAGAGGGGCTATCATGAAAGGGACCGCCTCCTGGTAGTACCACGGTCGGCCAATCACCGCGCGGGAACCGTGCGTCCAATGAGGCGACCGTTTGCCACTCCTACGCCCAGTCGTCTCTGTATTGATCCCACAATGAACCCGACTGCCGTCGCGGTATTAAGAAGTTCCTACTCGGGTTAAACCATCCCCCTTCTTCCATCGTCTCCCTACCTCTCCTCCTATTCTAGCGAACCCGATCTCCCTCCCGTTCCACTGCCTCGACCAGCTACCAACGCTGCTCCCATCTCCTGCGTCTGCCTCGTCTTCTTCTTCTTCTTCTTCCTCCTCCTCCTCCTCCTACTTCTCCTCCTCCTTTTCCTCCACCTCCTAGTCCTCCTCCTCTTCCTTCCCCTTTCCCCTCGCTGTCCCTCTTCGTACGTGGCTCGGTTCGCCACCCTTTCGCCACTTCCAACCCCAACACCCGGACGGCCAGAGCCAGCCCGCGCGCATAATGAGTCTTAATTAACAGTTTCGCGGTGTTTTGGGAAGCTTAATTTGCCGCGCCCGGCGAGCCTAGAAGGAGAGACGAACGGGCTCCCGACCACCTCCCGGAATTTTCTCCCGGCAGCCTGCTGAAGGAAAATCTGGCCCCCGCCGAGACTTCCGCTACCGATCGGCTCCCGTGAATTGATTTGACAGGGTTAATGGGAACGGTGATTGTGCTCGAACGATGCCGGACCCTGCACGCTTTTTCCGTCTACCGGCGCGGCTGTCGCGTTCGCAATTCAACCGTTTGATGACGATGCTGCTTCCATGGCGGACCGGCGAATGTGATGTAATTTGTGGATATTACACGTTCTCCGCAGAATATGCGAGCGGACTTTGAATAAGTGTAATTGTTTGTGTGCGCCCGGTACTACAATTTCTAACTACATCGCAGTTTTGGGTAATTGCTAGCGTTTCAATGGCAGCTTGCTATTTAATTATCGTGCTTCCGTTGATTCTTGATGTTGGTCTTTCTTGAATATTATCTAGTGATTCTGGCAGTTTTAGGGAGGTTAGAAACCGTCTTCCTGTATTATGAAAAAAATAAGGTAATATTACTACATCTTCTATTTTTAATAAGAAATGTTTTTTTACACATAGTTTTTCGTGAAAACGAATTAATCAATTTGGTATAAATTGTTCATTGTATTCCAATTATTTAGATTTATTAAGTTAGTTGAAATATAACAGTCGTTGTTTATTACCTAAATTTGAGAAGACGTGCAACAATACTTTTAACACCATGATAATTTATATATACTGTTTTAAATTGTACGTGTTACGATTAGATAAGACTAGATAACCACTAGATATTCCTTTCTTCTTTCAATAATTTCAACAAGCATCACAATTGATCATGTATTCACAGTTTTATTACTTACCCGTCCATGTTATACACGTCGTCCATTATTCTACAAAATGTTTTTTTATTTCACCAAAAATGTATGCATAAAAACATGCATGGATCTAGCTGCAGCTGGCATGAAATCATAAAAATCATCCACCCGGTACACTTAATAATTGTCAAACCAGAAATGTGAAACGATTAATTTCGACCCCTCGGTTAGTTCCACCATTGAACAAAAAAGTTAGTATAACTGAACTTGAAAGGGGGATGACTGTAATCATCGCTAGCGCGACGACAAGGTCAAGAACGCACTACAATATCATCGATCGGGGGTGAACGGTGACACTGGTGGATAAACAGCGTGAAAATGATAGGAGCAAACAGCATCAGGACTCGAGACACTTGACCGTGACGAATCTTGTCCTAGCGGGCGCCTAATCTCGCGTGTAACTCGGCAGGTCCGTGAAGGACGCCCCGTAGCGTCGGCTAAATCCAATAACCCTCGACAAGTGTGACACGGGGCGCGAGGCCTTTTTTTCTCCTGTCGCAGTGTCCCGTCCCGGGGGTTCACTGCGCACGATCTCCATAGAGGATCGACGATCTTCGTAGCCGGCTCTCGCCTAACCGATCAAACGGTTTTCGCCTGCTCGCGGAACAGTCATCCTGCACGTGGCCACTCGACAATGCGGGAGGTGCACCCCGCTGCTAATAGTCGGGCATTAAATTTGTCGGTGATATTGCTGAACGGGGTCGTGGTCCCCCTTCAACGTGGACCCCCCTGAATTGGACGAGACGTCTGAAATATGCTTCCTCGCGATTCAACCCCGGAGGGATGCGTGCACCCGGACAAATAGTAGACAATGACAGCGAGAGAGAACAAGGACAGGAAAACACTGGACCGTAGGTCTTTCGACGGGGTTGCACGGTTTTTCAAGTTAGCCCTTTGAAAGGTCCTTCAAGAGGATGCTCCGCTATCGTGGCCATAGGTGCGCGATCAACGTTGTAATAACTGAAGTAATTTCGCTTCTCGATGGGAGATGCTTCGATGAGTTCGATGTAGGGGATGGACTATTAATAACAGAGATCGGGCAAGTTCTGGAAGTTTTTGATGGGCTCTATTTAGGACGGAGAACAGTAGATCCTTTTTAATGGGAACCCACCGAAAGATGGATTCTAAATTTTTTAATTTATTGTAATATACACGCACAGAAATAAATTTATTTGATTAATTACATACAAATGCGCCGGTTGATGTAAGAAATATGCAAATCAAAATAGTTAATCATTGGGTAATTAAAGGATCATTTAAATACGACAATATCGCAGGATGTTACGTTTGTCTTATGCAAGCCGTGAGCAAACCTGAAAGAAAAATGTTAACTCACACAACTTTTACATTAAACGATCGGTGGGGAATAAATTCTATAAATTTGTTTCTTTAGGTGTATACACGTTGCAATAAAAATATTGTAACATGAAATTTTTAGTGATTGGTAAATCTAATATAAAAAAGCGTTTTCACATTGCGAGTTCCGATGAGGAGAGATATAGGAAAGTACATGAAAGTGAAAGTTACAGTTCGAATAGACATTATTAAAATATGTATGATATTTTTTCTAACAGTAGTAGATATTTTGTTCGTCATTATTAAAACAGTTTTCAATCATTGTTAAAGATTACTGAATACTTGGAATACTACGGAATTGTTCGAAATATTCTCGTATATGTATGTGTGTATGTATAATTCATTGTTTAAACTTGTCTGTGTTTCGCTTATGAAACTTTCTTTGATGAACTTTCTGAAATAACTTGAATCCACAGAACTTTTATTATACGGATTCTAAAATTTTAAAACACTGTATAAAAAAGATCTTAAAAGGATCACTTCATTCCATAAAAATTTATTTCCATCTGTGATTAATAATGTTTTGAATCGAATAATTGTGTATTATGGAAGTTGAATATTGGTTGAGAGTTGTTAACACTGAGAAATTAAATGTACAGAGAACTGAAGAATAATTTTTAATTGGGCGTAGCTATCGTTTTTGTTAAGTCTAGAAATTAATTGAACCATTTGTTTACTTTTCTATAATATATACATTAGAAAAATTTGAATAGAGATATAGTAAGTATCAATATACATATCAGAGGTAATGAAAAGTAAAATTGTGAAAAATATTAATTTTCTAATCATGTGATTTCACTACAAATAGCAAATTAAAACTAATCACAAATAGGTCTTTACAACCATTTTATTTACAAAGAAAATGTTCAGTACTCTACTAACTATAGTTAAAACAATAAAAGCAATATTAAATCAAACAATAGTGACTTTTTACACCTATCGCGTTCAAATGACTTTATATTTCACAATTATTGAAATTATAAAAGCTGACTTCTTTATTTAAGCATTGTAATGAAAACTGTGTAAAGTTCAAGTAAATTAAATCTTTTTAAAGGCTGGAAATTTTATATCGAATATGTGCGTTAACTGTCGCTTCGAGTTATTTTAAAGTGAATCATTGCGCCGCAAGTATTTCATTTAAAATGCATCTATGCGACCATTGTGTTAAATATGGATCGTTGAAGTATTTTCCTCGATGTTAAACGAGGTATGCGAAGGACACTTTAAGAGGTATAATCTTAATCGAGAATGGCATACCAAACGCATTTTTCTACATACAAGTTTAATATTTCATAAGGGAATTTTCACTGAAATCGTTCGCTGTATCTTGTACTCACCAACATTTCAAATTATTTATTTATTTTTATTCTCGTGAAAGCAGTAATACCATCATCAGCGGAACTGTTTCAACATTGACAAGAACGTCAGCCGATATTGTTACACAATTTCATTACGAGCCTTTCTAAAACAATTAATACTTTTAGAACGAGAAATAAACTTTTGAGTTCATTCAAATAATTTAAATGTAACAGAAAATCGTGGAAACGTGCAAGTACACTACCAAAAACCAGGAATGCACTTAAGTCTTACTATTTGTCAGAATTTCTGAATTTCTTGGCTAGGTCGTAAACGTGCGACTTCTCATAGCGATTTCCGATAATTTTCTGGCGTGAAGGGATTGATCAATAATTGGTGGCTTATCATTGATTGCTCTGTGTATATTCTTTACAATCAAAGCCTTCTACAACTTATTTGTGGGAGTACAAGAGGAAATTGCGGATTTATCTTGACGGTTCTGTATGAAAGGATTCAGGGTCGATTCATACATCTCCGATATCGGAGTCCGACAAAATATTCTTATCCAGGTTTAAATGAGACCGTCCACAACCGGAAAACTGAGTCCGATTTTCCTCCGATACTTTTCCTTCGAGTCGAACAGGCCATAACTAACAAATAAAAGGTTTCTATCCCTCCTCAGGTGAACTATCGGTAGCTCTCCTTTACAACATCATGATAATGAGAAACATTCTTACTCAAGTTGCCTCAAAAATCGGCCGGATATGTATGAATCGACCCTCAAGCGAATTCTCGTAGGGACCTCTCTTAGTAAGTGCCGTCAGAGACGAACGTACCGACTGCAGGTGTGAAAATTCGCTAAAGCCAGGCGAAACAATAGATCATTACGAGATTAAGTTTGTCGGAAGGGTTCGTGGACGCGGCAGAAGCGGATCCGCGTTACTCTAGAGCGGAGGAGGACAAAAGCGCAAGGTCGGGATAAGAAGAAAGAAATGGAAGAGAGGCAGCAGATCTCCTGGAATTCTCTAATTTGCTATTTCGGCATTCCGGGCGATCCTTGTGCCGAGCTCGTTCGTGGGACTTCTCTCGTGAGAGGCTGTTGCTGATCTATCAAAAAACGCGATTCCGCCGGCTCTTCTTCTGTGCCGAACCGCGGAACGACCAAGGGCTGCGCGGCTGCCGATGGGAAAGACCGGTTCGAATCTACGATGAAAACCCTTGGAAACGAAAAGAATTCCGTGTCGCCAGGGAATACTGCGACCATACGAAAATTATACCGCGTTTATGAGCCAGGCTCGGGAAACAAAGGTTTCGAGCCTGATCGTCATTTTTGATGCACTAAATAAACAACATCGTACATGGCATTTAACTATCAGAAAACAGAAAGTATTTCAATGGTCCAGAAATCTTTTCTTCCCGCCACCTTTCATTTCTTAAAAGTGAGAACAGTCCTTACGGGTCAGTAAGCTTCTTCTTATTTTGAATCATATTCTGAAAATTATTTGGGACATCAAAATTTCTATGGTGAATTAAGAAAAATTGATCTGTCATCAGTTATTATTTTAAACGATGGTTTTACAATTTTCTAAAGGTATATTAGACATAAGAGTTCTCTGTATCTCGATCGTCACTTGTTCATAAGAACGTATTAATGTTATCGGCGCACTGGTTCGATCAATTGGACAATAAGCAATTTTGCATAATATTACATGAAATTTATTTCAACGTTTCGGTCTCAGTTTTAGACCATTTTCAAGAATATATTATTTCATAAATGCGTCTGAAAGGATTATTAAATATAATTTTTACAAAAAAACTGATTTATATTAACAATATTATGCAAAATAATATTATGCAAAATTGCTTATTGTCCAATTGATCGAACCAGTGCGCCGATACCATTAATACGTTGTTATATTAAACATAGTTTATAAGGTATGTAAGAAGACATAGAATATTTTAAAAGACACGATAATAAAACCTTCACTATTGTTTTACACTCTTGAGTGAAATGTTAACGAACGTTTATGTTCAACATTTACAAGATACTGATTTAATCAGTAATATTTCGTTCACTTATTAAATAATAAAGTAATGTAACATGCATGTAGGCAATACTCCGAAGGAGATATTCATCCTTTCTTTCCTTATTTTGCTAAATAAAATATATATCAAAGTAAATGCAGTCAGTTTGTTTTACTGTTTCTATGAAATTCATATTTACTAGAGATGTGCGAGACCGGGAACGATGTTCTAGATCGAAATGGGATCTTGAAACTTTCGGGTTTCCCGTGAATTTTCGGGATCTCTGATTCCTGGTTTCTCGCACACCTCTAATATTTACTCTATTGAAGAATTATTCAGACTAAATGAAAATCTTCGTTATCATTTTAAAATAAACATATTATAAACTTGCATTTGAATTTTTCGCAGTTTCATTAGTCGATTGACGTGTAATAAGCGACAGTGTCTCAAGGACTGAATTAATTACAAATTTGGTACAATAAAAAAAGTGCAGTTCAAATACCTCAGTTTACATATGTTGTTGCTGATATTAAAAACAATTCTAATTGACAAAAATGCGGCTGGTGCAAAATATAAAATACGCAACTTACCTCAACTTATTTTTCGATTTCGATGAGCAAATGTGCTCTTAAAACAGCAAAATTCATTTCGACTGAAACTAACATTATTTTATAAAACGCAGGGTTTCCTAGGAAAATAAATTAAATCATTGAGATTACAAGCAAGGTAATTTTTTTATTGTGATCGAGCAACGACAGTGTTACAATGTAACTAATGCCACAGTATTGGTATCATCAACAAGAGACACAAGCAGTTACCTTGTAATCTAGAAAAAATACTTCTAATTGTGATCGCCAACGTTATTCTCAGTTACGGTTGTTCAAAAGTATTTTCGTTTATTCTTTCCATTGCTTTCATTTTATTTGGTCGTCCGATCCGAGGTCTCGGTATTTGTCGGCGTTGTTTCAGGCATTTTTACATTTTCTGTCGGTTGTTTTGTCTCTGTATCTCCGACCGGTTTTGTTTTCACCTTTTCCTCTCCTTGTTTTCGTTCTTCCTTTCCCTTCTTTTCCGAGCCTCCTTTTTGCTCTTCGTCTTTTCCGTCCAGATATTCGTCCCATTTTGCAATTCGGGCTTCAATTTCTGCGTCAGTTTCCGAAACTCTGAAGAAGAGTAAAATAACGTATAAAGATTAGTCGCGTTCTCAGATTTTATGCGATAACGAAGTAATATCTACAAAAATTTATAGGACACAGTTTTTTGAGAACAATAAATTGTTTCACTGTTGTTAAAACAGGATTTCGAACAAATAACGCCGATACAGAAGGAAAATAATTTATCGACGACCAGTTAAGCATCGGCTAAGTATTAACATGAGCCGGTAAGGAGAGAAGACAGTCGATAACTTACTTGTATTTCGTTTTCCCATCCCAGATTTCAGCCGATATTTTTCTCTGACTAAACCAACGGCCGTTCAACAACTGCACGCAAGCCTGAGCTTCCGCTGGTTCTCGGAATGTTACTTGTGCAACTCCTTCAGGATGTCTCTGCAAGCAGGAAATATTCGAGTTTGAATTTTCAGACGTAGTCGATACGACGGATTCCTTCTTTCTACAACATTTTCATTCATAAATGTCGCACAAAAAATTATTCATACCATTTCTTCCTTATGCTATGCAATTTCCTACACACGAATGCTCCGGAAGTGAAAAAGAAACGTTTTAATATTCTTTAAACATCACAAAGGAAACATAATTGTAGGTCAATTTTGAAACTTATAGGTGACTTACAGCTGACTCTTTGTAAAAAATGTTTATTACAATTCTAAATATAATTAACTTCCCGATTCATAGGGAAGTTACTGTAATTACCCCGAAAATCGAAAATTGATTTTTTAGCAGATCTTCACGTTTCATGGTCATTGAAGTCATTTTAGACTATTTTTATCAAATTGTTAGTATTTTAAATATAGTTAAATATGGTTATAATATAGTTAAATAGTATAGTAAATTATTAGTTTTTTTCGAAAGAATTCAACAATGCAATTTATACGAGAGGATGGAAATTTTCCACCGAATAAACAAACGTAATTATATATATTTCATTTTTATTTAAAAAAAAATTTTTTTTAATTTAACTCTTTGAACTCGAGCGGCGCCGAGACGGCGCCCGGCCGATGCGAAGTGGCAAGGATGCATCTTGGCTATTGTTTTACTAAGTATCACACCAAAACTAATTACAGAGTGTAATATCGGGGAGTTCTTTGTGTGGCTCGTGGAGAGTCAATAACCAGCTAGTTTTTCATAGGAACAACTTGTTATGATAATATTAAAGACTAGCTGACCTGACAAACGTTGTCTGTCCAAATTTCAATAAATTCGGTTGCGATCATTTTTTGAATTTGTGAGAAGCTATAGGATATACGTAAACAAAGTAAAACTGAGAAAAAAATGTATTTCGCAGTGATCATTATAGCAAACAGACGTGGATAATGTAAAGTCCTATTGAAACATTGATTAAAAGCTGCGACGTTCGTTTTTTTGTTGTGTTGAAACATGATTCAAAAAGCACTTTTAGTTTTTTCCGAATTTTCATGTTTCCGGCAACTTTTCCAATTTTTTTGTACTCTAAAAACCTAATTCGGACTACAATGAACATTTAAAAAAAAATTAGACAAATCGGTCCAGCCGTTCTCACGTGATGTCGTGACCAACGAACAGCATTTCATTTTTATTATATAGATTTAGTTCAAGTTTCTATTTTTTCAATTTATAGTGTTTTCAGAGTCTCTTTTTAGAATTTCATTTGCAGTAATTGTTGATTTAATTACCCCTCGCTTTATTCCTACAACGAGATCCATAAGGTGCATAATTAAACAATAGCTCTGCGATCACGTGAGATGGACGTCTTTTCGCTTTTATTACTCGCGCTTTGTTATGCGACGCAGCCGTCGGTCCTTCCTTTTTACGACTTAAAGCTGTTTATGTCGTTTACAGTTATCCATAACACTTTTCACGTCTCAGCTTAGACCACAATTTACGAGACTTCGGTTCCAACATTCATTTTACTGCCCGATCCCGACCGACATAATATTCTGTACTTTTAATGCGTTTCCATCTGCTAAACATTTTGCTTCTGATTTTATGTTGCACGTATTACGTCATGTGTATAATAACTATTACGTGACCGGTCTGATTATATAATCCGCAAGAGTATTTTTTCACATGAAAAAAGCAGACTGAAAATGGTATTGGATTTTTAACTTGAAGAACGAGAAGTTAATTTAATTCATAATAGATAGATGGTTTCGGCGCACAGGTTCGATCAAATATAAACTAAATTTCCATGTTTTATAACAAATTTGCAAGTTGAAATCTCGACGTTTCGATCCTGATGAGGATCATTTTCAAGATATTTTTGCGTCTGAAACAAAGTGTAACATTGCAAAAATAACTGTATTTTAAAAGAAAAGGAAAAACAAAGTTTTGAACTCGAAAAATGAACTTATTTTTCTTACATGTTATATAGGAAAGAAATTTATCTTTTATGAATAATGTGTTACTTCCATGCTGGTAGATAATGTACTAAATCCTTGTTAAAGGTTACACAGTAAACAATGCATACTAACGGATAGAGAATTGAAATTTGACCAATTAGAAGCAAGTGATCTATGTTTGCTCAATCCATATTAGGCGGTAAATTCAAACCTCAATATAGTTCATCTCAATCACATGACTACACAGTATAATACCTCAACATTGTTGTGGTAGCTGAAGGAAAATTATCTATCTATTATCAATTCTTTTCGATCGCAAAAAAATTTCAATATATGTTAATTTAATTCTTCGTTTCTACAGTTTTGTAATTGTTCAATCCAATTCTGTCCTAACTGCATCAAATCCGCAGTCACGTTTTGCGTGTTACTTTCAAGCGCATAACGATTGTTAAACAAGATTTCCTGTTGACAAATATCCCTTCAAAATCCTACAACATTCTTTCACTGTTTTATGAAACAAAAATGAAAACCAAATCTTTTTCGAGATTTCTTATTGCATCCACTGTACATTTCTATGCACGATATAAAAAGCGAAATTTGATCTAAAAATATTATATTATACATTGTCAGGTATACAATTAACAATTCCGAAACCAACGACCAGAAATTTCCCCCACTGCGATGGACGCCAAACAGATTTCGAATTCATGAGAGAATAAAATTAAAACGAGCTGTGAACTGGTAGGACCGAGAAGTATAAAGCAAATTTCCTGAATCACAATGAAGTCAGAGATGTGAAACGGTTGAGAGAGCCGAGACCATGGACGAACATTTTGAAACGACTGATTTTTTTTTTTTTTTAGATTTTGGCCCTTGTCATTGTGTTAGAGGACTCGGACCCTTTTGCACGGATCCCGTGGAAACACTCGGGAAAATGTGATCGCGGCGCTTACGGGAAATTGGCTGCCATGCGAATTTTCCTTCGCGCGCGGTATCGCTTTTGATCTCGATGCTGGCGTTTTTCGCGGCTGCTGCGCCGTGCTGGCATGGCAGTGAGTCTAGCGGCGAACAACCGGCCGCGCCGGTAGACGACGGAATTCACTTTGACATTGAATGGATTCACGGTTGAGAAGCGCCGACTGGGAGTGTCTCGTTGCGAATTTATGGGGTTAGGTCATCCCCTTTCGAAAGTTTATTTGCGTCGGCCCGAGGAGGACCTTCCAGCGAGTTCTTTGTGATCGCCGTTCTGGAGCAACTTGTTCCTGCTGGCCCCATATACATTCGATCCTTCTACAATTTTCAGCCGAAGCGCATTTTTAAAATGAACTTCCGAGCTTCCTCTAAATTTCGTTCGGTAGTCTAAAGGCAGCCATCTAAATTTCTTCTTTTCCTGTGCTAATACGAAAGGTATTTTCTGTATAGTTTATTGGGAATCAATTTCATGTTTAATTTTAATATTGAAAGTTGAAGAACACTTTCTGGCCATGTCATATACGAGCCGTTGATTTGAAATTTAAATTGAGATATTTAAGAGTATGCGATTCTATGAAATTAAAAATATACGTAGGGTAACTGCACCAGTGAATGAACATTTAAGAAATTGTTCAGGAAAATATTTTATTTAAAAAAAAAACTATGTGAATTAAAGGAATCTCATATATGCCAAATAGCTCCCTATACTTCATTTGTCAAAAATAAATGAACACAGATACAATGAAATTATTATTAATCTTCTTTATTAAACGTTAAATCAAAAATATGAAAAATACCAGTGAATGAACACTACATTCTAGTAATTGAATAATGCTAGTCCAATCAATGAACAAAATTACTAAACAATTTTCTCCTATTTATTTAACTCTTTAATCACAATTTTATCGCTAGTATGCCGTCCGGGTTAAAATTTGTTGAAATATACAAAAGCGTTCATTTACTGGTGCCCGTTCATTCACTGGTGCAGTTACCCTATCGGATCCCAATGTGTCACACTTCTTAGGAGAGTTTTTATCATTCCTATTAAAACAATAGCAATTATTAAGTGAATTATATGTGTCTTCTTACTAAATTTCTTCTTTTCCTGTGCTAATACGAAAGGTATTTTCTGTATAGTTTATTGGGAATCAATTTTATATTTAATTTTAATACTGAAAGTTAAAGAACACTTTCTGGCCATGTCATATACGAGCCGTTGATTTGAAAGTAGCCTAAGTTCATTTAAGTTTAAATTGAGATATTTAAGACTCTGCGATTCTATGAAATTAAAAATGTACGTATAGGATCCCAATGTGTCACACTCCTTAGGAGAGTTAAATTTACCATTCCTATTAAAACAATGGCAATTATTAAGTGAATTATATGTGTCTTCTTACTAAATTCCTTCTTTTCCTGTGCTAATACGAAAGGTATTTTCTGTATAGTTTATTGGGAATCAATTTCATATTTAATTTTAATATTGAAAGTTAAAGAACACTTTCTGGCCATGTCATATACGAGCCGTTGATTTGAAAGTAGCCTAAGTTCATTTAAGTTTAAATTGAGATATTTAAGACTCTGCGATTCTATGAAATTAAAAATGTACGTATAGGATCCCAATGTGTCACACTCCTTAGGAGAGTTAAATTTACCATTCCTATTAAAACAATGGCAATTATTAAGTGAATTATATGTGTCTTCTTACTAAATTTCTTCTTTTCCTGTGCTAATACGAAAGGTATTTTCTGTATAGTTTATTGGGAATCAATTTCATATTTAATTTTAATACTGAAAGTTGAAGAACACTTTCTGGCCATGTCATATACGAGCCGTTGATTTGAAAGTGGCCTAAGTCCATTTAAGTTTAAATTGAGATATTTAAGACTCTGCGATTCTATGAAATTAAAAATGTACGTATAGGATCCCAATGTGTCACACTCCTTGGGAGAGTTAAATTTACCATTCCTATTAAAACAATAGCAATTATTAAGTGAATTATATGTGTCTTCTTACCGGGAATGGACTGAAGACATTTTTAAAATTAATAACTTGATTTGTCATAAAATTTGAAACAGACCGAGTCTATTCGATGTAATTTAAAAGGCTTCAAATTGAAAAAGCAAAATTCAATTTATTTTATATTTCATTACAAAACTTGAAAAATGCCATTTATGCAATCATTAACTGTATAAATTAAGTGACAATTTAATTTTCCTTCACATTTTGTGTATGGGAGAGGGAATGGTAATTATAAGTCAATCATATCTTTGTACTTCGCTGTTGTAATTTGTCTTATATTTTTACAAACTGGTATCAATACAGTATTTTCGAATTTTCTTGGTCTACCCTGACGTGGTATTAAATTCAGTATTTTAAACTCTGTATTCTCATCCATTGTTATCTTATACAAAATTTTATATGGTTAATTTATTGTTTCTCGTATAATCTGAATACACTTAACTGCACAATGTTTTTTTATGGTAGCAACTTGAAAGGACACAAATAATAAGTATCATTCTAAAATATTAACCAGCTAATTTGCTTCTTACAAAATCTTTGTGATTTTGAATGTATTAGTTACAATTTGCTTGAAAGAAAAGAGAACGTAGAAATGTAAATATTAAAATTTCTAGCTTGATTTTTCTCGAAAATGGACTTAGGCAACTTTCAAAATAGACGACTCATTTAACTTTAATATTGAAAGTTGACGAACACTTTCCAGTCATGCCATAAAAAACTAATAAATAAGTAATGAAAAGTATATCTCCACTAGAATAAATTTTAACTTCAATTTTTTAGTAGTCAAGGATGATTGAGTCGAACTTTACATCCAAATAATAAATAATGAAAAATGTATCTACAATCGTATATACATATAGTAAATATTGTATACAGTAAGTATAATAAACAAATGTATTAGAAAAACATATTGCAAAAAACATACTATCTAAAAATACTGTTTGTAAAATGTAAAATTACTGTATGTCATTATGGAAAGAAGAGTAATTTTTTATTCACAATTTAGGTACATTCCTTCAGAGATTTATGGGGATTGATTTAAAAAGTTATAAATTCGTTAAACTCGTCAGTAACTCCCTGAACCAATTAAGAAGTCTACTGATTATTAAGATGGCAGACCCTATTAACGCTGCTTAAAGTATGAAGAGTCGTGATTGATACCTTTTTTAAAACAAATACGGATCGAGTTTATTATTTTACTGATTTAGAACATTTCGTATACGTACGTGGCTAATCAAATTATAAAATGTGGTCAAACAAAATTACCTGCAGAAAGATATTTCGAAACCCTGACATCTCTAAACGACATATTACAAACAGACAATCGCACGAATCAATATTAATTTGAAATTTAAATTGAATAGTGTATAATGGAATATTAACTAGCAATATATCTCAAACTTGCTAGCAATAATTGGGCAGTGTATGTATATTGTTCCTATCAATTAAAACTTTGCTTTAATTAGACGAGTGAAATAGACTGGGTTTAATTAGATATTCGTAGAGAGTCAATTTGTCCTATTACGAATGATAAAATTCCTGTTGATTCGACTATTTAAAATCGAGACATTATCTGCAAGAATGTCATGAAGAAGTTAGTATCTGTTAGTTAAATATTAGTGGACCATTATTCCAAAAAATTTTGTTTAATAAATCAGTACGTATGTTAATTTTTAGTTTCTTGAAAGCGAAATGCAAAAAGGACATGACAAAAATGATAAATTAGTTTCAAAAATAATACTTTCAAAACAATTTTCTTTATCTGAAACAATCATTTTTAGTAAACACGTATTTCATTCTGTATTAATATTTCTACACAAATAATTCTATAATTCCTCTATGAAGTAATTATCCTCCAATCATAAGTTAATAAATCAATATGTGAGCACAAAGTTGGTATCTACGTCAGCATAAACCACATTGTTATACCGGGCTTAATAACTTCCATGGTCGGGTATACATGTATACAACTTTCTACTAATTATACAGCTGTAACCATACATACGCGTAATGTTGGCCTACCAAACAGCACTACACCGCGATGAGTATAATTCAGAGATTAAATATTTGAAATACTATAATATTCAGAATTGAAAATGGTACAGCAAGGATAAACGCTGTAAATGAAATATTTTCATAATTTGATACATAAAATCGGATACCGTTATATGGTATTTTAAATATATATCATATTTTAATTGAACCATTTTTGAAATATAAGTACTGTATTACGATGTGAGGAAGTATTATATAATTATTTGGCAAAGTAAACAGCTTAATTACTACTCCTTGTGTGTAACAAATTAGTCTATTAAAAATGTTCCTCGTTTCTTTTACTCCTTGATCGATAAAGTATAGAAACAACAAATTTGAACAGAAATCTTTGAAAATTACTGTGTTTATTTAATAAAACACTAGTTCAAACCTTGGATGCACAGAACATTTTGTACTTCCTTGACAGGGATGATTTCTGAGCTGATTTGAAGTAATTTATTCCTTTACGAAAACGTTTTCTGTCGCTTTGTTAAGGAATTATTAAAGAAAACTACAGACCAATCAGAGTGGGGCTACGTTTGCTGTAGCCACGCTTTGATTGGTTCTCGTTTCTCGTCAATGAGTCTTTAACAAATCCGTGGAGAACATTTTCGCAATGAAAAAAGTTGCTTCAAATGATTTAACGAATTACAACTTCCATGAAAATGCAACATTTTTTGGTCATCCCGTATATTTGTTTCAGAGTTGGACAAAAATTTAATTTAAATAAAAATTTCGAATGAAGTGGGTTTTACCACATGGATTTTAAACCCACTTTATTGCAAATTTTTATTTAAATAACATTTTTGCACAACGCGTGATCTGCGTTAACAGTGATGCAGTTATAATTGATTCATTTCATGCAATGTACGTGAATGCGACCTTTACAGATAAACAATGCGAGAAACAGCATATTTATTCATTTATTCCCGACACAGTGTCGTCTCGCTGTTCATATTAATGCGCAAGAATAAAGTTATATTGTTTACGCTGTTCATTTCTAGGGAACACGCGAACCCTCTTAATAAGGGAAACAAGGTTTTCTACTTTGTAAGTGAAGAAGACTTCTTTAAACACGCGTGGTCTACATACGTGAATTCATATTCATGTAGCACTGGTATGTCAAAACTCGTCAACGATGCAATCATAATCTATGCAAAACGGGGCACGCGGAACAGAGATAACGAGCGACCCTAATGCGCTCTGCTCGTTACGTTTAGCCGTCTGTACATTAGGCTCGACGAATAAGGTCAAAATCATAGTGACCTCTTCGATTTTTATCGTGCACAAAGATTTGCAACAATTAAAATTGATTATAATGCCAAAAGGTTGGAATGTACTGTGTCCTATGCAAAGTGTTACAAGCTGTCCGAAACTATTGCAAATATTGTCTTTGTTTACGTATTAAATGGATTAAAGTAATTTTCGTAACTTTCGTCTAGGACGAAATACAAACACCATCACCTTTCCTTTTTCCTCTACTATTTGGAAGAGCACATGTATGTCACTTTGACATATTCGCTACAGTAGAGCCAAGTATAGTAAAATAATGATCGAACCAGAGCGCCGTGAAAAAATTAATTCTTATATATATCAAAAATTACGATCGATAAAAATATCCACTATGGATTAAAGTAACGTTTAGAATGTTGTTTGTTGGTAGCAAAGTTTTAGACTGGATTGTCTTGAAATTTTTATGTATCGAATGGATCAGACCAACTATCGTTTCACATACAATGTAAGAAATTGTATTGCGTTAAAAAATTTAGTTATTCTTCCTATCACATTTTATGAAATACCATTATCTTACCAAAACAGTGAGAATAGTCTGAGAATTTAAAAAACTGTTGTATTATTTTTGATACTTTTATTATTTTTCTATGAAATATTGATGTTTACTTTTAAATACACGGTCATGTAATGCTTTGGATAGCATTGCCACATGCTGAATATTTTTCGTATTGTGATTCCAATAATCTAAATTTTCACTGTATGTAGCTATGACGATTAATCCCTTGTCCTAGAATATCGTGCCAGACTCGTGATGAAGATTCAGAACAAAGTCTAATAAATATACATATTCAAAATTGATTTTTTAGACTTAAAAACAGATTTTTACCACTTTTAATCATTTATAACTCGGAAACCAATCAACCAATTTCAATAGAATTTTCAGAGCATACATAATTTATACAAGTTGACCAAACACATCTTTTAAATGTTCGTTATTGGCCCGGCTAATAAAGTTGTGAAAATCAATTTTTACTATTGTTTTTCACAATTCCAACCAAATACATTGTTTCAATAAATTTTTTTAGTCGTTATTTACTAAACTAATTTATCTAGCCTTACAGAGAAATTGAAGTTCTTTGGTCCATTCATATAAAAGTTATTCCAATTTAAAGTGTGTATGATCAGTTATGATCCTCACTTTATGTTATTAATTTCCTTTAAACCGAGATGAAATTCTATTTTGGTTTTGTTACTGTATAGCTATTGGAGAACAGATAGGCATACAATAGATATTAATGTTCTCCTTTTATATGAAATTATGAACTATAAAAATTTCTAATCACTGAAACCATAAAATAAATCGTAGGGCAAGGGATTAAACTTGTGTTCCCTCTCTACCTTCCATTTCTTCGACGCTTTTCCCCACCTTTGAGGGTAACTTTTTTCCCTCAATGCTCCCTTATCTGGCAATTCTGCCTCCAGCACGGTCATTGAACCGTAGTGCAAAATAGTGCAGCCACAAGTCCACTTGCCCAAATGCCACGCTGCATTTGTCAAATTTCGAAAGTATATTTCTTATAATTTCCGGATTGATCGCAGCGCATGCTGCAGTGTTTCTTTGACGCAGCGCAGCGTTATGCATTACTTGTTGCACTGGATTACACGCCGATATTTATAGCACAAAATGAAACACTAATGGTAGGGAATATAAATACGTGGCTGAGAATGGTTATAATTCTTACTGCATCGATTCTGTGAATTCAAGGCTTCGCATTCAATCCGTTCGTCGGAAACTAATCTGAGAATAATTGTGAATTATTTCTAACACGCCGACATCGTTGCTATAGCGATGTACTCTTTCGCGCGACGTTGAGATGCTGGGTGTATTAAAACTCCCAAAGTCTTTTAAATTTTAAAATGTTCGCTCGGACGTATGGTGCGAAGGAAGTTTCTGTGCAAGCAAGGAGCATATCTAATTGCCCACCGAGTGAAAACTTAATTTTCGAATGAATTATTCGCAAAAAGTCCTTGTCATTTCGTACTGTTTAGATTTTCTGTTCGTTTTCTGCCATTCGCTGAATAGATAACGCAAACTTTTTAATTTCAATATTATTAATAATATAGAACTATTCAGTATACGACATTATATCATTAAATCAAACTAGCACACAATCATTTCGTTTTTTCATTTATTTTCTGGAAAGGGTTCTAATATACACAACATTGTTAAACATTAGGTGCCATAATATGTTTTTATAAAATTATAAGTCAAGGTTCGAAGGTATATGTTAAATAAATATGTCTCTTTTAATTATTTTGCTTATTCAATTGGACACTTACGATTCTATTTAAAGTAGAAGTAAGGGATGAAAGACATTTATAATTTTATACAAGGCGTCCCAAAAATGTACTTCCTGGAAAGGCTTGATTCCTGAGCGTATGTACATCCAGTAACTTTTTCCTTTGCGAAAATGTGTTCTGTGGTTTTGTTAACGACTTATTAACGAAAAACGTGGGCCAATTAGACCACGGTTACAGTAGACGGTTCGGCGACAGGTGATTGGCTGAGCCGGAATCCGCCCGCCGTAAGCGCGCTCTGATTGGTTCGTCTATTTCGTTAATAACACCTAAACAGAGGATTGGATAATATTTTCGTAAAGGAAGAAGTTATTTAAATTGACCATAGGAATCGCCCATTCCAAGGGAATAAATTTTTGGTACACCCTGTATATCTTACAGAAACTTTAAATGTCCGGTACTTGGAAAATTCCCCTACATTCAGCATTGTCACTGTTTCCTGTAGAGAAGCTTTGGTATGTGTCGGATGGACGTTACTTTGTGTTTCTTTCGGAAAGAACCGATGAGAAAGGTTAACTTTGTTCAATACTCACGTCGTAAACAATAACTTTTCGGACATCTCCACATTTTAGGCACTCGGACCTGATATCCTGTTGATATTCCAACAGCAATGCGACCTCCTGGTCGAAATCCGCCGGTGAGAAAAGATTTTTAATAATTACCACTCTTTCATGTTTGAGTGGTTCGCCCAGCGGACGTTCTGGTCTCCAATCGAACAATCTGTAATAAATATACAACGATTCAAAATCAGTATTCAATATGAGTCAAAACAATTAACCATCTTTCGAGTATTATTTTACATTCCACTGCCAAGAAATGCTAACTCTTTCTATGTAATATATATTTTTAAATAGTCGGGCTTAGTGCTGTTGAATGACAAAAATTTTTAAAATATTTATAAACTTCAACAATTTTCTCTACTTTTTAATTTATGGAGTTAATTAATTTGGCACATCTGCGGTTCATTATATCCGTTTCAATAGAAACGGATTAGTCGAACTGCATTCGAATGAAAATAATGTTTTGGCATGTCTAGATATCAGGATTTGAAAAGCAGAATAGAAGTTAATACAATGGAATTGGATTATACGTATCATTTACGACATTGATTGAAGGAGAACACTTGTTAATATTGTTTCGTCTGTAATTGACGTGTAACGTAATTTGAAACAAACGAGAAATGTACAAGTAAATATAAATATGTAAATAAAACTCTAAATTAAAAAAAGACCAAAGAAAGATTAGGTTTCAAGTGGAAATTATTTTTTAATTGGCTTTATAAGCATATAAATTTTAAATAGGCCTTTTATATCTTTTCATATTGTCTTATTGTATTTATGCTTTAATACTGACTTATCCAAGGAAAAGACGATCCAACGATCGATAATATCACGATCTTTACGTAGTGTTGAGTGAAATAAAAATAAATAATTAAGAACTTATTAACGATAGAATAGTGGATAAATTAAATTGCATAGTATCCAAATTAGGTGAGTGCACAATGTACTTATAACAGTAATGACAGATTTAGTTACATTGGATCAAGTATCTACAAGGCGCATGTGTATTGTGTCCACACGATAATAATACATGAATTGTAATTGCAAACACTAATGTTACTTAAATGACGCGCTATTGAATGTCAATTAATGCATTATGACTTCGATTACAAGGCTATGACAACAGACATATATATATATATATATATATAGTATGCCACTAAATATATCCCTGATGATCTACGATTACAAACGGGGATGGCGTCAGAGGCGAACCTGTTTGTAAAACATTTTATCATTGTCATTTTCGATAATGATTTCAACGACTACTTCTGTATTTAGAAATTCCAGCCATTCCGTTAATTTCATGATGAATAATTTACTGTTCGTTGGATGAAACAAAACCATTTGTTACTCATTGCTTGTTCAATTACTTCTTCCGCAAACTATTTAGAATACCTTTACCACGTAGTTTGTTAAAATTCTTAGTTTGCGCACAATAATAAAATGTAATCGATTTGTTCATGGTAGTATGTCGTGATAGAACTACGTTACTTATGAGTAGATATTTATTTTATGGCTGGCAGAACGTTGTTCTAGCTAACAATAGACAGTGGTGGACAAATTATCAGAACAATTTGCATAGATTGTAGTTAAATAGAAGTCCAGCTACAATTTGTGTTACTTTTTACAATGAATTGAACTGTTGCAAATACACGTTTAACAATTTGATAATCATTTGGGCAGTACCACTGTCCTCCGATTTTGATGAAATATGTTCTAGATTTCGACATTATGAACAACTTCTTCCTTCTTCCTTTTCCAATATAGGGGGATCGATTTTAGTTTTCAAGATATTCGCAAAAAACTATTGCTAATATAATATTATATTGAATTTTTCGTATCCTTGCCCGCTCCAGGGCAACGTAAAGCTGTTCCGGAGCGGCAACTGTGTACTTCTTTTTATAAACACGTTGTGGGGATGAGGAACATTATCCGTCACGTAATAAAATTTTTCCAGTTATTAGCTTCAAAATTCTGAAACATCCTTCTATTAGCAAAATTGGGATTATATTCTGGTAGAGCAACAACCAACATGTAAATTAAATCGTTTTCTTTTAAAATTTTGCATTCCTAGAAAACGTGACATCTATTTTAAAGCATTCCCATATTCTTCCATTAAGAAAACTATCTATCAAGATGTAGACATTAAATGATGAAATGTAAAACACAGTGTTTGATTATTCATCACTTCGCCAAGTTTTCTATACAAAATAAACACACCACAAAGGAAATCCTCCTACAATCACAACGTTTCCAAAATTACCAAGAGATTGGATTCTCCAAATACTATCGCGCATGGATTAATATTCAAGCGAGCCTTAATCGCGGAAATTTCATGATCCAATAAACCCGGTAAAATATTAAGTGGAGCGTCGAACATTTGTCTTTATTGTAACTAGTACGCCGCCGATAAATCCGAGCAGAATTGATCACGTGAGAATAAAGCGTTGAAGGATCAATGTCTTTCGAAGCTTGTATCGCGAGCATAGATCTCGCTTTATTCGCTCGTAAGTGCGCGGCTCAGTTTGTCTGGCAGATTAAATGAAGCGTAAAATTTCGCGGCATCGTGTGTGGTAGACTCCCAACGAGTTCTGGCATTGTGGGAAGTCTTAACACATTTGTTCGAGAACGCATTCCAACCGGACCGTTTAACCTTTTTTGCAGTTCGGGAAAATAAAGCTTCTGTCACGAACAATGCAGAAATGTTATCTCTCACTTCGCATCTCCGTTCGTTCGAGCCTGCCTCCATTCGTATTTCCGGTATCTGAATGTTTCTATTTAACGCGAACAAACCATTTGTCTCTGTCTTTTATTATATTTATCTATCCAGGGTAACGATACTCGTTATACTGCGGTATCATGCTCCGATCGTACTTTATTAGCAGGCTTATATTATCTTGCCGTGTCGATGTTGTTGTGTGCGTCAAATTTTGTAATTGAATTTTATACCACCTCCCGATGAGCTGGAAACTTTAAACATAGCTCAGAACTGGATGACAATGCAATGTTAAAAAACAAATTAAGAGAGAAGTGTGTGTCCAGCAGAAAAAAAATATTTACTCATCACGTTCAGGTATCCCCACTCCGCATGCCAGCGCTCCCTACTTCACTACGCGTTCCCATTCCGACTTAGCCCCACTCCACTCACCCACTTCGCACCGAAGGAACTCACAATAGTGTGCTGTTCCGTTCATTCGGTTCCATTGCGAATAATTTCGGACTCTATCAAGGGAGCAAGCCCACTGATATATATGTAAGCGAAAATATATTAAATAACTGTATAACTGTTTTAATTCGAAAAGAAAATACACAACTGATATATGAAATTAACGGAAATTAACGTAAACGTATCGTATTTAAATCAAACGTGATGACGTGTCTCGTATCTCGAGAAAAAGTCGAATCGCTACGTGAACATGTCCTTTTATATCCTACTTTTTTCTAATGTTTATAAATTTTCTAGAACAAATATTGATTTAACAAGATGTGTCGCAATCGCAATATCACGGCACTCACGCATACATACACGATTCTCGATTCTCACATTCAAACAACAAGTAACATCATACAAATCATTCATTTCCTACATATATACTTCCCGATGAGCTGGAAACTTGAAACTTTAAACATAGCTCAGAACTGGATGATAATGCAACATTAAATAACAAATTAAAAAAGAAGTGTGTGTCCAGCAGAAAAAAAATATTTACTTATCACGTTCAGCTATCCCCACTCCGCTTGCCAGCGCCCCCTACTTCACTACGCGTTCCCATTCTGACTTAGCCCCACTCCACTCACCCACTTCGCACCGAAGGAATTCACAATAGTGTGCTGTTCCGTTCATTCGGTTCCATTGCGGACAATTTCGGACTCTATCAAGGGAGCAAACCCACTGATATATATACTTCCCGATGAACTGGAAACTTGAAACTTTAAACAGCTCAGAACTGGATGACAATGCAATGTTAAAAAACAAATTAAGAAAGAAGTGTGTGTCCAGCAGAAAAAAAAATTTATTCATCACGTTCAGCGATCCCCACTCCGCATGCCAGCGCTCCCTACTTCACTACGCGTTCCCATTCCGACTTAGCCCCACTCCACTCACCCACTTCGCACCGAAGGAACTCACAATAGTGTGGTGTTTGTTCATTTAGTTCCATTGCGGACAATTTCGGACTCTATCAAGGGAGCAAACCCACTGATATTTATACTACGGATACGGTATTGCCATAAGAAAGCTGTACAGCGATTGATGCAAATTGAAGAAGGACTTTAGACGCCACCGCCCTCATCGAAAACCAAATGTACTACAGTAAATGGCGCGGAGCTTGAAAAATAAGGTTTATAAGAACAAAGTGAATTGAGTGATGATTAATAAAGTTCGCAGGAAGTGAATTTGAACATTCGTGTCGCGTCGGCGCACTGATATTATTTCAGTGATGCGTCTGCGTGTGACGAAGTCAGGCAAAGCGTAGAGCTTCATGGGTGATCGCGAGGCGAAGGGAAGTATACAGGGTGTCCCAAAACTACCCTAGGAGCCGAAAATGGGAGTTTCCTTCAGTCATTTGAAGCAACATTTTCCTTTACAAAAATGGTGTTCGTGACTTTTTTTAGGTGTTATTAACGAAAAACACGGACCAATCAGAGCGCGGCTACAGCGGATTGATTGTGAGTCGACCAATGGCGACACCAGACTCCCGGGACCTGTCGTAGAGTCGGACTCCATTCGGTATAGCTGCGCTCTTATTGGTCCGTGTTTTTCGTTAATAACTTCTAAACAAAGTCACGGACACCATTTTTGTAAAGAAAAATTTCGCTTCAAATGACCCAAGGAACCTCCCATTTTCGGGTGTCGGAGGAATTTTGGGACACCCTGTATAGTACCATTGGTTTTCGATAGCGGCGCATCATGCCAATGCTAGCAATGGCGATTTTGAATTGGTTTCAAGAATCTCCTATCCATCTTTTTATATCAGTGATAAAACCGTAGTGCCAATAACATTCAACATTTATTATTAACAATAATACGATCGATAAAAGAGACATATCTATCAAGAAACGTCGTCTCTCGGAGTCATCCCCTCATTCTCTCTCGCGTATTTCTATATCTTGCGTTTCTATATCGTACTGTTCCATACCAGTATTACTATACCTTGCGTTCCATTTAAAAAAGACTAAAAAGTAGAAAACTTAGATTTATTTAAACTAATTTATCATCAAATAGAAATATATGTAAGCATTTTATGGAAAACGAAACGTCATGCCGTAGTGAAGCTCGTTCATCATCGTAGTTGCAAGTCACACTGTAGTATTAGAGACATTCCTATTGATTTTATATTCTTATTGATTTTTGTGTCGCAGTAATGAGCTCCCCCTTCACTTTTATGTACATAATGTTGGGGGCTTAATTTTTTTATTAAAGAAAACAAGCGAAGTTTTTTCTATATTCTTATTGGATCGATATTCTTATGTATCTAAATCATTATAAAACTCCCCTATGCAATTTAAAGCTATATGTATGAAGAACAATCATGTACTGTATGAAGTACAATCATGTGAACAACAGTTCATTGGTGACCTGGAGAGACGAAAAATGGTCTTATTTTTACCGTTTATGAAAAACGTTCTTTCCAATCCTGAAATTATAAACATACGAGAACGATTTAGAATTTTGATTGCTGTACCAACAAGAATACAATCTCATTGAATTGTACAAATTTATGCAGGGCAAAATATTTGTTTTTACGTGTTTCAATCTCATTGGGAAGAAATACTGCAATGAAACATACATCTGCAGTAATAGGTGCATTTATCCTATCTGTCTAAAACAATCTAGTAGTTTATACCGAATTGGTTCAAACGCTTCCTACCATTCCAGTGCATTACGTAGACGTTTGCCCAATCAACGATGCTGATTATTCATCTGATGATCTGTCGATTTATACAGCTACTTGGCTATTTACATATGTATCGTCAACTATGTAGCTGTCCGCATATTCACTGGTACGTGCATCGATTCATCAAGTCGTTTTTCAATTCATTTAGTGAGATACTCGGTAGATTCGACTGATTCTACAGCTCCCTCTTGTTACCTACGATGTATTCATTATATGGGTCATCTACTCACCTGCATACCTAACTAGTTTTCCGAAAAATCTATTGTCCGCTTCACAGTTCTTATTACGAAGACACAAGTATGGGATTAGAAACGTCTACTTTCACATTACACGGTCCAACAAATTCAAACTTTTTTTTGACGTTTCGATTCTCATTATGCGGAATCTGTCCTTAATTTTTCCCCTAGTCGCAATTTTTTTGAGAAATTTAAGTTTGAAAAAAGACATATTTTTCGACTTTGAACAAATACTGTGATGTTATTATAAAAGATATTGTATCGTTCTTTACAGCAAAAGATTCTCTGGACTTTCCCGAATCCAGTGATGCGCAATACTAATACATTATGATTGTTTAAACATGTTTCAAACTCAAATTTTTCAAAAACTGTGCGTCTAGGGGAAAAATTAAAGACAGATTTGGAATCAGCGCGAGAAACTGTATAAGAATCGCATAGTGAAAACCGAAACGTTTTTTTGCTGTTGGTCCGAGTTATTAAAAACTTAGATCGTCCCTAAGTGGAAAGATATGACAAGTCCTTTCTGACCTTGTGTGACCTTGACGATCGTAAACGCTTTTAAAAAAATTTCAGACACTATTATATTAATAACAACGTATTAATGTTATCGGCGCACTGGTTCGATCAATTGGACAATAAGCAATTTTGCATAATATTACATGAAATTTATTTCAACGTTTCGGTCTCAGTTTTAGACCATTTTCAAGAATATATTATTTCATAAATGCGTCTGAAAGGATTATTAAACTATTATATTGGAAAGGACTATATTATATTGCCTGGAAAAACAATATGTATAACTTTTTCCTTTCGTCTAGTTTCTTTCTAACGCATTTCGAATTTTTCCTATTATCTAAAACATTAACACACATTTACTATTCAGAAAAAATATTCATAATATCTTTTAAATAATCTTAAATACTCTTTTCATAATATCTTTTAAATCTGATCTGCAAATTGCACATGCACACACATCCACACCCATCCGAATTTTCAGACAGATATAAATCACCTATGCTCAATAGAACGTCATCCTCTATTTCCACATCTCAATGTCGGTGGTAATTGCCACCTCGTTCGGATTAATAAATCAAGGATCGTTGGAAATGAAAAATTATGATTCATTACGATTGCCTACGTGGATAATTAATCGTTGATTTCAACCTATCAATCTGTTAAGCTAGACGAGCCATCTACCAGATAATATTAATTAAGATGATGGGGGCGTGTCATTGGCGATTCGAACGCTTCCCGTACCGAGACTCAATTAATAATTAGTGATTCCTACCGTAATTAACAGGGTGTGAAATCGACAACGATACCAATGGCTAAATAGCCGCGGCGCGTCGCTTCGATAAAGTTTCTACACCGTTACCGCCACAGATTCGAAAGATAAATCGATAAAACGCCACTGCGCGAGGTTTATTGAGCATGTTCCTGCGGGCAGGTTATTAAATACGATAATTTTGTATCGTATAAGATTATGTATACTGATAAATGGACAGCCATGGTACACCGTGCAACGTGTGTACCACATATGCGCAATAAATCTCTGTCGCTGGAAGGACATTCTTCAGATAGATTTACGATGCAACACTGACAACTTGCCATATGTGGAAGCCATTTCCCTTTCTTTCTTTTCTCGCTATTTATTGAGTGAGACGATTTGCTAATAACTAAAGAAAAACATACACACAGTGGATCCAAAAAGTATACTAAAATTTCCCATTCTCGGCAAATTGTTCATATGTCAGCTGCCACGCTTTCATTAACAGAAAGAAAGTAGAACAATATGCTTGAGCTTTTTCTGAAGCTTGTAGCCTCGTGCACAAATATCCTAGAATAATGTGAATGATCGTTTGCGAAAGTAGGGGCTTCCAGCTTTGAAATGACTCCAAATTTATTATTTTACTATTTTTTAAACGAAATTATCTTTGGTCAAATATTGGGAATTTTTTGAAGATCGGAAAGTGTTTACATATTTGGATAAATTGTATTCGATGACGTTAGATCAGGGTAATCGAATCGAAATGAGGGTTTCTTGCAATTGACGCAAACCATTTTTATTCTGCATAAATATCAGCAGTCTAATCATTAATAACTAAATACTACATCAAAAAGTTGGATAAAAATAATGAGTCTAATTCAAATGAAAAAATTATTCCCTTTTTAAATGTTTTTCCACCATGCAAAGTGTTCTTGAACAGCGTTTTAATTAGCCCAGAATTCTTTGTTTGCATTTCCACGGAACAAGATTTTTAATTTCACTCTAACAGAACACATAAGAACTCGCAGCTGCCTACTGTTCCGTGTGTAGAAATCGTGATAAAAGGTTAGTTAAAACAAAAATGGTGCATATGTACATTACTAACAAAAACACATCCTTACATATTTATCGTGGAAACAAATGCTTCCAGTGCGATGGGAGAACGCGTGTAATGCGTTATCTGATTGAAGCTCTGCTACTGATAGCTCGCAAGATCAAACCTGTGATTTTAATCTCTTCATTTTTTGGAAATCTAGAAAATCGTGAAAAATGCTCCAGTAAATAATTTTTTAATGGAGAGTTCTTTTTAATGGAGAATATTTGCTCCAATGCTTGTTTCAATTGCTGAACAATAATGTGACTATAGTTACAAATTATAATCTCCTTTCCCTAAAATTTGTGAAATTAATCAGATTTTAACCTTAAGAATAAAGGTTTTTCTGAAGACTTCGATTAAAATTACAAATAAAGTAAGACGTAATAAAGTAAGCAAGACTACTGATAGCTCACAAGACCAAACCTGTGATTTAAATCTCTTCATTTTTTGGAAATCTAGAAAATCCTGAAAAATGCTCCAGTAAATAATTTTATTTTAATGGAGAATATTTGCTCCAATGCTTGTTTCAATTGCTGAATAATAATGTGACTATAGTTGCAAATTATAATCTCCTTTCCCTAAAATTTGTGAAATTAATCAAATTTTAACCTTAAAAATAAAGGTTTTTCTGAAGACTTCGATTAAAATTACAAATAAAGTAATTGCTGAGAAAATTACACTACGTCATGAACGAAACTGCGCAAAAATAATTCGATCTTACGTGTTCTGCTATATAATTTCCGTACGACAGGATAGCATGCAGATAAACATGTACCAAAGATTTATTCATGAAATTTTTAATAAGATCACTGACACGTCGGGCAAATTGGGCAACGAAAGTTCTTATCACGGATATTTTTCATTCTCGATTCGTAATCAATTTATTCAAGAGATACAATCTTGAATATTTAAATTTCACTTATGTCATCCCAGTAATCGCTCGAGGAAAATACCGCGTGCATTGTATTACTCACGCGGTTCTGAGAACTTGGTTCATCCAAGGCGAGCGAGTGATTCGTGTCAAAAAATAAGGACGTGCTCAGACCGTGATACGCGAAAAGAAAGTTGGCCGCCGAAAAATCGGTCTGTTACGTCGGCAACGTGAAACACGATGCTAGTCGAAATTGCATGCGCGGAGCCGTGGAACCAGGAAATTCTTGCGCAAGCGATGATGTGGGAACAACGAACCGTGTGCACGCTAAACGAAGTTGGAATCACGTGCAGAAATAACACTATCCAATAAATTTTTGGGAAAAGTGGTTTTCCTCCATTACCTTCAGATTTTGAGAAATTATGTATTTTTTTTTTATTAACTCTTTGGGGTTAGGTGGGTTATAAACTGTCCCACCTTTTGCTTAGCTTTTTATGCATAGTGAAACATATTTTAACCCACCTCGAAAAGTAGAAATTAAATAGTAAAAAAAATTCTGTGCAACTTGGGTTTTTATTTTCTTCAAAATCGTATGCCTCAAAGGGTTAATTATAATTAGTTGATATATAATTCCAGCATATTACAAAAAATGTTATAGCAGTTAGTAATAATTGAATAAAACAAGAATTATTATGAACAATAAGAAATTATCCACGAAATCTTATAAATAATATTCTGCAACAAACTTAGAAATGTGCAAATACATTTTTACAACTGGAAACTGCTGTATTCTTGTAATTAAGCAGTATCAAATTTGTTGTAATATTCTAAAATTATAGATTCAGTAGTTACGATCAATAAAAAACCATTAGCCTAATGTTGGGAAAGTAATTCTTCTTTCATTTACATATGTGTGTGCCAATACTTTTGCTTCAGCGAGAGCTGCTCTGTTCTTGTGATTAAGAACAGGAAATTAACTTTATATTGTGATTTTTCTTTCATATTTTTTTTCTAACTATATTATTATGCTAGAAATAGTTGAAAATCTGACCGAATACGTCGCTGTTATTTCTACAAACAAACGTAAAACAGTCACGTTGGTGGTCCGTAGATCAGGCGTTAAATTCGACTAATCCGTAATACGCTCGGTAAAACTGTAATTCCCTAACAAAACTGAACCGAGTCCGGTGCACGACGATAGAACCCGGCTAACAGAGGAATCAGGAAATTCTTGCGCGAGCGATAAAGGGACCAGGAACCGTGCGCGCGGTGAACAACGTGGGAATCGCGCGGTGGAATCAACGGTGGATGGTGGAGGCGAGCGGATCGAACGACATATTCCGGCGAACAGAGAAAATGATCGGTATACGAAACGAGATAGTCAACCGATTCGTGAACGCGAAAAGACCGTTAGACCGGAGACTTCCGGTAAAGAACATTCGACGGAGGCCCGGGCTCGTTCGCAAATAACTGGTTTTCGCGAACCCGAGGCCATCGAACCTTCTCTCCGCGTTCCCGTCCAACGACGGACAACCGTGCGCACGGATGAAGACGGCAAACAGCCGGGTAACTGATGATTATGGACACCGTGCACGGATAAGGGCCCTGTTCCACGGTGTGTACCTGCGGATGTCCAGGTGACGCGAATTATTTTGTTCTCTCAACATAGCGGCGCGACCTCTCTCGTTGATATTCAAAAATGGCTGCGCTGATAGAGGAGACAGGGACAACTACGTTAAGGGGGTACCGTAACCATGAATATGACTAGCATATTACTAGAATATTACTAGAAAAACAAGTGAAAACCATTTTTTGTTTTTATACAATCATGTTACGAGCTGTGGGAGGGCTCATTCTAAAGAGGATAGTTGATCGCAGGTCGCTCAGCTCATGATTTAGTTAGATTATGTGAATATTTAATAATATGAGTATCCAAAATAGGGAAAACAAATAAAGAAAAATTCCGCAGATTCTAATGTATTTTTCTAATACAAAATGATTTTTTCGACTTGAATCATGAGCTGAGCGACCTACGATCAACCTTCCTCTGTCAAAAGAACCTTTATGCAGCTCAAAATATGCTCATATGAGGATAAAAAATGGTTTCCCGCAAACACTGTTTTGTTGATGAAATCAGTGTTTGCGGGAAACCATTTTTGTCCTCATATGAACATATTTTGAGCTGCATAAAGGTTCTTTTGACAGAGAAAAGTTGATCGCAGGTCGCTCAGCTCATGATTTAGTTAGATTATGTTTATATCTAATAATATGAGTGTCCAAAGTAGGGAAAACAAATGAAGAAAAATTCCGCAGATTCTAATGTATTTTTCTAATACAAAATGATTTTTTCGACTTAAATTATGAGCAGAGCGGGTTATGATGAACCTTCCTCTTTACAATGAGCCCTCACACAGCTCATAATATGCTAATATGAGGACAAAAAATGGTTTCCCGTGATTGCATTCAGCTTCCGCATATGTCGTTCATACAGACAGAGTCTAGAGAAAGTCTGGAACCAATTTTAGTTCAGCTACTCAAACGAGATGGCGCTTAGACTGAAGAACTATCAGCACAGACTCGTAACAACAAAAATATAAATGGTTTGAAGCCACTCGGATGCATTAATAGCAATAAAGATATTGATAAAAAGAAAAGAACCTGTATTGATAGCGAAATTGAAGCGTTAGATTGATACAAATGTATGTTCATCACTGTTGCCAAACTGTTTTTCAACGTGGAGGTTGGTTACACTGATAAATACCCAGATCAGAGGGTCTGGTACCCACTTAAGGGGGTAGAGTACCCACGTGACATTACTAGAATCTAACCAGAATATTACCAGAAAACAAGTGAAAACAGGGGTTTACGGGAACACACCTCACGTCGTCATATGATTATATTTTCAGCTGAGTGAGGGCTCATTCTAAAGAGGAAGGTTAAACGAAGCGCGCGTGGGTCCAACTTCAGTTACATTATGTTTATATCCAGTAATGTGACTGTCCAAAGTAGGGAAAACAAATGAAGAAAAATTCCGGATTTTCTAATGTATTTTTCGATCACAAAAAGATTTTTCCTGCTTATTTAGGGACCCACGCGCGCTTCGTTTAACCTTCCTCTTTCAAATGAGCCCTCACTCAGCTCAATATAAAATCGTATGAGGATGTGAGGTGTGTTCCCGTGATCGCATTCAATTGTTTCCCAGATTTCGTTCATGAAGGTCAATGAAGGGCAATTTTAGTTCAGCTACTTGGACAAGATAGCGCTTAGTCAGGAGAATTATCAGCGTAGATTCGTAACAACAAAAGTGTAAAGGGCATGAAGCCACTCGGATTCATTAATAGCAATAAAGATACTGATGAAAAGAAAAAAACCTGTAATAATAGCGAAATTGAAGCGTTAGATAGATGCAGATCAATGCAAATGTATGTTCATCACTGTTGCCAAATTGGTTTTTCGCGCGGGGGTTGGTCACACTGAAAAATACTGTGGTCACGTGGGTACTCTACCCCCTTAACACAGGCCCTTGTTGATGCCGAGGAACTTTTTCGATATTTGCGGGACGGGAACGGGGCAAGAGGAAATCAAAGGCAATCTGAGTGGTCAGGTTTCTTTCCCTTCCCCTTATATTCTCTTGTGCTCCGCACTGTTCGTCTAAGCACGGTCGGGGCCCCTCCAGCGTTCGCTTCTCCCACCGTAACGGCGCTTACTGGAAGTGGATAGTGGACGCTATTGCACGGACGGTTTTGCTTTGAGGCAGATGTGCCTAGCACTAGTGCACGGATCATTCCATGCTAAATGGACCACACTTTTCAGGTACCATCGTCGATTTTACTCTAAATGAAATACTATTGATCACACACTGTATATATCAAATTAAATGGTTGTAGATTATGATTCTACAAACCTATGTACAGCTTGTTCCGTTTAGTTTTTGATTAACCTCTGTTGAAATTCTATATCTAGATGCTATAGATTTTTGAAAATTAAATTAATTATCATTGTACTCAATGTGGTAAACTCAATGATTTATGCTAACTTCCTATTAGAGCTTTTAGAAAATAAATAGAACCAAGGCAATATATTTTTGGTAAGATATTCATTAATAATTCCGCAAAAGATAAAAATAATGTAGGTAAATGTATGCTCCATTATATGAACATGTTTGATGGATGTAAACTTTAGGTTTCTCCTGTCTACTTATTGATAACTGTTCGAATCTTTTCCTTGTGCTTACATAATGATGAACGGTGTCTAGTGAATCATCGCAATGATGAAATGGGCGAGGTTCGACAGGTCTGCTGTTCTACTGCCTATCCCAGAAAGTTATACATATAAATATGCAGTGTGAGTCACCTGAGATTAGAATCTAAAATAGCTTGGTCGCTTTAATTGTGCAGCAACATTTACATGGACAAAAATTTTCGATTCGGTGAAAATTATATTAAATGCCATGTTCTCAAGGACATTTAAATTTTTTGTATATAAAATGATGTATTACCATTATTATACACAGTCTGATGAAAAACAACTTTAATACTAACGTGAATCAATTACCACTTTCAAGCATACGTACGCTGAAACTTTGTGCGAAGTTCGCAGACGTTATTAATTAGTTGCAACAATGGTAGTTGTGAATGCTTTACTCAGTTACTCGCTGAAAAAATCAGTCTCAAAATTCTGTACACATACTGTGCTATGTTGCTCTGGTGTGAGCGGTAAAAATTGTTTCACTGCTGCTTCCTTGGAGAGCGTAATTAACACACTACATCCATTTCTGGATTTACATGAAATGTTTTGTACAGTTCTTGTTTTATAATGAAAATAAAGTTTCAAGTATGAATGTTGACGGTCTACGTACGCGTACACAAGTACGACAAAGTTAAAGCTTTAATTTCTAGTAAAACAAGTAAATCTCGTTCGTATTTAGTAAAAATATGATAAAAAGAAACATGGACTCGCTTGCTTCCACCTTTCAGTAATGTAGCACACATAAAAATGGAAATTTTGCTTCCAGTACGAGAATTGTCAAGAGAATATAGAAGTAATGGGAATATTGGAGTTATTAGGTTCTTGCAAATGAAATGGCCGTTTTAAATTTTTAACATAAACTTGAATTTTGCAAGCTTCATTCATATTCCATTAATCGAAATAATTTCCATCGACATCAATACACTTCTTCCATCGTGATACAAGTGCCTGAATGCTTTTCTGGTGGAAATCTAATAAACGTGAGGCAATAAAATTATCAAATGCGATTTTTACAGCACGTTCTTCTTCGAATATTTTTCCATTCAAAAAGGCATCTAGGTGCTTGAAAAATGGTAATCAGTACGTGGACAGGTCAGGCGAATAAAGACGGTGAGGAAGAACCTCACATTTCATCTCTGCTAATTTTTTTACTGTTTTTTCGCAATAAGCGGTCGAACATTATCGTGGAGCAAACTTACACCACGTCTATTGACTAATGCCGGCTGTTGAACATGCAGTTTTTCGTAGATTACGTCAATTTCCTGACAGTATTTATCAGCATTTGTGGTTTCACCTTTTTTTAAAAATGAATAATGTACAATACTGTGCAAAACGTCGTCGATCGTCGCAGAGAATCCATTTTTCATCACAGGTAATTATCCTGTTTAATATGCCTTTATTATTCTGTCGGAAAAGTAATGAAGAACTGATCTCCAGGTGGCACATCTTGTTTCCTTCACTGAGGTCATATGGGACCCATTTATCTAACTTTTTTACTTTTCCTATAGCCTTCAGATGTCGAAAGACAGTTGAATAGCGTATATTAGTTCTCTCTGCGATTTCCCGAACAGTTAGACGTGAATCCCTTTCAACTATATCTTTTAAATCTAAATCTTTAATAGCTGTTGGTTTATTACCACGAGGCACATTATCCAGAGTTGTATCTCCGGAACGAAATTTTTCAAACCAATGCCTCATGGCCCGATCACTTGCTGTATCTTCACCAAAAGCAGCATTTACGTTTTTCGCTGTTTCAGACGCAATATGTCGAAGTTTCAACTCGTACAAGTACATTATACGAATTTCCTTTTTTCCATGGTGAACGAAAATCGATTTTGAATTGTACACTGCACGATATCAATAATCTTATACTCGCAAATTCATGTACGAGATATGTACTTTTCAAATTGTTCAACTTCAATGGGATCTGTCGTGGCAAAACTAAAGTACAAAGGCGGGAAGTTTCAAATGTGAAAAACGGTCATTTCAATTGCAACAAACTAATAATATTAGACCGCCATTTCCTCTATTAATAATTTGAATAAGATATATAATGATATCCTTGAAAACTTTTAATGTATTTCAGATTTTATATTTGACTTGTTCATTTTTGTCATGAATTTATAAAATCTACAATCAATTTATTATTATGCATATATATGTATTGTATGTATTATTATAATATCATCATTTCATGTTTGCATTTCATATTTTACAATAATGTTTTGTGGTAATTCACTGTGGTGTTTTACATATACACGAAGACTCAATATTAGGATAAATTTACTGACACAATGGTATTAAACTCTTATAACCAAGTTTTGCTTTCAACACGGTTGAAAAATTATGGAAACGCTGTTTAATAAGACGTTTTCACTGAGAGAGTAGAAAGTTCAGGGAAAAACTTCAGAAAAATGTGTCGGTACATAAAAATCTCTCAGGAAAACGTAAACAAGCAAAAATAAAAGACTTTTTGAAAAACTGGAGCACGGAAATAAAGACGTTGCCGGACGAAGTTTAGCAGGGATATTTCGCAACGGAGAAAATGTTCTTCTAAGCACCAGCTCGATGGCGATAAAAAGAAAAAATGTTAGCGTCAATTATTATCGAACATTTGCGCAACGATCGCATAACAGGGAAGCAATTATTGTTAGAAATACGAGTTCACATAATTGGCTAATTTTGAGGAATATAAAATCCTTGTTTCGAGTGAAATATATTAATTGAAGTCACTCGAATGATCTATTAAGTCAAGTACATAACTACGAGGTTGAAATCCTGTTGATAATTGATCGTACGAGAAGTGTTAAAAAGCTTCTAGAATATTTATAATTAAGAGTAAACTTGGAATTTATTTTCTTTGGCATTCGTGACAGTGCTAGAAAATAAAAATAAAGTGTTCAATTCAGTTTGTCTTTTTATTACCGTAATTCGAGAATATATCAAACGCCCAACCCACATTTCTTTCGAGCACATTCTGTCGCCCCAATCTGAGCAGTAATTAACGTATGCGAGACCTCACGCAAAACAACTTTCAGCAAGATTTATGGGTTTGCTTTCCCTCGAGCTAACAAGTAAGTATCTATAGTTGTTCCTGTTCCGAAGAAAACAGCCACATCTTTCTACTGGACATTGTATCTCCCTCGGTTGATTACATCTTCATCTAAAAAGCGTATCAAAACTATTTTCAGAACATTGATTTAATACAAGACGAAATTTTAGTTTTCTTGTCTGATAACGTGTTTCCAAAAATCGAAATATACCATCCCACATAAAAAGAATGGGGGAGAATCCCTTCCATCTTGAAAGAACTCACCCCCACGAAAATTCATACTAAAAATCGTTCACTCATAATAAGAGTAACACAACTAAAAACATATTTCTCAAACAATTACCCATAATAAATATACAGGGTCATCCGTTTTTAAACGGACAAACGTAAACCAGCTATAAAAAACCCCAAATGGAACAAGTTTTACCCCTGCCACTTTTTTTGTTTCGGCCTTGATTTCTAGAAAATTGCAAAAAACCATAATTTTTTTAGTTCACATAAACTTGAATATCTCGCGACTCCAGTGATGAATCTTGATGATTTTTTCTTTGTTGTGTTGAAAATAAATAGGGGCATCTTTTTTGTTAACAAAATATTTTTGTTTTTTTTTAGCACGTTTATTCCAAGAAAATATCATCCATTGAAGTCACGCATCCTGGAACCGTTCAGATAGCTACAGTCCGATCCAGAAAAAACCAAGATTCGAAGGTCATACAAAAAAATTTTGAGAACAAAAAAAAGATGCTCCTGTTTATTTTCAACACAACAAAGAAAAAATCATCAAGATTCATCACTGGAGTCCCGAGATATTCAAGTTTATGTGAACTAAAAAAATTATGGTTTTTTGCAATTTTCTAGACATCAAGGCCGAAACAAAAAAAGTGGCAGGGGTAAAACTTGTTCCATTTGGGGTTCTTTATAGCTGGTTTACGTTTGTCCGTTTAAAAACGGATGGCCCTGTATACATTGTGGTCTATTTGGTAAAAAAAGTATAAATATACTTTTTATTGTATATGATATTTGGTCCCCTCAGGGTTTCAAATCCATTTTTACCAATCTCCCCCTTCTTTCCACTCTCTCTATCGCCAAATTTCAGCCTAATTTTCAGCGGAACCTACTTTTTATTACGGTGGGTTCCGAACCACCTTAAGTATACTTTTTATATACTTTTAAATAGTTCTTGTGTATTTTATATACTTTTTTACACTACAGTATAAAAACATCGGCAATTTTAGGTGATTTTCAAATGGCTCTCCTGTAAAATGTCCTCTTTTTGACTTATGTCACTTTTCTTCCGAATGAACGGTATCTCTCCCACCATTAACACCTGAAAGTTCCAAGTTGATATCCGCTATGACAGGAGAGCTTGTAACACTTCATCTGTCCCACTCTGTATATTCCTTTACCGAACAATCTTCAAACGATTATGAAGTTTGAAGAATGTCTAAATGTCCCGGATAACTGCAAGATATTAGCTCACACGTGCAATATTAAATACAGTCAATTAACGCGCGAACATCCGAAGGACGCAGTAAGTAAAGCAACCTGTGCCAAGACGGTATCACATGTGTCTGGCGAACGAAAGACGGAGGGAACAGTCTTTTTGCTCGTCACCGGGAGGAAAGTGGACGAGTGCAAGAAAGTGCAGCCGGTTGATGCGCCAAGACGCGCTATACGCGCGAACCGTGGCGTCTTGACGTGAGTAATCGAGTCTTGCAGCTGCTTTTACCGGAACCCGCCAACGCCAAGCAGTCTGGTCGAGTCGAACTTGGTCCAGAGGCATCCGGTCGGAGCACGTAAGCTTCTCCTCATAACCACGGGGCGCTTTTGATTCGATTTTTTATTTCCAATGAAAGATTAAGACCGGGGCTCTCTCTGTCTCTAGTTGAATAATTTTTAACCTGTCACGTTTTGTTGGCTTGATGCGTACCAAACGCTTGTTCGTTTATACAATCGGAGGCAAACCCCTCTAAAAAGTAATAGATAGATGGCTTCGGCGCACAGGTTCGATCAATTATAAACTAAAATTCCATGTTTTATAACAAATTGGCAAGTTGAAATCTCGACGTTTCGATCCTGATGAGGATCATTTTCAAGAGATTTTTGCGTCTGAAACAAAGTGTAACATTGCAAAAATAACTTTATTTTAAAAGAAAAGGAAAAACAAAGTTTTGAACTCGAAAAATGAACTTATTTTTCTTACACGTTATATAGGAAAGAAATTTATCCTTTATGAGTAATGTGTTACTTCCATGCTGGTAGATAATGTACTAAATCCTTGTTAAAGGTTACACAGTAAACAGTGCATACTAACGGATAGAGAATTCTTCCCTCTAAAAAGTAATATAACTTTTTCAAAAATTGTACCAAACGACTTGAGCTTATTTTGAGACGTTAGGACTACTAGATAATGTGTACCTAATTTTTCTTTAAATGGCTATTGCTTGGAATTTCGAAGAAAGTATGAATTTCTTCGACTTTTCTGTGTGTGGCTACAATAAAAATACTTTCTTATTATCTTTAAGTAGTATTTAAAAAAAAAGGTAAATTCTTCTCGATCGAAAATTAGTTATATAATAAATTGAATGATTTCGGCGCTAGGTTCGATCATTTTTAGAAAACAACAAATGTGCAATTATTTAAACATGTTGATGAGAAATTGATGAGAAAACAAAGAAAGAAAAATTATTTTTAATATGACAACTATTATCTAACAAGCATGTAGTTCCAAAACTAAAAAAATAAATTTCGTATACATACTTGTTGTGTGAATAGTGGACAAAAACATTTTAGAACAAAAATTAGGGAGTTACACGTGAACGATATTTAGTCCATGATGGTAGATATGTAACTTAAACATGTGCTGTTTCAAAGACAAGAAGGCTATGACATATATCTATGTGACTTGCTATGATTGGTAGATCGATATCGATTAATAGTGATGTGTACAATGTAGGCAAATTTGAAAACAGTTTTAACTGGAACACATTCAAATTAACACGTGAACGTCAAATCACGGTATACAAATTGTGAAATAAAAAAAAGAAAAAAATTAATACTTTTTTTTAAGAGAAACAGAAAAATTACATCCATTTTTTACAAATTAAATATACTGTTATGTGTAAAATTTGAAAATAATACAAAGGTTTCAGAAATAGATAAAAAGGAAAAAATGGTTAGAATCTAAAATGAAAAAGAAATTTATTAATTATTGGATTAATTGGGATCGAAACGTTAGAAACATGTTTAAATAATTGCACATTTGTTGTTTTTTAAAAGTGATCGAACCTAGCGCCGATATCATTCAATTTATTATATTTAAGCAGTATTGATGTTCGCAAATTCCAAATGTATACGCTAATCATTTATTTACTAACTGTAAGTGTATATTTTCTTTGACTTCTAAAGCTAGAATTAAATATGTAATTCGTTTCGAATAAATTGCATAGAATATATTTTTTATATCGACGCAACTGGAGATATTTATGTGGCAACATTTAAGTGGATTATTCTGTATAAGTAATGGATATAAAATAAATATAAATATAAAGGATACTATGTATACAGTGCAATTTAGTTATATGTAGTTGCGCTTTGTATTCAGCTGTGCAGAATTCGATTTACAAAAAAATATAAGGAAAACGTTCCATAAATTTAATACCGTTGTCAGCTTCAACGCGAAAGTAGTAAAAAAAATATATTCCTACATTATTATTTTCACAGGGAAAAATGTAGTCCGCGTTTTTGTGTATACAAAAATTGGAGAATGAATTTCGGTAGAAATAAAAGTTTTATCGCGAATATTGTAATAAAATAAGTATGCTTCGTATGCATTGAATTATTCTTTACTGGTGTACCTAAATGCTTTTTCATTGTTATGAAAATGTATCAACCATATATTTTCAGATTATCGAGAATTGGAATGATTATACTCTTTTTTAGAATAATATGAGTGTAGATATCGGCACGCAGTAGCTAAACTTAAAAGTTTCAGATACGTTCATAAAAATGATAATTGCTCAATGAAATACAAATTAAGTTAGAGGAAACAAAATATTACGTTTCAATAGGAAACCTTAGAATAAAATTGTATGACACAGAGCTTAATTAACGAAAAGAAGATGTTGAAAATAACCAAACGAAGTTTCGTTTTAATATATTTTAAATCAGGGACAAAGAGATTCTAATTACTACAGCTAAAAAAAATTGTGAAACAACGGATTAAGCAGTGCATATTCTCCGATTACGTTTAAAGAAATGTGTAAACTCCAAGCGAATAAAATAACCAATTAAATTTCAAATTTCCGTTCCGCTGGTTGCAGATATTTCTAAAAAGATTTCGCATTCATCTAGCGGTCGAGGCTCAACCTCGGGGTTAAACGGCTCGACTATTTCGTATCCGCACTCGACCTATTTTTTCCCCCCGGCTACTGTTTCAATTTTCCGCGAGTACATCAGTGCTTTCACCTAATTATACGCGGCGCCCATCGAACGGTGTGCGCTCGCATATAAGGCAAAGAAATGGTATCGCAAAAGATACATCTGCAGGGGATCATATTTGATTGCGGTAGCGAGCGTAAGGTGTTTCGACAGAGCAAATCCCGTAAAGTGCGCTTGATAATATTTCCTCGGAACAGGGACGCACCTCTCGAAGAAGATCGATGCCGTGCGTATCAAACGTACCCGATGATGAACGGCCATAATCTTTGTAACTATTCTAATGTGTACAGTGCATTATACACTACCAACAGGTCGAAGGACAGTGTGATAAGCAAAGAACAGATGGGTCCCTGGAGAAGCCTTATTTTGGGACATTCAGATAGTAAAGGGACACCCCATTGGCTGTCCGGATGAGGTTAAGGTTTTTCGTGGATATGGGTGCGCCGCACAGTTGGTACATTTGACCTAACTTCATTCAAAAAGGAATAACGTTTAATAAAAATGAGATAGAGCAATTAAATTTTTTTTAAATTGAAGCTGAAACATTATAAAATATGGGGAAAATAGGGAGATTATGATACGAATGTTTCCTAACCTTGAAAATATTAAAGTTTAACTGTTTAACCATAATTCGACATTTTGGAAAATTCTGAGGTCGTAGAAAAATTGTGAGACCAGATTTGAAATCAGCGTGAAATGATGTAGAGGATGTTTCAAAAAAATTGTTTTCCGCGCGTGGTATTGGAAAAACCACAATTTTCTCGAAATTGCGCAACATGGCGAATTTTTTCGAGGTTGAAAAAAATTCGTTTCATAATCTCCCTATTTTTCCCATATTCTATGTTTCAGCTTTGATTTTAAAAAATTTCATTGCTCTATCTCATTTCTATCGAAAGGTATTCCTTTTTTAATCGAGTTAGGTCAAGTTTTCCCACTGTACGGTAATATTTGACCTAACTCGATTCAAAATCAAAGAACTTTCGATAGAAATGAGATAGAGCGAAGAAATTTTTTTAAATTGAAGCTGGAACATTATAGAATATGGGAAAAATAGGGAGATTATGATACGAATGTTTCCTAACCTTGAAAATATTAAAGTTTAACTGATTAACAATAATTCGACATTTTGGAAAATTCTGAGGTCGTAGAAAAATTTTGAGACCAGATTTGAAATCAGCGTGAAATGATGTAGAGCATGTTCCAAAAAAATTTTTTCCTCGCGTGGTATTGGAAACACCACAATTTTCTCGAAATTGCGCAACATGGCGAATTTTTTCGAGGTTGAAAAAAATTCGTTTCATAATCTCCCTATTTTTCCCATATTCTATAAAGTTTCAGCTTTGATTAAAAAAAATTTCATTGCTCTATCTCATTTCTATCGAAAGGTATTCCTTTTTTAATCGAGTTAGGTCAAGTTTTCCCACTGTACGGTACATTTGACCTATCTCGATTCAAAATCAAAGAACTTTCGATAGAAATAAGAAAAAAAAATTAAAAACTTATGATAAAATTAAAAATTTTTTGAAAAATTAAAAATTAAAGCTGAAACTTTGCAGAATATGGGAAAATAGGAAAATTACGGTACAAACGTTTATTTATCTTGAAAAAATTCGTCATTCAATAGTTCCATTTAAGAGTAAAAGAAAATTTCTATGCTTTCTTTTGGCACAGCACAACTCCAAAATCCCATTAATAGGCTTCCGGTAGGTAAAGTGTTAATAGACTTTTAAAACAACATAACAATATGGTTAGACTTTTTAAGTGAAATCTGACAAGACTTACACACAGTGCTTATTATAATTGCGCAAAATACAAACGATTTTCCTGAACGGCCCATTACATTTTTCTATTTGTTTGAGAAAAATCTTGAGTGTCCGGTACCAGGGGAACTCCGCCTACAGGAAACCAGGCGAACGTCGATTTTCAGGGAATTGAGTGGTAACACATGATACGCGTTCTCAGATGGCCGCCGCCGCTGGCCCGGAGATGAATGAACTGAACTGAATAGAAAGAGGAACGCTCGAAATGCGCAGAGATGCGATTTCACGGGGAGAGCCGAGCGTGAGAATTCGTTCTTTCCGGAGATTCCTTTCGGATCGAGATGCCGGGGAAAAAACAAGACACGGTTTTTCTTTGATCGTGCCCGGTTGGTGGACGTGGAACGACTGAATGCGTCCTCCTTTGAGCTCTCCCGGAGGAACGATTTAAAAAAGTCTCGCCAAGTATACTTTATTAAAGAAACTGTTTGGTTGAAGAAACATAGGCTGTCTTCTGAAACGACAATTAGTTTGTTCGTATTAATGGTTGACGTTGTTGACGAAATAACGCAATTAACACGTTATAATTTATACGGTGTACTGATTATTCGGGTACAGTTTCTGATAATAATGCACCTACCACAAAAATGAATAGATCAAATGCATAACATTTAAATAATCTAAAAAGACTGTTGTCTTAGTCTCGATTCATTAACACTAAACCTACCGACCATCAAAAGTGACTTATGTGTACAGTATTATAAAAATAACAAGATTAACTTTACTTATATTTGGTGCAACTTTTACGATAATATATAATGGAGTCAACAAATATATTCTATAAATTCCCATGTGAAAACAGCTTTACAATTTCAATAATTGTAAAATAAAAAATCTAAAATGGGTCATTTGATCCCTCGTGGTAAGTTTAGTATTAAAATTATGAAGAAAAGAAACAACTTTCATTTGGCAAATCAACAATCTAGTTGTAATACTAAATGGATTGTAATGTTTCTGATAGATATGTGGAAACTGTATTGAATACAGTAAATTGTCTTGTTTGTAATTGATTGGTTACATAAAAACTATATTTCCTCAGGGTCAGGGATGATTTATGACCAAAGAGAAAATTATTTTAATTATTATTAAAAATTATTATATCGTATTGTTTTAGTAATATTCTTAAGTTGTTCAACACACTGTTAATTAGAAAAGGCTGCATAAATGTAAAAGAAATTGTTTAGAATATTATTTTGTGAAGGAATAGATCAGTGCTAGACACGTTTGATCAATTGAAATTGAATCAAAACTGTCCCAACCTTGGAGAAAGGACGCGATGAAGGTGCGCGTTTGAGAAATATTATACAATGACCTGTCTGATACGTGCTATTGATATGAAATCACGTGGTAGCCTTGTTATGGGATAATTGCTTATAAATTGTTTCACGCATTCAACTTACTTTTCATGGATCTTCTTCTGGCGATCCTTGTCCTTCTTTTTCCGTTTCGGTTTCAAAGCTGGATCGTACGAGTCCCCTTTCATCTGAAACTTTGCCCTTTGAACCGAGAGCGTTTTGCCCCTTACTTGTGAATTGTCCAGTAGCTTCAACGCCAAATCCACTGACTCGACCTAAAAACAGAGTACCAAAATCGATGAAGTTTGAAGTTGGTACGCTCATAACCTATATTCTCGAGGAATAATAACATTAATTGTGGTACTGGAAAAGTCAAGAGCATTATATGAATAGGGATCAAGCAGAAACCTGGAGTTTGCGCGTGCATGTATAAAATACAATGTTACACAAACTTCAATATGGTATAATGAAATTGTCATTTAGGTCCCAATTTAATGTAGTAACATTAGTATCGTGTTGACACGAATTTTCCTTTTTGTTTCACTTCACGAACTGTTCACTAATAAATATAATGTGTAGGTGGCTATTCAATATAGATTAGATGACGTTTCATTATTACAACCGAGATATTAATGAAAATAATTAAAACATTTCTGAAGAATTTCACTTCTGTTTGCAGTTTTATGTATATTAAAAATCTAACAAAGAAAGGTATTCGACAAGCCAGTCGATGATTGATGTTTGGCTATATTAATGAAATTCATCTTTGTGATGTGTTGTAATAAACAGACGTTCATTTATAGTGCACTAATTATGTTTCATATTAATAGCAGAATGAAAGAGCATGCAATGTACGAAACAGTTTAATTATTAATTTTTAATTAAATATGTAACCATTGCAACATTTTGTCATTAAGTAAAATGAAGCTTTAAAAAATGTTAGAATATACGTACATATATTCTCCTCCGTTTAAAAATTTTTTCCTACATAGACCGTAGACAGAACCATAGTTATTTGAAATCCGATTAACGATATGATCGATTATTGGAGCGTTGATTAGCGGAGAATTCAAGTATCGGAAAAATGTTGCATAACAAGCAGGAAGAGAAGTATCTATTTACACACACTATTTTATTCCGCTCATGCGATTTCGCTCAATAAAATTTCGAATCATTTTGCATTTACGATAAAAACATTAACAAAAATCGCAAAATGACAATTAAGAAAAATTGGTTAACAAAAATGGAGATTGATGAAGATTAGCAAATTTTCATTTACATGTTTCTTTCTATTTAATACTGATAAACTATTTTCAACTATTTTCGTTCACAACAAACATAATTCTTCCATTATTCCATTTGCTAGCACCATTGAGGTCAACAATAGCATTAATAATTTACAATTACAATATTTTAACAATGCATTGTCTCCTTTGTATAAAATGTTAATCAATTTAACAGAGAAATCCAATCAACTTTCTGAACATTGCAACATGTAGTATGGCTTTAAATAACAATGCAGGAGAAATTAATTTGTTTTTATTTCTTTACCAAATTCAAAATACACAATGGTAATTGTCACAACCATTAAATGTACTTATTTCCAACCACGTTTCTGTAATCGATTAATAACTCTATTCATGTTATTAAAAATCATAAATAAACGTTTGAAGTTTTAATTTACTGTTTATTAATCGGTTGTGATATTTAATAATTAAAATAAAAGCTTTATGAATTATTTATAACGATTTAAGATTAAAACTAACTGTACATTTTTTACATTATTTTAATAATTCGAATAAGCATTTTATATTTCTCATAAATACACAAAATCTGCGGTTTATTCATAAGATTCGGATAAAAAATATGTATAACCAAATTTTTTCCAACAGAATATATAAAACAATTTTATAATAAAAATTCGTAGGATGATGCAATCATTCACAGGAAAAAATCAATTGCTAATTAAATATAAAAACACAGTTCTCTTCGTTCATGTGGTAAAAACTCAATATGATTAACTTTTGTAAAGACCTTCTCTAAAAATGAAAACCCAGGATAAATTGAAATAACTTTCAAATGAATTTAATTAATCTCGAAAGAGGTATGAAGTGTGGAACGAATTTTTAATCTAATATTTATTGCAGATTCGTTATAGAAAATCTCTATTTAAAATCAGACTAAACGAACAATGTCGAAATACCAACAATACCCGAGAAAAATAATCAAATATGCTAATACATATATTATAAAACACATTAAAAAATTATATTTTTGTATCGTCATTAGAGGAGTCGCGTATGTGACACTAGCAAATGTGTTCCTCGAGAAATTCAATTACCCGAACCTTGTGTATTATAATAAACCCTGTATATAATATTATTATATCATCAAGGCACCGCTGTGTAACTAACCAGCAATTATAACCACTTCCGTTTGCTCATCACAATTTGTAAATAGGATAATTCAATTATTATTTAAGCTTCCTTCTAATCATACCATTCTCATTCGGAGAGCAACGACGAAATACACAGGGTGAGCCATAACTCACGGATAAGATTAAAATCCTTATCATTTCTTTATTTATAAATATATTAATTAATTACTTATTTATTGTTGGTTGAAATCAAGTGATTTTATAATCATTTATATTTATATTGTTTATAATATACTTTTACAAAATATGAATATACAAATACATATATTTGTTTTGTTTTATAAAGCACAAAACGACAGAAATTCATTTTTTAAAATGAGAGAAAGTTTAACATTGATACTATTGTCTCTATGTGACATGTACGTATTATTTTTTTAAAGAAATGATCATAGTTCAACTATAAACAATTTCTTGAGAATCGGAAATTGTTAAAATACTTTTTGGATCCACTATATAGAAAGTACTATTTTTCGTTTTAATAAACGCCCAACCAATTCTTCCACCAATCATATTTTCAATTTTCATCGAATATTTTCTGCTGGGGCTAGTATATGGGTCACTTTGTATTCTGTACACCCCCGTCCATAAGTATTTCCACCCATACGGACTGACGAATTTTGCTTATTGAACTGATTTGCCAAATTGATTAACTTGATCAAATAAATTAAATTGATAAAATATTACACATCAATAAGTAAATCTTTTTCATTTAGTAATACTAAGGAAACTGAAAGGAAGCTTATAATTACTAGTCCATGGGTCTTTATGCAAAATACAAATTGTCTACATTAATTACAAGCTACAAGATCAAAAATTTATTTCTCCTGTAATAGTTTCAACATGTTAATGATAATGCTGTATTAACAGTTTTAAAATTCTCTTAATCGTTCTACTGTTATATATTTCTCCAATCCATTTTTCTTTGAATGCACAAAATCAGTCGTCTAATAATGTTAGGGTTAACCCTTTGCTCGCCAGCTTAGTGACTCCTATAGTACACCAACAATTTCAGCACTATATAAATATAAAATAATGCAAAAATAAAAAAATACGGTTGCTTCAATAAAACAAAATATTTATCTGTTACCTACATTATATATAAAACAAGTTCAAGTTCATAAATCTTCAACAAAATAAACATTTTATCTTCAAAGAAAATATTTCAAATGTCGTATTATCGGCGACAACGGAGAGCAAAGGATTAATAGATACATTACTTTTGTCCAGAGATGGTTATCATAGTGATACAGTAATACGAGCAATCATAGTTATCATACAGATGTATCACAGTGAATACATAATTTACACGAATGTTCTGTCCGCATATTTACAGACGGGAGTGTACATAGAGAAGTTGAGACCACAAGAATATTCCTATTTTTACAAGTGTATTTCGATCTCCAGTATCCAAATTGCCTGAGCCTACTGTGAGCCAGATAGCCGCCGCTAACAGAAACATCACGTTTATCGCGCCCGTAATTGCCAGTAATAGATAGTCGAGTTACAACGCGTTAAAACGCCACCGGACGTCATGCGTACCGAACAAAAATATAGCGATAAATACGCACTAGAAATAGTTAACACCGTGTAATATCGTCGAGCGGACAGAACCGGTAGTTCTGTCAGATTTATTTTCAAGCTGCATGTCTGTCCGAGTCGTATGGCATGGCGCAGCGACGCGCGGCTCTTTTAACCATGACTTCATGTCGTTTGCGGATGGCAAGTCTCGCTGAGAGATGACCGTGTCGGATCATGGACGTGTATTTTCACTAGACGCATATTAGCTTACCACCTACCGCTGCAGGGTGTGCACGTACACTGCGGCTCAAAAGTATCGGGACACCTATTGATCTCAAAATAGGTTGATCTTTAGGGGTGGGTCTTCAAACTTCAGATTACAGCATACACTTTCCCCGACGAACACAGTAATGCCTCGATGTGTGTCACGGAGACGGGCAGGATATTTAAAAAATATATATACAGGGTGAGTCCGCAGAAACAGAACACCTGAATAACGCGGCTGCTATTTGTGTCAGGAAGAGATGCATCAGATGGAACTTGCATGGTTTCGATGGGGCATTGATCCGATGTTAGTAGCTTTTTTGTAGATGGACACGTAAAGGACATATGAAGGTCAACTTCATTTTTTTTAATGGAATGAGGTATTTTTTAAAAAATATTATTTTTTAAAAAAGTACTAACCTATGTATGTGGAAAAGTTAGTAGTTCAGGAGATATTTCAATTTAAATAACTCTAAAATACCACTACAGTCATGCAAAGATGTTACACAAGTAATTAAACACTAACGTGTTAGTACGACTGTAGTGGTATTTTTGAGTTATTTAAATTGAAATATCTCCTGAACTACTAACTTTTCGACATACATAGGTTAGTCATTTTTTATAACAAATGTCCAGCTGCATCGATTGATGTATTAAAAAATACCTCATTTCATTTAAAATTACAGTAACTTCCCTATGAATCGGGAAGTTAAAAATGAAGTTGACCTTCATATGTCCTTTAAGCGTCCACCTACAAAAAAGCTATAAACATCAGATTAATGCACCCTCGAAACTATGCAAGTTCCATCTGATGCATCTCTTCCTAACACCAATAGCAGCCGCGTTATTCAGGTGTTCTGTTTCTGTGGACTCACCCTGTATATGTATATATCCTCGCAAAAATGTGTGCTTTGAGAAGTGACACATTGTACTGCATTGGGAATAGGAGTGAGACAATGCTAATAACTAGACTGTGGGTCTTAAATCTCAATATGTATGTCATTTAGGACTTGTTATTAATAAACTGCGGATTTTTTGCATATATGACAAAAATGAGTAGATGCAATTTGATACAGTGAAAATATTAAAAGATTCTAGAGAACCACTGGGGGTGGACGTAGCCTTTTACCAGGGATTCGCGGAACAATTTTGACATTACCTTTACATCATCCAACTTATCTCTTTCATTTAATTAATTAAAATAAATAGAATGCCTAGGGTTGGGATGGGGTCCGCAAAAAAGATATTGTTCAATAAGTTTAAGAACCCCTGCTCTAGAGTATTAATTATTTTGAATATAGTAAAATTATTAGTGAGAAATATGAATTTATATTTACCTCCTGCAATTAATGAATTAATTTTTTATTTTGCATGCAGTTCCGGAGTCTACTAATGACGGCACTACGTGTCTTAACGCGAACAAAAAATTTCCTGCACGAATTGCAAAAGATGGGAAGAGAATGCTATTCTTTCTTCACTAATTCTAACACGAGGAGAATACTAATAATTCTTCAATTATTTTGGTTATTCATTTTTGTTATTGGTGCATAAAATCCATAGTGCCTTTAATTATTTCTATACGAAACTGTCGTTAACATATCTGTGACATTTTCAGAAATCGTGATTTTTCTAAGAAACTTTTTGTAGTTTCCTTTCTCGTGATTCTGTAATATTTCGAATCTCCGCGTTACCCCATGGTATTTTGATCGAAGCGTGTGTGCACCACGCGTTCTCTTCTGCCCCATATATATTGCCAGTCAGGAAATAACTTGAAGATCACGTTCAAACTTTTTCCAGCGCATCGACGTGAGATATCGAAGACGAACGAACGAACCTCATCAGGTGGTAGTTCGATATCTCGATACGTGTCCGCAGAGTAGGCGATAAAGCTTCGGCTGATTTATTCGCGACAGACGCAGATACATATGTGCGCACCTGTATAAGTTGCCACTCAACAGCATTACGACACTTACGAAAGGTGAAACATGTAATGTTGCTAGAAAATTACTAGGATTGTACAAAACCTTTATCAAGATGATATTTCATATAGAATTTGCGCGTCGAATATTGCAATAGAAATCATCATGTGAAGACATTTAATTAGTTTTGAGACAAGAATGGCTAAACGTGTTAAAGTATATGTTATTTCTCTAACACATTGCATCAGTAAAATGGCACTTGTGCATTTGGCAAACAGTTTTGCAAATAAAGAAATAAACATGTCGATGCTAATCGTATCAAATGTTATGACAGACTAACAGTTTGTAGCCTACTTCCTTTCCCTTTTTATCTACGTTCAGTTTGAAACCGATGAGCAGTTTGGTAATGTCTCGATATACAGGGTGTCCAAAAAATGTACTTCTTTGAAAGGAATTATCCCATTCAAGGAAGTATGACATTCTTATACCCTGCATAAGAGACCTGTACTAACATTTGATCATCAGAACGCTGTCTATTATCTGTATTCTAAAATCAGACATTTTATATCCAATAACCTAATAAAAGAATGAATATAAACATATTGACATATTGAAAATTAACAAAACGTTAGCCAAATGCTGAACGTTATTGATGTAAGCGAAAATATATTAAGTAACTGAATAACTGTTTTAATTCGAAAAGAAAATACACAACTGAAATATGAAATTAACGGAAATTAACGTAAACGTATCGTATTTAAATCAGACGTGATGACGTGTTTCGTATCTCGAGAAAAAGTCGAATCGCTACGTGAACACGTCCTTTTATATCCTACTTTTTTCTAATGTTTATAAATTTTCTAGAACAAATATTGATTAAACAAGATGTGTCGCAATCGCAATATCACGGCACTCACGCATACATACACGATTCTCGATTCTCACATTCAAACAACAAATAATATCATACAAATCATTCATTTCTTACATTGATTTGTAATTTATGAAGTGCTGATTTCCTTTAAACATTGCAACGTGGACAAACATTGGTCGGCCAAAGCCAATGGTTATGCAAATTTGCCTCCGTAAGAGTTTAATGAATTTAGCAACAGCGACTGTTCGGAAATCTGTGAATCGGCAGAACGTTGATGAACTTTTGATGCATCCCGTATTCTTGCTCGTGCGCGCCGACAAACAACTAAACTTTCACAATTGATGACCAGTCGCCGTACAAATACAGTTCCACGGAATCTTGTTCGGCACGATTTCCATGGTTTTTTGGCGAGTCCGCTCATCGCGGAAAGAGTCATACAAACGACGTGCCGGGAATAAGGAATAGATAACGTCGTTGGCCATTGAACGAGGACAGGCTGCTCGTGTTCGAAGAGCACACGAAGTTCCCTGACTGATAACGATCGCTAACAGCGAAGCCAAATTCTTCGATGAGAACGTGGATATCATTCATTAACGTACGGTGATGCGACGATCCTGCACTCTAAAAGAGAATAACTTTTTAATTCTTTGCACTCAAAGTCATCCCGGAGATTTACATTTGTAATAACTGTGACTGCGAATCTTTATGCAAACTAAAAATTGTCTGCATCGATTTCGACAAGTAGAAATCACATTAAACGTTATTTCTTCGCCTAATGATTTTAATAGAGGAGAAATCGTATATTGATATTTTCGATTTTTTAAATTTTCCAACAATTTTCAATTTTATCTACTCAATTTTGTTACAAATGCATGAAGATCCGCAGTCCACTAATTAACACAACACAATTATCAATAAAAATGATTTGCTGTACACATATTTTAATTAAATTATTTATACACCCTTTTTATACGGCCCGATTTTACAGCAATAATTTGTGCTTTAGTTCCTAACTCGTTTTATCCGCTTCACATAATTCTTCAAGTAATAGGCGAAACACTTCATTCGAATTTATTGTTTATTCACAGACAATTAAAATGCAATCTGGTCTCGAAAATGATGTCAATCGGTTTCTATGTACTTTCTCCACAAGTAATGAATAAATCTCCAATATGGTGGTTGAGAGATTGACATTCAAAATAAAGTTGCAATTTATTAAACGTGAGAGTCGCGGTTTTGAGATTTTTCCATTTTATTGACTCATGCAAATTGAAGTATATCTGGATATTTGAAAACATAGCAATAAACACTATTTAATGTTATGTTGTATTTACTAAAGATTATTAAATATTTGTTTGAAAGATTTGTTTTAACGATTATGAAATATTTGAACATTACTAATAACTTTTAATAACTGAATATTTATTAGCATCTTATTTTTGCTATTTGAAGACAAACAGATAAGAAGAAATAATAATAATCTATCATTTCCACATCAAGCATAAAGAAAAATAAGTTATTTAGTATAAAAATGAATAGTTCTGGATATCTACTTCGCTTAAAAAATATACAATATTTTACCATTAAGACCTTGTTAATTAATTTCTTAATAATCGAAGACTAAAAAAGATTTTGTATACATATAGTCAATTCTACAAATAATAACAAAGAAGGTGGAAAGATATTTTAATACAAAAAGATAACGATAAATCTGACCTATTCTGTATTAACACTGTCTTCATAGAAAGTGATTTATACTTTTCATATTTCTCACACATGCAGTATACTTGAAAAGAACTGTGCTTTGTAGAACGAGATAAAATACGAAGCCTGAAAAGCTTTTTTATGAATTGCCCTTATACACCTAGTTTTCCATACAAGATTTAACTACAAAGTAATTTTCTGAATGCTTTCAATTACTTTTCAATGAGCCTCGACTTTTAGGACCTGTATTTGCAAAATGAATGGATACGATCTTATGCGTATGCTGTGCTATGAAAAGGATGCCAGGATCTGATTATTTATTGAAATGAAACGTTAATTTGTTATTTGTTTTAGTACGTATTAATAGACATTCTCTCATGCGATATATATTTTCACTGGAAATAAAGAACTATGCAAATAATGATGTCATAAGTAGAACGTGAAACTTCCACTGCATTTTCCTGTTGAAATTTCTCTGCAAGAATAATAATTGCGGTCGCTCAAAATGTTTTTGTAACACTGTTCTATTCTCTCCTGTTTAATAATACTTGGGATTTAACTGAGATTAAGATACTAACCGTGAATCGATGTATAACATAACTATGCGAATAGATCCGCGGTAAGATCAATCTCAATTCTAATAAACTGTGATAATTAGACTGCGGATTTTGATGCACTTATGAAGAAATTGGCTGGGTGAAATATAAAACAGTAAACGATTAGAAAAATTGAAGAATATTGTAATATTGTCATTAATGCATGAAACTCATTAAGGAATGAAATCAAATTTTATTTTACTTCTGCTTCTCACAATCCATGCAGAACATTTTTATTCTGCATAAAGATCAGCAGTGATAGTAGATAAAATGTTTGAAGAATTATATTCGTTTCAGTATGAAGATTAAGATACATAAATAATTAATTATTTAATACTAGTATTCAACGTCACCCAACGAGTAATTCCTGAAATATCAGTTATTTGCAAAATGTCATAAGTCGACGTAATCAATTCTAAAGGCACAGTATACAAACGACTAATGTCATTCAATGACTAAATATGCAGATTTATTGGCACCAGCAGGAACAATGACGTCACCCTACCAAGTAAGTCTCTGTTGTAACGATGACCTAGAAAGTGTTCCCTCAACTTGTATGTAAACCTCGACGGCCTGTACGAAAAAAATTCATTCAAGCTGATGAATGAGTCATTGGTAATTAATTCCAACTTTTGTATACATAGATCTACAGGGTGAACCACGGAAAGTGACTTAGATTACTCTGTTATTAGCAGGCTGATCGAAAATATGTCATAAAGTGTAGCACTCTAATTACTTGTCACCACATGTAAAATAATCTTAGGCAAAAGTGGATGATGGTTGGTAAAAGTAGAAAACTGTAGCATTAAATGAGACCACAATTATAATTGTACTATTTTTTAAAATAAAATTATCATAATTGAAATATCGACGATTTCTCGTGAAAAGAATATTCAGTGATTCGACAACTTTTGGATTCACTGTGTGTACAGAGCTTTTTGAAAATTGCGGTGCAATCCCAGATAGCACCGTACGTCCGAAGGACGTCCGTTTCATGCCCACTTTACGTCCATACGTCCGACGTCCGTTACGGACGTCCCTCGGACATCCATTGGACCTAAATTTCGGTTGTCCCAGGGACATTCGGTTTTTAGGTCCTAAGGACATCCGTGGGACTTCAATTTCGGACGTCCGTGGGACATCCATTATTTACGTCCCTCGGACATCCATTGGACCTAAATTTCGGTTGTCCCAGGGACATTCGGTTTTTAGGTCCTAAGGACATCCGTGGGACTTCAATTTCGGACGTCCGTGGGACATCCATTATTTACGTCCCTCGGACATCCATTGGACCTAAATTTCGGTTGTCCCAGGGACATTCGGTTTTTAGGTCCTAAGGACATCCGTGGGACTTCAATTTCGGACGTCCGTGGGACATCCATTATTTACGTCCCTCGGACATCCATTGGACCTAAATTTCGGTTGTCCCAGGGACATTCGGTTTTCAGGTGCTAAGGACATCCGTGGGACATCCGCTTTTTACGTCCCGTCGGATATCCGTGGGACCTAAGTTTCGAATGTCCAAGTACGTCTATTTTATTATATTTTAAGTCTTATCCCGTGCTCAGGGCTTATATGTATATATGCACTAGGATGCTCACTTGTCATGCATATAAGACATATTTACGTATATATAGAGGTGTACGCAAAATAAAAAATTTCTACTTAAAAATTTCGTACTTCAAAATTTTTATAATTTTTGTTTTATTCACTGGTTTATGTTACACCTATATTTATTCTTTTCATAAAGCTTAAACATCTGTTGCCCAATAATAGTAATAGTAATAGAAACAATCGTGATAAATAATAAAAATAGTAAAAACATAATCGATTAATAAATATAATACTTTAAAGATAAATATGAAACGTGATACTTTAACACCACACCACACCGGCTCTTGCCAGAAAAGTATGTCAATATATCCATAGGTAGAGTTTAAACAAATGTTATTTAGTAATTATATAACAATTATTACTATAATAATATACATAGTGATAAATTGTATACCTATAAAACTCTATATAGATATTCAAAAACTTGATCTAAGCAAGATATAGCTGAGATACGTACTTACACTATATTGTGAACTTCATAATACCTATATTATAAAGGAGTTATTTCGATATAAATGTGTGTCGCATTCATTAAGAGACTAATCGTATTTTTATTTGTTAATGAAGGTGCTAAGGGATAGAAACAACAACGTTTTTTAAAGATGTACGTATATACTTTGTTATGGAGATTTATGAATTTTTCGAAGTACAAACAGAATAAGGTATAATGGCAGAAAATAGGTGGGATGTTAGTAAGATTAAATAGGTTATTCAAAAAGTTATTATGTGATAAAAACATATAATCTTAATAATTTTTATTATAATTTTATTATAAGTACATAGATTAGGTACATAGTACAATAAAATTTAATATACAGTGGCGTGCAATAATATTCGGCGGGCTAAAAAAGAAGATAACTTTTGTAATATTGTGCTTTACGATTTGATCTTTTTTGGGAAGCTAGAGCAGCTAATTTACTACAGGATGTGAAAAAATATTTTTTCAAAAATTGGAATTGATCGGAATTGTTGAAAAAATACTAAAAAGTTGCATTTTCTACTTTTTTATGTGGGCCTACATTGAAAATTTAAAAAATACGTTTTGTAGATCTGTGTGAATTGTATGCATTGTGAAAGTTTCATCGAAATCGATTGATGCAGAAAGAAACGTCAGGCAATGAAGGATGTAAGAATCTTTGGATTTATTGCAACTGGAGGTTAAAAATCGTGAAAATCTACAATTTTTACCATCTTTAAACGGTTGTGGCTCATTGCAACGTTGACCGATTTTGACGAAATTTTCAGAATACGTTTAATTGACACAGATCTGCACGTCGTATTTTTTAAATTTTTAATATAGGCCCACATAAAAATGTAGAAAATGCAACTTTTTAGTATTTTTTCAACAATTCTGATCAATTACAATTTTTGAAAAAATTTCTTTTTACATCCTGTAGTAAACTGATTCCTCTAGTTTCCCAAAAAAGATCAAATCGTACGGTACAATATTACAAAAGTTATCGTCTTTTTTAGCGCGGCCGAATATTATTGCACGCCACTGTATATGTTTAACACTATATGTATCGAGAAATGAGAAGGGGAATCCCACACCCTTGCAATCCTGAAAGCGATGAGTCCACCGCCTTAAAAACTTCTGTTATAAAAGTATAATATTCTCTCCGCAGCCCTTGATCCTAAGCCACGTTTGCTGTTTTCTTTTTGCTGCAACTAAAAATTGGAATTTTAATGTAATAATATATTGAATTGTATACAATGAAATATCAAAAATAATAAATTAAATGTGAATAATTACCTATTATTACTTTGACGAATTTCATGATATCGAATCTTCTCTTGTCCTTTTTACCTAGCCAGTTGTACTGCATGGTGGATACGTGGATTTAATGCCGAAGTCGAAGACATTACCGAATTGGATTCATCATCGCAGTCACTGTCCCTCATCTTTATAGATTTGTCTTTTCCTACATTGCTTATTTTCTACCTCTGACTGGAAGATCGATGTTTCCTCGCCCATGTTCGCCTTTCCCTTTGCTTTTGCATAATCATCTGCAAGCATTATAATATTATTATAATACATAACATTACAACATTATTTCGGTTCTTCATAACTGTTTCAGTCAGAACTGGTAAATAATAATTTGGAACCTTTTAAAAACTTTTCATCTCTGATTTAAATAAAATTAGTAAACTTCCATACCACCCAAATGAGGTGTTACCGCTGGCACGTTACTTTTTTTTTAGTGTGGGTAGTTCGCCGGTAGCCCTATTATCCCACAATTTTGCTGGCTTTTCATGTTAGTATAATAAGTATAATTGTAATGTTATAATTGGTTTGGAAAAATATAATTATAGTAAGTATGCAGAAAAGGCTAAACCTCTCGTAGCCTTTTATGTATAATTACTATAACTATTATATACATACGTGCTAAAAAGTGTTAAACGATATGAAGCTAGATTCTAATACATAAAAGAAAAGATATGCGAACATATGTACAGTGCAGTGAATTAATATTCGGACGCTCTAAAAATGACGATAACATCTTAAATATTGTATGTACCATACGATTTGAAATTTTTGGGACGCTAGAGTAGTTAGTTTATTACCTGACGTGAAAACAACATTTTTTCAAAAATTACAATTGATCGGAATTGTTGAAAAAATACTAAAAGTTGCATTTTGCAACTTTCTTATGTGGGTCGAGATTAAAAATTAAAAACAAACGTTTTGTAGATCTTTGTCAATTATACGCACTGTTAAAATTTCATCGAAATAGGTGGATGCAGGAAAAAAAATGACAGATATTGAAAGATGTAAGAATCTTTAGATTTACTGCAATTAGATACCAAAAATCGTTAAAATCATCAAATTTTACCATCTTTAAACAGTTGTGGCTCATAGCAACGTCTAATTCTGACAAAATATTCAGGATATATTTAATTGACACAGATCTACAAAACGTAGTTTGTAAATTTTCAATATAGGCCCACGCAAAAAAGGTGCAAAATAAAACTTATAGTATTTTTTCTACAATTCCGATCAATTGCAACTTTTGAAAAATTTGTATTCACGTCACATCATCTAATTGCTCTAGCTTCCCCAAAAAGTTCAAATCGTATAATTACAATATTAAAAAGTTATCGTTTCTTTTAGAGCATCCGAATATTAATTCGTTTCACTGTACATACTTATGAAAGACAATGTAGCAATGGAAAAACAATAATTTTTTCGTCAATTTCTAATTTAATGTATTTCGCGGAAACATCCATAACGTTAAAAATTTCAGAAGGACCTACAGAAGGAGATTCTATTAAAAAAATTCCAAATTCGGATGACTTACAGGGACTCTCATAGAAATCTTTTAGATATAAAAATTTTTTGCCAATTATTTTGTATACGTCTCCTGATAATATAAAATTTTCAATAAGAATTATATCGCCATTGATAAGCGAACAACAGTTATTGGGCTCACTAGTTTTTAAACTAAAATTATGGAAATCAACGCGTTTGAATTGTTTATTGGTAGTAATATTTCCGTGTACAGGACCGTCAAAATGTTCTTTTTTAAAAATAGGAAATTTAAGACTATGCATCTTTTCTTTCATAAAAATATGGGATTTTTCTCTATGCCGTTTGACTAATTGCTTTAATATTTTATTCTTCTTACGAACAGATTTTAAAATAGATTGTAAAAAATTTTCGAAATGAAATGCATCGAAATTATTGAGTGGTCCATGATTTTTTACGTCTTCCGCAATATGCAACAGATTGTGTATATTATGAGAAATGTGTTGTGGTCCATATAATATTTTAAATGTTTTAACGAAATAGTATAATAATTCAGATGCATAGTCAATTAATTCAAAATATTTCGAATGTGATAATATCATCATTGCTACATGCAAGGAAAGAAAATGTGTATATCGATCTTTACTTAAATTGTTTAACAAGACTACTGGACCAGTGTAAAAAAGGAATTGCCTAAATTCAGTTGCTTTCCATCGTCTTAGTTCATTTAAACTACGTGGCTTTCTGTTAAATTCTAGTGGCATGCACGTTTTCAGAGAAAGTAAGGAATTTGAAATATTAAGAATTTTCGAATGTGAAATTTTTGTGGTAGGTTTTCCACAGCACCACAAGTTCAAAAGTAATTTCTTAATTACACCCAAACAAACTAAATGCATATAATCGAGAGTAAAAGAATTTATCATGTCAATGCCTGGAATATGTTGTAAAGAAGATATACCCACGTGATGATCTTCATCAACTTGCAATCTAAATTCATTGTCAGTTCGAAGTTTAATATTATTTACGTCTGGAAAACATACCCTATTACAAATAAAATCTCCTTCTATATGGCATTTGGTACAAGAATTATATCCCGTATGACCTTTTGTGCATTTGACAAAAGATTTTGCGGGAGCATCACAAATAAAAGATTTTATTTGTAAATGATATAAATGTCCATTAATTAATAATCCATTATTAACAAGAACTATTGCCTCTGCAACGAAATCGGATAAAAAACTATTAACGTCTTTTGGTTTTTCATAACCATGATAAATACCAATAATTTCTACATCTGTATATTCTGTTATGCTACAAAGAATCGGATATACTTGGCTGCTAGAACTCTTTGATAATGGAAGACCGTCTATATTTATGTTAATTTGGATGGTATTATTTTTAAAACGAGAAATGTCTATAAATTGACAAAGTTTTAAAATGGCATTGTTTAAACCAAAATGATAATAATGCCCTGGCTCAACTTGTTTGGTTACGACTGTCCTACACGTTTTTAAAAGAGTTCTAGCATCCGTGGGTAAATTTGGAATGGGTTTCTTTAATATGAAAAGTAAACTGTTTATCGCGACATGTGGAATACCATGTTTTACAGCCCATTTTGCTAAACTAAAACGAACATTTATATCATCACCGTCGGTTAATAATCTGCCCGTTAAATCAGTGAAATTCTGATTTTCTGTAGGAACGATAGATTGAAAATTTTCTAGAGAAATGTTGCTTTCAATATCACTATTTGATGAGAAATTTGAATGAGTTAATACATTGACTTCATTGCTACTTGCACTTTCATCTAATGAAACAGAAGTTTCTTGTCGGAAACTATCGTTTGATAGACGCGAAAATTTTTTAGCACGCATATAATATTTGTGAATTTTCCTTTTGCGATTCATCTTTGAATGAATAATAATAAATATAAAATAAACACTTATCTGGAATGTACACGATTGTAGATACTCCTCAAGCACTCTTCCACAATTCTCTTATTTGTTGCTAACTGAACTAAACTAACTTCACAAAAACAACACGCTCCTTGCTTTGCTGTGTCGTACGCGTTTCTTAACGGTTCTTCAAAAACACGACGATCTGTGAAACAAACGATGATTGCCTGTGAAAGAAGAACGCGCCGTTGAGTTGCTGCATGAAGGAAACAGTCGTGTGCGAGAGCTTCAGTAGACAACTCGTCATAAAAAAAGTGCTAGAAAAACGTTAAATTGGATTTGTTTGGCCCAATCATAGAAAATTTATTGTAATTTAAAGTATCTGTGATCAACTTTGCGGCATACTAATTAAGTATAAATTTTCTTGAACTTGCGACGACATGAAATCGTGGACAATCGTCGAGTTTGTGCAAAGCGCTACGGTAGAGGCAGTGCCCTCATCCTGGATAATCGGGGAATACTGCCATTGGCCGTCCTTACCTATGGGCCGATTAATGAAGGCCGTGAAAGGTTGTGACCAGGTCAACGAAAATTGGCCTAAACATGCGGTTAAACATTTCATGAATTCTACTTATGGTAAGTTAAAGATTTGATGGGCTTCGAAATCCCTCCCTTCTTTTCGAAACAGGATATACGTCATTCTATACGTTTTGACATGCTGAACTCGAAATGTAATTGTTATTTTTGGTTGAAATGAATAGTTTTCGAGATATTTCTGTAAAACTGCAGCTACTATACATTGAATTTTGTGTACACGTGCGCGTCTATGCTATGTATATGTATGCGTGAGCACCATGCGACCGCTCGTCTAGTGTTTCTACAGACGTACCACTACGATCTTCGATGGATCTATACACCGGGTGAACTTTATAAAACATGATGATGAAGAATGAGTACATTCTGCTGAATTTTCTATGACCTAACCACACAACTTCTATTCGCATGATTTTTCATCAATTTCAGTTATTTGGCCAAACCTAACGTAGACTAATGTCATTTCCGCCCGCTTTTAAAATAAGCTTCTTGTAAGAAAAACTGGGTATGTGTGTGTGGTGTAATAGTAATATGTACTCATTCTTCATCATCATGTTTTAAAATGTTCACCCGATATATAGATCCTTCGACGACCGTGGTGGTATATCTGTACTAATTAGGAACCCTTGAAGCGCGATCACATCGTGCTCACGCATACACACAGCACGGGATCGTGCTCACGCATACACACAGCACGGGCGTGTACGGATACACATAATTCAATGTATAGTAGCTGCGCAGTTTTTCACGAATATTTCGAAAACTATTCATTTCAGCCTAAAATGATAACTACATTTCGTGTTCAGCATGTCAAAACGAAAAGAATGACGTAAGTTCTGTTCCGAAAGGAAGGGGGGTGGTTTCCGAAGATCAGTCGTTTATTATACGATGAAACTAAAATAGAAACATATAATTTAATAATGCTTTCAGATACTTATGCACAGGCAAGAGCAAAAGCAAAAGTGGCCGAGGAGACGTCTGATTTACAATCAGATGTTGATCTCGGCCGATTACGAAAAAGAAAAGCACCGGAAATTATGAGCGATACTGATAGTGATCAAGAATCAGAACCGCTGTTGTTTCCACCTCCAGCGCTCACACGACGCTCTGAAATAGGTACTTATATTAAATTTTTTTGCTATGTAATGCATCTTATTTAAGGGAGTAGACTCCTTTTTCCAGGTTTGCAAGGATGCGGGATTCGCCTTCACATTTATCGATAAAACAAAAATGGAGGTTTTTAGTAGTTAAAACCTCTAGATAAAAGATCGATCTGGAACACTATCGCCTTCAAAAGCCCTATTTTTTCGTATACGACGCATAATTTGCATCAACCAACATCGTAATTTGCATTATTTGAAAGCATACAACTGCGCATTTAACTATTTTCACAACTACACGCTGCCAAATAATGCAAATTTCGCCTCGTAAACGAAAAAGAGGACTTTTGAAGACGATAAGATGGAACTTTTATCTAACCCTTCTCACAATTGAGAAGCCCCATTTTAGTATTATCGATAAATTAGAACGACAATCCCGCACCCTTGCAATTCTGGAAAATGGAGTCCAATACTTAATTTTTTTTCCATAAATTATTATATCGGTGTATAATTGATAATTATCGTTTTCAGGTTCAAGCAGTAGGATGCTAACTCAAAGCGAATCCGATCAGGTGTTGTATACACCTCCACCAGGAAACTACGGAGTAGGTACGTATAAATAGAAAATTGTATGGTATTTTGTGCTAATCGTTTAATTTCTTTCCATAAATCATTATTATGTCGGTGTATAAACCATGATTATCGTTTTCAGATACATCTAGCAGGGTAGCTGCTCCAGTAGAAATAGAGAAAGGAAAATCTAATCAGGTTTTACCAAACTCAGTAACTATTGGTAAGATAACAGGTACTACATACAGGGTGAGTCACCAAACGTTAGCACGTCAAATATCTTTCTTGTTTCTAAAGATACGTAAAATATGGTAAGGACAAAATTGAATGGTACAATGGGACTGACACGATGCAAAAACAAAATTTTGTTTTTATGTCATTTTTTTGGAGATATCAAGGTCACCTTCATTTTTTTAAATGAAATGAGGTATTTTTTAATAAATCAATCGATGCAGCTGGACATTTCTTATCAAAAGGTACTAACCTATGTATGTCGAAAAGTTAGTAATTCAGGAGATATTTCAATTTAAATAACTTTAAAATACAATTACAGTCATGCTAAGATGTTACACAAGTAAGTAAACACTAACGTCTTAGTACGACTGTAATGGTATTTTAGAGTTATTTAAATTGAAATATCTTCTGAACTACTAACTTTTCGATATACACTGGTTAGTACTTTTTTATAACGAATATCCAGCTGCATCGATTATAAAAGTCAAGGTGACCTTGATAACTCCAAAAAAATAACAAAAACAAAATTTTTTTTGCATCGTGTCAGCCCCATTGTACCATTCAACTTTGTCCTTACCATATTTTACGTATCTTTAGAAACAACAAAGATATTTGAGGTGCTAACGTTTGGTGACTCACCCTGTATAGTGACTCTGATTAATATTCGAACGCCCTAAGAGACAATAACTACTTTAAAATTGTTACTATACAATTTGAACTTTTTGAGAAAGCTAAAGCAATTAATTTGCTACAGTATGTGAAAAGAAATTTTTTAAAAATTGCAATTGTTCGAAATTGTATAAAAAATACTTAAAAGTGCACTTTACAACTCTGTCAATTAAATATATTCTGAATATTTTGTCAAAATCGGTTGACGTTGCAGTAAGCTACAGTCTAACTGCAGTAAATCTAAAGATTCATCAACCGAGTTCGACGAAACATACACAGTGCAAATAATTGACACGGATCTACAAAATGTATTTTTTAAATATTCAATAAAGACCCATACAAAAAAGTTGTTAAATGCAACGTTTTCGTATTTTTTCTAGAATATTGAAAAGTTATCGTGTTTTTTAGAGCGTCCGTATATTAATTTATTTCATTGTATGTAAACAAATTTAAATATGGAAATACATATTAGCGTAAACACGTATCTAAATATTTGAATTTTCAGGAGACGGGCAAGCTAATAATATTTTAAAAGCTCTGTTAGAACAACAGCATCTGCTACGAGCTTTATTAACAGATGTTTCTACTCGCGTAGCAAATATTGAAAAAATGCTTACTAAAGGTAATGCAATACTCCCACAGGAGGAAATTGTCTCAATTTTTTCAGTAATTTCCTGTCCTGTCTCGACATTTGAGGAGTTTGAGAATTTGGAAAAATTTTTGCGAGAAGGAGATAATGCAAAACATGTGGTAATTAAATAAAAGCTTTACCACAGCAGTTTCTATCCACAAGTTTTCAGTCGATTGTAAACATATTATTAATTTGCAGGCCTGCGAATTAGCAAAAATTGGCGGTGTGAGCTGTGCCAATTTTGTCAAGAGGACACTAGGTACAATATTGGCGGATAAATTGGCTGTGGAGTTTAGTTGGCTCGGAAAAAAGGGCAAACGGAGATTCGAGGCTACGCAATTAGCCAAAATAATAGTTGGTAATTATTCAAGTACACTTTGTTATTCTTGATATTTAGTGGTATACAGTTGAATATTTTATTGAATTGAAATTCTAATTTTTAGATGCAGCGAAGACATCTAGTGTGTCCACCACAGAAAGTGAAACAGAAATAAATATTCAGAAGTGGCTTAGGAGGGCTCCAGAACGAGCGAAACACATTACCAAAGATTTTTAATTATACATTATTATTATATTTATTATATTGTATTATTTTTTAAGTTAAAGTTAGTATATAAGTTAGATATAATTCATTTAGTGTTCAAATTGTTTGATTATTTTGTAATAAATATTAATAGATTAATACAAAGAACGTTGTTTCGTAATTTTTAATATGCAGAACCCGTATTCTATGTAGTTCCTGTAAACTTCTTGTAAGGAACGTCCAAATAACGTCCTTATATCCCCACATACGTACCAGGATCGCCCAATGACGTCCTTATGTCCTAGCTAAGTAGGTACCAGGAACGTCCAAATAACGTCCTTATGTCCCTGGTACGTACCAGGAACATACAAATAACGTCCAATAACGTCCTTATGTCCTAGCTAAGTAGGTACCAGGAACGTCCAAATAACGTCCTTATGTCCCTGGTGCGTACCAGGAACATACAAATAACGTCCGTATGTCCCCAGATACGTCCCACATATATCCCAGATTGGTCCGTGCGGGACGTCCTATGTACGTCACACTTTGTAAATCGTACCTTCCTGGGACATATATCGGACATATTTCGGACGTATCTCGGACATACGGACATGATTCGGACGTCCCTGGGACATACGAAGGTCCAATACGGACGTACTTTGGACGTCCTTCGGACATCCGAGTGCTATCTGGGATACGAAAGGTTGTTGTACATGTAACAGAAATTAAAATGCAAATTGCGAACGCTTTCTCAAGGTTTACAGTTGTTCTTCTTATCATGTAACAAAATGATTAGTATGTATGTACATCGATGTGAGACGTCAACAATTTGGCATTAGAAATATGATAATGGTAAGTTTTATACGCAAACGAGATATTAGTTAACGGCGTCGGTTACACTTTCTAGTGACCTTCAATTTAATATGAAACAATGCCTGGAATGCACTTTCTGATTACGACCAAGTAGTAATTCACTTGAACAATTGATCGCTTATTGAATTCGAAGATAAGTGGCTTGAAGATAGATCGATCGCATCGATTCCATTAATGCAAATTGTTGACCTCGATTGCGTGCGACACAGAAACTGCAGACATAAAAATGAGTAAATGCTTCGTGCACGAAGAAGCCATTAAAATGGGTATAACTGGACACGAGGAAATTTCTGGTCAATTGCGCCATTTCTATTTCGATATAAGAATTCTACTCTTCGTATCGTATTTCGTATGTTCACAATCTTCATATATTACAGTAGAGCGCCTGTTCGGAGTCGTCGGGTGAGGGAAATTTACCCTCTCTCCATCAGTATAAGTCACGTGACATTGTGACACACGCACGGATAGCGTTGTAGAAGAGGGAGGTAGAGATTGGACGCAAGTTTTAATCTGGCAACTCTGCCTCGATTAACCAAACCTCCAATATCTGTATTTTCAACTATTCGAGAGTAGAGTGGGGCACAAATCGACTAACAATTAAAAATGACTGGTAGTCTGACCGATTGTTAGTCATAGCAAAGTAGTCACGAGTCAAAACTCCTTTTTTAAAATCTTTTAATTCACAACTACATGGCACTACCCAGTCACAGCTCTACGTAACCGTTAGTTATTGCTTACTGGTTATGATTAATCATTAGTTCTAATAAATTAATAAGCAATAACTAACGATTACCCAGAGCTGTGATCAACTAAGGTAAAGGTACCAGTAATTGACCATGTACGAGTAGTTGACCATTTTATAGAACATGAAAAATAAGATTTTTATAAACTGTACACTTTTGATGAAAGTGAACCTCGGATGCCATACCATCTGTTGGTTAAATTTCTCTAATACTATTCTCTAAGAACTTGCTACGTCTACTATGTTCCTGAATTAAACTTTTTATGGAATTAATTTGTTTTATTTCTGATTTCATTCTTTAATTGTAATTTGTGCTGGAAATTCGTGAAACTAAATGATAGTAAAATGATTCTCAACATTATTGCTTTAACCCTCTTTCTAGTATAAGTGGTCAACTACTAACGAATAGGTCAATTACTAGATGATTCGTTTTCAAGAGTGGTCAACTTCTGAAGCAATTACTGAATTTTTAAATGTCTTTCTTAAATTTGTATAAGTAAACTTTTTTAAAAAGTGGCCTTGGTACATAATTTAGAAGACTTAAAGAGTGTCTTCAGGCATCGACTCTCGCTATTTGATGACAGAGTAAGTGGTTACTATTTTTCGCGTGGAAAAATTCTCTTAACTGGTCAACTACTAGTACCTTTACCTTAGTGCCATGTAGCTAAGAATTCGAACAGATTTAACTGATGACTACCCTGCTATGACCAACAATTAATCAGACCATTAGTCAATCCCAGCTATAAGTCGATTAGTGCCCTACTCTGTTGAAGAAGGTATATTCATTAATTTTCGTTTCATCGCCAATCGTTGACTCACTCTCCGACTCGACTGTACCTGTCCTATTATCGAAACTCTCGTGTTTCCCCGTTCAGTTCGAACAACCGTTCCACTGTACCTTATAACCTTGCCCACTAATGTAGTCGCATTTCCTATCAATATCGTTGACCATCGATGTTTCCATACGTAATCGAACAAATGACGTGTACACGATACCGCGGAAGCAGTTCGCAGCTCGATGACGTCGCGCCGAATTGCGTATCACCCAGCATCCCATCGGCCAAGGGAAGGATTAAAAAACGAGGTCATGGTATAACAAAACATAGTTCGAGCCGGACCCACCCACCAGAGTTTATCGTCATATTTCCACCCACGCGATGACGTACGACCGCGGGATATAATATCGGCGGTCGTCGCGTCGACAGGTAAAAATCGCGGTGGCTCGCCTCGCTGAATGAACCCACGCGCGCATCAGACAGGATGCGCTGTCTATCCGTTTTCTGGTGGCAGATTCGACCCTTTTTGTTTCCCATAGCCGTTCGCCATTTCGTTTCCAGTCGTTTTCAACCGTGGTGCACGTAAACCAAGGATCCGTATCGCACACGACGCCCACGACACGTTTCGCGCGGGTAGGGGCAGTTTCCCTAACCACAGTCGGCAGATTAAGGGGGTAGGGGCCCCACGTGACTATGGTATTTTTCATTCTGACCAACCTCCGCGCGGAAAACCAATTTGGCAACAGTGATGAACATACGTCTGTATCAGTCTAACGGTGTAGTTTCGCTACCATTAGAGGTTTTTTTCTTTACATCATTATCTTTATTGCTATTAATGGATCCGAGTGGCTTCATGTCCTTTACACTTTTGTTGTTAAGAAACTACGCTGATAATTCTCCTGACTACGCGCCATCTGGTCGAAGTAGCTGAACTAAAATTGCTTCTATTCACCCTTCATGAACGGAATCTGGGGAACAATTGAATCCGATCACGGGAACACACCTCAAGTCCTCATGCGATTATGTATTGAGCTGAGTAAGGGCTCATTTGAAAGAGGAAGGTTAAATGAAGCGCGCGTGGGTCCCTAAATTAGCAGGAAAAATCTTTTTGTGATCGAAAAATACATTAGTTTTCCCTACTTTGGACGGTCGCATTACTGGATATAAACATAATGTAACTAAAGTTGGACCCACGCGCGCTTCATTTAACCTTCCCTTTTAGAATAAGCCCTCATTCAACTCAAAATGTAATCGTATGAGGACGTGAGGTGTGTTCCCGTAAACCCCTGTTTTGGCCCAAAATTTAGTTAGATTCTGATTAGATTCTAGTAATGTCACGTGGGTACCCTACCCTCTTAAGGGTGTGGATACGAATTTGACCTTCACCAGAAACTCTCAAGTGTGAGAGAGACGCAGCCCTAGACCCGTATACGTACACGAGAGTTGCAGGGGTTCCGTATTTTTCGAATCCTGACGCTATAATGCACATTTCAGAGTTCTAGGTAGTCACAATCGCTAGATAAAAGATTAATCTAGGATGCTTGCATCCTAAGAATGGCTGCATTTTAAGTTATCGAGGCGTAATTTACATTATTCGGCAACAAGTAGGTTTATGAAAATGTCTCTCAGCAGCCACGATAGGTGGCAGCACTGTCGCGCCACCCTTTGCTTCTCACGGTTCCGCTACTTGTTGTCGAATAATGTTAATTACAGCTCGATAACTTAAAATGCAGCCATTCTTAGGATGCAAGCATCCTAGATTAATCTTTTATCTAGCGATTGTGACTACCTAGAACTCTGAAATGTGCATTATAGCGACAGGATTCGAAAAATACGGAACCCCTACAACTCTCGTGTACGTATGCGGGTCTAGCGCTGTGTGTCTCTCATACTAGAGAGCGGATCCACACCCTTAAGACTCGTGTCCCCACTCTACTTCCCCCTCTACGACGCTGTTCCCCACGATTCCACAGTCATGTGATGCGTTTCGTCTTTGTCGCGCATGTCCGATCTACACAGAGAGAGAGTCACATTTTCCCCTCAATTCGTGCTTCTTCCCTCCTCTGGCACTAGTTTTCCAACCTTTACCAAAAACGCTATTTCGAAACCCAAAAAGAAACAAATTCACATCGCCATAAATACTCAATTTCTTTTGCACAGTTAAACTGTATTAATAAAACAATTGTTAAATGATCTCGGCGCTACGGTTCGATCGTTTATGACAAACAAAAATATTAACCAAGCAATTTTGCTAATTTTCAAAATTATTAACTAATTTTATTAATAATTTTATTAATAATTAAAATATTAACTATTTTTGTTTGTCCTAAACGATCAAACCGTAGCGCCGAGATCATTTAATAATTGTTTCATTAACAATAATGCGATCGATATAAACGATATTAAATTTCCAACAAATTAAATATATTTAAGCAATCAAGGTTTTAAAAAGTTTCATTTTAGAACTTTTCAGGACATATTTTTAGTCTTTGCTTGGCACATCTACACTCAACACGACTTGCTGCTTCTAATATCTATGAAAAGTTTGTTCATAAACAGAAATAAAGTTACAACCGTGACATTGGTGTTTCCAGTACGCTCATGTTATTTACCTGCAAGCGTTTGTTAGTAAACAGAGGACTCTGGATAACCGGTACTAGTATTATCGGTAGACGGACTGCAGGGGCTGGTGCATTCACACACAAGCCGATGCGTAAAAGTAGCCAAGACACTATTTTTAGGGTTCCTGGCGCGCGACAACCAAAAATGGTATGTCGCGAGCAGCGTTCTCCCGTTCCCAAGAACCCCGGAGATTTATGCCGCTTGGGGTTGATGCGTTACAACGAAAGGATGCGAAATGTCGGACATCAATTTCCCCGACTTGACATGTTTTTGAAGGATGACGGAGTATATATCCTCGCCTTTCTACAGGACGTGCATGCCAGGCAGCTGAAGAGCTGCCGCCCGAGAAGAACACGCGTCCCATTCGCTGCGATTTAACACGTACGGCGTCATAGTGACTTTTTTTTACGCTGTTACTGCGCAGACGGCGTGGGAGTATCACGAACAGAAGTCTCCTTAACCCCTTGTGCCCCCATTGTTTTGAGGACGGTAGTGTGTCGGGAATTACTACGGCAACGTCTCGATGTATACTTTTCGAGGGGCCCAGAGGATCGATTGTGGAGAAGTGTAACGTGATACGAGATTTCGGTATAACGACGGGGCAATATCAATCAAATGGCAATGCTTGTTTGTTTTCAAGTATTTTTTCATAAAATTTTTATCACGTACTTGTCACACTTTTCTGATTACATCGACATCAAACATGATACCATTTGTGTCGACCCAATTGTATCGTGCTTTGAGTCATCTCGACCAGAAAAATGTTACGAATATGATTGTAGAAGTTTCATAAAGATTGGAACCAAAAAGTTTTATCACTGAATTGATATGTATTATCATTTCCTAGATTCTATAGAATATTGTCTGTATATAATATAGAAATTTATTTCTGAAGAATGTTTTTTTCTGAGAAATATGTTACAAATATGATTGTAAAAGTTTCATAAAGATTGGAAACAAAAAAGTTTTATCACTGAATTGATACGTATTATCATTTCCCAGATTCTATAGAATATTGTCTGTATATAAAATAGAAATTTATTTCTGTCATTAATAAGTTTAATATATTGAAAGCAATATATATTGATACACACTTAAACCCTTTTAATCTTCCCACTGTTTTAAATTACACCTATTCATTTCTGTCACAAATGCATAAAATCCGCAGTCTATTAATAACATTTCCTACGTGACATACATATTGAGACTTAGTGTACCGCCAGCTGGTCGCCATTTGTCCACAAACTATACGATATTTCTGTGTGTAAATATTCATAAAAAGACTTCGTATGCTACTATCAGATCAGCTGCAACATCTATACTGGGAGAACAATAATAGTTTCATAGCCACCCAAAGTCTAACTTCTAAATTATGCATAAGATGATAATTACTGTTTATGCAACATTCTTGCCACATCATTTTCTTTGATATTAATGACAATGTATGGTAATAACGTCTCATTTATGACGGCAGTATGATTTTTTACTGCTGTACGATATTGCTCAAACCTAAGTCGTAGACGTTCAACGTAGTGTCTTACAAAAGCGTACATTTCATTATTCTAATTAGTCACGTTGCAATTGCAGCAGTGAAAGTTTTCATGGGATTTTTGTAAATCGATGATGCTATTCAATGAAATGTAGCTATTGTATTGTATAAAGGAAATAATTCTTATCGATCGAAAATTGAAATATAAAATATGTTTATGATATCGGGGCCAGGTTCGATCATTTCAAGAAGAACAACAAATATGCAATTTAAGTATTTAAGTTTCTCAACGTTTCGATCTCAATGTGGATCATTATCAAGAGACAAAATTTTTGCGTCTGAAAAAGAAATTAATAATATAAATTTTCGAAATTAAATATACTGTTTTCATGTAACACAGCCATGTAATTTACCAAAATTGGTAAACCAGAGAAAGAAAAAGAAAAAATTGAATACCTACTTGCTGTGAAAAGTGGGACGAATACTTTTTAAGACACATAATTGTGTGTTACACTATTTAAACTTTACCCCATGCTGGCGATAATGTAACTGAAGCACAATGTGCTAACCCAACGCAAGGTCGAAACGTTGAGAAACTTAAATACTTAAATTGCATATTTGTTGTTCTTCTTGAAATGATCGAACCTGGCGCCGATATCATAAACATATTTTATATTGTATTGTATGTTGTAACTATTGTATACATACAATACATTGTATATAAATAAGTATATATAAATTATTATTATTGTAGATTAACTTCTCTCCGAATATAACAATATGTTTGATTATAATACAATAGAATTTTGAGTATGTTAATTGCATTTATAGTTATATTTATATTTACTAGTACTTAAACCAACTTCAGAGAAACATACAAATTAACACGAAATACAATAAAAATTAATGTACCTTAACAATATATATTTATAGAAATATACACATATTCTTTTCCGTTTTATATCTTACCGCATAAAATTACCAATTTGCATGAAAATTGAAAGTATAATAATTAGACAGCGGATCTCTACGGATTTATAGCAAAATCGATGAAATTCAAAATAGTTGCAACATTTAAGAATTCAGGATGTCAATACATGATTTACCTCTTTAAAATCATTAAAGGAAGAAATGGCATTCAATTTAGTTTCTGTTTCTCGCAATCGATGCCGACAATATTAATAATATTCACAAATCGTACAATACATAATATTCCGAGAGATTTCTCGTTTATGAATATTAAAGGATTGAAGGTGGGAAAAAATGGTAGCATGTTGCATGTAGTAGTCGCATGTCAACAAGTCAGCTCTTCAATTACAACCGCACGTGGTTTATCGCGAAGGTTACAGGAGTGAAATTTTTCGGCGTCAGTTGACGACACCGAGTAAGCACTGCGATATAAAAAATGCAGTATTTGAGTATTTCGCCGTGTCATGTCACGAAAACGCCACGTCACAGTTTGCAGAACGTCAGAAAACTCGCAACTTGCCACTACCACTGACTCTCGCGTTTTCGTTGTGTTGATTGGCATTATATATACTCACTACCACCAACCAGGAAAGTCAATGTAGGAAAGCATTGCAGTAGCGAACGCAGATGCAGCACAAGCTTTGCTGGAAGTTGTAAATCACAAGATTTTATTTGACGTCTGGTGTATACTATAATGGATGTTTTTCAAATACTATATAAACGTTGATTTATTTTTCTCTGTATACAACATTGAAAATAAGTGTTAATATTCATGGTACCTTACGTGTGAAATTCTGCTAATTTTAATGGAACTCGTTAAAAGTTACATTTTGTATAATAATTGAGTAATTGTTACTATCAGTAGTATCCAGTTTTAGTATGAGTGTATGTATTTGATAAACTTTTCTGATAGTTTTGGTATCACTTGTTTTAGCTAATTTTGGAAATGTGATGATCTTTCCTATTTTCAGTAAACAATAATGATAGGAAATATTGTTGGTTAACAATTTTAGTATAGTGCAAATATTGCATTTAATTTTATAACAATTAATACTCTCTTGAATCCTGAAGATTTTAATCAGCTACAAATGTATAAATATACACAATTTACTGGTAGATAATCCATGGATTTTCAGTATTTATGATAAAAATGAGTAATTGAATTATTAAAGGGGGAAATCAATTTCTATGCAATTCCTGTCTCATACAATCAACGCAGAAACAATTTATTTGTGTTGATTTCCTCTATCCACCTCTATTATTATATGTTAATGCGATTTAGTCGTGTTCTTAGTCCGACATTAACATGTATTTCCAGGTCAGGTTTTAAACTGCCCTTGGCTGTGCCTCACCTTTGTGCAACGCTGCATACATTTGGTATTGCGACACACGCGTAGTTTTCCCTGAATAAACGACAAATAATAGTAATAATAACAATAACAACATTAATAACAAATCGGATCCACCGAATTCATCTGGGTCCCCATTGGATTCAAATAAATCACCACTATTATACGCGGCGTTACGTTGCTCAAATTGTCCGGCATTGTATGCAAATCATGAGAAACGTGTTATGTTTTACGGTGGTAATAAGTCGAGTGAACATCGTCGACCATTGTAGAACATCGTAGCTCGCGGCATTGTTACGTGCAATTTATTTAATTCCTCCGCGTGAAGGGCGATGCATCGTGCAGCAAAAGTAAACAGGAAATCTATTGTTCCCTCTGGAAAAATGTGGAATAGCGAACAAAAAAGTAAACTCGTTACCAACTCTATTACTTTTCGTTTCCAATGCCGGCTGATTGGTTCTATCACGCTGAAATTTTGTACTCGCGTCTCAACTGCCATCATTAAGAAACAGTGTCCACACTCTACCTCCCCTTCCACGATGCTAATCCCCGCTTTCGCCACAACCTGATCACGTGACTAATCTAGTAGTGACAGAGAGAGGGTAACTTTCTTCCCTCGATTCGTGTCAAGTCCTCTCATCTGGTGTCTCTGCTAGGAAATAACATTTTTCGCTGGCACCAACATTATAAATTAAATTCAGTAACGGCCATCGGTAGACTGCGGATTTTATTTATTCACGACAAAAATGAGTGGATCAAAATTAAAATAGTGACACTATTCCAGGAATCTAAAAATACTGTTCTATTATATTGAACCTGTTTAAATGATTAAGCAATGAAAACAATGTATATGTAGATCTTGTTGATTGTAACGAATGCAGACAATTTTTATTTTGCACTAGTTATCATTAGCCTTTACGTAAAATAAAAATGTTCTGTCTGAAAGTGACGATAATTGCAATAATATTGTTTCAAATATCACGTGTTCAATTTGCCATAAATGCATAAAATCTGCAGTCCAGTGATCACTACTAAGTGTTATAAAAATGCACTAGGTCGCGACCCGTGATTGGTAATTAAATACATGTCATCGCTTTTCACCAATTAAAAATCGTAGTTTAATTAGTGCCCGGTCTCACGCAGTTATATGAACGAGCAAAAAAGGCAAATCAAGTGGCTTGTGTGCACGAAAATGATCATTACTGCCATGAAGTCAGTTTTAAAAATACTCTGGTACACTTGTATTTTTGTCAGAAATTTCGCACGTGTTTATAGATCATTTTAGAACTTTTTTATGGAACAGTTTTACAGTTTGAAGGATGGAAAGAAACACAGAATCGTAATTCGTATGCAAGGTGGTCATGGTAGCACTAGCCAACTCTGACCTTCTGTGACTTTGATGGTCATCATGTCGCATACGAGTGAATTCATTTTGTCATACTCTTTCATACTATATAAAAAAATACTAATTGTGACTCTGATGATGATTTATAAGCCCAATTTGGCTTGATTTTGCCTTGAAATCATCATCTGATTCACTGCAGTAGATATGTATGAAAAAATAAAAATTTTAATATTGTTAATACTCTTATTTTATAATATACTTATAGGTAACTATTAAGTCCACTAACCCCATGAGATGTATCAACTAACCCCACAACTAGAGTTTGTTGATTTACTGCTCTCACTAATTTGAATTCGATTAAAACTACAGTAAATCCTTGAATACTGTCCGAGGTCGTCTACATAAACGTTGTCCATGTTATGTTCGGCTCTCGATTGAAGTCTTCTTTGCACACACTGTCTGTCCAGAATACGCTTTTTTACAGTATTCAAGGATTTACTGTACAACTAGGTTCAATCAAAGCAATTTTAAAAACTAAATCTGTATACCCAAGTAAATGTGCAAACTTTTGCTGTACGAGTCAGCAAAATACTAATAGTTCATTTTGTGAAAATTATATATGTTAAAAGTTAGTCAACTAGCCCTGGTCTCCCCTACTAGAAGAAGAACTGACAATACTCCGGATGCGTTGATAGCAAATATTTTGCAACCATTTCTGCCAACACGGTCTGCTGCAATTGGTTTATTTGCAGTTAAACGATGGTCTACTAGACTCGTGATGCCACTCGTCAAATACTGAAGTTTTTGTAATTACGCAAATGACGACAACACGGCGATTCAGGGGCCAAGTTAGTTGACTTGTGGAACGTCATGCTTGAAAAAGGAACACGGTTTCGCCTATTAATTTCGATGAAAGAAATGATATGCAAATCACGATTAATAATATGCTGTCACTAGATTGCGGGATTTGTTGATTTATTTTGACACTGTAAAACATTTAATTTAATTTTGGTCTGTATACATTGATGCAGCTAAGGTCTCATTATTAAAACAAAAGTTCTATAAGAAATAACGAAGATGAGTGAATTATAAAAAATAGAATTCAAATTTTAATAAATCGATTTACAGATAATTGAATTTTAGGGCTTTCAGTATTGTCACATCATGCCTGAAAAATCGGATGCAATGAGTGTTATACGTATACATAGATCACAGAATTTATAATATTAGTGAATGCGATGAAATCTGGGTCATCGCGCACGTGCAAGTCTAACCAGGAGCACGATTTTAATAAAGTGCAATGATATTCATACGTAGGTATCAGCTTAATTGACGTCTTAATAAATGAAATACATTTCACCTTAATTACCACTGCTTCGGGTCTGTTTCTAAAATGTAAATTTGCATAAATTATCCAATGCTCGGCGGTATTAGCCATTTCTATTTGTAGCTTGATATACGTGGTGCGCTATGCATGATTAACTAGCAGGTATCTGAGTTTAATTATTTGTTTAACCTATGTAATTGCAGCAATAAATGCCAGTCGCAATATTGGACACTTTTGAAGAACGGTAACCATTTTAACATTGGACTGTGCGACTTGGATTTTCTTTTTAGAAGTTAGAACAATTAGCTATGTGACGCGAAGCAGAAATTCTGGAAAAAATGCAATTGTAATTGCAAATACAACTAAAAGTTGTTTCTTACAACTTTTTTATCTGGGTCTATATTAAAAAATTCTAATGTTGCAATTTGTAGATCATTGAGAGCCGATTATATTTTGTTCGAAACATTTTTTTACCATTAGAAGTGTCCACAGAATGACGAGGATTAAATTTTGAATCACCCAGTATACAGTCTACTTGGCATCGACCATAATTTTAACTGCAATGTCACGTGCCTACAGTGTAACGCCGATAGCGTACTTGTTAAAATTTGGACAATACAAATCTCCAGCAAGTCACCCATTAATAAAAAAGCAGTAATAGCAGACCTGAGCTAATCTAGATTAAAGAACAGTACTGTCTCATGACGTAAAGAAGAGATCATTGGGGCTGGAGGACCAGCAAGCCTCAGCCCAGTCCCAGGAGCCTAGTATCGATGGAGTCTGGGTCAAAGATTGAGTAGAACAAGGCATCTAAAGAGTCAGAGAGTGAGAAGACAGGGGGAATTGGTGATATTGAGTTGATCTGGGTTGTGGCGAATGGGCAACAAACGCTCTGAATTGTCCCCGAGGGCACTGCTTTCGGGAAAATTATGTCAAAGAAAGAGATGGAAAACTAAAAATGAAAGACTATCTTGTTCTCTCTGTCTAGAACCCACTGAGGGGGCGTGGCGTCGTTGTTCTTGATTTCAGTGTAGTCAAGACGGTACTGCAAAGGACAATCTTTGTCTATGTCTTATTGTTAGTCTACTAAAGCACTGTGGAAGTGCGATGCACTGAATCGATGAGATGAGAGGAATATTGTTAATACCGTGCTCATGCAGACTATTGAGTGCTTCAGTTTAACACTTTGATGAGACCTGTATCCAAGATACATGGTGTCTAACAAACCAATTAATAAGAATAGGGGACCATTAATGGTATCAAACCAAACTGATCAGATAGACGTTAGATAAGTCTGGAGGACCACTAAATCTAGATACTCAATAACAAAAGTACAAGACTATTGAGATAAGGACACGACTGGAACTATTACGAATCTAGCACCGATGGGACCTGCACAAGAGACTTATAAATGTGAGATCTCTAACGAGTTAGTTAATGAGCTGGGTGAAATATTGACAATACTAAACTGATGTGAACTAAAGGCAGGGGATTAATGAGACTAGGCCACCGCTGAGGCTGGCTGAAACACTGATAGAACCTGCATCAGAGTTTTTTAATACTAGGCCTTTAGTAAACCAGCCAATGAGAATACATATGTTGGTGACACTAATCTGGTACAGACTATTGAACCTATATTTGGAAACTCAGCACTTGGCACACAGTAGGAACAAAAATATGGTAGACCTACATTTCAAACTGTCCATCCTTAAATCGTTTTGCCAATGAGAAATATGTTCATGAGATTCTGCTATGCTGTGCCAACTTACAAGCTCTCACAATCAGGGGTAGATTGAGCAAGCAACGAGCTTGGAAAAGTTAAATATTACAAATTGGAATTTCCAAAAGAATTTTATCATATAAATAGAATTGTCGACATTACTAAAACATTGTACACTTATATGGCTTAAATTCAAGAAAGATGAGTTGAAACTTAATTTTGATTTCATAGGAGAGAATTTCAGCAGAGGAATCATAATTTGACAAAACACAAATCTAAATGCGCGACGTTCAAATCCAGAGTTGAATAGGATATTGCACTGATGTAACCGCGGAAGACGTTTCCAAATTTATGGAACAGTCTGTTATTCGATCGCTATTATTATGTTAAGATTGGAGCTCCGACATTTATAGGTTAACGATCAACATGCAGACGTTCCGAGGGTATCGACCGTGCAGACTATTTTTATTTGCGAGCATAAACATCGAAAACCTGTATAGAACTAGTCGCAAGGATTGACCCGTTTTTGCTATTACTGCTCGTCAACGTTCAACTGGGCTACTGTTGCTGGAAGTAATATTATTTCTAAGAAAGCCTCACCGGTGCAAGCAGTGTTTGCTGCGTAGCAAAGTAATGAGCTCTTCTTACAAGGCGTAGAATGTGACACTACGATAAACATTAGTTTCTAACAACTTTTTTCGTTATGAACAACTTGTAAGTTGAACTGTGTAAGTGGTAGAAGGTAATAGAAAGCTCTCTAAATATTTATAAGTGATCGTTTAGCAGTTTCGTAACGAGCAAAATGATAATTTCCTAATTAAATCTTAATTGGGTAAACGAGACGAATGACTAAGCTGCGACTACCGATGGAAAATGAATTTTCTAAGTGCAACTTGAAATAACAGAAGATTTTCTTCGGTAATGGTCGGAATATATTGTTATCGAAGTGTAAACAATGATGAATTCAATTGTACCTGCAACCAAAGTAGCCAGTTCAAGGGAAGTGACTCGAATCGAGGGGAAAGAGTTATCCTCTCTCTACCAGTACTATTAGTTACACGACATTGTAATTTATCCCCTAAACGATCAATAATATTGTCAATATTCGCTTCAATATTGACGAAGGACCATATCGATTGTCTAGGAGCGTATTGAAGCGTCCTATCCATATTGAAGAAGCGTTTGAACATCTAGGAGGTTTATTGTCAATATTTCCTTCAACATCAGTTGCTGAAACAGCCCCGACCATGCAGCACGAATATTTTTGCCAGAATGAGTATTGGTGAGAATATTTATGTGTTTATATTGTAGCATATTGATGTGCGCTTCAATACAGAGCGTTAATATTGAACGAATATTGACAAAATTATTGATCATCTAGGGAACACATAACGCATGCATGACGGAGACGAAACGCGTCTCGTGTGCCGTGACGCAAGCGTGGGGTAACAGTGTCGTAGACGCGTTTTGTGAAAGATAGAGTGAGGTGACAAGTCTTAATTTGGCGGCTCTGACTAAATTTGTTAACTAATTAAATTGCTGACAAATTAGTTAAGATTTTGGGACACGTTGCTACACGAATGACGAAGAAAATGTGAATTAATGTTATTTATATATTTAATGAAATAAATATTTAAATTAATGAAATAATGAAATTAATGAAATAGATATATAAATTAATGAAATAATGAAATTAATGAAATAATGAAATTAATTTATTATGAAATACAATTATGAAATAATGAAATTAATGAAATTAATGAAATAATGAAATAATGAAATAATGAAATTAATGAAATAATTAAATTAACGAAAAAAATATTTAAATTAATGAAATAAATATTTAAATTAATGAAATAATGAAATTAATGAAATAATGAAATTAACGAAAAAAATATTTAAATTAATGAAATAAATATTTAAATTAATGAAATAATGAAATTAACGAAAAAAATATTTAAATTAATGAAATAAATATTTAAATTAATGAAATAATGAAATTAATGAAATAATGAAATTAACGAAAAAAATATTTAAATTAATGAAATAAATATTTAAATTAATGAAATAATGAAATTAACGAAAAAAATATTTAAATTAATGAAATAAATATTTAAATTAATGAAATAATGAAATTAACGAAAAAAATATTTAAATTAATGAAATAAATATTTAAATTAATGAAATAATGAAATTAACGAAAAAAATATTTAAATTAATGAAATAATGAAATTAATGAAATAAATATTTAAATTAGTTTCGTTTACCTAATCTAAATTTTTCCAAAGTCTTTTACATCCTCCTAGTCTCCCCTACATTAACCGCGAGTAAGGAAATCACTTTCTTTCAAGGATTTCTAGTAAAACTGCGACTTCCGGTAGATTCTGGGAATGGGAACGTTCAATATATATATACATATATATATGTATATCCGGGTGACTGCGGAAATTAAAAGGCGGCGTCGCGTTGAGGTGCAAGCAATTTTCCGTGCGTGATGCAACCAGGTCCCGCGTGTGCAATTCTTAGCGGCGCACTCGTCCCGATCCATGGATCTAAGACCTAGATCTCATGGTCGGACCACCCAGCGCACCTCCCGCGGTCATTCCGCCGTCGCCGTTCGCATTACGGCAATTGGTGCTTCGCGTTAAATTACATACACTTGCTTGTACACGCGTCCTGCACGCACAGTCCTCGTAATGTTCGATCAGGTAGCCACGATAATCACAATCGAGTAATGAGCGAAAATTGAACGGCGATCGATTGGACAACGTCCGGCTGAACCACATTTTCTTGTTTACCTAGACGCTTAATTGTACCGCGATGAGACATCTACGATCGGAAATTTTAGAGCAACAATTGTAGAATCGAGTGGGGCAATGTGGACTAGGGCTGTTACTTTTTCGAAACTCTTCGAAAATTCGAAGAAACGAAGGGAACTTCGAAGTCTACGAAGTATTGAAGCTTCGAAGCCTTTAAAGTGTCAGAATTTTCGAAGTACTAGAAGTGCAAGAAGATTCGAAGTCTTCGTATAATACAAAGTTGTAACTTAATCAATCTTTTAGCTGTGGTGGCGAATTTTTTTAGAAATGTAGAAGTGCCTGTAACTATATAAAATACAAATTAGCTGTACAACTTCGGGATTCAAAACTTCAAAACACCGTTTCTCTTAATCCTCAAATAATTTACTACAGAGGTTCTAATTTCAAAGCTACGAAAATTCGATTCCCATCACCTTCGAAGGTTCTAAAATCAAAGCTCCGAAATTCGAAGCTTCGAAGGAAACTAACAGTCCTAATGTAGACGCGTTTTGTGTAACTAATAGTTAACGAGATATTACCGGAGGACATTTAGGTCATATGTAGGTCAATACATTTGTACGCAGAATTTGATACTCCATCAATTCACGATACAAGATGGTAGGTCATTCCATATAAAAAAACATTACTGTTCCTGATATCGCGAAAAATATGACCGTGAGATATGATACCTTTCAAACACGATAACTTTCGCTGTATTTCTTGTGTCTGTATAAATAATAAGATCGGTAGGGGTGGCAGAGTTAGGTGGGAGTCAATAATAATTTGACAAGCAAAGGGTATCATATACGAACATAATTATATTCAAACACGCAGTTTGACGATCAGAGGCTACAGTCGTACTAAATTTGATAACAGTGTTCACAGTTAATTAATGTTACCACAGGTCTATTATAGGTTACCATGTTTACAGGTGATTAATACGATGTAATAATAACGTGAGTTTAATAAACGAGTATGCTGGAGGATAAACCCAATCGATGACTGAAAATAGGCTATGATTCGGCGAATTAGATACCGACAATCTCCACGTAATACGACATAGCCTGTACAATCTAGTATTCAGGGAATCCTACACCCAGAGCTTAAGACTATGAAACACTGTTGGATGCTGTGCATCATGGACTAAGCTAAATGGGCAGTAGGCCCGAATGTTAATAATCCATTCGAATGAATCAATATGACAATTCGGGATTCCAGGATTAAAGGATTAATAATATAGAAGTCATGTTCTTCAGCAAATTCCATTCATGCAACGAACTATTTTGTGGTAATAATTTCATGAGTAGGTTGGGCAAACACACCACTATCATTCTTGGTAAAATGAATAAATTGCTTTCTTGGGACTATTTCGCGTGTCTAGCAGAAGGCTGTCACCTACATAACAGCACAATACATCGCATCGACATCAATGTTTCGATCAGTATACCTCAGGGAAATATTTCCCTTTTCCAGAAGTCCGCACCTTAAACAGTTCTCTTTTCACAATACTCTAATAAAATTGTCAGTGAAGTCATATAATTGTAACTTACAGAACTTACATTTGATACACTTATAACAAAAACGAGCAAGAGCAATTTAAAACAGTGAAATATTAAAATTCTCTTATGAATATTATGTATGCAATGTATTCTAATAGTTAATAGATGTATGATGGTTTTGACGCACAGGTTCGATCAAAAAATAAAAAACCTTATTTTATAACAATTTTGCAAATTGAAACCTCGCGTTTCGATCCTGATGAGGATCATTTTCAAGAGATTTTTGCGTATGTTGTATAAGGAAAACGTAAACTTTACGGAAAATATACTGCTTCCATGCTGGAAGATACTGGACTGAGTCCAGTAATGGAATGAGTGGAACCTTATTGATACTGAAATAAAGAAAAAGTTAATAGCCAATGTCATCGGCGCAATGGTTCGATCAAATTGTTACTCAAAAGCAATTTTGCAATTTATAAAAATTCAAATTTCGACGTTTCAATCTATGTTTAGACCATTATCAAGAAAATTAATAATTGCCTCTGTGAAACGTTAGAATCAAACAATAAAAATTTGAATGAACTTTTATAAATTGCAAAATTGCTTTTAGGTAACAATTTCATCGAACTTGTGGCAATGCAACTTGTATAATGAGGAAAGGCTCAAATTAATTAATAAACTCCGATTAATTAACTTCCAGCTTCCAATGGATGTCTCCATATTGATAGCCAAACCTAATACCAAGGCCTGTCGTTATATACTTTCATTTTTTAAGAGCTGCGGACTTAAAGTATAAGTGTTTGTTTATACCGTTACTGTCATTCTCGTGTCTTCGTTATATTATTTATGTTTCTTCTGTGTCCTGTTCTGTTTTGTGGTTTTTGTATTTTGTGCTGTATGTATTGTTTTCTATATAGAGGGTGGGGCATTTTAAACAGGTCACCTGAATAACGTGGCTGCTATTGTAATGGACACATACTATGGCCAGCTCGTTCACCCGATCTTACCCCTTTGGATTTATTTTTGTGGGGAACACTCAAAGATGATGTATATCGGGATCAACCGACTACACCAGAGAACATGCAAGAAAGAATAATTAGATCTTGTAGATCAATTTCAACAGAAACAATTGGAAGTACAATTGATTGCCTTGTAAAACGTTTAAATGTTTGTGTTACTGCTCAAGGTCATAATTTCGAACATTTAATTTAGTTCAAATAAAATGATTACACATTTTGAAGTTATCATTGCTTTATCACAAATTTTCTAATTCGAGGTCATTTGAAGGTCATAGTGTACCACATCATTGAACTCGTCTTGACATCAGCTACAACACTGTGAAGTGAAAAATATATGGTGCTATTTAAAAATCGAAAATGACCTTTAAAAGACATTTTTTTATACCACCATATTTGCCCCCTTCAACAGTACAACTTTTCTCTCTAACATTTTCTTCCATCTCTAGTCCTAACAGATCTATTGAGGTGGCCTGTTTCTCGTGAATCACCCGGTATAGGTTAGTACTTTTTTATTACCAATGTCCAGCTGCATTGATTGACGTATTAAAAAATTCCTCATTCCATTTAAAAAAATGAAGTTGACCTTCATATGTCCTTTGCGCATCCACCTACAAAAAAGCTACTAACATCAGAATAATGCCCCCTCGATACCATACAAGTTCCATCTGATGCATTTCTTCCTAACACCAATAGCAGCCACGTTATTCAGGTGACCTGTTTAAAATGCCCCACCCTGTATACTGTATTCTATGTATTGCATTACAATTATGTTGAAATAAATCTCATATGAGATTTTCTAATAAAAAAAAAAAATTTCATGGAACCGTTGCGTCGATAACATCGTTATTCTTTGTTACTAGGGAATTACGAGTCTAGAATGTTTCTTGGAGTACTTGTACTCCCCTCTACACCCCAGGAGATCCCACTGCTTGAGCCGCTTGCAGTGGATCGTTGTTCGCTTCTCGGTTTAAACCAACCTTAATGCGATATTGTTTCGTGCCGTAGACGCACGCGTTTAGATGCAGTGGCTCACGTCTAGACGCAGTTCCGACGAAGTATGACGAATGGAGTATAAAACGCGCTGGGATAACAAAACGCTGCGTCCAGACGTCCAAAGGAGATCGCACCTTTAAGGTCGGATCTCCTTTGCACGTTTAGACGCAACGTATTGCGATCCATACTCCATTCATCGTAGCTCTTTTCTTTTATTTTCTTTTCTTTTCTGATGTGAAGTATTGTGAATGGAGTATAAATGGCGCTAGAATAACAAAACGCTGCGTCGAGACGCGCAAAGGAGATCGCACCTTTAGATCGCAAAACGTGAAATCTCTTGACTCTCGATAAACTAGAGTACTTCACGGGTGTACAAAGAAAAAAAGCAATACTGAAGCCACATTCTTCAGACCTTTAATCACGTCGAACAGCAACAATTTTACGACCTACGCAGAACTTTGAAATCGACTTTTCTCCGACTTTTCGTGCCAAATACATTGTGTGGCGTTCGAACACTTTCGTGGGCCACTGTGTATCGAGGAAACAACACGTTTCCTTTTAAACCGGTACTAAGCGTCGCTTCTCTAAACAGAAGCAGGAAAAATGTTGGAAGCGGAAGAAGGATTCCAAGGAAAAATGCAAAGGTACCGGTAAGCCTCGATGCAAGCTCGCACACGGACAACTGGAGGAAATAGCAAAATCGTGTAACTTACGAGCTATGCCAAACAGTACCGTAAAGGATTGTCTGATCCTTTCGTTGCGTTCACGCGTGTCGCGATGGTAGTATAGTGTAAATTCACTCGGGCCAAGTTTACCCTCTCCTGCACGTATACGTGCAAGTATGCACAGTTTTAGCCTGTCTCTCGCAGAACGTAAATTATTGCCTCGGGGTTGAGTGACCTTCGCGCATGCGATTATCAATGGAGATCCCCGCAAGAATGAAATTTGATTTATTCGCGTGCCGAGACATCGCCCGCCGGATATTTTACTTCTGATGCATTGTTCTTCCGTTTTCCACGTCCTCGTCGTGCACGCAATAACTTACGGTTAAACTGTTTGTAGTAGGTAATCACTTGTACAGCGCACAACCGTTGCTGTAAGTCAAAAATAGGGGTGACGGTGGACCCCATATGTTCGGAAATGAGAGAGAGAGGTTTATAAACAAATAAGCGGTTTACACGCACACAGAATTGCTTTGGGATTTGTTGCTCGTGACGAAACACCCGTCAAATTCAATTTTGAAAGCGTTAAATGCCGAATATCTGACATTAGAAAGATCAAATTTATCGTAGCGGACGACACCCTTTTATATTTTAAAAATTCTAAGCAAATTTAATACAAAGTATCACAATATGAATTTCCGAACCTAGTCAAAAATCAGTATCACCCATTCTTGGTATGAAAATTAAGACGTCATTTTTATTAACAGTAAACCTACCATCACTGGTCAAAATGATCAGTTCTAGATTCTTTATTTTACGATTATCGATATAATAAAAATAATTTTCTAAGAAATCATTCTATTTCACAATAGGAGCTGCACAAAGTCTAAGTAAAATCAATCTTGTCATTTTTATAAGGGAACATCTACCAGTTCATTTTAAGGCTCGGTAGGTTTAGTTTTAATAACATTTGTTCAATGAATCGTTTGCATTTATGCATTGTCTAGCAAAAATCGATATCTTTTGCAGGTAACTGTATTTCTAGCATAAAATTATAATTGATAAAAATGTCTTCACTTTGATTAAGTAGGGAATTCCATTAAATCAAATAAGGGATGAATAATGGTAAAAAAAATAATTATGAATTCATTCCTTCACATTGCGAATGTTGTAACTGGTCAAATACACTTCGGAAGATGTAATTTTTAGAATTATTTTATAGAAGTCAGAAATATTATTAGTTCTTGTTCGCGAAGAAAAAACCGAGTTAAATGCTAGAGATTTAAGTTCGCTCTGGAATGTTAGTATAATCTGCTGCCTAAAGCATGGTTTTTTCATTTTTATTTTTAGAGTACTCTAATAATTGATAAAAATTTCTTCACTTTGATTAGGTAGGGAATGCCATTAAATCAAATAAGGGATGAATAATGGTAAAAAAATAATTATGAACTCATTCCTTCACATTGCGAATGTTGTAACTGGTCAAATACACTTCGGAAGATGTAATTTTTAGAATTATTTTATAGAAGTCAGAAATATTATTAGTTCTTGTTCGTGAAGAATAAAACCGAGTTAAATCCTACAGGTTTAACTTCGCTCTGGAATGTTAGTATAATCTGCTGCCTAAAGCATGGTTTTTTCATTTTTATATTTAGAGTACTCTAATAATTCAGATCACCATAAATTAAATAGTGTTTCAGCTAAACTGCGTCTTAACACCAATAGCAAGGTATTTGTGGAAATTACGAAGCTAGATCTTAGATAACCTCGTGCTATTTATAATTCCTGGATGGTATGCAAAAGATTATGATCAAAAATAAAAAAACATCAATGTCGTAAGTTATCATGGCGTAATCTGTGGTGTTTCATACAAAATGATGAAAAACGATCGGGATCAAGGGGATAAAGAATTATATCGGAAACGTAAAGCATTTATTTTCATCTGTCCAAAAACATGTAATATTCTCTCTTTACATTATAACCTGAATGCAACGCTGCAGGGGTTCCGTGATATTGCACGTGATGAAATTCAAGATATTCGAATATTGTTTAAAATCGAGAATACCGAGTTTCAAGTAAAATAGAATCAGAGGCGACGATGCTGTAATTCTCTAAAAATCAGATTCCATAAATTAAACGATTCTAATAAAGTTCGCAAGAATTTTTAGATGTTTGCTATAATCGCGATTCACATAATAAAAAAGTAGGTTCATTTTTTGTAAATCAGTATTATAAAAGTAAGAATCTACATAAACAGTCCGCTTATGAAATTATGGCAAGCATTTGCTAATGGTTTTCCGATATCAAAACGCTGAAATATGTATGTCGTGTCGTCGACTTATATAGATCAAGGAAATGCCGATAGAATTCTTTTCAAGAAAGAGGTTTCTCGAAACGTTGCATAAACGATTCTTGATATCGTTCACTTCAACCGAATATCGGCTTCATTACTGATCAGCCACGTTCTATTTGAGGCAGATCGAAGATCGATAGATCGCGGCACAGCAGCCTGAAGTACACTACTGAAATACACTTCATTCTTAATTATTTTTCTCCTTGTCCATATCTGGAACGTTAACATGCAAAAATAAGAGCAGTGATTTATCGGCTTCAGATATTATTTACTTATGCATGCGCGGGTGTGCGAGGCACGCGGGAATGAAATATCAATGGAATGATACTTCAATTACATATTTAGACTATAACAAGACTGCGAACCTTTCCAGTGAACCACAATAATATTCGGATACTTTTAAAAGGAATCTTTTAAAAGAATTATTGTCCTTTTAGAAGTGTTTGAATATTACTGTGGTTAATTGTATGTAAGATAAAAATTGTCTGCATTAATTGTAAGATATGGGATTTTTTCTCTGCATATGACATATTGGTGCCCTTTAATTCTTTAATAAAAAATGTTTCGTGAGGTCAATTAAAGTAACTTTTTCATTTACAGAAATATTCTCCGTGGCTTATTCAGAAGTTATCAGTGAAAAAAAACAGTCCAATCAGAGCACAGGTCCGGCTAAACGCGACGATGAGTCCGTTCGCAGAAGCCGCGCACTGATTGGTCCGTGTTTTGCCTTAATAACTCCTTAAAAACCTGCGGAAATAATTTTCCCAAAGGAAAAAGTTACTTCGAATTACTTCAAGAATCAGTCCTTTCGAAAAAGTACAACAGTCCTTGAGACAGCCTGTATAATAATATTATTTTTACATAAATTTTATTTTCACGTCAATCAATGTGACTGTCGTGCACTCTTTTTATATGAGTGGGATAACAGCATTATTTGATATTTTATAAAAATGTGAATGTAATGTTGATAATCAAAAACCTACGAAATGGAGATGACAATATCTAATAGATGAAGCATGTGAAACAATTAGGCAGCTTAATTTGCCAGAACATCCCAGAAAATACTAGGATATACCAGAATGTACCATAATATTCCAGAATATACCTAAACAGACCAGAATATACCCGAATATACCAAAATATACCAGAATAAACCAAGATATATCAGAATATACCTGAATTTGCTAGAATATACTAGAAAATACCAGAAAATACCAGAATATTCCAGAATATACCTAAACAGACCAGAATATACCCGAATATATCAAAATATACTAGAATATACCAGAATATAGCAGAATATACCAACATGTATAAGAATATACCTAAACATATCAGAACATATCAGAATATACCAGAATATACCAAAATATTCCAGAATATATCAGAATATACCAGAATATACCAAGATATATTAGAATATACCTAAACATACCAGAATATACCAGAATATACCAAAATATACCAGAATATACCAAGATATATCAGAATATACCTGAATTTGCTAGAATATACTAGAAAATACCAGAAAATACCAGAATATTCCAGAATATATCTAAACGTATCAGAATATACCAGAATATACCAAAATATATCAGAATATATCAGAATATACCAGAAAATACCAACATGTATAAGAATATACCTAAACATACCAGAATATAGCAGAATATACCATTATATATAAGAATATACCTAAATATACCAGAATATACCAAAATATACCAGAATATACCAAGATATATCAGAATATACCTGAATTTGCTAAAATATACTAGAATAGAAAATACCAGAAAATACCAGAATATTCCAGAATATACCTAAACATATCAGAATATACCAGAATATACCAAATTATACCAGAATATATCAGAATATACCAGAATATAGCAGAATATAGCAAGATATATTAGAATATACCTAAACATACCAGAATATACCAGAATATACCAGAATATACCAACATGTACCAGATTATACTAGAATATAGCAGAATATATCAAGATATATCAGAATACACCTGAATTTGTTAGAATATACCAGAAATTACTACAAAATACCAGAATATTCCAGAATATACCTAAACATATCAGAATATATTAATTCATTGACACTATGTTCACAATGGTGCTGGTAAAAATCGAACATCAACAACATCAAAAATCAACATTCCCGATTAGTCATCAGCTCATCAAAGTTAAACAATATTTTATTTCAATACAACGTATGCATTCTACGCTTAAAAAGGCAACAAAAGAAGAAGAAGACGAACAGTGAGTAGTTAATGCGATGGTGTACGAGCACCGAGTCATGTTGTAACAGGTATCGACGCAGAGTTTGGGTTAATCACTGGTTCTCGCGGGAAATGCAATCAAGGTGAACACACGGTGCAGTTAGTAGAACGCTTAGGCCAGTGTTCGGTTGCGCGCAGATTGCGTAATGGTAAATCTGATCGGTAACGTAACATTATTAAATGCCGGTACGCACAGTCGGTGTTCTGTTCACACGCAACAAGGGAAAGAAAATGTGTTGGTCTGGAGCGGATTTCTTACAACTTACAACACTCATACACGACACAACGTTCCCGGTATTAATAACGAGGAACCCGCACCAACGCAGCGAAGAGAATCTCCACGACGACGCAACGACTGCAGCTACATTAAATCCAGATACACGGAGATCGTGTTAATTGGATCGAATGGAATGCCGTCGGTGGGATGGTGTTGCCTTTGAAATTCAAAATGGAAGGGTTTAGAAAACGAAAACCGCGGTGCTTCTTCTCGGGAAGTTTCATTAGGTTCGTTACAAGTCCCTCGAGAATAAAAAGCACGAAACTGCGTGTATTTCAGTTAATCTCCGAATAAAACTTCATCGAGTTCTCGATTCCAAGAGCGGTATTTAATATTGAATTTAATTTCTAACTTTGTTTCCGAGAGTTTTCATTCCGCGGACGAAATTTCGTCCAACTATCGAGTTGGTGCAAAAATAATTATGGTTTTTTGCTTGAATTTTTAAGTTGTATAGTTTGCTTTACTTGCTAATTTGAGCTAAACATCGTATTGACTTCGATCAACTTTTAGTTCGTTTGCAACCTTAACCTTAACCGGTGACACTGATTTGAACCCCTAGAATAAGGTCGCGCGAATTTTCTTTTCCTCCATTTTCGTTTCAAGCTCAAACCTAAACCAGTAATGAACATTTGCGACAAAAGACGGAGTACAAATCCACAGGTGAAGAACAATCGTTAAAGTTTAAACTGATGAAAACCGCAATTATTTGTGATCATCTAATTGGAATTGACTTTCGATCCTGGGACAGCAAAAAAACAGTTTAACAACGACGGTTGTTAATCACGAGGCGTTTTTACGGCGAGAGATCATGACACAAAAGTAATGAATAATTGAAGGTAGAAATTTCCGAACGAGAAGAATTTTAACAGGATCCTTCATCGCGTTCGTGTCGATGCCTGTTCGATTATGCGACGGTCCAATTAAAGCAACGCAATATGAGTATTCCGAGCCCGAATGTTAATCGCAGGAATCGATGTGGATAAATTATTCATTAGCCCCCTATAACTTCCCTCTGTAACGCCACCCTTTTACGATAGGAGGATTGAACGACGGGAAATTCTTGATACGTAATGCTATTTATAACGAGGCTGAGGATTTTATGCGTTCGCGAGAAAAATGATTAGGTGAAATATCAATCCGTTAGAAAATCCTATGAAATATTTATGTATCAGCGAGTGATCGATAGATTAGACCCACTTGCATACATCCACGATTTTACAGGTGGTGATCGAATTATCATGAACAGATTGAAAAATCATGTCTTCATAATTATTCTATTACAATAGATTATCATTACTAATGTCACTACGTATTGCTAAGCTAATTTTCCTACGCAAATTTCATGTTCCAGAAATAGAACTAGCCTAGAAGATTTGTCACATAATATAGCAAAGTGAAATTACAGCGCGAAACTAATTTCAATTGCAGGGCAGTTTAATTTTCCTACGTAATTTTCATTCCCTAGAAACAGAAAAAAAGTATGATTAGAACGTAGCATTCACTTTAATTGCATCACAGTGGAATAAGAAGCAAACGGGAAAACTTCCATTTAACATTATTTAAATTAAAGTTGATACGCAACTACATTTAAGTACAAAATCTAATTACATTTAACCCTTGCAAGGTAAGGTCTACAACACGTACAGTGACTCTTACTAATATTCGGACACTTAAAAAGACGATAATATTTTTAATATTGTACTATACGTTTTTAATTTTTTTGGGAAGCTAGAACAATTAGTTTGCTACAGGATGTGAAAAAATTTTAGCAAAAATTGCAATTGATCGTAATCGTAGAAAAAATACTAAAAGTTGCATTTTACAACTTTTTTATGTGGGCCTATACTGAAAATTTAAAAGCCACGTTTTGTAGATCTGTGTCAGTTATATGCACTGGTAAAGTTTTATCGAAATCGGTTGATGCGGAAAAAAACGACAGGCATTGAAAGATGCGAGAATCCTTAGATTTACTGCAGTTGGAGGTTGAAAATCATGAAAATCTGCAAGTTTTACTACTATCTTTAAACGTTTATAGCTCATTGCAACGTCGACCGATTTTGACGAAATTTTCATAATATGTTTAATTGACACATTCTGATCATTAAATTTTCAATATAGGCTCACATAAAAAAGTTGTAAAATGCAACTTTTAGTATTTTTTCTACAATTCCGATCAATTGCAATTTTTGACAAAATTTTGTCACATCCTGTAGCAAACTAATTGCTCTAGCTTCCCAAAAAAATTAAAATCGTATAGTACAATATTAAAAATATTATCGTCTTTTTAAGAGTGTCCGAATATTAGTAAGAGTCACTGTATGTGTTGTAGACCTTACCTTACGAGGGTTAAGTGTAATTAATCTTTTTAAGATTATCCGAATATTAATAAGAGTCACTGTATGTAAATAGTAAGGAGGGGCCTCTTAAACCCCTACGAATAAATTTCATAAATAGTCTCGTTTTTAATCAATTTGGTATCAAGAATAACAAAGGATAAAAAGTAAACAAACAGTTTTAATTTTATTCATATAAAAATTCTGTTCCAAAATCTGAAGCTGGGTCTCTGACACCCCAAATTACCTCGCGAAGGTTTAGAAAGGATGTAAACGTTCCAAAATACTCAATTAAAAATTATTGAACAGTATCATAACATCGAATCCGATGAAAACAGAACGGACTGTACGTAACTGCATAGATCGGTTTGACATACCGTACATAAGGTCTAATGACCTTGGTGTGAACTGTGTTGGACCCGATAAATTCCACTATGTAGGTCGCATCAGTTCTGGTGAGTATGAGTCCGGTGTGGTTTGAATGACTCTCAATGAGTTCGTTATGGGTAGGATCTGGCGAATCTGGTAAAGGTTTTATCAGGTCTGATGAGTGCAGAACTGGTTCACAGTATGACGTGCAACGAGTTTGAAGAGTACGATGAGTGCTACATTGTTCAAGTTTGAATGGATCCATCGAACAAGTCTGAAGAGCTGTGTTTCTAATCTAACAAGTCTGAGAAATGCTTTAGATTAGCTTTCTTGTTTCTCGTATGTGTTGCACATGTGGTGCACCGCGCGTATGATAGTACAGAAAGTGCAGCATACCGGGAATACTGAAGCATCTGACAAACTATAGACAATATCTAGTTTGTGACACAGCGAATCATAAAAATGGACAAGCTACCAGCTGATAGATTGAGAATGTTTATGTTACCGTGAATGACCGAAATTGGAGAATGTCGACTTTCACCGGTGAATGTCAACAGATACCAAATACGTCGGTGAAAGATCGAATATTTTATTACATTGTTGTATATTCGGACCCTGTCCGGTGTGTGTCGACAATCACAGATATGCTCTGGTGGAGGTCTAAAACAGAAGAAATCCTTTGTTCTGCTCGGAGTCAATCAGCTTTGTCAGTCTTATGCAAGCTTTGATAACGCGAGCAACGTTTTTTTAATTTTTTTTCCGATACCCTAATTTATTCTAAATGGATACTGCAGTAAATCGTGATCTTTTCTTGAAAAGTGAAATGCATTAATTGCGGGTTACGATAGGGTTAGGATAGGGTTACCCTCCCCGGCAGTACCATTATACTATACTAGGATAGGGTTAGGATAGGATAGAAAAAGTTACGTCCCCCTTGTGACGTTTTATAGCGACTGAATTACGGAGAAGAAAATATAAATCTCCAACATGTTCAACATTCACCATTAGTGCATGGTAAATGTCAACATTTACCGGTGTAAGTCAGAAATAAGGGTATTTAGCAAATATTTCGGACATACACCAAGCGACTATGTGAATGTTGACATTCACCGGTGAAAGTCGACATTTTCCAGATTTCAGTGTTTCACTGTAACATTTATACAAAATTCATATCATGAATTGATATGACGTACAGGTCATATCAAGGTCAACTTTGTTAATTCCTACGTGAAAGTACTAAATCGCTCAATGCAAAAAATCATTAGTTTATTCATTATTATTCAATTCAAAGGAACTAAAATTCCAATCATGCTGCACTTTCTCTACTATACATCGCACGTGTAAGAAAGTAAATTTCAGAAGCAGTAGTTTTGTTCGATTACAATTTCTATATTGTACACAACATTATACCCGAATGGCGACGACGTGAATTATTATCTAGCATTACATCTACAACCGGCTCGATGCACGCAATGAAATTCGGAGACGCTATCGATCATTGTTAACATCGGGACAGTGTACCGAGTCTACGAGTGTCAGTACTGCTTTAACTGTGTGTGACGTCCCGTTGGCAGACGCAGTTAGCGAGTGTCTATCATCATTAAGAAGTTGGCGATTATCCAAATCTGTCACGACTATGCGCTAAAGACTCCCTCTGTTGCGTGCGAATGAAGTGCAGCGAAAAGTGACGTGCAACGCTGTCCCGGAAGTTGTTAGAACGACGCGTATTGATTAGCCCTTGTCCTATCATCTGCCACCATTATCGGTGATTCTAAGTCGTGCATCAAAATAGACAACATTACATTTGGATGTTTCTATCTTTGTTTTCCATAAATCACAAAATAAAAATTATATAAAATGCAATGTTCCAGATCGTGAAATGCTCAGACGGTTCGAAGACTGATGTTAGAATGAAAACAACTCGATTAATGATACAAGAACAGAAAAACAAAGTGTATCGTAATTATAATTTTTATAACATTCGTAGGTTCATTTATTAATAGATTGCAGTAAAAATTTATTTCCAAGTTCTATACGAAAATTGAGTTCGTCATACATGAGGTGGCACTTAAAGTGTTAAACATTGGATTAATTAAGTATAAGTATTTTGGAATTGAAATGTCATTCTTTTAAAAAAAGTTATCTACAGTTAGTTGAAATAATTTTTAAAAAATTTATATTATAATGACGAAGTTATATAGCCTTGTAAACAGAGTTGGGCAAAAATTTAATTTAAATAAAAATTTCGAACAAAATAGGGTTTTTCCAAGTTAAATAAAATGTTTGCCCAACTCTGCCTGTACACGGTGTTTTAAATCAATTCATCAGATGCAAATATCCTTGAACCTTAACCAGCGTGCCCGTGTTTTTCAAATCCGCATTAATTGACAATAATCGTGTTCGGTCATATATGGACATCTGACAACGGAAGGTGATAAACACTATTATTCATCCACGATAAATGGACGGGTAATTACAGGGTCAATGTCAACGCGTAAAAGGAGCAACGTGTCTGTAAATACATGTTCGTAGGCGCAGAAGATGGCAGAGGCACTCTCCGAATGCCCATGCCATTATCCAATTACAGAATCGAAGGTGGAGAATCGTCTGAACACTGGAATGTAATTACAGAAAATTATAGAACTCCGTGTAGAGTTTAATAACGTCGATAATGTGCAATGATAGTACGATTGTAATAATAATAACTCAACGGAGCCTTGATCAGACACAAACAAACAAGTAACGTTGGACGATGTTTTTTCACCAATTTATAGGAATTTTATTCAGATGCAGCATTAAACTTGTTGTATTAGAATCTGTCACGCATGTCTAGCCATGTCTGAAGTACATATATCATTTTTTTTTATGTAAAAGTAATCAAGATTTGATGAGTTATATTTTTTTGTGGAGAAAATGTTTTGGAAAACGCGTATTGGCTATTGACATGATTCTAGTTCTTTTGCTGATCAAAAACAGAAAATTAGGAAGTATATTAAACTGTATGAATTATATAGTTTGAACTAGTATAAATTAAATATTAATTGTTTACAATATTACGAACGTAAATGTATAATACAGTAAATATTAAGCATTTATTTTTCCACGGTGGATGTCTTTTTAACCTATAATTTTCTAATTGAATAAACGATTTAAATTGCACAAATCACGTTCGTTTTTCATTTTTGTATTCGGTTATATTCGCTCGAAGTCCATTAAAATGAGCAGTGAAATATTTCTGCATCTGGTGGCCATTATTCACTCGACCGTAACGAGAATTTTGCATCCAAAAACAATTTGAATAATTAGCACGATGGCACACAATTATTAACTTGGCCGTATAATATATAGCAATCAATTATGCAAAATTTTTAATAACCCAGAAAATTGCATGAAAGTTGCTGCTGTTTCAGCTACCGATATAATTAATCGCGTTGCAGCTAACCGCGATCGGATGATAATCGAAAGTAATCGATGCACATATACCTGCGTGAAAAATGAACGTATGTTTGATCAAGTGCTTGGATAAACATTGAACTTAATTAAGAGATTATTCTGTGATATGTTAATTTCATAATAACGCATAAAGTTAAATAACAATCTCCACACAGTTTATGCGTATTCCAATTTTCCAATTGTAAAAATAATATAATAAAAATTCTGATACTGTATATGTATGTATACATTCTTTCACATAGTCATTCTCCATTCAGTGTAGCACTTTTAATTATTTTTCCACGCATAACTTCATCTCTACAGTGAACATCGAGATATTTATCTATTTATATAGCACCTTATATTGGGTTGGGAAAAAAGTTTCTTCGTATCCACCCGATAAGTCATACCATGTCATACCTCTGTAAATATTATTCGAATCTGGTATTACTTGACTCGGTAACATCGAGTAATTACAAACAAGAAATTATATTATTAAAGTTTTAACATGTACTAATTGCACATTTGTTGTTTGTTCTAAAAATGATCGAACCTGGCGCCGATATCATTTAAAACATTAATTATCTAAATTTTCGATCGAGAAGAATTCACACATTGTTTGTTTACTTAGTCAAAAGTTAATACGTCTTGAAAATGAGTGAAAATAAAGAAGAAATCCGATACATTTTGAAATTTTGTTACAAAAAAGACAAGAATGTAACTCAAGCTGCTAAAAATATGTGATGTTTATGGACGTGATACAGTATTGATACGTGTGACACAAAGTTGGTTCAAGCGTTTTGAATCTGGAAATTGTTATGTCAAAGATACACCTCGTTCTAGTCGACCAATCATCAGAAAAGTCGATGAAATCATGATATCGGTAAGAAATTAAACATCGACCATAAAACAGTTCTAAACCACTTAAAGAAAGCTGGATACAAAAAACAGCTCAATGTTTAGGTGCTTCATGAGTTAACATTGAAAAATTTAATGACATCTTTGACGACCCGACAAAAATTAAGAGAGCTTGCCTGGAAAGTTTTGATGCATTCACGGTATAGTCCTGATAATGCACCATCAGAGTACCATTTGTTTCGGTCTCTACAGAACTCTCTTACTGGTGTGAAGTTGACTTCAGTAGAGGCATGTGAAAATCGCAATTATTCGCCCAGAAATCACAGAAGTTCTAAGTGACAGAATTATGGTTTTACCTCAAAAATGGCGGAAGGTGATCGATCAAAACGGCACAGACCTGATTTAACCCTTTGGTTACCCTGGACGAGATATCTCGCGCCCCGATACTTCCCGATAAACGCTCTTGACGAGATATCTCGCTTCCCCACCTAGACACTAGAGACGAATATATTTTATAAGTAACTATATCCTGATTTGTAAAAGGGAGAAATGAATTAAATCTTTATTAAAATATTATTTCTTCCTAAATAATTTTTAAATCTTTTTAATAAAGATTTCATTCATTTCTCCCTTTTAAAAATCAGGATATAGTTACTTATAATATATACTTATAAATATAGTTACTATAGTGTCTAGGTGGGGATGCGAGATATCTCGTCAAGAGCGTTTATCGGGAAGTATCGGGGCGCGAGATATCTCGTCCAGGGTAACCAAAGGGTTAATAAACTGCATTTCAAATATGGAAAAACCTGATTCATGTCTGCATTAAAATACGAAGAGACTTTGTCCCCAACCAAATATTACAGGGCATTATTTGAGCAAATTGTAAATTATTTCATCGGTAAAAAGTTTCACCAATTTCTGCGAGATAAATGTGTTTCAAGCAGAGTTGGAGTAAAAAGAACGTATCGTGTGGAGGATCAACCTCTTTGCGAGCGTAGGTCGAATTTCGAGCCACCGTATATATTCTTTATAACTAAAGATAAAAAGGTTCCCATCGATACGCTGCAACGTTGCACGAAATTGGGATCTCGACGCAGCCATTATTTTAATTACATCGGCACGGAACAGGTCTGCCGGACGTATCACGTGCGTCGTTGGTGCGCAGAGACACGACTATTGGCCGAAGATAATTACGGGCCGCGAGGCTTGGCAGAACATATCGGCAAAGGAGAATCATGCTCGCTAGTCTAGCGCAAGGACGTTCGTTAGATTAATTTATCTAAATGAGGAGATCGTGTTATCACTAAAGTATTCGCTTGCGCCGCTAATACGCCTACGCAATCTACCTCCGATACACGGAGAGGCGTGCTGCAATTCCACGGATGATTCATTCGGTAGCATTCCGCCACTGATTCAACACATTAGGTTAGAGATTAGAGCGCCCAAACCGCCGATGAATTCGTATTTTGCAGAGTAAGAATTACGCGACGGGCAAAAAACTAATCGCAATTCATTATACAATAACTTCTTAGCCTTGTCTTGCACAATAATGAGCACACAGCGGAGTTTTGTGCAAAATAAAATAAATGTTCGGCGAAGTCGAACGTATAAAACAGAAGATCGATAGCAATGTTTTCTTCAATAATTTTAATTAGTCGGAAATAATAATGTTCTTAAATTCTTTTAATACCTTCACAGATATGTAGTACATCTACAGATTAAAATATTCTTCAAAGAGACTGTGTATGTATTGTAACGCACAGCATTTTCGCAACGGACAAAGTCACATCAAAGGAACTCGGGATCATCCCTTTCAAGAAAGTACAGTTCTATGGCACCCTGTATACAATTTGTTATTAATATACAGTGAACCGCGAAAGCTTTCGAACGCATTAGAAAGCAAAATAACATTTTTATAACCGTGCCAAACTGCCTGATTTTTTATAATCAATCAGGAACACTGGTTTATGAAATTGTATGCAAAAAAGGTTTTCCAAAAACTATAATTTACAAGGCTACATGCAAAAATAAAAAAGGCATTTTTTAAAACATTTTTCGAGCCCTTAATGAAATTTAAAAAATATGTTTTGTGGATCTATGTTAGTATACATGCTGAAGAATTCATCGGAATTGATTAACATTCACGCGAGCTACAAGCGGTTAAAAATGGCGATAATCGTAGTTTTACACTTTTGATCAGTTTCTGCTTAAATTCCACGGAATCGTACATCTTTCGATACGTGTCGTTATTTCCTGCGTTGATTTCTGAAATTTTCAGAATGAGTATAACTAGCATAGACCTACGAACCATATATTTTAAATTGTAATTAAGATCCTGTATAAAAAAGTTTTAGAATATGTCTTTTGTATGTTTGCATGTAACCTTGTAAATTATAATTTTTGGAAAATCTTCTAGAAACTAATGCATCTAATTGATTATAAAAAATCAGTTCTTTTGCTACAATAATAAAATGTGGGGCCCCTCTAACCGCTAGTACCTTGGTCACTCTGGTTATAGGTAACGTCGTCCCTCCAGAGCGACTTCTGGGGATAGTACATGTTTGGTGACTCGAGGATGTAGTGAGCGGGAAGAAAGATAGAAAGGTAGAAGAGTGGTTGGAGAAGTTGAGGAAAAAGAGAGAAAAGAGGGCATAAACAAACCAAAGAGAGGGCCAAAACAAAACCGCAAAAGTTAGGGGAGGGGGAGGAAAACAATAAGTACGGAACTAAGGGGGTTAAGGATAATTAGAATTTAAAAGAAAGGGATAGGGTAGAAATGTGTGAGACAGAGAAATGAATGAGAGAAGGTATGGATCGAATGCGTGTGATAAGATAGCTTTGTAAATATAGGATAATGTAAACCAAGTCTAATTTCTTAGCTGTAAGGCTGAAATAAAGAATATATTATTATTATTATTATTATTAGTACAAGTTAGGTCGTTTTCCTCAACGCGACCAACGTCCATCATTACATAAGTGTTCTACGGTTGCGTCGTAGTCGTTGGATCACGAGATGGAAAACATAGTAAACTCAAAAACATAACATTTTTGTTCGAGTTAATCGCAAATGCATTTAAAAGTTTAAACAAAATTAACGAAATCTATACGGATTGTGTTATGCACTAGTGTTATTACTAGACTGCGAATCTGTATGCAAAATAAAAACTTTCTACCTAAATCGCAACAAGCTGGGTTGGAATAAATATTTAATTTCTTGCTGAATACGTTTAACAGGTTGGAATTAATCGAGTAGTACATATAAATTCTTCAAATTATTTGACTATCAAAAATTAGACCTGCCCATTTTTATCATAAATGCATAAAATCATATAATAATTATAATTATAGCAATAATTAAAAATAAAATAAAATAAAGTCTAGTTATTACAAACTGATTTTCGCCAAGTATATGCAAGTGCAGTAAATGTCCGTTTACTGACCGGGTTCGTGGGCACGATCACTGTCCAGTGTTTACCCACTCCTGCCAACGCAACACCGCATTTCATTCTGTTCTTCTCTATGTTCAGTTCTCTATTGAAGTCTCGTTCGACGTGGTCAGTAAAGGGGCGTTTACTGTACTTTGTCCATGAAAAATAGAATACCTTTTTACATTGTTAATGCAATATTGGGCTCATTCGAGTAATGACATTCTCATCCTCCAACAGAATTGTAATAAAGATCACTGTGCGAGAAATGCAACCACCGTTATATGTTAGAATGCTGTGGATTCATACGTGTAGTAAAGTGTGATGTATTTAAACGGAATTGCAGTCACTGTGCGATTAACCGAACTTCTACGGAGTTCTTGCTGTGTGAATTACTGCTGAACGATTCCCCAGTTATATGAGCGTCTAATAACCAAGCTGTAAATATAATAGACTCCACAATTAATAGAAGTCACGTTTACTAAACCTTCAGGCGAAGGCAATTAATTTTGTTCGTAATTGTTGAATCACGCACTTAATTATCAGACAATGCTTCGCAAATACATTTATAACATGTAATTTCCCGTATTATATATATTCACGTTAAAGTTGATTAAATTTTGGAATGTCATTTATATTTATCATTCTATATCGAGTCGACGAAATTTAAATTATGTATTATTGTTCTATACTGCAATTTATGTATCATTTAATGTTAATCTAATGTTAAGTTATATCATTTCGGTGCCTATTGCGGTTTTCTTATATGTATAATGAAGAGATTTCATTAAGAATTGCAACGTTAACGTTTTCACGAACTCATTGCAAAATTCGTGAAATTTAAAATATTATAATATTTAATAGAATTTATTTGTTCAAACACGAAAAACAACTACACGAACGAAAAATGAACGATGGGAAGAATTATGTGGAGTGCTATTATACAAACGACCCAGTTATGTCAACTTCTTGCGCCCCCGACGGATTCATATAAATGGAACTTTACTGCAATTGCAATTTATGTGTACCTACGTAGAACATGTCTTTTACAATCTCTACAATCGCCACAATGGTGCCATTAAAGCTTGTATTATCGGGACGCCACGGTGAGAATGTATATCCAATTAATTGTAGTCGTTAAGAAATCATTTAAAAGACACGTGATTTTGCCTTGAACTAAATTTACCGCTGTTCAATAGGAAAAGAGGCACGTGAAAAAATGTTTCCGGGATGCTAAAGCAACAAAGAACATATTCGAGATTGCGATTGCGGTTTAAACGGAAAACAGATACGCAGACCGGCAAGCTATTACACAAACTCATAATGACGATCTAGATTCATTTAGATTACATTGTGAACGCACGCACACAATATTCTCATGGTACTGCAACCGCGATAAGATACCCATTAGCAATTATGTATCCGGATCGATCAGTTTATTAAAGAGAAGCAACTGATCAGTCAAGGGTCCACTCCGTCTCTAGCGGCGTATCTTATCGTGAACAGCTTGAACTGACGATGATTTAATGACTTCGCCGCAATAAGGTATTTCGGAACACACTATCTTATAATTTAGTTTACCCATTGCCGTAAAAAATACATACAACACAGTATTTTGACAACAATAGATAATTGAAAAATTAAAAGGAAACTCTACAACACAGAAACGCATAACAGCGTCTAGCAGTTCGACAACAAATTCACATTATTATTAGACTGCGTATTTGAATAAAAATTGTCTTGTCATATCAATTATCCGTAAATGATATTTTCGTAAATCATTTTAACAATAAACCTACCATGAGGTGTCGAATTTTAGATTTTTTATTTGCCAATTATTGAAATTGTAAAGATGTTTTCATGAGTATTTATTGAATATATTTTTTGACTCCTATATTATAGTGAAAATCACACGAAATATAAATTAATTTAATCTCGCTGTTTTTATAACACACATCAGTCACTTTTGATGGTCGGTAGGTTTAGTATTAATCAACATACTGTAAAACCTGTTTGGTTTCGGGGTAAAATGGAAAATCAGGGAAGGTTGATACTTTTTTTTTTATATTAAGGTTTAACGTCGCATCAACGTCTAGGTCATTAGCGACGAACTATTGTGTTTTGCTTTTTTTTTCCTTATATATTGTTGAGGTAGTTAATGTCTTTAAGAAATTCAATGGTGTTTGTTACATGCTTGTTGGATGTCAGGGCCGTGTTCTGGTTGATTCCGAATTTGAGTCGCTGGGTGGAGAATTTTTGGCAGTCGTATAAGATGTGGTGGACTGTGAGCGGGGTGTTACAGCAGAAGGGAGGATCTGTTTTTTATGAGGAATTCATGTGTTATCTTACAGTGACCAGTTTTCAGGCGGGAAAGAACGATTCTTTCTTTTCTGCTCATGTGGTCACGTGGTATGTCTTGGAAAAAATTTGTGAAAATTTGGAAAAAATCACTGTGCAATTATGAGTATCGTTCATGAATTTGTTCAGATTTTTCAGCGATTTGCGTCGTTTACAATAATATAAGAGTTAAACCTTGATCAATTCACGAAAACAATATTAAAGAGATTCTCTCGAGGTCCGTGATGGGTAGTCCGAAATGTTTAAATGTCACTGTATTATTTCATAATGCACGTCATTGTACCGTTTTAATATTTGATCGCAGCGTGCAACTGCGCAATCCATTCGAAATAATAACATTTTTGCTGTACCTTCCTCTCAAATCCAATTTCGCGGTGCGTCCTGATCCGTGAATATTTCGTGCGTAACTAAATTTCAGTGCAGTCGTAGAAAGTTAATGTGACTCGCTTGCAGCCAGCTTGCTAAAAATTTATACGTCCTCGTATGCATTCCAAAACGTGATAACACGAGCGTGAAAACATGAAGCTCTAAGACGCAAAAAATTGTCACTTTATACATAAAATCTACATCAAAATCCCATTGACATTGATACATTTAGGTAGCTGCAGGAATGCGCTTCAAAAAGAATTTTATATACGCCAAAATCGTTTGTGAAAGTCCGTCTAATCCGGAATTCAAATGTAGTATCATTATAATCTCGAGGATTACGATATCATTTTATCCGACAATGTTTCCAATCACTATTTTTTTAAATATTTACTGTTTAACAATCAGATGTGCCAAGCACCGCACATTTTTCACATTTAAACAACGGAAAATCAATTCCAGGCAACTTTAACAATTTGTGTGAACCGTATTCTGTCAATCAAAATGCTTAAACAAACAATTAACAAATTATCAAAATTCACAATTTCATCGAACCTTCGCGCCGTTAACATCAATATTTTTGGTTCAACCAATTCACGATCGATAGAAAAGAAAATTTAAAATGCTTAAACATTTGAAAACCTTGAGCTCAGAATTACAGTCCAATGAATTGTGAATACAAAGCTGAAGTATCAACAGCACAATTCTAAACAATCCAGGAAGCATTTTGACGTAGTAAAGGCATATATAATTAACGCTGTCATAAAAAGCGATATAAAATTTCATAGCACTTACATAATGTTTCCGGGATGATCTATGCAGTTACAGCATTAATTGCCTTCTAAATATAGCCTGATGCATTCGAATGGCATCAGTGAGAAGTTATTTGTATTATATTACATTATATCGTTAATGTCTTTCACTTTTGCTGTTGTTTCAGCTACCTGTCAATTAGTTTGTTTGAAGTACTCTTTCAATCATCTTGTAGAATCCCTGACTTCATTTTCAAAAACTTCGAACTGTAATTTCCAACTTTATCGTCAAGATGATCTCGATGAAGTTATGCAATTTACAGATAATATAAACAGGGTTTAAAGCGAGAGGGGTCAGTACAAGATTAGTGACACAATTCAAATCTGTGCATTTCTGTTTGCGCGCAGTTTTCCTAAATCGGCTGTGAAAGCGTACGCATCGACTACTGCATAGAACTTTTAATTTCATTGCTTGTTCGTTCGTTAACTAGTCGCGATTAGTATGCGCATACATTTACGGAATTAACACGTCCACCGTATCGTGCACGTCCAGATCTGGATTAAAATCAATCTGCGTGCAGTTTAAGAAAAATCTTTAGCTGGTTTAGCCGGTTGAGCGATGGATTGATTTTTCGATCGAAAAATCAACGCTGCCCCCATAACGAAAGCAATGTCGTGGATTAATTCAGACCATACTTATCAAGATGAGGTCTCCCGTTATACGATCGATACAGGGGAATTAATATCGGAGTGCGGAAACATCGTAATTTAAAGCGCAGATTAAATTACCCGACGCCTCCGAAAAGAGAAGATACATCAGCAGCTGCGAAGAAAAAGGCTTTCGAAGGTCGAGGAGAGAGCATCGAGTCGCCATAAATTTGTTCAATCTTCCGGCATCGCTTTAATAACATATAATAAGCTTTATGTACAGAAAACTGTTTGGCCCACCTGTATCCCCGAGAATCGTTCGTGATTTATATTCCCACGAAATAAAGGATCCCCTATGACATAAACTCTAATCGATATCCTATAAAATCGAACAGAGAAATGCGAAAGGTAGCAGTCCTTCAAATTTAATTGTATTCGGAGAATCTGCAGTGTTTTCTGAGTAATTAAGTTCGATAATTCATCGACTACAGCAATTCCTGTTCTCGAGTAAATGATTAAATCGATGACTCATGAACTGTTCATAATACGCAACCCAGATCCAGACCGCAAATACAGAGTTATGGTTTTCTATTGATTTTATGTTTAAATAACGAGTTACGGGCTCACTAATGTGGAAAATCTAATTTATATTTCCCGTTTGAAACATGTGTGGTTGATTTCAGTTTGAATGAAATGGAATTAACAGATTGAGATGAGGATATATTTTTTAAGTGATTTCACATCTCTGGGAACATATTTTGATAGAATCTGAAAATATCTTTTCCATCAGCAGGTCAGCATATCTCATTAAGAAAAAATTAATTAGATAATAAAATATACGATATTTATTTCGGGACAATGATAAAATCCTACGATTTCGTATGATCTCTCTGCAAATATTTCTCATCGTGTGTACGAAATTAATTAACTAATTTGATACACGGAAAGCAAATCAAAGAAAGTAAACTTGATTATCTGAAAGGGAAATATCAATTGAAATTATTGGGTTGGCAAGAAAGTAATTTCGGTATTTTAAGGGAATATAAAACTGAATATCTTCATTCAAGTGACGAACATTAATCAATAAAATATTTTCTTATTTATTCTGTTTGGCAAAGGATCGAACAAAAGGGAAAATATAGTATTCATTAAGATTCATTGCTTGAATGGAAAAATTGGGCTCTCTATTTCACTTTAAAGTACCGAAATTACTTTCTTGCCAACCCAATACAATAACTTCCCTATGAATCGGGAAGTTAAAAATACAAAATTGATGTCTCGTTGAACGTGCGTTACCTTTCAAGTATGCAATTTATTTCCTATTATCTCGCAAGCAAGAGCAGAACATCAGCTCGGTAAGTAGATTTTGATTACATAGATTAATTTTCTGCATATGAGCATTTATACATTATAGGTTATAATAACAAGCGTACGCGAAACCATGGACAACGTCGCGTGAAGGTAGCCAGAATAACAAAAGCAATTGTTTAAAACGTATATTGTTACAAACATTTGGAATCTCACGCATAATGGTCTTAAGAATTATAAAACAACAGGCAGGCAAAATAAATAAACTGAAGAAGAACAAATATTTAAAAATATTTATAGATGAAAAGAGGCTTCCGATTTTAAGAAATTAATTCAACCAATTTGGTACCTTAATGGTTAGGTTAAATTTAAATGAATTTCAGCGTTTGTGTCAGGTTACCTGGAGACGGGGTGCAGGGGACAAGCCTCTGCCCTAAATAACAAATTCGATCATTCAAAATAGGCAACATTCGCAATAGTAACACTTTGACAAGTTTTTCAATTATTTTAATACGAGTCCATACTACTAATTGTATACACATACAACAAACACTTTAATTACGCAGTGCGCAATACGTTCGCACGGTGAACATCAATAGATATGCTTTTCATTTTCAGTATTCAATTTCAAAATATTGAATCTATATAATTGAAGTTCAGTTTCCCAATGAATTTATAACGCTATTATTAAACAGTCTCTTTGCTGGAACAGGCCAGCCTTTCAGAAACACTGTACGCAATAAAATAACCTATTTTTCTAATTAATTGCAGTGGACCTGACCATTAATAACATATAACAAAATTAAATTCACTGAGGAATATTCAACAAGAATCACAGTATTTGCATTAACTGCGATAACATTACTCTTGGCAGGGACTAATTAAATGAAATTATAAATTATTCGTTAACACTCAACCTACCGAGTCTTGAAAGTAACTGGAACGTGTTGCCTTATCAAAATGACAAGATTGATTTTATTTAGGCTTCGTGCGGCACCTATTGTAATATGTGCTCCACTAAAGATATCTGTAAGATCATTTCTTACGAAATTATTATTTCAATAATTGTGAAATCAAAACTGTGGAACCGATAATTTTGACCGGTAGTGGTAGGTTTATTGTGAAACGATAATTAGCTGTTGCAAATACAGTTGTGCACGGTTAAATTTACACCAGTCTTCCCTATTCTTCTCCCAACACTGTCTTGAACACGACAAACCAACCTCTGTAAACGAGGATAGAATGTATGCCATGCCATGACCAGAATTTTCGGTTCAGTTTTATAATTGTAGCCCCAATTGAGGGCTGACATTCTTCTGGTTAAAATGAGCCCATAACGAATTAAATCGGACTGGAATCACGATATTTGAATTGACCGCGACATTACTTGGCAGGGACTAATTAAGTGAAATTATAAATTATTCATTAAATGATAATTAACTGTCGGATATGCAGTCGTGCACGGTTAAATTTACACCAGTCTTCCCTATTCTTCTCCCAACACTGTCTTGAACACGACAAACCAACCTCTGTAAACGAGGATAGAACGTACACCATGCCATGACCAGAATTTTCGATTCAGTTGTATAATTGTAGCCCCAATTGAGGGCTGACATTCTTCCGATTAAAATGAGCCCATAACGAATTAAATCGGACTGGAATCACGATATTTGAATTGACTGCGACGACATTACTTGGTAGGGACTAATTATGTGAAATTATAAATTATTCATTAAATGATAATTAACTGTCGGAGATACAGTCGTGCACGGTTAAATTTACACAAATCTTCCCTATTCTTCTCCCAACATTGTCTTGAATAAATATTTAGAACACGACCAGAATTTTCGTTTCAGTTGTATAATTGTAGCCCCAATTGAGGGCTGACATTCTTCCGATTAAAATGAGCCCATACACGACTAAAATCGGATTAAATTTGCCGGCAATGTGCATGACAGAGATGAAACTCATCACGTGACCGGGCCGCTGCGCATGCTTGGTGAATAGCGCCGTAGAAGGGGAAGGTAGAGTGGAGACACAAATCTGGCGACTCTGACTGTGCGTGCAATGGTAGGGAAGCCTGGTTATAGTGTAAGACCACATTCTCTAGCGCTCATCCGTTGGATAAACAGTAAATTTAACCGTGCATTACTGTACGCTTTACACTGTACAGACTGTACATTGCACGGAGAAGACACCGGTAAATTATTGATACGCGAATTCCAGTTCTAGCCGAGCTACCGACCATCAAGCGTTCCAATGCGGCGATCGTGTTTCCTTTCGAGGAAAACGATCAGGAATCGATCCTGGCAACGAAGAAGAACGTATCCGCTCAGGTATCCGGTCGGGATGCTCGCGAGATCGAGTTTGTCGTTTCGGCTTAGCTAGCGTCTCTTCTTCACAGACCCAGCCGTTTGTTTGCTTGCCTCTTGTTCTTCATTGATTAACTCTCGCCGGCTTTCATTCCCACGAACTGTTTTGCACGATAGAGACCGCAATTACGGATGGGAACAAGTCCAATATGTATTCACGAATCCGCATGTCAATTTGAATGCGTTCAAATTTCGTTTCACTGACTGTAAATATTACTCGTACCTGTTTCGGCGTTTACAATGTCCAGTATGTATTTAGAAAATTATTTTTTCTCAAACACTGTTGTAACATTTTTCGATTGGCAAAATGTATTAAATTTTTTATTGCAGCAGTGCCGTGACACTGACAACTCGTGAAATAGCAACGAATAACGAGTAACGAATATGTATTATATTTTTACGACCTGCCCAATTAAAATTTGATCAAACATTTTTATCGCATGGCTGCTGTGACGAATTCGTGGAGAGTACAATATTTCCCGAAAACAATGTGGAACAAAATAAATATTATTTCTGAAATATATACATTTCTATTTCTGCAAAAATTGTGGATATTTAAATGATGATATTTTCGTGAAAACAAATAATGTAACCACAGACCTAGGATCGTTTTGAATCTTCTAGTCTCTACTTTCGTCAAGCTGTGTTCATTTTCCTCTAAAATGTTTATTCATGATGTAGCAGATGGAAAATGAAAGACCCCACTTCTCCTAAAAAGAGCTGCAAATTCAAACGTATCCAAAAACTTTTACAAATTTTCTCGCCGATTCAGTTTCATAGATTTGAAGGTTGAAGCCTTCTCTTCGCTAAGCTTACTTAAAAAAGTTTGTGTAAAGACATAATTATTTAAGTGAACACTCGCTACAAATACAGTTTCAATGGGGCGTCCTATTTTAACGTATAAACTAAATTGGCTTGCACTTCTGATTCGGTAAGAGCTCGTGAAAATTTTACTGTGCAAAGAAAAAGGATTAAATTACGTCAGAATTCACCTCAGCAGTAAGGGGTTAAAGCCTATCCGACCCTCTCTTCGTTTTTCCAGAATACCTCGATTTAGCATTCCAGAGGAAGTTGAAATAGCTAAAGCGACGTTAAACATTTTTCGTTTTTCTTCTTGTTACATACAACGGATTCTTATGGAATCTACCAGTACAAATCTGGATGAATCTTTATGAAACTTCGCCATGCTTGTGACAATTTATTTACCTTTATTTACCTTCGCAGTCGGAGCTATTTTAACTAGAAAATCAAACTTTTCTTCTGACCCAAAATATTTTAATTCTATATGATTTCTTAAATTGTATGTAATAGTTTTATTGTTCCCATTACGGGTTAGAAAGAGTCCCGTTCCATTTACAATTTAGTTTCGTTTTATCTGTCTGCATAATCTATTAGAATCTATCAAAATATAAAATGTAAAATATAAAATGTAAAATATAAAATATAAAATATAAAATATAAAATGTAAAATATAAAATATAAAATATAAAATATAAAATATAAAATATAAAATATAAAATATAAAATATAAAATATAAAATATAAAATATGAAATATGAAATATGAAATATGAAATATGAAATATGAAATATGAAATATAAAATATAAAATATAAAATATAAAACAAAAATAAAAGGTAATTATAATTCTAATTATAATTGTTTTTGTTATGAACAATTCTGCGGCAAGTTTCTCTTACAAATGTCCACCGATCCAGAGATGTAGATTCACCCCTAGGACGGATAACTATTACTTTTTATACACCCTGTACACATTCCTCGAATATGAGAGAAATTCTCTGGAAACTTTGAAAAGGGACCTCGCGATGGTCTCTTAAAACGGGAGATCGCGAAAATCACCATTCGTTTTAGCGTTCCAAACCAGGTTTCCACTTAAAGTAACGCAGGAAAAACAGACGTTGAAAAAGTCTTGGAAAATAAGCATGGAACACGGATCGCGCGGCGGCGTACCATGTCGGTCGTACGGTCAAGGCTGCAAGACACCTCGCTTATCTGCGATCCAGGCGGACTAACGTAGAAATCTCGCCGCGGCGATAAAAATTTCAGCAAAATCACGGGTGAAATCGCGAGAGCGCGCGGTTCGCACCTCCGCCCTGGATTCGCTGGGGCCGTGGCCCGATCTCCAGGCCAAACTCGTTCAACGAGACAGATGAAAAAAAAGAGTACCGTGAGAGTCAAAAGAGCCGACAGTGCAATATCCACGGTGTAATGCAATATCTGAATAATCGAGGCTGGCTGTCAGCCACCTGGAGAAAACTTGTATCTTATTCTTCTTGCGCGGCGCGTGAGTCATCCAGGAAAGCATCCATGAATTTATTTACGACGTAACGTGCGGGCGTATTTCTCCGAAACACACGGACGTAACTGGATCATAAATGCTTCATGGCGTTCGTCATCGTCGCAATGCTCTGCGGTGCAATGAATTGTTTCCTTGGACAAGGGAAAATTATGTCGTTTAAAAAATAGGGTTGGTCTTGACATCTCGTGAATAATAATATTCAATATGCAAATATGATATCGGCGCTACACGTTCGATCAACAAAAAAGAATTTAGCAATTTTGCAGAATTATAATTTCAACGTTTCGGTTCAGTTTTAAACCATCTTCAAGAAAACCATCTTCCAGTACAGTTCAAACCTTCGTGCTGTGAAGCACAAGTTTGTTTTACTTTGTTTTCTATCTGTTTGTCACATTTAGCAAACGCGGACTTTTCTTGAAGATGGTTCAAAACTGAACCGAAACGTTGAAATTATAATTCTGCAAAATTGCTTAATTCTTTTTTGTTGATCGAACGTGTAGCGCCGATATCATATTTGCATATACAAAATTTACGATCGTGAACCAAAAAATTATTATAATATTCAATGTAGTTCTAACCGAAACAATTTTTTCAGGAAATTGAAAGCAAGGTAGACAAGCATGTCCAGTTATCACAGTTTCCTTGTTCGTGCACTGCCTTCAACGTCAGCATGACTTAGGCACCTATGTCATTCACTTCTAAGAACAGGGGTACGACAGTGATCACAGCTCTATGCGTACTAGTTAATCGCATCATAAAGTATTTAATTTCAATTAGTAGCTAACTGAAATTGTACAGTGAGCTGAAACATTACTAGCGTAAAAAATATTAACACTAGATATACGACAGAGTAAAGTGGGTTTTAAACCTATTCTATTCGAAATTTTTATTGAAATTAAATTTTTGCCCAGCTCTAATTTACGGAGCATTAGAAGTGACTACGTTGCTTCATAAAAATAACAAAAATTTGTCTACCTAAATTTTTTGAACAATATGTGACCTAAAAAATAAATTTGTTAAATAACTCTTAATAATCGTAAATTAAAAATTTTGGAACCCGTCATTCCGGCGGGCCCCGTAAACCTAATCACAATCAATTAAAGAATTGAAGGTCACCTATATTTCTAAAACAAAATGCAGACAAAAAAATTAGAGACACCATTACATTATTTCCAAAAAATTGCGTAACTTTTTCCACTTTAATTTTTTCTAATGTGTACTACTCGTAAGAAATACGATGGCCAGTATTAACGTGAGCACCCTGTATACGATGATAAGGATTAGAATCCATAATTGTAACATTTTCCAGAACCCGTTTTCGCGGTTCTGTAGACATTGCGTTCAAAGAAAATTACTTTGAAATTCGTATCTATGTATAATGAGCCCGAACGAAAAACGGAACCTTTGATGTTTAATTACAGAATTGTAGAAAAAATACTGTTACGTCAGAGACCCGAAAGAACGAAGGTAATATGCGTGTGGCCGGTGTTATTTAATTTCAAAAAGGTTCGTAATTGTCTCCATCGTCGCAGCCGGCAAGGAATGAATGAAAATTGCGAAGAACTACGTCGTCTTGGGGAAAAATTCGATTAATTTTCTATAATTAATTTATACGTTGCTTCACCCGATTTTCGCTATATTGATAACTCGGCAAAGAGGTTGATAAGAAAAACATAAAATAATTTGCGCTTGAATGGCACGCGATGCAGATGAAATTTCGTTACACGATACGCCAGACAAATTTTAATTTGTTACGTATGCGGCAGCGACCGTTGCTAACCTTTGGCCCTTCTGGAGCTGCACATCGAAATAAAGAGTCTATTCAGAACAGGGCAATCATTCAGATTAGGGCACTCATTAGGATTTTGGGGCACTTAGAGACGATACATCAATCTGCATCGTTTCTGGGAACCCAGTTTTATCAATAGTCCCCACTCTTGTCTAGGCCGATATTGGGGACTATATAAGGGCACTGAATCCCTTCATATTCGGGGCTTTCATCTCAAGAGTTTTATACTGTACGCGTCGATTCACGTCGCGATTACTGTCAAGCAAGATCGAGTATTAGTTCTCTTTCGAGCAAAACTGTTAAATCTCTTCCGGTACGAATCCCAAAACGGGATTCTGTAGTAGATAGCCCCCGCATCCCTCGGTGCGTAAACAGAGAGGTTAGTCCGCGACACCGCGACCATTTACACTTTAAACATTTGTATTCCTTTCGATTCAAGATTATATCATCGTGTGTTAAACTTAAAACCTAGAGTTTAGTTTAATCATAACCTTTCCTATTCGATCCCCAGTCGTTAGCATCCTACGACAATACACCTTTGCCGCTCAAGGTGTATTCTAATTATTTCAAATAAGTTACGAACCGGCGGAACCACGACCCTATCCTAACCGACAGTGACACATACGGACGACCCGGTGGTGAAAGATACATCGATGGGTTCCGGAGTGTACCAGTAAAACGGTAGTTCCACTGCACCCAAAAATTCCACACACACGGACGACCCGGTGGTGAAAGATACATCGGTGGGTTCCGGAGTGTACACCTTTATACAGACGACCCGGTGGTGAAAGAAACATCGGTGGGTTCTCCTCTGTTCCGCACACACTGACGACCCGGTGGTGAAAGAAACATCGGTGGGTTCGGAGTGCACTATTCCTACTTATACCAAAACTCTTAAAATCCCAAACAATCCTCGGTTTCCGCACGCTGCCAAACCTCGGCTCGTAACAATTAAAACTTCATTTCAAATTAATTCGTGGAATCTAATTTTATTTATTCTGGCGGGTACACGGCAAATTTTCGGTTTCCGACATGTTGTCAATATTTAATTAAAAAGATTGAAAAATGCTAAAACAGATAAAGAGACGTGTGAATATAAACGGGACTGTAAAATTAACTATATATATAAAATGAATGGATCGTGAAATAAAAAAATTTTTAATCCTACAATGACTAATTTTTAAAAACGAAACGAAGACGATAATCTTGAATTAATTTTTTATCGAATATGGTAACAAATAAAACGTTCGTAAAGATATTGAAAATTTGTGTTATTCCGATTAGAACAAATTTAAAAAAAAGGTTAAATGTAAATAGGAGTGTACAATTAACTGTGAACTTAATAAATTGTAAAATTTAATTATTAAAAATCCTACAATAATTATTTTAGAAAAACCGAAAGCAAGGAATAAGATTGCCGTTTAATCGATTGCTGAACTCCGCAGAGAAGTTTGTTTGCCGACGGTTCCTTTTACTGAGCGCTGCTTGGGAAGTTTCTTAACTGCGGTATTGTTATAGCGTTTAAGTTGAGGCAGCGGCTCGTGGTATTATTATAACTTCACAAATTGAAATCCTTATTACAACTTGCCGGTGAATTCGAAAAGAGGTGCGAACTGCGCCGTTACTTTTAGCTCTCGTGCAGCAACGCAAATTTCGTTTACAAATATCGCCGTGAAATCAAGGAATATCCAAAACGTGCGGCGTTCTATATGCCGGGCCTTTCGTTACCTCTTAATGTAATCGTTCGGTATTCTTTTCTCTTGTTTTTTCTACGTGACCCGACATTTGAATAGATCTTTGTCCGTGAACGTTTCTGTTTCTAAAGAACCAGCTGCGGACCTAGGCAGTCTAACGTTACTTCAATGAAACATTTACGCTTCTGATGTAGAAATCATTTCTCCTTTACCAGATTCCATGCTTCCGCGTAAAAAAGTCGAAATAAACAGTTACCTTTTGCGTCTAACTAAATTGTTATACGCATAAATTAAACAGTTCTCTGTATCTCGATCGTCAATTATTCATAACAATATATTAATGTTATCGGCGCCCTGGTTCGATCAATTGGAACAATAAGCAAGTTTGCGAAATAGAATGAAATTTAATTCAACGTTTCGGTCTATAGTTTAGACCATCTTCAAGAATAATATACCTCATTATTGCGTCTGTAAGGATTATCAAAAATAATTTTTAAAAAACGTGATTTATATTGATCTTGAAGATGGTCTAAACTATAGACCGAAACGTTGAATTAAATTTCATTCTATTTTGCAAACTTTCTTATTGTTCCAATTGATCGAACCAGGGCGCCGATAACATTAATATATTGTTATGCGTAAATTAAATGTTATTGACGCGTTGGTTCGATCAATTATAAACACTATCTGCAAAATATCACAAAATTTTTTCTAAATATATCCTTTATTATTCAGGTCACTTTTTAATAGAATTTATACATACATACACATGTATATTTTTGTGTCAAACCATTCGATGTGTTCATTTCATTTAATTACCTCATATGTTTATTGAGGTATAAGATTGATCGAAAATACGTTATTTTTATGTTCTTCTATTTTTGATAATTTAAATTTACCGCCTTATTTTGATATTGGCCAATAGATCGATACCATTAGTCTCCTAGTGTGGACACGTTCCTCACTACCTTGTTGACTGTCCAGGCAGCAACATGTTAGTCACATACAGACTGTTAATTTTTCTAATTTATATAGTTTAAATAGTTTTGTAACGCTACGCAAGTAAGTAGCATTTTTAGTTGTTTAGACTTTATTATATAAATTGAAATTAAAATTGTTTGGTTTCGTTACAGACACAATGTTTTGTTTATCTCTTGAAAAGGATCTAAATTCAGATCGAAACGTTGAGAAAAATTTTGTGATATTTTGCAAATAGTGTTTAAGTATATAATTGATCGAACCAACGCGCCGATAACATTTAATTTATGCTTAAAGCTCATTACGATCGCTATACATTAAACTGTTAAATTGTTATATGTTTCGTCCAGATTATATGCGTCGCCAGATTAAGACTTGTCTACCCACCCTACTTTTTCATTACATTATATTTAATAAACATAATATTAGCTCCTTCATAAAATTTTTTATAAATATTCCATAGTTCAAAGGGTGCAAAGAGTTCCAATTTTTGCGATCTCTAATAATCATGAGTCCAAAGAAAATCCTGAATTTTTCGCAAATGTTCTGTACAAAGATTTGAATACGAAAATATTTGTTCAAAATATCACGAAAATAAATTATCTCGCCTTAGCGTAATGAATATTTGTCACACGCGTGGAAACACGTTGTAACGTCACGGAACACTCTCGTTCATTCTGGATTAGGAACAAAAGTTTGTTTTACGGTCCGGCGGATAGAGTTCCAGAGGGAAATAATTTTTTCTATAATGGTTCGACGTTTTTATGTTGCTTGACAATGGCGGAACGAAATGAATAGGCTCCCGGCGCAAGTCACGAAATTGCGTTAATCCAGTTTCGATGGCGTTCTTTGACTGGGCGCCATGCCGGCGCGCGACAAAGCATACCGTGTCGTATCGGGACCAAGCGTAAAAGCGAGCTTCCAGAAAATCGAGAATTTTAAAACCCTCTTTCGATTATTCAACTTACGTCCGGTTGAATTATCGAGCGCCGGCCGGGTCGGGCCAGCCTCGGTCCTGGAAGATTAAACGACAGATTCGGAAATTCTCCGTGGAACTCGATCATTTGAATAGTTCTTGGTTAATTACCCCAGCGATCCTTGACGACGAGCTCGTTAAATCGCAATGCATTCCCGCGAAGCATCGAAAATAATAAGACTGCCTTCCCCTGGAGCTCCGGCTCAATGGCTACACAGGCTCCAGTAAAACAGCCAATCGTTAAATTTCATTGAACGTTGTACCGTAGTTTCAAACTCCGACCAAACTGCACCCTCGAGATCATTTCTACCAAATTGAGTCACACATTATATCACCGTAATCAAGGTCTTATAAAGTTCGTAAATTGTCGAATTCTGATTCCGTGTTTCGCAGGTTTGATTGCGACGAATTCGGCGAAACGCGAAATCGTTCTCCAAAGTTTGGTGCCCGAAAGACTAATTCGGAAACGACCAGAAATAAAGTGTTCCATAACAATTGAATGGGTGTTCACGTGCTTAACATTTTCGTTCTCGATTATGCTTTTATGGAAACTTCGCCAACATATTCCTGACATTTTTCTGATTAAAATGAGTCCAAACACGGCACAATTTGAATCGCATTTGGTTACTTAATTCACGATTTAGTAGAACCTCGATTATCCGAGCCTGTCTCGCCTGAATTCTTCAGTCTAGTCCGCGGAACATGATTGTTCGTGTAATAGGAAACGAGGGCTCTGCGTAATCGAACTTGTCCCTTATTTTGGTTTCACGGAACGAAGTCTATGGCAATTTTATTCAGGAAGAAATTTTTTGAACGTTTTTAGAAACAGATAAAGAGAAAATGATTTCGGCGCAACGGTTCGATCAAATAAACAAATAAAGCAATTTTACGAATAAATTTTGTAAGGAGACTCGGAGGCTCGACACAACACGTTGTTATCTGTCGCTTGCTCGCAGAGAACTGTTTTATTTAACAAAAACTGAACGAAACATACATTTGTTAACAAAAGCCTTAACGTGACATATAAATCAATAAAATTATATATAACACATAAATCAATAAAATTATATATAACAATTAAACATATGATAGAAACAGTCATCCACTCGGTGATATATTACAATTTTAAACTTTCTACGTTTCGATCCTAATTTGGATCATTTTCAAGAAAGTGGAAAAAACTGCGTCTGAAAATATAGCCCAGAGAAACGGTTATGATATTGAAAAAATTACAAAATCTATTTAAAATTGAGTATTATATGTTGTAACTCACTTGCTTTATATAAATTTTAATATGGATATTTTGTTTGGTGACACGTGTTCTTCATACGTTGTTACACAGGTTGCTGCGGTACAGACAGTGAGGTACAAGAAACAGAACCAATCGGCGATCTATAGATCAACCTAGCCAATCGATATTTGGCGGTTTATTCAAATGATGAAAAACCCACACAGACCAGTACCTTAACTGCATCTCTACAACCGTAGAGTTAATATATGAAAAACAAACAATATTGACCGAGTCATGAAGAAACAAATGTTTCAGTTGTTTTATAATTGACAATCATAGGGTAATAATAATGTTACATAATAATAATGTAAAGTTGTATAATAGTCGTGAATAGTAGGAGTTTCATACCTAAGATTCACACTAGGATTTTTAATCATATTAATCGTTTCTAATAATATCCTATTACTTACGTTGTTTTCTCTGTCAAATATTTTAATGTTTTCAAAATCGAAACGATGATCAAATTCAATTGAATGTTTTGTCAAAGCACTGTGTTGTGTTGGACTTTGAAAAATATTTCGTTTATGTCCTTTGATTCTTGTTTCAAGTATTCTTGAAGTCTGTCCAATGTAGACCTGGTTACATACGTTTTTAGAAACGTTTGAACTTGCAGCATTTTTTAGGAAAAGTGGATCTTCAGATCCCTCCAAAGTGGATGGTTGCCGATAAAAAGAAGCACGTGTCAAATATTTTTCGAAGAACTATATCTCGCATAAGTTTTATCAAAATCAGCTTGTATCGACTGAATGTTTCCTTGTTAGTTACCAGCCTAATAATTTACACAGAGAAGCATATACAGTGACTCCCACTAATATTCGGACACTCTTATAAAGACGATAACTTTTTTAATATTGTACTATGCGATTTGAATTTTTTTGGCAAGCTAGTGCGATTAGTTTGCCACAGGATGCGAAAAAAATGTTGTGAAAAATCGCAATTCATCTGAATTATAAAAAAAATACTAAAAGTTGCATTTTACAACTTTTTTATGTGAGCCTATACTGAAAATTTAAAAACTACGTTTTGTAGATCTGTGTCAGTTATATGCCCTGTGAAAGTTTCATCGCAATCGGCTGATGTGGAAAACAACGACAACGATTGAAAGATGCAAGAATCATTATATTTACTGCAGTTGAAGGCCGAAAATCGTGAAAATCTGCAATTTTTACCATATTTAAACGTTTGTAGCTCATTGCAACGTCGACCGATTTTGACGAAATTTTCAGAATATGTTTAATTGACACAGGTCTATAAAACGTATTGTTTAAATTTTCAACATAGGTCCACATAAAAAAGTTGTAAAATGCAACTTTTGGTATTTTTTTTATAATTCCGATCAATTGCAATTTTTGAAAAAATTCTTTTTCCGCATTCTGTGGCAAACTAATTGCTCTAGCTTCCCAAAAAAATTCACATCGCATAGTACAATATTAAAACAGTTATCGTCTTTTTAAGAGTGTCCGAATATTAGTGGGAGTCACTGTACGTTTCTATATGAAAAAATGGTGCAATTCCAGTGTGAGCAATTCCGAAAAACGTACTAGCGACTGATGAAAGCCGCGTAGCTCTAAAGCGCGGTTTCCTCTGAACGATTAATCTTCATTCCGCAACATCTTGTCTCATTTCCAATCGGAAAAGAGATATGACTTGTTCCAGTTGCGTGAATCACTCTGAGTAGCTTAATTACCATACTGGCGGATCGAATAAAACGCGACCACATGAAGTCACTTTTTAGACCGCCAGTAAACTAAACTTAGGCGTAAACCCACTTCGAAAATACCGTGACGGGCCCATCCGCGTTATGGCCGCGTGCCAATTAGATAGACGTCTATCTGACAGCTGCATCTGCGGGACGTTCGACGTTCAATTGATATCGCTTTGGCGAACACCAGAATCCGGAACGTCGTCAACCCGTTATTCTTCCAGGCCAGACGTGCTCAGACGTCGCTTTCGAGGAATTACGTTCCCTAGAAACAATTTCGCGACTAACGAAGTCGTCGAGGAAATTTATCGACGTCTCAACGATTGTCCGCCGACCGGATTTTACTTCGGCGCTCGACGTCTTTGATATCGCCGGATAATCACCGATCTGCGTATCGTTATCGATGGAATGTTATGAGTAGACTGCGGGTCTTTATCTACAGGGTGTCCCAAAACTACCCTAGGAGCCGAAAATGAGAGGTTCCTTGGGTCATTTGAAGCGACATTTTCCTTTACGAAAATGGCGTTCGCGGCTTTGTTTAGGAGTTATTAACGAAAAACACGGACCAATAAGAGCGCGATCTAGACATGCGGTGGCACGTTCGGCCAATTGACAGTTGGCGCGTCGGGCCGACTGTGCTAACTCGCGTCTACGTCCCGCTCTGATTGGTCCGTGTTTTTCGTTAATAACTCCTAAACAAAGCCGCGGACGTCATTTTTGTAAAGGAAAATGTAGTTTCAAATGACCCACGGAACCTCCCATTTTCGGCTCCTAGGGTAGCTTTGGGACACCCTGTATACAGGGTGTTCGACTACAGGTGGGAGAAAATTTAAGGGTTGGTTCTTAACGACGATATAAGACGAAAATGAAAAATAAAAAAATTGCGATTTCGGCTTCGTTATTTAGCTATTAACAATGCGACAGTCACGTATCAAGTGACAGATGCATGCATAACTTGGTTCTCATTTGGGGCGAGGTGAACATTTTTTTCACAAATCGTTGGACAACATTGAACTCTTTGACGTACACAACGTACACTTTTATTAGACGCGTTGTTGATTTTTAATTGTTAATAGCTAAATAACGAAGCCGAAATCGCAATTTTTTTATTCTTCATTTTCGTCTTATATCATCGTTAAGAACCACCCTTTAAATTTTCTCCCACCTTTAGTCGAACACCCTGTATAATAAAAATCAAATGCTGTTCGTTGGTCACGACATCACGTGAGAACGGCTGGACCGATTTGGCTAATTTTTTTTAGTTAAATGTTCGTTGTAGTCCGAATCAGGATCTGAGAGTACAAAAAATTGGAAAAGTTGCCCGGAAACATGAAAATTCGGGAAAAACTAGAAGTGCTTTTTGAATCATATTTCAATGTAACAAAAAATGAACGTCGCAGCTTTTAATCAATATTTCAATAGGAATTTACATTATCCACGTCTGTTTGCTATAATGATAACTGCGAAATACGTTTTTTTCTCATTTTTACTTTGTTTACGTATATTCTACAGCTTTTCACAAATTCACAAAATAATCACAATCAAATTTATTGAAATTTGGACAGGACGTCTGTCCGGTCAGCTAGTGCAAAATAAAAATTGCTTGTACCAATTGCAAGTGACTGGAGACACATAATCAGTTTATTCTTACTTTAATAATTTATTTTCATTTATTTATTATTATTTCACATTAATAATTAATTTAACCTTTCCACTGTATTAAATTGCAGCCACTCATTTTCCCCATAAATGCATAAAATCCGCAGTATAGTTATGAGAACATAATTCGAAATATCTACGACGAGATATCAAACGGTATTTAGTTGACGAAAATTCATAAATTGTCCGATAGAAGTACGGGAAAACCGGGGCTAAAAGTTTCCAAGAGGTAAGTGTTCCGATTATTAATTATAAAGGAAGGAGAAGAACGCGTTATTCGTTTTCAGTTGTTTATGGTATAAAATTTGGTACACAATTTGTTATTCTTGAAATATTTTCTAATTTATACAAGGGCTCATTTCACCTCTTTAACGCTTGCGTGCAAAATTGATAAATTTTTGAATTCCGGATCCGGCAACTTCTCTTGCGAGTATTAAAAATTCCCTGACAAATGCTCGAAACACAATTCCCTGAGACTGCAGACTAAAACATTCAATAGCGATTTAACGATGTCGTTATTTTATTCTCGACCCAATAGGATCTTTACAGGAACAAATACATTTCGAAGAAAGTCGCATTTCTTTAAACTCTTCCGTAAAGGTAGAATGCTGTCTGAAGAATCGTTATTTCATCTCCTTAAATATTTGTACGGCGAACGGTTGATTGGGCCGACGGATCGTTCCTTCAAATATTATTCTTGAATAATGATAGGCATTTGATTATGAGATTAATTATATGGAAAACCTGCAGAAGTGAAAGCATTTGGGAGAATGATTAAAGTTTTGGTTTCATTTAGAACCTACTCAACTTCTTAATGAATAGAAAAACATTCTCCTCGATCCGGCGTTCCACGATACCCAATATGAAAATAGGAGTTTCCATATGCATCCGTGGATGTACTAATTACAGTCTTCTGGAATATCTCTGCTGGGGATCTATTATTGCAGTACACGAACGTTCGTTGTACCTAATTAGTATTGATACGGATATCGATAACTTCCAACTAATGCTGTAAATTTCGACCGGTGCTGCCTCTGCATGCAAATCACGTTTTTGTTGTTGCGACAAAAATAGTATGCTTGACCGTACTCTGATAAAAATGATAAAAAAACAGAACGAGTACGGTGTACTCGGAACACGTAGAAATAGTTGATTGACAATTGTAAATTCTAAAAATAATGGTTAATGTAGTAGACGGATGTAGCAGGAATAGTTCGGTGCAATAATTAAGAAAGCCGATCAAATCTTCTTAATTACGTTTCTCAGCAACTTTGAGAAACGACCTGTCACCGATTTGACACTGAAAATGCAATTATGACATTAATTTGCAGTTCCGTGACGTTTACGCGATCGTGTCTGAAATGCAGAACGGTTTCATTTTGCTTTCTCAGTTTCATCAGCGGATATTAATTTTAACGGTATTCACAAGTGTTTCAAAAAATTGCGGTGCTGGGAAGATTATACATATACATTTGTAAGATTTATTTCATTGCGGATTTAATCGTCGATATTATTTTCAAACATATTATAAGACAACACGCCAATTTATATGTACATGTGCTTTTATACTCACGTACTCAATGTATATGTTACTTTTATTATTGGAAATAATTGTGCAAACGATTTCACATCATTAAAAAAAAATTTGACATAATAATTTTAATAGGTTGAAAATAATGTTGTTTCGGATTAGAAGGGGTGAAAACAAGTCACTTCACTTAGAACTAAACTTTATTTCCCCAACTAGGGTGCGTTCGAATTGTAACGGAAACTATGTACAATGTAATGTTTTCCTTGGCCAAAACACCAGCTCGTTTTGGCCAGATTATTGATAATAAAGAGATTTATTTGCGAACTAGATGAGTTTTCCCTTGAGAAATATTCACTTGTAGAAGTAGTGAATCCCGAGAATTGAATCGACTCACTCGCGAAAACCGGTCAAGCGACGCACGACGTTTTCTGAAGAAACGAGTTAGAACGGCTAACGTACGTTGAGATCGGAGTCGAACAGCTGGCAGTTTACCGTCGCCGTCGAACTATTGATTGGCGGATCGATAGAGCGATCCGCCAATAGTAATCCCAATTTTGGGTCGATAATCGATTGTAATCGACGTCCGACGGTGCTGGCATAAGCTACTGCGAGCTGCTTATCGACTCTCGATCTCGCTGTTACGCGCGAATCCGCCAATAGCGCGGCGGCGCAGTAAATCGGCGCGTTCACGCTGTCGACACGCTCAGCCAATCCCAAACAAATGTATTTTCAGAATCTTTTATGTAGGGTAAACTGTAATTGGCTGGCACTGCAGCAGTTATTGGCACTTTTGATTGAAACGGCAAATATTAAGAATTCCTGGTACACAAAATCATTTTCTATTGCTTCTTACTTATATTTCAAAACAACGTTGTAAGTTATCATATCAGAGTTCCACATATGACTGTAGCAAATGTGCCAATGACTATACTATTTGTATTATGATTGTTATTCACTGAATATATTCTATAATAAGAGATTTACGACTCGTAAAACTGTTTAATTTTGCTGAAAAATCTCTATTACCTTATAATAATAGCAAGTTAAGCTCGTTTAATTATTTCAAAAAAAGATAAAAAGATTTTTACTATGATTTTGGCGGAGTTGTGTGTTTGCTATGGAAAGCGACACCGTTCCCCCACTACTTCACTCTTATTCCGGTTCGGTCACGTGACTGGCAGAGGGAGGGAAGGGTGTAACTTTTTCCCCTCGATTCGTGCTGACCTATTCGAGCGACTCTGAGATGAGCTTCCTTTCACTGGGAATCGTAAAATGTGTCTTTAATAGACTACGGATTTTATGCATTTTTGACAGTAACGAATGAACGAAACGCAAGATGAAGAAAATATCAGAAGTGCAGTTCTATGCAGTTAGTTTTCCTTGCAATCGATGCAAAAAAAACTTGTATTTTGTATAAAGATCCGCAGTCTAGTAATTAATAACGGAAACATAAATAAAATGCGATTGAAAAAAAAACAATGAGGCGACAAATTGTAAATTCAGTTCTGAATAATTCGCGATAAATACGAAAGCGCAGCCAAATTGGCTACTTCCTTGACCTGTTTTAATTTTTTCAAGGTCCCTTTCACTGATCTTTTTGAAAAATATAAGAAACATGCCAAAGAGAATTCTGTGGAAATGATTAAGAAGCAAGGGTTATTAAGGGCAAAAATTATTTTCAACATTTCTTTTGTGACAGTTCCCTACCCTGGTTCTCCCGTAAAAAATTTAAGAGGTGTTTCATTACCACAATTAATAGAATGCGGGCGGATCATTATCATTTGGCTGCTTCATTGGCACGAGTAAATATAATTTCCAACGGCAGTTGTAGTTGTAATCAAAACGACGAAACTTTAAACCATGTGCTCTGGCAGTGTGTAAGGTATGATATTCAAAGGCTCAAACTTTTAGATTGTTTATGTAAAATGGGTTACCAACTGCCTCTAAGCATTGACATGTTTATAGCAAAACCTAGCATTAAGGCTTGTGTTTGTATACATAATTTTTTGAAGGATTGTAATCTTTCCATTGTAGGAGCTTTATTTAAATGGATGTTTCTCGTTTCACGATATGTTACAATCTGAATACAAAAGTTTTATACAAACTTTTCAGTCAGTTAGTCAGTCGTTAATAACAAATCGATCGTCGGCTCGTAACGACGACCAGCAGCAGACAATCAGCTGGTCACCGACGATCGATCGGCACCAACACATCTAAATATTAAAATCTATCTAATACCTACACCATTTAAACGTTAACTGTATCATTGTTCATCAATATCAACTATTGTATACAGGGTGTCCCAAAATTCCTCCGACACCCGAAAATGGGAGGTTCCTTGGGTAATTTGAAGCGACATTTTCCTTTACGAAAATGGCGTCCGCGGCTTTGTTTAGGAGTTATTAACGAAAAACACGGACCAATCAGAGCGCGACCTAGACGCGAGTTAGCACAGTCGGCCCGACGCACAGTGGGGTATTTGGCCAGTTTAGCGCGCCAAAAGTCAAAATTTTTAGTTTGTTCAAAATGACTGAAACTTTCTTCTCATGTACCTAAATATATATGCGAGTAATATACAATAATATTTTTCTATAAACAGTACTATTTAGTAACATATAGACACTTGAAAGTGACATATTCTCGTGACCAAGAGAAGCGTCGAAAAACATGTGTTAAAGAAATGATTTTTTCACAAGTTTAGTGTATGGAATCGGGATAAAAACATACCTAGGATGTAAAGGAAGGTATATAAAGTAATTTTATAGCTTTTTGTTGTAAACGCTTCGGTGGTTTTGATAGAATAAACAATGGAAAATGGTACAATTTTTTTTACAAAAATTAAAATGTATTATGTAATAACTTTTTTTCTCCGCAAAACACCCCTCTAATTTTTTTTGACGTTATTCAGTAGACATTGCTTTATAGAATCCTGAAGAGTTTAGGTGCATCATAGTGCCACAACATGGAGAAATTTAACTTTCTGTGCGATACATATCAGTATGGAATGAATCGACCGTCTAGCATATGACTGATAATGATGAAATAATTGACCTGTAGGATGTAGATACTTGGAGGTAAATGAAGGAGAATGAATGTTACTATTGCTAGAATATTTAGTTTATATTATTGGAAAAATGTAATTTCGGTTAAACAATCGAGTGTCAGTCTTTCTTTGAATATTGTGGAGAGCATGAGCAAGCATCCTTGCTAGTAAATTAATCAAGGGTGAGATTTATGTATCAGTGCCTTATTTTATATTCCTTTCCTATTGTCCTTCGTTCTGCGCGGGTTTGGTCAGTGCCGGTTCACGCAGTCCTAATCCTCGCTATTGGCTTTTCCAGGTTCTCGCTTGGGTCTGTGTTCAAGCCTACGGCTTACGTATATTGTAAAGTTGTTGTAATATTGTATATTGTATAGTTGTGTTTCGTTTTCAATAAATTATGATTTTGATATTTAGACTTTATGTTTAAATTTTTATCACGGCTATGCGTGAAATTTGTTTGTAATGGCAATTTCTCTAAATCTGACAAAAAAATGTTTCAGATAAAAGTTCAACAGTATTAATAAACCTATAAATTGCAATACAAACAACATTTTAAAAAATTTGTTTAAAAGAAAAAAACAAGATCGCTTCGATTTTTTAAACATTAAACTGTATTTTTGATTTGATAATGTTCTAGCTGGTATTAAGACGAATTCAACGATATATAATATTATGACCTTCACATTATTAATAATGCCATAATAGTTTTGGCGCGCTAAACTGGCCAAATACCCCACTGTGCGACGCGCCAACTGTCAATTCGCCGAACGTGTCATCGCATGTCTAGATCGCGCTCTAATTGGTCCGTGTTTTTCGTTAATAACTGCTAAACAAAGCCGCGGACGCCATTTTTGTAAAGGAAAATGTCGCTTTAAATGACCCAAGGAACCTCCCATTTTCGAGTGTCGGAGGAATTTTGGGACTCCCTGTATATTAACTGTAAGTTATAATTGTACAGCAGAAATAGATCTCTGTTGAGATCTGAAATGCTTAATAAAAAAAAAAAAAAATACGAAAGCGAGGGACCTTCGAAATGCAAGCACAGGCGACAGAACGGTGCACAAGAGATCGTGGAATCGAGAACACGGTGCGCGAAGGCCGTTATTCCTCAGTGAGAAGCGACCCAATAAATCAGCTTTGATCACATGTAAAAAGAGAGTCGGAGGAGACCGGCTGATATTGTAATTCGTGTAATTAAGAGAAAATTACAGCCTGTTAAGGCGCGAAACGACAAGGCGGGCGGGACGAGACACGAATCGACGCGATTCGCGAGCACGCCTCCCCGCCTCGTGGACTCGCGCGCGACAGTGCAAAAACGTTCGGCGAAAATCAAGCGAAATGAAGCGGAGTAATTAAGATAGGATCACGCGACTGAATACGAATCCAAGAATCGAAGAGAACGGGACTCCGTAGCGAACGCGGGACGCGTAGCGTAATAAAAATACTACGCTGCTCCGTGACAGTAAATACGAATTAACTTGAAGCATCCGCGTTCTCCTGGATACCTTCCAGGCTTAGAGATGAAAAACGGTGCGAAGGAGCATTTCACTAGAATGCAAACAATGATTAACGACAACTGCGCGCGGGACACGTTCCATGAATCCCGAGAATGTTGGCTGGAAATATTCGAAAGACTGAAATAACTTCGGCCGTCGAAACAGATTACAAATCGCGGGCATCACTGTCATTCGACAAAGTCGAACGCGTAGGCTTATTATTAGTTCGCGGACGCGGCTACGGTAAACAAAATGTGCATTCTGTGTCAGTCAGTAATTTTATTGCATTTAAACTAGGAATAGTATAAATTCGAATGTTTTCCAACGTACAATAGGATAAAATCCATTACTGCTGTATTTTTCCCCACTGAGATTAAACTACGTTAAAAATAAAGATTTAATCCGGAGTAAGTTTGTACAATTCAATGAAAATGCATTTTCGTTGGCCAGGCAAACAAAATTGTCAATCATTCTCACATGTTTTTATAAGCCCAGGATTTGGAAAAATATTTTTCGTGAAAGGTAAAAACAAGACCATTTTTTGTCTATCTTGATCACCAAAGGACTATTGTTCACATGATTGTATATTCTTTATATTGTTTTAAATTGCAGAAGGAAAAGTTTTATTATTATTTAAATACCTACTTCGATAGAATAAAAATAAAAAAAGAAACTTCTCTAGCCTTTTTAATTAAAAAATTGAGCAGAAACTCATGACCTTAATCATATCGTTTGAACTGCTATTTAATCGTGAACACTATATTTCCTACACTATTAATTTTTTTTGTAAGCGTACGAGAAATTACAACGTTCATATTGATTCTTAACTTCCTCAAAATATGTAAAATTAAGATTTAGCGTCTACCGTTTATATTAATTTCACTTTATACTACGATATATACTTCATTATTATTTGTATAGTATTATTTTAATATATGTTACTTAAACCAAACATGGTTTATGGCATCGATAAATTACAGTAACTTCCCTATGAATCGGGAAGTTAATAAATAAATACAATAAAAAACTGTGCCCTCGGCATTACGTGCATTACAGCTCATTACTGCAGCACAAAAATCACTAGGAACATCCCTAATACTGTTGTGTGAATTGCAACTACACATCGTTCTTCCATAAAATGCTTAGACATATTATTTCATAATAAATTAGGAATAGTATGAAAATAAAATAGGATCGAAACATGATACCGCAGTAATGGATACAATTGCCCGAATAATGAATTTTCATGTTTGAAAGCATGAATTCATTACTTGACACAAGTTTTTTGAAAACTGTTCATAATTTTTACCGACGTGTTCGAGACATTTTTGATCGTTACAATAGAACACCCTTCCTAACAATTTAGGGACAATATTCACACTACCTTTTCAGAGAAAATGATGGTACGTAAACTCGCGATTTTCACACAGAAAAGTACGTAGAATGTGGATATTCCGGTAAAAACGTCGATTGGATAGCACACGGCTGGCACCACAGGTGAACAAATATCGTTACGCTATTCTTCATTTTCTCGTCCTTGAATTCAACTGCCCACTCTACGTCTAACGGTGCACGCAGGATATTGCATTAACAAAATTTCTAAAAATAAGTTTGTCCGGTGAAACAAGCTAACACCGCGTGGTACCTTCGTTCGTAGTTTTCTTTGCGTGACAGTCTCTGTGCATGATGAATACCCAGCAGTGATCCCCTGTGGGAAACAATAATCCCCGAGTTTTTATAAAAATGTTCATTAACGCCGGTTAAAAATAGAAAATACTGGTTGAGGCGCGTGTATAACGAGGAACAATTGTAGCGGTACAGCAATGGATCAAAAAATACTGATTTGTATACTACATATATTCGTGGCCATATTCAGATGCGTATAGATACCGTACTGTCGGTTGCAAAAATCTGCACAACAATATATTTTTGTCACACTAGCTGAATTTACTCGAATTTCGAATAAAGACTAGAAACATTAAATATGTTCAAACAGTTCTAGAAATTAATCTTGAAATAATGTTATCGGCGCAATGTTTTCGATCTATTTTTACAAAAATATAGCTATTTTACAATATATCCGACGTTTCGGTTCTGATTTGAACCTTTTTCAAAGGAAATTGCGTCTAAAAAGAAAAAAAAATTGCGTCTATAAATAAAGTTAATAGCAAGTATGTATTAACTAATTTCATTCTACATTAATTACATACGATTCATTGTTTACAATTTTTTCTTATTATGTTTTTTGAATTAAAAATTTTTTTTCCCCCTTTTTCTTTTTAGACGCAATTTCCTTTGAAAAAGGTTCAAATCAGAACCGAAACGTCGGATATATTGTAAAATAGCTATATTTTTGTAAAAATAGATCGAAAACGTTGCGCCGATAACATTATTTCAAGATTAATTAATATTTACGATCGAGATACAATTGAATAGTTCTAGAAATGTTGTGAAAATGTATGTGTATAATGTTATAATTGTACTTCAAAAATTTTTGACTTCTTTAAAAGGGCTGATCTCTGAAGTCATTCGAAGTATTTTTTCCTTTAGAGAAATGTTGTCCACGGCTTTGTTAAAAAGTATTAACGTAAAGCACGGACCAATTAGAGCACAACTACTGCACAGCATTGGTCGACACTGGCAGAGAGAGGGAACCAATTTCCCCTCAATGCAAATAAATTTCCCCAATCTGATACACTGTTCCTATTCAATAGCACGCGTGTTCCCGAATTTCCAACTCGATTTTCTCGAAAGTAAAGCCTATTTTATACAAGGTGAATCACGAATCGTGATCAGAAGAAATTACTCTGTCATTAGCAGTCCGATCGAAAATGTTTCTATCCGGTGTAGCATAATTTCAAGAGAGCTTTCACGTGATTATAGCAAAGTTTTCGTCAACTCTTTTGTTCATGATTTCTCAAGGTCACCTTCATTTTTTTGCAAAGACATCTATAATTTTATTACGAATATTTGTTAGAGGATTTCAAGGCGAATTCGGAAACATATCGTAACATTTTAATTATTGTAAAATAATTGCAAAAAATTGCTTTTTTAATTTTTTTACAGAAGATTTGCTATAATCACGGGAAAGTTCTTTTGAAATCATGTATATTTGATAAAAATATTTTCGATCGGACAGCTAATAACAGAGTAATTTACCCTTGTATATTATATTCTCTATATGTATATTCACCCATGTTTTAAGATAATAAAATTAATATTTCGTATGATCTCATAACTGTTGTATACATTTATGTAAATATATATGCATAAATGCGTATAGTATAAAAAAATACTCATAATCCTTATTATGTATTTGAACCTTTTGTCCTCAAATCATTAATTTTCAAGTGCAGTTATACGACTTTGGCTTATTATAGTAGTAAGGTTCCTCTTGATTAGCCATTTTTTCATGCCTGAATCTTTCAGAATCCAGAGAATTTAACAAGTACCCCGAGGAATCTTAACGATTTGGTATTATGCTGGAGCTGCAAGCTGTTTAATCATTTGCGGCGAAACCATTGGTTACTGCCGCTTTCGGCACGGCAATTAAACGCACTTGAACTCTTCGAACCCCACGAAAATGTGCCAGAAAATTGTGCAACGCATCGCAATTTGCCTGCATAATTGACATCGCGTCGGTGCCTTCCACACTCTCTTCTATGGACGGTCACCGGTTATTTATAATACTCCAAATGGAATTGGAAACTCGTGACAGTATCGAACCGATCGCGATTACACTTTGTAATTTGCGGATCCTTGGCTGACGACAAATGCCAAACCCTGCCGGCTGAACTTCTTTCGCATTCAGTTATGACTGTACACGGTGATGTAACGCACGAGCTATTTGCAATCGAGTAGATACATATGGGATTACTGATACACGCGTTTCTGTCGCTTCGCAAGAAACTTATCAAATACCAAAATTTCAAATTAATTTATTGGGTCTTCGTAAATACTACATTTTTAAAATTTATTTCTTCAGTTGCATCGACTATAAAAGTCACGTTGCTTCTCGTAAACGTGTTTATCATTAGTAGGCTGTAATTATAAAGTGTATAATCACTTTAAATAATAAAGTGCAAGTATAAAGTGCAAGAAACATATTTTTAAGAAACACACACATTATTGTAATAATTGTAACACATAGAAAATCATATATTTGATCAGTTAGAAGTTATTCTATTTCTTTCGTTTGTTTTAATATTGAAGTGAAACTTCTTTTAGCAGGGTGTAAGCCTAATTTGCGTCACGGAATTCGCGACACGTAAATGCGTAACAGTGGTGGGGATGGTTAGCAGAGCTAGTCTTAAATAAAAAATAAAAACTTGGTAAAATGGCTGTATCTCGAGAACGGTGTGTTCTACCGCAAAAATAACGAAATTTTTAAAAGGCTCAACCAGACAGCACATAGGGTACGCGGAACCACATGACATATGTAGTCTTTTGAATTTTTCAAATAAAAAATGTTTTAAAAAATGGCTGTATCTCGGCAACGGTGCGACCTATTGCAGAAAGAACGAAATTTTCAAAAGGCTCAACCGAAACACACATAGGGCATGCCCAACCGTATGACGTATGTAGTCTTTTGAACTTAAAAAAAAATAATACTTTTTAAAATCATACGCGTCGAAAACCACGCGCAACAGAAATGAAACTTCTTGCAGTCTAGTAATGTTTAGAAGTAAATTATGATTGGAAAATAAGTTTTAAATACTTATGCCTATTGTGTTCGGGTCATATAGACCCCATAAAGAAGTATATGTATAATTTTTCAAAATTAACAATAATATAATAGCTGTATTCTTGTAGGATAAAGGGATATAATTATTAGAAAAATATACAATAAAATAGACATTTATTTAAAGAACAAAATCATACGCATCGAGAATTACGCAGAGAAAATTTTTGCAGTCTAGTAATGTTTAGAAGTAAATTAAGATCGGAAATGGTGTATAATCCTAATGAAGCGACATCAAGATCAGGAACAACTCTCGATGCAGTATTTGCAACACATTTAGACAAAATGAGTCAAAAATATTTATATCATGTTTTAGCTATCACAAGCCAATTGTTTCAATGATAGAATCATAGAAAAAATGAACGATCAAAATTTGCGACGCAAAAGAAAGAGACATAGTTCGTAGCATTTCCTATACGCTCTCCTTCTTTGCGTCGCAAATTTTGATCGTTCATTTTTTGATTATTTACGATTCTATCATTGAAACAATTGGCTTGTGACAGCTAAAACATGATATAAATATTCTTGATTCATTTTATCTAAATGTCTTGCAAATACTGCATCGAGAGTTGTTTCTGATCTTGATGTCGCTTCATTAGGATTATATACCATTTCCAATCTTAATTTACTTCTAAACATTACTGCAAGAATTTTCACTGCGTGATTTTCGACGCGTATGATTTTGTTCTTTAAATAAATGTCTATTATATTGTATATTTTTATAATAATTATATCCCTTTATCCTACAAGAATACATCTATTATATTATTGTTAATTTTGAAAAATTATTTAAAATAATTTATAATAAAATTTATAATAAAATGAGTATTTAAAACTTATTTATATCGATCGTATTATTGTTGAACACAATTGTTGAATGATATCGGCGCTACGGTTCGATCATTGAAACCAAAATAAAAATAAAGTTTTTATGAACACAATAGAAGGGTTAAACAATTTTTTAGTCCGGTTACACGGGAGTCTACTACAGCTACGTAGGGTTAAATCATTTGAAAAGGAAAGAGAGATGATGATGGTTCCATTGCATTAAGGCAACCATCTTTCTTTCAAGAGGATTCATTAATCAGCAGGTCAGAGTGCACATAAAGAAACCCACGAGGATTGTTTTTTCGAATGTATCCCGATTCTTTGTATAAATAAGTGACACATGAAAGAAGGACGACTAACGAATTCGCACGCCTAATAAATCAATCGTGCGCTATTCCTCCGGCTTCCGGTCGAAACCGCACAGCAATTACAAGTGCGCCCGTTCAAGGTAACGTCCGTTAGACAGCAAACCTGTGGCAAATTCCCCGCGATACATCTCAGTCGTGAAATTCACGAGACCTCGAAAAAAGTTGTTCCCCGTCCTAATTAGAACGGAACGAGTTGAATACTATGTGAACTTGTTACCATTCCAAACGGTTGCTCGGCGAGAATGTTAATGATTTCGGCGATGACGCTTGTCCGCAACAACAACTGCAATGATTCTTATCTCGCGGGTCAGATGTCGCTCAGAAAAACCCTGTCAGAATTTTCGTGGCATCGCTACGAGACGCGACAGAGAAATGGCACGCATTTAAAAGAGGAATAACGAACCGCCAAACCTAAAAAGTGTCGATCGTGCATCTGCTTTCAGATACGCTGCAATAGATAACGTTCCCCTTTTTGGCCTCACATTTTATTTACGTTGACAAGGCATATCGGGTCTTGATTACGTGTAGATGCTTGTGTTCTAGTTCTCGGTTCGTCATTATTTCTCACGTTGTACAGCGAATCCCGCGAACTCTGTTATTTTATACATACGCGAAAATGTTTGGAATAAACGTTGTAGGATGCCCGTGGAAGATATTAGAGATCGAAATAAACAGTTATTCCTTGTTTCAGGAACAATTCTGTTCGTACTTTATGTTTCTTTCAGGAGATATCAGTTCCTGTAGAATTTCTATGGAAGGAAATGCTACTCTAGGGAAGTTCTTGAAGAAGCATTCTCGTAGAACAAATGTTTTAGATTCTGTGAACTAAAGGATTCACGGAAATACTTTGTTTGGAACGAATGTTTGAACTTTCAATTAATTGCATAAAAGTTACAAATAAGTAACATCTCGTGCATACGCCATATTGCCAATCACCTACAGTGACTCCCATTAATATTCGGACGCTATAAAAAAAACGATAACTGGTTTAACATTGAACTATACGACTTGAATTTTTGTTGGGAAGCTAGAGCAAATAGTTTGCTACAGAATGTGGAGGACATTTTTTCAAAAATTGCAATTGATCGGAGTTGTAGAAAAAATACTAAAAGTTGCATTTTACAACTTTTTTATGTGGGCCTATATTGAAAATTTAAAATATACGTTTTGTAGATCTGTGTCAGTGTCAGAGAATTAATATAAATTAATATTTACAAAAAACAATTGGTTTCGTATAAAATAAAATTTGCAGCTCGAAATAATATTGATTCCCGGTACCAGCAATTTTGTTATGCAATTACTTGTCGATAAAATGATCGCGCCTTACATGAAAAATTTCTTATCAAAGAAATGCATAATGGATACCAGTGGAAATGAGAAAATACACTGCATCGAGCCAGCAATTAAATCGTATTTTTTGCAACCGCTTTACATAATTCGTTTCTGATAAGAACCGAATAATTAAAGCGAATTTCATGCAATCGCGCCACCGATTAACTGCAACAGTAAATCCTGCAGTAAGCAGCTTTCCGTCGTTTCGATATCTGCAAGCTCTGTCGTCATAAAGATAAAAAATCCTCGAATTTCAATAGGACATGGTTGATACACCTACGATGTTAACATAATTTTATAAATAAGCAAAAATCAAATGAATGTTCATTGTTATTTCAAAGTAAAAACATTCAGTCTTTTGAAACACGAGTTATTTGACAGTTTTCGTGTTAGGAATTGTTTTTATTCATTATTATTAAACATTTAGCATTAAAACTCCTCGAAATGTTTCTGTGAAAGCAGAAGGATGAAAGGGCAGTTTTAATATCAACAATTTTCCTGTGAGAGATATATTTCCACAGGAAAACACAATTTGACAACATAAATGATATTCGTTCCGTGAGCTTCCCTGTTCCCCAGTTGAAACTTTTATAGCACGATCCATTACACGTGCTCTTGAACGCTGTTACGTTTCAGATTTATTATACTACACTGGCGTTAAGCGTGAAACCCTCTAAATCCCAATCCATCGGCGAAACAGTTTTTACAAACAGCTCACGAGGAAAATAGTGCCCGCGGAAAAGTAACGGTTACAGGGAACGAAACGTTATTTTCAAAGCACGAACTATTTCCGCTTGCTGCGGTCACAGAATGCGGAATAGAATTTCGGCTCGTGAAATTCGTACAGTGTATTGTTCCCAAACTACTTATTATTACCACGCTTATATTAGCCTGCCATGTCGATGTTGTTATATGCGTCAAATCTTGCAATTGAATTTTAAACCACTTCCCGATGAGCCAAAGACTTGAAACTTTAAACATAGCTCAGAACTGGATGACAATGCAATATTAAAAAACAAATTTTTTAAAAAACTGTTCGTCTAGGAGAAAAAAATACTTATTCATTGCGTTCAACGATCCCCACTCCGCGCGCCAGCACTCCCTACTCCATCACGCGTTCCCACTCCGACTCATCCCCACTACACTGACCCACTTCGCACCGAAGGAGCTCAGTGTGGTGTTCCGTTCAATCACTTTAATTTCGAACAATTTAGAACTCTATCAAGAGACGTCGTTTCTTGGAGTCATTCCCTCAATCTATATTGTATATCTTACTATTTCATACCAGTATTACTATACCTTGCGTTCCATTTAAGAAATACTAAAAAGTAGAAAATAAAAAAATATATAGAAAACCTTTTAAAAACCACGCTTACATTAAAATGCACTAAAAAGGAGAAAATCATTTTTTTAGACATTAGTGACTATAAATAAAAGCGTGGAGCGCTAAACTATATTGATGTAATCTTCGTGGGTGCTCCACGATATTATTTATAGTCACTGATGTCTAAAAGAATTATGTCCTCCTTTTTAGTGCATTTTGATATAAGCGTGGTTTCTAAAAAGTTTTTTTTTATATATATTTTACTATTCTAGTTGAACAACTCTTCACAAATAACAGATACCATTTTATGGAAGACTTTTTTTAACGTCATCGACTTTATTACCAAATTGTCGATTGATAACACTGTTTAATAGATCTTTGAGCTCGAATCTATAAATTTGTAGAATTCTCGTGTGTAATAAATTTGCAACTGTGAAGAAAAAATTAAGCTTGTCGATATTTAGGAACATAAGTCGCTTAGTATTTATTAATATCTTTCCATTTCGAGATATTAGTTACTGACCAATTGTTTGCACGTTTTTACCTGTACATATATAACACTCGAACAAGTACTTGCATCCAGAATATTGATATTTCCTCGCACCAAATCAAGTGTTCTTATCATAGACATTATGCATTACCCAAATCTTTATCTATAAGGTGATTTGTTCATATTGATGTTATGATACAGTTATTTGCTGAACACACAATTTTCTCTCTCTAGTGTCGCATGATTTGGACAATTAGGTGACATGAATGATGAGCAAAAATCGCGACGACAACGAGAAAAACAATACGAGGGCTAACAGTGGAATTTAATTTTAATCAAGAAATTTCAGGATAGAATTTTCTTTAGTACTTCCCACTGAATTATGGAAGAAAGCTTTTTGCATAATTTGAACTTTAAAAAGCGAATTTCACTCAACTAAATGAGAGTTTATACGACATGTTATTTTATTGAATTATTAATAGGAAATATTCACTTTTATACGTAATGCCAGTAGCATTCGTTAATTGCGTTTTCAAGATTTCGGAATGAATAAATAATACATTTTTTAGATTTTTAGAAAATACCTGTTTCGATGAAAATAACAGTTTTCCTGTTTAAATAAGGAAGACGTATATTGATATTGATTGTTATTGAAGAATAGGTCGAACTCCAATTGTACAAAAGGAATAATATTTATTTTGAATTTTTCTTATAATAGCTTTTCTTTCTGTTAAACGGGGTTTGTGTTCAAACACAAGAATATCGAATACGCAGTCCCTCACTCGTTTCGCAGCAAGTTTGGTTTTGTACAGAACAATACATTTTTCCGAATTTTTAAATTTGTTAGTTATTATCCCGATGCTTCGTACAGATTTCATTTCCTCGGATAGTAAACGGAAATTCTAGAACTACGACGTGCACAGAGATATTACATAAAAATTGTACAGATCCAACACAGAAATTGAAATTAATAAAAATTTCGAAAACTGAGCCATTTTATAAAAGCAAAGGCAGTACCAAATTTAAATTTGGAGTGACTGGCTGAAATAGAGAACAATTCAATTCAAATGCCAACGTTCACTAGATTTCATTTTACTTTAAAACTTTTAAATTGCCTCCAGATAACCCAGTTTTTAATTCATTGCTCAAGAAACCTTGAAATAACAAAGAAAACAAGAATCAAAATATGAACTCTCCGACATTTTTTTAAATTGCAGATTTTCGCAAGAACTTTGCTTGAAAATTAGCTATCTCGAATATAAAAACGATAGAAATTCTTAGAAATCAGAAATTGAACCCAGTATTCACAGTTTCGTACAAATAATTAATATCCATTGGATCGTGAAAAATTGTTAATATAAACGATATTATATCCATTCTGATGTGATATGATATTACATGAATTCTTTAAATAGCTTCATTTCAACAGAGAGAATGCATTTGTGAATTTTCAAGTTTTCTTAAAATCGATTCCATATACCATTTAAATATCACAAACACGTTCTACTCTTTACGGTGAAAACTTTCTACACATATGTTAAAACTCAGAATGCACTCTTACACTTTAGTTCCATTATGAAAGTTGCTACCATTTATGCTTCTAAAATATTTCTCTCATCTTTGCTTCCAAAGTATGGAAAGGTCGAGGGAAAAATTTCGAATACCTGACGTGCATCACGTTTCAATGAAAAAATTACTAATTACATTTCGAGATCTTAGAGGAATTCTTACACGAATGCAACAGTGATTGAAATCACGTTTGAAAGAAAGATTAATAATTTTTGCTAAATATAGAAATACAATTTTTTGCAACATAAAACGTCTGGTCCCATTAAACGTGACGATAAAAATTTAAGGATTAGTTGTTTTAAACACAACGGGTAATGTCCACTTTTATTCCACTATTTTTTCGTTAAAACGTACCATTCGCCGAACTTTCATTTAGAATTTCATGTTTTTTTGCTTGTAATTACAGTGGGATGAAATACATTTAATTCGTTTTTATCCTGCGCGCTTTATAGGTCGCTATATGTATTGCAATTTATTTCTCCCAACAGTTCTTTAAACAGTTTGAATAGTGCACGCTTAAATGTCCCTGTCAGGACAATAAAATAGAGTTAATAGGAGCAATGCTATTGTCAATGCAAGGACGGCCACTCGCTTTATTAATAGTCGTGTACTTAGGTGTTCGTTCACTTGCTATGCATGAAACGATGCTTCATACAGTCGTTAAAACTGATAGTATGACAAGATATTTTCATATTTTAGTGAATTTAAACGTTTCGCATATAGATTTTTTTCATGAAAGTTTCCATCTGTCAAATTCTCTTAAGAGTGTTCCACTTAAGTGTGAATCACAGAATGGCTTCTTTAATTTTGACGGGGTCAAACATTTTTTATGTGTAATTTGAATGTGTTCGGGTGGTCAGTATTCCACAGTTTTTTTTTGAATTACATATATCTTCATGTTCCATTGTATAGTTTATAAAAAAATTACATTTAAATATGTACTGTGACATGATTTTCAAATGACCTTAAACCCCGAAGATGAAGGTCAAATTTAATTTCTGCTTGTAAAGAAAATGCAGGTGTTGAAGAAATGCTAACATTTGTGAATCTGTAGAAGAATTTTTTAAGAAACTTTCAGCTGTTTTATGCTAATGTATCATTACAATTTTATCTACTAAACCTTCTCGTTCCTTCTAAAATGACTATAATTCAACTTGGTACTTAAAATATGCTGTATCTATTTATCTACTCACCTTGTGGTAATAATTTGCGTTACTAAACGATTTTACTGTTCAAAGTCTCAAACACTTTTAAAATAGCAATATGTCTGTCACTGAAAGTACCAGTAGCTATGAGCACAACGATCTCAACCATTTTAATGCTGCAATTTAAATATCTGTATGGTGGAATTGCCGAAAAAAATTGCTTAACGAGAAGACCTCACCTTGACGTATCGACATAAATTAGCATAAGTATTTTCGCACCTTAGAAAGAATATACTCTCAGTTATAATTTCTGGCTTGCACAATGCTCTATTTAAACCAGTTACTGCAGATTCTAACAATTTTAAAAACTCAACTTTTTCATTTTTTGAAAGTGCATTGCCATTTAGTCAACAGAATATTCTTTTCATTTAATAACATAAGTAGAGAATTACAAGCTATCAATCTAAAATCATTGAATATAAGTAGTATTTATTTAATCACAATTATCTGCATTTGCAATAAACACGTTTACATTTGCAACCGAATGAAATTGTGTCACATGCGTACATTAAACCATAATGATTGCTTAATTTACTATGAGAGCATCAATCAACTTTCCTTTTCTGACAAGTTTTCTATTTTTCACACAATTTAGAGCTAAATACTCACTCGTTTCCCAACATGATTATGCACTTACACTTAACCACTGGAAAATGATTGCCTGCTGAAATCAAATCGAAAATAGTTATCCACTGCATCCACTGATATACTATATGTCGCTCATGTACAGACAAAATCGATAATAGCTGTGTTCAAATATTCAATTCTGATGTGCAGCTTGAAAAGCAGATCTTTTTTTATGTAGTATTTCTGATTTATGTAGCAAAAATGAATTTGCGTAATTTAGGTAAGTGATTTTTACTTTTAATAATTTTCAATTATAAATAGCATATTACTTTTTTGTAGGAACTGCATCAGGACAGTAATAAATACAGTTTGTCGCAAAACTGTTCGAGTTCGATTTGAAGCGACATTTTCATTTGCAAAAATGTCCGCTTCAGCTCTGTTAACACTAACCACACCGAATACAAAATGTGTCGAATATATATTGTTTTATAAAAATTACAAGACTGAATTTATTTAGACTTTTCACAATTTTTATAATAATACGTGCTCGAATAAAGAAATTGATTGAATAATTGCAATATTTAAAAAGTAAACAATCTAGAAGCGGTCTTAGGTATTAAGGCGGTAGACTAATTTTCCAGGATTGCAAGGGTGTGGGATTCTGCTTCTCTTTTCTCGATAATACAAAAATAAGGTTTTTCAGTAGTCAAGAATGCTAGATAAAAGATCGATCTAGAGTGACATCTCCCTCAGAAGTCCTACTTTTCCGTTTACGAGGCTTAATTTGCATTATTCGGAAGCATACAACTGAAAAACCCATTTTGTATTATCGAGAAATCAGAACGCTAATCCCGCATCCTTGCAATCCTGGAAACGAGTCTATAGCCTTAAGGAGATATTAACTTGTTCACTGCTTCACCGCGACGCGACGCCAACGCTACGCTCAGTGGAACCTACCGCCCAGTCGAACCCTCCTCGCCATCGCGAGCCATGGCCGCGCTCTGATTAGTCTTAATAACTCCTTAAAAAGCTGAGGCGGTCATTTTTTCAAATGGAAATGTCGTATCAAATAACTTCAGGAAACGTCCCTTTGAAGGGAAATTTTTGAGACATTCTGTGTAAGTTCACTGGTAGTGGGGAGTCGCGAAGCGACACAACGAAGAAGTTGACCAAGCCTGATCTAAAGTACACTCATCAAAATTTCTATTACGCTACCCACGCAACCATTTTCGATAACAAAACAATTTCTACAAAAAGTGAATTGACTTCTGAGATGGCTGGATTTATCAGCTGCCGATTTTCTCGTGGGAGAATATCTCGAGAAGCGAGTTTATGCGAATAAACCAACGGTCCTACATCAGTTAAAGGCCAACATTATGACCGTAATACGCGTTATAGCATCGGCGACTTGGACCTCGGAAACTGTTACTGACAAAGCAATGAAGGTCTCACAAGTGAATAGCGGTCATTTATGAGATAATTTTGCAATCGTTGTCATAAAAACTTCTATAGAATACGCTGCATGCTGGCAAAAATCGTAATTAAAAATCGCATTATTTCGGAACTTATCCGTCGATCTGGCATCAAGCATTTATGGACGGTGATGTGCAATTTTTGATAGGATGATATCAGAATTTATACATGTGCATGTTGTTTAGAGTTATCAAAAAAAGTGATTTGGATTATATGTACATTTTTTCGAGAGAATTTGTAGGTAGAACCCATCATGAAAAATCACTGAAAAATCAAACATTGAACAAACAATAATTAACATACAGTAATCGCACTATTTTATACAAAATTTAGATAAAACGATGAATAAACTGCTGATTTATGCAGTTATGATACAAATGAATAAACCAAGTACAAAATTAAAAAGATTTAAACCATTTAAAAATACTGTTGTATTATTTTGAACTCATTAAGTTTGTCAAGAAAGCAAAGTCTCTTGAGTCTCATAATTAATGCAGACAATTTTTGTTTTGCATAAAAATGCGCAAACTAATGACATATTTGTGTAAAAATATGCAATAATACTCTTACAAAATTTCTCTGTGATGTTCATAAAACATACTTTGCGCAGTCGATGTTTCGTACAACAAAGTACATCTACATAATACAAAGCGCAAAACCTGTGGCAGTATTCGCATAACGTGATAAAGAGCTCATATAACTACGATATACACACGGTTTTCGCGAGTCCACGAATAAATTTTCACGGTCTAACGAGAGAAAATGCATCACAAGAGATAATTAATGTATGTACAGGGTGTATAAAAAGTAATTACCGTCCGTCTTAGGGTTGAATCTGCACCACCGGATCGGTGGACATTTGTAACAGAAACTTGCCGCAAAATCGTTTACACCAAAGAAAATTGTTCTTAATTTTGTTTTTACATCAACACCTTTCACTCATCGAGAATAGAAAACGATTGGAAGGAACCATATGTCGCAAACTTATTGAGACATATGCTGTTAGAGTTTTTGCAAAATTTGATTGTATACAGGAAAGCCTACTACATATTCTAATCCAGCTGACCGTGTCGATGAGACAGATAACATAATCGTTTATTTATTTATTTATTTTTGGGTTTATTTTAATGTGGTCGCATTAACAGCTAGGTCATTAGCGACCACATGTTTTACATTCTAATATGATATAATAATCTAAGCAAAAAACAAATTTATAATAGTTTAAATATATCAATAGATTTCAAAAAGAGGAGGACGTTTCTAGTGTTGTTCTCGTCTAAAGTTGTCTTGAGGTCGTTTGAGATGGAGAATATGGACCGTTGTGACGAGAATTTTGGGCATTCGATAACATAATCGTGTGCATGCTTTGGACAAACGAAAAGGACATTCGTCGCTAGGCCCGTACCAAGTCATCATCGTCTCCCTGCCCATTCGGATCATAAAAGTTGCAAAATATCAATGAATACCTTATATCCATTGTTATACATAAGAATACTAATTCTACATTATAAAATACTAATATAATAAATCGAATGATATCGGCGCTAGGTTCGATCATTATTAGAAAAACGACAAATGTGCAATTATTTAAAATACTGATACTAATAAAATACTAATGTAAAGTATACGTACTTACAAATTTTTCAGCATCTTCTGTTCTTCCGTCATACCTAAAGAACACTGCCATTTACTCGAATACGTCTTAACACAACACACTTTTCGAAATCGTGACAGCGAACGAGAAGTTATTATTGGCGACAAATGTCTCTTTAAATTTCGTTTGTCTCGAGGCACACGCACGACTACGTTCTATATCATCGACACGGTCAGGTGGATTGTAGTAGTAGTAGGCTTTCGTCTATACTTGTAATTACGTACAATCAAAGTTGCAAAATCCTTAACAGATGATATCTTAATAATTATTTGTTTGCGACATACGGCTTGTTTCAAATTTTCTCTCTTCTCGATGAGTGAAAGGTGTTGATGTAAGTTCTGTTCAAATATCTACCGATCTAGTGCCTCTTTGTGTGCTTTAATGTGCAATTGACGTTTCTTCGCCTGAGGAGAAAACCCATGCAAAATTGAGTCTGGCCTGTTTGGTCTTTCTAACATCTCGAAAAAACTCGAGCCTGGTCTAATAATTAACTTCCCGATTCATAGGGAAGTTATTGTAATTACCCCAAAAATCGAAAACCGATTTTTCAGCAGATCTTTACGTTTCATGGTCATTGGAGTAATTTTATTTTAATAAAGTTATTGGTTTCTGAAGGGTGTACACTTGCTACGCGCAGCGTAAATAAAACTTAACAAATCAATAGAATGCCTCATTGTATTGTTCCCGGCTGTATAAATGTTCGCAACTCTCGGGAAAAGCCTGTCGAACCCGAATCACAGGGATCGAAGCAATCCGGTGCAACGATATCTCGGGATCCAATTTTCGGGTGGCCCGAATCGAGCCCGCGCTACGGGTGGACTTGTTCCGGTGTCGTGTATCGAGGAATCCCGGGTGCCAGCGGGACCATTTGACAAACGAAACAGAATGAATGCACAGCTGTGTCTGTCGAGGACCCTGAAAAATACCGAGAGATCGAGAAAGTATGCGGCGCACACGGAGGAAGCGCGCGAGTCCGGATCGAAAGCTCGGCTCGCGTACCTTGACGACCAGCGGAATGGAAGCAGGCAGCTTCAGTTGCTCGCGAACCTCCACCGTGGAAACGTCTGGCCGTGTTCGTGTGTTTCGCGTGAACTTGCGCCTCGTAGTTGATCGTTGAAAATAGCAGTTGAATCGGATCGAACGTCCGGGTTCAGTGACAGAAAACGTGATCGCCGAACCTAATCGATTCGTTCCCGGCAACCTCGATCCCCGGCCGGTCTTGATGCGAAGACCAGCACAGTGCGACCTGTGAAACGAGGATGAGGACGATTCTGTTTGCACGTTCGTGTCCGCGTGCCGACCACTTCGGAGAGTAAATCGACGAGACCTAGAACTCGGGGAACACCATGCGGAGTTGCTTGGTTCTGATCCTTTGCGCCACAGGTAAAACGCAGGACCGTTTCCTAGCGTCATTTTTGCGAAACGTCGCACCAAACGGAAAACGAGAAGCGGGAAACCGCGTGAGATTCGATATCCGGTGATCCGTTAGCCGATTTCTCACGAAAAAGAATGGGAATGTCGATCGGAGTGAGCATCAAACTAGTCTCACTGTGCGTTACACCTGAGAGGACTGTTACACGATGACTTTGAAAATGTTGATTATCAAATTGATACGCCGTGCAACTTGAAAGGGAAGCTCCAGCCCTTCAGAGGATGGAGCAACTGGTTAGACGACTGTGCCTAATACGTTCAAGAGCGAGTCTACTATTTATATCGCGTTTATACCTTGTGAACTTAGAAGAGTTTTATCCGAAGGTATATCTTTCGGAGCAGAATTAGTGAAAGCAGTTATAGTCTTCTAGAAATGAGTAAATTGCCAACAATAACTTATATTCCAATCCAGTTGCTGACAAGACCAATCGAATGCCAATTTGTGTTGTGATGTAACTAGGCTAGTGTACAAAAAGTACGTTAAGAAGCTAGATTAAAAAATTGATGATGGTCGTGTATCAGAGTTGATCTCTCCAATAAAATAGGTCTGGGACAATAGAGAATTTATTGTAGAGTGTAATATATTTAAAACTATAGAGAATTGAATATTTAGTATAAAGTGTATAGAGAATTGTAAAGAATTGGTATCTAGGATAAGATATATTTACAATTATGGAGAATTGATACCTGGAATAAAATATGTATATCTAGAATTATAGAATTGATGCCTGGATAAAATATTATCAGAATTACAGAAAATTTATATTTACCAGAAAATATGTCTAAAATTATAAAATTGAGAGAATAGAATATCTAAAATTGTTGTCTTTTAAAATAAGAGATAAATAAAATAAAATTTTCTCGTCGCTAATGACCAAGACGTTGATGCGACGTTAAACTTCAATTAAAAAAAAGAAAGATTTTTATATTACATTTATATTTGGTATTCCAGTACACGAGAAAAATGTAATTTGTAGTTATAGAATAAAATTCCAAACAACAAATTGCACGCGCGAATGTGAAAAGTCATGCTTGAACAATATCGTGGAATTGGCAAGAGTTTTTATCGGAAAAATAGCAACGCCGGTAATTAGGAGGCTGATTCGTCATGTCAGTAACTTGCTGAAAGAATTCTAATTGCGTGTAAGAATGGGAGCTATTTCTACTATAATTGCTACAACTGCGATTCGATTGAGGTTCGTGTTGTGAAACGAAGGTTAACGGAATCATTCAACTATGACATGCGAATTGCAGTGTTCGATAAAAATGTTTGATCGTTACAACTCGACGTCTACACAGTTATGGGAAATTGTTTACAATTCGCCAAGATAACCTCCAGTGTATATAAATATTTCAGATTACTATCTTCATTTCACCATTTTCTAATACACAATACGAAACTAAAAGTAAATGATTGATAATCCGAACAAGTTAGAAAACACTATCGAACATTTGAAAGACAAATTGTACCATACTTTGGTTTAATAATTATTATTGTATACTTATTTAAAAATGTTCTAATTTGTTAAAATACCGTAAGTCGCAAATAACTTAATTGTCGATGCGACTAAAAATAAACGTAATTAAAAAATTAAATTTTAATTCACTTGAACATTTTCAATGCGGACGAATATTAAAGATACATATGTTATCTATAGAAGCAGAAATTATTTGACGAACGCAAACGAATTTAGCAGTGCGCTGCTAAAACATGTGTCACCTAGCGCACTATTAAAATCGTTCGACGCCAAACGGTGGAGTTAGAAGATGCGCTTATCGATAGTCTCGCAGCGAGTTAATTAGTACAGTTGAAATAATAGTGACTAATGGCAGTCTGAGGAGAAACCAGGCGAGCTGATAACGCAACTTCAGATTATTATCCTCATACCTGAATTAGTCAAAGCGCCACGAGATAATCTAGAAAGGAAACAGTGACATAAGCACTTGTGTCGATGGTGAAAAACCTTCCTTTTCAGAGAATATACATAGCGGTATCGTGGTTTAATCGTGCACACTAATCGCAACTAAAAATATGCAATCAAGAATGAAATACAATTTTAAATAACATATTACTTGTAATAAATTAGTGGATTTCATGCATCTATACCGTGCACTTATGCGTGAGGTGTAACAAATTGAAATTTTAATGAAAAGCAAAACGTGAAAATACAAGTCGTGCAAGTTACTAATTAATTCAAATTACTGGATAAGAAAATTGAAAAATTTCATTTTGCGTACAGATTTATATTTCGTTTAGTACACGAATGTTTGAACAAATAAAAATTGTATAATTTCGACTATACTTGCACGAGTAGGTTATGTCGTAAGTAGAGAATTATTTTAAATAATTATACTTTAGTCTATAAATTTCTGAGTAGAAAATAGACTTTTTTAGGTCACAAGTTACTCTGATTTAAATTTAAACAAGTGTTTTGCTCTTTCGTTAGTAGAAAATTATTTTAAAAATTATACTTTTGTCTATCACTTAATTTCTGAGTAGAAAATAGACTTTTTTAGGTGACAAGTTACTCTGATTTAAATTTAAACAAGTGTTTTGCTCTTTCGTTACTAGAAAATTATTTTAAAAATTATACTTTTGTCTATCACTTAATTTCTGAGTAGAAAATAGACTTTTTTAGGTCACAAGTTACTCTGATTTAAATTTAAACAAGTGTTTTGCTCTTTCGTTACTAGAAAATTATTTTAAAAATTATACTTTTGTCTATCACTTAATTTCTGAATAGAAAATAGACTTTTTTAGGTCACAAGTTACTCTGATTTAAATTTAAACAAGTGTTTTGCTCTTTCTTTAGTAGAAAATTATTTTAAAAATTATACTTTTGTCTATCACTTAATTTCTGAGTAGAAAATAGACTTTTTGAGGGCACAAGTTACTTTGATTTAAATTTAAAGAATGAGTGCTCTACTCTAGAATCGTAAGGTGATGTTCTTTTTAAATTGTGCTGCTGATATGAAACGAAATGAAGATTATTGATAGGCTGATGTTGTAGGAAGAAGTATTTCGCAGTTACGTAACGTGACATAGGCCCAATAAAAAATAAGGCCACATACACCTATTGAATAGCCAGAAGTCCGAAGTGAACAGATCGGCCATCTATTTTTGTTAGAGGGTACACGAATCTGAAGAGCAGAAGAGCAGATTACGATGGTACCGAATCTCGGATGTGTCATAAAAATAGCCTAACCGTTAGAAAATTTTCATCATTAAGCACCCATTGATCATTGAATTGTATAATTCGCGCGGCCCCTTATCAGTGATATATTACACGTCTAAAAATACAGGTGACATGAGTACGGAAGAAACGAAATTCAAAATAATAATTCTATAACAGAGACATTTAGAGCATTTAGATCATACATGAAGAGCCATTTATAATATCGATTAAAATCAATTTATTCTTATATTTTTCACAAGTGAAACTAGTTAATCCAAGATATGAAAAATGAGTACAGTTGATAGCCGTATGAAAAGTGAAAGATAGAGAGAATCGAATAAACCTTTATCTTGTAATAATGTTGTACAAACTGAGAAAACTATTAACAATGATACTATAAAATTAGTTCCCCTAGTTAGACAATATTGAACTCATATAATCGTTATTAATTATATTCATGTAATTATTTTCAAAAATTTTGCGATCCCATACTTAGTGAAGTTTTGTATAATTGTTTTAGAAATTGGGCTGTATCATCCAGTTAGTAACTTGAAACAACATGATCTAATCTTACATGACTACATTGTTAACAAAACAAGATAGTACGAATGGAATTTATGGAGCAGTTATTAAAGCTGATACCTGCAAACAGATTTCACAAGGAAGGAAGTTTTTACAAATGACGAACTTGCTAGAACTTTCAACTGCTTTTTTAACTCAAAGAATATTTATAATAAAAATGGAAACATAAAATATAAAAAGCTGTCTCTTATAGCATTTACTCTATAATTTTGCACACGATACTCAGAAAAATAAAAATCGATAAATTCCAATAATCCTCGTATTTTAATGGCAATAAAAGAATAAATACTTTGATAGTTCGTGTGATACCCTTGATATGTAGTTCCTGTGTGTTGCAATCGAAACAATTTTTATTTCGCATAAAAATCCGCGATCTAATTATAATGGTTTTCTAATTTCCTCTAACACTATAAGAAACGTGAAACAATTACGCGCAACAAGTGTACGCCCAGTCTCGTACCACATGTATCCTGTCGTTTCTCATATGAATGGCTGAAAGTAAAAATCGTGGGAAGATCGGCGATCTTATTATTCATTTATTCGTCATCCGTAGGGATGCGACATGAATTATGTGCATCGCTCTCGCGGGCACACGAATCAAGACGAGATTGTGAGCAGAACTCGAGTCGCGGCAATGTTTGACTACCAATCGTCGGCCATCAAAAACCGGCGTAACTTAATTATCAAAGTTCACGAATTGCACAAACCTGAAAACACCTAATGTCAATATCGGTCGGCCGTTTAACATGCAAGCCGGTTCGAAAGTTCGGTATTTCTGGGACAAACCATGAGCCGTGGATGTTCATGCATACGCGATTGTTGACTGTAGATAAGAAAACAGTATCGTTGTGTGTGATCTTCTAGAAACATGATAAAACATATTCAAGGCGTCGTTATCGTCGCTAACTCGACCGAGAAATGCGAAACAGTTTTGGCAGTTGCTTGCAAAATAAACTCCTTGTGCCTAGTCTAATCTAAAAAAAATTATACAAATATTTCGCCCAATTTGAGAATTTTACTGTATCCATTCTTGGAAGTGATTTATTTCGTTGAAAAGCAGATCGGTTTTTGTAACCAGTCTTTTCGTACGTCGCGTCGTGAATGTCGATTTTGCTGCAAATTAATTCACAAAATTCTGATACAGTAATCATTTAAACAGTGTGACAAAGATAAGCAATTGTATTAAAATTGTATTTATAATTTGGTTTATAAAATGTCTGATAAAAATTAGCAAATTATGAGACGTTTTACGAATTAATTATTGAAAAATGTTACTGTTCGCCACCTACGGAGGTACCCATGAGTAAAGTAATTTAAATGAAATTTGTAAGGATTGAAACCATTCGAAAGTTTTGTCTCTCTCAGAAATACTTTTTGTACGTCGCTTCGTGAATGTCGATTTTGCTGCAAATTAATTCACAAAATTCTAATACAGTAATCATTTAAACAGTGTGACAAAGATAAGCAATTGTATTAAAATTGTATTTACAATTTGGTCTATAAAATGTCTTATAAAAATTAGCAAATTATGGGACGTATTACGAATTATTTATTGAAAAATGTTACTGTTTGCCACCTACAGAGGTACCCATGAGTAAAGTAATTTAAATGAAATTTGTAAGGATTGAAACCATTCGAAAGCTTTGTCTCTCTCAGAAATACCCACGACAAAATGGTTACAAGTTCGTGTAAACTGTCTTATGCGTGCACAAGCACATAAATAGAAGGTACACCGATCACTGTGAGGTTAATATTCAACAGGTAGGGATGCGCGTTCTAGCAAACTGCTGATAAGGAAAACTCCCGGGCAAGTGTCGCATAGTGAAAGCAAAAATCAGCGGATTTTTACATATAGACCCGAGCACGCGCGCGTAAAATTTCCAAATTGCTTTCGAATGATTCGCCACACATGGAGCTGCTAGATGCTGCGGACGGACATTTACGTCGATTATATCAGCCGCTTATTTGTCATAATATGCCTGGATCGAAGGGACCATTTGAACACGGCACTCGTCGAACGATGGATTTACATTGAATGTGCGCGACGTGTGCGCGAGGAAATATTAATGATACCGCATCCAACGCAATCGTGAATGAACGCGCGAAAAAATAAAGAGAACACCGCCACCTGCCGTATCGTTTATGGTCCGTGGAAACGAATATACTATAGTGTAAAACGTGTTTCGAATGCCATTCCCCGAATGCAAATTTCACCAAGAATTCACGGTTCGATGGGACTACAGTTTACTTGTTTAATCCCTGTCTCTCGCTCTCTCTCTCTCTCATTAAAATTTTTTCTTAAATTTTGTGCAAATAATACGAATACGAATAATATTGTTTTAAAACTTTCGCCCTGAATGTTGATCGACAACACGATCAGATCTCACCACAAGTTCTACGAAACACCAAAAATTACTATTTCATATAATTTTATGAAAACTACAAAATATATTTATTCAACGTTTCACATTCAAAGATATACGTTCAAGAAAAAAGTTTACGGAATAATCCACCATACATGTAATTTGCATTTTTATTCAACCTGATTTACTATCGTTAATGATGTATAAATGTGTTCTGCTGTATCATTGAAAATTAATTATTTGATAAAACCTGGTGTGCAGAGCTGGATGCATTTCACATAAATAACATTGGAACTGGTAATTAAAGTACTTCTCTTTAAGTAAGAGAATATTTCAAGATTTATATTATCATTCAGTTCTACATGCCAGAATATTTGAAAATATTTATTGATTATATATGAATTGAAGTTGTTAATTGAAATAATATTGTTCATACAAAGCATCGGAAATAATTATTTGAAATCATTCATTCGAATAGCTGTTTGATTAATAATTATTCTTTTCATGTAACATATTATAATCGAACAAATGTGTGACATGATGTACGTCAATTCTTTAAATACAAGAAATGTAATGTACGACTATTATTACTACATATACGATGTGCACAATGTATTCAGTGCATGCATCGTATGTACAGATTCTATACAATGTACACAATCGTTCAATGCATCTAGGTACAGGTCAAATGTCAGGTGAAAAAGTTTTCAACGTAATACCTGACTTCTACTTCTTTAGCAATGATAATACAGCTGCAATGTCAAAACAACGGTTCAGTCTGCAGAACTGATAACGTGCGTCGTAAATTTAAACTAGTTTACGTCATGCATTTCGAATCGTCCTCATAGAAGTTGTATTATCACAAGCGACACGTCGAACCGAGTTGTTCGTTATTTGAAATGCAACATAAGAAAGCCTAGAAGCAGGATTGTAATGCAAAACGTTACGTAATAACAGAGTTCTCAGTATCTCAAAATACCAAAATTTTTAAATGAAATAAATATGACCAGGATGAACGATAAAACCGAAATATGTACATAAAAATGAAGAGTATTATACAGAGTATATATTGAAATAGTTTTGCGATCGAAAAAAATTGATAATACATAGATGGTTTCGGCGCACAGGTTCGATCAAATATAAATATAAGGCGAAACATTCACAAACAGTAAAAGTTTTTTTGCGTCAATTTCAAGAAGATTTGGCATGGAAACGGTAGAAATGCTCAAGGACTGGTCTAGAACAAATACTACGATCGCTAAGATAAGTAACAAGAAATTATTTCCTTTGCAATGTCGTACACATAATATTTTCCCGTAAAAAAAAAATTTATATTTGATCGAGCCTGTGCGCCGAAACCATCTATCTATTATTATACAGAGTGCCGGAAAAATGTTGTACTTCCTTAAAAGTAACTTTTTCCTTTGCGAAAATGTTCTCCATGGCTTCGTTAAAGAATTATTAACAAAATATACAGTCCGCAAAAGCTGTGCTCTTATTGGTCCGTGTTTTTCGTTAATAGCTTTTGAATAAAGCCTCGAAGAACAGTTTCGCAAAGGAAAAACTTATTCCAAATGAGCCCAGGAATCACCCCACGCAAGTTCAACATTTTTGGAACACCCTGTAGAAACGATTACTTCGCTTTAACCCGAGTCGGCATTGTACGATTGTTGGAATCGCAAGTATCACGAGGGTTAAAGTATGCACATGCAGCGGACGGTGTAGTAATACCTACGTTACGATGAATATTTTCCTTCATGAATATAAAATCACAATGCAGAACATATAACTGTATAGTCGATCAAATATGTACACCAGCGTGCGCTTTGTCGAGAATGAGGTGAATAGACGATTTCATATTTATCAATCCAGCTATACACGCCCGATTATGTGTACGTCTTCTCGGAAAAGAAAATTAAGTTGCCGTTCGGGTGCGTTGAACTACATTTCAGAACTAGTTCAAATGCAGCTTCATGTTTTTAGAGAAGTGGAGATGTTATGATCAAATTAGTGCATCATATAAAATTCATTATACTTTATTATTAAAGTAGATTAGCTAAGAATCTTGCTGCATTTACATTACTATAAAGAAAGCCTGCCACACTATTTCTCTATGCGATTGCATTGCTACCTCTTTTCTCAACGGTGTTATTGACTATAGTTATTACAATTAAATTTTAACTCCAAAATCGACAATTAATCGATAATTAATGATTTTCTGTTTGCACTTCTCTACGAAACCCACGTACGTAGCTGATTCAGAACAAGAAATGATACATAAACAATAGACAATTTGCTACCGCTGTCGACATTAATCGACATTGATCGGATTAATGACACGTTTAGCATTAGAATGGTTCTTCGCGATATTTTGTGGACGTGGTTAATGGAAGCACGTCCGCTTCCGCGCATGGCGACAGTAGATACTCAATTCGAACAATACATATAAATATCAGTGTAATATACCAGAGTTAAATGAAATTGCGCTCAATTTAAATCCGCAATATTGTACATTAAAACAAAAATCAACGAAATTGCGGTGTCGACTACGTTGTCAAATTATTTTAGTACGTACATACAAGCATTTCATTTTCATGCACACACACACACCTATAGACCAGAACACTTCCTTAACCCCTAACACTAGGTTTCTGGAGCTCTAGAAATTATTATTTCACATTATTCGAATATTGAAATAGAATTTACTATTTCACAATTTTTTGGCCAGTAGGGCTTTTTGTAAAAGTGATTTATTGTAAGTTGCTCGGGTTACAGATGTTGATCGCTTTACATTTGGAGAGGCAGGTATTCTGTCTAATAACATACGTTGCCCTGAATACCTTGGCAACAGCCATAAACCACAAACTACTACAGTTTGTTCTACAGTTTTCCAGTAATATATACACAAAGAGAAATAAATTTGGTAAATAATTCCTCAAGGAAGCATCTTTATGATCTTAATAATTAACAATTAAGAATATTAGATCATTTTGGATAAACGTAGTGTAAATGGATCTTCAATGATTCAATTAAATTATATCTAATATTCATCTGTACCGAAATGGTACATAGGAACGTAGTGAGATAGCAACATCTCATCTAAATCCGCAAATAGTTACACTATTAATTCACACATTCAATAATTATTAATATAGATTTAAGTGAGACCGCGTCGGCTCTGGGGGCCGACAGTATCGAATTACAAAATAATATATAATATTATTGGTAATAGATATGGGTGAAACAGATTAAATGGAAATTGAATAAGCATTAGCTTACGTACATTTTTGTGTTTCAACTTGAATAAAATTGATATCAAAAACAAAATTAGCTCGGCGTTTAATGTGTTAAAGATGTGGCACGCCGCGAACGGAAAAGGATAGATCGTTTAATTGCATTTGCAACTTTCCACCGTAGTGATTATCATATATGGAGAGGGTACTACTACAACTGATGCCCTTACAAGTTTCTCAGATGATATCATGCACGCTCCGCGGAACGGACAACATCAAACGCATTGAACTGGGTTAGGAACCCTTCGCCACACGCGGAAGTTTAATTCGCATTAACACTTGAGAGTGAATGGTACAAAAGCCCACTTGAGCATGGCTGCCGATGAACCAGTTGATGAAGGCTGCGATCATTCCCTTGTTTTATTGTTATTACTATTGCCTCACGTTATGATTATCGTTCTGATTCAAATTGCTGTTATTAATAACCACAGCAAAGGCGGTTACGTGTGCACCGAACCACAGCCAATTCAATATTAATATTTTAACGTCCTGTTTTATAACGCGAGATCATTTGCAACTCGTTAGCATCATGAAATTGCCTCGATTCTTTTCTCCATGTTTCTAATCGATTATTTTTAATGGAGAATCTAATGGACAAATCTACGACTTTCTCCTGGAAGCGAGTTAAACGTCATGAAAATGTGTTTACATATTTTATCATCATTTTTACGATGAAACTCGAGGTCTTATTAACTTGTAATCAAGTGAATTTTCGATTATAAACACTTACAAAGACCTAACAAAATTTTGTTATAACCGTATAGTATAATACCATAATGTTTGTGAGACCGTGGGAAATAAATGGAAAATATTCCTCCTCTTATGAGAGAGTTCTTTAAAGAAACTGAAATGAAATTACTTTAATGAGAGTCTTTATGAGCAGAGTTATACAGTTGGAGCAGTTGCAGTGAGATGGGTGGGGTAATAGGGTGAGCTAAAGCAGCGATCATATATTTCTGTTAGGATAGATTGTCACAGAACTATTAATAAATACCGGGGACCATTAACCTCTTTAACTGCAGACTCTCCGTATACAGAAAAATGTATACTTTCGCACGATGATTAGGTTACACAATGTGAACCTGAAATGCTCGAATATACATGTCCATATTTGCATACACATATTACAAATATAATAACTAAACTGCGGATATTTATGAAAAATAAAAAACGGTACAATCAATCGCCAGAACTTTCTAGAACTGTCTTTAAAAATTTTAGTAATTCCAATAAATGCGTGAAATCCACAGTATAATAATTAATTAATAACAGTAGAATAATACTATTTAAATGATCATTACAAATACAAAAACAGTTTCAATCCCTATACTAATGTATACTCTGGTACTTCTAATTTATTTTTAAAATTATTTTTAAAATTCAATGTCTCGTTGACAATTAACAAACTTACTATAGATTTCTACTTTTCTGGATAGTTATAATTTGATTTATCTATCTACAAAGTTAGTTAGTGTCTTAAAAATGTATGGTATTGTCATAAGAGTTGAATTGATTCGAACTAAAGGGAAACAGTTTCCCTTTCTCTGTCAGAATCGGATTAGTCACGTGACGTTGTGACTAATGGATAAGGCTTAAGTAGTGAGGGAACTGATAGACGTTGGAAATTGGACATTTCTTTTTCAGTCAAAGCGTTAATAGAGGTAAAGAGTTTTCAAGAAAGATGGTTCTGTTGATTATTCTACAAGGTTATGAAATAAAGTAATGCCAAGGATTTGTAGTACAGAGAATATGAAAACTCGGTAGGGTAACTGCACCAGTGAATGAACATTTAAGAAATTGTTCAGGAAAATATTTTATTTAAAAAAAAACTATGTGAATTAAAGGAATCTCATATATGCCAAATAGCTCCCTATACTTCATTTGTCAAAAATAAATGAACACAAATACAATGAAATTATTATCATTCTTCTTTATTAAACGTTAAATCAAAAATATGAAAAATACCAGTGAATGAACACTACATTCTAGTAATTGAATAATGCTAGTCCAATCAATGAACAAAATTACTAAACAATATTCTCCTATTTATTTAACTCTTTAATCACAATTTTATCGCTAGTATGCCGTCCGGGTTAAAATTTGTTGAAATATACAAAAGCGTTCATTTACTGGTGCCCGTTCATTCACTGGTGCAGTTACCCTATAGAGAGTTTATTAAGAAAAACAAGAATACAAACGAAGCTTCTCGCTCAAGTGCTTCGGTTCAACTGACTTTTGGGTAGAAAAACGTGTTCCGCGTATACCTACAAGACGGTCCCCTTGTTTTTTATTGATGGCCGAGGGGTAGGAGTACCCAGGTATAAGGGATAGCGCTGCAGAGGAAACTTAATTTTTAGCAATCCTAAATACCAAATTTAACAGGTTCTTAAAAGGATTCTCAATGTTGCAACTGATTTGAACTTGGTATGTACTCCGGTACAATGTGAATGACCAAACGTTTTCCATGCGCATACTAAAACTGTTCGCAGCTATTCATCCGCAATGCACACGGTAGTTGCATAATATTCGAATTGCGTTCAAGGCCAAAAGAGACGAAGATGAATTGACTGTGAACGGTCGCTGACTATTCGCAATTCGATATTGTATTTTCCATGGCGATTGTCTCCATAAAAGGAGAACCGCAGAACGAAAGAGATGATTGCATGCAAGAGAATCGCCGTAACACTGAACTACTTACAGTCCCGCTGCATATTACCGTAACGCGTGACGCAACAAATTTCTTACCTACGGTTCCACCATGCTAGACGAACGGATAGCTGGGTGCATCTATTATGCACCGAGACGTAAACTGTCCACGCACCGCCGGTGGAACGTGGCCATAACTTCTCTGACCTTCTTCCCGAGTTATGGCTATTTTTTATGAACGAAGTGATAGCCCAGCATCTTCACGGGAGTTCATCCTGAGAGGACGCACATATTCGGCGCAAGGATAAACATTTTTTAACAATAACGAAGGACCACGCAGAAAAGAATCGGGAGTACGCTTGATAAATGTGACATTCGAAAGCAGAAATCGAAAAAGTTGTGGAACTTTTTGACAGGCTCTGTTTACGACACGAACCGTGGAACTTCTTTGAGAAACGTCTTTATGTTACAAGTTCCCATGAGTTGGATGAAGAAGAATTCTAGAAAGTCGTAGCTTCAGTTTGAATACAGCTTGTAATGAGATACGAGAATGTAAATTTTATATTAAAATTGTAAATCTGATATAATTAGCTCATTGATATTATTATTTTCATACTTTTTGAAAGAATTCCCAACGGTAATGTTTCTATTCATAAAAGTTTCACGAGCAAAGATATCTTCTCAAATGTAATGTAGAAGTTCGAAAAGAATTCTTCTGGAAACTAAAAATAACTATTTATTTAAATTCCCATTCTAGAAGATATATTTAACAAAGACAATTATTCTTTTAACCCAAGTCACTAATAATACACTCCACAAATAGAACTGCATACATGTCTGCCTTATTATACTTTATAATGTGTAACGCCTCTGAACGCATTGTGACAGTGACATGATCATATAAAAACTGGATATAAGTAGATTAATAAATGCAGCTCCTGTATCTTTCAACTAATGCAGACAAATAATCGTAAAAATCCACAATCCAGTAATAAATCTATGAAACTGTTTTATTATTCGAATAGTTCCAAACCTTTTTAAGATAACGTTAAACACTTTAAGTATTGAATGAGTTTAAAATTTGTCCTGGTTAGTTATAATATAAAATTGAAACGAAGGCTTTGAAAATTGACATTAATGCAATATACAAAATTTGTTTCAGGCATATCTGCTTACGTGGCGGTACCCTACAATGTCAGTATTAACCAGCCAGTTACGAATCGCCTAGGAACCACTCGACAGAACAGACCCATAAGACGTTTCGCCTGCCCCATAGGATTTTTCCGATTGAAAAGATATTGCTATTATTTAAGCGCAGGAACGGCGCCGTGGAGAGATGCTCATTTTCATTGCAAAGACAGAAATGCAACTCTAGCAGTTCTCGATAGGAGTGGGAAAAATAGGATGTTGAAAGAATATTTGATGGGTGATCAATTCAGTAAGTAAAATCAATAACTTCCAATTTGGCACGGAAAATCCTCAAAAATGTTTCGATCTCTCTAACCTTTCAACTTCTTAAGTCAAAACTAAAAAGTGTAATACTGGAACATGGGAATATCATTTTCCAGCGAAACTGGAAAGATGGATCGGCGGAATATTCAACTGGCAAAAGATGGCCTGGGAATGGGGTGTGACCGGTGAGAAGATGGACTTTCAAAATTTTGGTAGACCTCAATCCGGTCAGTTGAAGCAACAGTACGCGTGGCATTGCATCACGATCGACCCGAACTTAAAATATAAATGGAGTCCACAAAGTTGCGTCGAGCGAAAGCATTACGTTTGCGAAGTTCCGGCTGGCCGTATAGGTAAGATGTTATCAACTTCCCCAATACGCTTCCATGAAAACTGAATACATAAGTTCAGGATTCAAGAACCGTTCTGTATGAAAAGTGACCGTGAAAGATGGAACGAGAAGCCGTGCGTGATTTCGCCGGCCTCCGTACGCCATGATTCATGTGTGCAAAACATGGTGTAACAGGAAGTTTTGTTTAAAATCCAGCGAAAAGACTGAAGAAGATGACGGACCCCATGGCGCTGAAGAAACCTCGAAAGGGCAAGAAGTACTCGAAGGATATGGCAAAGCCGCAAAAGGGCAGACGTAAATCGGGACGGACGTGGAAAAGAAATTGGGCGGAACAGACTCCGAACGACTATTGGGCCCATGGTGTTAATTTAGGTTCAAGACCACCAGCCAAGTAAGATTTCTTACGTCCTCGGCCGCAAATTAGGCGTGCACTGCGCCTGCAAAAACTTGCGGCGCTAACGTAAAAGATTCTTGTTAACACTAGAAGAGGTTTTAAAGATACGTCAATGAGGAATTATTTAATCAATTTCTTTTCTTTGGCATACGTTATACATAACAAAACTGCCGGAATGTAGTTTTCTCTTTCTCTGTAATAACAATATTCATATTATTTTAATAGAGAATATGTAAAATAGGCAGTTCAGTGTAGATCTAGTGTTAACGATCACTAAAAATTCAAAAAAATATTAATAATATAAGAGACATGGCAGTCAAGTTTTATTTTTTAAATGGAATCAAGAATCAATACATTCTTTTGTCATCAATATTACTATTTTACTGTTTGTTTATGAAACCATAAACTTCAGTTTGCAGAGAGAAAACGTATTACTGTTAACAATGTAACTTGCAGACCACATTATCAGTATAAATGTACATACACAATGTTCTTGAAACTATTCAGAATCAAGTGTATAAAACGCATCAACTCTTGTAAGCTCTTCAGAAATAGTGCAACATCAGAAACAACAAATAATGCTTCAATTATAGCAGTAAATTTTAAAGAAATATATCTCACAACACAGGCAGAAAGAGATCAATCGCTTTACAATACATAAAAAAAGCAAATGGGTGAATTTTTACCTTGAGGAATGTACAAGGGTTAATAAAAAACCCAACTGAACATATATGGTTACATTTAAAGACTGAAATTTAACTGTCACGTCTCCTGAATTATTAGCACAAAGAAACTTTGCGTGAGCCATAAAATGTACTGCCTTGTACCATGAAATAAGGAAAATGATTTGCCCATATTCAAGCTCGGGCACGTTCAGAATGGTCCAAATCGTTCTGACGTTTGCTAATATTTCATCTTCCTTCAGTAGCAGAGTGCCATATCCGAAGACACGAGTGCGACATCATCCTAACAGAACCCAGCTGCATTATTCTGCACCAACGGTGGAACAGATCCTGCCTCCAGGACAAGCGTATAGCACATTTCTCGGCGATGGACCCAGCAACGGTCCGCAAAGTTTAACAGCCATAAGCAAAGTTCTTTTGCAGAACCCAGGGAAGATCAATGACTTGACGAGCGAAGAAGTACTTCTGAAGACTTGAACGAATGTTGCTCGCGATGCAATGATGTCTCTTTAACTCTTTATTTGGTGAATTTTTGGTCCCTAACATTTTGAAAGGCTTCTGTCTATTATTTTTAATACTTTATACCTTAAAATGTGTTTTAAATGCTTCATCTATTGTTTCGACTCTTGCATACACACGAATTTACTTATTTCGATTTAATTCGTCAGATAAAGAGTGCAAAACCATTTGTAAAGTTTCGTTCTTGTGAATAGTGGAACACGTTCCAGCTGTACGGATACCATGTTAGATGACAATGAAACCGAGCACAGACTGAAATAATTTATTCGCTTAATATCAGCGAAACAGTTTCTCATGTTCCTTTCTCTGAATAGGCGTTAGATTCTCGGCGGTCACTGTCTAGTTAGTAACGTTACCTCAGATCTGTAGACTAATGACTTTAATATTGGTGTATCGTGTACGAAGTGAACAGATTGTATTGAGAATTTGTTTAATTTCCTGCTACTATTAGATATTTATACAAATTATTATTGTATGCATGCGAAGGATTTATATTTTATTATCTATTTATCGTAATCATTTTTCTCTTATTTATCGTATGCGCGATATTTCGGAGGCGTTCACTAGAACCAATTTATACAGTTCTACATGAAGTACATAAATACATTCTACTTAAAGTATTATGTATTAAGTATTATATGATACATTTGAAGTATTATATAGTACCTTTAAAGTATTATAAAGGACATTTTTCAAAATGCTTTTTAATAATACGGATTTTTGGTTTTTAACTTTATGCATTGACAGAACTGTATTATAGAAACACATTTTCCTTAAATGAATGTCTTCGTTTCTCCGATCTAAACTTCCTAGTGTTCATAATACAATAATTATTGTCTCGCGTTAAATAAATGTCTAGAATAACAATGTAATCATTATAGTACATTATGTACCACAAGTAGTCAGCTTGCTTCAACATCAATTAATGTGTTTCAAATATACCTGTACTTCCATATTACCTTGAAGAAATATTGCCATATAACGTAACATACTTCACCACTAACAGTCAATGTACTGATTGCATATCAATATTACTCAAAGAGTCAGGAATGTATTCGAATATTATTATTTAATACGCATTGACAGTATGAAGTAAAATAGTATCTGACAATTGAATATTTTTATGTTCTGTGTTTCTCATTAGTCATATTGTTTAGGTAAATATGATAGAATAAAGCTTTTTTTCACCATTAAAATATTTTATGACATAAGTTAATGAGAGTCTACTTTGAATTGTAAGTTTAATATCGTCTTGAAATAATAGAGGCTCTACTCACTACTGAAGTATAATGTACCAGCTAATATTATTATTCAACGATACTATATAGTTACAATAGATAAACTATTGTATGCTATTATTAATGAACTATTTTGCAATGTTTTCTTTGTAAATATGACAAATGTCAACTTCTATTTTCTGTATTTAAAACAATGTATATTATAACAATGGAAAGATGTGTCAAACTGTCAATCTGATAAATTTCGATTGGCATATGCAGAAATCAGCTGCACACCAATCATAAAAACATATATATGTATATATCGAAATACATATATGTTTAGGTACATAATTAAGCAATCCACTATTTCATGTGCTCCCATAAAAAACTAATAGATTCGTTAATATACCTAATAAATAAATAAATAAATAAGTAATCACTTACCTTTATGTAGATACACAAAGCATCACCCTTGGGCTGTCCGTTTGAGTCTCTGTACAACTTGATTCTGTTCTTTCCTTTTTCATCTCGTGCAATGAGGCCATATTTGCTGAAAAGCTCTACGAGTTCCTCCATCGTGATGTCCAATGGAAGACCAGATACATAAATAGCCGTATTATGTGCTTCATCCACTTCAAACCAAGTTGGAGGCTCCTGTGCTTTTCTCTTAGCTTCCAATTTCTTCTTCTCTTTATCAACTTTGGCTGATTGCTCAGGCTGTTGTGTAGGTGCCGATGCAGCCCCGCTTGGCTCTGTAAAACCGTAATTCATCTGATACCTGGCCATGAAATCATCATCCACCTAAAATGATACCATTGCAATTTATATCAAAGATATGATTGTATTTAGAAAAAATTTTATGAAAAGTCTTAACCAGACATAAATAATAAGAACACACCTCACCTTTGGAAACCAAGCATTTTTCTCTTTATCCCAAAAATATACACTGCCATCATTTGGATCTGTATACGTGTGGGTATCATTTTCAAATCCAAATACACCCTCTTGCGTCTTGGCTGTATCAGCATCCGAATCTTCAGATTTTGTTTCTGTTGCTTCTTTCACTACCCACTCATTTTTCTCTTGATCAAATCTATATTCCACATTATTAGCAGGATCCTTGTACGTGTAAGACTTTCCATCAAATTTATAATGTTTCATAGAGTCATCAACTTTTTCAGATTCTTGACAATCAGCCATTCTGATTGCTAATAGTGTTGCATTTAAAGATGTTACTGTATAATTTGTGGAATACCTGTTGAATGTCCAATTAACAAGAACTATTAATATAAATCATAGTTGAATTTGAATTTATGCTAGTACACTTGTTTATACGTGTCAGTGTTCTAACATACTGAACAAAATTAATAATTCTTCATTGTTATTTAATACTAATATATTTTTAGTTAATCTATGTATAATTTCCGAAATGTACCCTGTACTGTCAAAATCTTTTCCTAACCTACAGGCACTATTATATATCGCAATACACCTTATAAAATAAAGTTAATTTGAAGCTTTCTGAGGTTCAGGACGTTCAATTATACGTGTTATATTAATTACACTTTATGTAATGGGCAATATCTAGTAAAATATTAAGTAATATCGCCTAATGAAACAAATACACAGGTTATGTATATTACAATAGAATATAAATTGTATACAAATACGATTTCTGAATTATTTAGCTTTACTTATTTATATGATGTATTTTTTATGATACTGAACAACTTTTATCAAATGTAAAAACGTTTCTTTCAAGTAAATAAACGTTATCGGTTAGGTTATAGGTTAGCTATATATCACATATGAAAAAACACTGTTATCAGTGTACCTACCTCTTGAAATTTTGTTAATCGGTGAATTTATTGCTAAGGTACTTGGCAATTCAATTCCTTGGCACAAATTTGATTCTTACAAAGAAAAATTCGCATTCATTTAGAAAACTTGACAGCAATTCTGTTATAAACACGCTTTCCCACACGTTTGTGCACCACGTTCGCACGCGTTTACGATACCAATGCACTCTATACGAGTGTCTAGAACCTTCCTTAGTTTTACGCCGGTAAAGAAAATCATAATCAATATTTTGCATATTTATAAAATTCAATTAGAAGTCCTTTTTCTGAATTTTACTTCAGAATTGTATAAATATTTTCTATGAAAATTCTATATCTTACTTGGTCAATATTTTATATTGTATAAATTAATTACTAAATATAATCGTCATTATTTTACTAAATTATTAACATAAAATTAAATTTTGAGAGAAATTAAGATGTAAGAATACTAAAGCATAAATGATTTTATTTCAAATTTTAATATGTATTCATATATGCACATGTATAATATACAGGATGTCCCAAAATTTATGTTACACAGAATATCTCTTTATCCATCGTCTTTAGGAAAAATACTTCCAATGAAATTTATATGGTTTTTAAAGCTTTGTAGAAAAGTGCATTTTTTATATTTTATTTGACATGTTGAAGGTCATTTTATGGTCAAGTCCACTTTTTGAAATGGATACATAATCTTTTTATTACACCATCTTATTATATGAAAGAAAACAAGTAAGTTTTATTTGTAACGTTTTTTAATTCGACAATAACTGTTTAAGTTATTCAATGATGAAGACACCAGAAGAAGTGCCTAATAGATCATCAGACTATGCACTTTTTATGAGTTTAATAAAAAAATTTAATAAAAGCAATTATAATTCCATTTAAAAAACTGAACTTGACCTTCAAATGATCTTTAACACGACAAATAAAATATTAAAAAATACCTTTACGAATTTCAGTGGAAATATTTTTTTCTGAGTACGATGGAAAGAGAGATGTCCCGTGTAACAGAAATTTTGGGACACTCTGTATATAAAATAATTTCGGTGCAAGTAATCATAAAAATAATCAAGAAATATATTACATTATGCTATAACATTATATAGAATAATATATTATTATTACATAAATATATATCATGTACACATATTATTATTTTGCATTATATAAACGATAACATTAATTGAAAATGTCAATAGGATCGTTTTCATGTTCATAGAAAAATTGTATCTATTTTAAGTATACTTGAATAACTTTTCCACAATTTATATAATATTGCATAGTAGCTTTTAGGCTTATTTAACCAGACCAGCGTTACACACATTTGTGACTAGCAAGAGTTTGTATGTCACGAAAAGAAAATCAAATTAATCTCGTACACGTCATCTAGAATCATAACGCATAACACTCAGAGAATTTCCCATTTTTCTGCGACGATGATGACCTCATGAGAGCTATGAACAAAATTAAATATAAAATATAAAAAACAAACATAAAATGTTATAACTGCGAGGGCTGTTAAAATAAATACCGTTTGCAGACATATTAAAAAAATCTGGTTAAACTTGAATCGTACAAATGCAACTCGAAACAATTAAATCAGTAGTATTCGACAAAACTCGTCACTGAAAATGTATACAGGGTGTTCGACTACAGGTGGGAGAAAATTTAAGGGGTGATTCTTAACGATGATATAAGACGAAAATGAAGAATAAAAAAATTGCGATTTCGGCTTCGTTATTTAACTATTAAAAATTAAAAATCAACAACGCGTCTAACAAAAGTGTACGTTGTGTACGTCAAAGAGTTCAATATTGTCCAACGATTTGTTAAACATTTTCACCTCGCTGGGGCCCGAAATGAGAACCAAGTTATGCATGCATCTATCACTTGATACGTGACTGTCGTGTTATTAATAGCTAAATAACGAAGCCGAAATCGCAATTTTTTTATTCTTCATTTTCGTCTTATATCATCGTTAAGAACCTACCCTTAAATTTTCTCCCACCTGTAGTCGAACACCCTGTATACATATTAATCTTTATAGGAAATCCAGTTCTATTTACAATGTTCAAGTTTAACAATCACGGCTGCGGAATCAATTGGTAAGAAGAGAAATATTTTCTATTTTCGTTCGATAGACAACGCACTATGCATATGCAGCGCTACGTTGAATATTGGATGACACCAGGAAGTAGCGGCACGCGACGGAACGCACAGACAACGATGCATTGTTTTTAATTTTCACGCGAGACACACTAGCGGCGAACGATCGCTCCCATTCTTATCGTTGGAACACGCGTTCAGTGTGGTTGCCATTGGAAATTGATTTCCAGTTGCCTGGCAACGTTCAGTTTAAGTTGCCACCAGGATAGCCATGCCTGACCGGTAGTTAGTCGGCTGCAAGTTTCGCGGCGCAACGTGTAAGCATGGGCTTGTCGGACCTAGAAACGATACCTGGTAAACCTTCTACGAACACGCACTCTGTGCACTCGATTAAATGCACTTGCTTCGACTTCCTGCGCAACCAGCACCTTACTTCAACATCGGCCACTTTTCCTTTTCTTACGTTGCCGAAAACAGACGCTATTCTTCCCGTTGGACATAACGCCGCGCCGGCGAGCCGGCATTACTGTGATCTATAGGCTCCGTTTGTTTATGCAAACTTGCGGGCCTGTAGACTGGTTTATAAAAATGTTATCACTAGACAGTTGATCTTTATGCCAAATTGAAATGTTCTACCTGATTTGCAACAAACTAGAGTGAAATAAAAATTTCTTTGTTAACATGTTTAATAGGTTGAAAATAATATAACAGCTTTTTTTAATTCTTCTAATGTTTTCACTGTTCGAAATTTCATCTCAATTTGGTCATAAATGTATCAAATCCGCTGTCTAGTTATCAACTTTATTTTCGATTTCAACACGTTCACTGTCACTATAAATTATAATTATGATATCGGTACCAGGTTCGATCCTTTTTAGATACAACAAATGTGCAAGTTAAATATTTAAATTTCTCACTGTCACTGTTTGTTCTGAGAGGAGTCTTCGTATAAATACGATCGCAAAATCTATCAACAACTTGGTTGCAGCTTTTTGTAGTTTATCACTCCTCAGGAACACGATGATTAACAATTTCTTTTGCAATTGTTATTTTAATGGAGATTTTTAAGTGACGTACTTGATACTATTGTTAAATTTAATTTACTTTTTGGAACATTCCTGTGCCACATCTTCTTTACGAAATATTGGAAAAGAAATCATTTTTGAATATAACGTAATACATTATGACTTTAATTCTTTCAGTTGAAATGTCGCCGTATCAATGGCATCGGGCCTGTAAATGTAATTTCTGGAGTTGCAAATCATTTAATTATTTAAATAGCAAAAGCTTAGTGCTCAGTTTTCTTTTTTGTGAGAATTATTACTATTAATTCTCATTAAAACATCTCCGTTTACTAAGGAGTGAATAATAATATGCGTGAAATTAATTCGATGTGTTGATCGTGGTAAATATGTGACGCCGTTGGCGTGCGTGTTAATGGCTCCATTGGATTCATACTGGACGTCTACCAAGTGAAAAAGTAATGCATGAATATCATTGAAGTTATCGTTTTACAGTGCTTTGCATATTCAGAACTGCTCAGCATGGCGATAATGTATTAACAGCATTGTTAGTGTTGTCAACGCGATGAAAGCTTTCTTACAATTTTTATATGTTGTAAATGACAGTTCAATACTCATTGCGTTCCTCTTTGAAGTTTCTTAAATTACTAACATGCTTATGACATTTAATTTATATGTTTAAAACATTCATGAATACGAGGTATAATAGAAAACTTAATCCAATACGAATTATTTCTTTAATTGTAATCTTGATATAAAGTTAAGTTTTCTGTTATACCAAATTTGTAATGAATTTTCCAACATGTAAATTATTTAAGTAATGTGCTATTTTCAATCATTTTTTAGTTGCAGGATTAATGATTTTTATTTTACGGAACAAGTTTAGATAATTGTTAAGAAAAATGTACAGAATTATGGAAGAATCAATTTCATTTGTTAATTATGTATAATGTTTGGAATATACGTTTGGGAACAACAAAAGTTATTATTAACGTTTTCAATTATACTCGAAAGTGATTGCTTATGTACAACAAGTTAATATTCATAGATTAATTTCATTGCATGCGATATTTGTGCTCTCCGGAAATTAACAAATAATTGATAAGCAAACTAAACGTTCACATACGGAATGAACTAACGGTAATGTAATTATTACGCGTAAATGTTGCGCCGGCAAAAATGAATTTGGTTATCACTTTCCCGTTTGCTAGTTGTACGGACGTGTGGGCTGTAGCTCATGTCCGCAGAAAATTGTTCCCCGACACAGTTATGTCGTAAATGGCGACCATTGGTGAGAAAATAATTGAACAAATTATTTCTAGGGAAAACGGTGACGTAGGATATGCGAAACGTTTCATACGAACTAATTTTCACGTTACTTAAAGCTCTCCAATAATATTTTTAAATAAATACCCTAAATAAAACTAATCGTGTCTTACATGGCTGATGTATTAATCAGAATTTGCAAAGGGGATTAAAGCGTTGGTTTCATAAAATAAGACAGAATGTTGGAATACCTACACGAATTATCATAAATACTTATTTATTTGTACAAAGTCGATCGCAAACAATACGTGGAACACCGTTGACATAAATATTGCAGTATTACTGAGTGGTCACAGGGTTTTTTACAGGTGCAGAAAGAATGACAATGATACATAGATTATTTACAGGACGGTGAATTAAATATTTGAATCGATTTGGCCGTTGGTCGTATATATTTTATCGTATATATTAATCTGTTTTCATGTAACTGTACACATAACAAACGATGTGTACTCGGGTTAACGACCGAACGCAATTCCACTGGGTAGAAAATGAGCGCACCGATGATATCGGCCCAGTGAATTTACCATTCTGCATGTCACGTCTCAAAATAAGGGCACGGGCTACATTAGGGGATTCGAAGCAATACATTCGATCATTGTCTCTACTTTACGATATACATAATTCCGTGCGCCGCCCTCGCGGACACCAAGAGTCAAGTGACACCAATTAAAACGGTGGAACCATTTCAGACTGTTCGTTTAAAAGTGGCGTAAGTCACTTTTCTGACCGTGAGCAGTTCTGACTGTGAATGAAATGTTAACATTAAATTTACCACGACCGGTCCCGTGACCGGTTCTAAATTTTTTATTTTACAATTATTGATATTACAAACACGCTTTCATAAGAAATAATTTAATAAATATCTGTATTACAGTACATATTGCAAAAAACCGCGTAAAGACTTTTTTTCAAAAAGTAAATCAAATGTTAACACTAAATCTACCACGACCGGTTCAAAATTTTTTATTTTACAATTATTGATATTACAAACACGCTTTCATAAGAAATAACTTAATCAAGATCTGTATTACAGTACATATTACAATAAAAACCGCGCAAAGTCTTTTTACAAAAAGTGAATCACATGTTAATACTAAATCTACCACGACCGGTTCAAAATTTTTTATTTTACAATTATTGATATTACAAACACGCTTTCATAAGAAATAACTTAATCAAGATCTGTATTACTGTACATATTACAATAAAAACCGCGCAACGTCTTTTTTCAAAATTGAATTAAATGTTAATACTAAATCTACCACGACCGGTTCTGGATTTTTTATTTTACAATTATTGATATTACAAACACGCTTTCATAAGAAATAACTTAATCAAGATCTGTATTACTGTACATATTACAATAAAAACCGCGCAACGTCTTTTTTCAAAATTGAATTAAATGTTAATACTAAATCTACCACGACCGGTTCTGGATTTTTTATCTTATAATTATTGACATTAGAAACACACTTCCATAAGAAACAATTTAATAAATATCTGTATTACATTACATATTACAATGAAAACCGCGCAAAGACTTTTATTCAAAAAGTGAATTAAATGTTAATACTAAATCTACCACGACCGGTTCTGGATTTTTTATCTTATAATTATTGACATTAAAAACACACTTTCATAAGAAACAATTTAATAAATATCTGTATTACAGCATATATTACAATAACAACCGTGCAAAGTCTAAATTAATTAAATCTTGTCATTTTTATAAGACAACATGTGCCTGTTACTTTTATAGCTCGGTACGTTTAGCGTCAATAAAACTTGTAGGCGTGTAGACATTGAAAAATAAATGCTTCTAATTAAATTCTATAGAGGGCTAAATATGTGGGTTACAAATTTCATCTTTGATAACCATTGGCGATTTCTTTCAATCCGGAAGTAAACACGTTGCTTGTCCCATTTCTGAAAGTTCGCGTCGTGGGCGTAAAATGGATGCATCCAGAGGTAAATCTCGAAACATGGATTGATAACCGTAATAGGCGATTAAAGTCAACGCAACCGAGGGACTTGCCGTACGCGAAAGATGGATGCGCGATGAATTATGCAAAATAACGACGTTTGAACTTTTGGCAAGTAGAACATAAACATAAGCTCTGCGAAGGATTTACACCTACGACTGCATCATTGACCTTTAGAAATGAGAAACTGTAATCACCGCTGCTTGTTCTGTGGCCAGTGATACAGTTATTTCATCTTTCCACCAACGCGTTTAAAGATGTCTGTCCTCTTTCACCCGGAATGATTACTATTACCAGCCAGGAAGGATTGTGCAAACTCAGTTCTCGAACTGAACACTTTGGTAAAAATAATGAAATTCTTGATGCACCAATTGAAATTAGAAGTTCCAACGAGGAAATGAAGTTAATTTCAAATTCCTCGGAGAAATGAAATGCAACCACTCCACGGCACTTCCTTGGCATTGAAGTATTCGCAAAGGCCAGGTTACAAAGCAGTTCTTTGGACTCGACCACGCCTTTGTACATGATAATACGTGATTGTTTGTAGTTTGCTCGTAAAGTTTAATTTCACGTGCCATAAACCCGCCCAAATAAAATAAATTACGTGGGACGTTTTAAGTACGCAGTCGGTAAAACCATGCAGGATGTAATTCAGTATAAAATCAAGACCTTGACGAATTCTTCGTTCGTCAAATGTGAACGATTGATATACATAGACCTACCTATTGATCTCACGGTTATATTTGCGAAACTTTCGAACGATTTCCCTGGAATACTAATCTCGATTCCGTAAGAAACAACAAAGGCCAGATTCCGTTGATCCCGCGCACGTAACTGTTCGCGTTCCAGATACGACTCGCTAAATGTGCCTTTAGATTCGAGTTATTACAGTAACGCTTTGTTTATCTGTGATCCGATTAGATGGCCACAGTGTGATACTTGAATTTTAAATGGAATGAAGTTTTTATGATTCCTGTTTACAGTCCGTGCTGACGAAGCTGAAAGTGACGGAGGCGGTTCGAACGTTGGGAAAATTTGTCTCGGCTCCGCGTCGGCAAATAATTTGCGCGCGACCGGCATTTCGTGCCAGACGAGAAAGAAAGGAGCGATTCGCCCGCTGATACCGCGTTATCGCGTTAACCTCCTTGAGTAAATCATTGGAGATTTAGCGCGTCTGTGATATCGTCAAAGGGTATTGTAAACTGCGAGATGGTAGATGCACGCGACTTAAATTTGGCAATGGCGAAACAAACCTTAAGCCATTGCGGATAATCGTTCTAACCTGAAAGAAAAATAACAGGCCACTGTTAGAACTATGCTCCGGATCTGAGTGCAAAATTAAAGTGTACGAATCGATTGCAAGAAATAGAAACTAAGTTAAATAGTATTTCTTCCCGTAATGATTTTAATAGAGGAGTAATCATCTATCGACATCTTCAATTTTTGTAAAATTTTTCAACAATTTTTATGTTATCTAGTTGTAAGTTACAGCTTATGACCAGACTGTGGAGTTTTATGCATTTGTGAAGAAATTGACTGGGTGAAATATGAAACAGTGAAAAATATAAAAAATCAAAGGATGTTACGTTGTTTTTAACGTGAAAAGGCTATTAAGGGATAAAATTAATTTTTATTAACTACTACTTTTCACAATCGATGTAGAATATTTTTATTTTGCATAAAAAGTCTACTTATAACTGAAACGAAGAAGTATATTTCGTTAGGCTACCTTTAATGCTACAATTGTTACTCGAATAAATTTCTGTTGTTTCGTAAAAGTTCTTTGTTTGAACAGAAAAATAGGGAATATTTTATCGATAGTATTTTCTATCGTTTGAACTAATTCCTTACTTCTTAAATTTTTTAAATCGATTGCAAGAAATAGAAACTAAGTTAAATAGTATTTCTTCCCTTAATGATTTTAATAGAGGAGTAATCATCTATCGACATCTTCAATTTGTAAAATTTTTCAACAATTTTTATGTTATCTAGTTGTAAGTTACAGCTTATGACCAGACAGTGGAGTTTTATGCATTTGTGAAGAAATTGACTGGGTGAAATATGAAACAGTGAAAAATATAAAAAATCAAAGGATATTACGTAGTTTTTAACGTGAAAAGGCTATTAAGGGATAAAATTAATTTTTATTAACTACTACTTTTCGCAATCGATGTAGAATATTTTTATTTTGCATAAAGATTCCCAGTCTACTTATAACTGAAACGAAGAAGTATATTTCGTTACAATTGTTACTCGAATAAATTTCTGCTGTTTGGTAAAAGTCCTTTGTTTGAACAGAAAAATAGGGAATATTTTATCGATAGTATTTTCTATCGTTTGAACTAATTCCTTACTTCTTAAATTTTTTACTCCCCGCCATATATTGAAACGGAGAATTTAGATTCTACGAAACCTGATAAGTTAACTGCGGATGTTTTTTTGCATTTATGAGAACAATGATAACCTGAAACATAAAACAGAAAAAACATCAGAAGGATCTAAGAACATAGTCATGTTGTTTGTGAACATTGAAAACATCAAAAGCAATTCAAAATACTGTGTCACTTCGGCCCATTCAAATAATTAAAAAAGAAATAATTTTAATTAATTCAGGCAATTTTAATTTTGTATTCGCCCATTATTGATGGGGATAATAACTCCATTGAGATGAAAATATTAGTCGGTACTTTTGATAATATTGTACATCTAATTTTGCAGAATCGGGCGCAGTATTTACAATAGGTCGCAGTCGGTTCGCAGACAACATTGCATCGCACTTCTTTATAAGAAAGGATCCTGTGGTTTCCATCACGTGCGGGGACGAGCATTCCGCTGTCATTTGTCGTAAGTCAAACAACTTCTTCAGTTCGTAGTTAATCCAGCAGTACACGGTTGCGTGTAGGATCTGTGAAGAAAATTCGTATTACATTTTTCTTGTTTCACATTCCTTTTAATCGTTTACTATACTACTATGTATGTATAAAATGAAAGATAAAAATAATCACGATCGCTTAATGCGCTGTTAGACGCAGTTGTTGAAGAAAAATATTACAATTGTATTTTGTTAGAAGCAGGAAATTGCATTGCAGATCAAATTCAGCGAAGATTGCAATCCAATTGATGCTATAGCATCAACTATGTATACGGTTCGGTCATTTCTCGCATCTATGTCCCGACGTGTATCTACTAACTGTCCTCTTCAATGCTAACCCTAGGTCAGAAATGGCTTATGTTTCCAGACAGTGTGACACACTGTCTTTTTTTTATGAAATGTAATCATACGTGACTGTAACATTTCGTAGAGTAAGATGTTCCACACGTTGTTCTATTGATTTGTACATACACGACTATTCTTGAGTTTAATGGAAATCGATAGGCGAACGCGTGAATGACCATGATTCCACAGTGATAGAAAAGTGACGCGTCGCCATCTTGGTTCTCACTGCCTTCCACCTAATTCCTATATCGTATACAACAAACTAGTTCCACCAACCATGATTGCTTGCTAAAAATAATTTCCCGTTATTTTTCCGGCTTATTTTTACCCATTGACAATATTTACACTCTCGGTTTAACTTCTTGCACGCCAACTTCAACCATAGTTTACTTGCGTCATGACGGTATCGCGATGTACAGCCCCCAAGAACATTATGAAGCGCAGCTATTAATAATAAAAGATTAACGGTTGAAATAATAGTCGTAGATGGTTTATCTACACACTATTGAAATTAACGATCATCCTTAATCATTTTAATTGCGTTTCCGATATCATTGTATACATTGAAGAAGAATACTGTTTAATATTAATAGCAAATATTATTAGCAACTCAGGGTTTATTTTAAATGGTCGCTGTGAAGCATTCCGTACAATTTTCTGCGTAAATATTTTACGACACTGAACGTTGATGCGTTGGCTTCCGTGCAAAATGGCGGAGGTCGAAAGTCATACAGTTTGCAGCTTCTGTAGCATGCCACACGAAGAAGTCACAATCGACCTGTGCTTTTAGAGGGATAGCCACTGTCCAGTAAATCGATATGACCACGCAATACTCGTGCACGTAACATACCTATACGACCTAAGCGGATACACTGTAATTATCAACAGTTCCAGTTAATCGCGGAGCTATCGGAACACGTGAATTTTTTCCCGCAAAAGATATAGTCTATAAAATAATTTATTATTTTTGCTATCTTAAGCGTTTTATTGGATAGCTTAGGAGAACGAATTTTTGTAGAAACTCCCTCGGAAAGTGAAGTCTCTTTTCCTGACAACAGATTTAAAAATATGACGATGAAAACCATCTTGGTTAAAATGATTTCTAGGCTTCAGATTTACCAAGCTTTATCGAACTACAACCTTTTATACTCATTTTTAATCGTATTCAATTGTTACAAGAAATTTACAGAAGATAAAATCAAGGATCTTAAAAGTTTGGTGTTTGAGTATATCAATATTTAAAGATGAAAACTTGAGAATAGTGGCCTAGTTTTACCGTGAATAAATTGTATAATAAATTTTCTATTTTCGTGCAGAAACTGGCAGGCTTTTTGTCTTTGGCAGTAACGATTGGGGTCAACTGGGGCTCGGTCATAAGAATCACATTAGCAAACCATCATGCGTAAAAAGTACGTATTTCCACCATCATAAAAACATTAAACCACTATTTTACAGATCAACAATTTTAGTTACATTTTGAACATAACGATAACAGATCAGTTTTTTTAAATGTACGGTACACAAATCACATTGAATGCTTCTTAAAATTATTGATTCAAATGATGAATTGAACAGTTTGTTATTAACGAATTATTATACAAATTTTCAGTTCTGAAACCAGAAAAAGTGACACACGTCGCGTGTGGACGAGCACACACTCTGATTTGTACAGGTAAGGTATCTTTTAATTCTGAGCATGTCACAAACAGTCTTGTTGCATGCGGTAATCTTATGCAATTATATGCAAGGCATTGCATGTTGCATATACTGCTATACATCAGTCGTTCACTTTTCAATTTTACAATATTCCTCGTGCCATTTCTCCCGCGACTACAGTATTCCGATTAACTTTTCTTTATTCTCATATGTGTGTAAGACGATACAATGTATAGAATTTCCGCTAGTATAAACTTTGTATACAACATTAATTTTAATGTTTATCTCGTAACTTCATTAAATTTAATGCTTCCATTCAATAACTTTTGCAAATCCACGATCACGGTTCCTCGTGAACGGAGTATTTTATTACGTAGAACCAAATCCATTATGTCCCAATCGTTCAAAGGTATAACCCCTTAACCTAAATCTAACCAGCTGTCGTCGCAACATATTCATACCTAACTCACCCACTTCTAATTTATTTCACCCCTACGCGTTTCAGCTGTAATTCATTCCAGGTGTGTAAGTTGGGATTGAAGATAGCTGCTATATCGACTTCTATTTTCGGAACAGTTACATATAACCATTGTTCTGCAGTGAGAAATATAGTAAAATATAATACAAAATCCTGTAGTATTTTCATTTCGATAATGTATTGTATATTTGTGTGTGTGTGTGTGTGTGTACACACACACAAATATACAATACATTATCGAAATGAAAATATTACAGGATTTTGTATTATATTTTACTATTTTTCTGTGATATTTTATTGTGATATTTTGCAAATAGTGTAGAAGTAGTTTTTGATTAAACCAGTGCGCTCATACCATTAAAAATTTTGTTTAAAACCTATTTACGATCGGTACTAAGATATTATTATATTTTACTATATTTCTCACTGCAGAACAATGGTTATATGTAACTATTCCGAAATATATATATATATATATATATATATATATATATATATATATATATATATATATATATATCAATGTACGATTTGCACATTGTTGATATTTTTTAAATGGTTAATTACTAGATCCTATCTAGTATATTTTCATCTAATCGAATTAATATTAAAAGATTCATAATTCTTGGTTAGCATATTAGGAAAGAGTAGGTGTACCATTGTTATCAGTGAATTAATTTTGTTCCTGAAAAATCTATTCTAGTGATCTTAAATAATGCAAATTATTGCTAATTAACATGTCATTTATCCTGTGTACAATATTTTTTTCAGAAATCAGTTTAAATGATAAAAATATTCGATTCGACACGGTACTGTCTAATAAATAGTATATTTACTTTAGCCTTCTCGAGAGGCCACTATCTTGATTAAAAATACGTGCTGCAAGTTCTTGCATTCATAGGCCGTTCGATAAGATGGTTAATTAGATAAAGTAGTTTTCTCAGGAAGGAAAAGCATCAGTTACATTTTAAGCAACAAAGCATGCTGCAAACACATTTATCATTCCGAAGATTTCTATCTATCATTTCTGACGCCCTACATTACCTACACCAGCGTTCGTGGCACCCTTATTTTCGAAAGTTAATTACTTTGAACGCTCTTTCAATTTTAGAATTCTTCTCAAAATTAAAACAACTTTTACAGCGATAAAGATTCTGCAAAGTTTTTCCATTAAATTATTTTTGGTATTAAAACCCTCCAACGCCTGAGCCCAAGTTTATGGCGATTTGATCAAATCAAACTACTGTATTGGAAACAATAAAAACATTAAAATATCTACAGGGTGTTCGACTACAGTTGGAAGAAAATTTAAGGAGTGGTTCCTTACGATGATATGAGACGAAAATGATGAATAAAAAAATTGCAATTTCGGATTGCAATTTAGCTATTAACAATTAAAAATCAACAACGCGTCTAACAAACGTGTACGTTGTGAACGTCAAAGAGTTCAATGTTGTCCAACGATTTGTTAAACATTTTCACCACGCTGGGGCCTCAAATGAGAACCAAGGTATGCATGCATCTGTCACTCGATACGTGACTGTCGCGTTGTTAATAGCTAAATAACGAAGCCGAAATCGCAATTTTTTATTCTTCATTTTCGTCTTATATCGTCGTTAAGAACCAACCCTTAAATTTTCTCCCTCCTGTAGTCGAACACCCTGTATAAGAATTATCGTCGCAAAAATATTTTCAATAATTAAGAAATAGAGCAATGAATTGGGAAAGTAGCAAAAAGATAGCTCGAAGTAATCTTATTCGCGTTAATACAGTAATCAAATGAACCAGCTTGAATAATGTATTCTGTTCTGAGGGAAGGTAACATTGCAAAATGTTATGGTACGGGAAAAGGTTTGAAATAATCGTAGATATTAACCTTTTATTGCATGAATTTTTATGTGGAGTTGAAAAATATATATATAGCTGTTAGGTTTACTTCAAAATGAGTGTGGTCATGAAATAAATAAAATTTTCTTAGAAAATGTTAATAAATAAAATTTTCTTAGAAAATGTTATTTATTGCATTTTATGACTGTTCCTGTATGGGAACTTTATACATATCCGGTTTTATTCATAAGAGCAATGGTTCCATTTGGAAACAACATGCTCAGAGTCTTCAGTTTGAAATGTATGTCCCCAATTGGGAACTGAATACAACAGAGGGTTAATTTACAAGATCTAGCCAACTAGAAGTGTGCAGTTATTAGTTCAATATTATCCAAACCTTGTAAGATATTAGATGCTCTTACAAATAGAGGGCGATACCGATTTCCCAGTTCTCAACATAAGGAGGTTGCTAAACAAGAGACCCGGGAAGCGAGTCAGAACGAATTCAATATTTCTTCTGGCTCTCTTTCTTACAACGACAAATCTCACAGGATGTCGAGTAATTATTGCGGAACAATATCAGAATCAATCAGAAGGCAATCAGAGCCAATTAGAAGGAATCAAAGCAAAAAGCTGATATCATACGATGTATGATAGAGATGAATAGATATGGAATTGCAAATGTCGACATTTCAGGTTCGCAGAAAATTTTTGCCTGCGGTAGTGATCAAGAAGGACAACTAGGTCGAGGAACTTCTGCAATAGGAGATTCCGCGAGTTCTCCAGTGCTAGTGTACGATACTGGACTAGCTGGACCAACAATAGTTCAAATTGCAGCTGGTTCGCATCATTCCCTAGCTCTTACTAGCGACGGCGGAGTTTTTGCGTGGGGCAGCAACCTCGAGGGCCAATTGGGATTGCCTGATGTTTCCGGCTTGGTTAACAAACCAACGAAAGTGCACATACCTGAACCAGTCAAACAAATTAGCACCGGCTATTACCATTCTTCTTTTCTGACAGGTGATTTCCTGCTGGAGCTATATCTATCTTTTTATCTTGCTTTTATCAACAATAATGGTTACGCTAATACTACACAGTGAATTTTATACGTGCATGAAAGTGTGTAGCCACGTGTCCAAAAGTGCAACCAGAAATTTCTTTCTTGACACTAGTTTTATAATTTAATTCATAGAAATCCAAATCTGCTCAGAAATTTGCATTCTAACTACCAGTATTATTTGGAATGAAAATTCGTCCATTAAGAAGTCAATTTATTATTACCTTACCTTAAATAATTATTACTTAATAAGAATTAATTAGTAATAATTAATTAATTATTATTACCTTACCTTAAATAATTATTACTTAATAATAATTAGTTAGTAATAATTAATTAATTATTGTTACCTTACCTTAAATAATTATTACTTATTAATGATTAATTAGTAATAATTAATTAATTATTATTACCTTACCTTAAATAATTATTACTTAATAAGAATTAATTAGTAATAATTAATTAATTATTGTTACCTTACCTTAAATAATTATTACTTAATAATAATTAATTAGTAATAATTAATTAATAATTATTACCTTACCTTAAATAATTATTACTTAATAATAATTAATTAGTAATAATTAATTAATTATTGTTACCTTACCTTAAATAATTATTACTTAATAATAATTAATTAGTAATAATTAATTCATAATTATTGCCTTACCTTAAACCACATTATTGAATTTTGAAATATATCTTGTGCATTATTTAAGTAATCACTGCGTCTATTAATTACCGAACATGGAAATTAAATTAGAGAACTGGGTCTAGGTTTACGTTGTTGTCTACACAAAAATGTGTCATGTTCGAAATTCCAGACATCGAATTATGTTTCCAGAAAGCGGCCTCGTCTATGTCTGCGGCGAGACAGAAAGCGGGAAATTAGGAATCGATGTGAAATTTTCAACGCAGATTGTACCCAAACAAATGCAATTACCTAGTCCCGCTGTGCATGTGACGTGCGGTGGTCATCATACTATTATATTAGCTGGTAAGTAGCAAGCGATACTCTTGACATTTATTCGCATTACTTAACAAAAACTCTATCTAGTTACATTAATTCCAGTACTCAATTTTCAAATATTCGGCAGAGATATAAGTACCGAAATTAAGACGGCACTTTTATTGTCAAAAGATAGTTTAAAATTCAGTATTTAGATAGTTTTGCGATCGAAAGGAATTGATAATAGATGTACGATGATTTCGGCGCACAGGTTCGATCAATAATAAAAACGTTATTTTATAACAATTTTGCAAATTAAAACCTCAACGTTTCGATCCTGATGAGGATCATTCTTAAGAGAGATTTTTTCGTTTGTTACTTAAGATTAAACGTAAACTTTATATAACAAATGCAAAAATCCCTCTTGAGAATGATCCTCATCAGAATCGAAACGTTGAGATTTTAATTTGCAAAATTGTTATAAACTAACGTTTTTATTATTGATCGAACCTGTGCGCCGAAATCATCATACATCTATTTAAAATTCAGTGGTTAATCGAAATGTTAGAACCACTAGCATAAACTGTAAATTTTTCAATAAGACTAAGAATTTGATCGCTCATTGTAGGTACTGGTATTTTGAAGGAAATGGTAAATTGGAAATATTGTACGAACTGTGAAGAATATTCTAATGAATACGTGCTAATTGTAAAAATATTATTTCGTAATTTCTAGATAATGGAAATTTATATTGTACTGGAAGTAATTCGTGTGGTCAACTCGGGCTTGGATCGAATGTCACGGAACTTTACACGCCTAAACTTCTTCCACGTGGTGCGCTACAAAATGAAACTGTTTCCCATATCGGTTGCGGGGAAAGCCACACCGCCATTGTTACTGGTAAATCGAACTTCAAATATTTCTGTTATTTATTCCCTGCTAATTAGTAGCTGAATATTTTGTATTTCATTGTTTCTAACGTTAATTTTTTCGGTAACAGACTCTGGGAAATTGTTTACATGCGGTGATGGGAGACATGGGAAATTGGGCTTAGAGGAAAATGAGAACAATGTTCACGAACTAACTTTCGCTCCAAGATACAAAGATCTCATCGTCTTAACTGTAATTATACTATCTAAATGCATCATAATCTTCATTAACTGAACATTGTTCATTTACCGACTCGATGTTTGGGTAATTATCCATATTTTTGAAATTTAAGGTTGCGTGTGGTGGCTGCCATACAATTTTAGTTGGCCGTAGACGGGCGCCCATTAACTCGGCGCCTAAGGAAAAGGATTCAATGGTAATTCGAATTCAAATTAGCTGCATACTTAAATTGCCTATAGTTTATACACTGCCGGCCAAAAGTTTGGGACCAGTCTATATTTTATATTTTAGAGTGAACTGATAAAGTACTGAAAAATGGCTTTAGCTGTTCTGTAATTTTTTCCTGAGTGTAGAGAGAGGTAGTAGTAGGAATTAATTTACCTGCGTGTCTTATACGTGTAACCTTTGTTTTATTATGAAAACCCTTCATTATACAGGGTGGGGCAATAACTATTAGCACCCCAGATATCTTCGAAACTATAAGTTTCACAGAAATATTTGCTGAAATAAAATTGCACAGTACAGTAATTTCTCAATCGTAGTCCCAACACCCGTGTTATGAACGGACTACGATGAAGTAGGGTGGCTATTTTTTGATTTATGACTGCGTCTACCCTACCGCGCTGAGACTTCAAACGACAAGCCGAACGTAGAGAAGGACAGAATGAAATAGGATCGCGTGGCCGAAGCGTGTCCCCGTCGCCGGCACAGTTTAAAGGCCCGTGCGTCATCACAATAAAACACCAAGACCTTAGCTTCTTTATTTTCGATGATAGCATTATGGAACTTTCGCCAACGTATTCGTGGCATTTCTCTGATTAAAATCATACCAAACACGATATAATTTGGCCAATATTTAGTGGTTTAATCGACGATGAAAGTTTCGAACGCAACGAAGAAGAGCATATTGGAAAGAAAGAGACGCGAACAGTCACCGTCGCCGGCATAGATCAAACACGCTGTCCTTCCTTGTAAGTAAAACTTTCATCGTCGGTTAAACCACTAAATATTGACCAAATTATATCGTGTTTGGTATGATTTTAATCAGAAAAATGCCAGGAATAAGCCAGTAAAATCTCATAAAAAATAATGAAAATTAAGTAGTTTGAAAATTCGATTCACTCGAGTCAATGTAGTGGTGTTCACACCGATATACCCGAGCCGACATCAAACATCGCCGTCCTGCTGCCCGGCGCAGCGTTGACAGGCGGTGGAATAACTACGATTGAGAAATTACTATACTTCGGACTTTTGAAGGTCATCTTCATTTTTTATATTGGAATGAGGTATTTTTTAATACATCAATCGATGCAGCTGGACATTCGTTATAAAAAAGTACTAACGTATGTATGTCGAAAAGTTAGTAGGTCAAGAGATATTCCAATTTAAATAACTCAAAAATAACATTGCTGTCGCACTAAGACGTTAGCGTTTACTTACTAGTGTAACGTCTTAGTGCGACAGCAATGTTATTTTTGAGTTATTTAAATTGGAATATCTCTTGATCTACTAACTTTTCGACATACATAGGTTAGTAATTTTTTATAACGAATGTCCAGCTGCATCGATTGACGTATTAAAAAATACCTCATTCCATTAAAAAAATGAAGATGACCTTCAAAAGTCCGAAGTACCTCTCTAACTGCAAAAAAACTATTCTAGCCACCAGATGGCCCCCTTCGTACCGTGCAATTTTATTTGAACAAATATTTCTGTGAAACTTGTAGTTTCGAAGATATCTGAGGTGCTAATAGTTAGTGCCCCACCCTGTATAATAATATAAATCCACGTAACATCTCTCTTATGCGGTGGTCTCAAACTTTTGGCCGACAGTGTATTTATTTCAGAATAAGGAATTCAATTCTTATTTGATTATTAGACTGCGGATCGTTATGCAAAATAAAAATTGTCTGCATCGATTGCAAGAAGTAGAAACCAAATTGAATGTTATCTCTTCCCCTAATGATTTTAATAGAGGATAAATCTTATATATATTGAAATCCTCAATTTTTTAAATTATCCAACAATCTTGAATTTCATCTCCTGAATTTTGAAAAAATCCGCAATCTATTTATTATACAATACTTCTTAATATACTAATATTATATTGCTGAATATAATAAGTGTTATATTGCTCAACATGATAAATAGTATTTTGCTGAATATAATGAATATTATAGTGCTTAATGTATAATTTAATACTTATTTAGAAATTTTGTATGCTCCAACAAATTGTAGGAATCTGTTCAGAGGAGAACTTTGCCACCCTTGAAAGTTCCAGTGTCTAGACACCACAACGACGTTCACGATGAGAAAACAAATGAGAACATAACAGAGGTACACAACGAGGAAAAGAATACATCAGAAGAATCATCAGCTCCAATAGTGCCAGAATCGAAATCAGAAAGTGTTCAGATGGATGTAGAAAATAATCAAGAGAACGTTACGAACCATGATACGGATTCGATGAATAACGTCGAGAAAACTGACAATCCCGAGAAGCCTACAGAATCTTCGCCGAAAGAATCGGAAACGGAAACGACTAAAGCGACACCGTGTGTCGCAACGGAAGATCATGAGAGTACTACAACGGAAGAACTAAAGCCAGAGAATGACAACAAAGAAGCAGAAAATAATAACAGCGTACCAGAAGCGGAAGTAGATAGTGAAAACAACGTCCAAGAAACAAAGCCACCAGATAATACGAACGATGAACAGAAGAACAAAGAAAACAATAACGTGACAAACAACGAAACAACAGAGAACAATTCGGATAATACGAAACAAATCAGCGAAGAAAATGGTGCAAATCAAGGGAATGAGAGCAACGATCAGGAGCCAACGAATCTGGAAACAGAAACGATGGAGAAAAAGATGGAAGCGAAAAGTCCGGAGAAGACGATGACTTCCGGTTCGACACCGCCACCGAAACCACCGAGGCTGAAGTCTGGAAGCAGCGATAACTCATCAATGGAGAGAATATCGTCGATGGAAAAGGAGGACGAGCCTAATGAAACGAACGCAGTGACGGAAATGGCTGTAAATAAAGAACCGGAAGCAGGTAATGGCGGCGAGGCTGCGCAGAAACGCGAATCGCGTTCGGTGAAGTCTTCGACGAAAAGCGAAAGCTCTAGGTCGGCAAGGTCGAAACACGACACGGATGAAACGATAGAAATCGATAAGCAAACTGACGTAGAGAAAATTATGGAGGAAGAGAAATTGAATAACGACAATGTCCAAGATGACGCGGACGTTGTGCAGTCACCTGCACCGAGAACTGGTAAGGCAAATAGTAATTAAAGTCGAATCAGTTATATCCGACACCCTATATGTATTCTACACTTATATGAATAAAGTATGGTAATCTGTAAATTTCATTTTATTTGATTAGAAAATTCTAGATTGATATAAGTTCCTTGAATTGTTTATAAAAAGCGTCGTTAACAGCTAAAAATGATTATTACTCTGTCTGTTTAACAGGGAAAATGGCGAAGATATTCAAAGCTAAAAGACAACAAGCAATTGAGAATGGCACTAAAATAGCAAGCAATGCAAATCATAAATCAAAGGTACGAAATTATTATTTCTTGTCTAGTGCATATAATAAAGCCTCTATTATTCGTTTATTTAAATAATCAAAGTTGATTGCAATGCAATTTTTCAAGATTATAGTTTAAATGATATGTATATACATGTAAATATATTTATAAATATTTAATAATGAAGAATTGTTTAACAAATGTGATCGAATACATACAGTGACTCCCACTAATATTCGGACACTCTTACAAAGACGATAACTTTTTTAATATTGTACTATACGATTTCAATATTTTTGGCAAGTTAGTGCAATTAGTTTGCCACAGGAAGCGAAAAAAAATTTTGTGAAAAATCGTATTTCCTCTGAATTATAAAAAAAATACTAAAAGTTGCATTTTACAACTTTTTTATGTGGACCTATATTGAAATTTTAAAAAATACGTTTTGTAGATCTATGTCAATTATACGCCCTGTGAAAGTTTCATCGCAATTGGCTGGTGTGGAAATCAACGACAACGATTGAAAGATGCAAGAATCATTAGATTTACTGCAGTTGAAGGCCGAAAATCGTGAAAATCTGCAATTTTTAACATATTTAAACGTTTGTAGCTCATTGCAATGTCGACCGACTTTGACCAAATTTTCAGAATATGTTTATTTGCACAGGTCTATAAAACGTATTTTTTAAATTTTCAACGTAGGTCCACATAAAAAAGTTGTAAAATGCAACTTTTGGTATTTTTTTTATAATTCCAATCAATTGCAATTTTTGACAAAATTCTTTTTTCGCATCCTGCAGCAAACTAATTGCTCTAGCTTCTAAAAAAATGTTCAAATCGTATAGTACAATATTAAAACAGTTATCGTCTTTTTAAGAGTGTCCGAATATTAGTGTGAGTCACTGTATACATATTTAAATAACAGAGGATCTATTAAATACTCAAAATCTTCACATTGTTAATTAATTATTTTCTGTTTCCAGTCGAAAACCTGTAATATCCTGTGATCAAGTCGAGTATGTACAATATTTCATCGCATTTTTTATAATACCGGCGTGACTGACGTGTAATCGGGACCAATTCATCGAAATGAAATTTCATTAACATTGACGAACAATTTTTCTTTACATTATACTCATAACATTGAAATGCTCGTACGCGTCACATCGAGATTGTACCAAAATCAATCATTTTTCTGTGCCCTTTTACAAAGCAATCCAGTCTCAGATAATAATAAATACGTGATAAAAGAAAAAGTTATTTCGATGTACACGTGTCTAAGACGCTAGTGAAAAATGTTTGTAAATAAAATTAAATGTACGACGGGAAAAACGATAATTAAACTATTACAGTAAGTGACTGAGTTTTACGCATAGATGAAGGGAATTAAGCTTAACTGTGGCATGTTTTAAATTAACGTTAATTCTAGTGGATACAAGTAATATTTTAAGCGGCTTTCACGTATCCAGTGTTTCGGTTCCAGACGTTCTTTTGTATAATGAACATGTACAAATAAATGTAGACGCAAAGGATCCTAATACGTTCATTGTTTTTATTGGTACACAATCATGAATCGTATTCAGTGGAACAATTATTTTACAATCATCTAAACATTTCGAGACTCTCGGTGTCGATACTGTATGAGTAAGCAACTTAACTTTAATGTATAACAAGTACACTACCGAAGAAAACCTAATTTTCAATAAAATTACATCTTGCGACAAGTTAATACTTTTCACAATTGTTATTAAAGCTACCGGTAAAACTACATCATTTCAAGTATAAATCCATATCAAAATTTCTAAGTGGTCGTATCGGTTCAAAAATTTCAGCTGACAGCAGCGTAAGTATTAAAAAAAACAAAGTTCAATAATCTCAAACCTAAATTATACAATGTGTACGAAATAGATGCACCTTCTACTTTCCCTTTTTGCAGGAAGCTGTTAATTTGTCGAGTGGCGCCGCTGTTATGAAGAAGTTCCGTTTCTTCGTATCGAAATACGAGAACACTAATTGCGGCAAATTATCGGATAGCACGTATAATTTGTTTTGAGCTTCGTCGATAGATATATCGTTAGGGAATACTAACGTTGTGTTATCCTGAGCGACGTGTACTGGAAACAATAAACATAAATTGAGGTATTGTTACATTCTATTTATTCCCTGGACTTCCAAGAACGTATCGTTGCACAATAACTGATCAAAGAAACATTAAATACGCGGAAGAGGCAATTTTCTACGACAGATGGTAATTTCTTTTAAACGTAAATCAATCTGCAACTTTTTCACGAATGCGATAAATATCGAAATTGTTCAGCTAAAGTTAATAGAATTGACGTGGCAGATATACAGGGTGGGGCATTTTAAACAGGTTACCTGAATAACGCGGCTGCTATTGGTGTTAGGAAGAAATGTATCAGATGGAACTTGTATGGTATCGAGGAGGCATTATTCTGATGTTAGTAGCTTTTTTGAAGGCGGACGCGCAAAGGACATATGAAGGTCAACTGCATTTTTTTAAATGGAATGAGGTATTTTTTAATACGTCAATCGATGCAGCTGGACATTCGTAATAAAAAAGTACTAACCTATGTATGTCGAAAAGTTAGTCGTTCAGTAGATGTTTCAATGTAAAAAATATAAAAATATCATTACTGCCGTAGGGTAACTGCACCAGTGAATGAACGGGCACCAGTAAATGAACGCTTTTGTATATTTCAACAAATTTTAACCCGGACGGCATACTAGCGATAAAATTGTGATTAAAGAGTTAAATAAATAGGAGAATATTGTTTAGTAATTTTGTTCATTGATTGGACTAGCATTATTCAATTACTAGAATGTAGTGTTCATTCACTGGTATTTTTCATATTTTTGATTTAACGTTTAATAAAGAAGAATAATAATAATTTCATTGTATTTGTGTTCATTTATTTTTGACAAATGAAGTATAGGGAGCTATTTGGCATATATGAGATTCCTTTAATTCACATAGTTTTTGTTTAAATAAAATATTTTTCTGAACAATTTCTTAAATGTTCATTCACTGGTGCAGTTACCCTACTAAGACGTTAGCGTTTACTTACTAGTGTAGTACGACAGTAATGGTATTTTATGTTTTTTATATTGAAACATCTACTGAACAACTAACTTTTCGACATACATAGGTTAATACTTTTTTATTATGAATGTCCAGCTGCATTGATTGACGTATTAAAAAATTCCTCGTTCCATTTAAAAAAATGAAGTTGACCTTCATATGTCCTTTGCGTATCCACCTACAAAAAAGCTACTAACATCAGAATAATGCCCCCTCGATACCATACAAGTTCCATCTGATGTATTTCTTCCTAACACCAATAGCAGCCGCGTTATTCAGGTGACCTGTTTAAAATGCCCCACCCTGTATACAGAAAACTTTTACAGAAAGATCTACCGTCCAGTGATGAAATGAAAAATAAAATGGTTGAGCGATACCGCATTCGGTGAAAACTTGCAATTTTTATGCAGAACGATAATACACTCGTTGCCATAAATGAATTCCAGGGACAATTAAGTCTAGGATAACAATTAATTTCGTAAATTTTAAAATCATTTAGTACTTACCTAGGGTGTCTGGATTCAGTGCTACGCTCGTGTCCCAGCAAGCGACGCCGTTTTTACTGACTTGAGTGAGGTAATTGATACCAGTCTTTTGATCGATCACGGAGGAAGGTCCTTGAGTGTTCGGGCCTTTGTTACCTTCAATTTGAAACGCGTAATAGTCTTCGTACTTCTTCGATTCGTAGTCTTGCAGCACTTCTGTGGGGACTGAAAATTCTGTGATACCGCACATCGCATGGAAATACAAGGTTCTGTGTCCATCGCTTCCTTTCGGGGACAAGGACAATCCAAACACGCCGTCCGTCCATTGGAAATTGAAACCGCTGACATTAAAATTACCTGTAAAAATGAATAGTAACTTTTAGATTTTCACAGTGAATTTATCATTGGTTATCGCATTAAAATTAACACATTGAAACATGATATATGACCAAGAATTCGTACCGTGAAGAGGATCGAAATGGAAGTAATTGTGCGAGACACGCCAGGAATCGTTTTTAGCCCAACTATAAACTACCAATCCATATCCACCCAAATCGGAAATATAAACGTGGGTATTCTCGCAATTATTCGCGTCAGAGTCCACCACTAAATCGGCGAAGAAAGAATTGGGCGTTTGATCAGAGTCCTTCAATGGATAAGTCCGAAGTATCTGTAATCACACAATGAATCTTATTCCAGTTTTTGTTAGCTACCATTCGACTACGAATGATTTTGTTATATACAGGGTGTTCGACTACAGGTGGGAGAAAATTTAAGGGTTGGTTCTTAACGATGATATAAGACGATAATGAAGAATAAAAAATTGCGATTTCGGCTTCGTTATTTAGCTATTAACAACGCGACAGTCACGTATCGAGTGACAGATGCATGCATAACTTGGTTCTCGTTTGGGGCCCCAGCGAGGTGAAAATGTTTAACAAATCGTTGGACAACATTGAACTCTTTGACATACACAACGTACACTTTTGTTAGACGCGTTGTTGATTTTTAATTGTTAATAACTAAAAATGGAAGTCGAAATCGCAATTTTTTATTCTTCATTATCGTCTTATATCATCGTTAAGAACCACCCCGTAAATTTTCTCCCACCTGTAGTCGAACACCCTGTATATCCAATTCTAATCCGTAGTAATGGGTATGCAGTAATTGGTACATGCCTCTTTTTCGTTCGCAGTAATACGTACAAAATGTTATCAATTTTATTATTTAATATTTCGTTATTTAGCTATTAACAACGCGATAGTCACGTATCGAGTGACAGATGCATGCATAACTTGGTTCTCATTTGGGGCCCCAGCGAGGTGAAAATGTTTAACAAATCGTTGGACAACATTGAACTCTTTGACATACACAACGTACACTTATGTTAGACGCGTTGTTGATTTTTAATTGTTAATAACTAAAAATAGAAGTCGAAATCGCAATTTTTTATTCTTCATTATCGTCTTATATCATCGTTAAGAACCACCCCTTAAATTTACTCCCACCCGTAGTCGAACACCCTGTATATTCATACATCTCAGAATTTGATTTCGACTTAAAAGACAGAAGAGTGACTTTAACCCTCCGAGTGCCGGAGTCATTTCTTATCGGGAACATCCAAATTGTTATTTAAGTACTCAATTTGTGGCAATTACACTAATTGAATAGTTGTTTCATTTAGGATATCGAAAAGACTAAGTTGTCTACACGAGATATCATAAAAAAAGATTTTTTTTAAATTATTAATTAGGTCTGTGAACGGTCCTAATCATTGCCAATTAGATAACAATAAAAATCTGTGTTGTCCAAGAGTTAATGCTTAATAGATCTTCGAGTCTGACAGGATAGCAGAAGGCAGGGGGCTAAGAGAAATAAATTAAACGAATTTCTTACCTGGTCTGTTTTTAAATCGATCACGAAAAGTCGTGGACCATCGACGACGGTAGTATTGCCAAGAATGTCATCGATTCCAGTATCGACACCCCAAAGTCGACCACAAGCGTCAGACCTTACACGAAAAGCACTGACTATACTACCCGGTGTATGAACATCATTCGCTTCCCAGTTAGGGTACGGAGTTAATTTTGGAGATTCTAGAAGAGGAAGCAAATGTAGACGTTTTTCCTTCTGATAATTATTTTCATTCTTTAAATTGCTGTTTTCTATATGGGGTGATCGGTAACTAATGGTACAACAACAAAAACGGATGATTTTACAGTAAAAAAATAAGTAGAAAATGTAGAAAAATATTTTCATATAAGCCTTTGTTTCGAAGAAATTGGTGAACACGGCTCGACGTGCTATTGAATAGGAATCTCCTGAGGCGTCTGTTCACGACCCATCTATTCTACTTCTTACAAATGCTAAGCATTCGATCTTGACGGATTCACTAAATCGATTTTCTCGAAAAATTTTATAAAAAAAATTAAACCGACTTTGAAACGCATTTAAAAAATTTACTAAAAAGTATGACATAATTTCCTTTTAATTTCCATGAAAACACATCAACTGTTAATACAATTGATTAAAATAAAATATTAAATATACGATACCATACCATTTGTGATAAATTTGTTGCCTGTACATTCAAACACTTAATAGTTTTTTCCAATATCTTTTGAAAATTGTATGTTTAAAATTTCTGATTACAGACGCAATTATAATTATTGTTCTTCAAAATGGTTCAAATTGGAACCGAAACGTCGAATTAATTATCAATTAACAAAATTGCTTAGCTTTTTTCATTGATCGAACCGTAGCGCCGAGATCATTTAATATTTGTTTGAAACAATAATACGATCGAGAAAAAATAGTTTATATACGATACCATCTTTTCGGAGGCGGCGCAAAATTAAAAATTGTCGACACTAGAAATTACGAAAATCCTTAAATTTTTTCACATGCTTTCACATATTAATATATCTTTTCTTCCAACCTACTGATTTCCAAGTCCACCATATTCCAATGAAATCATAATCAGCAACATCTGTGATTTGGAAAATTTTCAATTTCGCGCCGCCTCCGAGAAGATTGTATTGTATTTAATATTTTGTAGAAATCAAAAGGAAATTATTTCATACTCTGTAGTGAATTTTTTTAGTGCGTTTCGAAGTCGGTGTAAGTTTTTTTATAAAATGTTTTTGTTTCACAATTTTAAGTGGAACGAGTAGAAATTATAAAACACCGTAGGATGGTTTTTGGTCTTATTGTTAATATAACAATAATTATTAACAATAAAAAATTACATAAATTTTTTCAAGTGGGATCATGGACGAAATATCTCCTACTAACTGTGAAAGGTTTCATCGCGGTCGGTACATTCCTTGCTGAGCAAATGCTCAAGAAATTGGTTAAATATAAATGAAGCATTACGTTTTTTTTCAATAAAAGTAGTTATCTGACCCCTTGATGCCGGGCCGTGAAAACCTCAAACCTCTGATAATCTTGTTTTACATTTTCAATCTATTTTTGTATGTAAAATCACCCTTTTTCGGTTGTACCACCAGTCACCCTGTATATTAAGTGTACAAATTAATTCGTAGCCCTTTCTTCGTAAAATTGATTATTTGTGAACAACTAAAATTTACTCCACTCTCCAAGATTCTGTAAGATTCTCTCCCTACTGTTGTAAGTTGTAATAAACAAATATGTCCTCGCTGTCATGCAAAGTAAAGCACGGTAGGGGCAATATGAAATAGTTGAAAGTGGGGGAACTGGTAAAGTGGTAGTGGGAATCGTGAAACGACAGTGAGAAAGAAGTGGCCCGAGTCCATTATACTAAATGATCAACGAATCTTGAATACGTTGATCGAAAAATTTGTATTTACGAGGCAACTGATTAATTATGAGAGCTAAGTATTAATTTGTACTCCTAATTAAACTCAAGAGAATTATGTTGTATTTCCATACGTGACTTATCATCCTTTGAGAAAACATTTAAGTTTGCCACCACACCATTCTTCCATCGCGGTATAGTGACGAAGATTTTGTCTTCCCACACATGCATTCCAAGGGGCATATTATTTTCCGGGATATATTTTCCTTTGCACACTAACTCATTTTTAACACTATCGTTTGGAAAGTTAAAATCTACCGTATTCCATGTGTAAAGCGTTTCGAAGTCATGGCAGCTTGCCATTGCCAGCGAGGCGAGTAAGAGAAGACACCGCATGACTGTAAAAACAATAAATAAATTAATGCAATTACCGTTTATATTGTGGTGTTTGCAAAATTTTACATCAAATATAGAAAGTCGTCAATAATACCAACTACACTCATTTTTATTTTCGTAAAAAAGGATATAATTTAAAACAGAAATATATATAAATTTAAAACAAACTAATTTTTTTATAATTGTACCAAATGACCTGATTTTTTATATTCAATTAGAAGCATTGGTTTACGAAATGATACACTAAAAGATTTTCCAAAAATTATAATTTACAAGGTTATACATGTAAGATTACATGTCTTATTACATGTAAGAATACAAAAGGCATTTTTAAACATTTTTTTATTTGTGCCCTTAAAGAAAATTTAGAATATATTTATAATGTATGTTTTGTAGATTATGATATAGCATGTGTGCAACCACTATAGATCTACAAAACGTATATTATAAATTTAAAAAAAATATATATACATAATTATATACATATAAATAACAAATATTTAAGTATACTATCAGGGTCACTTTCTTTCACACAAACCTGCTATCATTTCTAGAGATCGCATATTGCAATGTCTTCTATTGAAATAGTCTTATGTAAAAACTGGATCCGATGATTTCATGCATAATTCATGAACTCACAACTAATCATATATTCAAGTTTAGCTTTTCATAGATGCCTTGAACGTTTATTACACATTAATAACATCAAACGATCAGGGAAATTCTAACTTTCTAATACATAAATAATTGAACTCTATTTCAACTTAATTCAATACGTAATGGTAAAAATCTTGATAATTTTTATTACACTCTTTTATTATTATACAATATGCCTTCCATGAAACAATTAGTTTTGTTACCAATTTTGTGAGTATCAATAAATTATAAAATCGTTAAACTGGTTCTTTTCAGTAAAATAAATTCCAAGAAATATTACAATTACGTAGCAACGATGCATTGAAACAAAATTTACGAGAAACGTGCAATCGCGTGTATGATCTACACTAATATTGTCGCTCGTGTTTTATAATGGTAGCGTACCATCAGTTCATCCTGTCAAAGATTTGATCTGAATTCTCGAGAATGTACGCGTTTTGTTGAATTCAATAACAAAAGGCTAACTTGTCACACTACACTTTTAAAAACTTGTCAGTCTTGTGTTCATGTTTTCAATCAGTTTTGAATATTTTTCCTTCAAACAATACCATAAATAGATTTTTCACTACCATTCATTATATTTTACAAATGTAATATAATAATGAATTCGCTGAAACCAAGAGAAGAAATACGGAACTAAATTAAATAGCACTTGATCTGCTTGACATATTACCGTTAAATAAATATATAAAAACAATCTTATAAAATAAAGGCAATTTATTTAATAAAGTATAAACTAATAGTAAAAGAAAATATCAGTGTCTGATACAAAAATTAATTTTTGAGTCGAGGCAGAGATTAACGTTGCCAATAATAATTTCATTTAAGCAGAGAATAATCAAGATCCTTTTAAAAATTACGTAAGTGGAGAAGTAAGTGAAAATCATAATTAAGTGTTATTAATGAACGTTATAATATACGAGTGTATATTGTGCAATGGATAATGTGGCCATACTTCTTCGTTTATAGTGTTCATAAATATTTTGATTGGGTAAATCGCAAAATACATTTAAAAATTCCACGTGTAAAATTGTTCTGTGATACGTAACGAGTATTAAATATATCTTTTTTACAAATTCACAGTTTTGCACAATGTCTCACCTGTGTTTAAACCTTGACCAGTGGATTGCAATCCGTAGCAAGCAGCGCAACAACCAAAGAGATACGAAGAACTGAGGCTACCTAATGTTAATGTCCTCTGGACACACTGTGTCCGTCACTCTTGCACCCAAAGAACGAATTGGCCTTCTGGTGGTACGGTCCACAGCAGAATGCCACTATAGTCCACTCTCGTATAGCACTTTATATACGGAGAAGCCTCGAAATGTTTCTCTGCCGGTACGGTTCGTACCGGTGAATTGAAAATGGCCGCTGCGGTCTCTCTTTTCGTATTATGAATACACGTTTATAATTATATGCATGTCCTGAAGCAAAAGCGAGAAATGATTTACATACTTTCAGACATTAATCGCATTAAGGCTATTGTCAATGGAGATTGAAACGAAATAACAAGAAATAAAGTAATCTATCCATTTAATCTTTCCTTCAGTAGATTGTAGTTTGCAAATGATTCTTTAGGTGTATGATTTTGCAACGTAGCTTTTCATGCGAAGAGAAATAATAAGAATTTTAATTATAATTGACATCTTACCGATGCCTATTAGATATTGTCGATAGTGAATGATCGCATACAATCGGTATGATTGATTTCCTTAAATTATAAAGGACACGAGTAATTGCAAGTAATTACATTAATCAAATATTTCGCAAATATACCGCACGACAAAAGACGTTAAACGCAGTAGGATTCACATTCAGGTGACACTATTATGTAAACTTTGTACACACGATCGCAATTTCCGTTAATTGTTGTTCCAGCGCTGCGTTCTGTTTCCGTAAAAAGCTCCAACCGACAAATCAACATCATCAGGTGCTTTAACGTTTAAACCATTCCATCCGGTAGACGGAAATGCATTCAATAACGCATTCGATGCATGACTTTACACTCGCAACGGTACGCTGTAACTGGAATCCTGATTTACTACAGAGATTCATAATTGTAATAAACATCTTCAATTGGGAAAACTGTTCTATTGACAGTAGTCTTGAACTTAACACTGCACCTACCACGAGAAGTGAAATGACCGATTTTAGATTTTTCATTTGATAATTATTGAAATTCTGAAGGTGTTTTTTCATGGGAATTTATTGAATATATTTCTTGACTCCTGAATATATGATAGTAAAATTCGCAAAGAATATAAATAAATTTAATCTTCTTATTTTTATAATACTATACACATCAGTCATTTTTGATGATCGGTAGGTTTAGTTTTATAAATTGAGATTTCTAACTTTCAAATTTTATTGAATATATTTCTTGACTCCTGAATATATGATAGTAAAATTCGCAAAGAATATAAATAAATTTAATCTTCTTATTTTTATAATACTGCACACATCAGTTATTTTTGATGATCGGTAGGTTTAGTTTTATAAATTGAGATTTCTAACTTTCAAATTTTATTGAATATATTTCTTGACTCCTGAATATATGATAGTAAAATTCGCAAAGAATATAAATAAATTGAATCTTCTTATTTTTATAATACTACACACATCGGTCATTTTTGATGGTCGGTAGGTTTAGTTTTAAAAATTGAGATTTCTAACTTTCAAATTTTATTGCATATATTTCTTGACTCCTGAATATATGATAGTAAAATTCGCAAAGAATATAAATAAATTTCATCTTCTTATTTTTATAATACTACACACATCGGTCATTTTTGATGGTCGGTAGGTTTAGTTTTAAAAATTGAGATTTCTAACATTCAAATTTTATTGAATATATTTCTTGACTCCTGAATATATGATAGTAAAATTCGCAAAGAATATAAATAAATTTAATCTTCTTATTTTTATAATACTATACACATCAGTCATTTTTGATGGTCGGTAGGATTAGTTTTATAAATTGAGATTTCTAACTTTCAAATTTTATTGAATATATTTCTTGACTCCTGAATATATGATAGTAAAATTCGCAAAGAATATAAATAAATTGAATCTTCTTATTTTTATAATACTACACACATCGGTCATTTTTGATGGTCGGTAGGTTTAGTTTTAAAAATTGAGATTTCTAACTTTCAAATTTTATTGCATATATTTCTTGACTCCTGAATATATGATAGTAAAATTCGCAAAGAATATAAATAAATTTAATCTTCTTATTTTTATAATACTATACACATCAGTCACTTTTGATGGTCGGTAGGTTTAGTTTTAAAAATTGAGATTTCTAAATTTCAAATTTTTGTAAACTTTCAATTTTTAGTTATTTTGATTTCTGTTACTATAATTTCAATAAAATGTATCATTAATTGTTAACATATTTCCCAATTGACTTCTGAATCCTTGGCTTTAACGAATTCAATATCGTCGTGTACTGTCGGACACAGCGCAGTTCACAGAATCCGATAAGGATTTCCGTCATACAATCAAGGTAACGGAATCAAGTATAAAACAACCATAATTTCCATTCCCTGTTTGGCAGTGTTGTCACAGGAGCTACTGCAGTTAGAGCAGGTTTTCATTTACTACCTGTTTCAACCACAGCAGAAACAAAAAGTAATCGTTAATCAAGCAAGAAAAAGGTGCGTTAACCTTGAATTTAGATGAACCTTGGACAAATTTCAAAAGTAAGACCCAATGCAACATATTCTATATTCGCCGTGTGGAAAAAGTTATAAGAACCGTTGTTCATTAAATATTAAATATTATTTGTCAGCTTTAAATATCTGAAAATATGGTTTCAACCGTTTCAGGGAAGCATATTTTGTTTTTCAAATAAATATTTATGTTTCTTACTTTATAGTTGTTAAAAAGAATGATATATCCATTTAGCTCATCCCGTTTTGCAATTAGGATCTTAACGATTTGAATATAAAGGGTGTTCCATGTTTAAAGTGCCAAACTTCGTCAGTATATTCTATGGGTATACTATTTGTCAGCAAACATTATTTAGTCACCATCAAATTTCTGAAGTTCTCCATTACAATATTTTTCAATATTTCACTTTTATATGACTGTATATGAACTGTTATAGTGAATATTTATACAAAATCAAAAATATTTGGAGTAAAATGATGAGATGAAGGATCTACATACATATTTATATCTTCTCTTAATAATTTCAATGAGTCAAAACTAGAGTCCGTGATTTCGTGCGATTATCGAAGCGTATGATGCATGATGGGGTTTGAATATGGCGCGTAATGTACAGGTGGTGCTGCGTGCGTAGAAAGTGACAAAGGCGGGATTATGACTTCACTACTTTAGACGCGAACGCGTCTTCTGTAATAGCCGTGTTAATTAAAAATTCCGCCTTAAACGATCAATTCTCAGGAAAAGGCAGACACTATTCCGATGTGAGGAAACTTGGGAGTGAATGTTGGTAAATAAAATGTCTTACTTATAAAATATAAGATCTATTTATACATTCGCATATAAATGGCACAAGGCACTTCCTTTTCAATTATCAGTTGGTAATAACTAGACTGCGGATCTTTATGCAAAATGGAAATGTTTTGGATTTATCGGGGGAAGCATGAATAGCATAAAAATTGATTTCAACCCTTAACGACTTTGTTACATTAAAAGCAACATTACAACGTACTTGAACTTTTACTGTTTTATATTTCGCTCAACCAATTTCTTTATGAATGCATAAAGATCCGCAGTCTAGTAATAACGAACGCTCCTCACGGTCTTGTAAACTTCGTTATAAAAATATTTGTCCAACAAATGGAACACTAGTATTCTACTAGAATTCTATTCTATTCTATTCAATTAAAAGAGTGCTCCATTTTTTTTATTGTCACGTGAGTGTGTTATTTAAATTCGTTCGGACAAGATAATTCGCTGGAATATACAATCGATATGTTTCAAGGTATGTAATGTACGAAGAGAAAACAGTGTGTTCTTCTGATGCCATTAAAAATTGTGAATGTAACGTAATAAATAAGAACGCGGAATGATCTCAGTATTTCAGTAACACTTAATATGTACACCTAATTACTCTACGAAAATCAGTGTTCTCAATTTCGCAATTTCTCCGTTGCACTTCGTTTACAATTTTTTTCCGAAAACACTCCTTTGCATGACGTTTGTTGCAGTCATCGTTCAGAGTGCCGCTTCTGCCTCGATGTCCTTCGGATCCTTCTTTACTTTCTGTGTTTTCCTAAAAGAAATAACGAGTTTTTAATTAGGCACTTCCGGAATTGCAGAGGTACTCACTTTCCAAATTCTTCGCCGTCATGAAGTGTTTCCGGAAGTGTGCACCCAACAGTCTCCGGTAATAGGAGACAGAGAGCAGCACCGATCAGTGGCAGAATTCCAAAGAAAGCCGGTGGAAGCCATGTTTGAATGTGATCCTGCAATAAAACATGATAACATTGATTATACAGTAACAATAAGTTATACAGTTCTTATTGTGTTACAATAATAGCTAAATTATTTGGTCACACACATTCACGTTTTCCATTTACAAGACTGTTATCTCCATTTTGTAGTACATTTTACCGTCAAAGATTAGTACGTTAATTAATAGACTGCGGATCTCTATGCATTTATAAATGAATTGGTTGAATTAAATATAAATGAATAAAAGATTTAAAAAGTTCAAGAATGTTGTAATCATGCTTTCAATGTAACAGTATCGTTAAGGGATGAAATCAATTTTTATGCTATCCCTGCTTCCCACAATTAATGCAAAATATTTTTAATTTGCATGAAGATCCGCAGTCTATTAATTAATCACCACATTTTTCCAAAATTCACATAATACTATCGTCAGTAAATAATTTTTCCACATACATAAAAAGAAACACGATAGTCGTAAAATTGGATATCTAAATTAAAATTGAACGTAGGATATTAAGCTGTGTACCTCCAAATTTTATACAGGGTGTTCCCAAAGTCGTACAACCGGACAGGAATTCTATATGCAAAAGATAAATCCACAAGGAGGAATAACATTTTTTCGTTTGACAACTCGTTTTCGTGAAAATCGAGTTTGAAGTTCTGCCAGGTTTAGTATATGCACAAAGTAGAATAGGTTGATCATGGTCAGACGCGTCAGACGCTTCCTATGCAGTAGCACGTGTATTCGTTGCATTTTCAAACTCGATTTTCTCGAAAAGAAGATACCAAACTTAATATTCCTTTTTTCAGCACATTTTTGCATGTAAAATCAGTCCCTACTTGGTTGTACTACGATTTCGCAAACGCCCTGAATAAAAACCTGTAGATTATAGTAGCATTTCGTCATCAAATCGTCTTAGAAGGTTTGCATTCTAAAGTCAGACTTTTATTATAATAGATAATAGATATCTAATACTGTCAACGACCATTGCCTCGCTTCAAAAACCGGTTCTCGTACGATCACCGAAGTTAAACAGCGTTGGACGTGACCGGTGCTTGGATGGGTGACCGCATGGGTATAGAGCATACACCAGGCGGTGACTGCCGGGTACCTGTCGCGTGTTGTTGGCAAAAAGGTGGTTAGGAACCCACCGTAATAAAAAGTAGGTCCCGCTGAAAATTAGGCTGAAATACGCCGAAATTTGGCGATAGAGAGAGTGGAAAGAAGGGGAGAATTGGTAAATGGATTTGAAACCCTGAGGGGACCAAATATCATATACATAATAGATATCTAATACTTTAATTGCGTAGGATTTTTAGAGGATCGTTCGACAGTCAACGAGTTAATAAACCGATTATAACTTCATCTTACTAAGGACACGACGAAAGGTGCCGTGATGGAGCCTATTCTCGCACACATGCTGCTGGTTCCCACGCCAATGTTCCTGACAACAGTAGGAAACAGTTCACCGGAAAACAAGTAAACCGTGGTGAAGGAGACCGACATGCCGACGATGCCTATGCAGACTAGAATCAGTCGAAGCCACGCTATATCTGAAAACAAGACGAAGCATTATGAGCAAGAGCAAACGCATTTCCATTATTCATTATTCAGTTTAATTCGTAACCGCACAGATAATCTGAAAAACATTTTACCATTCGAGACGACGATCAACAGAAGCGCAGCGACACCGGTGATTGTGTTACTAGCGATCAACGTGATCTTTCTACCCAATCTGTTCATTGCCCACCAAGCAACGAAATTTCCAGGTATCTGGATTGCACCGGAAACTATGAAATTGATGAAAATGTTCCCACCAACTTGGCCTATGTATTGAGACATTCCGAATAATCCCATTCCACAGACGATCCAGTTGAAGAAGATCGACAGAGACTTTATCCTCATGTTAGGGGTACGGAAGAGATCCACGAAAGACGCTTTGTGGTCCGATTCTGTGCGCTTGGAATTCTGAAATAGACATTGCTATTTGTTAGTGAAGAGCATGGTGTTTATTCATAGATTCAAAATTTTCGAGACCCTACGTGCTAATCTTTTTCACCTTTTCCGAAGCACCACTAAAAATGACTATACAGTAGGAACTCGATTAACCGGATCACCATTGTGGCGAACCTCTTGGAGGAAAGTTAGTCGGACCCAGGTAGGCTTACTACATACGGGCTGGGACCTTACGCACATTTGGTCGCCAGGCCCAGGCTTTCCTGAGCGTACATTTGAGGCCAACTCATGCGGGCGCAGGATCCAGGCGATGGCGCCGAGAATCGTAAATTTCGAGCGCTGGTTGACAGGTCGGAGCGGTCCAATACGTCCCGAACGGTCCCGAGGAGACTCCCAGGGACCGTTCAGGACGTATCGGACCGCTCCGACCTGTCAACCAGCGCTCGAAATTTACGATTCTCGGCGCCATCGCCTGGATCCTGCGCCCGCACGAGTTGGCCTTTGGTCGCCGGATTTCCGTTCCTACCTGGGGTGCACATTTGGCGACCAGGTCCGGGTTTTCCTTGGCATGCACATTTGGCCGCCAACCTTCGACTTTCGCCTGGATACGGGTGGTCTGTCCAAGGGCACGAACTTTCTCCAAGGGGTACGTCTAGGAAAGCGACAACCCCACCCCAGAGATTTCCTTGTTTGAAGGAAATTTCTGGGGGACACCGGGGTGTATATAAGTGCGTATTTTTACGGACGCAAGTCAGTCGTTGTATTTCTACTAACGAATCGTCTACGCCGCCGTATTGCCGTTTTGCTTCGTGTATCGAGCTTTCGTTATCTTCATTTAGTCGTTTTTGTTATCGTTATTCATTGTTTGTTTTTGTTGGTACGTTGTTGAGTTTTCGTTTAATAAACTATTGTGTTGTTACCTATATTGGGGAATTTCATTTTTTTCCAAAGAGCCACTACCAAACCATTATAAACAAATATAATATAATGTATATTTTAATTGTTTCTTCGGGCCTTAATTTATCTGCGTTGTTTGTCTCCCGATAAAGCCGGTTAATCGAGGTCCTACCTCCTGCATATTAATGGTGTTTGGAGTCTAACAAATTGCTAAACGTTGGAATGCAGTATGCATAAATGCACTCGACTATGTACGAACAAAACGAGAAACAAAAATATTCAAAATGGTATATAGTCTGTCAATTTTTTGAATAACAGACAAGAAAACATTACCTGATGCAGACAATGTTGTCTAACCAAGTCTGGAATGTCCTTGTTTTTTACGTTATTAATATTAGCAGCCATTTGCAGGACCTTGCAAGCTGCCCGTTGCCTACCAAAGGCCAGCAACCATCTCGGAGATTCAGGTACGATCCACCAGTAGCTCAAGAGTATTACAGAAGGTAGCGTAATCGCGATTTGTAAGTGTTGCCAGTGGCGGAAGAAAAATGCAAGTCCACCCAGTGACATGTGGCCCAAGCTAAATGGAATTTGGTAAAGTACAGTGATAGCTGCCCTCCATTCAGTACCAACGATCTCCATACCTGCGAAAATTAAATTACGCTTTAGATTCACTGTATATGAACTTCCGTGTAATTTAAGTACCACGTTATTCAAGGGTTTCCAGTGAAATGTTTCCAAAACTGTTTAATGAGCGGTCTTGAGCGACCACGAAATGAAAATGGTATCGTGGAGTGAATGTATACATTTATAAATGAGTGAAAAGGGATTGTTGAGTGGTTGAAGTGAGACAATGGAATGATTGTAACGTGCGGATTTGAATAGAGTGAGTGGAACAGAGAAAATGGGTAAATTCCGAATCTGCTAGGCTAGCACAACTCAGATATGCAATTTTATCGTTGGCGGATGACTAGAAAGTCGAAAAATGGAATAATATCGTAACGCGAAGGGCCCGCGCAAGAGTAAAGTGCCCTTTATATCGTTGTGCTAGGGATTTTAAAAGTTGTGCTGAGTTGTTCTAGGCTAGCACAACTCAGATATATGATTATATGCTGTTTGGATAACTGTTTCTTACTTAAATGTTAATTAGGTGTCAAAAACGTTTTTTGGCTGTAACTTCTTTATTTATAACTTTTTTAAAGTAATACTTTAGCACAATCTTAGCACAACTTAGCACAATTGAGAAAATTGAAAAAAGTGCAAAGTGGGGGGCTAGTCAAAAAATCGTTTTTCTCAAATTTTCATCTTATTTTTCATATTATAATCATAATATTCGAGCACAATATAGTACAAACATAGCACAATTCAGCACAATTGTTGAAATTGTTTAATTCAACAAGTGGGGGGCTAACTTCAATTAGGCATCGGTTGATGCGAAAAAAACGAGAGGCATTGAAAGATGTAAGAATCTGCAGTTATAGGTCGAAAATCGTGAAAATCTGCAATTTTTAACATATTTAAACGTTTATAGCTCATTGCAAAATGATAAAAAAATTAAATTTTCAAAATATGTTTAATTGACACAGGTCTACAAAACGCATTTTTAAAATTTTCAATATTGGCCCACATAAAAAAGTTGTAAAATGCAACTTTTAGTATTTTTGCTGCAATTCCGATGAATTGCAATTTTTGACAAAATTTTTTTTGCATCCTGTGGCAAACTAATTGCTCTAGCTTCCCAAAAAAATTAAAATCGTATAATACGATATTTAAAAACTAATCGCCTTTTTAAGAGCGTGCCAATACTGTTTTTACCCACTGTAAATGAAATGAAAAAAGAGAAAAGTTGATAAGAAATCAGTGTTACTTACAAATTACATAACTAGTGACCATCGTGCCACCGGTGGCTAAGGCACTGAGTAATTTCATCAGCAATAGCGCCGGAAACCACGGCACGACTGCGCAGCCGATACCGGAAATCAGCTGGAGAACTACGGACACCATCAACGGCATCTTTCTGCCATATCTATGGCAAAACAATGAATGTTATTTTAATTTCATCGGACACTCGAATAGCGGCACTATCGAATATATTTCTCAGAATCGAATGATTACACGTAAGGAATCAATATTGTCTGTACCTATCTGCTAGATTGCCAAATATAATATTGCCCAAAAGCACGCCGAACATCAAAATAGATTGCTGGATATTGGCGTAATGCGTTCGACTGCATACTAAGTTCCACTGAAATAATGTAATAATAAACAAAAATTTATTTACAACTGTCCACACATGCGAAAACGGGAACGTTCAAAGGAAACTGTTACAATAATTTTCCATCTGTTCATAGAAAACTCTCTTACCATATCCATGCAACTATTTTTCAAATAAGATCTTTGAAAAAAAAAACGTGGAAGCTTGTGACAATTCTAATTTACGTACAATTACATCTTCGTGTACTACTTGCAACGCTTAACAATCGCTAACATACATTTCTAACTACGTACTTGAATTCATTGAGTGTTCTGTCTCACAGTCTACTGACAAAATAGTATACATAACGTGACTAAGAAAACATACTGACCGGACGGTTACACTTACCCAACCGAGGTCCATAAAAAAATGTTTTTTTTTTATAACGATTTAATATCCAGTTCGTGAGTTCGATTTCTTTCGTAGAATAAACAATACTCCCGCGTACTATTCATGCGCGTCGTAAATTTATGAAAAAAGTATCAAGCGACAAATCATTAAGATTAATAATTTTGATTAACTCCGTCGCTGGAATTTTAAGGTATTGATTACCGCCGCTCTCCGCCACGAGCCGCCCCGACGAAACGGAGGGTGATCGATGACAACAATTACCTGCGATATAATTGTCTCGGAGAACGTGCTCTTGTCGTACTCCCACTCGGTGCATTCCGTCATTGTACCATTGACATTGACTACGCATTGGTTAGACGATTCTGTGTGAGCTGGCGCGGTACAGTTGTACTCTTGATGTGGCGCCATGAAGACGATGGCGAGCTGGTGCCAAGCAATAGGGAACTTGACCAGCGAGATTGCCAGACACACGTAAATTTGCCATCTGCCAAGATTCCCGATTGCCTCTTGTACGGCATCGACCTCCTGCTCATTGTCGATAATTTCCTCCTTACCATTGGACACTTGCTTGCCATTCACACCCGCTGAAAAATATACAAAGTCTTTAGATATAACGTCAATGTAATGGTGGTTAATGTGTGGTCAAGGTGGTATTATTCCATAAACTTGTGTTTCTCGATCGTATTATTGTTAAAAACAATTGCAAAATGATCTCGGCGCTACGGTTCGATCACTAAACTACTTTAAGCAATTTTGCTAATTATAAATTAATTCGACGTTTCGGTTCTAATTTATGTCTCATTTAAAATATTTTGATTACAGACGCAATTTCGATTAATTTTCTTGAAAATGGTTCAAATTAGAACCGAAACGTCGAATTCATTTATAACACTGTCCAACACCAAAAATGTTTTCATATAACTAAAGGGTGGATCTTATAGAGATTTTTGCGCTGATTCCGAATCTGTCCTTAGTTTTTCTCCTACACGCACAGTTTTTGAAAAACATGACTTTGAAAAAAAACCTATTTTTCAACTTTAAACAAATGTTGTGATGGTATTATAAAAGATATTGAATTGTTCTTTGCAGCACAAGATTTTGTAGACTTTTATGAATACGGCGATATCCATTATTAACACATTATGATTGTTTAAACATTAATAAATAATCATTAAAGACGGAGAGACACCACTTTTGCACCTTTGGTGATATTTTTTAAATTATCTCAAAAAATAAGGGTCCAGCGGAAAATAATCCAGATAAAAATCTGCTCTATCGCGTGGGATATCTCGATTCTCCGCTGGACCCTTATTTTTTGAGATAATTTAAAAAATATCATCAAAATTTGGTGCAAAAGTGGTGTCTCTCCGTCTTTAATGATTATTTATTAATGTTTAAACAATCATAACGTGTTAATAATGGATATCGCCGTATTCAGAAAAGTCTACAGAATCTTTTGCTGCAAAGAACAATTCAATATCTTTTATAATACCGTCACAACATTTGTTTAAAGTTGAAAAATAGGTGTTTTTTTCAAAGTCATGTTTTTCAAAAACTGTGCGTGTAGGAGAAAAGCTAAGGACAGATTCGGAATCAGCGCAAAAAACTCTATAAGATCCACACATCAGTTATATGAAAACATTTTTGGTGTTGGACAGTGTTATAAATTAATTCGACGTTTCGGTTCTAATTTATGTCTTGTTTAAAATATTTTGATTGCAGACGCAATTTCAATTAATTTTCTTGAAAATGGTTCAAATTAGAACCGAAACGTCGAATTAATTTATAATTAGCAAAATTGCTTAAAGTAGTTTAGTGATCGAACCGTAGCGGCGAGATCATTTTGCAATGGTATTATTCCATGTTAGTTTTTTTTGTAGGTAGAGGACATATGAAGGTCATCTCCGTTTTTTAACACTAAACCTCAGGGCCGGATTAGCCATACAGCAGAAGTAGCAAATGCTACGGGCCAGCGTTTCTTGGGGCCTCTTTTGTTTGTACAAGTTGGTTTGTTTTATTATTTTATTATCATACAAAATTTACGGGCTCCTGGTAACATCTGCTAAAGGCCCGCGCTGACTTAATCCGCCTCTGATAAACCTACCACGAGGGGTTGATTCACCCATTTAAATGTTTTATGTGACAATTATTGAGATTGTAAAGGCGTTTCCATGGGAATTTATTGAATATATTTTTTGACTCCAGTATATATTACACTAAAAATATAAATAATATATAAATACAAAATATAAATAAATTTAAAATATATATAAATATATAAAATAAAAATATAAATAAATTTAATCTTGTTATTTTTATGGTACTACATACACATCAGTCGCTATTCATGGTCGGTAGGTTTAGTGTTAAAATAGAATGATCAAATTTTCTATGTACTGTCCCGTAAGGCCTTTTAGACGCGTACAGTGATCTGCGACTCGAGGTCATTCAAAATCTGACGATCGACTGCGATGGAAAATTTTCAAATGATTAATTAATTCTTATAATACATTTTTTTTACATGTACTGTCAAATGATATAAAATGTATAAGCTTGTAAAAATGATAAGATTATGATATGACATTGTGAATTTATTTAGTGTATAAAAACAGAACTTGGTGCATTAGCTTTCCAGAAACAATAAATAATCATGCTGACGATTAAACATCGGTGGACTTGCGACAACTGTAGCTACTTTCAGACAACACTTACCAGTGTGAATTTACTCGCTAATGTGAAATTGTCGTTTTATTTAACTTATTGTTTTAAAAATAAATCAAAAAATATGTAATCGATAAACTTACGTCATTGAAGAAAGGTCATACAATTAAGATTCAAAATTATTTCTTAAAATATTATATTTTCAATGTTTCAAGCTATAAATAAATTCAAATAATTAACTTCAGCTTTATATATTTATTGGAGGATCAATAATCTCTAGTGATCATCTAAAGGGCATCCTCTAATAAAAAGGAATGTTTTCAGTTTGAAAAGTGTATTACAATGTCGACCATTGTACCGGAGGTAGGTTAAAGAGTATTAATATATAGTACTGCGCTCATAGTGCCTAACTCATAGAATCCCCATACGAATCATCATGGACTTAACAATCTACTATATCGCATGATATTCAAGAGATCCGATATGAATCATGCCCGTCACAAAAGATCAGTCACTGACTCAAGTTGAACTCGGAAACTAGAGCGAAACTATTCTAATCTAGTTAGATACGATACATGCTACACCAGACGCAAAAAACAGACTATTCTAGACTCAATGGAGTCAGTACAAGTCATCTCAGGTTCAATAGATCCGATACGAATCACTTCGAACTAAAGAGACCGAACGTTTATCATGCTAGAACCAATGAAGTCCATAAAAGTCAATCCGACTCGAATGATTTGATATCAATCATTTTAAACTAAGTAGACTCTGTACAAATGATTTTAAATTCGAGCGTACTTTCGATTTTCATCGAGTGTCTTGGGACGATTTCTATCGAGTCCATTCGATTCGGAAATCATTTTTCCAGATTCTTTGCGCACAGGATTATTTGCATCGAATTGGTCAATTCTTGAGGCAACTTCACTGGAGTTTTGAGTGGTTTCTTCTGATTCCGTGAGATCAAGGTGATCTGTCATCACGTGCATTAGAATATTGATAATGTATGTATATCGTTTGCTTGTCACTCAAATTTTTCATATAATTTCTATACGTATGGTATATAACACTATGTTCTCTAAGATTAATAGATTGCAATAAACTCCGACGTTCTACTGCGTTCATTCTTCATCTTTCAGAAATGTATGAATTAATTTAATGCTGATAGTACAGAAATAGCTATATTACAAATCAAATATCTATTAATATGAAAACATATCTATATTTATTTGTATGATCAATTATAATATATAAATTAGTAAATTTATAAATACATAAACAAGTTATGTAATACAATATATATTTAAGTACATATGTTTATTAATTATTTAGTTACAATGAGTACAAATCAAATATCTATTAATATGAAAACATATGTATATTTATTTGTATGATCAATTATAATATATAAATTAGTAAATTTATAAATACATAACTAAGTTATGTAATACAATACATATTTAAGTACATATGTTTATTAATTATTTAGTTACAATGATTACAAATCAAATATCTATTAATATGAAAACATATGTATATTTATTTGTATGATCAATTATAATATATAAATTAGTAAATTTATAAATACATAAATAAGTTATGTAATACAATATATATTTAAGTACATATGTTTATTAATTATTTAGTTACAATGATTACAAATCAAATATCTATTAATATGAAAACATATGTATATTTATTTGTATGATCAATTATAATATATAAATTAGTAAATTTATAAATACATAAATAAGTTATGCAATACAATATATATTTAAGTACATATGTTTATTAATTATTTAGTTATTATTAATAAAATGTTACGAATAAAAATGAACTCGCCACTGTAAGCATTATCAACCGTAACAAACAACAAGAGAGTAGACACTTTGACAGCAAATAGAACCAAAACAAGTATGATTGCGAAGGCTAACTCAATCTAATACTAATTAACAGCGTTGAAGATTGCGATTAATTGTCATTTAAACGACTTTGACCCGATGTCTGTACCTTTTCCGAGTGAAGGGTCAGACGACGTTTCACAATTACCATCACCGGTACTTCATGCAACATATTTTTCAAATTTCTCGGACAAACATTACGCGCTTTCGTATGTTAAGTGTTATTGAAATCATTTCGTCGTCTCACTGGAACTTTAATGTAACGCACAGTAAATATAATTGCGTGTACACGCAAACTGTTCCCGGGTCTCCACAACGCCAGTTAATTAAATCTGTTTAATTTGCGATCAAGAAGAGTTGGCAAATTGCGTAAGCGTGGCGCTTAACGTCATCGCGAATGTCCTACGTTTCTTTCAGGTCTCATATTCGCATAACTCGCTGCTTAAACAGTACACTCGCTGATTCCGAGTAATATTTGGCGAAATCAATGCTTGAAATATCATTTCACCCTTTGCACTCCGAATTTTAGGAATCACCCCTTTCAAGAAAATATATTTTCGGATCAACCTTGGTTAAAATTTTCAAGATAATTATTTAGAAGTTTACCCTCCTGACCGATTTTGATGATCTTGAATAATGTTACCACCGCTCGATTTTAGTTTTCGAGATATTCGCAAAAACTATTGGTAATTACTTGATTGTTTTTTTTATTCTTAATTAAGCTTGTGCTGGCGCGAAGTCTGCTTAATTGTTTTTGTAAAGACATTGTGGAGATAAAAGAAAAAACAGGATCTCACTCTGGTCATACATCTTTCAATTTTGAAAGATTACTCTTGGATTTTCGTCTGCGTGATGTAAATTTGACTAAAGATTTTTGTAAATATCTCAATACCTAAGGCGGTAACATGACAGTGGAAAGTTGTTTAGAATGACGACCTTGACAACATATTTCATGGTCATCAAAATCGGTGAGGAGGGCAAACTTCTAAATAATTACCATTTTTAATTATTTGGTGTACTTAAAGAAGATCATTATAAAGTATATTTGACCTGGCAATTTAAATATGACGTTTCAGCCTCGACGTAGAAAATACATTTACCATTCGATTTATTACGTGGATCATATTTTCAGGTCAACAATACGAGACACAATGCGAGTGATAACAGAATTCATGGTATAATGTACCATAGATAACTGTCTTCGAAAATGCCAATCCGACACGCGTTTCGGTATTAATTAGTTACGCGTCTAGAAGATGATTGGCAATTGATCAACTATAAAAATACAATTTTTGAAGACAAATAATAAAATTTAATATTACTTCTCAATATAACAATCAATTTTATATAAATTGTTATAAAAAACTGACAACTATCCAGAATTACGTATGTATCATCGAGAGCTCGAACCATTAACTTTTATAATACCCTTTCATATACATATGTACAACGTTGAAGAGGATTGCAATATAACCCACTTGAGTGGCCAATTAATTCATTCGCCTCAGTAATGAACAATTTCATTTGATTAATTGTTCCGTGCACATCCAAGCCATTCAACAAGGAGCAAAAGTTTTAGCTCAGAATATATGCAAATAAAACATTTTTTGTATATAATATACAACATGTATGTAAATAAAACTCACTTCTTTTAAGTAAGTAATTTGAATGAATAATTTCATTTGATTAATTGTTCCGTGCACATCCAAGCCATTCAACAAGGAGCAAAAGTTTTAGCTCAGAATATATGCAAATAAAACATTGTTTGTATATAATATACAACATGTATGTAAATAAAACTCACTTCTTTTAAGTAAGTAATTTGAATGAACAATTTCATTTGATTAATTGTTCCGTGCACATCCAAGCCATTCAACATTTAAAGGAGCAAAAGTTTCAGCTCAGAATATATGCAAATAAAACATTGTTTGTATATAATATACAACATGTATGTAAATAAAACTCACTTCTTTTAAGTAAGTAATTTGAATTTCGTGGCAAAAGAAGAGGATTCTTTACCCTTCTGGAATTCATCTACACTAACGCGGTGTGCAACCTAGGTAGTTCACAGTGCACAAATAAAGCAATCGTTTTGTTATCATTCGTATTCGTACGAGTCGCGTGTTACGTGCGTAGTAAGACACCGCTAGCATAAACTCTCTTGAAGAGTAGGATTGAGATCTTGCACCTTGTATCCTTGTAGTAGCTACGAAATCAAACACAGCCGGCGAGGAAAACAAAACTGTACAGATGAAAGGTTAATGAGAATATAAAATATAAAAGTGACATATGGGTGAGAGCGTTCTTTGATTTTATACAAAAATTCACGGTGTACCTTAATATTGTTGCATAGATGGCAGTACACTTTTCACACGTCGCTGTCTCATGCAAAAACGTCTTAGATAAAAATGAACGAAGTATGACGAAAGTCATACTAATTTATGTTTTAGAACGAGTAGAGACTAAACTGGACAGGATATGAAAGAGACAGAACGAAAAGTGAGTACAAGAAATATAATTAAAAGCAAAGAAAATATTAATACGAACAACGAGAGCTGAACCGAAATGAAGAATGCAATGATGAAGAAAATAATGAGCTTTACATCCTTGTATGGCTCGACTTGACATATGGGTGAGACTGTTCTTTGACTTTGATAGAAATTATTATTTACCGCTGTATTCGAAAAAAACCGTTTTGACTATTATTTTAGAATGCAAGAAAGACTGATAGATATTTTCAATTCACAGTTTCGGTTTCATTAACCTTCTCTTGCATGCATTTTTATGACGAGTTGAAAAATATATACAGTGACTCCCACTAATATTCGGACACTCTTAAAAAGACGATAATTGTTTTAATATTGTACTATACGATTTGAACATTTTTTTAGAAGCTAGAGCAATTAGTTTGCTACAGGATGCGAAAAAAGAATTTTGTCAAAAATTGCAATTGATCGGAATTGTAGCAAAAATACTAAAAGTTGCATTTTACAACTTTTTTATGTGGACCTATATTGAAAATTTAAAAAATACGTTTTGTAGATCTGTGTCAGTTATATGCACTGATAAAGTTTCATCGAAATCGGTTGATGCGGGAAAAAACGACAAGCCTTGAAAGATGTGAGAATCTATAGATTTACTGCAGTTGAAGGCCGAAAATCGTGAAAATCTGCAATTTTTACTATCTTTAAACGTTTATACCTCATCGCAACGTCCACCGATTTTGACAAAATTTTAAGAATATGTTTAATTGACACAGGTCTATAAAACGTAGTTTTTAAATTTTCAATATAGGTCCACATAAAAAAGTTGTAAAATGCAACTTTTAGTATTTTTTTTATAATTCCGATCAATTGCAATTTTTGACAAAATTCTTTTTTCGCATCCTGTAGCAAACTAATTGCTCTAGCTTCTAAAAAAATGTTCAAATCGTATAGTACAATATTAAAAAAGTTATCATCTTTGTAAGAGTGTCCGAATATTAGTGGGAGTCACTGTATGTGGTTGTTAGTCTACTTAAAAATGTGTATGGTCATGAAATAAATATTAAAATTTCATTATAAAATGTTATTTATTGCATCTTATGGCTGTTCCTGTATGGGAATTTTATACATACGCGGTTTTATTCATAAGCCCAATGTTTCCACTTGTGGAACAAACATGGTCAGAGTCTTCAGTACTCTGTACTTAATTTGCTATAGAACATTTGAAATGTATGTTTCCAATTGGGAACGGAATGCAATAGAGGGTTTCCTATTTAGATTGGACACAAAATCTCTGCATTTTTCTTTTCAGACTATGACATTCTGACCAACCTAACAAATCGTTTCGATTCCGAGTTTCTGTAGTGTTTGCATTTGCGATTTTTGAATGTTCGTATTTGGCAGTCGACGTGTTAAATATAATCATCGAGATTCTGTAGCGTTCGTGTTCGGCAGTGAACGTGTTAAATAAATCGACGAAGTGTTAATACATAGTAAAGGGGAGAAGACGTGTACAGTGAAGGGAACGCTGCACAGGCGGCAAGGAAAAATGTTACAAGGAAAACGCAGTCGAGGATGTTTCTCACGATGGCGTTAAGAGAGAGAAAGAGAGAGTGAATTTCTAATTACGTATTCACACCATTGTATTCTGGTAGAACCGCGGGCGGCTCGCTTGAGCGATCGCTAATGAGATAGTCGTTAGGGGGGATGTAAAAACACGACGTTCGCAATTAAATTGTTTACTTCGGATCGATTACCGTTCATTTGTATTCGCGCCCCTACTCCGTGACGGGACTGTCGCCGACGTAAGCGACGTTACTCTTGCGCAACAAGTGGGTGTGCGCCGGAAAGAGAAGACCGATTGGTCGGTTGCGTATGCGTTTATCAAACAGCCGTGCTTCGCCACGCTCTTTAACACATGTTTCGTTTGTCAACGGTGTCACGCAAAAACAAGAGGCACGTCACACTCGCGTCCACGATGACGTGCGTATACGCCTAACTTAAACGGAAATGCTTGATCGAGACATGCTAATCACTGTGTAGGACACGCATTTGGACCAGAGGACGACTGAAACTATGAAACCGTTCAAATGTTCAATTAGTTAGTTGGGATGGCAACTAAGCTTGCGACCTCCATATTTTCTCAAACAAAATCATTTAGGGTAAAATACTATTGCTGGCATCGCAGTAGTTATAAATAAGAAGCAATAAAATTGATTTTGTATGCCAGGAATTCTTAATAATTACCGTTTAAATCAAAAGTCCTAATTACTACTTAACTTACAACGTTGCTTTAAAATATAAATAAGAAGCAATAAAAATTATTTTCTATGCCAGGAATTCTTAATATTTACCGTTTAAATCAAAAGTCCTAATAACTACTTAACTTACAACGTTGCTTTAAAATATAAATAAGAAGCAATAAAAATGATTTTCTATGCCAGGAATTCTTAATAATTACCGTTTAAATCAAAAGTCCTAATTACTACTTAACTTACAACGTTGCTTTAAAATATAAATAAGAAGCAATAAAAATTATTTTCTATGCCAGGAATTCTTAATATTTACCGTTTAAATCAAAAGTCCTAATAACTACTTAACTTACAACGTTGCTTTAAAATATAAATAAGAAGCAATAAAATTGATTTTCTATGCCAGGAATTATTAATATGTACTGTTTAAATCAATATTTAAATCAAAATTTAAATCAAGTCCCAATATTTCAAAGCAACTTTGTAAGTTTTCATAACGGAGTTTCAGATATTAGCAAACGTGTCAATGACTGTACTATTTATGTTACGATTGTTATTCACTGAATATATTTTATAATCAAAGATTTATGACTTGTAAAACCGTTTGATTTTGCTGAAAAATCTCTATTAGCTTATAATAATAGAACGTTAACCTCGTTTAAACATTTCAAAAAAAGATAAAACGATTTTTACTACGGTTTTGGCTTAGGGTGCCAATCATCGTAGAGTTTACTCTATACTTATGTATATATTTTTAAACACGAGTATTTTATAATATATTAAATTAATCGCAATATTCAAAGTTTTCCAAAGATTTTCAGTTCGGAAGGAATGGTCACTGAATGAGGTTATAATGGTACAATAAAAGAATTACGAAACAAAAGGGTGCGAATATAGTTGGAAACTTAATATTTGGAAAAGTATTAGAAATAGTTAATAAAATACTGTTGTTTGTATGAAATAATATTTCAAGATTTATTTGACATCATTGAGACGAGTGTATGCATTGAATATAGTTATTTACGTTCTGCTAAAGAAAATTATTAATTGAAATAGTATTTGCTTAAGATGTACTGGGCATAATAACTAATAATTTAAAACTATCACGCTTTCGGTACATAGAATGGGAATTGTAGAAGATAGATGGGAACAATTAGAATTTATTGTTATAGAAAATATAGTAAAAATAAATTTTTAAATAATATTTAGACTGCTCTACATCTTTATTTGTAATAATGTACAGAATAATTAAAAATTAATAATATTCAAGACATAATTAGTAAGGAAGTAATGAGCAGTGAATAATTTTTGTTTTGTTTTACTATTTAGATACTAGTATGAACTAATCTACAGTGACATAAACATTTCCAGCCTACTAATGAGTCATTACCATTATACTCGAACATAATTTAATACCCAAGTGTTCGTCAATTGTCAATTGTGTGTTGAAGCTATTGTTCATGCTTCCACTTAATAATTGTTAACAAACCGATATTAAATTGAATTTCATATTAGAACCCTAAGTACTTAATCAGCTTTAATACAATCCATAACTTACTATCGTATTATTGTAGAAAAAAATGTTACCTAACGTTAAAAATATTAAACTAGTATTTTTATACTAGAATATTTTGTCATACATATAAATATATTCGTTTGTGCATGAATTGTGCGTGTTCATGAAAGTAATTATTACTTACAATGCTGACAGGTTCAAATATTCTTTTCGTATAAAACTTTCAAATTAATTGCTCGAGTATATATGAAAATAATTTTCATACTCAACATACAGAATCATACTACTGAAAATTAATAATTTAAAAAAAATCTTTTCTACATCTGCTTTAAAATCTAAAGTTCTAATTGGAGCTAACTAATGTTTACAATCTTACTCAAAACAAAATCTGGATCGTCATTAATATACGTCATTATTAACGAAGTTCCAAAGTTCCACATGTTGTTTTTTTTGTTCTTAATGAAATAACATCACCATGCCGAAAACAATTTAGACGATTCAACTGTATCGTTAAAAAGAAAGAATATTCTCTAGTTATGAAATTCTCTGACATCGACGAGGTTAACGTCAACATGAACTTGCATTTATTGTTCGTCTGTCTGCTGTGTAAACTGAACCGATTGAACTCTCCATTAACGAACTTTGTCCGGATAAAATTGAACAAAGTTCCCCGTATAATGACATATAGCTCTGACCTAGATAATTAAAATGCACCATGTGACATGCGAACTTTTCGTACACTCTTAAAATAATATTTGCACTTAAGGAAGTAGACTCCTTTTTCCAGGATTGCAATGGTGCGGAATTCGCGTTCTCATTTCTCGATAACACAAAAATGGGGGTTTTCAGTAGTAAAAATCGCTAGATAAAAGATCGATCTAGGGCGCCATTACCCTCAAAAGTCCTATTTCTTTGATTACCAGAAGTTATTTGTATTATTCGGAAGTATAAAACTGTGCATGTATTATAGGTATTTTCATAGCTACTTGCTGCCGAATAATGCAAATTACAAACAATTGCAAAATGATCTCGGCGCTACGGTTCGATCACTAAACTACTTTAAGCAATTTTGCTAATTATAAATTAATTCGACGTTTCGGTTCTAATTTGCACCATTTTCAAGAAAATTAATTGAAATTGCGTCTGTAATCAAAATATTTTAAAGAAGACATACAATTTTCAAATTTCAAAGAACAAAAAGAAACTATGAAAATGGTTGAAAACGGTTCAAATTAGAACCGAAACGTCGAATTAATTTATAATTAGCAAAATTGCTTAAAGTAGTTTAGTGATCGAACCGTAGCGCCGAGATCATTTTGCAATTGTTTTTAACAATAATACGATCGAGAAACACAAGTTTAAATGCAAATTACGCTTCGTGAACTGAAAAATAGGACTTTTGAAAGCGATAGCGCCCTAGATCGATCTATTATGTAGCGTTTCTGACTACTGAAGAACCCCATTTTGTATTACAGTGACTCCCATTAATATTCGGACACTCTTAAAAAGACGATAACTGTTTTAATATTGTACTATACGATTTGAACATTTTTTTAGAAGCTAGAGCAATTAGTTTGCCACATGATGCGAAACAAATTTTTGTGAAAAATCGCAATTCCTCTGAATTATAAAAAAAATACTAAAAGTTGCATTTTACAACTTTTTTATGTGGACCTATATTGAAAATTTAAAAAATACGTTTTGTAGATCTGTGTCAATTATATGTAGCTCATTGCAACGTCGACCGATTTTGACGAAATTTTCAGAATATGTTTAATTGACACAGGTCTATAAAACGTATTTTTTTAATTTTCAACGTGGGTCCACATAAAAAAGTTGTAAAATGCAACTTTTGGTATTTTTTTATAATTCCGATCAATTGCAATTTTTGACAAAATTCTTTTTTCACATCCTGTGGCAAACTAATTGCTCTAGCTTCTAAAAAAATGTTCAAATCGTATAGTACAATATTAAAACAGTTATCGTCTTTTTAAGAGTGTCCGAATATTAATGGGAGTCACTGTATCTCGTACCCTTGCAATATTAGAACCGAGTCTATCGCCTTACAATCCATCCCTCATCGTTCCTAAGGATGAAACTATACTTACGGATTGGTGAACATTTTTAAAAGAAACTAGCCGCACACTTGTTTCTAATATGATGCTCATTCAAAACATATCATAAAAGATCTGCATTATTGATTCACCAAATAATTCGTCAATCTCAGATTAACAAAGTTAATGTTCAAATATATTTATGCCAATGTAAACATAGTATTTGATATAGAAGTTCGCCTCGAAGTCCATTTGTATTCATATCATTAATATTACTCGTCCACGTGTGATTAATTACAAACGCCTTTTTCTGGTTGTCGCCGGTTTTGTTTAGTAATTCTTCGTTGTTATTATTCGACTAGACGACTGAAGATTACGTAGGAAGAATTTGCATGTGTAGCTGTATGTACACTGCAGGCGCAACACAAGGTCGAAACCTTCGAATGCATTAGCCGTGATAACAAACAAATTGATCGATTAATTCATTAAGCATTATTAATACAGTAACGAGTAATGAATCTCAAATCAAAGGAATAATAAAAAAATTCAACGAAAGTCAATTACAATTCATTTTCAAAACTTATTAAGAATTCGCAATTTCTTTTACTTAACCCTTTACATTTATTTTGTGGTTATAGCGATTAGAAATTCTTCATCATTCAGAATTTCATAGAAAAGAAGAAAATTTACATTTAGTGTGTGCTCGTGTTTCCTTCAAAGGATTATATACAGTGACACCCATTAATATTCGGACGCTCTAAAAAAACGGTATCTGGTTTAACATTTAACTATACGACTTGAATTTTTGTTGGGAAGCTAGAGCAAATAGTTTTCTACAGGATGTGCAAAAACATTTTATCAAAAATTGCAATTGATCGGAGGTGTAGAAAAAATACTAAAAGTTGCATTTTACAACTTTTTTATGTGGGCGTATATGGAAAATTTTTAAAATACGTTTTGTAGATCTGTGCAATTATATGCACTGCGAAAGTTTCATCGAAATCGGTTGATGCGGGAAAAAACGACAGGCATTGAAAGATGTGAGAATCTATAGATTTACTGCAGTTATGGCCCGAAAATCGTGAAAATCTGAAATTTTTACCATCGTTAAACGTTTGTAGATCATTGCAACGTCGAACAGTATTGACGAAATTTTCAGAATATGTTTAATTGATACAGATCGATAAAACGTATTTTAAAAATTTTTAATACAAGCCCACATAAAAAAGTTGTAAAATGCAACTTTTAGTATTTTTTCTACAACTCCGATCAATTGCAATTTTTGAAAAATGTTTTTCCACATCCTGTAGTAAACTATTTGCTCTAGCTTCCCCAAAAAATTCAAGTCGTACAGTTCAATGTTTAACCAATTATCGTCTTTTTTAGAGCGTCCGAATAATAATGGGAGTCACTGTAGATTACAACAAAATAGAATTTCATTTCGGTTTAAAGAAAATTAATATATACATCTTTATTAGACTGTGTTCAGAATCTTCATCGCGAGTCAGACTTGATATTGTAGGGACGGTGGTTAAATCAATTAGCATCAAGGAACTATATGTGCAGAATAGACCATAAGCATAGCAATACTGTCTTGTCTGACGGCAAGGATTCTATTAGTCATTGTCATTACTGTAAACATGCATGTTCATGCGCTTTCACAATTTCTGTTTAACTCGTAATGTCTCTGACGCAAATAATCATACGCAAATGTGAATGCTATTCTGAGAAAATACAACGCATGTACAATCGAGATGTACGAATTCGAAGAAACGATTCATCTGATGTCGCAATAAAAAAACATCTCGTTTCAATTTGCGGAGAAAAATCCGGTATAAATAAAACGATTTTATCGCAATCAACAGCAAAAAAGGTTAAATCTTCCTGCTATTAAATTGCTTATCGGACACATCACTGCCTTCGTCTTATGCGCCTTATTATCAAGAGGATAACGAGTTTTTATGTACATCCATACTTAGGAAGGAAGCGACTGATTCACAACGACGATGGGAATCACGCTGATAGGAACGATAAATCTTGCATATTCGTAAATGTTAATGTCTGAGATGTTGGTGAAAACAATGATTATGAAAGCGTTTGAGATAAAATGCCACGGAAACGCAATGAGGATAATGAATCTTTAGTTCTGGGAATAGCAGCGATTGTTCAACAAAAACATGAGAAGGGCGAATTACAATTTTTTCTTTTCAAAATCAGTTCGATAATGAAAATATCTTTATCATGATTTTTTAAGAGGACGATTCAGTTTTGCCCGATGCACTTTTTCAAAAAATGTTGACCTTATGACCTCAAGATTCAAAGTCAGAGTTAATTTTGCAGCATAATTTCTTTACTCCCTGTACGTATAAAGAATAAATGCTTCTTTCGGAAAATAATATTTCATTCAAGTTTGTAGACGTGTACAGTTAGAAGCATAATTGATCACACACTTTAAATCAAAATAACTTTTTTATGAATGGACCAAACGATTTCAATTTCTCAGTTAGGCTAGAAGAATTAGTTCAGTGAATGACGTCTAATAAATATGTTGAAATAACAAATTTGGTCGGAGTTGTAAAAAACAATAGTAAAAATTGATGTTTCCAACTTTTTAAACGTACAGAATTTTTAGTAGAAGTACGACTTCTCAGCCAAATAGCACCCTAGATTGATCTTTCATCTAGCGCATTTGACTACTAAGAAATCCAGTCATTGCATTATAAAGATCTCAGACGTTTACTCCCGGACTCTTACAATTCTCGTATACGTATATGTGATATAGCGACGTGTGCACTCACACATATCAACGCGCGAGTGTTGTTTGCTAACCAGACGGTGCTCTTAACGAAAATTTCAGAGATGTGTGTTGGTCAATTCATACTGAAAACTAGTGGGGCATACAGCTCTTAATGGTTTTTTATTTATTTTGTGTGTGACTCTCCACGAGCCCCACATAGAACTTCCCGATTCGTCAATTGTAAGCGGTAACATTAGCATTAGTTGCATAATTAAAAAAAAAAATTTTTTAAATAAAAATGAAATATATATAATTACGTTTGTTTATTCGGTGGAAAATTTCCATCCTCTCGTATAAATTGCATTCTTGAATGAACTCCTTTCGAAAAAAACTAAAAAATCTAAAAAACTACTTGACCAATATGGACCAAAATCTAATCAGCTCTAAGTTACGACGGGGCACATCGATTGCATCATTCATCATTCTGATCGCATTGTTACTTTTTCAGAAAACGTTAACGAAAAATTTGATAACATAAAAACGGCCATACACGCGCACGCACGCGCACACACACACACACACACACACACACACTAACAATTTGATGAAAATAGTCTAAAATGACTTCAATAACCATGAAACGTGAAGATCTGCTAAAAAATCGATTTTCGATTTTCGGGGTAATTTTAGTAACTTCCCTATGAATCCGGAAGTTAATTCATTGAAATTGGTTAACTGGTTTACGAGTTATAAACGATAAAAAGTGATAAAATTGCAATTTTTCACGACTTTCGGGCTTTTCAACATATCAATTAGACGTCATCCTCCGAACTAATTCATCTAGCCTTACAGAGAAATTGAAATCGTTTCGTCCATTCGTAAAAATGTTATTCTGATTTGAAGTGTGTTTGATCAGTTATGCACCCAACTGTATAGTGAAATAAAAGAGTGGGAAGGACCATTCTGGCATGTTCCCTTATAATTCAGCAGTGAGATCTCAGGGATTATATTCAGTGATTGAATTCGCTTAATTTCCAAAAGAGTTGTCAGATCTCGTACGAGTACAAGAACTAGCCAGTCGATTCAATATAAAAAGATATCAGCCCTCTAAAAATATTTCCTAGTCGTACGCGGAGGAATGTCGAAGGACACAGACAGCTACCGAAGTAGCACAGAATTTCTTGGAAAATTGGGAGCAGGATTCTTCGATAATGCGTCCGAACAGTTTTATCTTTTATTACGTTTAAGTATAGCAAGTGACGAGGGAACCAGTTTCGAACAAAAAAGGTGATCGACAGTTCATGCAAGCCGTGAAATATACAGTAACCTCGAGACAGTGGAAACCAGCCTTCGATCACCTGTACGCAACCTCAGCTACCTTCTTGGAAGGCTCGTAAGGCCGACGCGTATTGCCGGTTTTTCCAGAAGCAAAGGCTTCCCTTGTTTTCGACGTACATATGCGTGAACGCACGCAGGCATACACATACGCGCAGCTTAGTTCGCAAAGGGAACGATCGTTATCATGCGAGAAATGTAGCGAGTTTGTTTTATTGATTAAGTTGTCTTGCACGCAAATAAATCTTCTAGACAAGGACAAGCGGCCTCCGATCGGTGACCTAATGAAATTGCAAAAGTGACCTACTTTGGGCGCAGCAATTGTTGCACGGCAAGAATGTACAATAGTCGACGAGCACGACAGAGAGAGAAAAAGTCTTGTCCTCTGCTTTCGAGCTCGAGGTTTGTGGAAATTTGATCTTCGCAGCAATTTTGCAGTACCAGGTATGGTAAAAACGGATAGACAGCATTTATAGACGATCGATCTAGATAATGAATCGAGAACGAAATAATTTTTTAATTAACTTGTACTGTCAGGTTTGTAACAAATTTTCTTATCAATTTCTACAAGTTTATACAGAAAATAGACTACCTATTCAGACTGTCTATTAAAAAAGTGGAGTTACTCGAAATTTTCAATGGATCTTTATCAGAGATTAATATTAAGTAAACACTGTAAATAGACATACCATAATTGTTGGTTTGCGTATTCTTCATATCACTGCCTGGTCGTGCAGCTATTTCGTTTCTTTGCGTTCACGTTTTATTTTCGTTAATGTGTTATCTGCAACATACGAACGATGGAAAATTTGTGAATCGTTTGTTTAGTCGATGAGTTATGTCTAATCGGCTTGAGTCACCATTTTTAAGTTCAAAAGCTTTCTTAAATTAGATGAAATTTAGAGATATCTATTATATTTATATATATATAATATTATATATATTTTTTATATTTATATTTTTTATTTATATATTATATTTAACAATTATATATGTTTATGTATATACACATTCTGATGGTTCATTGTTTCTTGTAGTTGGACGCGTCAACTTCATTTTTAAGTTCCCGATTCATAGGGAAGTTACTGTAATTTTAAATGGAATGAGGTATATTTTAATACATCAATCGATGCAGCTGGACATTCGTTGTAAAAAAGTACTAACCTATGTATGTCGAAACGTTAGTAGTTCACGAGATATTTCAATTTAAATAACTCAAAAATAACTCAAAAATACCATTATCGTTAGTATTTACTTACTAGTGTATCGTCTTAGTAGGATTGTAATGGTGTTTTAAAGTTACTTAAATTGAAATATCTCCTGTAATAACTACTACTAACTTTTCAACATAAATTAGTACTTTTAGGTTAGTACTTTTTTACAACGAATGTCAAGCTGCATCGACTGATGTATTAAAAAATACCTCATTCCATTTAAAAAAATGAAGTTGACCTTCATATGTCCTTTACGCGTCCAACTACAAAAAAACTACATCTGAAACATTGTTTGCTATGCGTAATAATAATGACGTAAATCTAGATGGCAAAATGTGGCGCCCACCCTGTATATATACATGTACATTTATATAGTATTTGACAGCCAATTTCATTGTTTTTGACAAAATAAGCTCGCAACGTTCGCGGTATTAGTATACTAACGGATTGAAAAGGAAAATAATTTTAATCTCTACATATTCATCATCGCGGTACATTAATACACAAAGATGCAACTTATCTACCATCTGACAATCGTCCTCGATCAGCAAAACATTAAAAATATTCACCGGTAATAAAAGCAATAAATTAACTTTATCTTTGATTTGAAACCACCAGCTTAGCAGTCGGTACTGGAATTCTGATTGTAATATTGCTGATTCCAAGGATGTATAAAGAACTTCCTGCCACTTCTACTTGTGAAGAAATTGTTTGTTAATACCCAGTCATAATTGGTTTATTAGATGGATCGCATACAAATTAATTTATATTAATTAATACAAAATTTGAAATACTTCTGTTGGTTAAAGATGAGAACATATTTCCACCGTGTTTATATAATATTCTGGACAGAGTACATCAAATCTACACCAAAACAATAATTGTGTATTGTGAATAGTTGAATTTCGAAGGATTTACATCAATCATAGTCGATATCGTTTCTTTCAAGAATCGAGAATATCTTTTCTGCACACATAATGCAACTAAGCTGTAATACGAATACAAAAATATTGTTTACAGTGTAAATCATTTAAAATCCAGTTGATCTATTGTTTACATTAAGATCCATTAATGATTATAGTGGTCCACAGTTTATACAAATACACAAGTTTCTGGACAATAGAACACCGTTCCATAATAAATATTTCCACATCTGGTACAAAAGTGTTAAAAAGAAAATAATAACTATAGTACTTATCTAATCTATTTAAATAAATTGTGTTTTTCTATTTAAAAACCTTATTATCGCCGTCCATGAAGCTTGGAAAAAGAAATTCGTTGCGCAAATACGAATATGCGATATCTTTTCCTTGATAGGTGTACATGAATATAGAGCATTTATAATGTACTCACTGAAATAAATGGAAATCAGGAGGAACTTCGTAACGTAATAGATTCAGTTTTTATGGATGTTAATCATGTAGTAAGAATTAGCAATACTTGAAGGCGAGAATTGCATAAATATTGCAAATCTATTTCCACGATGTATCGAAAAAAAAACTACACACCGTTTTCACGTCATACTCCTGTTATAATTTCTAAATAAAGTATTTACGATCATAGCTTTGTAAACCATTTTTTCATATTAAACAATATCGCTTGCAGATTGAACCTTCCCTTTGACAACAACTGCTTAAATCTTAATCTACGATTTTTTATACAACAAAGAATTTTATACAAAAATTCACGGTGTACCTTAACATTGTTGCATAAATGGCAGCACACTTTTCACACGTCGCTGTCTCATGCAAAAACGTCTTAGATAAAAATGAACGAAGTATGACGAAAGTCAAACTAATTTATGTTTTAGAACGCGCCCGAGTAGAGACAAAACTGGACAGAATATGAAAGAGACAGAAGGAAAGAGCGAGTACAAAGAAATATAATTAAAAGCAAGGAAAAAATTAATACGACCAACGAGAGCTGAACAGAAATGAAGAATGCGATGATGAAGAAAATAATGAGCTTTACATCCTTGTATGGCTCGACTGATATAATTCCAGCAAGCCGAATGAAAAATGGCTGGTGTGCGTGGAGTGTAACGACCGGGCTCACAAAGAATGCAATAAACAGGATTTAATCGTTTATAACTCGTAAATCATTTAATCATTCTCCATAAAGTTTATATCGATCTAGAATTTACATTCCTCAAACTTTTTTTACCGGCCCAAATCAAAAAGTGGTGAAAAGCAACTATTTCTATACTTTTGTTATTCGGAACAAACGCACTTTTTCAAAAAGTTTTTTTAATAATCATCTAGTACAATATAAGTAGTCAATGCAATTGGTGCTCCAGGTCTGGCAGAAAAGTTGAAGTCATTTGGTCCATTCGTAAAAAAGTTATTCCGGCTTCAAGTGTGTGCTATCGTTACTGACTCTGTCTCGAGAAATGACTGTAGCTGGATCGATTAGTTACACTGGCGAGGTGTGAGCAAAGAATGGTTCGCGCAAGTCGAGGTACCGATCGCACTCGTGATCTCTGGGAGGCGAGAATCGCAGTCGAGACAATGCCTGTCGCGTTGGAAGGACAGAATGTTGTTGAACCGCCGCGCCATGACAGAGGGAAAGGAGTAGCAAAAGGAAAAAAGCGCTGTAAGTTGCCGGCGGCCGCGCCGGGAGCGAAGAAAATCGCGAATGCAAGCACCGCGCAACCGTTTCGAGAACGTAGCCACCGTCGTCAGTTATTACCGCGTGATTACGGTTATGATCTCGAAAGTAACATGCTAATTCGAATAGACCAAGCCGCCTGGAATTCTCGGGTGGCGTCGACGACCAACCCCGGCCAACAATTTCTGCATTTTTATAGACGCGCTAATGGCGATCCTCGCTACACACAGGAGTGCAACCCGCACCTGCGGGGAACAAGCTTCGCTGGTCCATCAGACGGCTTGAGTTTAAGAATTGTTACAATCTGTAAGAAATGTCCAATTACACCAGCCGTTTCGTGCAAGAATGGTGCAAGTCAAAACAGTTAATTAGATAATGTTAGTGTCCCAAAACTAATCCATTTCCTTAGGAGGGGGGACTCCTGGGGTGATATAATCAGCAAGGCTTGAGTTCAAGAATTGTTACAATCTTTAGGAAATGTCCAATTACACCAGCCGTTTCGTGCAAGAGTGATGCAAGTCAAAACAATTAATTAGATGATGTTAAAGTGTCCTAAAACTGATCCATTTCGTTAGGAGGGGGGATTCCTGGGGTGATATAATCAGCAAGGCTTGAGTTCAAGAATTGTTACAACCTTTAAGAAATGTCCAATTACACCAGCCGTTTCGTGCAAGAATGGTGCAAGTCAAAACAGTTATTAGATAATGTTAAAGTGTCCCAAAACTGATCCATTTCGTTAGGAGGGGGGACTCCTGGAGTGATATAATCAGCAAGGCTTGAGTTCAAGAATTGTTACAATCTTTAGGAAATGTCCAATTACACCAGCCGTTTCGTGCAAGAATGGTGCAAATCAAAACAGTTAATTAGATTGTTAAAGTGTCCCAAAACTGATGCATTTCCTTAGGAGGGGAGATTCCTGGGGTGATATAATCAGCAAGTCGTTTGAAATTTTTCTTGCTCTTCCAGTATGAAGATTAATTAATATACAAATCCAACCCCCAGATTATTAACAACCACAAACGATAGTAAAAATGTAGAGGGCATTGCCGTCCTAGGAAACTTTGATAAGAACCACCATGCTTAAGAGGGTAGGGTACCCACGTGACATTACTAGAATATAGTAATCACGTCCTCATACGATTATATTTCGATCTGAGTGAGGGCTGCTTCTTTAGAGGCAGGTTAAATGAAGCGCGGGGGGGGGGGGCAACTTTAAAAAAATTCCGGAGATTCTAATATATTTTTCATTCACAAAAAGATTTTTCTTGCTAATTTAGAGACCCACTCGCGCTTCATTTAATCTTCCTCTTTAGAATGAGCCCGCACTCAGCTCAAAACATAATCGTATGAGGACGTGAGATTTGTTCCCGTAGTTGCATTCAATTTTTCCCCAGATTCCGTTCATGAAGGGAGAGTAGAAGCAATTTTAGTTCAGGTACTTAGACGAGACGGCGCTTAATCAGGTGAACTATCAGCGTAGATTCGTAACAACAAAAGTGTAAAGGGCTTGAAGCCACTCGTATCCATTAATAGCAATAAAGATATTGATGAAAAGAAAAAGCCGGCAATAATAGCGAAACTGAGGCGTTAGATTGATACAAATGTATGTTCATTATTGTTACCAAATTGGTTTTCCGCGCGGAGGTTGGTCACAATGAAAAGACCATAGTCACGTCGGACCCTTACCCTTTTAAGTCCCAGGTTTCAACCTGTTTAAAAAAAGGGGGATTCCTGAGGTGATTTGAAGTAACTTTGCGAAAATGTTCTTCGCGACTTGTTACGGATTATTAACAAAAACCGCGGACCAATCAGAGCGCGCCTACAGTGAACAGACTCCGGTACGGCCAATGCCAACGCCGCGCTTTAGCCGAGCACTGATTGGCCCGTGTTTTTCGTTAACATTATAACTCGATAACAAAGTCACGGAGACATTTTCGCAAAGTTAAAACTTATTTCAAATGACATGAGGAATCGCCCCTTTCAAGGAAGTACAATATTTTTAAAAAATTTGGTAACTGTGGAACAAAGTCAGCGTTTTCTATAATTAAAAGAAGTCTTCTTAATGGAAGATTCTGCAATACAGTAGAAATTTCTTAACTCTTCATAACATTTGCATTCTAAAATCGGAATAATGTTGTGCAAATATGTACCATAAAGTGGCCCCGTAATTCCTAAAAGTGATGAAGTTAGACAGGTTTAAACATTGGACAAATATGACTGGAATACATTTAAAAATGCAATCCTTCTCTGAATGATACGATCAGCTTCGTAGAAGACTTGCCAATATTCATTAACTGCAGCAATAATTACCATACTGAACAATTCTGTGACTGTGACGTTGAGCTATATTACGTATTACCGATAATGAATTCTAACATCTGGGACCATTTTCTTTTCTGTAACACCGAGACGGTTTCTTGCACTATTTCTGAATTCTGATATTTATGATTTACTTCCTGCCTGCATTCTAGAAACTCGAAAGTGGTGAAATGTTTTCACATAGTAGATGGGATAGAAATGAGTTCGTAACGTGTGTGGGTAATGATACAAGAAGATTAGCAAGAAGGAAAGTTCCGTCTTTACCTCGCGCTACGATTAACGCAACCAATAATTATTTAGGAGAAAGAAAAAACGTTCGAAGGAGAAAACGCAATTTCTGGTTCGAAATGTATTATATAATGAAACGCCAATCTCTCACGTCGACTGAGAAACAAAGTAAACTGTTTTTCTACAAACTTTTTTCCTACGAACATTCGAAATTAATAAAGACATATAATTGCAACGCGTTCGTTGACATATTAATTCATATACATTTGCATATCATTTAAATATTATACAAGTATAACAAGTATATATATAAGAGTTCGTCGTTCCGAATATTAATGAAAGTAGAAATTCTTATCGATCGAAAATTTGAAATATAAATTATAATTATGATATCGGCGCCAGGTTTTATTATAGATAATAAGGATCGAACCTGGCGCCGATATCATAATTATAATTTATATTAATAAAAGTAGGCTGTAATGTATACATGTATAATAATTTTGAGTGTTCATTATAGATACCATATACACACCCAATAATTGAACTGTACACAATTAGATAATAAAAATATAGTTGAACTGTATCTATAATGTATAACAATATTATATGTAATTAAATAAAATAATAAAAATATTGTACACAGTAATATATGTATAATTGTAGGTACAGCTCAATTATTAGTGTCTAAAGAAACACTAAAAATTATGTTAAATTACAGGCTACTTTCATTATTAAACAGGACGACGAACTCTCATACTTCTACATAATGTATAATATTTGTATTACGATATGCAAATGTATGTATATAAGAGGATATGTCAACGAGCGTGTTGCAATTATAGATAACAAAACGAGAAACAAACGTAACTCAACAAAACCCTGATTTAATCTTTTCAAAACACCGAAGAACAGTATTTAGCGAATTAATGGTGATCCACAGGGAATAATTAATTTTGCATTAACAGTAAACCTACCGAGTTTTAAAAGTAACTAGACGTTTCCTTGTAAAAATGACAAGACTGATTTTATTTAGTTTTTGTGCAGCTCCTATTGCAATATGTGCTCCACTAAAAATATAATTATTTCTTATGATATTATTTTTATTATTCAATAATCGTAATGTAAAAAATCTGGAATCATTCTGACCGGCGATGGTAGGTTTAGTGTTAATATAAAATATGATGAAACTGGTCCCGTTATTATTAACATTGCATTTACCGTCTCGTTTCTTTTCACATTAGCTACACTACTTTGTTAATACGTTTTTATCCCCATGTAATCCTCCTAATGCCAGAAACGATGTAATGGCAACTTAAATTTTTATACGCGTTAAATCCGCCGTTACCTTATCTCTATGGCGCTCTTTTGTGTATACTAAGTCGATCAAGGTATTATTAACACTTCAACAAGCGTTTGCCAATGAGGAACTGGAGTCTGAAGTACTCTGTCAACAGCAATTGCGACAGATATTATTATTGCGTATTACAAACGGTCGATAGTCATTTTTGAAACAAACATTCGAACGAAAAAAACGTTGATAATCAAACAGATAATCTCGAAACCGAAACCGATACATTAGTGTCATGTCTCGAGTGCTACTTAGTTAGACGACGATGGGTCTCAAGGTAAAAGTCGAAAGATTAAATTATTCTTTTCATTAGCATTGTTATGACTGCACTATCTTCTTTATACACGTGTAACTAAACTTACAGAAACAAAACAATAAACATCAAGATAATTCGAAAAGATTTTAGATAAAGATAATTCGAAAAATTAAATTACTCTTTTCATTAGCACTATTATGACTGCACTATCTTCTTTATACACGTGTAACTGAACTTACAGAAACAAAACAATAAACATCAAGATAATTCGAAAAAATTTTGGATAAAGATAATTCGAAAGATTAAATTACTCTTTTCATTAGCACTATTATGACTGCACTATCTTCTTTATACACGTGTAACTAAACTTACAGAAACAAAACAATAAACATCAAGATAATTCGAAAAAATTTTAGATAAAGATAATTCGAAAGATTAAATTATTCTTTTCATTAGCAGTGTTATGACTGCACTTTCTTTAGACACGTGTAACTAAACTTACATAAACAAAACAATAAACATCAAGATGATTGGAAAAAATTTTAGATAAAGATAATTCGAAAGATTAAATTACTCTTTTCATTAGCACTATTATGACTGCACTATCTTCTTTATACACGTGTAACTAAACTTACATAAACAAAACAATTAACATCAAGATAATTCGAAAAAGTTTATTCAATTTCGCAATTCATTTTTATCAAAGCAATGATACCACCATATTGTGTAATGTTCCTTTCAGCAAGATCTGTTGCATAAAGTTCACATTGTCTCGATTTTTATTCTCTTTTTTGGAAAGATTAATTATTCATGTCTGTATAAATAAGATACAATTATAACAACACGAATTCAAGGAATATTTTAATCTGTTTAAGTCATAACATCACGCCCGTCAATTTATAAGAGATTTCGAAAAACCATTAAGTAACGCCTGCTAAATCTTTAACAATTCCGCAATGTATATCTTAAGATAAAAGACAATTTACGTAGCACTTGATGTTTACATACTTTCTTCGTCTGTTTACTATCGTCATTCCAAAAGTGATATGATTCTTTAAAGTACTGGTAAATATTGAAGTGAACAGAGATTGAGATACATCGTTGTATCATCCAGATACAACATTGAGATACAGTGGATCCAAAAAGTATTTGAACACTAAATTTCCTATTATTGAGAAATTCGTTATTAAAACTGTAATAGGTCTGTTAAGAAAACTAGCACAATACTATATCTAGACTTTTTTTAAAAGTCTCTTACTTTTGTTATCTACCGTTCATTTTTAACCAACATATTTTTGTACGATGCGTTAGGAAAACTGACTCATTCTTGGTCCGAACTGCTACAAATTGAAAGGTGTGTAAAAACATTGAACAATTTCATTTGTGACTGAAACCACCGTAGGAGATTGAAGCTTGATCTATGATTTGCTCTACTCGATTTATCGAGCTTGAAGTGAAAAGTGTACTGCCATCCTTGCACTAATATAAGGCACTCAAATTAAGACTTCTCTCCCACTCTACTCTTCCCCTTCTACCATGTAATTTCCCCTCTCTTCCGCCACTACCCGGTCACGTGGCCTGTTGCGTCTCTGTCGCGCGCGTGTCACAATGTCACGTGACTAATCCGGTACTGACAGAGAGAGGGTAACTTCACATGAAGTAAGTTTTTCTCTGCTTTAATTCACTTACTTCAAAACACATTAGAATTAAATATAAAAAATTATACAGGGTGTCCCAAAATTCCTCCGACACCCGAAAATGGGAGGTTCCTCGGGTCATTTGAAGCGACATTTTCCTTTACAAAAATGGCGTCCGCGGCTTTGTTTAGGAGTTATTAACGAAAAACACGGACCAATCAGAGCGCGATCTAGACATGCGATGACACGTTCGGCCAACTGACAGTTGGCGCGTCGGGACGACTGTGCTAACTCGCGTCTAGGTCGCGCTCTGATTGATCCGTGTTTTTCGTTAATAACTCCTAAAAAAAGCCGCGGACGCCATTTTTGTAAAGGAAAATGTCGCTTCAAATGACCCGAGGAACCTCCCATTTTCGGGTGTCGGAGGAATTTTGGGACACCCTGTATATTAAATATAATAAGAACATATGTTTCCTTTCCGCGCAAAACGACAAGCAATACAACCTCGTACAAAATTGATTATCTCGAATTATCATAAGCGTAGTCGATTGGTCGATGATTCACGAGCAAAGTATCCAAACTGTACAAGGATTTCGCCATTACTGTCTACGACTATGTTCCACGCGCCAACTATCTGGATAATTATTCTTCTAAATGGCGCTGTCTGCGTCTGAGCCTAATTGAAGTCGCGCAAGAAACGATACTTCGATAAAGCTGTTCTTATCGCGCGAGTTTCGCGACAAAGCAAAGAAGCAAAACGGAGATGACAGTAACGAGGGCGAAGTGCCATTCTTGCCGATGCTATTATGCGTATGTATTCGTTCTGCTGCGTGGAATCGACTCGCCGGAGTTACATTTGACTTTACAAAAGCCACGAGTGACCTCAAACTTATGAACGATAACGTGTATCGACGACCACGTGTCAGATAAATCCGAAAAATCAGAGATCTTCCTCACCGAGACGATGAATAGATGACTTCGCACAAACTGATGATAGAACTATCGTCAGAAGAACAACAGCCAAATTAATCGGCCCACGATTAAACAATCCAACATACTGTTGCTTGTTTGGATCAAGATTGAAACAAGCATTCTACTTTGAATTCACCCGCGACGAGTAGCCGTGAACTTCGAGTCACCAACTCGCCGGCGACTGCTAACCAATGGCATAAGTAAGCATGCTGAATATTTATGAAGAATAGTTGCTAATGTTAAAATATTTAACCGCTCGCTTCGAATTAACAGCGTCTCATAATTGTTTAGTAGAGGCGATACGACACGGTTGTTTCGATGTAAATGAACTTTATAATGGTTTAACATGACCGGTTTCGGATCTTTTATTTTATTATTATTGGAATTATAAAGTTGCGTTCGCGGGAAATGATTTAATAAATATCTTCAGTCGGGCACGTATTATGATAAAATCCGCACAGAGTCTAGATATGCAAATCTGATCTTCTCATTTTTATAAGGAGGCACGGATCATTCACTTTTAGAGCTCGGTAGAGTTAATGGTAAAATCCATCCATATACAGGGTGAGTCACCAAACGTTACCACCTCAAATATCTTTGTTGTTTCTAAAGATACGTAAAATATGGTAAGGACAAAGTAGAATGGTACAATGGGGCTGACACGATGTAAAAAAAAATTTGTTTTTATGTCATTTTTTTGTAGATATCAAGGTCACCTTGACTTTTTTAAATGGAACCACCCTTTTTTAAACACCTACAATGACAGTCCCTTTCATTAGGAATTCAGTGACTACAATTATTCCAAGGTCATTCAAGGTCAAGGACAGAAAAAACGTATCTGATAACCGTATCACAACAGTCATGTTTAAAAAAGGGTGGTTCCATTTAAAAAAGTCAAGGTGACCTTGACATCTACAAAAAAATGACATAAAAACAAATTTTTTTTTTTTGCATCGTGTCAGCCCCATTGTACCATTCAACTTTGTCCTTACCATATTTTACGTATCTTTAGAAACAACCAAGATATTTGAGGTGGTAACGTTTGGTGACTCACCCTGTATAATGCACAGTGTAGAGTCAGTGTCGCCAGATGAGGGAAAACAGTTACCCTCTCTCTGCCAGTACCGGATTAGTCACGTGACGTTGCGACACATGCGGCACCAGCGTGGGGAATAGCATCGTAGAAGGGGAAAGTAGAGTGGGGACACAAGCTTTACTAGTTAGTTGTGTTTAAGCATTCGTTAGAGTCGCATAACACATTTGTGCTTTTCCATACTAAGAAATAAAAAGAATAAGACAATAATTTTTTTCTTTTTTTTTAAATAGACGTGTTTACATTTCATACTTATATATACGTGTTATATTTTTCACTAACAATGTCAATGTAGTGAAAAATAATACAGGGTCATCCGTTTTTAAACGGACAAACGTAAACCAGCTATAAAGAACCCCAAATGGAACAAGTTTTACCCCTGCCACTTTTTTTGTCTCGGCCTTGATTTCTAGAAAATTGCAAAAAACCATAATTTGTTTAGTTCACATAAACTTGAATATCTCGGGACTCTAGTGATGAATCTTGATGATTTTTCCTTTGTTTGGTTTAAAATAAATAGGGGCATCTTTTTTGTTAACAAAATATTTTTGTATGACCATCGGATCTTTGTTTTTTTTGGCATAGGGCACGTCGTGGAGTCTGAATGAAAAAAACTTCGAAAAACTTGGATTTATGCGTAATCAACCGTTTAATTCAAGACAAAAAATAACAAAAAACTATTAACTAAATTCAAAATTTTAAGATTTTTCTAAAATTAACATAAACTATTTTTTCGAAAACTGAACGTTTTTACTAACCAAAGTTAGTAAACGAAGAAAAAATAATCAAGATTCATCACTGGAGTCCCGAGATATTCAAATTTATGTGAACGAAAAAAATTATGGTTTTTTGCAATTTTCTAGAAATCAAGGCCGAAACAAAAAAAGTGGCAGGGGTAAAACTTGTTCCATTTGGGGTTCTTTATAGCTGGTTTACGTTTGTCCGTTTAAAAACGGATGACCCTGTATATTAACACCCTTTCAATGTCATTTAATCTTTTCACTATTTTAAATTGCATCTACTCGTACGTGTCAAAATTGCATAAAGATCTGGCATTTAATTAACAGTGTGGGTGTATTGAAAAGAACTTGGTTGCGTCAACCAAGCGTATGCTCCAGTGACCATAGAACGTCGTACAACAAATGCATTCCAGATCGAGATTTGTGCTATTACAAAATTCCCTAAGCTGCTGAACAGTCATTTGAACATTCGAAGATAGTTACCGATTATTAATTAGTGTTAAGGGAAAGGAGTTCTGAACTTGGATGCACTTGATGTACGGCACGGTTATTATGGTATAATGACTGACTGATGCAATCGTGTTAAAACTTACAATACATGAATATTAATACTGTTTTTACATAGCCACCTACTCGGTAGAGATACAGTAGAGACAGGGGAAGATTAATGTAATTTTATAGTTCCCACACAAAAAACAAAAGAGAGGATACACTCCAGCATAGGGAGCTCTTTGTAGATCGCGTTAGGTTAGTATTGTTTCAAGCTAAATTATCAAGTTTTACTTTTACTTTCAAATAACACGGAATACACACCTCGCAGCACACGCACTCTCAGCTGTACATGAGTGACACTTCATAATAAATACAGACATTACAGATAGACAAATTTTTATACTTTGTCCAACTTCTATGACTCACGCGAAGTTAAGTCTGCGAGTATGGCAGCGCGTCAACTATCACTGACCGGACAGTACGCGCGTACAATAAATAATAATGACGTCAAGATAGTTGCATAAATTAGAAAATTCTCTAGTCTTTCCTTTGTCTTGTTCATTTTTTTTTACAGACTATGTTACTCTTGTTTAGAGTTCAGATTGATTGTACTTGTACATCTTGTTATCTTGAACTTCGTGTAACTTTAACCTTTCATTTAGAATCGTTAAACCATTAACCTTTCATTTAGTATCGTCATTAAGCGTACGTGAAGCATTATCGTTCGTATCGTTTTAATTATTTTGACTTTTCAACTTTTTCTATGTTGCAATATCTTATCAGATGTCATCACATTCTTGCTCTACAAGTCACTGCACATGAAATCAATTATTTCTAGAATTTCTAGATATATTATAAAAACACGTAGACGTGCACATGTTTAGATTAACCACTAGCTGCATTCGGAACCTGAAAATCTAGTTTTATAAATCGATTATGTGTCGACAGATGTAATTCAACGTAAGAAAATAAATCATTTTTAAATCTGTCTCCCTTTCTCCGTACTCTAAACCATATCTTTAATCGCTTGTTTCTAGTGTTCTCTTATTTTTCGATCAATTATACTAATGTTACAGCCTCCCATTTATTATTTTTAACTTCTCAATGATTATCGCCCATTTAGGAAGACTTTGTTGATCTTCTATGAAGCATCCTATTCCAATCATCTGGTACATGCGTAATACGATGAACATCAGCACGTGTAAGTCGAGAACGAGGGACATTGATAGAGGCAAAAGTGTCGGCGACGTGTAATAATCAGATTCACGCGATTCATCGTGTTCAATTCGTCGTATTAAGAATAGAGCAATTTCGTTATGCGATATCAAAGCGCCGCACCGCCTTTAATTATGTTATTAATTATTACAACAAAAGAAAATATTATTCCATAACTTCTATTGTCAGAATTTATTATTTCTGTCGCAAGAGAACAATCTAGTGGCACACATTTTTCTTTCATTTTCCCATTACACTGCTTTTATGCTCGTCTATTTCAATACATGAAGTATTGTTTCGGTATTCAAACCGCGGATCTTTACACAAAATAAAACCGTTCAAAGTTAATTCTGTGAAAGAAAAATTAAATAAAACTGTATCTCTTTTTGTGAACGGTTGAATAAGTCAGAAATAAGTAACTTTTTTTGCGAAAATATTCTCCGCCACTTTGTTAACGAAATATTAACGAAAAACACGGGCCAATCACAACGTGTCTACAGCGGACGAGTTCGGTTCAGCCAATGCCAAGGCCACGCTTAGCAGGACCTGTCGCTGCGCCGGAATCCACCCGTTGTAGCCGAACTCTGATCGGTCCGCGTTTTTCCTTAATAACTTCTTAAAAGGGTACCGTACCCATGGATATGACTAGCATATTACTAGAATATTACTAGAAAAACAAGTGAAAACCGTGTTTACGGGAAACCATTTTTTGTTTTTATACATGCATGTTACGAGCTGTGTGAGGGCTTGTTCTAAAGAGGAAGGTTCATCATAGCCCGCTCTGCTCATGATTTAACAAGATTATGTTTATATTTAATAATATGAGCGTCCAAAGTAGGGCAAACAAGTCGAAACAACCACCCTCAGGTTCCCATGTATTTTTCTAATACAAAACGGTTTTTCTGACTTAAATCATGAGCAGAGCGGGCTACGAGGAACCTTCCTCTTTACAATAAGCCCTCACATAGATCATAACATGCTAATATGAGGACAAAGAATGTTTTCCCGCAAACACTGTTTTGTTGACGAAATTAGTGTTTGCGGGAAAACATTTTTTGTCCTCATATTAACATATTTTGAGCTGTGTGTGGGCTTATTCTAAAGAGGAAGGTTCATCATAGCCCGCTCTGCTCACGATTTAGTTCGATTATGTTTATATCTAATAATATGAGTGTCCAAAGTAGGGAAAACAAATGAAGAAAAATTCCGCAGATTCTAATGTATTTTTCTAATACAAAATGATTTTTTCGACTTAAATCATGAGCAGAGCGGGCTATGATGAACCTTCCTCTTTACAATGAGCCCTCACGCAGCTCGTAATACGCTCATATGAGGACAAAAAGTGGTTTCCCACAAACACTGTTTTGTTGATAAAATCAGTGTTTGCGGGAAACCATTTTTTGTCCTCATATGAGCATATTTTGAGCTGCATAAAGGTTCTTTTGACAGAGGAAGGGTGATCGCAGGTCGCTCAGCTCATGATTTAGTTAGATTATGTTTATATCTAATAATATGAGTGTCTAAAATCGGGAAAACAAATGAAGAAAAATTCCGCAGATTTTAATGTATTTTTCTAATACAAAATGATTTTTTCGACTTGAATCATGAGCAGAGCGGTCTATGATGAACCTTCCTCTTTGCAATGAGCCCTCACACAGCTCATGACATGCTAATATCAGGACAAAAAATGTTTTCCCGTGATCGCATTCAATTATTCCCCAGATTCCGTTCATGAAGGGCAATGCAGGGCAAGTAGAACTAATTTTAGTTCAGCTACTCAAACGAGATGGCGCTTAGACAGGAGAATTATCAGCGTATATTCGTAACAACAAAAATATAAAGGGCTTGAAGCCACTCGGATCCATTAATAGCAATAAAGATATTGATAAAAAGAAAAAAACCTGTATTGATAGCGAAATTGAAGCGTTAGTTTGATACAAATGTATGTTCGTCACTGTAGCCAAATTGTTTTTCAGCGTGGAGGTTGCTTACACTGATAAATACCCAGACCAGAGGGCCTGGTACCCCCTTAAGAAAACTGCGGAGGGTACTTGCGCAAATGAAATCTTTACTTGAAATCACCTCAGGGACCACCCCTTTCAAGGAAGTACAATATTTTTGGGACATCCTGTATAACAGTACCAACACAATGCATAATAAAAGGTGAATTCTTCTCGATCGAAAATTTTGGTAATTAAAATTTTTAAATGTTATCGGCGCCAGTATTGTTAATGCTAGTGTATTGAAATTTACTGATTCTATAAGTGTTTCGATCGTTTAACATATTGGTTACTTCTGAAATATGAAACTGTTTATCTACTAGAACGGTCGTGTTACCTTTATCAGATTTTAATAAAAGTAAATTGTTGTTTTTTAAAAAATGTCTCGTTTCCTTTGAACTGGCGCCGATAACATTAAAAAATGTTAATTAACAATGCATAATACTTTTTTGCGCGACGAATGTTTGTCGTATCGTCAGACATCAACACAGCTAACGTTCGTAATGAGTGCAAGTGAAGCATGCGGTTATAAATGCATGTATGCCGACAGAAATTCGTTATCTGTTAGTAGGGCAAAAATGAGAATTTAAGTGTAACACGGACAGATGATAGCGGACGGTCTTCCTTCGTGAAAGTTTGCGGCGGCATTGAACTTGGTCCACTGTTGCATTTGGCTACAGTCGCTGCAGTTGGATCAACTGCGCATATTTTTTGGCCCGTCGTACTGTGAAAAGCATCAGAATGCCCCTGGCCTCGGTTTAAAAAATTACATAAACAGCACGCTTCCGGAATTTTCAAGACGCTTACACGCATCGACGAGATTTTCTTATGAAACACGTTATCAGCCCTATTTATTTATCCTTCAAATTAGAGCTTCTACCTATGCGAGAAATACTCGGGTAGACAAAATTAATTAACCCCTTGTCGTACGATTTTTATTTTACGGTTTCAGTGATCAGAATTTCCTTTGTGGTTCGTAATTTCCTAAAGAAGGAGAAAATGTATATCTATTGTATGCCCACATGTTCTCCGATAACTATACGTTAACGAAACCAAAATAGAATTTCATCTCGGTTTAAAAGAAATTAATAACATACATATTTATCAGACTCTGTTCAGAATCTTCATCACGAGTCTGACACGATATTGTAGGGCAAAGGGTTAAGTACCCAAGTAGTTCATAACTTATACGAGATCACACGAAATATGATACGTGAGAAAATAAAATCGCGTACATCTGACAATGCAATTAAAATTTTAATCCGATGGTGTAACAATTAAAAAATTATTTTCATTCTAATATACACAACGGTGGTTTTAAATTGTTCATCCATCTCAGATATCATTTGAGATATCCGAGAATCTCAAAGATTCAATTGAGATCACTGGCCCTACTTCGAATACACTATAGTTGCAAGCACTACAGTCATCTGTGTCCGAACACCTTCCACACGAATTGTTTCTAAATATCTAGAAGCTATTCTAACTAGGAATTCTACTATTCGAACATATCTTCTAGCTGTCTCCTCCACTCTCAGATACGTAACGTTTACATGCAATGCATCTTGTTTGTTCAACATAACGAATTTGTGATTGTTGTGCTTTTCGAGCTTTTAAGTATTATTCAATTTCTTAAAAATATTCGGGCACCCGGAATTATGACATTCGGATCTCCGACAATATAAATTTTCCGGTTCTCGACCCGACCTGAACACTGATCCAATTTCGACTTCGCATACCCGGGTATCACACCCCCAATAATTAATCGGAGGATTTTATGCATTCATGACAAAACTGAGCAGGCGCAATTTAAAACAATAAAAATATTAGAGGAATAAAAAATACTACGATATTATTTTCAATCTTCTGAACATATCAAGACAGAAAATAAATTTGTTGCATGAAGATCCGTTAATTAATAATATTTATTTACAAAGAAGTACGATTATTCTCGAATCAATTTCTCACTGTAAATTTACAATCTCAATTTTCAAACAGGTAGTTGCTAAATTTACATGATTCAGAGGTTTGTTTTGTCATTTCCGCGCAAAGATGGGAAACCTCATTTGCAATTACGCGATCTTCAGTTTCTCATCAACCGTGAGAAACCTCGATAAGCTATAGAATACCGTGGTTGCTGAAAATTGGCAGATACTCTTTCATTTGCGGGTGACGTGAAGAAAAATCAAGGTTCCAGATATAAGAGAACAAACGGCGGCGTATGTACCCGCGTGGGTGGCGAAACGCCTTTTCAGCAGCCGCGTGCGTAGAATGATTCACGAAATAGTGTGCCTGCCAGTTTCGGGTTTACGGATAAACATTTTATAAGACAGTTGAACATTATACTACCGGAAATAGACATATACAAAACCACTTTCAGCGACAAGATGTGTCTCAAAGTGGGCATCAAAAATATCACTTGTACATGGATTGAAACTTTTGACACTGTACAAGTACATATGAATTTATTAAATCAATTTCAGAAACCGCTGTTCATTCTGATATCCTCGCATTTAATATTATTGTATAAAACAAATGTCTTTTATGTATAAATTGATCTTTTTGTAAACGTTTTGACACACGAATTACACTAAGATATGTTCGTATATATTATTATTATTATTTATTTAATGCTTTAAACCAAATATGGTTACCATACCATATACAGTATATGAACATATCAACTTAATTTAAAATTGGTTTGTAAAGCTTCAACTTGGCTACATTAATTCAATTAAATTAAATTTTAATTGCACATTGCTTAATATAATCGAACCAAATATGGTTACCATACCATATACAGTATATGAACATATCAACTTAATTTAAAATTGGTTTGTAAAGCTTCAACTTGGCTACGTTAATTCAATCAAATTAAATTTTAATTGCACATCGCTTAATATAATTGAACCAAATATGGTTACCATACCATATACAGTATATGAACATATCAACTTAATTTAAAATTGGTTTGTAAAGCTTCAACTTGGCTACGTTAATTCAATGAAATTAAATTTTAATTGCACATCGCTTAATATAATCGAACCAAATATTGTTACCATACCATATACACTATATGAACATATCAACTTAACTTAAAATTGGTTTGTAAAGCTTCAACTTGGCTACATTAATTCAATGAAATTAAATTTTAATTGCACATCGCTTAATATAATCGAACCAAATATGGTTACCATACCATATACAGTATATGAACATATCAACTTAATTTAAAATTGGTTTGTAAAGCTTCAACTTGGCTACGTTAATTCAATGAAATTAGATTTTAATTACACATCGCTTAATATAATCGAAAATAATTAACAAGCCTTTAATATCTGAGCCACATGGGAAGTATTTCATAAAATTCGAAGTTCTCGTACCTTCTACTTCTTTGTTCTCTACAAAGTTAATTATGAAACAAATGTCTTTAATCTATAAATTGATCGTAGTTTTGGCACCATCAAAGTTGATTATTTTAAACATTTCAACACACTTCTTATATTAACATAACGTACACTTGTACAAATTTGATATCCTCGTATCTAATTAGATTTATACTCTGCAATGTTACTTCGAATAAAAGAAATATTTTATTATCTACGTGATAGATAAACTTATCTCGCGTCTGAAGGAGCGTGTCTGGAAGAGATTCGTCTGACAAATTCAGAAAATTCTGAGACGCGGTGCTTATCAAACATTTCTCAACAATATTCCCATTCATTCTTGACCTTGCACTAAGCCTCGAATTATCTTTATCCTAGGCTTACATAATTGTAACGATAACGGTTAGGGTTCGAAGGTACACCGGCAAGCAGATACGAATTAACAACTAGATACAGGGAAACGTTCACGCTACCGTTTATCAAAAAGTATTTTTAGAAAAACATCTGCGGACACGTATATTCGAACATTGATATTCGATATGTAAATACGAATTTCGTTCTTTTTATAAATGACCTTCTTTGCTTCAAGAAATAAGCCTTCTCTGCATTCCTGCGTCTCGTAGAGATTCCGTCACGCTGCACTTTCTGCACTAATTATATGTCAAGCAAGAAAATTCGGGGGAAAATATTAGAAAATTTAAGCCAATTCACCGCAATAAGGCGGCTTTGTCATATCGTTAGAAGTGCAATGTATTTCTTGTCTTAAGCGTGTTGCTCAATGTAGTCTCACATATTCCCCACCGATGTGTGAAGTTTAACGATATAAACCGTCAGATAAGAAATATCGTGACGCCTTTGTCCTTATCTATCCGACCCACAATATTAAACAACTGTTGATCGCGTACGAACGAATAATTAACGATTGCCCAATAACTGGAAATTTGTGCTCGATAACTTCTGATCTCGTTTCGTCGAAACCCAACAGGACGACGCGCGACGCCTCTCTTTTCAATGAAAAATAAAATGTTGCGATCATTGTCCGCTCTATGAAACACGACACCGCTATGATTACCATGTAATGAAGGCAACTATGTATATCTGGTCACTAAACCGACTTTACGGGCTTGTGGCGACTATACGAGACTGTACGCGACTATCACTGAAAACTGCATTTTGCTTCGAAATGAATAGTTACCTTGGCATACATCGTTCATCGCGATACTTTATAAGTGACAAATTCAATGTAACCTGCATTATTTTATGCCTCGTTATTAAACTGTAATCGTAAGAAACAGTTTTTGATTAATTAATCAAATGTTCAAGGGGATTAACGTTGATTAACCCTTTGCACTCCGAAATATTTTTCAATGTCGCCAACGAGGCTCTGCTATTTTAAGTGTTTTATGTGAAATTTATGAGAAAGGACAGTTCCTTCATTGCAACTTATTTTAAACAATTTTATTTACTAATTATATTAAATGTAGCTCTTAAACTTTGTTGTAATTTACATTTGTGAAACCTCTTTTCACTTTTAATTCAAATGTAAGACAATTAAATAAATAGAGGAAGAACCAAATGCATATAAAATCTCGATTCATTTACAAATTTTCTTTCTCTGATGACGAGTCACATTCGACAAAGGAGTGCAAAGGGTTGAGCTTTAACTCCGGATTTTTATGGAAGATAAAAATTATCTAATTATAAAAAACAGAAATTAGGTAGAAACGAATTTCTTTTTATAATAATTTTAATGAGGCGAGCATAGTATAGCAGTATTGTAAAATTTTTGAAATTATATTGAAAAAATTATTATGATAATATTAGCAGGTCTTCGTGCAAAATAAATTTCCTAAAATTGAATTCTTTTATTAGTGGCACTCATAAGTAATGTCATTTTCCAATACGTAAGCCAACTTCTTTATTTCATTCAACATTTGATACAGATTAATTTCGCAATAAGAGCATTAAATGCCAATAAATTTATTTAGAATATACGTTATGTAATAATAAACGACGATCACAACAAAGGAACAATATTCATCTAATTCGCAAAAACAGACAGGAAAATAGTGTAACAATATTCAATTCTCTTAATGTCTTCACAATTCTATATATCATCTATTCATTTTTGTCACAAATAAAATCTCTTAATGTCTCCACAATTCTACAATATATATCTATTCATTTTTGTCACAAATAAATTCTCTTAATCTCTTCACAATTCTATATATCATCTATTCATTTTTGTCACAAATAAAATCTCTTAATGTCTCCACAATTCTACAATATATATCTATTCATTTTTGTCACAAATAAATTCTCTTAATCTCTTCACAATTCTATATATCATCTATTCATTTTTGTCACAAATAAATTCTCTTAATGTCTTCACAATTCTATATATCATCTATTCATTTTTGTCACAAATAAATTCTCTTAATGTCTTCACAATTCTATACATCATCTATTCATTTTTGTCACAAATAAAATCTCTTAATGTCTTCACAATTCTACAATATATATCTATTCATTTTTGTCACAAATAAATTCTCTTAATGTCTTCACAATTCTATACATCATCTATTCATTTTTGTCACAAATAAAATCTCTTAATGTCTTCACAATTCTACAATATATATCTATTCATTTTTGTCACAAATAAAATCTCTTAATGTCTTCACAATTCTATATATCATCTATTCATTTTTGTCACAAATAAAATCTCTTAATGTCTTCACAATTCTATATATCATCTATTCATTTTTGTCACAAATGCATAAAATTCGGAGGCAATTAGGTGTTTTCCTTTGTCTCAATTTTACTGAAACTGATGTGTGAGGTGTAACAATCGATCGACAAAAATGGCTAAATCTTGATAAAAATCGATGGCAAATTAGGCGAAAGCAGCTTGCCCCTTACCTGCTGTTGACGGCTCGGCGAACAGGTGTTCCCCGGTGTTTTCTCTCGACAGGATTCGCTCTGCTTTTCAGTGGACCCTCGCGATCAATCTCGAAAGTCTCGATCGATGCCGACGCACAATTCGATGTAGTCGATCTTACGATCTCCAATAAAGCGTTAACGATCGTTCCCCGCCAATCGATGGCGGCTGGCACACGTTGGAGCCCAATCAGTCAACAGCTCCGAAAAGGTCGGTTCGAAAAGAAAATTATATTTAAAAGAGGAAACGAGAACTACAGTGTCCGAGCGAGACAAAAGGCCTCTCTGCCGATCGCATAAAAGTCCAACGATCTAGGTTGTACGCGAGGAATAGGATAGAAAGACACTGCGGATAGTTCCAGAGTCCGGCTGGATCGATGAATGAGATCGAGAAGAATCGGTGTGGCGCGGCGGCTGGATCTGCGAATCGACTTCGTGTGTTTCCCGCTTTTCAAATTCTATTCAAGATCTCTGGATCGTGAGAGTGGCACTCTGTTGGCCATGCGTCGTGCGCGAGCTACGGCGATCGACTAAAATGCGAGAAAAGCGTTTGCTCGCGCGAAACTGACGCGGGCCGCGCGCTCGCTCGATCGTCCAACTTGACTTCGAGGCCCAACCGTAAATACAAATGAACGTTCTGGACATCTACCGGCATTTCGCGTTCCTTAACGGGGTACTCTGGTTTTTCATTCTCAAAAAGTCAACTGCTTCTTATTTGCTAGTTTCTTACACCCTCGACAAGCGTCTGGGCGAGACGCTGTAGCCATGTTCAAGTTCCTTCACCCTTTCAATCGTTTTAACAAGCTGAAAATAGTACATCGATGTCTTTCAATTTCTTCGGGCATTCCACTCCTTTAAATTGCATCAATTCTTTTTTAGAATACGTGTGTGAAATCTGGAGTCTTCTTATATCAAAATATAATTGATGATTGCGCTATTTGTTTATTTTATCAACCATATTTTGTAAGGCATTCGTTGTAAACTTGGTGATCGTTTTAACAAGCTGAAAATAGTACATCGATATCTTTCAATTTCCTCGGGCATTCCACTCCTTTAAATTGCACCAATTCTTTTTTAGAATACGTGAAATCTGCAGTCTTCTTATATCAAAATATAATTATGATTGCGCTATTTGTTTATTATACAAACTATATTTTGTAAGGCATTCGTTGTAAACTTGGTAATCGTTTTAATAAGCTGAAAATAGTACATCGATGTCTTTCAATTTCTTCGGGCATTCCACTCCTTTAAATTGCACCAATTCTTTTTTAGAATACGTGAAATCTGCAGTCTTCTTATATCAAAATATAATTATGATTGCGCTATTTGTTTATTATACAAACCATATTTTGTAAGGCATTCGTTGTAAACTTGGTAATCGTTGTAACAAGCTGAAAATAGTACATCGATATCTTTCAATTTCTTCGGGCATTCCACTCCTTCAAATTGCACCAATTCTTTTTTAGAATACGTGTGTGAAATCTGCATTTTTGTTATATCAAAATATAATTGATGATTGCGCTATTTATTTATTTTATCAACCATATTTTGTAAGGCATTTGTTGTAAACTTGGTAATCGTTTTAACAAGCTGAAAATAGTACATCGATGTCTTTCAATTTCTTCGGGCATTCCACTCCTTCAAATTGCACCAATTCTTTTTTAGAATACGTGTGTGAAATCTGCAGTCTTCTTATATCAAAATATACTTGATGATTGCGCTATTTGTTTATTATACAAACCATATTTTGTAAGGCATTCGTTGTAAACTTGGTAATCGTTTTAACAAGCTGAAAATAGTACATCGATGTCTTTCAATTTCTTCGGGCATTCCACTGCTTTAAATTGCACCAATTCTTTTTTAGAATACGTGAAATCTGCAGTCTTCTTATATCAAAATATAATTGATGATTGCGCTATTTGTTTATTTTATAAACCATATTTTGTAAGGCATTCGTTGTAAACTTGATAATCTTGATCGATTCTGATACTTTGGGACAAATTAGACCCGAGTTACATAAAAGAATATTTAATTTTTAAGAAGATTTGTGGTAACTGTTAATTAGGATCATTGACAATCGTTTAAACATTTCTAAATCTAATAAGTTTGCAAAAGTTGCCATTAAAAATTATTATACCCATATAGATATTATTATTAAATCGATGAAGATGTAAATATAGTATGAATAATTCCATTTGACTTGGTCTGTTTAAAATTTTGAGAGTTTGGAGTCACAATGGGTAGGAGTACAAAGGAATAATTCAATTATTGACAGCATAATGTCGCATAAATTACAAATACATTGCCCACATTTTACACATTATAAAAACATGAAGATAATTCGAATTTCTGAGCATCTCGTATGATACCGAAATGTTAATTCAATTTACATCGTTTATCTCCAAACTCTGCGACGTAAATAATATCTTCCGATGAGGAAATTTTTGAACGGGCAATTATCTAAATGAATTCTAGATATCGTACTTTCACAGACCGGGAAATCCGTATATGTCTGTATCTTTTGTATAGGTATATATGTATATATCTTTTATCTTATAGAACGATACCTGATTCACTCCTTCCTTTTCCTCATACTACTCGGAGGTTTTTCTTCGTGTGTATAAAACTGGTTTTTCGACATTATTTGTTTAACCCTCATCCGTCCCTCGTGTTAATTTGACACAGTTTTCCCGAAATAAGTAATACTGTTCTGTTATTTGTTGGTTTTGTCCGAAACTTCGTAACTTTTATTTTTTGTAATACGAAAGACATAACCAAAAAGCCTAAGATATAAATGTTAACTCATCGATTGGAGTAGAAAAACATTGAAAAATAACTGTTTACCTACTTATTTTATCACCATGCCAATTTGACACCGAGAAACAGATTCCTAATAAAAATTGTTGACACAATCTATTAAATATGTGTCATCAATTTCTTTCAAGCCGTGATGTAATCACCATAGAAAGAAACATTCATCTCTGAGAGGGGCGATTTCTGGGGCGATTTGGAATAACTTTTTCCTTTGAGGAAATGTTCTCCGCGGCTTTGTTAAGAACGTATAAATGAAAAACACGAACCAAACAGAACGCGACTCTAGGTGGTATTACAATAGGAGCCGCAGAAAGTCTAAGTAACATCAATCTTGCCATCTTCATAAGGGAACATGTACCAATTGCGCGTTTAAGACTCGGTAGGTTCAGTGTTGAATTTCACCTGCACTATTAAAACTGGCTAGCATCTTCCCTGCGAGTGTAATTTATTGTTTTCGACGAGGGTTACAAAACAAAACGGAAGACATCGTTCGGTAGGGTGAAAGGTTAATTTCTAATTCGTTGGAATAATACCATCCACATGAGTCACTTGAGTCTCTTAATTGACCTATTACATAATTTTACAAAAATTCTGATTAAATATACTCGTGGACATAAGGAAAATTCTCGGCGTGGTGCTGGCACGTTGCTGAAAATTCGAAACGCAGGAGAAATCAACACAACGAAATGAAAGTATTTAACGTTCATCGCTACAGCGTATGAAGTCTTATATCCAAAGCATTATTGCGATGCAGATGTGTCTCCATTAACCCCAATTAAGTTGACACTCCTAAAACTACATGCGCGCTCGCGAAGGACAAGAGTAAGTACACGACGGTTGTAACAATTTCCTCATGCGTCCTCATGCAAAATAGATTAATTGTTGCGAGTCTGCTGACAACGATTATCGAAGGAACAAGCTGATCAGCAATTCAGCGGCACTTTATCAGTCGGATCGTACGCGTACACGTCATCAGGGTTCTATGTAACAGCGGTGCATTCATAAATCCCAACACCTTCATTCGTACAACGATTGCATCTAACGTCTACATATTTAACCGCATTCTGTGCATTCAGCATGTTATGATTGCTAAACTATGAAGTAACAGTGCACGATAAGTAGAGAAGTTAGTTTATATGAATGAAATACAGTGGGTAAAAAAAGTATTGGCAGACTCTCAAAAAGGCGATACCTTTTTAAATATCGTATTATACGATCTGAATTTTTTTGGGAAGATAGAGCAATTAGTTCGCCACTGGATGCGAACAAAAATTTTGTATAAAATTGCAATTCATCGGAATTGTAGCAAAAATACTAAAAGTTGCATTTTACAACTTTTTTGTGTGAGTCAATATTGAAAATTCTAAAAATGCGTTTTGTAGATCTGATTTGAATTTTTTTAGAGCAATTAGTTTGCCACAGAATGCGAAAAAAATTTTGTATAAAATTGCAATTCATCGGAATTGTAGCAAAAATACTAAAAGTTGCATTTTACAACTTTTTTGTGTGAGTCAATATTGAAAATTTTTAAAATGCGTTTTGTAGATCTGGTTTGAATTTTTTTAGAGCAATTAGTTCGCCACAGGATGCGAACAAAAATTTTGTATAAAATTGCAATTTATCGGAAATGTAGCAAAAATACTAAAAGTTGCATTTTACAACTTTTTTATGTGAGTCAATATTGAAAATTTTTAAAATGCGTTTTGTAGATCTGATTTGAATTTTTTTAGAGCAATTAGTTCGCCACAGGATGCGAACAAAAATTTTGACAAAAATTGCAATTCATCGAAATTGTAGCAAAAATACTAAAAGTTGCAGTTTACAACTTTTTTATGTGAGTCAATATTGAAAATTTTAAAAATGCGTTTTGTAGATCTGATTTGAATTTTTTAGAGCAATTAGTTTGCCACAGAATGCGAAAAAAAATTTTGTCAGAAATTGCAATTCATCGGAATTGTAGCAAAAATATTAAAAGTTGCATTTTACAACCTTTTTATGTGGGCCAATATTGAAAATTTTAAAAATGCGTTTTGTAGATCTGATTTGAATTTTTTTAGAGCAATTAGTTCGCCACAGGATGCGAAACAAAATTTTGTATAAAATTGCAATTCATCGGAATTGTAGCAAAAATACTAAAAGTTTCATTTTACATCTTTTTTGTGTGAGTCGATATTGAAAATTTTAAAAATGCGTTTTGTAGATCTGATTTGAATTTTTTTAGAGCAATTAGTTTGCCACAGAATGCGAAAAAAATTTTGTCAAAAATGGCAATTCATCGGAATTGTAGCAAAAATACTAAAAGTTACGTTTTACAACTTTTTTGTACGGGCCAATATTGAAAATTGTAAAAATGCGTTTTGTAGACCTGAGTTGATTAAACATATTCTGAAAATTTAATTTTTTTATCATTTTGCAATGAGCTATAAATGTTTAAATATGTTAAAAATTGCAGATTTTCACGATTTTCGATCTATAACTGCAGATTCTTACATCTTTCAATGCCTGTCGTTTCTTTTCGCATCAACCGATTTCGATGAAACTTTACCAGTGCATATAACTGACACAGATCTACAAAACGCATTTTTAAAATTTTCAATATTGGCCCACACAAAAAAGTTGTAAAATGCAACTTTTGGTATTTTTGCTATAATTCCGATGAATTGCAATTTTTGACAAAATTTTTTTTCGCATCCTGTGGTAAACTCTAGCTTCCCAAAAAAATTCAAATCGTATAATACGATATTTAAAAAGTTATCGCCTTTTTAAGAGTGTACCAATACATTTTTTACCCACTATAAGATACTGAAAATGACACGGGCGTATACAGTTTCCCAGAAATGTCGGACAACCTTGATACAAGTGGTCCCCTAGATCATTTGAAATAACTTTTTCCTTTACAAAAATGCTCTCCGCGGCTTTCTTACGAAGTTATTAAAGAAGAATATGAACCAATCAGAGCAAATCAAATCCCACTGAGCGTGGCGTTGCCATTGGCCGAGCTGGACTCCGTTAGCTGTAGCCACGCTTTGATTGGTCCGCATTTTTTGTTAATAACTCCTTAACGAGGCCCCAGAGAACATTTTCGCAAAGGGAAAAGTACTTAAAATCACCTTGGGAATCATCACCTTGTAGCGCCGATATCATTTGTGCATAAACAACAATTTACGATCGTTAAAACTCAAAATTATTACTCTGTATAATGTATTCATAATAATTGATAATTTCCCACGTTAAAAATCGAATAATGTTGTTCAAGCTTTCCATCGGATGAAAAATTAATCAAAATTAGAAGTGGACAATTGTATAACGCTTCATACAAAACCAACAAATCAATTTAAATTTCCACATTCAACCATTTATGTTCCTTGCTCGTAAGTAGACTACAGTTTCATGTATTTATAGCAAAAATATGTAGATGAAAAACAAAATGGTAAATGAATTCGAAGAATTTAAAAATACTGGCACATCATGTTCAATTTACTGAAATTATCAAGAGACTGTTTCGTATAATCGATGCATACTATGTATTTTTATCTTGCATAAAAATTCTCAGTCTGCTCGTAATTATAGCAAAGTTTCTTAACATAATTCACCAAGGCTATGAAAATAATTGTGCGATGATCACTTGAAAAAAATATTTTAATATTAGCTATAAATATTTATTTTCTGCATAGGGAAACATCTAAATCAACAAAAGGAAAATCACTTACAATCAGCACACTATACAAACATTCCATGAACACAAACTCACAGGAAAACCGGTAAGTGTGGAGGTCAGAGACGTAGTAATCCAGGATAGCAAATGTCGAACCAGGTCAAACTAGAATCAAGGCACTTGATTAACTATAAACAGGCGTTCTAATTTTAGTTAGCAAAGACTAGTCTGAAATCGAATAAGTCAATCAATGAAATGAATGAACTAGCAAATCCAAAACTGTGAAACATGAACTGAATACATGGATTCGTACAACCAGAAATTTTAGAACCTGATTAGACATTATCGCAACCAAAAAGAGCTCCTAATCAATTATATAGATATACGTCAAAAGTAGGTTACAATAGAAGTAAATTTCGAAAGTCTTCAGTCCGATACCCCAGTTCTGATGGTTTTTCTGATTCATGTAGATCTTGAAGTGTTGAGTGGGATCAATTCCAGTCTGCCGGCCGTTTACTGGTCTAGTCTCGTGTCCTTGGATTAGTTTACTTCGATTCGCTTGTCGCCAAACGAATTTAATTACAGTTTCTCAGACCTGAATAAATACAAATAGAATCTTCAATAATGAATAGCTGAATAAATTTAATTGTGCTTATTCGTATCTTAATTATATAGTAAAATATAATAACATGTTAGCCGTTAAAGTATAGCGATCGTACGAAGCTTTAAGCAAAAATAAAATGTTTTCGGCGCATTGGTTCGATCAAATGTTACTCGTTACACTATTTGCAAAATAGGCACAATACTTTGTCTCGACGTTTCGATCTCAATTTAGATCATTATCAAGAGAATACAAAAAATAATATTGTGTCTGTAATGGAAATTAACAAAAAATTATTAAAATTAAAAGAAAGCATTATGTAGTATAAGCATTATGTACTATAAGCAACATGTAGTCACACGTGCTCTTCTAATGCTTTCTTGAAAAGTTTTCGAATTAAATCCCAATGTTTTCTTTTAAAGTTTTCTAATTCAATACAATGCTATACAATTTGTGTACACTACGCAAGCGAGTATGAAGATTTTGTTAATTGATGTCTTTATTCAGAAAAATTTAATTTTTATTTTTGGAATGGGTAAAAGAAATGATATATTTTAGTTTATTTTATGGCTTAATGCAATGAATAATTTTTTGTTAATTTCCATTACAGACACAATATTATTTTTTGTATTCTCATGATAATGATCTAAATTGAGATCGAAACGTTGAGACAAAGTATTGTGCCTATTTTTGCATAATAACATGTTATTTGAAATAATAATTCAGGTAATGTTCATTTGAAAAGTGATCACAGGTAGGGAAGCAATTATAAAAATAAAGTTATTATAGTTATCTCAGAAGTGACCAGATCTGATACGAATATCACCTCGAATGTACTTGTCAGAGTTCTACATTCATTTCGAACACTTGTGACATACAGATTTTATAGTCATATTTTAAATTTTATACATTTCCTCTATCTGTGACCTTGAATAACCTTGAGCAATTATAGTCGCTGAATTCCTAATGAAAGGAACCATCTTCGTGAATGTTTGAAAAATAGTGGTATCGTTTGAAACAATGACAGAAAAACAATCATTTTTATACCATATCGTGCGAGTCATGTAAAATCTCTTTTTACATTTAAAAACAACAAAGATATTCAAAATTCTCGTCACAACGGTCCATATTCTCCATCTCAAACGACCTCAAGACAACTTTAAACGAGAACAACACTAGAAACGTCCTCCTCTTTTTGAAATCTATTGATATATTTAAACTATTATAAATTTGTTTTTTGCTTAGATTATTATATCATATTATATTAGAATGTAAAACATGTGGTCGCTAATGACCTTGCTGTTAATGCGACCACATTAAAATAATCCCAAAATAAATAAATAAATGAATAAATAACAAAGATATTTGAAGTACAAATCTTAGCCGATTCACCTTGTATGAAATCACAATACATGTGATCACATGACTAGAATTAGTTATTTTACCACCAGTCACCAATAAAAAAAGCCAATCTATTATTAATCTATAACCTAATAGATTATTTTAAAAGCAAATCACTGATACTAGTCATTCATAAATATTAGTCATTTGTCATAATTCAACCATTCTTTCATGAAAATGGCGATAGAAACATATAAACTTCGTGATATCAGATAATACATCAAATTACTAAATTCAATACTAAATAAAATTGTTTCATTTCCTGTATCCTGTTTCCTCATAAAATAAAATGTTTTTGTTGTTATATGAAAGAAGAACCCGATTATATTCATAATTTCATATAACGTCATCATTCCCACACGTAATAGTTATCTGTTACGTAGAAAAACAACCGAGCACTAAACGTGACTAATTTATATTGCTTTTTAAAAACCAACATGATTGTATTTATAATATAATCTTAAAATTCTGTGAAATGAGTGTACACATACAGTCGATAATTCAGACAAATGTTACACTATACACAAAGTTGTGCATTATCTGCCGAACATTACAACACGTATAATATGTAATATATCAGCCGGTAAATAGAGGAACAGCTGCGCAATCGCAATTATTACTGTTCGAAGCAGACAAGTCGAGGTGGAAAGTTTCTAAAGGAGAATTGCTTGAAAACATAATGCGAGCGTATTTCTTCAGATTTATCGTGCATTTACATTAATCAGTATATTATGTAGATATAAATGTGGTGTTACACAACGACCGAAGAATATTTTGATTAATTTCGTCGACTGTTTCTCGAGTACAAGACGAAAATTCATAAGTTTCCGTGTGCAATCATAACGGAAGGTTTAATGACCTGTGCGTTTCAGAATTCTCTCGGGTAGGATGCGAGTTAATGCAATAACAGTTGAATTACAGCTGTTTCAGTGTCGTTGTAATCTCCGTTAAATTGTTTAGAGCGAATCGACAGCCGCTCCTCTTTCCTTTACATTTGCCAGAAAGAAATACGTCCGTTACATTCTGCGAACGAACAGTACATTGAACTCTATATTTTACACTCAACTATATCTCCCCTAATTCCTCATCATTTGTACACGCAATATACCGTAAGTGTATACAGATACTTGCAACGAAAAACAATAATAAATTTTATACAAATTTTTCCTTCATTCTACCAAAAATATAGAAAAACTATATAAAGATTACAAGTATTTTATGGAAGACCTGTTCTGAATACCAAAACCAAATTGTGGCTCCCACAATGTAATGCAACATAAGGAAATATTAAAAAATAAAATCGATAACATTTTGTACGTATTACTGCGAACGAAAAAGAGGCATGTACCAATTACTGCATACCCATTACTACGGATTAGAATTGGATATACAGTGGGTAAAAAAAGTATTGGCACACTTTTAAAAAGGCGATAACTTTTTAAATATCGTATTATACGATATGAATTTTTTTGGGAAGCTAGAGCAATTAGTTTGCCACAGGATGTGAAAAAATATTTTGTCAAAAATTTCAATTCATCGGAATTGTAGCAAAAATACTAAAAGTTACATTTTACAACTTTTTTATATGGGTCAATATTTAAAATTTTTTAAATGCGTTTGGTAGATCTGCGTCAGTTATATACACTAGTAAAGTTTCATCGAAATCGGTTGATGCGAAAAAAACAACATGCATTGAAAGATGTAAGAATCTGCAGTTATAGATCGAAAATCGTGAAAATCTGCAATTTTTAACATATTTAAACGTTTATAGCTCATTGCAACGTCCACCGATTTTGACGAAATTTTCAGAATATGTTTAATTGACACAGGTCTACAAAACGCATTTTTAAAATTTTCAATATTGGCCCACATAAAAAAGTTGTAAAATGCAACTTTTAGTATTTTTGCTACAATTCCGATGAATTGAAATTTTTTACAAAATTTTTTTTTTCGCATCCTGTGGCAAACTAATTGCTCTAAAAAAATTCAAATCAGATCTACAAAACGCATTTTTAAAATTTCCAATATTGGCCCACATAAAAAAGTTGTAAAATGCAACTTTTAGTATTTTTGCTACAATTTCGATGAATTGAAATTTTTTACAAAATTTTTTTTCGCATCCTGTGGCAAACTAATTGCTCTAAAAAAATTCAAATCAGATCTACAAAACGCATTTTTAAAATTTCCAATATTGGCCCACATAAAAAAGTTGTAAAATGCAACTTTTAGTATTTTTGCTACAATTTCGATGAATTGAAATTTTTTACAAAATTTTTTTTCGCATCCTGTGGCAAACTAGTTGCTCTAGCTTCCCAAAAAAATTCAAATCGTATAATACGATATTTAAAAAGTTATCGCCTTTTTAAAAGTGTGTCAATACTTTTTTTACCCACTGTATACGAGCGTACTCACAAAATTTCAGTGTCCTACCAGCAGTAGATTTATTTATTGTTTACTGCCTGGTTGCTGGCATACGCATTTTTCTTCTATAATAATTATTATATAAGATTGAAAGACACAGTAGATAACGTTAAACAAAGTTATATATTGATGTAACTATATCGAAAAATTTATGTTTTCTATTAACACCAATAAATAATCTTGATTCTGCAGAACAATGGTAGCCTCCAATGACAAAGGTTTCAGTACTTTCTCTTAATAGTCTCGTTGAGCCAATTTATGCGAAAAGAGCGTTTTGAAACTGAAGCAATAAAAAGAACCACGAGGGCAGGAACTGTCAGCTTACCATTTCACACCAAGAAAATAATTGAATTCCCGAAACGAGTTCAAATGGTTTAGTCACCACAGCAATTACGAAAATATACATCTTTTAGCCCGTGCATGAAGAGTCAAGGGCAATATTTTGTGTTACGTAATGCAAAATGAAACTACCAAATTACTAAATTATAATTATGATATCGGCGCCAGGTTCGATCCTTTTTACATACAACAAATGTGCAAGTTAAATATTTAAATTTCTAAAAAGGATCGAACCTGGCGCCGATATCATAATTATAATTTATACTTCAATTTTTCGATCGATAAGAATTTTTCCTGTATCAAATTACTGAACGAATAACCATTTTATACTTGATCGTCCACTGTGCTTTATCGATAAATGAAAAGTAAATCTAGCAACGAGAAATTACGTTTTAAAACTCAAGTTTCCAGTGGTTTTGCATTTTCAGTAAGATCGATTCAGAGGAAGATTTATATAACAAAATGAAATGGAAAGCACTGAATGAAACAGTTCTTTTATTTTTCTACAGCATGCAGACTTTCTATCTGCATTAGTACGATGACCGACGCGAACGCTCATTGACTTTCAGCACGATTAAATGTACTGCGAACGATAAATCTCTAAGTGTAATATGATGTAGTTTTCCGTCTGGCGATTTCATTTTCGTAGTTATCAGTGTCTGACGTGTTACATATAGAAACCAGTGTAATACATCGTCTAAACCTTGTTAATTCCATGTAAATGCTAATGACGCTGCGCTGATAAACGTCGAGTCCCCGATACTTGTTCTTATTGTAACAATCCTAAACCACGTTACTGGTATAACGTGGTTGTGGAGGGGCAACTGACCTTATAAGAACGGCCACCCGGCAGAAAACAGTCAGTCGTGATTCGGAAAGCAATCAGTGTGCCACCGTGACGATATAATAAATATACCTGACAGCATTTTTATTGGTTTACCCCTTCTCTCTATCCACACACTTCCACCATTGACCTATCGTCGAATGCTACTATCGCTATTACTACGTACGCAGGGACGAAAAGCATCAGGCGCAATTGATTGCCGCATTGATCGCCAATGATCAGTAATATGGGATTTGATAGATGATAGTCAGTGCCAATAAGATCGATCAAACCCATATTAATTTCTTCTACTATACAACACTCGAAGAAAGTATTATATTATTGAAATATTGCTTCTTATCATTTAGTGTTCAATTTTTTAATTTAGACTTTGGCACCGAAGCCCATAACCTTTGGCACCATGCACATAACCAACCGTATAAGGTGGCAACGAATGTGTTAGTCCTACACGTATGTGCAAATTTTATTTCCTACGAAAATATTCGTAAAAAGTATTGGTGCCTTATTTAATTTTTAAATCCATTTCAATTATATTCACATAATGGTTTGTTGTCTAATTTAATGTGAAAACAAAAATGTTTTGGTTCCCTAAACGGTGTCATGCAAAAATGATATGGGGAAACATGGTTGCCACGTTCTTCTGTAACAGTTTAAAATATTTAACTAGATTTTTCAGCAGATACTAGATACTCGAATATCGTATAATGATACGTATATATTGACTTCTGAAGTAAACATAATTATTTTGATTAATTTTTTAACCGTTCAATATCTAGTATCTAATGTATACAACCAGTGAACTGTTCATTGACCTGTGTCTCTAGCGTTGCATCAGACGGGTTCATCGTGTACTATCACGATTGGTGTATAGCATCTGAAAGTGAACGTGCCACGAGAGCACCGATTGAGAGCGAAAGTGGTGCGAGAGAAATATAGAGTAGGGACCTAGTAGCCCACTTTTACCGACCTCAATTTCACTCACCTACATCTACCTGCCCACGACCGACTTCGCGAGTTTCGTTTCGGGCCGTTTTCACTTTCGCTGGCTGCTGCCGTCGTCCTGACCCGACCCAACTGAGATTTCTATTAACCCGACACACGATTGTCGAACAGATCTCTCCAAGGAAACTGGAGTGTCCTGGGTCAGGATCACGCTCGCTTTCGCCGTACAAACTGTTCCCTTCTCGGTCACTTTCGATCTCTATGACTTTCGATTTCGTTCACAGTGTCGCAACTGATATTTATGCACGGGATGTACAAAGAATGATCTAATTATTACGAACATTTGAAACTACTGTTAATTTGACGTTTGGTAACAAATGAAACTAATATTGTACTTATCATAATACCTCTCTTATTACAAAACAAATTATTATATTTATAATAGCATGCGATGATAAGTTTATATTATTAGCGAGTGGAAAACTGCTGCAATAAAAGGCAGCACCATTAAAAGACAATTAAAAATTTTGTAACAAATGAAATTAATATTGTACTTATCATAATATTTCTCTTATTAGAAAACATATTATTATATTTATAATAGCATGCGACGATAAATTTATATTAGTAGCAAGTGGAAAAACTGCTGAAATAAAAGGCAGCACCATTAAAAGACAATTAAAAATTTGGTAACAAATGAAATTAATATTGTACTTATCATAACACCTCTCTTATTACAAAACATATTATTATATTTATAATAGCATGTGACAATAAATTTATATTAGTAACATGTTGAAAAACTGCTACAATAAAAAGGCAGCACCTTTAAAAGACAATAAAAATTTGGTAACAAATGAAATTAATATTGTACTTATAATAACACCTCTTTTATTACAAAACATATTATTATATTTATAATAGCACGCGACGATAAATTTATATTAGTAGCATGTGGAAAAACTGCTACAATAAAAAGGCAGGACCAATAAGAGGCAATTAAAAGTAATGTACTATTTTAAACGTGCTATGAATTTATAATCAGTCAATATTTGTGTTAATAGATTGTTACTTTGGATATGAAAGTTGCACCTTTTTTATTGTTTCAATCCATGCAATTTAAATATTCGAGCTGCTTGAACCCACTTTTGTAGCAATCTAGAAAAAAATAGTAAACTCTCATTAAAAACGTCGGAAACATCATACAGTTTCTATAAAATTGTTACGATCGACAAAATTTAATATTTGTTCATTAAAAAGATTGAAAGTAGAGTACATTTATTTTATAATATTTTATACCATTATAATAGAACTCTGTGTTACTTTTCCGTATGTTCATAATAATTTGATCACCCACTGTACCGACAGTTGTGTCACAATCATAAAAGTCTTTGGTAAATGTAAATGAATAATATAATAGAAAGATATATTCCAAGTGAAGCTTCATTGCAGTCACTTTTAATTTATTAGTAGTGGATTCTTTTTATCATTTCGTTGCGATATTTGCATTATTTTTTTTTTACTTTTACCTTTCATGGCATAATTAGACCACTTCAAATGTTTACGTAGCAATAATCTTTTACATATTTTTCGATCCACTTGTTTCAGGTCAGCATTAATCTTCTTTTTTGACTCGATATAAACAGCTAATAATTGCAAATGATTGCTAAAAAATTGTAGAATTTGGATAGAACGTTTATAACTCTGGGTAAAAATGGAACCAACTTCCACCCTCCGAAGATTGATATGGGCAAACATACTCATTAATTTGTTCTGTCAATAAATCGTTTGAGATGTTTGGTTCATGTTAATAAAAGAAAAAAAGTAAAGTATTTCGATTTGAGCGCCTAGGATGCTGCAACATGCTATGCATTGATGCTTGTTCTGCTGCATAACAAGTCAAATTTAGAAATATTCCATTAGATAACCGAAACATGTGATATCACGGGTAAAGTATAAAAATAGATTTAATCGCAAGTATCAGGTAGTGTCAGTACACCTAATCACACTTAAGCACAAGTTCTCCATTACCATTTCCGTTATCATACGTGACTTTACCGACAAACTGTTAACGTTATAGCAGAGAGAACCGACGAGATACTGTTAAAGACTGCCAGGGATGAGATGCTCTCGTCGGCGGGAGAACTGATAACGTGGAACTAACAGTGATCTGAAATACCAACATCGGTAAAAGTTCCGCCACTTTTATTAAACATGTTAAAAAGCTACATAAACTTCTATTTCGCTCCAGAATGTTGCAAATCAGATAGAAAGTTTTTATTTTGCTTAAAGATCCCTTACCTAGTAGCAAATATGAACCAAATATGAAAAAATTAATGCGTGCGAATATTCATGATTTAAAAGTTATTCTGTACCTCGAGTTCTATTACTTATTTTTACTAAAAAATTAGATGATGACGAGGTGGTAAAAGGAGTGCTTGTCGACATCGTTGGCAAAAGAAATGATTATAAACATTAAAGAACTGAAACTAATAAATTTACCAGTGTATTATGTTCAATAAATTAATGTGTACGAATGTTCATGGTTTAAAAGTTATTCTAAAGTGGTCAAGGGAGTTGACCTCCCAGGCAAAAGGATTTGTTATAAACATTAAGCAGCTAGAAATAATAAATTTATCAATAATTGTCGTCACGGCTATCGATATTCGATGGGGTGAGGAGAGTTGCGCATCGCTGCGCACGTGCTGCCTAAACTGGGCGAGAGCGCTTAGTCTGTCAGTCAGATCCTCTATTCATGAGATACTAGTAGTTCTTAAAAACAGAGTATAATACCGATTGCCAGGGTCTTACCACGAGGAGGTTGCTGCACAAGAGACCCGCAAAAGGAATCAGAACGAACGGAATACTCCTTCCGACTCCCTTTCTAGCAACAACGACTTAGAAACTAAGTTACGCAGGATGCTATGTCGAGTAATTATTGCAACACAAATTATGTGAATCTATTGAAATCTATTCCTATATCTGGTCTATGCTTGTTTCATAGCAGTAATGTGATCATATCACTAAATACAGTAACTACCTCTTTTAAGTTTGTTTATTTTTAGCGACTGTATTGTCTGCGGATATGCTAATCATACTCCCGACTCGAATTAGCAACTGTAGCTTTTTATCTTCCAATTAAATTAAAACTTTCTCACATGATGCGTCTTAACATTAACTACACGAATAGGTACAATTATGTTACGTTTTATAAGTATATTTTTACGTTTGTTTTTTTTAAGTTTGTTTAGTTTTAGCGACTGTATTGTCTGCGGGTATGCTAATCATACTCGCGACTCGAATTAGCAACTGTAGCTTTTTATCTTCTAATTAAATTAAAACTTTCTCACATGATGCGTTTTAACAATAACTACACGAATAGATACAATTATGTTACGTTTTATAAGTATATCACAATTACGTAGTAGGCTTTATAATTTTGTGAATCGCTACTATATGATATACAGGGTGTTTGCGAAATCGTAGTACAACCGGATAAGGAGTGATTCTACATGCAAAAATAGGTCGAAAAAAGGAATAACATGTTTTCCTCTGCCAGTTGTTTTTCGAGAAAATCGAGTTTAGAGTTCCGCCAGTTCGCGTGCTTAGTTCTTAATATACGCACAAAGTAGAATTGGTTGGTCATGGTCAGACGCGTCAGACGATTCCTATGAAATAGCACGTGTATTCGCTGCATTTTCAAACTTGATTTTCTCGAAAACGAGTTGCCAAACGGAAGAATGTTACTATTTTTTCGAGTTAGTTTTGCATTTAGAATCTCTATATATAATAATCTCTATATAAAATACATTATGAGCGTAATAAGTTAAAATATAATTGCTGCAAAGCATTCCCATAATATTATTTATTACAGAAACACCATTTGTTTGGATTATTAAAAACGTACGTCGAATATTAAAGTACATATTCAAATACATTATGAACGCGAGTTCTTCAATGTATCTGATACGACTGCTCTATCGTAAAATAAATTATATTTGCTTACCATTCGTGCGGAACTTACGTAGGTAAGTTGACAACGTGACAAATGTTTGTGGCCCGCAAGATGAGATGAATCATTGTAATAATAGTTATAAATTTGCTGAGGAGGCGCGATAAGAAATATTTGTCACTGTACGACTGTATAAAAGAACCAGTAGATCTCCAACGACCGATAGTGTAATATCGAGAGACAGTAGTATACGAAGTGATTGATAATTGTTACAAAAATGAAAGGTAATTTTATGAAAGTAAATACTCTCTATTGTAGAGAATAATTTAACATAGTTTAACCAATTAAATGTGGCTACGTTTACGTAATAATAATTTCGTTACATAATTCACGATTTTTACGAAAAAATTACAATTGAATTTCTATTTATCAATACGCTGTATGAAACTGATATAAGCGATGTTAGTATGGATCCCTGCAATTTTAAATAAATGTACTATACAATTGTAATTCATTTTCTAGACATGTTTTTCATAACATGAATTTATATCGTGTAAATATTAATAAAATGGTCCAGTCTTTTGCCTTTTTACCAAATATAAAATAACTGTCGACCTGTATGTATAAATTGAGTAACACGACAAAGCATTAGACAGTTTTTAATATTTATAACAATGAAGGATGACTTAGAGATGTTTAAACCCTTCCATAAAATATTAATATTTTTTTTTATTTGTGACGAGATTTATCATTGTATTTTATCATTAATGGAAATATTTTCCAAATTGATAATACGAATAATCACAATGATAGATACTTAATTGGTTTGATCGAATAATTTTTTCCAAAGGTAGTACATACTTTGAAATCTTATTACATTAATTGATAGACTTACAATGACATAATTCTCTCTCTCTCTTTCTTATCTCTTACTAACAGGTATCAGTAGCTTACTACTCGTAGCCTTGGTAGCTTCTGTTTACGGAGGTTCTTTGGAAAAGTCAGAATGGGAGGCTCTCGAGAAACTTCGACAAGAAAACGCGGCAAGAAAAGAAAAGGTGCTTTCTTTCCTGCGTGACATAGGAAAAGAGCATCCAACAGCAAACGAAATATACAATGAAACTCTATCGCGTTCTAGAAACCGTGAGGTTGAAAACGATGACAAAAACATTGAAAAATGGAGACCAGGAATTCCTCCAAATATCCTTTTCCTACTAAGAAAGTACAAACAAAACTCACTTAACGGAGATGATCCCTGTAAAGGAGATCAAACTGAGAAACGGAAGAAAGATGATTCTGACGACTTGATGGATAGTGAAGATTCCAACGTAGACATTGACGAAGAAAATTCTGATGAAAACAAGGAAGAATCTCCTATCAAAAATCGTCGCAGACGAAGAGCTTCCAGAGAAGATAAAAGTTCAAGTAACGAAGATGACAGTATCAGCTTCGATGACAACTCCAGTGATGAAGAGTTACATCGCAGCCTGCGTGGAAAAGGCAAGTCTAAAGAAAAGAATTCTGACGAAAGTAACTCTGACGAGAAATCTAATAACAGCGATAGTGATGAGAAAGATTCCAGGGGCTCTCGAAAAGATAAACACAAAAAGAAGAATTCAAACGAAAGTGATTCCGATGATAAGTCAGACGACAGCGATAGCGACAAGTCGGATTCAAAAGGCAGTGACAAAAATCGTAACTCTGACGATAATTCTAATGACAGTGACGATGACAAGAAGAATGCGAAGGATTCTGACGAAAGTAATTCTGGTGATATATCTGACGACAGCGACAGTAACGAGAAAAATCCCAGAGACTCTCGCAAAGAGAAGCCAAAAAAGAAGAACTCTGACGAAAGTGATTCTCATAATAAATCTGACAACAGCGACAGCGACAAATCAACAACAAATGAGGATGACGAATCAGGAAATTCGTCAGAGGAGAAGAAATGGAAATGGATTTTAAATAGAGGTAATCATCAAACAAAGAACAAAATTTCTGCGCCTTGGAACTGGCAACCCAACGCCACCTGGGTGTTGGAAGCTAAGAGGGCAGAGCTAAAGAGTCGTTTAATCGGTATCATGGAAATAGAAAAGGTAATCAAGCACCTGAAAAATCGCACTGATGAATCCAAGAAAAGAGGACAGTGGGAAAGAACGTTGGGTCTGGTAAAAGCGATAGCGGTGCACAAAAAACTACTCGCAGAAAATATTAATGCGGTGTCCAGGATCTGTAATATTACAGAAGTCGAACCAAATAAAGTATTCGAATTGATAATCGAGTGCGCAATAAATTATTCTCCACGATGGAGAAACTCGTCGCATGTTGGGAGACCGATATTAGAGAGCAACAAAACAATTTTGAATAATAGTGTATCGTTGCAAGAATTTTTAGCTGCACATCGTAATCTGAACAGGACATATATAATACAAATTCTCAACGGAAAAGGACATTTAGTTAAAGGTGAGTTATACTACAAAATTGTTAAATTATATATTGCATGTACAACAGTATGTACAGGGTGTAAAGAAATGTTTGGTCCTGGCTGCCATAGGCGTATTCTACATCTTCGGATCGGTAAAGATCTGTGAAAAAAAAGTTGCCGCAACATTGTCCTTCACCTTGAATTTCAAGGGCAAATTTTTGTGTTATTGTATTGTATACTGCGCATCATGGGGACAAAAAGTGTTAAGGGAACCCATGAGTCAAAACTCAACTCACCCATGGTTCCCTTAACACTTTTTGTTCCCATGATGCGTAGAATACAATGCAATAACACAAAAATTTGCCCTTGAAATTCAAGGTGAAGGACAATTTTGCGGCAACTTTTTTTTCACAGATCTTTACCGATCCGAAGATGTAGAATACGCCTAAGGCAGCCAGGACCAAACATTTCTTTACACCCTGTAGAAATTTTCCATTCTCAAGAATTTGTGGATATTTAAACAACAATAATTTCATAGAAAATAATAGTGTAACCTTGTGTGACCCATATAAGATCAGCATAGCCCATGTTAATGAACGAAAAATAAAGATAATGCTTGTTTTTATCACGTTTACTATTCCACGTGGTTCTGCCAACACATATCTGCCAAGGGTAACTTTTTGGAAGCCGTCATAAAAGAATTGAACATCTTGCGTCCTCAGCTGCTTTCTCGCAACTCTTCCCAAGTCCAAATTAAATGAACACCTACAGGTTTGCAGTTTCGAACTAATGAAGACTTGAGCAGCGTTGTGGGAAATTGGTTGAAAGCAAAAGATGGCCAACTTTTTTACGATCTCTTACAGAAACCTGTAAATCGAAATACGTTCATTTTTGTAATAATCATAAAATGGAAGACTTTCATATACATTCATCAACAATACTGTTGCGTGAAGAAATTAGTTCAATAATTTTCAATGAAAGCATCTTTGTGATTTTTATAATTACGAAATGAAAAATGTAAAACCGATAATTTGATCAGTTGTGGAATGGTTAGTGATAAATCAGTGCTAATTAAAATAGTGTTTAATCATTGATGAAATTATTTATAACCGCAGAGGGAGAACAAGTGAATGGCACCATGTTCTGGAAATCACAACCTGATAAAAGTGCTCCGCCATCTGATAACGCGGGAGCCATTGAAGAAGAAACTTTGAATAGTACGAACTCTTCTGACAATAAGAAGAATGGACCCAGTTCAAATGAGTCAGCTGTTCCAGATAAGGATCAAGCGCCAAAAACCAATCTAACAAACGGAAGCAACAATTTGAATGATCAATCAGGTTCTGACCCTCAGGTGCACAGTAAACCTGAATCAAGCAGCACAGGAAACAACGGTGTAAATGTTGAAGAATCAGCTGTTTCAGATAAGGATCAAGCGCCAAAAACCAATCTAACAAATGGAAACAGAAATTTGAATGATCAATCAGGTTCCGGCTCTCAGGTGCACAGTAAACCTGAATCAAGCAGCACAGGAAACAACAGTGTAAATGTTGAAGAATCAGCTGTTTCAGATAAGGATCAAGCGCCAAAAACCAATCTAACAAACGGAAGCAACAATTTGAATAATCAATCAGGTTCTGGCCCTCAGGTGCACAGTAAACCTGAATCAAGCAGCACAGGAAACAACAGTGTAAATGTTGAAGAATCAGCTGTTTCAGATAAGGATCAAGCGCCAAAAACCAATCTAACAAACGGAAGCAACAATTTGAATAATCAATCAGGTTCTGGCTCTCAGGTGCACAGTAAACCTGAATCAAGCAGCACAGGAAACAACAGTGTAAATGTTGAAGAATCAGCTGTTTCAGATAAGGATCAAGCGCCAAAAACCAATCTATCAAACGGAAGCAACAATTTGAATAATCAATCAGGTTCTGATCCTCAGGTGCACAGTAAACCTGAATCGAGTAGCACAGGAAACAACAGTGTAAATGTTGAAGAATCAGCTGTTTCAGATAAGGATCAAGCGCCAAAAACCAATCTATCAAACGGAAGCAACAATTTGAATAATCAATCAGGTTCTGGCCCTCAGGTGCACAGTAAACCTGAATCGAGTAGCACAGGAAACAACAGTGTAAATGTTGAAGAATCAGCTGTTTCAGATAAGGATCAAGCGCCAAAAACCAATCTATCAAACGGAAGCAACAATTTGAATAATCAATCAGGTTCTGGCCCTCAGGTGCACAGTAAACCTGAATCAAGCAGCACAGGAAACAACAGTGTAAATGTTGAAGAATCAGCTGTTTCAGATAAGGATCAAGCGCCAAAAACCAATCTATCAAACGGAAGCAACAATTTGAATAATCAATCAGGTTCTGGCCCTCAGGTGCACAGTAAACCTGAATCAAGCAGCACAGGAAACAACAGTGTAAATGTTGAAGAATCAGCTGTTTCAGATAAGGATCAAGCGCCAAAAACCAATCTAACAAACGGAAGCAATAATTTGAATAATCAATCAGGTTCTGACCCTCAGGTGCACAGTAAACCTGAATCGAGTAGCACAGGAAACAACAGTGTAAATGTTGAAGAATCAGCTGTTTCAGATAAGGATCAAGCGCCAAAAACCAATCTATCAAACGGAAGCAACAATTTGAATAATCAATCAGGTTCTGATCCTCAGGTGCACAGTAAACCTGAATCGAGTAGCACAGGAAACAACAGTGTAAATGTTGAAGAATCAGCTGTTTCAGATAAGGATCAAGCGCCAAAAACCAATCTATCAAACGGAAGCAACAATTTGAATAATCAATCAGGTTCTGACCCTCAGGCGCACAGTAAATCTGAATCAAGCAGCACAGGAAACAACGGCGTAAATGTTGAAGAGTCAGCTGTTCCAGATAAGGATCAAGCGCCAAAAACCAATCTAACAAATGGAAACAGAAATTTGAATGATCAATCAGGTTCTGGCCCTCAGGTGCACAGTAAACCTGAATCAAGCAGCACAGGAAACAACAGTGTAAATGTTGAAGAATCAGCTGTTTCAGATAAGGATCAAGCGCCAAAAACCAATCTATCAAACGGAAGCAACAATTTGAATAATCAATCAGGTTCTGATCCTCAGGTGCACAGTAAACCTGAATCGAGTAGCGCAGGAGACAACGGTGTAAATGTTGAAGAGTCAGCTGTTCCAGATAAGGATCAAGCGCCAGAAACCAATCTAACAAATGGAAGCAACAATTTGAATAATCAATCAGGTTCTGGCCCTCAGGTGCACAGTAAACCTGAATCGAGTAGCGCAGGAGACAACGGTGTAAATGTTGAACGGTCAGCTGTTCCAAATAACGATCAAGCGCCAAAAACCAATCTAACAAATGGAAAAGAAGGTAACGGAAGCAAAAATTTGGATGATCAATCAGGTTCTGGCTCTCAGGTGCAAAATAAACCTGAATCAAGTAGCGCAGGAGGTAACGGTGTAAATCCTTCTAACAGTGAGAACGAGATACCGGGTTCAAATGATAATCAGCCTGCAAATGACGCCAATCAACCACCACAGTATGGAACTACCAATACCACACAAAATGAAAACTCTGAGTCAGAATCAATATTTAATACCACTTCCCCGAAAAGTACTTCACTAATCGATGTGTAAATGTTTATAAAAACTGATCAACAAATAGATTTACCTTTTTAATTTTAATAGAAATTGAATTTAGACAATGTTATATTTTAGTCAAGTTAGAAGATTTTATAATTGCTGTTTCACTTATTTTCATATTTAGCGATTGTAAAAATATTATAACAATTGTATTTTCCAATTAAAATTGATATTTGATTGCATGAATTTAGTGCTATTTCATACATACTTTGGGAAAATTATATAATCTCAATGAGATTTATTACGCGCGATAACGACTAAACCGATATATTGTATTTATGGCTGCTGTAATTGTAGTAGATTATTCATGATAGCACAGTTGTAAATGAAGAACGGAGAAAATGAGCAAAATCTTCAAAAAGTTTATCGTTACATGCAAGTACTCTTCTATGTATACGTTAATTGACGAACAAAACTCTGTGTATGTATGCGTTCCGAAAATGTACAATAATGTTTGTAGTAAGAATATGTATATATTGCTTTTCAAAAATTAAGGAACGTGATTATATTTTTACTTGTATCGATCACTTTACCTCTATGAACAAAAGCACTTTCTCGTGTTAGAGTAAGTAGTGATCAACACCCTTCCAATTTTAATAATTTAATTTCTCTACATTCTAAATAATTGAATTTCTTTAAATTTTAAATAATTTAATTTTTTAATTCTAAATAATTGAATTTCTTTAAATTCTAAATTATTTAATTACTTTAAATTCTAAATAATTTAATTTCCCTGAATTCTAAATAATTTAATTTCTCTAATTCCTAAATATGAAATATGTAATATGGTTAGAACTCTTGATTGAGTTGCAAAGAAGGCATGAGAATAGATGGAACAGGAAATTCAACAATAAATTCCTTACAAATCTCTGCACATTCCGTAATAAGCAAGTGATCACGCGATGTCACACATTTGTATTGTGCTTCCATTGTTAGAATGCAAACACCCACCGCTAAACATGCTTGTGTTTGGTGTTTTGTGTTAAACACTCAAACGATGACACAAGTAGAAGTGTTTTTTTACTAACTTTTAAATTATTACCGGAATGACATCAACATATAAGTGAACAGCTTCTGTTATCAGCTATAAACAGATACAAAATATTTGTCGTTACACGAGTCACTTTTGCTTTGCGAGATAAAACATGATATGCTCTAAAAGATATGATAAATAATATGAATATGATAAAGTAATTAGTTTATTGAATTTACTAATCAGTTTAAAAAATTGCATAGAAATGAACTATCTATAACAAAGTTTGTATCACTTAAATTGTTGCCTTCGTTTAGAGTTAGCATACTACTGACAGACAATTCTAGCAATAGGTATTCCTTATCGTTATAATCCTGTATTATCAAATGTATGGAAATGCCCGACCGTCACCGAGTTCTTCAGTACTTAATTGATAACCTAATTTCTCATCATTAATTCGCAGAAAGTAAAAGGAATTTTATTATCAATTGAAACGAATGCTTTATAGTAGGCGCTACAATCAATACTACTCGATCGTTTTAAATAATAAGAAAACGTATATATATATATATGTATATATATATATATATATATAATTCATGGTTTTCGAAAAATTTCATCTATAAAAGTTTTAGAATATATGTAGTTCATATTGTTGCTGGACAAAAATTGCATGAAACTACAGTGTATATAATAATTACATATATTAGACCATCAATATTTTAACAGTTGAATACTATATAATATTTAAAATAAAATTATACAGAGTATAAAATAAAATTACATAAAATGCAAACAAAATAAAAATGAACACAGTTAGAGCATTGTAATATTTTTTAACACGAAGTTATAGGAGTTCAGAAGTAATTAATAATTCGGTGTTCGTTTAATTTTGTAAATTAGTATATCTACGTATATTCGATTTACATTGATGGAGGTCAAATTTCAGTGATCTCAGTTATACTTTCGTTTCGTACTCTCGTTTACGACTATAACGTTAGCAGAATGAAAGATAAACATCCTCTCGGATTGTTCGACGGCTCACGTCCCGAAGATTTTCTTTCCCAAGGATCTCAGTCAGCTGGCGGTTCACCATTCGCAGGCGTTTCGCATACATCCGTTCCTATCGCTGCCCACGTAACGGAGTACTCGCATAACACTCGGCTGACCAGTGTTTTCTGCTCGCTCGACAGTCATCCTGAATTCAGCAGCAGTCAGTACAGTGTCCGTGACACGTCCTATATCGGCCAGTGACACCTTGACCTGTTCTCGATCGGGTCACAGCGCGCATTACGACTCCCACGGAAGAGGTGGTATCCAATTGCATCGGTAAACCTGATACAGACCGACAAGTACCCCGGTTTCGTCGCTGACGACCTATCGTCGAAGCAACATCGGTGGATCGCTCGAAATCGTTATCGTTATCTTCCGGGCAGCTGTGTTGCAATGATTACGATTTGTTGATATTTATCTGTGCGATAAATTACCCCAACTGCCGGGTACTTATCATCTGGAGTGGTAATGACACTGGTCAGATCGTTATTAAATTAAATCGTCGACCCGTCGCAACGGCACTGTGATATTTGCACCGTGAGTTCGATCAGTGCAAACATTATTGGGCGATCGAACGCTTCGGCTGCCAGTCACTGTAATTAGAAGATGTTGTCTTTCCTGTTAGCTCTGACGCTGACGAGCGTGTTGGGAGAGGTTGTGAACGTTCCCAAGAATAATGTGAGTATGATCACTCAGTTGAAATTATTACACTGCGAATTTTATGTATTTACGATAAACATAAATAGGTGAAAACAAAGAGTAAAGATGTTCGAAGAATGTAAGAATAATGTTGTCGTCGAATTATTGAAATTATTGACACAAATAATTCGTTTAATTTTCTTTTCTTGCATACGATGTGTACGAACTTTATTTTGTTATTTAACTCTGCAGCCTAGAGATGTTATATTCGAGCTGGTGTTTTCGAATATCGTGAGACTGGTGATAGAGATTTCAAAGGGAATTTAATATTTTTTAGTAATTAATTAATTAAATAGTGGGTCTGTGTGTGTGTGTTTAGGTAAATTTTCTATGTGAAAATTATACTACCTTGCTACCTCACTATCTAATACGACCAATAAAAACCTTGTAGTTATAACCACTGTATGATAAGAAAATTGACAGTTATAATGATGAAATAACGAAACATTGTTTTGCGAATAATTACACTCTCCAACGCTTACTCTGTGTTTCAATAAACAATTCTAAATTGAATCGAAGAACCGTTTCTCTACATTCATCTTCTATTATCATGAGATTTAATTTAGAAAATGCAGGTTTCTGAAAAACAAGTTTCAGTTCAAACAATGAGCATTTTGGTTACATATTTTTCGATTTATCTAAGAAACTATTAGTCGAATATCGAATGCAGATTTTATGCATTTATTACACAAATGACAGGACGAAATGCAAAACTGCGAATAAATAAGTATTTAAGAACACTGTCACTTTTCGACTTATTCAAAGTATCATTAAAAAAATTAATTTTCATTTAAGCATCTCGTGTTCAACATAGAAAATTTTTATATCATATAAAGATACACAGTCAATGAATATATTTCGAAGTATAAATAGTATTCAGTAAGTGTGCAGAACATTCTACGTTTTATTTCAATTGTTTTATCATAAATGCGGTTTCTGAAAATACTCGTTCCGTAGATACCGTTATGAGGGTTTTTGGTACCGTTACTGTTACTGTCGCCGCTTATTATCATCCGCGTAACTGAATTTCTACTTTGCACCGACACTTAGACTGTCGCAGAGCACACAGCAATTTTATGTATAATTTATTCTAGAATTGATTGCAACTATATATTAAGAATCCCGTGCTGTCTTCTCTCACATGGCGACATTGCCTATTTACATTACAATAAGTCCTTTCCATCATTTGCACTGTTTTTTATGGTAATTGCAATTGATCTCCATCATCATTTTCACTTCTCACTAATTAGTTGAACATCTTAAACTAATCAGTAGACAGTGGATCTGTATGCAATTATGGCTTTTGAAAATTTTATAGTAAATTTATAGTAAATTTATAATAATGCAACAGAATTTAGTACGATTTTAATGTATTTCAGATCTGAAAATAAGATTTTATTTGATTCGAATTTCTTAAAATTCTTCTACAAAAATTGCAAATTGCATAAACATCCGCAGTTTAGTAATCAGTTTCATTTGTAGAAGTAACCAAAAACAATTAATATATACACATTTCTAACAATCATTGACCATTTAATAGAGTTGTGTTAGAAATCTGCTTAAATTTGTGTGTTTGTGGTTGCAGGAAGAGGTACAGAAACTCGGATTCGAAATCGATTACCAGAACAATCAATTTTTACTTGACGGAAAACCGTTCCGATATGTATCCGGCAGTTTTCATTACTTTCGTGCGCCGAAACGATATTGGCGGAGTAATTTAAGAAAAATGAGGGCGGCTGGATTGAACGCTGTCTCCACGTAAGTGAAGTCTCTAATCATTTAAATGGATCAACTTGTACACCATTATCAATTGTCTATTTAATTTTCATTCGTATAGATATAGTACCTTGCTGTTCACTATTGTTAACTGATAATAGATCAAAGTGAATAGGCTATAGAAGTGAATATACGAGATTCTCTAATTCTTTAAATTAAATATAATTTCATTTAAAAAACATTAAAAAATGATCTTGAAAATTGTTTCCCTTACATCGTTACTTGTGGCCCTTCAAACAGCGTAACCTCGTCCTAAGAAGTTTTTTTACACAACGAAAAGTATCGGGATATTTAGGTGTTCTATTTCTTCGAACTCACCCTGTATAGTTTCGGATAATACATAATCTTGCGCGTCGCATTATTCAGATTCGATCGAAGCTGTACTGTAAAATCATTGCTTCGTTGTCACGTCATTTTCTAAGAATCTCTTATAGAACAATAATCTTTACACAACAGTTACGTCGAATGGAGCCTACATCAGCCTGAAGAAAATCAGTGGGACTGGTCAGGTGACGCAGATTTAGTAGAGTTTTTGAATATTGCTCAAGAAGAAGACTTACTCGTTCTCTTAAGGCCTGGTCCTTACATTTGCGCGGAAAGAGACTTTGTAAGTTCTCCATTCTTTCACTATGTTCGTCCTTTACGTACCTATAACATTCAGCTATCAAGAAAGTAATATCGGCATTTTAAGGTGAAATAAGGCCGAATTTCTTTATTCAAGCGATGAACTTTAATCGTTAAAATATTTTCTTATTTATTCATTTTGAACAAAACGGAAAATATCTTACTCATTAATGTTAATTGCTTCAATAAAAAATAGAGCTCCCACCTTAAAATACCGAAATTCCTTTCGTGCCAACCCAATATAATCTAAAGTAATTATAACATTCTATTAACAATACGTTTTCTACTTTTTATCCTACTTTCATTAGGGTGGTTTAGTTTCAATAAAAAAAATAGAGCTCCCACCTTAAAATACCGAAAATCCTTTCGTGCTAACCCAACATAATCTAAAGTGATTATAATATTCTAGTTAAGAATATGTTTTCTACTTTTTATCCTACTTTGATTAGGGTGGTTTAGTTTCAATAAAAAAATAGAGATCCCACCTTAAAATACCGAAAATCCTTTCGTGCCAACCCAATATAATCTAAAGTAATTATAATATTCTAGTTAAGAATATGTTTTATACTTTTTATCCTACTTTGATTATAGTGATTTAGTTTCAATGAAAAAATAGAGCTTCCACCTTAAAATACCAAAATTCCTTTCGTGCCAACCCAATATAATCTAAAGTAATTATAACATTCTATTAACAATACGTTTTCTACTTTTTATCCTACTTTCATTAGGGTGGTTTAGTTTCAATAAAAAAAATAGAGCTCCCACCTTAAAATACCGAAAATCCTTTCGTGCTAACCCAACATAATCTAAAGTGATTATAATATTCTAGTTAAGAATATGTTTTCTACTTTTTATCCTACTTTGATTAGGGTGGTTTAGTTTCAATAAAAAAATAGAGCTCCCACCTTAAAATACCGAAAATCCTTTCGTGCTAACCCAACATAATCTAAAGTGATTATAATATTCTAGTTAAGAATATGTTTTCTACTTTATATCCTACTTTGATCAAAGTGGTTTAGTTTCAATAAAAAAATAGAGCTCCCACCTTAAAATACCGAAATTCCTTTCGTGCCAATCCAATATAATCTAAAGTAATTATAATATTTTAGTTAAGAATATGTTTTCTACTTTTTATCCTACTTTGATTAGGGTGGTTTAGTTTCGATGAAAAAATAGAGCTCCCACCTTAAAATACCGAAAATCCTTTCGTGCCAACCCAATATAATCTAAAGTAATTATAATATTCTAGTTAAGAATACGTTTTCTACTTTTTATCCTACTTTGATTAAAGTGGTTTAGTTTCAATTAAAAAAATAGAGCTCCCACCTTAAAATACCAAAATTCCTTTCGTGGCAACCCAATATAATCTAAAGCAATTATAATATTCCAGTTAAGAATATGTTTTCTACTTTTTATCCTACTTTGATTAGGGTGGATTAGTTTCAATAAAAAAATTGAGCTCCCACCTTAAAATACCGAAATTCCTTTCGTGCCAATCCAATATAATCTAAAGCAATTATAATATTCTAGTTAAGAATACGTTTTTTACTTTTTATCCTACTTTGATTAGGGTGGTTTAGTTTCCTTAAAAAAATAGAGCTCCCACCTTAAAATACCGAAATTCCTTTCGTGCCAACCCAATATAATCTAAAGTAATTATAATATTCTAGTTAAGAATACGTTTTCTACTTTTTATCTTACTTTGATCAGGGTGGTCTGCCATATTGGTTGCTCACGCGTGTTCCGGACATGAGACTGAGAACGAATGATCCACGTAAGAATTTCGGTGCATTCTGTGCTTTTTTATATTTGCTATATTCCATTACAAGTTGAACTGGAGTTTTCCAACATATTTCTATTTTCATTTTGTAGGTTACATGAAATACGTAGAAATATACTTAACCGAGGTGTTCAACCGAATTAAACCTTTCTTGAGAGGAAATGGAGGTCCCATAATCATGGTTCAGGTAAGCCGAATGTTTATTTTAAATCATCCGATACATTTATAGTAAGAGCTCCTATAATTGTAAAGCTTAAAACACTGCGTTCTCTGGGAAATTCACGAAATGCGAGTTACACATTCGTTCGTTTTCAGGTGGAAAACGAATATGGAAGCTATGCCTGTGACCACGATTACCTGAATCGACTTCGAGACATCATGCTTGAGAAAATTGGTTCAAAGGCTCTCCTGTACTCTACTGATGGAAATAGCGAGAGCATGGTTCGTTGTGGATACACGAGTGGTGTTTACGCCACTGTCGACTTTGGAACAAATGCAAATGTAACGAAAAGCTTCGAAGTAATGCGCAAGTTCGAACCACGGGTAAGTACCAGTTTCTAAATATAATTTGAATAATGTTTTTAAGACATTATCAGCTGGCACTCGAAACTGATATTAAGGCGAAAACAATATATCGAAACTAATACCTACGAAAATCAAAATATCATAGTAAAATCTACATATACAATACTCTGCTGATAGCATCACCACAAGTTAGCTTGTCAAGAAGGTTTGTGCTGTGATTGTTTATCAGAGTGTACTGATATCTTGATTATCAAAACACTCCACATTCAATTGCCTTGTTGTACAAACCTTCATGAAGGTTAATTGAACGATATAAATGATAAAATGTGATCATTTATTTTTTTAATTAATCAGAGTGTTATATAACGACAATATATGGAACACGATAACTGTATGATACACTATCAAGACTGAGCTACGTAATAACTTATTACTAATAAGACAATATCAGGATAAACTGGAGTGTCAACATTGACAATTAAGACAATCTTCAAGTAATATCAGACAGTTCCGTTATGTGAACAGTCTTACTGGGAGTATAAGATAGGAACAGTTTAAATAAACTGAATTTTGTTTCGAAAGGGAAATGTTTTCGATCCTGTTAAATATCCTGCAATCAAATACTAAATTTCCGACGTATAATCAATTTTTAAAAAATAGATTTATTTACTATCATAAATATCTCTAACGGCAAATTGACAGATCGATAACAGCAAATCAATTACGATGTTTTTCTAACAAATTCTCACGTTACCCTACACTACTTGTGTTTGTAACACCCAATGTATATTTCAAGAAGTGGAAAACTCAGTCTCGTTTCATTTATAACGGCTCTTTAGATTTTTACACAAGAATGGATTTTTTACTTGTGCACGACAATTAAATGTGTCGTTTAGTAATAACAACAAATTCGTTATGTCATCTTATTTGTATATTCATTATTCCTACAGGGTCCACTCGTCAATTCGGAATTTTATCCCGGATGGCTGACTCACTGGCGCGAACAGTTTCAGCGAGTAGGAACTAGTGCAGTCGTGAAAATGTTAGACAAAATGTTGGCAATGGGTGCTTCCGTAAACATTTACATGTTTTACGGCGGTACAAACTTCGGTTACACGGCTGGTGAGTGCAAACTTTTCTTTCGCTTGACTGTACTTATTAAAAAATAGAATAGTTGGTTAAACTTCATCTCCAGAAACCAAATATTTTTACCTTCTTTTGTGTAATCCTGTAGATTTTGACAAGAATATACAGACAATTCAAGTTTTGATAGTAGGAATCCACTGGTTCAAAAGTTATGCGTGTTTAATAACGTTGTTTATACATATTTGTGCTATATAACAATATTGAACGTGCATATTGCGAAAAAAACTTTTGGAAAACCTAATGTAAACTACAGTATTTTATCGATATAAGTCCCTAGCATGGGTCTGCCGAGGGACATTTATGCGCCAGAGACACTATTCTTTGAGTTTTGCCGAACGTAGTTATTTTTTAATAATTTCTTTGTATCGATCGTAAATGTTTTTAGATAACTAGAACAATGATATTATCGGCGCTACGGTTTGATTATATTCTACAACTATATAGCAATATATAGATATCGATCTTCTGACGATAAGATTCAAATCCGAATCAACACGTTTGAATATTCTTACAAAATTGATATACATATGATTTCTTTATATCGATCGTAAATGATTTTAGATAACTAGAATAATGATGTTATCGGCGCTACGGATCGATCAAATTCTACAACTGTATAAATATTCAAACGTGTCGATTCGGATTTGAATCTTATCGTCAGAAGACCTCGTTTGCTATTAATGTTTTTTACACATTTATTTTCTACTATTAAAAACATTAATAGCAAACATGGTCTTCTGAGGATAACATTCAAATCCGAATCGACACGTTTGAATATTCTTACAAAATTGATATACATATAAATGATTTGTTTATATAGATCGTAAATGTTTTTAGATAACTACAATAATGATGTTATCGGCGCTACGGATCGATCAAATTCTACAACTGTATAAATATTCAAACCTGTCGATTCGGATTTGAATCTTATCGTCAGAATACCACGTTTGCTATTAATGTTTTTTACACATTTATTTTCTACTATTAAAAACATTAATAGCAAACATGGTCTTCTGTCGATAAGATTCAAATCCGAATCGACACGTTTGAATATTTATATAGTTGTAGAATTTGATCGAACCGTAGCACCAATAATATTATTATTGTAGTTATTTTTCTAGGAAAAATGACACCACATATGATATAATTCCGATGATATTTACTTGAGTAATAGACAGTCAAAGTTTCGGGCGCAAGGAAGCACAGTTGTCGGCGAGCCTTTGAAATGTGTTGGCGACAACGACTCTCTGCGTCTTTTTCTTTCCCATACGCTATCCTTCCTCGCGTCCGAAACTTCAACTGTCCATTACTCAAGTAAATATCATCGGAATTATATCATATGCGGTATCATTTTTATTAGAAAAATGCCACAAATATGGTAATCGAAGTCTCATAAAAAAATAATTAAAAATGAAGAAGTTGGAAATTCAGATTAGAGGCATGTAGAGTTTGCGGCCCCTCAAAGGGGTATAGGTCTGGGACATTTACAGGTCAGACTTTTGGGGCAGTTACGGATAAAATACTGTATATCGTATTTACGTTGATTGTGGCAACATTTTTATTATGTCAATTTTGTTCGAGAAATAATTATTCAACCCAGTATGTTGGTATTGTTGAGAATAAGAGACAATAAAGAATAGCGTTAGTGTGTCAAATGAAATAAATGATTAAATATTGAAAGAAGTATTTTATCAAATAAAACTTTCACTTAGCGCGTCATTGCATATCACATATCACACTCGTACATAACTACACACACAATACATGATATTTCTGTACTCAACTATTCAATGCAAAAACCCTCTAACAATGCATGAAATTATTGTAACTAATTGTACAGGTGCCAATGGTGGTGGAAACGAGTACATGTCGCAAATTACTTCCTACGATTACGACGCACCATTAACCGAGGCAGGAGACCCGACATCGAAGTATTTCGAAATGAGGAAAGTTATCTCGAAGGTACGAATCACTAACAACATTTAAAACTGACACGGTAGTTTTATTAACCCTTTGCACTCGGCTGTCCCTCTGAGGCACCACTAAAAATTGCTGTATCATTATTCAAAATATTGTTTACATTATTAAATATATCGCTATCTAATCAATTACTAAACATTTAGGTATTGTACGAGGTATTATACCAATTACATATCCATAAAACTTCAAAAATTATAGGCAATTAATATATTCTAGATCGGAAGAAATGTTTAATTTTTCAGTTAAAATAGCTCCGAGTGCAATCAGTAACAGTTAATTTAGACAAAAATGAGTTAAAATCGGGGAAACGTTAACTTTTTAAAATCATTAATGAAGGAAAGAACTTTTTATTTGGCTCCTATTCTTCGTAATTGACGTATACGTTTTCAATTTGCATAAGAATACTAATGCATGGACAGCGGATCTTCATGCAACATAAAAATTTTCTACCTGAATTACAACATCCTGGCATGAGATAGAAATATACAGGGTGTCCCAAAACTACCCTAGGAGCCGAAAATGGGAGGTTCCTTGGGTCATTTGAAGCGACAGTTTCCTTTGCAAAAATGGCGTCCGCGGCTTTGTTTAGGAGTTATTAACGAAAAATACGGACCAATCAGAGCGCAGTTATAGCGAACGGAGTCCGACTCTGCGACAGGTCCCGCGAGGCGTGGTGTTGCCATTGGTCAACTCAGAATCAATCCGTTGTAGCCACGCTCTGATTGATCCGTGTTTTTTGTTAATAACTCCTGTACAAAGCCACGGACACCATTTTTGTAAAGGAAAATGTCGCTTCAAATGACCCAAGGAACATCCCATTTTCGGCTCCTAGGGTAGTTTTGGGACACCCTGTATATTTTCTTTTAATATGTTTAATAGGTTGAAAGTAATAAAACAGTATACAGGGTGTTCGACTACAGGTGGGAGAAAATTTAAGGGTTGGTTCTTAACGATGGTATAAGACGAAAATGAAGAATGAAAAAATTGCAATTTCGGCTTCGTTATTTAGCTATTAACAACGCGACAGTCACGTATCGAGTGACAGATGCATGCATAACTTGGTTCTCATTTGGGGTCCCAGCGAGGGCCCCAATGTTTAACAAATCGTTGGACAACATTAAAGTCTTTGACGTACACAAAGTACACTTTTGTGAGACGCGTTGTTGATTTTTAATTGTTAATAGCTAAATAACGAAGCCGAAATCGCAATTTTTTTATTCTTCATTTTCGTCTTATATCATCGTTAAGAATCACCCCTTAAATTTTCTCCCACCTGTAGTCGAACACCCTGTATTTAAATTCTTCTAATTTATTTGCCGTTTTAAATTACCCGTACGCATTTTTGTCATAAATGCATTAAATCCGTTGTCCACTAATATATGTATTATTAATATGTCATATCGTATTCTAGTATTTACCGATGCCGAACATATCTCTCCCGACCGTATCCCCCAAAGGTGATTACGGCTCGATTCTTCTATCGCCAATCGTAAACCTCTTCGAACCTGTTGGCCGACAACTCTTTGCAACGGTAGTTCTTGACAAATCAGAACCACTAACATTCGAGGCTCTTGGATTGTCCCATTGGCTGGTACTGTACGAGGCAAATTTAATAAACAGCACAAACGATCCATCAATTTTGCACGCAAACGTTCACGACAGAGGATTAGTCTACGTGGATGATTACTTAATCGGATCATTGACTCGCTCCGACAACATCTATAATATAGCTATCGAAAATCCTTATGCACAGAAGTTGAAGATACTGGTTGAGAATCAAGGACGGCTGAACTTTGGAAAAGGCCTTCGCGACTTTAAGGTTTGTTAACGATGACTACACTGCGGATTTTACGCATTCACGATACAGAGTGTCCGAAAAATGTTCGCGTTCGTTGAAAAGATCGATTTCTGAGGTTATTCGAAGCGACATTTTCATTTGCAAAAATGTTCGCCTCGGCTTTGTATATTTTTTAACTTCCCGATTCATAGGGAAGTTATTGTAATTACCCCGAAAATCGAAAATCGATTTTTTAGCAGATCTTCACGTTTCATGGTCATTGGAGTCATTTTAGACTATTTTTATCAAAATGTTTGTGTGTGTGTGTGTGTATGTCCGTTTGTATGGTATCAAATATTCGTTAACGTTTTCTGAAAAAATAACAATGCGATCAGAATAATGAATGATGCAATCGATGTGCCCCGTCGTAACTTAGAGCTGATTAGATTTTGGTCCATATTGGTCAAGTAGTTTTTTTCGAAAGAAGTTCATTGAAGAATGCAATTTATACGAGAGGATGGAAATTTTCCACCGAATAAACAAACGTAATTATATATATTTCATTTTTATTTAAAAAAATTTTTTTTAAATTTAACCCTTTGAACTCGAGCGGCTGCAATACGGCGGCCGATGTGAAGTGGCAAGGATGCATCTTGGCTATTGTTTTACTAAGTATCACACCAAAACTAATTATAGAGTGTAATATTTATCAAAATTTGTTGTTTTCGACATATTAAATCTAAAATATTAAATGTTTTTGAAGTACCTGTAAAATGTTCACCTAATATGGCCGAAATCGTCTCGAGTTGCTAGTTTCATTTTTATTTTTTTTAATTATGCAACTAATGCTAATGTTACCGCTTACAACTAACGAATCGGGAAGTTCTTTGTGTGGCTCGTGGAGAGTCACACACAAAATAAAACTAGCTGGTTATTGTTGCTCGCTCGCTTCGCGAGCTTCGCGGGTGGGGGTGTTGTAGCTCGCTTTGTGAGTTCGCGAGAGGGTTAGTAGTACGGATGTTATTTGGTGTGTGACTCTCCAAGAGCCACACAAAGAACTTCCCGATTCGTTAGTTGCAGTATATTATTATCATTATTTAGTGTACACTTTAAGAAGATTATACGTTCTCAGGGAAGTTCAATAGTTTTCTACTTATCAAAATGTTTGCTGTATGGCGTCGCATTAAACCAACATCGTATGCTCGTTGCTCGCATGCTCCATTAACCATTTTTTTATATTAACTTTCAATTTCATGTCAGTTAATAATTCGTATTGAACTGCTTGTTTTTTTAAAGATTGTAATATAAATGTTTTTGTACTTTCATCGATATTCTTTGAAATTGTATTCTCGGCAGTAGCGATGAATAATTCACTCTTGCATTGGGATAATTTTCGATTGTTCTAAGCGGTAACATTAGCATTAGTTGCATAATTAAAAAAGGAAAATAAAAAAGAAATTTTTTTTTAAATAAAAAAAAATTTGTTTAAATTATAAAAAAATAAAATTAAAATATATGTAATTATTATGTTTGTTTCTTCGATGGAAAATTTCCGTCCTCTCGTATAATTTGCATTGTTGAATGAACTTCTTTCGAAGAAAACTAAAAAACTACTTGACCAATATGGACCAAAATCTAATCAGCTCTAAGTTACAGCGGGGCACATCGATTGCATCATTCATCATTCTGATCGCATTGTTACTTTTTCAGAAAACGTTAACGAAAAATTTGATACCATACAAACGGACATACGCGCGCGCGCACACACACACACACACACACACACACACACACACACACATGTACAAACATTTTGATAAAAATAGTCTAAAATGACTCCAATGACCATGAAACGTGAAGATCTGCTAAAAAATCGATTTTCGATTTTCGGGGTAATTACAATAACTTCCCTATGAATCGGGAAGTTAAAAAAAACCATTAATAGCTGTATGCCCCACTAACAATGCGTACCACTAACCCTCTCGCAAGAGCAGTCCTACCCGCGAGCTCGCGAAGCGAGCGGGCAACGATAACCAGCTAGTTAAAACACATTTTTGTTTGTCCCAACAGGGAGTTTCGAATGTAACGTTGAACAATGCCCCCATCAAGTCTTGGAAAATGACAGGTTACCGCCTAGATGATATCGGCATGATCAGGTCTCTGCCAACGACTACGCTGGAAAACGGAAGTCTTCGCAAAGGTCCGGTCATTCTTCGTGGAACGTTCACTATTACCGGAGAACCTCTGGATACTTACTTGAACACCAGTGACTGGGGCAAAGGCGTAGCATTCATAAATGGACGCAATCTTGGCCGCTATTGGCCAACAGTTGGCCCGCAAGTAACATTGTACGTCCCTGCGCCATATTTGAGGACTGGAGAAAACGAGTTGGTTTTAGTGGAATTGGAATACGTACCAAATAGCAGAAAAATGAAATTGCAGCCCACGCCGATTCTTGACTACAAGTTGTAATAAAATAGTGTAGAAGATCTATCTTGTTCTGGATAAGAATGGAACAAGTAATTTGGTTTTCGAATAGCAGAAGAAGCATTTAATTGATAGCTACGATGTTTGTATTAGTATTAATCTTTCACTACTTCTAGGATAATTCCAATGGAACGATCATATCACATTTAATCATTTCTCCCATGAAAGAGACTATTGACAGCTATGTAAAATAAATGAATTTTAAAGAAACAAAAAGATAATTAATTCCGCCCTCGTAAAACTTCAAAGTTTTACCAAAATTGGATTTCATTTTACTTTAAAATACCGAAATTACTTTCTTGCCAGCCCAATATATGTTTAATTTCAAAAAAATTGAAAGTGACGTAGTATCAGATGTGTTTTCTAAGATATGGTTATTTTTATTATAAAATTTACACTTTCCCACATTGGGGGATAATATTTATACAGACTAAAATATATTACAAGCGATTTATTTGGTATATTGTAAAGGTATCCAAGGTGCCCTTGAATATGCTGTAGGAAATTGCAAATATGTTCTGCTCACATCATCAAACGTAATGCCACCCATAGTTGTCGAATTACTTTCCATATTAGCATAATTCACGATACTTCGAAGGGGCGTGTTCAAATCGTGCGATTGCTCGTGCGATCGTAAACTGGTAATCACAGAGAACTGTCTTTTGCATATGTTACAACGATGAATTCGATCACCTGAAAGAGCGTTCACTGTTTTATGCGGAATTGGAGGAAAACCTCAAATAAGGGCTCATTTGATTTTTTATCATTGGAGGGCTCGAATCAAAACCGCAAGATTGGTTCGAATAAAGTTGTACGATAGCACTGTGTAATAGATTGATTTAAGTTTAAAGGAAAATTCGAAATAATATCGAGAAGTATACAGAGTGTGCCAAAAATGTTCTACTACCTTAGGAAGGATGATTTCTAAGGACATTTCAGGTAACTTTTTCCTTTACAGTCGGATATGCGTTAAGCTTCGATAAATTCTCTGTTTTCAATCGTCCGAGTCTTCAGATTTACTAAATTTCATTGTCCACTAATTGTAAGTATAAAACTAAAGTATAATGATTTCAGCGCACAGGTTCGATCTGATTTTACATAAAACACTATTTGCAAAATATCACAAAATCATTTTTCAACGTTTCGATCTAGATATAGATCATTTTCAAGATTCTATATCTAGATCGAAACGTTGACAAATGATTTAGAATCTTGAAAATGATCTATATCTAGATCGAAACGTTGAAAAATGATTTTGTGGTATTTTGCAAATAGTGTTTTATGTAAAATCAGATCGAACCTGTGCGCTGAAATCATTATACTTTAGTTAGAAACTAATTGTAAGTATACTTGTGAAATGCTCTTATAGTCCTTCCAGGATATTTAAAACCAAAATCAAACGCATCTAAGATTGAATGCCAAAGTATTAAAAAACGATAGTTACCATTGTGTAATTGCATGTGATGATGTAGAGCAGCAGGTTTGCAAAATCCCCGATTGCAAACCGAGCATCGCATCGGCCAATTTCCGGTATGAGAATACCCATGAGCCCTCAAGTCGCCAGGCGTTGGGAAGGAACGGCCGCATTCATTGCATTTATGCGGTTTCTCCTGTACAACGACATAATAACAATAGTACATGATCAATATGTAATTTTTATTAACCCTTTTATTAAATATATTACATTAATTTCTTTATAATAGTACGTGTATAAAATATGTACTAGCATTCGAGAAGCAAATTTAGGAATTCTCCATGCAAATGCAGTGACGAAACATTTGCTTACAATAATTTAATAGTTATATTTCGAATACACAATTTATTTAATATTTAACTGTATGACTAAGTATTTTCCGTTCAGAAAAAAAGAAAAACTGTGTTAACAATAATCGAAAAGTATAAAAACCTTGTAATGGGTCATTCGATGATAATATAAATTTGAAGAAGCAGTGAAACGTTTCCCACAAATGGGACATTCGTGTGGACGTTCTCCGGTGTGAATTCTCACGTGTGTGTTCAAAGAACTACTCGTACTGAACATTTTCCCACATACGGTACAGCCATGCGGCTTTTCACCTGTTAATTGCATTTATTGCTATATTGGAGATATTTCTACATATTTTTAAATGAAAATTTAAGTGAGTAGGGTAACTGCACCAGTGAATGAACGGGCACCAGTAAATGAACGCTTTTGTATATTTCAACAAATTTTAACCCGGACGGCATACTAGCGATAAAATTGTGATTAAAGAGTTAAATAAATAGGAGAATATTGTTTAGTAATTTTGTTCATTGATTGGACTAGCATTATTCAATTACTAGAATGTAGTGTTCATTGACTGGTATTTTTCATATTTTTGATTTAACGTTTAATAAAGAAGAATAATAATAATTTCATTGTATTTGTGTTCATTTATTTTTGACAAATGAAGTATAGGGAGCTATTTGGCATATATGAGATTCCTTTAATTCACATAGTTTTTCTTTAAATAAAATATTTTCCTGAACAATTTCTTAAATGTTCATTCACTGGTGCAGTTACCCTAGGCATAAAACTCCTTCGAAAAATTCTAAAACAAATTTGATGTAACTGTTTAGATTTTTAAATACATAGCTGCATATACATACGTTCGCGTTGTTAAAACAATCTTTGTCCATTTTTCTCAGCATGAGTTCGCGACAGATGAATATCATCTAAAATGTTCTGTGAACTTAATTTAAACGAAGTGGTAATGAAATTTATTTGAAGACTCGAATCACTCGTAGCACTATCTAATATAATTCAGATAAAAACGTAGCAAATACATATTGTACCAAATGTTTAAAAATCATTTTGAAGAATATTTATCGTAAAAATTCCAAAAGAATAAAGTCCGTACAACTTATTCGATGTGTCTCTATGGTACTTTAATCCTGTTGCGTTCACGTAACATTAAAATTAGAAAAGATAACGTTAGGTATTTAATAGTCCTATAATAAATATTCATACAATGCTATTTCGGGGATAAATTTAATTCAAATCTATTTCAAAAATAATTCTATATAATTCCATTTCTAAATGAATGCAGAATGAATTTATTTGGGCAGTGTGCGCGCAATATGATTCTATTTAAAATGATAGATCAACGTCATATTATTCTATCTAAAATTCAACATTCTTTTAATTCTGGATCGAAGTCTGTAGAATTCTATATTGGAAGAGCATTCTATAAAACTCTGTGTCAGTAAAGAATTTAGAACCCTTCAAAAACGTAACAATAATATGTAAATACTAACTACTCAAGCTAGAATCAATTACACAACAAGTTAGTGCATTTTCAAAAACGTACTTTGGAAATGCAACAATTCAATTCATTTATATTTAGTATTACATTTATAATAGAAACGTAGCGAGACAGTAAAATGTCATCTAAATCCACAATCAGTTAAATTATTAATAGTTACGCATTAAATAATCATTAGCATATATTTGAGTGGGCCCGCGTCGGTTCCAACAGTTCACTTAAAGGTTAAATAAAAGGAGGTTGCATAAAGTCATATTGCAAGAACATAGATATAACAGTGTATGAATAAAAGCCATCAAATTATTCGCGTATTCGCTTGATTCTCCGTTTATTTCCGGCGCTAATAGGAAGCATAAATTAATTAATTACCGGAAAATAGACTGAACAAGACTGACCTGTGTGAGTTCGTAAATGTCTTTTCAGCAAGGAAGGCCTATCGAAATTCTTACCACACGTCTGGCATGGTAAACACCTTTGAAACTTTGAAGGATTTATCAAATTTATCTTCCTTTCAGAACCACGGCAGCTTAGGTCTAAAGGCATATCTTGAACAACGCTCCCTACTAAACATCGAATTCAACAAACATAAATTAAAATTGTTCAGTTCAACATCAATATATGATGAACTATTCACTGACCAAAGTAATATACCACTTGATATTTAATTTATTACATTTCACCTCAATTTTCTCGATAAATAAGCTCGATACCACTGAAGAACAAAAATTCAAATGATTCTAAGGAACGGACGTTTACTGTTTACTATTTACTTTACAGGATTAGACAATTTGGCGGACGAGAAACTCGTATAATGACAAATATATTACGTATAGAAATAAGAAAATCGTTTGTAATCAGTAGACCATGGATCTTTATGCAAAATAGAAATTGTTCGAATTAATTGCAAGGTGCATCGGCCGGATGGAAATTTATTTCTGAATCTTTTCTCGTGTCTTTTTACCCATGTTCGTCGTAAACGCATAAAATCCGCGATCTAGCAATCAGCTTCAAACCTTACCGGACATTATAAATTTCTCTATGTTTTCCTAAGAAAAAGCTGTACGAAAGCGTAACACAAACTTGAACAACGATGAAATGTCACTTGGCACTTCGCGAATAGATCAGGGTACGGAGAAGGGCGACTCTGGTTTGTTAGATATGCACTACCCCAAACGGATTAAAAGAACGATTGCAGGTGAGAAGGAAAGGTGCCGCGTTCTCGATCGCGCATGTCGAGGGCGGTATTTTTTCGGAGGGCGGAGTTTCATCCCTCTGATCGTATCATTGTCGTTGGAACGTAGTCTTTTCAAACAATACTTCGATCACACGCTTACTTACGTACTTACGAGTGCATTTATAGTGAAACGGATTAATATTTGGACGCTCTGTAAAAGGCGATAACTTTTTAAATATTGTACTACACGATTTGAACTTTTTTGGGAAGCTAGAGCAATCAGATTATTACAAGATGTGAAAAGAAATTTTTTCAAAAATTGATCGGAATTGTAGAAGTTGCATTTTACAACTTTTCTATGTGTGTGGACCTACATTGCGATAATCTAAAAAATACGTTTTGTAGATCTGTGTCAATCTATATAATAAAAATCAAATGCTGTTCGTTGGTCACGACATAACGTGAGAACGGCTGGACCGATTTGGCTAATTGTTTTTTTTCCATGTTCGTTGTAGTCCGAATCAGGTTTCTAGAGTACAAAAAATTGGAAAAGTTGCCCAGAAACATGAAAATTCGGGAAAAACTAGAAGTGCTTTTTGAATCATATTTCAATATAACAAAAAAATGAACGTCGCAGCTTTTAATCAATATTTCAATGGGGATTTACATTATCCGCGTCTATTTTCTATAATAAATTAAATTGTAACTCACTAATTTTTGTTTTAAAATGTTTATGTCCATTTTTCACACAACAAGTACGTATATGAAATTTAATTTTTGGTCTTTTCTATGTGAAAAAATTTTTCTTTTTGTTTTCTTTTCTAATTTTTCTCATATTTTTCAGACGCAAAAGTGTCTCTTTGAAAAAGATCCACATCGGGATTGAAACGTTAGAAACATGCTTAAATAATTGCACATTTGTTGGTTTCTAAAAATGATCGAACCTAGCGCTGATATCATTCAATTTATTATATTACTAATTTTCGATCGAGAAGAATTTAACCTTTATTATTTTCTATAATGATCACTGCGAAATACGTCTTTTTCTCATTTTTAGTTTATTTACATATATCCTACAGCTTTTCACAAATTCACAAAATGATCACAATCAAATTTATTGAAAGGACACGACAACGTCTGTCAGGTCAGCTAGTTAATAATACATTCGATTATCTCGACAATGCAGTTTTATACTACAGTACTTACACTTTTATACAATGAATTCACAGAATGGTACATATGTATATGCTACTTATGCAAATTATGCTATTGACCTGATTTACAGTGGAAAAGAAATATTCATATACCACGAACTCGAGTTTTTTATTTTTCATACTATTTTTCTTTTTATTAATATAACACCACTCTAAAATTAAATAAATTACAAATTCTTTTACTGAATTACTGAATCAAAACTCAATTCTAATAAATAATATATTTTCCCAAAAAGCATTATTTTTTAAACCCTTGTGATCGTATGTCGAAGCATGAATGAATGAGGATTAGTAAGTTAATAATGCAACACGTTTACGTGATAAAAAATGGCAGATTTTGAAAGTGTTAATGAAATACAATGCAATATACAGCTATAATTATATCCTGCTGTTTCATATTGTGTTTCTCACTATGCTACAGTGCCAACCAGTACCAAGCATATTAGAATGGTACCACATTTCCATATAAAGTAAGAGTCATGCAGAAAACCATATTTCCTGCAATATCCTTTCGGATATCCAAACAGGTAATTTTACGTAAAGAAAAGAATTAAAAGGAATAATGCAAGCGAGAAAAGACATTTTAATTCATCAAACGATTAACAAATCGTTAATGAAATATAGAATAACTAAAACATATTTTATCAACCCAATAATTTTAGAAAACCAATTATTTTAATTATGTTCCTCAAGGCTCAAATAATATATTTAGACACATTTAAATTACTTGTTGCGATTATGTATACTAACTAATTAATGACATTTTTCTTGCATTCAAAATCGCAATAATCTTGCAATTAAACTATTTTATGAGTATTCAAAATTCTGGATGATCAGCAATATGATCCTGCCGATATGATTAATTACTATCAGAACCGTTATGTCATATAACATTATCTGAACGATTCCAATGTCTAATTATTCTGGTGTAACGATAGGAGTTTATCGATCAACAGTAACGCTTCGTCATGGTATTGGCTATTTTTCATAGCATTCGACCGGAGGTGAGATAATTTGTCGAACGGCATCAGAACGTCGGACGTCCCACAGCGTCGTCCCCTCGTTTGTCACGTGAGAGGATATTAACGCTATTGAAGTCTCCTCGAAATCATCACAAATCGCTTCTTCATCCACTGTGCATGACAATATCCTCAATTCTCGTTTCATATATTTGAACATTATCATATGGGATGGATGCTAAGGATAATGCAAACAATCATTCGAAAACTAATTTGTAAAATATTGGAATTCATATTATTTTAAATAGTAAATAATTCTATTTGTTTGGAAATACTTTAAAGAAAAGAAAGAAAGAGAGAGGGAGAAAGAGATCACCTATTTTACTTTATAACATTTGGATTTTGTCTTTAAATATCTTATTTATTTTAACCCTTTGCACGTTGTTCTCTCTGAGACACCACTAATAATTGCTGTACCATTATTCAAAATATTGTTTACATTATTCAATATATCCCCAGATAGCACGAACGTCAATTGGACGTTCGACGTACGTTCAATTTACGTCCATACGTCCATTGGACGTACATCGGACGTCCGGGTGCTATCTGGGTCGGTATCTAATCAATTACTAAACATTTAGGTATTGTATTAGATATTATACCAATTTCATATCCATAAAATTTCAAACATGATAGAGAATGGATATATTCTAGATCGAAAGAAATGTTTAATTTTCCAGTTAAAAAAGCTCCGAGTGCAAAGGGTTAATTCTTTTATCTGTATTTTTTAAATATTGTCTATAAATATCGAATACTGAAAAACTGGCCGCCTCTTGAGTCTTCCCTACGAGATCTCCCCTACTTGAAGAGTAAGTGTGAACCTCCACGAATCTCGTCCCAGACATTCCCTACTTCAATTTCAGTTTGGTGAACGGTTCACCAAACCATTTAGGTCTGTACGAAGCCTAATGTACGTACTAGTTTTCCTGAAATCTACTGACGATGGCAACGTTCATTGCGAATCAAATAAATAAATTGAATTTACACTGAATTAAATTATCCGTCTTTCTGATGCTGCATACTGTTTTCAATGAATAAGGAACCTATTATACTACACATATTCCACGACGATCCATGTAACATGTCACAGATCGACAAGAATATGGGCTACTGAGTCTAGTTTAAAGAACCGATACAATTCCATTACTAGACAACACACACAAGAGGAAAATACGTATTGCACGATACACTATCCTTTGTCAGTCGCCACGTGCCCGTTGCTCTCACCCTCCCGAGTTGCACCTGAGCACGCGAGAGAATTCGAGCAACGACCAGGGAATCATTTTCTAAAAATCCTAACTAAAAAGTCTGTTAGATTTTGTGCAGACTAATATTTTTACATTCTTGAAAAATGACTCTATTTGCAATATAAAATTTAATCTCCTACACCCGCCAGCAGATGGACAAATAGTCGAACACTTTTCCCGCTACTACCTGATTTGTCAGCGATTCCTATATATACCGTTTTCAACCGCCTTCCGATGTCCTACTGTTTACTGCAGCTCCCGCTAGATAGCTTTCCCCTATCCTTTATGTCTATATTTTCACAATTATGTGAATGATGTGAACATGAATCCAAAATAATAATGATAATAGAAATCCGTTCATAGAATTTTATTTAAAAATTTCTTGGACCTGTAATGATTAGGATTGAAGGGTATACCTAATCTATGTACCTCTCGAGCTATAGAGAAATTATGGTCGTAGTGGCCGCCCCATGATGGGAGAGAAATAATACCCCTATTATTTCATAGCGGGAAACTTGTCCACGAAATGTCTTAGCGGAAATTGTCAAATGGATATCTATGTCTGCCCCCCCCCCTATTATCTCATCCCTTAAACAGTAGTTATTTTTTTAAAATATAATTCACAAATGCATTACATGGAAAATATTATTCGTATCTATAGATACGAACTATATGTATACTAATATTGTGAGGAAAGAAGTGGGGCACTATTATAGGCGGTAAAGAACCGGAAGAGTCTAGGACAACACTACAATGACGCAGCAGAGCAGCCAGAACCCTGACACCCTGAGGCAGTTATATTGAGTGTACCGGTATTATTGTTCTCATGTTTTTGAACAATATTTTGTTCGATTTATCATTTCAATATTTCATATGTATACACTAACAAATTTTTAAAAGTCTGGGGGGTACTCAAGGTACCCCATTTTCCTGTTACTGAGGCTGAAGACGCCGCTATCTGGTGGCAATCACGCGCGAATCGGTGCGCCGGAATCCGGATCCGAACACTGCCCTGGACTGGAGTCTCGAGTATATAGCTTGAAAGAATGTTCCGTTCATTTTGTCGCGAGATTAAATTAATTTCGTTTTCAAATATCTACATCTTTACATGCAAATTTTTTAATTTTTCTTATTGTACTTATTTATTTAAGTAACAACATCACCTTAGAAAATTGTTGAGAATCAATGAATTTACTATTAGTACAGAAATGAAACCAAACTCATCGTCTCGATACGACGCTACTGAGAAGATACTTCGGAGACAAGAATGGAAGCGGGAACAAGAACGACAACGGCAGCATGAAAGGTTAAAACAAAGGAAGATTTACGAGTATGAAATTCAACGCGCCCGTGAAAAAGGTTTGCCGCCTCCGAAACCTCCAAATCACAGTAAGAGTCGAAGTAAATCTCCACGAAGTCGGCCTAGAAGATCTTGCTCAACAAATACTCCAATTCTCTCTGAAAGGTGAATAAAACTTAATGAAAATCTATTATATTATATTATATTCTGGGAAAAGAATGTAAAACTATTTTTGTAGAATAACACAATAACACATGAGTCTAAAATTTACTCTATGCTTTATTTTTCTATATAAGATTAACATGTAGACATTAAAAATTAATTTGTTGTATTTCAGATTAGAATCAGCAGATGAAACAGTCTGGTTATTTAAAGGAACCGAAGACACAAAGATCAGTTCAGCTGAGCTACGCAGGATTAAAGTAGATATTCACAGAAATATTCCTGGAAAATCAACTGACTCAGATCTTCAACGAAATATTATTAATCCTGAAGATGTAGTAGTCAAAAGAAGAGCGGGTAAATTATTGTTTACAGACTATAACTTTTTAACAACTTTCTTAGTTATTCAATGAAGATTTCAAATGGAAAATAACATCGTCACTGAAGATGAGTATTTCTAGAATCATCTACAAGTTACAATTGGGAAATTGAACTTAGTGAAGGATATCTCTATTATCGTGTAAAAATTAATTTTTTTGTTATTTTTATATTAGTAACTAATTTTTAATTTGTCTAGATTATTTTTTGCAATATTTTATTGGGCTATAGATAAATATTTTAACATAGCTACGTCGTGATTAGCATCACTTGAAGATGGGAGAATTTTGTCCAACAACTTTTACAACTATGAAGATTATGGATTTCAATATATTAATGTGTCATCCATGATATTTAAGAATTTATACAAGGATGTTTTTAATTTACAAAGTTAACAACAGTTTTAATTTATCCAGGATATAGCAAATTTGGATTACACCGTTGGATCACAGTCGCGATCACGTAATGTGCAATATGTAAGCACAATATTTTTTATTTAGAGTGTTTAATGCTTTGCTTCGCATATCCTTTGCTCGTCTTTGTATTTATCTTTTTAATTATGGTTTTGTACAAAGAATTATGCTTCAGCTGTATTAACAACACAGGTTTTGTTGGTAAAAGCTAATTTTTCAAAGAATGGTATGGATCCTATGAGTCCATACATACGCATTACATGTATCCTCTTGATGTTCTGGTATGGGAATGTGTGCATGATGTTTAATGTATAACGCTTTTGACTTTTTAAAAATACTTCATTTGCTATAATGGTAACAACTTGAATATTTACTTGAAGGTCTACTATGAAGACTTTTCACATTGCAAAATTCTTCAATTGAAGTAGCAGAAGTCAATATACATTTTTTTACGAAGATTTTTTTCACACTTTTATACAATATTTCAGACTTAGTCTTTCCAATCTTTCCGTTTAACCGTAAACCTTCCGAGCCTCAAAAGTAACTGGTTCCGTTATTAAAATGGCAAAATTGATTTTATTTAGACTATGTGTGGCCCCTATCGTAATACGTGTTCTACTAAAGATATCTATACAACCATTCCTTATAAAATCATTTTTATTATTGCAATAATTGCACAATAAAAAATCTAGAACCAATCATTTTGACCAGTGGTGATAGGTTTAATGTTGATATTAAAAATTTTCGATTTTTTTTATTCCATATTTATCAATATGGAAGATTTGTTAACCATCCTTGAAGATATAAGTCATATTGCAAGGTTTATTAACTGCAGAATGTGTCAGGAAACAGTTTGTTCAATTTTTTAAAATTTGATTGGAAAGAAATGTTATTACTTTTTCTAATTTGCTTTTTATTAGATAAATGTCTCAAAATTTAGGAATTTTTAAAAATAATTAAACTTTATGACTAGTTTGCAAAGTAAAAAAGATAAATATAAAAAAGGTACTTAATATAGTTTGTGTAAAGAAAATATTGAAGAAGAGTTAATTAATATTGTGAATATTCAAATGTGAGTTATCTTTTACATCTTTCATAGCTACTAGTATTGCTTAACTGCTTATTTCATGTACATATATTTCATATTGTATATTGAAATTGTTTTTTCATTAAAAATTTGTCGTTACAGGGGAAGGATCAAAACCAATATTTGAGAGGGAAGAAATCAAAGGAGTTGTCACTACAGCAGATGAAGTTGAAGAACATCGTACTGTTGTAACTGTAAATAATGACACTTCAGGTATGGTTATTGAAGAATTCAAAATGATGTACAGTATTTTATCGGTGTATGTCCTAAATGTCCCGGAGGTATCTCCACTGCTGCGGGGTGCCCCTTGATGGGCCATGAAGCACAAGAAGCCTCGGTCGCCGAGAAATATGACACTATGCGACTCGGGTATATCGGTGAGACCACACTAATCGAAAATTCAAACTTCTTTATTTTTCATTATTTTTTGATGGAACTTATTCTCTATTACACAAGTAAATATCATCGAAATTATATCATATTTGGTATGTGCTTTATTAGAAAAATGCCACAAATATGGTCATCAAAGTCCCATCAAAAAATAAAGAAGTTTGAAATTAAGATTAGTCTTTCTCTACGTTCGGCAAAATTCAAAGGATAGTATCCCTAGTGTATAAATGACCCTGTGCAGACCCGCGTTGAGGACTTATATCGATAAAATACTGTATTTTGTATTTCATTTTTATTGGACTGCGATTTCCATTATACAAGTATACATATAATTTTTAATTTTTAGAACGCAAGTGGAAAGTGTTTAAAAAACGCTCAATATCTTTGAGTCCAATTAGAAACCAAAGTCACAGTCCTCGACATACATTGACTCGTCATTCCAGGTTTGTGCCTACATTGGCAATGTTTCTTTGTAAGAAAACAAAGTTGCTGCAATTAGCGTCAGTTAACTGTTATTAGACATTTTATTTAGTTATAAGATAAGGTTTGAAAATATTAATATGGATATTAAAATATTTTATAAATAAATACTGTTTAGGGATGAGAGATCTTATCGCAACTGTCGAGACAGATCCAGGGAACAAAGAATTTCTCCACCACGTTATATCGAACACATTCATTTCCCTATCTGTTATAGCGTACGTATATTAGTGATAATAAACATTAGCAATTTATGAGACACAATAATAATTTATTATATTTCAGCATTTTCCGGCAAGACCAATAATGACGACACCTTTCATGCCAATTCGTGGGCAAGTTCCTCTAGGAAATTATAGATACTCTCCTATGATGGGACCACCACGACCAGATTTCTCACAGAGATTTATACATCCAGACGTACATAGATTACGTACACCCTTCAATCATGATCGTTACGGGTCCAGAGATTTTTAAATAACATTCTATGAACGGATTTCAATTATTATTATTATTTTGGATTGTTCACATAATTGTGAATACATTTACTAGGAGAGCGGAAAAAGTTTCATGTAATGATAATTACTGTACACGAGTTTTGTCTTGATTGATAATTACGAATGAATAAATTGTAATGATTTTCAAAAAGTCTGGTGTTTTTATTTAATTTATGTACATAAATAATTCAAGTTGAATAAAAAATTCAAATTAATAATAAACTTTACTTCTACATCACAAAACGAATTTAAATAGGATTGGTCGTCACGACACAAAAGTGAAACGCGAAATATCTTTTTTAAATTCGGTCACAAGACAGAAAGAGAGAGTGAGCGTCGCGCCGTGGGGGTTGGCAAACAAAGCGAGCAGGGGGCGAAGCCCCCTATTGTTCAGTAGGAATGCGAATTTGATAATAATTATACCTGTGGAGTAAACTTATTTACATTCAAAATTAATGAAAACTGTATTTCTATAATTCATCTATGTTTATTAATATTGTACTGAGAAAGAAATAATTAAAATAAACTTATTTTATTTAAAAATATAATATTTGAAAACTAGGGGGCTCCGCCCCCTGCTTGCTTTGCTTGCCTACCCCCACGGCGAAACGCTCACTCTCTTTCTCTTTGAAAATACACACTGTCACATCGCTCAATCTTCGATTCCCCTTCAAAGGCAACCCGCTCCTCAATTTTTGGTCCTCTTTCAGAAGGCAACCCGCTCCACAATTTTCAGTTCCCCTTCAGCAGGTAACCGGCTCGGAATTTTAGCGTGACAGAAACTACAAAACTATTTTATATAATAGAAATAGAGAGTAAAAAATATATAAACATAACATTACGGACACAACTCGCTAGCCATTTGTATTTGATCACTTTCGTGGATCTAGTTCCAACATTTATCGTCCGTCAGCGCAGAGGGTATAAGAAAACCAATGATCGTCTGTGATCACAGACAAGGTATAGGAGTAAACCAATCAGCGCAGCTGAAATATTGGAATTGAATAATTACCACCAATGCCATGATTTCTGCGAACGTCATTGGCCGCTTGGTGCAGCACTATTCCGGAAGCTCCAAAACTCGGACTTTCCTAACTCCATATTCCAAAGCTTCACATTTTCTCTCTAATGTAAATGAAAAATGTATTATTCTGTTATTTTGAATAATTTCTATCCATTTGTAGATTTTGTATACACTTTCAGAATGGTATAAATAAGAATTTAAAATTCGGAACATTCGAATTATCCGTTCTCTGTATTCATTGAACATGGTTATTTTATAACACTGAACGTTGTAATTATACTAATGCATAGCATAAATGCGTGGTACTAAAAATTAGATAAAAAATATTTCAAATGTAATATACGATAAATGTATTGCGATTAAAGTACAATACTCTTATAGAAACGGAAATGCACTGATTTGACTCGCGCACTTCATGTGATCTTGTAGACGCTGTTTCCGATCCTTCTTCTGTGGCAAGTGAAACATAATGGTAACTGTATTTTATTTGACATTCGTAATTACATTAGTTTCGTATATTTTGTATGAAACAACTTTCTAGTGGTTGATTTAATTGAAAGTATGAGATAAAAAAATATAGCAACTATATATTTCAAATTATGTACGAAACTATTGTGGGAAACCGAATTGTTTAATGATCAAGAGCCATGTGGTGTCATACTGTGTGTACAGAAAATATAATTTCGTTTTACACAATGATGTAATTGATGAAGATGTATAATTTTATATATATATAAGACATTATGTTTGTGTTTCATGTGTTCATTTTATGAAAGTATCGATGTATTAACAAACTTAACCTCTATGTGCACCGCCGGCATTAATATTTGAGTAAATGAGAATGACGAAATAATACAGTATACACAAGTATGAATAAACATTAAGCAATTTTAGACTACTCTACTTTGTGTATTACTTATTTTTGTTTTTGTTTTTCATTTTCAGACCTGCAAACGCAGGAACGGTGGACGTGCCAAGCATGGCCGTGGCCATGTAAATCCTGTGCGCTGCACTAATTGTGCCCGCTGCGTACCTAAAGACAAAGCGATTAAGAAATTCGTAATAAGGAACATCGTAGAAGCTGCTGCAGTTAGAGATATAACTGAAGCAAGCTTCTATTCTGCGTACCAACTACCAAAGTTGTACGCAAAATTGCACTATTGTGTTTCCTGCGCCATTCACTCCAAGGTGGTTCGAAATAGGTCAAAAGCGAACAGACGCATCAGGACACCACCAGTCCGCAATTTCCCCAGGGTATTTATGATAATACATAAACTAAAAATCGATAATGGCTATTGAAAAACTTTATAATAATTATTTAGACACTCTCCATTATATTCTATCTCATTTCTTTTTCCAGGATCTTCGCCAAGGACAACAAAACAGGAAATAATTTTACTATGTAAATTTTCATCAAAAATAAAAAATATAAAATCGATTAGAGCTTGTTTTTATTCGTGTTGTACAATCTACAAGTTACAAGATAAATTATATTACTTTCCTATATATTCTAAAGAAATCGTTGCTTCGTTTATTACTCGACTTGAAATGAACATATAATGATAGAACATAGTTAAAAGTATATGATATCATTTTATTACACATGCATAATCGCTTACGATTTACATAATGAAATGTCACATTTCAAGTGTATCTTTAATATTAGCTAATATTAGCTAATAAATGGCTAGCATTTAGTTAAATTTCAAGATATAATGAAAAACGTGAAGTAAGACCTTGTATAGAACATTTGCTCACAGAACGCATAAAGTTGATAAAAATATTTTGCATATAACTGTAGCAAGAATCTCGCTATTAATTGTTGCATTTTATGTAAAATTAATATACAATTAACAATAATTGCAAAATATATTAAGGAAGAAATCATTTATTTGCTTCTTCCATCGCTTTTTTTAGTGTTTTCTCAAATATCTTTTTCGAGTCACAAAATCCTTGCTTCGTTTTACCAAATGAATTTGGTCCTGCTGAGGTTGGCGTTTCTCGCCCAATATTTCGCATCCTCATTCTAGCTTCTGCTGGCATTTCTTCTGGTTCGTCATCCTCATCTGTATTAAATACTGATGCTACTGTTGGCCTCTGTACTGGTGTTGGTTTTACAGTGGGTTTCTGAGGAACAAAGTTTCGAATACTTGTAAGAATTACAAATCCACTCACACATGCAGAAACTATTCATTTATTATATTTACTCACAGATGTCGATCCTAATTTTATCTGTATGCCCTTTTTTTGTTCCGCTGCACTCTTTTTCCCAAATCCAAACGTCAGTTTCTGTTTCTTTGCATCACTTTGATTATAGCTGCTAGCCTCACGGTCATCCGATCTAAGTGGAGAACGATCCCTTCCTCTGTCATCCCCCCTGGAGTCCTCTGCTCTGTAGACACTTGACCCTGACAACGTCAAACACTGGCAAAGTTCAGATCAAGTTAAACAACATTGTTTCTTTAACCGGAAATATTTAAGCGGCATGCTTAGTAGAAGTTCCGTATAATTCTAGCCATCTGAATTGAAAGTTGAAATAAATACAGCATATACAGTTGAACAGAAATAACTTTGCATATTGTGTACGCGTTGTAATATTACTTAGAATAATGTGGTACATTATGAACATATATACATACGTACATATTAGACAAATTTATTACATAAGATTAACATTTACTCCGTTATTAGTGAAAACTAATATGATGCATCCTTTGTCACATGGTTGTAGGATGTATATATCCAAAAAAGGATACTTGAAAAGTATCGCGAGGGCGAGTTTAACCAATAATTGAAAAATTTAATATTTAGTCTGACCTATAATTGCTTTTCGTTACGTCGATTCAGCAAGTTATGCGTTTAAAATTAATCTTTTCCACGGGAATGACTGTGAGCACGAAATCAATAACGAAAACAAATTGCAAGGAAAAAGTTGTACAACTGTAATGAGGTAGAAAGTAAATGTTATTTTACCAAATGCACGTGATACGATAATAAATAAAATGAATAAAACCTTTTCTATATTCGTCCCCTGGATTCCTCTTCGACATTTTTCTGATTTTCTTTGGACGCAATGCGAAATCGACTGAGCTGAAGCAATCCGACGCTCGTAACTGCGGCTCACTTCAGCCTAGTACCATAGTACACGAATCCTCCGCCATTTGGGGAACTTACAGGAGCTGCATGCTTTTCAATGCTTTTCATGCGCCTTATTTGTCCCTATATTACAACCATTATCTAGTTACATTCATAAATTTAAAATTAACCCGCTCTTCAACGAAACTACATTAATTATCCTCTTTCGTATGAAGCTTACGCAATAAACGATGGCAAACAATTATTTACAAAATATTCTTGTTGTCAAGGATCATTTTTTCCAGAGTGGAAATTCCTTCATGCTCATATGTACAGTATATAATAAAGAGTGACAAAACCGGGGTTTCAAAATATTACAAAATGCCTCAATTATTTAGAAAAATATAAAATCAATTCATATGTGTGATGATCTGACAACACGTATGTACTTTTTTATAATTATTTATTAAGACCAAGTGTTTAGTATGTTCTAATTATATTTGGATGATCAATACAAAGATTATAATCAAGAAATTTAGATTTAGGATTACAAGTTATTAGAATTAAAATGGAAGAGAATTATTTTCTAAAAAAGCACTAATTAGTTTACACACGTTCCGTCAAAATTTATTTTTTTTCTTTACGTACTTTGATAATAATTTCTTACACACGTAAGATCATTCCGTACGATACATAAATTGTAATTGAAATATGTAAATTAATAATTCACTGCTTTTCATCGGAGGTTTTCACCCAACAACCAAATATTTGTATATGACCTACAAAGTGGTAGCAGCAGAAAAATACGTGTATCTTATATTATATCTCTGTAATCTCATTTTCCTTGTATATATTGATATAAAGACACGAGATCAATCACTGAAATGCCGATCAGTATCGTTTCTCTAAAATTAGCGAATCGCATCGTTCATCGATCGCAGTCACGATCAGACACACCGAAAAATAGTATAAAACGATTCTACAATATTGCTACATTCTTTTATAGTAACATTTAATTTAATAAACAAGTCATTAATGAACACGGAATTTGTGTCACTAACGAGCGTAACTCTTTGAAGAGAAAATTCGATGGCGTCGCTGAGAGGAATTTTTTTACTGGTGAGATTATTAACGTACTTAAATCAAATCAATGTATTACCAATCCGTTTATCTCTATTTCTGGGGAATTCTTGATTTACTTAACGTTCCACGATTTCTATGATAGAATTTGAACATTTCAAGATAGTAAAATAACTAAAAAGTCAATGATAGGCGACAACGTATGATCTGTCCAATAATAATTAAAACGATAACATTTCTAAAGACGCATACATCTAATGAACAGAGTATTTATGGAAAATGTAGATAAGATTAGGTAGAATCGTCTACAATGATAATCTGATTTCTATCTACAACGTTGCTAGACATTACAATCAATGATTCTATTACACAATATAAATGCGCACGCAAACATCTGCTGTTGTCAATCCTTTTGTCGTTTATATATATAATTTGTATACAAATAAGTTATAAACAAATGATTGGGTTAAAGCTAACCCAGTCTTAATACAGGAGCAAGAAGGTACATTCTATTTACGAATGTTATTTCGTTAACAAACAATGAGTGGCGGGTAACATGTTCTGGAAGTCGTCTAGGATAGTGTCCTTGACAACATGTCAAGGTCACGGTAAATGAAGGTGCCCCTTTTACACAGCAGTTTTGTACCGACTAAAAACGAGATAATGGAAAGGCTAAGAAAAAAATGACCTATTTATGCTTTAACTACATGTAAATATTTACAGTTTATGCTCGAATCGTACGCGTATTCTGATGAATCAGCCCTTGTGCCGAAATTTAACGAGGCATTATTCAGAGGTACTATACACAAAAATTATAATGTATAATATTTATACATATCTAAAGCGATACCTCATTATTATTGTTATAGTATTTATTTATATATACAGTGAACCACGAACGTATTTGAACGCACTTTAAAACAGTATAACTTTTTATAATCGGACCCGACTTTTTTGAGCAATTAAAATCGATTTACCAAATGATGCAAAAAAATTTTGAAAAAATTAGAATTACTAAGAATTACATAAGAATGTAAAAGAGGCACCATTTATAACTTTTTTATTGCAGCCCGTAATGCAAATTTAAAATATGCGTTTTGTAGATGTATGCTAGTTATGCACTTGTTGAAAATTTCATCGAAATCGGTGGACGCAGAAAGAAGCAACACGCAACGAAAGATGTAAGAATCTGTGGATTCCAAAAATCACGAAAAACCTAACTTTCACTGCATTTAACCACTTGTAACTCTTGGGTATGTTAATCAATTTGTTGCAATTTTCTACACGTGTATACCTAACATAGACCTACAAAACATAGGGCCCAAACAAAAAAGTTTTAAAAATGATTTTTTAATTTTTGCATGCAACCTTGTAAATTATAATTTTTGGAAAATATCTTTTTGCTTCTAATTGCTTACAACACACCAGGTTTTGATACAATTATAAGAACATTATGCTGTCTTAAAGTGCGTTCAAAGACTTTCGTGGTTCATTGTAAGTGTATACACATAGCTTGCTGGTACAACTACTTTACTTATCTTGTTTAAACGAATAAAATAGATGCATCCTGTGAACACGAAACGTTTTGCGAATCTATTTCGCACTATCCAACGGATTTAGTGGCCATGGCGTTGGAAAAAAATCCTCACCTTACATATCATGGCTATGGTGAAGAGGTTTGTAAATTTTCTAAATTCTTCCATTTAAGGAACCAGACTTGTTTTTCCAGGATTGCAAGGGTGCGGGACGCGCGTTCTCATTTCTCGATAATACAAAAATGGGATTTTGCAGTAGTCAAAAACGCTAGATAAACATCAATCTAGGGTGCTATCGCCCTCAAAAATCCTATTTTTTCGTTTACAAGGCGTAATTTGCATTATTTTCATAGCTAATTGCGCAGTCGTATGCTTCCGAATAATGCAAATTACGCCTTGTAAACGAAAAAATAGAACTTTGCGAGAATCCCGCACCCCTACAATCCTGGAAAAAGGAGTGTATTCCCTCAGTAGGTTGAAAATTTTTGTTATTTAAATGTTATTTAAATAAAAAAAATTATTAATATACCACGTTTTTAAGGCGAACTAAAGAGTATAAAATAATTTTTCCTATCCATACAAATTCCTAAACCCATACAGATAATCCAGAAAATTTGATATTCTGAATTCTTGATACCTACGAAAGTACTTATAAGAAGTAAAACGAAAAACATGGGGCGCAAAATAACAGTAAGGAGTGTAGAGAGTAGCCGTTGAGAAAACTCACTCAACAGTTCCTATTATTTGCAGTGCACTAAAATTGTAAGTGGCTTAGGTGAACTATTCATGCATCAATTATCTATTACATGCGCCCCAAGTTTTTAAATCTTACAAGTATTTGAAAATGTAGAAAAGAATTTCTAGCGGTTACATTAGCTATTATACATATAAAATACAAGTTTACGTTGTTATTTGACAGATTGATACATCAATACACGAGGCAGATGGACCTGACGAAGAAGCATTGTGTGTAACTACGGTTAGTTGTTCACTTATATTATTATAATTTACAGACAATTGCGAGAGGCGCATACAATTTGTTTTCTTTCTCCAATGGTTTCTATAATCTGTAAATAATATATCTGTATGTTTAAATTCTTTCCTTTCCATTGCTTTAAATCACACCCAGTCATTTTTGTCATAAATGCATAAAATCTGCAGTTTAATGGTAACCGATCTTCGTTGAAGTCATTTATATTTTCAGGAACAAATTGTATTTCCAAAGTTGGGTCTCACTAAAAACAATGAATGGAAGTATATTGTGAACCACAAGAACTTGAGGCAAAGTGTACGCATCGAAATATGCTTGTAAGTATAAAAATTTACTAGAGGTGTGCGAGACCGAGACCAGACGGGAATGGAAACGATATTCAGGATCGCGACGGGATCATGAAGATTTTTACTCAAGAACAATATTAAAAGATTCCGGTTCGGGACACCCGAACACTTTCGGAATTCTGTACCAACCTGATACGAGTTTTCCCATCCCATCCCAAGCATCAGGATTCAGGTCCCGGGATCTCGCACACCTCTAATAAATACATTGTGTATTTTGTAATTGCTTCATTATATTAAGACGGAACTTTGAAAAAAATACGTAAGAAGTTCTGCTATTATTAATAACTTTTCAGAGAAGAAGACAAGCCATGCAAAATGATCGAAGGTTTCGCAGAGGGCTATGTCACGAAGTGCAAGCAAAAATATATCTATCGTCAACTGTTAGCAATGGAACTGCATGGCACAATAAGCCGCGAATCTTTTCGATTTCCGGCTAGCTGTTGCTGTCACGTTGAATTTCAAGGTGACAAATTTTTGAAGAAACTTGCTTCGGACGATTAATTGAAGTTTTGTATATTATACACTTATGTAATCGAATTAAAATTGGTGTGAGCATATCTTAGGATTGATTATCCTTTTCACTGAATTCAACCATCTTTATCTCTGTTGTATACTTCAATACGAGAGAGTTCAATACTTATTTACTTTCTATAAAACATGTATGTATTTTTATTTCATTATTTATAATAAGAATATATTTATTGATATTTTTCGAAATGTTTTATCGTATGCCCAAAGAAGATAAATTAATAATTCGTGTACTGTGGGTTTTTGTAATCTCAATGATCGTAAATGAAAAAATTTGGTTCCCGTTACTTTGACGGATCTCGTAGTTCTCGGATTAACGTTTCATATAAGAAGATTTCCTGCTTCCTGTAAACTTGCTGGATTATTTTTGAAGTTGCTAACACGTTCGGATACTTTCATGAGCGACTGTATGCTACTTTCAACTTCAACTTAGCGGAAGCCCCCGGGGACGGTTACAGTTTTCACAAAAACCTTCATTTTTATCAATAGCAAACACCATTCTAAAGCAGCGCCTTTCACATGGCTCTTTATTTTTCTTCGTTTCGGCAGTGACTGACAGAACTGCATCACTGTACGACGATTTCTCTCGTTTTAAAGCAGTATTGTTCCTTGGCGATCTATGCTGAATTTACATTTTCACTGTCAAGAACGACGCTGTGTCAAGGCGTCGTCACTTCGGAGCCAACTATGTCACGTAAGGAAAGGTTAATTCTTCTCGATCGCAAATTTAGATAATTAAATTTTTAAATGTTATCGGCGCCAGGTTCGATCATTTTTAGAAAAAACAACAAATGTGCAATTATAACATGTTTCTAACGTTTCGATCCCGATGTGGATCTTTTTCAAAGAATCATTATTGCGTCTGAAAAATATTTTGAATGAATAATGTCACGTCCGGTGGTCCTATTATAAATAATAATTAATAAACTTAATCATATATTTCTTTTCTTATTTGTTTTATTAATTTTGTGCGAGAATTGTAACCAATTATTATATCAAATATTATATTGAATATTGAATTATTGTATTTTATACCGTACTGCGAGCGATCGAATTAAGAAAAGTTTATAAGATATATTTTGCAGCGAATTACATAGGATTGTTAACAAATGAAATAATTCGAAACATAATATGCGAGCGATTAAACTAAAAGAAACTTCCGTTGAGATTAATTCGTTATCGAAGAATATAAAAAAATTGATAAAAGATTGATGAACAATAGACCGGTGCAAATGAATCGAATATCAAGCGTCCGGTGAATGCAGGTAGGTTCAAAACTGCGTTATATCTCCTATTAAAATCTTTAACTCTTTAATTTCTCTAAAAACGTCCCAACAAGGACGTAACAATAATAATGTAAGAAATTATAAAGTTAATAGAACCCTCAAAAAACTTACATGTTGTGTAAAAACTAGACAATATTGTCTTCTATTAACTTTATAATTTCTCACATTATTATTCATTCAAAATATTTTTCAGACGCAATAATGATTCTTTGAAAAAGATCCACATCGGGATCGAAACGTTAGAAACATGTTATAATTGCACATTTGTTGTTTTTTCTAAAAATGATCGAACCTGGCGCCGATAACATTTAAAAATTTAATTATGTCACGTAAGGTTTTGAAAATACTAATCAATAGACTCCGGATTTGATGCATTTACAACAAAAATGAGCAAGTGCAATTTAAAACAGTGAAAATATTAAGAGACTTTAATAGTGTTAATAAATAATTTTCGTCATATTGAAATTATTAATGAAGAATATAAATTTATATTTAAATCCTGCGTCTCGCAATTGATGGCCAAACGTTTTATTTCGCATGAATTAAAATAGTTTTGGAGGTGTCGTATTAAATACGACTACCGATTCCGTGTTTGAGCGAATCTAGGCAAACTTAATGCAACTTACGTTCGCGTAGGCATAATTGCGTGGCCAAGAATAGACGGCCAATTTCATTGTCCACGTGCGATCATATTGTCTGCGTTGCAACAAGAGCAGAGAAAATATGAAATCCGAGCAGAAATCGAGCTGGTTGATAGGACCTAAGCAAAACTGGCTACTCGTTATTCTGATGGATGTGTCTGCATTTCACTGGGTTGCTTTCATTAGCGTGCTCAGACTTAAACAGTTCGATAAAAAGGAAGCGTCTTCCTTCTTCTCTTTTCTTCTTCTCGAGTGCTCATATTTTAGTACTATGCACGTATCTCTTTACTTTCATGCCTGTTTACACCGTGCATTTTAATTATATTTATACACATAAATCCATCTCCATTTAACTTCGATTTCTTATAATTGGCTTGAACAGTTTTTATTTCGCATGGAAATCTGTATTCTGAATATAAATATTCTCATTTTTTATCGTAATAAGTCAATATTGAAGAAACATTCATTTAATCCGCTAAAAGATTCATTAAATGAAAACGAAATCTTGATTTCTTTATACAAGTCGATATATTTTTCAGTTTTCTGTTTCTGCAACTTTTGCTTAAATCAATTACGTAAAAAAGAGTATACGAAAATATTCTTTAAACCTTTGCATTTAGATACAATTTTACTAGTTTAATGATAATCCGTAAAAATTTGTTCAATATTTAAAAATAAAATTGTCTTTACTTTCATGCCTGTTTACACCGTGCATTTTAATTATATTTATACACATAAATCCATCTCCATTTAACTTCGATTTCTTATAATTGGCTCGAACAGTTTTTATTTCGCATGGAAATCTGTATTCTGAATATAAATATTCTCATTTTTTATCGTAATAAGTCAGTATTCAAGAAACATTCATTTAATCCGCTAAAAGATTCATTAAATGAAAACGAAATCTTGATTCCATTATACAAGTCGATATATTTTTCAGTTTTCTGTTTCTGCAACTTTTGCTTAAATCAATTACATAAAAAGAAGTACACGAAAATATTCTTTAAACCTTTGCATTTAGATACAATTTTACTAGTTTAATAATAATCCGTAAAAATTTAGTCAATATTTAAAAATAAAATTGTTGGAACAAAATTTCGAAAAATACATTTATTGTATAGGTAATGGCTGAAGTGTTGTCAAATACGGATTTGTAGTTTGCAAAACATCAATGCTTGTAAAAATAGCAATAAGAGTTAGTATAGCCACTGCTACACTTTCATATAAAAATTTATTGTTTCACATAAACTCTTCAATGATGCAACTGACGTTAATAATTTTTTGTAAGCAGTTAGTGGGCAAGAATTGTAGACAAATTATCATTTGCAAACAATTCATCAGAAATGAATATCATATTTAATTTCAATTTTGAAACTCATAGACAAAATTCACACTTAAAATTATTATCTCAATTCTTAGAATAACCACAGTGAGAAACGTGTGTTTGCCATTTAATGCTTCATAAAATACTTTCTACGAGTAATAAAAACTCCTGTAGACATTCATTTCAGAATTAATTTACCTAAACTCGTCAAGTTATATAAGCGGCTCTAATAATTTGGTGAACCACTTTACTGTAACAAAATTACGAAATTTCTATTGAACACAGTTTTTCGAACTAGGTAAAAGTTAAACATGTTTTTCTAGGTAGTGGATCCGAATTTTGGAAATGAAAAATCTGAAGTCGAGCAACGTTCTCCCGTTCCTCGAAAAAGGTGGGAGTCGGTATAAAGAGAGGAAATACTCGATGGTGATGGCCAGTGAGTTCAGTGAGAGTGCCGTGATCCTTTTACCGATCTACCGTGAAAGTCAACGATGAAGGTACGCGTCCCAAGATCATTGTGCGCAGAATTCCTTTTACACAATGTGTGAAGTGTTCACTTTTACGGACAATAATGTATCCCTCGTTCCAAATTTTCAATTCATTTCGCGTCACGAGTTGACGCTTTTCTCCCAATTTTTTGTGCGACAAAATCGAAAGAATTCTAAAGTGATGTTCAGTATGAATCATCTTACATGCTTCTTTTGTGGCTGGCTGTGGTGTGCTCGGGAATCATTTCATCCTTCACCCACGTGAAAGTAAAACACGTTTCGTTCATCATCACTCGCACCTTCTACACGCTACAATGGAGAAATTCGCGCTTTAATCTGCATCTTCTCACGAGTGGGAATGTAAAAGTGCAAACGAGGATCATTGTCACTGACAAGCGGTCATTTGCCTTGTGTTAATTAGGCTTAACATGACGTGATTGTATTCTATCAAGTTTGAGCTTCCTGGTCCCCTTAGTACAGTTACTCTTCCGCTTCTCGATTTTTATGCAATTTTCTACTCAAACAAAGTTTAACTATAATCTGGTTCTTTTACATTTAATTGGGCCTCTTCTAGACGTTTAATATTTTTAAAAATATTTGCTGGGAGTGAAATATTTCTTAATCACAAAAACTTTCTTACATTGTACAGTATACTCCATATCTGGGCATGCCAGACATCAAAAATTTCGCTACCTGCGTTTACTAAAGTTACAAAACTACAATTTAATCATTTAATTCCAAATTAATTCATTGAAAACATCTTTTAATTGAAAAATTAAATTAATGTAAAAATTAATGTAATTCCACGGAATAATTTGTCGTTGCTCAATGAGAAATTAATTAATTCGTAGTCCTACCTTTCATTCACAAGACGCAGGTTTCAGAAATGAAAATAACTAGCGATTCTAAGCTTCCGTGACTTCGCAGAGGAAACGAACAGCGATTTCCGTGAAAGTTGGCATTAATTTGAATAAATTCAAATGGACGAGGATGTCAAAGGTTTCAAGGAACGGAAGGAAAGTCGAACTTTGTTTGAGATTTGAAGAGAGTTGCGTCACCGATGACGGAAAGTGCTTGCCACTTAATTTGGTCCGGTCCGATAAGCGGAAGTGATTTTCGTTGATTTTCGGTCGTCGGGATAATCGCGTTTCTCTTGAAAGGATTGGACAGTTTAGCCTCGGGTGATATTTTTACTGGTTTTTTAGAAATCGTGGCAATCGTGCAGGTCTGAATGCTATAGTCGAAGTGTACGGTTGAAACTGGGTTAAACATTGACTGTTTCAAGTGCAAGACCAAGGACGCGCCGATCACTTTCATCGGTCGTAGCAAATTCTCGGAACGCTTAATCGAACGAACAAGGAAATCATAAAGCATAATGGCCCGACTCTGCACTTCCGGTTTTATCTGGACCCACTATCTCTTGGACGATTTCAGTTTTACGTACGCTTATAGTCTGCTGCACTTTCAATTTCATTAGCTTGGTAAAACGTTCATTATCCACCGTCCAACACGCATAATAATAAGATGTTCAAACGCGAATAGAAATTTCTCGGAAATAATCTAAACAATTTCGTCACTCAATCTCTGAGCAACAATTAAGAATAAATCGTGTAGCATTTTCACTTTTGCCATGTCATTGAAATCCAAGATGAAGAGAGTCGTGGCTAAAGGTGTTTTGTAATCTCTTTTGCAGTTAAACAGGTTCTACGCGTGGAAATTTAGATCAATCGAGGTTTCTAAGTCATTCTGCACGAGATGAGATGTTTATTCGTATTTTCCACTCGAAGAGAGCAAATAGCTACAATATAAAATAACTTATTTAGATAACAGAGATAACAGAGAAATCCCTACTTTCATTCGTTGCGAAAAACTCTCATAAAATTCTCATTTGATTTCATTTTTCGTGGTTCAAAATATTACAGTCACTTCAATATCTCTCGGTGCCACTAATTGTATTTATTATATAATATTATTAATATATATTATATAATATTATGAATATTATTATATATTATTAGGTGTAGAAATGATTTCGTGGTCTTAACAATTAACGCAACTTTATTTGAAATCGAAATATTTGATCCTTCAAATTAAACATTTATTCATTATTTACAAGACGGAGTAAGTGCAGAAAATTTGAAGGAAATTACTCTGGGCAGAAGAATGTACTTTAATTGTTTAGGCTAGGAATTAATTCGTGCGCCTAATTGTACATAATTATTATCTTCGTGTTAGAAAATGTCTTTAAGAGAAATATTTTCGCGTAGAAACCACAGTGGAAAATGTGATGATTCTGTGTCAGACTTTCGCGACGTGTGCGTGGAATTTTCGAGAATCGAAGTCCACTTTATAATATAAAAAAAGAAATTGTCATTAACTTTCAGTATGCAGATGTGTTTCATCGTTTTGTCGCCGTCAATTTCTTCTTTTCTTTTTCTTTCGATATTACTCGTGAAAACGGCAATTTTCTGACAAGATCGTTGTTTGTTGCGGTCACATACATGGACATCTTCTAAAGCGGAACCTTACACCGCGCGTCCTCGTGTGACTTTCACCAAGAACCGCTCCACTTGCTGCATTCACGTTACTATGCTCCACGCCCGACTGGTTTATAAATTCACGGATATGTTACAGCACGTTTTGTCGTCACTGATTCGCCGTCCCATAAACTTTTTTAGGGTCTGAGCGATCCCCTTGCCTGCCATTAAATAATTTCTATCGGAAAAATTCTTCGAGGAGGACATGATCCGTACGTGAAGAAGTGTTATACAATGTGACATACTAGCACATCATCTAAATCAAATTACAGCACCAATCAAATTAGCATGGAAAGACATATTCCTGTTTCATTTGTTTTTCAATTTATAATTTGAAAAGGAACTTTCTTGCTGTATAATAATAATTTAATCACAGTTTTCTTTTTACATTAGGTCGATGCATAATACGCACTGCATACGAAATACTATTATAGTCTACAGAGTTATTATACAGGGTGTTCGACCACAGGTGGGAGAAAATTTAAGGGGTGATACTTAACGATGATATAAGACGAAAATGAATAATTAAAAAATTGCGATTTCGGCTTCGTTATTCAGCTATTAACAATTAAAAATCAACAACGCGTTTAACAAAAGTGTACTTTGTGTACGTCAAAGAGTTCAATGTTGTCCAACGATTTGTTAAACATTTTCACCTCGCTGGGGCTCCAAATGAGAACCAAGTTATGCATGCATCTGTCACTCGATACGTGACTGTCGCGTTGTTAATAGCTAAATAACGAAGCCGAAATTGCAATTTTTTATTCTTCATTTTCGTCTTATACCATCGTTAAGAACCAACCCTTAAATTTTCTCCCACCTGTAGTCGAACACCCTATATATAATTTTAAGGTGCACAGTTGATTTTCAAAAAAATTATTTCCCAACTTACGTTTTTTATTTCTGTGAAATTTTTATAGAAATGTAACACTTAGGAACGTTTATGAAAAGTATTCTGATATAACAAGTATTTTACAATCTGGATATTTCAGATGAACATATTGTACTCATCGGAAGTTCCCCTTAAAATTCTGCATAATTCATCAAAAAGTTGTTTGATACAATAGATAAACCAATAGATACTTTAGACAGTAGTTCTACCTCGTTCAACCCTTAAATTTTCTCCCACCTGTAGTCGAACACCCTGTATATAATTTTAAGGTGTACAGTTGATTTTCAAAAAAATTATTTCCCAACTTACGTTTTTTATTTCTGTGAAATTTTTATAGAAATGTAACACTTAGGAACGTCTATGAAAAGTATTCTGATATAACAAGTATTTTACAATCTGGATATTTCAGATAAACATATTACACTCATCGGACGTTCCCCTTAAAATTCTGCACAATTCATCAAAAAGTTGTTTGATACAATAGATAAACCAATAGATACTTTAGACAGTAGTTCTACCTGTCCAACCCTTAAATTTTCTCTCACCTGTAGTCGAACAACCTGTATATAGTTTTAAGGTGTACAGTTGATTTTCAAGAAAATTATTTCCCAACTTACGTTTTTTATTTCTGTGAAATTTTAATAGAAACGTAACACTTACGAACGTCTATGAAAAGTATTCTGATATAACAAGTATTTTACAATCTGGATATTTCAGATGAACATACAGTAATTTCTCAATCGTAGTCCCAACACCCGTGTTATGAACGGACTACGATCAAGTAGGGTGGCTATTTTTTGATTTATGACTGCGTCTACCCTACCGCGCTGAGACTTCAAACGACAAGCCGAACGTAGAGAAGGACAGAATGAAATAGGATCGCGTGGCCGAAGCGTGTCCCCGTCGCCGGCACAGTTTAAAGGCCCGTGCGTCATCACAATAAAACACCAAGACCTTAGCTTCTTTATTTTCGATGATATCATTATGGAACTTTCACCAACATATTCGTGGCATTTCTCTGATTAAAATCATACCAAACACGATATAATTTGGCCAATATTTAGTGATTATAGATTAAACCACTAAATATTGGCCAAATTATATCGTGTTTGGTATGATTTTAATCAGGAAAATGCCAGGAATAAGCCAGTAAAATCTCATAAAAAAATAATGAAAATTAAGTAGTTTGAAAATTCGATTCACTCGAGTCAATGTAGTGGTGTTCACACCGATATACCCGAGCCGACATCAAACATCGCCGTCCTGCTGCCCGGCGCAGCGTTGACAGGCGGTGGAATGGGTAGGCACTGGACTACGATTGCAGAGACGACCGAGGACTACGATAGAGAAATTACTGTATTGTACTCATCGGAAGTTCCCCTTAAAATTCTGCACAATTCATCAAAAAGTTGTTTGATACAATAGATAAACCAATAGATACTTTAGACAGTAGTTCTACCTGGTTCAGCCTGTATATAAAAATATCCCTGTACTCGTCAGAAGGTAGCCGATTGTTAAAAAACAAGACGGCAATTCCAGCGTCGACGACACCGATCCGAAGACTGATCGCATGCGAAATCCGTTTCAGTTTCCACAAGTGGTCGCGCTCGTCTGTTGCGTGATCCTCGTCGATCCCTCGGCGGGCACAGAATTGAGCGAGCAGGATTTGAAGGCGCGGGCGTCGGCACAGCTGGAACGATTGGCTCCGTATCGCAGGTCGTCGCCGGACCAAGGAACACCCATCGATCAATCGCAGTCCCTCGAGACCTCGTCCAACGATCCTGTGAGTACGAACCTGGACGAGCGGCAGGTGGCCTTGGAGATTTATCAGATCCTGCCGGAGGACTTGCAAGAGGACATCGTGAGGCGGGGAAGCATAGCTGTGCTGGAACTGCTCGAGAACCCGAAGTACATGGCACTGATGCAGGAGAGGATAAAGAGGTCCGGTGAACGGAACACTGGGTACGAGATGAAACGCGATGAGTACTCGTACTCGGAATACGACAGACCACCGGAAGGACATCCGCCGGAAGGATACGGGGAATACCCGCAGGAGCCTTATGGCGGCGGTGGAGACACCTACGGACAACCCGCAAATTCCGGATCCGATTCCGGAGGGATTATACAAGGATCTTCAAGTCTGATCGGTGGCATAGCCAAGGGCATAATCGGCGGTCTGGTCAGTGCATCGGGCAGTGCATCGACAGGTTCCTCTTCGGTGTCGGCTTCGAGCTCTGCCCAGACTTCATCGAGTTCCGCAGCTTCTTCGGCCCCACAGAAAAAACCAGAATACCATTCCTACGGACAGTACGGATACTATGGACCCCCCGCTCACCCGGTAACTATGTAATTATTCGCAAGAATTTGAAGCTACGTACAGTGACTCCCACTAATATTCGGACACTCTTACAAAGACGATAACTATTTTAATATTGTACGATACGATTTGAATTTTTTTGGCAAACTAGTGCAATTAGTTTGCCACAGGATGCGAAAAAAAATTTTCTGAAAAATCGCAATTCATCTGAATTATAAAAAAAATACTAAAAGTTGCATTTTACAACTTTTTTATGTGGACGTATATTGAAAATTTAAAAACTACGTTTTGTAACTGTTTGTGTCAGTTATATGCACTGGAAAAGTTTCATTAAAATCGGTTGATTCGAAAAAAATAGACAAGCCTTGAAAGATGCAAGAATCCTTAGATTTACTGCAGTTGAAGGCCGAAAATCGTGTAAATCTGCAATTTTTACTATCTTTAAACGTCTATACCTCATCGCAACGTCGGCCGATTTTGACAAAATTTTAAGAATATGTTTAATTGGCACAGGTCTATAAAACGTAGTTTTTAAATTTTCAATATAGGTCCACATAAAAAAGTTGTAAAATGCAACTTTTAGTATTTTTTTTATAATTCAGATGAATTGCGATTTTTCACAAACATTTTTTTCGCATCCTGTGACAAACTAATTGCACTAGCTTGTCAAAAAAGTTCAAATCGTATAGTACAATATTAAAAAAGTTATTGCCTTTATAAGAGTGTCCGAATATTAGTGGGAGTCACTGTACATGCATAGATTACGCGATCACGGCGAGCTCGATCAGAGCACACGATCGACGCTAAACTTTCTATAGTAAGCAACCGAGAGGGTCCGTTGGCGAGATGAAATGCGGACGTACCGTACCGGGGGAATTTCTGGTTGCATAGCGGAGGTAAAAACCTGCGTGTAATCTTCCATTATTTCGGAATACATTAATTTTTCTTCACCCACGGAAGTGAGAATACGGAAACGAGTGATTCCATTGAATGCCCGGTACCGTTCTGAAATGACTCCGTATGCTTCTGTCTTTCGAAATTTTTAGGTGATCTTCGTGAATGAAAGTCGTCTTGTTTGATAAAAAAGAGAATCGTTTCAGACAGGAATTCCCACGATCAATGTAGGAGCGCGACAGTATTAACATGATCGATATTTCATGAACTCAGATCAAACTATGCATGAATATACCTACTCTCTTTTCTTGTTTAGCATAGAATAATAGAACTGTAGTAGACGTAGAAATGTTATAGAAAAAGTTCGTTCAATATATTTACCGCACAAAAAGAAAATCACAAATCTGGGTCGTCGAAGCTGCAATTATGGAGGGAAATCTTAGCTGGTTCTCATCATCGCCCCTTATTCGATCGGCTTTCAAACGTCCGTGACTCGGTTTTTCACCGTCGTCGAATAATTGTTTCCATGGAAACGTGAAACGTCACAGTCGAATAGTGCCTTTACCCGTGTCGTAAGATCCAGTTTGAGTAACGTAATTTAACGACTCGAACGTTTTTGTACAATGCAGGCATCATCGGAGTTTACACAGCCTTTCGAACACGAGAGTATTAGCAGATAATGTTAGTTCGAATGTAACGAGGATAGGGTCGACGATGCAAGGACACGCGAATATCGAATATCGATAAGACTGAAATTGAAAATACAAGACTGTAAAAATTCACGGGCGACAATATTGCCGTTGACACGAATCGAAATATCAGCTATGTGAAAGACGAAGAAAGATTGCACGTTAATTATTACTAAGATATAAGCATTCGTTCTGTTAGATTAGAGGCTGTCTTTATAATATATGAAATGCTGTACCAAGCAATCTATAATATTCAATAAAGTAACGATTCTATTGCATTTCGATGAGCTTGAATACGCGTTTGTCTTAGTTTAATGAAATTTTTCTATGATAGTACGACAAAAAGGAGTTCAGCGTTTGGGACTTCAAAAAGGCGATCATTAGCACATTAATGCAAGCGGTAAAAGCCATAAGTGGTGGTGTGATTGCTTTGAAAGGTCAGCTTATCAAGGGAGGTGGTTACCTCGTTTCGTCGAAGGGCAAAATGATCGCGAAGGCGGGAGACGTGATCACGTCTTTGGGTACTAATATCGCGAAGAACGCTGCAAACCCGCCAGCCCCAGCTCATCCCGAGTATTACGAACATCATCCGGAAGGTGGTAAGTTCTGGAGACAACTCTTTAATCTGGACCAACGGTGGCGAAATTATAATTCGTAAACAATATTCATCGAGCAATGTTTACCCTCTTCAGAGACGAATTTCCTAAAGAAAAAAGAGATACATAATAATTTCTTGTTTGATTAACATATTATCGAAGCTTCCATCGGACGAATTGTTCGTTTTTATCGTTGAGAGATTCTATAGTTAATCAATTTGTTCGAAACGTTTATCAATTTTGTGTTAAATGAGAAGATAAAAAATCTTCTTGCTCAAACAGTTATCGTTAAAACTTGCAAGTACCATCTAACAAGTCGGTAATTTAATCTTTCAACGAGTATACTCGTCATGCAATGAAGTGAATTATTTGCCACTTGCATTCAATTTTTTGTAAGGATGTAATTTATACAGTAATTTCTCAATCGTAGTCCTCGGTCGCCTCTGCAATCGTAGTCCAGTGCCTACCCATTCCACCGCCTGTCAACGCTGCGCCGGGCAGCAGGACGGCGATGTTTGATGTCGGCTCGGGTATATCGGTGTGAACACCACTACATTGACTCGAGTGAATCGAATTTTCAAACTACTTAATTTTCATTATTTTTTTATAGGACTTTCACTATCTTATTCCTGGCATTTTTCTGATTACAACAATACCAAACACGTTATAATTCCAACTTTATTTAGTGGTTTAATCGACGATGAAAGTTTTACTTACAAGGAAGGACAGCGTGTTTGATCTATGCCGGCGACGGTGACTGTTCGCGTCTCTTTCTTTCCAATACGCTCTTCTTCGTTGCGTTCGAAACTTTCATCGTCGATTAAACCACTAAATATTGGCCAAATTATATCGTGTTTGGTATGATTTTAATCAGAGAAATGCCACGAATATGTTGGTGAAAGTTCCATAATGATATCATGGAAAATAAAGAAGCTAAGGTCTTGGTGTTTTATTGCGATGACGCACGGGCCTTTAAACTGTGCCGGCGACGGGGACACGCTTCGGCCACGCGATCCTATTTCATTCTGTCCTTCTCTACGTTCGGCTTGTCGTTTGAAGTCTCAGCGCGGTAGGGTAGACGCAGTCATAAATCAAAAAATAGCCACCCTACTTGATCGTAGTCCGTTCATAACACGGGTGTTGGGACTACGATTGAGAAATTACTGTAGACCTTTTTCGTATATTATGTGTGAACAACGAAATAAAGAAGTCGAACAAACTTGTATCAAAAATCGAGCTACATAGCTGAGAGGTTAATTCCGATTAATAATATTATTTGGGAACCTATCACGCAAACTTTAAACATCGTATAATATCAACTAAAATATAAGAGATTTGCTTGCTTAACAATATGTCGCTATATCTACATTCTAAATACATTTGACCTAATTTCACAATGAAACGGTAGGTCACGAGGAAAGCTATGACGGACCTCCGCCAGGTATCGAGGAGTATAGTGATCCAAATGACGGTTACCATGCAAATTTGAATTACGACTCCCCATCGAACGGTAAGACTTTCTATCATTACGGTGTCTGGTTACCCTATACACTGCCACCGACAATTCTAAACTTTGTAATCAGCATCTAATTCGTTAGAATTAAATACGCGACAGTCATTATGTCGTTACCGTGAAATGCATGCGAAAATTAAATACAGTCGTCGATTGTTGCGTGTAACGCGTCTGACGATGTGTGCGAGTGTGTGACTGAGAAGAAGAAAAAAAAATTCGGTGAGAGGCGTCGGAAATCCGAGGAGTCTGTTGTACGTTTTGAAATAAAGAAAGTAAAAGCGGTCTTCGCTTTCAAACGAGATTCTAATCTCCGGAACTTTCCTCTCGGTGACGGAGTGAGTGACTGGGGTCGGGTAGAGGCTGCTCGGAATTCTGTAATGGCATCTTGAACTCTGTGGCAGTCGTTATTCGGTATTTCAAGGTTCATTGTACCTGTGTAAATTTCACCTTAAGGGGGGCAGAGTAAACATTGCAAAATTTAACAATTTTTATGAATTTTTGTCCAAGTGATCGTATGTAATTGATTTAGCTACTCTTTCATTGCAAAGGACAATTTTTTATATATTTTTATTGATTCTATTTCGCCCGTAATAAATGTATGCTTGACAATCGTATCAGAATATCATTTTTTTTGTAATTGATTTAGCTACTCTTTCATTGCAAAGGACAATTTTTTTTGTAATTGATTTAGCTACTCTTTCATTGCAAAGGACAATTTTTTTTGTAATTGATTTAGCTACTCTTTCATTGCAAAGGACAATTTTTTATATATTTTTATTGATTCTATTTCGCCCGTAATAAATGTATGTTTGACAATCGTATCAGAATATCATTTTTTTTGTAATTGATTTAGCTACTCTTTCATTGCAAAGGACAATTTTTTTTGTAATTGATTTAGCTACTCTTTCATTGCAAAGGACAATTTTTTATATATTTTTATTGATTCTATTTCGCCCGTAATAAATGTATGTTTGACAATCGTCTCAGAATATCATTTTTTTTGTAATTGATTTAGCTACTCTTTCATTGCAAAGGACAATTTTTTATATATTTTTATTGATTCCATTTCGGACGTAATAAATATATGCTTGACAATCGTAACTTGCTGGCGTTGATGATTGGAAATCTCAGGGCGAACTAAAACGAAAAATGTAGATGATTCCTAATCAATATGTTTATCATTATAGTCGCTATCATAATAAATAATTTATCTTCAAAGTTGGCAAAATGGTGAATATTTAAATTGCATATTCCAAAATCTTCTGGTTTTTTGCGATAATTTTTTAGCAAAGAAGGTATGATAAATTCAACGTAGAAGTATAATTTAAATCGGCCATGTAGCTTTTGAGATTATCTACATATTAAAAAAGTACGTTTCGAGAGTATACCAGAGAGATCGTATTAACAGAACATACCACTTTTAAAAACTCAATTTCGTTTTATCCCATCAAACGTATGGAGCCCCTTAATTTACTTTCGCCGCTAGCAAATCTTCACGATAAATTGGAAACTTTTACGTGAAATGCTTTCACCGAATCAATTTTTCGGTCAGTTCAATGATCTCATGTTTAGTGAAAAAAATGCACGTTCATCCTTTTACTAACCGAGAATTTCAAAACGGTTGTATACATATTCATGAGTTACTTATGTCCGGTAGTCATCTTCCATATCATTATTCAGTTATTATTTAGTTACGTATGGTGTATCTACGTATGCATGTGTAATTATTGTGTGCATGTGTGAATGACTTGTATAAAATGTAAAATACTAGAAACATCTCATTTTTTGGGATTAAGAATTGAGAAAGTGGAACTATGGAAATAAAAGAACTAACCTTTCGTTTCACCAATTACATGGAAATATATGCAAAAATGATAACGGCGCTACAGGTTCGATCAACAAGAAACAAAGAATTTAGCAATTTTGCAGAATTATAATTTCGACGTTTCGATTCGGTTTTGAACCATTTTCAAGAAAAGTCCGCGTCTGTGAAAATAACGTAATAAAATTTGTATTAATTAAATCAAAATATTTGAAAATGATGACACATCAAATGATGACAATTCAAATATTTTGATTTAATTAATACAAATTTTATTACGTTATTTTCACAGACGCGGACTTTTCTTGAAAATGGTTCAAAACCGAACCGAAACGTCGAAATTATAATTCTGCAGAATTGCTAAATTCTTTGTTTCTTGAACCTGTAGCGCCGTTATCATTTTTGCATATACAAAATTTACGATCGTGAACTAAAGATTATTACATGGAAATAATTTGAAATTGCCATATTTATAAAATTAATTTTTAAGTCTCCTGTGTATAGTGTCAAATATGTTAAGTACGTGTACTTTTATTACATATACATATGTAATATATAATATTTTATAATTGACAAATGCATGTAAGATCTACAACTAACAATTAAAAGTGGTTACGGCTGTACTATATAACTGCACAATATAAAATATATATAATGTTCATTGTTCTATTACATATTATAATCTATTAATCAATTGCCAATATAGATACAATAATAAGTAGAATTATATTTGCACGGAACTACAGGAGTTCAAATATTAATAATTTTTCAGTGGCATTTTAGTGATGTTTAATTTTAATGAATACTGTTGGTGTATGTAAATTTTAGCAGCAACTATTCTAATTATGTATACTGGTCAACATGAATTTTGTCATAAAGAACATTTGAATCAGTGCTTCATCTTTCTCAGTTTTTAAGAAATTTATTTTTTGAAATGGGGTCAAGTTCCCAATTTTGAGAATCTTTTTAGTTTGTCCATAGACGCTACATGAACGATTCTTGCACAGAACAATGACACAGATTCCAAGAAAATTGGTTTGTTAAAAACGTTACGCTCTTCAAATACTGTTGCACATGTTTAAATATTTAAAATATTATAAAAACTCTTTGTCGACCAGTGTAATAGAATCATTAAGGCGGTAGACTCGTTTCCAGGATTGCAAGGGTGCGAGATTCGCGTTCTTATTTCTCGATAATACAAAAATGGAGGTTTTCTGTAGTCAAACGCTAGATAAAAGATCGATCTAGAGCGCCAGCTCCCTCAAAAGTCCTATTTTTTCGTTTGTGAAGCGTGATTTGTATTATTTGGCAACATGTAGCAATGCAAATAGCTAAGACGCTATCGCCCTAGACCAATCTTTTATCTAGCGTTTTTGACTACTGAAAATCTTTGTAAACGAAGATTTTTGTACTATCGAGAAATGAGAAGTCGAATCCCGCGCTCTTGCAATCCTGGAAGAAGGAATCTAGTCCCTTAAGTCTCTGACTCGACTGACAGACGTCACGTTTACAGTCGATGACCACGCGGGCCTACTGATCGCAAAACCATCGCACCCGGAAGGTCATGATGACCACGCCACGGACGTGGACCCTCGCAAACCAAGTGCAACTCATCCAAACAATGACTACCACGGTCCGCCTCCGGAATTGGATGAGAAAGACGTCGAGAATACTGTGTCAGGCCACGGTGATCACAAACCACCGAGTCACCTTGAAGAGTCTCCGCACCATCTCGAGCATCCACCATCCAGCTACGAGGTTCCAAGTCATCAGTACTCGTTCGACGATTCGAAAAAAGGAATTGCGCAGGAGTATCCACTTTATCCTCCACTGCTTGGGGGACCACCTGCGGGTGTGCATAACTCGTTATCGATCCAGCAAAGCGTCGAATACCCACCGGTGCACATTCGGTACACGGTTCCTGTCAAAGGGAACTTGAAAGTGCCGCTCGAAGACACCTCCAGCAACGATTTGTCCGTGTACGGGAGCCTGTCGTTCGACAGTGAGCCCGAGATCGAACCGACGAAAGTGCACGCGGTGAATCAGGTGGGCGGTTTCGAATTGCCGAAACTTCAACCGCACGACAACTTTCAACATTTGCCCGGGTTCCCGAGTACTTACCACGGCGCTGCGTTGCAAGCACCTTTGAAGGCACCTTTATTAAACCCTTACATGACACCCTATTGGCAGAACCAAGGATTATTCCAGCCGTTCACCGGCTTCGACATGTACAGTTTGTACAGGAGACGGAACACCCTGCTCAGAAGGAGATCCGTCAACGACGTTTTGCGACAGATGAGACTGTCCCGAGCGTAATTTAAAAGACTGATCTCAGGTAATTGGAAATGTTAACCCCTTGCCTTATGATATGTTTTACTTTAAAACACAACTCAAGGATGTCAAGAGTATACAGGGTGTCCCACTGTATCGAGAACGGCAGAATATCTCGGAAGACGGTGTCGTTATCAAAAAAGTGTTCCTACAAAAGTTGTTTGGTATGACGGGCTAAGTTACGTGGTATTAATTGTTTTTTTTGTGGGTGGAGTGGTGGAGGGCATTTCAAGGTCAACTTGATTTTTTAAAATGGAGTAGTATATTTTTTTCTTTAGAAAATAATAGCGGGTAGTAAGACGAATCCAAAGATGTGCTACATGATATTATTCTGATTTTTATGAAGGTAAATTGTTAGCTTGTGTTTACATATTGAATCGGCCAACAGCCAACAGCCGCTGCTAATTGTAAGTGGCGTCGACCGATGCAGTATGTAATCACAAGCTAACAATTTACCTTCATAAAAATCAGAATAATATCACGTAGCACATCTTTGGATTCGTCTCACTACCCGCTATTATTTTCTAAAGAAAAAAATATACTATTCCATTTAAAAAAATCAAGTTGACCTTGAAATGTCCTCCACCACTCCACCCATAAAAAAACAATTAATATCACGTAACTTAGCCCGTCATACCAAACAACTTTTGTAGGAACACTTTTTTGATAACGACACCGTCTTCCGAGATATCCTGCCGTTCTCGATACAGTGGGACACCCTGTAGAGCTTTAAAATATTAGTCAATGCAACAGTTGAAATTCCTCGGTTCGGATAACCGAGGTTCTCTAACGGGAATTAAACAAGCTAAAATAAATCAAATTGTGTCGTGTTTAATGTCATTCGAATCAGGAAAATGTTACAAGTATGTTGCTAAAAGTTTCGTAACAAAATTTTTAGAAGCAGACAAATTTTATTTTGTATACTCACTATATCGTTTTCCATATTCCACGGTCAAAGATCAAGGAATAGAATCTGTAAACGAATAAGTCACAGTTTGGTTTCGAAGTTTTCACATATATCGAAACCGAAACATTATTGTTGTTCGTTGAGAAGTTATTATGTACCAGAATCGCCAGATTAAGACTTGTGTCCTCACTCTACCTTCCCCTTCTACGACACTATTCCCCACGCATCCGCCGCGGCCTAGTCACGTGATGCTTCTTCATACATGTGTCCGGTGGTCCTAGCGTGGAGTGTGTAACTTTTTCCCTCAATTCGTACTTCCTCTTCTCATCAAGCGATACTGCTGTTATTACAAATGTGCTAGAAAAATTGATACATCAGAATTAGAGTTTGGGCCTTATTTGGATAAAAAATTATTTGAATAACGCGTCGAATAAAAGATACTTTTTTATTCGAATCTTCGAATAACGAATAAAAACGTTTTTATTTAGATAACAATTTTGTCGAACACTGATTAGAATAAATCCCATTTCTTTTCATTGGAATTAATTGTCCTTGGAAAAGTCGAGCAGAAAAATTCGAACCATTCGAAAAGTTGAAAATCTGAAAAAGTTTTGTTTTCATTTAATAATGACCCAACTTGCGCTGGGTACTAGGAAAAATTGTCAAATTAGACTCATCATTTGCTCCCCTCCACGGAAATCTTTAGTAAAAGGCGAAAGATTTATGCGTGAGTTGAAGGGAAACCAGAGTGACGAGCTAGTCCCCGCGCTGTCTAGATATAACCCTCCGCCTGCATTTCTACCAGCGAGAAAAATCCGCCATCTAGTGGAGGGAAAAATGTTCAATTTTATTCTCGTTTCAATCCAAGAAATGTCGCAAATATGTATATTGTAGTTACGTTAATCTGTTTATTGTTTCTAATGCAGCAGCTGATCATTGAATTAATTCGCCAGAAAACTAATGATAATTTTGATGCTCTGGGTGAAAATAGACCCAATTAACCGATTGAACTTAAAATTTTTGTCCGATTTTGTATCATAATGCAAGAGGTTGAAAGAGACGCGATAAGCGTTTGAACGACTAGAATGAGTATTTGAACGACTATCGTTTGTTTAGGTTGCCATATAATATGCAATCTCGGCTATAACAATTGTATAAAAGAGAGAGAGAGAGATGTATGAGTGTGTAAAGTGTGTAGTTAAAGAATTTAGAGCGACAGAAACAAGTACTGTAGCAGAACTAACACCTAGTTTTAGTAAAATAGCGTAGAGTACATATATAATATTACATTAAGATCAATATGGGTTAGGAACAATGATTTTACCATGTGTATGATGTGTCTAGAACACTAGGATGTATATCTTTTGTTCTAAATTCAACATACCCTATAAAGATTATTTCAAACTTGAGGGACGTCATATAAATCATGTTAACTATACATTGTTTAAGATGGACTACTTGAAGTTAATTTTAAATTGTAAAATATAAATAATATCGTTAGAGAGAAACCATATTAGAGATAAGTTATCATGGTTTATCGGCTTTGTTAAACTCGAGAATATCTATTCAGCTACAAACAATGTGTAAATGTTCTACAACTGTTTCAAATCCATTTAAACCAAGATGATCAATATTGTATCCGAAGCGCCTAAGAAAGCCTGTATCGATTTTTTGATTATTAGATGTTTATCTACACATTATCTCATGATCACATGGTCATCTGTACCGGTTTTTTAAAGCTAAAATGTTGTGCGCCGTGTACTTTCAATTATACAGTGTGTCACAAAAATGTTGTACTTCCTCGAAATTATTAGTGAAAGAAACGTACCAATTTAACAGTGTTTTTAGTTAATAATTGTAATAGTTATTATAATAATAGTTACTTCAAATCACCTGAGAAATCAACTCTTTCAAGGAAATACAACATTTTTGGGACACCCTGTATACTATTGGGTTGGAAGGAAATTTCGTAGCGTTTTCATATTAAGAATCGAAGATAAAATTAAGATATTCATTCATATGTTTATTCAATAACACGAGAAACTACTACTTCGAAAATGGCAAAAAGTAATAGAACAGAATGGAAAATATGTTATTGAATAAATCTATGAATAAATATCTGAATCTTAGTTTTCAATTTTAATTTACAAACACTACGAAATTTCGATCTAACCCATTAATTTACTAAGAACTAAACTTCAAGGTTTATGTGTTTCACATCACACATCTCAAAAGTGTACATTTACAAATCTACATCGTTTGAGGTACACTACTGTGCAAAAGAAAGAAGCACCCAGTATAATTATACGATATAATGAAATACAATATCTTTATGTAGAAATTGTACTATGCAACGATTGATTTATTGCATTTAAAGTATTAGATAATTCGCAATAACACATATATTATCAGAACTATTCAATTAAACAGCGTAATCCTTTTTCAAAACTGTGTTCCTATTTGATTTTTACGTTTCTTTTGCACAGTATTGTACTTTCCATCCAGCCAGTGCAGTCCAATAGTCCAAATTCTGCAACATCTGTGGACAAAAGCACTTTGAAACTCTTATTTGTAAAAACTGTACAAGTATCATAGAATTGAAACGTGTTTACTCACCTCACATTTTTGCTCTTTGTTGCAGCGATCTATAGAATTTACGTGGTCCATCCTCCCGTAAATGGGTTCAAAAGGCAAAACGTATACGTGTCGACCTCGTATCAGAGATCAAGGTTTCATTAACGGTAACTGAAAACACAAAAGAAAATGTAATTTTGTTGGGACCGTGGAATTTCGCAATAATGTCAGCGAAGACACAATCAACGATATAAACAATGGAGCGTATACCACTTCGGATTGTCTGGTTTTGCATTCACCTAGTCGGCAAGACAAGACCGTAAGAGATTTCACAGCTGGCTCCGTTATCCGCGGATGAATCTTGTTGAAGTTATTTACAAAAAGAAAGCGGCTCTGTATGCAAACCAGCGACGGATGTTGGACAACTATGTGCGAGTCAACCTAGTGTAGAAAGTATTCTCTCTCACAGTGGTTGCATATTGTTTGTGATAAATACAATGTTGAGACCATGCTGCGCAGCATTTTTACGTAACTTTGAACGCAAGTTATGAAATTATTGTGCCTCTGTTTTTAAATGCAGCGTGGATCGTCGATCGCGAACATGCAGCTGCGACATGTTTATTTTGTACATAGGAGCAAAGGAATTTTGCGAACTACCGAGGTCGTGTTTTTATCGAACGATAAAGGCCATAGAAACATGTGAATGTAACTAAGTAATTTTATACGCGTGGGGAAAAGGAAAGGGTAGACTCCTTTTTCCAGGATTGCGAGGCTGCGGGATTCGCGTTCTCATTTCTTGATAATACAAAAATGGGCTTTTTCAGTAATAAAAAACGCTGGATAAAAGATCGATCTAGGGCGCTATCGCCCTCAAAGGTCCGATTTTTTCGTTCACGAGGTAATTTGCATTATTCAGAAGCATACCACAAGCTATTTTCATAGCTAGGGTAACTGCACCAGTGAATGAACATTTAAGAAATTGTTCAGGAAAATATTTTATTTAAAAAAAAACTATGTGAATTCAAGGAATCTCATATATGCCAAATAGCTCCCTATACTTCATTTGTCAAAAATAAATGAACACAAATACAATGAAATTATTATTATTCTTCTTTATTAAACGTTAAATCAAAAATATGAAAAATACCAGTGAATGAACACTACATTCTAGTAATTGAATAATGCTAGTCCAATCAATGAACAAAATTACTAAACAATATTCTCCTATTTATTTAACTCTTTAATCACAATTTTATCGCTAGTATGCCGTCCGGGTTAAAATTTGTTGAAATATACAAAAGCGTTCATTTACTGGTGCCCGTTCATTCACTGGTGCAGTTACAGTAATTTCTCAATCGTAGTCCCAACACCCGTGTTATGAACGGACTACGATCAAGTAGGGTGGCTATTTTTTGATTTATGACTGCGTCTACCCTACCGCGCTGAGACTTCAAACGACAAGCCGAACGTAGAGAAGGACAGAATGAAATAGGATCGCGTGGCCGAAGCGTGTCCCCGTCGCCGGCACAGTTTAAAGGCCCGTGCGTCATCACAATAAAACACCAAGACCTTAGCTTCTTTATTTTCGATGATATCATTATGGAACTTTCACCAATATATTCGTGGCATTTCTCTGATTAAAATCATACCAAACACGATATAATTTGGCCAATATTTAGTGGTTTAATCGACGATGAAAGTTTCGAACGCAACGAAGAAGAGCGTATTCGAAATAACCTTATCTAAGAGTTCAGAGCGACGTTAAATAAGGAAAAAAAAAAAAAAAAAGAGCGTATTGGAAAGAAAGAGACGCGAAGAGTCGCCGTCGCCGGCATAGATCAAGCACGCTGTCCTTCTTGTAAGTAAAACTTTCATCGTCGATTAAACCACTAAATATTGGCCAAATTATATCGTGTTTGGTATGATTTTAATCAGAAAAATGCCAGGAATAAGCCAGTAAAATCTCATAAAAAAATAATGAAAATTAAGTAGTTTGAAAATTCGATTCACTCGAGTCAATGTAGTGGTGTTCACACCGATATACCCGAGCCGACATCAAACATCGCCGTCCTGCTGCCCGGCGCAGCGTTGACAGGCGGTGGAATGGGTAGACACTGGACTACGATTGCAGAGGCGACCGAGGACTACGATTGAGAAATTACTGTACCCTACGTGCGGCCGAATAATGTAAATTACTCCTCGTAAACGAAAAAATAGGACTTTTGAGGAAGAATGCGTCTCAGATCGATCTTGTATCAAGCGTTTCAAATCACTGAAAATCCTCATTTTTTAATTATATTCGAGAAATGAGAACGCGAATTTCGCACCCTCGCAATCCTGGAAAAAGGAGTCTACCGTCTTAATCTGGCGACTCTGTAGACTGTAGATAATTATGAACTCCTTAATATTTATAACATCCCACGCGAATAAACTATTCAATACACTGTCTCCCAAAATTCGAATGGATACCAACGAATGACTGTAATATTGTTCTTAGTTCCAGTATTTATAAATAAACCCGCCCGTTTATTGTTATTGCATTTACCTGTTCATTATAATTATGTTTAGTAAATATATATTTTGCTTCTTTTAGAATTGTATATATCCTGAACGTTCCAAGCAAAGTGCTTCTATTTTAATTCAACATTTCGCGAGCTTGATATTTAAAGAGTAACATAACAGTACATGTACAGTGATCTTTTAGTGCAATAAGCAAAGAATGCGGAACAATTCCATTCGTCCACGAAATAAATCATACGGAGCAACGTCCAACCTCGATCTCTCACGGTCAAGTATCACGGAGGGTGCAATGAACTTTAAAGCCTAAATGACACTCGTCTTGTCAACGCCCGTAGGCGAAAAGCAACTGCGATCCCTTTTCAGTCATACAAATATCGAATATTGAAGTGTCTATGGTAAGTGAAATTATATTTAAAACTAGCTGACCTGACACACGTTGTCCTGTCCAAATTTCAATAAATTTGGTTCTGATCATTTTGTAAATTTGTGAGAAGCTATAGGATATACGTAAACAAAGTAAAAATGCGAAAAAACGTATTTCGCAGTCATCATTATAGAAAAAAGCACTATTAGTTTTTCCCGAATTTTCATGTTTCCGAGCAAGTTTTCCAACTTTTTGTACTCTAAAAACCTGATTCGGACTACAACGATCATTAAAAAAAAAAATTAGCCAAATCGGTCCAGCCGTTCTCACGTGATGTCGTGACCAACGAACAGCATTTCATTTTTATTATATAGAAGATAACTCTCACTTTTATGTTATATTATGGACGTTTAGCAACGATCATAAATAAAATGTCTACACTAGTAACACTCTTTGTAAAAAAGTAAAAAATATATGAAACGTTACATTTTTGTTGAATACAATGGAAAGTTAAATCATAGAATTCCATAGAACTCAATAGAAATAGAAATAGTAGATATTTAATTAACCCTTTGAAAATGAAAATGAAATGGAAAATATAAATGAGACGGGTTTTTATATGTAGTTGGTTTTTCCTTTTTTTCTCTTATTTTTTAGTTAAAAATGAATAGAAGTTCCACAAATATAAATTACAATAAAGTTCGAGAGCTGTATTTAATGTACATAGTGATCAAAATTGTTTAAAAGAAGTAGCAATCAAGGAACTGTCCTTTGAAGTAAATTTCAAGTAAAACAGTTAAAATAGTAGGGAGTTGTTGGCAATAAAATCAAAAAATAATTCGGAGTGCAAAGGGTTAATTAATATTAGTAGATATACGATGCTTCAAATAGATATTTTATCTGTCGGATAATAATAATGGAGACGCGCTATTCCGCAAAATATTAAAGTTTCTCGTTCGACTGTGGAAGAAGACTGAATGATAGGACGCATAATTTTAGTCATAAACTCACGTAGCACCGGTGAATATAGTGGGTCACTGGATCACACATGTTGGTAACATTCACAGGTGTACACTCACGGGGGAATCCAGTGGCAGGATATGGAGAGAAACGGCGTTTGACCGGTCTTCGATCGTTCTGTCCATCTGTCGTCTCACAGGGACTCTACAATACAGTCGCAAATCAACTTTTCTGCCATCCTGAATTCTTTTTTATTGCCCTACTATGATGAGTTGGCGAACGCACCGAAATCATTTACATTTATCTATTCTATTCACCTCTATTAGGTTGTTGCATATGGAATGTCCGATTTTTTAGAATACAACTCTTAGAAAACGTTTCGATCAAGAAATTCTATTACGATCTATAGGTTTATTATTGTATAAAACTTTGAGGTACAAAGCTGATCCTTAACACGAAAATACCACGATCGGTCAAATGACCGGTCCTACATTATTTATTTCTCAATTAATGAAATTATAAAGATGCTTTCATAAGAAATGATTAATAAATATTTTTATTAGAGCACGTATTATAATAAAAATTTTGCGAAGTCTAAATAAATTAATTCTTTTCATCTTTGTAAGGCAGCCGAGTGCCTGTTACTTTTATAGTTTTATATTTATTGTACAATTTTACTTTTAAATAAATAGTGTGTTCCTTTTATATGACTGGAAAAATACTATTATGTGATTTTTGATCAAAATGTGGTGATTAATCAAACTCTGGAAAAAATATTCCATGTGGAACGATAGTAGAAATGCAACAACAAACCCCCTTATTAGTGGCTTGTTACTTTATTTCTCGATGTCTTCACTCCCATTAAAATGAGAAATCAAGATAACGATCTTGTAAATGAAAAACGTGAATGATCATAATATCTTGTACCGTAATACAATCAAGTAACATGAAATTTGTAGATGTAATACATGGGGTACAAAATTGTGTTTGTTTAATTTCACTATTAAACATCGGACATTTAATATGCAACAACCTAATACAATTACTATTTTGACAACTCACATATAACTGATATACAAAACTGTAGATTGATAACAGAACTTGATTAGTGATACGTTTCAAATATTTACAGAAAGCAGACAAATTTAAGAAATATTTAGCGAGAACATGCCCAAGCATTTAAAATTATTTAATTTTAACCATGTTTTTAAACTGACATAGCAAGTGATATACGTTGTTTCATAAAAATTGCAGGACTGATTTTATATCCTGATTTCTCCAAATTTTTGTGTTCGAAAAATGAAATTTATTTAATAATTTCTAATGAAAACATCTTTGTAATGTCAATAATTATAAAACAAAGAATGTGAAATAGTACGTCCAATAGTATTTGTTTCTGCTTAATGTATTCATTAAACTTTATAATTAAATGCAACATATCACCTTGATGAAATATTTAAAAAATTTAGCAGAAGAAAGTTGTTGATTCTCTGAATATTATATTGTACATATAATTTGACTATCTTCAACACTACCAAATCGATCAGAACGAGTTAGTTCAGAACTTTTTTTCACAAGAAATTGTGAATGAATTATAAAAGTTATATGAAATCTGAATAAATACCATCTTATTATTATGTAGCTTTTTGACTAGTAAAATTAATGTAAGCTTTGAAACTTAAGTTTGAAATTCAACCGGGACTCCATTTAAATACTCAAGAGCTTCATTAAAGCATCATTAAAATCAATCATTCATTAAAGCATCATTAAAATCAATCATTCATTAAAGCATCTAGATGTAAGTTAACCAACTGTGATATGAAAAGTGTAATTCGCTTTATAAATCTGACGATTCGCCTGTGCTTCCCGAAAGGTATAGTAAAAAATTAATATAAATATGAAAGTGTGACGATCTTACAGAAATTACTGCCAGTGTGGACTCCATGGTTGCAGAACGAATAATGGTAAATTGGAAATTCCGGTAAATTTCATATAACTTTTCCCGGTTACGTTCCGCATTTCGAGGCAGTTGTTATCCGTCAGAGTCAAGGTAGGAGGCAGCGTTTCGGCCTTCGATGATACGTTCGCCGGGTTGCGAGTATAAATGAAGGACAATGACCTAATTGCGTGCAGAACATGCAGTGCTTCCTCAACGTCCAATCATCGCGCGCGTGAACTTGTATCCGATTATTTGTGACTGATACCAGATGTCCTGCATTATTTTTTCGACTTATTTCACAGTGCGAACCTAGAGTTAACAGTGGTTACTTTCGTAATAAGAATTTGTGCGCTAAGGGTTCGTCGGAGATCAGCACGATGAAGGTAAGTAACCTCGAACATAATTATTATAATAATATCTTGATATTCGATAGATATACATTAATACGTATTAATCGACTTGAGGTGAACTGAAGGTTCCATTCAAGTGGTAATTTCATTGAATTGTAATTAATGCAGAATTTAGAGGACTTATACATGACTATTTAATATTTCTATAAATTGTAAAGTTTACATTTTCAAACAACTGAGCTGATCGATAAGAAACTATAAACAGCTTGTTGCGATAACTTGTTAAATAATTTTAATAATGAAAATTTTCGAAACAAAATCATAATTTTCAATCAATAACTTTTGTAGATCAAATATTAAATATACTATAATAATTAATATTTTTTAAATAAAATCGAAGTTTTTAATCAATAACTTGTCGGTACCTTCTTCATCAGTAGCATCCCTTTTGAATTTTTAAAATAATATGTACAATGACAGTTATTTTTACAGAAACTACAAAAGACATTTAGTATTGTCGTGATTGTTTCTATTAGTATACGTATAATATGTTCATCTCCAACGCTTTACATATGAATTAAGTCACAGTATTTGGAGTAGGCCGAATCAGGTTTACAGTCACGACTGAAAAATCATGTTAATAGATCCATCCATCCAATATAGAAACTTGTTCCGTTATATGACGAAAAAAAGTATAGGCAGTCGATGTCTGGACGTTATCATTAACGGGAAATGGGTATTTCTTCGGTCATTCTACAGGAAACGTCCCCTTTGCAAGAAGTAGAATTAGCAACAAATGGAGAACACTTATTGGTCGTTGTAACGCAAATTATAACACAGTAAATTATTGCTATATCATGTAATAATTACTAATAATTTCGCTCCCCACGAAGTGCTTTAAGAATTTCAGCATAATAACTAGCATAGTATAGAAGAATTATTCAAATAATGAAAAGTAGTTATAAAATAATTAAAAAATGACGGTAAAAGTGAGTAGGCGAAATTTAGAACAGTGAAAAGATTCGAAGAATTTAAGAACACTAACACCATAATTATTAACCAAAGAAAGAAATTTCTATCGTGGTTTCGTGTATTGCAATCGATGAAGAAAGTTTCTGTCTCGCGTATAAAGATCCACACTCTACTTATCAGGTTGTAAAATTTGATTGCAGTCACTATAGTGATTATATATAATCTGCATACCGAACAATTTTTAGAAAAGAAAGTTTTGTTAAATTTCCCATCACGAAAAATCGTTTGCAGAGAAACCGTTTAATGAAGCAATGACGATGAAGTAGCACGAAAACCTGGTGGTAATGTCCATATTAATGGCGCCGCAGGAGAACTCCAATTCATCCGAAATGATCGTGACAGTAAAGGCAATCTGCCACCGGAAACAGCATTAGGGCAGCGAAAATGTAATCGTCACGATGCAACAGCTTGCATCCACAATCGCAATTTCTAATTCGTATGAATTGAACGATCATTCTTACGTTGAACTATTTTCTTTTCGACCTCGCACTCCTCTCTGGCTGCTTACCCTCGCTTTTCCTATATCGATGTGGCACACCGTTCCACTTTGTTCGCTAAGAACACGCAGCACTTCTCTCTTCAGTTTCATTGCCTATCCGACAGCGTTTCTCAATCTACAACACGGCCGGTCGGCGTCACAATGGAGACCATTGCCACGGCCATTGTTGCGGTCATTGAAATCTCCATTCACTCTACACAGCGTGGTATTGAATACAAAAATACCTCCAACGTATTTGCCTGTACGCAGATGCTATAATTAGAACGCTTACCAAATGAATGAATTTACTAAAATTACCATTGCAATTACTTGTCGAAGCTGTTGAATAAAATCAATTACTACACTTCGGATGTTCATGCACAATAAAAGGTTTGTGCCTTAATCGATGCAGGAACTAAATATAAATTAATATTCCTCATTAATTATTTTGATGTGGTGGAAATAATATGTTCATAGTCTTCAAGTATTTTATTATTTTCCCTGTATCAAATTGCACTTGTTAATTTTTTTTATAAATACATCAAATCCGGAGTTTACTAATTACATTCCACAAAAATTAAAATATACATTGTAATTATTGATAGCTTGATCTGATCGGTACAATCGATGTATGTACATATAACTGATATGATAGAATTAGCAGTCTTGAAAAAAATTGCGTGATATAATTACTAACTATTTTCACTATAAAAATTTGAGAATCACTAGCTCACCCATACGTCATACGTGCCGACTTTACACCAAGAATGAAAGAAGGTGCACGTGTTGATATGTGAATACCGTAAGACTCGTGCGGTAGGACTGGATTTCCGGTTTCGAAGTGTCTGCTTTTCCGATCGTTACAAATTCCTTGCATATTTCACGGTCGTAGATTCAAACGGGTCTTGATAATCTTCGACTTCTATCAGATATACCTTCGACCTATGCAAAAATATTTAACGAGTCAATAGAAATGGTCAACAACGTTCTATTGATAGAAATGAAAGGCCGTTGAGCGTAGGTGTGTGAGGAGACCCACTGACCGACGCGACGCGACACAGGGTGTAATAATTGGCGCTAATCCAACTCGGAATTCCAGATTCTTACTAAAAATAATAGATCGACCTGTACGCTCTATTTAACAACTTTCAGGCGACGAATTGGATATGTTGGCTGTTGGTCCTGTATGTCTGCCTTGTCGAAGCCAGATACAAGATCAGAAGACCTCCTCTGCCTCCGCCCCCGCCCCCGAAGCATGTGTACAAGAAGCCTTGGCCGATCGGCCACAGAATTTCAACGGGAAACACAATGTACATTAACGGCAATTTCCCGCCGAAGAGAATGCCGCAGAAACCCTTGAACTACAGGTGAATTTCTCGGACCTCGCCGAAGGAACTCATTGGCCATCGATCGTCATAGGATGTTTAATTACAGAGTACGCCGGCCTCCGATGTTCAACATGCCTGCCACCATGTGGAAGAACCAAATGCCGATCCGAGTGCCCGTGAACAATCACGTTGTTCTTCCGCAGCGACCTCCCGTTAAAGAGTTTCACACCGTGAACAAATTGTCGGAGTACAGTGCCGAGTACAGACCGGAAGCGGCGGTTTTACCATCGACTCACAGGGGTAGCATCGACGACGACAAAGGACCGATCCATACCATTCCTGCGCCTAATTTGAGCATTATGGATAAACCTTTCAGCGGCGAAATCAACTCGCAAGACACACTCCATCGACAACAAGCTACCGACACTACTTACAAGATCAATCCACACGGTTAGTTGAAAATTATTTTCTCAACTGAAAAAGTACGATTAATTAACAATAAACTAACTATTAGGTTTAACATATTTGCATATGAAATGTCCGATTTTTAGCAGTGACATTAAACAAACGCAATTTTATACACAATGACATTTTGACTAAAAATCACATAAAAATTATTTTTCTAGACATATAAAAGGAATACACCACAGTTGCGATGGTTAAAATTCAAAATAGGATATTAACACTAAACGTACCGAGCTGTGAAAGCAACAGGCGCGTGCGTTTGCCTTATAAAATTGACGGGAATTAATTTATTTAGACTTTGCGCGGTTTTTATTATAATATTCGTGCTCTAATAAAGATATTTATGAAATCATTTCTTATGAAAGCATATTTACAATGCCATTAATTGTTAAATATAAAGATCTAGTACGTTTAGTGTTAAGGATTAGCGTTGTACTTCAACGTTTTGTATAATATAAATCTATAGACTGTAACAGGATTTGTTGATCGAATCGTTTTAGAAGAGTCGCATTCTGCAATCGGTCGTTTCATATTCAACAACCTAATACATTTCAAATATTAATTAGTATTTTACATTTAAACAGGATCGCTGCTATCAAATTTTGACATTGCCACGATCAGCACGAGTCTAGCACCGCAAAAGCCAGTGACCAGTCCCACACCGACACATCACTACGAAGTGACCGAGAGTAATGATGTTAATCAGAAAGATTATCAAACCGTTCAACCAACATTCCTAACACAGGACTTTGCGGCCGGGGTTTCGACCATAGTGAATCCCGATCTGCAAACGAACGACGTCTACTTGAACCAGCCTGCGTCCAACATTGGGTTAATCGGAACAAATATACAACTCGGTCAACCGAATCTACCAATGCAAACGAATCTCCACAGTTCTCTCCACGTTGGGTTTCCGGAAACTGCCGGTCAAACACCTTACATCATAAATCAACAGATACCTGATTTACACGTTGGACATCCGGCACCAGCCGGGCCTCCGCTTTCGGCTGCCCAGCTTTACGATCTTTTGAACAGCTTACCGCAAAAAATGCCGGAACAGTACCCACCAAGTAAGATCCATATGAAAGAATTGTACTAGTGCTTCTCACATATCCGTTCATTGCTTTTGTAATACAAAACGTGTTCATTTCGTTTTCTTTTTGTGCTCACGCTCTACATATCTGGAACAAAGGAGGCGAGCATACAAATTGCCTGTAGTTGCTCAGGTTGAATATGTAAAAGTTGAAAGATATTGATTGTGGGAACTCGTATCAAAGAGCTCGGAATTTGCAAAATAGAGCTTACTGTTCTTCTGTTTATTATTTGCATATAAATCTGAATCGTGGAAGACATACTTTACAATAACTATATACGCGGCACACTTGAAATCGAATAGAATAGGTTGGACCTGTGCTAGAACACAGGATGTGAACGTTCAACGTATATATACACGTTAGATCGCGTGAAATGAATTTTTATCGATGTGGAGCATCGATTCGGATTAACGATGTCAGCAAAACAACAAGATGAATCGAAGCACTTTAATTTCAGGTCAACAGCCCCAACTTCAGCAGCACATACTTCAACAGCAACTCGGTCAATTCTTCCAACCTGCCGGAGTAACAGGTTTCTCGCAGCCCCAGATGCAATCATTCAATTACGAGGAGCAAGATAACAAGGAGCAACAGCAACAGCAGGTTTTGTTTAACCAGGATTACGTCGCTGGAAGGGTGAATACGAATTATAACGTGGGATCGGAGGCTGCAGAAGAAGAACCGGAGGGCAATAACCAAGACAACGATGACATCTCGTACATCGCCGAGAGTTCGGAACCAGTTGAAAATAACATAGAATACGACGACGCGAACGATCAAGCCCCGCAGGCGACGTATTTCAATAAAGCAGTGCACAACGACGGTATACCCACGGAGTATTACACGACGCTACCGAACCGCGAGGCGGCTGAGAAATTGGCAGCGTTAGCGGCAGCTGGGAACGTTAACAGCCAATTGATAGGGAAACTTCAAAAGCAACAGCAGCAGCAGCAGCAGCAGCAGCAACAACAAGAAGGTACGCAGAATGACGAAGCTATTCCTTCCAATCACAAGCTCGAAGATTACGATACAAATCAGCAAATTAATGAGAATTACGATCAGAAGTCTGATCAAGATCGACTGAGAAATCGACAAAAGCAACGACTGCAAGAACAGCAGTACGAAGAACGGCAAGAATACGATAGGCAGCAACATCGTCAAAGGCAGACCAGCGTTTACAGTAATAAACGGCCTCTGAGAATCATGGTTCCTGACGAGAACGTGTACAGTAACGGCGAACCGCAAAATGATAACGTTCAAGAGAACGCAGACGGCGAGGAGTATGAGGACGATGATGGGGATGGTACGAATTCGCAAACAAACGGGAGCAGAACGTCTGATCAATCATCGTCTGAATTTGGATCGCGTTTAAGTCCGAAAGCTGCTCCTTAAATTGTCATTCTCAGTATTCTGTATATATCGTAAATATTTATCGCATTCGCCTATTAACCGGTTAGCTTCAGTTCAGGGTTTTTGTGTGACTTACTCGGCAACGAGTAAGGTCACACCAAAATGGGAACTTGTGTGCAGTTTCTGCAGGGTATGTCGACGGAACTTGTAGGAAGCGAATCGAACGAAAGTACAAGTCGATTTTCCTCGTCGCACAGTTCACCGGGTTTGTCAAATATTTTTTCTGCTTGAACAACTTTCGTCGACGTATACACTGGAAACAGCCTTCTTAGGGGACGTAGTGATTTATTTAAAATTATTTATTTTGACGTCATTGTACTCGCACTTAGTTGTAAGAAAGATGGACAGCCTATTGATATACAGAATCGATTTCTTTTATTTCAATCATTGCACATCACCTAATTGTGTTACACTTATATATGTACATATATGTATCAATGAGGTAATTCTATATGGTACAGGAGCCATTTCGGGTACAAACAAAAACATCTAACGAGATTCTATTTTTCAAGGATCATTTTTATTCCGTTCTTCGTATCGCTTTATAAAACTAGCCAATGGAGTAGTTATTTAGTAAAAAATATCTTACAGAACAAGGGTTTCAGTTGTTCAACGCCGCTATCATCGCCTTCAAGTCACGGTGAGTCTTGAAAAAGGAAATCTCGCTCAAAAAGAAACAAGGGTATTTATAAGCAGTATGATGCTTATATATCCACGAAATTTAAAATGATGTTATAACCCGACGATAATTCGTAAGGAAATACTACTAAGATCGGTCCATAAACCACGGTTTGCCATCATTTGTCAGCCGCTTTGTGAGAATATCGCAGCCAGTTTCCGTAACCAACAGCGTATGCTCGAACTGCGCCGACCACTGGCCATCAGCAGTGACTGCTGTCCATTTATCAGGCCATGTTTCGTCTCTCCATGTACCATGGGATATCATTGGTTCTATAGTGAAGCAGTGCCCTGGTTTCATAACACCCACAGCTTTATTTTCTGAAAGTCATTGAAAGGAATTGTATTAAACAGATTTCTATAGTGGAACCGATACAAAAAAAACACTTACTGGCATAATGGGGTACACTCGGTGCAGTGTGGAATAAGCGATGTATTCCGTGGCCGCAGTAACTGCGTACTACGCTACACCCATGGGCTTGTGCATACTTTTGGACTACGTTACCGATTTCTCTGTATTTCTCACCTGGTCGAACAATGGCAATAGCTTTTGACAAACATTCGTGAGTAATTTCCACTAATTTCCTGACCTCTGGCTTTACATTGCCGACTAAAAACGTTTCGTTTAAGTCACCGTGAAAACCATTATGATACACAGTTACATCAACTGTAAGAGAAGGGAATCATCAGATTACTTCGATTAAATTAAAGACGTTCTTGTGAGGACAAAATCTGAGTAACCATTGCAAATGTCTCCATCTTGAAGCGGTCTGACATCAGGAATACCATGGCAAATTACTTCGTTTACAGAAGTGCAACAGCTAGCTGGAAACTGATAGTAGTTCAGCGGCGATGGATAGCAGTCTCGTTCAATACAAGCTTCATGGACAGCTCTATCAATCTCAGCAGTTGTTACACCCACCTCGCAGGTACGTGCTGCTTCATCCAATACTTCACGACCAAGCTATGGGAGTAATTCTGATTTATGCATCGATTCTTTGTTAAAAAGAAAATGAAAGTATGCTCAAAAAAAAAGATTTTTATATTTAACGCATTTTACTGCAGTTGGCAGAACTTTGAAGTTAACACAATGTCAACAGAAAAAAGCAGAGTCATTATAGTAATAATTATACCTTGCATGCTACCCGCATACCCTCGATTTCTTCGTCATCAAGGACTTTTATCTGACTGGAATCTCGGACAGCCTGTTCGCTTACAGGAATACCAGTTACAGCATAATCTGGTCGTTTAATATGATCGGGGACTTCTCGACGAGGGTCTCTTTTATAAGGTCGTAATTGCCCAGTATAATGGTAATAAGGCCATGGATTATAATCATTGGATGATGTATCTGCACCTGTTCCTTCTATACAAAGAAGACAATTTTTGCTTCATTTCATATTTTTTAACATTAGGTCTATGAAACATTAAAAATAACTATTACATTACATTACTTTATGAAAATGGCAAGACTGTATTTAATCAAGTTTTCTAGTGATTTTTATCAATATATATCCAAAGAAATTAATTTATCAATTTTACCCACAAATGCATCTATATAATCTCAATAATCATAAATTAAAAAGTTTGCAACTTATTATTTTAATGGATTCAGTAGATCTATTGTTAAAGATCACATTTGAGTATATTCTTACAAGAATATGTTGAATGTTATCGTTTTAAGTTAATAGTAATTCATATTATTTTGTACGCGTAGTATTCCCTGTTACACACAGATATATAAATAAGACTATTAAACTCACTCGCTATCTTATGGATAACTTTATGTATTTTCCAACTGCGTTTGAAACAATCCTAGAACATGGCAACAATATTTAGAGCATTAATGTTTACAACACAGACTTTTTATAAGCAGACAAAAACATACAAAAAAAGAGATGTATATATTAACCGTTATCTAGTAACAATTTATTATCGATTCAATTTTTCTAAACGTAAATCGCATGTGTAGCGATATGTACAATATGAAATCTTGCAGGAAATTATAGGTAAGAAATATTGAAATTGTTAAACAAATATAGCCGGGACTTAAAATTCAAAATGTCGTCGACCATTGTCATGTGATGTAAATGAAAGTATCAAGTAGAAAGTATCTATACAGTCTTCAGATTCGTTTCATGACTTAACCTATAAAATTTTAGTGTCTCGTACCTGGGTGCAGAAATATGAGCCTTGTATTCCCATTTTCACACAAGTTGGACATCGAAGGCTGGCCACAGTATTGCAACCGGGCGTTTCGCACATACCGTACGCAAGTGCCATTTTTAACGAATTCTTCTTAAAAAATTGTATAACGTGACTCGACGAACGAGGCACGAACAGGAAGAAGTAATTTGAGACGATCCTGTGCTGTTTTACCGATTGATTCGACCATCCAGCACAGACGATATATAGGAATAGACCTGACGCCCAATGTATTTTGGTGTCCGACAGTTTTGGGGCACTAGCGCCCAAGAGTGGTTGGTTGCAGTTGGTTGGTTGGTTCCATTACGAGTGCGTCGGAACCAGGGCTGCCGTCGAACTCGCAAATGCAAGCCGAGTTCGCGTCGAGTCGAACCGAGACTCGACTGGTCGAGCCGAGTCGAGTACTCGCACGAAGCGAGCGGCTCGCACGATGCGGGTAGCTCGCTTCGATGCGAGTAGCTTGCATCGAAGCGAGCTACTCGCACGACGTCATCGGCTCGCATCGTCTTGCGAGTACTCGACTCGGCTCGATTCATCCAGGCGAGCTTAGCTGGGCTCGCAGGATCGCACCGAGCGTGCGATTCGTACGAAACAAACGAAAGTGTACTGATGGTCCAAACGATAATACATATACATATACGTATGTATGTATTAACTATTTACCATTTATGTACTATTTGCATGTTTATTTAGATACTACGTCACGAGTTAGTACAGTATTTAGGTAAATGATGGAAACTTTTTTCAATGGCAAGTGACATATATGATACTGATAATGATATTGACGATTAAAGTAACAATAATAACATTATTAACAATAATAATACACACACATTCTCACAAATACAAAAGAAGTCACACTTATTACAACTTTAAAAAAAATTTTTTTACGAGGCCAAAACTATTGTAGCATTATTTCAAGGTTTAATTTTATATTATTATTGGTCGTTGGATTCGTCTTGATACCAGTTAGAATAGCATGAAGTAAAAAATATATGTTAATATTTTAAAAATTGAGTTGATCTTCATTTTTTATAAAAAAACAAATTTTTCTTTCATTTTTTGTATGGAAATTTGTGGAAATGTGGAAACGTTTTTTTGTCAGATCATCGGAAATATTTGGAAATCGTGTTAACAATTCTCACAATGCATACTATCCTCTAGAAATCGCGGCAAAGTAGCTGAGATTGAATTCTTCGTAGGAATTATATGAAATCTAGTAACGAGGAGTTTTCGGCGTCTCTGATCGACGCAGAGAAAACATGTACATACATTGTAATTCCAAGCGGCTGTGCAACATTCAAGTGGAACAGCGTATCCAAGCGTCAAATAACCGCGGGCCCGTATTTGTTAAAATCCGTTTATAGTTCAAGGTTTCGGAAGGTTGCAATTAAAATTTACATGCTCTTCTTAATAAATGTTCAAGCTTTTATATAAATCTAGTCTGATGCTTAGCACTCTTAAGCGTTTTTGCATAATTCTTTTCAAAGTTTGAAATTATATTAATTTACGCTATTCGTGTATGGACTAAACAATGCTTAAAATTGGATTAAATCTTTGAAATGCGCTTACTAACATATATAAAACCATCATTAAAATCTGTTTTCTGATATTCGATGATTGAAATCTAAAACTTTATATTTTACATCGAATTTTCTGACTTTGTCTTTAGAACGCTGTATCTCATTACAGAATTATTTAAAATGAATAATATTTTGGATTTGGGAGCTTTGAAGGGTTGTTACTTTATAGGAAAACAATTTTTTCAATATATTAAAGTTGAAAAATTGAATTTTGGCCACAAAACCGGGGTCTCCAGACCACTGTGGCTCGGTGCGAGCCAGCGAGCCCAGCTAAGCTCGATTTGATTGATCGAGCCGAGTCGAGTACTCGCAAGACGATGCGAGCCGATGACGTCGTGCGAGTAGCTCGCTTCGATGCAAGCTACTCGCATCGAAGCGAGCTACCCGCATCGTGCGAGCCGCTCGCTTCGTGCGAGTACTCGACTCGGCTCGACCAGTCGAGTCTCGGTTCGACTCGACTCGAACTCGGCTTGCATTTGCGAGTTCGACGGCAGCCCTGTTTTAGAGCCAGCACCACCGACGAGACCCAGTTCGTGGCCCTAAACCGAGTTGGTAATACAGAAAATGACAAGAAAAACGGGCCACGTGGCCCTGGCAAACATGGCCACCGAAATACATTGGATGATAGGTCTATCCTATATTTAGTCGGTGGCGTATAGAGCTCTTTTTTGGAAAAAGTGTACAGAAAAAAAATTGTTCGGGGCGCTTTTCATGCGCATGCGCGACGATTCTAGCCTCAGTCAAATACAACGATCGGGTATCTTGGCCGCCCGCTAATTTCGCATAATTTATTATGATTTGATTCTGATTTCTTTTTTCTCGCAGCCCGCTCTTCTTTGGCATCTCGTGTCGTAACAATCGTAACGAACTCCGCTAGATGTTCCCGCATAGCATACTCCTCCACTATTTGCCCCCCAATAGTCCCCCACAAACTTCGGACGCAGATACGTTCCTGCCGAAACTTGCGCATGCACGTGAAAAGTGCCAACAATCACATCTCTGGACCCATGGTCTATGGTCCAAATACGTATGAGATGAGGATTCTATAGTATAGTATCATTGAATGTAACTAGACAAGCTACTAAATAACCTTCATTTATGCAAGATAAACTGAGATAAACGAAGTAAGATAGGTGATTTCTATCGACATTTATGTAAGAACGATTGCTAAACCTTGAAAGTATCACCAGAAAAAAATTGCAATTTCATAAAACATGAAGACAGACATCTCTGATCCATGGTGTGGAATAGATGCTCCAGAGATTGGTGACAATAAATGTGTCGATAATTTTGAAGATTCTTTTGTAGAGTATCAATCGGAGCACTTGAAACTCGCCGATTCGGAAGAGTATTTGAAAAAACTATGTAAGTAATTAACTATGCTTGCTTATTTTCGAAAAAATTACGTTTACTAATGCCGTATGACCTTCACATTTCCAAAACACATATGAATTCTACATTTTATTATACGAAACTATATAATGCTATTGTTGTAGATACTAGACTCAATAATCTTCAGAAAGGAACATCCAAGAAGGATCTAATATCATCGTTAGTAGAAGTGAAAGAGGATTGTATTGCTCGATTAATAACTTCTGGTTATAAGCTTGAATTGGAAGAGGAAACAGAATTAGCTTCGAATCCATTGATAAGACACATAGCACCTCATTTGCAAGTAATTATAGCAATATCAACAAGATGCAATTGTTTCAATATGGAAATACTTTATGTAAATTATATTTTTATTATCAATATATTTATCGTTTTAGGCTTTAACTGCTAGTGAATCTATTCATCTTCTAAAAGCAGACATTCTTCAAATAATTCTTGAAACTGAACAAGAGAAAGAAATTATAGAAAAATCCTTTACAAATAAGTAGAATTTCATTCATAAATCAAATAATTAGAGTAGCTATCTATTTCTCTTAAGAAAATATGGCTGTAACAGCATTGTCAGGAAAAGTATTTCTACTGATAACTGGTGCAAGTCGTGGGATTGGAAGACAAATTGCAATATCATTTGGTTCGGTATTAGGAAAGGGTTCACATGCTCTTTTACTGGCAACAAACTTGAATGCTTTAGAAGAAACTGCTAAAAATATTTCTTCTAACATAACTGTTGACACTGTTAGTGTTGATTTAAGCAAAGCAACAAAAGATGAATTACATGGTAAATATTAAAAATATACACACATAGCATGCAAGAATCAAAAAATGTCAGGTATCCAATGGTCGAGACAGGTTGAGAAGGTGTCTGGGTAAAAACGAGTTAACTTCCCAATCCTAAATCGAATTCTTGTCCCATCCTGACCTGACATTTTCAGGTTTTCATATACCTCTAGTTACTAAGTATTTTGAATAATCTTCACTGCATGTGAAAATGTAAAGACGATATATTGGTACATTTTCTCAAAGTCTATCTTTTCCAAATAATAATATTGAGTCATATATGTTTTAGACATTTTAATGCAGTCTCTGTCTAAGAAAGACAAACTACCAACAGATTTTGATCGAATGGTCGTAGTACATAATGTTGGTACAATGGGAGATCTTTCTCAACTTACAACTGATATGACTAATATAAATACATGGCATAATTATTACGACTTAAATGTCTTTATTCCTGCTATGCTAAATGCTGTTGTAATGAAAATATTTACCAAGCTCGCAAATGCTAATAAGACAGTTATAAATATTACCTCATTACTTGGTATTCAACCATTAAAATCTACAGCATATTATTGTACTGGCAAAGCAGCGAGGGAAATGTTTTTCAAGGTAATAAGTTTCTATTAATAATTTTCGCTCAAAAGTATGTGGACACTTGCGAAAGTGTAATAGCAACGCCTAAAAGTTATTTAAGTTTCTAAAATAATGACTAAAATCGATCTTTATTACTTTCTTACGGAACATCTAACGGTTTAAGTTAAAGACTACCTGTGTGAAAACTTACCAATACATATTAGTCTAACATTAAATACGAGAATCATCGACGTATCCACCGCGATTAGAGATTACCGCTTGCACTAATCGCAGCAATGTTTCTATTAGTATTTTATTATTAGTATTTGTATCGAAAAATTCTCTGAATTGGCTCTACATCTTAGGAATGAAACAAAGTGAAACTTGATATTTCATTGTATAATTTGTACATAAAAATAAATTCCGTTGTGCTATGATACCATAATATATATATAATAATAATTACAAGTGATAAAATTGTTCTAAGTATTGTTTCTACTTAAACTTACTACAACTTAAACTATGTTTTGTAGAGAAAAAAGGAAGTGTCCATATACTTTTAAGCGGTAGTGTATATATGAGTTACTCATTATTTACGTAATAGTTATTTACTTTTTTATGCTGGTATTGTGTAGGTGTTCGCCTTGGAATACCCTGAAGTGAATGTATTAAATTACTCACCAGGACCGGTTGAAACTGATATGTTGCTGGAAGTATGTAACGAACATGGTGATCAGGAAACTAAAGCCTCATTTAATGATATGTTAAAGAAGAAAACAGTGTTAACGTGTGAGCAAACTGTTAACCGACTTTTAAATGTTCTTAAAGATAATAAGTATACATCAGGTGATCATGTTGACTATTATGACGAATTATGAATTGTATCTGGATATATTGTTCCAAATTTTATTTACATTCCGGTTCTCACTACCTAAGATATTTTTATTAAACTCGCTTAGAAGTGTTGGTTAAAGTTTCATACTTTATTTGTTCATGTTAATATGATATTATATAAAACTATACAAAATATACGCAATTAAATACTCATTTGCAATTATACATTTGTAGTTTCTGTGCGTTTGTTCCAGCATGCTTTTTGACAGTCTTGATAAAAACCCGTGATTATTCACTATCTTGTGTCAGAGGTTCATATACTGCGCAAATGACCTTCCGATTTTGGATTTGTATATTTACAAGTAAAAGTATCGCAATAGCACAAATACCTACAGATACCAGAAAAATTGGTAAAGGATAGATAGGTGGCATAAAATGTGCGTAAATCATTCCATATAATGCTGCTGCTGCAGCTGGTGTTAATGTTTCTATAGATACTGTCAATGAAAATACTTTACCTGCAAAAATATACCAACATTAGTAATTCAGTATTATACAATTATAAATGGAACTAGTTATACTGTAGTAAATATGACTATTGATCGTGTAAAACTCGCACATAAAACGCATTGAGTTCTCCACAAACCTTTCAGTACATAGTTTTCAATGATTATGAATTTTGTTTAATAATTATCAAATCTCTTCACTCATAATAGACTTCCTTTAAGAAGTTCCACGAATGTAGCATTTTTTCTAATCCGTTGAACATATACTAAAATATAAATATGGAATAACTATGGACCTTTAGGTATAATGCTAAGTGAACCAACATAGAGTAAGTCATAAACAAATGTAACTATAATTCAAATTATTTTTACCAGTATCCTTTGAAGGTACAGACTTAGATAATATAGCACGCAGCATTGGACTAGCAACACCAGTAAATACACTAACTCCTGCTGATAAATACATGTGCCAAGATTTCCATGCTAAACTTTGAACTAGCGAACAAGATAAACTTGAAAATACTGACATTATGGCCACTGCCTCTTCAGAAAATCCTAAAATAGTAATTTTATTTCCATGATTTTACTTATTATGCTGTACTTGTTTATACGAAATTCGTATTTATCACTGAACCTGCATATGTTGTCAAAACATTTACTCCAAATATTATTCCAAAAGTTATAAGAAGTAATTTGATTGCAACATAGTCAGAATATTTATCTACATCCCAGCCTAGTCTGGCACTTGTAAATAGATATCCAATAGTCATTTCTCCTTGGAAAACAATTACTAACAGAATAATAACACATATACAGCACCAAACTATGTACCGATTAAAACCATCTCGTTTCTTGGTACATGTGTTAATAAGTTCCTTAACTAAATCTAGATCAAACAAACTGCTCAAATTTCTCTGAAAAAGTTAAAGCAGTTTATTATAAAGTTATTCAATCATACCAATGAAAAGAATAAATACATACTGGATTACTATTAGATATTGTCTCAGGAATCAAGAAGCAAATATGGAATCCTGCTATAATGCAACATACAGTAGCAGACCAAAATACACTTGTATATCCATATGCTCGAAAGACAATAGGACCCACTAATAAACCAAGTATAATGCCAATAAATATTGAAGTTTCCATCCAAGCTAATTGCCATGCCCTATCTTTCTTATTAGATATGTCGGAGATATAGCAAATAGTACCCAACAAGATTATACAAAATCCTCCAAGAGATGTATATGGGACATACGCAATTAATAAAAACCATGGACTAATATCCCAAATAGTCATGAAGGAAAATATTATGTGTGTCAGTGTTATACCTATGACAGGGAGGTATAATAACAATAATTATAAGTATATTGTTCATCAAAGGAATAGTATCTTTTGTAAGATATATATAATACTAACCAACATATCCAAGTATTAGTATAGGTTTCCTTCCATGTTTATCACTCCATGGTCCCAAAAATAAGGATAAGAATGTAGGAAAAATAGATTCAATAAAAGTTTTAACCATCAAAATTTCACTTGCTATGGGTTGTACTTTTGTGTATATAATTGCAGAACTATTGCTCTCATGCAAATGCAAACATTCTGATTTGTTTATTCCTAATGTTATACTACAAACACGATACATGATCAAATCTGTTAAAATATTACCTGAAATTAAATAGCATGTTTGAATTAAACATTAATTAATTTAATTTTAGTATTAAACAAATTTATTTTATACTTGACCGTATATTTTAACACTGCTGCATTGATATGTTTACTATAATTAATATTTCAATTACCTGTTATTGCTTGAGCAAATATAATCATCATCAAAGGTGGTTGTACAAGTACGTATCGTCTCCATCCTTTGATTGTTTGATCCATTTTATAATTCTTTTAAAAAGTATAAAACTATAGCACTATGTATAAATGTTACACTATGAACAAAAGACTTTTTAAATATTCGCAAAACAATTAATGTACATTTAATGTAACAAAATTATGTATACAATCTGTATAATGTACATTACAATTTTTTGAAAGGACTGTCACGTCTGAAGCTGTCATTGTGTAATTCTGTAATTCTTTGTGTATTTCAACGTGCTACGTCATTCGCTATAAGTGACAGATAACTTTGTATCATTATCATTATCATTTCTGTTACCGTCAAAATACGTGCCTGGTACATTTTCATAGATCATATATTTTATATAAGTTCGGTCATTCGTGAAAAAAACCACTATATATAACCTGTCGTAACCTAAGTGACCAGCTGATAATGGTCACAGTGACACAAATATTCTTATATGCATATAAATATAATCCTTTATTGTAAGTGCAGATACGTATAAAGGTTTATGCATGTATTCTTCTCTGAAGTCTTCCGTGATGACGCGCCAGTCGTCATACGCACAGTTTTCATAATAATATACAACAAATAAGAAGTAGTTTCATTCAAACAAAGTGATTTAATTCGTCCAGGAATATTATGTTAAATATCAAGTATATTTGAAACAGTGTCAATTCGTCACAACCTCAAAAAAACAAAAAATTGTGATCCGTATTTGAATAAACGCTCCTGCTTTAATAAGGATTATCCACAGAGATAAGTTTTACGAGTACGTATATGTGTATGCATGCATATACGTTCGCATTTATGTGTACTGTCACTCTATGTACATGATACAGTGTACAGTACTGAAGTACTTTACATGCAATGGTTACGGGTTCGTAGACGTACTTACCATGTGCGTAACCGTAAATGTGTCACGTTAATTAAATTTATGTACCGAAAATTGTTTAGTTTCGTTAAGTTTTGTTATTATTATGTTTCGTGATAGAATTTATTACGTTTATGAACGTAAAATAAGTTAATATAATATGAATATTGATAATATTAGTAATAATAACAATGATAACAGTAGACCAGCAACACCGTCAGAAGAAGATTGCTGTCATAATGAATGTAATCCTTGTATCTTCGATATACATGCAAAATTATTGGAAGAACACAAAAAGAAAGTTAAAGGAAATGCGAAAGTACAAATCAGTAAAAATATATTGTGTCAGTTCTCATATAAGAATTTTGTAATAACTGATATAAAAGAAGCTGCAGACTCTTATATTTTACTTTCTCTAAAATATCAAGGTAAACTTCTCACATAACATTTTTACCTATTAAAATATATAATAATTTCTATATTATTCACAGAAAATGATAAAAGTAACGATGCATGTTTATTAATTGAACCAGGACAACATGTCATGTTACATATACAAGATGCAACTAAACCATTCACTCCTCTTTATTATACAAACGATGGTATTCAATTTTTAATTAGGCTTTATCACAATGGAAAATTTAGTACATATTTAAGAAAAGCAAGGATAGGCAATGAAATTCGTGTTAGAGGGCCATACGGAAATTTCAGATATACATGCAACAGGTTTAAAAAGCGATTATTATTATTATATTTTAGTATTTTTTTTCTTTATTTTGTATAAAGGTCCACAGTCTAATAATTACCAACAAAATAATGATTGTTTATTTTAGTTTTCAGAATATAGTTATGTTTTGTATGGGATCTGGAATAACTGCCATGTATCCCATAGCTAAATCAATTATAGATAATGAACTTGAAGAGACAAGGATCCATTTTATAGGATGTTTTCAAAAGATATCACAGATTCCTTTGAAAAAAGAATTGCAAGTTCTCTCAGATTATTGGAATTTCAAATCAATATTATATATATCAGAATTGTTGAGTATGTTGAACTATTAATTACATTTATCTTCTAAATATTTATTTAAAAAATTCAATTACAAAAATATTAATACAATAATATATTGTTTATAAAATTTTGATATTGTATAACACTTTTAATACAAATCTTTGGTATCTCCCTAATATTTACTAATATTATTCTTCCATTCGAATGATAAAAACTGTAAATATTTGTTTTTCAGGTGAAGTTCACAATCTTCATGGTATTGACATAATATCTGGCCGCTTACATGAGGAGTCAGTTTACCAAATTCTTAAAAAGAATGTGAATAACACAACGTTAGTCCTAATATGTGGTTCTCCAGAATTCAACAACTCTGTTGAACAATGGACAAGAAACACAAATTGTAATCACATACACGTGTTTGAATAATAAACTGTCGAGTACAAATATCACGTGATTGACTTTAACTAAAGATTTTTTGATGGGAAAAAGTTTATTTAATGCAACATGATATACTTTCCTCACAGTGTGGACAATTACCATGAATATGGTCAAATATAATGTGATTACCAGCAACAGCTTGCAGCCACTGAAACAAATGTTCTATGTATGTCAAAAGGCAAGTATATTTTTTATGTATTTCTTTAGTCTTAAAGAACAAACATACTTTCAATAAACAAGGTGTGTGAAAATGTCTTCTACATTTATCATTATTGCATATTTTATCAGGTAGCAATTCGTTGTCTGATATCATACAGAAACAAATGCAACATTCTTTATCAGTGACAATAGCATTTTCATCTTTTATACACTCGTCTACTTCTTCTTTCGGAAATTCTGCTATATTTAATAACATCATCAAGTTATCTATGATATGATATGTAGGATTCCAATTCTGAAAAGTATCAAAATAGATAATATTTTTATATTATAAAGTGAGATTTATTGGATATACTTCAATAAGTTTATTACTAAAGTGTGTAACATACGTATAATTAAATACATATTTACATACATGAACATTCTTAGATATCAAATCATTCTGTAGCTCAACTTCTGTCTCACTACCCATAAATTTAATTTCAGGTAAATCCGTAGGATTCAAAGGATTTATTCTTACAAACATTGATAATGATGGTGTTAGAAAAACTCGACGGTAAAGGTGGCAAGGTTTTGGTTGTAATGGATCCAGTACCCAACATTGCCTATGTAGTAAAAAATAATATTTCCATATTTATGAAAAGGTTGAAGACAAGTATTTGAGAAGATCTTACTTATCGATTTGTTCTAGATTTAGCCAAGCCATTTTAAGCATTTCCACTTGCAGTTTGAATTTACTTCGTGCTATGTTCAATGTTGATACATTTTTTTCAAAAGGTCCAAAGCCAGGAATTTCAGGCAAATCAGAATAAATAACAGTCCATGGACGAACTCTGCTCTTTGTCCTTTGTAATTTTAAAGAAACATTGTTCATTGATAATTTGAACGTGTTTAAACTAGTGTCAGATAATAATTGGACATCCTTTAAGAACATGAAGTTATGTAATGTTTATACAATTTGTTGTGGATCAAAAGTATTACTATTAAAAATTGCATACGTACAGATGGAATCTCCAGAACAAGTTTTAACTCTTGCAATATGTATAGTGCATTATTATCTGTTGCATCATATATGTTATCTTCAATACAAGCAGCATCAATAAAATTACTCTGTTCATATTACAGTACATTAATTATATATACTTGAATGTAGAATTAATAAGTGCAAATAACAAATAATTATTAACCCCTTAACAAGTAAACCACCAAAACCGAATGAAAAGGGCTAAAGTATATCTAATCAATAGACAGTGGATTTTATGCATTTATGACAAAAAAGAGTAGGTTCAATTTGAAACAGTAACAATATTAGAAGAATTAAAAAATACCGTTATATTATTTTCAACCTATTAAACATATTAATAAAGAAATATTCATTTCTACTTCACTGCAGTTTGTTGCGATCAATCAGATAGTAACATTTTTATGTTGCATAAAGATCCGCTGTCTACTAATCAAAAAAGTTCGAATACCCTGAATGATTCGAAGACAGTGGCAAAAAGTCTATTGCAGAGAATTATTCTTTTTAGTTACATATAATATACCTCACAAAAGAAAAACTTGAACTTTTCTATAAAACTTGAAAGGAGTTAATATATATAAGAAGTGGATCATAAAACGTGTAATGTATTTTCTGCCACTTACTATAAGCGATTGTAATTGCCTCAAAAACAATGACACTTTTCTCGCCTTTGACATTAGATCATTTACTTGATTGCTGAAGGCGGTGGAATTGCGAATGAGTGTAATTTCTTTACCAAAATTGATTTTTGCATCGTGCAACGATGGATAACTTGGCGCGGTCAGCTTTAATTTTATTCGAATATTACGACCGGAATTAGACCGGCAAGATACCGTCAAAAATCCTTGCCAAACGACTGGCGTTTCACAAATTAATATCATTTCAGGATGCCATTGAACAATAGAATCATAATCATCGTTAGCCATTATGCTCAAACATTAAACGGACAAATTAACTGCCAAAAAGAAATGATAACAATTGTTGACCAATTTTTGAGTTCATACTGGTATCACTACCACTGCCGTACTGCCCGTACTATTTACCTACTACTACAAACGAGGTATCTCATAACGTCGCATTGAAAGGACTCCCAAAGGAACCGTCGGATTGGTCAGGTGCATACAATAGAATCACACACACTCTCATATTTGCTGAAAAGATTTTATCACTACTACTTCAAATATATCGCATTGGGTGACGGTAATTTCGCTGTCCTTGTTTTTTTTGTGGCAGATTCATTTATTCGATTTCACGTGATTTTACGATAGATAGCTTTCATATCGGTTTTAACAGTTTCGGTATTTACAACGTATTAAATTTATTTACAAAACATGACTCCCATGCATACGGCCCATTACCTACAATTAATTACAATGTACATCCAATGATGTATTTATATGTACCTATAAATAATACTTTCCTGAGACAAAATTGTTAATGATTTTATTAAAAATTTGTGTACGCATATATTAATTTATGAACATTGTAATTAAAAAATAATTGAACTTATATGAAGTACGTATATTTATTGACTAATAATTTGTAAGTTTTATAATAAAATATAGGAACCCTACAACATTATTAATTTTGATTAACATATTTTATTTGTAAGTAACCTATAATGTATATATATTTGGATAAATAAGAATTTATTACATTTGTCATTGATTTTGAATTGAATCATTCAAAGTCAAATGACCTTCGATAAGAATCGGTATTCGTGCACAAATATGTAGAATGTTTGCAGACACGAATAAACGCCGTTATCATATGTCACTTTCGATAGTAAACATTCCATTGAAATTAACGCCACATTTCCTATTGTTCTCCGCCAGACAGTAAAAAAAGTGATGATGTCGCATCGTACCACGTGTGAAGTAAGTGATACCTGGTAGGGATACTTAAAATGTTACAATTGCTGTTTTTCAAACCTGATGTTTTCTTTGTTATAGGTTATGAGTCATAGTTCGTTCTGTTAGCTGTTAGAGTTATTAATCTGTTGCGAATGTGAAGTCGTGGACATGATAAGGAAACAATAGTAAAGAAAACGTATAAAACATATATCGCAGACATAGCATCAATCTAAAAAAAATATATTTATATATATATATATATATATGTATATACGTTGTGTGTGTGATGTGTGTGAAATGATACACATTTGTTATATATACATAATAAAATATTATATATGTCATAATGGGACAAAATTTCTGTAAAGAGTATTTATGAATGATACTGAGATGTATTTAATCAATAGTAAATTTATAGCAAGAAATGGATATAATGATTAGTAAACGATACTGTTTATAGAAAAATACAGAGCAAAGAAATTATATGAATTATAATAATTCTTATAAGGAAAGTGCATAGTATTATATTTAATTTTATTCAAAGTATTATTGAGAAACTAAATATATGAAATGATATATGTAGATATAAATTGATACAGTGATTTATAAGCATAAAAAAGCAAACTGAAAAAGTACAAAGTAAAAAGAGGCTTGTAAAGCTAATATTAACTGTTAACACAGTACATTCTAAAATCTCAAAGAATAAAAGAAGGATATTCTGTAGTAAATATGAGTAGAATGTTAAAAGACCAACCATGGGGTCTCAAAGTATTAGAATCCACAGTTTTGAAATGCTGTCCATATCGCAAAGTAAATCGAATGTCATGGCATAAAGGTGGTATCTTAGCTCTGACATATATAGCATATATTTGCTATCATATGACTCGAAAGCCTATATCTGTGGTGAAAAATGTATTGAGTCTTAATTGTAGCAGTTTGTCACCGCCTCCAAATTTTTTAATTAATAGTACCAATAAAGATACGTGGTGTAATTGGGCTCCATTTGGTAAGTTCAAATGTATTGCTAAAAATAATAACTCTGTAAAAAAGATTTCTATACTGTTTTATATAATTATATAATTTTCAGATACCGAAAATGCTCCAGCCCTACTTGGAATGTTGGATTCTGCATTTCTCTTTGCATATGCAGCAGCAATGTTCCTCAGGTGACATTAAAGTGAGCTTATTTATGATACAAACAATAAAGATACTATTTTGATCATAACTTTATATTTTTCTTTATAGTGGTTTCATAGCAGAAAGGGTTAATCTGCGTTATTTTCTTACATTTGGTATGCTGGCGTCAGGTATATCATGTTATCTTTTTGGTATTGCTAGACAATACAATATTCATAGTCTATGGTACTTCGTACTTGTTCAGGTACATATGCATATTATTAAACTACAAAAGCAATCGTCGGGGACAAAATTAAGTGGACACCCTTCAAAAACTAATAACTTTTTTCAAATTGGACCAAACAACTCAAGGTTTTTGTGATGTTAGAGGGATCGGCTTATTCAATTTTGTGCATATATGTAACTTATTTAAATCTATAAGAGGCATATTTCAAGTTTTCAGTACAGGCACAAATAAAAAAATAAAAATCGTAACCTTCACTTTTTTCTTCCAAAATTCCGAGAAATAGCAATTTAAACAAAATTTCAAAATACACATTTGCTTTGGTCCAATTTGACAAATGTTATTGGTTTTTAATCAATTCATGTATTTCATTATATTTTATTATTGATTTTCTATAGGCAATTGCTGGTGTCTGCCAGACATCAGGTTGGCCAGGTGTAGTTACAGTTGTTGGAAATTGGTTTGGTAAAGAAAAACGAGGATTTATTTTCGGAATGTGGAACTCCCATACATCGTTAGGAAACATTTTGGGTACAATAATAGCTGCTGAATTTGTGGAATCTGATTGGGGCTTAAGTTTCATAATACCTGGAATCACAATGGGCATGGCAGGATTTGTAATATTTCTATTTCTTGTACCCAATCCTGTAGACATAGGATGTATTCCACCTGTTCCTCCTGGATATAGACAATTTGATGTTATCCACAGTTCAGATGAAAGCAGTGATATAGAAGATAGTGGAAATTGTAATAACGATATTGAAGATGTAAGTTTAAAAATACTTTTTGCTACTTAATGGAGTTCTTGTATGGTTATCAGCATGCAGTGCCTTGATAGAAATACTTCATAACCATTGTTTTGATACTATGTACTCTCCACTTGAATGGTACAATGTGCCAGAAAAGTAATTAAACATACAGTCATATATATATTTTTAATTTTCTTAATAGTCCACTGTGTACAAAGTAATATGTTCGTACAGAATGTTGAAAGTAATATGTTCTGCATGTCAAGTTATTAAACAAACTAAGTGTGCAAACACTCTTTTGACACACTGTAGATAATTGTTTGAAGGTATTCCATGCATATGATATAATTATAAAACATGTATTACATCTTTTTCAGTTACGTTAAGCGCTTTTTACTTTTCGATTCTATTATAACTTCTTTTTTTTAATTTCATGTATTTCGTATGCTATACAAACATTATACATATATTAAAATATTTTCATAAATCCATAATTATTATATTTTTACTTCTTTTGCACATGTTATGAGCTTACTAAAGATAACTCATTTGTTGTACTTAGCGTCTCATCTATCGCTGTGCCTATCGCGAACAGATTGGTGTTGATGTAAGTGCATGCTTTGTTTTTTAAATAATTAATATTGCACTGTATATAACTGGTTTAACACAAAATATAATTTATTTCTTTATTATATGTATATATAAGTACTCGTATTATCTTCTTAATACCTATTAAAATAAATATAAGATTTTAATGCACTTATGTTTTATCACATAATATTATCAGTACTTACGAAGAACATTTGTTTAAAGGAGACAAGTACAAGATCTGAAACTAGCCCGATATTATCAAGGCATAGACGCCTACACGATCATCATAGAGGAGATGCAATTGGGTTTATAGGGGCCCTTACTATTCCTGGAGTTATAGAATATTCTCTTTGCTTATTCTTTGCAAAGCTTGTAAGCTACACATTCCTGTATTGGTTACCATTGTATATTTCAGCATCAAGTTAGTAATCATTGCATTATAATTTTATAAGTTGAATAACAACAAATGAGAATTCTTAGAATACAAAATAGCAAATAAAAATCTTTTCTCATATTAGGTCTCTAATAAAATATACGAGATTATATTATCTTAATCTATAAATCTTTTTATATTTTGATATTCTGTTTCTTTTATCTTACATTGTGCATTATACATATACTCATTACACATTTTGGACACATAATAAATATGTCTTTTTCAGCTACCTATAATCCAACATTAAGTGCAGATATATCTATCTTATTTGATGTTGGTGGTATTGTGGGTGCCATAGCCGCTGGTATTTTGTCTGATTACACTGGTATGAGTGCTGTAACATGTGCAGTTATGTTTGCAGTTGCAGTTCCCATAGTATGTACTATTATTTTATGTAAACAAAAGTCTAAGTATTATTATTCTTTAAACATAAATACTCTATATGTAACGTTTATTAATTTATATGATCTTGATACAGTTATTTATATATGACTTCATTGGAAGTACAAGTTTGGGTATCAATGTAGTCTTACTACTAATAGCTGGACTACTAGTTACCGGGCCTTATGCTTTGATAACAACTGCTGTATCAGCTGAACTAGGGACTCATCCTAGTCTAGGAGATAATTCTAAAGCTTTAGCTACAGTTACTGCCATCATTGATGGAACAGGCAGTATTGGTGCTGCTATTGGTCCATTACTAGCAGGATTAATATCACGTTGGAGTACTTGGCACAATGTATTTTATATGCTCATGTCTGCAGATGTACTGGCATTATTGGTAAATTTCCTTAATCAATGACAAATATTAACAAATGACAGTTAATAATAAATCTTTTATTGTTGCAGCTTTTATCACGATTGGTTTACAAAGATCTACAAATATATTTCTATAGGAGAGCTGTTTGAATTCGTTTTGTGTCGAAGAAAGAATAAAATGAATATATAAGTTATGTTAATCTGCATTTGAAATATGAGTTTTCTTTTTTACAAATATTATAAAATGTATAAATCATTGTAGTTTATACATATGTCTAAAGCTTATGTGTTAGAAATATTTTACTTGAATACAATAAAATAAATGCTATATTTTATATATGATAGAGTATTACAATTTAATCAAATGCAGGACAAGAATATTACAGTCTTGCGTGTTATTTATACATTAATAATATAATGATTAGTTATTGGTAACCAAGCGACGGTGAGCAAGTCGAAAAATTAAGGAATTCCGGTAGGAATTATGTAACTAATTGAATCTGCAAATTCACCCCACGCTGTCCTTTGCGTCTGAAATGTAATGACCCATGCTAGAAGAGCAGCTGTCCATATAGCTGCTCCTATTGCAGAGAATATCACATCTGAAATTTTAGTTTACTAAAATATCTGTTATTGAGACTGCATTTATACACATATACATAATACTACTACTAAGAACATATAGTAAAATCTATTGGGTTAACAAGAAAAAAGCTTGTATTTTAAGGTTTATAAAACCCAATTTTTCTATTCAAGCAATGAACTTTAATCAGTAAGATATTTTCCATTTTGTTCGATAATCTTTTGCCATCTTTCTGGTAGCTTCATAATTCACTACTCATAAAACTTTAACATTTTCCCAAAATTGGGTTTTATTTCACCTTAAAATATCGAAATTGCTTTCTTGCTAACCTAATATTATATAATTTGTAATTGTGTAACTTTTAATCTTTTACCTGCAGCACACTTTTGCATGGAACCATCAATATATAAGGCTCAATATTTGTATGCCAGTTGCTGTGACTGACTATCGCACATTGTGCTCAATGACCAAAATGTCCATTTTGTTCACATAAGTGTGCAATATGTTTATAAAGGAAATATGAAGACAAATATTTTAAATTGGTAAAACAGTAAATATGTTATGGTAAGAAAAATTTAGAGCGCGTATATATTGATAAACATGCGAGGGTTAATATGACATACTCATACTTACTAATTTATATAATAGAAAAGCATTAAAATAGGTATATTTGAAACTTACATCTTTTTATTTGCTTTTGTTCCTCGTAATGTGGAGCAGTAAAAGCTTCTGTGGCAAACCAAATAGCGTTTATAGCCCAAAGAAATGGCAAAAAGGCAAACCCAGCTATGACATAAACAGAACACTCGTGTACATTTTACATAAACAATAAAAAATATTTCTAACGAAGCATTACTCACCACGAAAATACCATTTGCAAAGATATAGTTTTTTATCATTCGAAATCTTTGACAAATCCATTGTGACAATTAAGAACTTTTAATGTATAACCTATATTTTTGTTTTAAATATTCAAAAACGCATATGCATAATAGTTACTCTATATAAGGAGAAGGTACATTCAGGTAAAATTAAAGTAATTACTCAAGGCATTAACAGAAAGTGAACAATAATATAACAAATACATTTGTGATATGTCAAACCAAAACCTATGTTTCTTTCGGATTAGAAGCGTTACTCACGTTTTTCGGAAGATGGCGTACCAGTACACTAAAAGGGACACGGTAAGAAAGAATGTGCTTTAGTGGTTCTCATGAGAAATCGATTCTACTCATAATTCATTTAAATGATATAAACTGCTCGATAAAATCCTATTGTTTATTTTACATTTGAAGAAGATGCACAAAGCACTTCTGTTTCATGTAGCGATCAAATCCTGCGTCACAGTTGAAGAATTTCATGGTAGCAACTGCAAAGAAAATTCTGAATGATCACCACGTTGCTGTGTACAATGGTGGGGAGTCAGTCACGTGACTGGTTAACTTGCCGCCCCGCTTGTCGCGCGAGTATTCGTGACCAGCCATTTTGATTAGTAACATGGCGTCAGCGGAGATTAATATGGCGTCCTCGGACATAATAACCGAAGTGGAGATTCAACCAGATATCCAAGAGGTTGAAATAGAAACAATACCGGTGGAAATACCCTGTGAGACTGTGGAAACAACTATCGAGGGAGAGGATGGGCAACCGATGATTGCTCTTCAACCACTTCCAGAGCCAGGACGCGAAGAAATCATACTACAGACGCAAGAGGAAATCGTCGGCAGTGATCCGCTAAGCGTATACGATCAAATCCCGGTTCCAGAGAACGATATTTATGTCGAGTCGAGTCCCGGTCCATCGAGGAAAGGTCCCAAGAAGGCCAGAAAGAGCGGCACAGCGAGATTTCGAACGACCGACCATACGATTTTTGGAGAAATGGGCTCGGAAACGAAGGCTAGAAAGTGGGAGCAGAAGCAAGTGCAAATCAAGACGCTTGAAGGTGAATTTTCGGTGACGATGTGGGCCTCAGGTACCGATGACGGTAAGTCTTTATCGTTTATTTTCTAACCTTCTCTGCTAACTGAAAAAATGAAACACACCATGATAACACATTGCGAGGTTTTGCAATTGGTATCCTATCTCTATGCACACTGTTATATAGTACGCACTTCCGGTGGACTCGAATCAATACCGTGCTTTTCTTACGGGACTGTCACAGAAATCAACGAATTATTTTTGAATTCTTTATTATCTACGATTTCATTGACAGTTTGCGTTGTTTGTTTTGATCGAGGGAACGCCATTATGCTGCCAGGGGGCAGCCATATTTTGAAAATGGCTTCTTTTACGTGGATCTATCTTCCCGAGTGATAATGGCGGAGATGCACTTACAGCAGAACAAGCAGAGCTCCGTGCTCTCGTTATCTTTATTTTACTCAATGCATAACGTCAATTAATTATTTACTCTTAGTCGTTGTATCTGTATTAGCTCTTGTATATTTATATTAAATAAAATCCCTAATTTCATGTTTTAATTGTACAATTATTTAGAAATATTAGATTTATTCGAGCAGATATGAAAGTCGTCTTGACTTCTTACGTCATGCTATGTAAAACCTATAAATTTTATAGAACAATTATGGATGTCGAATTTATTTGAAACGTCAAAATAATATTAATATTTTCTAAAATAACGCATTTTCGAGTTTTGGATAATAATATGCAAAAAATGTTATAAAATAATTTTAGTAGGTAAATTTAGAAATATGAATGTAAACCATGGTCATCTTTGTCGCATCGTTTTATTATATAAATAAATGATTGAATATATTCAGTGAATACATCTGGAAATAACTGTGATATAACAATAGAATAATTCTTTTAAAATATATATTTACTTTTAATTATTTAATTTTATTTAAATATTCGGTAGTATTCGAAGTCTGTGTACGCGTATATTTTTAGTCTATTGTGTTTAATTTTTTTTCCAACTAATTTTCTGTATATCACTTGTTAAAAATTTGTTAGTTGTATTTTTGAAAAAATAAATGAAAAGGGCATAATACGTGTAAACTAATTTTCTAATAAAAAACAGTGTTGTATTAACTATTATTTTCTTTTTCATAAGAAACTATATTAATTATAAAATATTGAAGTTTGTATGTATTTTTTGGTTTTACATTATATACACTTGTATATAGTTAAAGAGCTTTTACTATTAAGTACACATAAAAAATATAAAATCTTCCTAACCAAAAATAAGTACAGTAGCTTTTGTTTGGGACTGCTTGTTTGTTATTGTTAAAGGGAGTGTCCTATTAGCTCCTCACCTGGTGGATGTTCCAGATGAAGGCTCAAATCCAGAGCCTGATCCAGACTACACAGAATACATGACCGGTAAATCCAATGCCAAATTCAACCACTCTGGAAGCTCTATTTCTGATGGAATGCCAGGTCTTGACCTGTCGGATCCAAAACAGTTGGCTGAATTTGCTAGACCTGGTCACAAATTGAAAGTACGCAAGCCACCTGTATTAGATGGTGTCGAACGTACTATAGCCTGTCCGCACAAAGGATGCACAAAAATGTTTAGAGACAACAGTGCAATGCGCAAACATCTACACACCCATGGACCAAGAGTACATGTATGTGCAGAGTGTGGAAAAGCTTTCGTCGAGAGCTCTAAGTTGAAGAGGCACCAGTTGGTTCACACGGGAGAGAAACCTTTTCAATGTACATTTGAAGGATGCGGGAAAAGGTTTAGTCTCGATTTCAATCTTCGTACGCATGTTAGAATTCATACTGGAGACAGACCTTATGTTTGCCCATTTGATGGATGCAGTAAAAAATTCGCACAATCAACGAATTTAAAGTCACACATATTAACACATGCGAAAGCTAAGTAAGTATACATATTTTAGTCCTGCAAATATCAATTTATTTATTTAAATTCGAATATGTAATAAACATAAAATATCTTTTAAAATTTAATATTGATTTATAGATCACGTAATGCTATTGGAAGACAAGTACAACAAATTCAACTTCAACAACCTCAATTTGTTCAAGTTGAAGTTGCAGACGTGGATAATCAACAGTTCATTGTTTATGCTGATTAGCCCCCCTAAACAATGATCTCATATCCTACTAAACTTACTATGGAATATCGTAATCATTAATTAGTAACCTAAACAGTGTAAATATTTTCATGATACAAGTGATGTGGGCAGGACATTACTAAAAGCTGTTAGTTATCTTAAGAGATGAAATTAATTAATCACTTTATACCTCTGTGCTTGGACGCAAAAGTAAACGGATAACACGAGCACTATACTACCACAAAAAAGAAAAAATAAAGTAAAACTACGCTAAAGAAGGTAGTGTGTCTTCTGAAACATATAAATGGTAGAATGTTGCGCACTGCTCAATCTCATGTCCGAGTAACTAAATGATACCTAGTGCGCTTTCATAACAAAACTGTATATATTTATACGTAAAACTAAAATATTGTATACAGTATATTTTGGAGAAATTCTGATGAGAATAAATTACAAGAGATATGTCTTTTTCCGTCGGACTTAATTGTACCATCTAATATACTTTTTACACTATATAATGATAATTGTTAATAGTCATTGGAAAAAAGAAAGGAAAGGAAACATAAATGCGTCTATTGTATATTATAGTTTAATGTCCGCAAAATATGATACCTTTATTCCTGTGAAATTATTAAAAGGTTTTTAAGTGTTGTCTATTGAATTAGACAGTGGTAAACATTGTAAGATCAGATGAATGCGTGTTTAATATTGTCGGCATTGAAAAGGAAAGAAACGAAATATCGATTCATTCGTAAGACGTACGTTGACATGATATATTTTATCCGTGATATTCACGAGTACATTGTGATGTATACATGTGCATCGACGCAGTGAAGTTAACGAAGTTGTTAAGAAATTCGTGTCATTTTGAAGTAAGAAGCAATAGTTCATAGATAGATAGATAATATCGATTGTATTAAATGGTGATTGCGTGTATCCCATTACATCGTTATTCATTAATATTCGCATATCACAATTTTATACATGCAGCTACAACGTTAAAGCATACCTACAATTTGATCTATATTCAATAATTCTCACATTATTTATAAAAAGAATTTGGATAATTTATTGAAATCGTGTAAAGAATATTCTTTCATAAATGTTTCTTTACAGTTATGCATTTCATTTTCTTACAGCTGTGTATGTTCACCAAAGCAGAAATGCTTAAAAAATATATCTTAAATATTCATTTTTCAAAAAAATTTCTAGGTGAACATATAATCTATTGTATGAGATTATAATCTTGAATTTCTTTCCTACCTTATACTGTTTGGTTCCCATTTGTTCTGTATTTATATTCCAAATAATTTTTATAAATATCAGGTTTTTTTATGAATTGTAAACATTTTAAATTAATAATTTCAGTTTGTAATAAAGTATGAAACATTTATACGAATTTTGCTAGTGTGTAGCGTGTAATGTAACTTGGCCTATATAATTAGCAAATGTTTGCTTATATGGAAAGAAGTTTGAGAAATCTCCATAGAATTTTTAATGCCTGATGAAAACATAGAAGCTTGACCTGGTATTAGTCTGCCAATAAATATTTTTTATCAACACTAATATTATGAGCATTTGATATAATTTATTGCAATTTGTAGAAATAGCCTGTTCATACCTTTCGAAAATGATGTCAAATATAATGAGAGATTCATAAAAGTAATCGTCGTACCTAACATTACAGGTGTGTGTATGCGCGAGTGTATCACAGAGCACACTCATTTTTTTCTGTTTGGTTTTGAAAGAAATAAGTAAACATAATTTTCCAGTTGTTTTTATTTTTGTTATTACACATGCAAAATTTCTTTTATACTGTGATAACTTTATACAGTCACGATGTCCATATATAATGCACAGAAAATGAATTAAAAAGTATAAGAATTTTAAGTTTATTTATATCTACTTATAGTTATATAGTATTTTATACAGTCATATAGTAATTTATTAAGTTTGATTGAAAGTAAAGGAAAATTGTTTCTATTGATCTTAATATGTAACATCTCGAAAGAAGTGAAATTCGTTATATTTAATTCTAAAGCAATCGTATAGTAAATAATTTCACTCTCCTAATTGCGTTAATCATAAAATCAAATATGTGTGCATTAAGTTTTATTTCATTTTAGAAAAGTACGAAGTGAAGAAGCTAATTATATTCGGTTTTTTCTCTTTTAGACAATTAGTAAATGAAAATTTAAAAACGTACTTTGACGTACGTTGTTTGTTTGACAAGATAGTCAAAAAGATAATAACTCGATTTGGATCCTTCTATCAGGAATTATTACAGATGGAAATTATTGTTAATACCTCCCAGACCGCCCATCTCTGCCCTTATCGTCTCTACCTTTTCGACGATCTTTGGATCTAGATCTCCTATCGCGAGATCGTGATCTCCTTTTACGATCGCGACCACGAGACCGTGATCGCGATCTCGATCGACCCTTGCCACCCTTTTTGCGGCTATACAGATAGCGTCGTAATTCTCGAGAAATAGGTTTCAAGTGCATAAAGTTACAGAATCCAGAACGCGTACATTCTCTGCAACAATATTAAATATTGAATATGAAAAAAATCTGGAAACTATCTTATAGCTTTTATAATTACTGTGCTGCAAGCGCATTAGAAGAAGTAATTAAAGACATACATACCCCATTTCATATTGACGACAACAAGCTTCTCTAAAGTCAGTAACTGGTGAAAGTTCAGCATAAACTGGTCTTCCACCAAACCATCTATTATTTAAATCATTTACAGCTCGTTCTGCATCTTCTTCCCTCCGAAACTTAATATAAACATTTCCAACCAAGTGATCCCCCAGGTTGTCGCAGACATTCATTTCCTCTATTTCACCGTATTTATCTTCGCATTCAACAAAAACATCTTCAAAGAAGTTATCGTAGTGCTCCTGCATCTCTTCATCCGATACATTGGCAACCACTATAAAAATACATTTATAAGACTTACATGAACAGCGTAAAATATTTTAATTACTTTTATCAATATAAATACAGGACAATCAATCAGTTGTTATATATTTAACTTGACAAACTGATAATGGTATTTTATTACACTTACAATGGGATCCATCTGCACTTTTTGCTGAATTCTGAGGATTTACATAAAGATTCTGTAACAAACATGTCTGCAACAAACAGGTTATTTATATTATTACTGAAAGATTCAAGACTACATGGAAATGAACAGGTATGAACGTAAAATAGAAAGCATCGGCACATGAACATTACACTTCATTAGAAATAATAAGGAAGTCAAACAGAATAAAAAGGTTAAGCAAAATATCTTTACCTGACTGAAGGTTGGCTTGTTATGAATACGTGAGCATCGATCACCATGTCGGCAGGCACCGATTTTGAAATAAAATGAACAGTTTACTCTGCAATGGTACAAAAACGTAATAAGGTTGAGCTTTTCGACGAAACATTCGAACAAGCATCGAATAAAAATTTCACTTACTTGTCTTTTTCTGTACCAAAAATTGATGCCAAGTATTCCGCCATTATTGGTGGTGTCTTGGTATCTTAACAGAATGTTGTGTTTTTTAAGCATGCAAAAAGCCGCTTCCACAACATATACAACGTTTTGCGTGCGACTCAGTTTTCAAAATGGCGTACGCGGTGTTATAAAACGCTCAAGTTTGAGAGCGATCATTTTAGATTGATCGTATAGCCTCTAGAGGGCACACAAATTTGTCCTATAATTATTTCAATCCGAATGAATGAAAATCCTTTTACATATATAATTTTCCATTTATATCAGTAGATTGATTTGTCTGATCAATTCGAACGTTCTTACTTTGTTGTATTATTAAATAATTTATACAATCGCACGGAAATGTTCTGCGTTCTGTGTCGTGCTAAATAGTTGTACATGTCTTGCCAACTTTATCGATACACTTTCCGGCTTTCGCTTGGCAACTCGTGACTTGAACAAGATCTGTATGTATTTCAAAAGGAAAACTTTTGTATATAGGATGAGTCAGACGTCACAATTTCCCATAGAATTATTATATATTTGACGTTAGAGTTTCGCACATGCCGTTGCGCGTCCGTCATGAACTTCATGGCGACAGCCAATGGTCGCGTGGTTGGCGGAGTACGGAGTAGGGGATTAGCCAATGAATGAGGTCCGTTAGAGTCATTATGCGCAGTAAAGTCTTAAATTCGTCGACTAGGAAGTACCTGGAAGTACCTTCTTATCTGGTATCATCTGGTATCAAGTATAGGTGACAGCCAGTGACTGCTGAATGAGAATTATAATATTATTACAATCTAAACAACATGTCCTCGTCAAGTTCTAATGATAAAATCCAATACATTTACCAATTACCATTCTTCGAACGGTCAGAACTTTGTAAAATACTTAATCAAAATGACAAGTGGGAAGAGTTAGCTGGTAAGATATAAAAATCCACTCCAAATTATTTTTCAGTTTTGTTGCCAACAACTCCCTACTATTTTAAGTGTTTTATTTGAAATTTACTTCAAAGGGCAGTTCCTTGACAGCTATTTATCATAAAAATTTGTTCACTAATTTACATTAAATACAGCTCTCAAACTTTGTTGTAATTTATATTTATGGAACTTCTATTTGTTTTTAACTACAAAATAAGAGAAAAAAGGAAAAATCTAATATATATAAAAACGCGTTTTATTTATATTTTTCTTTCTATAATGTCAACTCACTCGAGAAAGGAGTGCAAAGAGTTAAATTACATATAGTTTATTACTAGTAATGTAATTTTGTCAAAGAATTGATATATTTGTACAACTATTACAGACTATCTTTTCAGGTGTTTGGATGGAATACGATGTGTTGACAATACAGAGTTTGCGGAAGGAGAAAAATCCGACAGATGAATTATTAACAATGTGGGGCCACCATAATCATAAAATATTAGAATTATTTGTTTTATTATCCAGAATGGAACATTATCAAGCAATGATTCCATTAAAACCATTTATCAATGAGAGGTTCCATAAATTAATTTATAATGGAGAAGGCAACCTTCATAGAATACTTGGGAAGCGGCTCAACAAAAATACTAAAGATCTGAAGATAGGCACTCAAAATTTTAATCAAGTTGCTCCACCAGAACCAAATGTACCAAAAATTGTTGTAGAACCGATTACTAAAGAAGCTTCTCGTAAAATCCTAAATCAACCAATGCAAGCTGAACAAATTGGAATTACACCAAGTAATTCAAATAACTTACTTGTTGCTTCTGTAGCAGCTCCGTATCATTCACCAGGTTCTTTGCAGCACAGCCCTACAAGTGCAAAAAAAAATAATGATGCAATGTTACAGTGCACTGAAGGAACTCTGCCACATGCATCATACGATGAATTATCTATAATCACAAATGATTGGAATAAGCAAAGCATATTAGGGAAAGGAGGTTTTGGAACTGTGTATAGAGGTAATGTTCTAATGTAGTTGTTAGAGGTATGTGAGAATCCAAAAATGTCGGATACTCGATGATAGGGACAGGTTGTGAACGCATTGAGTAGAGACAAGTCTGATTCTCAAGAATTTCAGGATTCTCGAGAATTCTGAGTAGGTTCTCGCATATTTTTAATATTTATGTAATTTCTATAAGAGGTATTATATTAGAAATTTTTAATTCATTATATTGGTCTCTTATTGTATAGGTATCTGGAAGAATACAGATGTAGCTATTAAAAAAATAGAAAAGAGGGGAGCTAATTCGGATGAAAGTTACATAGTTCAACTACAGCAATCTCTCAGAGAAATTAAAATTTTAAATTGTTATCCACATGAAAATATTTTACCTCTATATGCATATAGTTTAGGTGGTAAAGCACCTTGTCTTGTATATCAGCTCATGAAGAATGGATCTGTAGAGGACAGATTACTGTTAAAACAAAATAGTCAACCATTGACTTGGATACAACGCCATGGAATTGCTAAAGGAACTGCACGTGGCTTACAGTACTTACACACAATTAGGAAGAAGCCTTTGATACATGGTGATATAAAAAGTGCTAATATTTTACTGGATACGAATTTTGAACCAAGAATTGGCGACTTCGGTCTAGCAAGAGAAGGGCCTGAAACGGATTCAATGAAAGTAAATCTATATTTTATTTTAAACAAGTTATCACTGTTCTAAAACTTGATCTATTCAAGTCAGTCTGAATTATGATTTTAGCTTACTAAAAATTCACATTCTTATTTTATTCTATTCTAATTCTACATTTATTTTAGGTGAGTAAAATTCATGGAACAAGGCCATATCTTCCAGAAGAATTTCTACATGGACGAAAATTGTCTACAAAGGTAGATACTTACAGTTTTGGTATAGTTTTATTTGAATTGGCTACTGGTTTGCCAGCGTATGATGACTCTAGATCAGAACATAAATTTTTAAAAGATTTTATTGACCGTTGGCATGATAAAGAACTTTACTTATTGATAGATAAAAAAGCAGATGAGAAATATAAACAAGTATACAATAATTTAATACTTTTGGGGAAATGGTGTGCTAATCATATGGCACAAAATAGGCCCGAAATGGATATTGTTTTTAAAAAATTGAATGATTTGTAATTGAAATGATTTGTTGAAATTTTTTAACTGTATATAGTTTATGTCTAAAAGATGTACAGAGCGTTTAAGCAGATATTTTTGAAATGTATATTTTGCAGTTAAGTTGCTACATACGTATATTTGCATGCAACAAATTATTGCTAATTCCTATGGAATTTTTTTCTTTATCCTTATTGAATTGCATGATTCATATAGTAGTCAATAGTACTTCTAAAACAAGTACATACCTGCTAAAACAACATTGTACTTTGCTCGAAGATTTCGTTTTATTTTGTTATATTTATATTTGACTCGCTGTTTTTCGCAGTGTAGGGTATACATACATATATACATGTTATATTGTATAATAAACATATTTTTGAAATAAATTTTATAAGCATTACATAAATGTACATAATATCCTTCACACAATATACCTAGTTATACAAAAATATAAAAATGATAGTTCAAAAATGTATCATTTAATTAAAATTAAAGGATAAAGAGAAATCTAATAAGTACAAGATGCTTTTGTTATGAGTAAAAAGGGTTCATAATTCAAATTTGTGTGCTTCAGATACATTAGTCTTTTTTTTAATATTTGCAATTCTAGAGCTATTACAAATCTGAAATAAACGTTGATAAACATGTACGATTACATTTTAATTATTTATTATAAAAATGAATCTATTACTATAGTTCCTAAAATTTGTACAATTGTAATCCTAAAACTACATTTTACACATTTTTATAGCACAGTAAATGAGATATGATATGAACAATAGTTGCAATCGTGAAAATATCAAAATTAAGAATCGATCCAAGAAAATAATAATATATAGTATATAATTATTGTATAATTACTATTACAAATAGAAAATTTGAAATAATATTGAATTGTACCAACTATTTCAAATTTCATTTCATTTTCCATTTTTTGGTCAATGTTTTAAATCGAAAAGGTATACAAGTATTTCCAAATTATTTTGACTAGTTGTCTTTCTATTGTATTAGCAATCTGCAAGTATACAAAATAAAAATATACAGTTTTCCCCTATAACGTCGCGCGACTAAGGCGACAACAAGACGTTCGAAAACAGTAGCAAGAATTTGTTTTGCGCCTTTATTGGCTGATAGTTGTAAGTTACCTTGTGAACAATGACAAAGAGAGTTAGTTTTGCGCAAATGGGAGAGAATATATATATATATATATATATATATATATATATATATATATATATATATATATAATATATATATATATCCATTTTCTATGTGGGTTTGTTTGTTTTGATGTTGTCTTTTTTATTTTTGCTTTCTCTCTTTCTCGAAGGCTTGTGCATTATCAGCCCCGTAGGGTGACAGGGTTAATAAAACTACATGTTTACTTCGAAAATGAAATACTCAATTGATATTTTGTAATCGCTAAGAAATTAAAACTAACATGGTATAATACCTTTGTTAAACAATTAAACGGAATACAAAATGTACTAACGCGTACGGAGGTTTGTTTGATGTAAGTAGTACGGAAATGCACTTCCGGCGTTGTCGTGCAAAATTTAATCGAACAAGTGGAAAAAAATACGATAATATTTTTGGAATTTTTGCGTCCATTTTATTGTCGTTTGAAACGCAATATGTAAATGTGTATTCTTCGGTTGACAAGCCCTGTATATTTCTGTACTGCTGTTTCGTTATTATAATTTCAATTGTAGACATTAAATCGTACGATTGATCATTTCAACTTCCCATAAATTCTTATACGACTTATTTCATCAAAAACGTTTATTCGACAAAGTTGTATTCGGATAGTTATAACTATTCTAACTCCTCGATAAATATATGTATACATAATTAGCTGTAACTGATCGATCACGAATGCTACAATTAAACAAGAAATATCGAGTGCGTTCATAAATGTTACGCAAACAAAAGCAAAGAACGGTTTTCAAAAATTGATTAGAATTAAATAGGGTTGAAGTAAACGGTAAGAATGTCCTGGAAGAATAATATCGATCCATAAAGGGAAATATTTTTAGCACGAAACCCTGAATGTGTACCGTAACGTAGAATACCTGACACCTTCGTATTCTGAGTCTGTTAAAAGTAGGCAGGAGTGCCGGCACCCCTTCTTCCCGCGAGAACAAAAAACGCGTTCAAACATTATCGCTTTTCATCCGTCAGATGTTCGAGGAGTACAAAGGACGTTTCTCGCGGTAACTTTGTGGTCCACGTGTGTTTACTTGACGCTTTTCGAATACAGTTCCGCGGTGTTAACTAAACAGATCGGTCCTCGAAGTGATCTTCTTGATAGCCGGTAGTATACGTATCGTCGTGTATTGGCCGTAGTTGAGAGGTATCCTTAGATCGGTGCTGTCTCTTCTCTCCACCGGAAGTGGTTCCTGCTGCTGATTAATAGACCACATCATGGCGGGCACTGATAACATGGTCATTGCAATTCCTGCGACGACTAGCGTCCAAATTAGTACGGTTTGTCCAATCGGGAGCACTTGAAGCACCAATTTCAAGAGGAGTAGGATATCATTTGGCGGCGACGGTATGGACTATAAACAAATTTATACAAGTAAATAAATTATTGTAGATCATCCATGCACGTAAGTTTTATGATAGAAGTACTAGTAGGTGTTTGTATTCTGCGTCAGATTATTTTACTTGTATTCACGGTGAATTTGTTTTAAAGAGATTATTTTTGAACCAGTTGAAATTAGTCAAGGTTAAACTTTACGCAGCAGCTTGTCTCCGCGATCTTTGTTTACAAACATATATAAATGGAAATTTGTATGACAAAAACGGTAAAACCGCAGAAATTGTGAACATTTTTATTGTACACTCGTAGCCTAAATGGTGCGAAGTATTGTAATTTACAAATCTACAAAATATTGAATATCTCTTATGCATGCTACCCACAAATAGGGGACCTTTTACGGCTTCCCTTTTTACGCGTATGTTGCGCTCGTATATACTAATTCCTTCTACACTGAAATTTGTTTACATGTAACATACAAGTAATTTACAAATCTACAAAATATTGAATATCTCTTATGCATGCTACCCACAAATAGGGGACCTTTTACGGCTTCCCTTTTTACGCGTATGTTGCGCTCGTATACAGGGTGTCCCAAAACTACCCTAGGAGCCGAAAACAGAAGGTTCCTTGGGTCATTTGAAGCGACATTTTCTTTTACGAAAATGGTGTCCGTAGCTTTGTTTAGGAGTTATTAACAAAAAACACGGATCAATCAGAGCGTGGCTATAGCGGATTGATTCTGAGTCAACCAATGGCGACACCACGCCTCGCGGGACCTGTCGCAGAGTCAGACTCCGTTCGCTATAGCTGCGCTCTGATTGGTCCGTGTTTTTCGTTAATAACTCCTAAACAAAGCCGCGGACGCCATTTTTGCAGAGGAAACTGTCGCTTCAAATGACCCAAGGAACCTCCCTTTTTCGGCTCCTAGGGTAGTTTTGGGACACCCTGTATACTAATTCCTTCTACACTGAAATTTGTTTACATGTAACATACAAGTAATAGGATATCATCGGATATTAGTTTAGAAAACGATGTTAATTTCGTTTACTCCACTCGTATTACTTCAGACTTACACCATAGGAGTGGAGTGAACAGCTATTTTGTAACTTAATCTTCTTTCGAAAAACGCAACTATTGCGTATTATTTTTAATACTGTTGTCAACAAAAATTGATTTTCTATTTTCACTAAAAGTACATTTTATCGTTACGAAAATAAAATGCAATGTTTACAAGTTTATCAAACTTGATGTTTGTTGAAAGAATCGATAAGAAAGTTAAAGTTTCAATACAGCCACGTTGTGCAATATCGAGTTCAGAATAGGTCTCTTTTTCGCGCTCTTTCAAATTTTTAATATAATTAGATATCTAATATTTTGTTAATAACTAATATATTCTATATTTTATTAATATAAGATGATACTGAGTTTCATTGACTCCCAGTATTTCGAAAGAAAGTGGTATAAATGTCTTAGGAAAATGGTGACACACGATGTCGCGAAAAAATCTTCGAAAACGATTAATCTTTTCATAATTAGCCGCGTCCCTTGCGAGGACGTCAAGTACTTGAAGTACTAATTTGGCTGCAGACGTGACCCGAGGTGAAGGTATGAAAAGAAAAGTTCTGGTCGGCGTCGTTCCCTTAAATAGAAACTTGTATCAAGCAAGTTCAATAACTTGATGTGCAAGGCTATCGATACGACAAAAACGAAACAATATCATCGATCAACTGCCAATCCTCACGCGAATTCCAATTTCCCTAAGTTGTTCAATAGACATCACAATAAGAAATCAAATACAAATTTTACAAATTTTGGTTAACATATGCGTTTATCTGTATTTTACATTCAAGGTGCACCACAGATGTACGTATAAAGATTTGAAAATTGTCAGCTTTTGTGGGTGGTGCATGAAGGTTCTGAACCCTGACCTTGAGGTCTTCAACGATCTCGCTTTGCAGGATATAAAGTTTGCCTTGTAGACGGCTATGATTATCTAGGGTGGAAAATATAATATATAACTTATGGGGTTGTTGGCCTTGGAGACGCCCTCATCAGCCTACCTTGGTACTAATTTCCAATAAGACTCGCGTCGTTTTGTGTGCTTTTTAAGATAATGTAAGGTCACGAGCTCGTGCAATCCTGTTTAACAGCCTGCAGATCCAATGTTTCACAGTTGGTAATTTGTTTAACGAAACTCATTTACAAGACGTCAGAATATCGACTAAGTTTGGCTAAATTTGGGTAAGCTTAAGATTTAATGAGATTTTTATTTCTTATCAGTGGATAATATCGTCTTATACTCGCGATGAAAATTTCAAACGACAAAAAGATTCTCGTAGTGGAAGGTGTTAATGAGACCACGTGTACACATGGTTTAATAATACTCACCAAGTCGCTCCAGAATAATGGCACTGTCAGGCCGTTGAAGACCTTGATCTTGGGATTGTAGGATGTAGGGTGCATAACGAGGTTGATCTGTATTCTCGAGTTAACATGCATCGGAATACCAATCGTCTGAAAACGGAAAATGGTACAATGTGAATCATTGGTTCTCGAATCGAAGATCTAGAAAAACCTGTATCGAATTCTCTGGGCCTGATAATTTTTCGAGACATTATGCATTTTCAATAATTCGTAAGGTCGACAACCTTGTTCGCCTATCTATAGCAACCGTTCGGTTACACTAGTTCCACGAGATATTATCGTCGTCCGATTATGAAACTAATAAACGACGACCGGTTTGTGAATGCGTTCTTCTCCCGTTCCGTGGGGTTTCTTGTGAAACGTTTGGTTATATCGCGAAATCTCGTTATGAAAAATGTGCTTTCGATACATAAACAATCCCACGCCGTTTAACGCTCACATTAATCTCAGAAAATAGTCATTTATCAATTCCATCTAGTTCTTATCAATTTACTCGTTTCACACCATTTGCAATTTCTAATCCTAATTCTACTCGAATTTAAATCAAACACGTCATTGGTAAGATGTATTTGATGGTTCTCGGTATCACTTACTGGTTGTAGAATGATTCTTGTCCGGTGCTTTTCAGGGTCTGGATTAAGGCCTTCGACGTCTTCAAGTAAGCTCGGATCAGCGTCAAGAAAGTGTGGCAGAGACATTGCTGCTGGAATTTCTGAACAAATAATTGGATTATACATTATTTCATTCCAACAGATTAATTTATTAACTTTCCGATTCATAGGGAAGTTACTGTAACGACCCCGAAAATCGAAAATCGATTTTTTAGCAGATCTTCGCGTTTCATGGTCATTGGAGTCATTTTAGACTATTTTCAGCAAAATGTTCGTATGTGTGTGTGCGCGTATGTATGTCCGTTTGTATGGTACCAAATTTTTTGTTAACGTTTTCTGAAAAAGTAACAACGCGATCAGAATGGTGAATGATGCGATCGATGTGTCCCGTTGTAACTTAGAGCTGATTTTTCAGTTTTTTCGAAAGAAGTTGATTCAACAGTGCAATTTATATATATATACAGAGTGTTCACGCTATTACTAGCCAGCATTTTTTTTGTAAATAGTAAATATTAGAAAAAAATGATAGAGGAAAAAGTAGTACTGTTTTTTATGCGCAACACAATGACATATGCATTTTTGTTTTATTTACGTTATTTTGATAGAAATGAAGGTGACCTTCAATTTTTTAAATGGAATGCTATACATTTTTTTATGTCGTATGAAAGCGTGTGTCAAGACGAATTCATCCATGTACTATACAATGACCTTCAAGGTCATGCAAGGTCAGAAATGGAAGAAACAATTTGAATATTGCGTACCAATGTGTTAACAAGTATTCTTTATTAATGAGGCTACAACAAATGTTCAAAATGACTTCCTTGCGCACGAATGCACATTTCGGCTCTGTTAATTACGTTTTTGGTAGCTTCTTCTAATGCGGTCCCAGTTATTAATCCACATGCTTGTGTTATTTTAGTTTTCAAGTCGTTTATATCGCTGGGCGGTGTCTCATAAACTAGTTCTTTTGGTACGCAATATTCAAATTGTTTCTTCCATTTCTGACCTTGCATGACCTTGAAGGTCATTGTATAGTACATGGATGAATTCGTCTTGACACACGCTTTCATACGACACAAAAAAAGGTATAGCATTCCATTTAAAAAATTGAAGGTCACCTTCATTTCTATCAAAATAACGTAAATAAAACAAAAATGCATATGTCATTGTGTTGCGCATAAAAAACAGTACTACTTTTTCCTCTATCATTTTTTTCTAATATTTACTATTTACAAAAAAAATGCTGGCTAGTAATAGCGTGAACACCCTGTATATGTATATATATATATATATATATATATATATATATATATATATATACATACAGGGTGTTCACGCTGTTACTAGCTAGCGTTTTTCTTGTGGATGGTAAATATTAGAAAAAAATGGAAGTGGAAAAAGTAGTATCGTTTTTTACACGCAACACAATGGCGTATGTGATTTTTTTGTGTTTGTACAATTTTGTTAAATATGAAGGTGACCTTCAATTTTTTAAAAGGAATGCTGTATATTTTTTTATAACACGTGAAAGCGTGTGTCTAAGCGAATACATCCATATACTCCACAGTGATCTTCAAGGTCATCCAAGAACCGAAATGGAAGAAACATTTTTTCAAGTATTCTTTATTGGTAAGGCTACCACATGCGGAAGCTACTTTTCGTACCGAAGTTGCCGAACTTTCATAAAAATATAAGAGGACTTTTAATTTTTTATCTTCAGAAAGAAGACATTTCCGATTGTGACACTAATTTTGGAAAGACCCTGTTTCCTTCAAACACTTTGCAAGTAAAACAAACTGTTTTTCATTTGTTTGCACTCTGTCCGGATATTCATCTAGATATTTCAATTTACTTTGTATTTATCTCCATTACACTGATAATAAATACCATACCCGCTTTCTCGTCCACTTAACAATACACATCACTATGCGATATTACTAATTGGTTTCGGAAGCAGTACTGAAATTGTCTCGTTATAGAAGCAATTAAATAGAAGTAAACACTGGTATTGAATAACGACATCAACTAATTCGTATGAGTGACGAATAATTGTAAAAACATTGGTATGAAATATTCAAAACGTTTCTTCTATTTCTGACCTGCATGAACTTGAAGATCACTATGCGGTATACAGATGAATTCGTCTAGACACACGTTTCCATGTATTATATAAAAATATGCAACATTCCATTTAAAAAATTGAAGGTCACCATCATATCTAATAAAATAGTATAAACACAAAAAATCACATGCGCCAGTGTTGCGTATAAGAATCGGTACTACTTTTTCCTCTTCCATTTTTTTCTAATATTTACCATTCACAAGAAAAAGGCTGGCTAGTAATAGCGTGAGCACCCTGTATATATGCATACATATACATATATTTAGATATATGTTTAATAAAAAATTATATATATATTTTTTTCTTAAAAATTCAAAAGATTACATACGTCATGTGGTTGTGCACACCCTATATGCTTCCGGTTAAGCCTTTTGAAAATTTCATTATTTTTGCGACAGGACGCACCGTTCCCGAGATACAGCCATTTTTTATAATTTTTTTTAATTCAAAAGACTACATACGTCATGTGGTTGGGTACATATACCCTATATGCTTTAGCTTGAGCCTTTTGAAAATTTAATTATTTTTGCGACAGAACGCACCGTTCCCGAGATACAGCCATTTTTTATAATTTTTTTAAAATTTAAAGACTACATACGTCATGTGGTTAGGTATACCCTATATGCTTTAGCTTGAGTCTTTTGAAAATGTTGTTATTTTTGCAGTTGGACGCACCGTTCTCGAGATACAACCATAGACGCCATATAGCAAACATTTTGTTAAGTAGAAAATTAATAAAATTCCCCGAAAACGTATAATCGTCTTAAAACGTACATTTAATAATGATAATAATATACTACAACTAACGAATCGGGAAGTTCTTTGTTGTGGCTCTTGGAGAGTCACACACCAAATAAAAAACATTAATAGGCTCTACCCGCGATCTTGCAAAACGAGCGAGCGAAAACAACAACCCTCTAGTTTGATTCGACAATGTCATTGGCTCTATGACCATTTTTCTGATAGGTACATATCAGGCTTGGTCAGCACCGAAATGAACTATTGAAAAAATATTCGTTAAGATGCTATATTATCCTATTTGCCTACATATTGGTCATATAATTTTGAAGGTGAGAAAGAGCGAGAGTAATTGGCAAAAATTAAAGATTGCGACCAATATTCTCGCGATTCAAAAATTCTGCATGCTGCGAATCATTTCTCGAAAATGTCAGGTTCTTAATGTCGCCGTGATCTACATTCCTAAAGTTCAAACTTCGACATTTTACTTTGCAGGCTGGCGGCTGTTGTGCATTTGTTCGGTGAAGCTGCCAGGAACTAGGCGATCGCTTCAAGAAAATTGACGAGCGGTGAGTCTTTTTCCTCGTTTCTATAATCGTGTAAATTATTCTAACGGGATAAAGTACGAACCGCGAGCTTGCTATACGAGAGAAACGAAGGGTTGACTCGGCTAAAATTATCAAATGGGAAAGATATTGGAAGACAGTCGATTTTTTACAGAAATATACGTACTGTAATAACACGGCGTCATATCGGAGAGTCCCTTCTTCAGACATTTAGACGGATCTTTGCAGAAGCATTTGTTGTCAGGGTTTACGTCCGGTGGGTCCAAGAAATCGTCGGATACACTGTACAAATATCCTTCTAGACCACTGTCGAGCCACAATTGTTCCTTGAATACGATTGGAATAGCTCTGCAGAATGCTTTCCTGAAGACTCTGAACACCGCGCGCTTATCCAAATGCGTTGGGAACAGTTCCCCTTCGGTGCATCCCTTGATGCGATTGCAAATTGTGTTCCTGTCGGATGAAAATGAAAGAATCAGTGATATATAGATTTGTAAACTGCCAAGCACTCTTTACAAAATTCTTAATGTCTTTCAGAGGTATTCTCTAGTAACTTTACATACTCGGATTTGCCTAATTTGATTGGGTCACAATCCAAAACTTTACCAAGGTCAAGTGTGAAAACCACAAGGTGAAAAACATTAGTTTAGTTACAATTTTAGAGTATTAGGATGTATTTACGTCAGTTTAAATGAAATTTTCGATTGACATTTTTTTACTATAAGGCAATGATTCTTACTGTGGTAGAGTCTCGTTTCCTTCTGGTTCTGTGTATCCCCACTGCGACATTCCTGGACTGTAGTTATAAGATTCGATACTCAAATACCGCCCTTCCTCTTCAGTCATATTTTCATTTTTGCCGATGTTCATGTATACGACGTTGTTGCCCTCGTCGTACATCTGTGCAAAAGAATATTCATCTTTAATTGAATTTCTATCGTTCAGTCACATTTCTAGTGCAAACACAGTGAATCGAACTGCGGATAAGGTTCTTAATGCGAGTATCGATCAAAGTTTTACGATGTCGGTAGTAGTGACGTTGGAGAATCTGTTACAGGCTTTATAATTACTGTCGGTCACTAAATCATGAATATTCATGCAAGTATTCATTTTTATGATCATGTTTACAAGGATTGAAGTTCGAAAGAAATTATATTATCAGAGAATCATTGTACAGAGTGATCCTCTTAACGTGAAAATCTCAAACAACTCTTAAGTTATTTGTTGTACGAAAAAATGTTTCCAACGAAAGTTGCATGGTTTCCTGGGGGACATGCAGTAAACTTCAGTTTTTTAAATGGAGTGCCTACTACTTCTCAAATTCGGATAAATTTTTCAATTATTAACGTATTATTATACGAAGTGGGGCTTATGGCGGTAGACTGGTTTGTAGGACTGCAAGGGTGTTAATTCACGTTCTCATTTCTCGATAATGCAAAAGTGGGGTTTTTCAGTAGTCAAAAACGATAGATAAAAGGTCGATTTAAGGCGCTATCGTTTAGCAAAGTCCTACTTTTTCGTTTACGAGGCGTAAATTGCATTATTCGGCAGTTTGTAGCTATGAAAATAGCAAATTACGCTTCGTGAACGAAAAAGTAGGACTTTTCAGGGCGATAGCGCTCTAGATCGCTCTTTTATCTAGCGTTTTTAACTACTAAAAAACCACATTTTTATATTATCAAAAAATGAGAACGAGAATTCGCAATCTTGCAATCCTGGAAACAGGGGTTTACTTCCTTAAAATGAATAATTAATGCGATATTTTGAAATTAATAATCTTCTATTAGGAAATATGATCAGTCAACGTGATTCGTAATACGACTTTGTCTGCGACGGCATGCCATGTTTGAAAACACGTTCCCGGTTAGATGGTAAAAATCAGCAACATGAAATGCCTATTTAGTATCTTGGTAAATGTTGAAGACGTTTTAAGGAAGGTGTTACATTTATTATTACGATGTTCAGTAACAGTGAAACATACGAAATGATAATTATAAAAATACTACGGCAAGTATTAAGGGAGTAATCTCGTTTTCAGGATTGCAAGGATGCAGGTTGCGCCTCCTCATTTCTCAATAACGCAGATACTCAAAGTCCTATTTTAATTTAATTTGCATTTTCTTAAAGCTGCGGTAGCTACATGCTGATACAATTTGGCGACTTTAGGTTTTCTTTATCCTGAAATATTTTTCACATAATACAGCTGTCATGGGTATTTTTATTGTTATATACATATGTATACAAGTTGACTTGCGATACCGACTGCTTGTATTAACGACCTATCTCGCTACTTGAACACTGGTTTTATTGCATCTTTTATAGCTTGTAGTATGGCTAAACAATTTACGACACGAAAACTTAAACATTTATTCATACTTTTTCCATTAAAATATGCAGTTTCACTTCTCCTTGGATGAGCGACGTTAGACTTTTGAATGGCACTACGGATTGTTTTGTAGAACGCAAGTGTGCATTGAGTGACAAGCCTATGTGATAAAATTGCAGGTTAAATTCGGAGCCGCGTTTCATAAAACTTGGTTCAAGATATTGATACAAATAATCATCACTTTCATTGACATTATAACTTCCGAGAATTCACTGACAGTCAAAATGCAAAATACAATCATAAATTACTTAAAAATAAATTTGATAAATATAATTTTTCTCGTAGAATTCGAGTAAACGCATTGGTTCGTGTAATCATCTTCTAGAGAAGTGCCTGTTCAATTTTAGTTAAAATATGCTCAAAAACAGAAAAATGTATAAAAATGTTCAATGAAAAACAGCAGTTACACGTAACCTTGTGTTTTTGGGTCAGCACTGCATATTTTCCTTGTGTTTCCCTTTCCATTTTCGTGGAAGAAATGAATAGGCATATTCGACGTGTATCGTTTCCGAGGAATGTCATGAAACAATTTACAAACAGTAGAATCGTACTTGAAATCGTGATCATTGAGAATAAGTATTGCATGAATGAGTCAGTTGCGCTCGTTCAGTTGGCAATGAATAGTAGAATATTTTATAGTACGTACGCTGAATACAAAGATCGAGCGAAACGTTGCATAATTTTTTTAACGATCAAAAACGTTACTTGGCGTAATAATAACTCGAAAGCCAAGAGAGCAAATTATTTCTGATGCAGAGCGCCTTTGAAAATGAATGCGACTCACGCACCCGTGCTAACTATAAGTAGAAACGGCAAGTAATGATCAGACGCGGCGGTAATTCAATGCTATTGAATCACAAATGACGAACATGCAACCGCGATTTTCGCGAAGGCTCACCTTCCTACTGAAGTAAATGTACTTTTCTGAATAATTAACATATTATCGTGCGATTTATTTTTCTCATGTTTTAAATGTTCAATCTTTAATTTAAAGTTCAACTTCTTTAATTTAAGATTAAAACGAGACTTATTTCGCCACATTCGGCAAGTTGAACATTTATTTCGAAGGAAATCAAACGTGCTAGTGCCAATCAGTGGTCGTGAATTTCCATCCGTAATTTCCGTTAGGACGAAGCATAAGTGAAAAGAATATTCTCGTGTTATATCGCCAATTAGAATTAAATTACCCTCAGGGACTAATGCCGCAATTATTTGATCCAGATTACGAAAAAGACACGCAATCGTTCACCTTTGAGTATGACATAGAACTTTCATTAACAGTTCCTTTCGACTCGTTATTTATCGTAATAGCGGGAAAAAAGCGCAAGAAATCGAGCAACAGGTTCAGGAATCCCGTCGCCAGAAATCACGGCGATACGAGCAACCCGCGATCGAGACTAATTTCTAGGATCTATAAAACTCCTATGAGCTAAATCCCGCGGCAACGATCAATTTCGCTCGGATTAATATCGGCACGCGCGGCGCACGTTCGATTGATGGCGTGCAAGTGTCTCTGTCATAATCGCTTTTTGTGCGTTTAGAAGTCGTTGACACTAACCTCGTGAACCCTGAAACCGTATGCAAAACAGTGAAAGGATCAACGACTGGGAATAATTGCGAAAACCGCCGACAGTTCGATATGTTAGTATGATGCTGTTACCTCTAATTCGCTATTCTTTGTCACATTTATAATATTGTTCTACCTTCAACTATCTGCTAGTGGAAATAATCGAATAACAAACGTTTTGTATATTTCGTTCAGTAGGTATTACCTGGAAGAGTGCTATGATTTAACTGTATTATACATTTTGCAAATTTTTCATGCACAAATATGCTTTCTGAATAATCGAAGAGCAAACAAATCCGTAGTATAATTATCAACAATTTTTGCGGTGGAGGCAATCTCGAGGTGCTGCAAGGTTTTTCCGCCGGCGAGAATTTACATTCGATCCAGTTAGTTCTGAATATTCATTATTCATCTCACTTATTTGTTGCAAGTACAATTTTTAATTTGATGCATGTTATATAAAATATGTTAACGGATTTACGTGCAAATTGTTTGAACTGTAACTGTTCAGTGAGAGCAATGTAAGCGACGCTCGTACACGCGTATACTTTTCAAAGCTCGTGTCGATAATTTATTATTGTCGAGCAATGCTACCTTGCCATCGAAGACTGTTAATGTTACCGGTTTAGAGATGCGTAAGAACTTTTCTCAGTCATCGGAACGAGTTTTACCAGTTCCGTATGTACATTGTTCAAGGGCTTCAAGGAAATTTTATTATTATTATTTATTATAAACGGACTGACGTCCTTTTACAAAACTGTTTACAATAATAAAGAAGAGGAAAAACAAAAGAAATATGAGATATATAAGATAACTCGTTTAACAATAATGAACAAAGAAGGGACATGCACAATCGACCTGGTACCATCATACAATCCTGCGTAGTTGTATTTGAAAATTTACTAACGAGTTGATGAAAAAATCAACACGATTATAGACAGTACAAGATTTTGCAATAATGCGATTTATTGGATGAATTAATCCGTAGTTAGATTTCGCTTTAAGTGTTTGAAAGCCCGTTCTTGTTCTCAGTTCACGTTCCGGTACATAAAAATTGATTAGCTCAAGTAGAGAGGAACAGTCAACATGATTATTAATTAAATTGAAAATAAAGCTCTGTTATAAAAATTTGTTCTTCAGGTATCGGAATCGAACGAAGAAAACCTTCTTGATAAAATACCGTGATTCCGAATGGCATTTGAAGTAACGTTCTCCTTTGCCAAAATGTTCTCCGCGGTTTTGTTAAAGAATTACTAACGAAAAATACGGGCAAATCAGAACGCGACTACAGCGCACGAGTTTCGTTGCGTTGGAATCTGTCCGCTGTAACCGTGTTCTGTTTGGCCTGTGTTTTTCGTGTTTCAATTAATAAATCTGTGTTTGAAGTACAATATTTTCGGGACACCCTGTATTCTAAGCTGCACGTAATCGTGCAATTAACCCTTTCGGTCATGGCATCCTCATATCAGGACATAAAAAATAAAATCACAATTTAATTCAAAGAACTGCTCAGCAAAGTTACGATTTCTTTCCAGGGATAAATAATTCGTGACCGAAAAGTTTTAGAGATAGATGCATTTTCTAGTTATTTATACAAATGTTTTTAATTACACTTTCGAAGGGGTGAAGGGAAGCCTCCATCCCCGCACTCGTTCCAATTCCATGTCGCGCATGATATCGATATTGCGTTTCTCTTTGCAAGTTTGATCGATCGATCTGTATTGGTACGGTTCGCACACGAACACCGGCACAAAGGCAGCGAAGTTTAGCAACAGGAAACGTGAAATGATTCGGTCGATTCATGCATCGACAAGGTTAGTTGGTTGTGTCAATAACCGGTATATTTTTCTTTCCTTTTTTTCTGCCTTCCATGCTCTCGTACGTCTAGTCTGTACGCAATAAGTGTCGCGACACTAACGTGCATTCGCGTCGCGATAACGAGCTGATACTTATGCGAGCTTTCCCTTATTTTTGCTTCATTATTTCTAGATTCACCCTATTCGACCCCCGAGAATCGCACCCCCTAATGCAATTATTTGCATCACTATTACGTCCTTGGCCATCAGCAGGAGATTATAATTTAGTAACTTAATTATTTCGTACGCGAATCGTACTGGCAATCATTGTAGCTATCAATGATGGTATTAAGTGTTAAGAATATGTTGAAAATTGTATGCAGTTGACGCATGCAAACATTTCCTCGAAGACTCGCTATGTTTTCATTTCGTTTCTAACGCGTGGAACAAACTGACCGGCATAAAAAGTTGTTTTTCGATTCGGGACGAGGAGGAGGAATTTGCATGCACATTGCTGATCTATTAGGTAACACATTTAGTTACACCGATAGGCAAGTATATCACGATTAAGTAACAGTGATAAAAGAAAAACATAATCTATACCATGAAATCTATAAGCTACGTTGTTTTATAGTAGAGTTGTGCAACATTCACCTTAAAACGCTTTTTCATTTTAGGGTTTTTTTAGAGTAAGGAATGAGTATTCAATATAATCGTTTCACGTTAAAAAGTTGCAAGGAAAATTAATTACAATGTTTTAATTATATCGAGAAAAAATGGACGTGTAAATAAAAAGCACTACAATGAGTCACAGCTTCAACCGTGCAGCTTACGTAAAAATACATGACACATGGTAGAAAACGTTTAGAGATAATATGGCGAGGAATGTTTTTATAAAATGTAGTTTTATATGCGATATGGTGAACGATCTTAGCTACATATTTTACTTTCACTGTAAAATATTCCCGCTGAAATCAAGCACCCTAACATTCGCATAAAAACAGTTTCTTACACAGTCGAAACGGAGATGAAGTAACGTTTATGACTGATAAGTGCTCGCAACTATATAAACCCAGTGGTTCTTTCTTTGCTTAATGAGTTACGTGGTTGTTCGTTAATGAAGCTATTTTTGTACGGCGGCGTCACGAGGGAAAGACCATTACTATAATCGCCATCAAATAGGGACAGATAATAGATTGCTAACAAGTGAAATATCTTTCGAAAGACACGTATCACCGGTGATTTCTTAAGATTCGAATATTTTCTAGTTCCAAGGATCATTTTTATGCTCTTTGATTTGCAACGTTCTTGACACTACATAAACCTACCGGGCCTTATAAGTAACTCGTACATGTTCCCTTATAAAAATGACAAGATTGATTTTATTCAGACGTTGTGAGGCACCTATTATAATACGTGCTCTACTAAAGATATTTAAAGGATCAATTCTTATAAAATCATTTTTATTATTTCAATAATTGTAACATAATAAATTTGGAACCGATCATTTCAAACGGTGTTAATACAATTCAATTTAATGCAATTTGTGTTAATTAAATCGCGTGATAAATGGGCAATTCGTATATCAAAATAATCCGAGAAAAATGGAGGTTTTTTTAATGTAATTAATTGGCACCCTGAAGAATGTTAAGGAGAATTGAATACTTGTGTTCTTAGTCTGGACTAAACAAAACGTCGCAGACGAAATAAGATTGATTTCTCAGTCTAGACTAAACGAAACGTCGCAGACAAAATAAGGTTTCGATAAAAAGAACTCACCCTGTCGAGCAGACCGAACCTCTGGAAATTAATGAAATTCGGGACGACGGTGTTCGCCAAATGGACCAATCTGTCTTCGTACCCCCAAAGATAGTCGTGAACCGTGATATTCAGGATCGCTTTGCTGTCCACCATGTTGACTAGCCTCGTCCATGGGAAATTTACGAGGAATCCAGCATCGTGCAGCGTCGAGGACAGTCCCTGTAAACATAATTATCGGTCTCAACCTGCTATGGTGTTCAACGATTCGTTAAATTATAAATAGTTCGCCGATGTTTATGCACACACGGCTAAGAAACACAATCGAGTTGTTTATTTTAACACCGGAATAGATTCTCGGTGATTTATCTTTAAAAACTGGAAATCGCGTAATTATCCGCTATTCGTGTACAAGTGATTTGTTGATCTCATGATCAACCGTTGCGATTATCATGTAAATATCTCGAATAAAATTTTAACTCGGTCAGGCAGTTGAAGAAATCCAGTGCGCGTTTTCATGTCTTTTTGTCGACGATGCGAGGCATCAAGATTTCTATTAATAGGTATTCGCGGTTGTCATTTTGAAAAAAAGGTATGAATTATTATATATAGATATTTATAAAATTAAAAATAAGAGAATTCGTGAAATAATATTTGAAATAGGCACCTAAATTTTGGAAAGTTTGAATGCACCTGGCAGAGAATGGAAATGCTAAGAGATTTTTTAAATATTCGAAAATCTCAGAAATCTTAAAAATGATTAAGGATTTATCTTTACTTTAAATGGATATACTTTGGCTTTCGAAACTCGTTGGAATTTTCAATTTACCGCTGCTCAATTTGAAAGAAAAACATTGTAGACTTGCATAAAAGTCCACTAACTCATTCATGATACATGTCTAACTTGCTACTGTGGCTGGCAGATTAATGATGCGCCGGTAGTAGAACACTAATCGTGCCAATTAATAACATCAATACATCTTTGCACAGTTATTAGCCGCATCTTTTTCATGCGGTAGCGGAACTAGTAGAAGTAATTATTCTACAGAGAGAACCTTGATGATCGAATTGTTGATCATTCAAAAATGACATTGTAAATACATGTTAGTTTAAAAATAACCGAAATCTTGTCAACATAAGATCATCGCGGTGACTCGTGTATATGTAATTATTACTAAAGCCGTATTTCTCTGATTCATTCGTTATAATATCGTTTCTATTGATTGCCATGAGAAATTACAGCTGCTTCATCTACAATTCATGCTCGAGTATTCTCTATCTAATGGGCCGCAAATTAGATAACAACGTTAAACAAAAACGCTGAATACCATTTGACAGGGGAAAAAAAGGTCACGAACCGGAGTGCTTTTTTTAAAGATGCAATATGCAAAGCTACTGTAATCGTCGCACAATTTCGTTACGACGTTCTACCAAGCTCAAGACACAAGGCACGATCGAAATGTTGCCAGTAACAAATAATCAGGATATGTACGTAGTTATCATATTATTTCTGTGTATAATACATTTTTAGGCAAATTCCTATTTTCGTTTTTAATAGCATGAAAATAAAGAAAATATTGTGTTCATTGACATTATGCACATTGAAAACATTATTAATTTCTATTAATATACACGTCTTCTCGTGTTTTAGAAATTTATGTATCCTACGATGCATACAGATCAAGTTTCCTCATTAGCTCCACTGTGATAAATGTTCGTAAACGTAATAGTAATAGATTATCGCTGTCAGCATACAGCGCAGTTGTTAATGTGATAATACATGCAAAATTTCCATAACAAGCTGCCATCTATTTCATAAAATAAACACACACGATCCTTCTTTCTAGGGGTGTGCGAGTACTCGAATTTTCGGATTCCGGAAATTTGTTCGGGATCGGGTTGGGATTCCGAAAGTACACGAAGTCGGGCCCCCGAAAGTTTTCAATATGCGGGTACTAAAAGTTAAAGTTGGGGCAAGTCTGCGATCGAATCAGCGATAAATAAGTCTGTGCATATTAAGATGTCTAATCATCGGTTGTAGTAATATTTCGATTCGTAGTAAACGCTGATTTGATCGTACAAACGCCCCAACTTTAACTTCGAGTACCTGAATATTAAAAACTTTCGGGGCCTCGATTCAACCCGACCCGATTACCATTTCGGGTACCATACTCGCCGATTCGCTTTGAAGATAGACACGATTTATGAACGATTTCTGTAAAATTATCAATCGAAAATTTCTTATTAGTAGTCTTATAATAATTACAAAAAGTAGGGATGTGCGGGTACCCGATATTTAAGTATAAGTAATCCCGACCCAAGTCGACTTGATCATTGTCTGAGTCGACCCGCGGCTCGGTTACCCGAAATATCGGGTAGGGTAACTGCACCAGTGAATGAACGGGCACCAGTGAATGAACGCTTTTGTATATTTCAACAAATTTTAACCCGGACGGCATACTAGCGATAAAATTGTGATTAAAGAGTTAAATAAATAGGAGAATATTGTTTAGTAATTTTGTTCATTGATTGGACTAGCATTATTCAATTACTAGAATGTAGTGTTCATTGACTGGTATTTTTCATATTTTTGATTTAACGTTTAATAAAGAAGAATAATAATAATTTCATTGTATTTGTGTTCATTTATTTTTGACAAATGAAGTATAGGGAGCTATTTGGCATATATGAGATTCCTTTAATTCACATAGTTTTTTTTTTAATAAAATATTTTCCTGAACAATTTCTTAAATGTTCATTCACTGGTGCAGTTACCCTACCCGCAGATCCCTACTTTTTTGTAATTATTATAAGACTACTAATAAGAAATTTTCGATTGATAATTTTACAGAAATCGTTCATAAATCGTGTCTATCTTCAAAGCGAATAGGCGAGTATGCGATTCCACATAATTTATAATGATTGTATTACGGATGTCGGGAAACTGGAATTACTCCGTTAATTGATTGATCGATCGATTGTGTGCATACGAAGTAACAATGATTAAATCACAAACGTGCTTTCACTCACCAGCATCGGTATGTTCGGCACGCTCACCATGTCTACAGCTGGATCGCCGCAAGACAATTCTCGTTTGAATACTACACTTCTTTTCGGCAAATACGAGATCGTTTTGTTCTCGTACCATGTGACATTTTGGTTCTCTAGTATTTCTCTGAAATTAGACGCATCGGTGCATTTACACATTTAATATTACAAAGCGTTTATCGCAGAGGAATGTTCGAAATTATCGGTTCGTAATAGTAGGAATCGCGATGTTTGACTAATTTTTGAATACAGTAAAAACAACGCTTACGTATCTTACAAATGAAATGCTAATACATTGTTCTTCCTTTGAGATTTTGATTTGTTTTTAATTTAGAGAAAAATTGACGAATGTGTAGAACAGAGGAACGTTCTAAAAATTAGGCAGTTAATGTTTCTTTAACGTTATATTACTCACTGGTAGACGTAAGGCCCGATTTCCTCGACTTTCAGCTTTTCTTCGCCATTGAGGAATGCTTCCACGTTGGTAATATTAAATATATATATTTTCATAAAAACATCGATAGGTGGTTTCTTCCATAATTGGAAAGCTAGCGAATCCGGCCTCATATCGAGTTTCTAAAAGAATAATGTATGCACGATTATTATTAATAGCCATATTGCTATGTATCGTCAATCAAAGGACCGAGTTCATTGAAGACTCGAGATTTTGAACTTCCTTCGACTCAGTTCAATTGTTTCATTATTTCCAATTTTCATGTATAAAATCCAAGTTTATTCAATCCTTCGACAAATGAATTGAATAAAAAATTCGATGTGGTCAAAGATGCTTTTTAACTAATCATTTGCGTAGGCTTAGCAATGAATTTTTGCATGAATACAAAGCAGATATTTACCTGAGGCGATAATAGACACGTTGTTGGTAATATTTGCTATTAACGTTAGACAATATTTTGCTTGAATGTGTACAATGGCACATAAAATACTTGGCTATCTGAGGCGTCTTTGTACAACAGGGAGACATTAACAGAAAGAAATAATGATAATGTAAAATCGAGTTTCAAATTTACGAGACAATACGTCCGCGTCGATGGAAAAATACTCTAACTACGTGTTGTCAGGTTTCATTTAATTTAGACGATGCAACGGAAAAACCTACGTTCCAGTGAACTATAGAAAAGGGCTAGGAAACGAAACGAATTTTGTAACTTACGTAATTGAAAATCCATTGCGCAGGATTACCTACGTAGGTGACACATGCAAGCAGCAAGCAAATGGCACCCGAGATGAATAGAATTATGCTTCCTGCAACAAAAACACGAAAAACCAGTTAAAAAAACACGAAATGCGACAATGATAACACTTATACGTTCTACGTCAGTTAGCATTTCTGATATATCCTTCACTTTGCTTACCGAGAAATCATTTTCACGCGTGGTTAATTATTCATGTTGCGTCAAATTCAATGATACGACATTCGTAACAGATTCACTCTTTATGTAACGAAATATTAGCCTTAGGAGATCACGTATCGGAAGTTTGCGCACGAGTGTTCTGAACACGTGAAGTTATTCGTAGCGTTCCATTAATCCGTTATTGTGCACAAATGTTTGTTCGAGTTCTTTGAAAGGGGCGGTTCTTCTTCCGCCACGGTTTTGTTAAGCAGTTATTAATGAAAAAAACGGACTAATCAGAGTGCGGTCTCAGCGCGTGATGACGTGAGAGCTCGGCCCCGCGGCAGGTTCCACTGAGCGTAGCGTTGGTGTCGAGCCGCGGTGAAGTAGTGAATAAGAGGAGTAAAAATTAATTCAATTAGAACTCACTTATTCACGTTTCAAAAAAGACAGGACACGAGAGAGACCGTTCTAAGACTAGAATTTGTGGCAAAACATCATTTGTCCTTTTTTTTAGAAAGTTTCTTAAAGGAGGTATAGAACAATAGAGACTCGCGAACGCCTCGCGTACCTGACACTTCTACCTCTTGTTGGGTAACAGGACAGACATTTTTTTCGAACAGTTATCTATCGACTCTACGTACCAATCTGCAGGGTAACCGAAACATGTGATGGTCATAAATTCTGGTCTTATCTCTCGTGTCCTATTTTTTGTCTGACTACCACGTCGTTTGACCGGTTTGACATGCGTAATGGCCTCCCTAAATTCTTCCAAAAAATCTTGCGTGAAATCAATGTCGCTCGAACCGCGGTAGATAGAGCATCTCTAAAGTCGTGTCAATATTCGAAGTTCACGGTTGTTAATATGTGTGTCTTTATTGGTGCCGTTTTAACCTCTTCAACGTATCGTTTTCTTTACAATTACATCGATTACAACGTCTGTATCCACAACAATCTCGTAGAAGAGAAAAGAAAATTTGTATTTTTTGTATGGCAACATTTATTGTTTATTTCATGTAAAAAGAAAGGATAACGTTTGTATTTATTAGGCTTTGATTAAAATCTTCATGACGCGCGTGACTCGTTAAAACAAGGCAAGGGATTAATGTGCTCCAACACAAGTGATATTGAAATTCTTGTTAGTACGTATCTACGTGAAGGCGAATGTGAACTGTTATCGTGAGTGTGGACAAAAGTTCGGCATCTGTGTGATATAAACATACGACCAATTTATCGATACGAAAGTGAAAGTCGAGATCGTTGACTTAACTGTTTACTACTATTCACCGCCGGATGTGCAGTTCCTTGACCCGACCTGATCTGATTTGGAAATCAACTGGGAAGCAGCAAGTGCATTTACGGCTGAATAGGTGAGTTCTAATTATATACATTGTTGCTCCTTCTCTTGTTCACTGCTTTATCGCGGATCGACACCAACGCTACGTTTAGTGAAACCTGCCGCCAAAGCGAAATCTCCTCGCAATCACGCGTCGAGGTACGATCTGATTAGTGCATGGTTTTTATAAAATGATTCATTAAATTTTATACTTCTGCTGAAGCCTGTTGATTGGAATCATTCCGTCTGTCCGTTTAGAATATATTTTCGTCGTTTATTGCTCGTATGAAGCAGCATTCTAGTCGAGATCGAGATAAAATTGTTATTCCGTGTGTATCGTTGCGGCTTACGACGGAGCGTCATTTCGCATCCCATATCGTAAAACACGAGAAAAGTTGCACGCTTTTCTTAGATTGTTTAGTCTACGAAGATTCCCGAAAGCGTTGCGATTGACAGTCGTGAAAAATATGAAACATACCGCATTTGAAGAAAACGTTGACGACACGTCGATGATAATGTCCTAGTCAATTTATTGCAAAATTCACGATTTCTTGGTAAAAGCATTAATCCTGATGAATTCACAATTAGTTATCGTCCAGCTGTAATACGTTGATTACTTACACGCGCCTTTCGAAATTCGCTTAACAAATATTTTGTTGTATGATTCTCTCTAAAAAACGGTTTTTTTTTAACCCAATGGTATCACTGTAGCGAGAAATGACATAACTTCTTTCAAAATAATCATTCGTATCAGCAGTCTCGAATTAATTATTACAACTCGTATAAACGTTTTAAGTAAATGATATTTATAATTGCAATAGTTGTTTTTAAGTAATCCCTTACTAATACTGAAGTGACGTTTTTGTTGCATCTAAAAAACGATAATGTAGATGCTCTATTGCAATATAAGAATTGATTATTCAAAACAGGTTTCTTACTTTATGTCTTCTTAATATGGCGCGATGATAAGTGGCGTCACGAAAAAAGCTTTTAACATTTCATAATTTTATGCACAATCGATTGAAGTTGCTTTTATGCCGTGTTTGATTCATTCCGTGTTTAAAACAAAACAATAAAAGAAAAAGATTTTAATCAAATTGTTACAATTATTCGAATAAATTTTTCAGAATTTCTTTGTTGTAAAGGCGTCCCAGTTTAATCAATAAATTCGATTATCTCCAAACCAGTGTTTCCAGGGTGAAGTAATCCAGTACCGCTGTTTTGTTTCCAAGTGTACGCACGAAGGACACATGAAGGTCATACATTCCGTATCTAATTCATTCAAAAGTGTCGCTTTGGAAATACTCGTGAATGTGCAAGCTGATATTAAGTGATGTATTCAAAAATGTATTGATGTGCAGAGTAACGTATTCGAGCATTTACAGAAACATTATCGACGTTTGCTGATCGACTGATTCAAGTTCTTTTTAAATCAAATGTTGCAATATATAAGTTGTTGTAATCGTATCATTATCTTCTACATTCTAAAAGCGAAAATACTCCATGTGTCATAGAATACCACGCATATTAATACACACTATTCACCAATACTATTAGGTTGCTGCATATAAAATGTCCGATTTCAGAATGCGACTCTTGTAAAACGTTTCGATCAAGAAATACTGTTACAGTTAATAGATTCATTATATAAAATTTGGAGGTACAAATACCACGACCGATGAAATGAACGATTCTAAATTTTTTTATTTCACAATTAATTAAATTATAAAGATGCTTTCATACGAAATGATTTAATAAATATCTTTATTAGAGCGCGTAATATAATCGGTCCCGACCACCGACGGTATACCTAGAAAAGTTGTTACAGCAGACATAAAACGCGCACGTGTTCATTGCATATACGAAGTACAAGAAATAAAAGAAGACCAAAAACTATTTATTTGATTCTCAATCGAAATAAAAAATGTTTTATTTGCAAATAATAAATAGTAAATAAATCAATTTTGGAATTATTTAAATTACTTTTATTTACATAAAAAGTTTAGCTATTATTTGCAATTAAAATCACACGTTTATTTATTTAAAATAAAATTCACCCGACATTGTGTCTAGTGTTTTTGGGTAACAGTAAAACAAGAAATTTGAAATCGTGAGATAGGGAGAAATAAATATCTAAGGAATTGGTGAAACTGGTTTTATGTTTTGATGCTTTTAGTGAACCATTAGGTCCGCTTCTAGACCCTTTCCAGGTATAAAAGTCGTTGAAATAATAGTACCGTAGGACCTCGATTAACCGGCTGGATCGGGCGACAAACAGCCCGGATAAATTAAGGTCAGCTGGATAATCAAGAACCGAAGGAAATAATTTAAATGTACATTATATTCCAAAATAAATTATTTAGTTTTGTAAATGTATGTCTCTTCATAATATAATCATATTTAAACGCATATCTTTTATAATCGGGATCAGGTTAATCGAGGTCTTACTGTACATACAGTGACTCCCACTAATATTCGGACACTCTTAAAAAGACGATAACTGTTTTAATATTGTACTATACGATTTGAACATTTTTTTAGAAGCTAGAGCAATTAGTTTGCTACAGGATACCAAAAAAGAATTTTGTCAAAAATTGCAACTGATCGGAATTGTAGAAAAATACTAAAAGTTGCATTTTACAACTTTTTTATGTGGGCCTATATTGAAAATTTAAAAACTACTTTTTGTAGATCTGTGTCAGTTATATGCACTGGTAAAGTTTCATTAAAATCGGTTGATGAGGAAAAAATAGACAAGCCTTTGAAAGATGCAAAAATCCTTAGATTTACTGCAGTTGAAGGCCGAAAATCGTGAAAATCTGCAATTTTTACTATCTTTAAACGTCTATACCTCATCGCAACGTCGACCGATTTTGACAAAATTTTAAGAATATGTTTAATTGACACAGGTCTATGAAACGTAGTTTTTAAATTTTCAATATAGGTCCACATAAAAAAGTTGTAAAATGCAAATTTTAGTATTTTTTTTATAATTCAGATGAATTGCGATTTTTCACAAAATTTTTTTTCGCATCCTGTGGCAAACTAATTGCACTAGCTTGCCAAAAAAATTCAAGTCGTATAGTACAATATTTAAAAAGTTATCGTCTTTGTAAGAGTGTCCGAATATTAGTGGGAGTCACTGTACGTGGCACAATTCGACAAAAATCTGTTCGGGTTGGACGGGAACCAATTCTTTAGAATCAGTAGATAAAATTCTTAACTATGACTCAAACTTTTTTTAACTCCCGAATCCGACTCCGAAGCCCAAAGTCGAACCCGGGTCGAGTAGTGGTCGGGAACCCGGCTATCCGATTTTAATTTGGGGTAGGGTAACTGCACCAGTGAATGAACGGGAACCAGTAAATGAACGCTTTTGTATATTTCAACAAATTTTAACCCGGACGGCATACTAGCGATAAAATTATGATTAAAGAGTTAAATAAATAGGAGAATATTGTTTAGTAATTTTGTTCATTGATTGGACTAGCATTATTCACTTACTAGAATGTAGTATTCATTGACTGGTATTTTTCATATTTTTGATTTAACGTTTAATAAAGAAGAATAATAATAATTTCATTGTATTTGTGTTCATTTATTTTTGACAAATGAAGTATAGGGAGCTATTTGGCATATATGAGATTCCTTTAATTCACATAGTTTTTTTTTAAATAAAATATTTTCCTGAACAATTTCTTAAATGTTCATTCACTGGTGCAGTTACTGTACCGTGTATCACGAGTTTTCGGTTCCCGACCCAAACTCGGGGAAAAATAACCGACTCCATTTAAGCACTAATTTCGATTATAATTGAAATTTGGAGCACGCAGTGTGTTCGAGAATTGTAATATAAAAAATAAAATCGATGCTGTCGAACGCTGCAGCATTTCGCGAGCCGTTTACCATACCTCCGTGACGGTCGTCGATCGGCGAAGGTTGGCGAAAAGAAAAAATGATCGGCGATTCAGCAACCATATCGACGGAAACGTGGATCGACTTCTCGGCCTTGTCGATCACCGGGTATCTGCGTTGCGGATGTATATTTGGTACGGCCGGGTTCTGGGTTGGTTAAAAAGCCGTCTAGATTTCAAGGTGTAGTTATTGACGGGCGTCAATCATGCCCTACGATACGTGCACACATGTAATGTGATTCACAGAAACCCGGCTCGCCTTGACTCAAATAACGCGCGATTCGTAAAATAGCAATTAAAGAAGACCCGTTTGTAAACGAATTCGATTTTACAGGACCATTGGCCGTGCTGAATATAGGGAAAAACTGACCCGAGAGTTATAGGACTCACGCTTGTTTGTTGCTCGTTCTGCATCGATTTTTACTTGAAGTTACCGTGTCGTTATTACAACTTAACGGCCACGGCGGCGGCGCTCGTTGACTAAGGACAATCTTAATGACGCCGAAGTGCATTCTTTTTCCGTCATTTCTTTCTTTTCTCTTCTTCTCTTGGCCTCCATCGTCGGTCGTGTTGGCACGTTGCTCGCGATCGTTTTCAATGGACCCAGATTGACTTGAATTATTGGTTACGTCCATGATGTGTCCATAATTATTCTTGATTAATTTTAACAAATTGATGGTCGTTTCCGGGTTTACAAAAATATTTCATGAGGGACAAAATTTGTTTTATTAGGTGTAGAAATTAATTCGGTGCCTTTTGAAACAAAAGTATTTATTTATAGCGTAATCATATATCCGTTATTTTTCAAAATAGTCTTCATTACTTTCGATGACTTTGGTCCATCTTTCAGGCAACTATCGAATTCTTTGACGGAAAAAAGATGGCGGTTTTGATGTAATGAATTCGTCAATCATTCTTTACACCTCTTCCAAAGTTTGGAAATTTGTATCTGCTAAATGATGCTGGAATGAGCGGAATAAATGAAAGTCTGATGGAACCAGATAAGGAGAGTAAGCTGCATGTGGAAGGATTTCCCATCCCAAAGAACAAATGACATCCTTTGTGGTTTTCGCATCGTTGTTCTTCTGATCCCAGAACCGAGCTTGTGCGGTGCCCACTAACTTTGTTTGTGGATCAATGGTAAATTATTCAGTCGATGGGAAATTGCTTTTTGACACCGCAAGTTGCACTGCTAGCTCATGTTGTGTTTGTGTGAAATTTTCAGAGCACAGCTGCTCAAGTTCTTCGTCTTCAATTTTCTTGGCTGTCCGGTACGTTCTCGATCAGAAAGATCAAAGTCGCCGCTTCGAAATCTTTGATACCACTTTTTACAGGTCTTATGTGTTACTCCGCCTTCACGCAAAGCAGAACAAATTATTTTAGCGGCTTCGGAAGCATTTTTCTTTAATTGAAAGGCAAACAGTATACAATGCCGTACGCGAGCCTTGTCAGACGCCGCTATCTTGTATACTAATAGCTTTTGTTTTGACTAGATCTCAAATGTTTCGTAACTGTAAGTGTTGGTACTTAAACGTTACAAAATGACGGGTGATTATAGACATTCAAACTAGAGTTATAAATAATTAAATATCAAAGCACCGAATTAATTTCTACACCTAAAATTAGTGATTTAGTGGATCATACTTGACTGCAGAATGAAACGAATTAATTAAATGTTGATCCTTTAGGAACAGATGGTCCCAAATTTCGTAGAGGTTGGTTCAACTGATTCATCGATTAATGAATTTCCGTGCCGTAATCATTTTTGCAGTAGTACATAGTACACGTGTCCCGTGTCGCATAATTCAACTTATCAAAACCGAGGATTTTATGCGTTTATTAGAAATGCGAGCGTCCGTATGACGAGCAACCAGAAGCCTTAACCCTTGCCTACTGTTCACGTAATTGTTGCATAGTGTCCATTGGCTATCATTCAGCTAAACTTAGGCCTCGGTTATGAAAACATATCGTTTTATGTGTAAATAATGATATGGATTAGCATCGATGATATTGAATTTCTATTCTGAATTCTGAATTATAGTTCGCATATTGCATTGAAACATCTGATATTGTCAATGTTCATTTTCAAATATTTGTGTGTAACGACCTATAGCTTACTTTTGAAATTTTTGCGCTCTAGCTACTCTAGACCACTAACCGTTTAGAAAATATACTATTTTAAAGAACACATAACACGATATGAATAATCAGCACAACTCAAAAATCTCACAAAATCCGAGCAATTTATTAAAAAAGAAAAAGAAATTTCTATTTCACTCCAGTTTGTTGCAGTTTGGAATACAAATTTTTATTTCGCATGAAAATCCGTTGTCTACCTATTACACGCGCAGTTGTGGGCAACAAACAAGATGTCCGTCTCGAAAAACTATAAAAAGTTGATTGAGGTGAAAATATGAAAACATGGCTATTCCGTTTCTATGATATAACACCTTTATTTATAGAAACAGAGACGTCTGTAAACGCCTTTTTTTAATTTTAATTAGTTTTACGCTTGTTTTCTGATTTATTATTCAGCTTACCAAGAAACCCATCATAATTCTAAAACATCATGCATCACATACTGTACTTATAACAACTACTGAACGTTTTACTTGTCAAAGGCAGCTTAAGCTGCCGGAAGACAATCCAGAGATAGTGATAAAGCGTAATCCTTGGACCATCGAGCATTTTTTGGCGCCATTAGTCCTCGAAAATTAAAATAGATCGTACGACTATTTACGTTGACACCTGTCATTAGTTTGTTTCGTTCTAATTCGAATAAAAATAGCATCGACTACGCATATTTTCTCCGCAGCTTAAGGAAAAGGTAGAGAATTCTTTGTTTGTTTGACAATCATTTTAATAGTGGTATGATATAATTTCAGTAAAAACAGACATCGTTTCCTTGTATAATTCCGCGCATCAGACGTTGCATCTTGGATTGATACACAGAGGGTGTTTATGCATTAATAAACTTGCTAGTCCAGAGCAGTATAACCGTCACGTTAATTAATAAATACAGAGGCCGCAAAAGGTGAGTCGCTGCTTACCAGATAAGTATCTCAATTACGCGTATTCTGTGCAGACTTCAATAACGAAGCGATTGACTAGACAGCTTTTTCTGTTTTGCTGACGACGTCCAAGAATTTCTTTAAAATACAACGACGCGAGAATGCTCGTGGCGGTAACCAGAAATCTCGTTTCTTGCGTCTCGCCTAGAAATCTCGCGTCTTCCTTTTTTATTCGCCGGACGAGTGCCTATTATCGATGTGGATGAATATTATTCTAATGCTCTGCCGGAAGCCGATCTATGGTCTCATTACGATACGTCGGTGCTCGCTTTACCTTTCAAGCATAATGGAGTCGCGACACGTGTTCTTCGAACAGACGAAAGGATGACATGCTAATGCCATTGTCTCCGATATTATGCAGTTTTCTCTTACTAAAACAACGTGATCCGTATTACTAATTTATGCATATATGATAGATTAACACTTTGTAACACAGAGGACACTACATTTTTATTCGCTGCGGATTCAGAGACGTTTCGTGGTAACGGACGAAAAGGATGCGATAGACCGTAATTGGCAGTGGGGACAGATGTCATTTACTGTTTCAATGTCGTCACACAAAACAAACGATGACCGCATAGCCTATCTATAATGCATTCAAACTCGGAAGCTCTTCAGGCCGACTGGGGATGCTGAAAAATGCATCGTAGACAATTATATTGTGCAGACACTTTAAACTTCCTGCGTCACACTGCTAAAGCTTTTCTCATTGAAAACGATATTGAATAAGCTTAATTGCGTCAGTTGTGATAATGATAATCGAACTAATTAAAAGAGCAAAAACTCTAAGAACAGTGATAAGTTTTAATATTTTTTACTATTTTTTATCATAATATATACTTAAGAGTATAATAATATAATTTTTTTTTTATTAGAAAATCTCATATGAGATTTATTTCAAATATAATAATATAATTAAGAGTATAATAATATAATAAAATTAGAGTATAATAATATAATTAAGAGTTTAGCAACATTGTAATAGTCATATGAGATCGAAAATATTTATTGGAATCTTTGCCAAACGATCGGAAATAGTTTAATTACATTTTGTTATTTAAGATTTATTAAACATTCTTTACAAATGTGAGACCACAATGCTTCTTTATTAATTCATTTTTCGAAAATAATTTTTTCACCGTGAAAGTAATGCTCGAGCAACAGTTTAGAAAATGAAAATACTCTCGTAACTATCTAAATATTGTGTTGAATAAAAAATATTATTGAGCCTGATTTCACAATATTGAGTTTGATGCAGAATATTACGACTAGTGTTTCGAGGAGGAATGTTAAACTTTTAGAGAATTGTCAGGAATTCGTTGTTTGACTATACTGTTTGAACAGATCGTTTGAATCACAGAAGTGTGCCTATTCTTTTCTTAACACAGAGCCTGGCTTCAACGTTTCCGATGGAGATCGTACTCTCCAGGTAATATTATAGTTCTAAGTAGAAACGACGTTTGTAGGAAACGTGTTGGGGATGAACAAAAAGTTATTTACACTTTGTAGGATGTTGAATAGAAGACTTTTCGCGGAAGCGAGGTAATCTAATGCATGGAATGTATATGACCAATGACGGTTATGATTTATTGTAAAACGGAACTGTGCAAATTAGTTATACGTGTGTCGTTAGCACGAGTGTAGATAAATAGACGGGTCGTATGACTCTCCAAAAGTTATGCTTGAGGATCAAATTTATTGGATGAACAGGGACAAGGAACTATAATTTTCAGAGTGTATCTCATAAAATAGATCGTTTGAAAAGTATCGTGACATTTATGTGGTGAAGTGATTAATTGTTGAATTACTTAACCACCACGTATACATACTTAATAAATCAAATGAAATCAATGTGTCGCCGCAAGGTACGCAAAGTTCAGTACGATCGAGCTGATAATTTGTTTCATCATTTTTATTTATCGTTGTATTTTATTACGATTAAGTAAACGTAAACGTTCAATCAAAGTTTCTTTAATCGCGCACAAAGTAAAAGCAGTGGTTGATCAGTTAAAACTGTTAAGTATAAAAGTAAACTTGTCAACTGACCGATACGAGTTAACATGTTAACAAGTAATCGTTAACTCATTAGTCATGGTTAGTACTGTGTAGTGACCTTGCGTTTTCTTATCTCGTCAAATTTCTAATCTTCATTGCAATGTCTTCAATTGGATATTTAATTTCAAAATGTTCACATTCAATCGAAAATCTAAAAAAATGATTTTTTCATGCAAGCTCATATAGGAGGACAGAATAACAGGACTGAAACAGCGATGAAACATCAATAATAAATAAAACCAGTGTAATACAGTATTACACTGTGATGTCATTGTATTTTCATTCGGCAATCTTCCGAGTGATTGAAAATGTGGTACGATAATGAGTGCGGTTTAATAGTGGCCAGTAAGTCATGAATTGCACAGTCGAGCGTAAATTCTCTTATCTCGAACAAGGATGATGTCTTTATTGAGCCGCGGAGCTGAGAAAAAAGGAATGCATCGCAATACCGCAATCACGCCGAACACGATAAGGCAAGCGTACGTGTTTACAAATGGATCGCAATTACTGACAAATAGTCAGTTGCGACGAGACAGAACGGCTACTGAGGTCAAGATCAAGAAGCCGCATATCCAACTTCCTTTCGTTCCGTGAAACACGTTTTTCGAAAGTGGTGACGTAACATTATCGAGCAATTAATGGTGAACGTGAACGTGTGTGCGGATGTGCGCGTATGACCGCCGGTATTTGATGGCCGAGACCTTTAAACGGTTACGACAGCTTTCTTACGGCGGTTTTGTTGACTGCCGAAAGTATGTTAACGCGTAATGTAATCGGACGGCTACCCTACAGCTGCGTCGGGGTCATTCCCGGGACGGAAATCTCCTTGCGAATCTGTAGCAGGCGCCTCTTGCGAAACCTGCCGCACTGGGTAAATTTTACTCTTATTTCTCGAATCAATTAACCCACTTTCTTCAACTAGAATAACTGGTACCCTGCGTTAGGGGTGGGTGGGTACCAAGAAATTTATATTATTTGGAAACGGAATGTCATAGATTTTCAGGTTTCCGACCCGACCGAAATTTTCGAGTACTTACCCATGCGTATCTTTTATATAATTTTTTCGACTAGAATAATTAGTAACCTGCGTTAGGGGTGGGTGGGTACCAAAAAATTTATATTATTTGGAAATGGAATGTCATAGATTTTCAGGTTTCCGACCCGACCGAAATTTTCGAGTACTCCCATGCATATCTTTTATATAATTTTTTCAACTAGAATAATTAGTACCCTGAGTTAGGGGTGAGTGGGTATCAAGAAATTAATATTATTTGGAAATGGAATGTCATAGATTTTCAGGTTTCCGACCCGACCGAAATTTTCGAGTACTTACCCATGCGTATCTTTTATATAATTTTTTCGACTAGAATAATTAGTAACCTGCGTTAGGGGTGGGTGGGTACCAAGAAATTTATATTATTTGGAAACGGGAATGTCATAGATTTTCAGGTTTCCGACCCGACCGAAATTTTCGAGTACTCACCACCCATGCGTACCTTTTATATAATTTTTTCAACTAGAATAATTAGTACCCTGCATTAGGGATGGTTGGGTACCAAGAAATTTATATTATTTGGAAACGGGAATGTCATAGATTTTCAGGTTTCCGACGTGACCGAAATTTTCGAGTACTCATCCATGCGTATCTTTTACATAATTTTTTCAACTAGAATAATTAGTACCCTGAGTTACGGGTGGGTGGGTACCAAGAAATTAATATTATATGGAAATGGAATGTCATAGATTTTCAGGTTTCCGACCGGACCGAAATTTTCGAGTACTCACCCATGCATATCTCTTATATAATTTTTTCAATTAGAATAATTAGTACCTTGCTTTAGGGATGATTGGGTACCAAGATATTTATATTATTTGGAAACGGAATGTCATAGATTTTCAGGTTTCTGACCCGACCGAAATTTTCGAGTATTCACCCATGCGTATCTTTTATATAATTTTTTTTTTAACTACAATAACTGATACCCTGCGTGCGTCACAAGAACCCACCTTGGTAGGAATGCGATAAGAATTCGACCGTAAGCCGCCCGATGGGGTCATTTTCACGCTATTTCGGTTGCAGTCGAATTATTGAGCCTAACCTTTGGATGCCAGCGAGGACCCCTTTGCCCCTGTACCGTCTCGAGGGACATCTTGTGACGCACGCGGGGTACCTTGTTTATGGCTACTATCTACTATCTGGATCCATGTTTACATTTACAAAACCCTTTTAATATCGGCGATCCTGCCTACGTCATTCCCTTGACAGCTACAGCATTTGGAATCTTGACTGTAATTTAAACTCATTCAATATTGATAATCTTTCTTAGTTCCTTGTAGAAAAATAGCTAACTTTTAATGTTCTGAACCTTATCTCTATTCCTCTACCTAATGACTTATGTATGTTAGATTTCTTAGTCTGTCTCATTACTATGCGGGAAGAGGCTAATAAATTAATTGTACTCGATCAGAAACCGCTTCGTTGAATTTAACGACTAATTTGTAGTCCCTAAATTCTGATAAGAAGACACTTTTCGCAACAGTTACTTGAATCACCGAGTCTCCTTTCCTTTACGCATTCAATTACCCAACATTTTATTTCTCCTAGAGTTGTGTTTAAATGGGAAATAATTCGTGAATAAATAACCACGAGACAATCTACATGTTTAAGAATTTATTCCCGTTTTTTAGTGGATGATAGTACTTAAACTGGAAACAACTCGATAAATAACTAATAATTCATAAAAAACGCCTGCATATGTAATCTGCTTACGTTCCGGTATTTCTCTGTATAACAATGTATTTAAATTGACAGTAATTCTTCGATAAATAACTAATTTCGAAAAAAGTCTCCATGTACGTATAACAACATGTTTCCGCTTTTTTGTATATTAGTATTTATAGTAGAAGTAGTATATTTGTAACGTCGGGTAAAATACTTCTTAATCATTCTACAGCTAGAGCAGTTATTTCTTGTCATCTTTTCTAAACAATCCCTAATTGTTTCCGTAGTAATTACAATAATAATAGTTCATCAAGTTTATCAAATTATTAAATTTTAAATCCTTGACTTCTCGCGCCCGTTCGCTTGTATATTCATTTGTAATTTACAATACGAACTATATATGGAATATGCTCGAAAGATTTCAGATCACTGGATACTCCAGAAAAATGTGTTGATGGTGTTACGGGTTATCTCGAGTTGATTTATTTTAAAGTAGGAGTAACGAACACACATCGCCGGAGAGAATTTTCATGTAACAGAATAAATTTCGATAAAATGGAGGACACTGGTAATTATATATACGAATGACGAGTCAGCCTGTTCTTCAGGATCAAATGACTAAATTAGTTGTAGGCAATGTTCTCGGAAAAAAGTGACAAAACAGGTGCGCTTGATGGACAATGATCGTCAGCAACATATCTGAGTCTAGTCGGTATAGTGACAGACGTAGTGCGCGTTTCTCTTCCCTGCTTTTGTTTTTCTTCACGTCTGCATTCGATATGAATTTTTTCATTAGGGCGCGATTTACATGTATAGTTTTGTAATTCAAATTCTCAAGTACGCCGGCAGGAAAACGGTCAGCTGCAATTATTTTGTATAAAAAGTTTCTCGTAACTGTAGACGATTCGACATCCCAAACAACTTGTCAGACCGATTGACATTACAGTTTTGCATGTTAAAACGTCCGTGTCGGCTTAACTCATCAGGAGGTCACACCTTGATTTCTTAGAGGTGCATCTTCCGAGTCACGAAATTAATTATGCTTCTTTGGAAATTACGTAGGAGCGACGCGGGCAATACCGAGCTCGTAGAATTATGTACTTTCCAGTGACTTTTCAAACAGGTGATGCTAATGTGTCAACCGTGTCATTTATATGGGATTTTATATGGGAATTTATATGGGAATTTATATGGGAATTTATATGGGAACTACTACACCTCTCTCTCTCTCTCTCTCTCTCGATAAAAGATATGATTTTCTTTAAATATCGTGTAAGAAAAAGGCAACCCGTAGCTTCCAGTCGTTTTTGCATGGGGAACTACCCCGTTCCGGTTATTCGAGGCTGTTGGGAATACCCCAGACAACTCGTCAAGCAACCCTTCCCCTTCTTTCCTTTTATTGTGGGTTTGGCCCAATCTTAACGATGTGGACCTAACCCAGACCTTTCTTCCTTGCAATCCAATGTCTCAGCACCCCAGGATTCAATTGAATATGTTCAAAATATGGGTAAAATCAAGGAACTTGATTAGATCGACTCTCTAAAATTGATTATAAATAGGCTGCAAATTTTTGTATACATTCTCATTTTCACGGATAAAATTGTTTCCAACAATTGCTGATCTAACTTTTCGACATACATAGGTTAGTACTTTTTGATAAAGAATGTCCAGCTGCATCGATTGATGTATTAAAAAATACCTCATTCCATTTAAAAAAGTCAAGGTGACCTTGATATCTCAAAAAAATGACATAAAAACAAAATTTCTTTTGCATCGTGTCAGCCCCATTGTACCATTCAACTTTGACCTTACCATATTTTACGTATCTTTAGAAACAACAAAGATATTTGAGGTGCTAACGTTTGGTGACTCACCCTGTATATGAAATTTTGTGTGTACAATGGTGCCTTATCGTTTTGCCCACCAGTGTATCATTAGTGGAGCACATATTACAATAGAAGCTGCACAAAGTCTGAATAAAAACAATCTTGTCAATTTTAAAAGGGAACATGTACCAGCTACTTTTAAGGCTCGGTAGGTTTAGTGATAAACTTGTTGAAAACGTCTGCTGTTCGAGAACGAAACAAATCGTCTATTCTAATAAAAAATAGTGCACTGATATAGATGCTTCTTTCCACCACAGAACAGCATCGCGAATCAAAGTTTATCGGAACTGTGTGCTATATCGTTGCGCCTGACGATTACAGATATTGTCTACCAATTCTGCGGAATTAAGTAGTCGCGCAATGGGTGCAACGTACAAATCGCGAGCATTCGCGACAATGGGTGTTCGCAATACCGATCGTTCACACGAGCAGGTGATTACTCACTCTTGAACTGCTGCAGCGGGATCGTGAGTTTCATGGTTGTGGCCTGATTAATTTGACTTGCTGACGATTATCTCTTTTTCGTCTCCTTGAACGTAAGGTCCTGCAACAGAAGTACACGTCCACTTCAGCCGGATTGCTTTTAATTTATGACTACTTAAAACCATTATGGGGCGAGGCAACAGCCGGTGCATTATCTCCCGTGCAAGTATCGTTAATTTCAGCTTTATTATCGTGGAAACCAACACTTGTTATATGTTTATATACAAATTTGGCTCTGTTTTCCTGAAAGAGACGAACATTTCCGACATTCTCCTTTGCTTTGGAGGAGTTGGAGCAAACGTAGTGGTATAAGAATAGCTGGAACATTGTTTCCTCGTTTTAAGAATGACTAATTTAGTCTACAGTGCAAATATTTTTGACAGTCTTCTCGGCTTTATTTCCTCCATTAACCTCGAACAAACATCCATATTGGAAGTGTTCGTTTTTCCTCCAATTCCACACTAAAACTTTTAAGTTAAAACAAAAGGAACTTTCAACAAGATGGCATAAAATTGGTAATGGGATAAAATAAAGCATAACTACGAAAAATATTTTGTAGATGCCGTGCTAGTAGGTACTACAGAATAATAAATTATGGATGTTGAAAATAAACGATTACTACAACTACAAACAAATAAAGCAAGGTAGACGATAATTCTAGCTAAAAATGATTATTTAAGACGATTTGGAATAACAAGTAACGATGATTTGATATATACTTTTCAATAGCAAAATCAATACATGTAATGACGTGTCTCTGTCAGAGTTCATTGCAAGTGGAAAGAGTCAGTAGTGGGCAGACAGAGATTAATCAGTCTTATTCAAAGACAGAGGTTTGTCTTGTAGAATTTCGTCTGTTTCTGGTTTGTTTCTACACATAATATCACCACATTTCTAATTTCCATTGCAAATGTTACACCAACTGTAAAAATTTATCGATCACCGATTCTTCATAGCTACTTCGTAAACATTTAAATTAATTTCGACGTCACTGATTGCCCAAGATAACGCGTTAACAATATTTTATGTCGAAAGATCTATCAAGATTACCAAATTCACACAACCAAAAACAGTTTTAAGTTTCTTATTCTAACCCTTAAATCTTATTATATGTATAGTATGTGAATAAATAATTAATTAACCTACTAATCGGTGTGCAATACACGTGTAAAGACAGATGTGTTGAAAATGTGAGGAGATGTCACAGTTAATTGATTTTAATGGTATTTTCTGTTCGGTTCTATTTCGAACCCAACGAGTAGGCTTGGCTGACGAGGCATCCAACAATTTTTAGTGGGTTCCGGTCAATGAACTGACGGTAAACTTTGCGATTCTATTGACTGCAATCGATCCTTTTGCCGAGTCATTAGAACACCCCTAGTAGTTTCTGTTTGCAGATTTACGGATGTACAGTATTTGAATACACGTGTCACATAGAAGACAAAGAGGTTCGTGTTTGCTTACGCCGTGTGAATAGCACCGACGATCGAAAAAATGTGCAAACACGCGGTGCCGGACGCAATTCGAGAATTTTTAACTGAAAAATTCTTTTGTAGTCTGTCGAGAACTCTGACGTCGTCCATCAGGTGCCCGATTGTTTCCGAGTATACGGAGTTCCGTGAAGGTGCCAATTTTCAGAAGCAGGGTTCAGAAACTGACAAGCTTCGGTGCAGGTGAACAGGTTTTTTAGTATATGATTATGTCAATTTGGGAATACCCCAGGGAAACGTAAGAGGGGAATAACCTCCTTGCTTAAGAAAGCGAAATAATAAAAAAAACCAGACTAGTTCCAAATTGGTGGCATTCAAAAAGTCATCGGCCGAGAGAACTGCCATTTTAGTCACAAAGGGATCTCAACGATGCCAATTAACTATTGTCCTATAGGCAGAACAGTAAGCGCGACAGCAAATAAAACTGCTTTACACTTAAAAAATTTATAATTCGCTCGATAAAACTGGCGAGATCAAATATCGTGGTATTACTTGGCAGTTATTTAAACTTTTTACAAGTGATTCGCAGCAAAGAACTGGTTAATGAATGTTTTCACTCCGGGAGTAAAACATAACAGTGATCCAATTACCTCAATGCGCGTGACATGACAGAACAATTAGGTGTTCAGTTGCTTATCTAACGAAAAAGCAAACTGAGTCATCGAACTACCAATTAATTTGTTTAATCCGAATTCAGAAGTATCTCGAATATTTTAAAAACTCATGGGACGAATAAAAATTTTTATTGTATGCTTATGAAAACTTTGGTATTAACCTTTCGTTGTTTTACGAATAAATGATGAAAACCTGACTGTTATTTCGATATAATTTTGGATAATACTATTTTGTTTTAGCAGGGACACCAACGGAATCCTTGAAAATTAACATTTCCGTAACGTAATTACACAATTTCTTTTGTTCCCTTTGATTGCCAAGATGTCGCATTGTACGTCGTTCAATCTTGCGATTTTAATTTGCATTTGGCTGGCGTCTAGCTCGTAAGGATTGAAAGGTGGACGGTAGTGTGTCGAAGTTATTGGCGGTTAGTCGGCTTATTTGCATAGCAATAGAAGCGATTGCTTTTGGCCCCGGTTGGGGCATATGTTTCCGTAATCCTCGGACCAATCCTCGAAATTTTTCGCCCCATTTTTCTATTTTCCTGGTTGCAGTGGCGCGGCATGAGTCAGAGCACGAAGATACATTTACGTCTCGCGCTAATGTAGATCTTCGTCGCAGACGTGTAACGAGGAAATTTACAATGTTAATGGCGGCTCCGGTGTTGCAGCACTAGCTCAACGAAACAGTACTTGGGAGTAACTTCTGAACCTTTATCGCGCGCATGAATTATTTATCTGCATCGTACCGATGATGACCCGCGCAACTCGTTTGGACCAATTAAAGGACATGCGAATATGGGCGTGCTTGTTCGCGAATGCCATGAGCTCGATGGAAGCTCGCAGCACGGTGGAAAATTTAGTAGGTACTCGTTTACCGAGTCTATCCTTCGCTGAGAAAACAAGACACGAGAAACGAGTTTCGGCGGTCATAGAATTCAACAGTCACATTTTTCGCGGGCAAAAGTGTGACAGAAATTGTTCCGCTGAAGAAACTGCGACGTTGACTTGTGACGACAATGATAAAGTCAGTCGGGAAATAATCCGACTATTGAACAAATCTCGCAGAAAAATTTGGGTCTGCTGATAAAAGGTAAATCGAGATCAATTTCTAATAGTTTGTATTTTGAATATCCACGATAGCTGAATATTTTTCTGAAGTCAACTTTATATTTAATCATCGTTCAAAATACGTGGTGTTTTCATCGATGCTGGAAACACGCATGTAAGAAAGACGTCATAGATTCTAATCTTCTTCCTTTTGGACATTCTTCCGAGGGACATCCGATAACAGTTATTACAAGCTCTAAATGCGAAAACCAGTTCGTTGTGATTCCCCTTTATTCAAAGGGAATTGTATCGTCCTTTGAACAGATTTGAATACAAAACAGCGATTCGCTAGATAAGAGTGACTAGAATGATTACACTTCGAACTACTGAGCGGCTCGGTGCGTTTATGAACCACGTGCTATTTGAATTGTAGTATTTTAGTGCAATTACTGCCATATAGTAAACCCGAGGCGGTCACGTTGCAAGATACATGGAAAAATCGACAAGCGTTAATTGTCTGTTAAAATGAAGTAGTCGAGATTATAGAGTATCGAAGAGGCACGCACCGTTTTGCCCGGAGACTTCAACGCATGGGTAAGCAGACTCGACGCGCCGGGAAGCATTCACGCGATCCAACCCGACCGAAAATCCATAATTGCGAATTACCTATCGCGTGCAGTTCCAATCGAACATGTTTGTGAAACGTACTTAGGATTTACCGATCTCCTCTTCCGCCATGAATGTCGAACCCGCCGATTCGACAAAATCAAACGAAAACTATTGCATACTTGGCAAGCTAAGTCGAAATTAAAATATCAATTACACTTTGACATGGGGATGAATAATTCATCGAATTACTCATCGATAATATGTATATGTACATCCGCGAGGTTTTTTCTTTATTGTAAATAATTAATCATTTATGTTAAGAAACGTAATCCTTCAAATTGTTGAATTCGTGAATAATGAAACATGTATTCGAATCGCAATGCAACGAAATGTTTTTCATCATTTATTACTCACACTGATATCAGACCATAAAAAAAAAGAAAGTGTGTGTACATTTTACAGACAGACGTGTGTCCATTAGCCGGTGTGACTGCCGAAGAAAATTTTGTGGCAGGCATTTAATAGCATTGGTGCGAGAATGTTCAAATTTTTCACTGATCTCCCTGCTATCCCTGCAAACTCGTGCTTGAGGTGACCAAAGGAAAAATCATCTTCATCAAATTCTGTGTTACAGTCTATCGAGCAAGTATAATCTTCAGGTGGAAATACATTCGAACGTTTACTAATTAAACTTCTGAAGTGACGATAATTACTGGTGAAATTAAATGAAGATTTTAAAAAAGGGAATATAACACTACCCTAAACCTAACAGACGTAATACTAATGAAAGAATGTCCGCGAGTGTGTTTAATAAATAATTATTGTATTTTCCCAAAATTCAGAAGAGCTAACAAGTTTTCTAACACGCGTTTGCTACACTCCAAACACAATAATCTCGAAGTAGAAACTGGACTACTTGCTGAAACAATTCGGCTTTACTCGATTCACAAACGGAATAGTAGCAGCTGCAAAATGTAGTGTTCCAAATATCTTTTTTCCCAAACGAGTTGCTTTTCATTAATGACTTAGAAATTAATTGTTTTGGGAAATCTCTTAAAAACAGGTTAGAATGATACCAACGGGAGATATAGGGGCTACAATGGCATGGGGCTTACCGGGAGATTATGTCAGTTTATTGTAATTGCGTTCGCTGAAGTGAAAACACTTGATGGATCCTTCGATAGTAGTCCTCCAGCGGTCAACAACACTTTTCACACTGTCATCGTGTTCTCGCGACCGAGTGTCTCTTGACTCTATGTACCGCGGATGTGAACGATACTGTCGAAGCTAGCGGTTCTTCAGAAATTGCGAATTTCCCAGCGCACACTACTGTATATATCGTTCGCTAACTACACACTCTCTCCCTCTTAATCTTGTTATTAGTGAGCCCGAGTCGTGTGTTCACTCTGCTTTATACCAGCTCCTGAGCACACCCCCCATACACTAGCCAACGGAGAGACAACATCCAACACATTTCTTCTCTCTTTGACTACGGACTTCTGATAGTGTATGACGCGATGCGACATCGCTTCGAGCATCGGCTCGACGAACAGAAATTTTGAAAAAATTGCATTTATCGGATTCGTAGAGAAAATAGATTGTATGGAAATTTCATCGAAATCGGCTTTTCACGATTCTCGTCCTATAATTGTAACGAATTTAATCTATTCTTAATTCTTTTAACTCCTTAAATAACTCAAGTTATTCGGTTCGATTTTAACAAAAATATTTTATGGTAAAAACTGTCCGAATATTAATTCCGGTCACTATGCATTTGTGGTCCACTTATTATAGAACAATCAATACCACATGTCGTTTACTCACATTTATTATACTATTTTATTGCTATCACCTGTTGCACGTAACAATAAGTTCAATCTGTTGTTTCTATGACAGAACCGTTTTTCTCAGAAGAATGTGTTGTTTTGTGTTATCCTTCAATTTTTTGTTCAGTATAACAGCAATTATTATAAATTACTCGTCAGAGAACACGCTATTTTATGAAAAAAATGGGATTGAAGCTTGACAGGAAATTAAATGTAGAGACAGCAACCTGGACATTTTGGGATATGAGCGACTCGCAATAGAACCGTGAGCGGATCTTGTGGTTTTCTTCAACGTCAATCCTTGCTTCCGTTTGATAAAGCAGAGAAGTGCAACCGCAATTGCGTTAGCAGAGCTCATCTGCGGTTTTATCTGTGTTTGCGAAATCATTGCTGTCCTATCATGTTCGAATATTTAATTATTTTTAATGCAGAGTTTTATATTTAACTTCGTACGAACGTGTAGTTAATCGCAAAGTTGTTTCATTGACTCATTCGCGCCTATCTAATTACTTTTTTTTAATTATTTGATTAAGAAAATATAATTAGAAAATGTATAAGTTTGTAATTAGATTTATACAAACAACGAATGGTATTGATATGAATATTATGCAAGGAGTGATTGTAGGAATCACGATTAATAAATACATATTATAAATGACGAAACAGAAAATTAGTTATGACTCAACACAATAAAATCGAAAACATTATTATTAATAAAAAATTATTATTATTAAAGAAACCAAGACATCTCTCTTGGAACTTATTACACTGTTCACATATTACTAATTTACATGTCACTGAAATTCATAAGCTGTTTTCATTGATTCTGTGTTGAGAAATTAAATATTTCATCACTTTTCATTTCCTTTTTTCATAGTAGATTTACCGAAAAACAACAACATGTTTAAGGCACATCACAACAAAAACCTCAGCTCCAGATAAAAACAACGGTAAACAATACGGATGAGCAATTCCCATACATTAAAGGAACACAGTATAAGAAATTGGTAGATGTATGTAATTAAATGCAAAAAAATCGAGACATTTGACCTTCCTAATGAGTACACTGTGTGTCAATCTTGTTTCTCATTTGACGCTTACAGTTTTTATTACTCCGAGCTCTCTAACAAATTATGAGCGAACCGCAGATTTAATGAATTTGTAGCGTATCCAAATACGGGAATTGCAATAACAGTGTGATCATAAGTGTTTAACTATCGGTTTCGAAAACTAGACAATAAGAATTTGAATTTGCATAAGCATTCTTCAGTTAATTGCTCACAATAATAATAAATCAATCTCTAGTTCTTTAACATTTCTTTTTACATTCTTGCACTCCCATGTCAATTATACAATAATACAGAAATTGTAAAATAATTCTTATTTAGAATGTCGTACAAGCAGAATTGGGCAAGAATTTTATTCGAAATTCTTATTTAAATAAAATTTTTGCCCAACTCTGTATACAAGTTACACTACATAAATTTAGAGTTCAAGTATAGTACTGAATTTTCTTCTACTGTTTAGAATTATTTTCTTTGCCTAGTATCGAGAAAAAGTTTTAAACTATTCAATCTCCTTGTATCGTATAGAATTAGTCGCTGTATCTGATAGTCAAGAAAAATTTATTGTGGGAATCAATTTCACAGACACGTGATGATTGCTTGCGTTATGCTTCCTCTAATCTGGAAATTAATTACAGTGACTGCCACTAATTTCGGACACTCTTAAAAAAACGATAACTTTTTAAATATCGTACCATACGATTTTTTGGAATGCTGGAATAAATAGTTTGCTATGGGACATGAAGAAAACATTTTTTCAAAAATTGCAATTGATTGGAATTGTAGAAAAGTTCTAAAACTTGCATTTTACAACTTTTTTATGTGGGCCTAAATTGAAAATTTAAAAAGTACATTTTGTAGATCTGTGTGAATTGAACATATTCTGAAAATTTTGTCAAAATCGGTCGACGTTGCAAAGAGCTACAAACTTTTAAAGATGGTAAAAATTGCAGACTTTCACGATTTTCGGCCTAAAATAAATTGAGTAAATCTAAGAATTCTTACATCTTTCAATGCCTGTTGTTTTTTTCCTCATCAATCAATTTCAAAGAAACTTTCACAGTGCATATAATTGTACATAGATCTACAAAACGTATTTTTTAAATTTTCAATATAGCTCACATAAAAAAGTTGTAAAATGCAACTTTTGATATTTTCTAACTTCACAAAAAATTTCAAAGCGTATGGTTCAATATTGAAAATGTTGTCGTCTTCTTAAAAGTGTCCGAATACTAGTGGGAACCACTGTAGATATAAAATATGTATCGGAAGTAGGATTTCCATAATCAAAAGTTATTCTGAATTGCATGAGTGATCTACAGTGATCTTTCACGGGATATGTTGCGCGTCACGGACCCTGGGCCTGGTTTTTTATTGTTAAACGAACACTATCGTTGGGGCCAGGAACAGGATGGCATTCCACGCGTCAAAAGCAGGTTTTCGAACGATAATCTACCAGTTCGACCCTGCTTCAGTTGTTCGGGAAAGATATTTAAATCATATCCGAACATCGTTTGGTCAGTTCAAGTGTCATCGTACACGGCCAATAAATGCAAACAAAAATAAATCGGTTTAAACGCCGTTTAGCGTAACATTGCGAGGTGTATAGGTAATCGATGTGTTTATAATTTTGAAATTAATGCTTGAAGAGGTGTAAAAAAGATCGATGCATTCATGGATTTGCTTAACGCACGTGAAGCGTGTAAGGAATATCAATTTTACAAATGGAGACACAACGGCAGCGAACAAATATAAGAACAATTTTCAATCAATTCGGTCGAAGCAATTACTCTGAAACGTTGGTTGTCAGTGCTTATTCCAATTCATTTTCGTTACACGAGTCATCTGAATTTATTCAAGCAATTTCAAAATAACTGACTCGGAAGGACGCAGGAACGTTTCGAGCATTGACCGATGGTTATTTATTGCTATTTACTTGCTTTTCCCATAGTAAGTATCATGTACAGGGTGTTCAATTTTATAACGAATTTTCGTGTATCATACATACATATGCTACCATGTAAGAAAATCGGCACAACTCGAAAACTACTAGTTTGGAGAAAATCTCATTTAAAGATTTAACCAAAGACCAAAAAATTACATTTGTGACACTCTTCCACATAAAAATATACCACTTTTTCATTTATTTATGACATAAGCGAACAATCGCGATTTTTTAAGTTATGCCGGTTTTCTTCCAAGGTAGCGATATATCCTGTTGGACCCAATTTGTTTCGCTGACGAAATCTATCTGGCATCACTTCAAAAAATTGGCTAATCGAATTTTAAACGGTTCACAGAAAACAGCAAGGTTTCCAATACGTATAAGTAAAACATCCGGGAAACATGTCGTCCTTCCTTTCGTTTAATTAACACGAAGGAGAAGTTTAACCACAATTGCATTAGCAGAACTCATGTGCGGTTCGTATCTGTACTTGTGACATCACCCTGTCACGTTTAGGCATTTAATTACTTTCATTGAAATCTGTAGAGCTTCATGTTTAACTTTCTAGCAATATTCGTATAAATGTTCTTTTGTCGTCTGTTTATTTTTTTGTCGCTATCCGTTGTTTATTTTAAGTGTGGCAATTACTTTTTAGTTACGCTTTTGCCTCATTTTCGGGCCAAGTGCAGAATAGTTGACATTTGGTACAATATCTTATCAAAATGAACCTTTTCAAGAAAAATTAGAATCCTACGTAATATTGATCCGCCAGTAATAATTGTGCAAAGTGGTTCGATACCGACAGCGTTAAGTATTTACATACCAGACTGTAAATACACAGGTTTAAAATCCAACTTTACAAAAACTTGTCCGTAGTTACCCCACTTCACTTCAGTTATCTCTAGAGCTTCGTAAAGCTAGTGCTCGAGACGTTTGAAAGAATTGGTAATAGCCAATGTTCGTTGACTGATCATCTCGAAAGGCAAATTGGCGATGCATTCACGTTTTTGGCGAATCTGGGAACATATGCTTGTTTTTGCATTGCTTGCATCACAACTTTTTCACAATAATCGTATTGAAGAGAAAAACAGTTTACAAATCGAACGTCATTAATAAGCCGATGACATGCTCCTTGAAATCGTCAGAATAGTTATTTTGTTCCGCAATCGTGATTTTTTGTACGGTGAATCGTCATTACGAGGTGACGCCGCAAATTACTTTTTCGAAATCGTACCCTAGTTAATGACAGTAATGGCGTAAATTAACAACTGCATAAAAGAAACTCATACATACTTAATGCAATCACCAGACGCTTCCACTTCGTGCATCTCTAATTCTTTCAGTAATCTGTCCATAAATTACAAATATTGATTGAGCCAGAATTGATTTTAGTTTTCTCAGATTATGAAAATTGGCATCAAGTACCGTGTACATGATTATTGTCATTTCTTTCGAGACTTTATCGTGCTGGCAGACACGACGTTATAATCAACACGTTCCATGACGCGTGGGCGTATGCGCGAAAAACTTTATTGTAAAGTAGAGACACCTCAAGACTGTAGAATATGCCGACCAAAGAATGAGGTATTATAATTAATTCAGTACAGAACAAAGCATGTAATCTGAGTGAAAAATCGAGCAAAAACAGCTCAGCATGGAACGTATTAATTAAAACAATAAACAATAAATGAACAATAAAACAATGCGACTCTTTACATGACAATCGTCTTCCATTCTGCATCAAAAACATGAATAATCAACACTATCGTAATTCTATACGTCACTGACCGGTTACTTATCCTACGGAAAAAGTAGATCGTGATACAAAAATGATTCTAAACAACACTGTGGCATGTTTTTTTTTACTCTAAGCTAGTAGGAACATCATAAAATAAGTAAGGATACTGTGAAGTGAAGTGTTTTAGTGCAGAAGTAGTGCACATTCCTACAACATATCAAAAATTCTCAGAATCCTCTTGATGTTCATAGACATCTTCTACCTCGTTTTTTACTGCTTTGACTTTCTGCCAGTATTTCTTCTCCTACTTCTTGAATTGCCTTCTCAGCAAGCTTTCATAATTCTGACTCCATATAATTTTCTATTTAAAATGTTTCCAGAGGTAGAACTACTCGTCAGAAATGTGCAATCTTGGTTTTAAATCGAAATTCAACGTTTTTCGGCAAAATCAAAATCCGACTCCCATTAAATCATAACACGCTACAGTTAAGGCAGTAGACTCGTTTTCAGGATTGCAATGGTGCGGGACTGGCGTTCTCATTTCTCGATAATACAAACATGGGCGTTTTCAGTATCCAAGAAGACTAAATAAAAGATCGATCTAGGGCTCTGTCGCCCTGAAGAGTCCTATTTGTTCATTTACGAGGCGTAATTTGCATTATTCGGCAGCATGTAGCTATGAAAATAGCTAGGGTAACTGCACCAGTGAATAAACGGACACCAGTAAATGAACGCTTTTGTATATTTCAACAAATTTTAACCCGCACGGCATTCTAGCGATAAAATTGTGATTAGAGAGTTAAATAAATAGGAGAATATTGTTTAGTAATTTTGTTATTGTTTAGTAATTTTAGTATCGTTGTTCAACTACTAGAATGTAGTGTTCATTGACTGGTATTCTGTATATTTTTTATTTAACGTTTAATGAAGAAAAATAATAATAATTTCATTTTATTTGTGTTCATTCATTTTTGACAAATGAAGTATAGGGAGCCATTTGGCATATATGAGATTCCTTTAATTCACACATGGTTTTTTACATAAAATATCTTCTTGAACAATTTCTTAAATGTTCATTCACTGGTGCAGTTACCCTATAATACATACGCAGTTGTATGCTTCCAAATAATGCAAATTACGCCTCATAAACGAAAAAAGAGGACTTTTGAGGGCGATAACGTTCTAGATCGATATTTTATCTAGTGTTTTTAACTACTGAAAAATCCCATTTTTATATTATCGAGAAATGAGAATGCAAATCCCGCACCCTTGCAATCCTGGAAACAGGGGTCTACTCCCTTAAAAATCGGAACGTCAAGGAGAAATTTTACGGGTAGCCAGATAAATGACTATTGTTGCCATTTCATTAAAGCGGGGAATCCGAGATAAGAAAAGAACTTCGCGACTTACCTATGTGTAAGGTTTACTCGGTACTGTTTTTTGTGCAACTTGTTCTGAACCGTCATATGTATACAGCTTCCTGTCAATGCAATGCGACGAGACGATGAAGAAATTACATAAAATTCCTACGTAATAAACGACGCGCTAAGCTCGAGGTTGATTTAGTTCAATGTTTCTACTTGACTATAAATTACAACACTATTGACAATATACTTCGAATTATATCCTCCATCGTAGGCACATGAAAATGAGATACTTATAAATATTAAGTCGATCCTCGATATATTTATTAATAATTACGACCTCACGTTACGTATATGTATTCTTTAATAAAATAGGGATAGGGTATAACATTCACACGAGACGTGTAACACGAACTTGTTTTAATAAATTGTTGCGCATAGTTGAATATTTTTAGTTAGCTATTTGTAAATTGTATTGTTCCAAACTGCAAATAATCGAAGTACTGTGTCTTATTGTAACAGTGTAACTAGACAAACACGATTCTAAGTGACAATTTCTAGGAAGGAACAAACGTTTTTGCTAGACAGATATTTGCATAGGTTTGAAAAAATGTGTACGTTCAAAACAACGCTAATTGAGTAATGTTATTGATGATGAAGATGCTAACGATTGTATATATAAATATATGGTTAATAATGTATGCGATGCATATCAACAAAAAAATGTTTGCATCCTACATATTTCATGACTATAGTTTGGGTCCATACGTTTTAAAACAAAAGCACTTTCATACTTATGTATAAAATAGAAGGTTCTTCATTATAAACTTAACATTAAGTTAAAGTTAAGATGTACATCTTAAATTCAATTTGAGATATTTTTTACAAGAATAATGCATTGATGTATGTAACATAAAGAAAATTATTTCGATTGTACCGGATAAATTCGTTGATAATTACTTAATTTAAATATTCACTTTTACTTTGTGAAAAAGAAAAGTATATCGGCTCATTTAAATTTTGGCGCGCATTATTTCACGCATGTCAAATAAATGAATCTGCGCCACAAAGTACGTGTAATAAAGATGTCACAGATCGAATAAAATCACAGCGAGCCGGTAGTCTTAGTAATTGACTGTCAATGGCTCTCATCTGAATCAGATGATTGCCGATGTATCCTAACCTAACTCAAATGATAAGATTTGTCAATTATATGGAAAAAGCAGATCGTTATTCTGATTACTTGGAACCACCAAAGATTATTAGAAAAGAATGGCAGACCGTTTATAAAGTCATTCGTTTTGTATTGTTTAACTTTGTAACGTGGAACGTAAATCAGTGCAAATATTTCTACAGTTTTGGTGAAATGAAGTGATTTCGTATGGATCCCATAAGAAGGACAAAGAATGATGTTACTTGCCACATATTCATAATTTGCGGATAGTAACGTGAATCTGGTATTTACTCTCTCGATTCTTCTTAAATTTCATAATTATTTTACGCGAGGTTGGAACTAATAAATTTGCAAATGCAAATAATAAAAATATGTATGTGTCAACTTGTCAATTTATTCCGAATATTTATATTTATACTTGATCTATAAATTATATAGACTATTTTATCATACTACATTTGATTGCCGATGTTAAACTGCAGATCTATACGATAACAATTTTGTTACAGAGGAACTGTGAAAAAGATAAAGCCGACTAATATTTAATTTATTGAAATGATGATGGAGTTGAGTCATAGTTTAACCCTCAATGAGGATGCCCTTAATCAAATCCCAGAGGCCAAACGACCAGTTTTTATATTCGAATGGTTGCGTTTTTTAGATAAGGTTTTAATAGCTGCACAAAAGGTATTGTACACAAAAAACCATATTTATCCTTCTTTTCAATATTTTGCGAAGAACTAGCCAAAATTTATTTAGCAGCATGTGTGGCTATCAGTGAAATCTTGTTGCAAATGAAAACATCTAGCAATACTTTGACATTTTCAGAGTGACATTAAAGGATGTCAACAGAAACTAGTGGAACAGTTAACTAAACATATGCAGGGTGCTCCTGGTCCCCCTACACGTAGACTTATTGCAAGATGTCTTGCCACACTATTTAGTGTTGGCGATACATTTCTGCTTTTTGATACTGTCAATAAATGCAATGATATTCTCAGAAATAAGGATGATTCTCCAAGTTTTCTCCCAACAAAATTGTAAGCAATTTATTTTAATTCACTTTACGTTTAACACATTCCATGCCATGTGTACCACTGATAGTACACGTTACACTTGATACCATGGTATCTCTGATGGTACACACTGACATATTTATTAATAGAATGTGTCAATAACATTTTAAAAATAGAAGATACATATATGAAACTTTCAATTGCTTGCAGAGCTGCTATATGCTGTGTAGGATGTATGTATGAAAAATTAGGAAGAATGATGGGTAGATCATATGAAGAGACTGTTCAAATTCTTATAAAATCTTTACGCTCTGCGGAATCACAAACACGAATAGAAATCATGCATACTCTTGAAAAGGTAAAATCTTGATTCTATAAAGTGCCACATAATTTTTAAATTTCATACAAATTTAATAGGTTTGTGCTGGCATGGGATCTGCAATTACGAATGTCCATAAAGAAATATATAAGGTCTCTAGACATTATCTTACAGACAGAGTAATGGCTGTAAGATGTGCTGCAGCAAAGGTACTGTATTCTTGTCATCTTTAATCCTATATATATGTACAATAGTATGAACAATAATCATTTAAAATATAAATTATATTTACAGTGTTTGTTGGAAATGTTAAATCATGCTCCGTTTTTATACACCACGGAAATAGAGAGCGTTGCTACTCTCTGTTTCCGAGCATTTGAAGGCTCAAATTATGAAGTGAGATGTGCTGTTGCAAAACTGTTAGGTAGTTTAGTAGCAATGACCCAACTTTCAACTCCAAAGGGGAAGAATCCTTCAGGTATCTTCAATAATTATATTTTAAATTATTAAGTTGTTGCATATGAAATCTCAACAAGAAATATTTATGGTAATTATTGTTTCTGTTCAGTGACGCAGAACAAAAACTACAAACAAATTTCCCTTGATGAGGTATTGAATATTCTAATGGCTGGTTTTCTAAGGGGAGGAGTAGGTTTTTTAAAAGGCACTGGGGAAATAATTAAAGGAAATTCTAGTATTAACAGAGAAGTCCGAGTTGGAGTCACGCACGTAAGAAAATATATAAATACAATAATTATGTTAATGTATATTCTTAGTAATTTGCCTTTTTTTCTTGAAAACATTAGGCATACGTGGTATTTGTGCAAATGTTGGGAGGATCATGGCTTGAACGTAATGTCGGTGCATTAGTTGCGCATGTTCTTGATCTCGTGACTAATCCGAAAGCCGCTAGTTCACATGTCGACGCTGTATACTCCAGAAAATGTGTCAATTTCATATTACACGGTACTATTGGGAAATTATTAGGTGAAGGAGCCCAAGCTGCAGCTTGCAAGGAAATAGCACATATTATTTTAAAGCAAATGAATTCCATTGGTAAAGTTGATCACACTTATCGCGTCTATATTTTGTTAAATCATATTTATTAACATTTCTGTTGTTATTTCTAGATTTTAGTCCAGAGAATGCTAAAGATTGCAATCAGGAAACATTGTTTAGTCAACACTTGTTAGTCTGTGCATTACAAGAAATGGGTAACTTAATCTTGGGACTGGGCACAACAGCTTGTAATTTGTTGTCCGATCAATCGTTGAGTACGTATTTTACTCGTACATATTCTTTCATGACCTACTACAGTTTTAATACTAATACTTCATATGATCTTTTAGATTTAATCGACACGATTATGACTGTTCTGGTTCATCCGTGTCAAGCAGCAAGACTCGCAGCCTCTTGGTGTCTGCGCTGTATTTGCGTGGCTGTTCCAAGTCAAATAACACCTTTAATTGATCGCTGTGTAGAAGGAATCGAAAATATGCGCAGCTCACCAGAAGCAATAGCTGGTTACAGTAGTGCTCTGGCTGCAGTTCTTGGTAGTGTTCGTTTATCACCACTCGGAGTTCCTCACACAAAAGGAAAGGTAAATACATTACATTGAACCGTAAAAGAACTATATAATAAATACATTTATTATGTTCCTATTACCAAACTTACTTGATTGCATGTGCAGATCATTTTCAATACCGCCGAAGAGCTTTTGAGGAGTGCAAGTCAGAACAGTCGTTTATCGCTAAATAGGACACATGCTGGATGGCTTCTAATTGGAGCCATAATGACCCTTGGTAAATAATAAAGGTGTGCGAGATCCCGAAAATTTCGGGATTCTCGAGAATACTCGAGAACTAGAGATCATGAGCTTTAACGTGTAAATGAAACACGTGTATTCCATCAATGCGTGAACAGTTTCTGGTTTTCGTACACCTCTAGTAAATAGTGATTTGGAGTTTCTACCTTTTGTACTTATAAATATAGAACGCTTTATCACTCTTGAAATCATCATTTTAATCGTACAGGTACAGCAGTAGTGAAAGGCTTATTGCCTAGAATGTTGTTACTATGGAGAAACTCTTTTCCCCGTTCCAATAAAGAACTTGAAAGTGAAAAAGCTAGGGGTGATGCATTTACTTGGCAAGTAACATTAGAAGGCAGGGCTGGTGCTTTATCGGCGATGCACAGTTTCCTATTGCATTGTCCAGAACTTCTAAATGATGACATTACAAGACGTCTTCTGACACCCATTGAATCTGCATTGGCGATGTTAACGAAGTACGTTCATTGCTGTTTTATTTATTTATAGTAAATATTTCTAAAATAATTTTCTACTAAAAAGTCAAATTTCAGCTTGTCACCTGTATTAAAAAATTATGGACAACAATTGAAAGCTCCGGCTGCTATGGTCCGTTTACGTTTATATGAAACGTTATTATTATTACCACCACAAACTTTTGAAGGTAAATACAGAAATACATTAAATTTAAAAAATTGTTTGTCTTAATGTTCGCATATTATTACATCATTGTGTAATAAATTCAACAGGATCTTACACGCATCTTCTGAGAATGTTGGTGTCGGAATTTACATTGACTGAAAACCCTGGAAACACAACAACTTCATTGTTACGTGCTGTTTGTCATGCTAATGATTCTGTAATTCTTGGCACGTGGTTGCAGGAAACAGATCACCGTACGATAGAAGATCAAGTAAGTGTTTTAAAGTGTGATTTAATAGTTTCTTCATTGATTAAATTAAATCATTCAACATCAGTGTGCTAACTTTACATTATTGGTATTTCCTAACAAAAAGAATGTAACTATGTAATCAAAGCAGGCGTAATACAAAGAGGGTATGCCAACGTGACATATTTTAAGCCTTTTGTCATTAATGTATATAATTTATGATCGTGTCTAGATGGAACCTAACAGAAGGGCGGATTTGGAACATGTGAGTAATGTTCTATGAAGCCGTTCATTAGCCTGTAATAGCATTGCCACTCATCTATATTCTTTCTTTCTCTTTTATGTTTTTTAAAAATTTTACACTGATCTATGAATATACTTGTGTACCAGCTATTAATCACTTAGTTCTCACTGAAGCGTTATGTCGTGACGTTGATACCGTTCGTATAGGGGTCACGGATGTGTTATGACTCGCCGCCGATCCTCTCTGTACAGATCAGAGACGTGTTATCACGCGACGCGATGTCGCTTGCGTCGGTGCCACGGACGTGTTATCCCGCGACGCAATACCGTTCGCAGGGTCGGCCTTCTCTATAAAGGGGCCTGAGTGCAAGAAACCTTTTGAGGCCCCAAATTTTTTGGTTGCAAAAGGACATTATTTTAGTTCTTAATCATGTTGGGGTCCCATCAATCGCGGAGCCCCGGTGCATAGCATCCGCCGCACCCCCAGATAGCCGGCCCTGACCGTTCGGATAATGTCAATAACATGTAAACTTTTCTTTGCTCCGTCTCAGGACACCAGTTTGTTCCAAATGTCGTCTGTAGCATCGCAAGAACGGTATTGCGTCGCGTGATAACACGTCCGTGATCTGTACAGAAAGTATTGGCGGCGCGTCATAACACGTCTGTGACCCTATGCGAACGGTATCGACGTCGACGACATAACATGTACGGGGGAACAAAGTGTTTAATTTAGAAACTAGCTAATTCAATTTCTCTTTTAATTTCTTAAAACCCTCATTACTGTCGACATATGTTATGATCATGTAACTTTATTTCAATTGAACACATTATACCTTTAATGTATGAGTCACGACACAATCTTGAACGTGTTATGTATTTATTATATTATTTTTTTTCATTTATGTTTTATACATTATACAATTATATTTTTACATGCGTTTAATATGTCAATATACTACTCTTTATAAATTATATGTATTGTTATGGAATTATCACAATATTTATTTTACAAAACAATATTTTTTCTTATATTTTGCATTTGTTTCAGCTTCAACCGAATAGTGCTGCAGGATCTGGCGCATTGGAACACAACCCATGTTGTCTTTACAGACCGGTACCACAAGTAAATATCTCAACATTCTGTTACAGCTTTATACTGTTATAATATTTAATTTGAATAATATTCTCCCGATAGGGTGAAATAATTCCTGGTCCTCTACCTTTGGGAGTAGCTGTTATTGACCTGTCTGTGTCCTTGTTTGGACAAATTTTCCCACGAGTGGCAAACAAGCATAGATTACAGATGCTAGATCACTTCAGCGAGTGCATAAAGCATACCAAATCTGGTAGACAAGAAGCTATACAGATGAATGTTTTTACGGCTGTATTAAGCGGATTAAAAGGCCTCAATGAAGCAAAAACTGGATTCGGCCAAGAAGATGTAAAAAAGTCTGCCACTAATCTTATAATTGTAAGACTTCATTTAGTGCGTATTGATTTTCAAATATTATTTGCGTCCAAATAGTCTGTATTAATGCTGTACACGTTTCCAGAGTGCTTTAGTAAGCAGTAATTCAATACTGAGATGGGCAGCAGGTGAAGCTGTCGGAAGAATGGCTCAAGTTATCTCGGATCCTAAATTTACAGCGGAATTAGCGCAAACGAGTTTTGATCGTTTGAAATCTGCTCGTGATGTTGCGAGTAGAACCGGTCACTCTTTAGCGTTAGGATGCCTCCATAAATATGTTGGAGGGATGGGATCCAGCCAACATCTCAACACAAGTGTCAGTATTTTACTTGCACTTGCCCAAGATAACTCATCGCCTGTAGTGCAAGTAAGATTACGATTTTAAATACATGTCGTTCGCATATATTTACAATATTTGCAGATGTGCGAGAATCCGGAAATGTCGCGTTGGGTCGAGTCGAGAATTTTCTTCTCTTCTACAATGAGTGTATAAAGTGTTCGTACACTTTTTAAAATAAAATAACTTTGTCCAAACAATTATTATTCACAAGGTTACATGCAAAAATAAAAAAGCCATTTTAAAAATTTTTTTATTTGGGCCCTTAATGAAAATTTAAAATTTATGTTTTGTAGATCTATGGTGCTGATACAGATACTGAAAATTTCATTGAAATCTTTTCGAAATCTCATCGAAACTGATAAAAAATCGTGTAAAACTACGATTTTCACCATTTTTAACCACTTGCAGCTCGTGCATATGTTAATCGATTTCGATGAAATTTTCAGCATGTGTGTAACAAACATAGATCTCCAAACATGTATTTTAAATTTTCATTAAGGGCCCTAATAAAAAGATTAAAAGAAACACTTTTTTTATTTTTGCCTGCAACCTTGTAAATTGTAATTTTTGAAAAATCTTTTTTGCAGATCATTTAGTAAACTAATGCTTCTAATTGATGATTAAAAAATCAGGTCGTTTAACACTTATACGAACACTTTATACACCGACTGTATATGCTTGAGTATATCAGGATTCTCAAACATTCTTGGGAATAATCCCGAAAATTTTCAAGAACCCGACTCGACTCGTCTCGACCTGTCCCGGCCATCGGGTACCTAACATTTTTCGGTTCTCCCGCACTTCTAATAATTTAATATAATGATACGTAATCTATTAAGGTATGGGCGTTGCATGCTCTTGCACTGATAGCTGACTCTGGTGGACCAATGTTTCGAGGCTACGTGGAACCTACACTATCCTTAGCATTAACTCTACTTCTGAATGTTCCTCATTCTTATATTGACGTACATCAATGTATAGGGAAAGTATTATCAGCACTTATTACAACAATAGGACCAGAATTACAAGGTTAGAAGCCTGCGTTATCTTGATTGAAGTTAAACACTTTTCATTGCCCGTTGAACAAATACAAATAGTAGGGAACGATTACATTATCAATTTTAATAATTCTCAGGTAATACGTCAACAATTTGTATGGCACGTTCATCGTTTTTGTGCGCTTGTGCTATCATGCAAGATCATCAAGATCCTCTTGTACAAGCGGAAGCTACTGGATGCCTTCAACAGTTGCATTTGTTTGCACCGAGACACGTTAATTTGTCTTCTCTCGTTCCTACCCTATGCGTAAGAATGACCGTAGTAATTATATTATACGGATAATTATGGCTAGCTGTCGTTTTAATATTACATTCTCTATCATTTTCTTTACAGCGGACCTTATCAAGTAATCACTTACTGTTGCGCAAAGCCGCCATATCCTGTCTTCGACAGTTAGCTCAACGTGAAGCAAAAGAAGTATGCGAACACGCAATGACGTTGGCTAATGAAAGTCGAGATACTAATGTGGTAGAGGGTCTTGTAATAACAGAAACTGGTCTTCCTGGTGTTCTATTCAGCATGCTGGATACAGAAACCGATAATAAATTAATTAAGGACATCCATGACACGTTGACTAGTATGTTGCAAATACTGGCAGCAGATAATTTATCGCAATGGTTGTCTCTGTGCAAAGATGTTCTTACTATAGCATCAGGTATACCTGTTATATGAGCTTATTTGCGTGTACAAGGTGAAGTAGAGAGTATACAGTAAATATTACTCTGTTATTAGCATAGTTTCAAGAGAGCTTTCACGTGATTATAGCAAATTGTTTGTCAACTCTTTTTTTCATGATTTTTCAGGGGTCACCTTCATTTTTTTGCAAATACATCTATAATTTTTTACACCTATTTGTTGAAGGATTTCAAGGTAAATTCGTGAAAGTTCTATTGAAACTCTGCTATACCTGATAAAAACATTTTCGATAGGATTACTAATAACAGAGTAATCTGTACTGGTCACAATTCGTGGTTCACCCTGTATAATTAAATAATAAAGAAGATTTATGCGTATATTATATTGTACGTAGAAACATGCGGCAATGAAGAAGTCAATACGGTCAATATCGAGGACAGTGCTGCAGACAATGATAACGCAGATGCAGAAGGTGATGACGATCAAGCCGAATTTCATGCAGACGAATCTACAAAACAACGACCAACTGTCACTCCAAGATGGCCAACTAGAGTTTTCGCAGCGCAGTGTGTTAGAAGAATTGTAACTGCTTGTGTAAACAACAAACAAGCACACTTTGATCTAGCCTTAGCAAAGGAAATGCAACTGTCTAAAGGAAAAAGTATGACCTCTTCAAAATTGTAATATCATATCGTATCTGTGACATTCTGATGCTTACACTAATTTTGAAATAAGGTGACTTCTTGGTACTGCATCTTTCCGATTTGGTACGAATGGCATTCATGGCAGCGACTAGCGATTGCGATCCTTTGCGACTCGAAGGATTAAAAACCCTCCAAGAGATTATAGATAAGTTTGCAAAAGTTCCTGAACCAGAATTTCCTGGACATTTGTTACTCGAACAGTTCCAAGCACAAGTAATTATAATAACTTTATAAGTATAATTTTATACTTTATAAATATATAAATATAAATTATTCGTATTTAAATGATATCTTGTGTTTCTATTTAATAATTCATTATTGTAGGTCGGAGCTGCATTGAGGCCTGCATTTTCAACAGAAACAGCATCGCATGTCACGGCTGCAGCTTGCCAAGCCTGTAGTGCTTGGATTGGAAGTGGAGTGGCTAGAGATTTAAATGATCTTCGTAGAGTGCATCAGCTGCTTGTATCCTCTCTGGAAAAGTTAAGAGAAGGACAAACTCGACCACAGCTCTATAATGAAAGTCTATTAACATTAGAAAGACTAGCAATATTGAAAGCGTGGGCGGAGGTAAAATATAGCAGCTCATAAAATTGTTTCAATCATGTATTTAACACTTTTACATGTATACCTTATATACCTTATTCAGGTGTATGTCGTCGCTATGATACGTGACGGTGCTGCATTAAACAGTAAAGACACATTTAATCAAAATATAAATCACGTCGATGAAGGAAATGAAGAAGATTTTGGGAAGTTCGAATTCCAGACTGAAAGTTTATTGAGTTTAGTACAACCAGAGTTGTTAAGTTTAAGTCAGTATTGGCTAGCTGCTCTAAGAGATCATGCTTTACTTTCTTTACCACCAGGTATAATTATTTCTGAATACTGAACATATAAACTCTGTGATAGTAAAATTGCTGGAATTATTTGTTGATAACAATTATATAAATCAGTAATCAATTTCTTGTATTGTCAGAGTTTTCTAGTCAATTACCACACGATGGAGGTGCTTTTTATACAACAGATACAATGGATTCTGCTCGACCTCATTATGCAGAATCATGGGCACCAATTCTTCACGCCGCAACACTCTGGTTGAATGCAAAAGGTTTTGGATTAGAGGAAACGAATACTGAAGTGCAGACTTCGAATGCAGCAAATAATAACAACAATGATGTCGCTACCAAAACTAATACTAATGTTGAACGATTTCATTTATTGTTTGGTAATTATCATCTAAATATTGTGTATATTATCTTAATATTATGTATATTGTTTATTTGTTTAATGTTCTAGGGATATGTATGGAAGCTCTGTGTAGTCCACGATCTTCCGAATCTACGCAGAACATAGAAACATGCTTGAACGCCTTGTACACTTTACTAGACTCGGCATGGGCCCGTAAAGTGTTAATTACAGATCGCTCATTACCACTTGAACTATGCAACGTTCTTCATAGGTACGCTTTCGATTCAGATCATTATAAACACACGCGAAACAGAATGCTTTAATTTGTTCAAATACTCTGTATTTTAGAATGCTATTGACGAGAGAAAGTTATGTCATTCAAATGGTAGTAATGGAGGTTTTAAAGCAAGTAATGAAAGCTGCACAAGAAGATCTCGCAGAAAGGAAAAGAAATAAATTGAAAGGTGAGCAACAATAAATTTATATACAAGGTATTCGGTAGCAAGCGAGGATCAATTTAAGGAATGATCTTACAGAAAGACGAAAATCAAGAGTAAAAAATTCCGGTTTTGAGCTCATGTTTTAGTCTTTAATGATTGAAATTGTCTTTGCGGATCTTTATACAAAATAAAAATTGTTCAGATCAGTTACAAGAAGCGGAAGACATGAATGCGTAAAATTTGCTATCTAATCATTACTCTTGGTTTTATCTTAATTCAATTAAAACCTTCCCGGATATATGTGTGTAATATCATTATAGAAATTGCACCTGCACATGAGGAAAGTAATGAATGTCAAGATGTAGATCTATTGGGAGAAGGTGAAGAAAGTGGCGAACTTATTCCAGGAAAGTCATTGGTATTTGCTATTCTCGAGGTGTGCCTGTGCCTTTTGGTACGTCAAATACCAGCGTTGAACCCTAACCCTGGTGGTACAACAGCAATTTTATCTCAAAAAGGGTACATACCATCCGAAGAAAGTGGAAAGCTCATTGCAGCTGCGCTTAATATAATGGAATCTCTTCCTACCCTCTGTTCTCCTCAAGGTACCCGTTTCTAATTAAACTTTTAGCCGCATGGAAGAATTTTATACCAAATTCAATTATGTATTTCTCTTCAGGAGCTATAGCAATTTTGCCGACATTATTGTACCTAGCAACAGGAGTAATAAAAGAAACTGCAGTACGTATGGATAATGAATGTAATAAAACGGGATCGGATATACCGGTTCATGCAGCATTGCATTGCATGAAACACCTTACTACAAATAAATATGCAAAGGATCATAGGAGTCAAGATCAGTGGACAGGTCTTTTGCAGAGTGCTTTGGCTAAAATCATCGATCTCGCGAAAACAGGTACATAAAACCAATAATCATTTTTTTCTAATTACGAGGGTGATTCAAATATACAGTAAAGACCCAAATACTGTCCGGGATCGAGGGGACTTTTAAAAACATATTTCTGGCATTTTTCTGATTAAAACAAAGCCAAACACGATATAATTTCAATTGTACATATTTAGTGGTTTAATCGACTGTGAAAGTTTCGGTCGCAAGGAAGGGTAGCGTATAGGAAACAAAGAGACAAAGAGAGTATTTCATTCTGTCCTTCTCTATATTCGACTCTCTATTGAAGTCTCTGAAAAACGAGTCCTAGGTGCAAACGTTGTCTGCCCGCCTGTTGGATAGCATTTGAGGGATTACTGTAAACTTTAACTTTGATAATGTACTCAGCAAACAGTTCCGAGCTGGATGGTGAAGTGCAGGGTTGATGGTCAGTGTATTAGGGAGGAGGTACCAGCTGGATTAGCTCCTCTGCTTTGTTTTGTCTTTAGTATAGCCATGAATGAACAAGAGGTTCGTTCGTCTGCTGTACAGCGTATTATCATAAAGTCAATGTCTCGCAGATAACAAAATTAGTGCTGTTCGAGAGCTTATTGAAAGTGATCGTCGGTTCACTGTTGAAGAAATCGCATCAGAAGTGGGTATCAGTATTGGGAGTACTCATCAGCAAACTGTGCCTTCAAACGAGTTAAAATCTCAGAGGATTTAACCCTTTCATTGGTTAAAAGCTTTATGATAATGCGCTGTGCAACAAACGAATGAACCTCTGGTTCACTCATGGCTATACTGAGGACAAAACAAAGTGGAGGAACTAACCAAGCTGGTACCCCCTCCGTAATACACTGACCATCAACCCCTCGCTCCACCATCCAGCTCGAAACTGCTTGGTAAGTACCCGGCCAGAATTACCGTTTATATTTGAATCACTCTTGTAGTATAATTTCTTATAAATCTATTATAAATCAATACTTTGACAGGAAATGATGAGATGAAAATGGATGAAGTGTCAATGATATTGGGCATTGCGGTTTTCGTTCTCCATGCTTTACCAGAAGTTGTAAGTGCACCTAACCTGCAGTTCCCATGCATCAATCATTTTAGACATGCATTCCAATCAGAGAATACAATGGTAAGTTATATAATACTTTAGCATGATGTTACAAATTTATATGCATCCTTCAATGTTTCTAGGTCAGACTAAAATGTGTCCAAACATTGAGAACAATATTTTTACATCCAGAACGTACAATTAGTACACCTTATATTCATGCATTAGCTCCCAGATTAGTGGAGTATTTATATAGCGATAAGAGCAAGCAAGTTATAAATGATGTTGAATTATCTTTTACATTGGAATGCGTCAGCACTGTTGAAGCTCTAGTAGGACTTGCTGATCTTTCTCACCGTACGTACTCAATTTTTATTAATTTTCTTTTATTGCATTCGTACAATTAGGATATCGTGATCGATTCTAACGAAGATTATTTTACATGCAATTCAGGAGACCTTTTACAAGGTGTGTAAGGAGTAGTTAGCATGTTAAGAAACTAATGCTTTAGAATAACTTCAATCTGTTTAATGCATGTAGTTATTCTCTTTACATAATACCAAAAATTAATATAATCATTTCTTTGTACATAACTAGGTATACAGATGCTGACTTTACTTGTGCCAATTTTAATTAATTATTTATTGGAAGGAGATCAACTACAACATGCTTCTAAATATCAGTTAAATCTTCATCAACAGAGTTTTCAGTGGTTGAATAAAATAGGACCAAAATATCCTCAGGTATGATATTTACACTGCTTAATTAACTTTTTTTAACTGTGATTAGATATGTAATTAGTCTTTGAGTGTATATTTCTATTTCAGGAATTTAAAACATTAATGTCACAGTCTACAGAACTGAAAACAAAATTAGAAAATGCAGTCAGATCTTCTCATCAACAAGCACAAAGACATACCCGATCTGTAGATCTAGTGAAGCCACAAATTAAGATCTCCACACCATCTATTAAGCTCAAAACAGATTTCTCGAATTTTAATTGAAATTTTCTGTAACTTTATTTAACACATTGTGTACCTGCTCAGATATATGCATTCTTATTGCTGTCAATGATATTTATTTAATAAGCTTCTAATAATTGATATTTATAATATATTGCGTATAACTGATATTTATTATATATTGAGTATAATTAATTAACTTTAATTGTTTTGGTTTTTGTAGAAGCATTAAGGGAACTTTCATACTAGCTAATTTTAATTTAAAAAATTGGACTGTATCTAACTATATTTTTCAAAAGTGATTCAAACAGAATATTCTTGCATGCGGTATACAATGTGTTAACAATAGTAATAACGATATTGACAAGTACATAGTAATGTACGATTATTGTGGTAATACATTAGTTGAGCTCCATCGATGGATGTCCCTAAAGCAGATGTAACTGACTACTGTGTAAGAAGTTATAAAATTTTCGTTGTGAAAAATTCTACATTTGAAAAATTTCATCACATTAGTTCTGTGTGTTAGTGCTTATTTATTAACGAATATTAACATTTTACTCAATAAATTAGAATAACTTTAAAATCACAAGGTACGAACGGTATTACTAAAATCGATACATACATTATAAATCTTTCTTTTCTTTTTAATTAATTGCATTTATATCTTGCTAAACTAAGAAACTGATTACTTTCTTAGTTTTTAAATTATTTTTTCAAATTGTATAGAGAAGTATTATATAATATTAAAAAAATTGTATATTAAATTTGTACAATTATATTTATATTTATTTAAAACTGTAGTATTATACAACCTTGTAGAAACCATCTAATTATTCGATCAATTTGCCTTTTCATTTATTTATTACTTTCTCTGTAGTACGTGAAGATTGAGTTGACAATAGATTATTATCGGACAAGAGATCGATAAAAATTACATGCTGAATACTGAAAAAGTGCAAACATTTCATATTCCAATTGATGCAATAAAAATATATAAATTATTTTTCATACGTATTAGTACTATAAAAGCGTAGTAGCTTATTAGTAGACTGAAATTTCTGACAACAGTAATCACAATTTAATATTATATGTTTCTTATAGTATTTAAATATTATTTTCATGCATTTATAAAACCTTGATTAAGTATTTATAGATTTAAATACAACAAAGAATGCAATCTACAGTACAACTTATTTTAATTATAGAACCAAAATTAAATTCTTTTACCTGCTATTCTAGGTGTGGTGGTTATACAGGAATATTGAAAAATGTTGTATACTGTAAGATAAATTATTAAAAGGAAAATATATGTCACAAATATAAAATACACGTAAATGATGTTAAGAAACTATATACATATATTATGTAATAGAAATGAATTACAGAGCTACAATGATAAAATATAGTATATGTAATATTTCTTCCTCCTAATATAAACTAATAATTAAAATACATGTGCCCTCCTTGTTGGTAAATTCAACTTTATGCATGTGTGTGTGCAAATATAATAGAAGAAACGTAAATTTATTAAATTACACGTTTAACTTTTATGAATTATCATGCATTCGAAAATTTTTAGAAATCACTTTCAAAATATTTATTTATATACAATAGACATTTTCATGGTAAATATTATAACATTGTACAACATAGAAAAGCTAATATAATAAAGATATATAGATATGTACTGTTACAATTATAATATGGAAACGAACTTATCAAAAACATGCACAACTCATCTTTGTGAAAGTCATCCGTTATTATCTGCTCCAGATTATACAGTATCATAACTTAATCAAAAGTAACTTTGATCGGTCATACACTATCCTTACATTCACGAGACAATCCCGTTCAGTATCGATCATACGAACTGTTTAAAAATCTAACAAATTATGGATATATATATCTGCTTATAACAATTGCAAATTTATTGTAGCAATTGTCACCTAATTATTTTTCCTAGATGGAAGTATGCATGAGAATTATTATTAGATTGCGGATCTTTATACATTTATGACAAAAATGGATACATGTATAATTTAAAGCAGGGGAGATGTTAAAAAATTCAAGGACATCAACGTATCAGTTTAATAGAAAAGAAGAATACAATTTTTATTTGGCTCCTGTGTCCTGCAATCGATGCAAACATTTTTTATTTTGCATCAATAGTTCCGCAGTCTAATTATTATTCATGAAAAATATATATTATAAATGTAAGAAAGTTCTTAATAATAACATCATGCATCACATTTTGTATGTGTATGCGCGTATATATTACACTTGAAATTGATAATGAATAATCGACCGTCGCAAATATATATTTTAATAAGTATTCAGTAATTATTATTAGTGTGGATACGCTAAATATAGTAAGTGTAACAATTAATAAATAATAATCATATCTTAACATAATTATTATATTATGTAACGATGCTGGATAACGATCAAAAGTAATCATTTCTTAACGTTGTACGCCAGCTAGTGTGAAGAAATAGGAGGGGGCGATAATCAACGGTATATAAAAGAAATTACTTCTTAGGAGGACCAGTATATTAGCGTATACATACCGAGCGAGGTATATATATATGTGTGTGTTTGCACATTTACTTTATGGCTGTACCTCACGGCTAATCGTTTGAATAAGTCATCGCATTTCAAGGATACATGTTTATGTAAATATGATTGAATATATTTTTACTGTATTACGATGTAGATGGAAATTGCACAATACTTCTAATTAGATCATTTTGCAGTTTAAAGCTTCAACGGTCAGTTACAACCGTTACAAAATCATTTTGCGAAGTTTACCGAGCACAGCTCAGTACAATGGTGAAGGCAAAAAAGTTTGTGCTAGCCAAGCATTTCCAAGGGGAGCCAAAGCCGACGGATCTACAATTAGTGGAAGAAGAACTACCTCCTCTCCAAAATGACGGTAAACAATTTTTTCTACGCATACACGATCATATATGACAATTTAAAATAATGTGCATCGTCATTGTCTCTCTGCTGCCACTTGTATATGAATCATAACAACTTGTCATGAGGTATTTTTTCAAATTATGATAATAATTTTGCCACGTACGAAATGTTTCGATTGATGATAAGTTATCTTCAATTGATTGCGATGTCATTTTCAAACGTTGAAGCGGGAAACTATGTAAATATACATAGGGAGGTCCGTTTATATAAGAACACCAAATATCTCTTCAGGTTATTGTGATGTAAAAATATTTGTTAAATACTTATTGTGTATGATATTAATGGACCAATATCTGGCAAGAATATTTTTTTCCTAAGGTAATTTTTTTCGAAGTTATCAAGGTCATACAATAACCTGAAGAGATATTTAGGTGGTCTTATTTAAACGGACCACCCTGTATACACTTGAAAAGATTACATATTACTATTGTTGCAGTTTCATATTCATGCAATGAATACGTTAATTATTGAAAACAATAGTAAAACATCCATAATGCAATTATTGTTCATTTGTTTTGCTAATTTTACAAAAACAAAGATTTGTAAACTTCTAGCTATTCACAACATATTGATAACAGCTTTTATATTGTTTTATCAGAAGGATTATAGTATGTAATATTAAAGAGCTAATGTCCTTCCAATGATACATTTTCATAACAGTAAGTCTTACTAATGTAAGATATGGTTTTTAACGTTAAATTATGTTTCCTAGAATTTTTGGTCGAGGCAGAATTCCTTTCGGTGGATCCTTACATGCGTCCATACACTATTAGATATCCAACAGGAATTACAATGATTGGTTCTCAAGTGGCTAAAATAATAGAGTCTAAGAATGCAGAATTTCCAGTGGGAAGAAAAGTTGTTGGTTACATGGGATGGAGAACACATACAATTTTGAATCCCCGGGACTTCTCTGATGCAGATATGATGACACAAAAGCCATTGCTTGTGCCAGACTTTGGAAATCTTTCATCATCTTTATGTTTAGGAGCTTTAGGAATGCCAGGGTAAACATGATTTTAGGTTTATGATAGGTTTCTATGTTTTCACATACTTTTTCATATTCTTTCATATTTGTTTTAAGAATGAACAATTGTCAATTTTAATTGATGTATAATTTCTGGTTTAGAAATACAGCATACTTTGGCTTGTTAGAGATCTGTGCACCAAAAAAAGGTGAGACACTTGTTGTAAGTGGAGCTGCAGGAGCTGTTGGGTCCCATGTTGGTCAGATAGGAAAACATATTGTTGGGATGAATGTTATTGGCATTGCTGGTTCTGACGAAAAATGTAAATGGTTGGTTGATGAGCTTGGATTTGATCATGCTATTAACTACAAAACTGAGAACGTTAAAACTGCATTGAAGAAAGCAGCACCGAAAGGAGTTGATTGTTACTTTGACAATGTAAGATTGAGGAGTATATAATAGTATATAATACTAATAATTAGACTGTGGATCTTTATGCAAAATAGAAAAGTTTTACATTGATTGTAAGACGCAGGAATTACATAAAAATTAATTTAATCCCTTAAAGACTCTGTTACATTAAAAACAATACCACAAGATTCTTGAATTTTTTAAATATTTTACTTAAAGATCCGCAGTCTACTAATAATATACTAATAAATAGGAGTATACAATACTAATAATAATCTTGAGCAATATAATCTTAGCTATATCAAATATTGTACTTCTGTCAGGTGGGTGGAGACATTTCCAGTATAGTTATCTATCAAATGAACTACAATGGCCGTGTTTCCGTATGCGGAAGTATTTCTACTTACAATGAAGATCCTGCGTCTATGCCAAAGACAACTGTACTTCAGCCTGCTCTTGTGTTCAACGAGTTAAAAATAGAAGGTTTCATTGTTAAGCGTTGGAGCGATCGTTGGATGGAAGGTGTAATGAAAAATCTTCAATGGTTACAGGAAGGGAAACTTAAAACTCGTGAATCTGTCACGAAAGGTTTTGAAAATATGTTTGAAGCATTTACTGGTATGCTAAAAGGTAAAAATACTGGTAAAGCTATTGTGCAAGTTTAAAGAATAAAATATTTTCTCAAAAGAACTTGTTTTATTCTTAGTGTACGTTTGGTACACAACTGTTATATGATCTGATTAAACCCATTGAATTAATACTAATTATATCCACCCAATTTTATCCAAGACTTACCTGTACACAGGACTTTGTTAAATACATAAATCCAGCCCAATCTTATATTGGTGAAAATATTCTTCAAACGCAATACATGCTTTTGAAGTGTAAGAAGTGCTTGAATATTTATATACAAAATTAACCAAAATAATGAATTTGCAAAATAACGTACATAGAGTAGAATTATTTCAACGAAACACAACAAAATCCTCCATTTTATTGTCCATAAGAAAAATGGATTCACAAGAGATATTTTACAAAATATTATTCAATGAAATCGGAAACCTAAATTTTATAAAAATCAATGGAGAGATAAACACAGTATTGCTCTGGTAAAAGAATAATTTCTCATAAAATACAATAATTATAATACAAGCATAAGAACAATGAAAGACCACAATTATTATGAATTGTTATTATTTAACATAATTCGAATATTTGTGAGCGTTTATGACGTTCGAATAATTAAATATTTTTAGATATATAATATTTATCACACGAATACAAGGTACGTAACACATTTTATGATAACAAAAAATTAGTTAAGGAAAAGGATTTATTGTTCTCTGAATCGTTGGTACTGAGAGTTAAATACACATGTATTACCGTTTTGTTTATTTATGATTCAATTTTGGCAGTGTAATTTATTCCATACTTCGTTATTACTTTAATACAAAATATTTACAATTGCTTGAGAGTCGGTGACTTTTAATCAAGGCTGATGGCACTATTTGTACCGGTTACCTTTAATAATCTATCAGAACTCTTTGATAAACGTAACCTCTCTTCTGGTTTTAAAATTTCTGCTATAAGCTTCTCATCGCTACGTAGTTCGGACTTCCTCAAAACTTCTTGCACTTTATTGCATTGTTGTGTTTTGCAGGAATCGCCTCCTGCCTCTTCGGTAACGACATCCAATTGGGTTACTTCAATCTCAGAAAAAGTAAGTCTTCCATTGATTTTAGTTTCTGAAGGCACAAGGAGCTTAGGTTCGGGTGCCGTGGAAATAGGCGATTGCGACGGTTTTTCCTCGTTACCGTCATTCAATTTCAGGATATTTGACGGTTCTACATATAGCTACATTATAAAATTAACATTAGAGAAATTTCTTCAGTATATATCGTACAATTTAAACCATGCGTTATGATAAAATATTATCGAACTCACTGCGTCAAATGTAGAATCTAGAAACAATTCCTGTAAAAATCGTCGTGCTGGCATTCTGTAAGTACCACTACCTAAACGAGTTGCTACGTCCGAAAACAAACAGGTATCCTGCAACATGAACAATAATGATACAGTACGATAAGATTTTGTACTTGTCTTAAATATTAATCTATATACGTACTTGAAATTTTTCTGAATGCAATTGGCGCAGCCTGAGCAGGGCCTGTAGACTGTGTCGGTACCATAGAGGATTCGCTAACCTCTGTGCGTGTCTAAGTATTATCCTAGATAAATGAAGCAAATATTATTAGAATTCGTTTTCAATAGTCGTTTGTTTCTTCGAGATATATACATTATTGGAAAATCAACATTGCGTTTCTAGGAAAAATTTCATTAAGTATTTGGTTGCGCCCTCTAGAATTTATAACGGTGTTGGTAGGAACTATATAACCTAACCACTGAATTGAATTTTGTTTTGCATATTTCTATCGCATTTTTATATACTAGCTATCTCTCTTACTATGGTCACTGATGACGTTTGGATGTTCGAAATAGGATACACAATTATTGTGGCTGTTAATGTTAATTTTAATTTTTTTAAAACTAAAATCTTATTCTACCCACTGTATGACAAAATATGTACTGAATATTAACTTAGGAGCATATCTTGTCTAAATATAGCAAAATAAGTTCACCTTTGTAATTTAGCATCTTGTTCAGAAACTGGATCCTTGTGGGTACTCTTGCCAAGGCAGCATACTAAACATATACGACAATGGTCCGCGTCTGCATCATATTCTGAACAGGATTCTTCATCTACTTCAGTCGTTTCTATATCGGATTTAGGTATATCATCGGTTATAGACATAATCGATGGCTGTGGTGGTTCCGGAAATATAGTTATAAGTCTCCTTGGAAGAGCAATACCCATGTAAAATAAATTATCGTTACTATCTTCAGGAGGTGAGGGTGTTGGAGTGTATACATGTTCCGCAATCCAGCTGCGAGATGAATCAAATTCTAGTAGACTTTGTAATGAAAGGCGGCCATCTAAACTGTACATCTGAAACAAAATACAAGATAACTTTTCGATCTAATATTTTCCCTTCAACGTAAAATCTTTCATCAATTGTACTGCTTGCCTCTAAGCTACTTTGAGAATAACTCGGTCTACGATGGCGCTGCATGCTACGGAGTTTTGCATATCCCTCAGCATCTTGTTGGCTTAATCTTTGAATACTAGAAACAGGACTGGGTGTTTCTCCTCTTTCCCTGTAAATGTATAGTATTAGATGAAAAACATAGCGCGTGTATTAATCAGGGACTTCTATCGCTAGACTTCAAGAAACAACAGATCTACCCTACGACTTAAAGACAACAGGAAAACGAAAACAATGCTGGTGTTATTTCGGTGTTTGCCAGGATTGCAAGGGTGCGGGACGCGTCTTCTCATTTCTCGATAATGCGAAGATAGGTTTTTCAGTAGTCAAAAACACGATAAAAATCAATCTAGGCCGCGATCACCTTTAAAAGTCCTATTTTTAGCATTATTTTGCAACAGCTACGTGCTGCTAAATAATGCAAATTACGCCTGATAAACGTAAAAATAGGACTTTCAGGGCGATCGTGGCCTAGATTGATCTTTTATCTAGCGCTTTTGACTACAGAAAAATTCCATCCTTGTCATATCAAAAAATGAGAAGTCGCATCACGCACCCTTGCAATCCTGAAAATGAGTCTACTCCCTCAATACGAAACCCTCTTTTAGCGATTTATTGTGAATCAGAATAAAGCTTACGGTAGAGCGTATCGCCTTGCTTCAAGATCTGTGGCTGCACTCTCAGATCGATTCCTAGTTCTTCGTGCTACTGGTTCAGGTAGTTCTGGTTTGCCATCGCTAAGACTTCTATGGTGACGTTGTATCAGAATAGGACTCGGAGCTGGATATTTGCTTGTAGGAGGCATAACAGGCCAGTGGTCTCCACGTCTATGTCTAACACACGGCCATTCAAAGGAGGACAAAGCATCAGCGCCCGTGCGAGTAGTTCCGATAAGACTAAGAGCGTACATAGCTGTCGCTCGTATCGCATAATATAAACAAGTTTCTGCAATGTTTGTTATCAATTCTATAGTTCCCAAATGATTCAACTGTTCCACACCTGCAACTGATGTTCCTACGTGGCCGAGCAGCCACAACGCGGACTTCACTCTTAAAATCTTCTTATTTAAACTAACATTTTGCTCGTCACGGGATTTAGTTTCCATTCTCCAGCTCCTTTCTGTAGCATTACGCCTCGAATCGTCCAAACTTGTTTTACGACGGACTTCTACCAAAGGATCGACTTTTTGAGGACTACACACGTCTGTTGTTTCCGCGACTTCAGAGTCCATTATTGTTTCTAATCTATTCGATTCTACTGTCTCGTCCGTACTAGATTCTTCTGACATGATGCAGACGTCATCGCTAATGGAGCAATTGGTTTTCGTGCATCTCGAGTTCGATTCCGAGTCTGTACTACCCACTTCCATCCTGAACCGTTGCACCACTCGAGCAAAGCGTTGTATTACATTTCGTCGTAACAGTAACTGCATGCCTAGGTCATGCTGTGCCAATTGTCCTACTAAGTGTGGTAAAATGAAAATATCATGTGGCGTCATGGGAACATTGGTCGTTCTTCTGTGATAACTTCCAGTTTCATCTCTTTGACGGCGTGTTAAACAATCGTGGATTTCTCCTTCTATTAAGCCAACATATCTTTCTGCGAAACCATTGGGACAAATCCATTTTTCTAATTCTTCGACAGGAGACGAGAGTGTTGTGAAGCCTTGGTGAAGAGAGTAAAGACGAATTTTTAACAAGTAACCTTTGTCACCTAACTCTTCAAGCCATTTACCCCAATCTCGAGATTGACCTTCTTGCTGCAACAGAGTTTCTAAATATTCTGGCTCTTCGCAAGCTTCGTGTAATGCCTCTAAAGCAGTTAATGCTACAGTTTTACTGGAGTCAGACAATCTAGCTGTTAGCAATGTTATTGCCCATTTATAGGCATCGGACATTCTGGCTCTGAGTATCAATCGAAGGAACTGTGTAGCGTATAGTCTTGTACCTTCCGATGCTGCTCCAGTAATAATTTTAGTCATTACTTTTCTATTAGGTCCGTCTCTGGAATAATCTAAGCTCGAAACTATAAGTTTAACATAACAGTCATGATTAGTGGCTAAAGCTAAGTTTTGCAACTTTTCTAATAAATTAAATCCATTCAAAATGACAGTCCCTTTCGCTGATTGACTTAATTGTCCGAGAAATAGAAAATACTTCTGACAACAAGTGGTAGACATATGTCGAGGTGAAAATAGACACTCGTGAGCAGATTGAGCTGTCCGTAAACAGGTGATTTGCTCAGCTATATCTCCGATCAACTCGTTCAATAATTTCGAACCTTCCGGTTCGTGTAACTCTAATAAACAGTTCAATAATTCACAACCAGCTAATGTTGCTTCTCGTGCTAAATTGGCATTTGTCGCTAACTCTATCCTACTATATCCATTTGAACACGGTTTAAAGTAACGTACAAGCCTCTTCATGAACAGTCTGTGATCGGAATCATGAAGAGTTCGCATGATATCTTCACGTGAACGTAATATAGATCGCACCACTGGCCAGTTCCATGCAAGCGCATCTTTCGAGCTGAGTACTTGAGCATCCTTTAAAAGAGGCGTAGTTGGTGATTCTCTGCGCAGCCAGTGTCTACTGGAAGTTCGTTGACGTCTTGGTAAGGTTGGTCTTAACCATGTACCCGCTTGTAAAATTTTATCAAGAAATAAACTAGCTGGCGCCGGTCTTCGACGCATCATTGTGTGCATTCGTTGCAGAATAGTTACGGCTGCTAACGCTTGATGTTTTCCAGCACTCGCATGTTCTAATAAATTCGGCAACGGTGGCGTGAGATCACATACTTCAGATGGCAGTAAAGAATGTGCGAGGTGCAGTAATGCACCTAAGAGAACAGCAGCCCGCACAGAAATAAAAGTGTCGGTAGAGACAATAGTCTCTGCGAGGGCATGGTGTAAACCGCACTCCAATAAAGCGTAGACCAACAATGCTAAATGAATTTCAGTTATGTTCGGACAGCGTGATGATAAAGATGGTAAAATATATTTTCCCTCGGCAGCGACAAAACCTTCTGATAATTTCCACGAATCGCGTGTTCTGCTGGGATCCACTGCAGCAAGAGCAACGTCAGGCTCGTCCGTCCATGTGGGTAATGGTAGATCCAACAGTTCGTAAAGTAATTCTAATACAGCACCTCTTACTTCAAGTTGTTCAACATACAATATATCCGCTATAGCTTTCAGACCCGAATTGTCGTCTGGTCGACAGAAATGTAGAACACCGGAGTAAGATCTTAGTATACTTAATAATGCTAATTTACTTGCTGCGAATCTTTCTCGTTCTTCTTTTGTTCCGTCTATGTTCAACGAATGTAACTCGCAATAGGGAGCAGCGAAACATAGAAGAGAAACGCTGCTTCTAGTTTCTGGAGTATTTAATAATTTTAATAAAACTCCTACAACAGATTCAATTATAGCAGGACTCTGTCCAGTCATAGCAGCTCTTCCAAGAGCACCGATTCCTCCACAACTGATTAATAAACTTGAATTTAAAACTCCCAACTCGCATAAAGTTGCCAAGAATGCTCGAAATGCTCCATCTTTTTCTTCGATTCCTCCATTTATCAGGCTGATTAAAGATCTTGCTAAAATAGGACTAAAATGTTTTGGAGCTAATACTAGAATTCGTCTAACCAGTCTAAGAGCTTGCAGCCCCTCCATTTCGTTTCGTAACATCCATACCATATTAACATCTATACTGCGAGCCACAAAGTATGGGTACTGCAATTTGTTAATTGCAAGAACATCTTGCTCTTTCTTGAGCATATATCGAACTGCTCGCAATGTAGCAGCACGAACTTCTGTTGCTTCATGGACAAGGCCCACACGGAGACTATAACACATTAATACACAATATAATAGAAACTAATAATAATCTTATATTAAAGAGACTGCGGACATTTATAGACTTTCCAATTTTTCTAGATGAATTTTAAGAAAGTGGAATCAAATAAAATCTTGTGTTCAGTGGTACTAGCCTTTATAATCTGTGGTAAATAAAAATAGTACTAAACTCTGTTGAGTTTTATATTCAAGCATTTGTTGAAAATTTTCAGGAACAATTAATGCATAAAGATCTGCAGTCAAGTAATAAATATTCTTGAGTTCATACCAGCAGAAGACATCGTCAATAGAATATCCATAATCCGGTGAATCATTCTCACTAACCAGTTTAACAATTGCATTGAGATACGCTAATTTCTTTATGCTTGGAATATTGGTACGTTGACAGAGATTGGTTAGAACTTCTTTCACATTCTCCTTTAGTTCTATAAAGTATATTCATGTTTTCATTACTTCATCATACTTAATATCTTTCTTAATAACACATTATCTACCAATGATTATTCTATAATTGTTGAAAGTCTATGGTTTATGGCTGACGATTTTTAAAAAGAATCCTTTGATAGCAACTTTAATCGTAAACCAACAACTTACCCTCGATAACAAAATTTAATAATTTCCTTTGGAATTCTTGTGTAAAAGAAGATTTTTAAGCTTCCTTTTTACTTTCTGGTAGATAAAGTGCTAATATTGCAGACATACATAGGCAGATCCTCTTAAAATATAAAAGAAAAACGATTCTGTTTGCAAAACGCAAAATCAATGTTGCAAAACGTATAAACATTGACAGGAAGAAAATGATTGTCGATGTCCCTTGAATCTCTTTGATTTAATTTAAACTTGTTTTACCATATTTTGAAGATACTGTACAAGTTCTAGACAAATGCATATACGTAACAATAGAATTGCCTGTGCGAGATGTCTTATCAAACTATTATGGATAGAAAGATAGCAGGTTACAGGTTAAGTTACTAACCTCTTGACAGATCAAGTTGCACGCAGCTGTCTTCATTGTTTGGACGGCCTATAAAAAGAACACGTGAATAGAAAACAAGCGTATCTTCGAAATAAAGAATTTGTCAGCCGATATTTAACGTACGATGGCTCATACGAAGGTTTCTACCCCAAATCTTCCAATTAGGAAATGCCATTTCTTTACCGGCTGCTACCCACGATCACAGTCAACACTTTTTGTCCGATTGTTATTAAGGGTCTTTTGCGTGATATATGACATTCTCATTGTCAACCCGAACCTCGAAGCACTATAAATGCACTACTGATATATCAAGTGTAACACGAGTAAAGTGTTGTATGAGAACGTTACAACACAACGTACCGCACTCTTCGGGAAATTCGTAGGTACCTGAGAAAGTTGCAAGAGTCACGATAGACACGTGATCGAAGGTTGAACGCGCTTTCTGGTGTTTCTAATTTCGCGTAAAAACTTTCGAACCATTTCTGTTCCTATTCAACCTTCGCATCATGTAAAAAACTATTTACGTAGACGGAAAACTTTAAACATCAAATTCGGCGTGTTGCCGAAAAATACAACGTACGCTCTTCCGTGGAAATGCTAACGAAATACATTGTTTGACAAACTTCACAGGTTTCGAATATTTCATTTTAGAAAGATTTGTATTGCAATCCACTAAACGACACTTCACCGTTATATATTGTACCAGTTGTACATGAAAATGTACGTGGATCAATTTACAGTTCACCAGTTTTTGTATGGCAAGGCATTTTCAAAAATTGAAGTATACGCGGTGTTCTTGAAATATCATAGAATATGTTGATATTTAAACGTTCGTTTAAAATTTAACAGAGAGTTAATATCTCAGTCTTTGTTTTAAAAGTAATTACTTATATATTGTACGGTTAATGCGTTCCTTCAATGTGCGTTCATTTTATTCGCGCCATAACCTATCCAATTATTTCTACATATCAACGATTACATTCGTTTCTTTGGTCGAAATAAATGCTAACGTTTACGATGTAATTGGTAGAAGTACACTTTCATAGAATAGAATAAGAAAAAAACATCTGCAGAATTTCGCAAATCATTTATACATTCTGTTTGCTCTATATAAATACGTCGAATTTCTCACTATAAAGAGTGTCATAATCTTACATATATAGAGGGGTAACGAAATGATGGTACATCTTATTCTGGTAATCTCAGAATTCATTGAAATGGGAATGTTTTAAAATATCAATGGTACTGTTAAATAATTGCAGGGGTTTTGTCAGCAAAACAGAAGTATATATTTAATATTTACAAGAAATGCTCGTCGATACCATATCGTGACGAACGCATGTACACGTCCAATAAATGAATATCTCCAGAACAGTAACAAAACTGTTTTCGTCTCTATCTTGTTTCGTTACCAAACTACGATCTTAAAACTCCCTAGATCGATACGTGACAGGGTCACGTGACGTACATTCAGATCTGTTCAGATCAGAGAGGAACAGGGAGTGCTCACGCCCAGGTTTTGATCGCGCCTGTTATAGTGCTGCCCCCACACAAAATCTTAGCCTGGATCAGCTCCTAGATCGGTGGTAGAGCGGATTTCCCCCTCCCATGTCAGAGAGGATCAGATCTTACATCATTTTTAACAAAGAGAAAACAATAGTTTTAAAAATAATCTCTCTCTGTCTCTACTTCTAGATTTAATATGCAACTTGGAAAAAAGTACCTGAGAGTTAGAACACGTTTTACGCTCAAATTAATTTATATTTTGCTTAGTTTTCAGCAAAACTTGGCATAAAAATATAAATTAATTTAATATTCAGCAAAGGATAGATTATATTCTAGTTGTATGACATAATTGAAACCGTTTAATCAATTTGATTGCTGGTAATTACGCTAATCGTGAATGTAGTCGAATTACACTGTAATTGGAAGGCTATGCCCGGGTTTGGTATTGAAATTCGTCCCCGGCGGGATTTTAATCGAGCTTGGGTCATTCGATAGCGTACCCAAAACTCTTCCGAGTCCAGTAGGCGAGCCGCTTGGACGGAACGGAACCCTGGTAAGCGCCTTACCCTGACGAGCCGTCAATCTCCCGACCCCGACTTTTCCCGATACCTGAGCAACGCGTCGTTGCGTCCGCAACGTCTGCCGTGACCGCTTCGCGCTGAAGTTCCCGTCGCCGCACAGTGGGTAAACTTGACCTAACTCGATTCAAAAAGGAATAACTTTCGATAGACATGAGATAGAGGGCTGAAATTTTTTTTACATACAGCTGAAACTTTACAGAATATGGAAAAAATAGGGAGATTATGGTACGAATGTTTTTTAACCTCGAAAAAATTCGTCAAAGTTGCGCAATTTCGAGAAAATTGTGGTTTTTAAAATACCACGCGCGGCAAAAATTTTTTTGGAACATGCTCTACATCATTTCGCATAGATTTTTTCACGTTGATTTTAAATGTAGTCTCAAAATTTTTGCTATGACCTCAGAATTTTCCAAAATGTCGTATTATTGTTAAACAGTTAAACTTTTATTTTTTCAAGGTTAGAAAACATTCGTACCATAATCTCATTATTTTTCCCGTATTCTACAATGTTTCAGCTTTAATTTACAAAAAATTTCATTGCTCTATCTCATTTCTATCAAAAGTTCTTTGATTTTTACACAGATTTCATCGGTTTGTCTCATAGCGTGGCGTTAGCATTACCCTAGACGTCACCGTGGGACAAACCGACGAAATCTGTATAAAAATCTGTATAAAAATGCAGCTCGCAGTAGCTTATGCCAGCACCGTCGGACGTCGATTACAATCGATTATCGACCCAAAATTGGGATTACTATTGGCGGATCGCTCTATCGAACTGCCAGCTGTTCGACTCCGATCTCAACGTACGTTAGTCGTTCTAACTCGTTTCTTCAGAAAACGTCGCGCGTCGCTTGACCGGTTTTCGCGAGTGAGTCGATTCAACATCGGGATTCACGGGCACTACCCGTGAATATATCTTATCAAGGGAAAACTCATCTGGTTTCAACTCACATTCTTTATTCAACAATCTGGCCAAAACAAGCTAGTGTTTGGGCCAAGTTACATATCGCTTGTACATAGATTCTGTTACAAATTCGAACGCACCCTAGTTGGGGAAATAAAGTTTAGTTCTAAGTGAAGTGACTTGTTTTAACCCCTTCTAATCCGAAACAATTAGAAAACAAGGATTGTATAAAGGCAAATATTATTCTGCGCATTACTTTAAGAATAATCGTTCTCCTTGGTTTAAAGGTAAAAATTTATCTCGGTTATTTGTAGTTTCTATAAACCGATGTAGAGCAAACCACTATCATTTGGCTGGCTCTCTTTCCCGTGTTGGATTCATTGACAATCCCATGTGTGTGTGTAACTCTGAGAGTGAAACTCTCAACCATGTTGTTTGGCAGTGTGACTTACACAACACTCAAAGATCGTTACTCCTAGAAAAGCTACACAAACTAGGTTTTCAGTTGCCTTTGGATGTTTCTGTATTTCTGACTGGGCCTAATATCGGGGCTTGTCAACATATTATATCCTTCTTAAACAATTGTAATTTACGTGTATAGGTGTCTTCAAAAAAGAAAAATGTAAATTTGGACACCTATACGTTTATATTGATAATACTCTTTCCATGTTTATATTATTTCTGTTTAGTTTGTATTCTCTAACGTTGTAATAAATCTTGTATAAGATTTAAAAAAAAAAATTATCGCCTTTGCTTCACTTTGCTCGTTTTCTTTTTTACTCTAACACAGTCTTCCACTGTGTCGGATGCTTTGCTCGTACGTAGTATGTACCAGATTGATTGGAACCTTTCCCACTCTCCCGTAAAAATTTTCCACCCATGTCCGTTTTTGGCGGCAGGTGGTTGGAGATGAAAGCCTTCTGCTCTGGTTTGCATTATTGTTTCTTTTTGAAATTATCAGAGCCTTCTGTCTGATTCTGCTTTGGTCCCCGTGGATCGGAGACTTCTTCACCGATTCACACCTTTTGCTCCGCGATAATTAGTTGACGTACCTGCGTGATTCAGTATAAGTCCGTCGTTGTAAGAAAGGGAGCCAGAGGGATTATAACATTCGTTCCGACTTCGTTTCGGATCTCTTGTACAGCAACCTCCTCGTGGTGAGACCTGGACAATCGGCATTATCTTTTATTTGTAAGAACTTCCAATATCTTAAAAGTAGTGGATATTACCGAACTAATAGCTGCACACTTTGAATTTGCGTCATTATTGCATAGTAGAGTGTAAATGAATATCCACGATTATTTCAAAGCTATTTCCTTCCATAACATTTTGCAATGTCACATTCTCTTAGAACAAAATATATTATCCAATCTTGTTAATTAACTTCCCGATTCATTTGATCTTTGTATCAACGCGATTAATATCTCTTCGAGCGTCGTGGTACCATTGTTCTATCACTTTCCCCAGTGTCTATGTAGCCATCGTGTGCTAATTGTGTTCCTTTCTGTACCTAGCACTTCAGTACGCAGTAAGTTACACACGTTTCTGATGCAAAATTTCACGAGGATTACGCCCATTCAAATAAAAATTGGCTGCCGCTACCTGGGGAGCAGCTACATACATTCGCATTCGAATGGACATACGTACCTACTTCGCTGCAATCCTGCTAGACACCTTCATTTCATCTCGTCACGATACACATTTAATTTTGTAATCTTCTGGTGAACAATAAAGAATATTAGTTACAACAATCAATGTGTTCTTTCTTCACTGCCCTATGAAGATGCGATAGTAAACTTACAATTAGATTAAATCTTCGAAAATTTTAAATTACACAATTTTTCGACCGTCTGACTTGACATTGAGTTATACTACTAAAATTTCGGATACTTCCTTCAATATCATGTTCGCCTAATACAAAGTTCAATTTTTGAGGTTTTCGAGAAATTTTCGGAATTTTTCGACCGTCTGGCTTGACGTTGAGTTGTACTACTTAATTTTCGAAAATTTTCGAGCGTCTGACTTGCCGTTGACTTGTACTACTGAAATTCCGGATACCTCCTTCAATATCATGTTCGCCTAATACAAAGATCAATTTTTGAGGTTTTCGAGAAATTGTCCGAAATTTTCGGCCGTCTGGCTTGACGTTGAGTTGTACTACTTAATTTTCGAAAATTTTCGACCGTCTGACTTGACATTGAGTTATACTACTGAAATTCCGAATACCTCCTCCAATATCATGTTCGCCTAATACAAAGTTCAATTTTTGAGGTTTTCGAGATATTTTCCGAAATTTTCGGCCGTCTGGCTTGACGTTGAGTTGTACTACTTAATTTTCGAAAATTTTCGAGCGTCTGACTTGACATTGAGTTATACTACTGAAATTTCGGATACCTCCTTCAATATCATGTTCGCCTAATACAAAGTTCAATTTTTGAGGTTTTCGAGAAATTTTCGGAATTTTTCGACCTTCTGGCTTGACGTTGAGTTGTACTACTGAATTTTCCAAAATTTTCGAGCGTCTGACTTGCCGTTGACTTGTACTACTTGAATGTCGAAAATGATGTCGAAAGAGGTATCCGAATTTCAGTAGTACAAGTCAACGGCAAGTCAGACGCTCGAAAATTTTGGAAAATTCAGTAGTACAACTCAACGTTAAGTCAGAAGGCCGAAAAATCTTATTTTTCAATGTTATTCTATTTCTTCAATTCCAAATCAGTACAGTAACTTGAATGAAAAGTTAGATGGGCGTACTTTTTTACTATAACCAGTAGTACAACACGACGAGAATTTGGGACGTTCGGGAAAAATTTGTGGTTCAATAAATACACACGCAGATACGCTTTTTTATTATTGTGTCTTTATTCATTAATTGTTGATGCATACAGAGAGCGTTTGTTTTGTACATGTTCCGTGGTAATAGGCCTCCAGGAAGTGCTCTGTTTTCTCTCGTTTGACAGGCGTCCGGGTATTAGAAAAAGAGTTTATTGACCGCATTCAAAATCAAATGAAAAGCTACCGAATGGCGACATATTTAAAGGAAAATATTATAGAAATCAGTCGGAGCATAATTATGAATTTATCTCGAAGTATCGTTTGATAGATGAACTCACAGACTTCCGGTAGCACTGAAGTGGACGGAACATTTCGAGGACATTAACGTGTGCCGTAATAAATACTGTACAAGAAAATATCTACATATCATTCCATTAAGAATGATAATTAGAATTGATAACATCGAGAAAAAATTGCAACAAAAACTAGTTATGCATTAGCGCGCTGCTTGTATCTGAGCTGTCCATCTTCTGCTACGAAAATCTCTAATGACATCTACTCAACAAAAGGCATTCAGCTAGCGAGTTACAATCACTCCGTACAGATTGATAAGTATTAACTTACGAATTTTTACATCAAATGATTTCTTAAATACGTTCATTTAAAAACAAAGTTAATTGATTCTTTGTTTGAAGTGTTCGATATGAAAGGAAACGTAATTCATGTAATTCAGATTATTTTTACAAAAAAAGTATGTTATGCACTTAAAATATTCGCAAAATCCGAATACAATACAATTTATAGAATATTAGGCTACTTTTATAGAAGATAGAATGGAAAATACGTGTATGTTATTAAATAAATCTATGCATAATTCTATTTTAATTTATGAACGGTACGAACTTTCGTTCCAATCCAGTATTACAAATAATATTAATATATTATAAAATATGATATTATATAATGTTTAATATTATTATAAAACAATATTATAATATATAATAATACTTTTATAGAATATTAGACTACTTTTATAGAAGATAGAATGGAAAATATGTGTATGTTATTGAATAAATCTATGCATAATTCAATTTTAATTTATAAACGGTACGAACTTTCGTTCCAATCCAGTATTACAAATAATATTAATATATTATAATATATGATATTATATAATGTTTAATATTATTATAAAACAATATTATAATATATAATAATACTTTTATAGAATATTAGACTACTTTTATAGAAGATAGAATGGAAAATATGTGTATGTTATTGAATAAATCTATGCATAATTCAATTTTAATTTATAAACGGTACGATCTTTCGTTCCAATTCAATATTACAAATAATATTAATATATTATAATATATGATGTATGTTATTGAATAAATCTATGAATAATTCAATTTTAATTTATAAACGGTACGAACTTTCGTTCCAATTGAATATTACAAATAATATTAATATATTATAATATATGATATTATATAATGTTTAATATTATTATATAACATAATATTACAATCTATAATAATACAAGAATAAGTGTAGTAGTTGTTCTGATAATAATTTCTAAAAACTGGTACATTAAAGGCCTCGAAAACCATAGTTATGGTTGCAAGGAAAATCATGTATCAAGGGGTTAATAAGAGCAGACGGCTGGCGTGGGACATCCTGTGTAAGTACGTATACGACACGTAACATATGTTGTGTTCGAACGGTAACCATAGCGATCCGAAAAACCTTGTTGTCCTGTGTGTTCTCCGATAGTACACCAGCACGAGTTCTGAAATTCTGATAAGTTCACTCGTGTGTGCGAAATAGTTATTGTCATCAGTACGCATGCACGCGTTCGTGCACACACATACACACACACACACTCTGGCACGTGTCACTTAACTGTGTGACGAGCGTGTATGCATCGCATCATGTGTGTGAATCCGAGGCAGCAGGAAATCATGAATAGTGAACGCACGAACGTCGTTGTTGCTCTTTTGAGTTCAGTCCAGGTAAAATGATCCATCATCATGGCACAAAACGCTTCAAAGAACGTCCACAATCATCTTTCATACACATCAATCGAATTATGTGGAGTCGCGAGCACGTCAATTGGAAAAATACCTATTACCTTAACACGAGTGAGTATTGCATAATTTTGAAAAATCTATGGTACATGGTTAAACACTTTTTAACACTACTTTTACGGGACCTTTCAAAATGACGGGTTCTGATATTCTTAATTTGTAATTATCAACCCTTTGCCCTACAATATCGTGTCAGACTCGTGATGAAGTTTCTGAACAGATTCTAATAAATATGTATGTTATTAATTTCCTTTACACCAACGTAAAATCTATTTTGGTATTGTTAATGTATAGTTATTGGAAAACATGTAGGTATACGATACATATAAATTGTCTCCATTTTTATGAAATTGCTAACTACAGAAGGAGTTCTAATCACTGAAATCGTGAAATAAATCGTAGGGAAAGGAGTTAAGATTGTAAAGATGCTTCCTGAAGTATTATTTACCAAACTTATTTCTGTGGGTATATATTATTGGAAAAATTACCATAAATTTGGATTAACACATATCTTGTTATATTTATAAAATAATGTGAAATAGTTATTTCTAGAGCATTGTAAACCTAATTGTTAATGGAACTTGCAATAGCAACAGCAATTTTCATTGCGAACTAAGTAGTCACCCTCAATAACTTCATCTAATAATTTTACTTAAGATTGCAATGTAAAAGAAAATTTCTATGCTTTCTTCCAGTACAGCACACTTATTGAAAATTCTGTTAATAGGCTTCCTGTAGGTAAAGTAGTAAAAAATAAAATTTGTACTAAATTCTAATTTTATATTGCAACCTTTTTTGGAAATTTCAAGAAACATTGTCCCACGACAATGAAAACTGTACGAATTATAATGCACTTTAACTTCAAAATAATGAAGACTACGAATACACTAGACTGTATATTTTGATGTAAAATAATAATTGTCTATATGAACACATTAGCGACCGACGATTATTGCATAATTTTGAAAAATCTGTGGTACGTGATTAAACATTTTTTAATGGGAACTTCAATTGTAACAGCAATTTTTATTGTGACGTAACGAGTAACCCTTTCAATACGTCATCTAATAGTTTCACTTATGATTGCAATGTAAAAGAAAATTTCTATGCTTTCTTCTAGTACAGCACAATTATTGAAAATCCTATTAATAGGCTTCCGTTAGATAAAGTGTTAAATTACTATATTATACCATTTTGAAGCACCTTGACCAACTGACCGACATTTAGTATAATAAATTGTATGATATCGGCGCTAGGTTCGATCCTTAATAGAAAAAACAACAAATGTGCAATTATTTACATGCTTCTAACGTTTCGATCCCTATGTGGATCTCCTTAATTTGTGTTTAAATGTTTTTGTTCACTTTTGATACAGCAAGTATGTATACGATTTTTAGTTTTCTTTTTTTGTTTCTTCTAGAACCACGCTGTTTTCTAGTATTTGGTATTACATTGAAAATTTATTTGTTTTTTCTTCTTTTTCAGACGCAAAAATGTTCTCTTTGAAAAAGATCCACATAGGGATCGAAACGTTAGAAGCATGTAAATAATTGCACATTTGTTGTTTTTTCTATTAAGGATCGAACCTAGCGCCGATATCATACAATTTATTATACTATTACTTTTCGATCGAGAGGAATTTACCTATTATGACCGACATTTGTCTGAAATTACAACCCTCTTCATATTAGTCCTTTGGACTCTTTTGTCGAGTGTAAGTCGATATCAGAAAAAGCAACAGGTTTTTAAATATGTTGTTACTTCTTCTTTCATTTATTTAATTCATATTATTTAATTAAAAACAAATATAAGTTCCACAACTACAGGTTACAACAAAGTTTGAGTTCCACAAGGAACTGTCTTCTGAAGTAAAAAATAAAACATTTAAAATAGTGGAGAGTCGTTGACAATAAAATCGAAAAATAATTCGAAGTGCAAAGGGTTATCATTGAACATTCAAAATAGCACTTTCGGTATTTATAATGCAACACGCAAATGTAGATTCGCTGAAAGCTGTCCCATAATAAAAGGGTTAAATTAAATCTCTGGTTGATGATCATCGATACGGAACACAAACAGGCCATACTTCGCGGTAGACGATAATATGTATGCGATCCTGTGCGAGAACGATAATTGCAATGGTGGCTAAACACGAATATAATTTTTCCGTAAAAACACGGTTGACAATAGCCTTCCGGGTTGTTACAGATTCAAATCTCTGAACAGGAAGTACTTCGGAGGTATTTGGTCGCTAAAAATAAATTTTCCTTTGCTTTTCAACGTGAAATTCCCAAATAACCCATTGACGTATTTTAACGAGTCAGACTCGTCATGAAGATTTTAACAAAGTCTGACGGATATGAATGTTATGCGCTTCCTATCAGATGAAATAAAATTTGATTGGTTTGTAATTAATACGTAAGCATTCAAATAAATATGATTCAATCGCTGTAACTGTAAAGAAAATGGTACGGGAAAGGGTTAAAAAGTAAAATTTTCATATCTAGTCGATAAAGCACGTGTAACAATTTTCTTGTTTGGAAGAATTAAGTTGAGGAAGAAATAAATTGCCATTTACATAGACAGTTACCGTATTTCGCAATTGATGCACCACATATTTATTAGGTTGTTCCGAAAGTTTCTTTCGTAATGTGTACGTTTAATATACACAGTTGCATAACACGAGTACACGCAAAGAACGTAATCACCTGTCCGTTAACGTTTCATTACTTCCGACGCTTCCTTGTACATTATTACTTTATTATTTACATTATTCCGTTTACATTTTATATTATTAATAATTACACCTTAAATAATAGTAGCCTGCTGATTTGATGTATTTATGACAAAAAGGGGTACGCGCAATTCGAAAGAGTGGACATATTTTAAAAGATTTAGGTCCACCAGATAATTAAAAGAAGAAAGATATTTTTACTTGGCTCTCGTATCTCGCGATCAATGCAAACATTTTTTATTCTGCATAAAGATCCGCAATCTAATCATTAGCACATATTTATTGGGGTTGGATCAGCCTCAATAGTTCACTTAAAAATGAAAGAACTAGCTTTTTAAATTAAAAAAAAATTTTTTTTAAATAAAAATGAAATATATATAATTACGTTTGTTTATTCGGTGGAAAACGTCCATCCTCTCGTATAAATTGCATTCTTGAATGAACTTCTTTCGAAAAAAACTAAAAAAATCTAAAAAACTACTTGACCAATTTGGACCAAAATCTAGTCAGCTCTAAGTTACGACGGGGCACATCGATTGCATCATTCACCATTCTGATCGCATTGTTACTTTTTCAGGAAACGTTAACGAAAAATTTGATAACATAAAAACGGCCATACGCACACACACACACACACACATACTAACAATTTGATAAAAATAGTCTAAAATGACTCCAATGACCATGAAACGTGAAGATCTGCTAAAAAATCGATTTTCGATTTTCGGGGTAATTACAGTAACTTCCCTATGAATCGGGAAGTTAACAAGATTGAATTTGCATTGTTTGTAATCGAAAACGAACAGAACATTTGTGAGAACCTACTATTTTTCATATACAGTGACTCACATTAATATTCGGACGCTCTAAAAAAAACGATAACTGGTTAAACATTGATCTACACGACTTGAATTTTTTGGGGAAGTTAGAGCAAATAGTTTGCTACAGAATGTGGAAAAATATTTTTTCAAAAATTGCAATTGATCGGAGTTGTAGAAAAAATACTAAAAGTTGCATTTTACAACTTTTTTGTGTGGGCCTATATTGAAAATTTAAAAACTACGTTTTGTAGATCTGTGTCAACTATATGCACTGCAAAAGTTTCATTGAAATCGGTTGATACGGGAAGAAACGACAGGCATTGAAAGATGTGAGAATCTATAGATTTACTGCAGTTATAGCCCGAAAATCGTGGAAATCTGAAATTTTTACCATCGTTAAACGTTTGTAGCTCATTGCAACGTCGAACAATATTGACGAAATTTTCAGAATATGTTTAATGGACACAGATCTACAAAACGTATATTTTAAATTTTCATAACAGCCCACATAAAAAAGTTGTAAAATGCAACTTTTAGTATTTTTTCTACAACTCCGATCAATTGCAATTTTTGAAAAAATGTTTTTCCACACTCCGTAGCAAACTATTTGCTCTAGCTTCCCTAAAAAATTCAAGTCGCGTAGTTCAATGTTTAACCAGTTATCGTTTTGTTTAGAGCGTCCGAATATTAATGGGAGTCACTGTAAATCCGCAGTCCAAATATTAAAGTGAAACGTAGCCGAATTGTCTCGGTTTAGTAGCCAATTGATTTCTTCCTGCTTATCATCCGAAACATTTTCTCTGGATAACAAACCACGTATTTTCTGCGACACTATAGTTGTCCGCGAGCTTCTTTGCACAGCTTGTAGAAACACAGTGTGGCACGAGCCACGTGCGCAATTACATTTGTGTCCATTCGTGCACAGGCATGTGTATAGCTATCACTCGTAAATAATACACGCACGGCTATACGTGAAACATATAACTACCATGCTGCCACGAGGAGGTCAGTATGTGTCACACTATTGCAGTGGAAACAACCGGCGTCACCTGACAGTCGTGAACACTGACAGCCGAGAGTTGCCGGCACGGTCGGAGGATCGTAGTGAGTCAATCTGTATCGGTTCAGAAACTTTTCGAACGATGTTTGGACTCGTTGAAACTCTTTAAAATTGGCAGTGACGAGCGAAAAGTGTCGTATACCCTCCCAGAAAAATCGAAGCCTGTCTTCCGAGCACCTTGAGTCTTGTCAATCCGCCGATCATGTCGTTAGCATGAACCTGGGAGACAATTATACCCGCACGGATACCTCAATGCTTGGAACGACATCATCCGGTGATCTCACGATCCTTGTATGACATATTCGTTCCGAAGATCTTGAACGATGAGCAATCAGCCAAACGGTTCTACTACTGGCTAATAGGAAGTGACACTGTCTACGGAATTCGTGGAAATACTTTCGAATAGGAAGGAAGACGAGTGCTAAACTCTTAGCACACCCTCGCGAGTTACCTTAAGGGGGTACCAGACCCTCTGATCTGGGTATTTGTCAGTGTAACCAACCTCCCCGCTGAAAGACAGTTTGGCAACAGTGATGAACATACATTTACATCAATCTAACGCTTCAATTTCGCTATAATTACAGGTTTTTTTCTTTTAATCATTATCTTCATTGCTATTAATGGATCCGAGTGGCTTCATGCCCTTTACACTTTTGTTGTTAAGAAACTACGCTGATAATTCTCCTGACTAAGCGCCATCTCGTCCAAGTAGCTGAACTAAAATGGCTTCTACTCACCCTTCATGAAGGGAATCTGGGGAACAGTTGAATGCGATCACGCGGGAACGTTTCACGTCCTCGTACGATTATATTTTGAGCTGAGTGAGGGCTCATTCGAAAGAGGAAGGTTGCACGCAGTGCGGTCTTCTCGATTTTTTCGCGAGAAAAATCTTTTTGTGCACGAAAAATACATTAGAATCTCCGGAATTTTTCTTCATTTGTTTCGCCTACTTTGGACACTCATATTACTTCATATAAACATCATCTAAAGAAAACATGAGAAGAGCGCACTGCGTGCTACCTTCCTCTTTCGAATGAGCCCTCACTCAGCTCAAAATATAATCGTATGAGGACGTGAAACGTTCCCGCGTAAACCCCTGTTTTCACTTGTTTTCTAGTAATATTCTGGTTAGATTCTAGTAATGTCACGTGGGTACTCTACCCCCTTAAGGGGGTACCAGACCCTCTGATCTGGGTATTTGTCAGTGTAACCAACCTCCCCGCTGAAAGACAGTTTGGCAACAGTGATGAACATACATTTGTATCAATCTAATGCTTCAATTTCGCTATCAATACAGGTTTTTTTCTTTTTATCAATATCTTTGTTGCTTTTAATGGATCCGAGTGGCTTCAAGCCCTTTATATTTCTGTTGTTACGAATCTACGCTGATAGTTCTTCTGTCTAAGCGCCACCTCGTTCGAGTAGCTGAACTAAAATTGGTTCTACTTGCCCATCATTGCCCTTCATGAACGGAATCTGGGGAACAATTGAATGCGATCGTGGGAAAACATTTTTTGTCCTGATATTAGCATGTTGTGAGCTGCGCGAGGGCTCATTGTAAAGAGGAAGGTTCATCATAGCCCGCTCTGCTCATGATTTAAGTCAGGAGAACCGTTTTGTATTCGAAAAATACATGGAAACCTGAGGGTGGTTGTCTCGACTTGTTTTCCCTACTTTGGACGCTCATATTATTAAATATAAACATAATCTTGTTAAATCGTGAGCAGAGCGGGCTATGATGAACCTTCCTCTTTAGAACAAGCCCTCACACAGCTCGTAACATGCTTGTATAAAAACAAAAAATGGTTTCCCGTAAACACGGTTTTCACTTGTTTTTCGAGTAATACTCTAGTAATATGCTAGTCATATCCATGGGTCTGGTACCCCCTTAAGAAGACTCGTTAGACAGTGTTACGATTATTTCCTCTCACCCGAACAAAGTTGCAGACGGCCATCAAACGTTACCACTGAGATTGTCAGCAAGACATTTTCCATCATTTGAGCCACCAACAGCAAAGAAAGAAATTAGAGACTAAAGGAATTGGTGGAAAAACGACCGCTCTTGAATTTTTAGTTGGTGCGTGAAGGGGTTAAGCAGCGACAGTAACTACTACTAGGGTTGAACAGCTGCAGTCACCATCGAAGACAGTCAAGGATCTATAGATCCGATACTACTTCGGACAGAAAAAGAGTTGCCCGGAATGTCAGCACGTTTCCTCGTCGGCCAAGGGCACACGAATCCCAAGTCGGAAAAGGTGATAACTATAGAGCTGTTGCCTGTGCTCCATTCATAATTGAGAAAGTCTAACCGGTCCGAGGTCGCAGCCTGAAACCGTGATCGATCTTCGTTTTCCTGGCGGTGAACGATCAGTAGCGATTTCGCGGTGTTTCACATATGTCGATCGAATCGTCACGTCTCCGATGACTCGTTGTCTGTTTTCCTCCATGTTGATTAATAGACACAGACATAGATCTCTATGCGTTTACAGCAAAACCGAGTAGACGAAATTCGAAGTTATTGGGGATTTGAAAAAATTGAAAATGCCAATATACGACATCTCCTCGAAATAACATTCAATTTCGCATCTATTTCTTGCAATCGATGCGGAGAATTTTTATTTTGCATAAAGATCCGCAGTGTATCGATTAATCATCAACAGAAGCGAACTTGAACGAAGACTCGCGTGTCGTGTGCGTCTGTGCTCGATATTTTGAGCCTGCGAAGCAAGAGCAAAAGCTACAGTTGATTTTCGCCAAGTAAAGAAGATTATTTCGTGACGTTGGTGGGCTTCTCATTTAGGGAATCGAGAAGATCGATAGACTCTTGTAAATCCTCGGACAGTGTTTGTTTCGAGTAATGCGAACAGCGACCGATCGATGAGGAATTTTTATTGTGAAGAAGTATTCCGCGTATGCTGCCGTTATGAGAATTAGAGAATCCTGTTTGCTCATTGCCAACGAGGGAGACAGTACTTCATTGGCGTCGCGGGTTCCATGACAGAACCGGTCACGAGCGTCGCGAACTTTATGTACAATTTGCACGTTGTCGGTGACAGATCGTTGCTCTTGGGATCATTTGGCACACTCTGATAAGACCGATGGATAACAACGAGATTCATCATATGGAAGACGAGGAGCAGGTATGATGCACGTATTTGAAAGCTGCACTTGTAACACAAATAAAATGGACACGTTAATAATCATTAGACAACAGATTTTATACATTTATGACAAAAATGAGAAGATTGTTATTTTATTTTCAACCTACTGAAGGAATACATTCCTTTTTCCAGGATTGTAGGGGTGCGGGATTCTCGTAAAGTTCTATTTTTTCGTTTGCAAGGCGTAATTTGCATTATTCGGAAGCGTACGACTGCGCAAGTAGCTATGAAAATAATGCAAATAATGCAAATTACGCCTTGTGAACGAAAAAATAGGATTTTTGAGGACGATAGCACCCTAGATTGATGTTTATATATATTTATATAAAACATTTTTGTATTTCGAGAAATGAGAACGTGAATCTCGCACCCTTGCAATCCTGGAAACGAGTCTACTGCCTGATCCCTTGCCCTACGATTTATTTTACGGTTTCAGTGATCAGAACTTTTTTGTAGTTCGTATGCTTTCCGAAGAAAGAAGAAAATTTATATACATTGTATGCGTATATGTTCTTCAATGGCTGTAAATTAACGAAACCAAAGTAGGATTTTATTTCGGTTTAAAGGAAGTTAGTAGCACACGTCATCACGAGTCAGACACGATATTGTAGGGGAAGGGGTTAAACATATTAAGAGAGAAAATAAGCTTCTATTTCGCTTCAGTTTGTTAGGAATCAGGAAAAATTTATATATTTATTTTGCATAGTGATCCCCCGTTCAATAATTGCATTTACAAAATAATTACTCTAATCCAAAAATATTCAATTACGTGTATTTTTAATAACATAATGTATTTCTGTGATTATTGTATCGACAAACTAATGCATCTACATTCAGAAAATTCAATATTATTCAATATTATTATTTCATTATTATTTCCAACAAATTGAAACTTTTTTTGACGTTTCCATTCTCACTATGCGATTCCGAATCTGTCTCAAGTTTTCTAGACGCACAGTTTTTGAGAAATTTGAGTTAGAAGAAAGACATATTTTTGACTTCGAACAAATATTGTGACGTTATAAAAGATATTGTGTTGTACAGGGTGTACAAAAATGTTTGGTGCTAAGTGTCATAGGCGTATTCTACATCTTCGAATCGGTGAAGATCTGTGAAAAAAAGTTGGTGCAAAATTAACCTTGACCTTGAATTTCAAGGTCAAATTTTTGTATTATTGCATTGTATCCTACGCATCATATTATTGCAGTATTGCACATCACTGGATTCGGGAAAATCTAGAGAACCTTTTGCTAATAAAAAACAATACAATATCTTTTATAATAACTTCACAATATTTGTTCAAACTCGAAAAATACGTCATTTTTTCAAACTCAAATTTCTCAAAACTTGTGCCTCTAGAAGAAAAATTAAGGACAGATTCGGAATCAGCGCGAAAAACTCTATAAGAATCGCATAGTGAGAATCGGAACGTGTTTTGGATGTTGGATCGTGTAGTCAGCGGATCTTTATGCAAAATAAAAACTTTCAATCTGAATTTCAACAAACTGGGGTGAAATAGAAATTTATTTTTTGTCTTATATGTTTAATAAGTGGAAAATATCATATCAGTGTTTTCAAATTCTTCCAATATTTTTACATTTTTATATTACACCCACCCGTTTTCGTCAAAATTGCATAAAATCCGCTGTCTAGATATGTAATATACCATTGTTTTGTAAAAATATTTTAATCTCACATGACTTACGTAAAAATGCATTACCTACAAAATAGAGATTTTTTATTGACTAAATTCCTATTTTTGTAGCATATTTATATAAAAATCATGATCGACAAAGCAGCAATTTCATCACTGAAATAAATTTGCATATTAAAAATAACACCTTGACCAACTTCGGATGAATAAAGTTTGCTATTAAAACATTCAGAGCATGTACAAGTACCTAGTTTCTACAGAACGTGTTCAATAATGAATTCACGTAAAAAGGGGTACAAAATAGAAAATTATCTGCTGTAATATATAAATTACTAAGCGATCAGCGATACGGAGGCTATTGTTAAATTTTGCATTTTACTGTTATTATTTTCGCGTGTGGCTTATAAGTGCTTGAAATCTTCGGTTGCCATTGTTATCATGCGACGAGAACCAGCGTATAATCGAGAGTACCTTCTGTTGTATTTATCTATCTCACGCATCACGTCGCGTCGATGCAATAATCGGAACAAGAAATCTATTTGATCATTTTAAAGCATTTATATTGTACACATCTAATTACTTATGTATATTGTAACAAGAGAACAGGTATGAAATAGTCTGGGAATTGCCGTGCAATCGGTTAAAATGTAGGATCAAACGAAAATATTGCTGGTTTCATCGATCGTTTAAAAGAATGAAATTCTCGTAATTGTAATAGCTCGGCGATGGACGCACGCTATGTTGACACGCACGGTATATATTAAACAAATGCATGAAACATACAATACATAAAACATTGTTCAGGTGTTCATATACACGGATACATATAACGAGAACATTACAGAAATGTCTTACTGAAAACAAAATTTTTTCTTAGCAAATTCTCTGCGCAATAATACGTTTCAAGTATTGAACGATTATTTTACAAATCATTAAAAATACTGTTTTGTATGCGTTTTATAGTATCACATCGTAAACATCATCCCCATGCTCTAATAGATTAGTGTCTATTAGATGATTACCTAATTTCGTGCTCGATTTGAGAATAAAATTCAATGGTTAAATTTTGAAGAATACAGCTTTTTTAATTAATTACGTAGTCATCATTCTTTTCTAATTGTAGTATCAAATTATCTGTATAATTATATTTAATCGAATAGAAATTTTTATGTACAATTAGAAAAAATTATATTTTATAAAAAGTATATCTACAATTAGCAAAGAATGGTGACTATATAATTTTTTTTCAATCATCTGATAGAATAAATGAGTAAATTACTGTTTATGTTTTAGAGCAACCATAATGGGGAGCAAAGTTTGTCTCCCAGGATTGCAAACAACGACGATCATAGCGCAGGAAAGTCCTCGTTGAAGACAAGACAGGAAAACGCAGCATCGCGAACGAATTCAGCATCTTCGACGCCTCGGAAGGCCAGGTCCTCGGCAGATTCAAATTTGTCAATGATAAACAAAAATATGCAAGTGATGATCGCGAATAACAAAGACAACTTGTACGAAACGACCAAGAACGGTATTCTGCCTGGATCGCCGAAGCTGAACAGACAATGTTCCATGTCCAGCGTCTACCCTTCTGGAACGAACTTGACCGCTAGAGATGCCTTTGGTGAGATGTGTATAAATAGTTATGATTAGATAGCGGATTTGATGCATTTATGCCAAAAATTGAGTCGGTGCAATTTGCAACGTTGAAAGCATTAGACGAAGTTAAAAATTCTATTATACAAAGTAATTCTCAATTTCCATCGAATTCAATGTACATAAATCAATTGTTGCATCGATGCATATAACATCAAATTAGAAAAAAAAATTAAAAATGCATGACAAATTATACAATAGCTATCTCATGACCAATCTTTAAATGTCCATTCAAGACATGTATGCATTTCTTATGCATTTATATGACGAAAATGAGTAGGTTCCATTTAAAACATTGAAAGCAATAGACGAAGTTAAAAATTCTATTATACAAAGTAATTCTCAATTTCTATCGAATTCAATGTACACAAATCAATTGTTACATCGATGCAAATAACATCAAATTAGAAAAAAAATTAAAATTCATGACAACTTATACAACAGCTATTTCATGACCAATCTTTAAATGTCCATTCAAGACATGTATGCATTTCTTATGCATTTATATGACGAAAATGAGTAGGTTCCATTTGAAACATTGAAAGCATAGACGAATTTAAAAATTCTATTATACGAAGTAATTCTCAATTCCCATCGAATTCAATGTACACAAATCAATTGTTACATCGATGCAAATAACATTAAAATAAATTACAAATGCATGACAAATTATACAACAGCCATTTCATGACCAATCTTTAAATTTCCATTCAGGAAATGTATGCATTTCCATCTTGAGACGATGTTTTCCAATTTCGCAATACAATTCAAGAATTCGCTAATTATTAGGCAGCGGATTTTATGCATTTATACGACGAAAATGAGTAGGTTCCATTTGAAACATTGAAAGCATATACGAAGTTAAAAATTCTATTATACAAAGTAATTCTCAATTTCCATCGAATTCAATGTACACAAATCAATTGTTACATCGATGCAAATAACATTAAAATAAATTAAAAATGCATGACAAATTATACAACAGCCATTTCATGACCAATCTTTAAATTTCCATTCAGGAAATGCATTTCCATCTTGAGACGATGTTTTCCAATTTTGCAATACAATTCAAGAATTCGCTAATTATTAGACAGTGGATTTTATGCATTTATACGACGAAAATGAGTAGATTCCATTTGAAACATTGAAAGCATTAGACGAAGTTAAAAATTCTGTTATATTATTTTCAACCCATTGAACATATTAAGGGAGAAAATAGATTTCTATGTCGCTAAGGTTTGTTGCAATTCAGGTGGAAAATTTTTATTTTGCATAAAGATCCACTGTCTAGTTATGACTGAACGGATCTTTATGCGAACTATCAATTTTGCGCATCAATAGCAAAACACAGGAGCCGAGTAAACATTTCTTTCCTTCTTTAATGAACATATTTGTTCATCGTTTTCTAATGGCGTCTGTAATTTTTTTATCTATATTATATTTTGATAAATGAAGGTGACGCTCAAGTGTTTTAAATAGGAAAAAGCGGGTGTAAAAACGTTCATTCGTATATGATTAATAATAATCTTTAAAGTCACCCAAGGTCGGAAACGGAAGTTCTAATTATAGCGCGACATTTTAATAAGGAAACTGTGAAATGGAGAGAGTAATTTTACTATCTACAAAGTTAGGGAAATACGTAAGTGGTAAATAATTGCGTACAGAAGGTTGTTCACGGTGACGTTGGTCTGGTAATGGTTGAAATAGGTATAAGTCAATAAACTACGATCAATATGCATGCGAATGTCAGTGTGTCACGAATTGCGGACAGTAATAATGTATGCACATCAGTAGGATTATAAAGTTTCCGCGCTCGTTTGACCACTGTTGAACGATTTCTTGAAACAACGCAAAATAGAAAGTTCTCGACAATATTTAGACGTGTGATCACACTCGTGATATGGATGGCACTGGTGGTACCATAATGCAATTGGATCCAGGTTGCTTCAAGTTGCAAGGAAATGTAGTTTAGTTGCATGAAGACAAGAATTTGCTCATTGTCTCCAACTTTACAGTAAGCAGGAGCATAACTGTTTCCACACATTTTAAGTCAGAAAAACTTTTGTACGAACTAACCAACCGACTTCGATGTCTCTGTAAAACGAGAAGAATTAGTTTAGTAAATGACGTCTAATAAATAAGTTGATAAAACACATTTTCCCGGAATTGTGATAAACAATAGTAAAAATTTACAACTTTCCTAGCTGGGCCAATAACGAAAATTTAAAAGATGTGTTATACATTGAGTATGGTTCATTGGTTTACGAGTTATAAACGATCAAAAGTGGTAAAAATTTATTAAATTTCCGTTCTTGGCCCAGCTAAGAAAGTTGTCAATTTTTTCTATTGTTTATCACAATTTCGAGCAAATGTGTTTTATCAACTTATTTATTAGACGTCATTTACTAAACTAATTCTTCTTGCTTTACAGAGAAATTGAAGTCGTTTGGTCCATTCATACAAAAGTTATTCTGACTTAAACTGTGTGAAAATTAATTGCAAGTTTTAGAGAAAATCAATTGAAAATCACTTACTTGAAATTACTGTATACAGAATTCTGGGAGTGGAAGTCAGTTGTGTGACACTGGAAGTCTTCTAGCCTTACAGAGATTGAAGTCGTTGGGTCCATTCATACAAAAGTTATTCTGACTTAAACTGTGTAGGAATTAATTGCAAATTTTAGAGAAAATTAATTGAAAATCACTTACTTGAAATTACTACGTCTACAAAATTCTGGGAGTGGAAGTGAATGGTGTGACACTGGAAGTCTTCTAGCCTTACAGAGATTGAAGTCGTTTGGTCCACTCATACAAAAGTTATTCTGACTTAAACTGTGTGGAAATGAATTGCTAGTTTTAGAGACAATCAATTGAAAATCACTTACTTGAAATTACTGTATACAAAATTCTGGGAGTAGAAGTCAATGGTGTGACACTGGAAGTCTTCTAGCCTTACAGAGATTGAAGTCGTTTGGTCCACTCATACAAAAGTTACTCTGATTTAAACTGTGTGAAAATTAATTGCAAGTTTTAGAGACAATCAATTGAAAATCACTCACTTGAAATTACTACGTTTACAGAATTCTGGGAGTGGAAGTCAATGGTGTGACACTGGAAGTCTTCTAGCCTTACAGAGATTGAAGTCGTTTGGTCCATTTATACAAAAATTATTCTGATTTAAACTGTGTAGGAATTAATTGCAAGTTTTAGAGACAATCAATTGAAAATCACTTACTTGAAATTACTGTATACAGAATTCTGGGAGTGGAAGTCAATGGTATGACACTGGAAGTCTTCTAGCCTTACAGAGAAATTGAAGTCGTTTGGTCCATTCATACAAAAGTTATTCTGACTTAAACTGTGTGGAAATGAATTGCTAGTTTTAGATACAATCAATTGAAAATCACTTACTTGAAATTACTGTATACAAAATTCTGGGAGTGGAAGTCAATGGTGTAACACTGGACGTTGACGAAATTGTATTATCTGTCACATCGCTAAAACCGTGAACTATAACAAAAATTTATTGCGTTTTCGCAGGTCCGAAACTGTCATCCGACACGCCAAACCTTAGTCCGCCATTGATTGATTCGCCGATATTTCCGGACGAGATACCAAGAGACGATATCTTACTGCACAAGGGTTCGTCTGCACAATTGGAACAAGATCCTGAAACACTATACTTCCGGTATGTAAGAAATTTTAAAATGCAATCACTATTTTATCTGTACATAGATTAAAATTCACGCGTGGTCAAATGATTAAAGTGTGCATGAACTGACAAATTCACATTTAAACAATCCATTTTTATACAAATCATCGAGAGTATTTATACAATTTTAAAATAGAAGAAAACATGTACAGTAGCAACAATACATGATCTGCTTGATTGAACTTGTTCATTACTCCGATGCTTATAAATTGACAGCGTATTTTATGCAATTATGGCAAAATAGGTGAAATTTAAAACGGTAAAAACATTAGAGGAATATAAAAATACCGTTGCATTATTTTCAGCCTATTAAACGTACTAATACAGAAAATAATTTTATATTTCCCTCCAGTTTGTTGGAATTTAGGTAGAAAATTTTTATTTTGCTTAAAAAGCAGCTGTCTTCTTATAAAATAATCCATAGAATTCATGGTTAAAATTTGCGTAAGGAACTACAGTCTAGTTACAACTTTGCAATTAATCGTTTAAGGATATTTTGTTACATGGCTTTTTTTAACCTTTACGAATTATAGTAAATTGCAGTTAGAAATGTACGTAAATAGATATACGTACCATTGGTACGACCAGCAATTTGCTATAATACAAATTATCATTTCAAGAACATACCGGGCAAACTTTGTTCGTTATAAAGTAAAATTACCAGTTCACTTGCGACCATTCGCAGAGAAAATTTCTCGTGAATGATTAAGCGATCGAAAACCCGAAGCTCAGTGCATTCATTTCACAACACAGGAGTATAACATTTCACTCGTGTCACGGTCGTATGTGCATAGGTACCCTGCTATAATGGTAGACAACGGATAGACCGTTTCCTAAAGGCCATTTTTATTATTAGACCGCGCACGCTATATTTGAAAGCCGTGGACACCTGTAAAAACTGCTTTTACATAATTAATTTTCCCATCGTGTCCCATATACCGTCGATACCATCGGTGAATCCCGGAATTGTGATTTTATCTTTTAATATGCTTTCGTCGTGAGCGTATTATTTCTGTCCCGGGTGATTTCGATTTTCGTCTTACCGCCGTCACAGTATAAATTCGATCGATCTATAAGCTACTACCATTTGTTTTTAAAGAAATTGCTCAAAACTCTACGAATATTTTCCATTTTTCTTTTTAATGCATCATTTTGAATATGTACGGAAATAACAAGTTATTATTGTATACTATGATGTTAATCACAATACGGAAAACAATATGCGTGTTGATCGTTGATAGCTACATACCCTGGATAATTAATTAAGTGGAAATTTATATTAATAATAATAACGTAGGTACAATCGAGATCACGATAAGTGAAAGCGATGAACAAATTAATAGAATAAGTGAACAGTTTATCGAGCTCGAAGTAATTGTACAAAACTTGAAATGAACACGATAATCAGACTGCGGATGTTTAAGCAACTTTCAATTTGTATATAGACGAATTTTAAATCAATGGTAGTAGCCTTTGCAGATCTCAAAAAATAAAAATTCTACTAAATTCTGTCGAATTTTATATTCCACCCTTTTTTGGAAATTTTCAGAAGCCATAAATGCATAAAGATTCGCAGTCACATGGCAATGAAAACTGTACAACGTGTAATGTAAATTAACTACAACAAAATGAAATTAATAGAATAAGTGAACAGTTTATCGAGCTCGAAGTAATTGTACAAAACTTGAAATGAACATGATAATCAGACTGCGGATGTTTAAGCAACTTTCAATTTGTATATAGACGAATTTTAAATCAATGGTAGTAGCATTTGCAGATTTCAAAAAATAAAAATTCTATTAAATTCTGTTGAATTTTATATTCCGCTCTTTTTTGGAAATTTACAGAAGCCATAAATGCATAAAAATTCACAGTCACATGACAATGAAAACTGTACAACGTGTAATGTAATTTAACTTCAACAAAATGAAATTAATAGAATAAGTGAACAGTTTATCGAGCTCGAAGTAATTGTACAGAACTTGAAATGAACATGATAATCAGACTGCGGATGTTTAAGCAACTTTCAATTTGTATATGTATAGACGAATTTTAAATCAATGGTAGTAGCATTTGCAGATTTCAGAAAATAAAAATTCTACTAAATTCTGTGGAATTTTATATTCCGCCCTTTTTTGGAAATTTACAGAAGCCATATATGCATAAAGATTCGCAGTCACATGGCAATGAAATCTGTACAACGTGTAATGTACTTTAACTTCAAAAGAATGAAGACTATGAATATACTGGACTGCTGATGTTTATGTAAAATAATAGTTGCCTATATTAACCCTCGAACGACGGATCCTTTTTGCACTTTTACAATTGAGCTTCTTAAGATCATTATCAGCTTTATTAAACATTTTTTTAAAACACATGTAAAGTACTTCTTGTAGACACATTGGTCTTTCTAATGACACCTAATCACTCAAGTGAATCATCAGAAATTGATTAATTAAATTACGATTTTAATACTCCGAATCAGAATGAACTTGGGCACCGTTGTCGAAGGGTTAATTGCAAGATAGCTGCAGGAGCTGCGTATAGACCTTTCCTTTTTTCACCAAATCCTCGATCGTTCATCATTTATTAGATTTACAAATTTATCCATAGCGATGGCCGAAGACGGATCGATATGGTGTTAGTATACCAGGAAGACGCTAACACGGTGATGACTGAGATAGAGACGCGTCGGCAAGAGCAGAGGCACATATTCCAGCAAAATCTGTTGAAGGAGGGTTTGCAATTAGAATTAGAATCGAAAGAGAACTCCTTCGATGGAAAAACGTACTTCTTGAAACTGCACATCCCGTGGAAGATCAAGGTGCAGTATGCTGAAGTGATGAACTTGAAGCTGCCCACCAAGAGATTCATCACTATCTCTGTGAAAGCCTGGGTGAGCCAATCTAAATCGACAATGTCTTTAACATTTCGCATAAAGATAAAAACGAAATTAGCGCTTAAATCAGCGCTTCCCAAACCGTGCGCCGCGAAATAATTAAAATTATATAAAAATTTAGTAAAATATGAAATAATATTCGCAATATAAGTCATTAAAATAATTAGCCACTGAATTACATTTTTTTCATTTGCTGTAAAATGCGCCGCGAGTAAAAAAAGTTTGGTAAGCACCGACTTAAGGATGTTCTGGAGCTATATAAAAACGCAACAAACTTTTTGAAAATTTAACAAGATATAATTCTTACTAAATTAATACAATTACCAAAGTTTGAGTTAGATTCACTACACCGTTTAATATTTATAGCAACTTAAAGTTTGCACATTTTAACACGTCTTCTTATGGACAATTCATAAAATTCTACTTCAAACCCTATTTAATCCTTGAATAAACGCAACTAGAAACTCCAGTTTTTTTCATTATATGGTAAAAATTATGTAATTAATTATGTTCAAAATTTATTAGGATTCACTAAACAGTTCCAGAGCAAAAAATTATGAACTGTTACAAAACGTCAAATTTATCGTGTTGTCATCTCACTAGCAATAATTCTACGGAAATTTCACATGTTAATTTTCAATAATAACCATGAATATTGTTTTCTGAAGTATCTTTAATTTATTGAAACATTTATTTTCAACTTTTTATTGCGTAAGTATATATATTGAATTTCACAAATTTATTTTCTTCAAGTTCAAATCAGAGGGTACAATTATTCGCAAAAGTCACTTACAACTTTTTATAATATAAAGACAATTTGATTAAAAAACAAATATAACATCAAATTCACTAATTAAACAAAAGCTTTTTTAATTAATCAATTTTTTAAAGCAAAATATACTCGTGAATGGCTTTCATTGCCACTATATTGATGGATTTCGAATTTCTTGTACTTTTGTCTCCCATTGTACCTCCAGAACATCCTTAAATGGACTGCTGAGGCTATTGAATCCCTAAATCCAGTACCGATATTAGGCATATGCAGAATAATGTTGCTCCTTCTTTCAATTCAATGTTGTAAATAGAAGTTATGACAAAATTGACGATTATTTCAATTTCTAATTACATCAGGTATTAATAATGGTTTTCTTTGTTTCTCCTAGCAAGGTACGGAGGTTGAAAAAAACAGGCCGAAGATTTGGGAGAGATGCCTCCGGTGGATAAGGTGGATAAGAAAAATACATACTTGGGACACGCGGTTATATCCGGAGGAGCCTAGTTTTTATAAAAGCATCGATTCCGGTGACCGCGAAGAAAGGTAATTGTACAGCGTGTGAAGAAATTATACGTCGCGGCTACCATAGGATGATTCTACACCCTCGATTTGATTAAAATTGAACCAAAGAAGGTGCCGCAAAATTGACCTTGAATTTTAGTGTCAAAAGGTCAACGATTACGACGTAATTAAACGAGTAAAATACGATGCGATTAAAAAAAAATTGTTTTTAACTTTTGACCCTAAAATTCAAGGTCAAGGTCGATTCTGCAACACTTTCCTTAGTTCAACTTCAAGCAAATCGAAGGTGTAGCATCCTCCTACGGTAGCAGCGACATATAATTTCTTTACACCCTGTTCTGAATTGACAGCTACTGTATTTACCTATTCATACTTGGACATAACGATACAGAGTGCGTCGTTATTCTACACGCAAAAACAAGTCGAAAGAAAGAGATATAATTTATCGATTTAAAGCGTAGAACAAAAATGGATGAATCCTAATCTCTTTTATCGTTCTCTCCGTCTGATGGGTTAAAAATAAAAAGTTGTACAACTTATTTTCACGTAATTTCGCGTAGATTCGTGGTGAAAGACAGGGACACGGCTTTCACGCCAGCCCAAAGATCGCTGATAGTGATGCAAATACTGTTAAGAGCTAGATACGACGAACAGCACGAAAAAGCTGGTATCCGCAGACTCCTGGCGGATGGCAGTTTCCTCGACTGCTATTCTCTGCACGAGGGACCTTACAACAAACCGGTACTTAACGGGGAAATTCTCGACAGACATTTGTTGTACTTAATCTGGGCGAGGCCTTCTCAATGGTAATTTCCTAAAAACAATTTATTTTAATTAAACTAACGCAACAAAAATTGTTACATTTCTAATTATTGACTAAACTATTATGTTCTAGGTACAAAAAGCAGCCATTGTGGTTGATCAGACGGTACTTCGGCGAGAAGGTAGCCTTATATTTTGCGTGGCTTGGGTTCTATACAAAATGCTTGTACGCACCAGCGATTGTTGGACTTTTGTGCTTCTTGTATGGCGTGGGTAGTATGGACAGTAGTGACAATATACCCAGCCAAGAGATCTGCAACCGGAATATCGCTGGTAATGTGAAATAATAGTCATCAATAGACTTCGGATGTTTATGCAAATGCATATTTTTATAGAAAACAGATAGAGCAATAGGACCTGGGCAGAAATATGTTTGACGATTAGAGAATTCTAATAAATTTTTTTATTTGGCACTCGTTTCATAATGCATTTGTTTTTAAATAGAAAACATAAAAGATTATGTAGAATCATTTAACGGCAAACCCACTGTTTCTAATTTTTCTATTGTGGCAGGCAAAGCGCTTAAATGAACTTCAATGAATATTAAATTTTGTGGAAATTCATCTCGTTATGCAATAAGTTATTGCATATGTTTTTATATTTTATATTTAAAAAGTTCATGTACTTATATGTATTTATATGTATATGTTACGCGTTGCAATTTAGATGAAATAAAATTTGACTCGTTTGTAATCAATATTTAAGTATTAAATGTGGCGATACAAAAACTGTACATTTTCTTTTCCGTTTTACGACATTTTTGTGCATAAAGATGTTTTAATCACTGTAACTGTAAAAGAAAAGGTACAGTAAGGGTTGAACACCATCCAATTTGGAAGAAAATTTACTGCATATAAATGCCATTCACTGTAACTCGAATCGATAATCGTAAAATGTATTGTTAATAATCAAACATATTTTCCCTGCATATTTGCATATTTTTCGTGCATAAATCGCATATGTTTCTTACATATTTATCGTGCATGAACATCCGGGGTCTAATCATTAACGACGTCCTCTGGTCGATTAACTTTTTAATTCCATTTTAAACAAATGCATGGTTCTTCTTCTTCCAGGAAACATCACGTTGTGCCCTATCTGCGACAGAGCATGCGACTACCAAACGCTCGGCGACTCCTGCATCTTCTCGAAGCTTTCTTACTTATTCGATAATCCTGCCACGGTCTTCTTCGCTATATTCATGTCCTTCTGGGGTACTTATACGCAAAAAGCGTGCATTCGTGAAATTCACGCGAGCTCTTATTAACACATTTAACGTCTTTGTTCCATGCAGCGACGACATTCTTAGAGTTATGGAAACGCAGGCAAGCCGTTATCATTTGGGAATGGGATCTTCAGAATGTTGAGAGCGATGAGGAGCCCAGACCAGAGTTCGAAACCACGGTGAAGACGTTCCGAATAAACCCTGTGACCAGAGAAAGGGAACCTTATCTGCCCACCTGGTCCAAGGCGTTACGTTTCTGTGCTACTGGTTCCATAGTGTTTTTTATGGTAATTAAATCCAACAGTACATCGACGCGTATTTCGAAAAATAATGTATCAGGGTTCAATCTGAAAACGTACTACATACAGTATTTTATCGATATGAGTCCCTAGCACGGGTCTGCCGAGGGCCATTTTAAAGGCCCACGTGTTCTCACAATGTAATGCCAATTCAAAATGCTTTATTTTTCATTATTTTTTAATGAGACTTTCACTGACTTGTTTCTGGTATTATTCTGATTAAAACAAGACCAAACACGATATAATTTGGCCCATATTTATTCTACATGTGAGAAGCATAATTTATAATTCATCATACATTCAACATATGAAATAGCATATGTTTAAATAAACACAACCGAGGAACGCGACTCTTTCTTTCATATACAAAACTTTGACAGTCGATTAAACCAATAAATACAATTGAAATTATATCGTATTTGGTCTTGTTTTAATCAGAAAAATGCCAGAAATACGTTTTTAAAAGTCCCATAAAAAAATAATAAAAATTAAGATGTTTGAACATTCGATTCGTTGTGTCAATGTAGTGGTGTTCACACCGATATACCTAAACCGAGAACAATGGTCGCCGCCCTGCGGCGCGGAACAGCGTTGACAAGCAGTGGAGTGAGTAGGCCTGAACAAGAATCGGGACCCCCCAAACTGAACAGGAATCGGAACTTTGCTGTACCCCGCAGTACAGCAAAGTTCCGATTCCTGTTCAGTTTGGGAGGTCCCGATTCTTGTTCAGGCCTACTCACTCCACTGCCTGTCAACGCTGTTCCGCGCCGCAGGGCGGCGACTATTGTCGTCGGCTCGGGTATATCGGTGTGACCACCGCTACATTGACTCAATGAATCGAATGTTCAAACTTCTTAATAATCATTATTTTTTTATGTGACTGTTAAAAACGTATTTCTGGCATTTTTCTGATTAAAACAAGACCAAACACGATATAATTTCGATTGTATTTATTGGTTTAATCGACTGTGAACGTTTTGCATAGAAAAGAAAGAGTCGCGTTCCTCCGTTGTTCATTTAAACATATGCTATTTCATAAGTTGACTGTATGATGAATTATAAATTACGCTTCTCACATGTAGAATAAATATGGGCCAAATTATATCGTGTTTGGTCTTGTTTTAATCAGAATAATACCAGAAACAAGTCAGTGAAAGTCACATAGAAAAATAATGAAAAATAAAGCATTTTGAATTGACATTACATAGTGAGAACACGTGGGCCTTTAAACTGTGTCGGCGACGGCCACACGCTACGGCCGCACGCTGAGGGTAGCCGTTGCCGACACCGTTGCTCTATTGTAGTCTCGCTCGGCGCGATCGGAGTAGTAGACCCAGCAGTAAATCAGAAAAGCAAGTCTAGCTTGCGATTCCTGTTTGCTCCAAGAACCACCCCCTAAACAGGAATCGGAATTTTGCTGTAGTGGGGATAGATCTGGGACATTTATCGGCCAGACTTTTGCAACACTTAGGGCCGATTCATACATATCCGGCCGGCGTTTTTCGGTATCCATGCATCGCTGGCCGATTTTTTAGGCAACTTGAGTAGGAATGTTTCTCATTACCATGAAGTTGTAAAGGAGAGCTACCGATAGTTCACCTGAGGAGGGATAGAAACCTTTTATTTGTTAGTTATGGCCTGTTCGACTCGAAGGAAAAGTATCGGAGGAAAATCGGACTCAGTTTTCCGGTTGTGGACGGTCTCACTTAAACCTGGGTAAGAATATTTTGTCGGAATCCGATATCGGAGATGTATGAATCGACCCTTACGGATAAAATACTGTAGTACTTCGTGTAAATAACTAATCGAACAAATGAATAATCAAACGATTGTGTTTAGATATGTGTAGTTTTGGGTGCAGTACTTGGGACAATTATTTACCGAATATCGCTGGTCTCCGTGTTCTACAGCAGCGGCGGTCCATTTCTGAAGAAACACGCAAAGATCTTCACCTCTATGACCGCTGCTATCGTCAACTTGATCATCATCATGATACTCACCAGAGTGTATCATCGTTTGGCGCGATGGATGGTGAACATGGAGAATCCGAGAACTCAGACCGAATACGAGTCGAGCTACACTTTCAAGATATTCCTCTTCGAGTTCGTTAATTTCTACTCGTCGCTGATTTACATTGCCTTCTTCAAGGTTTGCAATCCAATGAATATACACGGAATCCGTAACTCCTTGCCCTACGATTTATTTTACGGTTTCAGTGATTGGAAATTTTTTTGTAGTTTGTAATTTTCTATAAAGGAGAAAATTTACAGTCTATTTATTATTTCTTATTTGCAAATAAAAGTTTATTAACTTCCCGATTCATAGGGAAGTTACTGTAATTACCCCGAAAATCGAAAATCGATTTTTTAGCAGATCTTCACGTTTCATGGTCATTGAAGTTATTTTAGACTATTTTTATCAAATTGTTAGTGTGTGTGTGTGTGTGTGTGTATGGCCGTTTTGTGTTATCAAATTTTTGCGATCAGAATGATGAATGATGCAATCGATGTGCCTCGTCGTAACTTAGAGCTGATTAGATTTGGGTACACATTGGTCAAGTAGTTTTTTAGATTTTTTAGTTTTTTTCGAAAGAAGTTCATTCAAGAATGCAATTTATACGAGAGGATGGAAATTTTCCACCGAAAATTTTCCCCAAAAATTTTTTTTTAATTATGCAACTAATGTTAATGTGACCGCTTACAACTAACGAATCGGGAAGTTCTTTGTGTGGCTCGTGGAGAGTCACATACAAAATTAATAAAAAAACCATTAAGAGCTATATGCCCCACTAGCAATGCGTACCACTAACCCTTTCGTAATAACAACCTCACCCGCGAAATCGCGAAGCGAGCGAGCAACAATAACCAGCTAGTTTATTATTTGGATTTAGGTGGAAATCAATGTGCGCCAGTGTTGGGGCTCGTCCGAAGGGCGGATTAACGAATGAAAATACAATTTAATTTATTATTTGTTGATACAAATAATAATTGAAAATTGTATTTGTAAATAACAATTAAACTTATTATTTTAAATAAATTCATTTAGACTTGCTCAAATAAAAAATAATTATTTCTGCGTTTTATTTGAATATCCAAATAACAAATAACTTGTTATTTAAATAGGTATTCAAATAATTATTTATTTAAATAAATTTATTTATTGCCCAACACTGTCTGTAGCCCAACGGTTGTATAAAGGAAAATAATAGTGCAAATATTTATCAGACTCTTTTCGGAATCAGTCATCACGAGTCAGACACGATATTGTAGGGCAAGGGGTTAAAAGGAAGATTAACTCGTCATGTCCAGTTAAAAGGCTAAAAAGAATGATAAGTATCGAATAAATAATGTATACTAATATATAGGGAAGGTTCTACGTTCACCCTGGTGACGCAAATGCAAGGACCTCCAACTTCGTTCGCATAAAAACGGACGTGTGCGATCCAGCTGGTTGCTTATCGGAAGTTTGCATACAGCTCGCCATCATAATGGTGGGCAAACAGTGCTTCAACAATTTCGTAGAGATATTATCTCCGAAAATGTTTAATTGGTGGCGTAAAAGGAGCCACGTTGCAGCCACCAAGGACCAATCGAGACCTTACACTTGTTGGGAACGGGATTATCAGCTACAGGATCCTGGAAGGCTTGCTCTCTTCGACGAGTACCTAGAAATGAGTAAAAATGAATGCAAAACGATTTTTCTTTATCAAATTAAGAATAAAAGCGCATACTAACGTATAACAAACCTGATTGCTTGTGTCGTAGTATTGCAGTATGGATTCGTGACGTTGTTCGTCGCAGCGTTTCCATTGGCGCCATTATTTGCGTTGTTAAATAATATAGCAGAGATACGTTTGGACGCTTATAAAATGGTGAAAGAGGCGAGAAGGCCATTAGCTGAGAGAGTGGAGGATATTGGTGCCTGGTACGGCATACTTCGTGGAGTAACTTATGTTGCGGTGGTGTCCAATGTACGTACCAAAAACTTGAAAAGCAAAGAGATAAATACAAAATAGCAGTTCGATGTTATAAAAGAATTACTTCGTCATTATAATTACTTAGAGAGACATCTACGCATTTTCTAGACAGTAAGGGCAGTTTTCTGAGCTAAATCGTATCGGAAGTGGCAGTCAGTAGATTAATATAAATTACTTATCACAATTAGTTTATATCTCTAGATATAAATTATATATCTTCTTGAAAAGAAACAAATTTTATGAAAAAAATTAAACCGACTTCGAAACGCACTAAAAAAATTCACTAAAAAGTATGAAATAATAAAATATTAAATACAATACAATCTTTTCAGAGGCGGCGCAAAATAAAAAATTGTCGACATTAGAAATTACGAAAATCCTTAAATTTTTCCACATGCTTAATATATTAATATATCTTCCCTTCCAACCTACTGATTTCCAAGTCCACCATATTCCAATGTAATCATAATCAGCAACATCTGTGTCTCAATTTTGCGCCGCCTCCGTTTACAATTCAAATACAAATTTGCGATTCGATTTCGTAAATGTTTGAGTAATTGATTTGTCTTTCAAGGCGTTCGTCATTGCGTACACGTCAGACTTCATTCCAAGAAGCGTCTACGCGATCGTTTATTCTCCAACGAACGATTTGGTCGGCTACATCGACAGTTCTCTGTCGGAATTTAATACTTCCGACTACCGAGAAGACATGAAGAGCCAGACAAGGACCAGACATCCACAAACTTGCCAATATAGAGGATACAGAAACGGACCTGACCATGCATTTGATCCCTACGGTCTCAGTCCGCAGTATTGGCACGTCTTCGCAGCTAGATTGGCTTTTGTGGTCGTTTTCGAGCATGTCGTGAGTATTTTACTTGAATTTTTATCGTGAAATTTTTGTAGGCATACTTTTTCTTATTACTTACTTCCACAATTGACAAGAAGTAAATAAATGTAATGATTAGACTGCGGATGTTTAAGAAAGTGGAATTAAATAGAATCTTATTTTCGGTGGTGGTAGATCCGGGATAAATAAAAATCGTACCAAATTCTATCGAATTTTACATTCCAGAATTTTGTGAAAATTTTCGGATCCCATATAAATGCATTATAAAGATTCGCAGTCTAGTAATTATAATACATATTGGGTTGGAACGAAAGTTCGTAGCGTTTGTAAATTAAAATGGAAAGCTAAAATCAGATATTTATTCATAGATTTATTCAATAACATATTTTCCATTCTGTTCTATTACTTTTTGCCATTTTCGAGGTAACTTCTCGTGTTATTTAATAAATAATGTAATAAATAATTAATAAATAATAAATAAATAACATATGAATAAATATCTTAATTTTGTTTTCGATTCTTAATTTGAAAACGCTACGAACTTTCTTTCTGAGACAATATTAGTTGAAGTATCCAATTTGTCGTTTCGTCAGGGCCGTGGTTACAATTTACATTTGTTTCGAACAATTAGGTTTTCGCGTTAACTGGAATAATGAGCTACGTGATACCAGCGGTGCCACATTCGCTGGGGACTCAGCAGCAGCGAGAACGATTACTCGCACAGGAGGCCAAGTACGAGAAAGGTTTGAAGGGCAGGGAAAATGACGATGACATCTTGTCGATGCTGAGGGAAGCTGGGAGCATTGGCAGAACCGGGGGCGGTGGCAGAGGCAGCTGGACAAGGCGGTTCAGCAAATTGAGCGATGGTCTAGATGCTCATATAGAAGTAGGCGCTAGAGCTAATAAAAACAGTGACGGTTCGACTATGTGGGAAGTTACTTAATATTCGCATAATTCAAGGGTTTTAAATGAATGTTTTTCTCCCGGAAAGTGTACTTAGCACTTGAACAGAACACTGTATTTATTTCTGAAAAACAAGACTTCGTACGCATGTTAATTAAGAACATCATACTTAAGGATCGAGTACTTTCAAATATATATGAGTGAACGAAACAATAATTGTGATACTTTTTTCAATTTTTAATAAATTTGTAATAAACGCCAAACAACATGCAGACCATTCCACGCCGAAATACTTTTGTGCTCGATGTCGTTGGTGTGTTCAATGTAAAAATGGGGGGCACTCGTATATTCGTCATTTTCGAATCTGTTCAAAAGAATAAGTCCTCGAAGTCATCATATATATAGTTTTTATCAACTTTTCCGAGGGCTGTCTATATAAATTTTTACTTTAGTTCGAATAAAATTCAGGATACCAGTACAACTATAAGTCCAACTATCAAAGTAGTAAATCTTACAACTTGGACTCTTTGTATATAGTTGATATCGTAAAACAATATCGTATGTTTGATTGTAATATTTGAGTGACTCGTGACATAATCAGTATTAATTACAACAATAAGCTTCATTTATGACACTAAGCTTTGAAAATCTATAATGTATTTTCCAAAATGATATTTTCTGAAAATGGCGTTAGAAAGAGATATCAGTAACATAAGAAAAGACAACGTCTATTAATGTAATGATAATAATTTGATTGTTACTTAATCTTGGATCTCGTAATGTTATAATGTTATCTATATTTTAAATAAATTCAGACTTTGCATTATAAACTACAATTGTGTGTTTAAGTGGCAGTATAATCAATTACATTATAATATTTGTTTATATCAAAAGCATGCTAGTTTTCAATAAAAATATCTATATATAATTTTGACACATTTTTTATATATTAGTTAACAGTTTCTAGTAATCTTAACAGTACAATATCAAATTCAGAATAAATTATATGATCGAATTCATCATTCAGTCTGCATGCGTCTTCGTAAACCTCTATGAGAGATTGAGTTGTCCCACAGAATGTGATAAGTGTATAAAAATGATTAATTGTTACAATTAAGAAGCGTGGAATATAACATTAGTACAAGCATTAAATTGCCTTTAAGTCTTACTAAGCGTGTGAATTTTGTCAGATTTGTAGACAATTATTTTATAAATCTATGTACTAGGCTGTAAAAATAGTTATATAGAATATAGAACACAGCATAAGTAATTCTAGTATTACTATGCTGCTGAAATTATTTTTATAAGTGAAAATAAATTGTAAGGTACTCGAATCTCTTGTTTGATAGTTGAAGCACCTACCCATGGAAAAGGTGATGAATTTTCCTGGATCTACACAATATACTCTTTATTGTACATAATTTCAATATTTCATTTTCCATCTTACGCTTGACATTATTACAATAATTACTATAGAATATATTTATAATAATATACATGTACATATTTACTTCTTTGCTATTGATTCAATTTATATGTATATTTCTATATGTATATTGGCCTATGATTCATTCCATACTGCACTTTCTTGCGTCATCTGCTTCCTTTTAAAATCTAAAAGTGTATCACAGTTGTGTTGAGGGATAGACAGGGATTTTAAAGAAAAGGAGACCGTTCAGACGACCGAAATCGATACGTAGTCCATTCAGTCAGATCTCATCGAACATGTGATGGACGCTAAAATCTCATGCGGGTGATTCGGCAAACAGCTGCGATGAAATGTATTCTACATTCCTAGCCTATAAAAGCGACTTTTTATCCTACCGTAAAAATCGAGTCTACATTACCCCGAAAAAATGAATACTCATTTCACATTAAAAAGACAAACCATACAAAAAGGTAATCTCCATTATGCGTGTTTCGAAAAACGAGGAAGAACTTTATACATACATATATTATGTTTCTTTCGTTTTCGCCTTCTTTTTTTTGTTAAATATATCTAGCAGTAAGATAATCTGCTACAATCTGTCCTACCATAACAAACACTCTGGTGAGTACTATTATTGCTTTTGTACTAACGTTATATGGATAATCTCAGAAATGTGTTGCAGTGGAGAGTGTGTTGTAACATCATTACCATCTACAACTTAATATTTTTTAGCGATAGTACATTAGGTATTGAGTTGCGAAGTTTACTAGGCCAGTTCTACATACTGTTTACTTTAATCGTAAAACGTAGAAGGATCGTTACGCGTCACACAGCGATAAAGAAGAGATACGGAAAATTGTGAAACGTTGTTCGTCCCATTCGTTTATAAAAATATTTTCGATTTCAACAATAAACGTTAATACACTGTTCGTTAGGCATTCTGTACAAATCTTACTCTTTGGATATTCATCTGGATAAATAGTCTCAAACGAATTTATATTCAGTTGCGTTGGGATATAAGGCCTTATATCTATTATACATTCATTTCGTAAAAAAATCTCTAAAAATATACTATATGCGTTAAAATGTCCTATATCCTCTCGAAAAATAAACTTCCAATAAAAATAGCATTAGGCGTTATTAAAAGACAAATCGTTAAAAAGGAATGTAACACCATCTCATCACATATGGGCCGTACCTCGGTTTTCGTTAAAGGAATCATCCAGTTCAATGTATCCACTAATTATACGTGTTTCAAATACCGACTAAAAGACCAGAGTAAATACATTAACAACACCAAGTTATTAATCTGTTAGTACCGAAACAAGCGTTTTTCCATCAGACGAAAGAAAGATAATAACAGCAGCGTCGATTTGCAATGTCGAATCGATTATTATCATCGAGACTTACGTACGTCTCTCAATTAATCCTCCCGAGTGGACTAAATCTCGATTTCCAAAAGATGTGGTTTAATTTAGGTAAGAGGTAGGAAAATGTAACACTTAACTAGGCCCAGGAGGAGCATTGAAATTGAACATAGTGGTTGGTGAACGACCCGGCAATGGTTTTGGTGGTAATCTTGGCGTTACCGATCCTAGAATTTCAAAAATCGTCAGAATTGGTTGTAATAGTCTTGCCTGAATTCAGCTTTGTTGATGGTCTTACCGTTAGGTTGCGTAGGTGGAAGTTTCGTAGGACTCGGTCCATTGAAAGACATGTGTTTTCGTGTATGAACAGTGCTCAGACATGTGTTTTCCAAGGTGGAATTCCGCCTTGCGAGTAGCGCCGAACTACTGGGATTCAAGGTTGGAAGCCGAGGCGGTAACGTAACTGGAGGCTGGTCTCTTCGCGGCGGCAATGGCGGCGGAGACGTACCATCCCTTGGAGGAAGTATCGGTGCATTCGGAGCTTGTCGTGTCTGCAAACCAACCAAACAATTCGTAACTTGTATATGAGTATTTTTATGACAGCAAACGATGAACCAGATGTGTTCTTTATTATGTAAATTAGTCTTTAGCGCTTCAAACATTTTGTTGTTCGTATACAGTGTCTCCCACGAACTCTGTCCACTTGAATATCTTAGTTATTTCAAACAATACGAGAAAATGTTACTTACAAAAGTGTGTATTCGAGGATATGCTCACTACGTCAAATGTAAATCGAATACGTTCCATAATGAAAGTAATAGAATGAAAACAGTCAAATATCTCAGCAACAGTAAGTTTTAGGACAAACACACTTTAGTACTTTTATACTCGGAATACGCCAATCTATCGAAATTCAGCAATTGGACATTCCATTAAAAAAAACAAACCTTTACTTGCAAGAATGAAATAACAAAGATATTCAAGTGGACAAATGTTTGTATAATACATTACCTGTTGCAGTGACTCGCTTATGGAACTCTCCCGTTTTCGATGAGATCTAGGCGGTAGAGGCGGTGGAGGTTGACTGGGGAGTATGTGGCTGGGAGACGATGGAAGCGGTATCGCTGCACCAGGACTTCCTCCCGACGATGACATACCAGTCAAAGTTACCATCGTACCAATCGTACCGGAATTAAAGCCAAAGTGACTATTTTGCGGCTGATGATGGGGGACAGGTAAGTGGCCACTACCCGGACTGCTACCTGGCGAGCTGATCGAGAGTCCCGACATGCTTACAGGACCTGGTGAACCTGGAGGTGGACCTGTATTAACAGTAAAGTAGGTCTACTACCTATGCAAGCATATTATGCCACGAAACAAAACTTGTTTCTCTGAACCTTTATAAAAGTATAAGAGACTAGAAGAAGCAGCCTATATACTATTCTAGTTGTGACGTGATTACACACAAACCTCCTATTAAGACAGGTGCAAAGACACTGTGGTCCCCTATGTGAGAAACTGTAATGTGTGAAGTATGTGGAGGTGTTTCTGGTAGTTCTGGCGGCGGCGCTTCCGGTGGTGGATCGTGTAATCTTACACTAGAGGCTACAGCTTGCAATGGAGCTGGTAACTTGCCGCTTAAGCTTCTAGCTTTAATGCCCGGCGATTTTAAGTTTAAATCTGTCCATTTGCGGGGCTACGAGAATAAATTACAAGTGGTGAAATCAGCGTAAGTAGGTGTACATTACTGTGCAAAAGAAAGAAACTCTCAGCCATATTTAATAGAAAAGTGTAAAGATCAAATAAGAACACAGTAAATCCTGAGAATATGTGTTATTGCGGATTATCTAATACTTTAAATACAACAAATCAATCATTGTACAATACAATTTCTACATAAGGATATTGCTTGTCATTATATTTTATAATTATACTGGGTGCTTCTTTCTTTTGCACAGTAGTGTATATCTTATTCATTTCAGTAGAACTCACGACTCTAGGTGGTTGCCTGCATCCCCTTGGTTCTACTTCTAAGCTTTTATTATACAAATAATTGCTTATATCTGCATCTTTTACGTTAGGATCGAAGGGCGACAAGTTTTCAATGAAATGCCTTATCCTAGGCTCCACTGAAAGACAATATGGTTGATTTTGGTACTGCTGAATTTCGCCCGTTATCTCTGCGACTTTCCGTCTTTTGCTAAAATTTATTAGTTCCGGACTCCCTGGTAAGTAATCCGGATTTCCTTCTTCAATGTGGAGAATGTTGGTCAGGTACATACCTAAAAAAGGTATCGTTAGTCATAATTTCTTTCAATGACCGTATGATTAGTTTTCGAAATATTTACCAAAAAATGGTACACAAGGTGGATTAATCGATCGTAATTTTTCCTGGTATTTTCGAAAATGATCATTATTCAATTCCCGTGCTTCGTCGAGAGCTTTCTCCAATCGAGCAGGTATTTGCTATAAAGAAATAATATTTGTGAATATTTTTCTGGTAATTTGTTGGGGTAAACCGTAATATAAATGATATTGACGAAACATACTTGAAATGTGAATTTTAATCTAAATACAGATGCAGATCCCATAGCGCTAACAATTGCTAATACACCATTAAAATTATTAAGATCTTGAAGTACCATCATAATTTCAATTGCACGCGATACAATTGCAGCACGCTCTTCTAAATTTTCAGCTTCTACTATGGTTTTTTCAAGCCATCGAGTAAACTGTAAAGTTCAAATGTGATAATCGTATTTTCGATAATATTTTTTTACGTAGCTTTAAATGAAAGTCTTAATATGCCTTACGTTTGTTGTATGTTTTATCATTTTTAGTAAATTTGGAGATGTCTTTTCTTTATCTTTTTTAGTCCATACCGAACCTACCAACTCAGAGGGTTTCACAGTTCTGTACAATTCAAATTCTAAAAGTGTTAACTGCCTTGCTAATTCAATTGGATGTAACTAAAATTTGCAAAAAAGTATTTGTATAATTATACTCGTATTGTGAATGAAAATGGCATTCGTAAGTCTTACCGTTAATATTCCCCACTCTTCTTCAGGAACTCTTAGGTGCCACTCAATAGGTGGTGGAGATCTTTCGAAACTAAACGTTATAGGCCGTTGTTCCGAAGGTTCACACTTTCTCTGTACAATCTTTATTACAGAATCTACCCATTTTCTCATTGATTTTCCACTTACTGTGTCTAGAAATACTTGTAACCCTTCCAAAAGATTTCTATCGCGTTCGAAATCATAAAAATGATGATCGACCTGTTTCGATAATACATGTTTGCATGAATATTAAAAGATCTACATTAAAAATATGTTTATTTGCAAGATTTACAGTGGCTATTACGAACCCAATGTCTTAAAACATTTAAAACTCTGAATTGTACAGGTTGACAAAACTCTTTCCTATATCTTTTCCAATCTTCTCTCGCGGTTGTTTTACAACCAGACGGCTTTTCCTCTTTACCATAAACTAAAGAAGGATCTGGTATGTCAAATCTTTCAATTAATAAGGTCAATAGTTCCTGAGGTGAGCAAAAACTCCTGAAAATGATAACAGTATAAAATAATTGTGAAGATTCAATTTTTTTTAATAACAAATAAATAAGTAGATAAATCCTCGAACCTATAAGTAGTAAGGAATGTTCGTACAAAAGCTGGGTCAGCATATATATGATAAGTTAATCTCTCTACCAATTTAACCAAAGTTGCACCCTTAATTAATGGAACACCACCGTTTTCTCTGGCTTCTAAAACAATATTTTCTGGGCCATCTTGCTCGGCAAATTTATATAAATGTGGTGGAGGTAATCTTAAAGGATGTTTCCGTTCTTCATCCAAAAGGATACTGTCCAGAGTCCTTTCTAACATACTCTTTGTATTCAACATTACAAGATCCGCCATCCAACTATTTTTATCTTCGACGGATTTGGCAACAAGAATAACGTTAGGGTGGTCCCTTGGTGCAATTTCAAAGGCATTTTTTAATTCTACAAACACAAGTTGCATACATTGAAACCAAAATAATTGAAACCTTTGCAACAAAGACTATCGCCTTTTTCTCAACTTACCCTCGGTATCCTCCCTATCTATAATATCAACTTTCCTAATAAAAAATCTTTCCTTTAATCGTAGTTCACCTTGGTGTGGCGGATGACCCACTACACCAACTGCTGCTGCTGTAACACTAACTCTTTTGCCACCACTAGGTTTACACAGAACTAATAAACCATCGAAAAGAAGAGCCTTCCGTTCTGTTAATCTTCTTCCGTTACTCACTTTTCCCAACATGTCCTCTACACGTCAAACAAAATATATTATTTTATACATGAAAGAATAAGTACTCTGCAAGTACTACAAAATCAGTGCACTAGTACACATGCATACCACGTATAAATTCGTTGCAACATTGTCCAACATCCCGTTGATCCCACCCATCAACGGTTTTTTGTAATTCACTAGTTTTCTCTAATGCAGCTTGTCGCCTTGCTCGACTCTGCATTCGTAGACCTGTATCTTTTTTTGGAAGACTCGCCATAGATTGTAATAATTCCATCTGTAGTGGCCTTAAAAGACCTTGTACTTGTTCCAAAGTTTCACCATCTGCTATATTTGGTGTACGTTTGTGTAATACCTATATTAAATAGCATTACATTTGTTTTGTTAAAATTTATCTACAAATTGTAGTAATTAATAGGCTACTGATTAGACAGCGGATCTTTATGCAAAATAAAAATTTTCTACCTAAACTGCAACAATCTGAAGTGAAATAGACATTCATTTTGTTCCTTAATAGGTTTAATAAGTTGAAAATAATATAACAGTATCCTAAAGTTCTTCTAATGTTTTTGTTGTTTTAAATTACACTTACTCATTTCTGTCATAAATGCATAAAATCCATTGTCTACTAATGATTAATGGCGATATACCTTTATGTAGTCAAAGTACAAAAAACAATGCCATATTGGTTGTAATAAAAGTTTTGGCAAATAATATTTGACAGCTTCTTTAAATCCATGCCCTGCTGCTCGTAGTGCAGCATTAGGTTCAGGTCTCGACAATAAATTTGTTAAAACTTCTCGACTAGCTGGACTATTAATGTCTTTTGCATACCTATTATTATGATCGTTATGTTTATGTTTTAGAAGATTTATTGTACGTATGCACACGTAAAACTATTAGATAGTTTCATACATACTTTATATAAACATCAAACTCTGCTCCTTCCGCCAGCTCTTCAAAACAAGAGCCAACTGTAGGCGTTTGTTTCTCTTCTGTAATTTCCATTATATCTTCTAAATTACCAAGTAATGTTACAGTAACTTCATAAATATCTATTATATTACTGAAGAGTGTTTCAAGTTCAGCTTCATTTTGTGCTAACTTCGCGATTTCTTCTCGAAATACCTATAAAAGACAGCAAATTCCTTATCACCGTTTTAATCTCGAGAGTATAGTTATCAATTATAAATAAATAATCTTACCTTAATGATCATATGGAGATCACGCAAATAGTGACGTTCATCGTGTATGAGATCCCGGACAGATTCTTCATAAGTTTGCGAAACAACCGCACCTAAGCCACTCTGTGGACCCTCCGCATAATCATCTTGATAAAACAAGTCCATTAATACCTACGAATAAAATGCTAATTAAAAGTAAACTATAATTTACGAAATAATTAAATAAGCTCTAAGATGTTTGCAGCTATATTCATACAATGTTAATGAAATTAATATATTACCATGTCTGCACACATCGCAACTCTTATGTCTTCACACGATATTTCCACATGACGTATATTTTTCACATAGTTTCCAGCTAGCTGAAAAGAAAATAATCTTAAACATTTTTGGGAGTTAGTACCAATAATCGGCAAAAAATCGTAATTTAAAGAAGGAGATTACAGTTTTCTTTTGATATAAAATGACAATGTATTTTTCCAACAAAAATATTTCCTTCCGATGTTGTCCATTTGACACCGCTTACTGTCAAAAAGAAATTCTTTTTCAATAAAAGGTATCGCTGGAATGGGACCCATAAACTCTCAGCCCACCGAAGAACAGTGTTAAATCGATAGGTACCCTTACCCGCAATACATTAAAAGCTGCTCCAAGCCACCGACTTATAGCAGAAGAAAACTGTATCGATTGAACAAACTATCTTGTTCTTAATGCAACTATTATCAAACATATTTAACAATTAGACAGCGGATTTTATGCATTTATGGCAAAAATGAGTAGGTGTAAATGAAAACATTAGACAAATTTAAAAATACTTTACATCATTTTTCAACCTATTGAACATTAGGAGAGAAAATACATTTTGGGTTTCTTGCCATCCAGGTGGACAAATTTTATTTTGCGTAAAGATCCGCTGTCTATTAATAATTAACAGTAGCTATTACCAACCTTTAATATATCAGCAGAAATATATTCCAAAACTCCTACCACAAAAAGACTAACTTGTAAATCAATTTTTTGTTGTAATACTTCCTGTTAGCATGGAAAATCAAATTATAAGTAATATTTAATGATAAATGTGTGTCAAAATGTACATGTTACAGAGTCAGCTTTAATTACTTTTTGTAATAGTTGGTGAATTTTGTCAACTGGAAGAACTAGCGGTGATTTCTTTCTTCCTTTGTCTAAAGCATCCTTCGCGTCACGAAGTGCCCATCTATCGATGGGAGTAGGAAATGTGCGCCTTACTCTTTCTTCAACATCTTGAGGTGTATGTGGAGGAGGATGACCACAAAGCATGCCCAACAGCCTTAAGATCAAGCTCTCAACATAGTCTAAAGCATCTTGCCTTGCTTCAAGACTAGGATGTACTTGTTCCAGTACCTAGTTCATTTTAGATATTAACTTTAGATATTTTGTTCGCTTCCATAACGAACAAGGCAAACTGCATATTGGATCAATATACATTATAATATGTATTCATTTCACATACTTTCACTTTTATTAACAATACATAGATAAAGTAATCATTATTTGAAAAGTAGCTTAGCATGTTATGATTAGACTGTGGATTTTATGCAATTATGATAATAAACGACTCGGCGCAATTTCAAACGGTAATGAAATTCTCAATTTATCGAAATCGTTTAAGAAGGAAAGAAATTTTAATATATTCTCTGCTTCTTGTAATCGATTTAAACAATTCATATTTTGCATAAAGATCCGCAGTCTAGTTGAGACTTCGATTATTCCGTATCGGTTGAACACGGACCATATGATCGGAGTAAATAAAAACACTTCTCGATGAAATGCACTGATTCAGACCCAGAAAAAAACATGTGTACGCACAGAATACTTTGTTTACGTTTACCAATTCTGGTAGCAGAGAATCAGCTGGTTAGCTTCGAACATAAAATAAACTATTAAATATGCGACAAAAAACGGGTGCAGCTTCTTTATTCCATTGAATCCACAATGTGGCAGTACGTTTTAAAAGGACATCGTGCTACCCACTGAGTTTCATTCGATGTTGATGCAACAACCAATTGTTAAACACAATTGCGTGGTTTTTCAAGAAATTATTAACCGAGGTTCACGCGATTGTCGCGAGTGTTTACTTTGAAATCAGTCCGCTGACAGGATAAGATTCTAATTCTAGGTTTCTGTGGGGGCACGTACGAGATCGTTGCACACTAATCAACAATGACAATGGGTCACGACATGTCCATGGAAAGCCGTGCGAGAGCGGGTTCGACGGGTGCTCGAGGAGAGGAGACTTTCCCCGTGGAAATTCGGTGAGGATGGAATTTACCGAGGCAGACGATACCTTGCGCAGGGAGTTGACAAACACTCCCTTCCACTTGGCGGCGTTCTCCTCTTTCTGAAAGTCGTAGCCTGACGGCTCGCCCACCACTGACGCCGGCGACGAAAACATCTCAATGCACTGGTACAAGGTATCACGCACCCAACAGAATAACGCGCACTAGCTAGAGAACACACTCCGGAGAGTTCCCGATATTTACAATGATCATTTCGTCGGGAATTACAAAAACTTGACAGAGACGTCTGTCTGTCCGTCAGTCCGTTTTACTCAGGGCGCAGACATCTCTGTATGTAATGCGACGGCTAAGCCACTCGGCTGTATTCCCTCGGTACCCGTGCGCCTCGAACACTTATTATTCTTGAAAGCATCTCCGAGGCCAACCCGAGAGTCCCCGAGTTATGCCGTTTGTACATTTTACACGCCCTTTTACTCGAATTTTTGTCAGAACCCAGTGCGAGCACCACTACTATCAAAGAATACCATTGCGCGACTCGCATCGATCGATAACTGCGATAGTACTGTTGTGACGAGATGCTCGCAAGTTTCGATATATCTCGTGGCGCGACCTATCGATTCACCTTTCTCGAGATCCCTTTCAAAGGTTTTCTTCAGCGTTCTTCAACCAATCAATCCTGACTAATTTCATGTATTGTTTCATTTCGAACGTTCCGATATCTTCGAGTAGCGTTCGTATCTACAAATATCGGAGAGAAAATGAGAGTGTTCACGCGTCTGGGATTTTGGTGCATAGCTGGTATGCACTGCTGGGATATTGCACGGGTTTCACGCGCATGCGCGACAAATGCAGGGGCGTGTCTACGTCGTCAGTTTGTGGGGAAAATAGTGGGGAACTATTATTGGCAGGAAAGTACTGAAATAGTTTAAAACTTTAAATATTATATATTATATATATTATATATTTATAATATTATATATTATATGTACACACACACATATGAAATTTTAATACAACACACACACGTTGTACGTTCATATTTCGAAATCAAATAATAATAAAGTAGGCGGGGTGATCAAGGTACCCCATTTTAGCCACACTTTTACGTTACTGACGTTAAAAATCGTCGCACATGCGCCTGAAACCTGTGCCATATCTCAGTACTGCTAGGATATTGCATGAGCGATGATTTTTAACATCAGTAAAGTAAAAGTTTGGTTAAAATAGGGTGCCTTGGTCATCCTGCATTATTTCGCGAATATGTTATTATTCGAGTTTGAGATATGAATGTATAACACGTATATGTTATATTAAAATTTCATATGTGTGTACATATAATACATAAACTCTAATAAATAGAAACTAACTAATAATATATAAACGGTCCCCACAAACTTAGGACGTAGATACGTACCTGCATTTGAACGCGCATGCGCGACGATTTTTAGCATCAGTAAAGTAAAAGTTTGGCTAAAATGGGGTACCTTGGTCACGCCGCATTATTTCGCAAAATTGTGTTTATTCGATTTTGAAACATAAATATATAACACGTGCATGTTATATTAAAATTTTACATGTATGTACTAAAAATATGTAATATACAGGGTCATCCGTTTTTAAACGGACAAATGTAAACCAGCTATAAAGAACCCCAAATGGAACAAGTTTTACCCCTGCCACTTTTTTTGTTTCGGCCTTGATTTCTAGAAAATTGCAAAAAACCATAATTTTTTTAGTTCACATAAACTTGAATATCTCGGGACTCCAGTGATGAATCTTGATGATTTTTCCTTTGTTTGGTTTAAAATAAATAGGGGCATCTTTTTTGTTAACAAAATATTTTTTCGAAAACTGAACGTTTTTACTAACCATTTAGTTATAAATGTTGAAATTTAAGAAAAAATCATCAAGATTCATCACTGGAGTTCCGAGATATTCAAGTTTATGTGAACTAAAAAAATTATGGTTTTTTGCAATTTTCTAGAAATCAAGGCCGAAACAAAATAAGTGGCAGGGGTAAAACTTGTTCCATTTGGGGTTCTTTATAGCTGGTTTACGTTTGTCCGTTTAAAAACGGATGACCCTGTATAAAGTTCTGAACTATTTAGGTACTTTCCTGCCAGCAATAGTTCTCCACTACTTCCCCCACAAACTCGGGACATAGATACGTTCCTGCATTTCTGTGGACTCGGTATCGTGCTGTCCCCTAGTCTCGTCTTTAGCCAGGATCAGACCCTAAACACAGATTGCACGCACTGCATTTTTCTGTCTACAGTTCTGAATTACAGGCTCTGTAGACGATTCTTCGATAACGGACTCTACCGAAATGGAACGGTCAGCTGTATGTGTCCGAGAAACCGTTTAATTAAGGCATGATCAATTATGTTCATATCTCATACAGGCACTTATAAGTCCCTATAGTCTTATAAAGAAATATTGGATCTAGTCGAACAATCCATTCCCGTAGGAATCTTTCAGCCTTTGAGAATTCAAATTGAAAGTGAAGAATGGAACACATATATTACATGTTTCTCATGGAGACATGGAAAAAACAATAGAATTCTATCGTCAGGTCAAACGATATTGACTCGATAACATTTTTTACCATGAAATAGAACCATAAGGCTTAAAAGTGAAAGTTCGAAATCATGTCGAAGAAATGTTTTATTTTCACAGCATTAGCTCGATGTGATCGACACATATATTACATGTTTCTCATGGAGACATGGAAAAAACAATAGAATTCTATCGTCAGGTCAAACGATATTGACTCGATAACATATTTTTACCATGAAATAGAACCATAAGGTTTAAAAGTGAAAGTTCGAAATCATGTCCAAGAAATGTTTTATTTTCACAGCATTAGCTCGATGTGATCGTCGATTTTTAATATATTATAGAGCAATTGGTGTTATATTTACGCAACAGAATGTTATAAGTCGAGAATCACACCGATTGCCCAGGTCTCACCACGAGGAGGTTGCTGCACAAGAGACCCGCAAAGGGAGTCGAATCGAATTCAATATTGCAACGAATATTTGAAAATTAAGGTCCGCAGGGCGCTAAATGGAAAAGATTACTATTTCATTTACGTATGTCGAGTAATTATTGCGGAGCAAAAGGTGTGCATCGGAGAAGTCTCCGATCCACGGAGGACTAAAGGCGAATCGATGTCGGTTTGGGCCAATTCAGTCCGGGCCAATCCGGGCCAGTCGGACAGAACCTGAGTACCCTAGTTTTGTATCCAGTATTTCCCAACGGAAATATGAATACTGGATACAAAACCAAGATAGTTCTGTTCGACTGGACCAGACTGGCTACGATAAACCGACCTTCAAGCAGGTTTTGCCAAGAGGAGTTCAAACGATACCCATTTCCCTCAACCATCTGTCATCAGAGGTGGACACTGCTGGTATGACCGCAAGCAGGATTTTACATGATTGCGAATCTAACCAGCTCACGAGATAATCCTGCATACGACTGCGGCCTAACCAACGAACGTAGGAAGAAGAACACAAGCCCAGATTAAGGGGATAGACTCGTTTCTAGGATTGCAAGGGTGCGGGATGCGCTTTCTCATTTCTTGATCAAAGATGGGGATTTTCAGTAGTCAATACCTCTTGACAAAAGATCAATCTAGGCCGCATCTTTTTCTAAGTTTACCAGACGTCATTTGCATTATCAATAAAGCTACGACAGCTAGTAAACATAAAAATAGGACTTTTGAAGGCGACTGCAGCCTAGATTAATCTTTTACCTAGCGCTTTTGACTACTGAGAAACCCCATATTTGCATTATTAAAAAATGAGAAGGCGCATCCCGCATCCTTCTAAACCTGGAAAGAAAATAAAATCAAATTTCATATATAAATCTTACAAATACTATTAATAAAATAATTTACTATAAAAATTTAATTCAAATTATTTGAAATCTAACAGATACTATTAAATAGTATTAGATAAAATCAAATAAAATCAAATTTCATATATGAATCTAACAAATACTATTAATAAAATAATTTACTATAAAAATTTAATTCAAATTATTTGAAATCTAACAAATACTATTAAATAGTATTAGATAAAATCAAATAAAATCAAATTTCATATATGAATCTAACAAATACTATTAATAAAATAATTTACTATAAAAATTTAATTCAAATTATTTGAAATCTAACAAATACTATTAAATAGTATTAGATAAAATCAAATAAAATCAAATTTCATATATGAATCTAACAAATACTATTAATAAAATAATTTACTATAAAAATTTAATTCGAATTATTTGAAATCTAACAAATACTATTAAATAGTATTAGATAAAATCAAATAAAATCAAATTTCATATATGAATCTAACAAACACTATTAATAAAATAATTTACTATAAAAATTTAATTCAAATTATTTGAAATCTAACAAATACTATTAAATAGTATTAGATAAAATCAAATAAAATCACATTTCATATATGAATCTAACAAATACTATTAATAAAATAATTTACTATAAAAATTTAATTCGAATTATTTGAAATCTAACAAATACTATTAAATAGTATTAGATAAAATCAAATAAAATCAAATTTCATATATGAATCTAACAAATACTATTAATAAAATAATTTACTATAAAAATTTAATTCAAATTATTTGAAATCTAACAAATACTATTAAATAGTATTAGATAAAATCAAATAAAATCACATTTCATATATGAATCTAACAAATACTATTAATAAAATAATTTACTATAAAAATTTAATTCAAATTATTTGAAATCTAACAAATACTATTAAATAGTATTAGATAAAATCAAATAAAATCAAATTTCATATATGAATCTTACAAATACTATTAATAAAATAATTTACTATAAAAATTTAATTCAAATTATTTGAGATCTAACAAATACTATTAAATAGTATTAGATAAAATCAAATAAAATCAAATTTCATATATGAATCTAACAAATACTATTAATAAAATAATTTACTATAAAAATTTAATTCAAATTATTTGAAATCTAACAAATACTATTATATAGTATTAGATAAAATCAAATAAAATCAAATTTCATATATGAATCTAACAAATACTATTAATAAAATAATTTACTATAAAAATTTAATTCAAATTATTTGAAATCTAACAAATACTATTAAATAGTATTAGATACAATCAAATAAAATCAAATTTCTAATATGAATCTAACAAATACTATTAATAAAATAATTTACTATAAAAATTTAGTTCAAATTATTTTAAATCTAACAAATACTATTAAATAGGCGCTTCGGGCACCCCGGGGACGCAACACCCCGTACTCACTCGTGGTCCCTATCCGGATCGGGACCGTGAGTGAGTCCCTGAGGAATCTCCGAAAGATTGGAGGAATACCAATTTTAAATCAGAAATATATATTTTTAGACGACTGAAGACTGAAAGTTTCGATGGAAATTCCAATTAGGATATTGGAAATAATAATCGACAGTGTTCATAATTGTTGCATAAGAGATAATTCTACATATAATAATTTTATTCGGAATTAAATTATTTAGTAATAGGACACAATTATCATACAATAAATAAATTATTTATATAATTTATTTCAATGTAGAAAAATAATAAATATATATAAATATCTTAAATGGTTGTTCGAATAAGTTTCTCATGTATATAAATGATTTTCGATAGTGCCCCAAATACGTAATTCTTCGATAGTTCCTGGAGAAGAACTGGTGGCACTAAACAGGATTTCTGTCTTTCCGTCCGTGCCAGGATCATCCTTTTTTAATTTAGTACACCGCCTTAGGCAAGTCACATTCTCGTCTTGTGTATCGCCTCGATGCTTCAACTGCAAACGAGGGAATAAATAAAAATATTATCAATAGCATTCATTTTCTAAAACAAATAATATTAATATCTAAGGTCGACCTAAGATAATTAACAAATTATGATTAGGAAGTTCTTTTCCAATACCACATTGCCTTAGAACAATATCTATCCTTTCAATAGCAAAGTACGATTCTTCGTGTAATTGTTCTTAGAAGTACTATTCTGTATTCATTGTTTTGGATGACTTTAATCTTTAAATTATTAAAATGAAATCGGTGATTTGCTACCAACCAAAGAATTAGCAATAAACGGAAATTGTCAACCAAGTATAGATAAATCCGAAATAGACACGTAATCTATTTTAAAGTGCATATAAACATAATCATATAATATACCAAAGCAATCAGGTCACGGATACCAACGTTTACGATCATTTCGACTACAAATTCTGATTAAATCAGCTTTTAGCATCAATAAACTTGTTGCTCTTCAGGTTGTTAAAATAACGTACTACAATTTCCGAAGTCGCAGTGTCACACTTTTGAAGTTGTAATTAACACGATATAAGCAATAAATCAGCAAACCAGAGATACCGTTAATGAAATGCGTACATCGGTAGCGGTTTGGTTCTATTTTTGGAAATCGGCACGATACTGTATGATATTATCGTGCGTATACATGTATGCGTGTATATCTTTAAATACATTATCGCTCGAAAAGTATTTACGCATTTGCTTATTTGCATTAGAAGGTGACCCAAAACATCGCACGAAATGTTCTGCTCCGATGACCGCGGTAGCAAACGGATTCGGGGATCAAGCTCGATAGAATTTATTCGAAATTTATTACAAAATGAAATTGCAATGTTTCCGATGAACAAACTCGTTTCGAGAAGGTGCGAATTCGCATAATCTCGAGTGGTTCTCGCGTGCCACTCGGTTGTATCTCAATTAGAATTCGCGCTATCGTCAAAATGATTTCCGATGCGGATCAGAAATAATTGCGACACAAGAGAGCAGATAAGATGCGACAAGTTCGTGTCGGGCACCGGTCTGACAAGGATTTTATCTGGATTAACATTATGGCCGTCTTACATCACGTTCATCGGCTCTCTGTCGCGTGTGCTAACCCCGCATCGCGAATTTCGAGTTTCTTCTCCACGAGTCCGACCTTATCGGTTATATGTAGACATAAATAAAAAATTCACGAGGAATAGTAGACCGATCAAAGAGAAGGGAGAGGGGGGGGGGGTAGATTTCTTCGTGGCGCCGCGATTTTTTCGAGGATCGAGCTTGATCGCACGAGTCAGCGGTTTACAATCAAGGATTTGCGTTCTTTGAACTACTAGTGCGTCAATGGCGCCACGTGACCGATTTTCATCTGCGATTCATTTTACCCCCTCTTCCGTTGATGGGAAATGGATTTTCAATGAAATCTTTAACACTAGAAAACACTGAGCTGGGGAAAGTCAACAGAAACGATTCGTGCACCGTCGAAATTTTCAGGGACTGTCAAGCGTCATTTCCTCAGCCAATTTCACCAAAATCGTCAGTAGAAATCGCGGTAGAACATATTCAATTAATTAAGGAGCTTAATAATTGAAAAGTTCAATTCTTTAAAATTCTTTAGAATTCTTTCAAAACTTAACTTGCCCTTTTATGTCTGTTTTAAGAACATTTAAAGCATCGTTTTGGAACTTGCACATGCAATATTAGATAATCTGTGACTAGATTAAGTAATTAAATAGATAATTATTTTTTTATGCATACCTAACTACAGGAAAAGCCGGATTTCCTTTATAACCGAGTTGGCCCGATAGTTTAAAGAGTTTCCTTAGGTTCTTCAAGTTCATTTCGAATACTGATCGTTTCTTGCGGCCCCTGTTGCATAAAATGCAGAAAATATTTAGCGTGTTAAAGGAATAGAATTTTTGTTTGATTGTCTTGTGATTAACGATTGTATTATGCACTCACACCTTGGATGCATCCACGTGGCGGCCATCCCTAGTCGCTGCTACCAATTTCTCAGTCATTTTCGAGATACGTATCAGAGTTTCTAGTTCTGCTCGCCTTTGATCCGATAATCGTTTATGTCGTCTGTAATACAAAGTTTGTTATAAAGTTCTAATTATTTTTCGATAATTTTGTCTGACATGTTTCTTTTGAATGTCATGATCAAATTTCTTGGAATTCCCGGCTGGATATTTGCTTTCAGTTTCTTTAATACAGAATGTGATGTTTGGGAAAAAATTTGCTATTCGATTAGATTAATCCGTTAAGGGTTAGTGATGCAACATCGATGCAACATTTCATTCACACGTTTCTTTTCGACTGATATAGTATGTCGGGTATCTGTTCTGTAATATTATGATTATGAATCATATTTATGACAAATCCTCAGATTTATGTAATAATTTTACCAACACTATTTCTCTTTCAATAGGGTTCTACAATTATACAAATTTTCCAAAAAATAGATAATTTTGTATGCCAAAATCGTGTTATTCTCTATTTGATCCTTAATGAAAAATCATTAACTTAACTTTATCCTTTCTTCTGAGAAATTCGATTAATTTTAACAAATGCTTGGTAATACAATATTTAAAAATTTGATTTGTAGCTTTGTTGACAACTGAAAAAATTTTGGTTTCGAATATTGGTGTGCGGTAGTTATTAATTTCCATTGAAAATATAGAATGAATACTTACTCTTTTATCACTACAGGAATTTCTGCATTCAGTTGTCCCACATTATCGTTCTCCTCTGCTTTTGTTATATCCGCCAACGTAACGTGTGCTCCATTTTGTTTCTCGTTGTTTGTAATTCTATAGCAAAAAAGTTTCCACATCATTTTTAATTCAATTATTAGAGACATTCTAATTATAGTATACATTTTTAAACAGTCTTCTAGCATCTTTTACGTCAAAGAAAATTCACGTTGCAAACAGATGCACTTTCGTTTCCGCAGAGATAGTGCGCAGAATAGTTAATCAATACAATATTGATGATATATTAACCACAAACAAAATCAAATTAGTTCAGATTCTAACGATTGAAATCATTGTTTATAATACCAGTGCTTATCAAATTGAAATTTACATTAGACCTTCATCAAGATCTTCGATCTATCATCTTCTGCATATGCTCGTTTAAAGTAATCGAATAAAATCTTCAGTTCTCTCACGACACATTTAATTTTATAGGAGCTTTACCTGTAGGTAAATTGTAATTTATAACATTTACCGTTAAATTGAAGCGAATATTTTTCGTAAAACGACGTGAAAAGAATTGAATTTATTCATAGTTTATAGACGAAAATGAAATCATTTCTGCGTTTTATATTATTACTGATAATGATCAGATTATACTGCAAGCCTTACAGTTGCATTGGCATGTGTAACCGTTTGCAATTCATTATGATTGCAGCGTCACGGTGAATTCAATTCAATTTTCAGTAAATAATAGCAATTTATTTTCTACTCATTGCATTAAAAGAGTTCATTGATCATCGAATAAATGAAGTACTCTTGAGTGAACTACCATTTTTAATATTCTCATAAAATAATTTCTAAAGAAGGGAGACAAGCTTCACGAATAATAAAACAATAATGCTTCGATAACTAAACGGCAGATATATAGTTGCAGGGCTTGAATGAAACTATAAACTTTTACAAATAAGACTTATTTTGTAAACTTTAAACATTTAAATGATTTCTTTTCTGTTTTAAGTTAACTTTGTAGTATGTAATATTGAACGATAAATTTGTTTGAAAATTCCATTTCCGAAAAAGGAAATGGACCTTCTATTTTTGCATGAATATAGAGAGTGAAAGTTTCAGTGGATTTACAAATGGTTTGTTAGAACAGAAAAGTTGAAAGTCGAAAAACAACTGTTACGTCAGAACTGATTGAAAAGTTTAGCAGTTCAGTCTCTCAAGGCTTAATCCATCAATCGATGAACTTTCTAACACACATTTCTTTTAAAACAATCAAAAACAAAATCAAAATAATTACCTGTCATAACCAGGAAGCGCGTCAGCATTGGTAGACCAATAGCACAAGGAGCAGGCCAAAACGAGCAACCAGGACATCATGTTTGCGGAAGCACGTACTTTCAGGCGTCGAACAGGAAAAGAAAAAGCGAAACTAATTTCTTCTTAGTGCACCGACTTCGGTCAAATGTAAATCCGTAGGGATGAGCTTTCTTTCTCTTGTTCTACTTGAGACTGTAAGTTGCTAGTGTCCGGTGCGCGTATATATTCGTCGCCATCGCGTCCTCCCCACTTCAAGGCCTGCTGACGCTACTCTAAAAGTCTACACCCCTTTGAGTGTTTCGTTTATCGGGAGCACGTTGTCGTTGCTCTGCCGAGAGTCGCTCGACACGCTTGATAATTCCCTTCTCAATTCAATTGTACGAAATTTCGTTTCTGTCGTACTGACACCGGCCTCGTATCGCATTATCGTCACGCGAACCGCGACCATCACGACGACTAATTACTCCCTTGGTCCGTCTTTCCTTTATTGCACTCGCGATAAGACTGGCCGAGAACAGTTCCATCTGGACCTAGGGATTCAACAATGAGACTCGAACAATTTGATTAAGTTGTTCATAGGTCGCTTTAGCCTAATTGTAAGTAGGGCTGTAACTTTCCTTCGAAGGTCGAACATTTCGAAGCTTCGAAGCTTCGAATGTCGAAGCTTCGATTTCAGAACCTTCGAAGGTCGAAGATTTCGAAGCTTCGAAGCTACGATTGCAGAACCTTCGAAGCTTCGAAACTTCGATTGCAGAACCTTCGAAGCTTCGAAATTTCGATTGCAGAACCTTCGAAGCTTCGAAACTTCGATTGCAGAACCTTCGAAGCTTCGAAATTTCGATTGCAGAACCTTCGAAGCTTCGAAATTTCGATTGCAGAACCTTCGAAGCTTCGAAACTTCGATTGCAGAACCTTCGAAGCTTCGAAACTTCGATTGCAGAACCTTCGAAGCTTCGAAATTTCGATTGCAGAACCTTCGAAGCTTCGAAACTTCGATTGCAGAACCTTCGAAGCTTCGAAATTTCGATTGCAGAACCTTCGAAGCTTCGAAACTTCGATTGCAGAACCTTCGAAGCTTCGAAATTTCGATTGCAGAACCTTCGAAGCTTCGAAATTTCGATTGCAGAACCTTCGAAGCTTCGAAACTTCGATTGCAGAACCTTCGAAGCTTCGAAACTTCGATTGCAGAACCTTCGAAGCTTCGAAATTTCGATTGCAGAACCTTCGAAGCTTCGAAACTTCGATTGCAGAACCTTCGAAGCTTCGAAACTTCGATTGCAGAACCTTCGAAGCTTCGAAACTTCGATTGCAGAACCTTCGAAGCTTCGAAATTTCGATTGCAGAACCTTCGAAGCTTCGAAACTTCGATTGCAGAACCTTCGAAGCTTCGAAATTTCGATTGCAGAACCTTCGAAGCTTCGAAACTTCGATTGCAGAACCTTCGAAGCTTCGAAACTTCGATTGCAGAACCTTCGAAGCTTCGAAACTTCGATTGCAGAACCTTCGAAGCTTCGAAACTTCGATTGCAGAACCTTCGAAGCTTCGAAACTTCGATTGCAGAACCTTCGAAGCTTCGAAATTTCGATTGCAGAACCTTCGAAGCTCCGAAACTTCGAAATTTCAAAGACTGAAGACTTCGAAGTCTTCGAAGCTTCGGAAAAGTTACAGCCCTAATTGTAAGTTGCATTCGTATGCGCTGCTATCAGCGCAGCGCGAGATTCCCGAAAATGTTCGGGATTCCCGTAAAATATCTAAGAGTCCCGAGAATATCCGGGATTCTCAAAAATATACGGAATTCCGCGAAGATTCGGGATTCCCGACAATGTATGGGATATAGAACAATATTTGGGATTCCCGGAAGTGTCGTTATTCTTGAGACTTTGACGAAAAATTCCTGAACATTTTCGGACTCCGTTCCGATCCTGAGAAAAATTCCCGTCCCGACGGGAACACACCCCTGGCTGCTACCTTTCATTTTTTATAATACAAATTGGGTATTCTGGAATAATTCGCTTTGCATTCCTGAGGCTTTAACACCAAACCTACCGAGCCTTAAAAGTAACTGGTTCCCTTATAAAAATGACAAGATTGATTTAATTTAGACTTTGTACAATCGTTTCTTACTGGTAGGTTTAGCGTTAAAATGATTTTATAATATTGTTACGATGACACGAGACGAAGTTGCTTTCCCCTGTGAACATATCGCAGAGATCGAGCGTTAGATCGATATTGCGGTATCCGAACAACGAGGTTGTCGATTAAAAGGAGAGAGTCGTCAGATCCTTTCGAACGATTGAAGCGAGAACACGCATCGACGATTACATTAATTCTTTGTTCACTGTTGTAGGGTAACAGCACCAGTGAATGAACGGGCTCCAGTAAATGAACGCTTTTGTATATTTCAACAAATTTTAACCCGGACGGCATACTAGCGATAAAATTGTGATTAAAGAGTTAAATAAATAGGAGAATATTGTTTAGTAATTTTGTTCATTGATTGGACTAGCATTATTCAATTACTAGAATGTAGTGTTCATTGACTGGTATTTTTCATATTTTTGATTTAACGTTTAATAAAGAAGAATAATAATAATTTCATTGTATTTGTGTTCATTTATTTTTGACAAATGAAGTATAGGGAGCTATTTGGCATATATGAGATTCCTTTAATTCACACATTTTTTTTTTAAATAAAATATTTTCCGGAACAATTTCTTAAATGTTCATTCACTGGTGCAGTTACCCTACAATTAATAAATAATTGTTATTCTCTACAATAATGAGTTCACCGGCAAGACCGCGCCGAAGTAGTCGTAACAATATCATTCAAAATGCAGCATGAAAATGATTATATCCGCCATTGCAGTTTGCTGGCCTCCAACTTCATTGAAACAGGTGTAAAAACATGTGTTTCTGAACAAAAAGAAATCTAGCTTGAAGTACACAGAACTTTTCTACATGAGACTGAGGATGTAGTTGCGCCGCACGTTTTCACGTACCGGGCGCATGAAAGAATGTAACGATCTTGCTGGTTTCATCATTCGTCATTCGCCTTTGATTTCCTATCTTTCTCCACGTGGATCGAAGAAAGATGCTTCCATTTCATAGAATATTGCAGATTAAGAATATTGCTACACTACTTTCGGCTTAATGACGTTGCTAACAGAGAAGATCAATTTTTATTTAATCCCCGTTTCTCACAGGTAATTTGATATAATTAATAATCTGAACAACATTAATGTATCTGTCCCCATGTAGACACGTAGTCAATAGAATTATACGACGCCGATAGCACACGTGTTAATGACACAATGAGACTCTTGTTTCTCGACTAAACTTCTACTTGTAGTGGTTAAGAGGATTTTAACTTCGGCTGAATAGAAGAGGAAGGTGTTCGCAGATAATTTTGGAGTAGTCCTTGAAAGGAAAGTTAAATACTTACGGGGCTGGAGATAGCTAGACCCGTAGGAAGCGGAGAAGGAAACTTTCGTTATATGTATAGTGGATTAGAACTACTTACATAGGAGATAGTCTTTATAGTATAAATTTACTCTCGTCTCTTGTTTGAGTCAAGTCCTCTTCTAATATTGGAAGTATTGGGTTCTACGAACCCATATTGGTGCGGGATTAGTTACAAGATCTCCGTATAATCAGAGAACGGATACAAACAAAGGACGTTTAATCCAGAAACAGTTCAAAAGAAGTCGAATCAAGACGGTGCTTACTACAACTGCGGAATTCATGCGAAATTTTATTGCAGGTGTATGGTCCGTTTCCAAACTACAACATTCTAGTTTCGACGATTGTCTGAAATAAGTTTGTAAAAAGGACATTTGTAATTCTTCATATCGAGTTGCAAAAGCTTGAAAATCGAAAACTGGGACTCCCGATAACGGGTGCTGATCTACCACATTATGAAACTGCACCGACTACTAAAAATAAAAAGAAAGTCACGGGCCAAATGGGCGCACTATCAGCCATATCAGCCGCAAATGTTTCACAACAGAAATATACACATATACACCACGTAAATAATAAATATCAATTAGGTATTATGGAAGACGAATTTCAGTTCAGCTTCATTTCTTTAATCACATTCCATTCACGTGATTTAATTAATGATTAAACTGCTATTATGATAAAAATGAGCAAATCAAATGTGAAACACAGTGGAAATATTAAAAGAATTTAAAGATACTTGAATTATTTCCCAGTTGTTGAAATTATTAAGAAATACATCTCTACGTCCCTGTTGTATCTTGCATTAATATCTGTTGTGCAATATGTGTAATTAGACTGCGGATCTTTATGCAAATTAAAAATATTTTGCATTGATTGTGGGAAGCAGGAATAACGTAAAAATTGATTTCATCCCTTAACGACTTTGTTACATTGAAAGCAATATTACAACATTCTCGAATTGTTTAAATCTTTTGCTGTTTTATATCTCACTCAACCAATTTCTTTATAAATGCATAAAGATCCGTAGTCTAATCACATTCCATTCACGTGATTTAATTATTGATTAAACTGCTATTATGATAAAAATGAGCAAATCAAATGTGAAACACAGTGGAAATATTAAAAGAATTTAAAGATACTTGAATTATTTCCCAGTTGTTAAAATTATTAAGAAATACATCTCTACGTCCCTGTTGTATCTTGCATTAATATCTGTTGTGCAATATGTGTAATTAGACTGCGGATCTTTATGCAAATTAAAAATATTTTGCATTGATTGTGGGAAGCAGGAATAACGTAAAAATTGATTTCATCCCTTAACGACTTTGTTACATTGAAAGCAATATTACAACATTCTGGAATTGTTTAAATCTTTTGCTGTTTTATATCTCACCCAACCAATTTCTTCATAAATGCATAAAGATCCGTAGTCTAGTAATAATCATACTTTTAGCAAAAAATATATATCGTATAATGAAGAAAACTGACATAAAATCAAAGTAAATAAGTTTATTTTCAACACTAGGACTACCGGATGAGCCAGAATGAGTTTCCCCTGATCTGTCCTTTTAGAAATATTTAAATCCCAAATATGTTTTTTCTTAGAAATTATTTCAGACATCTTCTCTATTGAAACACGTATTTAAACAAAACTTTTTATTTTAGACTGCGGATATTTATGCAAAATAAAAATAGTCTGCATCGATTCCAAGAAATATAAACTAAATTAAATGTTAATAGATAGATGGTTTCGGCGCACAGGTTCGATCAATTATAAACTAAAATTTTAGTTTATAATTGATCGAACCTGTGCGTCGAAACCATCTATCTATTATCAATTCTTTTCGATCGCAAAACTATTTCAATATAAATTAAATGTTATTTCTTTCCTTAATAATGTTAATATAAGATAAATCGTGTATCGACATCTTTAATTTTAAAAATTGTTCAACAATTTCGGATTTTGTCTACTCAATTGTGGTATAAAATGCATAAAGATCCGGTCTAGTCATGATTATAAGGCAATGTATGCCAGTCGCGTTGAGTCCTCGGTAGTTCTAGTGTCAATACAACTGTTTGTATTTCGCGAATTCACAGACGCCATAAGCGCACAAAGCGGCCTTATCATGATTCAGAAAACATTTCGTAAATTGCAACCACGTGTCAGTACATTACTGATTCGACTTCTTCGTGGGAAAGTGAATGGTCAGCGATTTCTGGTAGTGTAGTTCTGCATGATAAGGTCAAGAAGGATTCCCTGTTAATCGGAAACTCCGGATGATAGCATTGTGCAACTTTGGAGGCCCGTTCCTCTACGGTGGTGTACGTAATGTTCCGAATGATACGTTTAACTGCGCAGTATACGCCATTGCGAAATCGGCCACCCACGCGGACTGTTTGTGCGTATTTATGAAATAATTCGATATCTATCGAGGCACATCGTTCAGGCCAATCACGCACGCCATGGATGAACTATTTGCACGAACAGAACCGATGTCTACGTGCAACCTATTGCCAATTTCGCCGGCTTTCCTCCGAGAAAGTGTAGCTCCCGCGACGTTTCCCGGTCGCGAAATTATATATCATGCTGCACTGATTCTGTTTCTTGCGACACGATGGACGCCGGATAGATGTAACAGAAAAATTCATTCCCGAAGAACAACCTAGTCGACTCTACATTGTGTTGCATGTCGCGTCGGTTGCAAATAATTCGTTGGTTCAGTGACGAGCAATTTTCTTTTGCGACACAGCAAAATTAAACATCGAGTACTCGACGACTGTACTTCAGTCTTGACATAATTTGTCGCTAGAAATTGTTGTTAGATAAATATTTATTATTGCAGGTTTTCGCTGATAATTCGAATGAATTGAAATCTTTTAATTTCTTTCATTATTTCATAGTTCACCTACCGATTCTTGCCGTAAATGCATAAAATCTCCAATTCCAGCAAACGCATCGATTGAATGCATGTATTTTCTTATTATATACAATTAGAGGACAGCTTATGATACTTTATGCAAAATAAAAATGATCTACCCGAACTGCAACAAACTGCAGTGAAATGGAAACTTATTTTCTTTCTAAATATGTTTAATAGGTTGAAAATAATGTAACAGTATTTTTAAATTCTTCTAATATTTTCACCGTTTCAAGTTACACCGATTCATTTTTGCCATAAATATATAAAATAGAAATGCATTTGTGCACCGCATACATATTTTGAAAGGAAATTTGAAGATTGATCATGAAATAGCTGTTGCATAATTTGTCATGCATTTTTAATTTTTCTTTATAATTTAACGTTACTTGCATCGATGGAATAATTGATTCGTGTGCATTGAATTCGATAGGAATTGAGAATTACTTTGTATAATTGATATTGGGTTATTCGGGTTTGAATAGAGGCAGTACAGCTAGGCTTCAGCTGCTTGTTCACTGTAAGTAGTACAAATTGTATTTAGTCAGACCGAGTGAACAGGCAATTGAATTTTGAAGAAAAACTTTTTCTCGAGAATATTTCGGTGCACGTGGAAACGAACAATGAGAATACTTGGCGGTTCACGTATCTGTTACATGATCGAAAAATTTTAAGAAATAAGGACCTACATTTACCGACGAGCATTAAATGTTTCGCTTATGACTTCTCCAGAGGGAGCTCAGATAGCGAAAGAACGGAGTTTAAAAGCATAAATGAACGTCGGTTACATTCATATATTAATATAACAAACTATTAATACAACAATACCGAGGAAAATTCTGTTCTATAGTAACTGTCAAAATTGGCTTATGCTCGCTCTTAAATATAATCATGATCGAATCTTATTAAAATATAATCGGACCTGCTTTTATGCAAAAATAACTTTCTTTATGTATGATCGAACAGAAATTATTTTTTGTTATTATGAGTGTCATTGTTACGGTAGCAATGTAACAAAGGATTTTATATTTTATATTTCTCATTTAAATGTATGAAATCTATATGTTCACAATTATGAAAAATATTTATAATTGACACAAGTTTTGAACTTTTTATTAACTCTTCCGTTGCAGTTATCACAAATTTAGGAAGATGAAATGGTTCTTAAATTCACCAAGAACGATCTCATGGAAATTAATATTTAAATAAAAAAAATGACATTTTCATTCACCCTAGTCTTTCTAACTGAATTAATGAAAACATAAATTTGCATAAATATACACGGTCCAGTCACCGGTCTGGAATGCACCGATTCGAATCTCGTAGTTCTGGGTCAGTATTATCGAAGCCTCTTAAACATGAATTTGTTTGTGCAAGCATAGTCAATGTTATGGCCTCGTACTGGTCAATATATCTGCCAGTTATTATAGGACGAGAGTCTAAAGTTCCAAGCTAAATAGAAATTTTGACTACATTTACAAATATCTGCTCAGGATTAGACACATTCATAAGACACTCTCAAAATTGTTTGGATAGTTTTAAACATTCAGATGCTGCTGTAACAACAGCATTCCTTTTTGTCTAACAAACTTTAAACTTTCCTATCACAATTTTTGAAAAAAAGTATTGATGTAAATGCATGGAAATGCGCGAAGGTCCGCAGCTTATAGCTATCAATTTGTTAATTTTGCGATCAGACAAGAGGAAGGATACAGATGTAGCTGATTATAATTTTTATTGCAGTGGAATAAATAAAATAATACGCACATTGCTCGAATACATCGACGTCGCTTTACGTGCGACAGTGTCTTTAATACTTCGTCTAGCACTAGTCTACAATTAAATAAATAAATAAATAACTTATATAGAAAAGTTCTAACGATACACGATCGCATCGGTCACGTAGTGTAACTTTCATATATCGATATCCTAGAATGACGCAGATTCGACTCTGAGTTTCGCGTAATTAATACTAACAATTCCCGCTCGATCGTTAATACCAACTACTTCTATCATGATCGTTGACGACGGATAAATTCTCCTAAGGGCGGGCAATAATTCGAAGAGGTCGTCAACTAATTGTGCACGACGATAAATAAAATACATCACATAGTAAACGAAATAATACGAACTGCCGTAGGCTTGTTCAATAAATTAATTCACCGGGCTTATTCAATAAATTAAATAAATGACGCGGCGACTGTTCCCGAATTGCGAACCAAACAAATCAGGAAATTGGACTTTTGCTATTTCAAGGTTCAAAGTCAAACTCTAAAATTGTCCCAGCAGTAATACGAAACGTATTACATTTGTAAACATTTCACAGCCTCGATTCTTATTCTTTGAACACGCGTGAAGAAAATCACACGATTCGGACACAGTCGCGATAAATAATGATACATAAATGCGATGAATCGTCATCTAAATGAATTGATTCTTCTAATACGTCATATTCACAGTGGCCGAACGTTCACTTCCAACGAGATCCGATCGAACCTTCGAGAAACTACCTAAATCAATTTTACATCGTACAAAATTAAGGCTAAGGGAAAGAACTATTTAGCCGATCCATTTACTACTTTTCAAAGTTTTAAAGGGCCTCGATTAGTACGTTGATTCACAATCGAGGCTTCCAACTTTCTTAAACTGCATCATGCTCGTTAACTTCTTTCAACATTTCATAAAATAAGCTGAAATGTTGTACTAAAATTTAAAACTGCTCGTCAATTTTCATCGAATTAAACGTAATTCTTTTGTTCAAATTGCAATCGGTAGTCGCTAGACTGCGAAGCTCACAGCAAATTCACTTTCAGAAACAAGACGATAAAAGTCAGACTGTTTACGAATGAAAATATTTGCATGTCCAGCAATTGAACACGTTTAACGGCTACTCTAAATTCAGATCGCAATGATCGAGCCAGTAAATCGCAACATTTTCAAACATCAACGACGAATAAATACTATCTAGATCGTTCAACATTCTTAAGCCACTGTTAGGCGAATAAATACTAACTAAATCTAGTGAATCGAGATATGCTTGCAGTCTCGAGGAACGTGTCGCTCAAAAATATTTAATGGGTAAGAATTCAAGTAAAATATCAAATAAAAAAGACAGAAAAAGGTATAACAGCTGTAGTTTCTCTTGGGCAATATGGGTTAACTTCAAGTATAAAAGCTGTTAATCGTTCACGAACTGCCAACTTTTCAACAATAATGATGCAGTTCTTTAGAATTGTCTAGTTTTCCGGTTGAGAGAAAATGTTTCTCCAAAATATATCGTTTCCAATATCACACGAGACTCGAACGTCCAAAGGCACGCTATAATAGTAAAAAAAAGTCAAGAGATGCTGAACGGACCAGAAAACGGAAAAAGCATTAAATATTTTTGAGCGGTGACGCGTTCCGTTTACACCGATCCACGCGTAAACGCAGAAATTAAAAACGCGAATTCGCTATTTACCGCGGTCGTAGAAATTTTCCTAAGTAACGATCGTACGGAAGATCAATAAATAATAAAAATAAATAAACTAAATAAATTACTAGAGAGAATAATACAGAGGAACGAATAGAAACGAACAAGAAATCGGTGGTTCGAATGATTTGACAAAAGAACACGCGTTCGAATGTGACATCCTCGAGCAGTGACATCCGGCGGGCAGCCATTTTGGTGTCCGCCGATTTTCTTCTGTCCTTCCATCGATTGCGATCCATTCCACACCGTCGTTAGTCACTTACGTATACTAGTTAGTACGAGTTCGTTAAAAGTTTAAGCTCGGACGGAGGACGGTCCGTAATACTGTTCAGGCGGCTTAGGGTCGAGAGATCGTGTCATTTCTCATTCTTCAAGCGTTTTAGGTTTTAGTCCTCTCGACTATGTGTCTTCGTTCTCGCCCTATACACACCGGCGCGACCTGTCGTGCGGCGGAATTAAATGAACTGGTACTCGTCGTCGTTTCCCCGCCAGGGCTCCTTGATCTTCTGAAATTAGACAAAAAGAGCGCGTCGTTAATAATCATTGTCAAAAGCTCTTGCTTCGTCAGTTGCAACTTAACATTCGCACACCAGTAATAATTAAAGCCGCAAAAATTCGCAACTCCGGCTTCGATATTCATATTCGAGCCATAGAAATTTGTTAAATCTTCTTACGAAGTTTCTGGATGTCGTTTCGCTTATTTCAGCATTTTTTTCACGATAATTGTATTGATTCATATATTTCCGCAAAACCTATCTACATATCGGTCACGTGAAGATTGATCTACGAGTGAGTTGCGGGATTGACATTTTTACAGAATTAATGAACTATCATTTTTCCAGTTAAATAACCTTTTCGCCTGACCTATTTCCGCGTGCAATGAACGAATGTCTACGAAACTGCTACGCAAATCAGTGTTTCGTGTTTCCAGCTGAACAATTGACAAAGTTAACGTTACGTAGGTCGCGACCAATCCGACAGATATAGCAAAATTTTATTATTCGTATAGGCAACGTTAGCAGCAGGAAGCGATTCCCATTTTTTTAAAGATATTACTTATTTATTAAAATTCTTCTGTTTTAGTAATTCAAATAATGCTATTTTATATTGACCATAATTATCCACTTTTTCATCAACTAATTACAAAATTGTGTCAATTTTCATATGTACGTTTCTTTAATAAAAATTGAAAATTTCAAGATGTTGTATTTTTCGGACACACTTCGAACCGGAAATGATTTTTTTCGACTGCGAACTCCGATACGGCGTCGAATTGCCGCTGGTGAAAATTGGCGGTAAATAGTTGCAAATATAATTGCGCTGCAAAGTATCGCATGCAGCAAGAAGGTCACGCCTTCCGCGTTCAGAGTTCGCGAACGGCGCGACGCGGCGCGTGCCGTCGATTCCCAGTTAATGATCCATGCAATTAGCCAGTCGCACGAGCCACGTTTATCGCGAAAAACTCGACGTTACGCCAATCAATCAGGATCTTCGTGACCGGGATTACCTCGTGACTCGAGTCGCAATGGATTTTATGCAATTATCTGGCTTCATTCATGAGCCGAAGGAATTGCTGTTTCTTTCCTAGATTATAATCCTTGCGCATCGTTCAGGTAGGAATTATCTGTCACATTAACGTCAGATCGTGACACAAGCGTTTTGCTTAATGAATTCGCAGTGAATAAAGTTTCATTTGTGTGAGAATCTTCATGCGAATAAAATATTTCCTGTATCTCTTGCAGGGGAGATTTTTGTCTCTTTTAAATCATTCTAATACGATTAACACGTCGACGCTGATCGATTACTTAGATCTTTCTATCGTTTTAAATTGTAGTTACCCGTCGCGAAATAACCTTAGCTAAGAGTTCAGAGCGACGTTAAATAAGGAAAAAAAAAAAAAAATTGTAGTTACGCAGTTTTGTTATGAACGTGTACAATCAGATCATGCATAGACTACGCTTAGAAATTAAACAATTTCTCTGCTTATACAGTGGGTAAAAAAGTATTGGCACACTCTTAAAAAGGCGATAACTTTTTAAATATCGTATTATACGATTTGAATTTTTTTGGGAAGCTAGAGTAGTTTGCCACAGGATGCGAAAAAAATTTGTCAAAAATTGCAATTCATCGGAATTGTAGCAAAAATACTAAAAGTTGCATTTTACAACTTTTTTATGTGGGCCAATATTGAAAATTTAAAAATGCGTTTTGTAGATCTGTGTCAGTTATAGGCACTGGTAAAGTTTCATCGAAATCGGTTGATGCGAAAAAAACGACAGGCATTCAAAGATGTAACCTTTCTGCAAAAATAAAAATCTGCAGTTTTTAACATATTTAAACGTTTATAGCTCATTGCAATGTCGACCGATTTTCAATATTGGCCCACATAAAAAAGTTGTGAAATACAACTTTTAGTATTTTTGCTACAATTCCGATGAATTGCAATTTTTGACAAAATTTTTTTTCGCATCCTGTAGTAAACTCTAGCTTCCCAAAAAAATTAAAATCGTACAATAAAATATTTAAAAAGTTATCGCCTCTTTAAGTGTCCCAATACTTTTTTTACCCACTGTATATTAATTTGTGAATGTCAATGCCTTCGAGTGCGGTCTAATATAGTTTTAAAGAAATGGTTGTAGATGTCTTACCATCGGGAAAGAGAGAATCTTCTCTTCGTCGAGCATATCCGGATTATTCGCAATGATTCGCATGATGCGTTGCAGCGTTTCGAGTCGATTGTTCGTTGCTGATCTTCGTCTACGGCCTCTGCAACAAAATTAAAGAACGGACTCGTTAAAATTAAGGAAACATCATCGACGCTTCTAGCAAATCCATCGCATCGTTCTCAAAAGAGGACGTGTTCCAGCGGACAGCAAAAACTGGCTGGATTCACAGATCACATGTCCGACTTGACGACATGTGCTCATCCCGTGAAATGGAATATTCACGCGAATAAATCAACTTATTCTCGAAACTTTTTTCCCTTTTTTCATTTCCTCGCGTGAAGGAGGGATGCGATCACGCATGCCACGTATGTCACGCCAGTCACACGTGTCGTACGTTAAGGAAAGGGTGACACGTGCCGATGGTACACTACTGAGTACTGCAATCATCAATTACTATTAACATACTGTACGTGGAACACGTACCAATACCTTTCCCTTGTAATACTTTTATATGTTACCAGTTAGTGCAGTTGGTTATTTAGATACGTTGATAGTACACACGTTATTTTACAAAAAAGGAATTACTAAATGCCTTGGCAATTCATTAGGCTAATTATTATTTTCTACAGTTCTTCGCTGTTCATCGATGACAGTATTACGTATGCGTGACAGTAATTCGATTAGTTCAAACTTCTTCTCGTTAGTTTTTTAGCTTTCAAAATTGAGTGAGAACCAACATTAATAGCTTACAAGGGAACTAACAATATATGGCAACATTGTTTTCCCTCACTGCAGACATTTATGTACGGATTAATTTATTGTCATTTTTTTCAGGTATCAAATAAAATGAAATGACTGAGTTTTGTTGTTGTATCGATTACAAATTATTTAATTTTTCTACTGTAGCTTTTACACTAATGATTACTGATAACAATAACTGTTACTTTAATAATATTAAGCAATATATAAATATGTTTAATCCTCTAGATCGTTCCAAATTATTTCAATGATTAATAAAAATTATATTTAAAACAATGTTCAATTCCATTCCACTTTTATCTCATGTTTAATCTAACAGGACCCTTGCTAGAGAGGAAAATCTCTTCTACTCCCAGTGCTATAAGTTGGCCTACAAAAATGTCTACTTGCACGATCATCTGCAATCAAATCGTGACGAATCATTGGCTGCTAATTATCCAACGCGAGTCTTATCAAAGTGAATGTAAATCGCCAGGCATTCGATCGAGTTGTGTAATGTACATCATTCCACTAGTCGTGACTCAACCTATCAGTCAATTTTTTAGAGGGTTAGTAAAATTCAATATCTTTTTCAAACCATCTCTATCTGCAGAAAAGTGAAAGGACAAAGTTAACTATTTTTATTTTGCCTAATCATTCACAGTCTAATCACTAGACTGCGGATCTTTATGCATTTATGGTTTATAAAAATTTCCAATAAATGCTAGAGTTTGAAATTCAACAGAACTTAGTCTGATTTTTATTTATTTTGGCCGTACAAATGTTATTACCAATGAAAATACGATTTTGTTTGGTACTACCTTCTTAAAATTCGTCTACAAAAATTACAAATTGCATGAAGATCTGTAATCTACTAATCACCAACATTCAGGTAATAATCAGAACACAGATGCAAAAAGAACAGTACAGTACATAATACAATTTTAAATTACAAATATTATATCAGAATGGAGTTCCCGGCACGTTCACTGCTAAATTTTTTGTTATTATGAGTGTCATTGTTACGGTAGCAATATAACAAAGGATTTTATATTTCTCATTTAAATGTATGAAATCTATATGTTGACAATTATCTTAATCTTTATGCATTTATGGTTTATAAAAATTTCCAATAAATGCTAGAGTATGAAATTCAACAGAACTTAGTCTGATTTTTATTTATTTTGGACGTACAAATGTCATTACCAATGAAAATACGATTTTGTTTGGTACTACCTTCTTAAAATTCGTCTACAAAAATTGCAAATTGCACGAAGATCTGTAATCTACTAATCACCAACACTCAGGTAATAATCAGAACACAGATACAAATAGAACAGTACAGTACATAATACCATTTTAAATTACAAATATTATATCAGAACGTAGTTCCCGGCACGTTCAATGCTAAATTTTCTTTGTATGTACGTCGTTCTACGCGGGAGCAGATTAATTCAAAGGTTTGCCGCGTAGATTACATTGGCGTTAGTCTTCGCTGGACAATTGTGAGAGGGAATCAAGTTTGCATCCAATTTCGTTTCCGCCCACGATAACTCGGTAGACTCCTGAAGTATCGGTCGAAAATAAAATAATCGTTAACCACGTTCGCTTAAACACGTTCAGGAGAATTTTTCACGAATAAACAAGAAGACATTATTATTATTTGAACTGCGGATTCTACGCATTCGTGGTAAGAGTAAGTAGAGAAAATGCTAAACAGTAACAACATTTAAAGCACGCGGTTTTCGAGGAAATCGAGTCCACTCGACGGAAAGCTTTCTATTTGTTTTCGTTCGGACGTTGTTCGCCGAAAGAGATCGTTTCCTGAGAATGGAGGTGTCCGTGAAAGCACGACGGTTCCATTGTTCGAACATCGGGACATTACATCGAATTTTCGCAGTAAAAGGGAAATTAATCGTGCACGGAGTCTAACCTCGTTCTCTCGCGACACCGCGAGCGAATGTGGGGTGAACGAGGCGAAATTACAAATTGAGAGGAATACCGACGAACCAACCCGTTGCACCGGGCGTCAGCACGCCACGCGCGCCATATTGATTCTGAGAAATATTCAAAAATTGTCATGAATTATTCTTAGGTGGTAAACTTCGTTCCTGCCGTTCGCTCCAGAGGGTACCATCTCCAACAATATTAACAAGTGTTGGCGATGAAATCGTATGTCGTTTGTTGTTTAAACATTATCGGAAGTAATTCAATCTTCAGAAGTTAGATTTTTCAACACCGAAGGGATTTCACAAACGATTGAAGATGAACTGTTGCAAACAATCAAAAGCGTGAAGCGAACATTTTTAGACCTTCCAAGGAAAATTCTTCTGCATCCAACTTACTCTCCAGACTTGGCACCGTGGGAATATCATCTCTTTTGGTCGATGATCACACTTCTCCAATTTTGAAGAAGTACAAAAATGGGTGGAAGAATGGATCGCCTTGAAAATAGAGCTCGAACTTTTACCCGGGTATATGAGATAACCGGGTATCCGAGTACCCATGAAATACCCGGGTAGAGCAAAACTACCTGAGTATCTCATGAGATAGCCGAGTATCCGGGTACACGGGTATCTCATAAGACAGCCGTGTCCCCGGGTACCCGAGTATCTCATGAGGTCTTACAACTGGTTACGAGAACTACTCTGAGAGAGTATTTTCCACAGCTGGCAATATCGTTACTTCGAAACGTACGTGTCTATTGCCGGAAAATGTAGACTTGGTATTTTTACATAAAAATAAAAATGCCTAATTTCATAATTAAATAATTGACTTTTTAATTATTCCCCCTAAAAACACACGAATTGCTTTGTAAACGATGCAAACGATTTTTATTTTGCATAAAGATCCGCAGTCTATTCATGAGATGCTCGGGTACTCGTAATTTTTGTTTACCCGAATACTCGGGTATCCGGGTAACGCTGTTTACCCGAGTACCCGAGTACCAGAGTAATTTTTGATTACCCGGGTACCAGAGTAATTTTTGTTTACCCGGGTACCAGAGTAATTTTTATTTACCCGAGTACCAGAGTAATTTTTGATTACCCGGGTACCAGAGTAATTTTTGATTACCCGGGTACCAGAGTAATTTTTGTTTACCCGGGTAATAGAATAATTTTTGTTTACCCGGGTACCAGAGTAATTTTTGATTATCCTGGTACCAAAGTAATTTTTGTTTACCCGGGTACGAGAGTAATTTTTGTTTACCCGGGTACCAGAGTAATTTTTGTTTACCCGGGTACGAGAGCAATTTTTGTTTACCCGGGTACCAGAGTAATTTTTGTTTACCCGGGTACGAGAGCAATTTTTGTTTACCCGGGTACGAGAGCAATTTTTGTTTACCCGGGTACCAGAGTAATTTTTGATTACCCGGGTACGAGAGTAATTTTTGTTTACCCGGGTACCAGAGTAATTTTTGTTTACCCGGGTACCAGAGTAATTTTTGATTACCCGGGTACCAGAGTAATTTTTGTTTACCCGGGTACCAGAGTAATTTTTGTTTACCCGGGTACCAGAGTAATTTTTGTTTAACCGGGTACCAGAGTAATTTTTGTTTACCCAGGTATCTCACAGCTCTACTCGAAAAAACGCTGCATTCTATTGTCGTGGGATTTCCCTGTTACCGGAGAGATGGTAAGAAGTAATAGAAAATGGAGGAAATAACTTCGATTAAGATTCGTTCGTCCACCCTTTTGAAATAAATCATTCGATCAACAAATTATGAAATCATTCATAATTTGAAACAAATTAAATTTACCGCCTAATATCACATAATCGGGCACCATTAGAATTTGAAGATAACTAGAGAAATATCAAAAAGTCTAAATCTAATATCTGCAACATCGTCGATCCCTTAGAACCAATGACAACTCATCGTCGCCTCAGCAGGGTTATAGGGGTGCATTAATGGCGGCGGTGATGCTAGCCGAACAAGACTCGCGCGCTCGACTTTAAACAAATTTTCATCGACGGAGAGTTACGTCTGAATGCGAATTTATTCGAATGGCATGCTCGCGGAGAGAAGCTAACCCGGTTAGAGTATCCATTACCACACAGCATTCCCTATACCGAGTCATGACTCTGCCCATCTTTCTTCTCTCAAGCGCCACCTAGTCGCCATTATATTATTCAGTCTGCGTCGTTGCGTACACACGCGAATACTTATTTCTTCATCCGCTGTGATCCGCTGCCAACGAGTGCATTCGCATACTTAGAAAGAAATTTTCTTCGGATAACCAGGATGTGCCCGAATTTTAATACACTGTCGGCCACAAAAGTTTACGATCTTTCTACTCTTGCCGAATCTCGGATAGGGTAAACTATACTATTGCTGGCACTGCAGTAGTTTTGATTAGCACTTTTGATTTAAACTAGATAGAAAATCATTTTTTATTGCTTCTTATTTATATTTCAAAGGAACGTTGTAAGTTTTCATAACAGAGTCCCACATATGATTGTTAGCAAATGTGCCAATGACTGTACTGTTTGTCTTACGCTTGTTATTCATCGAATATATTTTATAATAAAAGATTTATGACTTGTAAAACTGTTTGATTTTGCTGAGAAATCTCTATTAGCTTATAATAATAGGAAGCTAAGCTCGTTTGAACATTTCCAAAAAAGATAGAGATTTTTACTACGATTTTGGCTCAGTTTACCCTATTTGCCACTGTATTCAAAATGTTAGTACAGCAGAACCTCGATTTTCCGGGCCTCTGATGTTCGAATTCTTTACCGTCTGAATACTTTCCACAAAGAATTAGTTTGCTTTAAACCGATCCATACGGTATACGATTTATTGCACATTTCTACAACGATTAAGTTCAGCACTGAAACTATGTAATTGTTGTATTATCCGAACAATCATGTTCCACTAAATAGCACGGATAATTGAAGTTCTACTGTTTTTTATCTCATCTTGACTATTTTCTGTCTTTGTAATTTTGTAAATCATTAAAATGTAGGTAATGTAAATTTTTCTGTCTCTCTAAACAACGTTCGTTTCCCAAGATTTTATTTCACTCTGTACATTGCTGAGCTCTGTTATTGTGTGCTAAAATCGTATTTTTATTGTTTCATTTTTCAGTAATATAGGGAATAACTGATACCAAAAATAATGTCGAGCCGTGGTTCCATAGTTAAACTCTTATACATAAGTAAACTGCGGCCATTGACCACACAAGTACGGAATTTCCTTATTTCCGATAACCCTTTGACAGATTAGGCGATTCTTAATTGTCCCGCAGTCTATCATCTATATTTTCATTTTTGACCGAAAGTAATGGAAAGATTCTTGCAGTTATGCACCACATTTCATGAAACTTATTTTTAATTATCCTGTCGTTCAAAAGTTCATCGTACAATCTAAAGCTAATAGAATCAAATTATAATCGACGATAATCAACTTCCCAACACGAAATTCCGCAAGTTTATCAGTTATCGGGGTAGATAACTCGTAATAAACAGAATTTTAATTATACTTTGTTCCTCTTATAATATTGTACAGCAACTTCTTAAATAAATATTAGATAAAATTTTGTATGTACTAAAAAGTAATTCTAATTAAAATAATGTAATTTGACTTGTGAATAGTGTGTACAATAGAGGTGTGCGAGATCTTGAGAATTCCAGAAACCCGATGTTTGGGTCGGGATGGAAGAAATCCCGGACATTTTCGGGGAACCCGAAAGTTTCAAGATCCCATTTCGATCCCGAACATCGTTCCTGTCCCGTCCCGGTTCCTCACATCACTATTGCACAAGCAATTAGGTAGCAGGAAGTTAATCCGCAGCAAATAAGTGAAATATGTCCGTCGTATACAAGCAAATGAATATCATATTAGGACGAAGGGACTCGACAGGAGATTAACCGAGGTTCAACAGAGGATGAGTCCAGGATATCTTCTGGTTAGTAGGCTGTTCTTTTCCATTTCGTGACGCGATACGTGACCGAGCACCCTCTCTCGTTTACTCCCACTCTTTCTGTTCAACCCCCGGCTATGGATCAGGCTTGTCATGCAACCAACAGGAGAATGTACAGGGCCGAAGCAACAAGTTGAATTTTAATGTCCCGGCTACTACGTCCCGGACGTGCGTTACATTTCCGACGGATCTTCTTTGGTTTTTTCTTTCTCTCCGGTTTCAGTGAAGTAGTGCTTGGGCAGGATGATATTGTAAGTATCGCCGGTTATGCTACCCTTTACAAATATTGGTAGGTTCCTAAGTAACTTCAGTATTTTTTGCGCAGTAAAAACAATTATGGCTTTTGAAAATGTTCAGGAAGTGTTAGGATATAAAATATAATAGAATTTAGTACGATTTTAATGTAGGGTAACTGCACCAGTGAATAAACGCGCACCAGTAAATGAACGCTTTTGTATATTTCAACAAATTTTAACCCGCACAGCATACTAGCGACAAAATTGTGATTAGAGAGTTAAATAAATAGGGGAATATTGTTTAGTAATTTTGTTATTGTTTAGTAATTTTAGTATCGCTGTTCAACTACTAGAATGTAGTGTTCATTGACTGGTATTTTTTATATTTCTTATTTAACGTTTAATGAAGAAAAATAATAATAATTTCATTTTATTTGTGTTCATCCATTTTTGACAAATGAAGTATAGGAAGCCATTTGGCATATATGAGATTCCTTTAATTCACACATTTTTTTTACATAAAATATCTTCTTGAACAATGTCTTAAATGTTCATTCACTGGTGCAGTTAGCCTATTTCAGATTTAGAAAGGCTACTACCATGGAAAATGAGATTCTATTCTGTTCTACTTTCTTAAAGATCGTCTATGAAAATTGAAAATTGCATAAACATTCGCAGGCTAATGATTATACTTAAAACAAAAATATTTACAGAAATGTACAAATATATTGTACTTTGATCCTACTGAATCGTCTGAGGGTATGCAACGAAGTACAATAATTTGAAAAATGGAGAACAAGAAGAGGACAGTAATTTACCAATTTATCTCGGATCACGTGATTTATCAGAGAAATATTGATCGACTACTGGGAAAGGAACGGAACCGTGAATTCCTCCTCCGAAAAGAAAGCGCTAGAGGATCCGCATTACACGATCGCGGAATGCAGTGACGAAAATAAAGCGGTATTTTTAAAAACAGAATAAGGAGAAATGAGAAGCGAAAAATTAATGATATTCTGATAGTGCAACGTTCTGATTCTGGGTTCAGGAATCTCGTGGCCTACGCGATTCCGATCACATATAGCAGCCCGCTGTTTTATTTCAGAAGGCACGCAAGCTTTTTTTAATTTCGACCGTCTATCATGGATTTCCGTGTGAAATTTCATTCCACGCGAGCCACACGAACTCGAGCATCGATCATTTAATGCGACAACGATATATGTATTTGAGAGATCACGATGTTCTAGGTAATAAACAATTTGGATCATTAATATGTTTAAGAGGCCTTCTGTTGTAAACAGCCTGCGGATTTTGTATATTTATGACAATATTCAGCATATATTTAACCCTTAACTAACTTTCTTAAATTCTGTAATGTTCGTCAGCAGCAAAATCCATTATTATATATATTTTATTTATTTATCAATACTTTAAACGAGATGGTTTGTTCAGCAAGTTCAATTTTGTTACTTGTAACTTTCTAAATTCTTAAGAAGCATTTTAAAGAAGTGATTTTCTCATTTGCAAAATAAAGCATGCATAATGCTTTTTGCTTAACACTAAACCTACCAAGCAGTAAAAGTATCTGGTAAATATTGCTTTATAATAATGGCAACATTAAATTTATTCATATTGTCTGTAATTTTCAATATAATAGATGTGTGCATGTACGTTGAAATTTATTTCAGTATTTTCCAGAAATGGATTATTATAATTTTGACAATTGAAAGTATAAAACCTGTCATTTGCATTGGTAGGTTTACTGTTAAAGCAATTTGCATGCAATAAAGAGTACAGTTTCATTCAAAAGTTGAAACGATCGCATTGAACTTGAATGTTAATCGATAGTTTGTTCGATACAAGCTTATTTGCACTACACACGTACGGAACTCGACGAATTCTCACGGTCAACAAGTGTTTTCGCGCGTGCGATAAGCCATCAATATCTTGCGATAATGTCGATCGCTAATTCATATCGATCGAAACGATCGTTAAACTGTTGTAGCTTATTGTGTGCAGTTTATTATAGTTTTTAGAGTTTTTCCGTTAGCACAACCGCATTTGTTTGCCAGCGTCGAATGAAAAAAACTTTATTCTTTTTCCATTAATGTTGAATTAACATGGTTCCAGTTTTCAGTTATTTCATTTGGTAATATAAAAAATGTATCGAATTTTTGTAATTTCTTCAGTTATCACTAGAGCATTATAGAGACAAATAATTATAATCAGTTACATTAATCTAAACATACGATCAAAGATTCGATCAAATCTTTTATCGTTTTGTATTTATTCAACCAACAATCACATGTTTCGTGCAAGAGAAAGATCTTCAAGAATTTCTATGCATACTTTCAACATTTCAGAAATTTCATTTTGCGAAACATTTCTAATACAATCGTGTGTGCCACATTAATGATCATGTAATCTATTTTTGATTTTGTAGAATACAAATCTGCTTAATCTACTTAAAGTGTAATTTATCAGAAACTGAAATCATATATGTTCAAGTCTAAAAAATCCGTACTTGAAGAGATTAAGAGCGAGCATAGTAACAGCAGTTTAAAAAACAACCTGAAACCTAATCGCTACTTAAAAATACCTAATCTTCGAGTACATCGGTCTACAGCACGAGAGAATGCAGAAAATAACTTGGAATTTGACTCAAGATAATATAAAAATACAGGAAATCAATTAACATTTAACACGAGCTTATAATACAACAACACGAACCATTGAAAGTACATTAAAAATTCCAAGAACAATATCGCATTGTTCTGCAATCGATTTATGCATTTATTCAATGACAGATAAAGAAATTGACCAAGTTCGATTCGAGAAGAACTTGCGACGGTAATTGGACCGAGAACAGGCACGAAGACACGAGATAAAAAATGAAATATTTCAAATTCTTGGGTGATTTCGATAACGATCAAATGACGTTATTATTACTTTCGTCACGACCGTGTCAGATCGGTAAATGCGATAGCAGCGTAATCTCTTAATTTTGCAGCGGCAGAACGATTCTGGGGGCCATCCGTACTGATAACAATAAACCGGCGTTTGATAAGGGCTGACCTTTATAAAATTACGTAACTGGTTACTCACATTTTATCTGGATCCAGCACGCCGAATGCAACAGGGACCGTGACCACTTTTCCACGGACGTTCTCCAACCCCAATAGCGTTTCAATCTCGGCCAGTCTCTGATCCGAAACTCTCCTCTGCCTGCTGCAAATGTAACGAAACAGCCTTATTAGCATTGCAAAATTGAATCTCAATTACGAACAAATTTCCGAACTCATTCGGGCTAACAATGCGAGGACATTTCCTAAAACGTTTCACAGTTTATAGAAAAATTTTGATGCGGAGGGAAAGCGTTGCTGATTGGGTAAGTCCTTTTTCCGAATTTTCGGATGTGCCACAATGTCAGGAAATGCTTTACAAAGTCGTCTGTTTTCATTATGTAGTCGAATTAATTTTTGATTGCCACTTTCAGAGAATCGCTTCACCATTCCTTGTTGTGCCGCGCACAGCCGCGTGAATCCGGTGGGTGTGTAGAAATTTAGGATGGACTTTTCGCTCGTAAGAATCGAAACGCGCGAGAGCTTCTTATCTTTCTCATACGCTTATATTTAGAGGGCCAGTGCTTATAATTAGCTGAATTCTCTGAAAACCGTAGATACGAACCATTTCGTACAAGCGTGAGTAATTCCAGGGCCTAATCGAGAATAGAGTATGGGATACCAGCGAGTTTTATGAAGCTACCGTTCATCGGAAAATTTTTCCACATACAGTGGGTAAAAAAAGTATTGGCACACTCTTAAAAAGGCGATAACTTTTTAAATATCGTATTATACGATTTGAATTTTTTTGGGAAGCTAGAGTAGTTTGCCACAGGATACGAAAAAAAGTGTTGTCAAAAATTGCAATTCATCGGAATTGCAGCAAAAATACTAAAAGTTGCATTTTACAACTTTTTTATGTGAGCCAATATTGAAAATTTTAAAAATGCGTGTGCCAATACTTTTTTTACCCACTGTAGATCTTATAGAAAATATACGCGTGTACGAATCATTTAGAAGTCCAATTTTTGCAATTTTCGATTTCTGCAAATTCTATTTATCACAGTAACTAATTCTTAAACAATTTCTACTATTATCTTTAATTGTTAATTTTAATTCACAACGGTGAAGTTAAAGTTCGTACTACACACAGACAGTATCCATATTCCTCGAATTATTTAAAATATTCCCATACTTCTTGAATTATTAAAAATATCCTCATATTTCTTGAATTATTAATAATATCGACATGTTCCTTGAATAATTAAAAATATGTTGAATAATAGCAAATCATTGTGGTTAGATTTTAACACTAAACCTACAAAGACTTTTTGTTATTTTTATTATGGTATATGTTCGATTTAAGAAATTTATTCGATCATTTCCTACGAAAGGTACTTTCTAATTTCAACAATTTTATAATTAATAATCTGGGACCGTACCATCTGGCCGGCACTGGTGCCGGCACTGGTACCGGCAACGGAATGATCTCAAGTGAAATCGCCGGACGAATTCATACAACATGTCGAAAATAGTGTGGACCTATCATGATTTCTCTATGTGTCGTCGTTCAAACATGTAACGATGACTTGCAGCGACGCGATGTGTAAGTAATTACATCAGTCAGTAAACTTTCACGATAGGCACGCGAAATCACAACCAGCCACCGATTACTGCAAATCATGCCCCCGAGAATAACCGGTGTGCCGCGATCCAAGGAAAACTAAATGGAGGAAAGCTAAATAGGCAAGTTCATGTCACTTTTCAAATTCCCAAGTCCCTGGAGAATTCGACGCTCGAACCACATGCACAATTCCAGTTTCATTGCTTCAATCTAACAGTATTACAGTTTTCCAATTTTGATTAAAAACATTTCTTTTCTCACTGCTTATCTCATGAAAATTATTCCTGCATAATGTTTTAATTTCTCGTAAACAAACGAACAGAAATATGTACACAATGTAACGTGTTATATCTCTAGTTACCGTTCCATCAATTGCAAATAGCTATATTTCTGCAAAATCAAATCTTGTGCATGATTTGAAGACAATTACCGTAAATAAACACTTTGCTTTCTGTTTGGAAAAAGTGTTATATAGAAATCCATCTTGTTAAATGAATTGATCAGTTTAATACTTTTTATCCAGCAAACACGTTTATTCGACTATCAAATTACTAATTTCCGTTTTTCATTTACTTTATATTTTATATTTGAAATGCTTTAAATGAATGGTGAACGATGTTTTATAAACTTTGAATGAGAATTTTCTAAAATTGAAAATCTAATATCAGAGGAAAGAAAAATAGCTATCTATATAACATCTGCCCTCCTAATGGGAACTCCCGTGGATACGGGCACAATAATAGTCGTGATAAAGCTTCGACCAGTGGAATTTAGAATTTCATAACGATAGTGAAAAATAGCATATCGGGGTAGTGGGAGTGATACCGTGATCATGCACGCTGCACAGGATAATACCGTGTTTGTCGATCGCCGTTAATTTCGCATCCTCGACCGACACGCTGATCTCCTGCATGTGTGCCAGAGCTTTTGTTATCACTGCCTCTAACGTTATCACTTTTCATAGGATACCTTGGCGAGCTAAATGTCCGTCAAAACCAGTGATGCAAGAGGATGGCAATTTTTTGTAGTCAATATTTAAGCGTTAACGTAATTATTAGACTGCGGATCTTTGTGAAATTATGACCTGTAAAAATGGTTTAAAAACACTAGGATATAAAATGCGACAGAGTACGGTTCTAAACTATTTCAGATCTAAACAGACTACTACCACGGAAAATAAAATTTTATCTGAATCGAGTTTCTTAAAATTCGTCTACAAAAATTGCAGATTGCATAAACATCCGCAGTCTAGTAATTACAGGTACAGGGTAAATATAAATAACAATATATTAATGTTATCGACGCCCTGGTTCGATCAATTGGAACAATAAGCAAGTTTGCAAAATTGAATGAAATTTAATTCAACGTTTCGGTCTACAGCTTAGACCATCTTCAAGAATATTAATTCAACGTTTCGATCTACAGTTCAGACCATCTTCAAGAATAATATATCTCATTATTGCGTCTGTAAGGATTATCAAAAATAATTTTTAAAACGTGATTTATATTAACAAAGGTGTGATTACTTTTGATAATCCTTACAGACGCAATAATGAGATATATTATTCTTGAAGATGGTCTAAACTGTAGACCGAAACGTTGAATTAAATTTCATTCAATTTTGCAAAATTGCTTATTGTTCCAATTGATCGAACCAGGGCGCCGATAACATTAATATATTGTTATGAACAAGTGACGATCGAGATGCAGAGAACTGGTAAATATAAATGTTCTGTTTCTCTTAAGTCGTACGTGGGGTTAAAACGATTTGCTCGAGCTTGTTTTTTAGTCGTTGCAAATTCCATTGAGTGATTTCCGGTAGACGAAGAGTCAAGTCATTTTGAGATTTGAGATTTCAGTCTCTCAAAATATAACTGGTGATAGCCATTTACGCACGTACGATTAACAAGGGTCTTGTTCCTTTATCTATGGTCGAAATGGTTCCAAAGTTCTGGCAGATAGCGCAGATAAAAAGTTGTGCCTGTTATCTGGTCGGAATCCTGCGTCTACCTGTTTGCCAGCCTATTTTCTATTTGTTCCTTCGGCGAACTACTCGATGCACGCGTTCGTCATCATCATCGACGTGACTTGAAGAAAACGTGAACGCGATATGACGAATGGTCGTCAAGACGCGACACGACGCGTCGAAAATACATCGATACAGTATCGGTAAGATAGCGATCATGATTGGGACTTGAAACGTGACGTTTCTGTGGAATTTTTCCTCTGGTTTCGATCGAGAGGATCACTCTTTCGTTGCATTGTACTGTCCTTTTTCTGGTCTGAATTGTTCCCATCATCGTCACTGTAATATGCTTGTGCCGTTTAAATTGAATTTCCGCTTTTCCCAAAACAAAATAAAACTCGTCGCAGTTGCGCATACGTGACTGTGATCCCCAAGAGAAATTATATGATATTGTCTATTCACTACGAACCAAAAGTGTTATATCAAATTTCATAGTTCATGAAAGGGTAATTCGCTGTTTCTCTGATATTCAACTACAAAGCATTACAGGTGACTTTAATAATTCGTGTTCAACGAGGTTTACTATAATACGGGTCCGAGGAGATCAATTTATGGGTTACTAACCCCAAATGTAACTTTACAATTTCAATAGTCACAATTTAAATCCTTGCTATATTTTTCGTTTTTCATAGAACGTATTTATGCACAAATATGTCATAGAATGGTGAAGAAAATGTACATTGCTTAAATATCGATTACAATGCTTAAATATTGATTACAACCGAATCAAATTTCATTTTATCTAAACATGAAACGCGTAATTCGTATTTGTTAGATTTTGTTAAGAACCTTCATCACGAGTCTGGGTCGTAAAAGTACGGCAAGGGGTTAAAAAATTTGGAACGAATTAATGAAGTTAGAATTTCAAGTCTATGTTACAATTAGCTTTAATGTAGAATGCATAACGGTAAATTCAAAATGTAATAAATATGATAAACAGAGATCAAATTTCTCTGGCCGATAGCATATTAATTGTGTTTTAAAACGCACGTAAGTTCGATGCATATTCAACCTGTAATTAAACCTCATTTAAATTCGTACATTTTGAAATTAAGTCAATAATAGTCGAATAATTCATACAGAAACGCAACAAGTTGAAAGAAACTACCGTGCCCAAGAGGTCCTCTCAGGTCTCCGAGTTATCAATATCTGAACTAGGAGACTTGAAGATCTTTCACCTGTTGGACCTTAAAAGTGTAAATTAATGACTGACGAGACTGAATTCCCGAGAGTTTATTTATCCATTACTACGTTGATTTTAAAAGTTAATATTCCCGATTCACAAAAGTTGTTTTCTAAAAATTATGTAGATTGTATTAATCTTTTATTTCCAAAACGACATCAATTTTCTTGGAATCGAATGCAGAGTTTTGGAATGCGATTTTCCTAGATCTAATGTAAATTTTCTAATTTCTGAATTATCTCCAAAGTTTAAAAGTTTAGCAAAATTTTAAAGAAGTCATCATCATTTAATAATATATATGTATTCTACAAAGCTTCTACAAGGATTCTTGAAATATTTTTACACCTGTGAGTCCTTCACCCTTCATTATTCAATGTTTCAATTAGAAACACATGAATATCGTCTCACTAATCAAGAAATTGCAAATAAAAATGGTATTTTTCTTTGAAAAAATGATATTCCGTCTTCGCGTGCAAATCTGATCATACAAGTCTCATTAAACGTAAAAACCCTGCCTACGATGTACAAGCTTAAGCTACAATTCCACCGGAGTACCAATTATCGGGCATCGACCGGGTCTCTTCAGACCCACACTATTACATTCTAATCTTTACGTTACAAAGCCCCTTATTTGTCTCAATAATCTTCTCTATCATAAAATCCATCGATTACGAACACTTCCCGCTACTCTCTGAAAACTCTCTCTAATGATCACGAAAAAGCGGAACATCAACGTGTTACGAATTTATCACCTAGAAAAACCTCAGAAAATTCACATAAAACACACAACATTGAAATGCTAAATGTATTACAATCACTTTCCTCTATGACATTTTAGTTGTACAGATCTCAAAATATCTGTCGCATAAGAGCACATTCTAAAGAAGTTCCTAAGGGTAGTTTTTCCACAAAAATTTCGGTCTTCATAAACAAACTCTAGAAGCTCGAGTAGAATGTTTAAAAAACATTTATGTCACCCCAATGTGTACACATTTATGTATTATAGCCACCATACCCTAGGATCCTCTAGAACCCATTTGCAACTAGGCAACCCCTAACCCACCTTTAAAATCCCGCAAAAAATCCATGTGCTATTAAAATCTTCCCGACAATCATTCCAACTTTCTGTAAGGAGTTTGTAAAAATTTTCCATACGGGGTTCTCACCTGAGCAAAGGAGGCGGCCTGGCGTACGCCTGATCAGGCATCAGGAGCACGGCGAGGGTGCATAACAGCGTCAGGCTTGCAAACAGGTTGATCGTCGCGTGGCTCTTCATGTTTCCTCTTCGTCGAATCAATCACACCAAGCTTCCGCTCTAGATCCACGCGAATATCCCGGGATCCTCGATCGAACTTTACACTGGATCGTCGCACACTTCGGTTTCTCTCACACTTTATTCCTGCGGCGCGGGGGGCACGTTGTCGTGTCGGTTCTCGCGATCGATCGAATCGATCAATAGCAATCGCGGTGTGTCTGGTATATATCCCCGTAGACTGCCTCTGGCCCTAACCTTGTCGCTTTTGTCTCTTGGTGAACTGTAGCGTACCGTCGTTCGCTTCGAGAATATATACTCGAAGGAGAGTGCCGCCTCACCTCCCCGCTCGGCTCGTGGCCCATCCCCCCTCGGACCGGGATCCTCCCTCACTTTTATCTCTTCCTAGACTTCGACCCTTTTCCCTGTATCCACCTTTCTCTCGACAGGTGAATCAAGCGTGCCGGCAATTAGCACGTTTAGCGCCGCGTACACCGCCGACTGCGACGCGCACATTTTATTTTCGCGACGCCGATTTTTTTCGCGGGATCGCGCCGTCGCACAGTGCGGCATGCAATGGACAAAAATCAAAATAATCATGGTTCGATTCTAATCTAATTATCCAACAAAATCATTATTTAGTAAGTAAGGAATATGTACGTAAGAAGTAGTATTCAAGGAAATCAATAAGGGATCAGTAACAACCAAGAGTTTATGGTAGTATAAATACTAAGTTAGATTAATCCTGCCCTAATTGCTCTTCTAGGTTCGCTTTTGTTTAAACTGTTTGTTACAACTTAGGTGTGGAGAATTTGACCAGAGGTATACATAATTTTAACTGGCAATTTAGGAATTGCATTTTTTCCTTGAAATGCAATTTACAAAGAAACGATTCAAAACATCCTATAATTTTGGCTGTTCTGTATCAACAAGATGTTGTAGTATATTGCTAAATAATTTTTTTCTGCGATAAATTGCAAGACTCGATGTTATTTAATTTTTGTTAGAGAAATGCATTTATAATCGCGATTTGGTTGAAGCTTGAATGTCCGAAAATACTTATTCCCAGAAATTATCAAAAGTTACACAAAATCTGTAAGGAATAATTTAATTTTTAAATAGTTTTCATTTATGTACTTTTTATTTATATCTATATATTATGTATATTTATATTAAGAATAGCAAATAATTTAATTTTTTAATACTTTTTGTTTATGTAATTAAGTGTTTTATTTACATATACATATTATATTTGTGTTAAAAGTTTTATGGTTCCTGAATAATATGTCGTTTAGTTTATATCTGGATTTATCTAGCAATTTGTATTAACCATTACTTAATACTAGTAAAAAATACGTTGTTGTGTATTGTCAAATAATTATGCCTTATAGTAGATATAATTAAATTTAACTGTGTAATTAAAAATTATTTCGAACAAAAGTTGACAACAAATTGCAATAACAACTAATCATAAAAAGCTCTTCATTAAAAAAAGCAATTAAAATAAACTTTTTTACTAACGGAACCTTATATTGTTGGTGCATTAATCGATGCATCTTTGTATTCCCTTTAAAAAGTTATTAAGGTACTTATGTCAACAATTGATTAGTTTAGAAGTTATGATTTTTGTCTCGAATGTCCATTTACATGCCGCACTGTGCGTCGCTGCTGGCGCCTTTGTCCACCGGAAACCTATTATGAAGGATCGTAGAAGCTATACATGCAATTCCTTTTATTTTCTGCTGAATCGTACAGGTCATTACGTTTGAACAATGACATCACCTTTTAAGCTACTTTTTCATAAATGAATTTTATGATATAAAACTTTTGCACAAATCGGCGCCCATGGCAGTGATAATTGTACCGTCTAGAAAGAAAGATATTGATAGCCCTGTTTCAATAATCTAGACCGTGAATTTTATGCATCCATAGGAAAATTAGTAGAGATTGGTGACAATCATGTGGACAATGATCGCACGATGTAAATTCATTTTAAAGATAGAAGTCCTCAGTTTCACAATCATCGTTCATGGTTTAAAACTACCTAAGAAAGATGCTACCTTATTAATTTTTATATTGCCAAATAGATCGCTGTAATTTCATGGATTTGTTGCGGTTAATGGGCTGAAAGTGAAAGTGTTAAAATGTTATGACAACGTCACGGTGTGAAGTGGATTGCCTTAATGACAAAACTCAAATACCAACTTTCTTGTCGTTACTTATAAACTTTGGACTTTTGGTAACTCTTGGTGGAGAACAAAGGTTGGAAATATGGAACACTTAAAAGTAGAGGAATTCGTCTTTTTTTAACGAAAGCTGGGATGATTAACGAATTTTGGCTAATTTAAACAAAAGAATTTGGAGTAACCATTAAAGAAATTGAAAGAGAATGTATAAAAATTTAATTTTAATTTTTAACTTTATAGAAATGGTACGAAATGGCAATGATTTATTATATTATTACGTCGCATTTATTATGCAACACTTGAAATAAAAAATATTTACCTTTTCGTCTCTTGATTTTCGCGATGAATAATATAATATATTGCATGGGTACATTTTACAGCCGACCAGAAAATACATTTTACTCCATTATTACGGGGGTAGAAGAATCAAATATTTCAAGCAATTAAGATAATTAGAGTATAATGCCTGCAGCAACAAGTTTCTTTGAAAATGTATGCACTGCATATTTATTTACCGTGTCCCGGCGTGTTTATGCAGCTTTTTGTTGACTGGCGAGCTGCATTAACACGAATCTCAACTGCATCAATCGAATATAATGCGACTCACTTTGTAATTCGAAGAATAAATGTCACACTTTATATGTGATGCTATTAGAATTTATTTAATATTTATTTACTAGCTAGCTGTTACAGAAATTGCAACTACATGACGCAGTAGACGACTGTATGTTTATTATCTCCTCTAATCATCATTACAAGTCAGTATTAAGCATCTCACGCATTCGCATATTTTAATTATCGAAGTGTGATTGTAACATTATTTGCAGTTTTAAATGCTAGTGAATCTCTGCCATAATGCATATTATGTGGATAATGCATTTTGCACGAGTGCCAGACAGAAAATTTTATAGTTGAATAATGGCTTCACACGCACGGCGTCAAGGTTCCAAAAATTCTTATCGAAAGACTTTGACACTCGATCAGGTTAATCGAAATTCGATTAATCGACATGACTCATTTCATCTTTCATTGTACAATTACTGAAATCGCACGAGTACTTCCGTGGGAAGTTCTAACTTGAAGTGTCAATGTAAAGATTATGAGTTACATCAAGTACTCCTTTTCCCTCTAGTTTTCAGAAAAAATTTATTACGTGTCAGTTTGAAAGCTCGGAAATACTTCTAGTGTTGATTTTGATGACTAACCATGTTCAGAAAACAAACACTGTGGATGGTGATGTTACTAAACAGAATGTGGCAGCAGGCACGTATTCTGCAACACGTGAACAATTACTGAGCATGTTCACTTCAGAATTAATCGATAAACGTTTTAGAAACACTTTGATATTTTTCTTGAAAACTGAATTGAATTAAATTAAATTTTAAATTAAATGGTAATTAAATGGTAATTAAATGGTAATTATTAGACTGCTTTATATAAGAATGTTTGGCATTGTTTGTGGGAAACATAAAGAATAACATAAAAATTAATTTCATCCCTTAACGAATTTGTTACATTAAAAGCAACATACATTTTTTAATTTTCAAATTTTTTACTGTTTCACATTTAACCCAACCAATTCCTTTATGAATGCATAAAGTTCCGCAGTCTAGTAATTATATATATATTTTATGGTTATTGAAATACTGACAATACTGAAAAAATATATATATATTTTATACGCAATTGTCAGTATTTCAATAACCGTTCCGATAATTACAATTGTATACTGGCGAATTGCTAATGAAAATGGCTAAAAAATGTGAGGAATGCACTAACAACTTTATACACACACATATTTAGTAGCGTGGTAAACTGATTAAAGACTTGTTAGGATTTTTATCGCTACACAAAAGTTACTTTATATCTCTTTAATTACCATTTACATCTCATTAATGTCACGTAGATTATCTTGGCCTTCTGCTTTCTCCCATATTTTTTAATGTTACAAGCCGTCTGTGATAATATGGATCATTGCTAATCTTAGTAAGCATAGTAATCAAAGCAACAGGTGTTACTGTGGACATAATATGACGAGGCGATTATTTTATAAGCGCAACTATGTACTCACGTTGGTAGTTATTTCTCAGTAAACATTGGATTGCATGTTGCATCAATAATTTTTTGAAACTAATTCATTCGCAATATTATATAAGCATTCATTTTATTTAAGATAGAATTATTTAAATGATTATTCTGCAATCGGAAATTAAAAAAAAACAGGAAGTATCATAATTCTGTATTTAGGTTGTTATTTATGGCCGAAATCTTTATTGATTCTCAAGTCAAAAAATGAAACATTGGTCTGCGGAGAGTATGAATATTACGATTTTGCCATGACAGATTACAGTTTCATTTGCACAGCTTTCCGAGATGTTTCCTGGTATTGCATTGTTGCATACAGTGATGTGATTCGGTTTTCTTTTAAATTTTTCAAATTTGAAATGACCACAATGCCATTAAAAATAAATATTTAAAAAAACACAGCAATGACATCAACGATTTTTCTTTTGATGTAAACTATATTTTGTAGAAACCTTTATTTATATATTTTTTTAAAATAAATAGTATGAAGTCTAGATATTGTAACAAGCATCTTACGACTGAAATCTTTGTTAGTCTTCAAGTCAAAACAATTAAACATTAATTTGAGAAAAGCACGGGTATCACGATTTGCTTTGACAGATTACGGTTTCGATTGCACAGTGTTCCATAACGTTTCCTGTTTTTCTTTCAACTTTTTGGAATCTAGGTTTTTTAACTGAAGAGAATATTCTCAAGAGAGAAATCTTTGTTGATCCCCGAGTCAAAAACCGAAACATTGGCTCCCGAACATGACTACCACAATTTTTCAGATTACAGTCTCGCTTGCACAGTATTAAAAAATGTTTCCTGATACGACAGGAAATGATACCAGATGATGTATTGCAATTCCGCGCAAGGTGAGCAGATTCAGGTCTGCATCGAAATGTGCGGAATTCGAAAACATGTCGCAACATGTTCTTAGACTGTCGTTCGCACATCATCGAATAAATACAGATTAAATTTCCAAGTTTATCGTTTGCATTGTAACACGTTATACGCCACTGCTCGAGCACGCTTTCCACTCGATCACAGTGCACTCGCGTGACGTGTGACCGACATATCTCTGTCGACGAATTTTAGCTAAATCCATCTGTACTCCCACGTGGATTATTGTTCGACGAATGCTCGACACTTAGCTTTCACAGTCCTGATAAAACTCGGTGATTCACTAATCTGTTCCTGGCTTTATCGCTGCGCGAATGAACTTGCAATTTCTTAAGGGTTCTCCTATTTCACCTGGGTTTCTTAGCAAAACTAATAATTCTAATCAACACTTCCTCACTATGAACACAACTCTAATTTTGTCTACACGATCATTGCTCGCTGGACAACTCGCAGAAAGTTTTATGTTCACGATTATGATGCTTATCGAAAGTAACGCGTCGAACGATGAAAATTCCCGAGCTTGTGTGAACAAAATTGTTTATTAATATTGTACAATTAATGAAAATATTGAATTGAAGTGTACAGAAGGACCTCTACTAACCGGATCCTGATTTTAAACAAATATGTGTTTAAATATGATTATATTACGATGGGATTATTTTAAAAAATAACAAATTTATTTTGGAATATAATTTAAAATATAATGTACATTTTAATTATTTCCTCGGGTCTCAATTATTCATCGGGCTGTTTGTCTCCCAATCAAGACGATTAATCGAGGTTCTACTGTACTACTAGTCTGAAGAAAAAGTTTGCAAAAAATCGCAATTGCCAACATACGTAGGAAATATTTGCTGCAATTGCCCGATAAGTTTCAAGTGAATTTTTGTAAGATATGTTCACCATTTTGAGAAATGCCGGATCGATAAAAATGTGTTTAATGTCCCAGATGCAATTGAAAATATATGTTCTATAGTGTTCTCAATTTTCTAAATATGACTAAACTAACTTGAGTTTATATTAGTAATATGCGAGTAATTCTTGAGGCCATTTGAAGCCACATTTTCATTTGAGAAAATGTCCCCCTCAGCTTTTTAAGGATTTATTACCGAAAAACACCGATAAATTAGAGTGCGGCCTCAGCGTCAGGTTTCACTGAGCGAAGCGTTGGTGCCGCACCGTGGTGAAGCAATGAACAAGAGAAGAAGCAGAAATTGATTTAGTTAAAAACTCACTTATTCAGCCGTAAATGCAGTCGCTGCTTTGAGGTATATGTCACTGGGCCATTCGGAGACGAACTGCATAGCGGACTATAGGTGCACAATTGATGCACAAAACACAATGCACAATTGATGATCGGTAACAATCGCGAGCTTCGAATTCACACGTCTTTAAAGATGGTTTTTTCACCGTGATTCGCACGATACTGACTTTACATAAGATTTTTCTGAAAAGTTTAGGGAGGGGATTATGTACAGTGGCTCACGAAAGTATTCGAACGCTTACATTTACAAATTTTAATGAATAAAATAAGATGTACTAAACTAATCTGTATAGAACAATTTGGTATCTATAGTAAGGGAGAAGTCTCAAGATTATGTCAGTAAAATTTGAAAAGGATTCAACAACGTAGGCAGAAGTTATGATATATTTATTAGAAACACGCATTATAGGTGGCTCACAAAAGTATTCGAACGCTGTAACGCTGTTGATATGTTTTCATCTTTCTTAGAAAGGAATGTACACGTTACTACTAAATGTAAACATTGGTACGTTCAGTTGATGTTAAGGCATCGTTTCCGTAACAGCAACGTAAAACTGTGCACAGTAGTAGTTAAAATGAAGACTAAAAAGTCAGAAACACAAAAGTGTGAAAGAGAAATGATACTTCGATTGCATAAGGATGGAAAATCATATAACGAGATTGCAGGAATTGTAAACAGAAGTAAGTCTACAATACATTATATTATTAAAAAATCAAAAAGTGAAGGAACAATTGCGAACAAGGCTCGATCAGGTCGACCACAGAAATTAACTGAAAGAGAACAGAAAATTATCATTCGCGAAATAAAAAAAAATCCTACTTTATCCGCTCCTAAACTCACAAATATGGTAGCTGATATGTTTCATAAAGAAGTTCATCCCGAATTATGTCGACGAATCTTACGAAATAATGATTTTCATGGCAGAGTACCACGAAAGAAGCCGTATATTAATGCGGTAAATCGAAAAAAAAGACTGGCTTTTGCAAAAGCATATCTCAATAAAGATAATTTTTTCTGGGATAAAGTCATCTTTTCGGATGAGTCTAAATTTAACATCTTTGGCTCAGATGATCAAAGTTATGTTTGGAGAAAACCAAATACGGAATTGGAAATTAAAAATTTACACCAAACAGTGAAACACGGAGGTGGATCGGTTATGGTGTGGGGGTGCATGGCAGCAAATGGCACCGGAAATTTGGTATTCATTGATGGAATACTCGATAAATATAAATATTTAAATATTTTAAAGAACAACGTTAAAGAAAGTGCCCGTAAATTAGGATTATTGGAAGACTTCCACTTTCAACAAGATAACGATCCCAAGCATACTGCAGGAATTGTGAAACAATGGATCATATATAACACACCACATATGTTAACTACTCCACCGCAAAGTCCAGACATAAATCCAATTGAAAATTTATGGGCTGAAATCGGAAAAAGATTAAATAAATATGAAATAACTTCAAAGGAGGTATTGAAACAAAAAATCATAGAAGTATGGAATTCCATTGAGTGTACTTTTACGAAATCATTAGTTCATAGTATGGAACGTCGATTGAGGCACATCATTACTGCTAAAGGTGGTCCAACAAAATATTAACATTAAATAATGTAATAATATATGTAGCGTTCGAATACTTTTGTGAGTCACTTATTATGCGTGTTTCTAATAAATATATCATAACTTCTGCCTACGTTGTTGAATTCTTTTCAAATTTTACTGATATAATCTTGAGACTTCCCCCTTACTATAAATACCAAATTGTTCAATACAGATTAGTTTAGTACATCTTATTTTATTCATTAAAATTTGTAAAGGTAAACGTTCGAATACTTTCGTGAGCCACTGTATGTTGTTTGACGGAGTGGTTAGAAAAAAAACAGGACACGAGAGCGACCGTTGTAAGACTAGAATTTATGGCAATCACATGTTCTTTATCTGCTATAGCAACCTTTTCAGGTATATCGCCAATGGTCAGGCCCGCCCAGAAGGCCTAACTGCTCGCGGCTTAGTTATTAATAAATAAAAATACAGTTTAATTTGTTATTTGTCAAAACAAATAATAATTGAAATTGTATTTGTAAATAACAATTAACTCGATTATTTTATATAATTCATTTAGACTTTATTAATCAATAAAAATACAGTTTAATTTGTTATTTGTCAAAACAAATAATAATTGAAATTGTATTTGTAAATAACAATTAACTCGATTATTTTATATAATTAATTTAGACTTGCTCACATAATAAATAATTATTTTTGCTTTTTCTTTTAATATCCAAATAATTATTTATTTAAATATTGCCCAACACTGAGCAGGACTTCGATTAATCTGATCCCGATTGTAAACAAGTATGCATTTAAATATGATTACTTATTGTAGAAAATTACTTATTTTCGTTTGTACCTTCAAAATTCATAATGAAGAGTTGTTTCTAAAAATAGTATCAAAAGTAAATGAATATGCAGAGAAGTTACTTGATCTTTCCGAAGTTAATGAACGATGGAATCGACGATAGAACTTCACGATCAGTCTGTGGGGATCGTTGATCTCTTAGTTCTCTTCTCCGATTCCAGGACGTTTGATTTCCTTGCATGTGGGGATGATTATCCAAGCGGAAATGAACTCTTTGTATCCTGATGACACTTCAGCCCATAACTGACAATGCGAATTCTTCTTATCTCAATCTATTGTCGTCATACATTAAAATATTTGTATATATTTTCTTCAACATTTAAACACTCGCGTTGTGCTTCCTTATGCATATGTATATTCATAACTAACAAGGCTACATTTCTACTTGTACTGAATATAAATTTATTATTGTCTTATCTTATGTGTTTATTGTATAAGCAAACTAATTTATTCAATTGTCTTGAAATTGAGTGTTAAATAAGTTTGTCAACTTTGGCTTTGCTTTAGTACTCGAAGTATTCATTGTACAATGATCCAAGCTGCGCACGGGGATCTAAAATAGCAGTGACATTGAGGAATCTTTAAAAATGTTGAACAAGTAAATGATTTTTCATCGCGACGTCATGGAGCAAGAATGACGTCAACGTTGAAAAAATTCTTTCTGCTTATCCAGTACTTCGTACTCTAAGAACTAATCGCTTCATAGATGACTAACGTTTAGCAAATATTATTCATAGATTTTTTGTTTAAACATGAAGAAACTTTACGACAACAGACATTTCAAATAGCAAGAAGCACTTCGATTGTTTAAACCACTGTTCGGACAACTATGGGAACCATCAAACTGACGAAGAAGCGGTCATTATAAACATCTCTGTCCCATATGACCTTGTTTTCAAGTCACAGCGTAATGTGTTGCAACCATCTTTTCCGCGTATAGATACAGTATAGTTGAATACTGGTTCACTGTTTATCTGGCAGATTCGAAGTTCACGAGGGTCAAACCAATTTGTAAATAACTGTAAACACGAAAGTAGAAAAAAAGTGACCAAGTCAAACAATCCATGAAGAGACACATGGACGCGTTTCGTTTCGTCAGAGATACGGAAATTTTTTTAGCGGCGATTCAAATTTTGCGGTCAAGTAGAAGCTTCGAGCGAAAATGATTATGATTTGAGAGCAAGGTGATATCAGTCACTAAGTTCTAGAAACTGTTTTTTAAATCGTTTTTATGGTCTGGATTTATTGTGATTCAATACTTATGGCTACGACACACCATGTTACAGGTATAACAATTGTTAGTATAAAAATATTGTGATTGTATCAGTGTTAAGTTCATTGTAGAATTAAACTACAAAGAAGTTATTGTTTTCGTTCCTACATTAATTAAAAAATGGGCAAAAGATGAATGTGTCAAATCATTTTGAAAGCTTTTTTCCATACTAAATGACAATAACTAATGACCAGGAAGTTAATGTAACTGCATCTTGTATCTACCAGAGCATGTGCAACGTCTGTTATAAATAGGCTGCAGATATTTACGCAAATTTTCATGTTTGCAGACCAATTTACAGCAACTGAAAGAAACGAAGATGCGGTCTTACTATTATAATAGGTTCTCTCGGGTTAATCGTAAAAGTAACTCTGTAGTAACCTTTACCGGCGATTTTATTTTAGACAGGCTTCTGCGACACCGACGGCTATAAAACCGTTATAAAAATCCTCGCGTGGCTAGTCTTAATGAGAAATTGACAAGAATTTATGGGCTGATCTAATACACAAGGTGGTCTAAAAATGAACACTCGATTTTCACAAATTTCCGGTAGACATTATTTCCTGATTACTGTTCCATAATTGAAATGTAATTATTACATTATTAATAATATATACATTTGAATAGAGAAGACCAAAAAAAACTGCGTTATGCATTTATCAATTGAATTTAAGAATGTCTTCAAATTGAATATTAAAATTATTAACAGATGAAATATTTTAACAATAAATTAATGGTAAACAGTTAAATTTTCATTTAACATAATGTTCATGTAATAGAATCTATCTGACATTGTCTATCAAACAAGAATAAAATATTTTCGATTTTCATGTTCGAAGAAAATTTCATGATTGTCCTTGGTGGTTTGACCTTTTCACTTATGTAACAGTTTCACATACTTTCGTTGGCAGATATCTTCAAAATTTCAGATCACTTGTAGTTAGATCATTCGAAAATAGTATACGGTAGAAAAAGTGATATAAGTCACTGACCTCTCGGACAGGGTGTAGGTAATAGATCACGCGTCGCCTGATATATTATATAATAGTAGTAATTGCAAATGCAGCAGCGAAAGCAATACTATTCAATTATAGAAAAATTACAAAATCGTAACGCGCCGATTCGAATTAAATTTCTGTAAGATATAGACTCAAAAAAATATTTCACACGTATTTTTTTATAGCTGTCGACATTCATATTTAGGGGGTTGAAATAGCCTTCAAAGTTGGGGTGGAAAATATACATTTTATTCAATACCTCCGAAACTATTAGGCCTAGACAAAAATTTCAAAATCGAATTTACGCGTCTATCAATGACGAATCTTTTATCGTAGACTGATCTTTAAAGTAATAATTTGTTTAAAAGATATGTTAAAAATTAACTTTTTTTTGCGAAATTTTTTTGCGAGCAATACAGCTAATTAATCTTGAACAGTGAACATATACGGTTTTGTGTTATTGTATACATATACAAAAATGATATATTAATCTACTGATTTTTTGTTTTATTTCTCACGTTGTTCACATGGCTTCTGTTTGTTAACCGGGCGCGTTATTATTTTTACGTTGACAACTTGTTGGCACCGTTCCGTTGCCAAGTTTTTCATACAAACGGTAATCGTGGAAGGAATGACGTGCATGATTTAAGAATCGGTTAGATGCTCTGGTGACGTTTGATCGGAATGCGGAGTTACGAATTACATATTTTCCTAAGAGTGACATCAACGGGGATTTTTCTACTGGAGACTTCTTATGTCGCGCAATAATCGTTAATTTTTCCGTCATCTTAATTGGTTCCCATCAATAATGTATCTTTGAGAGACGACAATCGGTTTTCAATGTTACAAGTTCGCTTCTCATTTTAATTTTGAAGTAAATTAATAACATATTTAGCATATTCTGTACGAAATCTCCATCACGAGATCTTATTCCTTATAGACATACAGTACCGCCCATAAGTATTTGACCACTTGGTGGAATCGAATCTAAAAGATTACATCAACATTATAGCTTAAATTACTTTGAAGTAGAATTAATACAAATGTACATGATTGACATAGAGCATTATATGTTAAGGATTTTACCAGTGAAGATGAAAGTTATTATACAGGGTCATCCGTTTTTAAACGGACAAACGTAAACCAGCTATAAAGAACCCCAAATGGAACAAGTTTTACCCCTGCCACTTTTTTTTGTTTCGGCCTTGATTTCTAGAAAATTGCAAAAAACCATAATTTTTTTAGTTCACATAAACTTGAATATCTCGGGACTCCAGTGATGAATCTTGATGATTTTTCCTTTGTTTGGTTTAAAATAAATAGGGGCATCTTTTTTGTTCCCAAAATTTTTTTGTATGACCTTCGAATCTTGGTTTTTTCTGGATCGGACTGTAACTATCTGTACGGTTCCAGGATGCGTGACTTCAATGGATGATATTTTCTTGGAATAAACGTGCTAAAAAAAACAAAAATATTTTGTTAACAAAAAAGATGCCCCTATTTATTTTAAACCAAACAAAGGAAAAATCATCAAGATACATCACTGGAGTCCCGAGATATTCAAGTTTATGTGAACTAAAAAAATTATGGTTTTTTGCAATTTTCTAGAAATCAAGGCCGAAACAAAAAAAGCGGCAGGGGTAAAACTTGTTCCATTTGGGGTTCTTTATAGTGTTTATAGTTCTTTGTCCGTTTAAAAACGGATGACCCTGTATACTTCGTTCATCAATATATCCACCTCGCTGGGCAATGACAGCGTTTACAATTCGAGGCAAACTAGCAACAAGCTTTTTTAATATTTCTTCCTGGGTTTCGTTCCAAGCACTTTCTAAATAAATCCAGAATCGTTTCTCTGATTTTGGAACTTTATTTTCACGGATTCAAATCCGGTGATTGCGGCAACCACTGCATAACTATAAGTTTCTAATTGCTTTTATTCACAGTAATCGACGTTGAATATCATCTGCATTATTAATTATTATTTTTATATGAGTGTATAAAAGAAATACTGTGGCAAAAGTTACATTGGAAAGTCTTATTTTAAATATATTTTGTATATTTTCGATAAATTGAAGGTGGTCAAATAGTTATGGACGGTAGTGTAAATCGCTCATTACTTCGATTTGTAAAAATGAGGTATGAAAACAGGGAACGTGGTTGAGAAGAGTCACGCCACTTGGATAGTGCGTAGTACATGAAAGATAAATCTCCCACTATCTCCGAGAAGCTTATTTCGCATACAACATTATTCTCCGTCACCTGATCGAACTTAAATCCCGGAGCTTTGGGGATTTTCGTTGGCATGCACCGTGACGCCAATCGTTCATAAATCGCGTTTCCATTCACTCTTTTTTCGCAATCAGCCGCCTTCCATTATTCTCGGCGAATCGATGGGCGACGAGCGATTCATAGATTCGATGTAATACACCGCGAATAATTTTCTACGGGAAAACCTCCGTAATTCATCGACAAGCAGATCGATTCGTTTTATCGGTGCGCAACTGGTTGTTTCCAGCGAAGCCCGCCATTCACTGGCGTGACGCACACTGTCTTCAAAATATATTAAGCACCTACTCGAATAACTTTCTGCCGTTCTTCCGCTAAATAATAGTCTGTTAACAGAAAAATGGGGAATATTTCGTTCACAGTATTTTTCATGATTCGTTTGTATCTCGAAGATGTTATGTGGATTTGGCCAACTTCTTTGTGGAATTTTGCTTATGTGGAAGTTACTGTAATTACCCCGAAAATCGAAAATCGATTTTTTAGCAGATCTTCACGTTTCATGGTCATTGGAGTCATTTTAGACTATTTTTATCAAATTGTTAGTATGTGTGTGTGTTGTGTAGTATGTTATCAAATTTTTCGTTAACGTTTTCTGAAAAAGTAACAACGCGATCAGAATGATGAATGATGCAATCGATGTGCCCCGTCGTAACTTAGAGCTGATTAGATTTTGGTCCATATTAGTCAAGTAGTTTTTAGATTTTTTAGTTTTTTTCGAAAGAAGTTCATTCAACAATGCAATTTATACGAGAGGATGGAAATTTTCCACCGAATAAACAAACGTAATTATATATATTTCATTTTTATTTAAAAAAAAATTTTTTTTGAATTATACAACTAATGCTAATGTTACCGCTTACAATAATCAAAAAATATCCCAATGCAAGCGTCAGTTATTAGTTATTATTAGTTATTATAATGATAATAATGTACTGCAACTAACGAATCGGGAAGTTCTTTGTGTGGCTTGTGGAGAGTCACACACAAAATAAAAAAAAACCATTAGTAGCTGTATGCCCCACTAGTTTAAACTGTATTTAGTAGTTTAAGGGAGTAGACTTGTTTTTCTAGGACTGCAAGGGTCCGGGATGTGCCTTCTCATTTCTCGATAATGCAAAGATGGGCTTGTTCAGTTGTGCATGCATCTGTTTTCACAAAGCTGCGACAGTTGCATGCTGCCGAATAATGCTAATCACGCCTCGTAAACGTAAAAATTAGACATTTGAGGGCGATCTCGTCCTCGATTGGTCTATTATTTAGCGCTTTTGACTACTGCAAAGTCCTATCTTTGCATTATTAAGAAACGAGAACGTGCATCCTGCACACCTGCAATCCTGGAAACGAGTGTACCCCCTTAATTCTAGTCTGGACAACGTAGAATCGATTACTCCCACTCGGACAGGCGACCGGAGCGTGTTAGTGGGGGTAGCCGATTCTACGTCATCGACTCTCGGTACACTAGTTGCCCAGGCCTGGTTTAATCGACGGTGTGCAGTAAGTTCAGGCCACGTGGTCTATGTTTGCACGCACTGTCCTTTTCTACGTTCAGCAAGATCGGCGAGGTCACAAATAAATAGTAGAATCACAGAATCATCTCAAATCGTAAACAATGTCCCAGAATCTTTTGGACAGATTGTCATGTATTGTATCTAATGAATAAGCTGCGGAACTTTATGTAAAATGAAAAATGTTTGCATCGATTGCAAGATACAGGAGCCGAATAAAAATTTCTTCTTTTAATTCTCTTATTAAGGTGAAAGTAACAAGTGTGTTAGCTAACCAGTGAAGCATATGCAAAATTATTTACTCGAAAAACAGAATTTTCAAATTTGCTGGGAGTGTGGGTACCAGCGGACACGAATTGACAGCTTGTCCATAAATAAACTGCGGATCTCTGCAAAATAAATGTTTGCATTGATTGCAAAACACAGTAGTGAAATAAGAATTTCTTTTTTCATTTTATTATCTGATTAAGCTGAAACCAATATGCTGATGACTTTAAATCTTTTTAATATGTCCACTGTGTTAAATTGTATGTACCCCTTTTTGTCATAAATGCATCAAATCCGCAGTCTAGTGATGAAAGACTAGTCGTCGTGCGTCGTTGCACACCTCATTTCTATTTCTCACCGCAGAAACAAGAACGAAATCGGAACGACCCTCGAAGATGACCGGCCATGACACAGGTGCAAATTCATTCTTGCCACAGACGGCAACGCTGGACCACCTGTCGCTACCTCGTGCGGAAAGAAAAATTCTTAAGGTAGGTTATTTTCAGAATTGGACCTTCCCGTCGTGTCGACGATCTCTTTCAGTCACGTCGAACGCCGAGAATCGAAGGCTTGACGCGTTTCATCGCCGATTTTCGACGAATAAGAGGCAAATATTAACATTCTTCGAGGAAGTAAACAATCGATCTCTATAAAAAGCGAAAGTTCACGTTCAGCTGCGGTTTTTGGAAAGAATCTGCTCCGCGATCCACGGAGTCACTGAATTCCTTCGATCGTACGAATTGTTATTCTGCAATGTTGATCTGCAAAGAAGGAGAGCTTGGTGGGAACATGCTCCTCGCATTTACGTTATCGTTATAAATGAATGTAGAGGAAGTGCAGCATATTTGGAATACCAACTTGTTTAAGACGCAGCAAACTTGCTAGAACTGTACGTCGAATAATTGTACATAATTTATTAACGATGTCGATAATTTTTCACATTGTTGAACTTTATATTATCATTAGACCGCGGATTTTATGAATTTATAATAAAAATGGGTAGGTCTAATTTCTGACAGTAAACAAATTTGAAGAATTTAAATATACTATTATATTATTTTCGATTTATTAAACATGTTCAACGAGGAATTACATGTTTATTTCAATCCAGTTTGTTGTAATTCAGGTAGAAAGATTTGTTTTGCATAAAAATCCGCAGTTTAATTATCATAGTTAATCGGCCCTTAACTTTTCTTTCCACCTGCAGAAATATGTGAATATATTTATAGTTTGTATGTAGTATCTATTTGAAGTATCATAAACTGCACTGTACACTGCACATTATTATCTCCGTTAACTGTCGCGAAGGTCTCTACCGTAACTGTTAAAGTTTTATGTTTTATAGAACCCGTCAAAAAGATAGCAATGTTTATAATTTTTATTTCTTTTCAAGAATCTTTTACGACACCAAACACGATGTAATTAAGATTATAATTAATCGCGTGATAAACGATCCACACTTCGGGCGTGAAAGTATCGACGAATGGAAAAGAGGCAGAGAGTCAAATCTTCGAACCTTAGTCTCTCTTTCGTTTTCAATCGTTATCGTTCTTTACGTTCGGCACGCTACAAAAGAATGCAGCATATCTTGCTACAACTGTGCCCGCGCTATGTTGGACGGGAGGGCGACCGGATCACGTTAATTGGGTTAGCCGATTCTTGCGACAGGAAATGCTAAAGTTTTTGGATTGACACAGAAATTCCGGCGCATTGTAACGCGTGAGGAATCGGGCTTCTTGAACACAAAGTAGGTTTATCCTGTGCACCTTGAAATTCACTTCAATCCAGTTGAAACTTCGATGAACTTCGACTTTAGCTGGGCTAAGCTCATCAACGTTCCGTGAATCTTCCTTAGAAATCAGATAAAAGTCGCGTGCAATGTGTATCCTCTGTCAATTTGTGCACTTAGAATTCGGCGGACGACAGTTCTATCCGCGTTGGAAACGTCGCGTTCATTCCGAAATCTCTCTTTCGTAGAAACTCTCAATCTCATTAACATGGAACCTGATGAGCTTTATTGATAAATGAATTTTTGGTCTGAATTTAAAGATTGATATTCATGCTAATACATTGAATCAATGAACAATGGATAGTTGAAAACGTGATCGAATTTACTAGCCTGTCGATTTTCTGCAGTTATGCACAATTTATTAAACCTGTTAAAGGAAGAAAGATTTCAAATCAATTGTCTTAAAGAGAAATAAACTAAAAGTATACTTTCCCTGTTAAAAATGATTAACATTAACATGGAACCTGATGAACTTTATTGATAAATGAATTTTTGGTCTGAATTTAAAAATTGATATTCATGCTAATACATTGAATCAATGAACAATGGATAATTGAAAACGTGATCGAATTTACTAGCCTGTCGATTTTTTTGCAGTTATGCACAATTTATTAAACTTGTTAAAGGAAGAAAGATTTCGAGTCTATTGTCTTAAAGAGAAATAAACTAAAAGTATACTTTCCCTGTTAAAAATGATTAACATTAACATGGAACCTGATGAGCTTTATTGATAAATGAATTTTTGGTCTGAATTTAAAGATTGATATTCATGTTAATACATTGAATCAATGAACAATGAAGAGTTGAAAACGTGATCGAATTTACTAGCCTGTCGATTTTCTGCAGTTATGCACAATTTATTAAACCTGTTAAAGGAAGAAAGATTTCAAATCAATTGTCTTAAAGATAAATAAACTAAAAGTATACTTTCCCTGTTAAAAATGATTAACATTAACATGGAACCTGATGAGCTTTATTAATAAATTAATTTTTGGTCTGAATTTAAAGATTGATATTCATGCTAATACATTGACTCAATGAACAATGGAGAGTTGAAAACGTGATCGAATTTACTAGCCTGTCGATTTTCTGCAGTTATACACAATTTATTAAACCTGTTAAAGGAAGAAAGATTTCAAATCAATTGTCTTAAAGAGAAATAAACTAAAAGTATACTTCCTTGTTAAAAATCATTAACATTAACATGGAACCTGATGAGCTTTATTAATAAATTAATTTTTGGTCTGAATTTAAAGATTGATATTCATGCTAATACATTGACTCAATGAACAATGGAGAGTTGAAAACGTGATCGAATTTACTAGCCTGTCGATTTTCTGCAGTTATACACAATTTATTAAACCTGTTAAAGGAAGAAAGATTTCAAATCAATTGTCTTAAAGAGAAATAAACTAAAAGTATACTTTCTCTGTTAACAGTTTCAAGAAAAAGACGAGAATAGTGTATATTTTTTCTTTTAGTTTCCTCACAGTGTCGTTTTTTAATTGCTGCGATAAATTAAATAAATTGCCTCGGTTTTATGGAGTCTCGTGAATGCTGTTCTATAGTCACCGTGCTAAGAATAAAGTAGATTTGTCTCAATAGCATTTAGAGATTTTTTCACGGTTGCGCAAGACAAATCATTTTTTGGATTAATTATGGAAATAACCCGGAATTCGGGCGTCTCATACCCCATCCATCACGTAAACCGTTTGACAGAGAAGATTGACCCACATCAACCGGACTTAATTTCCTAGGACTCGTACGGGTTCGCTTAATTCTACGAGATTAGCCGTATCGAGCGGCGGAAACCATCGGGCGCGCGCCGCGATTTAAACTCAAACGTTCAGCCTCCGTCACGCGCCGGTCGCATGAGCTTCCTCAAGGAGAAAAAATCGTATAACGAGTGGAATAAGCCCAGAGAATCAACGGAAGAACGGCCGGCATATTTATCTAGCGGCCGAACAAGCTATTTAGGGGAGCGAGGCCGGAATTGTGCCACAGAATTCCCTATGTCATCCCGAAATAGCTTTACGGAAAATAAACGACCAATTAGTGATCTTGTGGTCGACACGTTGTCATTCGTATACAATTTACATAAATTAACTCGCATTAATAATTACGCCTTTCACTATCGATTAACGATACACCGTTGCTGGCCCTTGCGAAAAATGCCATAAGTCTTACGTTATTCGAATATGCATATTACTGTGTCAGGATTATTTTAATTTTTCAATCTCTATTCACCGTTATCAAGCTCTGCATTTTTCGCTCAGCCCTCGGAAGATAAGGTCTAGTAACACATTTGTAAGGTGGGGTCTCTTAGACCTCGACAAATGATTTTCATAAGTAGCCTCGTTTTTAATAAATTTGGGATAAAGAATAACACAGATATAAATATTATTTTCTAAAAGATGAAGTTGCGGTCTCTGAGACCCTACATTACCTCGCGAAGGTTAAGTTTAATTTGTCGGCCGGCACTAAAAGAGATAGACACTTTTCGAAATAAGTTTTTTAAAGTCGGTTCGAATGATTCGAACGATTCGAATTTGTCTGAGAAGTTAGGATTAGCAAATTAAATCACATGGGAAAGAAATTTTGGACAAAGTTTCAATCGGTTGGACTCGAGAGAGGGAAGAATTTTTCTCTACATTTACACGTCCCATTCCTTGTTTAAACAGAGCTGCGTTCCTCCTCATTCATAAATTGGCTATACGATAAAATTGTTATCATATTATATAATACCAATTAATGAATATTGCAATGTGTCTTTGGCTGTATCTTGTTGTTCGATCCGTCGTCTTCGTAACGTCACGTGTTCGCGTCTACTGTCCTGTTCACATTTGTTGCAATTCCGAGTCTATCTCGAAGCAGCCCATTAGCACAAAAATCAATTCTTCAGGAATAATTCGTCCCCAAATTGAACACAGTAGTTAAAACACGGCAGTTAAAACCGTGAAAAAATTGCGAAGGTAGGCGTATTATGTAGGTGTATCGTGAACGCGTCTATATATAGATGAAACAAATATCTTCCAGATGGTTAAAATGAGAAAGAAAGAAAAGGAGCAAGGTACAAGAACCATAGATACAGATCCCGCAATCGGTTCGTCACGATTCCTGCGATAGTGACTGTAGACCACCACTTCTTTTGAGCTTTTACGTCATCGTCGCGGGGCCCATGGATAAAAAGCGTTCAACAGTTCGACGTGTGTTCCCGCGTTGTGAAATTTACGATCGGCTATTAGTCATCAGGAAAGTCCCTGTCTTAGACGCGAGCCTTAGGCGGCTTCGAAAGTGAAACAGGAACTTCGGAAATTTTGCCATTCGGTGTGCGCGTGCCAATAAGGTGGGCGTCCTCTTGAAACAGCCTACGGGTGTCTTGTTCTGGGAATGCTGTTACGTGCCAACGTGATTCTTCAACTTTGTTCCGAGAAACGCCCTTAGCGTCCGTTACTTGGATCTTATAATGTAAATGAGACCTCCCTTAGAATTCGTGAAAAGAAACTTCCTCGAGGAATCTTTCTGTGTGTCATTATAGTTAAAACTAGGTATTGTCCTAAAACAATACTTGATTGAGATTCGTTGAACAGGTCGTCGACTTTCATCTTTTTTGTTCAATAAATAATAGTCCAGTTCAACTATCATGAAGTAATGTGTTCAATGCACAAGCGAATGTTGTCTTATAGTGTTCGACTACAGTTGGGAGAAAATTGAAGGAGTGGTTCCTTACGATGATATGAGACGAAAATGATGAATAAAAAGATTGCGATTTCGGATTCGTTATTTAGCTATTAACAATTAAAAATCAACAACGTGTCTAACAAAAGTGTACGTCAAAGAGTTCAATGTTGTCCAACGATTTGTTATACATTTTCACCTCGCTGGGGCCCCAAATGAGAACCAAGGTATGCATGCATCTGTCACTCGATACGTGACTGTCGCGTTGTTAATAGCTAAATAACGAAGCCGAAATCGCAATTTTTTTATTCTTCGTTTTCGTCTTATATCATCGTTAAGAACCAACCCTTACATTCTCTCCCACCTGTAGTCGAACACCCTGTATATTCAGAATGAATTTGTGTAGTTTTCGCAACAACGAAAAGCGCCCCGAGTTTGTTCGGTTGTTGTGCCCCCAGACTTGGTAAAAGATATTTTAACTAAGAAATACAGATATTTGCAAATACTATTCCTCACAACTGTGGTACATATGTTTCATTTGAAACAGTACATTAGCATTAGTAAAGGCAAACACGAGTTAGGTTCGATTAGAAAAGTGCGACAGAAAAACGCGAAGTCCGCGAAGCAACTTCTGGGCCACACAGACCTGGGTAAAAATATTTGGACTAAGAAATAAAAATATTTGTAAAAACTATTTTTCACAGCTGTGTTACATATGTTTCATTTGAAGCAGTAAATTAGTATTACTTTCACATGAAACATATGTAACAGTTGTGAGTAGGGCTGTAACTTTTCCGAAGCTTCAAAGTCTTCGAAGGAACGAAGGGAGCTTCGAAGTTTCGAAGTTTCGAAGTCTTCGTAGTCTTCGAAGTCTTCAAAGTCTTCGAAGTTTCGAAGTTTCGAAGCTTCGAAATTTCGCAATCTTATACCGTGTCACGATTTTTGATAAATAAAAATATTAACTGTCAGTCACCGGTGACTGACATTGAACATTCCGTTTGAACTTTTCGTAATTAAATTATATTTAAAAAATAGTATTCTATTAATTTTCGGGATCATATCACGAATGTACTTAAAAAATAATTGATGACGTATCTACCGTGGCCGTCATAATAATTTACTACGGAGAGAAGTTCGAAATTAGAAACTTTGATTCTCCATCGCCTTCGAATTTCCAGAAAGCGAACCTTTGAAATTTCGAAGTTTCGAAGGTTCTGCAATCGAAGCTTTGAAGCTTCGAAATCTTCGACCTTCGAAGGTTCTGAAATCAAAGCTTCGACCTTCGAAGGTTCTGAAATCGAAGCTTCGACATTCGAAGCTTCGAAGCTTCGAAATGTTCGAACTTCGAAGGAAAGTTACAGCCTTAGTTGTGAGACATACAGTATTTGCAAATATTTGTACTTTTTAGTTGAAACATTTTTTACCTAGGCCTTTGTGCCCCGAAAATCGCTTCGCGACTTTGCGTTTCTCTGTCGCATTTACTATCCCGACCTCGCGTTTGCATTTCCGGCAGCTATGTAATGGCATCGGAGCAGTCATTCGCAACGTTTGCGCTGGTATCAGAAACACCGTCTTCTCACGTGTAGAATGTATTGCCGATCTGTTGCATTCTGTTCTGCTCCTCAGGCCCCTGGATTCTGTCATAGAGTGCTCGCGAACCGTCCGAAAAGGAAAGGTGCGCACAGTAGTAGAAGTACTCATATTCTATACGACATAGTATACGATGATTCCATGTTAATTATAATATTTGATTTTTAATTCCCGCGCAACATTATTAGAGAAAGTATTAAACAAAATTAAGAAATATTTGTATGCATGATTATTTATCAATTATTAAATCCTCGCGAATACATTTCTGCAATATCAACAATCTTGCATTAAAATAACAGGACCCGTTAAAACGGCCTTAAAGCTAGTGTTGAACAGTCCAAAGTCTAACTCAAATATATGTTCTCGGCGCACAGTTTCGAACAATAATAAAAGTAATAACTAAGCAAATTAGCAATAATTAAGTTTAACTCAAAGTTTCGATCCAGTTGTGGATCATTTTCAAGAGCAATTGCGTCTGTTCATGATGAAACTTCTCATCACGATCGTATAATTGGCTGAAAACGTCCAAGAATAATGTAATTCAAGGTGAAAAAGAAATGTAATGTAATCAAACGAAAATATTATGACCGATTACGGAACATAAATAAAAAATGTTGTATTACGAACGTGCCGAAGATGACGCAGAAGCACAATCTGGAATTGGTAACTTTCAATTGCTTTCGACGGAACTATGACGAGTCGATCGTCAGATAATCGAATGGTATCGTCGATCACGTCTGTTTGCCGTTTCCTGCATCCGACACCCCCGATTACGTGCGACAGTGTTACTCGTGTGCGATAACGTAACTCCCACTAGGATGGCTGTTACATAGTCGATCGTAAGGCGTGCGAATTTCCGAAGGTTTCATAAGGCGCCTAGATTATTGCGCCGATTAGGTGCTTATCTCACGTGCCATTTTTGCGGTTCGGGGAAGTCACTTTTCAGACCGCGATTCGTGGACGTGCGTCATAGTCAGGTATGTAGGTTGGATACAACTACCATTGACTACTAACTACGATGGTGTCCGAATTCTTCTAGGGACATTACATTGGCTGCGAAAATTGATTAGTAACCTTTTTCGCGAATCTTTTTGATCATTCACAAACAATTAGAACACATTCTACACTCCGAAATAATTTAAATTACTTTCTTCGTCATACAATTATGGAATACACACTACTGTGCAAATGAAAGAAGCACCCGGCCATATTTAATAGAAAAGCGTAAAAAATCAAGAAAGAACACAGTAAGTTTTGAAAATGGATTCTGCTCTTTAATTGAACGGTTCTAATACAATTCAATACAACAACGGTTCAATACTTTAAATGCAATAAATCAATTATTGTATAATACAATTTCTACATAAAGATATCGTTTGTCTCTTTATATCTTATAATTATATTGGGTGCTTCTTTCCTTTGCACAGTAGTGCATATAATTTCCACATAAAGTTTGAATTGATTAATTACTTTAAATGCAATAAATCAATTATTGTACAATACAATTTCTACATAAAGATACCGTTTGTCTCTTTATATCTTATAATTATATTGGGTGTTTCTTTCCTTTGCACAGTAGTGCATATAATTTCCAAATAAAGATTGAATTGATTAATTACTTTAAATGCAATAAATCAATTATTGTACAATACAATTTCTACATAAAAATATCGTTTGTCTCTTTATATCTTATAATTACATTGGGTGCTTCTTTCCTTTGCACAGTAGTGCATATAATTTCCAAATAAAGTTTGAATTGATTAATTACTTTAAATGCAATAAATCAATTATTGTACAATACAATTTCTACATAAAGATATCGTTTGTCTCTTTATATCTTATAATTATATTGGGTGTTTCTTTCCTTTGCACAGTAGTGCATATAATTTCCAAATAAAGATTGAATTGATTAATTACTTTAAATGCAATAAATCAATTATTGTACAATACAATTTCTACATAAAGATATCGTTTGTCTCTTTATATCTTATAATTACATTGGGTGCTTCTTTCCTTTGCACAGTAGTGCATATAATTTCCAAATAAAGTTTGAATGGATTAATTACTTTAAATGCAATAAATCAATTATTGTACAATACAATTTCTACATAAAGATATCGTTTGTCTCTTTATATCTTATAATTATATTGGGTGCTTCTTTCCTTTGCACAGTAGTGCATATAATTTCCAAATAAAGTTTGAATTGATTAATTACTTTAAATGCAATAAATCAATTATTGTACAATACAATTTCTACATAAAGATACCGTTTGTCTCTTTATATCTTATAATTATATTGGGTGCTTCTTTCCTTTGCACAGTACTGCACATAATTTCCAAATAAAGTTTGAATTGATTAATTGCGAGAACTAATTTGAACATCTAATATTTAAATTGAGGATATTGACCATAGAATGTGTAGAGAATTTTTCGACGAACTACAGATTTTAAAAATTGAATGTTGAGGTTACAAGTGGCTGAAAATTTTGTTTATCGCTGCTAACGATTATTGATGAGTGGAGGGAATAAGATTAAAAATAAATTGTCACGTATTTCAGAGTTTGGTCATTAGTATGACTTGAAACAGAAGAATGCACTACGAGCCCTTGGAAACTCTGTATACATTACGATCTTTGAAACGTGCGCTGATGAAGTGGACCCCCGACACACTTCCCATCTCCAAAGGAGAAGGGACAATGGGGGAGCGAAGAATTGAACCGGCAGGAAAGGAAAGATAAAGCAATTTCCTTGTTTATATTGAATCGTCCGAACTTGCACGTTTCAAAAGTAAGCAATAGGACAATTCTCCTGTGACGAACTGGCTCACGAATTAATGGAAGAACAACTTTACGATAAAAGTTTGAACTTTGGGAGTCGAATGTCGAAGAAAGTACGTTGGACATTCTATGCACAGTTGGAGAAGAACAAAAAGTTCGCAATATAGGTGTGTGACAAAAGCTCAAAATCTAGAGGACAACGTGTTATGTTTTAAACTTGACGATACGGGGTTTGAACACAGCAACAAGTGAGGAAAGTGCAAGATTTTTAAACTATAGTACAGAAAAAAGTGGATGATTTGTTAATATAAGATTTTTTATTTCAGTTTACTATGCACTCTATGAAAATTGCTTGTAAAATTTAAAAAGTAATCCGTTCCATGTCTTTCGAATTAAGTATATCAAAAAGCCCAAAAATGTCATAAACTGTGATATATTCTAGGCACTAACAATCCCACATTTTTCAATTTCTATGAAAATTAACAAAACAGCAGATATTATAAATTTAATGACTGAATTTTTGTAGAAAATTTGTTAATTTTTTATTTATATTTAACAAGATAATGGAGAAATGAAAAATAATCGATCGTTAATGCTTAATAGATATTATAATGAAGATAACTATAAAATTTTAATGTAATTGCTAAGGTAGAACTCGAAATATATATCTTGTACACCATTTTGAAAAACACAATTCTGAGTAAAACGCGTTTAAAGTTTACGAATGTAATTTATCTATAAAAGCAAAAAATTTCGATTTTTTCAAAATATTATGCATGGTTCATAGCTCAGTCTAAAGCGATTCATATGCAACACTGTATATTCATTGCGAAAAATTTAGCATTACTAACCGAGCAATTATTCTAATATTCGAACCGTCGCGTCGTGTGTCGTTGCTTGGTTCGAATAATCATGTTGCATTTGCGGTTGCGTTCGGACTTTCTATTTTTCTACATTGCACCTGTGACAACGCTGTGCAAGTGCACAGTATCCCGTTCGCCGGGCATTACATCTCCTTATAAAGTCGATCGAAACTTTTAAGTGGAAAGAAATTTGCATTCCGCACAGTTCGCGATGCGCAAGGAACGACAACTTTCAATGATGTCCGAAGTTGGAAATTCAGCAGTATGCAGAGTCGCCAGTTGGGGGCGCACGAATCGAGGAGAGAAGAATTACAGTATTTGATCGATATAAGTCCTCAATACAGGACTGTGCAGTGTCATTCATACGCCGAGGATACTATTCTTTGAATTTTGCCGAACGTACAGATTATTTTTATCTTTCATTATTTTTTATGGGACTTTGATGACCATATTTGTGGAATTTTTCTAATAAAAATCATATCAAATGTGGTATAATTGCGATGATATTTACTTGTGTAATAGACAATGAAAGATTCAGGCGCGAGCCTTTGAATTGTGCCGCCAACTGCGACTCTCCGCGTCTCTTTCTTTCCCATAAGCTGTCCTTTCTCTCGCCGGAAACTTGAATTCTCTATTGCACAAGTAAATATCATCGGAATTACAGCATACTTGGTATGATTTTTATTAGAAAAATGCAAAAATATAGTTATCGAAGTCCCATAAAAAATAATTAACAATAAAGAAGTTTGAATTTCCGATTAGTGTGGTCTCACACAAAAGACACATGCAGGTCGAATTGAGTAATCTCCTCCTTTTTCGAAGTCGGTTGAAAATACGGGACATAAAACAACCTTTCCAGAAATGCTACTTTTTATTAATTGTTTGCGAAAATCCTCTAATTTCGGACTGAAATCGATGGATTATAGAAGTTTTCTTTACAATGGTTCATCCAGCCGAGTCGTATGAGGCTTGATTTTATTTTGCGTTACATGAAAATTGCGATAGTTTGTAGACCTTGTGCAAACAGTTTATAGCTACACTTGATGAATAAAATATGAAACTGTGAAAAATTAAAGAAAATAAGGAATAAAACAGAGGAATAAAACAATAAGGATTAATTACATCATTTTGACTCGCAGATGAACTTGATTTTAATTTATAAAGTACATTACGCATTTTTCCAAGCGTTCTGGCTTGTTTTCTTCCGATGCTTTCTCCGATAATAGTTAAACAACAACCGGCCACCATCTTAAACGCGCGTCCCAATTTATGTGCACGTCTCGCGTAAAATGTTCGGCGACTTCCTGCTTTCACCTTTCGTTTGTACACCCACATCCTCTTCGTTGCAAATATATCGATTTTTCGAGAATGTTCCAACTAACTTTCCGATTCCACATCCTTACCCCAACCAATTAAAAACTACTTTGTTAAAATATATACAGTGGGTGTAGAAAGTGTTCGTACACCTTCCAAAATAGAATTACATTTTTATAATTGTACCAAACGACCTGATTTTTTATAATCAATTAGCATTGTTCTACTAATGATCTGCAAGAACGATTTTCCAAAAATTACAACTTAGAAGGTTACATGCAATAATAAAAAATTCATTTTTTAAAACTTTTTTATTTGAAAGAAAATTTAAAGAAAATTTAAAATGTACGTTTTGTAAACCTATAATAGTTACACACGTGCTCAAAATTTCATCAATATAGATTAACATACACACGAGCTACAACCGGTCAAAAATGGTGGAAATCGTAGTTTCGCACGACTTTTGATCAGCTTCTGCTTAAAATCTACAGAATCGTACATCTTTCGATACGTGTCGTTTTTTCCTGTGTCAACCGATTTCGATGAAATTTCCAATACGTGTATAACTCACATCGATCTACAAAACGAAAATTTTAAATTTTCATTAAGGTCACAAACAAAAAAGTTTTAAAAAATACCTTTCTTATTTTTGCATGCAACCTTGTTAATTATAATTTTTAGAAAATCTTTTTCGCATGTCATTTCATAAGACAATGCTTCTAATTGATTATAAAAAATCAAGTCATTGGGTACAATTATAAAAAAGTTATTCTATTTTAAAAGGTGTACGAACACTTTGTATACACACTGTAAATGTAAAAATTAGTGAGGAAAATTATTTGGGGCTTGTTTATCTTATTCATAATTTGTGAATACAGTGTACAATAGTTATTATTTAATAAAAAGTATTGCTTATATAAAGGGTATCATCAAGATTGTAGGGCAAGAATATAAATCTGAAAATTTTTAAGCAATAATTTATACAATATGGATTTATGCAACGTTTCAAAGAGTCAACTATCTGAATACTTACAGGGGTGTACACGAGCGAATGAATTCAAATGATTGCGTGAAATGCATACTTAGAAAACTTAGATATTATTGAACAGTGATTCACGTGTTTGTTCGTCTTAAGTAATAGACATTCTTAGATCCACGTGCACACGTATTTTACCTTCACACGTCACAATATCGACAAAATAAAAGTTTAAGTGACGCTAAAAATAAAGATGAGGGCACTAATAGCGTTGGATTAAAGGAAAGAAATGAAATATTGTACTTAATATTCTACAATAAAGAATTATTAGAGATAATAATTTCATACCACTGGAAATCCGATATGATTAAATTATATACAAGATATAAATTCAAATGTATGCAAGTGGAGAAATTATTGCACCCGTGGTGAACTGGTGAATTCGGATACAGAAATAAACAGAGGTCGCTGACAGTATTAGGGTCTCGTCTTGTCCACATTTCACAATAAAAGAGTAATGTGAAAATGGACGACATTTCTTCTCGAGAAAGTTAGGGAGACAACGGTGGGTAACTTGGGTCTTTGACCAATTTGAGTAGTAGAACACATGTCGAGATGAAACAGATTTAATGCCTTGATATTAACACTAAACCTACCAAGCCTAAAAAGTAACTGGTACATGTTACTTTATAAAAATGACAAGATTGATTTTATTTAGACTTTGTGCTACCCCTATTTTAATGAGTGCTCTACTAGAGATTTCTATACAACCATTCCTTATGAAATTATTTTCATTATTACAATAATTGTAAAATAAAAAATCTGGAACCGTGTTAATATTTATTCAAATCTCTTCAGATATTTCGTAAATGCACATTTCGTTGAAATCAAACAAAAATTCGATTGAAAATCAACTCCTTTATCTTTTATCATTTTCCTAGATAGTCGATGACTCTATTTTCCACACCAGTTATTTGGTAGATCTATGATGATAAATATAGGATGAACATCTTTTAAGAAGTTAGGAACTATGGTTTGATTAATTCGTTAGAGATGACTCGATATTTGGGACAAATGGAATGCGATGCTCATGATCGAGGAGATCTACGATCCTTGTACCATGAAATTCCTAGAAAACTTTAAGAAAAGATATGAAACATCGTTCCGGAACTCGAGGAAGGTATTCGTAGGCGTGCTCTGAGAAAGAATTCGATTATATTGGTTTCTTCTTAACGATGCTTGGCTCCTACCAAGATGCTGCTTTAATGAATTTTATTGTTAAAATTGACCCTGCAAATTAGTAGTGTCTGCAGTTTAGGTAACAACTAATAAAAAAATTATCAGTATATTCCTTTTATGTTTACACAAGAATTTCACTTGTAACAATATTATTATTTAAGAAACTTTCATTCTGAGAATAATTACCTAAAATATTATCTTTTTTCGTCGTTAAAATATTTTCATCTTCAAGAATCTAACAGAAAGTGAGAGAGTGATAGTGAAAATAAAATTACCTCATTCCATTGTACATAGTTTATGAATTATTAAAATGTCATTTGGTTTTTATCGTAGTATGATTGTATGTCTATGGAAATGATAAAACGAGAAGTCTGAAATGGGCTATTTTGATCTGACTGGTAGGTGCAGTATTAATTTAATTATTACAGGAGTAATAAAAGTTCGATGTTAATTAAATCATTCGAATTTCCAGTAACACATCTAAAACATCTAAAACAATTGAGTTTGATCCATTACTTATTTTGTATCGCATTAATTTTCGTAAAATAATAGACATTAGACAAAGTCAGCAGAGAACATAAAATAATTTAAATCCAAATACAATATAGTAAATATTTCGGAACGTTTCAGATATGATTTAGGCTACTCATAATCTCATCTGCGCATTTACTATACCTCAATCTCATGAAAAAGTAAAATAAACTTCCATCGGTTCCTTATTAAATTAATAATCGTAATTACGATCTCCCACTACGGAATTAAGTGATATTCAATTTAATAGTTCATATTTCTATACACAATTTTTCACGTGAAACTATTCCACACGTTCAAAGATGCTATTAGCGATATCGAGAAACATTTAAGATAAAAGTCGAAGGGCGCAGATAAAACGGAAGGCCTATTAATCATTTCTAGTCACATTCGAAGGTGAACAATATCATTCGTCTTCAAAATTGTATATTTTTATCAGCATAATCTTTATAATCTTCCTAAAAATTGAACGATCTCTTGTGATAGTTTACAAATTATAAAATTACATATTTCTTCTATTTCTGACTTGAATTATGTGATTAATTTATTTTAATATACTGAATATATTTTGTTTAAATTCCAGAAACTTTCAACTGATTATTGCAGGGATATTTCCAACTTTGAGCAATTTTAAAAACAAGAGGAAGATTCAAATTTTTCATGGGTTAATGTGGTTTACGGGATTTCCGTTGATTTTCTAAAACGAGATATTGTGCTTACTATACGTGACGCATTTGTAGTATCAACGTGAGAATACTTAAACGCCATTCGGCTTGTTAACCCATTGTATCAACAGTCAAGGATTTTATTTCCTCGTATAGGAATAAAGTGTACCTATCTCACCCACCTGGTATCACGTGTCCCACAATATCTATACTGTTACTTGGAAATAGGTAACAATATTGAAAAGATATCTTTATTGCATAGACACGTGCTAGATGTATTTGTTCCATGACATCAACTCAAATTATAGTTTAATCCAAAGTTTCCCATACTTAATCTATTCTTTCGGCATTAGCATGAGCTAATAATGATATTAACTTACGGATTCTTATGCAAACTTGAAAATTTTTAGCCGGGAAGAAAATGATGTAAATGGAAGTGTGGAAATAACGTATCACATCATAATTTGCAACAAGAAACGACACAAGTTATTGTTATCTTGTGACACCATAAGTGATAATAAACAATGCCATAATATGACATAATCCACTCGTGTTACACTTCATAGACGTCGCGTCCCCCGTTAATGGAGCATTCGACTACAAACGATACAAACAGTATTTTTAAACAGAATAGAAGTGTAATAAAAACATATACAAAATTTTCGATTAATGTTACTTGTTTTCTATTAAGGTGGGAATTTTCTTTTGGTCGAAAAATCGATTTTTTGTTTTTTACAGAATCTTGTGGTTCAAATTGGTAGGAATGTCTCTGCAAAATTTTATATTAAAACTCAACAAAATTTTCAAAGTTATGGACTTTTGAAGCAAGGTATACATTTGACGGCAAGAGATCTAGCGACCGATACTCCCAGGATACATGGTACTATTGTAAAACGTTTATGTTATTGGAGTCAAGCAAATTTAGAAAAAAGATCAATTCGACCAGCAAGAGGAAAGAATGATATGCAGACCTAGGATAGCCAATTAGTTGTAAGTACCTGATATTTGTTCGGTAAATGCACTACGAACTTTAAACACGTTTTTGTCGAAACAATATTTTCGTAGCTGGTTGACATGATTAAAAAAAGTACTGGATCGATCAACTTGAAATTTGGACTGTATGTTAAGAAAGAATCCTTTTATAGTTAGACCTACAGGCAAAACGATAGAGTGTATATTTCTTTTTGATTAGCAAAAGTTCGATTAATTTTTTGCAAAAAATCGGACATCTGAATATGAACAGTTCCAATTTCTCTAATATTAATTTTTTTTATTCATTGTAGGTCAAACGATAATTACATGTATATAAAATAAAATCTCATTAGAATTTTTTATTTCAGATGAACTGGAGGGCAGATATCATGTCGCTAATGAAGCAAATGTGCGGAGCATCCTAGTTCACGATAGAGCTCGAACTTTTACCCGGGTATATGAGATAGCCGAGTATCCGGGTACACGGGTATCTCATAAGACAGCCGTGTCCCCGGGTACCCGAGTATCTCATGAGGTCTCACAACTGGTTACGAGAACTACTCTGAGAGAGTATTGTCCACAGCTGACAATATCGTTACTTTGAAACGTATGTGTCTATTGCCGGAAAATGTAGACTTGTTGGTATTTTTACATTAAAAAAAAATGCCTAATTTCATAATTAAATAATTGACTTTTTAATTATTCCCCCTAAAAACACACGAATTGCTTTGTAAACAATGCAAACGATTTTTATTTTGCATAAAGATCCGCAGTCTATTTATGAGATACCCGGATACCCAAGTAATTTTTGTTTACCCGGGTACCCGGGTATCTCATAAGTCACAGCTCTAGTTCACGGTCAATTCAAACTCTGTTTTTAAGTGAACTGAACTGAGAAAGTTTATGTAACATGATGAAAGTATAACAAACATATATACAAAGTTTCATATTAATTAATGTTATATTTTTGTTTGTAAAAAATCCTATAATATCGATATTTTTGACCAAGAAAAATGAAATTTCCGCCTTGAGATTCCCAGTAGAAACATTGAACTGTATCTTTCAGATTTGTATGTCTATATGGAGTACGGAGAGATCTAACGGAGTCGGATCTAGGGTCAGACGGTGATCGATTGATCCCCGATGAGGATCGGCGACGTTCCGAGGCGCAGGTCGCCGATGTTTCCAGGATTTCGTGTGAAATTCTATTTCGAACGAGGCCGCTAATGTTTTTCCACGGCCGACGTGCTCGCAAGTCAAACATTGAAGTAGGGCAAGGAGCGATTAGCTAAAGCAAAAACCGATCGACGTCGACGCTACGTCACCATTCTTTGCTCCCGGCTGATAATCGCTGCCTCTTCCACCGAGATTAGAACTCAATGACTCGTTACTTTTTAGCCGTTACGTCACACGCGTCAATCGTTCCCTCCTCAGATCCGCATTAGCGTCTCCCAAAAATCGGTCATCGGGTATTAGCGCAGTACCTCTCGTTAATATTCGGATATTTATTTACCTTCGTCCATCCCTCGCGTCGATTTCACGCATTTTTCTCTGAACAAATATACAGTATGTAGAGGGATATTAACACTTCATTAAATACAGTCACGTCTCGATATTTGTGTAATCATTAATTTTTTCATCGAAATGTTTATCATCGTATTTGTAGAATTTGTCCGATCAGAATGAAATCCCAACACGATGCAATTTAGCTCGTGTTTATTCGTTTGATTCGCGATTCAATAAAACCTCGATTATCCGAACCGATGAAATAGCATCGATAAAAGAGTTCGATGACTTGTTACGATTAACCTTTTCACCGAGTGGCTTTTCGATCATGAATATTTAGGGAGACGCCACGTAAGATGGATAAAGTCGACAACAATTTTGCCACATATAACGTAAATATTGTCATGTACTAATCTAGTTATCAAGCAAAAACATTATTTATTGAATTAACCCCTTGCTCTACAATGTCGTGTCATACTGGTGATGACAATTCAGAACAGAGTTTAATTAATATGTATGTTATTAATTTCCTTTAAATCGATATGAATTTCTTTTTTGGTTTTAGTAATGTATAGTCATTGGAGAACATGTAGACGTACAGATGTAAATTTGCTCCTTTTTAAAGAAATTACGAACTACAAAAACAGTTCTAATCACTGAAACCATAAAATAAATCATGCGCCAAGGGGTTAAAATGAAAGTGACAAATAGGTAATAGAAAACACAAATGACCAGAGTGAACTCGATATCCCGAGTTGAAAGGTTAACGTAACACCGAAAAATATCATTGATCGGTTTAATTATCCAAAGCTTCGATCCCATCAAAAGAAACGAAAAAAAGGATAATCAGCAAGCTTAAAGTGATTGAGTAACATACATCTAGACGATCCTATCGCGTTCGCATAAAGGGGTTTCTCCATCGGCTGTCGGTGATACGGGAAAATTAAAATCATCGAGGTTAAGCTGGCGACGCTTACGGAATTCGGATCATCGACCGACCCCGATCTCGATCCCGAGAATCGAACGCAATGATGCAGTGAAACGTTAATTGATCAGACGATACTTCGTTCCTATCATTTTTATTATATGCTATGAATATCATTGTTTATTTTTTTTTTAGGACATTGCACAATTTTTTTTCTTAGGATTGAAATGCAAATTATAGCAGCTTCCAAGAAATGATGAGAGGTTTTAAAAATTGTGAAACAGCTATTGGGTTATTACTTCTGAAATGTTTGATTAGAGGATACAATATTGGTCTTCAAGGTGGTAGACTCATTTCCAGGATTGCAAGGGTGCGGGAGCGCCTTCTCATTTCTCGATAATGGAGATGGGGTTTTTTGGTAGTCAAAAGCGCTAGATACACTACCGTCCACAAGTGTTTGACCACTTGGCGGAATCGAATCTAAAACTTTATATCAACGTTATACTTAACTTACTTTGAAGTAGAATGAATATAAATGTATGTATATGATTGACATAGAACATGACATATTAAGGATTTTACCAGTAAATAGATGAAAGTTATTAAATATATATATATATATATATATATATATATATATATATGTCTTTATTGATTCCCCTTAGGGTTACAATTCTTGCCCAATACCCAATACGCAGCTTGTCTCCTTAGCTATGCTTAATATAGAAAGTTATTAAATATTTCATCGATACCGCCATATATTGATATTGGCCAATAGATCGATATCTGATCAACCATTGGTTTCCCGAATGTCTTTACGTTTTCCTTACGTTTAAATCTCTTCACTACCATGGTGACTGTCCAGGCAGCAACATATATGTCATACATATATTAAATTATCTAATTTAAAGTTGGTTTTGTGACACTACGCAAGTGAGTAACATTTTACCTATTACAATATGGGTCATCGTTTTTGGGGTTTCTTGTTTAAATTGAAATAATTTTCTTTTGTTTTCATTACAGATACAATGTTGTTTTTGTTAATCTCTTGAAAATGATCTACATCTAGATCGAAACGTCGAGATAAAATGTTGTAATATTTTGCAAATAGTGTTTTAGAGTACTTAATTGATCGAACCAATGCGCCAATAACATTTAATCGTTGCTTAAATTTCATCGATATATCCACCTCGCTGGGGAATTACAAAATTTGTATCAAACAGACAGACAAGAAAGAGAGTTAATAAAAATGTGGTGAAAATAGGACTTTTGAGGGCGATTGCGGCCTAGATTGATCTTTTATCTAGCGCTTATTGATTAATGAAAACTCCCATCTTTGCATAATCGAAAAATGAGAAGGCTCATCCTGCACCGTTGCAATCCTGCAAACGAGTCTACCCCCTTAGGGGATTGTAGAACTGTTGGAATCGCTATATTAACGCAGAAGGGAACTGCTACGAAGGAAATAGAAGTCTTTAGGTGGACTGATCAGTAGAACCTTTTCAAATTTATTATGGTCACTTTCCATTTTAGGGTACATTGTCGAATCGCAGAGCCACGTCATCATACTTCTAAATGTAGCACGCATTGGCTACATTTGGACTAAAATTGGCAGACTTACTCAAGTCCAGTTTCTTTTCGATCGCAGCTCACAGTTGCTCTGTGGCAGGGTAAAAACCATAATAAGGAACAGCATGATTATTTTGATAAGTCGATCGGGCAAGGTCTGCTGGGAAGGTTTACATTTCAGAACGATGAAGCAGCGCGATTCGTTTTGGGGATGGCGTCGATGAGAATAGGACGTGATCAGTCGGTGAATCAGTGGCAGCTACGTGATCCAGACTACGTGATCATGCTCGCGGATCCGTCGACAGGGTGTAAGGTCAGTTCCCAGCACCGCGGTCCGTTTCCTTCCCGCATTCCGCGGCTCCCGGTCAGGAACTGTCGCTCGACGTGTCGGAACGAACAGTAAAAATAGCCCGAGTCACTGTATTTATAGAAACGAGACGTGTATAGCCGACGGGGCTATCCCTGCTTCTACGAAACGAGAAGAAGAAAGAGAGGGAACAGGCTCGAAGCCTCAAAGATAAATGACTAATCGCGAAGCTACATAAAAACCGGCTGATAACCTGAATAGGCACGACCGACCAACCTCTACTGATCAGACCCATCTAATTTGTCAGAGTGGAATGCTAGGTACAATAAAGCAGTTCCTCCTTTTTTTCTGTTAATTATCAAACTTATTTTTGAGTTCGACGCTACTTCGCTTTTGATTAATTTACAGTCGGAGATGATGAGGTTTGACAGACAAAAGGTCTCCCGCCATAAGTGTGATGTGCGAGCATAGGTGGCGCGATATGCGTTAGAACGAAATGCGCCTCTCTATACTCTTGTGCGAGCGTTTTTATCCTCAGACGCTGTAGAACAGCGGTTTCCAAACGGGGAGGCACGGAATTGTATTGGCAGGGAAAGTGCCAACATTTTTTAACCTCTAGCACTCGAGTACCGTCTCTGAGGCACTGCTAAATAGGCCTGTAACTTTTCCGAAGCTTCGAAGACTTTGAAGCTTCGAAGTCTTCGAAGGAACGAAGGGAGCTTCGAAGTTTCGAAGTTTCGAAGTCTTCGTAGTCTTCAAGGTCTTCGAAGTTTCGAAATTGTGCAATCTTATACTAGGGCTGTAACTTTTCCGAAGCTTCGAAATCTTCGACCTTTGAAGGCTTTGAAATCGAAGCTTCGACATTCGAAGCTTCGAAGCTTCAAAATGTTCGACCTTCGAAGGAAAGTTACAGCCCTTCTGCTAAATATTGCAGGAGGTCGCTCGCCGTCTACAATAATGCTATGTAATGGAAAATAATTGTTACGTTTTTTAATTATTTCGTATCAAATAAATTACGAAACTTTTGAGTATTGCATGAGTGAATAGCATTAGTTTAATATTCGTAAAATTAACAGAATTACAGCTAATTTTACAACATAAATGGGTTATTACTTTTTTATAAAGAATGTCCATAAAGAATTGATTTATTAAAAAGCACATAATTCCTTTTTTTTTTAAGTTGACCTTCATATAACCATAACGCGTTCACCCACGAATAAACTAATAACACCAAATTATGCTCCACTCAGCACCATTTACTTCATATCCGAAACATTTTTCAGTAGGACTAACAATAACGAAGAAATCAGGATTTCAAGATCGGGTGAGACACCTTATTTTGAATAAGATTAAATAAGTTTAAATAATAAATAGGTTTAAATAAGAGCTTCTTAGAGCAGACTACTCGCGGAAGTCGGATCGGACCCCAAGTTGATGTATACATGTTAGTCAGGGTGGAAGGCCTCGGAGGGTGAAGACAATATGAAAGCGATATTCGGGTTTGATAACCGGAATTTCGCCGAAGTTGGATCGAACTCAAGGAGGCTGGACACATAAGTATACAACTTCTTCCCAACGTTCATGAAGGCGCGGCCCCTTGTTTTGAATAACTTGTAGAGTCATAGCATAGACTATCCTAATCCTGGGGAGGGTGTGGGTGAATCCTGGACAGCCGGGATAGAATAGGTCAAGGGATGTAATACTCAAAGGTGCACAATATGGTTCTATGGTGAAGAGGGTGGGGCCAAATGGGCAGGTATGGCAAACCTGCATGATCTGAAGGTGAGCAAGGCCCGACGTACGCTCCGAGCCGTAAAACGCTCAAACACTCAAATGGGTTAGGTAGAATGGCCTCTCACTGATGATGATCGCTCCCTGATGAGTAGATCGTCGCCCTGCAAGTTGCCCGGGCTTTAAAAAGCAGGGGGGCGGTTGAAAGCAGGGGAAACTGCAACCCTACGGGGCCGAGGACCGGTCGCCACATGAAACCGACATTGCTGTTGGTGTGCGTTTCGGAGATGGGCTGGTGCCTTACGGCACCAGCCCTCTCCTCAATGGAACAAGGAGATGGTGCCGATCACCTACTCCCCGGTCAAACTTTACTACTACTACTACTACTAGAGCAGACTAGTTTCGTTTTACATGTTTTACCATTTCGATTTATCATTTACATTTTATTCTTTGAACATTATACGCGAATTGGTTTACATGACAAGCCGATAAACGTTTCCGTGTGTAATTATGTTTTTATGAGGCGAAGACATGATTAGATGTGGTCGCAGTCAACCTGTTGGCTATCTTTTTTCGCAAGACGAAGTTTATGAATTCTTCTGTAGAAAACGTGATTCCACATTTCCTCACATCCAGAGTTGGGCAATATCTGAATACAGAAGTATCTAGATACGTATTTAGATACAAGATACCTATACATTATTCGTGATCCGAAGGATTTAAATATAAAAGCATCTTTTAGTTGACGCTTTTTCATTCGTGTTAACCGTGCGCTTCCCGATGATAAGCGTTTGAAAAATCACGTTCCGAGATTAAATTTTCTAATCATAATCTACACGAAGCTTCCGCCGAGTTTTAGGCTACTCCTACTGGGATTTTCCAAACCTCACGTACACAGTGTAAAAAAGGTAATTAATCATTCCTACCAATAACGTGCTACATAGGCACTTGTGAAAAACCGTTCCGCAAAAACAATTTTGCAACTGTGGCGGTACACTTTTGTAAAAATCACCCTTCAGAATTTATTCTGTTGGCAATAAAAAGAGAGTCATAACCCAGCTACTAATTCACCCTGTATATTTAAAAAAACAATATTCAACTACCCCGAACGTCAACAATTTTTTAAATGGTCCAGTATTGAAAACTATTCCCCAAATTTTCTGTAATGGATAGGTACTTTCAATATTTTCCACTGAACTGGTATAAGTAATAATAAATAATAATTAGTCACGAACAAAAGACCGCTCCAATGTTTACGTTATAATGATTAGAATAGAAATCCTATTAATAAGATGTTCAACGACTTTTTATGCATTTATTCAAAGAACCTAAAAGTGGAGTAAACAGATAGACCATTCATAAGGAAAGTGACATAATACAAAAAAAGGAAATTTACAGAAGAGCAATTTGAAAATTACCTAACATTGGCAATTCTTTTTATTGTACATCACCACCTTAAAAACAGGTAGAATAATTTGTTACTTTTTACTAGATACTGGGTTAACTGTCATGTACATTAATTATAAAGTACAACACAATTTATATATTTATTATTATACTTGTTTTTGAAAATATACTTTGAGTCGTGTAACTTTTCTTATAAATGAACGAAGTGTCCATACGGTTCATTTTTCACACCTTATACATACATCGTTTTCGCCACCTCATGGCACTTCGCTTGATTCCAACATTGTTATCGTCACGGAAACGTCACGAATGTTATGGATCTTGGACGTAACAAGACGGAATGTCTGTCGATAAGATTAAAGAAAAAGAGAATGAAATCAGTGTGATGCCTGATCATTGTGCCAAGGTATTGGAGACGCTGCATTCAGACATGATCTCGATATTACATTACATTCCATCGATGGTGAATCTCGCGAATATTTTCCGCCGGGAGAATTCGTCTAGACTGCAACCGAGCGTACCTAATCTGATTGCAATATTATACAGGGTGATCGATAACTGCTGATAGATTTATTTAGAATCGACGAACCTGTCATTTTGATGGGTCTCATAATTAATTCGAATGCTAATCTTTTGCAGGTCATAGCAACGTTAATCAATTTAATTAACACAAATATTAAGACAAAACATATTTTTGAACTTTTTATTGCAGGCTCAGATAAAGATCAGAAATAAGACAATTGTTATGAAAGGTTACAAGTCGCACAGTGGTCGGAAATCGCCAAAACGTGGTCAAAATAGGAAGGAGTACTCCAATTTAGTTCAAAATTCATACTCATAGGTTTTTCGGGTCGCTGATTATAAATCTCAAGTCAAAATTACAAAAAACAACATGGCGGATTCAATATGGCGGAATCGTAACCCAACAAATTATCGGTCTCTCTTGAAAATTAGTATTCCCATATTTCTCGTGCCGTTGAATATGAATTTGAAGTCAAAATTACAAAAAACAAAATGGCGGATTCAATATGGCGGAAGCGTAACCCAACAAATTATTGGACTCTTTGAAAATTAGTATTCCCATATTTCACGTGCCGTTGAATATGAATTTGAAGTCAAAATTACAAAAAACAAAATGGCGGATTCAATATGGCGGAAGCGTAACCCAACAAATTATTGGACTCTTTGAAAATTAGTATTCCCATATTTCACGTGCCGTTGAATATGAATTTGAAGTCAAAATTACAAAAAACATAATGGCGGATTCAATATGGCGGAAGCGTAACCCAACAAATTATTGGACTTTTTGAAAATTAGTATTCCCATATTTCTCGTGCCGTTGAATATGAATTTGAAGTCAAAAAAATTACAAAAAACAAAATGGCGGATTCAATATGGCGGAATCGTAACCCAACAAATTATCGGTCTCTCTTGAAAATTAGTATTCCCATATTTCTCGTGCCGTTGAATATGAATTTGAAGTCAAAATTACAAAAAACAAAATGGCGGATTCAATATGGCGGAAGCGTAACCCAACAAATTATCGGTCTCTCTTGAAAATTAGTCTTCCCATATTTCTCGTGTCGTTGAATATGAATTTGAAGTCAAAATTACAAAAAACAAAATGGCGGATTCAATATGGCGGAAGGGTAACCCAACAAATTATTGGACTCTTCGAAAATTAGTATTCCCATATTTCTCGTGCCGTTGAATATGAATCTGAAGTCAAAATTACAAAAAACAAAATGGCGGCCGGTTATGTGAGAAAATTATTTATTTCCACAAATATTAAATTATTATCAGGTGACTTCGGATAGCAAAAAATGTAAGATTTTAGTGTTAAATGTTGCATGCGAGGTAATTCTTTAGTACTAAAATGTAATAGAAGTTTCTCAGTTCTGTTTCGTTCCAATATTTAACTCACCTCTAGTAAAATAGAGATATGTATACTGTGGGAGAAAAAGTTGAAAATGCCAGAAGAAACAATTGGCTGTTGACTATCTGAAGCATTTTATTATAATATATAACAATAATGTACCTTACATTTGCGAAAATTAGTTTTGTCTACGATTTAGGGCAAATTCGCCATTTCGGAACGTTACCGGTCGCGAAGGAAATGGCGATAATTCATAAGGTCGCAATAGGTCGCAGGAAAATGAAACGTACACTTGTTTAATAGCCTTAACAGCTTCTTTTCCAAAAAAATGATTGCTTGATCGCGATTGATAAGCAACTTTTTCGTTAATGAAATGTACCAGACGTGTAGATTTCTATTTTTCATCTCCTAGAGCTTTAAAAAATTCAATAAAGCAACAAAATCAGAATATTATATTAAATTAGGACATGCCCAATAATAGCAAGAATGATAAACCAGCGTTACAGCGCTATAATAAGTCGCAGAGGTAATTTCAATTATGGTTGAAAATGCCGGCCTTCTAGAACTACTAACTTTGAATTTACGTATCTCCGACATAAGTACGTATTAAATATTGGCTGTAACAAAAAAATGTGCTCTGGAACCTTATAAATAGAGTAGTATTACATAGATTTTTAAACAACGCAAAAAAATTTTGGACTTTTTACCACGATTTGGCGATTTACGACCACTGTGCGTCGGTTCGCTTCTCATTTAACTATCTAATTACACCGAAACGATAAGGTTCTGTGGTATTCATAGTTCAAACTTCAGATACACAAGTCCAAATTGCATGAAAAAGCAATGCTTAACCGAGTCACAGTATTCTCGAATTTTTATGTTCTACTCCGAAGCAGCAGTTACAACAAGATCTAGAGATCCTTATTCTAAAATACTGTCGAATAGATTGTAGCTTTCTTTTAGCGTTTCATTAATTAGAAAGCTGATTCGACTGACTTTGATGTGCCATAAAATGTTTCGTCATGGTAAGGTGAAAACTTTGGCCCTAAACCTACTACAGTCGGCCAAACGACTCATTTTCTATTTTTTATTTCAGAATTATTGGAATCATAAAGATAACTCTCAATAAAATTCAAGTCGTTTGGTTTACTTTGAAAAAAGTTATTATCTTTGAAATAGTGTCCGAACGTTAATGTGAGTAAATTGGAGTTTATAAAATACATATAACTGTAGTGTTATGAAATTTCATGTCATGATTTAGAGTTCGTAGAAAATTTTCTTTGTTCGTTAAAAAATACTTGACGCTATTCTTATAACTGATAGATTACATACATGATTCGAAACCTGTTATGTTGGCGTTAACAATCAAACTTGTTAAAAAAAATTGCAAAAATCCCGCGAAGATATTTCCTGGTACTGCAAACGGTGATTTGCAGAACTAACTGAGAGAAAAATGTCTGCCATATGCTTCTACTATAGCTTCAGATCTACAGGGTGATTCTGGGCACAGGGACAAGTTACTAATCTTCTTTAAGTAAAAATAAAAAAACATGATAGAGGAAAATTTCATATGTCATAATACGCCCTAACTTTCTATGACCTTATTTTTTATGTGGATGCATCGATGCACCTGCCAGGTGCAGTTGCACTTTACGTTTGAATGCAACCTTTTTTTTGTTAAACCAATCGATCTACTTTATTGTCTTACGTATAAAACTGCTAACTCAGGGTCATCGAAATATCAATACTTCACAAGATATTTGACAATCTTTTGTCAAAGTAAACACGGCATCAGTTCCTACAATTTATATCACGAGCGTTTGGATACTTCTCGTAGTAACGTACGTTTCTGACACATTGACACTAAACCTACCGACCATCAAAAGTGACTAATGTGTATGGTATTATAAAAATAACAAGATTAAATTGATTTATATTTTTTCGATTTTTACTATACAGGGTGTCCCAAAATAAGTGTAACTCCCGGAAGTGGGAGGTTTCTTGGGTCATTTGAAGCGACATTTTCCTTTACAAAAATGGTGTCCGCGGCTTTGTTCAGGAGTTATTATCGAAAAACACGAACCAATCAGAGCCCGGCTACAGCGAACGGAGTCCGACTCGGCGACAGGTGTCGCTATTGGCCGATCCAGAATCAATCCGCTGTAGCCGCGCTCTGATTGGTCCGTGTTTTTCGTTGATAACTCCTAAACAAAGCCGCGGACGCCATTTTTGTAAAGAAAAATGTCGCTTCAAATGACCCAAGGAACCTCCCATTTCCGGGAGTTACACTTATTTTGGGACACCCTGTACACTGGAGTCAAAAAATGTATTTAATCAATTCCCATGAAAACACCTTTACAATCTCAATGATTGTCAACTAAAAAGTGTAAAACGAGTCATTTGACCCCTCGGGGTAGGTTTAGTGTTAATGTTCTATAGGATAGGGTTAGAAATGACGTGCACAGTGAACCTATCAATCAAGTAATTCGTGGTCCTAAAATTTCACCTTCACCTGGATCAGTATCAGTTCACTTACCGTCCGAGGTGTTCGGGCATCAGCCACGGAGGATCGGTAGAAGGGGCGATCGTGTTTACCTTAAGAAAGTATTTAGTGGAGACCGATGCTGAGCCTGATCTCAGTTGAACAAGAAAGGTGTTACGAAGTGGTATCTCCAGTTCTTTAAGTTCGCTCTCCCTTCTTTGAACAGTGCACACGTACACAACCAGTGGCCGGTAAGCACAGGACCTCGACTTCCTCGTTTTGATTCTCATCGTCTTCATTCCTTCGTTTCGGCTATTCACTCTAGATATATCAGTGATCATCAATGTCATGCGTTCTGTGACACAAGTGATAACGTGAGTTAAAAGTTAGTTGAAACTGTTAAAACGTAATTCGATCGGTCATTAATCAACTGCGGATTGTATGCATTTATCATAAAAAGAGATTAACACTGAACTGATTCCTCCTCCTACCGCCATCGATCAAAATAACTGGTTACAGATTTTTTATTTTACAATTATTGATATAATAAAAATGGTTTCACGAAAACTGATGGTGTAGATATCTTTATTGAAACATGTCCGAATAAAATCAATTTTTAACGTTACTTTTAAGGGAGTAGACCCCTTTTTTCAGGATTAAGGGTGCGGGATTCGCGTTTTCATTTCTCGGTAATACAAAAATGATAGATCTAGGGCGCTATCGTCCTCAAAAGTCCTATTTTTTCGTTTACGAGGACCGTTTACCAAAATAGGACTTTTGAGGACGATAGCGCTCTAGATCAATATTTTATCTAGTGTTTTCGACTATTGAAAACCCCAATTTTTGTATTATCGAGAAATAAGAACGATGATTCCGCACCCTTGCAATCCTGGAAACGTAGATTTAATGTTAATCAAATATAAAACTGTGAGGGCATTCAAAGAATCGGATGATTATATTGTTTTCCACTTATTAAAATAATTGCAAGAAAAGACTCACTTTTTTCCATTTTAAAGATCCGCATGTTTAATATTCTGTAAAATTTCCTAAAATTATTGGGTGACGAAATAAATTTTTATTTCACTCCGTGATCGGTGCAGAAAATTCTTATTTTTATTGATAATCCGCGATCTAGTGGTTAACTTCAATGAAACTTTGTGACTGGATGCACCGAGAAGATCAATGGATCTTGATAAAGTACCGTTGAAAATGTATTTTCAACAAATGGCGAGCATCCATCGAGTTTAATACGTTACTATCTAGTCAATATTTGATTTAATAACCGGTGATGATAGTAACAGTTGACACCTCGTCCTATTACATTTAAATATTACTGTTACCATGCACTTTGTTTTCGTCCAAAGGTCTAACGCGTATGTTAATCGACACAACTGCATAATAATAGGTAATTACATGTATAGAAAAGGACTGTCTACTGCGATTTCGATGAAATTTTAATATGTTATGCAACAACATATTCTGAACAACTTTTTCCTTTTCCAATATAGGAGGGTCGCTTTTAGTTTTCGAGATATTCGCAAAGAACTATTGCTAATACTGTATTGAATTTTCCGTATTCTTGTAGCCTCCGTGGCAACGTATGCTGATTCGCGCGGAATCTGTTTACTTTGTTTTGTAAACACGCTGTGAAAATCGTGCGATCAGAATGAATTGTGATTAGGTTATACAGGGACGGAGAGGTCCGGCCGTTAGGATTTTTACAAAAATGCAGGAGCAGTCTTTCCAAATTGAAAGCTTATCCTACATATATGTGTCACCCTATATAGAGTGCGACCCTGTTCTCTCTCATCCCCACAACGTGTATACAAAACAAAAGTAAACAGACGACGCGCCGTGCAAGAATATCGAAATTTCAATACAGTATTAGCAATAGTTTTTGCGAATATCTCGAAAACTAAAAGCGACCCCCATATTGGAAAAGTTGTTCAAAATGTCGCAATCTATAACGTATTAAAATTTCATCAAAATCGGAGTAGGCAGACCTTTTCTATATAATTACCTAATTATATATCAATTATTAATTAAATAAGACGACTCCACGGATTAACTGCATCATTTAGTCAAACCCTAAAATCAACTTGCACTATGATCAACAAATCACTAGAATGGTACAGTATCTTTGTAGCCTTCGACGCAGAAAGTTAGAGTGACATAAAAACAAATGCAGAACATAGGAAACAGTCTTATATCTAATCTTCGAATATAAAATATTCAGCTATAATAAAAAATGAGTAGGTGACATTGACGATAGTAGACAGATGAAATACATATAACAATAACTACAGTGGATCCAAAAAGTATTTGAATATTAAATTCTCGAGAAAGTATCGAAATCAGAACTTTGATAATTTCGTTGAAAAGAATAGTACACCAATATACACTACACTGAAAAAGAAAGAAGCACCCTATTCACTGGAAAAGCGTAAAAAATCAAATAAGAACATAGTAAGTTTCGAAAAAGGATTCCGCTGTTTAATACTTTAAATGCAATAAATCAATCATTGTAAAATAGAATTTTTACATAAAGATATTGTTTGTCATTATATCTTATAATTATACTGGGTGCTTCTTGCTTTTGCACAGTAGTGTACATGGTTCGATATTCATGATTCGATGATTAGGAAGAATAAAAGACACACTTAAATTCAATAAATGATCATTGTAAAATAGAATTTTTACATGAAGATATTGTTTGTCATTGTATCTTATAATTATACTGGGTGCTTCTTGCTTTTGCACAGTAGTGTACATGGTTCGATATTCATGATTCGATGATTAGGAAGAATAAAAGACACACTTTTGGATCAAAACGTCAGAAATTGAAGCGATAATAAGAGGTACACAAAGTTCTTACTACTGATAAGAAAGACATTGATAGTAATATAAACTAGCCTTACGAAAACAGCAACGAAAGAAATATGGCTGATACAAGAGAAAGAGGTTGCACGAAAATCATTACATAACCTTGTATACGTCCTTTCCTTGAAGCAACGCGGAACAACTTTCTCGGTCAGCGTTCATGTAATACACAGCTGTACTCATTAAGCCGGTTATTCTGGTTGATATCTCCCGGAGATTGTTTTTGACCAAAATAAAGTGAAATTCGAAAACTGGTCCTCGCCGAGTAATAAACCGTTCGCATTAACGCGCCGAGCCCTGACATCGTGTTTGTAAATTTCTCCAGCAATTTTTCTCGAGGAATTTATATTACCGAATTATTTTTCATCTTCTTTATTCACACATTAAATAACATTGGAGTCGTTAGCTGGATGGATACAATGTTTTTCTAGTTTAACCCCTTGCCGTATTTTAACGAGTCGTACACATGATGAAGATTTTAAACAAAGTCTAATGAGTTTTCTTGATTTACAATTAAATAACATTTGTGATGAAGATTTTAAACAAAGTCTAATGAGGTTTCATTATTTACATATTAAATAACATTCGTGATGAAGATTTTATACAAAGTCCAACAAGTATGAATAGTACGCCTTCATTTTTTAATGAAGTAAAATCTGAATCATTTGTAGTGAATATTTAAGCATTAGAATAAATGTAGCTGTACGAAAAATATAAATTTTCCTTTGTCTTCTACGACATTTCTGTAAATGTAAAGAAAATATTACGGTAATGTAGCATCGAACGTCATAAACGACTCACATCTGCATTTTTCCTGTGATCTAATCACGTGACATGTTATATACCATAGACTTACAAGTCGCCCCTCAATATAGACGCAATTATAGCAAAGCCAAATATCAAAGTGTAAGGAAAAGCCGTATTTATTATAATCATTGACAGACGTGTTTGTCACGGGCGCGTTCGTTTCGATCTGATCTTTTTACAATTCGTTGGCAATTACAATTTTAGAATTCTTCTGTTCCGATTCTCTATTTTATAAATTTAACTATATATAGGGTTGTCTGTTAATACACACACGTTCATTCGTACAATACACACACATCATTCGTACTTCAACCCTATAAAAGCTTGTACTAGCATCCACTCCTTTTTCCTAAACTGTAACCTACACATTTAGCGTTAACAGACATTGCTGTTATATTCATTTAATTATTATAGAATTCCTATTGTATTACTCCTGTATTTGATAATAGTATTTACTAATACTATTCATGTAAAGCATAATAAACCCAGAAGGGTTTCAATGCTTAATAAATAAAAAAAAACTTACAGGTCCACACTTTTGCTATTATAGTTCAGTATAAATTCTTTGATTATTACGTCCATGTCGTTTTTCACGTTACGTCGTCTCCTAATTTCATTTAAATAACAGTCAAATGTGTTCTGTTGTGTAGAAAAAGAAATTCATTTTAATTTTTAATTTAAAAGATAATTAAATTCGCATTCCCGTTAGAATAAATGTGGACATCTGAATAGAGCCAATATTAAACAATCCGCGTAGCTGTTAATGATGTTCTTGAGGAGACAGTTGCGTCTCTTACGCAAGCCGAAAGAAATTGCATCTTTACCGTCGAATGTGCGCATAAAGAACTAAAGTGTTCCAACGTTGAGTGAAACTCGGGGACGCAACGCGATCACTTAGACGCCGCCGCTGCAATTTGCGAGCAATTAAGAGAAGCAAATGTTGAGATTAATTTCTCGAATCTCTTGAGAAGCATCTTTCAGCACAGAAAAGCAGACAGAGCGGTAATGAAATTTGCGGAACAGGTGGTCCCAGCGTCTTCAATTATGAATTTCTGTTTTAAATCAGTCGACGCGGGTGATTATTTCCTTTCATGTCGTTACAACGACGTCTAAACAGCACACACAAACGCGACATTCCATTGGTATACTTTCGCAATCATTAATTAAGTATGATTGCGCAGAGAATTACATCTGTGATTTTTTTACCATCCGATGCAAAAGTATGAATAAGTGGATTTAATTAGAAACAGGAAGAAATTGTAAAATTACTAGATCGATCAATTCCTGTTTTCCTTTTCTAAAAAAACCTACCTTTAATAGCTGTTAATATAAATATTTTGGAAATTGCAAAGTCACTGTTCACAGCGTTTTTACTAATAAGCTGACACATCAGTTTGTTACTTTCTTCCAAGTGAAATCATATGTACAGCTGATCCAGAACTATTTAAACACCATTTTCGATTAAATTTCGATAATTTCGTAAAAGCAAATACTACAATCGTAAGTCCGAAGACCCACTATTTTACTCAAAAAAGCGTCGTTAGGATTTATCCAACATCCTCATTCAGTGATCGGCTCATTGATCAAAAGAGCCAAATATCGGCAGTACAATAACAATTTAGATTTCTTTGGGAAACCAAATTTCTTTACAGCAACCCTGCTTTTAAGAATTAAAATTGAATGCATATAAAATTGCATACAAATACTATTACATCAAAATAACATAAATTGATTTTAACCACGTCATTGCTGAAAGAGCCGCACTCGAGTAGCAGTTCTTATTCGTACGTAGTATTGACATACCTGTTGCTTCATTCAATCTGTGAATACCCCTAACCTACGCCATCCTGTAAGTAGCACCATCTAGTCGAGAAATCTATAACTAAAACAGTTTGTTAACACAAAGCACATGTACCATTTGGATTTATATTACCACCCAAAAAATTTAGATCACAACATTTGTAATTTGTTTACCTATCAATTATTTATACCTACGTGACGCTCTGCTTACATTCCCTTTTTCCTTTCGTGATCAGACAGCAACTCTTACACGTTCGCGTCTAAAGTGCAATCCAAAGGTACTGGTAAATCCATTAAGTATGCAAATTAATTCTGAGATCTTAGAATCAATTCGGTTTACATTCAATTTCAATATTTTAGCACCAGAGACTCATTAACACTAGAACTACCGAACCCACCTAAATGACGATCCTGAAATTCTATATTTTACAATTATTGAAATTGCACAGAGTGGAGCCACCATCATTGTCTGCCATTATTTCGCGACATTCTACAAGCTGCTGCTTTCCTTCTCATAGAATCTGCGTGATGTTCTTCAAAGCCCCGACTTTCAACCCCAAAAATTCCTATGAAACCATAGTAATTAAATCCATTGCACTCTGAGCTTTTTTAACTAAAAAATCAAACGTTTCTACCGACATGAAATATTTCTATTCTCTATGATTTTTTAAATTCGGTAGATATGAAGTTGCTATGACACCTTATACAATACTTAAATGTTTAGTAATTGGTTAGATACCAACTTATCTAATAATGTAAAAAATATGTTAAATAATAGCACAGCATTTTTTAGTGACCCCTCGGAGGTGCCTCTCGAGTGCTAAAGGTTAATTATCTTTCAGAGGGGCGAGGTGGCCACTACAGTGACCAGCGACGAACTTGGGAATTTTGCGTAACATGTTAGTTGTGTACAGGACGAGTCTCGTAACGTGTCGATCTCAAATAACTCGTAAGTTATTCGTTGCACAAAAAAATGTTCAAACAAATGTTACATGGTTCTTACGGGGAACCTACATATCTTGATAAAAAATCGACGTAACGAAAATCAGATTACAGCACTGTATGTCCCCCCAGGAACCATGCAACGTTTGTTTGAACATTTTTGTTGTACATTTTTTGTGTATCAATTTTCTATGAAAAAATCTAAGTTCTCAATGTAAAAATACTGACCGTCGAATGTTGCTTTAAACTGTTTGCATCCGAAAAATCTTAATACAATTCAGTTTATCTGAATAATATTCAGTGAATATAAAGATTTGTGTCAGTCAATATGTGACTGATGTGACAGCTAATGCGTTAAAGATAGTTGTGGCGTCTTCGGAAATGGGGACAAATGTTTTGCGACAATAATGTGCATTTTGATCGAAGTGAACGGTGGTGGTCACGACTATTGCAGAAGCATAAGAAACCGCAACCGGCCGCATTCGAAAAGCTACCCTTGTGGGTGTCGTCATCTGCTGGTTGGCAGTTGCGCAGCCGCGTAGAATCACCTGACGATCGTCGTCAATGCCAGTGACGACCCTTCTTTCACTTCGGGAACCTCTTCAACGAGATATCTGTAAATCTCTATCGATATTATTCGGAAAGGGAACGGTATTGAGGTGAATTGAACAGAGAGGGTCGTGTATCGTACGAAAGGGGAAAGGGTGAGGGAAAGGTGTGAGAGTGACAGTGGACGAGTATTTCAAGGGCAATGCTTCGGGGTGCGCAACCCCGGCTTCACGAATTCCAAAGGTTACGAGCCTCGCATTTCCAAAGATCGAGAAAGAGGGACATATCGCACGCGACGGTACCTACCCCCGCGTCAGATAGGGTGAGTTCTTTAAGAACTGATTAAAAACTTTACTTCGAGCTTCCTTCCTTTCCTCGACGTCGTTGTCGTCATCGTGTTTTCTCTTGATCGATAGTCCTGTGACCAGTGGAAAATTTATTGAATAAATTAAACTCCCATCGTTTTTCTCGAACCCTCGGACAACGGAGCTTGGATCCATTTTAACCGAGAGAATGAAAAACCATTTCAGTCAGTTTAGTCCATTTGCTCAATTTAGAAAATCATTGCAATTGACAATCGATCTATCAGAAATAATAAAGAAACTAACGTGTTTAGGAAGAGTACCACGGAAAATACGTTTCACATATTTTGTAAATGTTATTTGTCAACACCGAAGACTAAGAAGTGACCATAGTGATTAGATCATCAATAATTGAAAGACTTGATCATTTTTATCTACTGTTTAATAACTGTTCAGTCATCGTATCAAAAATATATCACCCCCTTCAAAAATGTCCATTCATCGTGTCAAGCAGTCAATGTCAATTACCGATAACTCTGCAATTCGAATTTCTTTCGCGGGGGATTAAAATGAATTCATTTTAGAACAATAACCAGTCTTATTTAAATCTTTTGAACTAACAGCCAGTCTTATTTAACTACTTGAATACTTCGGAATAATTAAAATTGCTGTAATGTCGATGATAACGAAAAGTGTTTGGTTTGTTAAAGTTTCAGAGGGTGGGTTGAACGGATGGATGACATTTGAAATGTAATGCAAAGTAGACAGAAAAATGTGGGGCACTATAAAATCCTATAAAATCGTAGAATGTAATGCAAGCAAAGAAATGTTACGTTTCACTGATGTTATTCCACATATGTATACAACGCAAATGTATACCATACAGAAACGGTAAACGTTTCACAAACGTGAAAGTCAGACACCTTTCAAAGCGTCAAAACAGAGGACGTTGTAATACGTTATAATCGCACCATTTGAAAGTCTACATCCACTATAACGATAAAGTGCGATCCATGTGTAGTCCGCGTACAGGGTGAATCGCACACATAAAAATACAGTGTGGATTACGTAAGTACTTCCAATAACTATAATAATTATAATATTCTAATAAATACAAGCATATCAGAAGACTGTCTAAAACGTGGCAAAATATTTTCTTTATAACTCGTAATTAGTACAATTGTGCACAGTGGACTAGAACACCGTAATGGACTTTGTAACTTCTGATTAGGGAATTAATTGTCTGTCTCGGTACACTACCGTTCATAAGTGTTTGACGTAAATTTAATGCATTATAATGCTTCTACGTCAATCATATACATTTATATTCATTCTACTTCAATGTAATTTAGGTTATAACGTTGACATCTACTTCTAGATTCGATTCCGCCAAGTGGTCAAATACTTATGGACGGTAGTATGTAATTGAAATTGTAAATGTCGAACGTCTCTGGGTGAGAAATTCACATTTGATGCTTTTGTGAAGACAATTTTTATTGTAATGTGAACTTCAGCAAGTGAATTTATCCAATCCTATATCTTTCATTAAAAATGTCAAGTTTTAATCTAAATTTTAATAAAGTAATTTTACTTTAAATTTATTCCTTTTTCGGTATGTCACTTTTGCCATTTTCCCCGTGTTCCGTATTCAAATGCTCGGTCTCACCTGGCGCTCTTTCACTGAAAAAATTAAGTCCGTCGTTGATCAAAGAGACGATAAATATTCGTGATAATAATCCTTCCGACATCGAGAAATGTTGAAAATTTTCACGAGGTACAACGTTAAATTATAGCGTTGATTACAAAGAGAAATAATCATGCGAGGAAGCGAGTTACACATGTATATCGATTCCTGCTCCTCGACCACTTTCTCCTCGAGTCTGAAGGTATGCCAAAGAGCTGTCTCGACAGTGTCAAATACGTGCACTTGAGACTTGAGAGCAACTGTAAAGGACCAGAATCAACCTGTTACGCAAAGATTTATTTACAAAGGAGATGTTGAGAAAAAGTCGTCGCACGCGTAGTTGCACGATCTCGTTTGGAATTTAAAGATCTGCTTGGAGACCAGTTTATATGCATTCTTTAATAATCGATGTATTTACTAGATGTACAAATTAATTCATGGCATTGTCCTAGCCTTTTTGTGAATTTATCGATCATTTGCATACAGATTGAGTACACTCTATCTTGTAAAATAATCTCTTGCTATGCATTTATACCACGTTACAAGTAAGTGATGAACGAACTGCGGATTTTTATGCAAAATAAAAACGTTGTAGGTCGATTGCAAGGAACAGGAATGAAACAAGAATGCACTATTTCTTTAAATAATTATCACATGTGTCGAATGTTATGTATAACGATGTTCTTAAATTCCTATTAATACTTCTGTGATCTTAACAATATCACAATTGTAATTCATGGGAATCGCGTATTAATTTGTAAAACCTATAAAAATCGCCTAGAATTTGTCGTTATGCAAAATTAGTGTTGATTAGTTTCGAAATATTTCCACCGTCGAGTATCAAAAGCTAGCCATTGCGTCTCGTCCATGACATGTGTACATTGACTGCATTGAATGTAGGTTGTGGAATGGAGGACCGATCGATATCTAAAGTGTCCAAGTACAGGTCGATCAATTCATTCCTAAAGGCTTTGTGTTTTTTTGCCGCGTGAATAATCTTCCAACACCTACTGTAAGACATTACTCTTCTTCGTTCATTCTCTCCGCAACAAAACAAATCACGCACAATCATAAACAAACGTAGTTCGATTGAATGTGTATTAGTGAACAAGGGCAAGTGCAACTGTGAACTTGGAATGTTGGATGCACATTTGCATACGTTACACGATTAGATTTTCTGAAAATTACAGGTACATAACTACTAAGTAAGGAATTCCTTAGAGGATACACGTGAAGAAAATGACAGAAAATCCACAATAAAATTATATTACTTTGAAAAAATCAATACGTAGCGAAAGAACGAAACACACGTGGAGTCTTCATCGATAAGGTGTATGACACGGACGTGACAAAAGGTTATTTCTGAGTTTTAAGCATATTCCACATTTGACGACCATTTGGCATGCAACGTTCGGTTCCGTCTTCGTCAATAACCGTGACATGTGATAACCCGGGAATATACGAAGGTCTATCCCGAACTTAATTCACAACGGTGACCATAATTACCTCGGGTTGGCCTGCAAGAATTCCCGCTAAGGTGAATTGCCATAAGTCTGGACAGTCCAAAAGTGATACCTAAATCTGGACAATTGAATTTTTATAGTAAAATCAATAATTAAGAGATTCAATAATTATATTATATATTCTGAGGCCTTAGCTACAAGTAGGTGTGAATATTATTTTATTAAGACATCAATTGAAATTTAAAAATAAATTCAAAGTTCATGTGAAAACAGTATACAAAATTGTCTATTTACATGCGAATCATGTGCATTTATAGTGCGAACTTTTGTTAGAAAAGAAGATATAATTCAAGCCCTCAAACAAAAACTATTTATCACGCATAATAATATTGATATTTTAAAATAAATTGGCAATCAAACTTATCGTAAATAATAATTATTAATCCAAATATTAGATGTCCAAGTTTAGGACTATTTTGAAAAATAAGTACTCCATACCGGGACGCGATGCCAGTAGCTGTTCCACTCTAAGCTTATACACAATGTGCATACGCCTAAAACCGGACACGTGTTTGCGACTAAAATCAACCCGTTGTTTGCAAATTATTTAAATAAATGTACGTATAATTAGTCTTCTATTAGCTTGTATAACGTATGTATAGAAAATGTGTACCGCCTGTGACGTGAATAATACTTAATTTTTTATGTTAATAACAAGAGAGAAACAAAATTAAAAAAGAACTAGAACAATAATAATTTACATGGAAAAAGAAAGATAATTACACAACAATTTAAAGATATAAAGTTAAAAATCAATGACGAATCTAAAAAAATAAGGTCTGGAATTAAAGAAGAGAAAGCAAAATTGTGCATTCAATTAGAGAATATGGAGAACGAATGAGTATTGTCTATTGAAATGCTTGCTTTGCAACAGAAAATGAGAATTGAATATAGAATAATAATATTTTCATACCATATGTATATCATTAAAGATTTAATAAAAATCGGAGGCATTCTCAAGGAATACCCCCACTTCTCCCGGCCGTGCGTCTCGTTCCCTGTAGCGGTCATAGTGCTCGGAGCACTATAGTGTCTGTTATACAGATTATACATAATTTCCATTTATCCCGGTATAGGCTTTACTTCTGTCCAGGTACTAGCTTAGATTGGATTTAATATGTCCAACTATAGGTTTGAATTATTCTTGTTAATACGAATAAAATATTAATCTGAACAATAATTTTGAGACTTTAAATTACTTTACAAAATCTGAATTTTATGATACTATTCTTAAAAAATTGTTTTCGTTTATCTAAAGTGATAAAATTAACGGTAGCAAAAAATGCTGTCCAGGCATAGGGTATTTCACCTTATGTGTCCAAGGGTAAGAAGGGGAAAAAAATTATCGGAGGCTGATTTAATCAATTGTCGAAGTTAATCGCAACACGGTCTATCCATACATTTTAACAAGTTTCCTATTTCCGTATTTCATTTCGAAATTTTAACCGCAATTAACGACTAAAGTAAGAGTTTAATTAACTTCCCGATTCATAGGGAAGTTACTGTAATTACCCCGAAAATTGAAAATCGATTTTTTAGCAGATCTTCACGTTTCATGGTCATTGGAGTCATTTTAGACTATTTTTATCAAATTGTTAGTATGTGTGTGTGTGTGCGTATGGCCGTTTGTATGTTATCAAATTTTTCGTTAACGTTTTCTGAAAAAGTAACAACGCGATCAGAATGATGAATGATGCAATCGATGTGCCCCATCGTAACTTAGAGCTGATTAGATTTTGGTCCATATTGGTAAAGTAGTTTTTTAGATTTTTTAGTTTTTTTCGAAAGAAGTTCATTCAACAATGCAATTTATACGAGAGGATGGAAAATTTCCACCAAATAAACAAACGTAATTATATATATTTCATTTTCTTTAATTTAAAAAAAATTTTTTTTTTAATTATGCAACTAATGCTAACGTTACCGCTTACAATAATCAAAAAATATCCCAATGCAAGAGTGAGTTATTAGTTATTATTACTTATTATAATGATAATAATGTACTGCAACTAACGAATCGGGAAGTTCTTTGTGTGGCTCGTGGAGAGTCACACACAAAATTAGAAAAAAACCATTAATAGCTGTATGCCCCACTAGCAATGCGTACCACTAACCCTCTCGTTGTTAATTGCAATTAACCATTGAAGTTTCGTCAATCGTTGATTAATTTTTTGCCCAACTCTGTCCAAGACAAGGCACGCTCGGAGCACAACGGAAGGGTGAGGAGGATGCACTAAGAATGCGCTGATTGGAGAAATGCAGAAGTCGGCAAGGACCAATCGGCGCAGTTCTTCTGCATGGAAGGGGAAATCTCCTAAAGAAGTTCCAAAAAAGGGGGACTTCCTAAAGCAGTGATTGACAACGACAGGGACTTTTCAATCAGTTTTCGACTCTCTATCACCCCCTTCCTGGCCGCGTGTCCCGCTCCCCGTGACGACCCTAGTCCTCGAGGCAACTCAGGCGCGTATCTGACCCAGACCACATGAAAGTATGAACTTAGGGTACGCGCACAGTTGAAAGTCAAGAACAGGAGTGGATTTGGGCATGGAGAAATACACCCGATGAATGCGGATAGCGGGCCATCGGGTGTATTATTTCGTGCAAAAGTTTGAGAAAGAAGGTCTGGTGAGACCTTGGCGGTGGGGGTTTAGTCGGTATGGTGTTTTGGCAAGGCCCTGATAATCTCCAATTTACAACTAGAGGAGAACCGAGCCCGACACTACCCCCCAAACTACATCTGCGGGGGGTGTGCATAAATAGCATTCCCCCACCGCCCTTAAAAAAAAAAGGGTACGCGCACAGTGGATCCGATTTCGTCCGATTCCGCCGACGTCCGACGCATCTGTCTCTTTTTTCAAGTGTGCGGAATAGAGACACAACGTTGGACGTCGGACGAATCGGACGAAAACGGATCCACTGTGCGCGTACCCTAAGGGTGGTGCATTATGGCGACACCCTTATCAATAGGTGTCCACATTAACAGAGGCAGTATTGTCAATGCTTTTTTCAGTGGTATTCCCTGTAGGGCTGTTCCACTATGTTGCATGATAATTTTGGAAATTGAAAAATGAACTTGGAACGTAAGGGTGCACTCACACACGGGAGCCATGAGACCGCTGACTCCCGTATCTGGCGTACCGAAAGGAAAGGTTTCGAGGTCGTCAACCCGCGCTCGAAATTTATGGTTTTTGTCCCCGGCACCTGGAGTCGGCGCCCGTATGAGCACGGCCTAATGCGCCACGCAAGGTGCATACGGTCTGGGTTAGGTACGCGCCTGAGCTACCTCGAGGAATAAGTTCGTAACGGGGAGGAGGCGGTAGAAAGTCGAAAACTGGCTGAAAAGCGACTGCAGTTGCCGGTCACTGTCCTAAAAAAACGGAAGAGATGAGAGGTTCTGAACTGGAGTCAGTGGTCAGTCGAGTATCAGAGCTTCGAGACTCGAAAAGAAACACGGTCATAAGTCGTACGCGCAACCACCGTTCTATCACTTAGGATCACGGATTCGGTTACCCAAGATTAACTTGGCGGGTAATAATTCGGCGACACGGATAGCGAAACGTCTCCACAAGCGGTGAATCCGAACCTTACAACCTGGGGTGGGTAATCGCATTCACGTATGTTGGAAAACAAATAAAATACAATTAAATAGGTAAAATTCTTCTCGAACGAAATTGCATTTAATTATATTATTAATATAATTTTTTTTTAATATAATTATAATATAATTTTTTAATATAATTAATATAATGATATATAATTATATTTATTCGCGTATACAAATTTGGTTCTAGGTTATTTACTTCCCAATGATCGAAATTATAAAGATGGGATTAAATAAATATATATTTAATTATATTATTAATATAATTATATGTATATTTTTTAAATATAATTATAATATAATTTTTTAATATAATTAATATAATTATATATAATTATATTTATTCGCGTATACAAATTTGGTTCTAGATTATTTACTTCTCAATTATCGAAATTACAAAGATGGGATTAAATAAATATATATTTAATTATATTATTAATATAATTATATATTTTTTTAAATATAATTATAATATATTTTTTTAATATAATTAATATAATTATATATAATTATATTTATTCGCGTATACAAATTTGGTTCTAGGTTATTTACTTCCCAATTATCGAAATTATAAAGATGGGATTAAATAAATATATTTAGTAAAGCTTTCAAATTCCAAGCAAATGCAATCTTGTAATTTTTATAAGGCAACGCATACCAGTTACTTTAAAGGCTCGGTAGGTTTAGTGTTAAATGAAATAATTAATATACGCCGGTAAAACGAAAGATTTAGAGAAATTAGCGCGGAGTAACCTTGTCCTAGAAGAATGAAGCATTACACAGGCGGATGTCACTTTACTCGAGCAAAAATCGTCTCTTACTAAACGGATTACTTAACACGAGAATAGCTGGAGAGTTCGATGACTAAACGGTATTTACGTCTCTCTTAATGTATTGATTACCGCGATCATTTATGTAATAGGTTATCAATTTATGTATATGAAGTCCGAAAAGTTTGCTAAATGTTCAGCTATCATTTTAACAATTAGCCCGTATACAGTGAACTACAAAAGTATTCGAACGCCTTTCAAAACAGAATAACTTTTTTATAATTGTAGGAAACGACCGGATTTTTTATAATCAATTAGAAGCATTGGTTTATGAAATGATATGCACAAAAGATTAAAAATTATAATTTACGAGGTTACATGCAAAAATAAAAAAGGCATTTTTTAAAATTTTTGTTTCGGCCCTTTATTAAAATTTAAAATATACATTTTGTAGATCTATGTTAGGTATACACATGCTGAAAATTTCATCGAAATTGACTGACACACACGAGCTACAAGCGCTTAAAAATGTTTAAAATCATAGTTTTACACGATTTTTGACGAAACGTGTTTTTTAAATTTTCGATATGGGTCCACACACAAAAAAGTTGTAAAATGCAACTTTTTGCATTTTTTCTGCAATTCCGATTTATGGAAAGTTTGAAAAAATTTCTTTTCACATCCTGTAGTAAATTAATTGCTCTAGCTTCCTAAAAAGTTCAAATCGTATAGTACAATATTAAAAAAGTTATCGTCTTTTTTAGAGCGTCCGAATATCAATTCGGTTTGAAATGTTTGGTCAAAACAGACCCGTCGACAAGAAGTCGCTCGTTGTTGCTTCGGGGAGAATGTAGTCTAATAGCCGTTGACACTTCACGATTCATGAATATTGATTCTCAATGAAAAGGAAGCCAAACGTCGCGATTAGCGAGCCATACATAAGACAAGTACCCTAGAATAGCCGATAGGATTAACACCAGATCGACAGAGCACTAAAAGCGACTATCGTACGCTGCTCTACAAAAATAATGAGAATCTATTTATTCAGATTTTTAACGATGTTTATCATAGCATTTATCCGAAGCCATTAAATTGAATAATTCACCATAAATGTCTTTATAATTTTAACAACGCAATTCTACACCTACAATTTGGACGAAAATGACATAAGAAACGCCCCGCAAAATTAACTTTGAACGTGAAAAACTTGGATAAGAAAAAATTGTTTTTTAATCATGTTCTACTGGTCGTTATAGGACCATCTTTGTGAGAGGAACCATGAGCCGCCATTCAATCGTTCTGTTAAAAAATGATGTTGATGTTCCTATAATTTCTGTACACACTTCTTTATTCATAATATTCTTTTGTTATATAGTTCGAGAAATAGCAGTTTAGGGAATGGGTTGGTAATCGGAAAATTCTATTGACCACGTGTAATAGGAATAGATGTTCAGACAATAACAAAAACGATTTTTAAACAAGGAATGCGTGAAAATGCGTAGAAATAACGCGAGATGCAAAAGACGATACTATATGTATCACGGTCGCGAAATCTCGTAAATGCTCCGGGGAAAAGTCGGTAAAAAGTAAATTCGAGATGTTTTAGATGTTGTTGACGAAGTAGCAGGCAATTTCGCGTTAGTTCATATATATTAATATATATATATATATATATATATATATATATATATATATATATATATATATATATATATATATATATATACAGGGTGTCCCAAAATAAGTGTAACTCCCGGAAATGGGAGGTTCCTTGGGTGATTTGAAGCCATATTTTCCTTTACAAAAATGGCGTCCGCGGCTCTGTTTAGGAGTTATTAACGAAAAACACGGACCAATCAGAGCGCAGCTACAGCGGATTGATTCTGGATCGGCCAATAGCGACATCACGTTAAGCGGAACCTGTCGCCGAGTCGGACTCCGTTCGCTATAGCCGGGCTCTGATTGGCCCGTGTTTTTCGATAATAACTCCTAAACAAAGCCCGGGACGCCATTTTTGTAAAGGAAAATGTCGCTTCAAATGGCCCAAGGAACCTCCCATTTCCGGGAGTTACACTTATTTTGGGACACCCTGTATATATAATATTATAATAATATATTATTATACACTATAATATAATATATTATTATAATATATTATAATAATAATATTATTAATAGTCTTTATTAATAATAATATTAATAGTCTTCGAAATTGTTTGACCGCTCAACATGAAACTTGGCACATATATGTATTTTTTCATGAAGAAGGTTTTTACGTTACTCATTTTGTTGTGACTCGCCGCTGTAGATAACGCTGCAATATGTATATCAACTGTTATATCGTTGAACCTATCGCTATGAAAATTGGTATACATAGGTATTTGAGCACAAGAAATGTTTTCGCACTATCCACTTTGTTGTAACTCACGATCATATTGAGGACAAAACAGAATAATTTATGATTTTTAATGTCCTTCATGAATAAATACTGTTACGGACTGTTCCCGCCAGCGTGCGAGGCAAGTCCAAATTATCTTATTAGTTTAAACGAGCTGTTGTCCAAAGGTATCTAACGGTATCTGACGTTGTACTATACATATATATAAATAACAGAATAATGTAAAATAATATACTAATTTTTAAATAACTACGTGTTGCTCCAGGGTAGGAACTCCAAAAAGTCTATACATATATACACCAAATCAAAAAACCAAAAATATTGTTTACCCACTCGCCTTACGCTAAATGATAGCATTGGTTTAAATTACTTTAAGATCAAAATCTAAATTAATCTCACTCTTAGCACGGGCGAAGCCGTGTCGGGGGCTGCTAGTAGAGCATAATACGATCACGTTTACCAGATTTGACACCACTGGACTTCCTCCTTTGGGGAGCAGTGAAAGATATTGTTTATCGCTCAGGTCAACAGTTCAAATCTGTTGTACAATTGAAATATCAGATCGAAGAAAGTAATTGCAAAAATTGTAGGAACTTCAATACCATTTGTTAAGACAACAATTGAATCGCGATCCATGGTTTCTCTTACAAAGTTGGTCCTCATGATCAGTAGAACTTGATTTTAAAAAACCATTTTTTCGTCCGCGTTTTTTACGTTCAATATCAATTCTGCGGGGGGTTCCTTACGTCATTTTCGAAGCAATATATAATTTTGTGATACCGTGCACAATTGCTATTTAGTCTTATGTAAATTTCCGTTCTGTTCCATATCATAACATCCTTATCTTTCGCTAATTACAGTAAATGCAAATAGTACGTTTCTTTTAATACTGTATCTTAAACGTCTGTTTGTAGTCACGTTGTCACCAGTCACTACAGAACAGCGACTTTTGACAAAAATGAAGAACTCAAATTCGAAACTGAAAAAAGATTAAAAACTGCGGATAGTGTTCATTTATGTTCGACTTTTTGAGACACATTTGCATGTCATTTTCTTACAATGAACTCGGACAATGTTTAGTATGCACTAAATTAACAGTCTAATCATGACTATTGGGTGAGTACAAAAATAGTGGAAAATTCTTGCACTTCGAATTGTTCACATTATATTTCTAATAAATCTTATTGCTTGTATTGTCTGTTATAAGCCATTTTAAAGCTTATTTATTGTATTTAAATACGATTTGTAATAGAAAGTACAAAAATCATTTCTGACACAAAATATTCAACCGTCAATTTTGCAGTTGACATTTTTATCTTTAGTCTTTATTAGTGTTTAAATCTAGATGGATAGTTGATCGTGAGGCAGTTGATCTATGTGTACAGTTATAAATGTTCAAAATTAATCACAAGATAGGATTAATTTGAATAAAATAAAAATCTCAGCATTTTGTGTAACTACTAGTTTTTTTAATTTGTTCTTTAATTTGAACTGTCAGTAAACTTCAAGTGAGAACTAAACTGAAGAATTGTCTGAATTTGATGTTGAAAGTTTCACATTTACTCGAGAATAATTTGTTCCCGAGCCTACACCTTTAATTTATGTTTAAATGACAATATCGCGCATGTTCTACGATACTAACGGAATGTCAATTATTGAAACAGAAAGATGTCAAGTTACGCAAGAAACTTATAAAATGCAGTAACGATGATCGTGTGAACAGTTACAGTGGGTAAAAAAAGTATTGGCACACTCTTAAAAAGGCGATAACTTTTTAAATATCGTATTACACGATTGGAATTTTTTTGGGAAGCTAGAGCAATTAGTTTGCCACAGGATGCGAAAAAAATTTTGTCAATCGCTCAGTATTTTATCATCATTCGGTTTTAGTATGGAAGTTCCATTATAGTCGCTAAGTCAAGACATATGTACTCGCGTGACAGTGAACGTGTTAGAGGATTTTCTCAATGTAGGCGGAATTCGTTTAGGTGTCAGTTTATATCACTTATGTTGTCCAATTTTCTGTTGACACATTAACTGCCGTTTTCCCTGTCCATAAATATGTATTAGAACAGCCAGTACAGCCAGTGGTTGTACGAAGTGTTGTATACTTATTAAAATTCAATAACTTTCTTATAATTGTACCAAACGACCTGATTTTTTATCATCAATTAGAAGCATTGGTTTACCAAGTGATCTGCAAAAAAGATTTTCCAAAAATTACAATTTACAAAGTTGAAGGCAAAAATAAAAAAAGCGTTCTTTTTAATTTGTTTATTAGGGCCCTCAATGAAAATTTAAAATACATGTTTGGAGAACTATGTTTGTTACACACATGCTGAAAATTTCATCGAAATCGATTAACATACACACGAGCTACAAGCGGTTAAAAATGGTGAAAATCATAATTGTATGCGATTTTTATTCAGTTTCTGCTTAAAATTCACAGAATCGTACATTCGTCGTTTTTTCCTGCGTCAATCGATTTCGATGAAATTTTCAGTATGTGCATAACTGCCCCAGAACTACAAAACATAAATTTTTAATTTTCATTAAGGGCCCAAATAAAAAATGCTTAAAAAATGCCTTTTTTATTTTCACATGTAACTTTGTAAATAATAATTTTTTGGAAAATCGTTTTTGCATATCATTTCATAAACCAATGCTTCTAATTAATTATAAAAAATCAAGTCATTTGGTACAATTATAGAAAAGTTATTCCATTTTAGAAAGTGTACAAATACTTTGTACACACACTGTAGTTAGTTTAGTTTCTTTGCGTTATCTTAAACATTAACTTGCGCGTGTGTGTGTGTGATTTTCACCAAACCTTCCAATTCTCATACTAATAACGAAACCATTTTTTTCGTGCTGAGAAAAGGTAACATTATAAAAGACGTAGTATTCTTCACAGAATTCACTCTCGCCGTCTACGATGAAGTTTATTCACTGTAACATAAACTGTGACGGACGCTAGATCTATTAAATCTTGAACAATCGTTTAGATTTAGTTCATCCCTTCTGTCAATATTTCTATACAGCGGATAATTGACATTATGCATATAGTATGCATTGGATGCATTCAGGAGAAAATGCAACAGCATCGTTGCAATAAATGTTGACTTTTTAATTCTTTAACTAAATAAACTTTTTTTAATTTCACAGTGTTTTGTATTCCCTCTTTATTTTGTTTCAGATTGATTAATGAAATGTCTTCGCTGGACCAACTATCCCCTAGTATGAGCGCCACCGTTGTACAAACGAATCCAGAGCAGGGGAACGATGAAAGATGCAGCCACGGAAGCTCCATCGAGGCGTTCTACGCCGATTCGGTGATACTGGTTACCGGGGCGACCGGTTTTCTAGGAAAAACTCTCCTGGAAAAGCTGTTACGCTCGTGTTCGCGTCTGATCGCCATTTTTTTACTGATCCGCCCCAAGAGAGGTCAAACGATCGAACAACGATTTACACGGCTACTACAAAATCCGGTAAACCCCTTTTATACATATACATCTTACCGTATTATCTCGTCTATCAAAATCAATTTCGTCATAATCTTTTGAATAATCATGTTATTTACACTACAGACAATTTCCTTGACCTCATTATTAATTGTGAAAAACAGATATCGTAATCGCACTTGAGTGGCAAACAATTACGCCTGAACTAAACATAAGTATACTTAAGGATGTTCTGGAAGTACAATGGGAGACAAAAGTACAAGAAATTCGAAATTCATCAATATATTGGCAATGAAAGCCATTCACGAGTATATTTTGCATGAAAAAAATAGATTACTTTAAAAAGCTTTCTCTTAATTAGTGAATGTCATGTTATATTTATTTTTTAATCAAATTGTCTTCATATTATAAAAAATTGTAAATGAATTTTGTGAATAATTGTACCCTCCGAATAGTAGCTATATTCAGTGGTCTACAGTATTGTCGCGTTTGCATGCTAGTGAGATGATATTAGAATTATTAATTAGATAAACAGAATTAATTAAACGAAGTTTTATTAATGAAGGCAAATGAAATTACGAGCACGAAGACAACACACCTTTATGGTTAATTGTTAAACGTCAAGTGAGGATCACTCAAATTAGAAAGTTGAACAGTATATTAAACAAGTAACCAACGGTTATTATAAACAAATTGAAACATACTAATATTGAATTTAATCGAATCGATTATAATCGAATAATAGATTAATTTTGTATATTTCAATAGATGACAACAAGTTTTGTAACAGTTTATAATTTTTTGCTCTGTAACTGTTTAGTGAATCCCAATAAATTTTGAACATAATTAAATACATCATTTTTACTATATATATAAAAAAACTGGAGTTTCTAGTTGCGTTTTTTCAAGGTTTAAGTAGTGTTTGAAGTGTTGTAAAATTTGCAAACTTTAAATTGCTATAACTCTGTAACGGTGCAGTGAATCGAAACGAAACTTTGGTAATTGCATTAATTTAGTAAGAATTATATCTCGTCAAATTTTCAAAAATTTCGTTGCGTTTTTATATAGCTCCAGAACATCCTTAACTAAACATCTTCAGAACTTTCTGAACGATTTAGCATCATCCTGTAAAGTTATAATAACACTTGTTACCACGGTGAAAATTGATTGTTGACAGATCTTCGACAAACTGCGAACGGAAAATCCGTCCGCCCTTACCAAGGTCCATGCTATGAAGGGCGATGTTACTATGCCGGACCTTGGCCTCTCGCCCACGGACAAGGAAACGCTAATACAAAGAGTGACCATAGTATTCCATAGCGCGGCCACCGTGAGATTTGACGAGCCATTGAAAGTGGCCGTCAATCTGAACACGAAGGGCACGGATCGTATGATCGAGCTATGCAGCAGCATGAAAAACCTGATTAGCTTCATCCACGTTAGCACAGCGTACAGCAACGCGAATCTAAACGAAATCAACGAAGCCATTTATACGTAAGTGTCGATGCTGATCGTTGCTCGGCCTTTGTCGGTCCTTGAAGGGAGGACATTTTAGTAGATCGCGTCTCATAGCTATGATCATCTCTCTCTAGATCCTTGTATGTCTGCCTTTTACATTCATATGCGATCATGGATTCATGGTTCACATGGATCATTTGATCTGGTTCAACCGTTTCTTTGTACACTGGTTTAATCTTTTCAGCAGTGAACTACGCCGTACTTTTCTATTCTACTCTCATTCAGAGATTTTTCGATTATACAGGGTGTTCGACTACAGGTGGGAGAAAATTTAAGGGGTGATTTTTAACGATGATATAAGACGAAAATGAAGAATAAAAAAATTGCGATTTCGGCTTCGTTATTTAGCTATTAACAATTAAAAATCAACAACGCGTCTAACAAAAGTGTACTTTGTGTACGTCAAAGAGTTCAATGTTGTTCAACGATTTGTTAAACATTGGGGCCCTCGCTGGGACCCCAAATGAGAACCAAGTTATGCATGTATCTGTCACTCGATACGTGACTGTCGCGTTGTTAATAGCTAAATAACGAAACCGAAATTGCAATTTTTTTATTCTTCATTTTCGTCTTATACCATCGTTAAGAACCAACCCTTAAATTTTCTCCCACCTGTAGTCGAACACCCTGTATGTGAATAATGCTGAAACATGTTGTAATATTAGAATCGTACCTTGTCCTAATAATTGTAGAATTAGAGTATCGAAAATATACGTAAATTTTAGAATCTTTTTAGAAACAAAAATTAAAAACAGACCAATACTGTGCGCATAAGACCGCACGACCTAAGTGAGAACTTCTATGGCGATTTCACACCTGCCTGTTTCTCGCTCGCTCGGCTAAACTCGGCTAAGCTCGACTCCCTTGAGTTTACCCGAATAGCGTTTCACCTCGAAGCGTGACGAATCAGACTCATTCACTGCCCAGCAATCGTATACGCGGTGCGTCTACAGAAGTTTTCACTTCAAAAGCAATGTTTCACTTCGATCTCCGGGAAAGTCAGATTCGTGTTTGAATAATTTCGATCATCTTGATCGTTCATTGCAGCACGAAGGTGAAACCTTCAACAGTGATCAAAATGTGTGAAGACCTAGACGACGACACGATCGATATAATTGAGAAGAACATTTTGGAGAACCACCCGAACACATACACGTTTACGAAAAATTTAGCAGAACAATTGCTATTAACGAAAGCTACGAAACTGCCAGTGGCTATAGTCAGACCCAGTATAATCGGAGCTGCCAGGACAGAACCCAGTCCTGGATGGGTGGACAGTCATATTGGAATTACAGGTACTCTCTCTGCTCATATACTAACCGAATCAAATATTTTGAGCGAACAGATTCTTCGGCATAAATATCTGTAGAATTCAATGCGGTATAGTAAATTCCTGCTAGATAAAGGGTTTTTCACATAAATGTAATGTTAGTTGACCAGGACTGGGATTTAATCAGAATAATCAAGGATGGTTTCTCTGAAATAAACAAAGTTTATCCTTTATTTACATTCGCTTAGTTAAACAAGCTCAGTCACTGTTATTTACAAACCTGAAATAAACAAAGAATCTACATTCAAAGTTTATTCTGTACCCTATTTTAATTTTAATTCCTTTATACTAATCTGATAATACTTTTATTGTGGAGACTGATTTTTTAACCTCTGATAACGGCTCTCTCACTATCGCATTACTGTCCTGCTCTACCGACTAGATAATTACTTTAATGGCCCGCGTGTTAGCGCGGGAGTATTTAAAATTAATCTGAAGCAAGTAAACTTCCTTACATAAATACAAAAATAGGGCGTATAAGTACCCGCATCGGTTCTTCTTCGAACTTAAACAAGCATTTACAACTAGTAGAAAATATAAAAATTTAATTGTTCAATTAAATTTAATTTAATTAAACTTTAAAATTTAATTTAATAAAAATATAATTGGCTATATATATGCATAAAGGAGAGTCCCCTCTATCTTTTCACTCAAACCTGAAATGTTCCGCATATCTAATCTTCGCGTAACACCTAATTTTTTTCCAACCATGCATTTGTACTAAAATCAATGTTTTTCGAAAATTTCGGAATTTAATGTTGTGCAGTGTTATTGCACACGATCTTGTATACATATACGCATACGTACTTCTGAAAGGACTGTTTGATTTTCGCAGCTGTTATGTGGGAAGTCGCCCGAGGTACCATGAGAACAGCCATGTGCTGCTCAGAGAAGGCGTGCGACGTGATACCTGTGGATTATGTCGTCGACACTTTGATCTGCGCCGCATGGGACAACACAATGCGACAGAGCAACTCTATTAAAATTTACAACTGCACCGCGCAGAATCCCATTACGTAATGAACTAATATTTTTACATAAATATTTGCCAACCAAAGAAGAAATTCAGATCTCTCACGAATTATCATAACATAAATTACTATCATAATTAAATTGCAGATGTTTCTAAAATATACAGTCTTTTATTCTTTCTTACACAGAAATCCATGTTTTACTGTGTCCCATAATTTTTTATAGTAAAATCAATACTCTTATTTTTCAGATGGGGTGAACTTTTTGACCTTATAGTAAGAAACGCGAAACTGGAGCCAGTGAAACAGTTGATGTGGTATCCAGGCGTATTTCTCGTTCGGACCAAATTCCGAGTTGAGATTTTGAAGTACTTGTTTCAATATTTGCCAGCACTAATCTATGATTTCTTGTATAGTTTTAAGGGACATAAACCCATGTAAGTATACGCATTTAGTACTAATGAATTAGCTCATTTCCCTAGTAGCACAAAACATTGTATAAACATTCATATAATATTAAAAAGAGATTCAATCTTTTTTTAATATTCAAATATTCATACAATATTTATTTTATATTAAGTAACGAATATTATTTTATAAATATGGAGGAAATATCTATTTCATGTTACGAGAAAAATATCTTTTTCTAAATATTAAATGAATCTATATTTCATGTTAGAAATAGAATATTCTTTCCTAATATACATATAATATTTATTTCATATTATGAAAAAAATATTTCTTCTCATTATAAAACGAATCTCTATTTAATATTAAAAATAGAATAGTTTTTCCTAATATACAAATAATATTTCTATTTCATACCATGAAAAAAATATTTTTTCTCCTAAAATAAATCTTTATGTAATATTAGAAATGGAAATTTTTAAGTATCTTGAAAACAAGATAATTTAATAATTTTTTGCTATGGTAATCATTTTTTACACAGAATAAACAGTGAAATCGATTAGTACAACAAAAAATATGCATTTCTACTTAAAGAAATGATGCAATTGTTAATTGCACATGCACAAAAAAAATCTATGGGCCTACGAATGTAGCATTCCTCGAACCATTAATCTTTCTAACTGCATAAAAAAATTCTGTATTTTCAATAAACCCCTTTCGAAGACGAAGATAAATATTCCCTCGAGCAGTGCACAGAAAGTAGTGTTATTATATTATAGTTTCTAATTTTTGTTATAACTTTTTCTTAAATTTGAAGATTTAATTGAACGTTATCTAAGTATGAGTTTCACGTTCTTTAAATATTTACTTTATGTTTTTTAAATATGTAATTTATATTCTCTGAATATTTAGCTTATATTTTCAGAACATTGAATTTACATTTCTTGTATATGTATAGAATATTCAGATCTAATATTTTTCTCATATGAAAAAGTGTGGCTTAAAAAATATTTTTTCAATGTTTGAAAGAAACATTTACCCAATATTTTTGTGCTACTAGGGTTCATTCTTACGAATGGACTGTTGCGCATATCTTCAAATTCTTACGATTAGGTGCAAGTTTTCAAATGACTAAACAAATTGCGTTTCAGAATGCTGAAATTTACTAAAAGACTGATTAGGATCGTAAAAAGCGGACAATTTTTCTTAATACGCGAATGGATATTTCACCGGAGGAATATGGAGAGTCTAACGAGAAACGTGAAAACGCTTAAGGATTCCGATAACTACAACACGACCATGGACAATTTTGATTGGAACAGTTTCGTACACGATTACTTACTAGGGATTGAAAAATTCATCATGCACGACGCTTCCGACAAACAGAATACACAAAGGCGGCTGTCAATGTACGTACCGCAACAAAATGTTAAAAATTTTGCTTTACTCGAAAGATAATTTTGTTATTCATAAGTGTAAATTTACTTTTTCGTTTATTCTCACCCACCCATCTTTTATGTATCAACTTAATTTAACCCTTGAAGGACATAGTATCTAATTATATCCTTTTTACATTCACATGTTGAGTTAACAATAATTCTTCTTATTCCAGATTTTGGTTTATTCATCGTTTTATTCAAGTGTCCAGTGTAATTGTCTTCGTGGCGATGATATTACGCCTTGGTCGCTGACCAAAACTTTCGGCGATTTCGTTTAGACAAAAAAAATGTAAAATATGAGATGATTTCGTTAGTTCGTGCCAGATTTGAAAATAAAATTCAATGGTTTAATTTTAAAGATAGGTTAAAAATTTGATTAAAGAATGGTTGAATTAAATTTGAAAAATGGTTAAATTTTCTACAATTAGAAAATAATGGTGGCTATGTAAGATTATAAGTGATTAATAAAGTTGTATTCTTTAAAATTTGACCACTGAATTTTATTTTCAAATCTGGCACGGACTTATGCAAACTAATGAAAGATAGTTGTTGGCCGTTTCATCTTGCTATCATCCATTACAGTCTGCAGTGACTCCGATGGGATTGTTGGCGCTTTTCACCCGCATGCACGACGATTCTAGCCTCGGACAGCCTCAGTCAAGTACGAAGATCGAGCATGCGTGTGAAAAACGCCAACAATCTCATCACTGCCATGACTGGATATTTTATGTATATACATATACAACGGTGTACGCTGCTAACCGTGCACGGGGTTAATTAATTTAGCTGATATTTAATTTATGATGCTGCGAAAAATGCGCACGGAAAATTTATTTTCCAAAAAGTTCGAATGAATGCGTCTTATACATGCTTTGCGTTTTCACATACCGATTATGAAATATAATCTATATCTTAATTTGCAGTATGTTATCATACAATTATAAAAATGATTTATTACTAATCTCGATGACCATCTTCAAGATTTCCAATAGTATTCTTCAATGCGAACTGCTTCAAAGTTAACGATTATTTATAAAAACGGGAATATATTTTATGTTGTCGTTGAAAAAATATTTACCCTTTATATGTACTATCAGTAGATTGTAATGTAAAATAATGATCGTTAAAGCGGTTTTTAAAGTATTCTATATATCAAAAAGTTCTTGATCAACTAATAAAAACTTGGTAGAAGATAAGTGATTTTGTAAAAATATGCTAATCTTTAATCTGAAGCTTAATGAAAACTACAAATTTTATTTTGATACAAAACGATCTAAAATAGTTGTGTGTACTATGTATTGTATATGAACAAAACGTTTAAGTAATTTATAACATATTATATTCGATGAACATGTGTAATTTTAAAAGATTTTATTATTTTGGTAACATGTAGTCCAACTATAAGGAAGAAATACTATTTTTAATAGATATAATGATGAAAATAATATCTAAAGGGGTAATGTGTACTAGTTGAATCTTGACCAATTTTATTCCGATAATAACTATTACTCAACAATAAGGAGAAAAACCATGACAAATTTCGTATTTTTTTTTGTAAAAGTAGCCTTAGAAACTGAAAGACAAAAGGAAAAGTTCTATCACGAATCAAAGCTTGTAATTAATATTTCGATGTTATAGTAGGCATTACAATCCTATATCCTATCCTAAAATGTGTTTAAATAAAGTGTCTTTGTGCACTATAAGAGATTATAAAGCGGAAACCTGTATTTGACCGTCAGGAGATACACGCCCATTTTTGTTATACAAGCATTACAAAATACTAATTTATCACAAAATGAGAACGGTCAATCTACACGTGTCGTAATTTTCATAATTACGCGTAGCCACACATGGTTATATTTACAATAGCAAGAAACCATCCATATAAGAAAAGAAAAATTGTTACGAAGGAAAAAATATAATTTTTGTGAAGAGTTATATTTTTAAATACTATAAAAATATTTAACGACTAGACAGTCGAAATTTGCAGCGGTACAATTGATATATGCATAATTACAATAAAATGTTGGGATGAAAGATGTATTTTATTTTTACTATAACATATTTATATAAAACTATGAAAATATCACTTTGGGCAATGTTTTTTAGCGACGTTGTAAAGATAAAAATAAATAGTTCCTCAACGCAAATAATTGATTGCGTTAAAAGAGGACATATATATAAATATATGTATAATTAGTGATAAGAAAACAATTTTTCATCTGTGTAGAGAGTTTTAATAAATTCTGATGATATATATAAATAGTACTATACAAATTACTTATAGAAAAAGTAAATGTAGTGCTTAATTTTGTAATTTCTATTGTATCATATTTTCCAAAATTTGGCATTGTTTAGTGAACTCAACCGAATACTTCGCATATAAAATATTGTGTATCATCAACAGTCCTCACATTCATTTCCACTCGATTTCAAGAAATAAAAGTTAATTTCATTTGACAAAATCTTTACTTACTAGAAAATTTTAATTCCCCCTTTACTGAAATCCAATTGTTCTGAAAAAAGTAATTCTAGCCTGAAATGCATATTATTCAATGAATAGATATTTGTTGTTTTATAATCTCTAAACGCTTTCATAATTCGTCGTATTAACATCCGTTCAGTTGACTTCGATTTTCTTGTTCCGGTGATTGTGCCGGCACAATTGACTTCAATGACTGAAATCAGTCGAAATCAGTCTAAATCAACCGCAAGTATAAACAGTGGTACATGGATTCTTACGGCGGTGTTTAGCGATGCCAATCGCATGTAGATTTTGCATTAATATAATGAGCACATGGAAATTGTTACAGCGTCGATGTTACGATCTACTCTCGTACAAATACTCGTTGCTGGTGATATTGATGGCGTTTACTTGCATTTTTATCGGCATTATTCACTTCGGAGAGGTTAGGAAACCCACAATATCAGGCTTTTGTTTTGACAACAGCGGTTGGTGATTGTTGAGAATTTTTGTCTCATTGTTTGTTACGAAGTCGAGTGTATTATAAGCTCGCTAGTTTATAGCTCCGTTTGTAGCTGATTTATCTAATTCATACGATGATACAAGTCAAAATTCAAATAATTATAAACTTAAGTTAGTTGTATCCATTTTTTCAGATTTGGGTGGCATGGAGTAAAGAAAAATACGAAGCAGTTTTTCATTCTTTTAACGATAATATATTAGGAATCTCGTTTCAAAAGAAATTGTGTCAACATGTCCCGATAGATGTTGTATATACGTGGGTTAATGGTTCCGATCCAATCTTTCTAAAGAGTCTGAAAGAACAAGTTCCTATTTTAGATGTCAACACCGCAGCTTCTAGATTTAGCGACAAAGATGAACTAAGATATTCATTACGTTCATTGGAAATGTATGCACCATGGGTTAGGCACGTGTACATCGTTACCAATGGCCAAATACCAAGTTGGTTGGATATGGATAATCCTAGGGTTACTCTTATTACCCACGAAGACATTTTTTTAAACAAAAGTGATCTACCAACATTTTCTAGTCCTGCTATTGAAAGTCATATTCATAGGTAACATTGAAGCTGTGTATTTTAGATCATATTTAACAATTACTTATATTGAACTTCATGTGTATTACTTTTCACTCCTACAGAATTCCTGGAATTTCAGATAAGTTTTTATATTTCAATGACGATGTAATGCTAGGAGCCGAAGTCTGGCCTGAAGATTTCATTACACAAGCGGGTGGCCAAAAAGTGTATCTCGCATGGTGGGTTCCTGACTGTTCAGATGTTTGCCCTTGGGCCTGGGTAGGCGATGGGTCATGCGATCCTGCTTGCAACACCACATTATGTGAATTTGATGGTATTGGTCACTTTATTAACGTATTTTATTTTACTAGGGGTGGACGAGTACCCAGGAATTCAGATGTTTAAATCTAGTTGGATAGTTTCTTCGTATAAAGTTTTAAATGTTCAACATTAATTACAAGATAGTAGGATTGATTTGAATAAAATAAAAATCTCAGCATTTTTGTGTAACTACTCGCTATAGTTCTGGAATTTGTTCTAAATTTAATGTTAACAGTTGCACGTTCACTCGTCAATAATTTCTTCGCGAGTTCATGCATTTAATTCATGTTTATGGGACAATGTCGAGCATGTTTTACGATACTAACGGGTATAAATTATTGAAAGAGAAGGATATCAAGTTGCGCAACAAACTTGGAAAAATACAATAACGATAGTCTTGGAAATCGATAGTACCCGGAAATTCAGGTTTGGGTCGCGTCGAGTATCTTTCTCGGGTTCGGGTCGGGACCCAAAAATTCGTGTTAGCAAAGTACTTGGAAACTTCGGGTACTCAAAAGTCGAAATCGGATCAGATAGTGGTTGGATCGGCAACCCGAAAATTTATATTGTTCGGAGATCTGAATGTCATAGATTTTCGGGTTCTCGATCCGACTTCAATTTCGGGTACCCGCCTGCCCCACTTTAGTAACACATTTATTCTAATCTTAATAATTATATTGTAGGAGGAGATTGTGATAGTACACCAGTTCCTACCGATAGCGAAGCTCTCGACGAAGAAGGAGATTATCCACAAAAGTTTCTACAGGATACTCAAGAAAATACCAATTATGGACTAAAATTACTAAATATATTAAGAAACAAGAGTAATGGTCTGTGGAACAGTACCGAAATGTTCACTAAACAGACAATGCCAAATAACACTATATACGCGAGGTTCAATGTAAATAAATCTCACGATTTTAGCGCGAGTAGGTACACAAGTTATACCGACAAATTTTTTTATAATGGACGTAAAAATGACGAGATCACGCCCACTGAAAAGCCACTGTTATCACATACGATAAATAATATATTGTCAAATACGATGGAATTCCAAACTTCGAATCTTACCGAAAGACATATACGGTTGAAGCGTTATTTAAACGAGGATAACTTGAACTTACCGCAAATTAATATAACCTTGAAAACGAATAGTAAGCCGAATTACTCTGATCAATGGAAACTTAGAACTAGACAACTCGATACGTACGCCGAGTCTTTGTTGTATGTAAACAAAATATTTAATACGGCGTACGGATTCGAACGTAGAAGAGTACCTGCCCATATGCCTCATTTAATAGATAAATGGATCGTTGCTGATATGCATAAGAAATTTGAAAATGAATTCAAGAAAACATCTAGTCACAAAGTTAGAAACTCGGAGGATATGCAATTCGCATTCTCCTATTTTTATTTCTTGACAAGTGAGAAACGTAAAGTGCCAATTAGAGAGATATTTGACGCATTTGATACGGATAAGTCGGGGTAAAGTATTTTTTCTAATATCAATATTTGTATCATGATGTTGTATTGTTCATTGATCATTATTGTTTGTATTACTTCCAGGACTTGGTCGGATAGAGAAATAAGAACACTTCTATCCAGATTGTACCCACTACCTCTCGATTATAGTCTAGTTGTAGAATTTGAAAACACAATAACAAATTGTTCAAACGTTGTAAATATCGCGGAAATGTCAAATCCTCCGCCTGGAGAAAGATACTTGGATTCGTCACTTGTAAATATATGTTGCTACTTTTTATCAATTTCAGAATGAACTGTAGATATTATTGTACGTTCTTAATGTTTTTTTAGCCCGTCGTATCTAAAGAATTGGTAGCAAACTGTGAATCGGTTTTAAAAAAGATTGAAGCTAAATTTGGTGAAAAGAAGCTCTATCCGCACGAAGTAATTAAGGCGGGGAAAAATGAAATATTTGAAATGTTGACGAGCAATGTGTCTCTAACTGTGCAACTTCTGGATGAGATTCGTAGAGATCCGAAGTAAGTTCATAGAATTTATTAACTCGAAGATAAAATGTTTAAAATGATTCATATAATTTCAGAAAATTTATATGCCTGAATGATGACATGGATCCTCTAAGACGTTCAGAAAATGAAATTGTACGAGCATTGTTAAATGATTTTTATCGATCACTCTACCCTATACGGAGTACATTCGAATTGCCTGTACAATATCGAAATCTCTTCACTCATCGACATGAACTTTTCGAGTGGAGAGCCAACCGCGCGAGAGCCAGGAATTTATTATTATGTCTTATCGCTTTGTTACTTGTTACAACGTTTTATCATCTGTTTTATCACCAAGCGCGACGATTGTTTAGAATAAGAGCACTGCCGACTCTTTTAGTATAACTTTCGTTGATAACGAAAACAGATTCGTATTCTTATAAAAGATCGTTCTACAATCTTATATTGTACAAAAACGTTTACACGGAAATTTTCTTCGCAAATGTGTTGCAAAACTTCGTTACGTACACAGTGAATCTCTGCTGTCATTTTAATATATTATTTATGTAAAAAGCGCGAATCAATATTTTCTGCAAGATTCGATTTGAACGAGAGATTTTTAACATTATGTTTTAAAATTAAGTGAAATGTTCCTGTGATATTGACTAGGTATTGATTTTCTTTTTAAGAAACGAAAGCGTAGATTCACAAATTTTTCTATAAATTTTATTATAGAACAACTAGCGATTGCAAATTTTAAATAAGCGGTTATTCGTTTACAATTATATTTAATATTTAGTATACTACCTTTCTCCGGTATGTATTGTATTTGTATATCCCAGAAGAATATTAATTCGTCAAACAATCGTTCAAGACTTATTCTATACCAAATTTGTACTTATTAAAAATATTCTAAGTGTAGAAAAACGGAGAGTGCCAGTTCACTGAATGTCTTTTTAATTCCAATACTCGTTTTTTTTTATTACAAAGTCATGTAAATAACTTCTAAACAAAGCTGTACTTGTACCTTTTAACGATCGAAAACGTGTCCACGATGATACAGTTAGGATATAGAACTATTTGTAAGTGTGAATTACATCATTGCTCAGAGTAATATTATGATAATAATACCGTGTAAATCTGCTACTCTTGTACAAGGTATTGTAACTTTTATATTCGAGTATTCTGTATATTGCTGTGTTAATCAAAAATAAAATGACAAATGAATGTTTGAGAGATTTAAAATAAGTGAAACGAAGCCGCTACACGTTGAACTAATACAATTTGTAAATGTTTTCCTGCAGTTGTAACTTTTGGAACGAGTAATATAGATGTAATTTGTCAAAACAGCATTTGCTAAGTTATGAACTCTGTCATGAGTCCGAACTTTGTTGTCTATCTAGAGGAGGACAATTCATGTGTCGAAGATTTCGCGGGCCAACCATGCCTTCCTGCACTCTTGCACACTCGCTCATCCATATTGCAACAGTAGCTACCTCTTCAGCTGAAAGCCGAGGCCCGATACCTAACATTGAAAAACATCTTAATTAGACATTATGCTTTAGACTTTAGAGTTATGCAAAATCCGTTATATTTCACAAAATTCTTTTTTATTATTAAAGTCCTTTGGTTTGTCTTCTTTGCTTTTATAAATAATTACTTAGACTTGCTAGACTTTACAATGTACGAAACAGATGGCTGATATTTAAAAATTTTTCAAAGTATATCTTTGGAGTCTTTGTGAATTATTAATCTTTATGACAATAGAGGAAAGATTTATCTCGTTTGTATTATCATTGCGTCTTTCAAATTTGATTTACATCAGAAGTAGTTGAGGTGTACTATAAAAGGTTTGTGTTTCCACAATCCTTCGCAACAGTTAACAAAATTGATCTAATTTCAATGAATATTTTTTCAGCATTATCTTACCAGGAACGTTTGGATGATATTTAAGAAGCTTTGGATCCAGGATCTTTTTTTTTCTTTTTTTCTCGTCCGCCTTACTACTCCTGCGACTTCTGCTGATATTCTCTTCTGGAGTATTGCTACCGGTTGTTCCTTTCTCGGACGTATTTTCGCTTCCATTCGACTTTTTCTCTTCGCTCAACTCAAGCTTCTTATTCGACTCGGCGTCCGCGCCAGAAGTTACATTATTGCATTCCACTTTTAACGTTCTTTCGCTGGATGATTCTTTTTCCGTCTTATCATCGGTCATTTTTTTGCGACCAGTGTAACTGTCACTTGGCGTTGTGTCAGCTGGGAAAGACAATGTCTTTTTAACATAAAATATAAGAGCATTCTAAGGGCAATGTAATCGATATGAAAGTACTTCTAGAAGATTCGACGTCACCCTTCGACACTAACTCCAAATCCAGATTGACATCCGCTTCGGTGTCTTGACTTGCAATCGAACAAATTCGATCCACGTAAAATTTGCCTTCGCTGAGATCTTGACTCGCTAATGATCCAGACCCGGTGGACTCATTAAATATAATAAATTCTGTTGGATCATCGTCCGAGGAACCCCTTGCGCTTCCATCGCAACGAAGTCCTGCTAAATATCTAAGTGATTGATAAAAACCTTTCCTTAACGAATAAAGACATTCTATTCACTTTCGACATTGCCCTCTTTTGTATAAAACAACAATAATTTGGAAGAAACTATTCATCGCTATTTTTATTTTTTAACCCTTGCGAGGCTATTGACGATATTAAAGTGTTATCAATCTAGACTGCGAATTTTTATGCAAAATAAAGATTCTCCCAGTTAATTTTAAGGAATAGAAGTTAGCTAAAAATGCGTTTACGCTTTTAATGATTTTAATAAGTTGAAAATAATAATACCAACATATATTCATTAAATTCTCCTAATGTCTTTACAGCTTTTCGAATCGTTATTAATTTTAAAGGAAATAATTCTTATCGATCGAAAATTGAAATATAAAATATGTTAATGATATCGGCGCCAGGTTCGATCATTTCAAGAAGAACAACAAATATGCAATTTAAATATTCAAGTTTCTCAACGTTTCGATCCCAATGTGGATCATTATCAAGGGACAAAATTTTTGTGTCTGAAAAAGAAATTAATAATATAAATTTTCGAAATTAAATATACTGTTTTCATATTAATTTTCTTGAATTTAATTCAACGTGAATTCTCTTGTAAGACCTAATGTAAATAGCTAAACATTTAAACTTATTAATGTTCAGATGGAACGTTATTCAAGGGTTGATCGAATTAGTAAATGAAAGAAAGAAATATTGTAATTTAAAAAGCAATATGAAAGATATTGTCATGTTGATTCTATTGAAAATTTCGAACCCACCCGTAGATTTCCATAAACAACGTAACGGGAACCATGGCCGATCCACCTTCAGGTTCATGGGTGAACAATTCACAAATCATGACCATCGTTTCAAACAGACTGGAGCCCAAAAGACCCACAGCTATGGCCAGAAACTTTTTCACCAGACACCTTCGTCGAAATTTCCCGATCATCATGATCAAGTTCAAATCCCTTCGATCCAGGCACAAACAATCCCATCGCCATAGTATCGTTTCAACAGGCAATGATTTGTTGTAATCTGTCCAACAAATATTCGTAATTTACCTCTGCCACAGTTGGTGATTTTTATAAACAAAAAAAAAGGAACAAATGAATATAATTATATATTTAGATAGTTTTGCGATCGAACAGAATTTTATAATAGATGTATGATGATTTCGGCGCACAGGTTCGATCAATAATAAAAACTTATTTAATAACAATTTTGCAAATTAAGACATCAACGTTTCGATCCTGATGAGGATCATTCTCAAGAGAGATTTTTGCGTCTGCAACAAAATGTAATTTTATAGAATAACTGTGATTTAAAAATATGTTTTTTGACTGGAAAATAAATAATTTATTTTTCTCACTTGTTATACAAGATTAAATGTAAATTTTATGAAAGATGTACTGTATAATATATTTTTAAATCGCAGTTATTATTATAAAGTTACATTTTGTTGCAGACGCAAAAATCTGTCTTGAGAATAATCCTCATCAGGATCGAAACGTTGAGGTCTTAATTTGCAAAATTGTTATTAAATAAGTTTTTATTATTGATCGAACCTGTGCGCCGAAATCATCATACATCTATTACGAATATAATTATACCATATTTTATTTTCATCTTGAAAATTATCTAATTCGATGTCGAAGATTTAACACCGTTGCAGCAATATGCATAATCTGTTGCTCAATATAATACAAATTTTATTCAGAATAAATTTTTCACGAGAATAAAACTAACTAATTAAAGAATTAAAGTATATACAAGTCAATATAATTTTGTGGTGCCAAATGAGGATGCACGAACGAGAGTTAACCAATAAGTAAAATGTTAGGTTGGAACAAAAATTCGTAGCGTTATAAAATCAAAATTCAAAAATAAAATTACGATATTTATTCATAGGTTTATTGAATCACATGATAAGTCACCTAAAAAATGGCAAAAAGTAAGAGAAGTAAATATAGAAGAGAATGGAAAACATGTTAGTGAACAAATCTATGTATAAATATCGTAATTTTATCTTTGAGTTTTAATTTAAAAACGCAACGACCTTTCGTTCCAACCCAATATATGGATCAATAATTCTTGACAATGTTCGAATACTGACAAACTTATGCGAGATGTAGTTCTACGAAAAATATTTGACACGTATTTTCTTTTATTGGCAACCATCCATTTTGAAGGGGTGAAAACAGCCCTCAAAGTTCGCTGTCAGATCCATATTTTTTTAGATATCTTGGAAACCAGAGATCGAAAAAATTGATTTTTTTTAATTGCGTTTTTCTTTTAATGGGGAATGTAGTAGTGCAAAAAATGTTAACAAAATATGTTTGTTCAAACAATACATTAAAAAGTTTTCTTTCGGTTTCTCTTATGTCCTCAATTTCTTATGTTCTCAAAATATGATTGTTCAAACACTACATTAAAAAGTTTTCTTTCGGTTTCTCTTATATATCGTTAGTTAATTTTAATGTACACTATGTGTGATCTTTGATCCAAAATAGGGGATACATGTTTTAGGATTTTCTTCTTTTTTCCATTTAACAATATTTATGCATAATGAAAGATAGTCTTGCACCTGGTGTGCGGAGGAAGTAATTCTGGTTTGTTTTACAGAACTATAAGCGTTTATTTAAACACATGTCTTTCGTTAAATTTTTTTGCACAAGTACGTTTCCCATTAAAAACATACAATTTAAAAAGAAAATCAATATTTTTCGACCTTTGGTTCCCGAAGTATCCCAAAAAATATGACTCTGACCACGAATTTTGAGGGCTGTTTTCACCCCTTCAAAGTAGATGGTTGCCGATAAAAAAACACCTGTCAAATATTTATCGAAGAACTGTATATCTGACGTAAGTTTCATCAAAATCGGTTTGTATCAACTGAACATGTTCCCTCGTGAGAAACGTTTAACACACTTCAAACGATTTGAAATTTCTTACAGCCTTAGCAACTCTCCGCTTAATCTCTCGATTCCAATATCGTCCGGCATGGAACATGAGTAATATTAGCAACGTATACACATCTGATTGTACCTCCGAATTGTCGGAGTAAAATTCGCAGAAAACCAAGTGTCAATCCGGAGGCGGTGCTCGGTGGTGGATATTCGAGTCTCAGTTTTGTTGGGGGTTCTTCACCCTCCGCCAAAGCTCGAAAATACGAACTGGACCACTTTAATAAATCGTACGGCTGCGTTCGAATGGCAGCCTTGCAAAACTGCTTCAAAATAAGCGGCAAACTCGGCGGAACGATAATATCCTGGCCGGAAGTTGACTCCTCGACAATGGACATTCTTCACTGAACATTCACCACCGAGACTTGACTTCAACGAGCAGAAATGATCGAAGACAGTGTACTATGTGGTACAAGGCGAACTGGGTATGTTGTTTTATATGCTACTGTGTGCTGTGTATTTGTTGTCATTTCACGGAGCTCCGTCGTCTAGGAAACAATATCGATGGATATGTTTCGTGCTAAAAGACTGAGATCAATTTCTAGTAAGAATCATACGGTTGTTTATTCTTCAGGACCCGAAAAATACCATCTCATGAACGACAGCCTCCCTTCTACTAATTTCTAACGATTATAATTGACCTGAAATACGGTAACCGACTTTACGTTATACTTTCAGAATTCGTTATTTTCGCAAGTTCGTTTAGATCTGAAGAAACATCCGGAATCGTGTCAAATAAATGATGTATCTCGATATTATATTCTCGATCGATAATTTGGGGGGACATGGTTGGACTTTGCGGGGTTACCTCAAATCAAAGAGGAAACGATAGTGCTCAAGTCAAGGGTCGGTGTTCCCATATTTTCCTACATTAACTTCAGCATGGAACAAAACCCATTTCATTTTTGTGATCTGTGGCACCGACGCGATACTAAATGCCAGCGCCCGTGCTATTCCGCGATCCGGTAAATGGGCGCAATGGGCGAGGTGGTAACGGTGGAAATTACAGTGACCTGAAAGACCACATCGCTAAAAGTTACTCCACCGACGAGAATAGTATCAAAATAGTGCCAAAACATCGTCTAAAATATGGCGGAGAATACAATATTTAATAATATCTTCAGTGGTCTTCTGCACTAACGAAATGTCGTCGGAGGCTTCTTGTTTTTCTGGCTGGAGCCAGAATAAATCCCAGAGGGCGTAAGAAAACATCGAAATTTTCGCGGGACACGTAGTCCCGTAAGGCTGGCAGTCTTTAACAGTATCTCGTCGGTGGACATAGGCAGGTGAATAAAGGTGGGCGTGGGATAACTGAGAACTTACAGTGATCTGAAGTACCACATCGCTATAAGTTCCACCACCGACGAGATACAGTAAAATATCCATAAATGTCTTAAAAGTGTGGCCTTTAAAAGTCCCGGAGCTATCCCCACTACTGCGGGGTGTACCCTCTTGAGGGGCCAAGAAACTCGAGAGGCCTCGGTCGCCGAGAAGTATGACATCATGCGGCTCGGGTGTCTCGGTGAGACCGCCAGCTCCAAATTTCCAACTTTCTTATTTTTCATTATTTTTTTATGAGACTGCGATTACCATATTTGTGGCATTTTTCTAAGAACAATGATACCACATATGATATAATTCCGATGATATTTACTCGTGTAATAGACAGTTAAAGTTTCGGGCGCGTAGGATAGCGTATGGAAAAGAAAGAGACGTATTCCTTGCGCCCGAAACTTTGACTGTCTATTACACGAGTAAATATCATCGGAATCATATCATGTTTGGTATCATTTTGCATTAGAAAAATGCCACAAAAATGTTAACGAAGTCTCATACAAAAATGATGAAAAATAAGGAAGTTGGCAATTTGGATTAGCTATGTTTACATTTCTCGGCGACGGACGCCTCTCGAGCTCGGCTGTCCTTTTCTACGTTCGGCAACACTCAAAGAATAGTGACTGTGGTGCATAAATGTCCCTCGGCAGACCCGTGCTAGGGACTTATATGGATAATTTACTGTACTATTAGAGATAATAGTACAGTAATGTCGCGATAGTTGCCGCAAGAGCTGTACACGATAGTTGCCGCAGTGCTACCCATTCCACCAGCTGTCAATTCTGCGTCGGGCCGCAAGGCGTCGATGTTTGATGTCGGCTCGGGTATATCGGTGTGAACACCACTACATTGACACCATGAATCGAATTTTCAAACTGCTTAATTTTCATTATTTTTTATGAGATTTTACTGGCTTATTCCTAGCAAAATTCTGATTAAAACAAAACCAAACACGGGATAATTTGGCCCATCAGTGATGTCTTGAAAGTTGTCGGAGGTCTGTAAGCGAAAGTTGCCGTAGTGCCTACTAGTGAATTTCCTAGTCAATGTTCATTATTTTTTAATGAGATTTTACTGGCTTATTCCTGGCAAAATTCACTAGTAGGCACTACGGCAACTTTCAAGACATTACAGATCGGCCAAATTATACCATGTTTGGTCTTGTTTTGTAATCAGAATTTTGCCAGGAACAAGCCAGTAAAATCTCATTAAAAAATAATGGAGAATAAAGCATTTTTAATTGGCATTACATTGTGAGAACACGCGGGCCTTTAAACTGTGCCGGCGACGGCGACACGCTCGGCCACGCGATTATTCTGTCCTTCTCTACGTTCGGCTTTCGATTGATGTCTCGGCGCGGTTGACTGTAGAGGCCAGTCATAAATCAAAAGACGAGCAGTTGTCTTGGAAGTTGTCGCTCCAGAGAACAGCTCCTGCGGCAACTATCGCGACATTACTGTATCACGTCGGTGGTTCCACTGTCGACGAGATACTCGTCCGTGAGAGTCGATGAAAGCACCCGTCAAAGGCACGAACAATTATGTAGGCACCTCATAGAGGCACTTTGTGGCAATTTCTTGGAAAGAAATATTAGATCGGGTTGAAAAATTGAAAAGCGCAATCTGCAATTTGTGCTCGATAACTTAAGTCTACCGACCGCCTTTTTGAGTCCTCCCTATGTGTAAGCATACACCACATCCGGCAGCCATATCGACTGCAACCACTTTTACAGTGAATCGTTGCAGCTGGAGCATGGGCGCCTGAAATATCGAAAGACTCGAACGCAAACGCGATCATTTTGCTCCGCGGTGCTAATTCAACGAATAGAGATCTGAAAAGACTACTTTACATTTTGTGCAAAATAACTATGCAAATTTTAACCATTTGCACTCTGAGCTGTTTTAACTCGAAAATTAAACATTTCTTTTGATCTAACATATTTCAATTTCCTTTGATTTTTGAAATTATATGGATATGAAATTGATATAATACCTCATTCAATATCTATATGTTTAATAACTGATAAGATAAAAAATATTTTGAGTCATGGTACAGCAATTTTTAGTGGTGCCTCAGAGGGGACAACCGAGTACAAAAGGTTAAACATTTATAAATTTGGAAAACTCCTATAAATATTCCTTCAAGTTGAAGTAAAAATGGAAAAGGGAATCGCGACTGTTTAATTCGCAACGCTACACTATAAATTTTCTATATTTAAGTTAATAGAAATCGCGAGTATCTCCGCAACGCTAACTTTGATCTCTGCCCAACATCACTAATGCAACAGCGGTAGTCTTGTTCGCAACGCTACTGCAAATCGCGGACGTGCCCATCTCCGCTGATCGTTGGGGCGGCGAGGTCTGCCCATGTGTACAACTTACTACTTATACTACTACTACTTCTACAGACGAGTGCAGTGACAAGGTACAGTATTTTATCGATACAAGTCCCTAGCACGGGTCTGCAGAGGGACATTTATGAGCTAGAGACATTATTCTTTGAGTTTTGCCGAACGTAGAGAAGGACAGCTGAGCTCGAGAGGCCTCGGTCGTCGAGAAATGTAAACATAGCTAATCCAAATTTCCAACTTCCTTATTCTTCATTATTTTTTTATGAGACTGCGATTACCATATTTGTGGCATTTTTCTAAGAACAATGATACCACATATGATATAATTCCAATGATATTTACTTGTGTAATAGACAGTTGAAGTTTCGGGAGCGAGGACGGATAGCGTATGGGAAAGAAAGAGACGCAGAGAGTCGTAGTCACCAAGCGGCATTTCTACAGTCACTGTACTCGTCAAAATAAACTGCTAATCAAATCTAGCAATAAAAAAAGACAGTTGTTTGTACACATACTACTTGTTGGGGGATGAGAAGCTGCGTTAGAGTCCTGGAATCAGAAAAAGAAACAGCACGAAGAAGAAGCCACGACACGTTGCCCTTGGTCTCAGCTATCTATGCCATCTTTGGCCATCAAGGTGGACAGCCTCAAAATATTTAAAAATCTTTAAGACTCTAGCTGCAACAGAAAGAATAAATCCGAGTTAATAGAAAATATATGTAATAATTCTAGTTAAATATTTACTAATTGTTCATTAATAGTCTGAAAAAAAGATATCCAATAACACAGTTTAATTGAAAGGGTAATTGGTACTCACGCTCACTGCTCGAAAAAAACACATTATTGTCTTTATATTGTCTTTCGATCGATATATTCTTTTCCCTCGGAATCTGTAACTGAAACAACAAATTCATTAACTTCAACTAACAAACAGTCCGAATCTAAATAGGATGAAGAATAAATAAATAATTCAAGTTGAATATAAAGTCAAAGTTAATATTAACGGAAATTGAATAAACTCGATTTCTATCGCACGATACGAATTCAAATACAATTAATCGTTACGACACGGGAGTAATTGTGAATTAATAGAAAATTAATAATTCCAGTTGAATATTTATTATTATTTGTTATTAACGAATATTTATTAATGGTTAAAAAAATCTTTAATATCACAGTTTAAATGAAAAAATAATTGGTACTGACGCTTGAAAAGAACATGACATGACGCTACGTGTCGACTTCGATTATTATCGAACAGCATCCATCTCGACTACCAAGATGCTCTTTCAATCGATATATTCTTTTCCCTCGGAATTTGTAACAGAAACAAAAAAATTCAATTATTTCAACTGACAAACAGTCAGAAACTAAGTTACGTTTAATAATAAATAAATGATTCAAGTTGAATACAAAATCATAAATAATATCAATTTCTAACGCAGAACACGAATTCAATGTACAATTGATCGTCACGACACAAAAGAAAATTATATCGCGAGAAGATAACACGATTCAAAAATGTCAATAAAAATTAAATAACTCGTTCGAACACAGAATTAATTTTTTTTTAATTAACCCTTGTGTAGGCAACCGGGTACCATAAAAATATTACAAAATGTCTTTGAAAGTCCATTCTTTACTCGCTATAATATATTAATTTGTAGTCTTATAATGAGAATTTGTGCAAACATGTTCAATACAGAAAGGTTTTAAATAATCTCTACATTTTGGTTGACTACATAAGGGTTAAGGTACCTTACCTCGATTTTTGTCGAATAATGAAACATAGAAATGGTATTCGTCGTGTAACGGTTCCTACTTTGCGTTGTACATTTTCTACATCTCGGTAACAATTGACACTTAAATGACGCGGTGGCTCGGAGAAAACGAAACGCTCCTACGAGTATTCACGTGCGTTCACTTTGACTTTCGTTACAGTAATGAATCCGGGATCCTTGCGACCGAGTGTTACCGATGATTGGCGACTGTCACCGATGATCGGAGGTTACCCGGAATTGAAAATTGGGATCGGCACGGCTGACGACGCACTACATACCGTCAACACAAACACTGTAACTCTGTGCAATAAAAAAAAGTTCAAGTATATACCTAAATGCTATTTAGTGTAATGAGAGGTACAGTCGAATCACGAGATACAGTTAAAAAAATACGATATAATTTCAACTGTATTATGCAGCAAGTTTTCGGTCGCGTGGTCCGTGCTTATATTGCTGTCCTTTTCTACGTTCAGCACGGTCAACGCTGTTCCCTCTCTACCTATGCATACATGTATACCGTCCATAAGTATTTGACCACCTTCAGTTTATCGAAAATATACAAAATACAGTAAGACCTCGATTAACCGGCTTGATCGGGGCCCAAATTAATTAAGGCCCAATAGATAATCAAGACCCGAAAGAAATAATTAAAATGTATGCAGGGTGTCCCAAAACTACCCTAGGAGCCGAAAATGGGAGGTTCCTTGGGTCATTTGAAGCAACATTTTCCTTTACAAAAACGGTGTCCGTGACTTTGTTTAGGAGTTATTAACGAAAAACACGGACCAATCAGAGCGCAGCTATAGCGAACTGAGTCCGACCCTGCGACAGGTCGCGCGAGGCGTGGTGTCGCCATTGGTCGACTCAGAATCAATCCGCTGTAGCCGCGCTCTGATTGGTTCGTGTTTTTCGTTAATAACTCCTAAACAAAGTCACGGACACCGTTTTTGTAAAGGAAAATGTCGCTTCAAATTACCCAAGGAAACTCCCATTTTCGGCTCCTAGGGTAGTTTTGGGACACCCTGTATATTATATTCCAAAATAAATTTTTTATTTTTGAAAATTTATTTCCCTTCATAATATAATTGTATTTGAACGCATATTTGTTTATAATCGGAATCCGATTAATGTGGGTCCTACTGTACGCAAATTTAAAATAAATAATAATGGTACGGGAAAATACCCGTTTCGCCGTTATTGAAGTTGTCATCATATAAAAATATTTTTTCCCTGAACCTGACATTTTACTATACTTTTTCGTGTCGATACCTTCGTGAAATAGCAAAACGCTATCAATACATATTTTCGTAAAGTATGAAACGGGCCTGGTATTTATCGATATTTTCGTGAAGTGTATCAAACAGGTATCGATACTTTTGTAGAAGTATTAAATGGGTATTAAGATTTTTGATACTTTACTTTTTATGCCTGTTCGATACGGCATCGCAACTTGCAGATTGGTATCGATAGTATTGATTTGGTATTGATCTGATCACTACCCGTAATTGGTCTACTTCTTTATATCTCGTCTGCGCTAATACGCCGAAATCCGTGAACTATCGGTAATATTGGGCGCGACACCGAAATGGTACGGCACTTTTATATACATCTCCCAAAGGCCTAGACAGAAAATCCCATAATGTGCAATGTCGGCACTAATCTTAACTCTGCGTTCTTACGTAGTTCTTACTGAGTTTTCTAAAATTACATTGAAAATAACAGTTTTCTGTAACAGCAAATTACAAGGAAGAAATGTAGCGAGTCATGCCTGCAACTATATGTAGTACTCAATCACAGATTTAATATGCGAAACAATAAGAATGCATGTGTAAAACATTTAAATAAATACTGGAATATATTATATAGAATACATACGAATACGTTAATTCGTATGAAGGGCCTATACGATTTTAGGATTTTGTTTGATCATAGATGTAGCGTCATTCGCCATATTTATTTTCGGTCAACAGACACCTGTGAGCATCACTTCCTTTGATTCCTATCCACTTGCGTTGTTTGACAACAACGCTGAAGTTACCTAAATTGTTGTTAACGTGGATTGTTGTTCTTGACAATATTTTTTGTAGACGTGTGAAGTAAATGTAGGAACAAGGTATTATCCTATGTTCAGTGAAACAAGTGGAATATAAACGCACACACGTTATTCGGGCGTCGGTGAACAGCATTGGGTGTGTCATAATGAAAACTGTTTACACGTTTTTGGCGTTTGCCTTTTTACAAACAGGTAAAGCACTACAACATCTATTTTCACATAATTGTTTTCTACGTAATACCACGTTTTTATTTTCCTTCGATACGTTATTATCGAAGTTGTTTAATTGTTTTTGTTAATCGTGACCGCAATGCTGATGAACTCGTTCATATAATCAGATGTTTGTAGCATTCGAATAAAACGATTTGATAATTATGTAAGCTCGTATGATAGATCGTGCTTCAGATTTGTTTGATATTATATTTCTATGTAGGGGAAATATTGAATTTTTGCAAATAAACATGTTATATTATCTTTTTAGTAAAGGGTCAACGTTCACCAACAATATCTTACATTTCTCAAGAACAAATTAAAGATATTGGAGAAACAGTAGAGTTTCGTTGCTCTGTTCAATATTCACAAGAATATCCAGTTTTGTGGACAAAAATTAATAAAGACATTGCCAATGAACAAATGCCACTATCGCACGGTAGTTCCTTGATCATAAGGGACACTAGATTTGCCCTCAGATATGACGAGGCAACGTCTACGTTTATATTGCAGGTAATTTGCGGATAAAACACGACTATAGGCCAATACTTATAAATAGACCATAGATCTTTATGCATTTATGACTTCTGAAAATTTTCAAGAAATGCTAGAACATATTCTTTGAAAGAATTTAGTCAAATTTTTATATATTTCAGAGCTATGGTGGCTACCACTACTGAAAACAATATTTCATTTGGTTCCTCCTTCTTAAAAATCTTCTTGAAAAATTGCAAATTGCAAAAACTTCCACAGTCTACTTATAAATCTCTTAATTCTAATTTTCTTTAAATTTAATCACAAATAAATATTTCAGGTGAAAGATATACAAGAAACTGATGCAGGAATTTATCAATGCAAAATAATAATATCTTCAATTACTTATGTAACTGCAAAGGTTGATTTGCAAGTTCGTAGACAACCTGTGATAAGTGATAATTCAACTAGAGCACTTGTTGTCAGCGAGGGACAACCTGTGCAACTGGATTGTTATGCCGGTGGTTTTCCTTCACCCAGAATTTCTTGGCGTAGAGAGAATAATGCGATTTTACCAACGGGTGGATCAATTTATCGGTATGAGACTGGTTATTGATTTCTTCAGATATTTCTGTGAACGTCATTCTAATACTTCAAACATTTCAGTGGTAACACATTGAAGATTCCTGCAATTCGCAAAGAAGATCGTGGAACATATTATTGTGTTGCTGAAAACGGTGTAGGACGTGGAGCTAGACGTAATATTAATGTTGAAGTTGAATTCGCGCCTGTGATTACAGCACCTAGACCACGTCTTGGTCAAGCCTTACAGTATGATATGGATTTGGAATGTCACGTAGAGGCATATCCTCCTCCAGCTATCCTTTGGTTAAAGGATGATGTACAATTATCGAATAATCAGCATTATAGTATATCGCATTTCGCAACGGCCGATCAATACACTGATACAACGATTAGAGTGATTACTATTGAGAAAAGGCAATTCGGAGAATATACCTGCAGAGCTGCTAATAAGTTAGGTACTGCAGAAACGAAAGTAGAACTGTTTGGTACGTATTTCGAATTACACACGAATATTTACTCGTTATTCATAAATATCAATATACAAAATATTAAAATACTTATTCTCGTTGTGATATTAGGTATATGACTATGTAGAGTAGATGAACATGCGTATATTTGTTGTGCACGATAACGTAAAAACGTTCATTTTGTATCTTATTGTACATGTAAACTACTATGATTTTCAGTTTGCTCTTAGAAGCATTTGTTTGATTTTGCGAATTTAATTTCAATGCATTTATATATATTGAATTTAGTAGTTAGCATGTTCTAGATATTTCCTTGTTTATTTGTGCAGAAACAACTGTCCCTGTGTGTCCACCAGCTTGTGGTCAAGCCCGTTATGGGGCTGGAGTAGTACCATTGTCTTCAGGACCCTTGATAGTCTTAGTTTTAATGCTTACAGTTGTCATGAGGTATGGTGCCAAATGTTTTTTGTTCGCTTTGCGTTGTTACACAATGTTTAAATTTGCGTAAACCATTTTAAACGATGCAGTGTGTTATGTTTAAAATGCAATGTTGTAATTTGCAGAAATCTCCACGCCAAATATTAACTACTCGGGACTCCGGTGGGCAGCAGCAAGTCGATGCCATCTATCTGAATGGTTGCTGATAGTACTGTGGTTCATCATTCTCAATAGATACTAGAGAAACATCGATAACATTAGGTGCCTGATTTGTTTTTAACACTTCCAGATGATAAAAACAAATCAGGAAAACGAACAAGCCAGAAGAATTAACACTTTTTAGATGATTATTTTTGTAGTTACTTATAACCAAAATTGGATGATTACTAGCGCATATATATTATAAAAATTATTAGGGGCCAGCCATAAGAGTCGTTGGCGAGGTACAAACTAACATTCCAGATAAAGTATGTAGTGATGCATAGTGAAGAAGAAAAAAAAGTAATATTACTGCGTACCAATAGTTCGATATATATACATATGTGCATATTATATAGTTCGTCTATATAAGGTGTTCGACAACAGGTGGTGGAACATTTAAGGGGCGATTCTTCGGGGCAGTGTAAGATGACAATCACGAATTGAAGAAAGATAACGATCCTGCAATAGTAGAAAGATAGACACAGAGGTGGCTTTTAATGTTCATCTCGTATTGTTATAAAAATAATCCCTTAGATTTTCTCCTACCTGTTGCCTAACTTCTTGTGGATCAGTACAACTGATAGACGCGAAGGAAGTGATTGATAATAATGTTACTAGTGTATCAATACAACCTTCCAGATAGCTCTGGTAGGAGCTCAAAAGTGCAGCAATACGGTTTTAAATACCTAAATCTTGTTAATCTCTCTATTAATAATGCAAAAAAAATCTCGAAGTAGCAATACTCTATAGCTGCCTTGTTATGTAATGTTCGGCAAACAAGAAAAAAAATGATATTAACTGTAAACGTTAGTACCTTGAATCGTGATGATATGCAAAGCATGTAATTCGTTTTTTAGAACTAGACTAATGGTTGTATATTGTAGACGAAATTATTTATACAATTGCGACTAGGATATGTTTTTATGTGTGTTAACATTTGCGCATAGACTGCATACTCATAACAAGGATCTTTTATCTTGTCACTGTCAGATGAATGTGTGAGTATCGTAAGGGCAGCTGCGTAGAATCTCAATAAATAAGATTTTGTATGACCTTTTTACGAGTTTGCAATTTTATATTTACTTCTAGACTAATATGAATTTTAATAAACGAGATTTGCGTCACATTTCTGTTTCATGTGTTATACCTGTTTCGAACATTGATCTGGAATAAGGTTTATCGAATGAACAAATCTTTATTTTATTGTTGAATCTCTCTTCTACAGTTTAAACACAGCTTTGCTGATATCTCCGCTTTTCAGTGCTTGCAGAGCCTCCTGATATTGAGACAAAGCGTATACCTTAATACCTAACTTATTGAAATCAAGATACGAGTTGGCCATCGCTTTTAACAGAGCCAATCCTTCCGGGAATGTAAACGGATTTATGTTCACACCGACAATGCTCAATTCTTTCTTGTAAATCTAAAAAAAAGACAAGGAAAAATGTGAATGCAGTCTCGCTGTAGTAGCGGACCTTTTCTGAAATATAATCACTAATTTCAAGGAAAACGATGACATAAGTGTGACTCAGTAATTACCTGGTACGGCTCGATGGTTAATTTCGTTTGAGGACTGGCGACACCAAAGACGCATAAACGGCCACCGCTTCGCAACAATGGCACAGCTGCTTGCATAGCTGCACCGGAACCGCTGCAGTCAACAACTAAATCGTATCCTGGTTTTAACTGATTTGGACTCTTTACGTCGTAACCCAAATCTGAGAAATATCCAAGTTATTAATACAGTGTTGCATACTTAAGCGTACGCAGTCAGTACGGAATGTGTACGCTTAAGGCGGTGCTCTTTTAGGATTGCAATTTACGATAATGCAAAGATGGGGTTTTTCAGTAGTCACAAGCGCTGAGTAAAAGATCAATCAGATCAAGATCAGCCCGGAGGCCGCGATCGTCCTCAAAATTCCTATTTTTACGTTTACGCGGCGTAATTTGCACATACACAAGTATACAGGGTGTTCGACTACAGGTGGGAGAAAATTTAAAGGTTGGACAGGTAGAACTACTGTCTAAAGTATCTATTGGTTTATCTATTGTATCAAACAACTTTTTGATGAATTGTATAGAATTTTAAGGGGAACGTCCGATGAGTACAATATGTTCATCTAAAATATCCAGATTGTAAAATACTTGTTATATCAGAATACTTTTCATAGACGTTCCTAAGTGTTACATTTCTATAAAAATTTCACAGAAATAAAAAACGTAAGTTGGGAAATAATTTTTTTGAAAATCAACTGTACACCTTAAAATTATATACAGGGTGTTCGACTACAGGTGGGAGAACATTTAAGGGTTGGTTCTTGACGATGATATAAGACGAAAACGAAGAATAAAAAAATTGCGATTTCGGCTTCGTTATTTAGCTATTAACAACGCGACAGTCACGTATCAAGTGACAGATGCATGCATAACTTGGTTCTCATTTGGGGCCCCAGCGAGGTGAAAACGTTTAACAAATCGTTGGACAACATTGAACTCTTCGACGTACACAACGTACACTTTTGTTAGACGCGTTGTTGATTTTTAATTGTTAATAGTTAAATAACGAAGCCGAAATCGCAATTTTTTAATACTTCATTTTCGTCGTGTATCATCGTTGAGCACCACCCCTTAAATGTTCTCCCACCTGTAGTCGAACACCCTGTATAGGCTAGTAAAACTACGCATGGGAATATAGGGTAACTGCACCAGTGAATAAACGGGCACCAGTAAATGAACGCTTTTGTATATTTCAATAAATTTTAACCCGCACGGCGTACTAGCGATAAAATTGCGATTAAAGAGTCAAATAAATAGGAGAATATTGTTTAGTAATTTTGTTCATTCATTGGACTATTTTTTTACTTTTAATGTTTTTCTTGATAATGATCTAAATTAAAGATCGAAACGTTGAAAAAATAAATATTGTGATATTTTGCAAATAGTATAAGAGGTATTATTTGATCGAAACTGGGCGCCGAGAACATTTAATAGATTTTTGTTAACATTGGACTATCATTGTTCAATTACTAGAATGTAGTGTTCATTGACTGGTATTTTTTATATTTCTTATTTAACGTTTAATGAAAAAAATCATAATAATTTCATTTTATTTGTGTTCATTCATTTTTGACAAACGAAGTATAGGGAGCCATTTGGCATATATGAGATTCCTTTAATTCACACTTCTTGAACAATTTCTTAAATGTTCATTCACTGGTGCAGTTACCCTAATTGAATGATATGACATTTTCTACATTTGATAGGACAATTCCAATAGGATTCAGTGTTGCGTGATTACCGAGTTTTGTTACCATGCTGCATCGTTTCTCCTGAGGTTCGCTGACCGTTACGGTTTTCCTGAGACCACGTAAATGCAATAGGCAGGCCCACAAAAGGCCAATTATACCAGCGCCAATTACGAGTACATTAAGACCGACGTTAACAGGATTAATCTTGTCCCATCCGTGGGCCAAACAAGACAGTGGCTCGGCGAGGGCGGCATGATGCAGCTCGACGTCATCGGGCACCGGATAAACCTTTATGCATAATAGAGAAACGTGAAAAAATACATCGGAGACCGGAATCGTAGTGTCTTCATTATTTTTGCATGTATATTCGTACGACGAATTTAGACGTCGCTTAAAAATAAACGCGGACTCGGCTTACCGGTTTGATCGCACGAGATCATAACGAAGTACGCGACGTTTATCGGGCTGTTTGCTGGATAGTAGAACTATTCATGGCGCGACACGATTAGCTTTTTTAAACGTATTTTTAAACGAGATTCTATGGAGCACTGCCGGGATGTTGATCGCGACTCTTTACACGTGAACTTGCTATCTTGTTCTTGATTGTGTTACCCAATCTCTTCATATTGCTAGCACAGCAACGAGATTACTGTCACTTAACTGCGGAACTTTATGCAGAATAAAAATTGTTTGCATCAACTGCAGCACACAAGGATCGAGTAATAAATTCTTTCATTAATGTTTACAAGCTGCGAGCAATACGGCGACGTTCTTAAATTTTTTCAATCTGTCCACTGGCTTAATTTGCAAATATCCATTTTTGTTATAAATGCACAATGAGTTGCAGTCTGCTGTCAGTTGTGGAAGTAACGATAATAATATAAATGTTCAAACATGGTGTTTTCCAAGTTTGTGGAAAAGAAAACATTTCATTTTTATAATATTGAATGAGATAACTGATTTGAATTTGCAGAATCTAAAGAAAAATATAATATATATTGGAAACCATATATATATTTATTATATATTTTCCAATATATATTATATTTTTCTTTAGATTCTGCAAATTCAAATCAGTTATCTCATTCAATATTATAAAAATGAAATGTTTTCTTTTCCACAAACTTGGAAAACACCATGTTTGAAAATAATAATTTCAGTTTGAATAATATAAATGTTTTGAATGTTTTAAATTCGATCCACCGATTCTTCTCCTGAATACATAAAATCCGCAGTCCAACGATTCAAATCGGAAAACTGCGAACTGTTTGAGCGTACCTGTGATTCAGGTATGACAGCGTGAGTGGCCCATCCGCCATTTCTGTAAATTCCTATGGTAGTGTTTAAGCCACCGGTACTGCAAAAGTGGTACGATCCAACGTGACAGCTGTCACACTTGTTGCAACCAGAGTTGGGGTCGACAACCACTTTTTGACCAACCTTGAAAGATGTGACCTCCGAGCCGACGGCGTGAACTACGCCCGAAAATTCATGGCCAAGTGTCAATGGACCATCTGTCTTACATGGGAATGATCCCTGGAAGAAAGATATTTGCAATTAGTACAAAACTAGGATCCCCTGTCGCATTTATGGTTTGCCAACGCACAGTGGTCGGAAATCGCCAAATCGTGGTCAAAAGTCCAAAATTTTTTTCCGTTACTTAAAAATCTATGTAATACTACTCTATAAGGTTCCGGAGCACGTTTTTTTGTTACAGCCAATATTTAATACGTACTTATGTCGGAGATACGTAAGTTCAAAGTTAGTAGTTCTAGAAGACCGGCATTTTCAACCATAATTGAAATTACCTCTGCGACTTATTATAGCGCTGTAACGCTGGTTTATCATTCTTGCTATTATAGGGCACGTCCTAATTTAATATAATATTCTGATTTTATTGCTTCATTTAATTTTTTAAAGCTCTAGGAGATGAAAAATAGAAATCTACACGTTTGGTACATTTCATTAACGAAAAAGTTGCTTATCAATCGCGATCAAGCAATCATTTTTTTTGGAAAAGAAGCTGTTAAGGCTATTAAACAAGTGTACGTTTCATTTTCCTGCGACCTATTGCGACCTTATGAATTATCGCCATTTCCTTAGCGACCGGCAACGTTGCGAAATGGCGAATTTGCCCTAAATCGTAGACAAAACTAATTTTCGCAAATGTAAGGTATATTATTGTTATATATTATAATAAAATGCTTCAGATAGTCAACAGCCAATTGTTTCTTCTGGCACTTTCAACTTTTTCTTCCACAGTATACATATCTTTATTTTACTAGAGGCGAGTGAAATATTGGAACGAAACAGAACTGAGAAACTTCTATTACATTTTAGTACTAGAAAATTACCTCGCATGCAATATTCAACACTAAAATCTTACATTTTTTGCTATCTGAAGTCACCTGATAATAATTTAATATTTGTGGAAATAAATAATTGTTCACATAACCGGCCACCATTTTCTTTTTTGTAATTTTGACTTCAAATTCGTATTCAACGGCACGAGAAATATGGGAATACTAATTTTCAAGAGATAATTTGTTGGGTTACGCTTCCGTTATATAGAATCCGCCATTTTGTTTTTTGTAATTTTGACTTCAGATTTATAATTAGCGACCCGAAAAATCTATGAGTATCAATTTTCAACTAAGTTGGAGTACTCCTTCCTATTTTGACCACGTTTTGGCGATTTCCGACCACTGTGCAACGGTGGCTAACAGCTGGGACTTGGTTAAGTTATGGTTGGTGGTTTTGTCTACAAATCAACAACGTTGGGCCTACAATTATCATAGTAGATTGACACAAAACCTACTGAGCCCTAAAAGTAACATGTTCCTTTATAAAAATGACAATTTTATTTTGACTTTATGCGTCCCCTATTGTAATAAGTGCTCTACTAAAGATATCTGTCAGGGGTGTGCAGAATTTGCAGAATTCCCGTAAAGTATCCGGGATTCCCGAGAATATTTGGGTTTCTCGAGTATGCGCGGGATACCGAGATGATTTGGAATTCCAAAATTCTCGGAATTTTGTCCTGGTCTTGAGAAAAATTCTGTCCCGAACGCGATCTCGCACACCCCTGATATGTATACAACCATTCCTTCTAAAATGATTTTTATTATTTCAATGATAGCAAAATAAAAAATCTGGAACCGGTCATTTTGACAGGTGGTGGTTGGTTTAGTTTTAATGGCCGTAGAGTGGGCCACGCAAGGAAATAAGAATTTCAATTTAGACTTTGCATGTTATTTATAATATACTGTAAAAATAATAGAAAGATGGTTTCGGCGCACAGGTTCGATCAAATATAAACTAAATTTCCATGTTTTATAACAAATTTGCAAGTTGAAATCTCGACGTTCCGATCCTGATGAGGATCATTTTCAAGAGATTTTTGCGTATGTTATATAGGAAAGAAATTTATCTTTTATGAATAATGTGTTACTTCCATGCTGGTAGATAATGTACTTGCGAATTTGTTATAAAACATGGAAATTTAGTTTATATTTGATCGAACCTGTGCGCCGAAACCATCTATCTATTATCAATTCTTTTCGATCGCAAAACTATTTCAATATATACTGTAAAAATACTCGTAAAAGAGAAGATGAGAATAATACGTTAGCGGGTCCAATTGACCGTTCGTATTATAGTGCAGAGTTGGACATTAATCAATTAAAATTTTAATCAAGATTGATTGATCAGTGTGTACAATTAAAAAAGGTAATCATTAAAAATGCACGATTGATTCAATTCATGAAGTTAATCGCCAATTGTTGATTAAAAAAAGAAATCATCGAAAAATCGGAGACTGATTTACTCAATTGTTGAAGTTAGCGCTACACACGGTCTATCCATAAATTGTACTAACTAAGGATGGAATGAGAGACGGAGAGCGGAGTTTACTTTTCTTCGGTATGCATACAGTTTTGATTCTTGTTTCGTTTCGAAATTTCAGCAGTTAATCGTTAATCAATTATCCGATTGACGATTACAATTGAAAAGAATGTAATCGTTAACCGAAATTAACGACTAAAGTATGAGTTTAATTGTTAATTGCAATTAACGATTGAAGTTTCGTGAATCGTTGATTAAATTTTTGTCCAACTCTGCTATAGCGACGTTGGCCCTCAGGTATCTGCATAAAAAGGCGATATTTCTAACGGTTTGCCAACAAATATTGCAACGAAGGTCCAACATTATATACAACATTATTATACAATTGGTGTATTCTGATCATAACAATATTCTCTAATTAATTTAATTGGATTACATGCAAAGCAGCCCGCGGTCGATAAACTGTGTAGCGATGCCGTGTTTGCTGAATGTTTATCAACGTAAGCGTTAGAGCGTGCAATCGCAATCTCTATCTCTGAGGACACTTTTATGCGTTAAAAAATTACACGACATTCCCGTCGGCGTCGAGTGGACACGAAACGTAATCGGTGCACAACGATTAAACTCACGTAACGTCGAGTTACAAAAATTTCCTCCGCGAGGAATGTATCGAGAAGATTTATGTCTCTCGTGCACGGTTAGCACGTAAAATTTTGAATATGCAAATCGAACAATTCTGTGCGTGCTGGCGTAATAACTAGAAATTGGAACACTTTTCGCGCGATGGTTAAACTGCCCAACAGCCGTCGAATCAAATTAGAACGCAAAATACTTTTAGAAAAAATAGAAACACGAAATGTTCGATTTCTCAACAAAGTTACGAACACAATGTTTAATCGCAATATAATACTGATATCGACTCGTTTTCACATTTTCATTGAAAAATCAAACGCAGAGTGTGCTGGAGAAATTCATTGAAAATTCGCTTGTTTTAACTCATTATGATTATCTCCCAGTTACAATGATTAAAGAAAATAAAATTTATATTTGTAGCACGTGTATGTACATTTACTTTAATGTTTGAACATTCATGATAAAAAACAACCCATGCGCTAGAGGATCAATTAATATTTTAAAATATGTGAATAAATTTTAAAACTAGTACTACAATCAGGTATCGAAATAATATGAATCTAGTTTGATAACACGATGTTAGCTAAAGAATTAATCGCTTTGTTTAACAATTACAATTGCCCAAGCAGTGATACTGCGTGCTTCCCTCAATTCTTATCACCGACAGCTGGGTAACATATGGTATAGAAGGTACAAATCTCTTGAGCCTTATATTTAGATCATGTACCGTCATCTTATTATCACTGTCCAACACCTTTGTTCAACAATTTCTGTTGGGGAGAGTAGGGCAAAAATTTAATCAACGATCGAAGAATAAATTTCTACTTTAATAATCAATTAATAATAATTAATCGCAATTAACAATTATACTCCTACTTAGCCCTTAATTGCGGTTAACGATTACATTCTTTTCAATTGCAATCATTAATTGGATAATTGATTAACTGCTGAAATTTCGAAATGAAATACGGAAATAGGAAATACCTCTCTCTCTCTCCTTATCACAATTTATGGATAGATCGTGTGGCGATTAACTTCAACAATTGAGTAAAGCAGTCTTCGATTTTGGAATGATTTCTTTTTTTAATCAACGATTGACGATTCACTTTATCAATCGATTCAATCAATCGTCCATTTTTCAATTATTTACCTTTTTAATCGAACACATTAATCAATCAATCTTAATTAAAATTTGAATTGATTAACGCCCAACTCTACTGCTGGGTGATTCTTATAGTTCTTTTGCGCTGATTCCGAATCTGCCCTTAATTTCCCTTTATAAGTATTTTTCAACTTTAAACAAATATTGTGATGTCATTATAAAAGACATTGAAACATTCATAATGTACTAATATTGGATGTCGCTGTATTCGCGAAAGTCTACAGAATCTTTTGCTGCAAAGGACAATTCGATATCTTTTATAACAACATCACAATATTTGTTTGAAGTCGAAAAATGTGTTTTTTTTCAAAATCATGCTTCTCAAAAACTGTGTTTTTGGGGGAAAAATTAAGGGCAGGTTCGGAATCAGCGCAAGAAACTCTATGGGTCCAACAGTAATTGTTGAACAATAGTTTGATTTTGTTGGACAGTGATTATAAGCAAGAGTATTATGTACGCAATCGCTCTGTTATGGATATCTGATCAAAATATAGGTCAACCAGAGGAAATGTTGCTTAAGCAGTACTCTAATGATTCTCTGTTGTCATTTATCACTGAGGAATATATATGACCTAAGCGATATGAATTATTTAATCTATCAGAACCGGATGTAGTACGTGTTCCAATAATACTACACGACTGTACACCTCTAACAATTAGGGGGTACAATATTTTTAAAATTTGACTGATTGTCAATATTAAATATCTTGAAAACTTTGTCTATTGAACAATGCGATGTTTTCAAAGCACCTAAAAGTTATAGACCTTTTGGATACGTCCTGTTCAGCACTATACATATCTACCGAGCACTAAAAGCGATTAAAACATTTCAGCTTACGAAAATGACAAGGCTCTGTTTATTCAGAGCTTATGCAATTTTTATTACAATATGTGCTTGGATAAAGAAACTTATCGAATCAATTTCCATGTAAGCGATTTTATTATTTCAATAATTGTGAAATGAAAAATATAGAAACGGTCGTTTGACCGGCAGTGGTGGATTTAATGTTAAGATTTTTGTGAAAAATCATCCTATATATAATAAAATATAAAATTTAAAAATATTTCTAATACAGGGCAGACACTTTTGTTCATTAAAATAGTCTTTGATCATTGTAACAAGTACTGCACGATAGTCAATGGTTAGTGCAACTGCATATTCTGGTGATCTTTTTATAGTATTTACATAGACAATTTATGGTTCAAACTGTGCTAATTTTGTTCTTATGACAGCCTTATCAATGGTACGAAATAATTTATTGTCATGGAGCTATTATGATACGGACTCTAAATAATCTGTTGCATAAGAACGCTTTTTGAAAAAATTCCATAGAAGTTCAAGATTAATTAAATTCTTGATAAAGATAGATAACTTCTTAAACGAAACGTACAAGTTTGGGATTCCTTTTAAAAATAGAAGATAACTTACTTTATTTAATCACACCACTTAGTAGAAAGTGATATACAGTAAGGAGTATAAATGTTCCCACACACTTTAAATCAGAATGACTTTGTTATGAATGGATCAAACAACTTCAATTTTTCTGTAAAGTTAGAAGAATTAGGTTAGTAAATGACGTCTAATAAATAAATTGAAAAAATGCATTTGGTCGGAATTCTGATAAAAAATAGTAAAAATTTACAACTTTCTTAGCTGGGCCAATAACAAAAATCAGAAACTCAAAATTTCATGGAAATTGGTTTACGAGTTACGTTTTTACCACTTTTGATCGTTTACAATTCGTAAACCAATTAACCAATTGCAATGTAATTTTCAAAACGTATATAATTCATACAAGTTTACAAAACACATCTTTGAAATTTATTTATTGGCCCAGCTAAAAAAGTTGTAAAAATCGAATTTTACTATTGCTTATCACAATTCCGCCCAAATGCATTTTTTAAATTTATTTATTAAACGTCATTTACTAAACTAATTCTTCTAGCCAGAGAAATTAAAGTCGTTCGGTCCTTTCATAAGAATGTTATTTTATTCAAAGTGTGTGGAAACATTTATGCTCCTTACTGTAGTTGATAAATCGAAATCGATTGAATGTCGATAAATCGAACTTACTTGGACAATAGTAAGATTAGTAAGGCACAATGATCAACCAACAAGAATAGTTGTTTACCCAGAGCTACAATAAATCATGTCGCTTATTGCTGACAACCAACACATGGTCCAATCGGTATAAATTGCTTTAGCTACTGGATAGAAAACACGAACGGTGTGCAATAATTCTTACGGCGTGGATTACATGCTATACAGGAAAAAATGGCAAACATCATCGCAAACCTGTATACAAGATAAATCACCGTAACTCTGTGTACAATTCTTGCTGCTTGATCAATATATTGACCGACCGACAAGAGTAATTGTGTACACAGAGCTCGAATAATTCTTGCCGTGAGAGCCATGCATCGACTAGTTAAAACCGGGTAGAATTATTGCAGCACTATGCTCGCAATGAATCTTGTCGCCTGCAGCGCACCAACTCGTGAACCAATCAAGAAGAATTATTCGAGGACCATATACGTACAGGTATATACGAGACGAACCTCTGTTCGATGTAATTTTGAATATGCAATCGCGAACATAAATTTAAATATTCATGAGTACGTAAATTAATGTGCGAATGTTGTAAGTTTAATGGCTTTGAAAAAGTTTGACGAAAATTAGTTTTGATTTCTTCTGTTCTAATTATTGAAATTATACGGACGATCGCGTGAGGAATTTGTTCATAAACTTCTGTATTCAAATACATATTATTGTAATGAAGTTCTCGAAAATAGTTAATGAAATACTTTTGTTTGTACGAAATAATATCTCAAAAATTGATTCGACGTCACAGAGATAAGTATTGAAAATAATTATTTATGTTGTGCTGAAGGAAATTAATAATTGAAATAGTGTTCCATGTGTCTAAATTTCTATTACCTGCTAACTGTACTCGGCCACGCGTTTTATGAAAGAAAACAAAGAAAATAAAGAAAAGAGAAAGCGCACGTTTCTAATATGATTAATTTCACAATCTATATAATAGGTATATAAGAATACGCGCGTATTCGAATGCAACGTTCTGTCAAAATTTCAAAACAGTCGGTGAAGAACTTTCGGAGATTTACGATTTTGAACAAACGAACATATACATTTCTATTTATATAGATCTAAAATTCTAGTCCTTCCGATTAATATTTACCAGTTTTGTATTGTTATAAAAATAAATATTTGTGGTCAGCAAAATATCATGGAAATAATATATTCAAGCATGTTAAATAAAATAGTTCAATTAAGTATTTCAGGTAGATATTAAAAAATATATTTTTTTAATACTTGTTAGTTAAATCAATGAAGTATTTCAGTAGATATTAAAAAATATATTTTTTAAATACTTGTTAGTTAAATCAATGAAGTATTTCAGGTACATATTAAAAAAATATATCTTGTAAGTACTTGTTAATTAAATCAATGAAGTATTTCAGGTAGATATTAAAAAATATATCTTTCAAATACTTGTTAGTAAAATCAATGAAGTATTGCAGGTAGATATTAAAAAATATATCTTTTAAATACTTGTTAGTTAAATCAGTGAAGTATTTCAGGTAGATATTAAAAAATATTTCTTGTAAGTACTTGTTAGTAAAATCAATGAAGTATTTCAGGTAGATATTAAAAAATATATCTTTTAAATACTTGTTAATTAAATCAATGAAGTATTTCAGGTAGATATTAAAAAATATATCTTTCAAATACTTGTTAGTAAAATCAATGAAGTATTTCAGTAGATATTAAAAAATATATCTTTTAAATAAATGTTAGTAAAATCAATGAAGTATTTCAGGTAGATATTAAAAAATATATCTTTTAAATACTTGTTAGTTAAATCAGTGAAGTATTTCAGGTAGATATTCAAAAATATATCTTTCAAATACTAACAAGTACAAATACTAACAAGTACAAGTACATTTAACTAACAAGTTAAATCAATGAAGTATTTCAGTAGATATTAAAAAATATATCTTTTAAATACTTGTTAGTTAAATCAATGAAGTATTTCAGTAGATATTAAAAAATATATCTTTTAAATACTTGTTAGTTAAATCAATGAAGTATTTCAGGTACATATTAAAAAAATATATCTTGTAAGTACTTGTTAATTAAATCAATGAAGTATTTCAGGTAGATATTAAAAAATATTTCTTGTAAGTACTTGTTAGTAAAATCAATGAAGTATTTCAGGTAGATATTAAAAAATATATCTTGTAAGTACTTGTTAGTAAAATCAATGAAGTATTTCAGGTAGGTATTAAAAAAGATATCTTTTAAATACTTGTTAGTAAAATCAATGACGTATTTCAACTAGTGTTTAATTTAATACAGAAATAAATTACTATCTCGAATAGAAACATATGTAAAATAATATTTGCAAGTATTGATATTTCTTAGTGGAAATATTTTGACCAAGGTGTGATTCCACCGAGCTACAAGCCGCGCAAGTGTTCCGGACGAATCAGCCTAAGTTGGCGAACGAATTCGTGATGTAATGATAAAGAATTATTAACCGTTACGGTGATGACACACCTCTAGAATGTGAAGATCGGTCCCGCAGACTCCAGCGTACGCTACTTTAACACAAACTTCATCCGGTTTTGGTGTCGGGATCGCGGCTTTCTTCAACGAAAGCGTTTTGCTAGTCGCATCGAAGCTCAAGTACTCCATCGTGTGTCGTTCGTTCGGCAGCAAACGGCTGTACTAACGCTCACGAGTTGCTCTGCCAAACATTTATATCCCGGTTGCGATATTTAATGTTTATATATTGGGGCCGTGTGCCGACATTAATCGTCAAATGTTTCTCGCGCATGCCGCCAGGGCCAAGATCACTCAAGGAACGTAATTAGGTGTCTCCGAAGCTAGATTTCAGAGAATAACATCGATTCCGCGTCCGAGATGGCGTTGCCGTTAGCTGAAAATTCGAATTGTGCTCGTATTTAACACTTCAAGTGGGGGTAACGAGTTAGCTCGTCATACCAGTTCGTCATCACCTTTTGGAAACGGTTCATTTCAATCTTGATTCGACGAAAGTTCTTTGCTCAAGAAGACAAATTGATAGTAGACATTCGGCTAGCGATATAAGGCTCAGAAACCGGAGACACATCGTTGATATGGTGACATCTCAATATAATTAATGCTGAAGACTTGGAAAAGCATTAATAATGAACGTAGCACATAAACGTGCATCTTATGTGTTACGTCCTTGTTGGGACGTTTTTAGAGAAATTAAAGAGTTAAAGATTTTAATAAGAGATATAACGCAGTTTTGAACCTACCTGCATTCACCGGCTTCGGTTCGGGTAATTGAGGGTACTTTTATATGAAAATGGCTTTACATAAGGATGTGGAACGAAGAAATCGACGTTGGGTATTTTAAATGATTTTAAAGATTGATTTTAAATGTAACAATTGACCAAGATATATTCTATAAATGAACAAATTCAGAATACATAGAATTGTGATTAAATATTACAAATGTTAGTATTTACCGATAGATGAATCTCGCTTTGTTTCCTTAAACTATTGTATGGTTTCGATCGCTGTATTCGAGTATTCGCTTCAGCCTCTCTTTGATGAATTGGTGGTGTTTTGGTGATCCGGCGGGTGTACACGCCTTTTATTAAATTAAAACTACACCTTTAAATTATTACTGAATACTTTAACACTTAGCACGATTGATTTAGATTGACTGAATTTACTAAACACGATGGTATATGAACACTGAACTTTGACTGTGTAACTACGTGTACGTTTAAGATTTTGAATGCGAACGAGAAAAACACCGGAGATTTTTATTGTCGACTGTCGATTGACTGCTCCTGATGAGGAGGCTCCCTTTATAGATTTGTTAATCCATTGTTCTTCGCTTAATCTGCTTATGGTGGATGCATGCTCATCAATTTCTTTGTAATCATATTTCTTCTTAATCCATCGTCTATCTCTTGACCGGACGCTTGATATTCGATTCATTTGCACCGGTCTATTGTTCATCAATCTTTTATCAATTTTTATATTCTTCGATGACGAATAAATTTCAACGGAAGTTTCTTTTAGTTAATCGCTCGCATATTATGTTTCGAATTATTTCATTTGTTAACAATCCTATATAGTTCGCTGCAAAATATATCTTATAAACTTTTCTTAATTCTATCGCTCGCAGTACGGTATAAAATACAATAATTCAGTATTCAATATAATATTTGATATAATAATTGATTACAATTCTCGCACAAAATTAATAAAACAAATAAGAAAAGAAATATATGATTAAGTTTATTAATTATTATTTATGATAGGACCACCGGACGTGACATATACTAAAAAAGTACGGACAATTTTTGAATTGCCTAACAATATAATGATTACCAATACGAGTCATTGAAAATCGGTTTTGATTGAAAAAATACCAGTAAATGATTACCATTACGGGTCAAATTGATAACAAGACGGTGTAATCGTGAGCCGATTCGAGAAACGCCAAGGAGGCATCCGTATTCTCTATTATTTAGCAACAGCGAGCAGGCTTAGAGATACTTCCTATTCATACCCGTTGACCATAGTGTCTCTCAGTTCGGGAGAAAAAGTTCCAAGTGAAAAATGGATCCGGGGAGGAAAGGCGCAGAGAGCCGTTGGAACTCATCATTTTCAAGAGTCTCACTTTCAAAGTGACGCCTCCGATAGAAGGTTTGTATTGTAATGGGATGCCCTTTGTCCTCGAGGATCACTTTCCACCGAAAGATTTACAATTGTCCCGGCGAGATTGAACGGAACCTCTTGCAGAGACACGCCAACAACGACTAACAGGATTTTATAGAAATATCTATCGACGACGAGAACTACGTGCAGCTTCTTGCTCTCGAAATGTCGTTCAACCCTGCAGATTTTCATCGTATATCATGTATGAAAAACATCTACGACTATGGGATTTTTATGAAAAATAAAAATTGTCTGCATTTATTGGAAGGCACACAACAATGCGACAGCATCTTTAAATATTTCGCATCTACTCATTTTTATCATAAACGAATAAAATTCCAGTGATACGATGTTAACACTAAACCTACCAACACCGGTCAAAATGATCGGTTAGAGGGTTTTTAATTTTTACAATTAGAAAAGTAATAAAATTGATTTCATAAGAAACGATTGTGAAAGTCTAAATAAAATTAATTTGTCATTTTTATAAGGGTACATGTACTTATGAGGCTCGGTAGCTATTTTCATTGTGAACTATCAAGTCACCCTCGCTAACGTAATTTAATAGTTTCATTTAAGACCGCAATGTAAAAGAAAATTTCTATGCTTTCTTTTGGTGCATCACAATTATTGAAAATCCTATTAATATGCTTCCGGCAGATACAAAGTGTTAATAGATAAAGTTTAAAGTTAATGGATAAAGATTGTCAGAACGGTTGCATGTAAAATCATTTCAGTTAACAAATGTTTCCAACTAAAATCGTTTCGTTCATTTCACACGTTCCGTGCCCTGTCATTTTTGCTCGACTATTGAACAAATTTATGTGGAAACGTATCCTACAGTCTACGGTATCAAACCTGTTATAAAATATGTGTTTTCGACGCGTTAAATAAATTTGTCGTGTTTATGAACAGCTTCTAAATGAAAAGTTTAATGCGTGTCATCAGTGGTATTCGATTTAAAGTGTGTGCCATCGATTATAAGATTGACTGTACATTAAAAAGAATAGCTGAGAGTTTGGATATACAGGGTGTCCCGAATTTAAATGGCCAAACTTTAGCAGCGTGTAGGAGGCCGAAAAAGTAAGACAAAAAGTCTTTCAGAGATTTGCTCGTGTTTGCTTCGTTCTGGAGAAAATCGAAAAATTCAATATCTCGTTGTCAGTTGCTCTCTTGAGTTGATGTATATACTTGTAGTTGTGATTGTTTTGACATTGTTGTGTGAGTAATGATAGTGACATGTGTAAACACTTGATATTATCCTTTACGTTCTTTCGTTTGTTTCAATTCTTGCTTTTATGGTTCCTTAATCGTGTCTGTTGTGCACCAAATATCACCAGAACAATGTTTAACTGCAATTTATCAAGTCAGTGCCAGATGTAATGCTTGCATCGCTGCAAGAGGGCAACACTTTGAACAATATCTACATTAAATGGATGATAACGTAAATAAAATGTAAATAAATAAGTACAAAAATGAAAATTTGTTTTGTTTCTTTTTTGCGACTTTCTCCAAAACGAGCAAATCTCTAAATGACTTTTTGTCTTACTTTTTCGATCCCCTACATGCTCCTGAAATTTTGTCATTTAAATTCGGGGCACTCTGTATATGCACACCCTTGTTATTTTTATAAATTAATGTAAAATACAGTGGGTAAAAAAAGTATTGGCACACTCTTAAAAAGGCGATAACTTTTTAAATATCGTATTATACGATTTGAATTTTTTGGGAAGCTAGAGCAATTAGTTTGCCACAGGATGCGAAAAAAAATTTTGTCAAAAATTGCAATTAATCGGAATTGTAGCAAAAATGCTAAAAGTTGCATTTTACAACTTTTTTATGTAGGCCAATATTGAAAATTTTAAAAATGCGTTTTGTAGACCTGTGGGTTGATGCGAAAAAACGAGAGGCATTGAAAGATATAAGAATCTACAGTTATAGGTCGAAAATCTGCAATTTTTAACATATTTAAACATTTATAGCTCATTGCAAAATTATTGAAAAATTAAATTTTCAGAATATGTTTAATTGACACAGGTCTACAAAACGCATTTTTAAAATTTTCGATATTGACCCACATAAAAAAGTTGTAAAATGCAACTTTTAGTATTTTTGCTACAATTCCGATGAATTGCAATTTTTGACAAAATTTTTTTGCTCAAACTAATTGCTCTAGGCTTCCCAAAAAAAATCAAATCGTATAATACGATATTTAAAAAGTTATCGCCTTTTTAAGAGTGTGTCAATACTTTTTTTACTCACTGTAAATAAAATGTAAATAAATAAGTACAAAAATGAAAAAGTTGTACAATGCAACTTTTTGTATTTTTGTTACAATTCCGATGAATTGCAATTTTTGACAAAATTTTTTTTCGCATCCTATGCCGAACTAATTGCTCTAGCTTCCCAAATTATTCAAATCGTATAATACGATATTTAAAAAGTTATCGCCTTTTTAAGAGTGTACGAATACTTTTTACCCACTGTAAATAAAATGGAAATAAATAAGTACAAAAATGAAAATTTCTTTTGTTTCTTTTTTTGCGACTTTCTCCAAAACGAGCAAATCTCTAAAAGTCTTTTCGTCTTACTTTTTCGGTCCCTTACGCGCTCCTGAAATTTTGTCATTTAAATTCGGGGCACCCTGTACATGCACATCCTTGTTATTTTTACAAACAAATGTAAAATAGTCACTTTCAGTGCTCCTAGTGGACCTAGTGTTAAACGCGACACTGGCTCTTCCTTGCTACAGCCCTGACTTGCTAGTTCCATTGCGGGTGTCTGTGTGAAGAGACGGGTTCCTGAGGCTTCGGCTGTTAACGAAGCCGATTGTCCAGTGAAATTTACACCATGAATCGGCTGTCTACCTGCTGGACCGTCTTTCGTTTCCGAAGTGGTTCGGGTGTCATCTCAGGTATACAACCGATGCCCACAAATCACTGGTGTGGAAGCCGGCGAAAGAACTTGCACACTGATCCCGGCGGACGGTTGTCCGTCACGGTGCTCGTTTCTCGGAAAACGGATTTTCGGAAACGAGAGGCGTCTCCTAAAAATTTATGAGATCAGATGGACCGTACCGAATCGACGAGGTGCGAGCTGCAACCGATACCCGTGACAAATAACCCTGGAGCTTTTCAACTGCGCCCGGTTGTAATTTTACCTGTCCTGGTCAGCTCTAAATTTTGTGCAGTACCTCTGCATTGTTCGACTCGGGAAAGAAAGCTCCGGACGTAATGAAATTTTTCGCCGAAACCGTGAAACAGGATGTCGAGTCTCCACCTAACATTTTGGAAGACAGTGAGCTGCGAATAGAACAGAGTTGGGCAAAAATTTCATCAACGACTGACGATTAACTTCATCAATTAAATCAATCGTCCATTTATCAATGATTACCTTTTTTAATTGTACACACTAATCAATCAATCTCGCTTCAAATTTTAATTTATTTATGCCCAACTCTGGCATAGGGTGACATGTCTTGAATTATTATTCGCAAATCGTTGTTTAATTTTTTACATAGAAGTACATAGTCTAGTCCTGAAATTATTAGCTGTGCAAATAGGTTCCTTCTCCTTTTCTTCTAGGATCATAACTTCTAACTGAATTCGAATTACTTCCTTTTACATAGTTCATAGTCTAGTCCTGAAATTATTAGCTGTGCAAATAGGTTCCTTCTTCTTTTCTTCTAGGATCATAACTTCTAACTGAATTCGAATTACTTCCATTTACATAGTTCATAGCCTAGTCCTGAAATTATTAGCTGTGCAAATAGGTTCCTTCTCCTTTTCTTCTAGGATCATAACTTTTAACTGAATTCGAATTACTTCCTTTTACATAGTTGATAGTCTAGTCCTGAAATTATTAGCTGTGCAAATAGGTTCCTTCTCCTTTTCTTCGAGGATCATAACTTCTAACTGAATTCGAATTACTTCCTTTTACATAGTTGATAGTCTAGTCCTGAAATTATTAGCTGTGCAAATAGGTTCCTTCTCCTTTTCTTCTAGGATCATAACTTCTAACTTTATTCGAATTACTTCCTTTTACATAGTTCATAGTCTAGTCCTGAAATTATCAGCTGTGCAAATAGGTTCCTTCTTCTTTTCTTCTAGGATCATAACTTCTAACTGAATTCGAATTACTTCCTTTTACATAGTTCATAGTCTAGTCCTGAAATTATCAGCTGTGCAAATAGGTTCCTTCTCCTTTTCTTCTAGGATCATAACTTCTAACTGATTTCAACTTCCAGATTTTGATGTCATCTGAAAGAGCGTTTTGTTACTTAAAAAAAATTGTGATGACCGTTCTAAGAGTCTCCAGTCCTATGTAACAATTTGAAGCTGTTGCTTGGCGTGCGAGAAGTGACTTGCGTCACTGCTTACTGTTTGTTTTAATTCCAGCTTAGGAAATCAGCTGTTGAAGCTGCTAAAAATGTTTGCGCGGCATTGGGAGAGGACGCTATATTTTACAGAACATGCAAAAAGTGGTGTCAAAGATTTAAAGCTGGAAATTTTTATTTGGAAGACGGTGATCGTTTAATTGCACCGAGAAAGTTCGATGACGGTGAGTTAGAGGAATTGCTCAACGAAAATCCGACCAAGCCGCAATTTTATTAAATAAAATGTAATGTTAAGTAATGTAAAAATGATACATAAATTGTATTAAAATCTTGAATTTTAGAAAAAGGGGAAGAACTTATTTGCACACGTAGTACTTTGAAAAGAAGAACTTTGTTGTATTTCTATTTCGAAAGGTAACAATCAATTTAGATATTTATACAAAATTGTATATATATAATAATTAGACTGCGAATCTTTGTGCAAAAAAAAATATTTTTCATTGATTGCGGGAAGTAGGAATCAAATCAAAAATCTATTTTTTGCTTTAACGATTTTGTTACGTTAATAACAACATTGCAATATATTCTTGAACTTTTCTAATCTGATACCGTTTTATATTTCACCCAACTAATTTCTTCAGAAATGTATAAATCCGCTGTCTAATAATAATATACATATAATAACATGCAACTGTGGCTCGAGAACTTTCGAGAGAAGTATCGCTGCTAAGATAAAGTACAAAGGGATAAATACTGTATATCCATGGGAGTACAGAGATAACGAGATTAATTGATCAATGAAATGAGTGGGCTTCTCCGCAGTGATAAATTTTTTCGACACCGGGTATACGTTGCTCAACCAGAGAGATATTACAAGGTATTTGATAAGCTTCTGGTATGGCAGATATGGCACGTGCACGAACACGTGCACTTACTATTCAATTGCATCAATTCATTTAACAATAAAAGGCAAATAATCGAGGTGATCGAATCTCATTTAATTGTATGCGTTACACAAATGCATTTATTTAGATTTCCATTGGTTACGAATTAAACAAATACTGAATAAGTTATTGCAGAAAGACATTGACTGTCATTATAATAGCGGAACTTGCAATTTGGGATGGGTCATGTTTTTCATTCTTTTATTCATTATGCTTTGAACTAGCTCGATGTCGCGTTGGGTCATTTAAAGATATCTCGTTTGGTAAATGATATATATGTTCCACTTTTCTCTGTAAAATTATTTCTACCTAGTGCCTCTATGTGGAGGTAATTGATATCACTCTTTCTGGAACACGCTAATGCAGTATATCAATTAACCTCGATTACGTTCAATTATATTTTTAGATGAAAACAGTTAAAAATTGTATAAAAGGGGGTAAAACCAGACGATATTGAAGGCTGGATTAAAACAACACGCCTCATAAAATGTCAATATTCGAACAACAGCGTCAACTTACCCCGCGAGGCAGAAATATTTGACAAGTTTTAATCCAATCGATACATCCACATATATTCCTATTGTATTATACATATTCTCTAAAATATTTATACTTTTGATACATAAACGCGTGACACTCAAGTGCATTTAAAAAATAAATGCCAGGAAACGTATCCACTGTAAATCTTCTCGATTTAATGGATACAATTCATCAAGAAATTCATTATCAAGATCATACACATCTCAGTAATGAACTAACTCGTCGTCGCTTTAATATTTCAATCTTGCTAAAATGTTCACGTTAGTAGACCGACTAACATATTTCAAACGTTGCTATTACCAATAGTAGCCGATCTGACAATCACGAGGTGGACAACTAACTCATCTTTAACCTCTCGTGGATTCACCGATACAAATATTCGATAAAAATCACCATAACTAGTCTTTGAGGATTCACTTAAAAATGTATAAAGTTCCGAACTTCTATCTGACACGAAGAAACAGGATGCAGCTAAGTGTTCATTCACGGGACAGGTCACCCCATGTTCCTGAATGGAGGACCTGGAGTTACTCTCCACGAACATTGCAATTTCAGTATCAATAATAGACGACAAATGACAATTACGGGGTGGTCGATTCATCCCCTAGGTTCCAGCAAGAACGTCCATTCCCATTACTCGAACGCTAATCGCCGACTCTAATTGCTACCGTTCGAATGAAAAAAGAACATGTACTTCTGACCTGTGACGACACGTAACAGGTAACGCAGGTGGCACACGGTGTCGGCAGGTGATACCGGCAGGCTTCTTCGAACGGGAAAGGGATTTTTTGTGGCGTTTCGACGTATATGCGGAAAATTCATTCATGGTTTGCTAGAATGGCTCGGGATGAACGAGCGTCCTTCGATTCACGAGAAATTTCGGGTCAACGGGACGGAGCCGGGATAGCTGGCTGTACCGGGAACCGGAAATGAGGTCGGGAATGACGTCATCGCGTTCAGTGCCGTTCATTCAACCCCTGGGGATAAACTGGGTCACCAGGCCAACACCAACCCCACTCCGCGATCGGATCGTAGAAACGATACTGTGTTCGGGGGAGAACATACACCAACCCCTTTCAACGAACGGCCGATTCATGCAACCTCTAGACGACGCGAGACGCCATCTTGCTCGATACCAGACGCCCTTGCAGAGCCAGCTTGCGGAATGTGATTTCGCAAAATATTTATACAGTTCACCCTCTCGTAACGCGACGCTCTGGTAACACGGTTTCGGTACAGCACCCGAACGGGTTCCTGTGATTTGCATTTTTCCCACGTTTCGCCTAACCCTATCCTAATCCCTTGCACCACAATTTATTAGGTTAATAATTGTTTTTAATTTTTCTCGATCGCAATATTAGATAATTGGAATTTTTCGCGGCGCATAGGTTTGATCATTAGTTTTGTACTAGCTCTACATTGTAGCTACAATTAGGGCTAGTTCGATCGTTATCATCTATAGGTTCGATCATTATTTTTGTACTAGCTCTACATTATCGCTACAATTAGGGCTAGTTCAATCATTATTATCTATAGGTTCGATCATTATTTTTGTACTAGCTCTACATTATAGCTACAATTAGAGCTAGTTCGATCATTATCATCTATAGGTTCGATCATTTTTTTTGTACTAGCTCTACATTGTAGCTACAATTAGAGCTAGTTCGATCATTATTATCTATAGATTCGATCATTATTTTTGTACTAGCTCTACATTGTAGCTACAATTAAGGCTAGTTCGATCATTATTTTTGTCCTAGCTCTACATTATAGCTACAATTAGAGCTAGTTCGATCATTATTATCTATAGGTTCGATCATTATTTTTGTACTAGCTCTACATTGTAGCTACAATTAAGGCTAGTTCGATTATTATCATCTATAGGTTCCATCATTATTTTTGTACTAGCTCTACATTGTAGCTACAATTAGGGCTAGTTCGATCATTATCATCTATAGGTTCGATCATTATTTTTGTACTAGCTCTACATTGTAGCTACAATTAAGGCTAGTTCAATCATTATCATCTATAGGTTCGATCATAATTTTTGTACTAGCTCTACATTGTAGCTACAATTAGGGCTACATAGTTCGATCATTATCGTCTATAAGTTCGATCATTATTTTTGTACTAGCTCTACATTGTAGCTACAATTAGGGCTAGTTTTATCATTATCGTCTATAAGTTCGATCATTATTTTTGTACTAGCTCTACATTATAGCTATAATTAGAGCTAGTTCGATCGTTATCATCTATAGGTTCGATCATTATTTTTGTACTAGCTCTACATTGTAGTTACAATTAGGGCTAGTTCGATCATTATCATCTATAGGTTCGATCATTATTTTTGTACTAGCTCTACATTATAGCTACAATTAGAGCTAGTTTGATCATTATCATCTATAGGTTCGATCATTATTTTTGTACTAGCTCTACATTGTAGCTACAATTAAGGCTAGTTCGATCATTATTTTTGTCCTAGCTCTACATTATAGCTACAATTAGAGCTAGTTCGATCATTATTATCTATAGGTTCGATCATTATTTTTGTACTAGCTCTACATTATAGCTACAATTAGAGCTAGTTCGATCATTATTATCTATAGGTTCGATCATTATTTTTGTACTAGCTCTACATTATAGCTACAATTCGGGCTAGTTCGATCATTATCGTCTATAGGTTCGATCATTATTTTTGTACTAGCTCTACATTGTAGCTACAATTAGTGCTAGTTCGATCATTATCATCTATAGGTTCAATCATTACTTTTGTACTAGCTCTACATTGTAGCTACAATTAGGGCTAGTTCGATCATTATCATCTATAGGTTCGATCATTATTTTTGTAGTAGCTCTACATTGTAGCTACAATTCGGGCTAGTTTGATCATTATCGTCTATAGGTTCGATCATTTTTTTTGTACTAGTTCTACATTGTAGCTGCAATTAGGGCTAGTTCGATCATTATCATCTATAGGTTCTATCATTATTTTTGTACTAACTCTACATTGTAGCTGCAAGTAGAGCTAGTACAAAAATAATGATCGAACCTATGCGCCGCGAAAATTGCAATAATTTATTAGGTTGTTTCATATTAAATGTCCGATTTTTAGCAATAACATTAAACAAATGAAATTTTGTACCCAATATTCTATGTACAAATTTGAAGTTTCTTGATTGTTTCACGGTCGAAATAATCTAAATAATGTAATGCAATGTAACGTAACGCAGTCCAATGCAATGTAATATAATTTAATGTAACGCGGTCGCTAATAACCTGAGATGTTGGCGCGACCTTAAATGAACCGACTTAAAAAATGAAAGATATTATGGTCATTCACATTTTCCATTTGCATGATTGTTATCTTGATTTTGTAGTTCCTTTTTTACAATCAACGAGTAGTAAGTTCAGCACATTTTGACCAAAACTCACAAAAAAGTTATTAAAAAGATAAAAAGATTTTTACTACGATTTTGGCTTAGGTTGTCAATCATTGTACAGTCTATCCTACTTCTCGAAAAAGGTTTTACGAAACGCGAAAAAAATGTTTGTAACAATTGAAATATTCCTTATCAAAGATGAGGAATTTTGATAACTTCTGTGCCTACACTGTGCATGATTTTTTAAATACAGTATTTCAATTAATTTTTAATTGTCAGCGTAAATTCTTATCGTAAAGGAATGCTCTTCATTTTAAAAGAAGAACAGAGAAAAAATATTAAACAGCTTAGCCAGGGCATCCAGATGAAGATAACCATCTTTCTTCTGCGAAACATACTATTTTCAAAATGTCCAAGTTTAAGTGTTCGTTACGATTACAATTTTTATTAACTTCCCGATTCATAGGGAAGTTACTGTAATTTTATTGTATTAATTTCTTTATTTTCGAGCTAAGTGGATATTTAACAAGCAATGCAAACTTTGTACATGTCGATACGAGAAAGTTAATTTTTCGGCAAAACGTCACACGATTTTCTAACCCGGACCACTGTGCGGCGGGCTGTAAAAAAGAAAAATCCCGTTTAACCGATATCGAGCGACGACGGTCCCGTCTCGTCGCTTTTATTAGCAGTTTGTGTACATAGTACACGTAACAGGAACCGTAAAGAATAGACCACGCTGTTTTATTTACAATGGAAAACTACTCGGGTTTGATAAACGTGTTTCAAGTTCGCGTAAAAAACTTATGTAACTGTTTTCCACTCGGTCGTGGTCTCGCATGCGATAAGAATAGATAGCGCCCGCTTGATCCCGGGGCTGTATCGCGCACGCATAAACGCGAAAGAGAAAACGCGTGAGCGCGATGGTGGACGGAGGCAGAAGCACGTGTAAAACGGTGAACAGAAAAATCGCGCGCGGAGCCAGATGTCGGCCAGACGGAAGTGAAAAGGAAAAGAGGCAGGAAGACGTGGGCTTAGCTACGAATTAATCATTGAGAAGGAGGCAGGTGTCGGCTGCGCATCCGGATATGACGCGCTGCTCGAGTCTTCTTCTGATTCATTCGAACCAGTCTCCTTTGTTCACCCACACGTGTTACACGCATCTCTGCACTATGCTCGAACAATGGTTTTCAGGGTCTCGTGAACGATATCGCGAGCTCAAGCGGCGTGAATGTTTACGCGAATGCATGTGGACTTTTTGTACATCACACGGATAGAAATTGAGCTCGTGATTAGTTTTCCTGATTTCTTAATTCGTTTCTTGAGAAATGAGAAATAAGACTATATTTCTCGAGAATTCTCTAGAATTTTGAATAAAATAAAAAAAAATGATATTTGGAGATATTAAACGTTAAATTCTTCTCGATCGAAAATTAGTAATATAATAAATTGAATGATATCGGCGCTAGGTTCGATCAATTTTTGAAAACAACAAATGTGCAATTATTTAAATATGTTTCTAACGTTTCGATCCCTATGTGGATCATTTTCAAAGAGACATTTTTGCGTCTGGATATTTGGAAATAAACTGAAATACTTGGAAATATTTATCGAAAGCGCAAAAAACTAACTCAATGTTTATTCCTGTCCAATATGTACATAACTTTAAAAACAACGGAAATATAGACGCTAAAAATAACTGATAAATTTATTCATCTGAAACCAAACTTTTATAAAACAAAACATTACGATTTGTTTTGAAACGACTTCGTCTAATGTAGAATCAAACAATCCACTTCTTTTTTTTCTGGTAACAAAATCTGTAGCCGTAGAAAAATTTCATTCATTTTGTGTGGTTGTTGGCTTTAATGTATATAGAACATCCAAAAGTTGCTGCAGATTGGGTTATGCAATAAGTAATATGCAATTTGAGTAAACTAAAAGTTCATTTCCGAAAATACGTTATAAAATCATTGAGATGAACGAGTATTTCTTGATGAAAAATAAATGAGAATTTCCTAAAATATGTTATAAAATAAACGAGAATTTTCCTAGATTTAAATTTCTTGATAAATATCGTAATTTTTCGAGAAATGAGAAATAACCGATTTTAAAATTTCTCGAGAAGGAACACTACTCGTGATCGCATTTTCTATTCGATTTTATACATATGTACCGTGCTTCTCGAAGTAATGCGATCGAAGGGATATTTTACTGGAAATTTTCTTTATTAACGAAGGAACACAGTTCTGCGTGGATGGTTTAAATTGTTTTTCACGATTATTGTCAAAATAAATTGCAAGAAACAGAGAAGTCGAATGGAAACATCTTCCATCCTTCAACGATATTAATATATGCTAAACATATTAGGTGTACGAATTTACTCGTAGTCCTTAAAGAATTGATTCATTCTTTATAAAAGGGAGGGAAAAATATGCACTCACTCATCGTTACAAAAATAATTCGATTATTTATTTGGCATCTCGCGATCAGACGAGTGGTTGTGATGTCGCCAACACCTCGTCAGTCGTCCTCAAGGGGTTGAAACTTTATTTTTGCGCTTCATTGTTCCCTTATTTTAACCCTTATGTCGGTAATCATGTGCTCGGGCACTTTCAATTCCTTTCTGAATAAAAATGAAATTATTGTAGATGTTTCCGTTCGCGTACGATTACTAGACTGCGGATCTTTATGCAAAATAAAAATTGCTTGCACCTATTGCAAGTGTCTGGATCCACCTGAACAGTTTATTCTTACTTTAATTGTTTTAACAAGTTGAGAGAAATAGATTTGCACTCTTAAATCATTGTGATCTTCCTACTTTTTTAAATTGTATGCACTCATTTTTGCCATAAATGCATAAAATCCGCAGTCTAACGATTACATACTCATTAATTCCCACATTTTTATCTCATCTACGTATAAAATATCGTCAGGTTATAATCTTAGTCCTGTCCATCTTCGTCTATGCAACTCGAATAAAACACTACTGGTGGAAACAGTTGTGCCGAATTGTTTTTATCGAATAATTGCATTGGCCGGAACGTACCGAGAGGAAACGTTGCGACTGAGTTTTAATGCGATCAAAGTTTCCCAATCCGGGGGAACTTCTCCGAAGTAGGGACGTTTGGTTCGGATCACGAGGAACTTTCGAATTGGGAAAAATCCGTTGACGACATGCAGTGAAACGGTGACAGTGCTCAGGTTCGAGGAACGGGATGCGAACGAATGTTTGGCTTCTATTCTTGTAACCCTCGTCCTTCGGACCCCTTTTCCGCAGGAAAAAGGAAAGAGGTCATGCATTTCCGGCTTACCAGAGCTTGAGGAGATTCTCAAAGGACGAACCGGTGTGTTTCTCTCCCTTCTACAGATCGCACGCGGCCGTGAGTAAAACTCGCGGATATACGATCTGCTGAAATTCTTTACGAGCCGCAGTTCCGATCCGCTGAACATACCTGCGCCCACTCGAGTAATTCGAAATGATGACTCCGACGGTGACGAACCAGACGAACAACCCCCGGTAATCTGCAATTTATTTTATTCATTTATTGTTCATATCTATATATATAAAAATGGATGTTTGTGTGTATCTATACGATTATATATGGTATATACGATTAATTCGAAACTGTTTAACCCATCAACATGAAACTTGGTACATATATGTATTTTTTCATGGAGAAGGTTTTTACGCTACACATTTTTGTGTAACTCGCCGTTGTAGATGGCGCTGCAATACCTATATCAACTTCTATACCGTTGAACCTATCGCTATGAAAATTGGTATACATAGGTATTTGCGCACGAGGTATTTTATACTGCGAAACACGTTCGGACACGTTCAGACACGTTTAAGGTCAAGTCTTCCTGGGAAAAGCATGCATGTGTCATATTTTGCATCTTTCAAATCTATATTCATTATTTTAACTATTATTTCAACAATAAATTGTTATTAATGAATTAATAATGTTCCCCAGGGTTATCATCTATATGTATATATAAATGGATGTTTGTATATATACATATATTAATATACTTAAGATCAAAAATCTAAATTCTTCTCACATTTAGCACGGGCGAAGTCGTGTTGGGGGCTGCTAGTCAATTATAATGCGATGCGAAACGTATTAGGTTGGAACGAAAATTCGTAGGGTTTTTAAATCAAAATTCAAAGATAACATTAAGATATTTATTTACAAGTTTATTGAATAACAGGATAAGTCACCTAAAATATGACAAAAACTAATAGGTGAGAATGGAACATGTGTTATTGAACAAATTAACGTATAAATATCCCGATTTGATCTTTGAGTTTTAACTTAAAAACGTTACAAAATGCCCGATGTAACTCTAAAAAGATATGAATTTTAGCATACTTTTACGTTTCAGTGGATAAGATCAATTGTAATTTTTGTTAACCATATTATTGGCCATATATTTTTGTCGACTATGAAAAATGCACTCTTCGCACCTGCATATAAATCATGTCGCATTCGATATCTTAACTATACTTTACATGCTGGGTATTTTTAATTGTAAACTTTACACAGTCGAATAAAAGAAAAAAGAATAATGCATAAAGTAAGCGGAAAAAATATTCTAGGATCATTTTTCTTTTCAGCAGAATAGCTAGTGAAAGTGTTTCATCAAACCATTCTCAAATGGCACGATCTCCGATGAAAATGCAGCATCGTGTTAATAATTTCCCACTTAATGTCAGATTGAAAAAAGTATACCGACAACTGAAGTCCGTAGTGAGCGGTATCTAAATGTGCGTATAAATATATTGTCTATAAAAATCCTGTGTTTCATTCTTAAACGTGTTTTTCATCGTTTCTTCTTGGGTCTGGTTTATTACCTGTCGGATTTAAATGTATCTAGCACGTCTATCTCTTAATTAAGCGAAGCTCAATTAACCGAGCTCCCGCATTATTTTTAATCCACCGTTACTATTAATACAGGAACTCTCGTTCTATTTTTTTTTTCATCAGCCTCTCTTCATTCGATTATACTGGCGCCGATGCAAACATTTTTAATCTAATTGGCACATTTTAATAGAATACTAGTTTTCCTTTTACGACATCCGGCATCGAAGAACGTTTTAACCCCTTGGCGCACCTTTTTCTTTACAGTTACAGTGATTAAAACGTTTTTATGCTCAAAAATGTCGTATAAGGGAAAATAAAATCTACACTTCTTGTATGGCTACATTTATTTCAATGCTTAAATATTAATTGCAAACGAACCAAATTTTATTTCATCTGAAATAAAACGTAACATTCATATTTGTTAGACTTTGTTAAAAACCTTCATCACGAGTCTGGTTTGCCAAAATGTGGTAAGGGGTTAGGAGGGAATTCTAATTTTGGGCCTTGCGAAAATCAATTAATTCGCATTTTCTCTTCTCCGTCCCTAATAATTAAGATTGTCATTTTATTTCTATTTAGACCATAGACTATTTTATTATTGATCAGAGAAATCCCGGAATCATGGCAAAAGTCAACGCAGTTGAATTTTTAGAACGTGCATAAACAAATAAGTATCGAATTTTTATTACCTTTTCTTAAAAAAAATATAATGTATGTACCTCGAATACTTATAAATCTATGTGCACAACATGTTCATAAAAATCATACTCGATCGAATTGAATTGGACGTACTAATTGGGATGTTGCTCCCTAACAAATTGTTCACACATCCGTGAACCGTTACGTGTCACGCATATGTAAATTTTTTATGAATTCTTAGATGTTTTACTCAACGAGATAATAGCCGCTCGAGAAAGAGTTGAATGACCCGTGGCACAAGTTAAGCGCTAATTAAGTGTTCAATGTTAAGCGAGCGTATCTTCGGCTATCATTTCCTCGATAATAGATGCTAAAAGTCTCGTGATTCACCTTCTTGATGAGATACAAAGATTGCTTCACTACGTGCTCGGTAGCCTTGTAATCGCGATGTTACGTGTCATAGGCCGTTGCTCTTGTCGTGAACCTGAATCTTCATTTAGAATGAAAAAAAGTCACCTTTTATTTTTTAATCTGTCACACGATGCTCTGAAGATGCTGTAACACTCAACGTTGGTAAGTGTTGCCTTATAAAAATGAAATTACTCACATTTTTAAAGGAATCAGGAAATAAATTAATTTTCAAAGGTGTTCAGTACAATTACGTAGTCCTAAGCAATATTCTAATCAATTTTATAATGTTGTTTGTTAGTAACGACTTTTATTAAAAATATGATGCTGGAACCCTTTTATTTAATACGTAATGTTTAGTCTAGTAGTAAAATCAAAATATCAAATACATATTCTCTGAACATGCTCTAACACTAACTGTACCAAGCACTAAACGTAGATAAGTGTTGCCTTATAAAAATTAAATTATTCACATTTTTAAAGGAATCACGAAATAAATTAATTTTCAATGGTGTTCAGTACAATTAAGTAGTCCTAAGCAATATTCTAATCGATTTTATAATTTTGTCTGTTAGTAACGATTCTTATTAAAATATGATGCTGGGACCTTTTTATTTAATACGTAATATTTAGTCTAGTAACAAAATTAAAATATCAAATACATATTCTCTGAACATGCTCTAACACTAACTGTACCAAGCACTAAACGTAGATAAGTGTTGCCTTATAAAAATGAAATTACTCACATTTTTAAAGGAATCAGGAAATAAATTAATTTTCAAAGGTGTTCAGTACAATTAAGTAGTCCTAAGCAATATTCTAATCGATTTTATAATTTTGTCTGTTAGTAACGATTTCTATTAAAAATATAATGCTATGACCTTTTTATTTAATACGTAATATTTAGTCTAGTAGCAAAATTAAAATATCAAATACATATTCTCTGAACATGCTCTAACACTAACTGTACCAAGCACTGAACGTAGATAAGTGTTGCCTTATAAAAATGAAATTACTCACATTTTTAAAGGAATCACGAAATAAATTAATTTTCAATGGTGTTCAGTACAATTAAGTAGTCCTAAGCAACATTACAATCAATTTTATAATGTTGTTTGTTAGTAACGATTCTTATTAAAATATGATGCTGGGACCTTTTTATTTAATACGTAATATTTAGTCTAGTAGCAAAATTAAAATATCAAATACATATTCTCTGAACATGCTCTAACACTAACTGTACCAAGCACTGAACGTAGATAAGTGTTGCCTTATAAAAATGAAATTACTGACATTTTTAAAGGAATCACGAAATAAATTAATTTTCAATGGTGTTCAGTACAATTAAGTAGTCCTAAGCAATATTACAATCAATTTTATAATGTTGTTTGTTAGTAACGATTTCTATTAAAAATATAATGCTATGACCTTTTTATTTAATACGTAATGTTTAGTCTAGTAGCAAAATTAAAATATCAAATACATATTCTCTGAACATGCTCTAACACTAACTGTACCAAGCACTAAACGTAGATAAGTGTTGCCTTATAAAAATGAAATTACTCACATTTTTAAAGGAATCACGAAATAAATTAATTTTCAATGGTGTTCAGTACAATTAAGTAGCCCTAAGCAATATTCTAATCGATTTTATAATGTTGTTTGTTAGTAACGACTTTTATTAAAAATATGATCCTGAACCTTTTTATTTAATACGTAATGTTTAGTCTAGTAGCAAAATTAAAATACTAAATACATGTAATAAGTAATACAAAAAATATTCCCAATTGTAGTACCATTCATGAAACTAAAATTAATAAGGCGACACAATCCACAACACAAAAATAGCTCAATTTCATTATGAAAAAATGTACAAATGTACAGGATTATCGGTGGAGCGATAAATGCATGACGAAATTAATTCGTCGGAAAAAAACGATTTACGCAATAGCCGAACGTTATTTGCTTAACAACAGTGATCTGTACACTCCAGTTGTACTTGCGAAATGGAGCGTGGAAGATTTCCACGTTTCTTAACTCGGAATTACATATGGAAGATGCAGCAGCGGGAATCTTGAAAATTATGGTTCAACCGTTACCATGTTACGTGAACTTTTAATGAGAATGATGAAACTGGATGAATGGAGACGGCTGAGCATTACTTTCACGATGGAGCGCATTCTCTGCACAATTATTTGCTTCCTTCTTTTTAATTTATGCACGCTGCGCGCTGGAGTTCGTGCTAAAACCGATTTCCGTGTTCCGGAAATTCTGGGACGCTGGTTCTCGAATTTTTACAAACACGAATGAAATGTAATTTGAACGATAATAAAATATTCATAGCTGCACACTTAAAAAATATTCAATTTCGGAATGAGAAAACCTGATTTTTGAGTTGTCAGCATTAATGAATTCTGTGAATATTATTTCATTGGTATCATCAAAAGCGAATAACTCAACTTCATTGTCCAACTGTCAGGTGCAGGGTCGGCCGGTAGATATTCTCAGTATAATACACGTCTTGGAAATACCGCCCCTTAATTGTTTTCTCTTTATAATAGCCTTTGATTGTGATTTTAAAAAACACGATAAATCATAAATCGTACACATCAATATCGGAATAACGTAGACCAATATAGAAAAGCGTTCTGTCAAGAACAATTTTTAATTATTGAATAAAAGTCACGAGTCGAAAGGGTTCTTTCTAAGGGATGTAAAGGTAAAATAACAGAAGTAATATTATCATTGTTCTCTTTAAGATTATATTCTGCATAAAAATAGTGTTTGACACCTCTACAATATTCAAGGGATACATAAAATAACCACTAACAAATAACCACCACATGAACTACATTCGTATTAGGTTGGTGCATATGAAATGTTAGAGTTGGATATTAATATTATTGCCACTTTCTGTAATGTGCCGCAATATTGTTGCATGAATTTTTACTTTTGCATCGCCTCCAAAAAGATTGTATTTAATATTTTATTTTAATCAATTGTATCAACAGTTGGGGTATATTCACAGAAATCAAAAGGAAGTTATTTCATACTTTTTAGGTAACTTTTTAAGTGCGTTTTGAAGTCGGCTTAATATTTTTTTATAAAATTTTTTATACGTCGGGGTAAGAAATTATTTTTCTCCGTTCATTCTCAGTTTAAATTTTCGCGCCACTCGACATTCGACTTCCGTCACATCGACTTCCGTTACATCAGAAAATTGTTACCCTCAGCAAAGAAGTTTCACTTCAAAAATCCGACATTTCACGTGCACCAACCTAGTAGTTTCAGGTGATTTACTGACAATTGCAGCTGTTGTATTAGGAGCAATTCTCAGGGAACGATTCATCGTCACGATGATTTCATGACAGCTTTTGCTGGACCCATTCAGATTTATACGCATCGATCTTTTTACACATTTCTGAGCCTTCTATAGTCCAGCCATGAATCGCCCAATCAGCTCGATCGAAGTATGCTTCACCTGCACGTGCGTGCCTGTGTGTGTGCCTGTGTGTGTAGATATACTACGAGACTGATAGTAAACACATCGATAGAGAGGCGCGAAGTAAAAGGGAACCGATTCGTAGGAATACGCGTGTTTTTATCAAGGCGATTGCGTTTAGCCAGCCGAGACTATTTTTACGGCATCCAAGGATGCTGAAAGGGATGCATTATACGTGGATGACCCAGTTTCGTCGACGCGGCACGGTGTTCCTGGGTAAACTGCTAGTTGAATGGTCTCATCGACGTCACTATTCGCGAACTGGGTCGCCATAGAATTTCCGTGTCTCTCTCCCTCTCTCTCTTTCTGCACCCGTGTGGTGGTCCTCTGTCAAAGCTGGGGTTTGTTTGTCACGGTACCCGCGCAGCGTAATCAAGCGTTTACGGAAAATCGAATTTTCGAAAATACCGATGGTTTCGTAAACCCAGGCCACGCCGATTATCGGTGGTACTGACGTTGATACGGGTCGCAAAGGGCACATAGGCTAAGGGCGAGAAAGGTGAGCGACGGGGACGTTGCTAAAAAGCTATTTCAGAATTGTGTAACATTTTCATGGTGGGTTGATGATGTACAGTGGGTAAAAAAAGTATTGGAACACTCTTAAAAAGGCGATAACTTTTTAAATGTTATACGATTTGAATTTTTTTGGGAAGCTAGAGCAATTAGTTTGCCACAGGATGCGCAAAAAAAATTGTGTCAAAAATTGCAATGCATTGGAATTGTAGCAAAAATACCAAAAGTTGCATTTTACAACTTTTTTATGTGCGGTAATATTGAAAATTTTAAAAAGGCGTTTTGTAGATCGGATTTGAATTTTTTAGAGCAATTAGTTTGCCACAGGATGCGAAAAAAAATTTTGTGAAAAATTGCAATTCATCGGAATTGTAGCAAAAATACCAAAAGTTGCATTTAACAACTTTTTTATGTGGGCCAATATTGACAATTTTAAAAATACGTTTTGTAGATCTGATTTGAATTTTTTTAGAGCAATTAGTTTTCCACAGGATGCGAAAAAAAATTTTGTGAAAAATTGCAGTTCATCGGAATTGTAGCAAAAATACTAAAAGTTGCATTTTACAACTTTTTTATGTGGGCCAATATTGAAAATTTTTAAAGTGCGTTTTGTAGATCTGTGTCAGTTATATGCACTGGTAAAGTTTCATCGAAATCGGTTGATGCGAAAAAAAACGACAGGCATTGAAAGATGTAAGATGAAAATCGTGAAAATCTGCAATTTTTAACATATTTAAACGTTTATAGCTTATTGCAAAATGATGAAAAAATTAAATTTTCAGAATATGTTTAATCGACACAGGTCTACAAAACGCATTTTAAAAATTTTCGATATTGGCTCACATAAAAAAGTTGTAAAATGCAACTTTTAGTATTTTTTCTACAATTCTGATGAATTGCAATTATTGACAAAATTTTTTTCGCATCCTGTGGCAAATTAATTGCTCTAGCTTCCCAAAAAAATTCAAATCGTATAATATTTAAAAAGGTATCCCCTTTTTAAGAGTGTGCCAATACATTTGTTACCCACTGTACATTTTGTAGCTCAAGCTTTGGACAGCAGATGAGTATGTTGCAGTTTCCTTGTAACATTTGTAACTGAAAAATGTTCTCGTTATCGGTATTTGTCGTATTTGTAATACGTATGTGTCCAACTTTTTGTCCTTTCAATAAGGAAGCTCACGATTGCTGGCGTGAACGGCTGCAAAAGATTTCATAATGATGATCCCATTTAAAGGCGTGTACATACGATATTTCATTATGGGATTTGCTGTCGGCGGAACGCTTCATCGTTCACAAAAGGATCGCGGCATGAATGAATCTGCCGACAGTGCTGTCCTCTAAATAGGTCACCGTAGTCTCTCTTCATAAATGAACTGAGCTTCGGCACAATAAATATTGAAAATTTATACTTCATTAAACCTTTGTGAATCGCTCTACTGGCATAGAGTATCGGACATTAATCACTAGACAGTGGATCTTTATGCAAAATAAAAATAATTACCCTGAATTGCAACAATCTCGTGTGAAATAAACATTTATTTTCTTTCTTAATATGTTTAATATGTTGAAAATAATATAACATTATTTTAAAATTCTTATCATGTTTTTACCGTATTAAAAATTACACCCACATATTTTTGTCGTGAATGCATAAAATCCGCAGTCTATTAATCACGAGATTTTATGTATTTGTGACAACGAGCAGTGGGTGTAATTTAAAACCGCAATGACATTAGAACAATTAAAAAATATTCATTATTTACAGCTTGCCAAACATATTCGAAAAGAAAATATCTTTCTACTTCACTACAATGTGTTGCAATTTGCAGCTCAAAACAATAGCAATGGCGTTACAATAGAAGAAGAACGATAATTTGACATACTTTTATATTTAGGGACCAAGTGTTCAGACGTTAAATATTAGTTAGGGAGTTGTTATAATCATCCCAGAGGAATTTTCCTGCTTTGAATTTATACGAGAATTCATTGTCAGGCCTGTATAAATGGTGAATTAAATAATAAATGGTACCTTTGGCCGTATAGAATCTCAATAAGTGCTTTTATTAATACGTTACCGATCGGTGATTATTCCATAATTTTGACAAAGATATGGCACACGAATGAAATTTTAATGGAATATCTTCAATTACAACAGCAATTTTCATTATGTACTAACAACCCTCAGGTATAGTTTCGCATTTAAAATTACAATGTAAAAAAAATTTCTATGCTTTCTTTTGGTACAGCACAATTATTGAAAATCCTATTAACACTAAACGTACTAGTGCCGGTCAAATGATCGGTCTTACATGTTTAGTTTTATAATAATTGATATTATGACGTTGCTTACGCGTAAAATGATTCAATAAATTTCTTTATCCAAGCACATATTGCAATAAAAATTGCATGAAATCTAAATAAATAGATCCTTATCATTATTATCAGCTAAAACATTGTAATCGCTTTCAGAGCTCGTTTGTTTTACAGTTAATAGGCTACAAGTAGGAAAAGTGTAAGGTGTTTGAAGGAAGAACGTAAAAGCGCCAGACATTGGTCTCTTATGTCAGCCCCTAAACATTTCTTTTGTTTCATAGGGCAGATAAACCGAGGAAATCGTATGATCGAAATGTCACAGCGGCCATCATCGAATTCTAGTTGGTAACAGGAGTTAGCACGATGGATGTGAAAGAAACGCAAGGTGAATGGACCATTCGACGTCATCACTCGCGAATTGGGTCAACCCCGGCGATTTCAGTTCACATTTTCCTCGCACCACCCCTGTTCGTTGCGGTAGTTCATTGGAAGCTCGAAAAACGCTAATTTGGGAGATTGATTACCATCTGACATAGGTCAAGATCTCTCGCTTCAGTCGTTCCTATTTGTTCGACCTCTCCGACTGATTATTCCGCACGTAATATCGTCTTCGCACTTGCGGTTATTTTTATGCTCCGCAACGACGACCCAGCGGTTTTAATATTACTGAAATGTCAAAGTATCAGATTTCCATTAATTTATACGAACGTTATCAATGTTGTGGTTTGTACGTTGACGTACGTAGTGAAAGTTTATTGAAAGAAAATGCTATACAAACCATTCAGATGTTATCGCGACCTCAAACATCGCTACGATTTAATCGATAAAAAGACATATCGAATCTAGAACTAAAATTATTCGTGTCCTCGCAGCTGCCATTTAATTACGACCGTGGAATTCAGTGAGTAACACTATAATGTACAGGCTATTTCACTTAACTATTTCATTGAAACATACGAACTTTACCTTCTTTCCATACGAACGTGATTTTATATCGCACAAATTAAGTTTAATTCTAGTTAAGAATTTAGGAATACTGTCGAATTTTGTTTCTGATTAACTTCTACTCTTCTGGAAGATTTTAAACAATGCCTAACAAATATGAATAATACGATTTTCATTTTAAATTAAATGAAATTTGATTTGTTTGTAATCAACATTTAAGCATTAAAGTAAATGTAGCCATACGGAGAATATAAGTTTTGTTTCTTCTTTTACTACGTTTTTCAGGATGCAGACGTTTTAATCATTGTAAATATATATAATCATAATAAATTGTGTAAACAAAATCGTACGGCAAGGGGTTAAAGTTATTCAGAAAGGGGACAAATATGGCTCTGACGAAGTGAAACAATTTAAATATACATAAAAATCCGCAAAATCTCAGTCGATTCGAATTTAGGACGCGCAACGATAGAGACGACACGCGCGAACTAACGCTAAACTATAATTAGCGGTCACGTCGATAAGTTAGCTACCATATCAAGTTTTTGTCACGGCGATTAGTCTGTAATTTTTGAAAACGTATAGCCACTGGCTAAGAATTTTTAAACGGGTCTTTCGTCCCCAGCAATTTCTAAAATATTTTCTGAGTGGCTACAATTACTTCGATGCTTGAATATTGACGACAGAAGAGTGTAATTTTCGTTTAAAAAGAAAGTCGTAGCATTCACAATTGTCGGACTTCGTTTAACACTGCGTTTACGGAGGTTTAGAAATAACTGTTCCACATTATAAACATAACAAGAACGTGTCTATATCAAAGAAATAAATTTGGTAAATAATTCCCGAGGGAAGCATGTTTACAATCTTAATAATCGCAAATTAAAAATATTAGAACCCGTCATTCTGACGGGTCCCGTAAACCAGTCTTAAAATCTTCAACACGGGTGGTTACGCAAGGAGTTAATGAGCATATGAAATTCGAATAAAAAATATATAAAACCACTTTTTAAAAACCATGCTTATGTTAAAATGCACTGAAAAGGAGAAAATAATTTTTTAGGCATTAATGACTATAAATAAAAGCGCGGAGCGCCCACGAAGATCATGTCAATATAGTTTAGCGCTACACGCTTTTATTTATAGTCACTAATATCTAAAAAATTATTATCTCCTTCTTAGTGCATTTTAATATGAGCGTGTTTTTTAAAAGGCTTTTCATTTTCTACTTTTTAGTCTGTTTTAAATGGAACGCAAGATATGGAAATACGCGAGATAAGATGAGGGGATGACTCCGAGAGACGACGTCTCTTGATAAAATCCGAAATTGTCAGAAATGGAATTGAATAAACAGAACACTACGCTGAGCTCCTTCGGTGCGAATTGGAGTGGAAATGAGTCGGAGTGGGAACGCGTAGTGGAGTAGGGAGCGCTGGTTCGCGGAGTGGGGATCGCTGAACGCGATGATGTATTACCGAGCGTCGCGCGGTGAGGTGTGACGGTTAATATTTAAATTTCTCTCTCCTAAACGCAAAGTTTTAAAAAAATTTCTTTTTAATTTGCATTGTCATCCAGTTCTGAGTTATGTTTAAAGTTTCAAGTCTCTAGCTCATCGAGAAGTGGTTTAAAGTTCAATCGCAGGATTTGACGCATACAACAACAACATCGACGCGGCAAGCTAATATAAGCGTGGTAAAAAGTAATTTACAACGAAAAACAAGTTGTTGCAGTGGAGCAACATGCAGTTGTGAAAGAATAACGCGGGAAGGTCAACGCAAACAGACGTTACCAAGTCGATATCGATGTTGCGACGAGGACTTTTCGAATGGCGTGGATGAAAAAAGAGAGGGTCTGGAGACCGACTCTCCCCCTCTATTTCTCGCTCTCGCGAATCGTTCCAGCTCGAGTTTGTAATTACTAAGCAGGGTTGTTGCTAGGGGCAAGAGAGCGTTCCAGAGGCGGAGAAATAAAAGGGCGACGATCAATTTCCGGCGGTGAGAAATAAACGTCGAGGTCGCGGCCGGCTCTCGTCCTCCCTTCCTGCTTTCCTCATCTTCGCCAATAAAATTTCCACTTTTTCCATCGTCGCTGGTTTCTCGCGGCTCTGCGCCGCGTTGCCAGCTACGGTTTAACTCGCGAGAGACGATGAGAAATGAAAGAGCCGGGCATAGGATGTTATGTCAATGCGAAACGAAAGCAACGAAATGCACTAGACGAACTGAACTCATTCTGCGCTGACTACGGAAACCGGACCGGCTGTATTTATTGAACAACAACGCCGTCACGAATATTGGAAAACTATGCAAAGATTTCAGAATCTGCGACGAACGTGAGAACTCCGACGAGACTTTCCACGTCGCGATTGAAAATCTGTGGCACGCTTTGCTTCTTTTATTCAGAGATGACTGCGGAAAGTTCTGCTGAGGAACAACGTCCAGGAATGCGATTTGAAATGCTGCTTATTTGTTACTGTTGTATGTACATTGGTTGCATCTCCTATATTTGATATTGCATTCCTCGCACAATACATCAATATTCATCTGTGAATTTACAGTAGTACTACTGTATAGATATCGATACGAAGAGGGCATCGTAAATATTATTTTTCCGGTAAATACAAATTACGTTCATCCACTCGACAGGTATCGCACTCTAAAAGTTACGTGTACGCAAGATCGATTCTGAAAAAAGTTAATACAGTGGGTAAAAAAAGTATTGGCACACTCTTAAAAAGGCGATAACTTTTTAAATATCGTATTATACGATTTTTATTTTTTTGGGAAGCTAGAGCAATTAGTTTGCCACAAGATGCGAAAAAAAATTTTGTAAAAAATTGCAATTCATCGGAATTGTAGCAAAAATACTAAAAGTTGCATTTTACAACTTTTTTATGTGGACCAATATTGAAAATTTTTTAAATGTGTTTTGTTAAAAATTGCAGATTTTCACGATTTTCATCTTACATCTTTCAATGCCTGTCGTTTTTTTTCGCATCAACCGATTTCGATGAAACTTTACCAGTGCATATAACTGACACAGATCTACAAGACGCACTTTTAAAATTTTCAATATTGGCCCACTTAAAAAAGTTGTAAAATGCAACTTTTAGTAGTTTTGCTACAATTCCGATGAATTGCAATTTTTCACAACATTTTTTTTCGCATCCTGTGGCAAACTAATTGCTCTAAAAAAATTCAAATCAGATCTACAAAACGCATTAAAAAAAATTTCAATATTGGCCCACATAAAAATGTTGTAAAATGCAACTTTTACTATTTTTGTTACAATTCCGATAAATTGGAATTTTTGACAAAATTTTGTTTCGCATCCTGTGGCAAACTAATTGCTCTAAAAAATTTAAATCAGATCTACAAAACGCATTTTAAACATTTTCAATATTGACCCACATAAAAAAGTTGTAAAATGCAATTTTTAGTATTTTTGCCACAATTCCGATGAATTTCAATTTTTCACAACATTTTTTTTCGCATTCCGTGGCAAACTAATTGCTCTAAAAAAATTCAAATCAGATCTACAAAACGATTTATTTAAATTTTCGATATTGGCCCACATAAAAAAGTTGTAAAATGCAACTTTTAGTATTTTTGCTACAATTCCGATGAATTGCAATTTTTGACAAAATTTTGTTTCACATCCTGTGACAAACTAATTGCTCTAAAAAAATTCAAATCAGATTTACAAAACGCATTTTTTAAATTGTCAATATTGGTCCACATAAAAAAGTTGTAAAATGCAACTTTTAGTATTTTTGCTAGAATTCCGATGAATTGCAGTTTTTGACAAAATTTTTTTTCGCATCCTGTGGCAAATTAATTGCTCTAAAAAAATTCAAATCAGATCTACAAAACGCATTTTAAAAATTTTCGATATTGGCCCACATAAAAAAGTTGAAAATGCAACTTTTAGTATTTTTGCTAAAATTCCGATGAATTGCAATTTTTCACAAAATTTTTTTTTCGTATTCTGTGGCAAACTAATTGCTCTAGCTTCCCAAATTATTCAAATCGTATAATAAGATATTTAAAAAGCCTTTTCAGGAGTGTGCCAATACTTTTTTTACCCACTGTATATCTTTTAAAAAATTGCCAAAAATGTCACTTTAGAGCAGAATACCCCTCGATCCGGGTTTTGTTTACGGTGCAATTCAGATTCGCCTGCCCGACACCCAGCTTTTTAGACAGACAGCACGGGAGCCGAGTGATACGCAAATATCGATGAAAAACAGAGGCGACAAAGTTGCAAAGGAGTGGAAACGACGGAGTGGGGGAGAAAAAGACGGAGAAGGTGACGCATGAACGGAAAGCGGAAGTAACGGAGCCGCTCAATGAAAGAGCCTCTACCCCTGCAGCGGATGCGAATGGGCAACCAGCCCATTGAAGATACCTCGGATATTCGCAATGCGTATGCGCAGGGTTGACGTTTCTCTTTATCGAGCAACCGAGCATCTCTCTCTCTCTCTCTTTCTCTCTTTCGTTTTCGTTCACTCTCTCCCCCTCCCCTCTTTCTCTCTGTCTCTTTCCCCTCCACTCCTCCACGGTCTCTCCCCTTGCTTCCTTCCTTCCTTCTTCTTTTATCAACCGTTGTTCCACCCGTCTCTCTCTGACACAGCACCACGGCCGTTTATTTTCATTCTCGCTCTTGTTCTTTGGCCATGCGAATTTTTTTCGCTCCAAATTGTTCATTGTCCGCGGCCCCGGACGACGCGCGTTTGTCAACAATATCGACGCGAGAGCGCGGGATAAATGAGAAGTATAATATCCAAACTCACCGGATTCATCTTTCAAACATTTCTAGACGGACGTTCTCGACAGTAGATTTACGGAAACCGTCGAAACGACGGACTCTTATTGTGAACGTAAAGATGTACTCGCGAGTGATTATTGAATAGGCTTATTTCTTCGAGCACATTGTGCAGCAAAAATCGCTGGAAGACTGAACAAGTACATTTTTATTATTTTCATAAAGCCAACACTTGATAAGTGACACTTGATAAACTCTAAACTCGACTTTTAACTTTTCTTTAAAGAACAACAACTTTAGTAAAATTTAAACGTTTTGAATATTTTATAGTTAAAAGTTTATTAGATGGCGTGTAAACAAGTTCTTTTAAAAGACACTGTATTAATATACTTAAAAGACACTTCCGTTTATTATTAACCAAGAGAACGTATAGATACGTGTACACGAAAATGTTAAATAAAGATAGTGTATAGAAAGTATGAAACTAGGCCACTGTGATAATTGACGACAAAAGTAATTCGAGCGGTGCAAAAATAATTTCTATAACTAACTGACCAAGTTTGATTGCATTCTTGGAAAATAGCATCGCCCTGTTCCATTGATAATAAGCTCCAGTTCTATTCTTTTTACCGGTAGAGCAAATCTATCGTATGTGATATTTAAAAACCGATTAGTCGGACCACATTGCTCATTTAGTCTACAATTCAGAGTGCTTCCGCTACGCTGGACCGGACGGAAGACGCATCTGCTCCGAAAATATTATTAGTCCGATCGATGAAGTGCATCCGGCCACCGGTGGATAAGAAGTCATGGCTCGTTTACGGTGTAATCGTCACACTCGTATCGCTAATTAGTCACTAATTACGTGTGTTCCCGACGTTCAGTCTGGCAGTGTTACAACACACGAGGAGCCCGCTTAACGAACGAAGCCTTCTGCCTCCAGACGTGGGCGTACTTCCGCTTCACTTTAAGAATATAATCCGCTATCCGGCGTGTTCGGTCGTATTCCGGGGTAAAATGAATAATTGCTCAGAATAAAATTACGAACGGTGACTCATTCACAGCTCTACAAGCTGAAGAAAGCGAGCGAACTTATTTGCAACGCAACGATACGGCGGGTATCTATAGTTCCGTCTGCTTTTTACATTCATTTCGTCCTATTGTTCTGTATAACTGTAATCCCAAGTATTTTTTTAAAAATGTATTTTGAAATACTAATATTTCAAATATATTTTTTGACGTTGATATTGATTTGTTTAGAATGATTCACTTTGGTCATGTACATTAACCCTTGGCACTACAAATACGTATTCCATTTTGTCCTCGATAACTCCAACATTTCAAGTATTTTTTTTTTAATTTTCTTTGAAAGTCTAATATTTCAAATATATTTTTTGACGTTGATATTGATTTGTTTAGAATGATTTACTTTGGTCATGTACATTAACCCTTGGCACTACAAATACGTATTTCATTTTGTCCTCGACAACTCCAACATTTCAAGTATTTTTTTTTAAATTTTCTTTGAAAGTCTAATATTTCAAATATATTTTTTGACGTTGATATTGATTTGTTTAGAATTATGTACTTTGGTCATGTACATTAAAACCCTTGGCACTACAAATACGTATTCGATTTTGCCCTCGATAACTCCATCATTTCAAGTATTTTATTAAAAATGTATAATATTTTGAAAGACTAATATTTCAAATATATTTTTTGACGTTGATATTGATTTGTTTAAAATGATTTACTTTGGACATGTACATTAACCCTTGGCACTACAAATACGTATTCCATTTTGTCCTCGATAACTCCAACATTTCAAGTATTTTTTTTTTAATTTTCTTTGAAAGTCTAATATTTCAAATATATTTTTTGACGTTGATATTGATTTGTTTAGAATGATTTACTTTGGTCATGTACATTAACCCTTGGCACTACAAATACGTATTTCATTTTGTCCTCGACAACTCCAACATTTCAAGTATTTTTTTTTAAATTTTCTTTGAAAGTCTAATATTTCAAATATATTTTTTGACGTTGATATTGATTTGTTTAGAATTATGTACTTTGGTCATGTACATTAAAACCCTTGGCACTACAAATACGTATTCGATTTTGCCCTCGATAACTCCATCATTTCAAGTATTTTATTAAAAATGTATAATATTTTGAAAGACTAATATTTCAAATATATTTTTTGACGTTGATATTGATTTGTTTAAAATGATTTACTTTGGACATGTACATTAACCCTTGGCACTACAAATACGTATTCCATTTTGTCCTCGATAACTCCAACATTTCAAGTATTTTTTTTTTAATTTTCTTTGAAAGTCTAATATTTCAAATATATTTTTTGACGTTGATATTGATTTGTTTAGAATGATTTACTTTGGTCATGTACATTAACCCTTGGCACTACAAATACGTATTTCATTTTGTCCTCGACAACTCCAACATTTCAAGTATTTTTTTTTAAATTTTCTTTGAAAGTCTAATATTTCAAATATATTTTTTGACGTTGATATTGATTTGTTTAGAATTATGTACTTTGGTCATGTACATTAAAACCCTTGGCACTACAAATACGTATTCGATTTTGCCCTCGATAACTCCATCATTTCAAGTATTTTATTAAAAATGTATAATATTTTGAAAGACTAATATTTCAAATATATTTTTTGACGTTGATATTGATTTGTTTAAAATGATTTACTTTGGACATGTACATTAACCCTTGGCACTACAAATACGTATTCCATTTTGTCCTCGATAACTCCAACATTTCAAGTATTTTTTTTTAAATTTTCTTTGAAAGTCTAATATTTCAAATATATTTTTTGACGTTGATATTGATTTATTTAAAATGATTTACTTTGGTCATGTACATTAACCCTTGGCACTACAAATACGTATTCCATTTTGTCCTCGATAACTCCATCATTTCAAATCTTTTATTCAAAACGTATTTTGAAAGACTAATGTTTCAGGAATATGCTTTTTATTATACGTAGATGGAAATTACATTTGCAATTTGTGTACCGTGATTGTGCTTATTAATCCTCTGCGCTATGTACATTTTGTCTTGTAAAACATAGTTTCTTGATCGGTATCAATTTTAGAACAGCCATTATTCCCAGAATTAATTAGTTGTATCTTTATTTTAAATCCGAATCTTTCGCCCTCCATACCTGAGTTGCATGAAGTAAATCTAATATGATAGATGCTATATTAGAAAGTAAAATGCATTCCGATTACTTGTAAATAATCAATAGATTCACGAAGAGAGACCGTGGATTAATTTGCACACAATATGTATGTATATGTAATTTACCTTACCGTGCAAAAGAAACAAGCACCCAGTATAATTATATAAATACAATGACAAACAATGTCATTACGTAGAAATTGTATTGTACAATGATTGATTTATTGTATTTAAAGTATCAGATAATCCGCACTAACACATATTCTCAGAACTATTCAATTAAACAGCGGATTCCTTTTTCAAGACTTACTGTGTTCTTATTATATTAGATTTTTTACGCTTTTTTTTATTAAACATGCCCGGGTGCTTCTTCCTTTTGCACAGCAGTGTACATCGCGTATCGAAGTAAAACAAAAATCAATATCATAAAATATTGATTACATATATCCCAAACTTGGTTGTACTTACGAATTTAAACAAGGTCGTTCGCAAACGTATTTTTAAAAACCTGTGGTTAAGAGGATGAGAAGAACCATTCGCGTACGGAATAACCTAATCGAAAAAACTCGGGTCGGAAGGGTTAACGGGTTAAGCAGCTCGCGGAACGCGAAAGCTGCGCCTTATTAGCGGGCAACGGAACAAGGAATGTTATTGTTTCACGAGCGTCCGAGATTACGTGGTACGTGCTGAACGTACTGTACAGGGATTTCGAGTCACCGATGAATTATGCACGGGAGGAAACGGAGGGGTCGTTACGAGGAATTCCGGCCGCGGTTAAGAACATTTCTTCCAGAAACACACGTGTTTCGTCTTTTCTTTTAACACGGCCCACCGACGCGTGATTCCTGTCTCACGTTCTTCCAAAAAGAGTTGCCATCTACTTGTGCACATATATGTCCACGCATGCATTTCGGTAGGGTTCTTACAATTCTCACGCCGCCGTCGCGACGCGCCGGTGAATCAGTCTCATGAAAGCGTGATTACACGTTGATCGTTGCCAAGCCGTTCCGTTTCACGCGATTTAATAATTGGAGGGTTTGAAGCCGTAAATAGGCAACTTTACTTTTCACACACGTTGTTCGTTGGGTATCCTATTTTTGTAAAAAATGAGTTTTCACTTGGTGTAAAAGGAAGTTGCAGAGACATTGCGCAAATGTAAAATGAGATGCGGAGTTTGTTCGAGACGATTTTAGCTGTAAACTTACATCGCATTTTAAACAAAATTTTTAATGGTATCAGTGCACTGGTTCGATAAAAAACTACTACACTATTTGCAAAATATCACAAAATCAAAATTACGACGTTTCGATCTATGTTTAGATCATTTTCAAGAAATTAATAAAATTTTGCGTCTGTAAATTAACCGACAATTTCTATTAGTACTGTGGAGCAAATATAATTATAAACCTTTTTTAAATAAATTTTTAAATTTAAGAAAATTATAATAGATATAACTGACTGAATAAGAATTTTTGGTTCGCGATCGTAAATTTTGTATATGCAAATATGATATCGGCGCTACACGTTCGATCAACAAAAAAGAATTTAGCAATTTTGCAGAATTATAATTTCGACGTTTCGGTTCAGTTTTGAACCATCTTCAAGAAATTCTGCAAAATTGCTAAATTCTTTTTTGTTGATCGAACGTGTAGCGCCGATATCATATTTGCATAACTGACTGAAGTAGTTTTTGATCGAACCAGTGCGCTGATACCATTAAAAATTTTGTTTAAAACCTAATTACGATCGATACTAAGATATTATTACATCGCATTGTACTGAAATTATTTTATTTGCATAAAGGAAGAAGGTTTATGCTTCGAAATAAAAATTTCAAAATTATTATAATGATTGAAAGGCCTGCTATTATAAGCTGTTATTGTAAATAAAGTAGACTGCATTATACATAGAGGTCTTCGTTTTACTAATTTCCATTTCAGTACACGATTTGTACAACATCTACCTGATTGCTTGTGTGGTTACAAAATAACCAAAGACAGCATTAAACTAAACAAAGACATTAAGCATTAAACCAAAGACAGAAGCATTAACCATGCTGTTGGAAAGATTTCCGTGATCTACGAATTCACAAAAATCTACAGATTAGTCATGAATGACTCCACCGGGAAATATACGCAGTAACCTAATATGTATTATATTTCTCTCAGTGATTTCATCGACCGTTACAATAATCCCAAACTCATGCTATATGGCACACTGTGTCACGTCTGCTTGGGAAAAGATGATGCGGAGGCCTTGTTGCGATTGCAATTGTGCAATTATGAATATCTGTGGCGACTGAAGAAGAAGGAGAATAATATTTTCATTTAACTTCTGATTCTCACGAACAACTCAGGAAATTTTTTTATGTTGCATGAATCACAGTCTAATCATGATTAGCCATTTAATAATCATTTATTGATATCCAAGTAATATTCAGATTTTCAATCAGTTCAGGAAAAAGTCTGCTTTAATAACTGTAACAATTCATTTACTCTGAATTATTATTGTTAAACCTTGCTTCGGTGCTGAATTATATCCATCACATATTAATAAAAGCGTTCACGTTAGTTGGATAAAAACGAAAAGAAAAATGGATGTTAACAAGCATGTTCTGTTTAACTCTTGTTCTCTGCAACCTTCTCATTATTCGATTGTATTCGTTTAATCATATCGGTCCTCGTCCCTGGAACAGCCTTTTCCTCTATCAAACATTTCAAGACGCGTTCCATTAATGTGACTTCATTCTCTGTTCATTCCTTATAATGGATTTATTTCCCGCGCTGCAAATAAACTGATTTGCCGCCTTGTTATAATTAGCTTTCTTATCGTACGATTCGTTTCATTCTATTTCGCTCCTATTGTATTCGATCATCTCGTCGAGGGTCGTCAAGAATTATCGAAATACGTCGGGGGAGGCGAGTATTAATGACTGGCTCGATGAGATGTCTCTGGGAAATTGGTAAAATTATTCTCCTCGGTTATTAATAGCAAGAAAAATGTCAGAGAACAAATTTTTTCCGACTTTTGATAGTCGTGCGGATTTGATGCATTCGTGACAACAATGAGTAGATGGAACACGAAATAGTAAAAATATCAGAACATACTAAGAACATGATTATATTATATTTGTGACTTATTCAAATTATTAAGAGAATAAATAAATGTTTACTAACGATTATACTTGTTACTTATTCGAATTATTAAAAGAATGAATAAATGTTTAATAACGATTATACTTGTTATTTATTCGAATTATTAAAAGAATGAATAAATGTTTACTAACGATTATACTTGTTACTTATTCGAATTATTAAAAGAATGAATAAATGTTTACTAACGATTATACATGTTACTTATTCGAATTATTAAAAGAATGAATAAATGTTTACTAACGATTATACTTGTTACTTATTCGAATTATTGAAAGAATGAATAAATGTTTACTAACGATTATACTTGTTACTTATTCGAATTATTAAAAGAATGAATAAATGTTTACTAACCATTATACTTGTTACTTATTCGAATTATTAAAAGAATGAATAAATGTTTATGCAATTACTGTTACCCTTGTTGTCCCTTCGTTTCTTGAAGAGTTAATAACCCGTTGATCAAACAACGCACAGTACGTACAAAAAAATGTTTTGTAATTTTTTGTATTGAGATTTATGGATGAATACCGATTAACTTTTGTCCGAAACATTTTTTTACTATATTGGGCATTTTCAGTGTGATTGCAACGCGACTCCATACATCGTAGTACAAAAAGTAATTTAAAAGCCGTGTTGGCATTTCTTGGCAGCCAATTCTCGTTGCATCGTTAACAGAAACGTTTATAATTTCCAAGTAACACAGGTCTACAAAACGCATTTTTAAAATTTTCAATAATGGTCCACATAAAAAAGTTGTAAAATGCAACTTTTAGTATTTTTGCTACAATTCCGATGAAGTGCAATTTTTCACAAAATTTTTTTCGCATCCTGTGGCAAACTAATTGCTCTAAAAAATTCAAATCAGATCTACAAAACGCATTTTTAAAATTGTCGATATTGGTCCACATAAAAAAGTTGTAAAATGCGACTTTTAGTATTTTTGCTACAATTCCGATGAATTGCAATTTTTTACAACATTTTCTTTCGCATCCTGTGGCAAACTGATTGCTCTAGCTTCCCAAAAAACTTCAAATCGTATAATACGATATTTAAAAAGTTATCGCCTTTTCAAGAGTGTGCCAATACCTTTTTTACCCACTGTATGTTTAAAGTTTCAAGGTTCTAACTCATCAGGAGGTTAGTTTAAAATCAATTGCGAAAATACCGGAACAGATAAGCAGCTAGACAAGCAAGTGAGTTAGTAAAAACGTGGTAAAATAATAAGACTGATACACTGTTGTTCATATATTCCAATAGCTCAGACAACCAAAATTTGTTCATCCTACGCAATATTTGAAAAATCATATTTGGGCCAACTTTTCGAGGTAAATACACCACTGTGCAACGGTCGCGGAATCTCCGTAGCAATCCGATCGCTCCTTTCCGTGAGGAATAACGGCTGTTAACGAACACTTCGCAGGTTTCTCTACACGGTCGCGCGCGAGGATTTTCGGTTAGAACGAAATGTAAAATTAGTTTCCGGTTAACGACGGGAAGCGCCAAAAATGTTTCCTTCCACCGGGCGGTGACTATCCCGAAACGTATAAGGAAACAATGCTCGGCAAACGCCGCCGTAGCGGAAGTAACGACCTAGGGGTCCTAAGAGGGAAGCCGGATGAACCTCTAAATGCCGATTCGGAGAAGCGGTCTCCTGGACCCCGCGGTTCTTCCACGGGTCCCTCCCTATCCTTCAGACTCCTCGTACCTTTTGTTTGCTTCTTGCTCTGCCCCGTGTTTCTCTTGAATAGAAAATCAATCCCTGTCCGCTGCAACCTTCCGCTCCTCCCAGCCTGTTTACGATACTGCTCAAAAAGTTACCTTGTCTCCTGCGAGCCTCGCCGAATTCACTGTTCTTGTTATTTCAGATGTTTCTGCTTCTCCGAACCAGATATTTTTACATAACATAGCAGGTGGAAAACTAGACCAGTAAAGACCTATTTTTTTCTTCAAACGTGATGGAAATCCAAACGTCTCCAAATATTTTCAATAATTTTTCTAGTAAACGAAACTGCCATGAATTTATAGATTGAGAACATCTCTTTACAATGACTTCTTAAATTTAAGTACGATCTTTCCCAATTTTTTATGGAACGAAAATGAAGAACAAATTCGGTCGCGTAAAATTGACAAACCTCTCATTCAAAGCTCAATGAAACGACTCAAACGAATCGTACATCAATTTTTAAGGCGTCGCACAGTGCGGCATGCAATGGACAAAAATCAAAATAATCATGGTTCGATTCTAATCTAATTATCCAACAAAATCATTATTTAGTAAGTAAGGAATATGTACGTAAAAAGTAGTATTCAAGAAAATCAATAAGGGATCAGTAACAACCAAGAGTTTATTGTAGTATAAATACTAAAAAGTTAGATTACTCCTGCCCTAATTGCTCTTCTAGGTTCGTTTTTGTTTTAAACTGTTTGTTACAACTTAGGTGTGGAGAATTTGACCAGAGATATACATAATTTTAACTGGCAATTTAGGAATTGCATTTTTTCCTTAAAATGCAATTTGCAAAGGAACGGTTCAAAACATCCTATAATTTTGGCTGTTCTGTATCAACAAGATGTTGTAGTATATTGCTATATAATTTTTTTCTGCGATAAATTGCAAGACTCGATGTTATTTAATTTTTGTTAGAGAAATGCATTTATAATCGCGATTTGGTTGAAGCTTGAATGTCCGAAAATACTTATTCCCAGAAATTATCAAAAGTTACACAAAAACTGTAAGGAATAATTTAATTTTTAAATAGTTTTCATTTATGTACTTTTTATTTATATCTATATATTATTTATATTTATATTAAGAATAGCAAATAATTTAATTTTTTAATATTTTTTGTTTATGTAATTAAGTTTTTTATTTACATATACATATTATATTTGTATTAAAAGTATTATGATTCCTGAATAATATGTCGTTTAGTTTATATCTGGATTTATCCAGCAATTTGTATTAACCATTACTTAATACTAGTAAAAAATACGGTATTGTGTATTGTCAAATAATTATGCCTTATAGTTGATATAATTAAATTTAACTGTGTAATTAAAAATTATGTCGAACAAAAGTTGACAACAAATTGCAATAACAACTAATCATAAAAAGCTCTTCATTAAAAAAAGCAATTAAAATAAACTTTTTTACTAACGGAACCTTATATTGTTGGTGCATTATTCGATGCATCTTTGTATTCCCTTTAAAAAGTCATTAAGGTACTTATGTCAACAATTGATTAGTTTAGAAGTTATGATTTTTGTCTCGAATGTCCATGTACATGCCGCACTGTGCGTCGTTGGGAAGACGAAGTTTCAATCTTCACATCTGCGGAAGATTCATTTACGATAAAAATTTGTCAAAGTTTTCACAGACGTTTGAGTTATAGCATTTTCGAGAAACAACGCTTTGGCAGTTTCTGGTCCGTTGCATCATGGAAAAAATCATGGAATAAACTACACGATGGATTATCAAAGTAGAGGCTACTTTAAAATGAGTCTAAATTCAATGCCCTACTGTTTTCTACGGTGTCCTATTATCACAGTTTAAGTGTAGGCAATTTTTCAAGAATCGTGCATTTAGTGTTCAAATAAATTTTGGATCTACCATATACTGTATTTAAGTATGTATGTTAGTAACGATATCTTTTATATACATCGTATATCGACAACAACCAAGTAGAAGTCGAAAATTACCAACATTTAATATACATTACCAATTTACAAATCCCTGCAATAAGATAGGCAATCAAAATAAAATTTCCTTGTTCGACGAAAATTTACCTAAACTGTACAATTAATAATTCATTAACTTGATAAGCGACGGTGTATACCTACAGTCCAATTACTGGAAACTCTTGCGTTTCGTTCTAATTATAGTCCATACATGTCCATCCATATTTCCAAATAATTTATTTGGTAATTGGAAAATGATTGCAGATTCGCAATAATTACATTCACATTTACGTTCACAATAATTAGAACTTCTTTCTCCCGAGCAATATCATATTGCTAATAAGAAAGAACAGAATTTCATATTGCTAGAGGAAGAACATTTCAATTTGGTCCACTTCTTAATTTGCATAAAAATTCGCAGAAAGAGATACGTGTCGTATTTGGTAGACTCGTTTTGAAGTCTTCGCGAAGATGTGAAAAATTAAATAAAATGTACGAGTAAATTACACAGATAAGTTACGGAGTATAAAAAGAAGTCAACGTTCTAATGACCCAATGATAGAGCAGTGGAAAAAAAACGAACGTGTACAAGGCAAGGATTTCTACTGCCAGAACGGCGCGGCGTACGGTACTGCACACTAGTTCTCAAAGTGAAACACAGGCAATCTCTTTTCTACTCGTTTCGCAATTATGCATTCCGCAGCGCTCGCGCTCCGATTAATCATCGATTGTTCTTCGCTTACGCATGGATTTATAACACGGAGACAGAGAAGAATAAAAAGAGCGAGAGAGAAAGAAGGAGAGCTCGTTAGGTGTGCGTACGCTGAAGGATGCCGATTTTCCGGTGTGTCGCGACCGGAAACCGGACGTGACGTTTAATTATTCAGCAATGACGAGGAAATATCTTTCTATCTTCGATACAAGGTTTTCTCTTATATTAGAATTCGACATTTACCTTTTCCGATGTAGTTTCATTCATCGCGTTAGGAGTTTCAATTGAGAGAACCAATGGACAATGCATCAACGCGTTTTTCCGTTTTATCGAGCACTTTTGATAAACAGACGGAGGATTTTTATCGGAAACTAGCTGACCCGACAGACGTTGTCCTGTCTAAATTTCAATAAAGTTTGCGATCGTTACTTCCTGCTGCTTGTACCGCTTCGAAAATTATGATTTCTGCAGTTTGTCCGAATTTTCCGACTTTCCTTTGTTAATATTTGTTAACTTAACAAAACAAAAAAAGAATTATGCGTATCCATCGTTCGAATCGTGAGTTATGGTCTTGAGTTTATATAGAAATTCCATAGAAAAAGCACTTTCATTTTATCCCAAATTTTCCATTTTTCCGGACAACTTTTCCAATTTTTTTTTCCATAAAAACCTCATTTGGACTATTACCAACATTTAAAAAGAGAAATTAGCCAAATCAGTCCAGCCGTTTTCAAGTGATGTCGTGACCAACGAACAGCATTTCATTTTTATTATATAGATATAGATAAAAATTGTTCGTATCAATCACAGAAAACAGGAACCAAACAGAAGTTTGTTTTCTACTTCAACATTACACCTACCACAAAGGGTCAAATGACCCATTTTAGATTTTTTATTTGACAATTATTGAGATTGTAGAGGTGTTTGATCTAATGTTTCTCACATTTTTTCAGACGCAAAAGTGTCTCTTTGAAAAAGATCCACATCGGGATCGAAACGTTAGAAATATGCTTAAATAATTGCACATTTGTTGTTTTTCTAAAAATGATCGAACCTAGCAATGATATCATTCAATTTATTATGTAGAGGTGTTTGCATGGGTATTGAATACATTTTGCAACTCCAGCATATATTGGGTGGCAAGAAAGTAATTTTAGTATGTTAAAGTGAACTAAAAGTTTTGATCAAATATTTTCCATTATCTTCCATGATCTTTTGCCATCTTTCTGATAGCTTAACAACGTTATTGGCTATTTTCATAAAGCTGCGGCAGCAACATATCGAATAACAAAATTGGAATTCATTTCACCTTAAAATACGGAAATTATTTTCTTTCTAACCCAATAGTAAAAATTGCCCAAAGTATAAATAAACTTAATCTTGTAATTTTTATAATATCATACACATTAGTTAATATTTATGTTCGGTTTAGTTTTTAGTTTACTTGTACTGTAACCTGACAATTATACATATAGTAGAACATCTGCTCTTATTAATCATCTTGACTTGTATGTATCAAAAGATACGATCAGAATCAGAAGAAGTTCATCATAATGCTGCAATATCACCTATTATATAATAGGTGTATAGAGAAACAAAGTAAAAGTAATAAAAAGTATTGTAATCAGTCTTACATAACAAGTAGTTGAAAGAGAAATTGTTATTCTATTGCAGTTTTATACGAGGTAGAATGAAGGCCAGTGCGTAATGAAGTTTTCAAATTATTTTCAGCTCGATAAATGAGAATCTGTGTAAGTTTATGTATGCTCATAATTTAATTATAAAAGTTCTGCGACTGACATAGCTTTATAAGCGCGGCGACTAAAACTCGCGTTCCGATATTCTGTGTCGTATATGAAAATTAATTAATTATTTCTATCGAATATTATGTAGTTTTTCGAGGAGGAAAACCTTGATCTCGTGTCAACGAGAAAGCGATTGTTCTCATTTACTCTTTTGTCTCTTCTTCATTCACGCTTTTACATCAAGGCCGTCGATGCATTGCTTCATTCAATCGAAGTAGAACGAACAGAATGAAATTCGCAGTCTATGCCGAAGTTACTTTATCTTGAAAGTTGAATGATACAATCTGGAATATGTAATTACTATTGCTTTATGCATTACAGGACACAGGGGCCAGCTAAAAATTGTATTCTTCTTTTAATCATTCTATCAAGCTTAAACTAACACATTGATGTCCTTAAATATCTTTTACATGTTTTCTGTTGTAAATTGTACGTAACCATGTTTTGTTTTTGTAATTATATTTGTAATTGTGCGTTACTTTATTGAATGATACAATCTGGAATATGTAATTACTATTGCTCTATGCATTACAGGACACAGGAGCCAGCTAAAAATTGTATTCTTCTTTTAATCATTCTATCAAGCTTAAACTAACACATTGATGTCCTTAAATATTTTTTACATGTTTTCTGTTGTAAATTGTACGTAACCATGTTTTGTTTTTGTAATTATATTTGTAATTGTACGTTACTTTATTGAATGATACAATCTGGAATATGTAATTACTATTGCTGTATGCATTACAGGACACAGGGGCCAGCTAAAAATTGCATTCTTCTTTTAATCATTCTATCAAGCTTAAACTAAACATTGATGTACTTAAATATTTTTTACATGTTTTCTGTTGTAAATTGTACGTAACCATGTTTTGTTTTTGTAATTATATTTGTAATTGTACGTTACTTTATTGAATGATACAATCTGGAATATGTAATTACTATTGCTGTATGCATTACAGGACACAGGGGCCAGCTAAAAATTGCATTCTTCTTTTAATCATTCTATCAAGCTTAAACTAAACATTGATGTACTTAAATATTTTTTACATGTTTTCTGTTGTAAATTGTACGTAACCATGTTTTGTTTTTGTAATTATATTTGTAATTGTACGTTACTTTATTGAATGATACAATCTGGAATATGTAATTACTATTGCTCTATGCATTACAGGACACAGGGGCCAGCTAAGAATTGTATTCTTCTTTTAATCATTCTATCAAGCTTAAACTAAACATTGATGTCCTTAAATATTTTTTACATGTTTTCTGTTGTAAATTGTACGTAACCATGTTTTGTTTTTGTAATTATATTTGTAATTGTACGTTACTTTATTGAATGATACAATCTGGAATATGTAATTACTATTGCTCTATGCATTACAGGACACAGGAGCCAGCTAAAAATTGTATTCTTCTTTTAATCATTCTATCAAGCTTAAACTAAACATTGATGTCCTTAAATATTTTTTACATGTTTTCTGTTGTAAATTGTACGTAACCATGTTTTGTTTTTGTAATTATATTTGTAATTGTGCGTTACTTTATTGAATGATACAATCTGGAATATGTAATTACTATTGCTCTATGCATTACAGGACACAGGGCCAGCTAAAAATTGTATTCTTCTTTTAATCATTCTATCAAGCTTAAACTAAACATCGATGTCCTTGAATATTTTTTACATGTTTTCTGTTGTAAATTGTAAATAACCATTTTTGTCACAAATGCATAAAAAACTTCGCAGTTTATTAATAAATTTACCTGCTTCACAGTAGTTGTCTACATTATAATAAGCGTATGAAATGGCGTCAGTTAAACGATTATGATATGAATATACAGCTAGATATTTTTCGTCGCAATTCCACATCGACGAAGATATGTTTACAAGTCATTCATTCGGTACGAGATCGCTCCGCAATTTCCAGTGCTGACGGAAGCACGATTGCAAAAAAGAAAGAAGAAGAACCAGCTATGTTAGCGTCTCGGCTAAGGTTCACGGAATGTTACGTAACATTACGTTCGCCGAAATAAAGTCTACCGGTTTTAAAATACTAAAATTCCTCGCCAAGGACATTTTCGGAACGGTTTCCGTCATGTGGCAGAACACTGAAAATGTTGTATACGCAGGACTGGAATATTTAATAAGTGACAAGAAACAATAATGCCACGTTATAACCTTTGAGTGAGCTACGCCGCGCCGTCGAGGTCTTATTCAAATTTTTTGCAGATAATCATTTCATGTGTGCTCGTGTAACTGTTTCGAAACTATTGTAACTGTTAAAGATACATTGAAATTTCTGTTGACTCATTACTAGACTGCAAATATTTATGCAAAATAAATATTGTCTGCGTCAATAACATTAGAAATCAACACTTCATAAGTACCAATGTGGATTATTGTCTATTTCTAAATTGAACATGATTTTTCAGGCAATGCCAATAATGAGACATAAAACATCTTTTGGACAAAAATTAATAAACATTTAATGGTCTACAAAGTTAAATACAAAAAATTTTTAGACATCATTTACTCTATAAAAGATCAAGATCACCTTCAACTTTTAAAAATTAATTAATATTTTTGACTTCATAATACTGTAGCTAATGTCAAAACGAATCCAACGACCTACAATTCTGATCTGTCCCACATTTCACAAACTGAATCTGTTCCTCGGTGTTAAATTGACAATAGTAGAAGATCGATGAAATAACAAGGGAAACCGTTATTTTTATGCTTTTTAATTCAAATTACATCTTACGTTTTCTGGTTATCTGCCCCGCATCAAAATAATAATAGTAACGAAGTTTCGGGCAAATTTACCTAGAAATAACAGAACGGTGTAACTTACAGTGGGTAAAAAAAGTATTGGCACACTTTTAAAAAGGCGATACCTTTTTAGATATCGTATTATACGATTTGAATTTGTTTGGGAAGCTAGAGCAATCAGTTTGCCACAGGATGCGAAAAAAATTTTGTCAAAAATTGCAATTCATCGGAATTGTAGCAAAAATATTAAAAGTCTCATTTTATAACTTTTTTATGTGGGCTAATATTGAAAATTTTAAAAATGCGTTTTGTAGACTTGTGTCAATTAAACATATTCTGAAAATTTAATTTTTTCATCATTTTGCAATGAGCTATAAACGTTTAAATATGTTAAAAATTGCAGATTTTCACGATTTTCGACCTATAACTGCACATTCTTACATCTTTCAATGCCTGTCGTTTTTTTCGCATCAACCGATCTCGATGAAACTTTACCAATGCATATAACTGACAGATCTACAAAATGCACTTTTAAAATTTTCAATATTGACCCACATAAAAATGTTGTAAAATGCGACTTTTAGTATTTTTGCTACAAGTCCGATGAATTGCAATTTTTGACAAAATTTTTTTCGCATCCTATGGCAAACTAATTGCTCTAAAAAAATTCAAATCAGATCTACAAAACGCATTTTTAAAATTTTCAATATTGGCCCACATAAAAAAGTTGTAAAATGCAAGTTTTAGTACTTTTGCTACAATTCCGATGAATTGCAATTTTTGACAAAATTTGTTTCGCATCCTATGGCAAACTAATTGCTCTAAAAAATTCAAATCAGATCTACAAAACGCATTTTTAAAATTTTCAATATTGGCCCACATAAAAAAGTTGTAAAATGCAAGTTTTAGTACTTTTGCTACAATTCCGATGAATTGCAATTTTTGACAAAATTTGTTTCGCATCCTATGGCAAACTAATTGCTCTAAAAAATTCAAATCAGATCTACAAAACGCATTTTTAAAATTTTCAATATTGGCCCACATAAAAAAGTTGTAAAATGCAAGTTTTAGTACTTTTGCTACAATTCCGATGAATTGCAATTTTTGACAAAATTTGTTTCGCATCCTATGGCAAACTAATTGCTCTAAAAAATTCAAATCAGATCTACAAAACGCATTTTAAAAATTTTCAATATTGACCCACATAAAAAAGTTGTAAAATGCAACTTTTAGTATTTTTGCTACAAGTCCGATGAATTGCAATTTTTGACAAAATTTTTTTCGCATCCTGTGGCAAACTAATTGCTTTAGCTTCCCAAACAAATTCAAATCGTATAATACGATATTTAAAAAGTTATCGCCTTTTTAAGAGTGTGCCAATACTTTTTTTACCCACTGTATGTCCACAAAAAGAAGAAGACAGTATAAAAAATGCAGTATAGAACAAAACACATAAGCTTGATTAATTGTCGAGCGAAAACGGCTCGACACGGGACGTGTTATAATGACTGAAAATAAAATACAATGAAAATTTTCATTTTGGATGGAGTCCACAGTGTACTTACAAGGTACACCCTTATCGCGAGAAGGCAAAGGATTTGAAATTGATACTATACTATCGAAATATTATTGGTTTCGAGTACTACTCGAAATCCAGGATACGAAACTCGGGTTCTAAAATAGATTCCGATTTACAAGCACATACTGAACTCGATCCCGCATCCCTCTGTCCTCGATATATATTTTTATCCATTGTCTCTTATCTTGCAAATATTCGTCCTCGAAACCAGACCAAAAGATTCTTTCTCCTTCTCTCCCCCTCTCTTTCTCTCTGCGCGAAACTCCCGACCGGAACAGGAAATGACGCGTCAGATCGGTTAACGGCTGGATAAAAACCGCGATATCACGAGCGAACCGGAAGTGTCCAGATCCCGGATGTTTTTTTACCTATCGAATTGCAAAACAACTATCGGATGAATGGCAGCCTCCAGCTGTATCGAGCGGAGTGTTCCTTGTTTCCACTGTTCGTATACAATGAGTCGCGTGTTTGCGCGAATTGCACGAATAGAACGTATTGTTTATACCGCTTGCAATTGACGGGGTCTCTTCAAAATTTCTGGCGACTTTCCTTTTTATGATAAACTATTTGACTCGACAGGCGATGCCCTGTCCAAATCTCGATAAATTTGTTTGCGATGGCTTCGTGGATTTGTAAAAAGCTATTGGAAATGCGTAAGCAAAGTACAAATTAGAAAAAACGCATTTCTTAGTGACGCAGCCAAACATTTCAACCTGTTACTTATACCGTTTCAAAAATCATGATTTTTGCAGTTTGTCCGAATTTTCCAATTTTCCTTTGTAAATTATCTCGAATTTTTTTCCTGGAAACCCTTCAAGGACCATAACGAACAGAATCAAAAAAGAATTACATATATCCATCCTTCGAATCTTGAGTTATGGTCTTGAGTTCATACAAGAATGTCGTAGAAAAGAGCACTTTTATGTTTTCCCGAATTTTTCATTTTTCCGGGCAACTTTTCCAATTTTTCTTTCCCTAAAAACTATATTCAGACTATCACGAACATTTAAAAAAGAAATTTACTAAATCGGTCCATCCGTGCACAAGTGTTGCACTTACCAACGAGCATTTAATTTTTATTTATATACAGGGATTCCCATTAATATTCTGACGCTCTACAAAAAACGATAACTGTTTTAACATTGAACTATACCACTTGAATTTTTTAGAAAGCTAGAGCAAATAGTTTGCTATAGGATGTGAAAAAGATTTTTTCAAGAATTGCAATTAATCGGAATTGTAGAAAAAATACTAAAAGTTTCATTTTACAACTTTTTTATGTGGGTCACATAGATCTACAAAACATATTTTTTCAATTTTCAAAAGAGACCCACATAAAAAAGTTGTAAAATGAAACTTTTAGTATTTTTTTTACAATTCCGATTAAATGCTATTTTTGAAAAAATCTTTTTCACATCCTGTAGCAAACTATTCGCTCTAGCTGTCCAAAAAAAAAAATATATATATGTAATAATGCATAATAATATATATATAATAATATAATATAGAAGATTCATATTTGGTGAAACTATATTAGAAACAAGCGTTTGTTTTATTCGAAAATGTTCCGCCATCTTGCATTGGCTTTATTTTGTTCTTGCAAGTAATGCGATCAATAGGCGAAACAAAATAAATGAAAAAATGACTCGAAGTACATATTTATTCGTAAATAGTAAATTTTTAAAGAATTTAGAATATTTGAAATTATTTTTTAACAATTTTGCAGCTAACGCGTTGGCAAAGAAATTTCATTATGCTGGAAGTTCACTTTTGTTAAAATTTTCCTGAATTTTATAGGTTTTCAAGCGGTACTAACAGAATTATATCAATTTTGCCTTCCATTTTACTTTCACGGAATATAAAATGCTTTAAAATTTAGTTACGTATATTCTCATACACATTTTTACATTTTCGAAATGTATTCTAATTGCTAGCGAAAAAATTTAATCATTTTCTACATTCTATTTAACTCTTCGATGAAATTGTTACGAATTTCCTGCTCGTATAAAAGAATTTCTTAAAACACACTTTACTAAGTTTCACAGGAAGCATGGCATAAACGCTATTCATTATATTTTGATTGTTCAAATTTTCTTATATGCATAAACTGCACAGTCCAATTTAATTAATATTTTTCTATAAATAAGCCGATATATAATAAATACGCCAATCAAAACTGTTATATCTTCGCTGTTAAAATTTTGTTACACCTCTTCAAATATAAAAAAAATGCACGTTATACTTTAATTCACATTTTTCTAAATTGTCACTTCACTCAAGTGAAAAACAAAGATCATAAATAAACACGCCTACATGTATAAAAAAAATTCCCTTGGAAAAGAAAATAGGTTGTCTAAGAATTCTCGTTATTGATTTAAGAAAAAACGTATAACTTATAATACACGCGAAAAGAATGAAATTCTTCTTTAAATGACCTAAATGTATAACCTTAATAAATGAGATTGCATAAATTTCATTGATATCAGTTTCGCGTTAAAAATTCACGTGGCCGCCGCCGTGGCGACTAATTACGAAATTCGCATGCGCGCATTAATGCGTCAGGCGAATTAAAAGCGGATTAATTATTCACGTATCATTTCGGCTGCGTAATGTAATTTTCCGAGGAACATTGAAATTTCAACTCACCGTTTCAAGCCAGCTATCACATACATTGCAGATAGCAACACAGCGGAGAATGTCACCTTCGCAGCTTCTCGTTTTTCGCCAGCTGACATCTCGGGTCCCGTATGTCAAGGTACTTTGTCAATCACCTGTCGTTGTCAGGCACGAGTGGCCTGCGCGACCCGAGCACCGGCTCGTGAATGAGAGTCTTATTAATTTATGACTCGAACTCGGCCGAGGAAAAGTGCTCGAGGGAAATCGGGACACGAATTTATGTACTCGTGGATCGATCGGGAAACTAACAATAAGTCGGGACAAATCGAATTAACTCCAGCCTTGGCTCCCTCTCAAAACGATCTCGGCACTATAAACACTGATTGCCAGATCAAATAGACTTCCGATGCTCGACGTTTTGTGCTCCGAAAGAAATGCGACGCGCATACACTAATTTTTATTTTTTTTTTATTTGTGCAATAGGAACCTCAAATAAGAGGTTATTCTGCAATCAGTATTACATACACAGTATTACGAGAAATCTTATTAACTAATGTGTGGTTAAAGTAATAATTACATGACATTAATCGTTACAATAAATGACATATTAACAGTACGTGACATTATATACATAATCCGCAATTATCCAGAAAGGAACATAAGATCTTACATACACTGTTTGTAGATCTTTGGAGTAAAACATTACATGACATGGGAAGAGAAAAACCCCGTAATCTTAGGTTATATATAAATTTGAATCTATGAGTATCATAGATAGGACATTGCCATAATATATGATCAATATCCTGTGCCTCATATCCACATGGACAACTGCTACGAGTTAAAACGAGTCCAAATTTATTATAGACTATCTTTTTTTACGAGATTATCATAGTTCGAATATGGACAATTTCTCGAGTATTGAAAATTATCATAATTATCATAAAATTATCAAAATTATTATTGAAAATAATAGTGTTCAAATACTTTTTGGGTACGGTCTTTGGGAAAGGTCTTTTTCCTTGTGAATCATTATCCTGAATATATTTTCAAATTCTTCGAAAGAAACTTTCTACAGATTTATAATTCGGCTAACAAACGATATTTAAGTTTGATCTTCATCTTCGAGAATATATGTAGTTATTTGAAAAAACAAAATCTACTATCCTTGAAAACTATATTTAAAATAACAACCCCTGCGGGATACTAGTCACTTGATGAAATTCAATACAGAATCTTTTATTTTGTCAATATTAACACTAAACCTACCATCACCGGTCATAATGATCGATTCCAGATTTTTTTTTTTTTTTTTTTAATTTATGCAATAGGAACCTCAAATAAGAGGTTATTCTGCAAGCAGTATTACATACATAGTATTACAAGAAATTATATGACATTAATCGTTGCAGTAAATGATATATAAACAGTACGTGACATTATATACATAATCCGCAATTATCCAGAAAGGAACATAAGATCTTACATACACTGTTTGTAGGTCTGTGGAGTAAAACATTACATGACATGGGAAGAGAAAAACCCCGTAATCTTAGGTTATATATAAATTTTAATCTATGAGTATCATAGATAGGACATTGCCATAATATATGATCAATATCCTGTGCCTCATATCCACATGAACAGCCAGGGTTGTTTACCACATTGATTTTCGCTAAAGAGAAGTTAAGACTGTAATGGCCAGATCGAATTCTGTTTATGATCACAATGGTTTTTCGAGATAAATTTTTCCCCGAGTACCAGGGTTTTCTTCTACCGTCATGGAATTGTTCAAAATAATTTTCATACACTAATTTAATATTTACTTCGCGAAGAATCACCGACAGGATATTCAAGTTTTCCGAGCTTAAACAGTCGCGTTGCTAGGGTTACGGCTTTGCACAATGTAAAATTGTATATTTCTGTGTTGCGCACAACACAGTCAATGCAGAAGCAAGAGAAAACATTTTTTATCTTTCCAATCTGTATTTGAAGGAAACTTTTTCGTTACTCGAGGAAAGAGAAAAAATATCAGGAAACTCAATTTATGATAAAAGTGAAATAAAGAAAGTATTCAAAGTATTAACGTAGGAAGTTTTTCATTTACTTCCGGTGGTTCGTAATTACAGCAGAATTTTTATTATTTTCCACGAAGATGCACAGTCTACTCATTACTGTCTCGCAAACCGCATACGTTACTCACTACGTGAACGTATAAACGGAGATTAATTTAGGCCGGATAAAAAATACATTTGAAGTTTGAAATGGATGTGTAATTATTCTGTTTGGGCAATTAAATGAAATACTACAATGTAATCAATTTACAGCGTCTGCTTATTACGCGGGTGGATATTATTTATTCTGCAGGCAAGTGTAAAGGTAAATTAATTGTGCTGAACGTAATATTGTACGTGTTTAAACAATTTATTTGTTTCGCGCTTAATTAAACGTTATAGAAGTTCTCGAACGTAATAAATGAGAATAATGGAATTGTCCCTGTAAATATTGTTTTCCCTTCAGTGGTGTGCGTTAGTGTGTCCAATAGGTCGGAAATGAGTCACGGTAATTTAATTCCCACAAGATCTCATTTCGCAGGTGTTGAAGAACCGGGGCCAATGACAACAGAAACTCTTTCGTTAAATTGATTTTGAGAGGCCTTGTCGAGAGGTCGCTTAGTACAAGCTGTCGCACCTCGGGAAAATAAAATTAACTTGGATTCCTACGTGTTCCGAGCGTAGGTGTATCCCACACCTATGTAATAGAAAGCGTCTTGATCCATATGTGTGTACTCACGGGAATACTCTGCGAGAAGAGAGTGCTAATAGATTCGTGTGTAACGCTCTTGAATGTAAAGATTGCCCTTAATGAAAACGCAGTGACGTTCCAAGAAATTGTTCATTAAAATCAACGGACGAGAAACACCATCAAATGAAAATCTTTAAAGAATATGAAAAACTGGATACACTTGACCGTTGAATTCATATTCCTACGTGAAACAAAATTAAAACAAAAACAATGCAGCGAATATTAATATATACATTGATTTATTACAATAACAATGAGCCGTGTAATAGAAAATTCAAAGACTTCGTTATCGTTATAAATAATTTGAATAGTCACTACAACTCTAAAACACTGAAAACAAAATTTCAAGTACCCCTTTATATAAAATATTTTTAATCGTTATTACTGTTCTTTCAGAGGAAGTTTCTCTTCAGTTTAACGTGATTTTTGTGTATTTTTTGAAATCCACTGAGATCCAGTCATGGAATACAGAACAATTTTACCACGACACAAATAAATGAAATTTCATTCGATATGGTAGTCACGGTCTAAAAAAAAGTATAAATAAAATCTTGTACAGTCATTTATACAAAATATTTTTTAATAAAAGATCCTACGTCTATTTCGGATAATGTTCGTACAAAAGTTTCATCTCGACAACAATAAATCAAATTTTATTAGACACATTAGTCGAAGTGAAGTAGAAAATAAAACCCAACATAAACTGGCATAAACCATTTTAACCAATCATATTCTTCCTTACTTTCAGATAACGTTCGTAGAACTTTCAAACCTATCCCTAGCGAACATTGGAAAAAGTTTCACCCCGACAGAAATAAATAAAATTTTATGAAGCATAGTGATCGAAGTAGCGTAGAAAATAAAACGTCGACCAGCGCATAAAATATTTCGGCCGACCCTTTGATGAAAGATTCTTTTTCAAATTTAGATAATGTTCATAAACTTCTAAACCTCCCCAGAACGAACGTTGGAAAAACTTTTGTCCCAGGCAAGAATAAACAAACATGTTCCCTAGGTTGATTAAAGTATTCATGGAACAATTAGCAGCGCCTACGTGCAAGGTTCATCGTACCCGTCGGCGTGGTCGGGTTTAATCGTTGCTGGGTTAAACCGAAGGAATAGCGATCAGGATTGCTATCTTGCTAAGCTAGATTAGAAATTTCATGGACGGTCGAGTTCATCGTTGGAATCGATAAAAGCCCGGGCCAATTCGATTCGAGATCGTAACGAAATCAAAGGTTGCCAGGAGGGGGTGAGAGAGGGGGTTGGAAAAGTGGTTTGCTGCGTGTGTATCGATTGGGGACGCGGTTCGCCCACGAGACTAGCCTACATTCTAGCCCCTTGCTTCACCCTTCTCGGCCGGCTTGTTTTCCCCCGTCTAGCCCCTCTGCAACGGCCCCTCTTCTCGCGAACCTCGAGTCCTCATTCAACATTCCCTCCTCTCCGAGCATTCTGCTTCCCCAACATCCCCTACCCCGAGTGTCGTTCAATTGCTACTCGGACACAGATGAACGAAAAGAGGGGAAGAGCCTGCGGCGTTCAAGAACCAGGATTGCCTGGCGGGGTCGCCGGAGCCTGGAGAGGTGGCTAAAACTAAAGAATCGGATGAGCCTCGAGCTGTACGAATAGAATATCCAAAGGGTAGCGTAAACTCCTCTCTCTCTCTGTTTCTCTCCTTTTCTCTCTTTCGGTATCCGACTGAATGGACTCTGCGAAACAGGAATTGGCCAACGGGAACAATAATGTAGGTTGATACACGCTGATAGATATTGCAACACCGAGACACTGGGACAGTCGAGCCAGCCTGCTTTTCATCCACTTTAGCCCACGCCCCGGAGGGTTTTCGCTCTTTCCTTTGCATTAGTATAATGACTCGTTCCGAGGGGAGAGACCGGAGCAAGATGTATACTACGAAGATGTATCTCGCGCGACAAAGAGGAGCTCGAAAGGGACACTATGCTGTTACGTCCACGCTGGGATTCGCGTAAAGAGAACGACGATGGCCACAGAGCTAAGTAGTTCAGCAATGATCAATGATCCAAGGGATCATCGTTGTACACCCTGTTGATAGAACTCTGCGGTCCCACAAATGCTATCCAACCGCGTGATCAAGACGCTGATCCAAGGTGTCCGAGGCTCCATCAGAGGTAACTTTATTTAAAAAGTTTGCGTGGTTGATCGATCCTCACCTTTCCACCCAGTGATTCGCTAAACACTTTGAAAACCGAATTATCCTCTGACAAGTCTGAAATAGGTCAACACGGTCGACCCGGGCTCGTTAATCCGAGCCAGACAGCCGGATTAAAGTTGTCCTTGAACTATCACCGTTCTGAAAGAATACCGCGTGAAAAGCAGCAGCGGCAGTTCGGCTTGCCTCGGTTACAGGTGGAGCCCGAAAGGCGCATTAGCGATGTCGAGGGATGCGTGAAAATCGGCAGGGTCGGGCCACAGAGAGAGAGGCGGAGAGTAAGAGTGTATCTATGCAGTCGGTACCTGCATACGGGTCAGAGGGAGATAGAGACTGCACTCTGGCCGTGGAGAAGAAAGGAACGACGTATCCACCATCATCGGTAGCTGTGGCAGCAAACCCCCGTTGGGTGGTGAGTTCAGGGGATGAAGCGAGGCCTTGCGCTGCGAAAGAGGGGAAGGTGGGTCGCCTCGTATCCGTGTCACGAATGCGCGCGTCTGCACACCTCGCCACCCTCCACGGCCACCGAAAGAGGTGAATGCAGTTGGCCGTCATTTTGCAACCCGTTCAGACGCCATTCAGATGCGTCCGATGCAAGTAGCCGGCGTCGCGCGGATCACTCACCACCTCGTTGCTGACTTCGCCGTCCGAGCAACGTGTTACATCGACAACTGATCCGAATCGTCAGATACCAGACGTGTTTTTCGCAAGTCTTCTCATGCGGGGAACACCGAATCCTCGGGGTGGAAGCGTTGAGACACGTCGAGATTGCTGGGCAGGACGAGGTCTTGATCGTTCGACTTGGAGGACACGCGTGTAATGGACACCGATCCAGAAATCGCTGCATTGTAGATCTCTATTGGACGCTGATTGAATGGACAGTCCCGCTAGTGGTAGCTGTTCCGCGAGAGAAACGATGCATTTTTTGAAGGTCGCGTGTAGTGAATGCGGACAAACGATAGACACCATGTTCGCCGAGAAAAAGACTGGCTAAGTGGTCGGGAGTCGGTGTGCGTTCGAAAATCCAGCGATCCACTCGAAGGGGTAAGTGTCTTGAACGAGACTGGAAAAGCTACAGGTTCGTTGTTACATAATCCCACGATAGACAGATAACGAGCTTACTCTTGTCGTCGTGAATGATATCGATCACGACGTGTACAAAAAGCACAGATACATTCGAAAGTTTAACGGTCGAACCAAATTGAAAGTTGTACATATTCAAAAGGATCGAAGGGAACAGTCACGTTGGGTTCCCATAAGTCATTCTATCACGAGACAAGCTACAGTCGAGAAATCGATTCGGCATGGTCTAATCCACTTTGGACGGAACAACACGCGTTATCTCGCGTTTAAAATGCAATCGCACCAAGTTCCAAGCAAGCAATGATCTTTTTAAAACGAGCTGGTTAATTACTGTTCTGTTCTGAATTGTCTTAATCGTAGTTTGCGAAATTGTTCGATTCTCTCTTCTGCATGCTGACGCACGTAAAACTTTCAGGTGTCAAGAAAAAGAATCGAGTAAAAGGGACTTCGTGGAGAGGGACGGTCGCACGTACTCGGCGAATAAGCATCGAGAAAATCGCCGTAGGATTATCCTCTTTTCTTTTACCTTGCGACGCGTCGGGACATCCACTTTCCTGGACGAGCAAGTTGTTTCGACCGTCTAGCGGCTCGGTCCGAAAGGAAATATCAAGGTACCGCATATATAGCAGTAGTTACGTTTATTGCCCTTAGAAACCGCCTTTACGTAACGCGATTTTCTTTCCCGCCCACGCCACGCGACGAATAATGGTCTCGAACAACTTCAGCGATTTTCTCTTCTCCCTTGAAATCGTTAAATCCTTCACCTCCCTTATTGCCCACGTCGAGTTGAGAGAGAGAGAGAGAGAGAGAACGAGAGCTGAAAGCTGTTCAATGTCAATCCGTCGATTCCCACGGCTGCGAAACTACAAGCAAGCGGTTCCGCGATTTTAATTAAAATATTTAAAGTCGAATGTTTTCAATCGACACGTAGGATTATAGTTTCGAAATGAACAATGGAACCCCCGGGCGATTTCTAACAACGCTCTTTTACCGTCAACGGGTCCCTGGGACCGTTCCCGGCCAATGACTCGCGATGAATAACGAACGGCTTTATAGTAAACACTAAACGAGATTTCATTGAGCGCTCACTGAACTTTGTAGACGTGTCAGTCCAGTCGTGCGAATCATAAAATCCTTTGACTCGTCGCTTATCCGTGACTCGTTGCACATATTCGTATAATTACAGGCCGGCTCGGAATCAATGGCCATGTAGCTGTCGAGAAAAATCGTGCGTTCGATGAATTGTTGTCATAGATCACCAGGTTTCTTTGTGTTCATGCTTCTCCACCCGTTTGTTCTTTAACTTCCTGATTCATAAGGAAGTTACTATAATTTTTTCATTAAATCAGTCGTATTCCAAGTTAACAGTTCGTTCACGTACAAAAGAACGCAATAAAATTGGTTATAAAAAAATGTACAATATATAAAGACCATGGCCTCGTTAGCCAACATTCGATAAATAAATTAGTACAACGTCAAATTGTTTTATTCAAAATTCAAAGAAATATATGAGAAACTGAATGCAAAATCATCGTATAGGTATACAAATACTTTCACTCTGAGTCATACCTGCAAAATGACGCGTGAAATGAGTTATCTGATGAAATAGAATTTATCTCTGTATGACGCATGTACTTCAATTTAATCAGTGCTTGCGCTTTTATCTTTTGTCAATGACTGATTGGTGCGCGTAGTGTGTGCACTCTCGAATGAGAAGTATTAAATAATATTTGTTTGTGTTTGTTTGCTAGAATGATCGACATGTTTTCGTCAAAACATAAGCCACTTTGAGTGTGCACAGTTTATATAATATCGCCAGTGCAAAGCTCCTGTGGAAAACATGTTTGTATAATTTTTATCAATCAGCTAGTGAAATTTGGACAGCCACTTAAGAACAGCGTGATTTCTGACGTATGCAATTATTGCTATTCAACGAGCAGCCTACATAGGAACCTAAATTTTGGTATAATAATTTATAAGCAGGAGCAACACTTTTACATTTCTCTTTTTCTAAAAATGACACGTGTCTTTAAATCCGAAAAATAAATCATTACACTCGCATAATATTAAAAATTTTGTTGAGCAAAATAGCTTGTTTTTTCAAACGAAATTATTCATAACTGAGGCGCTGTTATATCTTAAAAATTGAAATTTGTTCATACATTTCTAACAATTAAAAATTATCAAATAAAGATATTCCATCGCAAAAAATAAGATTATTAAATTATACTTGCAGATTTAGAAAGTACATTTTTCACACAGTCTCCTTAATAACTTGAACACCTATTGGATGCTAGCGAAAATTGCGAGATGGTTGAACGAATTTCAGTGTAATGATTTCGCGAGTATAACGTCGTCTGCGTGTCCCTTTCCGATAATCCTATTGAAGGGTAGGAATCCTTGTAAAACAGCAGGGCGCCACCCACGCTCACCGGGTTCGAAGACCAATCGGCTTCTTGCAATTTTACGCAAGTGCGTGTGTCCGGCTGCGTGCGCCCTACGAAAGCTCGCAAGCTCCCTCGGAAGGGTGAATGGAGGCTCTAATTTAGTCAGTGGCACGGCTGTCCTACGATTCGTGCAGATCTACGCTCAGTGGGTTGCTTTTTGTTTGCCTGGTCTCGCGAGCCGGGTCTTTCTCTATCGACGTCCAAATCCGGTCTTTTCTTTCTTCTTTATCGTGATCGATAGCTGCCAATTGTGACGTGACCTGGATACCTGAAACAACAATTCATTGTCTTTTATATAAACGGAGAAAGAAGTCGTAAACGGCGTTGGTGATAAAATTCCACATCAAAATGCTACTAACTGGATGATTTTTCAATTGTGAACACTTGGGAACACAAGTAAAAGTGAGAGAATTTACAAGAGAATTTTGAAGAAAATGAACAGTTTCTGAAAGGCGGTAACGCGCTAGCCCAAATGACAAATTAACTCGTCCCAGTTGAAATGTGAATCTCGTATCATTTTGGAGAGGATTAATATAAAAATAACTGGAGCAGGATCAAACATGTCAGATGACCTCGAGTTGAAATATTCAGTGATATGGATATAATTTTCAAGTAAAATTCGAATCACCTGCCGTTCCATTCTCACACGTACGCCGGCACATGGAGGACAACGTCGTTTCCCGTATCGCGAGAATCCGCTTTGTTCGATCGTGACCAGACTTGAACAAACGTATTTACGAATTTAAAGAAACGGGAAGCACATGAGTGTTTCGGTTGTGGCACGTCGGCTATTGATTTTCCGCCGCTGCCACGACAATGATAGCCGGTTACCATTGTTGAGTGACAGGCATCAGTAGGCAACGTGTAGTGTAGCTTCAGAGAAACGAGAGTTCATTGAACGCCGGTTACGAGAAATACAGTAGAAGTATTGTATAACAGGAGGGAACGGTTGGCTGCCAATCAAGAACATTGCCAACGCCGTCTAAACGCGTGTAACGTTCAAAGACGATCCTGTAACCGAAAAATAAAACAAAATTAACCTTGCCCGACTGGCAGACGAATTTCTTCTGCTGTTAGGATCGATATCCATCACAAGAATGAACGATCCCGCTCGAAGAAGACGGTTCAAGGATTGCAGAGGAATAACACGAGTTGGAAAGACTCGATGATTCTGAACATTTGAGATTCGCCGAAATTTCCTGTCGCGAGACTCGGAGATAGACGAAATATAAACAGAACGGGAGAATGATTCGACAGACCGAATATTGGATGTCGGGCGTGTGGCAGGGATGAATGGACAACATCCGGTTTTCTGAATCACCGAGATATTCTTGAGAAATGCGTAAGACCGTGCCCCAACTAGCTTTTCGTCCAGCCCCGAGCATTGTCTGGCCAATGGGAGGTCGATAAAGGGTAAACTAATTGCTTAACACGGTCAAGATCGCGTGAGTGCCGTGCTTTTGCATCATGCAGCCGGTTGCGAGATAAAAGGGAATTGTTTCGCCAGTGACGAACGTATTAATCAGCCGTCGTTATGTGCCTCAAAACCGACGAGGATCTACAATCGTTTTACAGTTTCTGGATGGAAAAATACGCGAGGCTGTACACTTGCGCAAACATGAGGCGGTGCAACGACGGTATTTTAGTACACGGTAAATTCGAGCACGTTCAACGTCGAACGACGTCTATGTATCGTCGCTTCTTCTGCTGTCTTGCTTTTCGTTTTACTTCCCCATGAGAAACTTCAATTTCATATCGTGAAACTACAGGATGATTCATTCCCGAGATGCGTCAGCGCAGCATAAAAATGTTTCTTTTAATGTTAACCACCGTGACGGCTATCCGTGACCCATAAACGTCCCGGCGATTAGACAATCCTACGACTCTCGTGTTTTTTTGCTTTGTTCCTTTGCTAATCAAATAATCGCGAGCACTTCGGTGCTACCCTTTTTCATCGATCGCTGGCAATACGGTTTCTTGCCTCGGAGTATCTATACCTAGTGCATTAGCCTGTCACATACGACGTGTGAGCGACAATTTAGGTTTCAACATGTTCGCTATTAGTGTCGCACGTGCTTCACGGTCACGGTTTTATAATTCTATAAAAGCTTTCAGTGCTTTCAGAAAACTGAACTAACCGTTATCATCATTTGTTCTCTTAACTTTTTGCACTCGGAGCTATTTTAAAGTATTTCAATTATATATGAATTTTTTGAATATGGTAGATATGAAATTGATATAGTACCTCATACAATACTTAAATGTTCAATAATTGGTTATGTACCGACGCATCTAATAATGTGAACAATATTTTAGATAATAGTACAGCCATTTTTAGCGTCGCACAGTGTGTCGAGTATATGGGAATTCGGGAAAAAAGTCGTAACTCTTAAACTATGCAATTTTCAAGTAAAGTACCTTAATACTTTTTGAAATAAAATGCAAAACCGAATCGAATGATGTAAAAAAAAAATTTTTTTTTAATTATTTAAACAAAAATTTTATTTTTTAGTTGCGATGATCTTGTTTTTTATGACTTTTTATTGAATAAAAAGTGGTTTACAATTTTAACGAAAATTTTTTAAAAAAGTACTATACTATATACATTGTTTATCTAATTGTAAATCTTCACAACGAGGAATTACAACTTAAGAGTCCTTAAGAATTCCGTTTGTTTACCTAGAAAGAAGTCTAATGTGCTTTAAATTAATATAATACAAAATCTCAAAGGAACCTTTTGGTACTTTCTGTAATACTGAATTGGAAGATTGTAAATATTTAAACAATTTTAAAACTAAATATATAATTTATAAGTCTTTATATGGTTTTTTATTATTTTCTCCCCTTGAGCAAATGTGAGCAGATTTAAACCAACGCGAAATTAAAGTTTAATATGCCACCAATTACTGTAAAAAAATTTACGGATGTACTTTGATGTACTTTTTTTTAAACTCTAATCAAAGTTGATAAATGTTAAACATAAAAAATTAGGACAAATTGCGATTATTTGAAAAAAATTTTCTGGGAGATTGAAGGTCTTATAATGCTAAACACACCCTCTAAAAATCAAATTAAAAAACCAAATAGCTTGCGAGGGACGCATGTTTAAAATAATGCACGGAATTTGACAGTAAAGTTTCAGCCTCAATTTTAATAATAAATTGATTTATTCAGTTAAAATTTAATGCAGTTTCAGAAACTACGTTTTGTTACGAACATTTTAGCATACATAAATTTTTTGGTCTTACGCTTTGATTTCCGGACTTTTTTCTATTGGACGACACACTGTGCGTCGCCTTAAAGGCGCCTCTCGAGTGCTGAGGATTAATTAATGTTCTAAGTAGAAATAACTCTTTCTGTAACACCTTGCTCATCTTTTTTTTCTTCTTAACAAAGGGGTATCTCTCCTATAACATTTCGGCATGCCGACGAGGCCCCTATTCGTAGATTCATCTCGTCAAAACATCTTTGCCGAATAGGCCACTATCGTGTTCTTTCCTTTCCACACTCCAACAATTTCATTTAGTATTATTATTTAAAAGAAGTACATTGCGCTTTATATAGCACGGCCATTCGAAAGCTCCATTAACAGACATCCGGCAGTTAAACTGTTAAAAATTTCGAAGACCTCCGAGTGTTTCGAACAGGGCTGGCATAAAGAGCAGCTATTACGGATAGGTTCTATTCTGGGAAAGGATCCTCAAATATGTACGGATCGATGCGGTGGGCCTGACCGACCAAATACAAATTCTTTCACGCGCCGCCGTTAAGAAAAAGTTTCTCGGTATCGTAAACCCGTGAAAATGGTACTTCCGTTAAAGAGCGGGCGTGCCGACGCCGACGCCGACGCGACGCGCGACGGGTCCGCGTGAGAACGCGTTCTGTGCATGCATATGTAGGAGCATGTTCGCGGAGAGAAAGAGAGGAAAACGCGTCCGGCTAAATGACTCGAAACGGACATATGCATTCGTCGCCCGAAACGGAATAACCTTCCCCGGTTGGTCTCAATGGGCAAACGTAAAACTTGATTCCGAATGCGTTTTACTATCATTAGTGCACGTGCTTCGCTTTCATTCACCTTGAGTCCCTCCCGCCGAATTCTCGGTACTGGTAGTAAACTAGCGTCGCGATTGGCCGTCGGTTGCGTGCAGCTCGTCGCCGATTGGCCGCTATTTACTCCCGTACCTAACCGGAGTGCAAGGCCGAACCTCACCGAAGCCCAGGTCAGGGTACACGAACGGCGTCTTCGGCAGTTCGAACGTGAGGCTTGCGCAGTCGAGACCGGCTGGTCCTCTGCCAACGGTGTCTCAAATATGGCTGTTTACACGTCGTCCACGCAGCCGCTAGTTCCAAACCGCGAGTATCGCTTCACTAACGACAACACGATCATCCTCGTGGTCCTAGCGTACGTGCTGCTCGCTAAAGGTATCATCAAGTCATTGAGTAAGAGTCTTCTGTCGCGATCTTGTTCGGTCCGCGACACCTATCATCTACGCACACATACTCGCGCGCACGCTGTCGGAAAACAGGATGTAGTATATATTTGTGTGTCGGTTGTTTTCGTGTTTGTGCGTAAACGGGTGCCGCGTGTGTATGCGACACGTCGTAGAAGGCTCGCGGTGTTGATGACTGGAACGATGTTGTTCACCCACATGTCATATGCACTCGAGACCGTGTGCAACGTATGCCTGTCACACTTCCCCACCTCGGGATTTTCGAGCTGTTCCGCGGAGAAAATTAACGCGAGATGTTTGCTTCCTGTGCAGCCGCACGTAACCCGTTTTTTCCGGTTCAGGAGGATCTGTTTCCGACGGTTGAAACCGCGATCCGTGGTATTGTCGGGCGAAATGTACGGTTTTCTACGGTGACAGCGGAAATATATTCAGTATCGCGGTAAAATACTGTGCGACGGTGTTCAGTCTTGTTTAACTGGTTCCTCTACCACGTGTCACGTTCCGCGAGTGGACCCCCAGTTTTGTTACATTTGGGAAACTACGTTTGTGATTCTAAAACGGATTTTACGTGATGTCTGTACTGTGACTAACGTGTATGTCCAATAATGTATTTGGAATACTATTATTCGTTGTTCTGTTGTTTTTTGTAGCATTTAGTGGTACCATGATATTCAATCTGTTTTGGAATATAATTGAAATGTGTTCTGTTTGAATTGTAGAACTCGATGCGTGTCCGTTCGCTAATGGTGTCTGTTTTATTTTTGTTGTAGGAGGTACAAGCACTCCGTTGACTAATCACTATGTAAACGACGCAAACTATTATGACATTTCAAGCAATGACGACGATTCAGATCCTTTGGAAAAGTTTTACTTAATTACCGAACGAAGGTGGCACACGGATACAGTGCTACCTATCCCCTTACTGCCATCTACCGAGGGAATGTCTGTTCGATCTCCTCATAGGTACGATACAAAACACTTGGATATAATATACATTTATTTTGAATTGAACGCACGTGGTATTAAATACTTGTTCCTGCACATAGGATTTCACAGTCCATAACGGGACTGGATGATGCTGGAATGGATTTGCAAGCAGCTCAACTCAGCGCCCGAGCAGGACAGGAGGTACACTCCACTGCAACTTTATCATGGCTAGACTGGCAGCTAACACTCTTTGTAGCACTTTGCGCCATCGCTGCCGCCATTCTCTTCACATTCTTGGTGAGATTTGATTCGAAAGAAGCATTCATCGTATGTTTAAATGAAATGATGTAGACTAACAAATTTTGTCATTCAGATTTTGTTATGGCTACGGAAACAAATGTCGCGTGAAAAGGATACAGAAGATGGTGATAGGAGAGGTTTGGTAGAGGAAGGTACTATAGGTCACCCTGAGAAGCCTACTAAATCTACTAAGGTATCGGTCGAAGGTCAATGGGTTCATCAACCTACCATAAAGCCATCTGTGTCTGTCCAATCTGTCCGACCAGTTACCACTCAAATCACTGGTTTGCCAGAGGTATGTGCTTCAAAGAGATGATATTTCCAAAGAGATAATTATAAACCAATGGTAACTAACGTTCATAAATTCTTTTTTGTCTAGGTAATGTCAGTCGCAACACCGGAACGTAGACCAGAACCTATACGCATAAAAGCTAGAAGATTACTCGAACGACGTGGTTCAAGTGCAAGCTTGACTATAGAATTAGCACCACCTCCTGAAAGTCCACCACACGTGGTGACACCTACTCGGGAATGTACCGCGGAAGAATTTTTACTCAGTGCTGGAAATGTACTGTCGAGATCGCAGCTAAAAAAAGCAGTCAGTGACCCCACATTATTGCACAAAGAATTCTGGGAAGTCCCTTTGAATTTGCCCGTAGAACTAGATATTTGTGGATATGGGGTGAAAAATAGATACTGTTCTGTGTTACCGAATCCACAGTCCAGAGTGGTTCTACCAAGTACTTCTTCTGATGATCCTCTCTCTAGCTACATCAATGCCAACTACATACGAGTAAGTACAAGACGAATTACAAATTATGGTAATTGGAACTCCCTTTGTTGTAGAATGTTTCGTCTATTGTATTTTTATTTTAATAGGGATACGACGGAGAAGATTCGCGCTATATCGCAACACAGGGACCATTGACTCATACAGTAGCTGACTTCTGGAAAATGATTTGGGCGGAGAAAGTTCCCGCAGTCGTCATGATGACGAAACTGCACGAAGCCGCGAAGACGAAGTGCGAACCATATTTTCCGCTGGAGAAAAATAGTTGCATACCAGCTGGACCTTTCACTATTATCGTTACTTCTATCGACACCAGAGACGGTTATACATACAGAGACTTGGAGCTTAGATTCGAAGGAGAAAGACGACATGTGCAGCATTATTGGTATATAAAACTAAAATGCGTGCAGCCTATTATTCTATTATTGTACCAACTTATTCGTAATTCAGATAAACAAGAAGTAATGTGTACAATTTATTGTGTGCAGGTATGATTCTTGGCCAGATCATGCCGTACCTGAAAATGCAGATACCCTGGTTAGCCTAGCTGCAGAAGTGAACTCCTTGCCAGGACCTGTTGTTGTTCACTGCAGTGCAGGAATAGGAAGAACTGGGTGTTTCATAGCATTAGCAACAGGAATGACACAATTATCACGGGATGGAAACGTGGATGTTTTAGGCATTTTATGTCAAATGAGGTAAAGCGATAAATTCTAAATTGAATTGAAATGTTGTGTACCTAAAGCCAGTCCAACAATATTTGGAGCTTACTTTGCTTCCATTAGATGTCGCGTAATGGCTGTGTACAACTGTCGTTATGCAGCATGTAGAGGGAGATACAGTCGGTGCATTGTATTATGCGACGATACCGATTACCTTTTTAATTCAATTAACTAATCTAAGGCATTTTGTTTGTAGGTATGACAGAGGAGGCATGATTCAAACGGCGGAACAGTATGAATTCGTTCATCGTGCACTTTGTCTATACGAACAAACGCTTGACGGCGGAAAATCAGCGAGCGCTGGAGATTGATGCGACTAACGATGCGATCCTATGGGAATTGATCAGAATTCGTTCGAAGGAAATTGACGTGAGAGTTACACGACGATTCACAACATGATTGTGAGGTATTGTCTGCAAAATGATACTTCGTCCAAGTGTGACCACCTCTGCCACGATAGAAATACTATGAAGAGAATCTCAGTCTATCAAGATGGATGATGTCTTGACTGTTTTCAACCTGTTTAAGGATGAGTTTCGTCTCACTTAATAAGCTGCCATTTCTATACTGCCATGACAAATCGTTGACAATTAATATCAGTCACAAAGCTCAAGGGAGATGATTAAAAAAATGAAATATGCTACTATTCTTAAACGGAATTAAAACTGTTCGACATATAAAGAAAAACGATATATTATAATTTAACTTGCAAAACGAGAGATCAGGGTTTAGACTGGACATTGGTTCAGGTTTTTATGCATTCTCTATGTATTGGAAGTTAGATTTGATAGTTGTTAACTTGCAACTATATAGTATTCTGAGGAAACTTGTACTTTCTGCGATTTGATGAACTTTTCCTTGGCTTCTCGATGTGGCGATGTATTTGCAAAGTTAACACACAGCTATACAGATGCTAATGTTGATGGTGAATAAGTAATTTTATTCGAATGAAAGATCATGAATGCAGAACGGCAGATTAAAGCTATATAAAATTGGGACCCAGATCAATTAAATATTTTTATCCTATTTGTAGTTCCTAGTTAATTTTACAGTATGCACAATGATTTCCATGACTTCTAATTAATTTATCAACAAAGACTGAATGCAGGTAGTACAATACGTTTATTATATAAGTTATAAATCTAACTAGATATAATGTGCTTCTGTAACGCAAGGTAAAATTCATGACGTATTAATGACAGTCCTGAAGCAATTACATTTCATTTTTGAAGGAAAGAAAAAGCAATTGTTAAAGTACGTTCAATGACCTGAATCTCATCAGTAACGTGAACTTTACCAATGCGTGGTATATTGAATCAAGGTTAAAGTCACTATATAGCTTTCACTTCGAGTATTATGTACAAAATCGAATTAAATATTTATTTCTATTTACTATCTCGAATTAATGTTTAAAGGAGAAGAAATCATGGTGTAATATCATGAATTTACATTGAAAAGAATTGTTGCTTTTATTAACGATTAGCAATTTGTTTATTCAGTTGAAAGGTTAGTGTGTAGTTGACAATAAGTGTTATTTAAGCCTTTACGAGTGTTGCAGTAAAAAAAACTACTTCCTCAGCATGAAAGGCAATAGCCGAACGGTTACATTTTTCAGTGAACAAAATTTTCTTGATCGATCAGACGACTTCTATCAACCTATAGATTCCAAGCATTGTAACAATACCAAAGTTGTTATTAGTATTTAACTAACTATGGTGTACCGTGAACAGATGCACTGCAGACTTTGCAGAATTTACGATGACTAGAAATTATTGTTTGAACATTAATTCGTTCTATGTAATTGACTCTTGTCGATTTCCAGTGTAATCCAGTGTAATTGTATTAGATTAAGACGTTTCGATAATGAGCTACTACGAACGATCTCGGCATTTGTATTAAAAATGTATGTGCCGTAGTCAAGTCGTTTATTATTTCAAACATAATCAGTCTATTCACTGGAGCTACTATGTTGTGAATTTTTGTTTTCATTCAAATTATATGGTTATAGGATGCCTCAAAGTTTTACCTTGAATGCGGTGTGAACGTATGAAATTTGTGCGGAAGATTGTGATATGTATACAAATATAAATATATGCTTGTACATATACTGTACAGAGAGTAAAATATATTTAAGAGAATATGTATTTGTCTAATAAGCAAATCAAGAGTAAATTATTTATGAATATGTAAAGCCTTAAGCTAATTTAATGTAAACGTATTAATAATGTAACAACAATAATAATAATAATTTAGAAGCCCTTTGGTGTTCAATTGTACTTATGTAACGTAATAAATGTTTATAGTACCCATGCAATATCTTTGTACGCTACTTTTGGAGGTAAACCTTGTCGGGACAAGTTCGATATTGACTTTTCCACCAATAATTATTTTAATGATTTACATTTATCAATCACATGGTATGTTTTCAGTAGGCTATTAAAGCTACATATATTATTATATTAAATTATTAAATAATCTTTCGAAGGGCCTTCCTTTTACTTAACCATGCAATATGATTTTTCAAGAAATCATTTTGAATTCGCGTCGTGCACATTGATTGAAAACAAAACGAACTCTCGGGACAACATAACTAAATCAAACAGATTTAGTGTTAAGTTCTGAAGTAAAATAGAAAGACAACTCGGATCGCAAAGTGTTAACAATATTATTATTAAAGATTAAAGCATTTCTCTTGTATCCGACTATAAACTGTCACTAAATTCAATTATAGATTCTCGCAATGTACACAGTAAAATATGTAAAATCGGAATACGCGATAGTAATTCTACTTACAGATCTGTCAGTTTCCTTTTACCGCCACAGGCCAACACAGTGCCGCCATCTTGAGTATTGCTGTTCTCTTTTCTGAACGATACTTCGTAATATTCGAACTTACCCAACGCGATTCATTGAAATTCTTCGATGGGTATCCGTAAAGGTAACAACGATAATAATATACACGCAAAGAACACGAAGCTCAACAACCTCCTCCGTGGAACGCTAGCAATTTTCTTGATTGACGTAGTCGCGCGCAGTTTTCAAACTCGCCTCGGAAGAGACTGGATCGCGTCACGTGATCCGCTCGTTCTCGGAGCGACATGCACGGGGCGCGTTTGCATGTATTACATTCCGTGCGCGTGTGGTGTCGGCACGGAACTCAAGTTTAGTCCGCGCCTCGGGATTCTACACGGCTCCTGGTGTGGCGAGCCAGTGTCAGATAATACACGGAGAAATCGTTTGCGCGTAACATCGCGAGACTAGCGAGAGAAAAAAAAGGTCGACAGGTTCGCGGAGTGTGCAACAGCGTTTCTTTCGTTACCAGTTTTATTTCCCCTCTCGCGCGCGATGGTCTCGTTATCGTCGCTATCCGCCGTGCCGATTTTCGAGGAGGACCATTCGTAGATCGTGTGTCGCTGCGCTCGAAGGTAATACATACGGAGAACAGTGCGGCCACACGGAAGTAGAATCCGTGAGCGTACTCGTTCGTGAATATCGTGCGAGCGACGGAGGAAGAGGAGGGACAAGGGAACAAGAAACAGGACAACAGAAATTAAGTATCGGAAGTTATAGTTGCATATGCAATGTTGTGTACTATGTGGGACGTAGCATCGAGTGACATCGTAGCCTGGAGACAAAATGGGGCCCGCTGATCGGGCCCGGAAGATCTCAGGGGTCCGATTAACAACGGAGGTATGGATGTCATCGGGGACGGGGACGAGCAGACCCTCCAGGCGATTCTCGGTGAGTAGAACGCTTGCTTGCTTGCTTGCTCGCTCGTCGAAAAGGACGCGCGAATCGAAACGTTCTCCGACAAGCCAGTTCGCGACGATTGACAACGGTGACAGTTAAACAGAGTGTCGCGAGTCCGTCGCGGATCGCCATGTACACCTCCATGCGACCATAAACGCGCTCGTACGATCGTGTTGGTTCGGTTGCTCCCGTGCATTGACCTTAAACGCACCGGACACAGCTCATCGTGCGTTTTCGTGGCTCTGTCGATCTCCTTGCCGATGACAGCGGACCATGCACGGTGGTCCCTTTTACCAAAACTCTAAATCTCACGCGATCTTCATGGAAATCGGTAGTCTTATGTCTTCGGGCTTGCTACATTCGAATGTGCTGTCGGATAAACGCAACATTCAAAATGGAGTATCAAATACCTCTTCAACAAGCGTTATTTTGACTTTGGACTATTGGGTTAATTTCAAACACTTTTTTAAAATTAATTATAGTAATACATATGTAATTGTATTGTAATACGTATATAATACATACAGGGTCATCCGTTTTTAAACGGACAAACGTAAACCAGCTATAAAGAACCCCAAATGGAACAAGTTTTACCCCTGCCACTTTTTTTGTTTCGGCCTTGATTTCTAGAAAATTGCAAGAAACCATAATTTTTTTAGTTCACGTAAACTTGAATATCTCGGGACTCCAGTGATGAAACTTGATGATTTTTTCTTAAATTTCAACATTTGTAACTAAATGGTTAGTAGAAACGTTCAGTTTTCGAAAAAATAGTTTATGTTAATTTTTGAAAAATCTTAAAATTTTGAATTTTGTTAATAATTTTTTGTTATTTTTTGTCTTGAATCAAACGGTTGATTACGCATAAATCCAAGTTTCTCGAAATTTTTTCATTCAGACTCCACGACGTGCCCTATGCCAAAAAAAAACAAAGATCCGAAGGTCATACAAAAATATTTTGTTAACAAAAAAGATGCCCCTATTTATTTTAAACCAAACAAAGGAAAAATCATCAAGATTCATCACTGGAGTCCCGAGATATTCAAGTTTATGTGAACTAAAAAAATCATGGTTTTTTGCAATTTTCTAGAAATCAAGGCCGAAACAAAAAAAATGGCAGCGGTAAAACTTGTTCCATTTGGGGTTGTTTATAGCTGGTTTACGTTTGTCCGTTTAAAAACGGATGACCCTGTATATAATTGTATTGTAATACGTATATAATACACATATAATTGTATTGTATATATAATTGTAATACACTGCGATAATACACAGCTTAATCAATTATGTACACGGTTTTAACACTGAACCTACCACGGGTCAAATGACTGGTTTTATTATGTATTCTACGATGATTGAAATTGTAAAAATTCATTTATGGAAAGTGGTGGAATAAATTTTCTTGTCCAGGAATTTCATATATTGAAAATTACGCGCGCGGATGATCTCAATAAATTTAAGGTTGGCATTTTTATTAGGCAACATTTACCAGATACTATTGGTTTAGTATTAAAGTTACTCACGTTCTGCGAGGATAGCAATAAAGCAATTTTGTAAACGATCGAAGACGCTTTCTTAATGAATATGTACACATGAACCAATACGAACCATTCGTTAGAAGACTTTAAAAATACTATTATATTATTTGCAACCCATTAATCATATTAAGAAAGAAATTAAGCTTCTATTTAATTGCTGATTGTTACAATTTAGGTAGACAAATTTTATTTTGCATAAATATCCGCTGTCTAGTCATGAATCTTGATCGAGTTGACACTCGGTGACCATCAGATCTTGTTCTCTACCGATGTACCAAAACATGACAACGATTTTTGACGTATTAAGGAGGAAAAAAGAAGACTTAATTCAAAGATATTTTGCAATTCTCACGTGAAAAGGTCATCTGTATAACGTATATTTTCATGTTGAAATGTAATACAAATGATCGTTTCGAGGATAACCTTTAGTTTGACACGGTAAACATGTCGCAATGTTTAAAAATTCGTCAACGATGACAGTCCATATTAAAACAGCGTTTGATACTCTGTTATGCACATCACGAAATATGCATTTTGGCCAGGTTTTCGGAAGAAAAGATCACTGTGCGACGGGACAGGACAAGACCCGGCGTTATCCTGCTCCACTTTGACCTTCCCATTTCGCAACGGTCTACTCGTTCACCGGGCGGAATATTCTCGACCGTAATGAGTGCATTGAGAGACCGGGGCATAGGTATTATCTGGCATAGCGGTTGAACCCGCTAACGGAACCCGCTGAAAAATACCGAGTTCTACGTTTTCGATTCTGGTCTACGTATACTGATTTGTTACGCGTGTCCGATGCATCGGTGCTCCGGACGCGGTGAATCAACGAATCAAGTGGTAATATCCTGGGAATCAGACGCGGCGTAAATTGTACTACTCGAAATAATTAGCGGGACGTTTGTACAAAGGTGGGGGGAGTAAATCGAACGCCAAGGATAGACTGTCACTCGAACGTGGACGTAAACAAATTCCGCGGACGCCATTGCCGATGGTAGTTCTTTACTTTTCTGCAATTTAGATTTCAATGTTTGAATATACGATTTCTCGAATACATTAGTTTATAATAACACAACTGTTGTTTGTGGGTGTACACGTGGTAGTCTAGAAGTCACCGTTTAAATTTGGAATTTGCTTGTGAAAGAATGTTTAGACATACAGTGTGTAAAAAAAGTATTGGCACATTCTTAAAAGGGTGATAACTTTTTAAATATCGCATTTACGATTTGAATTTTTTTGGGAAGCTAGAGCAATTAGCTTGCCACAGGATGCGAAAAAAAATTTTGTCAAAAATTGCAATTCAACAGAATTGTAGCAAAAATACTAAAAGTTGCATTTTACAACTTTTTTATGTGGGCCAATATTGAAAATTTTTAAAATGCGTTTTGTAGATCTGATTTGAATTTTTTTAGAGCAATTAGTTTGCCATAGGATGCGAAAAAAATTTTGTCAAAAATTGCAATTCATCGGAATTGTAGCAAAAATACTAAAAGGTGCATTTTACAACTTTTTTATGTGGGCCAATATTGACAATTTTTAAAATGCGTTTTGTAGATCTGTGTCAGTTATATGCACTGGTAAAGTTTCATCGAAATCGGTTAATGCGAAAAAAACGACAGGCATTGAAAGATGTAAGATGAAAATCGTGAAAATCTACCATTTTTAACATATTTAAACGTTTATAGCTTATTGCAATTGTCGACCGATTTTGACGAAATTTTTCAGAATATGTTTAATTGACACGGGTCTACAAAACGCATTTTTTAAATTTTCAATATAGGCCCACATAAAATAGTTGAAAAATCAACTTTTAGTATTTTTGCTACAATTCCGATGAATTGCAATTTTTGACAAAATTTTGTTTCGCATCCTGTGACAAATTAATTGCTCTAGCTTCCCAAAAAATTTAAATCGTATAATACGATATTTAAAAAGTTATCGCCTTTTTAACTCTTAGCGCTCGAGTGGTGACTCTGAGGCACCATTAAAAATTGCTGTACTATTATCAAAATATTGTTTACATTATTAAATATGTTGGTATCTAATCAGTTACTAAATATTTAAGTACTGTATGAGTTATTACATCAATTTCATACCCATGAAATTTAAAAAATCATGCAGAATAGAAATATTCTAAGTCGAAGGAATGTTTAATTTTCGAGTTAAAATAGCTCCGACTGCAAAGGGTTAAGAGTGTGCCAATCCTTTTTTACCCACTGTATTTATACGAAGTTACATTGGAGCAATATGGTTGGAGAATCTAGACTACTTGGAATTATTTGTTAATTATTCGTTTTTGTTTTAAACCTTCATCTGAATATTATTGCATCGACGTGTGGAAGTTGAAAGAACTCGATATATCATTTTAATTTTGACAATCGACGTAAATATAGGTTTAAGATGTCAGGAGAAGTGGATAGGGCAATTTCAGCGTCGTCAACTCCATTCAGAAATTTTTCCTGAATCGTGGCGAACGACTGCAGCCTTCTTAGTTCGCTCTGATTGATTTCCAAAGGAGAGTGCTTACGTGGATACATTTACCCTACTTTTGCCTTGACTGTGCTCCTCCCCTCCACACTCGCGGAAAAACCGCCTTCGCATACCTGTTACACCTTTGGTTCAATGCATCGTGCTGCATCATTTCGTACCATTATTCGGTTGCAGCTATGCAGATCGCTGCTCTACCTTATACTTACACGGAGAACGCCGGAAATGATTGGGTAGCTGGGGAAGTCATACCGATCTTCGGATTAAGATAAACTTAAGTGGTCTATCGCGAGGTTGCCGTCTAATTTATTGTTATTTAAGAGTTGGGAATTGGAGAAAATATTTTATAATCGAGCAAGTAAAATAATAACGCCGTTCATTTTTGGATTAAGTTCAGATGAAGTGATCTCTCATGAGATTGTCTTTATATTTATTGTTGTTGAAGGGGGTAGATTTGTTTCCAAGATTGCAAGGGTGTGGGATGCGCCTTCGTGTGTTTTTTCAGTAGACAAGCACTAGATAAAAAATCAATCTAGTAATTTGCATTATTTGACAGCATGTAGCTGTCGCAGCTTTATGAAAATAGCTATATGCGCTACCGTATGCTCCCGAATAATGCAAAATACGCCTCGTAAACGAAAAAATAGAACTTTTGAGGGCGGTAGTGTCCTAGTTTGATCTTTTATCTAGCTTTTTTGACTACTGAAAAACCCGCATACTTACAATCCTGAGAACTCGTCGAACGATGAAATGGGATTATAGAAAACGTAGTATATTTTATAATTAGTTAGTAGATTAATTTATGCATTCATAAAACGGAAATTTATACAATACATAAAAATGTGATTCCCAATTAATTTATGTGCAGTTTACGTCGAACGATTTAATTAGACAAAAATGCCACGAATTCATTCCTCGGAGGTTAAAAAACACGCGGAATTCGTGTAAACGTTGATTTATGAACAGCACTTGAATGTACCCTGCGCGAAATCGACTTGGAATAATCGGAGAATACATTTTCAGGCTCGTTGTATTGATGAACATTCGGCATTCCAGTCTGTATTTGCATCTTTTTCTGAATACTTGCGATCAAAGCTGGTCTTCCACGCCGGGTGCATTCACCTGCAACGAGTGCACCGAAGCATTCTTCATCTAGGTCGGAGGTTGCAGTGCAGCGTCAGGTTCTCTCTGTTTCACTTAATTCTTCTGTGTGTTTATCCGATTAACTGCGAGTCATTGCTTTGCCGACAAATACGATTAAACGCGGTAATGCGTGTTTCATAGTTTCTCTGTTGCGCTATGATCTTTATTACGGTGCCCGGAGTAATTGGAAGAACCTACATTTTTGCTGCATGATTCATAATTAGCGCAGATGTTTATGCATACTTGTCTTTCATGAATGGCAGGATATGAAGAAAATGAACTTCTCTTTAACAATCTCCGTGAATTACAACTAGAAAATTTCATTTTATAGAAGCATATCTAATACAAAATTTAGATCATATTCTTGTTTGCGAATATAAAGTGTTCTTACAAGGGAATATATTCAGGTGAAACAAACCAATCTTGATGAAACTTATGCGAGATGTAGTTCTTCGAAAAATATTTGACACGTTTTTTTTTTATTGGCAATCATCCACTTTGAAGGGGTGAAAACAGCCCTCAAAGTTCGCTGTCGGATTCATATTTTTGAGATACTTTGGAAACCAGAGATTGAAAAAATTGATTTTTTTAAAAATTGTGTTTTTCTTTTAATGGGGAATGTAGTAGTGCAAAAAATTTTAACAAAATATGTTTGTTCAATCAATACATTAAAAATTTTATGTTTCCTTTCGGTTTCTCTTACGTATCGTTAGTTAATTTTAATGTACACTATGTGTGATCTTTGAAAGATAGTCTTGCACCTGGTGTGCGGAGGAAGGAATTCTGGCTTCTTCTACAGAAATATAAACGTTTATTTTTAACATATTATTTAAACAAATGTCTTTCGTTAAAATTTTTTTCACAACTACGTTTCCCATTAAAAACACACAATTTAAAAAGAAAATCATTTTTTTCGACCTTTGGTTTCCGAAATGTCTCAAAAAATATGACTCTGACCATGAATTTTGAGGGCTGCTTTCACCCCTTCAAAGGTATTATAGCAATATTAACGTTTCTATGCATGCACGCATTGTTTTTAGATCTGAAGAAAAAAAGAAAAATTAAGAAAATGGACTTCTATTTAGATTATATTCTTGTTTGCGAATATAAAGTGTTCTTAGACGTACATGTTTTATTCTACGAAGTAGCATTGATGAGACGTATTTATTATAGCAATATTAACGTTTCTATGCATGCACGCATTGTTTTTAGATCTGAAGAAAAATGGAGAAACGAAGAAAATGAACTTCTCCTATTCAGATTATATTCTTGCTTGCGAATATAAAGTGTTCTTAGACGTACATGTTTTATTCTACGAAGTAGCATTGATGAGACGTATTTATTATAGCAATATTAACGTTTCTATGCATGCACGCATTGTTTTTAGATGTGAAGAAAAATAGAAAAATTAAGAAAATGAACTTCTATTTAGATTATATTCTTGTTTACGAATATAAAGTGTTCTTAGACGTACATGTTTTATTCTACGAAGTAGCATTGATGAGACGTATTTATTATAGCAATATTAACGTTTCTATGCATGCACGCATTGCTTTTAGATCTGAAGAAAAATGGAGAAATGAAGAAAATGAACTTCTCCTATTCAGATTATATTCTTGTTTGCGAATATAAAGTGTTTTTAGACGTACATGTTTCATTCTACAAAGTAGCATTGATGAGTCGCATTTATTATAACAATATTAACGTTTCTATGCATGCACGCGTGTCTTTAGATATTTGATTATCCAGAGATCAAGGAAACGTAAAAAAGTTCGGCGTTTTAGGTCACCAGAGCTAAAAGACCTCCTTTGAATCCACGAACGAGGATAATAAACTTCTGTTTAGTATTTACTTCTGCGAGCGGTCTATGAAAGTTGAAATTTACATAAGAATGCGGCGTCCAGTCATGACCGATTAAAATACTAGTCGCGATTTCTGGAGCGAGTTGTATGCGCCGCAATAATTCTGTGCTAATCTGTCCCCGTTTAATAATATCCGACCGATGCAATTAGCCAAAGTTTTGAAAGGAAATTACGGCTTCTCGCCGGAATGATTATCATCCCGGAGGCGAGTGAAGTTTCTCGGGGCAGATAGTATTACCGCAATTCGTCGGTCTTTGCCAACAATTCCAGTGTTCTCTCTTCGCTAGCGGGCCGACAGTGAAAGTCGCGGCGGTGAACGTGCTTTTCCGTTTATTTGAAATTAACGGCTCGATACTCCGGTGTATAACCTACTGGCTGTGCGCGCTGCGAACAGTTCCATTCACTTTTGATAATCGCCCGTCATTAACGTCTCATTTGGTTTGCGAGTATGTATTTCATTCCTCATCGCGAAACGTCGTCGGTTCCCGTCGATCCTTGCTCCTTCAAAAAGTGCACATTGCACAGCGGAGTATTTGATTAAAAATTATCTCAAATCCTGCCTAAGATGAAAAATGTTGGTTGCCTGAGCTAATGGAATATATGAACAACACTGTATCGGTTTTATTTATTTAATTTATGCACTCATGCAGCGATGTTGTGCATTTAATGCAAAGAATTTTGTAGTACTCATTTTTCTCTTCGCCCATTTCTGAAATATCGCTCGGCTATTAGGATCGTTTATAGTGGTGAAGATGTTGTGTTCATTTTTTCTTTACAGACACTTTTGAGACAGGTATACATTTTCAGTAATTTTGATTTCCTTATTATTTATCTGTTTAAAATTATTCAAGTTTGAAGATGATGGATAGAAGAGGGGATAGAGATTTTCTATTAGGACTGTTTATAGTGGTGAAGATGTTGTGTTCATTTTTTCTTTACAGACACTTTTTAGACAGGTATACATTTTCAGTAATTATGATTTCCTTATTATTTATCTGTTTAAAATTATTCAAGTTTGAAGATGATGGATAGAAGAGGGGATAGAGATTTTCTATTAGGACTGTTTATAGTGGTGAAGATGTTGTGTTCATTTTTTCTTTACAGACACTTTTTAGACAGGTATACATTTTCAGTAATTATGATTTCCTTATTATTTATCTGTTTAAAATTATTCAAGTTTGAAGATGATGGATAGAAGAGGGGATAGAGATTTTCTTGTTGCGAAAGATAAGTGTGTTAATTAAAAAATGCATTTGCCATTTTTTTGTGATAAAAAAACCGTTCAATGATACTTAACAACGATGAAAAGAATTACTCTTTCAATACTCTCGTTCGAGATGTACTTGTACAACACAGCTGCTCTTAGAAACGTAATTATTAAACGATAACAATAAACGATGAAAAGCAATAGTTGTTTTCGATTCATTCAGCGGCGGTTGATTAACCCTCTCATGGCTAAATTATTTTTTACATAGTTTATTATTTATCCACTGATCATCGTGATTGTAATGGATGCTACATTGAAATTAATTTATGTTTGAGTGCTCAAGTAGGACATGCACGCTCTATTGGCAACGAGAGGGTTAAGAGACATGAAAACAAACGTGCGAACAGATCCATTCTAATTATCAGCCAACCACTGTCATGTTCAGTTTCATTTAGAACTAGTGTCAGAGCGATCACTTTTTGAATAGAAAATTTCATTTATTCGAATGAATACAAATCGATTTTTGTACATAATCTCGCAGTTTCTACAACAATTTTCTTGAACCTAACTCGATTGTCGACTCGATTAAAAATCTTAATTATTTCTTTCTCAGGTATTTTTCATTTAGCTACTTCTTTGATCGTAACTAACAGGGTTAATATTATACTAATCCTTATTCTACCTTATACTGCTACGTTTTGGTTACTACATTATGTTTTTGCACAAAAAAAACATTTTCATACTGTTCAATTAACTGTTGTTAGAGTTATCGATCGTAAGATTGTTAAAACAGATAAAGAGAAAATGATTTCGGCGCAATGGTTCGATCAAATAAAACCAAAGTAAAGCAATTTTACAGATAAATTTTAAACTTTCTACGTTTCGATCCTAATTTAGATCATTTTCAAGTTCAATTAACCAGTGAAATATCTCCCAAGTGCCGAAAGTGAATATTTAATACTGTTTCATTGTGAAACTGACATTACCTTTAATCATCTACTCCAGGATCCCCTTTTATCACTAAACCTACCGACCATCAAAAATGACATGTGTATAATATTACGAAAATAACAAGATAAAATTTATGTATATTTTGTTCGATTTTTACTATAATACGTACTGGAGTCAGAAAATATATTGAATACATTCCCATGAGAACACCTTTACAATTTCAGTAATTGTCAAATAAAAATCCTCAATAGGTTTTATATTTATTTGACTCCTCCTAGTGGGTCTAGTAGGTACAATGGGAGAAAAAAGTACAAGAAATTCGAAATCCATCAATATATTGGCAATGAAAGCCATTCACGAGTATATTTTGCATGAAAAAAATAGATTAATTTAAAAAGCTTTCGTTTAATTACTGAATTTCATGTTATATTTATTTTTAATCAAATTGTCTTCAAATTATAAAAAATTGTAAATAAATTTTGTGAATAATTGTACCCTCCGAATAGTAGCTATATTCAGTGGTCTACAGTATTGTCGCGTTTTCATGCTAGTGAGATGACAACACGATAAATTTGAAGTTTTGTAATAGTTTATAATTTTTTGCTCTGTAACTGTTTAGTGAATCCTAATAAATTTTGAACACAATGAAATACATAATCTTTACTATATATAAAAAAGAACTGGAGTTTCTAGTTGCGTTTTTTCAAGGTTTAAATAGGGTTTGAAGTGGAATTTGATGAATTCTCCATAAGAAGACGTGTTAAAATGTGCAAACTTGAAGTTGCTATAAATATTAACCCTAATCCGTCCCTCATTTCGCGAACTGAATCTGTCCCTCGGTGTCAAATTGACACAGTGATAAACAAATCAATAAAATACCTAGGCAAACAGTTACTTTTCGACGTTTTTTTCATCTAAATTGATAAGTTAATACTTACATCTTAACTGTTTGGGGATATACGTTTCGTATTAAAAAAATTAAAGTCACCAAGTTTTGAACAAATTTAAATACAAATAACAGAACGGTATAATTTATTGCGAGAAAACTGTATCAAATTGACACGAGTGATGGATGAGGGTTAAACGGTGTAGTGAATCTAACTCAAACTTTGGTAATTGCATTAATTTAGTAAGAATTGTATCTTGTAAAATTTTCAAAAATTTAGTTGCGTTTTTATATAGCTCCAGAACATCCTTAAACGAGGGTCTCCTGTACTCGGTCAAAGAACGGTAATACCGATCAACGAATTAACAATGATTCGCCGTCAGGAAAGTCGTGAGAGAAGAGTTCGCGACGGGTGCGTCGGTTAATGAAATTAGTACGGGAACGTTAAATATAGAAGCCAGTACTTTCCTCGCCGCTAATTAATTCTCCGCGCTAAATTATGCAAGCTCGGTCCGCTCTTGCGTGATCGCGGACTCGCGTAAACGGCCGCGGCGCGTCTCGCTGGTTAGTATGAACCGGCGGCGCGGCGTGGACCGATTTCTACGCAATTTCTTCGCCGGAAAATCACGTTGTCGCGCGATGGGTCTTCACCCTGTACGCATGGAGTCAAAAGAGCGGCTTTCCTGATTCGGACGCTGCCGCTTATCGGCAGTCAGCGCAGAACGTAACGACGCAAAATGAGCGCTAATGGCAACGTGCTTGTACACGTGCACACGTACACGTCGCCACGCATCTATGCAGCCGGCTCGGCCGCGTGTGCGTGTGCACCATTCACTGTGTAGAAACGATAGAGCCGCGCGGCCAGCTTGTGACGCGATCCCGTTCGCGCGTTTCAAAAACATGCGATTTTTCAAGTTACTCGTGCAAGAGCGTTATGAAACCTTGTCTCCGTTTCTGTTGAATAAATAATCGGAACGGTTCCGCTTTGGATGGAACCGAGCGAGATCCTCGCGGACGATTATCAGCTTGCACCGAGTCACGCGGGTTCTTCTTCCTCTCGTCACGTTCTATCCGGAAACGCATTGTATTGGATAATGGTCAGAGGTCTCAAGATCTTCCGTTTTTCATTAAGCTCAATCAGAAACTGTTTGAGAGAAGCTGCATGGCTCTACATTAAGTTATCGACTAACCCTTGCGTCAATAACCGGATACCTACTTGAAACTTATTTAATGATTTTGTGGATCGATAGGAAAAGATCATTGTCGATTGGTATGATCTTAGTAAAATTTGAAGCATGAAAATATCCGTTGATTTGAAATCTTTTTTACTGTTGGATACATTTGTCAATAATAATAGATAGATCAAGTATAAACTAAACATTCCTTGTTTTATAACAAATTTGCAAATTGAAATCCCGACGTTTCGATCCTGATGAGGATCATTTTCAAGAGATTTTTGCGCCTGAAACAAAATGTAACAGTAAAACACGGTTATTTTTCTAATGTTACATTTTGTTTCAGACGCAAAAATCTCTTGAAAATAATCCTCATCAGGATCGAAACGTCGGGATTTCAATTTGCAAATTTGTTATAAAACAAGGAATTTTTAGTTTATACTTGATCGAACCTGTACGCCGAAACCATCTATCTATTATCAATTCTTTTCGATCGCAAAACTATCTCAATATAATTTGTCAATAATACACTGCAAATGAAATGTCATGGAACATTTGTTGAGCAACATTATGGATTAATCGATTATTACCGAATTTCCACAGTACTGCAAATATTGTAGTAAAAAGGTAATCCGTTATCTTTTCGTTACCTTGAACCACTCAATGATTCATTACAGCTGCATTCAATACATGCTCCTGTATCATATCAACGTTATATAATAGCTAATATACTATTAACCCTTTGCACTCTGAGCTACTTTAACTAAAAAATTAAACGTGTTTTCCTACCTGGAATATTTCCATTACCTATGATTTTAAAAATTGTATAGATATGATATGATATTGATACAATACCTAACTGTTTAGTAATTGATTAGATACCCATGTATTTAATAATGTATACAATATTTTGAATAATGATACAGCAATTTTTAATGGTGCCTCAGAGTCACCATTAGAGTGCTAAGGGTTAAAATAAGTTATGTGGAAAATTGATCTGGTATCTTTAGAAGTGTAATGTCTAGCCCCAATTTTACCGTATTTCTAATATACTTTTAAAACGCAATAAAATAAGTAAATGAATTTTACAAAGTTTTTCTCCAGAAACGTCTCACAGAATGGTATTTGACCGATCTAGCTGGCCAAAAGTCAAATTCCTAGAACTACTCCTAGGTAAAAAATAATATATTATTGGGAGAGCCAGGTAGTTCCTCGAATCAATCCTATTGTTCATAACGTATAAATTGTATGTTTAAAGTAATGTAAGCATAATTTAATTAGACATGGTAAATTTAATCAGTTTTAAGCAATGAAAAATTTTGGCCAGCTAGATCGACCAAATACCTGTCTGTGCGTCTGTCCAAGTTTTCGATGCTGCTTATCCATCTGTCGAATAATGTTTGTTCTTTACTATAATAATTCGTGGAAGTCTCCCACTGTTCAAACTGAGAAAAGTGTTCCGATATAATTGGACAACAAGAACTGACGAAATCATGTTTTCGTTCTCATTTCTGAGAGCTTCGTTCTTCTGTACCGATGAATTTTTATAGCTACGCGATCTACCCGTTGATCAGAGATTTATCACGGCCGAAGTGGCAAAAACTGTGGCTGACTTTCAAGTCATTGAGCTGCATAGGTTTGTTCCCATAAAAAAGGAACGAGCACCGAAGTCCAGCTCGGTTGGCTTCGCTAGACGATGTATTGAAAACGTTTTACCAGAAGCCATAACTGTAAACTGCTCGCTAAACGCGCGAATAAACACCGGTGTCTTCCGATTTTGTGTAACGCTTCTTGGACACAGTCGTCGGAGTTTCTTTGCTTCGAATCAGAAATCCTTGGAGTCGTAGAAGAGAAAAAGTGACTTCGAAGATGCCACTACGTGCTCGTCTACATTTTAATCCGTATCCGATTCCTACGGGCGCATTCCGAACTAATAAAAACCTTTTTTTCGTTTTCGCTAGTTACGATACGAAATCTGCTCCAACACATCGTATGCAAAGTATTTTAGTCTCGATTTGTATATTTAAAAATTGATCCAATTACTAATATAAAAATAGTGCATAACCAAGCAATTAATTGAATGAAATAAAATCTGAAAAGTTAATATGTATAGTGTTAATTACATTTTAAATTCTCTTACGTTTTGCAGAAATTAATTTTTTTGTTAAGAAATAATTTATCGTTTAAATATGGGTGACAGTGAACGTCAAATATTATTTTATTATTAGATGACACTATTTTATAAGATACCGTACACTTTATGCATCCAGTATAAAATATGTTAATGAAGAGATCGATTTCCTAAACAAACGCGAGATTTTTAGATCCATAAAATGAATTGTTTTCAGCAAGCACTTTTCGGTACAGCCTTTTTGGGTAGGTAAACGCTTATGCTGTTCCGGCATTTTGTTTCCTTTCTAGTCGGCGGTCTCAGACCAGCAGAAATGTAGGAAACAGTTTCTCTAGTCTTCTTTTTCTTTCAGCTTTTCCAAAAGTTAAAAACGGGATTCTTTCGATTCTTCACTTTGCACGGTGAAGATTGTGAGTATAATACTACAATACGAGTGAAACTTTTTGATGTTGCAGTAAAGCGTGATGTAAGAATGAGTCATTGAGTCCGTCGTGACAGTTATTGATTTTAAAAATTTCGATGTTTTATATTACAGAGGAGCATGATTTTCACTATTACTTTTACCAGGTAAACTAAATGTTTATAGTTATTTAGTTGTGAAGTGGTCGTTACATGAAGGACGAAACTGCTTTTCAGATGGGCTTAATCGAAAGATTCGAAGGTTACCTTCATTCTTTTAAATAGAACTACATAGGTACTGTTGAACATTCGTGATTGTGACCCTCTATATGCTGATTTCAGTGATTATGGTCATTAAAAATCACTTAGGATTGCGGACGTAGAAATAGGCGAAAAAAAGTAATTGATAGTTACGCGAAACCTATAAAATTCATGTATAATATTCATGTTCATAGCGATTTTTCTCTTATTTCTTCTATTTATATCCCCAACCGCGAGTAACCTTGAATAACCAAGGTCATAAAAATATGAAGTCTACGATCTGTAATCGTAAATGTTAATCAAGTCCTTCTGAAAAACAATTCCTTCATGTAATAACATGACCGAAATTAATAACTATAATTTCAAGCATTTTTGTTTATCTTTAAAATTGTCGTAGTTATTCAAGTGACTCATATAGTACGTAGAAAATGCGTAAAAAATTACGTTAAACCGTGCGTCATTTGCTGCTCTGTCACGTATACGCAGAGTTCACAAATCATTCTTTGATTGTGCTACTGTCGGGCGGAAGTGTGAAATCACTTGTTGGTGTTCTGTAAATTTTTGTCGTGTAAGAAGTCGAAGATCGAAAACCAATATTTCTAGAGAGAGAAAAACGAAGCCGTTATCTCCTCGAAATTAATGCAATTATTTGTAGTTACGCGAGTTTGTTGACACAAGTATAGCTGTGTTTTCACCGATTGCGCAACAATTGTCAACGTATGGATTTCATGCTGAAGTCTTCCACTTCTGCACTGTAACTTCTATTTTTCGTTCGCGAGAGCTCGAAACGGCACAGTATTCTACGCTAGACAATTCTTTGAATGTATGCATTATTGCACTATTAAAAATTCCTAATCAAAGGAATAGAAAAATCAAAGCGCAAGCAATCAAGCTATAATGATAATTAGGGAACCATTGTATAAAATAAAAATTTGTAAATAATATCTTCAATTTTTTCCAATCTCTCGGTTGTTGCAAATGTTTTTATAAAATTCGCACTCTAATGACAAGTTAACTGCATTTCAATTGCATCAGTTCGGATTTGTAAAGGAATTACAGAAATAAACAGAATTCTTGCGTACTGTAACTAAAAATTAAATTAAAACGTTCGTAATTAATTCAGTTTCGCGTGTAATAAATACAGTAATCTAATATTCCCAATTAAATTGAGTCTATCCAGTCCACGTACACGAGCTGCTCTTAAAGTATGATAAAAGAAGAAGGTAAAACCATCTGTTAATACGTATCAGCAACGATCTGTTCTAGAAAGCAGTGATCGCTGTACGTTTCGACAGAAAAATGTTCGAAACTTGTTTGCTCGGGTACGTTGCACACGTAGAACACGACCAACGATAACTGGATCCGTTTATCGATCGGTGCGAATATCCTCCTACGTTTCCGTTCTTCCGCGGATGAGCGCATCTGTCGTTCTAGTTTCACCTTCGTCGAATTTGTCTATAAATAGAAACGAATGGTAGGTAAGCTGTACCGGTAGCACTAGTTTATTATACTCCATATAGTAATGGCGGCCATAAATTGTAACAAACGGTGTCGTCACGAGAGCCAATTTTCTACTTACTACTTGCGCCCTTGCGTCTCTGCGAACGTGTCTACTTTCGTTCTTTTCCAAACTTGATACCGACAAGGAAACATATTCCCTAAATCATGATACACAAAGTGATCGGCAACTGGCGGTACAACTGAAAAGAACGCGATTTTATGTAAAAAAAAATAAGTTTGAAATGTGGAACAGAATTTTTTCTGACTTTGTTTCAAGAAAGTCAAATCTAAAAATCAGCCCAGTTTGGTTTTAATTTTTTAAATGTTGGAATATTTCAAATTTCACTTCTCTTGCGATCACGATGATTTCTATGAATTTCTGAATTTCTTGACTACGTCGTAAACTCGAGCGATTCCAGTATTGCTGCTCTTCGGTCCGATGTATTCTCGGTCCATGGCTGACATTTTCCCACTTGTGCACCTTAGTTAACTTATCGACAATTTGTGTATACATATTTACCTTACCTACAGTCTTAGCTATGGGACTACCCGAAGCCCGGATCTACCTCGACGGCCGTGAACACGTAGAACTTGGAACGTAGAACTTGGACCTTCTAGAAGTTAGCCCCCCACTTGTGGAATTAAATGATTTCAACAGTTGTGCTGAATTGTGCTATGTTTGTGCTATATTGTGCTCGAATATTATAACTACAATACAAAAAATAAGATGAAAAATGAAAAAAAAACGATTTTTTCAGTAGCCCCCCACTTTTCATTTTTTTCAATTTTCTCAATTGTGCTGAGTTGTGCTAGGTTGTGCTAAAGTATTACTTTTAAAAAATAATAAATAAAGAAGTTATAGCCAATAATCGTTTTGGACATCTAATTAACGTTTCAGTCAGTAACAATTATCCAAACAGCATATAATCATATATCTGTGTTGTGCTAGCCTAGCACAACACAGCACAACTTTCAATTTCCCTAGCACAACGATATAAAGGGCACTTTACTCTTGTACGCGGCCCTTCGCAGTAAGATACTATATCTTTTTCGACTTTCTGGTTATCCAAACAGCATATAATTATACAGGGTGTCCCAAAATTCCTCCGACACCCGAAAATGGGAGGTTCCTTGGGTCATTTGAAGCGACGTTTTCCTTTACAAAAATGGCGTCCGCGGCTTTGTTTTGGAGTTATTAACGAAAAACACGGACCAATCAGAGAGCGATCTAGACGTGAGTTAGCACAGTCGGCCCGACGCGCCAAATGTCAGTTGGCCGAACGTATCATCGCATGTCTAGATCGCGCTCTGATTGGTTCGTGTTTTTCGTTAATAACTCCTAAACAAAGCCGCGGATGCCATTTTTGTAAAGGAAAATGTCGCTTCAAATGACCCAAGGAACCTCCCATTTTCGAGTGTCGGAGGAATTTTGGGACACCCTATCTGAGTTGTGCTAGCCTAGAACAAACTAGATAATTGTTTGGATAATTGTTACTGACTTAAACGTTAATTAGATGTCCAAAACGATTATTGGCTATAACATCTTTATTTATTATTTTTTAAAAGTAATACTTTAGCACAACCCAGCACGACTCAGCACAATTGAGAAAATTGAAAAAAACGAAAAGTGGGGGGCTACTGAAAAAATCGTTTTTTTCCATTTTTCATTTTATTTTTGTATTATAGTTATAACATTTGAGCACAATATACCACAATTCAGCACAACTGTTGAAATTATTTAATTCCACAAGTGGGGGGCTAACTTCTAGGAGGCCGAAGTTGGTTTACTCGCAGCTATCAGCCCCGAAGATCCGGTAGAATCCTCTTTTTAGCGGACGGCGTGCCCGGTCGACCTTCCGTGATTGTTCGCAGTTGCTTTCGGGATTTTATTTTCCCAGGAAAACGTATCGATCCCGGGGGGTGAAGTTTATTTTGGAGGACAGGCCGCGCGCCAGCGACAATAAAACCGTTCGATCGCGGTCTTATCGGTGATCGCCGGACATCAGGGATGAGTTATAGCGAGTCGGTTGCACGTTATGGCCGACGAGGAAAGCTCAGCGCGCAAGCTGAAGACGCGCGCCACCCACAAAAGCACATTGGTCGATGAAAAGCTCCGCGGGTCCGCCTTTCGGTGAAAAGCTTCGAGCATGCGCCTCGTTTAGGTGCGCGAGTAGTCCCTGACAACTATTGGCTGCCGCGTTATTGGCTGGTTTTTTTCGCCCCCTCGTTTCGGACTACTTTCCTGCCATGCGAGCCAGACGGGCCATGGACAACCGCACACGACCAACATAAATAACGAAGAGACACGAACGAGCATTTTGTCAGTCGCCGGGTATTCCTCCTCTCTCCGATCCTCTAAGTACACGCTATTATCTGCTGCATATCGCGGGCTCGCGATCCCGAGGTAACCGGAAACGATGACATTTTCTTTCGAACGGACCAATTGAAAGTTTCTTCGAACGCCGGATACGCACACGCGTGTTTTCGAGTGATTTACTCGGCTTCCTGGCTTCGGATCCACTTTCTTTTTTACGAGGAAACGCACCGCAGTGACAATTCTTCGTTTTTAAAGGAACTTTCGGAGAAAGTAGCACTTGGGAATACGGTTGACATGGATTAGGTTTTAGGAACATGCAGCTCTTCTAGATATGATAAACATAACACGTATCTGACCGGCATTCGTGTTCTTCGACAATTGGAATTCATTTCGATTCAGAGAAACTAGAGTTATATCTATTCACTGCGAGGATACGAATTACTAATTAGTAGACTGCTGATTTTATGCATGTGGTGGGATTGAAAAAACAGTAGAATGATAAAAGAATTTTTAATTATTGTGGCGGCACTTAACTTTCGACTGCCGATATCCCAACGTCGAAGGCCCACTAAATAGCCTTACTGATGAGTCCTCTAACGGGTCTAGGACGAAACGCTCCTTTCCTTTTTCTCCTCTCTTTAACCCTTTGCATTCTGAGCTACTTTAACTAAAAAATTAAACACGTTTTCCTACCTGGAATATTTCCATTACCTATGATTTTAAAAATTGTATGATTATGATATTGATATAATACCTCATACAATACCTAACTGTTTAGTAATTGATTAGATACCCATGTATTTAATAATGTATACAATATTTTGAATAATGGTACAGCAATTTTTAATGGTGCCTCAGAGTCACCATTAGAGTGCTAAGGGTGAACATTTATTCATTCTTTCCACATTATCAAAGAATTAAACAATTTTCTACGTGGCTATTGTTCCTTGCAATCGATGCAGACAATTTTTATTTTTCTCAAAGATCCGCAGTTTGCTAATGAGTATTCTAATGAAAATTACTATATTACTCATGTGGTCTTTGATTAAGTGACTATTGAAACACATTGTTGGGAAGTTAAGTTACAGTTTCCCTGTCGATAATCCTCAGGTCAATTGTGACCGGGCGGCAGCCCCTGATCCCCTATTTATTTTTAGGATGGTTTATTACTTTCGGTCCCAGAAGAAGCATGTTTACCTGTCGGCAATAATTGGGGAAATACTGGAGAATCCCTAAAAAGGCCATCGAAAGTAACAACCGTACACATCTGCTTGGTTAGTCTTCTTAGCGACCTGGTAGCGTCAACATCACTGCACTCGAGCAGACCGCATCTCTCGTTTATTTGAATCCTTCTTTTTTTGTTTTTATTTTAGAAAATCTCATATGAGATTTATTACAACATAAATACAAAACAGAAATACATTACATATAATATAGAGTATAGAGATTACAAAACAAAGTAGGTTTCTTATAGAAATACAAATATTATAATACGAACATGATTAATAGGAACAAAAAAAAAACTTATACTATAAGGCCACAGCTTTTAAAAAATGACAACATGTAGTGACAGGCCCTAATATTAGGTTTGGCTATTATTACAGAGACATCCATTGGAAGCTGAAAGTTCATTTTGCTGAGTTTATTAATCCATAAGAGTCTCTCATCATTGTACAAATTGCACTGCCATAAAACATGATTCAGAGACTCATCTCCATCCCCACAACTACACTCAGGATCATTAATAAAACCAATGCGTGCTAGGGAAAAAGCTAAATGATAGTGGTCAGATCTACACCTATTTATGCTGACAATGGTTGAACGAGATAAATTTAGTTGAGAAAACCAAGGAAGTCGATTTTCATTGAAATAATAACGAAAATAAGTTTTGCCTTTGAGAAGACCATCAGCCTTTATAGAGGCGAAGGAGTTGTCAAACATATTTTTGAAGAAAAACTCAAAACAATCGGTGAAAGGAATGCGGGAAATAGGAGGAACACTAAAGAATGATGCCTCCTTAGCTAAAAGATCAGCTTTTTCATTACCAGCAATCCCAATATGAGACGGAATCCAGTATATTTGAATCCTTGTATTTTGTCTTCTGTTCTATATTAAATTTACATAAACTCAATAACCTTCAACACGCATAAAGCATTATCGTCCTCAAAATTTGCACGAACTTATTCTACTACAGTGGGACCTCGATTAACCATATCGCGATTATAAACAAATATGCTTTTAAATATGATTATATAATGACAGGAAATAATGTACATTTGAATTATTTCCTCGGGTCTCGATGATCCCTCGGGCCTTAATTTATCCGGACTGTTTGTCTCCCGATCAAACCGGTTAATCGAGGTCCTACTGTATTGAATATGTTGTTCACCAGCAGACATTTCTCACGTGCAACAGCCTAATAATTCCGCGCGGATAGTCGGGGCCCGCGATTGTAAATTCGCGTTGCGAACTGGCGGCAGGTCGGGCGCAAAAGAGAAGCCGACACGTAAAAATGACGTGAACGCGGACAAGTGTTCGTTCGCGAAACTGATTCCAGGCCTCCGACCCGATTCGCCACGGAGACTTCAGTTATTTGCCCGGCGGAAGTCGATGTGGAACACCGTACGTTGATGACATCCTCGTTTTTGCAATAGCGGCGCGCGGGCACGTGCACTTTATATTCGCGCACGTATGCAAACAGAGGAACAACGTCCGCCGCGATTGGAACCGCCGTCGATTACAGAGATTTTGACACACGCGCGTCTGTTTACGCGTGTAGGGTCGTTGAACACGCACGAATGCGTGCACGCGAGCGGAGCGCACGCTTTCGTTGCTACAAGTGTCATTTGTCGCTGCCTGTGTCCACGTACAGAATAAGCGGTGGACTTTGGAAACACTGAACCGAAAGTATGATCCCAAGAAAATGTTCCTTTCAAATGAAATGTCCTATTTCAGAGTGCAAATTTTATGTTTTTAACCAAGAAATACAGGTTTATTGTACAGGGCGTTCCAAATTCTGCACTTCCTTGAAAGGGACGATTCCCGAGGACATTTCAAGCAACTTTCTTCCTTTACAAAAATGCTCTCCACGGATTTATTAAGGAGTTATCAACGAAAAACCAATTGGAACACGACTACGACGGCTTCCGGCGAGCGTGGCGTTAGCATTGGCCGAGCTGGAATCCAACCACTGTAGCCGCGCTCTGATTGGTCCGTGTTTTCCGTTTTTTGAAAGATTACTTTCTAGATTAAATTGTGAAAAAGTTGCTTTCTCTCTTCTATTCTATTTTATTTTGTACTTGGACTCCATTTTGTAAGAAATTCTTTAATGTATTTGCGGAATCTTTATTTTAATAGAGGTACTAGTTCAATTCTTGAGATAAAGAATGGACAAAATCGTGTTTATATGTTTCTGATTGCACTCACCGGTGATTAAAAAACTACCCAATTGGCATGTTAATGTTTTAGATAGTCTTGTAATGAGTATAGAGAGAGTTTTTTTAGTTTGTGTTTTTTTGTCAAAGGATGCTGAACGGTTGTGAAAGTATTATTACTTCATATAATGTAAATGTAAAATAATTAAAATAATTATTTATATAATGGACTTAAATTATTGAAAATGTTCGTTTTGCCAGTAAAACTAACTAAAGTAGGTTTTTACAGTAGACTTTCTACATTTTCTTTACTACTTTTAGATTTTCTGTGATAAACTCTTTTTGTAACCTGCTTGCAAACGTTATCCTGTTGTAAATAATCATACAGCCAGTAACAGAGAATTAAATTCTAGTATGCAGTATAGTTTATAAACTGTGCGTTAATATACTTGTCGAATAGTTTGAACTTTTGCAAAGACCTCGAAATTTATTAGAGCAGTAAGACTTGAAACGATAATGAAAGCCTGAACATCACGATTTCGTAAATGTATCAAAGTTATTAATGAGTGGCTTCGAAATAGTTGAGACAGCAGTATTGAAGAAGTGTGGCAATTTCATGACGATGACTTCCATAGTTGCAGACATTGAAATCGGACTGGCTATTCTTGAATGAAATTCCGACAAATTATAATTTTCTAACTGTGCAAGAAATCTCAAGTTGCCTTGAGACTAAGTACATATTTAAAATATAACACTAAACCTACCGAGCCTTAAAAGTAATTGTCCCAAAAAGTACTGGTCTCATGTTCCCTTATAAAAATGACTAGATTGATTTTACTTGTGGTGCTTCAATAAAGATAATACAGAATTATTTCTTATAAAATTATTCTTATCATATTAATAATTGTGAAAAATCTGGAACCTGTCATTCTGACCGGTGATGGTAAGTTTAATGTTAAACAATTTGAAAAGTTGTTTTCAACTCATTAGAACCATTCAGATAAAGAGTAGATGTCTACGCAGCTCCTACATCTTACAATTAATGAAGACAATTTCAATTTATACATACAGTGGGTAAAAAAAGTATTGGCACACTCTTAGAAAGGCGATAACTTTTTAAATATCGTATTATACGATTTGAATCTTTTTAGGAAGCTAGAGCAATTAGTTTGCCACGGAATGCGAATAAAATTTTGTCAAAAATTGCAATTCATCGGAATTGTAGCAAAAATACTAAAAGTTGATTTTTCAACTTTTTTATGTGGGCCTATATTGAAAATTTAAAAAATGCGTTTTGTAGACCTGTGTCAATTAAACATATTCTGCAAAATTCGTCAAAATCGGTCGGCGTTGCAATGAGCTATAAACGTTTAAATATGTTAAAAATTTCAGATTTTCACGATTTTTGACCTATAACTGCAGATTCTTACATCTTTCAATGCCTGCGTTTTTTCGCATCAACCGACTTCGATGAAACTTTACCAGTGCATATAACTGACGCAGATCTACAAAACGCATTTTAAAAATTTTCAATATTGGCCCACATAAAAAAGTTGTAAAATGCACCTTTTAGTATTTTTGCTACAATTCCGATGAATTGCAATTTTTGACAACATTTTTTTTCGCATCCTGTGGCAAACTAATTGCTCTAAAAAAATTCAAATCATATCTACAAAACGCATTTTAAAAATTTTCAATATTGGCTCACATAAAAAGTTTGTAAAATGCACCTTTTAGTATTTTTGCTACAATTCCGATGAATTGCAATTTTCCACAAAATTTTTTTTCGCATCCTGTGGCAAACAAATTGCTCTAAAAAATTCAAATCGGGTAATACGATATTTAGAAAGTGATCGCCTTTTTAAGAGTGTGCCAATACTTTTTTTACCCACTGTATATTTATGTATTTAATTTGCAAATGGTACGTAACAAGTTCACAGTTCCGCGCACCTGTAGGTGAACCTGTTCGAAGCAAGTTCGGAAGACTGTTTACGATCATAAAGTCGCTCCCCTTTGCTGTTTGCGTGGGGTCATCAGGGGGTCCTGTCCAGGTGTAAATACATCCACGTGCGAGAAACGAGGGTCCTCCTCTGGACGGAAGAAAGGGGACGAACTATGGGGTGGTTTGTTTAATCGATGCTTCTAGTCTTTGATCCCGTTGTGTCCACAACGCTCCGCTTCCCTTTCACAATTCGCGGATCACCCACAACGCGGGCTTTGTTTCCTTTGCATGCCACCGGGCCCGTGCGAGTAAACACTAGCCTATTCTTGAACGGAGTCTTTCGAAAATTCACTTCGAACTAGATGAACTTTGATCAGTTTCCGACGCGTAACCAAATTTTATCAATTGTCTCACGAAACATACCCTATCGCACATTTCTATATTTTTCAATAATCACTACACTGCGTATTTTGCGCATTCGTGACGACAATTATTCTTCACAAACCTGATTGATTTTTAAGCACCGTTCAGGTAATAGTAAAAAATGAATCTAATCGATGTAGCATTCTTACGAGATACAGTTTCTCGAAAAAATGGAAACACAAGGATAAAGCTTATTTGTTCTAGTTTAATATCAATATATTTCTATACAAATTACTATCGATATACAGTAGCGGACAAAAGTTTAAGACTGCTCTAAAGAAGACGATTACTTTTTTAATATTGTACTATACGATTTGAACATTTTGGGAAGCTAGAGCAATTAGTTTACTGAAGGATGTGAAAAGAAATTTTTTCAAAAATTCCAATTGATCGGAATTGTTGAAAAAATATTAAAAGTTGATTGTTTAACTATTTTATGTGGGCCTATATTGAAAATTTAAAAAATACATTTTGTAGATCTGTGTCAATTAAACATATCCTGAAAATTTTTTCAAAATCGGTCGACGTTGCAAAGAGCTACAAACGTTTAAGGATGGTAAAAATTGCAGATTTTCATGATTTATTGCCGAAAATCGTGAAAATCTGCAATTTTTACCATCTTTAAACGTTTGTAGCTCATTGCAACGTCGACCGATTTTGACGAAATTTTCAGAATATGTTTAATTGACACAGATCTACAAAACGCATTTTTAAAATTTTCAATTAGGCCCACATAAAATAGTTAAAAAATCAACTTTCAGTATTTTTTCAACAATTCCGATCAATTGCAATTTTTGAAAAAATTTCTTTTGACATCCTTTAGTAAACTAATTGCTCTAGCTTCCCAAAAAAGTTCAAATCGTATAATACAATATTAAAAAAGTTATCGTCTTGTTTAGAGCGCTCTTAAACATTTCTCCGCTACTGTACTATAGATTACTATTTATGTATATAAAATCCAATCTTACAGATTACTATTTAATTTTACTATTCTTTTAACAGTTACATGGAATTAAACTACAGTTATTTTATCACGTCACAGAGCATTATACATAGAAGGTTGATGATCTCCGATTACGCAAAAACTCCATTCTGGAAAAATAGGTCATCTTCGAACGAAGCAGAAAAATGCGTCTCTTCACCTCGGTAGTTTTAACATTGAGATCCCCGGAGAGTAGCTCAGAATTTCAAGTTTGCTCCATTCTTGAGATTGTCGTCTGCCCACGCAGTGTGTCGCGTTGCATGAATTAGAAAGAACTGGTTGATCGCAGATTAACGTAGATCCTGAAATGGAGAATCGAGAGATTTCAAGGATACGCTCTCGCTGTTAGCACGAGGATCTATCATCTTGAAAGTCTCGTCGGTCTCGACGTGTTCTCAGATCCTTTGATACGATTACATTCTTGGCCTGCCTCGCGAATTAATCGATCGTGCGAACAACAAAGGCTCGTTCGACGATGATGACGTAATTCAATAACTTTCGATATTCTCGTTGTTGCCGCCTCTTATCTGCAGCTGTTAAGAAAGCGATGAAATCTAGGAAACCAATTTCGTTCTGACGAGGATTTATTTTTATTGTTCCGAGTTGAATATTGCTGATCGCTTTCGTCGTTAATCACAGTACCCTATTTAGCCGTGGTAATAACTGTCTTCTGTTGTTTCCGCCTTTTCTTCTTAACGAGTTTACGAACATGCTGCAAATATCAGATATTCCAGTCATTAATTCTGCATCTTTATTCAGTCTGCTGATGGCGTAATGTAAACTTGAAATATCTTTTTAACCTTTCGGTGAGATAGATTTCAGTGTTAGGGGAAAAATTGTATCAGATGAATGTGTAAGTATTGATGGTATTCTAGTAGATCAGCATGTTGCTCTTACTGCCAATAGTGGAATGGTAAAATCTCGGATTGTAACAACGAAATGAGTCTCCATTACTCTGGAAGGCTAGCAAATTTTAAAGTGTCTCTATTACTCCCTCCCAGCTTTTCATTTTGGTTTTTCTTGTGGTCGAAATTGCTTCTCTTTACCTCCACGTTTAAACGCAAATGGAATCGTATACGATTCTGTAGACAGCCGACATCGTTGTTTGTAAATGTCCCAGAGAGCGCTGTTGCCCCGCTCGCATTAAACAAATTGTCATTGCACAACCCGGAGGCGGTGCGAGCGTGTAACGAGACACGAAAATCGTCATTAGCCATTATGTTGGATAATGTTCTCGTTGCTCCATACGTCAATTGGTATAATAGCGTCGGAGTGTTATTTGCCGAATCGATTTACGAAAGCTTTTCTCGAATTCGACTTGACACCGTACCGCGCATTTGATCAAAATTATGTATCAATCCCACAAAAAGTATAAGCCACCATTTTATTTAACAATAAATTTAATTAAACGAATGACTGGGTCATCAATTGCCGTTTTCTATTTTGTCTGGTCAACCACTGTACTGCAAACGTGATATTTTTTAATTTAATGTAATAAATTGTTATCAAAACCAACTTAGAAGTGACGAGTAAGAGTCGGGTATTTTATTCATTAATATCTTCAAGTTTAATTAAACGAATGACTGGGTCATCAATTGCCGTTTTCTATTTTGTCTGGTCAACCACTGTACTGCAAACGTGATATTTTTTAATTTAATGTAATAAATTGTTATCAAAACCAACTTAAAAGTAACGAGTAAGAGTCGGGTATTTTATTCATTAATATCTTCAAGTTTAATTAAACGAATGACTGGGTCATCAATTGCCGTTTTCTATTTTGTCTGGTCAACCACTGTACTGCAAACGTGATCATATTTTTTAATATAATGTAATAAATTGTTATCAAAACCAACTTAGAAGTAACGAGTAAAAGTCGGGTATTTTATTCATTAATATCTTCAAGTTTTCTGCAACGAAAATTTTCTTGTGCTATTGGAGAGTAAACCTTTTGTGTGTAAAATAGACAACATGATTGAAATGTTTGATGATGAATGTTTATATGGATGAAAGCATGACGCCTTCATAGAAATAAGCTAACTAAAATAAGTTTTACTGATTTTTGGTACTTCTATGGAAGTAGTGTTCCTTCTCGTTAAAAAAATCGGTTATTTCTCATTTCTCGAGAAATTACGGTATTTCTCAAGAAATTTAAATCTAGGAAAACTTTCATTTATTTTATAACTTATTTTAGGAAATTCTCATTTGTTTCTCATCAAGATATACTCGTTCATCTCATTGATTTTATAACGTATTTTCGGAAACGAATTTTTAGTTACTCATATTGCATATTACTTATTGCATATTACTTATTGCATAACCCAATCTGCAGCAACTTTTGGATGTTCTATAATACAATAAAGCCAACATCCACACAGAATGAAAGAAATTTTTCTACTGCTAGATTTTGTTACCAGAAAAAAAAGAAGTAGATTGTCCGATTCTACATTAGACGAAGTCGTTTCAATACAAAAGCGTAACCTTTCGTTTTATAAAAGTTTGGTTTCAGATGAATAAATTTATCGGTTATTTTTATCGTCTATTTTTCCGTTGTTTTTAAAGTTATGTACATATTGGACAGGAATAAACATTGAGTTAAAGTGTTTTGCGCTTTCGATAAATATTTCCAATTTTTTTTTTATTCAAAATTCTAGAGAATTCTGGAGAATTATAGAGAAATATAGTCTTATTTCTCATTTCTCAAGAAATGAAAAATGTTGAGAAATCAGGAACACTATATGGAACATAATATACTAAAATTCAAGAGTTTAATTTCCCTGCTGCAGAAGTTAAAATCTTCCGCCGATATCGGTGGAAGCTCATTCGCGAATTCCGACACGGATTACCGGGACGATTTACAATGACGTTAATTGCGATTAGCCCCGGTTACAATGTCAGTGCAGACTCGGCAGATTTGTCCCCCACTCTACCGTTTCCCTTCTACGTCACGTGATTACTACGCTAGTGGCAGAGAGGTGGGGGTAATTTTCTTCCCCTAAATTCGAGTCAATTCCCCTGATCTGGAGAGTCTGTGACAGTGAACACAGGATGACGTTATAGGATAGTATCGAAGCCTGATTTTCAAGAGTTCGAACGTCAATCGACAAAATTGTTCGGGGAAACGCGACGCGATCGAGAAGTACCGTTTTTATCGCGGAAACGGTAGCGCCGTGACGTGGCAATTATCACTTTAACAAGTTTGCTGTAATAATAAGTAGAAAAAAATAGCTCGGAACCCGTCCCGCCGGCGAAAGTCCGATCTCAATCAACGAAAGTTTTATCGAGCGTTAAATTGTGCCGCGAACGGGATAAAAACAAAAGGGGATAATAAATTCTGGGAACGGCGCGTTGTTCCATCGAAACGCTCTGAAATTAATCAACTTGTTCACGAGGAAATGTTTTCGGCAATTTTGACCTTTTTAATTAATCCTAAGAACGAATTTTTCCTTAAACAGGCAGAGATGGTTGTAATTATGTGTCTCTTAATTTATAAAATACTAGAAAATGTACATATACATTAACATGAAATAATATGGTCTCTTTTAAATTTGCATTTATTGATTTATAAACAAATTTGAGCTTCAAGTCGTATGGTGACTTTTGGGTCACTCTGTATAAACGGGCTTTTAACAGGAGAAGAAAAATTTGTTTATTATTTCATGGCTATACATGTTATGTACAGTTTGCTTCAAATATTGATATAATACTTTTTTTAATTAATCAGGAAGGTTAATTTACAATTGAGGAACAACAATATGTATTGAAATTATGAAGTGGAACACCATTGAACGTCGTAGATAATTTCGAGTATTAACTTATGGGTGAAAGAATGCACGGAGACTTTTTTGAGCCGATTATATCTGCTTGTTAGCGAACAGAGATAAGGTTAATGATTTCTTCAATTGGATGTGACGTCGAACACAATTCGGAAAACGTGTATGTATATCGGTCAATGTTATTGTCGGTCAAGGTTGGTGTTGGTAGATCTTTGTCGGCCAAAACAGTGTTGGTGAAACCTACGTCGGTGATTTCAATGTAACCCCATTTTGCACGAAAGGATTGCTTCTAGTAGCTACAAGATACTTTGATTAGGCGCGTTGTATTTACTCTTCTCGTTGAGAACCACAATTTCATCAAATCTGTAACTATTTTACAACTCGGACTTTGTCGCATGATTTTCTTCACTTAATTGAAATTTCTTCGTCTTTGGGTCGTAACCTAACCCAGAGTGACAAAGTAGTCATTTATACATTTACTTTCGGCAATGGAATAAAACAAATAGCTGCTGCATTTGTAGTAACAGGAAGGCTAATGTGTCTACAAGAGCTACCGTTAAAGATGAATAATTACAACTGAAAACCCTCTTGCGAGAGGGTTAGTAGTACGCATTGCTAGTGGGGCATACAGCTATTAATGGTTTTTTTTTATTTTGTGTGTGACTCTCCACAAGCCACACAAAGAACTTCCCGATTCGTTAGTTGTAAGCGGTAACATTAGCATTAGTTGCATAATTAAAAAAAAATAAAAATGACATATATACAGGGTCATCCGTTTTTAAACGAACAAACGTAAACCAGCTATAAAGAACCCCAAATGGAACATGTTTTACCCCTGCCACTTTTTTTGTTTCGGCCTTGATTTCTAGAAAATTGCAAAAAACCATAATTTTTTGAGTTCACATAAACTTGAATATCTCGGGACTCCTGTGATGAATCTTGATGATTTTTTCTTTGTTTGGTTGAAAATAAACTGGAGCATCTTTTTTTGTTCCCAAAATTTTTTTGTATGACCTTCGAATCTTGGTTTTTTCTGGATCGGACTGTAGCTATCTGAACGGTTCCAGGATGCGTGACTTCAATGGATGATATTTTCTTGGAATAAACGTGCTAAAAAAAACAAAAATATTTTGTTAACAAAAAAGATGCCCCTATTTATTTTAAACGAAACAAAGGAAAAATCATCAAGATTCATCACTGGAGTCCCGAGATATTCAAGTTCATGTGAACTAAAAAAATTATGGTTTTTTGCAATTTTCTAGAAATCAAGGCCGAAACAAAAAAAGTGGCAGGGGTAAAACTTGTTCCATTTGGGGTTCTTTATAGCTGGTTTACGTTTGTCCGTTTAAAAACGGATGACCCTGTATAATTACGTTTGTTTATTCCGTGGAAAATTTCCATCCTTTCGTATAAATTGCATTGTTGAATGAACTTCTTTCGAAAAAAACTAAAAAAACTAAAAAATATAAAAAACTACATGACCAATATGGACCAAAATCTAATCAGCTCTAAGTTACGACGGGGCACATCGATTGCATCATTCATCATTCTGATCGCGTTGTTAATTTTTCAGAAAACGTTAACGAAAAATTTGATAACATACAAACGGCCATACGCGCACACACACATACTAACAAATTGATAAAAATAGTCCAAAATGACTCCAATGACCATGAAACGTGAAGATCTGCTGAAAAATCGATTTTCGATTTTCGGGGTAATTACAGTAACTTCCCTATGAATCGGGAAGTTAATAAAACAATAGAATTTCATTTCGACATAAGAGAAAGGGGTAGGTAACATTCGTATTTCGTAGACTTTGGGATGTTCATCATAAGCCTGACTTGTTATTATGTGGTGACGGGTTAAGTATTTTGTATTATTGGTAAGAATTTGTTCATCCACGTTCTGCATGCTTTTAGCGTGTTTCCTACGTGTCCTCTTCAGGATTCTATTACGACCGAGCACGAACCTCTAATTTGGTATTACGTCAAGCAGGGCGGTACACCGGACTTCCGGATTAAATGTCAGAGTCATCCATGGCGATGCGAGTGTTCGTTTCTGGCTATCACGCGAATTAATCCCCGAATTAACGAAATACTGAGACCTACACTTGTGTTCAAAGCGACCGCGAAATTCTTGTGGGTAACTTAATTTGTAGATGTTTCCAGGATTCGAAAGAGTTATGCAACTTGTGTGAATTATTTAAAACGTGAGCCGTTCTTTATAGAAGTTTTCTTTAAGAGCCCGTTCACAGTACTAATATTGACTCTTCGGTATCCGTGATTTCAGATAAATGGATTTTATCTGTTTCGCGAAACTGCCCTTACGGCTATAAACAATTCCTATCGAATGGAACGAGTCCGTATGAATAAACAAACCACGGGTTGTCTTCCACAATGTCTGAACAATGTAAGTTCGACTCTGTTCCACTTAAGAGGTCTCACGCGTATGTTTACAATTAGTGACTCGCTGAATGCACTGCAGAGTATTTAGTACGAACATTCATAGCCTGTAATAAACAATCACATTTATTGTTTGCTATTTCGCCTGGCGTTAAGGAGGAATTTCTCTATTTCTTATTCACGGTTTTCTTAAGTCTCACTGTTTGTATCTATAGTGTTGTACTAAAATTGTTAATTATGTTACTTCTCCTAGTTTATAAGTTGTTATTGTAATGTTAGCATGTACAGATATGTACATGCTGCTAATAATCCCATGTGGGGTTTCATAGCATAATAAATAAAAAAAGGAGGAATTTCTATTTAGCAAAAGATGCCCATTTTTTTCAAAATACTTTAAGGATATAATCATTATTTATGCTTCTCACAATAAAACGAATAAAGATTTTTTACAATTATTGAAATTCTGAAATCGATTCGATTTTCTTTAACCAAGCACATGGTGTAATAAAAATTGCAGAAAATCTAAACGAATAGAGCCTCGTCATTCTTCCAAGCTGAAACATTTGAATCGCTTTTAGTGCTCGGTGGGTTTATCGTTAAACGACAATTACGTTCGCGATGCAACTGTTCGACTGTTAATTCGAATAGAAAGAAAAGTGATGAAAAACACGTGCAAGACTTTCGCTTTGTGCAATTCCTCCGGCTGAGCTATCGACGAAGCCGACGGGGAATGGTTTTCACGGAAACCGCCGCAGATTTCACAAGTGTCGCAGTCGGTTGTTGGTTTAATGATGATTCGCATCACTCACGATAATCGTACACCGACTGTCAGAACAGCTGTCCACCCCTCCACCGATCACACTAGTCCTATAATATCGCGAACCTCGGAGTGGGGGTGGACATGTGTTCTGACCGTTTGATGTATGCGCGTACACAGATGCGAAGCTCTCCTGATATTTATTCATGCGAAGATAAATATCCGTTGTTGGGAAAGGCGGTTGTTCCCTTTTCGTAATGATATTGCCTCGAAAATCTCGACAAACTTGACCTCGAAAATCACCATCATATCTGAACGATGTTTTAGCGCGCACTGGATACACTAAATATTGGCACACTCGTATCGGCAGAGAACTTGTTGCAGATAACGCAAGTGAAAACAGTAGCGGTGCAATTTCCATCCTTTAGTATCTCGTTATAAATAAACGCAGTGTGCTGGCTCGGGAAAATCAAAAACTAAAATGTGGCGGACAGAATATTATTAGTAGACTGCGGATCTTTGCAAAATAAAAAATTGCAAACATTCGGCATAGCTCAAACGTGTGGTCTTAAGACCAAGAAATAGATTCAAACCCGAATCAACGTTTGTAGTGCCATTCAAATTATGTTTGTAGAATCATGATCGAACCTGTGCGCCGATAACATCGTTTCCTATTTGTCTAACAACAATTTACGATTGCGAAAAATAATCACTAAAATAAAAAATAAAGTAAAAAATGTTCTCCTTTTAATTATCCTATTAACCTGAAACGAATACGTTGATGACATTAAATATTTTTAACATGTCCACTGCTTCAAATTGTACGTGTCCATTTTTGTCATAAATGCATAAAATCCGTAGTCTAATTATATTATTAGAATACTACAGAGTGACTCAAAAGTCACTGGATTATTTATAATTCAAATTTGATTATAAAAGAATAAATGGGAATTTTTAAAGAATCGAAGGGTGGTCCCATTCAACTCTAAATCTCAATAATATAGTCGACGATCAAAATATTATTACCACTTGCATGACGATTTTACGTTAAAACAATCGATTTTTAAACAAATTCCCAGCTATACTGAATTTTCATTATTTTTGTACGAAGCTGCCTAAAAATCATAAGTATGCATTTAGCAAATACATTCATCATATACTTAAGGATGTTCTGGAGGTACAATGGGAGACAAAAGTACAAGAAATTCGAAATCCATCAACATATTGGCAATGAAAGCCATTCACGAGTATATTTTGCATGAAAAGAATAGATTAATTTGAAAAGCTTTCGTTTAATTAGTGAATTTCATGTTATATTTATTTTCTAATCAAATTGTCTTCATATTATAAAAAATTGTAAATTAATTTTGTGAATAATTGTACCCTCCGAATAGTAGCTATATTCAGTGTTCTACAGTATTGTCGCGTTTTCATGCTAGTGAAATGACAACACGATAAATTTGAAGTTTTGTAACAGTTTATAATTTTTTGCTCTGTAACTGTTTAGCGAATCCTAATAAATTTTGAACATAATTAAATACATCATTTTTACTATATATAAATAAAAAACTGGAGTTTCCAGTTGCGTTTTATCAAGGTTTGAATAGGGTTTGAAGTGGAATTTTATGAATTCTCCATAAGAAGACGTGTTAAAATGAGCAAACTTTAAATTAAAACTATAAATATTAAACGGTGTAGTGAATCTGACTCAAACTTTGGTAATTGCATTAATTTAGTAAGAATTATATCTTGTCAAATTTTCAAAAACTTTGTTGCGTTTTTATATAGCTCCAGAACATCCTTAAAAAATGAATGTCTCGTGGTTCCAATAATTCGATTTTACAGTGAGAACGATAACCCATATAAATAATTAATTTGAATAGAAATTCGACCATCCGCCATGTTTACAAAATTGAACTTCAATGTCTGCGAGTTGATGAGACGTTTAGAATAGCGCGGGTAGCTTGTTCTTTTTCGTTCGAGGGTCTACAAATAGCTCGGCAAGGATTTCTATTCGCACGGCTATCCGTGTTCAGGATAATCATAATTTGACAGCTCTTGGCGATCGGTCGCGTTAGCAGATCGTGAGAATCCAGCTTAACGTTTCTCGGAGCGGCGGCGGGTTTACTACGGCTGGCCGTTCTAGATTTTCATGGGAGATTGTTTATAATGCAAGAGAGAGGATGTGTGGACTACTTTGCGAGCCGCGAGTCGTCGCTCGATCACAGAACGCTCGGACGTTCCACATGTAGAACAGGGAGGCAGGCCCGTAAAACCGAGGAAACGATCGTCATCCTCTTTGCCCGGCGCTCTTTCTTCCATCGTGTAAACATCGCGCGGGAAACGACTCGCGCACCGACAAATTGTTTGAATCTCGTTACGTACTATATGTATAAGTAGGTTAAGACTGCTATAAAAGGTAGAAGACTAGCGATACGACCGCCGACGCGTTCCACCATGCCGACGCGATCGTTTTCGAGGATGACACTATTGGAAATGGTGATTTAAGGGGGTACCAGATCCATGGATATGACTAGCATATTACTAGAATATTACTAGAAAAACAAGTGAAAACCGTGTTTACGGGAAACCATTTTTTGTTTTTATACAAGCATGTTACGAGCTGTGTGAGGGCTTGTTTTAAAGAGGAAGGTTCATCATAGCCCGTTATGATTTAACAAGATTGTGTTTATATTTAATAATATGAACGTCCAAAGTAGGGCAAACAAGTCGAGACGACCACCCTCAGGTTCCCATGTATTTTTCTAATACAAAATTATTTTTTCGACTTAAATTATGTGCAGAGCGGGCTATGATGAACCTTTCTCTTTACAAGGAGCCCTTACACAGCTCATAACATGCTAATATGAGGACAAAAAAGGGTTTCCCGTGATCGCATTCAATTGTTCCCCAGATTTCGTTCATGAAGGGCAATGAAGGGCAAGTAGAACCAATTTTAGTTCAGCTGCTCAAACGAGATGGCGCTTAGATAGGAGAACTATCAGCGTAGATTCATAACAACAGAAACATAAAGGGCTTAAAGCCACTCGGATCCATTAATAGCAATAAAGATATTGATAAAAAGAAAAAAACCTGTATTGATAGCAAAATTGAAGCGTTAGATTGATACAAATGTATGTTCATCACTGTTGCCAAACTGTTTTTGAGCGTGGAGGTTGGTTACACTGATAAATACTCATATCAGAGGGTCTGGTACCCCCTTAACCCTTTGCACTCGGAACTATTTTAACTCGGACATTTCTTCCGTCCTAGAACAACGTTACACTATATGACTTTTTCTTTTCATGGATATGAGATTGACAACACTCCGTACCATACTAAAATGTTTCATAATTAATTGGATACCAACGTATTTAATGATGTAAACAATATTTTGAATTATTAAAAATAGTTAAAATAAACTGAAAACAGAATTTTGAATATAATGCGTTTATTATAAATGACTCGGAAGGACGTCATTCCAGGTAAAAGTACCTGGCGACTGAACTAAAAGGAATAACCCTTCGAATATATTTTGCTGAAACCGTTTAATCAAATTTGGTAAAACAAGGCGTTCCTTGTTTACTCAAATAATCGAAGACTTAAAAATATAATAATTAGTAGAAACCTCGAACCCACCTAGCAATTGGAAACTGTTAATATAGACGTGAGCAATAATTGCCGAATAATTACAACTCGTTCCACTTCCTCCACAGTAGGTTACAATTTTCATGTTAAACGTTTCCAAGCATTTCACACCATTTAACGCAGCAACGGCGGTAGTAGCATGGAAATAAATATTAATAGCATAATTACGTCGATATCTTAGATCAAACTAGAATCGGAAACGCTGTTCCTTGGAAACTCCTGCTGCCGTTGCCGGTCGGATCCTGTGAACTTCCTGCATATCTATCGTATGAGAATACAGCGCAGAAATATTTTTCGTAGACGTTAATTGCATTTACAATTCCGTTCTTTTGTTAATATCGTCCATTGTTGCTGTATTACGCTGGCCAAACAGTAATGGCGGAATTCTCAGTTGGAAACGGATGCAAATGATTCTTAACACAGGATTTCGATATTCTCAACAACTCCACGATATCTTCAATGATGCAACGTGGAATATTCTTAATTAGACTGGAGATTCGATGGTTATCAATCTCGTTATGTCTATCAGGTCGTTTATCATCGGTGAGAATATAATCTTCGGCGCGAAACTGTTTGAATCGTCGGCTCCGAAATCTTTTGTGGAACAATCGCAACGGGGCAAAAAGTCCAACGACAAATAAATGAAAAAATATAGAAAACCTATTACAATAATTTAATTTTAAGGGTAGAATTTTAAAATATAATAAATTCAACAATAAATTACTCGTTAAAGATGAGAACATCTATACTATTTCTACGTCATTCTACGTTTCCCCTATCATAAATGTTATTTTTTCGTTTACTAAGAATTCTGATCATTCACTGAATTAACTATTCGAGTCACCTATAATTCCATTTAAAGTACACATTAAAAATTTAATCAAATTCAATGAACTGTTTAAACATGACCTTAAACATTTTGTTTAAAAAATATCAGGAACTTCCTACGTGAACCCGATATATTTATGGCGGTAAGATTAATTTAGTAAAATTACGACAATACAGCACACACAAAAGAGTATTGTTTGATGCGTATTGACTTGAAGGCAGAAGAGCCAATACACGGCTAACGGTAGAATGATGGCGTTGTTCCTTTATCTTCATGGAAATGCGCGAGTCGCGTTAATCACTCCTTCTGTCAACGGTCTTAAGAAACACCTCCACCGATTGCCACACGAAGATGCACCAATACCGATGCATCCCGGGACTATTAAATTCTTCTGCGTTCCGGAGTTACCTGTTCGCGGAGCATGCTACACGTTTTCGATTGGAATTACGTGACACGCCAGGAATTGTTTAGCACAACGGAAATCCAGCTCTGTCAACAAAGCCTCGAATCGGACGATTGTATGTCCGGTTCATATACAATGGATAATCACGCGCGCATTGGATCATTGCGTGATTCGGTCCTTGCAATGAATAATCTCTCTTGCCATATAAAAATAACATTTGTCACAGAGAAGTGACCGTATCGATACGTCAATGAATTTATTATAATTAAAAATTTTTAATGAATATATAGATTGAATGAATTTTTATATACATTTTTATTGTAAATAATTATTTGATTTTAATTAGGGTTTAAAATTCAATAAAATCTTAATATCACTTGGAACTAATTACTGTCGAAGGAGGTTCGTGTACGAGTTGCTTGTTACGTAATTTTTCCCTAGATAGGGATGACTGTTTAGGAAAATTTCTGTGTTGTGCTATTCGTGTACATCTTAAGGCGTAACTAGTCTATTTAAGTATTTTTGATATTTAAGAGGCTGGAATTTTGTTTTTGTCCGAGGACCAACAAATTATTTAATTCAATATTTTCAAATCACTTTATATGATCTATCGTATAGAGTTTCCGTGGAAATAATTCCATTCAGATAAGTTTCAATAAATTTACTTTTAAGAATTTTAAATTTAATTTAATTTTATGAATTTTAATAGTGCTAAAACCACAAGCGTGTTGATAATGTTTAGTATAATAACAAATTTTAATATAACTTCCAGATTTTTAATTTATTTAAACTCGTTAATCGATCTCTAAAGATTTATAAAAGTATAAACTTTTGCAGCCTACTGACAATGCGAATATTCATCATTAGAAAGCAATGTAGGACATTAAAGAAGTTTTCGATCATTATTAAATTTTCTGTAATCAAATAGTAGACGATATTACCATGAATAAATAAATAACGAGGTAAAAATATACCTTACAATCTCAATGGAAACCTTCCGACATAACCAGGAAGAAAATCAGACATGTCCGTTTTACCCCATACAGCCGAACTACTAAACAATCAAGTGAAAGCTAATATAGTTTAATGAGAGTGAAATTCCCATCGCAATCAACTTAGACCGGGAGACTTGACTTGTTTGAATCCATGTTTGACAAAGATTGATCATTCATATCAATACTGTTGGCCTGATTTCAAGCATTTATTTATTTATTTGAGCGTTTATTTCAAACAAATATAATCTCTAACACTCTCTAGAACATAGACTTTCAAGTCACACATTTATAATTCGCATTTTTCCAGACTCGTTTTCCTTTATCTCTCGAATCGATCGTAAGATTGCTCCACCACCTCGTATAACCAAAGAATTCCAGTACTATGATTTCACCGCATTTCCACACCCAGACATATTTTTCAAACCCTTTTCACATTGTACGGGATAACAGCGAAACATTCGGAAATGTGGAATACAAAAAATTTCATATGGGGCTTCGTTTTCGAATAAATCCATCGTGTTCGCGTGCTTAGCATTTGGAACAAGTAGAATCGGTAGGTCATGAACAGACGCGTCAGTCGATTCCAATTCAATAGCGCACGTGCACATCGGAAATTCAAACTAGATTTGTTAGAAAACAAATTTTATTCTATATTTTCGACTTATTTTCATGTAGTTATATACCAGTTACGGATCGCAAACATTTCGTTCTATTTGGAAATCTTGTGAATTACAAACCTTGCAATTTGAAATTTTAAACCTACCGATCATGAAAAGTGACTGATGTGTATAGTATTATAAAAATAACGAGATTAAATTTATTTATACTTTGTGATACTTTACTGTAGTATATGTTGGATTCAAAAAATATATTCAATAAATTCCCATGAAAACACCTTTCCAATTTCAATAATTGTCGAATAAAAAATCTAAAATAGGTCATTCGACCCCTTGTGGTAGGTTCAATGTTAATTTCCAAATTGTACATAAGAATAGTTCTCTGTATCTCGATCGTCAATTGTTCGTAACTAAATTTAATGTTATCGGCGCACTGGTTCGATCAATTCTAATTGATAACATTAAATTTAGTTATGAACAATTGACGACCGAGATACAGAGAACTATTCTTGTAAAGGTTGTAAAGGTTGTAAAGGTGTTTTCATGGGAATTTATTGAATATATTTTTTGAGTCCAACATATACTACAGTAAAGTATCAGAAAGTATAAATAAATTTAATCTCGTTATTTTTATAATACTACACACATCAGTCACTTTTGATGATCGGATGATCGGCGCACTGGTTCGATCAATTCTAATTGATAACATTAAATTTAGTTATACATGAGAATGTAAATATTGTTCTGCATGTTTACAGTTCACATTCAGAGAGATTAATAATTACTAAAATTATTTTTTTGAAGTTCTATTAAAAATTTATTGGAAGTTCTTTCACAAAATTGCTTTTGCAGAGGGCACGAGCACCGCTTCTGCAAGGGCTAAATTTTCTCAAAGGAATAGCGAGCGATTCGTTGCTCTCCCCGACTCATTGCTCGATCTGATTAATTTCTACAGAAATAATTGCTGTTTACGATCATGAACCTATCTACGGACCGAAACGTATCCCACGTCCGACGATTAATTCCGCCGATCGTTTTGCGATCGCATTGGCACACGTTGCTCACGTGTCGCGCTGGTATTTCACGTGGGCGCTACGTTCTCCGAGAGACATGTTCTGCGATCATTCTATGATCATTCTGTACCGACCAATGTATATCCATCTCTGTTGTCCCGAGTGCACACAATGCTCCACTGATCCTTCCCGCTTCTATCTCCGCGGCACATATTCTAAACGGCAACATTATGCGGTTCCATTTTTTACCACATTTTTTTAATCAGTCCTGTTGCGCATGGCTGATTAAAAAATGTTTGGAAAAATTTCAGCGAAGTTCAAAATTCTTTCTTACAATTCTTCTACGTGGCTCTGTATTGAACAGTTAAAAAACACGTGTTGTAGATCTGTGTCAATCGTACACACGGTGAATAAATTTTCAGAATGTAAAATTATAATAAATAATTAACTCCTTTAATCTTAAAATCAATAATACATATAATAAAGATAAAGATAAAAATTTTTTTCAACATATTGAATTAAATTTTCATTAAAATAAATAATACATATAATAAAGATAAAGATATAAATTTTTTTCAACATATTGAATTAAATTTTCATTAAAATAAATAATACATATAATAAAGATAAAGATAAAAATTTTTTTCAACATATTCAATTAAATTTTCATTAAAATAAATAATACATATAATAAAGATAAAGATAAAAATTTTTTTTAACATATTCAATTAAATTTTCATTAAAATACATAATACATATAATAAAGATAAAGATAAAAATTTTTTTCAACATATTGAATTAAATTTTCATTAAAATAAATAATACATATAATAAAGATAAAGATAAAATTTTTTTCAACAAATTGAATTAAATTTTCATTAAAATAAATAATACATATAATAAAGATAAAGATAAAAATTTTTTTCAACATATTGAATTAAATTTTCATTAAAATACATAATACATATAATAAAGATAAAGATAAAAATTTTTTTCAACATATTGAATTAAATTTTCATTGAAATAAATAATACATATAATAAAGATAAAGATAAAAATTTTTTTCAACATATTGAATTAAATTTTCATTAAAATAAATAATACATATAATAAAGATAAAGATATAAATTTTTTTCAACATATTGAATTAAATTTTCATTAAAATAAATAATACATATAATAAAGATAAAGATAAAAATTTTTTTCAACATATTCAATTAAATTTTCATTAAAATAAATAATACATATAATAAAGATAAAGATAAAAATTTTTTTTAACATATTCAATTAAATTTTCATTAAAATACATAATACATATAATAAAGATAAAGATAAAAATTTTTTTCAACATATTGAATTAAATTTTCATTAAAATAAATAATACATATAATAAAGATAAAGATAAAATTTTTTTCAACAAATTGAATTAAATTTTCATTAAAATAAATAATACATATAATAAAGATAAAGATAAAAATTTTTTTCAACATATTGAATTAAATTTTCATTAAAATACATAATACATATAATAAAGATAAAGATAAAAATTTTGTTCAACATATTGAATTAAATTTTCATATAAAATTATTTTATTTTATCAATAGTATTTGTTAGATTTATGTAAAGTTTAATTTTATACATAACCGATGCATACAATTGTTAGATAAAAAAATATCAAATATTTACTAATTTGTTCTCAATTCCTGTGATCGCGATTTTCTTGAAATTTTCTCTACATATCATTCACGAAGCTGATTCTATAATACTATATTCTTGAAAAATGTTATGTCATGTGGTTCATTTTTAGAAAAGGTACGTAAGATTTAAGCCTATACGTGGAGCTTATTAAGTGACTGTAGATCGAGACATAAGTGCACAGCTTTTTCAAGAATTCCAGAGTTGAAACAGAATCTGTTAAAATGGGACACTCGGTGCATAAACGAGAAGCCTTGAAGACCGAGTCCGCGGTGGAAGAAACCGATTTGCATCCCGAGGAGGCGTGGGCTGATCGAATGCAGCGGCGGTGCGCGGTCCAGGCGATGCAGCTCGAATTCGATGCCGTTTTCTTACCGCGAGGGCTCTCTCATATTGCATTAGCGTCGCTTCTCCAGCGGCGCGGCGCGGAGCGGCGGCTGTATTTGTATCATCGCGAAATGACGCAACCGGTGAAAGCCGGCGGATTCCGCGAGGTAAAGTTCAGCGAGCGTATCAGTGTGGGAATCAGGCGACTTTTCTACGCTCGAACTATGAGAGGAACGCATCGATCACTTATTGCCACGCTGCGAGGCGATTCCTAGATAATGGTAGCATGCAACAGACGCACGGTATTATCACTAGACTCCGGATGTTTATGCAAAATAAAATGTTTTTGCATCAATCGCAAGACGCAGGAGCTAAATATAAATTTATGTTTTTCATTAATAATTTTAATGTGAAGAAAATAATATATTAATACTCTTAAAGTATTTTTCATTAATAATTTTAATGTGAAGAAAATAATATATTAATACTCTTAAAGTCTTTTTCATTAATAATTTTAATGTGAAGAAAATAATATATTAATACTCTTAAAGTATTTTTCATTAATAATTTTAATGTGAAGAAAATAATATATTAATACTCTTAAAGTCTTTTCGTTATAAATACATCAAATTATAATTATAATTATCACTCTAATTCTTTTACATTTTCCTTTTTAACACTCCAAACTATTTTGACTCTAGAATTAGGACATTTTATCTGATCTAGAAGGTTTTTGATGTGTACAACCTTTTTCATTGTGTCAAAATGAAATCGGCGCATTTACTCATGGCGTGCTTGAACGATTAGCAATTTTATTGAAAACGAAGACTTTCGAATGAAGACTCTCAGCTTATTTTCAAACAGAAAGCCTTTACTCTCAGTTCCTAGGTAGATTTTGTGAAAGATGTCTCTGCATCAGACTAGGAGAGTGTGCGGAAGTGACAAAAAATTTCTTAGAAGATTAAAACCACGTTTCTCAAAACTTGACGTGCGAATGAGTTTTGCAAAATATTTGCACTGGTAAATTACGAGTCACCCCGTACAGTTGCGGTTGCGGGTAAAGTATTGATTGAAGTGCGTCCTGAAGAGCATCCTGAAGAGCGTCCAGATTCGATTTGATTTATAAAGCCCCGATGAATCGGCCTGCTCGAAGGGAAATAGCTGACTCCGTAACATCCACTCTATTATAATGTCAGTGTGCTATAGGTTGCTCCGAAAATTATGGATCAAACTTCAGGTGTGTATCAGGGGCACTTATCGTTAGTGCTGTGATTATCTTGTCTTACTCAATCATACCACTCGTTTCTTCAATTTCAACATTATGAAAAGGCTCGGTTATGTTTTTGAAATGTTCTTCACCTTAGACCTTATGCTTGTTTTACAAGAGTGTATGCGAGAGTTCACATTGTGTACACATAGAGAACAGCCATCTAGCTGATCGTGTGTGATCAATCTTTTATTCTTGAGAATCTGCTACACCGCTGAATCACGGACTGAAAAATTCATACGTTGAGAATATATTATACCAGCGATACGATTAGACAGCGGACCTTCATGCAAAATAGAAATTTTCTACCGAAATTCCAACAAACTGGTGTGAAACAGAAATTAATTTTCTGTCTTAATGTCTTTAAATGATTGAAAATAATATAATGGTATTTTTAAATTCTTCTAAAGTTTTTACTATTTTCAATTACACCATCTCAATTTTGTCATAAATGCATAAAATCCGCTGTTTAAATATGATACTACATTTACAGAAACGTAAACTATGTATAGATACAGAAATTAACAGAAATTGATTTTCTGTCTTAATGTCTTTAATAGATTGAAAATAATGTAATGGTATCTATAAATTCTTTTAAAGTTTTAACTATTTTCACTTACATTATCTCATTTTTGTCATAAATGCATAAAATCCGCTGTTTAAATATGATACTACATTTACAGAAACGTAAACTATGTTTAGATACAGAAATTAACAGAAATTAATTTTCTGTCTTAATGTCTTTAATAGATTGAAAATAATATAATGGTATTTTTAAATTCTTCTAAAGTTTTTACTATTTTCGATTACACCATCTCATTTTTGTCATAAATGCATAAAATTTGCTGTTTAAATATGATACTTCATTTACAGAAACGTAAACTATGTTTAGATACAGAAATTAACAGAAATTAATTTTCTGTCTTAATGTCTTTAATAGATTGAGAATAATATAATGGTATTTTTAAATTCTAAAGTTTTTACTATTTTCAATTGCACCATCTCATTTTTGTCATAAATGCATAAAATTTGCTGTTTAAATATGATACTTCATTTACAGAAACGTAAACTATGTTTAGATACAGAAATTGACAGAAATTAATTTCTGTCTTAATGTCTTTATTGAAAATAATATAATGGTATTTTTTAATTCTTCTAAAGTTTTTACTATTTTCGATTACACCATCTCATTTTTTCATAAATGCATAAAATCCGCTGTTTAAATTGATACTATATTTACAGAAACGTAAACTATGTTTAGGCAACTTCAAATTTAAGATAAAGGTAAAGGACAAATTTGGAGCAAGATTGATATCAATTGATAAACAGCCAACTCAATTGAGATTTAGCAGTTCTTGTCATCTCCTTATTAACTTCTTTCCTACGCGGTTCTTTCATCGTGGCATGCCGGTTTGTATGTTCACGTTCGCTCTTCCTGTTTCGAGTTTGCATATATACATTCAACCCTGTCCTGTGTGTACCAGAACACACAATGCTGCCGCTTGTAAATACGCTGGTTGGCTGTCGTTTCATGAACTGCAAACGGTTTCGATTGTGAGGCACATTTTCATCACGCGATTCGAATACCAATTAGACTGTCAATGATCATCTACTAACTGACACTGTGTGCACCGAGTTGAGCCAAATGTGAATTTCTTGCAATTTTCTACTTTTCTGGAATCGGAGTTTAGTTCAAAATGTTTGTAAGACGAGGGTAGAAGCCCAAATATGGTAGAGCAATTTTAATTTTTATTACTGAGAGTCACCGAATAAATAGAAAACTGAAATATAGAAGTTTTAGGAATTTTTTTGTAAATTGTATCGCATTGAAAATGTAAATATTGCAGGTCTCACTAAATTCTTGATTTTTTACTTTTTCTAAGTAAAGTCAAACATTACTTGGTAATAAGGATTATTTTTCGCGATCGTAAATTGTTGTTAGACAAATAGAAATTGATGTTATCGGCGCACAGGTTCGATCATGATTCCACAAACATAATTTGAATGGTACTACAAACGTTGATTCGGGTTTGAATATATTTCTTGGTCTTAAGAAATTTTAAGATCATTTGAGCTATTCCGAATGTTTGGAATAGACGTAGTAATATTAAATTCTGAAACTGAGTTCAGGCATCAACATTGGCGAATATAGTAAAAGAATTAGATACAATTTTGTAAACTTGAAAATTAAGTTTCTTGTTTGAAATGGTCTTAATTTTCTTCTTGCATACATTATTATCATTATTACACATTATACACATATACACATTATTATTATCATACATTATTACATACTTTTAGTATAGTTTCCATTATGCTCAAGTAAAATAATAAAATTTAAATGAAATATACAAAGTATACATAACACTGTATAACTTTTAACTACACATATTCCACGTACGTGTAAACATTAACAGCTAGATTGTGGAGATTTGATATAATTTATGACAAATACAGATACAACATAGAAAGTAAACAACGAACGAGGCACCGAAATGAACACAGAGCAAACAGATAAGCGCAGCAACAGATACAATTAGATTAGAATGATCCAGCATTCTCTACAGCAAATGAAACGGTCAACAAATTAATGGACCCATTCCATGTACCAAGGAGACCTTATCTTTTAACTAACTTCCTAATAGTAACTGTACGTTTGCAATCGAGAATTCCAATACCTAATAGTAAGCCACAAATAGAGTCTTAAGTATACTTCTTGATCCACATTCCTCGAAAAGTATCACAGATTATTACCGATAGTTTCCACGCGGCTAAATAATGGCGCATTCGAGGATAATGAAGCATTTCAGTAAATCTTTCCTTACGCAATGAATTCGTTTATTTCTTTTTTTTTTACATAACAGTTAGATAATTGTTTCACGATAGAAACACGACCATGTTCTCAAATACACAGTCACGGTCCTAATTCGACGTGAGACCATAGATTTCATTCGTGCGTACTTACGTATGCACGCCCACATTATACGTATTACCATATTTATTGCTTCGCCAGTAATATTTATGTCTGTGGACGAGTACGTCACGGATGAATGATTTGTAGATGAGGTCAGGCGTTTAGGGTAAGTGCGCTGGCGCACGCATGCTCGCGGCAGAGGGATGGAAACGATTTCTACAAAACAATATAATGATTAACAGTTCTCCGTATCTCGATCGTCACTTGTTCATAACAATACATTAATGTAAGGTTAATTCTGCTCGATCGCAAATTTAGATAATTAAATTTTTAAATGTTATCGGCGCCAGGTTCGATCATTTTCAGAAAAACAACAAATGTGCAATTATTACATGTTTCTAACGTTTCGATCCCGATGTGGATCTTTTTCAAAGAATCATTATTGCGTCTGAAAAATATTTTGAATGAATAATAATGTAAGAAATTATAAAATTAACAGAAACCACAAAAACTTACATGTTGTGTAAAAACTAGATAATACGTTATAACACATATTAAATTTTGTATGAAAACTATTTTATCTTCATGGTGGCAGATATGTAACTGAGCACATGCTGTTCAAAAGGCAACATGTAATAATTGCACATTTGTTGTTTTTCTGAAAATGATCGAACCTGGCGCCGATAACATTTAAAAATTTAATACATTAATGTTATCGGCGCACTGGTTCGATCGATTGGAACAATAAGCAAGTTTGCAAAAATATTGAATGAAATTTAATTCAACGTTTCGGTCTTAGTTTAGACCATCTTCAAGAATAATATATCTCATTATTGCGTCTGTAAAGATTATCAAAAATAATTTTTAAAACGTGATTTATATTAGCAGAGGCGTGAAGAAAACCAAATTCAAAGACAAAGTATGTAAAAACTTACATGCTTATAAAAGTATTAATTTACATTCTTAATGAATATTGAACAACAATATTTCTTTGGTTTTTCTTAACATAAATCATATTGAATGTGGATTATTATTTTGTTACCTTTATTTTGGTATTTAAACAATGCAGTTATGGTAAAAAGAGGTTAAGATATGTTTCAAATCTATAATACTTCTTCAGTCCACATGTCACCGGCATGGAACCAACACGTTGTTCAATATTCATTAAGAATGTAAATTAATACTTTTATAAGCATGCAAGTTTTTACATACTTTGTCTTTGAATTTGGTTTTCTTCACGCCTCTGCTAATGTAAATTACGTTTTAAAAATTATTTTTGATAATCTTTACAGACGCAATAATGAGATATATTATTCTTGAAGATGGTCTAAACTAAGACCGAAACGTCGAATTAAATTTCATTCAATATTTTTGCGAACTTGCTTATTGTTCCAATCGATCGAACCAGTGCGCCGATAACATTAATATATTGTTATAATATAATGATTGTTCCTTTCCCGATGATTCCGTCGACGTATTGCTCGACCGTAGTGTTTCTGTTTTTAGAATTGTACTTTTTGAATTTTACAAAAAAACGTAGTGACCGCATTGAAAATGATAAGTATACAAAAATAGTAAACCGGTTTCGTTGCGAATGTCGTAATCAATTAACATAAAAACATAGAAAAATGAAATTCTTTCTATTAAATATTCAGTGAACTATGTCAATATTCCAGGGTATTGTATATGGTATTGACTATTATATGTATAAATATTAATGCCTCCGTTTTTTCAAGATAGTATTGCGACGGTTGGAACGTTGTTTCATTAAATTGTTACATGCAGATTCCATAATTTCGCAATACTGCTGCGTAAATTGCGATCACATAGTTCTTGCACCTAAGAATTCACATGTCCGAACCGTAACATCTAATGTTTAGCAAGAATCTAAAAGTCTGCATGGAATTGAATGTTACTCGATTTCGATCTAATTAAGCTACCTCTGAAATGGAGCTCAGTTTCGCAATAGGAACATGATCGTTATCGAATGCACAAAAGTAATTGATACTTTAATTGGCTCATTTCGGCTTGGCTCGGAGTACGACTGTATCGTTAATTTTAGCCACTTTGTTAAACATTGTCGTTAGTTGAGCCGAGACGGTCGACAAGCGCGAGCGAGACCGCATTCATTAGCAATTCCTATGTTTTGGTATGTAAATAAGAGAGGCGTTTCAACGTTGTATTTAAAACCGTTTGCGCCTTCTCTCTGTTGCATATTCGAGCTAGAATACCGTTATTAACTCATAATTCATGGATCTGTAATTGTGAGTTCGATCGGGCATGCGTAGACACGGCTCCATTCAATTCTACATACATACATATATGTATAATCAATTATATGGACGTACATACATGCATATACATATAAATAGCAGCGTGCCGGGTGAAAGGTGTACAGGTGTGGTTAACGCAATCGTGGACAATGCACGATCACGAACATTGAATAATTTGCATTCCAACGGGCCAATTACGGTCATCCAATGAGAATACGAAAAGATTTGTTCCCTTGGACGTTGAGAAGAAAAGTGGACTTCCGAATGTTTTTTACAGGCTAATCTCCAAACTCAGAAATAAATAGCGCGATCTCACCACCAAATGAACATCACTCATATTGAACGAAAAAATTAATTTTTATTCATCTAGTTTTCTAACAGTTTCATTATGTTTACTTGTCAATCTTGTTTTTTTTTTAACTTGCAGGTATGTACATCGATGTAATCACGATTGAAGGGAACAGAAGTCGATTGGTGTAAGTCCACTTTCCTCGTATCAATTTCTGTTATATTAAGAATGTGTATTCTTTAAATCTTTACACGCACCAGTATTTTTTAATAACTATGTTTTAAAAGACTCGGAGGTTCACACTGATGAATAATAATTACTTTAAGATGAATACCAACTATTTTAGATAACTTTCCCTTCAGATTTTTATCAATGATAACGACGATCAGACTCGTTAGATTAACCCTCGAACAACGGACGATTTTTATAACTTGTATATGTATATGTGGAAATGGTTAGGACCGTTCACAGCTCTAATTAATAATTTTTTAAAATTTACTTTTGATATCTCGTGTAGACACGCATTAGTCTCTCAGGTATCCTCAATTAATTGCCACAAATCGAGTATTTAAACGACAATTTGGATGTTCCCGGCAGAGTTGGGCAAGATTGTTGTTTCCAATTGTAACCGTGAATCGAATAATTGATTAATGATTAACTGCTGAAATTTCGAAATGAAATACGGAATCAAAATTGTATGCGTACTGAAAATAACTGAGTTTTTCAGTTATATTTCTGCTAATTCTCCATCTCCGTTCTCTGTCTCTTTCTCTCTCCTTATTACAATTTATGGATACACGGTATGGCGATTTACTTCAACAATTGATTTCTTTTTTTAATCAACGGTTGACGATTAACTTCATCAATCGATTGCATCAATCAACCATGTTTCAATGATTACTTTTTTAAACTTACACATTAATAAATCAATCTTGGTTAAAATTTTAATCGATTATTGCCCAACTCTAGTTCCCTGTCAAAATAGATTCGAGCACAACCGTCGGATGGTTAAGATTTGTGTCCCCACTCTAGCGGCCCGGTTATGTGACGCATTTCGTACTGGTAGAGAGAGGGTAACTGTTTCCCCTCGATTCGTGTCCCCTTCCTTCATCTGGCGACTCTGCTTAATACGCCAAACTACGATTGTGTGAAACCCTTAAAGATTAGTTGAGAAATGTTGAGCATGCGATTTTCCAAGCTGTTAACCTGAATACTGATCTGTGATTTCAGTTATTTGCCTAATTAGTTATCTGATCTACATAATCAGTTGTGCCTATTTCAAATTTCATACCGCATATGTACGAATTAATAAGTTCAACATACCTGTGTTCACAATTTATAATAATATTTCATAATAATGTTCCACAGTTCCACATCACTCGAATTACTTCTCCGAGTACCAAGGTTTATCTTATTTACAACAATCGTACAACGTTCGATTAATTAAAAAGATGAAGCATCCCTTGTTACGTTTAATACTTTTTCGTGCAAATAATCCGCGAGCTTTGTTTTCATGATTTACGAGCCGTATCTGTTTTGAATGTTTGATTTTCGAGTACACCTGCACCGGCAATTAATACACCGTTCTTTTTCTACACTTGAATCGGCCGATCTTCCCACTGATAAAAAATGAATACTTATTGTAATCAGAGACGAAACAACGCAAGTCGGTTTCAATGCGCGTCACGGTTACATTGTTTCGCCTTACGTGCAGTTCTGTGTGCTCGTAAAATGGGAACATTTAGCACTGTATGAATGGAATTTAAAATCCGTAGTGGCATTATTAAGATACGTACTCGCACAGGCTATAGAACACTATTTTGAAACGTGTGTGTGTGTGTGGGAATAGTAGCGTGAGTCACCTTCGGCGGAAGTCTGATTAATCGAACCACTTTGAACCGCTCGGATCGCACGGTGAAAGTCTGAAATGGAAATCTAAGTTGACATTGAGTTAATTTAATTCTGCGCTCCTGTAAGTCTATTTTCACGTTCCTGATAACAGCGACGTACGTAATCAACATGTCTGAACGAAACATACCAAATAAGAGGTGAAGTAAACAGCTATCTCTTTTCCGAAACATTCTTTTTTGACTTACTGTGTACCCGAAAAGTATTTGAACACTATTATTTTCAATAATAATTTTGACAATTTTATGATAATTATGATAATTTTCAATACTCGAGAAATTGTCCATATTCGAACTATGATAATCTCGTAAAAAAAGATAGTCTATAATAAATTTGGACTCATTTTAACTCGTAGCAGTTGTGCATGTGAATATGAGGCACAGGATATTGATTATGTATTATGGCAATGTTCTATCTGTGATACTCATAGATTAAAATTTATAATAGATAGATGGTTTCGGCGGACAGGTTCGATCAATTATAAACTATGTTTTATAACAAATTTGCAAGTTGAAATCTCGACGTTTCGATCCTGATGAGGATCATTTTCAAGAGATTTTTGCGTCTGAAACAAAGTGTAACATTATTCATAAAAGATAAATTTCTTTCCTATATAACATGTAAGAAAAATAAGTTCATTTTTCGAGTTCAAAACTGTGTTTTTTCCTTTTCTTTTAAAATACAGTTATTTTTGCAACGTTACACTTTGTTTCAGACGCAAAAATCTCTTGAAAATGATCCTCATCAGAATCGAAACGTCGAGATTTCAACTTGCAAATTTGTTATAAAACATGGAAATTTAGTTTATAATTGATCGAACCTGTGCGCCGAAACCATCTATCTATTATCAATTCTTTTCGATCGCAAAACTATTTCAATATATATTAAAATTTATGTATAACCTAAGATTACGAGGTTTTTCCCATGTCATGCAATGTTTTACTCCACAGACCTACAAACACTATATGTAAGATCTTATGTTCCTTCCTGAAAAATTGCGGATTATGTTGTATAACGTCACGTACTGTTAATACGCCATGTACTGTAACGATTAATGTCTTGTAATTATTACTTTAACCACACATTAGCAAATAGGATTTCTATTGTAATATTATGTATGTAATACTGATTGCAGAATAACCTCTTATTTGAGGTTTCTATTGCACAAAAAAAACTCGTAGCAGTCGAGGGGTGACTCAGAGTCAAAAAATTGCTGTATCATTATTCACAACATTGTTTACAGTATTTTAAATATGTTGATATCTAATCAATTGAACTACACACTTAAATATTGCATGAGGTACTATATCAATTTCACATCCATCAAATGAAACAAATCACGTACAATGGAATTATTCTAGGTTGGAGGAAATGTTTACTTTTCGAGTTAAAATGGTTAAGCTCGAACCCTCTCCTTTTTAGATCATCATTCTGTTTTTCTAGGCTATTCGTGAATGCTACAACAGGTGAAACACTGAGGGCACATTGGTCGAAAATGCTATAAATCGATACGTCCATAAAAGCATTGAAAAACATTTCAGACATCAAAATGTCTTCAATTTTTCTATCGCTGTATCATGCAAAAATATCTCAAGTCTCCAAGCTTTAAAACGAGTTCAGATATATTGTTGCACTATTTTTTCAATGAAATAGTCACAGCCAATTTCTCAAATTACGAAAGTTCATAAATTTCAACGAAGTACATCAAAACACGGAAATCATTGTGAAAAAGAGAAATAATTGATAAATGTTTACAAGCTGAATGTCACCGTTTGGAACGCGACCTTAACGACTGGAAAAATGCAGTTTCTTTTTGTTTCTGATCTTGACTGACCTTACGTGACTGTGATCGTTGATTTTATCACCATGTGATCCACCCGGAAACATTCCGTTTCATTTAAAGGTTTGTGATAAATACACTGCGAGTCTTCATGTAAAATAAAATTTTTGTGAGATAGAGGACGAAAAATGTTTTTCTGTTTAATAATTTCAATATTGCTAAACTACCTATAACAAATTTGAATCGAATTCTTACTGAAAATAAACGTACATTTTTGTTTCACCATGTACACTCCGATGAATACGTACAATATCAGCGTAACTCGGATCTCATTAAAGAAAGAAAAACGCATTTTAGAAGGAGATATTCCCACGTCGATCGCGAAATCATCTTACATTCGGATTCGCTAATAACGTTCGCGCATAGTAATCTATAATTGAAGCGAGCCGAGTGTTGTGCCACGTTCAACGTTAATTTGCGTTTGTATTCTTAACGCGTGTTTAATTGTTGGTACATCTATGGTGCCGTTAAGTTGTTCGCCATGCGAGATCCTATGACGACATTCAACAATGGTTTCACACGACCCGGGAAGTACTTTTTTTTAATAAAACGTGATATGTAACCGCGTAGGACGCTATGAACAATGTACAGTTAGAACCAAAATCAGTGTGCGTATTGCGCGTGTAGAATTATTCATGTAAATATTCGGCAATGTGTGGACAAGATTATATTCCACCGATAAAGATTACATTTCATTTATTAGTAGACTGTTGATTTGCGTTTATAGCTGGCCAATCTAAAAAACGAAATGGAATGTAAACTCATGGTTTCACGAACACGTTGCTTTTCCTTCTATTCAATACAACTTTTATTTAAAAATAAATTACTTTTTACTTAATATTAATTTATTACAAAGTTTATGATGTACATACAATTATATCTACAACAGCTTAATACAAACTGACTATTTTACCATACGTTATTTTACAAAAAAATTGTAAGTCATTTTCTACATACATGTATACTCAAAGAAATAAATTTGTTGAATGGATACATCTACACAATCTCAATAACCGCAAATTAGAAATATTAGAATCGTCATTTTGACGATATACTCAATGATTTAAAATTTAAAATAGTAGTTTAATAGACATTGAATATTGCCTTGACAATTGAATAGAATAGAATAGTGGCTTGACATTTTAACAATAAAAAAATATATAGCTGTGAGATATTTTGCATATGATGTAAGTTACACGAGGACTGGTGTTACAACATGGCAGAAACTGATGTTACGAAAGTAATATAATAAACTGAATGATATTGGCGCTAGGTTCGGTCATTTTTAGAAAAACAACAAATGTGTAATTATTTAAGCATGATGTGGATTTTTTTCAAAGAGACACTTTTGCGTCTGAAAAATATGAGAAAAATTAGAAAAGAAAACAAAAGAAAAATTTTTTTTCACATAGAAAAAACCAAAAATTAAATTTCATATACGTACTTGTATGAAAAATGGACATACACATTTTAAAACAAAAATTCGTGAGTTATGTTTGAACAGTGTATTATATTACTAATAAATCATTCAGTTTATTATATTACTAATTTTCGATCGAGAAGAATTTAACGTTTGTTACAAAAGTAAGTACTAAAAACATATAAGAAAAATTTGTCTATCTGTGGAATTCGAAATTGTTTTGTGGCTGTTTAATGAAATAAAAATAATTGTGACTTGGAGATGTGTACCAGAAAATGATCAACACAAGGGTTTTTATCTACATATGTAATTGTTTAGTTCCATGAATCCAAAGAATTTCTGCAAATTACTTCTGGTTGATTAGATACTTCATTAACTGCGTAACTAGAAAAAATGATTTGATAATAGCATTTTTTAAATAACGGATATTGACGCAAGCACTCACGGAGAGAATAAAATTGGCATCATTACCATTACGTTTTAATGTTATTGCGGTTATCGGTTCCATGTATCTGCATCGCGCGCATCCACTGGCAATAATTCTCGAACAACTGCTCCATTCGCATTCCTGCCGGCATTGTATTGGTTCCCGGAAAACTTGGAAAAGTCGTAAAAGACACGCGACTTCGCTTATACCTCACGATTAGGAAATCTTCTAGTAGTTTCCTTTTCGTCGGGAAGAAAGTTCGTTCTATAATTTCGCATTTGCCCGCAAAATTCTCCGTCGTTTTTCTCATTTTTATCATCAAGTGGAGATCTTTAAACACAGATGTTCTTGTAATAATTGCGATTTTCAATCTCACAGCGATCATGTTCAATCTTTCTTTCTCAGTTTCATTATCAACTTTCAGTATTTAAATTTGCATGTTTTCACATAAATTTCCAATTCACTTTCTCGATTTTTACTTAATTTGGTGACTAGTATCCCTCTACTTAAAAAACTCAAGCTTTGAAAATGATGTATCTTACATGTACTTCACGGTGCCTTTATGTCACCATAAAATTGACTGCACACCTCTCATTTAAACCTTAATAAAACGACCAAAAAAATCATATATCAAGTTATGAGGGCTCGTTGTAAAGGGGAAGATTAAATTTTCACATCTATCATAGATTTATCCGCGAGAAAAATTTGTCAACGTTCTTAGAGACATTTCAATCGGTGGAATTTTTGCAAGAATACAGTGGGTAAAAAAATTATTGGCACAGTCTTAAAAAGACGATAACTTTTTAAATATCGTATTATACAATTTGTTTTTTTTGGGAAGCTAGTTATCATAGATCGGGCACTGCCATAATATATGATTATGATCCTGTATCAAACGACCACATGGACAATTTGTGTTATCTCGAAGTTTCATTTTAAAAAGGGTTAAATATGTTAAAAATTGCAGATTTTCACGATTTTCGACCTATAACTGCAGATTCTTACATCGTTCAATGCCTGTCGTTTTTTTTCGCATCAACCGACTTCGATGAAACTTTACCGGTGCATAGAACTGACACAGATCTACAAAACGCATTTTTAAAATTTTCAATATTGGCCCACATAAAAAAGTTGTAAAATGCGACTTTTAGTATTTTTGCTACAATTCCGATGAATTGCAATTTTTGACAAAATCTTTTTTCGCATCCTGTGGCAAACTAATTGCTCTAAAAAAATTCAAATCAGATCTACAAAACGCATTTTTAAAATTTTCAATATTAGTCCACATAAAAAAGTTGTAAAATGCACCTTTTAGTATTTTTGCTACAATTCCGATGAATTGCAATTTTTCACAAAATTTTTTTTCGCTTCCTGTGGCAAAGAAATTTCTCTAAAAAAATTCAAATCGTATAATACGATATTTAAAAAGTTATCGCCTTTTTAAGAGTGTGCCAATACTTTTTTTAAACACTGTAGATGTCTTCAGTTTCCCATCTGTCACTTGGTGCAAGATTCACCTAGGAAAAAATGAACGGCGGTTAGTAAAAGTAGCATATTTAAGCTTTAATAAAATGAGTCTAGGTCTGTTGTTGTAATACTGTTCTCAACGGAATGATCACAGTTTAAATATGGTTGATTTCTTCGGAATTTGAAATTTCGTGTTCCAATACTTTCTGGATCCACTGTCGATGATATCGAGGATTGAAGTCGACGAATTTTTTCTGAGGCCGAGCCGTCGAACGCGAAGTTCGCTTCAGACACGAAACGATGATAGACACGTACACGTGGACGTCAAACGTTCGAGCACGATAATACGGTTATCGGCGTACCTCGGGGAATTCATGCTTGTCCCGTAACAAAAAAGAAGAAAAATCTCGGATCGCATGTTCCACGGCTGCCACGTCCACACGCCAGCGATAGCTCCACCGAGGAGAATTATTATGCTTTTGTAGAACGAACATCCATAAAGAAATCCCGGAGAACAAAAGGTGGAGGCCCAGGTTGCAAACAACATCGTGATTACGTACAAAACAAAATACAATAGAACACATTATATCAGCCCATTTCGCGTGTCATTCTTTTCTTCCAGCGCGAGGATCACTTCAGAAATGATCGTGCGGAACGAATTTATGAATACGTGACAATGGCGCGCAGATCGTATCTGCAAACTGATACATAGAAACGCTGTTGCACGAACAAGTCATGGAAATTGAAGCCTGTGAGTGGTGACGTGTGAAAGTGGACACATCACATGACTTTGAACCTTGATTTGTTTAATCGCCATTTACAAGATGGTGTCTTGATATGCTAGTCGTTATGAGCCATTATTATCGAATCATTTTATTTAATGAATCTGCGTTTGTAATGAAGGGATAATAGTTCTTCTGTTTTTAGAGAAAATGATTTATTATTGTATCAAGAATTATTTTTATTAGTTTTGTCTTTCGAAAGCGTTTTCATGATTTGAATGGTTGTGAAGTAAGAAATGTGAAATCAGTCATTTCGATTTGTTTTGTGTTTGCTGTGCGGCGCATTGACCAGTACGACTGCACTTTGTTTGAAAATGTAAACCTTTGCACTCGGAGCTACTTTAACCGGAAAATTAAACATGTCTTCCGATCTCAAATATTTTCATTCCTTATAATTTTTTATAATTCCTTGAAATTTTATGGAGATGAAATGGGTATAATACTTCATACCAGTGGCGCACTCAATCATAACTCAAGAAAAAGGAAATAGAACACTGGAAAATTAGTTAAACCGTAGAACAGCTGTTTCTAGCGTGCAAGGCCGAATTATCCATGTGTATAGCAGAAGTAGCAAATGCTACGGGCCCCGTTTGGCATGTATACGTGCTACGTTTATACATACATATATGTATATTGAGATAGTTTTGCGATCGAAAAGAATTGATAATAGATAGATGGTTTCGCCGCACAGGTTCGATCAAAAATATTACATTACAATACAGGTCCATCAAAAAGTTCGTTAACATAATTATCAAGGGTACACATTATTATCACGGATACACATTATTCATTATCAGATTTACAAAACAAAGTTTCTGAATTACATGAAAGAATTTGTTTTCTCCTTCCTCTACAGAAAAAAAAACAAAAATATTTTTGATCGAACCTATGCGCCGAAACCATCTATCTATTGTTTATACATACAGTGGGTCAAAAAAGTATTGGCACACTCTTAAGAAGGCGATAACTTTTTAAATATTAAATATTAAAAAATTTTGTCAAAAATTGCAATTCATCAGAATTGTAGCAAAAAAACTAAAAGTTGCATTTTACAACTTTTTTATGTGGGCCAATATTGAAAATTTTCAAAATGCGTTTTGTAGACCTGTGTCAATTAAACATATTCTGAAAATTTCTGAAGATTCTTACATCTTTCAATGCCTGTCGTTTTCTTCGCATCAACCGATTTCGATGAAATTTTATCAGTGCATATAACTGACACAGATCTACAAAACGCATTTTTAAAATTTTAAATATTGGCCCACATAAAAAAGTTGTAAAATGCAACTTTTAGTATTTTTGCTACAATTCCGATGAATTGCAATTTTTGACAAAATTTTGTTTCGCATCCTGTGGCAAACTAATTGCTCTAGCTTCCCAAAAAATTCAAATCGTATAATAAGATATTTAAAAAGTTATCGCCTTCTTAAGAGTGTGCCAATACTTTTTTTAACCACTGTAGTAATAGTAATTGATCAGATACCGATATATTTAATAATGTGAACAATATTTCGCATAATGATACAGCAATTTTTAATGGTGCCTGAGAGGGGACAACCGAGTGCAAAGGGTTAATTTTCGCGTACGCGACTTTCGCATTAACTCGTACGGTCTAGTGGAACGATTAGTTAATGACCGTGACAATTTTCTCGTTGTCACACTAATTCCAGTTAGTTAAGGTCACGGCTTGGAAGCTTTCGGATCGGTTTAGAAGCTGGGTAGAGTGCAGGTTTTCTCGTTGTGATCAAGCGGTGGGCATCAATGTTGAAAATACAATTGCATCAAGTTTACAGACATCGAAAAATGTCGCGTTTTAGTCGGTCCTACCTAAGATGTGAACCTTGAAACATTTTTAAAAAGTGTTCTCACATTGCGGGTTTCGGTGGGATCAAATAAAGAAGAGTTATTGATCCAACGAATGAATTCAATGCATACTACTGTAAAGATGTTAACTAATTCTTACAGTTAAATGATATTCTGAACATTTGGATTATTTAAGATAAAATTACGCGGAAATTAAAAAGGAACAATTAATTGAACCATTTTTATTTTGTGCAAAAATCCATAGTCTTGTAATAATGAGTAGCATCTTTATGCAAAATAGCTTCCTTCACTTAATAATTTTAAGAAGTTAAAGCTAGTATATTGATGTATCTTAATTTTTTGAATCTACTATGCACAGTGACTCCCATTAATATTGGACGCTCTAAAAGAAAACAATAATTGTTCACACATTTTTTATTGAAAAAATATGAAAATATGATTTAAAAAATTGAAAAATAGTTTGCTACAGGATGTGAAAAAGATTTTTTCAAAAATTGCAATTAATGGGAATTGCAGAAAAGATACTAAAAAATGCATTTTAAAATTTTTGTACGTGGCCCTAAATTGAAAATTTAAAAAATATATTTTGTAGATCTGTGTGAGTTACATGCACTGTGAAAGTTGCATCGAAATCGATCGATGCGCAAAAAAACGACAGGCATTTAAAGATGTAAAAATCCTTAGATTTATTGCAGTTATAGCCCGAAAATTGTGAAAATCTGCAATTTTCACTCTCTTTAAACGTTTGTAGCTCACTGCAACACCGACTGGTTTTGACGAAATTTTCAGAATACGTTTAATTGACAGATCTACAAAACGTATTTTTTAAATTTTCAAAATAGGCCCACATAAGGAAGTTGTAAAATGCAACTTTTAGTATTTCTTTTACTATTCCGATCAATTGCAATTTTTGACAAAAATGTTCTCACCCTGTTGCAAATTAATTGTTCTAGCCTCCCAAAACAGTTCAAATCGTACAGTACAGTATTAAAAAAGTTATCGTCTTTTTAAAAGTGTCCGAATATTAGTGGGAGTCACTGTATGTATGTATACTGTTTCAAATTGCATTTATTTTCGTCATAAACGGATAAAATGCCCGACCTCGTTATAAGGTAGTACAGATATAAAAAGATTATTTTTGGCATTGGCCTTGACAACACATTTCAGTATCGTTACAGTCAATGAGACATACCTTGGTCCACATATACACTTATCAAGTTCTTGTTTTATTGAAACGTGCACATGTCCGGATTATCTGAAAGATAGAAAAGAGCGCAGAGAAGTTTACACAAACGTCCATAAAGGAATATTTACCCAACCAGTGGAAGTACACATCGGTTGAACTGTACGTCGCTGTTATAAAACACATATTTGTAGAATCAGCAGACGTTTGCGACGTCGGGTTAATTCTAATTAAATAAATAAAAGTCGAACAAAGTGTTGCATTACATAATTTATACAGTACACAATGGTTATCTCTGCACACGTCAAGAATTACAAAAGTAATCCGTTTTGATAATCAGAGCACATGCAACATTTCCATTTTAGAACTCCGTGTAGCAAAACCAAAAGTACCTTTTACGACGTCAACGTACAGTTATCGTGTAAGTAAAATATTGAATTTTGACTTGGCGCTCGCTCAAATGTGAAACTGTCGATTGCAATTGCGATAATGTTCCTTTTTGATTCTCGTGTTTACCTTGTAACGGAGCTCGAAAACAGACGCCTGGCATTTAATTCACGAGTGATAACGCGTATTGCGTTACAATCGGCGATAAATTCTGCCAGCGGATTTTCACGTCGACATGCTTCGTTCCTGACGGTTCGAACGAATCGACGAAATGAGCGCCGAGATTGCTTCTAATCCCGATAACCGACTGATAAACGACCGAAACAATGAGATCATCGCCGCGAGGAAAAGTCGGAAAAACTGAATGCAACTCTCTTGGCGACCGCGCGCGAGTCGTAGTCGACGTTCATGGTCGCGATTTCGCTGAAACGATTCGTAAACTGCAACATACTTTTCGGAAATATTTAGTTGTAAATACGATTGGCTGGGCTCGGTGTCTTTTCTTATTTAATAATACAGTACAGATTTATAATCTATATATGTATATAAAAATGGATGTTTCTATATATGTATATATAATTAATAGACTTCGAAACTGTTTGAACGATCAACGTGAAATTTGGCACATATATGTATTTTTTCATGGAGAAGGTTTTTTCGCTACACATTTTTTGCAACTCACCGCTGTAGATGGCGCTGCAACATATCAACTTCTATACCGTGGAACCTAGCGCTATGAAAATTGGTATACAAAGGTGTTTGAGCACGAGGTATTTTATACTGCGAAACACGTTCGGACACGTTCAAGGTCAAGTCTTCCTGGGAAAAGCATGCACGTGTCATATTACATACCGCGTAAAACCCCCATCCCCCACATCTACGAACGAGCTTTGCATCTTTCAAGTCTATATTTATTATTTTAACTATTATTTCAACAATAAATTGTTATTAATTAATTAATTATGTTCCCCAGGGTTGTCATATTTTATACCGCGAAACAGGTTCAGACACGTTCGAACACGTTCGGACACGTTAGTCTATATTAATTATTTGAACTATTATTTCAACAATAAATTGTTATTAATGTAAATATATTAATTTACTTAAGATCAAAAATCTAAATTCTTCTCAATTCTTCAGCACGGGCGAAGCCGTGTCGAGGGCTGCTAGTTATAGTGTATATAAGCCAGTCCTTTTCAGTCACAACTGTGCACACTTACTCATAACTAGATAACAATGACTCATAACTAGACTGCGGATATTTATGCAATTTTCAATTTTTCTAGACAAACTTTGAGAAAGCGCAAGAAAATAGACTCCAATTTTCCAGTAAACTAACCTGTACTAATTGACCTGAACTAACTAGTGAATTTTCAAAACATTTTTAGAAACCATAAATGTATAAAGATCTGCAGTCTACTCATAATTATGAATTTTTTAACACTTTTCTGCTAATGACTCTTGTGGGATTGATGCAATTTAAAAATAAATAAAAAAATATACTCTTTTTCTTCTATTTATGCTCTTTCATCGGTGGCTAATAAGGAAGAAGACGTCAGGAAACACGTTGTGGAAAATAATGGAATGAATCAAGTTAGTAGTGCAATCAAAATCTCGATAAGCACAATTTTCTACTTTTTACAAGAAGGAAAAGCCTCTGGTATTAGTAGTAGCATTTATATCCATTTCATCAAAAATAGTAATGAAGTTTCCAAAATCTTCCACTTCGTTTGCAGCTAGGAGCTTCAGGTCTGAAGGTTGTAGATGGTTAGAGTAATAATCACTGTCATCCCAATTATATTAATTTTGTTGAATTTTTGAGGTTGTAGTGTGGCAATGTTCTGAAAAAATGTTCTCTCTAAAATGAACGAGGACAAAGAAACTCTCAGCTATGAAAAAAGTCGTACAGCAAACGTGACTTTTCCATTGGCGCCATCGATGCATCAGGCGTCGATTGCATCGTGTGCACCGATTCTGCTCGATGAAATCATTCAGATAGTTGTTTTTTTGTTGGCAGCGCTTTCAGCACGCCGTCAAACGCGGCACGAACCTAATGAGTGCGGATTAACTCAGTGAATGACCCGCGCCGGTTGTATACCTGTTATTAGTAAATCGTTAATGATAGTTTTTCTAGCGCGCCGACTCGATTCACCGATGACACACGTATTCACTGTGTGTACGGGTCTTTCGCTCGTTTTCCGTTGCACAACAATACGCTTTTTCTGCTTTCTTCCTCGGCGCATCAACCGGCTCGCGCTTTGGAACGCGCGTGTGTAATGCAACGCTGATCAACAGTTACTCACTGTTTATTATCATCATGCACAAGCACGTGAACGCGACTTGCTAATCCGTGATCTCGTCTCGCATCTCGATTCGGAGGAAAACATGCTGCAAACTCGATCTTCAGTCTCGACGGTGCCGAAAACTCAAGTTTTCGGGAATTTCTATCGCGATTTAATTAATTAAATATACAGGGTGGTCTGCGCCAACTTGTACTCCACTTTTTGTTTACACCTTTATTGTTTATAATAAATTTCCCAAATAATACAGATTAACACCATTGAACAACAAATTTTTTTTGAACGCGGATTTCATTATTCCAACGCTTTACATTACAGTACGGAGTTAATCAGAATGGCTCCTGAAATAAATTATTTATTAATCGGCGATCAAAAAAAAGTTTTGTTATTTGGGAAATGTATTATAAATAACCCTAGTAGCATTTACGGTTGGCCAACGGTGGCCGACGGTTGGGAGTTTGTTGGGGAATGGTTAGTGGTTTGCCGACAAATCCCCAACGTTGGGCCTACAGATATTATAGTTGGTTAAGTAACGTGAAATTTACAACGATTATACTACATCGGCCCAACGAAAATCTGCCAATATTTAAATATATCGTCTAACAGACGGCAGTAGTGTTGCTGCAACCAAAAATAAATTATATTCCAAATTTTTTTTCGCATGTCTAAATATATTTGAAATTTGTAATTTTTGCGCGATAGTTGATCCATTATAAAGTTTTATTGTGAGAGCAGCCTTGGAATTTTTTCATTTCTTTAATTTTTCATTTTCCAAGGGAAAGACAAGGGGGTGTTCATGTAGTATAAGAAGACCCTTTTGGATTTCTTCAAAATGGGTCTTCCTTTTTATTCAGATAATTTAATTTTAATTTGTTGACGTATTTAGTAACCCTAATCATAGCATCTACGAACAATAATCTACGAACAACTCGGGTCCGGGTTCAAGGCCGACGTGGGTATTATTTTAGTTTTTTTCCTTTTTTCCCAAAATTTTATCTTGAAAATACATTTTTAATATGTATATTACTCATGATATACCACAAAAAGAGAAAATCAGAATGTGGACTCTATGGGTTCGTCTTGTAGTACCGTTGGTTCTAGGTTGGGTGTGATCGTAGGCCCAACGTTGGCCCTGATTGTTGGCCCAACTGCAAAAAAGCGACATTTCCAACGGTTGCCCAACGCATACCGCCAACGGAGGGCCAATAAAACGCCAACCATAAATGCTACTAGGGAAAAAGTTACGGCTGAACCAAGGGCTTTGCACTTAAATTTAAAATATTTCAAAAAGTTGTTAAAAATTTGTTTTGTATGACTTTTTTTTTGTTAAGGAAGGTGGTAAATTTTAAAACCTCCACCTCCCGGGACAACCAATAGGTTGCCCCTCTACTTTCCTAATTATGCCCAAACTAGGCCCTCCGGGGGTCTACTATTCGCATTTCGCCCGGGTTGCCTGTTTTTGAGCCTAATCCACGCCTGTTCTTCTCAATTAGTTGTTTTGTATGACTATATGATTCGAACAGCGCATTTGGTCAATAGTCAGCGCCATTACGATGACGTATTATAGGAAAAGAATCGAACTAATTCCAGCGAAATTCTTCTGGTGAGTACCTGTTCGGCGCATGCAGGTATAGCTTGCACGAAGCTGCGGGCGGTCGCGTGCACGAGCCCACGGGTGCGTGTAATCGGCACGCATTAAGCAGCCGCGTGTGTTCTATCAACCCCTCTGGTTCCATTACCGTTCCACACGGGCGACGTGGCACCCAGCGATCATTCCCAGGGCCCCGTTTCGAAATTCTTTACGCGACGAGCCTTGCAGACTGGCCGATAATATGTAAATGTTTGCTCCCGGTTAAATGGCCACCTATTTGCCCCAGGGGGACCTCTAATTACGTCAACTGTCGTTTATAATACCTATTAGGCGCACCAGATTTCTTCCCTTTCTTCGACAGTCCGTTCCCTCCAGCCTCGAATTATGCAGAACCACTAGAAATTGCACGGTAGAACGTTGACTACTGAATTTCATATTCGCGGTGACTTAGTATCCGCACGCTCTTTAGATGTATGCTCGATTCGTGGAATCTGTTAAATCGATTCCCTTAAAGGTATTTTTATAACGATATTTTTATGAAATCAATTATTTGATCAGTTGTGAGGCTTACTGGTAAAATAGAGCTTTAAAATTTTACTATTTACTTTATTATATGATTACTCATTTATAATGTTTTTTAAAATATTTTATCGGTGCATTTATAACAGAACTTAGGGGATGAAATACGAAACAGTTAAAATATCAGAAATGTTAACGAATACTATTAGGTTTGAGTTATTAAAAGTTTTTTAAACAGTACATTTTTATCGAATCCCTGATTCTTTAGATTAGCCCAGTTCACACAATAAAGAATACACTTACCTGTTTCATTTTAGTTTTCGTGTATTCAACTTCATTATTGTTTATTAACTTGTTTCATACAGAATTCATTAATTATACATCTGGATTACTGCGTTTCTGAAACGTCCAGTCGGTAACGTGAAATTCTGTTGTTTTATTTTTCTCCGTGATTTAAGTCATTTCTAGCGGAATGTCATTAGCACAGTCCGAATGATCCGAAAAAGTGACAACGTCCGTTTAAATCGTTACTTCTTTCTCCGTCTCATGTTGCAGTAACAGGAAACCACAGACGAACAATGGTCTCGGAACCATGAAATTGCCTAAAAAATTCTAAAAAATCCCCAACTTTTAACGATCTCTGACAAAACATTGCTTCACTTCTCCTTCGACTCTCGACTATCTCTCTGTTTGCCGTACGTTTGTGAGTTTCCAAAAATAAAATAATAATCTGTTAAATTCTTTACAACTTTTATATTTATATTATAATTTTACATGCAATATGTTTGACATTTAGAAGCTACAGCCATTAATGGTTATCATTTTCAAAGAAACTGACCGAGTATAATTTTATTCTTTTCATTTACAAGCAGCTGTGATAATTCAAAGCAAGCGGCAGCAATACTTTTATCCGCGACTGTATGCTCTATAAGATTGATTATTTTATTTAGTATCGTATGGCAACTAGAGTTTCTTCGTTATGTAAAATTTAACCTTTTTCGGGGACACTGGCATATACATATGCGTGTAGTCTTTAAAACTAAAATTATTCTAGGTAAAAGCAATTAAAATTTGTTGGAGAACAATTCACTACAAAATTTCACATTGTTCACAGTCTTGTAAGAGATAAAATAAAATGAATCCTACTGAAATTTATGCTAGTAATTATTTAATATTCAAGTATTAATAATATAACTATTTGTAGACGAAATTGTGCAATCTCACTATGTTCTTATTTACCACTAGCTGACCTGACAGATGTTGTCCTGTCCAAGTAAACTTGTTCGTGATCGTTTTGTGAATTTGTGAGAAGCTATTGGAGACGTGCAAACAAAGTAAAAATGAGAAAAAACATATGGAGTGATCATTGTAGCAAACAGACATCGATAATGTAAATTCCTATTTAAATATTGATTAAAAGCTGCAGCGTTCATTTTGTTGTTGTATTGAAATAAGATTCAAAAAGAACTTTTAGTTTTTCCCGAATTTTTCATTTTACTGGGTAACTTTTCCAATTTTTCTTTCTCTAAAACTTTATTCGAACATTAAACAAAAATTAGCTTAGTAGGTCCAGCCGTTTTCAAGTAATGCGCTTACCAACGAACAGCATTTGATTTTTATTTATATAGATTTCGATAAAAAATATTAAATATAATTGAATTGAATCATTCCATTTTTAAAATACATTGTGAACGTCTACTAAATAACTATAACTTCATACTAATTGTGTCACCGAATATATGTTTATTTCGCGTATGCGACGCAGAGTTAACTACATATACCGTCCTTCAGTCTACTCACTGACACAATGAGATTTTTAAATTAATAAAACGAATTAAGCTGATCCACAATTTATTTGCGAATTTCGTGTCGGCTAGTTGTTACCGTTCGTGCACTGCGGATAGCTCTAAACGTTAACCATTAGCGGCCGTAATTGGTAATCGATGTCGCTCAGCCTGTTTCGATATTCGGCCCTATCAAGGAAGCTTGTTCTCCGATAACGAAATGCGAGTAAAAGCCTGCAACGATTCAGAATACCTCGAGGATACATTAGAATCGAAATACTATTTAATTTTACTTCGGGCGCGACGCATAAAGGAGATTTACTTTCGCGCATGCAGTGTTGGACAATATTTAAATAAATAATTATTTGTGTATCGATGTAAATAACAAGTCATTTTTTATTTGGATATTCAAATAAAAAGCAGACGTAATTATTTATTATTTGAGAAAGTCTGAATGAATTATTTAAAATAATAAAGTTAATTGTTATTTACAAATACAATTTGGCAGACAATCTATATTATAACAGACAAAAAACGTGCATGGACCACAAAAAAAATAGTTATATTCGTGTAAATATCATACACACGGGTAATGACGATATTAATTTCGCTACGTGTTCATTGTATATACAAAATACAAGAAATTAGAGAAGACCAAAAAGTATTTATTTGATTTCCAATTCAATGCAAATAAGAAATAATCTTTTTAAAATTATTTAAATAATAAGTTTAGTTATTAATTGCAATTAAAATCACACGTTTATTTATTATTTCAATTAAAATTTTCTCAACACTGCGCGCATGACGCCTTTAAATTTCAATTAATGAAATTAATTTTACCTAAGTTTCGTCAATTCCAACAATCTTCTACAAAATGTCGAATGGCATTTTCGTAGTAAACGTTCGAAAAATATGTTACTAACTGCAAACCATGATTATGAATCCTTATTTTTAATAATTATAATTATTTGAAAATAACGTGACCGCATTCTTATATTCTTCTACTCCCGTTACTGTTTTGAGTTTCACCAACTACTTTTTCTCATGGACGCATAAAATCCGCAGTCTGGTAATCGTTTAATTATGAAAACCGATTTGAATTAAAAAAGAAGACTAAATAATTGGTGTGCCGAGGGTCGAAATAAATGTAGAAACTCGTGACATTGATAAATTTATCGAAGGTACAGCACGAAGCCCTTCTCTGTTGAAGATCTGCGCAAGCGCCGCCCTCTGACGCAGGGGTAGAACCTGTTTCAACAACAACTATGGTGGACGCATGACGCCTTAACACGTTGACTATCATGTCATGCGTATCGGCCGAATTGTTTATTCACAATTGAAAATTAATTTGCTAACGATCTATCAAATCCAAGAAGTTTAAAACAGTAATCAATATCGTAAATCTTGGCATCTCAATTTTTATTTTATTAAATGGATTCCACTGATTTTAACTCATTATGGTTGACAGATATGATAATCGTAAAAATGAATGCATCATTCTCGTGTAACAACTACAAAATAATAAGCTAGCCGTCAAACTTCTTGAAGAAATGTGAAAATTATGCGAGTCAGATTTATACATTCAGGTGCGTTTTATGTATTTTGTAGAAAATGTTGCCGGACTTTTTGTCGCATATATTGCCATTAACGGTACTAAATACATATACAGTGGGTCAAAAAAGTATTGGGACACTCTTAAAAAGGCGATAACTTTTTAAATATCGTATTATACGATTTGAATTTTGTTGGGAAGCTAGAGCAATTAGTTCGCCACAGGATGCGAAAACAAATTTTGTCAAAAATTGCAATTCATCGGAATTGTAGCAAAAATACTAAAATTTGCATTTTACAACTTTTTTATGTGGGCCAATATTGAAAATTTTAAAAATGCGTTTTGTAGACCTGCGTTAATTAAACATATTCCGAAAATTTCGTCAAAATTGGTCGACGTTGCAATGAGCTATAAACGTTTAAATATGTTAAAAATTGCAGATTTTTACGATTTTTGTCTTACATCTTTCAATGCCTGTCGTTTTTTTCTCATCAACCAATTTCGATGAAACTTTACCAGTGCATATAACTTACACAGATCTACGAAACGCATTTTAAAATTTTTCAATATTGGCCCACATAAAAAAGTTGTAAAATGCAACTTTTAGTATTTTTGCTACAATTACGATGAATTGCAATTTTTGACAAAATTTTGTTTCGCATCCTGTGGCAAACTAATTGTTCTAGCTTCCCAAAAAATTAAAATTGTATAATACGATATGATATCGCCTTTTTAAGAGTGTTCCAATACTTTTTTTACCCACTGTATGTATAAATTGAAATTGTCTTCATTAATTGCAAGAAGTGGGAGCTGCGTAGATATCTTCTCTTTATCTTAATTATTCTAATGAGTTGAAAACAACATTTCCAAATTCTTTAACATTAAACTTACCACCACCGGTCAGAATGACTGGTTCCAGATTTTTTACGATTATTAATATGACAAGATGATGTTTTAAATTTGGTAAATATGAAATTGATATAATACCTCATACAATACTTAAACGTTTAGTAATTGGTTAGATACCGACATATCTAATAATGTAAACAATACTTTAAATAATAGTAGTCATGTTTAGTGACGCTTCAGAGGCGCTTCTCGAATGGTAAGGGTTAAAAAAGTAAGTCACAAACTTTCGTATGATTTATAAAAATAGCAGAATAACATTGGGAACGAATGTGGGTTAAGACATTTAAGACATGAATTACTTTTCTGCACAAGTCCCAATGTTAATAGGGCACATTTCATTTCGACCAGCCTGTGCAAAAATCGAAAGATTCTGGGGCAGTTTGATACGAGAAGCGACTCTGCGATCGAAGGGGTTGCACGGCTTTTACCCCCGCGTGTTCGAGTCCCCAGGTAAGCTGGGTAAGCACCGCCCTCGAGGCACCACAGGTAAACCCCCCACCACGATCGCAACATGATGGTGGGCAAGAGCGACCCTCGTCGATACGCGGAGGGCCACGATAATGCCATTTCGTTTCGCCACGGGAAAACAAGAGCCATGAACATTCTTCTTTCATCGGACAAATTCTCGCCTCTGTCTCGCCCTTCCGACTCGAACGAAAATATTATCGATCCAACGATTTCACGGAACGGTCCCGAAACACTTCACCCAGTCTCGGACACGGCCGTAAACTTCTTCCACGAGTGAACAGTGACGTTCGATCCCCAGCGAAGTCGCAAGAAGTGAAAAACGGTTCGATATTTCGCCGAGCGAGAAGTTATAAAAATAACAGTGATACGATTCGCGACACGCGATGCATCAGAACGTCTCGGAGGGTTGGCTCGCGAGGAACTCGATTGGTTAATAACAGTCGCATGAGTTTTCTCATGAAAAAATGGAGCGGCCGACGCGGACCGAGTTACACGCGACGAGGATCCTTCACCTGGAAGTTGTTTAATTATGTAGTGATTCGGTGTGCCCGTGATCGATATTAACACGCCCCCCTTCCCCGAGAGTGATCGAGTTCATCACCATCATGGAATTCCCATGGACTTTGCAACACCAAGTCGCCGAGCCTGTTCAAAATGGACGGACTCATCCGAGCGAGCATCACGAGGACTCCGGGATTAATCAGGCGACCACGAGACGATTATTGGCTGTTGCAGGTAACGTTGCGTCGAACCGATTCGTTAGCGAACGCGTGGAGACTGGATCCTGGAAAACCGGATCGGTACATAAAATTTGGAAAAAACAGTTTCGATCCGCAACTGGAACACTTTTAAGACCGGTTGTTAAATATCAACTGATGTTGAGACATTTTAGGATATCTTAATAGCAGAACTGTCTGTCCTCTAGAAAAATACCATAGGATTCAATAATTTAGAAGTTATTAACAAATCGCGGTTAACGAGTTGTCTATGTCTACGTAAATCTGATTGGTTTGATATTAAACAAATCCTTGGTTCGCGATTTTGGTTTTCGATGTTTAGTGGACATCTTGTTATTCTTTTTGTAATCCTTGTCTCTGGCTTGACCTCGAGATCATGCTCTCGCAATAAGTGCGAGCGTATGCTCGCATTCTCCTATGTCTTCAATAGACGAACAATGATAGAAAGTTCGAGCGTTTATTACGGCTTACTCTAGAATTATGGTTTTGCTGTGACATCGCATTGTTTCCATGTGTAATGTTATGCAATTGCACGAACAGTCGATATTTTCATTAAGTTGGATGACACGTGCGTTGCGTTCCTCCGTAACGATCGCCGCCATTTCGGGGACGTAATGACGATTTTCGCGAGCGAAGAAAATCCGAATTAATTGAAATTAATTGTAGATGTCTCATTAGTAGACTGCGGATTTTTTGCAATTTTTGATAAAAATGGGATAGTTCTACTTTCTGACAGTAAAGAAATTTAAAGAATTTAAATATACTACTATGTTATTAGCAACCTGTTAAACATATTCAACAAGAAATTAAATATTTCACCGCAGCTTGTTGCAATTGAATTAAAAAATTTTCATTTTCATAAAGATCCGCAGTCTATTGATTAGATAAGAAATTAGTTTGAGATTATGGTCTGCGTTTATTGTCTAAGATAAATTATTTCGAAATTGCTGTCGCCATTAGAATTAGAATGGATCCTGCGCGTTCGCGTTTTCCACGGTTCGGAGGTGCTTCTGGCAAATTAGATTATTATGTGCGGACGAAACAATGGAGAAATGGGTCTCCGACGCTCTCTCCGATTATTAATGGGACTGTTTTTATTGTTATCGAAATGGCCATCAACAGAAAACGGTAGATCCGCGAGCCGTGGCTACGGATAGCTTCCGGGAAGTAGGTAATTTGTTTTTAGAAAATGAACTGTAACGCGACGTCGCGTTTTCTTTTTGCATAGTTTACACGCTACCGTTGTCATACTATTAGAAGAAACTATTGGAATTAAAAAGTTTGGAATTGACTATTAACAAAGTCAAGAAAGAACTCATTCAACAAAATAACTGGAATGAACTATTAACAAAGTCAAGAAAGAACTCATTTAACAAAATAACTGGAATGAACTATTAACAAAGACAAGAAAGAACTCATTCAACAAAATAACTGGAATGAACTATTAATAAAGTCAAGAAAGAACTCATTCAACAACATAACTGGAATGAACTATTAACAAAGTCAAGAAAGACCTCATTCAACAAAATAACTGGAATGAACTATTAACAAAGTCAAGAAAGAACTCATTTAACAAAATAGCTGGAATTAACTATTAACAAAGTCAAGAAAGAACTCATTTAACAAAATAACTGGAATGAACTATTAACAAAGTCAAGAAAGAACTCATTTATCAAAATAACTGGAATTAACTATTAACAAAGTCAAGAAAGAATTCATTTAACAAAATAACTGGAATTAACTATTAACAAAGTCAAGAAAGAACTCATTTAACAAAATAACTGGAATGAACTATTAACAAAGTCAAGAAAGAACTCATTTAACAAAATAACTGGAATGAACTATTAACAAAGTCAAGAAAGAACTCATTTAACAAAATGACTTCACAACTACTTAGAACTTCCGACTAACTTTTCTAATTTATAATCACTTGTACTCGGATTACAGAACAGTTATTTAAATACAGTGCTAGATAAAACATGCATTTGCATACAGGCACCCATAAAACCCACGTATCTAGTCAATAAAAATTAAATACCACTTCAACGTACAACGAAACCGTTACAGTTAATCAAAATTGTTATTAATTACGGCAATGAAAGTAATCGAAGTTATTGCCAGGAAATTATACGCCCAAATCGATCTGTGTGAGATCTACAAAGATTGATGGATCTTTCATTCGATTTTCACGTAATAAAAGATATTTATACAACACGAAAATACAAAACTAAATTCTTGATGTTCTAAAATTTTTTTCATATGTTTGTTTTTTTTATCATAAATGTAGAAAATCCGCGGTGAAATAATTAATCATTACGTGACACTCTTTCAACACCGGTTTCCGTCCGAAGTGTCGGTGGGAACGTGTCGTAAACATTTATCGCTCGAAATCGTTCGGATTGCGTGTAAGGGGTGTAACACCTGTCAGTGGTCCGATCATCCCACCGTGACCATCTAATTACCGTGAAAACAAAAAAATAAGTTGCATCGAAGCTCGGGTACCCCGATCGTTTAGGTGGGTAACTGCGACTTCGGCAGCTGCGCTCACCCCTACCGACAATTAAGGGGTGAAATCGACGATTCGGTCCTATTAACTTCCTCTGTTTAAACGCCCTTCCGGTCCGGCTATCATACGCGATCGAGTCTCACGGGTCAGCTGGTTGAGAAGCGATTTCGTGGACAATTACACAGGTACAGTTTTACACACGTGCGGACATTATCGGTGACAGGTGATCATTGAAATTTTAATAGACTAGTTGAAATTCTTGTTTCTTTGCGTGGCCCACTCTACGTGTTTTTTGTTAATAACTCCTAAACAAAGCCACGGACACCATTTTTGTAAAGGAAAATGTCGCTTCAAATGACTCAAGGAACCTCTCATTTTCGGGTGTCGGAGGAATTTTGGGACACCCTGTATAAACAGAATTTAGTTTTGATATAAAAGAAATTTTTGTTTATTAAATTCCGTTTGAGATCTTCATTACATTAAGATCCAGAATCATTTTCTACCAAGTTGTAATAATCCTTACGATTTATTCACGGGTTATCGTTAAGGAAATAGTCGGCGATTTACAATGAATGGCGAAATTCGATTAATCAGCGAGATGAACACGTGCAAATAATTTTCGGCTCCTAGGGTAGTTTTGGGACACCCTGTAGATATCATTCTGCAAATTCTGCACACCCCTGATAGATATCTCTAATAGAGCACGTATTGCAATAGGGGACGCATAAAGTCTAAATAAAATTGTCATTTTTGTAAGGGAACATGTACCAGTTATTTTCAAGGCTCGGTAGGTTTAGTGTTAAACGATTTCGACCAAACACATTTATTTATTTATTATTATTGCTTTAAACCAAGTGGTTTATATAGCAAGTACAATATTATTACAATTAGCTTACACTAACTAATTGAAACGTTATTTCTAAATTCTAACGGAACATTGTTTGAGAAAATTAAAAATTATTTTCAAACCTTGTATATCAGGTTTACATAAGAAGGTGCTAATACAAAGAGGGAAACAGTACTGACCAAACACATTTTTAATTCTTTAAGAAATTCATATTTCACAATCGCATCTTGTAAACAGATTCTATTGACAGACCGCAAAACCCGTCTTCGTCTTTGTTAATCTTTTATGCAGATTTATCGCGAATGAAGTCATCAGACAAGATTTATTTGCGTTTATCAATTCAAGAACTTCTAGGAGTACCATCCCCGTTAGAAAACATGAAGTCTTGTCTCCTCGAAACGATGTTAATGCGTACTGATCTTCCGTCACTTGAAGGACGGTGACATTGTTCCTCTGACTACTAATTTTCACTACCGTTACTGCACTCTTCCAAACATTGTCGGTATTTACCGATGTAAAATAGAACGGGCGAGGACGAAAATATAATATACCGAATCCACACATTATAATATGGTATAAACATAATATATCCATACATAAATAAACATAAATAACTGTATTGATATCGGTTTTAATAAAAAGAAACTTTTCAAAAGATTTTAAATACACAAATCGTACAGGAAATAATTCTTATCGATCGAAAATTGAAATATAAAATATGTTTATGATATCGGCGCCAGGTTCGATCGTTTCAAGAAGAACAACAAATATGCAATTTAAGTACAGTATGGTACAAATCGTACAGTTTGGTTTTAAATAATAGTCGAGTAAATGCACTGCCATAACCGTACTGCATTCGTCCTACATGTTCATGAATAAATTCATAGACGTTACATTGTTCGAATGCTTAAAAATCAAGTCTCGTTAAAAAAGTTTTATGGATGTTTCACATTGATTTTAATTGCCAAACGTGTAGTCTATAATTTTCCAAACGATTTATGATACTTCCCAAATTTATAATTATTACAGTTAAACAATATGACGTGTGTTTGAAATTTACTTTATCATAAACAATAAATTCCTTAGAAGTCTTCAATAATTCTCGAATTATTTGACTCGAGAAAACCTTGCTAAATTTAGAATTCTATGTATAATTCAGAAAGAAGTTTCTTTTGAACATTTCTGTCTACGCGTCAATTTAATTTTCCCGTATACAATCGCTTGCAAACTTGTGGTCTTTAACTTCACCAATGCTTGAACAATAATTCAAGTTCTCGTTTCTTTGAAACCGGGCGGTTTGCGACGGACACACACGAACGCGCTTTCTTCTTGTTACTTTTCGTTTCCATTGTCATTATTATTCATTTGCCGTCAGTAACGATTAGCATAATTGCCAGTTCGCCGCGCAGAGGAATATCGGGAATCGAGAAACGGAGCTTTTTACGAGGCTGAACGAAAGTGAGCCAATTTTCATAGACGCGACACGGCTCGAACCGCCATTTACGGCGCATTTCTATTTGCTTTGTCGGAGAAAGTCGACGTGGTGCTAGCACACGGTGGAACCTTTTTGCATCGTTTGCGACCCGATCAACCGAGTCGCGTCGAAGTCACAGGCATTCTCCAGATATAATTAAAACGGTAGCCTTTTCTAATTTATTCGACAGTTTGTTAGTATTCGTTGAGAAATATCTTCGTGTAATATTGACTTCGTTACATACCGTGATAAATCAACAATGTTGCTCGGCCAGTTTTTGCGCATCCTGCATTTTGCATACAGCGGAATTTATGATCGGAATATTCGCACGTTTCCTTTTTCCTAAAACACTTACTTATGTTATTCTGGTTTTCGCAAAAGAAATTCATAAATTATTGCATTGACCGTTCAGTAGCATTAGAACATCAGAAAATCTGCTTCGAGGTGAACCAAGTTTAATGCAGGTGTTTAGAAGCTTATAATACACCAGTGATTCGATGCACAGTATGATGCAACTCTATAGTATTGTTTTTTTTTGTGTGAAATAGTGAATGCGTATACAGGGTACGGTCACAATGAGAAGTATAGCGAGAGACGTGATTTTTAAGCGAAGATGAACTGAAAGTGTAAATCAAAATTTTCTCATCGATTCTTACGGGAGAATTAATGTTAAAATTGTATTCGATGTGTGTTATTGTATAGATGAAATGAAACTGTAATATTTTTTATACTTCTGAGTGACGATGCACGGTAGTGCTATCACGAGTGTGTCAATAGGTTTACCCAAGGCTGACCGTTTCTACTTCGCTATCTCAAAAACGGAACGTTGAACTAAAAGAAACGTGAGCCTGCATTTGTTTCAACAATATTGAAATTGTTGCGTTCTTCATGATGTCGTAGAAGCATAAAGAAAATTTATATGTACCCACATACAGTGACTCCCACTAATATTCGGACACTCTTACAAAGACGATAACTTTTTTAATATTGTACTATACGATTTGAATTTTTTTGGCAAGCCAGTGCAATTAGTTTGCCACAGGATGCAAAAAAAATGTTGTGAAAAATCGCAATTCATCTGAATTATAGAAAAAATACTAAAAGTTGCATTTTACAACTTTTTTATGTGGACCTATATTGAAAATTTTAAAAATGCGTTTTGTAGACCTGTGTCAATTATATGCCCTGTGAGAGTTTCATCGCAATTGGCTGATGTGGAAAGCAACGACAACGATTGAAAGACGCAAGAATCATTAGATTTACTGCAGATGAAGGCCGAAAATCGTGAAAATCTGCAATTTTTAACATATTTAAACGTTTGTAGCTCATTGCAACGTCGACCGATTTTGACGAAATTTTCAGAATATGTTTAATTGACACAGATCTACAAAACGCATTTTTAAAATTTTCAATATAGGTCCACATAAAAAAGTTGTAAAATGCAACTTTCGGTATTTTTTTTATAATTCTGATCAATTGTAATTTTTTACAAAATTCTTTTTTCGCATCCTGTGGCAAACTAATTGCTCTAGCTTCCCAAAAAAATTCAAATCGTATAGGACAATATTAAAAAAGTTATCGTCTTTGTAAGAGTGTCCGAATATTAGTGGGAGTCACTGTATGTGGGCATATGGATTGTCACGTCCGGTGGTCCTATCATAAATAATAATTAATAAACTTAATCATATATTTCTTTTCTTATTTGTTTTATTAATTTTGTGCGAGAATTGTAATCAATTATTATATCAAATATTATATTGAATACTGAATTATTGTATTTTATACCGTACTGCGAGCGATAGAATTAAGAAAAGTTTATAAGATATATTTTGCAGCGAACTATATAGGATTGTTAACAAATGAAATAATTCAGTATTCAATATAATATTTGATATAATAATTGATTTATGATAGGACCACCGGACGTGACAGGATATATAAACAGAATTTTGTTTTGATATAAAAGGAATTTTTGTTTATTAAATTTCGTTTGAGATCTTCATTACGTTAAGATCCAGAATCATTTTCTACCAAGTTATAATAATCCTTACGATTTATTCACGGGTTATCGTTAAGGAAATGGTCAGCGATATACAATGAATGGCGAAATTCGATTAATCAGCGAGATGAACACGTGCAAATAATTACTGGACACACGTGTCGCGTTATTAGCGTCTGGCGAAACCCACCGGTTCCGACACGTGTTGGTTACGTTTGCAGTAAATGTTGTTGTTCGTTTGCTGTGCAAATTCTCGGCAAAATTCTCTCGTGCACGATGACGCTGGTTACGCGTGCAGCTGAATGCGGACGCGCTAATTCAAAGATAAATTGAGGTAGGGGAACAAAAGGCGAAATTGTCTAGTGATCGCGTGGCAATTATTCCGAAAATCACGTAAGTAGCATTGTTTCGATTGTGTAATTTTTGTTCTGGTATGAACATCAAATAATAGGATATAACCAGAAAACTATTAAGTGCTCGATTACACATTGAATATATTGAATACAAATTAGAAAAATAACGATACACGAATTAACCCTTTGCACTTGGGACTATTTTAACTCGAAAGTCAAACGTTTCTTCTGACCTAGAATATTTTCATTCTTTACTATTTGTTAAATTTAGTAGATATAATATAAATTGATATAATACCTCATACAATACTTAAATGTTTAGTAATTGGCTGGATACCGATATACGGTGACTCCCACTAATATTCGGACACTCTTACAAAGACGATAGCTTTTTTAATATTGTACTATACGATTTGAATTTCTTTGGCAAGCTAGTGCAATTAGTTTGCCATAGGATGTGAAAAAAAATGTTGCGAAAAATCGTAATTCATCTGAATTATAAAAAAAAATACTAAAAGTTGCATTTTATATTTGTTTTTATGTGGACCTATATTGAAAATTTAAAAAATACGTTTTGTAGATCTGTGTCAATTATATGCCCTGTGAAAGTTTCATCGCAATCGGCTGATATGGAAAACAACGACAACGATTGAAAGATGCAAGAATCATTAGATTTACTGCAGTTGAAGGCCGAAAATCGTGAAAATCTGCAATTTTTAACATATTTAAACGTCTGTAGCTCATTGCAACGTCGACCGATTTTGACGAAATTTTCAGAATATGTTTAATCGACACAGGTCTATATAACGTATTTTTAAAATTTTCAACGTAAGTCCACATAAAAAAGTTGTAAAATGCAACTTTTGGTATTTTTTATTATAATTCCGAACAATTGCAATTTTTGACAAAATTCTTTTTTCGCATCCTGTAGCAAACTAATTGCTCTAGCTTCTAAACAAATGTTCAAATCGTATAGTACAATATTAAAACAGTTATCGTCTTTTCAAGAGTGTCCGAATATTAGTGAAAGTCACTGTATCTAATAATGTGAACAATATTTCAAATACTAGTATAGCAATTTTTAAAAACAATTGTAGACTTATTTTGAAAGTCATTGGAAATGTTCTCGGCGCACAGGTTCGATCATTGTTCTACAAACATTATATAAACAATACTACAAACGGTAATTCGGATTTGAATTTATTTTTGGTCTTAAGATCGACGTTTGCGCTGTTAAGAATGTTTTTAAAATAGTAGATGAAAAAGGAAGGTGGTGGTGTTTCTTCCTAGGCGCGCTAGAGGACTCATCGGTAAGACTACACTCGGTAAAATAAGTCTCCATACACCTTTTAAAAAGTAATAACTTTTTTATAATTGTACCAAACGACCTGATTCTTTATGATCAATTAAAAGCATTGGTTTATGAAATGATATGCAAAAAAGATTTTCCATAAATTATAATTTACAAGGTTACATGCAAAAATAAAAAAGGTATTTTTTAAAACTTTTTTATTTGGGTCCTCAATGAAAATTTAAAATGTACGTTTTGTAGATCTATGTTAATTATACATGTACTGAACATTTCATCGAAATCGGTTGACGCAGAAAGAAACGACACGCACCGAAAGATTTAAATTTTAAGCAGAAACATCAAAATTCGTGAAAAACTACGATTTTCAACATTTTTAACCGCTTGTAGCTCGTGTGTATGTTAATCGATTTCAATGAAATTTTTAGAATATGTATAACTAACATATATCTACAAAACGTACATATTAAATTTTCATTGAGGACCCAAATAAAGAAGTTTAAAAAAATGCCTTTTTTATTTCTGCATGTAACCTTGTAGATAACAATTTTTTGGAAAATCTTTTTTGCGCATCCATTCATAAACCAATGCTTCGAATTGATCATAAAAAATCAGGTCGTTTGGTACTATTATAAAAAAGTTATTACTTTTTAAAAGGTGTACGGAGACTTATTTTACTGAGTGTATCTAGCTGGCCCTGCCTTATTGGTAACAGATCAGAGAACTAGCGCCGAGAACATCATTTCCAATGTCTTAAAACAATTTACGATCGATAAAATAAATTCATTAATTATTTTGAAAGTGCTTGGAACGAAATCCAGCAAGAAACATTAAAAAAGCATATTACTATATTGCTTCGAGGTGAATGTATATTGATGGACGAAGTATTTAATAACTTTCATCTACTCACTGGTAGAATCTTTAACATGTAATGTTCTACATCAATCCTATATGTATACATTTATATTAATTCTACTTCAAAGTAATTTAAGTTATAAAGTTGATATAAACTTTCCGATTCGATTTCGCCAAGTGGTAAAATATTTATGAACAGTAGTGTATGTAATGTACATTCATCACTGTTACGAATACATCAAATCTGGAATCTACCGACAAGGTGTGTAATCGATGAATATTTATTTTCATCATCTTAATTGTTGACTTGACAAATGAAAGCGAACGTCGTCCGTAACATAAGCAGAAAACTTGCATAGAATATTTCAACGTGGGAACCTTGACCGAGTAAAACAATGCGTTCGAACGGTCCGAGGTAGATCGATAGTCAAAAAAGATCGAATCAGAAGCCGCGAAGTCAAGGTTACGCGCGTTTGATGGACCAAACGTGATTTAAACTGTTCGCGCACGAACTTACGTAAACACAGGTAACAACGTTACACCATCAACACTAATTATAACGTGTGCACGAAGCGAGGTCTAATACACATGATTCGGCAGAGGTTTGATGGCCGAGAGTGATAACGTCGTTACCTGTGTTTCGTTCGTCTCGTCTAAACCGTGACACTCCGAAGGATTTTATTCTTAGGTAAATAGCTATTAAAATTTGTTAATTATCCTACAGAAAAAAGGTACCTGTCGAATCATTTTTCTAAAGGCAGCTTTTATTTTTAACGACTAAACTGATTTATGACAAAAATGAGTAGAACGAATGCAAAACATTAAAAATATTTAAAGAATTTAAAACTATTGTATTATTTTCATCTCATTACAATTATTAAGAGAAACAATTAATGTCTGTGCAGTTCCCGTGACATTTTTATTTCGTACAGAAATCCGCAATGTACTAATGACAAATTAATAGAAAGTATCTTTGAGTGAACAATTATTTGATGAATGTGTGTAAATAAATAGTTCTGCATTTATTTATAAATAATAAGTAGACTCCGGATTTTATGCATTTATAACAAAAATGACCAAGTGCAGTTTAAAACAGTGAAAATATTAAGACTTTAAGATTATTAATATATTATTTTTACCATATTAAAATGATTAATGAAGAATATGAAATATTTAGTCAGTTCCTGCGTCTTGCAATTGGTGCAGAAACTTTTTATTTTGCATAAACATCTGGAGTAAAATAAGAATCGATAGAATATAATTTTCTGTACCAGAGAACCAGTATTTTTGGGACACCCTGTGTATGTAAACCCTGTAAAAATCTTGTCTTCACCGTGTCTCGGTGGGAGGATGCTGCGGACTCATAAAAATTCGCAATCCTCGTTTTACGAATCTCAGAAGCAGATTTTGTGGTAAATCAGTAAACAAACCATCGGTAGAGTTAGATTTCGAAAAAATACCGGAGGAGGAATCGTTTATAATTTCACGATGCGCCGTTTAGCCGACCGATTTAATGTGCTATCATGGCCGCTCGCTCGAGTCGTTAACGACTTCCTTTTGCTTTGTTCCTAATAACAATGTAATTATTACGCAAAAGGCAGAAACTCGGTGAAACTCGTCGTCGATGGTACGCCACACCGTGGAAAAAGACAATCCTTTTTATCTTAGAAAGTTACTCCATGCCTCATCCCGACGCGACCGTTTTGCTGGAGACAATAAAATTGTTACGGACAAACGTGGATGTTCGCTCGTTTCGCACTTTCGCGAAAAACCGTGGCCGACGTTTTTCGCGATTCGAAATTGGCAGTGTCAGTACTGCCTCTTTTGATTTACAACAGCTTTTTGATAATCGTATTAACCCTTAGCACTCGAGTAGTGGCTCTGAGGCACCAGTAAAAATTACCATTATCAAAATATTGTTTACATTATTAAATACATTATTAAATATTGTTTACATTATTAAATACGTTGGTATCTAATCAGTTACTAAATATTTAAGCACTGTATGAATTATTACATCAATTTTCCCACGAAATTAAAAAAATCATGTAGAACAGAAATATTCTAGATCGAAGGAATTACCATTATCAAAATATTGTTTACATTATTAAATACATTATTAAATATTGTTTACATTATTAAACACGTTGGTATCTAATCAATTACTAAATATTTAAGCACTGTATGAATTATTACATCAATTTTCCCACGAAATTTAAAAAATCATGTAGAACAGAAATATTCTAGATCGAAGGAATTACCATTATCAAAATATTGTTTACATTATTAAATACATTATTAAATATTGTTTACATTATTAAATACGTTGGTATCTAATCAGTTACTAAATATTTAAGCACTGTATGAATTATTACATCAATTTTCCCACGAAATTTAAAAAATCATGTAGAACAGAAATATTCTAGATCGAAGGAATGTTTAATTTTCGAGTTAAAATAGCTCCGACTGCAAAGGGTTAAAATAACTCGTTCGCGTGGAACTTTCATTATACAGATTCTTAAATATCTGTTCTATGACAAAATGTTTTGAAGGAGTTTGTAAGGGTAACGCTTTATAAAACGTGAATAGATAGGACATGTAGAATTTGTTTAAAAGCGAAACATAATTGTTTCTTTCGTGCCCTGGTAAAAATTCTAGTTTAGCGGACACGTTGTACGTGGTAATAATACATATTCAGATTCAAGTCCATCTTGCTGCAACTAGGGGCGGTGTTTGGTCGATACTTCGAAGAGGGATTGGTTGGCAACGACCCAACCACTGCCATAATTCGCCCCTCGGATTTCTGTCGCGTTTATCATATTGGTCTACACGCATACACCCCCGACTCGGTTGACCATTTCAAAATGGCGACATGGCTTCAACGAACAGCTTTTCCAAGAATGCTTTTATCTCATCCCTCGCACGGTGGTTATGCTTCTACCGATTTTATGATAGCTGTAGATCCGTTTAAAAACTTACGAATTTCTTTATTTATTTTCTAACATATTTCCTCGAGATTCTTACAGTGCGTTAGCATTATCCATTCAATTTTTAAATTTATACCGCGTGAAACTATGCGAAACGAATGGTCGCTTTTGGTCGGTCTTGTTTGGGCAACCAATGCCACATTGCGATTTTTCTCACGTGACGTTCTTCTTTCACCTTCGATGATCGCCTCGGGATTTTCCTAAAGACACGGTCAAGAAAAAGACGAGAGAAACGCCTGAACATACGCGTCTGCGTATTGCAAAACGCCTGTGTGAGAGTGTACACGATCGGGACAATGTACCGGGTGTTTCAAAATCATCCGTGCCCTCTTAATTGACCCACGCAGCAGAAACGGGAACTCTAACAAGTAAACCGCAGATCCTGTCGCAAAATCAAGACCTTCTCGACTGTAAAAATATTTTAAAAAATTTTTATCGAAGATTTACTTACAATTAATTTCATGGAAGCATCATGTAGATTACAGTTGTTTTATTGGCTACATACTTGTGCGTATACATACGCATAACTGTGTGAGAGCAGCTTAACGAGAAAAAAATGTTATATCGCTCTCTTCCTGTAACCTGTTTCTCGAAATAAGAGACCAGTTATACAGCGCCGACCAAAATGGTAGTCCCCACTCTTATTCCCCGCGTAATTCTGCTGAACTCATTGAAACGGCGAGTGACAAATTATCACTTCATCTCGGGTTCTTTTTATCGAAACGTAAATGGCAATATTGATACAATTCGGTATTAAACGTAACAGTAACAGCAAAATTAAGTGGCCTCGAGCATCGGACAAATAATATCAATTATTCTTGAACGCACTCGCTATAAAATTCTTACAGGAAGAGGATCGGAGAAGTTGTTAAACGGCTACCAGAAAACAGGTTCTCTTTTAAACTTGTTCCAATGCCTGGCCTTGTTTTGCCCTTATTTATAGGCATTGCAAACGGCGGTCACATATTCATACACATATTTTCACGATTTCGTACGCATCACGAACGATTCAGTCGATAGAGACTTCGTGTTCTGCAATTTTGAAATTCGTTTGATCTCCTTAACGTTCTGTCGTTTCCTCAAACGTAAGTGTACAATGACTCACAAGTTCCTATTATATCTACTTATCAAGATTACGTGCTCACTTTGCTCGTTCAATTTAAGAAAGTCAAATAGAACCTTCAGGTATTCAACTGGAAGATAAGACGGATGATAGATATAATGATTTTGCGTATGCGAATGGAGAGGTTTTCTAATGAAAAATTAATACTGACTTGTTCAGATCGGTGCTTATCTGTGAAAGGGAAGTTCTTTGGATGATGATAGAGTAATCAAGATTTTCAATTTTCGAGTTCTGTTGAGAATGAAAACAATTCATGCCGACTAATTACAGCGAGGATGATGGAGAAAGGTTCAATTCTTCAAAATTTTATAGCTTTCATATCGTGACTCCAAAAGGTAAAACACTAAATCTCTGATTCTTGAACAAGGATTGATGTTTGTATATGATTTCTTGGTGTTTTCAAGTTACTACAGCAAAGTTCCGATTCCTGTTTAGGGGGTGGTTCTTGGAGCAAACAGGAATCGCAAGCTAGACTTGCTTTTCTGATTTACTGCTGGGTCTACTCCTCCGATCGCGCCGAGCGAGACTACAATAGAGCAACGGTGTCGGCAACGGCTACCCTCAGCGTGCGGCCGCAGCCTGTGGCCGTCGCCGACACAGTTTAAAGGCCCACATGTTCTCACAATGTAATGCCAATTCAAAATGCTTTATTTTTCATTATTTTTTTATGTGACTTTCACTGACTTGTTTCTGGTATTATTCTGATTAAAACAAGACCAAACACGATATAATTTGGCCCATATTTACTCTACATGTGAGAAGCATAATTTATAATCTATCATACATTCAACATACGCTATAGCATATGTTTAAATAAACAACGGAGGAACGCGACTCGTGCTTTCCTATACAAAACGTTCACAGTCGATTAAACCAATAAATACAATTGAAATTATATCGTGTTTGGTCTTGTTTTAATCAGAAAAATGCCAGAAATACGTTTTTAAAAGTCCCATAAAAAAATAATGATTATTAAGAAGTTTGAACATTCGATTCATTGAGTCAATGTAGTGGTGGTCACACCGATATACCCGGGCCGACGACAATAGTCGCCGTCCTGCGGCGCGGGACTGCGTTGACAGGCAGTGGAGTGAGTAGGCCTAAACAAGAATCGGGACCTCCCAAACTGAACAGGAATCAGAACTTTGGTGTAACTTGTTCAGATCGGTGCTTATCAATGAAAAGGAAGTTCTTTGGATGATAATACAGAAATTAAGATTTTCAATTTTCGAGCTCTGTTGAGAATGAAAAAAATTCATGCCGGTTAATTACAGCGAGGATGATGGAGAAAGGTTCAATTCTTCAAAATTTTATAGCTTTCATATCGTGACTCCAAAAGGTAAAGCATTAATTTCTGATTCTTGAACAACGATTGATGTTTGTATATGATTTCTTGCTGTTTTGAAGTTACACGAATATTTTCAAATTTATAACAAAAATTCGGATCACGGAGGGTTAACTTTGACAGCTTTTATCCTTCAAGTCTACATGAAGTATGAACGGATAAACCCGTCTCAAGTTCCACCATCTTGTTGCTTGAACGGGGCGCAAAGTTTTATTGACACTCGCGATTATCGGTTGTTCTATGTGATTAGCTCGTTTGATTAGACATTAGCCGTGCTCGCTACGAACATGAAAGCAAACTTTCCGGTCGCAGCTTCTCGGTAAGCTCGCGAACGCCGCGAGCTAGTGTTTGGTTACGAAATTACGCGGTCGCCGGTTGATCGTTGAACGTTCCATTCATCGGCAACCCGGAGTATCCTCGTACGATGTTCTCGTCCGAAGTCTTAAAGGCGCCCTTACACTTGGCGACCGCCTTGAATAGCCGGCCGGAAGTAACGAGTTATGACACTTGACGTGGAGTCTTAAACGTTTAAGTGTAGCCGAGCTACGTGATCGCATTCTGTTCTTCGGGCACGCACAGGGGGAATGTTTACGCGCGCCTCGGGAAAACAGCTGGCCTGATTCTCCCGACTGGATCGCGGACCCTTCACAAATAGTGTCAATAAGATCGATTACTCGAACCTGAACCACATAAAAGAGTATACATGTAACAATGTTTAACATACTTGACCATCTTGACACTTTCATACGTAATAGTTATCTGCAGGGCTTGAAACGGGCCCGAAACTAAGCGTTTGAAACTGTTTCGGGCTCGATCGAAACAATGAAGGACCGATACTTTAAATAACTGTTACGGAGAACCGAAATTTTGTTTGATATCGGTTTCGATTACGGTCCTTCATGCATTGGATATCAATCGTCACGTTGTTTCTGTGGTGACACGAGGAATGGAATATGATAGAGGCAAAGCTTCCGATGATAAACAACTTTATATTTATTAAATAACAATACTAAAAACGGTATATATTACAAGCACACTGAACGCACATCCATCATCACCAAAAGAACTCTCCGCAAGGAGCGACGCTTATAAACGTACCAATCGTTGCACGCATAACACACAGTGTCGTTACCAATCTCAAATATCTTTATATCGATTCATAGATCGATATATCCTTACATTCTACACTATCAATAAAAACAACCTCACTGTTTCACAGACCGCCATTTTTCAATCATATATCGGTTCTAGTATCCCTTTGCTGGAGAGTCGGGATAGCCGATTCTTTGTCGATCGGCCGATGCCTTGGAAACGGTGGCAAAGAGACTGGCACCTTACAACTTAGAACCGATACGAGGACCGATATCCGATATATGAAAGACCGTAATCGAAACCGGTATCAACCAAAATTTTGATCCCTTATATCAGTTATTTAAAGTATAGGTCTCCCATTATCATTTCCAAGTTCTGCTTATGTGACAGAATATTATTCTAATAAACAATTCTCATAAACAATTTGCACACACCACTCCTGAAATAATTTGTTTCGACCATCAATAACCGACTTAAAATTCTGAAAAGAATATCCCAAACAAAGCGAGTTTGTTTCTTAACCCTATGGTTACCCTGGACGAGATATCTCGCGCCCCGATACTTCCCGATAAACGCTCTTGACGAGATATCTCGCCGCCCCACCTAGATACTATAGACAAATATATTTTATAAGTAACTATATCCTGATTTGTAAAAGGGAGAAATGAATGAAATCTTTATTAATTTGTTGAAATAATTTTATTTACTTTCTGAAAATAGTAGTTATTTACTTTCTACTGCTACCACTGGTGCTAGGTGGCGAGATATCTCGTCAAAAGCGTTTATCGGGAAATATCGGGGCGCGAGATATCTCGTCCAGGGTAACTAAAGGGTTAATAGTAAACCTACCGAGCCTTAAAAGTAAGTGGTAGATGTTTCCTTATATAAATTACGAGTTTGATTTTATTTAGACTTTGAACAGCTCCTACTGTAATACGTAATCTACTAGTACCATCTATACACTCGTTTCTTATGAAATAGTTTTTATAATTTCAATAATTGTGAAATTAAAAGCTGGAGATTTAGGTTAGTTGGTTGGTAGGTTGGTAGGTTTAGGTTAATTCTCGCTTTTCTTTCATATGAATATCTCAAGTAATAACTGAGAAAATAAAAGGTGAAACCTAAGCTTCTCACCTCCATATTAAGTACCCATAATCCTTAAACGAAGGGGTCGAGATTTAAAATTTTATAGAATACAATGTTGTAGGTAAAGAATGTGTGGATATGTGCGGTGAGAATAAAAAAGAACCATAATGAGGTAAAATGTATGAAGTAAATGTCGAACGAAACAAAGAAATGCGTGTGCTTTAGGATCGTTTTGTTTAGAAAATTTGTCAGTCGTTAGTTAAACATCGTTTGCATAAAATTTGCATAAAATTCTCCTGAAGTAAACTATATCATAGAGTACACAGAAACAAAAAATTCCTTCTATGACATAGATATTCATAATTTTATGCGTACTATAATTTCGACTACCTTCTAATGCAAATCAAACACAATAAATCACATTATCTAGACCGAAGAACTGGTCACACTAGCACTGCAATGAAACCTGATATTTTTTAATTATTTCGCAAACCGAGAGACTTAAATTAACGGTTGACAATTGTGGGTTCGATTTATGGTGTCAACAACCAGTGTGAACCAAAATTAAAACGTTTTCGGCGCATTGGTTCGATCTAAAATTACTATTTACACAATCTGCAAAATAGGCACAATAATTTGTCTCGACGTTTCGATCTCAATTTAGATCATTATCAAGAGAATACTAACAAAATATATATTGCGTCTGTAATGGAAATTAACACAAATATTAATCATTGCAATTAAGCCAGAACAAAAAATAAACTAAAATAATTTCATACTCACTTGCGTAGTGTAACGAAAATTGAATACCATTGTGGTGAATTAGAACACTTTATAAGAAAACATTGGAAATTAAATGAAGAGCATTTGAAGAAAACATTATAAGAGCACCTATTTTGCAAATTGTGTAAATAGTAATTTTAGATCGAACCAATGCGCCGAAAACGTTTTAATTTTGCTTCAAGCTTCATACGATCGCTATACTTTAACGGCAACCAGTGTGAACGACTGCTTTATTCATGGCCGCTCAAGAAGTAGCGAATCGATGACGAAGAAGTATAGTATTCGATGTCCGCGACGAGTATCGCGGTTTTACGAGTTAGTAGCAAGATTTCTCTCGACACGATCGAACAGCATTTTTCCCGCAACTGGAAACTCGTAAATCGAAAACAAGCGTCGCAACATTCACCGGGACGGCGACGACGACTGCCAATAGTCCCACTGGCACGCGAAATTTTCTGGCAGTTTCCTGGCAACGCGTCTCTTGTACGTTGACACTTTGTTCATTGAACTGCGTCGTCGACAGGGTCCAATTGCCCGTGAAATTTCCTCTTGTCCATTCAATGAATCCGTACTTTCTCTTACGCTTGAATCATTATGTGCACCGGCATAGCATCGCTACAGTTATTAGGCTACTGATGAATTGCATTTACCATGCAGGCGGTTGTTCCCTTTCTCCTGGTTACAGGAAACGAGCTACTTTTTGAGATTGTCATTTTGTATTACGTCTTGCATCCAGGCAACTACAAAGTATACAGGGTGTCCCAAAATTCCTCCGACACCCGAAAATGGAAGGTTCCTTGGGTCATTTGAAGCGATATTTTCCTTTACAAAAATAGTGTCCACGGCTTTGTTTAACAGTTATTAACGAAAAACATGGACCAATCAGAGCGCGATCCAGACATGCGATGGCACATTCGGCCAATTGACAGTTGGCGCGTCGGGTAGACTGTGCTGACTCGCGTCTAGGTCGCGCTTTGATTGGTCCGTGTTTTTCGTTAATAACTCCTAAACAAAGCCGCGGACGCTATTTTTTAAAGGAAAATGTCGCTTCGCAAATAACCAAATCCAAATCTTCATATGGTGCAATTAATCCGGTAAATTGCATTATTAATATCTGCAATAAATTTTATAATAATATTGATTTCTTTAATGGCTCGTTACAGTCTTTTAAAACTAAATTGAACTGTACTATTAGATAATATTACCCTTATTTGCTGTTTTGTTCTGTCCAGATTTGGGCAATTTTAGATCAAGACTTAGGATTAAGATTTTTTACTGTGTTTTTTCTTTTTTTTTTTGTTTTCTGTCATACATTTGTATCTACTCACATTTGTATAAAAGGATTTCGGTCCGTATAAATAAATAATAATAAATAATAATTAACGAAAAACACGGACCAATCAGAGCGCAGCTATACCGAACGGAGTCCGACTCTGCGACAGGTCCCGCGAGGTGTGCTGTCGCCATTGGTCGACTCAGAATCAATCCGCTGTAGCCACGCTCTGATCGATCCGTGTTTTTTGTTAATAACTCCTAAACAAAGCCGCGGACACCATTTTCTTTAAAGGAAAATGTCGCTTCAAATGACCCAAGGAACCTCCCATTTTTGGGTGTCGGAGGAATTTTGGGACACCCTGTAGATCCGTGTAACTATCGTGCCAAGCTTGGATTGCTATAACTGAACGCAGTTTTGGAGAGCTTTTCGAATTAACACGACATCAATAATTAATTCCACATTGTTTTGAAATTTAATGCTACGAAGTGTAATTATTTCTAGTATTGTGATTTATAATATGGTCATCATGAAATCACTCGTTCGAACATTCGTATGCGTCATCGTTTAGCACTGGTTAATTACATTCGGCATGTTCAATTGTCATAGCAATTTTTCAACTAATTACGTACTCTACAATCTTTATGTTTCAACAGTTGCAAAATAGATGTCCGAAATGGATTATTTGGTAATTATGTGTATACATACAAAAAAAACACTTTGTTAATGTCATTGACCTTGAAATGTCTCTAGTAACTTATTTTTAAAAGTAACTTCCGTTTGGTTTCAGTATGTAAGCATAATTAATCGAGACATTAACCTTGGGAACACGTTTCAAGGTCATTGGAATCGATCAAGTGCATCTTTATCGATCATCTTAACCTGTCTCGATTCTAAATAACGATACATTGTGATAGTTATTTGTGTTAGACATTTTATTGATGTCTATGTTCAGTAACATTTGTTACACTAGTCGTACCATAAATTCGTTTATTTGCACATATGTATAACTGTGCTTTAATTTTAATTATTCAATTATGACGCATTGAAAATGCAGGTAACTCTGATCGAATGAAAATGACTTCCAGTCAAGGATTTTATAATTGATTGAAACGAAAAGGGGATATTGAAGATGATTTATGTTATAACCAAATGAATTAATTAAATATTAAGCATGTTACCTATTGAGTTTTAAGGAACGTTTAAAAATTATGGATATAAAAGTTGTGTGTATAGGAATCGTGCCTCAATGCAACAACGTGTTAGCGTTCCAAAGTTGTTGAAAGTAAAATGAGGATGTGGAGGATATTATAAGCTTCGCATTGCGAGAATCTATTTTTTTGCACCGACGATGAGACATTGCAAGAATGAGGATGCAGGTAACTCGGGTATTCCGTGGGAGTGATATCCGCGTGGGAGTATCGGAACGTTGCAGGTGAGAACAATAAATGCAAAAGCATGAATCTCACGTCGAGGCCTTCGTAAAGGTCTGTCGGACGAGCACACGTAAGGAATTATGTTGAAACAATTTGACTATTCGCGGCAGCCAATCGCCGACCACTATGCTGGAATCTCTCGCGGTTTCACTTTGTCTTTCCATTTGAATAAATCTAATGATCAGACTGCGGATTTTTATGCTACATAAAAATTGTCCAAGGCAATTTTACGTAACTGAAGTTAAATGAAAATGTATATTCTTTTTAAATCATGTTGAAAAGTCGGAAATAATATCGAAATATCCTTAGATTCGTCTAATGTGTGTTTACTTTGGTATTTGACCTATTCATTTTTACCATAAGTGCATAAAATCCGCAGTCTACCAACGATTAAGCAAATATCCAACGAGTTTCAAATAATGCCACGATTATCGTCATGGACTCCTAGAATATAGTTCTTTGTATTATCTGCGTTTTTATTGGGTTGGCAAGAAACTAATTTCGATCTTTCAAGGGGAAATAAAACACAATTTTTCTATTCAAGCAATGAACTTTAATATATTTTATATTTTCAATTGTGTTCGATGATATTTTGCCATCTTTCTGGCAGCTTCATAATTCCCCGCTGAAAACTTACAAATTTTCCCAAGATTGGGTTTTATTTCACCGTAAAATACCGAAATTACTTTCTTGCCAACCCACAATACACATCGTATTAACTCTTATCTGGTTTATCGTTGGGTCTGTGACGACCCAAATTTCTTTTTATTGTATCATTCTATTGTTCTAAAAGATACATTGCTACAATAATGTACATTTAATCTAGTATGATGTCTATGATTTCTTATTGTCGTGATTAAGACTCAATTTTGACGCGTGTGGATACTGTTTGTTGATATGTTCAGAATGATTAATTTCATCAAACCATATAAAGTATGCTTAATTAAACAGTAACTGTCTATTGTTAAACAGTTGCTCTTGAAAAGGTTAGTGGGATATCTCATTGTGTGCAGATTTGATATAGGATGCGGCAGAATATTTAGAACAAGTGAAAAGGTGGCAATCGGATATGCAAAATCGGTTGAATATAGTTACGTGTGAATATGTTAGCACCGTTGTTGACTGTCTCACGCAACCGGAACGAGGCTTTGAAAAAGTGAATAATAAAAAAGCAATTTTGTTAGGAAAAATCAATAGCTTTGAATAATGAAGCATCTGTTAACGGAATATTGCATTGTAAACTGTAATCAGTTAATTTATTAACGAAATAATAATTTCCATTTCGTAGAGATTGAACGCTCGTTTATTTTCCGCGAAAAAATATAATAGATGATCAAATTATTGTAGCCGGTTATATAAGTTGACGTCTTTACGCTATAACAATCAATTTTTCAAATGATAGTCCAATCACACTGCACTCTTATTATATGTGTTTTCCTGAAGTACATATTAATGTTTAGAAATTGTAAACAAATTTTCAGTTATACTATAGGATACTGATAGTTGTATGTATAGTAATTAGACAATAAGATAACAAAAAATATTTGAAATTGGATATGATAAATAAGGAGATTAAATATATTTAATTAGGTCAGTAAATTTTCATTATTTCTCTTACCTCATACATATTATATGTATATCATTATTGTATAAACCTGTAAAGTTCTAATTAGAGTTTGATTAGAGAGATTAAACGGAAAACAACTAGCCCTGAAAATAAGCGAATGAACGACTTTCTGTTCCGCACTCGTTTGTTTATTATTACTTAGTAACTCTTATCTCGATGCATTAAACAAATCATATAAATGACATAAGAGTGCGGTAACGCTAAGTTAGCGAAAACAGAAAAAGCGTCAGAAGAGCGAATCATTTCACGGAGAAAACAAGCGATTAGGTTAACCGTTACTTTCTGTTTCGCCGTTATTGCAGGTGATTGCGGAATGGGTGTCTGTGTTTGGACGACAATTATGTCATCGTTATATCTCGACTCGTTATCAGTTAGAATCCATTAATCGGAAGACAAGCGAACATGATTAAATGATTTCTCATTTGTCTTAGGACGGGGCGACTTCGTCGGAGGCATAGACAACGAGGCCCTGGACTTCTCGCAATTGGAAGATTTCATTAACAGCGATAGTGAACAACCGGCCACGTAAGTAGCTTCATCCTTAATTATAATAAATTAATCAACTACAAGTACAGCGTTGTCCGGATATGTGGGAACACTTTGTGATCAAACTGTAACCGTTAATTTAATCATTTTTGTGTGACACATTTGGTAACATATTTATGACACTTTTGAGATAATACATGACATAATTTGGATCGTACTTGTTTAACGCTAAAGCTACCATCGCCGGTCAAAATGGCAGGTTCCGGATTTTTTATTTTACTATTATTGATATAATAAAAGCAGTTTTAAAGAAATGATTGTATAGATATCTTTAGTGGAGCACATACTACAATAGAAGCTGCACAAAGTCTAAATAAAATCAATCTTGTCATTTTTATAACGGACAGAATTTCAATTCTTCATTTTAAAATGGAAATTTGCAACTTGTTTAGATATACAAATTACAAACTGTAAAATGATAATAAAGATATTTTGTAAAATATAATTCAATAGCGAATACTCTACTAATATGTAGATGAAATGTGTAAAATCGTGATTTTATATTGAATATATTTAAAATAATAATTAATACTTATTATGCAAGTTACAGTTTTGATATTTTAGGCACATAATTTTATTTAAGCTGTATCTTTTCTATCTGTTGACTTTTAACGTTATAGTACCGAAGAAGTTTCAACTATTTTTTGAATTGTCGTATGCAAACCTCGAAATTTTAAATATTTAAATTTTAATAATTCAATTTATAGTTCGATACCCGTTCGTTGTTAGTTTGTTACAAATTTATCATTATTCGATTTTTATTTTACACGTTCCTTTGGCTTACGATCAGATTTGAAATATTTCTCTGGTGAATTGAACTTCGGGAGCCATCGTTAACGCCTACATCGGGAGCGCACGTGTTACATGCGCAGCATCTCTACCAGAATCTCGGGTTCACACTCGATTAATCATCAACACACTCCTTTCGACACCTTTGGACTCTTAATCATTGTTATTTATATAGACAAGTAGATTGAGTAGACTTTTTCAAGTCGTTAATACTAACACGCACTCTACTTGTGTAGGTAAAATAGTGTACTAACAATTGAAAAGAATTGAATCAATTTTACGGAAACCACCTGATTCATATTTCTGGTAAAAACTATTCGTGGCTGGAGCAATTCATAAATAGAAAAAATAATCTATGCAGTAAAAATACACATGAACAATTAATAAACGTGTATTATTCGACTTTGACCAAAAATATAGTTCTAATCTTGCTGCATACTTGACAATACTAACATTAAACAGTGTATTATAGTAAAATAATTTTTAATCAGTTTCTCTGCAAATTTTGTCTGAGAATATTACAGACAGAAGTAACATAAGCTGTTTGATACGATAGTGTGCATACTAGTAGAAAAAATGTGGGAATTTTCCAAAAAAAGAACAAAAAATATTTATACAATTTTTTTTCTCGACAATAACAGTTAGCTATAAACAGCAGTTTCATGTATACATATTTCAATTTCTAAGTTTAATTTAATATTTCTATTTTAACATGTTACTACCGTAATACAAATTTCCATTGCAAACGATCACTGTTCCGATAATAAAATAGAATACAGTATCACTTTATTTTTATACATCGTGCGCATCGATAAAAGAAACAAGTGTAGCAATCTGCTGAATATGTAGTATTGATTTAAAAATATGCTTAAGCATAAGGGAGAATTTTACGAGCACGTGAACAGTTTCTGTCCACATTTACGAGGGGAAAATGGCTGCGACGCTGGTGCTCACGAACTCAGGCTAACGGCAAAACGATCTCACTTCAAGCACCTCGTTTCGAATCAAGCCAATTAAAGAATTCAGATCTAATGCGCTTACCAGCGTGTTGCAATGGCACGCGTTTCCTGCCAACCATAGAACTCGTCGCGTTAAATCTCTAAATTGAATTCTCCGGGCACAATGTATCACTCAGTTCCTCGGTACATCGTGTACTCTCATCGGTTCATCATGAAAATTTCAATAAAACACAAATGAAACATAAACAAATATTTCGTACCACTTTCTATTTTTAACAAGTAGGTACAATGGCTTTTTTCAAACTTTTTCTCTTCTCGATGAGTAGAAGGCGTTGATGTAAAACTTTAACAGCAATTTTCTTCGTTATAAACAATTTTGCGGCGAGTTTCTCTTCCTAATGTCCACTGACCCAGAGGTGCGGATTCACCCCTAGGACGGATGATTATTTTTTATATATCTTGTACATACGTATACATATATGTATGTTGCATAACGAATCCAGGAAGTATTTGGACACTGAATACTTGATTCTCGATGGCCCATATTTAAACTGCAATAATTTTACGAAAATGAGTACAGGCTCGTGGTCGTACTATTTGTTTGTATGAAATGATCACAATGTCAATCTCGATAATTTTTGGAGAATGAGAAACTTAGTGTTTAACTAATTCTTGGATCTGCTTGTCAGTCCATGCTTGTAAATCTGAGATCACGGAATAAAACACAATTGATCAACCAGACGAGTAAAATGAAAATGGATGGGAACAGCGGAAGGACATTCTCTGCAACTACTTCTGCGAGATGTACACTACTATGCAAAAGAAAGAAGCAGCCAGTATAATTGGCAGTTATAATGATAAACAATATCTTTATGTAGAAATTGTAGTGGACGATGATTGATTTGTTGCATTAAAAGTATTAGATAATCCGCAATAACACATATACTCAGAACCATTCAATTAAACAGCGGAATCCTTTTTCAAAACTTACTGTGTTATTCATTATCTTGAAAATGGTACAAATCAGCACCGAAACGTCGATTTTTTTGTTTATTAGCAAAATTGCTTATTGATTAATTTACTTCGTTTTTCTAATGATCGAACCGTAGCGCCGAAATCATTTATTAATTGTTATAAGCAATAATACGATCGATATAAACTATTTTATTTACTGTGTTATTATTTGAATTTTTACGCCTTTCTATTAAATATGACTGGGTGCTTTTTTTTCTTTTGCATAGTTGAAAGGGTAAGACTATAAGGGCAAAGGAATCGGTCTAAAACTTCTGATGGTTGGTGTAAGTGTATGCTATTAATTTCTTCTAAATCGAGATGAAATTCTATTTAGGTTTCGATAATGTATAGTTATTGGAGAACATGTAGGCACGCAATAAATATAAATTTTCTCTTGTGTTAGGAAATTACGAACTATAAAAACAGTTCTGATCACTGGAACCGTAAAATAAATTGTAGGGCAAGGGATTAAAAATGGCCGCGTGCTTTTTTCGTTCGCACAGTAGTGTGCAAGGGTGAAACTGTAAGGGCAAAGTAGATTCGGTCTAAAACTTCTGCTGGATGGTGTACGTGTATGCTATTAATTTCCTTTAAACCGAGATGAAATTCTATTTAGGTTTTGTTAATGTATAATGATTGGAGAACATGTAGGCACGCAATAGATATAAATTTTCTCCTGTGTTAGGACATTACGAACTATAAAAACAGTTCTGATCACTGGAACCGTAAAATAAATCGTAGGGCAAGGGATTAAAAATGGCCACGTGCTTTTTTCGTTCGCAGTAGTGTGCAAGGGTGAAACTGTAAGAGCAAAATAGATTCGGTCTAAAACTTCTGCTGGATAGTGTACGCTGCATGAAACGCATGCAGCAGAAAGAGGATGGACGTTGATGTGGCGGGGCGAGCACACATCACGAGCAGAGTGTACGGACTCGAATGTGGACGCGTGTTGAGAAACAGCAGACAGATATCATGTGGTAAGCGACCGCAGAGGTGTAATGATATAATGACAGGGACAGGCTGGTCGGAATTGATGGAATCAGTGCTTGCCGCGTTAGGACTGGTAATCCAGCCTAACGTACTCGATCCATTAAAGGCCCCGCACTGATCTCAGAAACAGATTTCATTCACGGATCGACCAGATAGAAGATTCACCCTTGATCTTTCCTGCTTCGTGAGGTTGCGAAGAAACCGAGATTAACCGCGGAGAGCTCCACTGATTCCATAAATCATCGCGGCACGTGTATCCAGAACTCTGCGAAAAGAACGGATGTAAAAAAAAGAGAGAAACTTGATGTCTTCTGTGCGGGAGATTCAGGACATATAACATTAGATGGAATCTGAACGGCGTAAAGATCAACGTAGCAGGCTCTACTATCTGACAAAGAAAGTGTTGTCGGGCTGTTGGTTATTAGGATCTGATATTACACGAGCGCAGGAGATCCTCTAGACACGCATTCGTGGAATGTGACGAAAAGAAATATTGAATTCTTAATAGATGCCGGGCCTGTAGAATGCAGTGTGAACATAATTTATGGCTCCTTGAAGGCGATAAAACGAGATTTATGGTTTGCAGAACTTGATGAAGTGAGGTCTCCACGTTTTAAGACACTTATTTATGATTTAAAAATTGGTAGAAAGTTGCGAGTGAAGTAACTAGCATATTGTATTTTCAATACATTTTCTATTTCATGTTCCATACACTCGTGTTCTTCATAAAAGTATGACATTCTCGGTTGAACCATAACATTGTTATTTCTTGTAGTGTGGTCTTAAACTATGTTTTTGATAACGACACTGTCTTGAGCATTTGCTGTTATTGATCTATGAAATAGTAAACTATTTTCCTTGGAGGACTAGATCATGGGAGTCTCTTAAATATGGCAGAGAATCGAAAATGTGTATTAATCTTTTCTTACTTAAATATTTAAAGTAACCGTTTGCTGACGATTGATCCCAGAAATTCTGAGGATTCCAGAAATCTCAGCAGTTTTATAGATGATCCAGAACTTCGAGAATCTTAAGGGTTGCTTTGTCTCATAGATCATAAGGATCCCCAAAATTTCAGAGATTCTCACAGTCCCAAGTGCCCAGGGAATTTTATAAACATCGAGGAGTTCCAGGAAACCAACAATATAGAGAGTCCACAGATTCTGACAATTTCAAGGACTTCAAAAAGAGAAAACTCCAAAGGTTCATGATGTGTTAAAGACTGCAGAGGCTCCAAGTGTTTTAGGATGTCTGATCCGATGAGAATAGTCTCTATCAAGTCTATTGTGTTCGAAGGAGTTGTGCATTGGTCTATTGAGTCGGCGATGATAACTATCAAGTTCCTCAAGTCTGGAGTACTACGTGTGGGGTTATGTATATGAGATCTATTGTGTGCTTGAAGTGGTTTTTATCACGATTCTTGTGCTCCTCGTAGTCCACATTCGGTTGGTTGAGTCCGAAATAGTGTTCAAGAAATTAACTTGTTTATGAATACCACTAAGGGATAAACAATGACGTATGCTTGCAATATGCACAAGAGTTTTGCATCGAACGCTACCCAGAAAAGTAAAAATCTTACAACTGAAGTATACTGCCACTGAAATCTCAAAGGAGTCAACATCAGCAAAAAAGACTATTGATCGATGGTCAGTATAAATTTCCCGAATCATGAATTAAAAATCATGACAGGATAATTACATAATTAGGGGGATCCGCCATAATAGTATGTGTTACTCAATGCAAATTATGTTGTCGACTCGGAATTCATAGAAATTCGCAGCGGGAAACTCCGGAAGAAATATAAATTTGTCTCTTGAGCATAAACGTCTCGGATCGGTCAGATCCGTCTTTGATCAACGATTAGCACAAATTGATGGTCATTAGATCTTGGAATTGCCGGTTCTGATTGATTCGTAAGATTTAATTCAACCGACCGATAGAATGATCCTGTTATGAAACCGACGATAGTCCAGCAGGAACGCTACAGTACGCGACACGTCCGCGAGAATAACGCAACAGTGGGTCAATGTCTGAAAAACCACTATGTAACGGTATATTATATCTGGAGTTTCGTTCGAATTGCAAAAAGAAGAAGCCAACGCGATTTAAAAGTCAAACGTTTTGCGAAACACAGCCGCACGACGCCGATTAATGCAACGCCGGCATAATTTATTTCCTCGTACTGTTCGCACGTCCAGCACGTGTTTATAGATAATATCTGTTATTTATTTCAATTCCGTCGCACTCGCGAAAATTTATTGAACAAGTAAACGAAGGTACGTGAGTTTGTGAATCTAATATAAATATATTCGAAATATAATATAAAAACTATTCTCTAACAGCAATGTTACGAAAATGTAACTTTTATTGCGAGGTAATATTTTTTCATTTAAACTAGTTCGCAGACCTAGTTCGGAGATTATTTAACTTGCAATTTGACCTGCAGATTTTGTTCTGGGAAAAACATATTTTATATTTATTAACTAAATTATATTCTATTTGAGAGTTAGAAAAAATGACTGAACAAAATGTACATGGTTTTAAGGCTTGTATCTGATGGTGATAAAAAATCCTGTGAAGGTCATTTTAACCGGTTTTTTATCACATTTCTTTGCATATTAACATGCATTTTTGATAACGCGATGTGCGATACTGTTTTAAATTACAAGAAAAAATGTATGGTAACATATACATATAAATATATAAACTTTAGTAACATTCCCACTCTATTCTTACCGAATTTTTCCGTTGATAAATTCAACTTCTCATCCTGGTTTATATGAAATAATCGATGAAAGTTGGAAATCGTATAATATCTGGTAATAACAAAGTTTACTGTTTGATTGCAGATATTTCGCCGATACACTCGCGCACAATGAAAATGGCGGCGGCACGACGACTCACAATGGCAGAGTCGATGGGCCAGTTCCTCAGCAACCACCTTCTCGACTACCATCGCCGATTACCCAAAATCATCCGGTATCGAGCACATGCACTTCCGGTACCACAACTGTGCCGAATGGCGCCAATTACAAGGATCCACAATCCTACGTCCACCCGTAAGTGAAATTCGCGTTAAATATGTTAAGATTATCCGAACCTCAATTTGTCTTCAAAATCACTTCCATATCTTGATAAAGCAGCAAAACATCAAGACACTTAGATCAGACTCCGGATGTTTATGCAAAATGAAAAGTTTGTGCAAGAATTGCAAGATGCAGGAGCTAAATATAAATTTATATTCTTCATTATTATTATTATTAATCTTCATTATTATCAACAACGGATTTTATGCACTTATGACAAAAGTGAGTAGGTGTAATTTCAAACATTGAAAACATTAGACGAATTTAAAAATACAATTACAGTGGGTAAAAAAGTATTGGCACACTCTTAAACAGGAGATAACTTTTTAAATATCGTATTATACGATTTGAATTTTTTTGGCAAGCTAGAGCAATTAGTTTGCCACGGGATGCGAAAAAAAATACTAAAAGTTGCATTTTACAACTTTTTTATGTGGGCCAATATTGAAAATTTTAAAAATGCGTTTTGTAGACCTGTGTCAATTAAACATATTCTGAAAATTTAATTTTTTCATCATTTTGCAATGAGTTATAAACATTTAAATATGTTAAAAATTGCAGACCTTCTCGACCTATAATTGCAGATTCTTACATCTTTCAATGCCTGTCGCTTTTTTTCGCATCAACCGATTTCGATGAAACTTTACCAGTGCATATAACTGACACAAACCTACAAAACGCATTTTTAAAATTTTCAATATTGGCCCACATAAAAAGTTGTAAAATGCAACTATTAGTATTTTTGCTACAATTCCGATGAATTGCAATTTTTCTAGCTTCCCAAAAAAATTCAAATCGTATAATACGATATTTAAAAAGTTATCGCCTTTTTAAGAGTGTGTCTATGTCACTTTGTTTCGTTGCAATTCAAGTGGAAAATTTCTATTTTAGATAAAGATCCGCTGTCTAATTATTGATGAAAATAATATATTAATACTCTAAAAATCTTTTAATGTCTTCAGTGTTTTAAATGGCATTTGCTCATCTTTGTAATAAATGCATCAAATCCGGAGTCTACTAATGATCAAATTGTATACCATCGATATAAAGATATTTAGAACGAGATTTCCTGTTATAAAAACAAAATAAAATTTTTACACGTTCAACTACTGCACATAGTACAATAACGTACACAGTACACGAAGCTGTGGTAAGAATTACCAAGAATTCGTTTTAACGTTTTCACCGCGATGTGGAACTACCCTTGTACGGTAATTCAACTTACGCTATTAACTTTGCTACTTTCTCTGTTGAATTTAATCAGACGATCAATTGCAGAGGAAGAGATAAGCGGATGTGCATAATGCATGTGTTCAGTCATTGTATAGACATACGCACAGTGGTCGTGATAATTAATAAATGTGCACGTGCACGGAAAGACAAACTTGTTCTTTCCTACTGATTCCTGATGCTGGTAGTATCGTTCACTTCTCAACAAATTCAAACAGGACTCTTTAAGAATTCTAAACTTGCCGCATCAATAAACACTTTGATTCGGTGGAGAAGCGTCTATTTTCCTTGATATTTGTTGCAAGTGCTCTTAATTAAATTAATAGATTTGATCTCCTCTTTTTAGACACGCGTTACCAGAAAGTCCACCGGACAGTGGCAGCGAACCGCCGTACTCGCCGCCTGGACACAACGAAACTCAACACGTACATTCGCCACGTAAGTTCGTATGAAATTCAAGATTTCTGATTTTATCGCACATGTAGTTAAAACGTAAAAGACAGTTTCCATGATAATAAATTTAAGAACGCGCAATAAATCAGAGCCGAACGCGAGTCTGGACATTTAAATAGGTGACTCAGATTTACACATGTTAGTTTCTAAATTCTAGCTTCTATCCGAAAATCGGAGATTCTGACTAAATACACAAATTTTATGGCACCATATATTAAACTTTAGCTGTCATTCGTAAGAAAACTTTGTGATGCATATTCTAAGCTATTGGTTCTTCACCGGTGTTCCACGAAATATATTAAATATATTTAATAATGTATTTATTTCCACGCTTAATGTTTTTTGGGTAATTGATGTTGGTGTTCAGCAAATTTCTCGTATAATCAAAAGTGTTCCCCGACTTCAAAACGGTTAAGAACCACTGTTCTAAGCTTTGAGAAAATTTTCTATATGAATTGTAACAAACTGGAGTGAAATAGAAATGTGTTTCCTTAATATTTTAATAGGTTGTTTAATTTTAAAATTCTTTCAAATTACACCTACTCATTGAATTCCTGTTTTTCAGATCAAAAGGTAGCTCTCCAAGAAATGCTTCTCCATCATCAAGGCAATCAGCCAAACTACGCACCGAATCTATTACCCTCTTCGCCAAGAACCTTAACTTCTACGGACCCACTGTTACTCACTCACTCGGTCCTGACTTCTCATCTTCAACCAGCAGCACCAAACCTCCAAACTCAGCAGCCGATAAATCAGACTCTAGTTCCTCTTCCGCATGAACACAGTCCTGGTAACATCAATACCTTGTACTCGTCGCTGCAGTCAGCGCCGAAGAAAAGAAAATTGAGCCAGGATGGGCTTGTTCACGTCAAGCAGGTGCAACGAGTAAACTTTTTTGTTACTCAGATTAATAAATAATCTTTGTGACTCTCGTCGCTTAACCTTCTGCGCATCAGGCGTGCAAAAATCTGCTGTTTCTCATGAAACTGGATGTAAAGTTAAACAATGTCCACAAATGTGTAGAGAAAATCATTCCAGAAGAAAAATTTGCAAAAATGTATTATTTCGCTATACAGGGTCTGGAGCATATAACTGGAAACAATTTAAACTTTCATAAGCAATGATGTCGCTAAACAAGTTGAAAGAATGTGTTTGCAGAGCTTGTTGCTCGGAAGGTTAATTATCCAGAGTTTATTTCCATATCGTCAAATCAATAGTTATTAATGTGTTATTGTGCCACAGGAACCGGAATTGGGAACGGTGGAGCACAGTTGCAGCAGTAGCAGCGCAGTCCTAGACGGCGACGAGGTCGCCGACAATAGCTACATCGATGCAAGCTATCAGTGCATCCGGTTTCACCCCTTTCAGCAGACATCCTGGCACGTTCTCTGCGACCACAATCTGAAAGAGCTACCAGTGCCGCATTACCGCGTAGACGCGGACAAGGGATTCAATTTCAGCAACTCGGACGACGCGTTCGTGTGTCAGAAGAAAAATCATTTTCAGGTAGAGACACCTTGCCGGGAGCCTGTTGTCGGCGACACGGTTGCCAACGGCGCGGTTTTCCATGTTTCACAAGGGTTACAAAGAACAAGTAAATGTGATTAAGGTCGACGTGACTTTTCAGATTACGTGCCACGCACAGCTACAAGGCGAAGCTATATTCGTCCGAACCGGTGAAGGTTTGAAAAAGATAAGTAGTTTCCAATTACACTTTTATGGCGTCAAAGTGGAGTCGCCGACGCAGACGATCCGTGTCGAGCAGAGCCAGAGCGACAGGAGCAAGAAACCGTTTCATCCTGTGACGTAAGTACACTGACAAACCTGTCGGCGGGTGATTAAAACTGAAATACAGTGCTCCACACTTGTAATTAGTTCTAGCCTACTAACAAACTGAGGCGACCCTCTGCCAAGTTGAAAGTCGTTTTAAACAATCTGCATAGGTTCGAAAGAAAATCATTCTCAGTAAATATTAAAACGTTTTCAGCAAGAATATTAACCGGTTTTAAAAATATTAATAGGAGATCATCTTGACTAATTGTAAAATATAGGTACTACATAGTCATTTATGCCTATTTTGAATCATACTTCAAGTACTTAAGATATTTTCATTGGTTTGACTTGGATCTAGACTATATTATTAATTTATTACTAACTCGTGGAGCATTGTATACAGCGTGTCCTAGGGTGTTCTCTAACATCCCTTAGAACCAACGTGATCGTTTTTCAACCCCTTGCCGTGCCAATTTATTTACAGTTACAGTTATTAAAACGTCTTTCTGCACAAAAATGTCGTAGAAGAGAAAAGAAAATGTACTTTTTTGTATGGCTACATTTCTTTCTTGTGGATTAGAATAAAATTTTGTTTCATCAAAAAGGAACGTCTAACATTCATATTTAATAGACTTCGTTAAAAACTTTCATCACGAGTCTGGCTCGTCAAAATACGGCAAGGGGTTAATATTATCGTATACTTGGGACATCCCTATAATTATTCCTTGGTTTGCATTTTTACACTTGAAGATGCTACGAACAATTTTCGGAACCCTTGGTGCGAAATTCTTTTATACTAAACGATATATCAAAAAGTTACTGCGTTACGCTAAAATAGAGCTGCTTTCAGGGTGGAACTGGGTGGTGAACGGGTGACCAAGGTGACCGTTGGTCGTCTTCACTTTAGCGAAACAACTAGCAATAATATGCGAAAGAAGGGAAAACCAAATCCAGACCAAAGATACTTTCATTTGGTTGTTGGTTTGCACGCTCACACCGCGGACCAAGCTAGCTACCAAGTGGTGGCTCATGCGTCGGAGAGGATAATAGTTAGGGTGAGTGTTTTTCTTGGTGTCGCTATTGCAAGAGACTTTTTGACATCAGCATAGTTGCTGATGTGATACAACTTCACAAATCTGATAATTAAAAATTAATTTTAACATTTGTAACTGGACTACTAGTTGGATTGGTAGTTAGACGGTATTTTGGTACTATAAGAACTATGAGAAAACTTTTGCAAATGAACGTTCTAGGTGAAGCATATAATTAATCCTTTGTTCTCGGAGCTATTTTAACTCGAAAATTAAACATTTCTTCCGACCTACAATAGTTTCATTCTTATATGTATGATTTGTTTTTTCATTTTATGGATTTGAAGTTGATATAATTCCCTTATACAATACTTAAATGTTTAATGAATAGTGGTACAGTAGTTTAAAATTTAGTGTCTCAAAGCACGCACACTATTAGTTCTATCTCATCGATACGGTCAAGTGGACTGCAGTAGTAGTAGTCTTTTTTGTCTATACTTGCAACTGTACACAATAAAATTTTGCAAAAGCTTTAACAGCTTATATTATAAACCATTTGTTTGCGACCTATGGTTCCTTTCAACGTTTGTCTGTTCTCGACGAGCAGGTGTTGAGGTAAAAAACTTTGATAACAATTTGATTTGTTATAAACAAATTGGCGTCAAGTTTCATTTTCAAATGTCCACCGATCCGGGTGGAAAGGCTAAAAATTTATATTTTTCTGAAGGCAAGTAATCCGGGTCAATTTGAGTCGGAGGGTAGCGGCGTTGGTGCTGAAGGAGGTTGGCAAAGGGGTGCAGCGCCGGATAGCGTTTACCATGCTGGTAGGGTTGGAATTAACACAGACAGACCTGACGAAGCTCTGGTAGTTCATGGTAACATGAAGGTATGTCGTTACATTCGCTACTTCGAATTTGTTAAATAAATTTTTAGTGTGAAGCTAAATACTGGATTTAAAACGTCGTTGTGGAAGACCACATGTGTACATCGAATATAATAAACAGACTGCGGATGTTTATGCAATTATTGTAGATCAATTTTCAGAAACTCGAATCAAATGGAATCGTATTTTCCGTGGTAGTAGTCATTTTTTATTTGAAATAAATTAAAATCGTACTAAATTCTGTCGTAATTTATATCCTAGCATTTTTTTTTAATTTTTGAAAGCTATAAATGCATAAAGATCTACAGTCTAAGAATAAATGTCGAAAAGATAAATTAACATAATTGATATCTGCGTTCAGGTGACGGGTCACATAGTTCAACCCAGCGATGCACGAGCAAAACAGAACGTGCAGGAGATAGATACACGTGAACAATTGCGAAATGTGCAGCAGTTGAGAGTGGTTCGCTACCAGTATGCCCCTGAGTTCGCGCAGCATTCTGGTCTGGATATCAAACAGCAGGAAGACACGGGTGTGATAGCGCAGGAAGTGCAGCAAATATTACCGGAAGCTGTGCTACCAGCAGGTGATATAGTCCTTCCCAATGGACAAAGAATCGAGAACTTTTTGGTGGTGAATAAAGAGAGAATATTCATGGAGAATGTCGGTGCAGTGAAAGAGTTATGTAAAGTAAGATATCCATAATGCACATATTATTCTAAAACATTGAAATTGAAGATATTTACTATTTGGAAATTGTATTCAGGTAACAGATAGTTTGGAAACCCGCATAGACCAACTGGAACGAATAAATAAACGGTTGGCGAAGCTGAAGAGGGGCGATAGCCTCAAGAGTTCCATTAGTACAATATCTAGTATATCAAGTAATAAATACTCATCCTCTATCAATAATAAGACCATTGTACAGGGAAAAGCGAAGAAAAGCGAGAGGGAGGACGAACTTCTTTGCAGCAACAAATTTATTCAGATTATTATCGTTATTCTTATTCTTATTATGGCGTTCTGGTAAGTAAAACTCTCATATTATAATAATTTCTTTTAAGGGGGTATAGTCATTTTTAGAGTAGCAAGGCTGTGGGATGCGTTTCTAATTTCTCGATAATTGCTCTCAAAAGTCTTATTTTTACGTTTACGAGACGTAATTTGCGTTATTCCTCCTTTATCTACCGCTTTCGAATACTGAAAAACCCCATCTTTGCATTATCGAGAAATGTGAAGGCGCATCCCGCACCCTTGCAAACCTGAAAACGAGAGTCTACCCCCTTAACATCAATCCTTGGACGATGGGCATCAAGGGGTTAATAGGTCTCTATTCTCAGATGAACAATTTCACTTTCAGCTTAGTCGCAATGGCAACTTTATACTTCTTAGAATATCAGAAACGCAGCAGTCTGGAATGGTCGGCGGTAGCCAGTAATGGTATGCTCGCTATCAGGCCAGCCCATCCGTCGACAGTGTCGAGCACGCCCAATTATGATCCTCGATACAATTCGCTGTTGGACAGCACTTTATCGTCGTCGTTCACCAAACACGGGTCGCACACCAGGGGATCGGATGGTAGTTTATCCATCAAGAGCAATGTGTACTCTACGCAAGCACCGCACACGAAGCAGCAACTCTATTCTCAAGAAATCACATGGTATCCAATCAGTCACTCAGGACCCCAATCGAAACTCGAAAAGAACAGGTTCGTAACGATCATGAGCCGTCTGGTGTTCTTTTTTATCGGAACAAGTTCTGATTGAATTAAATTCTTCAGCGAATTTCCGGGTAATTGGCTCAGCAGAACAGGTGCAGGCGCTGTTCCCAGCAACGTGGATGAAAACGATCAGGGATCGGACGTGGATTCATCCTTGAGCAAAGGTCCGACTCCCATTGGCAGACCTGCGAATTGCCCCAAACATTTTACCGAATTCGAAAATCCTTGCCTGGTAAAACTAGAAATTACTTTATTTGCCACTAACCATTCATTAGTAATAATATCAAATTAATCATTGTTTTGCAGATATATTGTTGTTCGACTAAGGTTCATCAGTTCGAGGATCCGCAGCCTGATCATCCTCCAGAAAAGAAATCCATTTGTAAGTTTAATATTGTGGAAGAAACTATTCTTTGAAGGGAATCCTCGTTGTTTAAATAATTCTGCTTCTTGTATCCGTGTATACAAATGACAATTACCTTTCCAGCAGATCATATAGAGCAGCCATTAAATGTACACGAAGAGAAGCGTAAGATTAGCAAGGGTTTCCAGAATGGAATCAGTCCGTCGGATCCGAGCACACAAACAATTGTGAAAGAGGTAAATAAATAAATGATCTGTAACGAAAATAAATAGGCTTTTCGGTTGTGGTTCTAAGAAATTGTATTTGTTACAGAACAATTATAAATATTCACACAAGAGGACGAGGAGGGAGAATAGTGGTGGGGACTGGGGTGAGGTAGCCAGCAATGCAGCAGGGTCATTGCCACCAGAACCCAAACCGCAGTTGTGGATAATGGCAGAAAGCTTTAACGTTTCTCTTGATCAAAAGTATTGCTCCGCATCTTCGCAAGACTCTCCGAATAACGTTACTTGCGTTGTACCTCTCTCGAAGTATATGCCTGACATATATCTCACTTTGCACTTCGTGTAAGTTCCTTTATATTGTCATATCCAATAATACTTGCAAATTATTTTATCTCTAATCATTACATGGTTCAACAAATGGAATGAAATTCACTTTTGACAAATTGTATAGAAAAAATGTTTCATGTCATCACTAGACTGCGGATTTTTATGCAAAATAAAAGTTGTCTGCACTACTTGCATAAGACTGAAGTCAGATGGACGTTTAATTCTTACTTTAAGGCGGTTTTGTTCTTTCAGTGGAATGCCTTGGTATTGGCAAGTGGTGCAACAATGTTCTCTGCCCCCAAACGTTGGGTTAGATGAGACTGTGATATGCATTCGAAAATATACACTGCAGCAACCACTACAATACATGGAAAATAACAATCAGCCCGGAGATCAGTCGTTTCTACTGGACGTTGCTCATTATCTCAGGAAGACATTGAGGTTTCGTGTGCCTACTGTTCAACCTCAGGAGGTAATTTACTTAAGAGTGTATCAGAATTTGAATAAATGATAACATTTGAAATATTGACAGTCAACAAATACGTCTTTTTTCCAGAATATTTGTAAAAATAAACACGGTGTTGATTATTCAGAGTACACATTGCACTTTTACCGAGATTGCGACGAGTGAAGAATTTCTTGTAACGGTATCACTATTCACAGCGAGATTCTATGACAAGAGTTTACGTTTACGATCTAAAAGATCGTTGGATCTATTACATACAGCAAGACCTACTCGTGCCTTCGTAACAAACGTATTCCGTCTCTATTTTGTCGAGCTATCAAATTACGCATATAGAGTATGCGTTTGGTAACGTATATTTAACAATGGATCTGCAATTGTATTTTATAAAAATGTATTATTGCAATATACCATGTAACGTGACAACGATGATAAACAAACGCGATTAGATTTTACAGAATCAAGAAGTAAATATAATGTAGCAGGACCTGTAGAGAGTTTCGTGAATTATATTGGATATTATAAAATAATAATAAAAGTATGTCATGTAAACGTAGTTGATGGGTAATAGTAGACATTTCTTGTAACTTTTAACAGAGGATATTCTTTACTCTCTTCGCTAGAAACACAGGAGCAATACTTATGTCTTACGCCTTTATTCAATCAGGTTTATGGGTGAGTGCTGTGACACTGTCAAGTGTAAAATATATTGTACAAAGTGAACAGAACTATTTAACGTTAGCTACTAAAATTTTAAAGATCACCAACTGTAAATATTTTTTCGTACAAGAATATCGCCCATCAACTGCAATATATGTAGAGTTAGCGTATTATTTCAATAGTTTTTACACTATTTATACTTGTGTACAAAATATTATCAGACAGGTCTATTGACAGTATATTATCAGCAGTAATTTCTATAGTATCGATATTCCAATTAATTCTATATTATGCATCCTCACACTAATTGTAAGCTGTCAGAATCACATTTTATTCTGTATTAATGTAGATTTTACAAGAACAATGTGCATAGCGTAACAACGCGACAAGTGATACAATCTCGAGTTAATTTAATTGTGTGATCAGCAATCAGACGAACAAAGTCGAAGAGACGTACAAAATACCACCACTGTCATTGTTTTGCTATTTTAAAAGAATTTGATTATTCTGTCGGTTATTTCATTCGAAATTTTTACTAATTCTTTCCGTAACAAAAGCACTCAATTGAATTCAACGTTTAATTACTTTAACCCGATCGATAGTAGACGTTTCTAAAGAAGCGATATTATAGAATTTCAAGTTCCTAAAAGGTATTGTATAATAATTATGCAATTTCGTGTATTAGAATTAGGCAGATAAATTTTATTTGCACCAACGATATAAATAGTTATTAAATTGCATGTAAGTAGAGTACCACTATTATCATTATTGTTGCTATCGCTACTATTGTTACTACGATATTGTAATAAGACTATCTCTGCTGTTGTTATCTACTGTCACTATAGATAATCAACGTTCGCGTTAAGTTCTATTTATGATTTTCATTTCGTAGCTTTAAAAAGCTGTGTTATTAAATAATTCACTTTTAAACATAGTCAAAGAGTCTCAAAAATATTTAATATAATATATCATCACTAGATTGCGAATTTTATGCATTTATGAGTGTTAATGTATCGAATCTGATTACTTTCAGTCCAGCTGAACCCTTTTCCAAAATCCAAATGTAGCATATACATATATAGCGATTTATGATTCACAGAGTTATTCTTTTGTTTGATAAAATATCGTCATCTTGCTGAAATAATTTGATCCAAATATTAAAATGAAATTGAAAGCATTATCGTATTAAATTGTTCACGAACTGTTTATTTATGCGCGAGCTGATATACACAAGATTTTTGCCGTCCATGCGTTTTTTCATAAACAACCAATATATACTCTAACTTATAAACAAATATTAATCTATTTACTCATCACATATTACGATCTACGCGTAAAAGTTTTCGCGCGCGTGAGCATCGTGTAGAAAAAGATGTTAACGAGCTATTGTACAATAACACGTAACACAAGTGAAAGTATCTATAATGTAACTATTATGGCGTTAGTCTGCGTTACATCACGTAGACTAACTAGAGTTATTTTTAATCGAGAATCTAGCGAAAATTTGGAAAAATAGCTAGCCACGCATCCAACATCTTTCTTGTTTAATGTAATACACAGTTATGTCAACAACGGGGAAGTTGTGAGAGTAATATTCTTTTACAGTTTCTTCGCATTAATATTATTGTAATATGCTATATTATCTACGATTAATGTATATAAAAAATTTAAATATCAATATAATATACATATATTGTTCATATAGGATACCCTGTATATTATATTACAGTAATATTAATCTTGTATGTATCGTTTAGTTACAGAATCCGATTGAATCAGTTCTGTACAACACTCTTGCGAATTGGTACCAGCGTTATGTATTTAATTTACGTAGTTGTAGCGTTCTTTTAGGAAATTCAACGTACTCAAGCATTTGTATATTTTGTCATTGTCATCGTATCGTCATCAGATCTATTATTACGGTTTGTTATTGTTTTATATTTTAATGTATTATATTAATTTCGACTCGTAATCTCGATTGAAAATCATCGTATTATCTGTACACTTTGAATCATTCATTCATCACTATGAGAATTAGTTAACATTATTTTATAATTATGAGAGAAAGAGAGAGAGTGCACGTGTATGTATGTGCGTGTATGGTGATTGCGGGGCTACCTTACGCACAATTAACAAAAGTGTCATAACGTCAAAATGAAAATGTGAGTTTCTATTGTCGAGCTTGAACTTTCTGTCCGACATCGAACGGAAGTATTCGCCTTTTTTCTTAAAGACACTTTAGAGGTGGATGGATTTACGCGTTAGATAGAAAAGAAATTTCTGTGTGTCAATGTAAACGACATAATCGATATTGTTAAGATAGCGCTAGTAAGATTTGTACATACACCGTAGCGTAGTGAAATGATTGCAGTAATTAGACACATAAGGGAATTGAAGTCAAATATTTATCACATCATTGCACCGACGGTAACGAGTCGAATAAATTAATTGCTCGTCGCAACGCAATTTTCTAATGATACTGTACATGTATTAAAAATCTTGTCATCATCGCCGAGCAGATGAACTAATTAGAGGAAGATGCATGCTTTGTTCAGTTCAGTTGCAATATTATTGTTATCAAAGCGATATTATAAATTTATTTTTTGTTGAGCTCTTGATTGTCATTCTAATTAGACAGTGGAAATTCGAACGAATTCGATCAATACAACAGTACGACTATGAACGTATGAATAACGAATAATGATTCGCTGGCTTCATTACGATTTTGTTTCGCGGACACGATTTCTTTTTTTCTACTGCTACCGTACACGTTTATCGTTTTCTTAACGCGGAAAGCCTTCCGTGCTCGAATCCGCATCGGTTAGTACTATATTATGTATATTTGAACAAATCAGCATGTACATGTTATATTCACATATTTATGAAGGTATTGTTAAGACAAATGCATATAAATACATATACGACAACAAACTTGTATTTGTAGGAAAATAAAGTTATTGCTCCGAAAAGTGAGTATCCCACTTTTAAAGGTATAGTGAAGTCCCAATCTAAGTCGATTCTCGGTTTTGTTTTGTGACATAGATCGGGATCGGACACTAAGGGAGGTCTTGGTCGCCGAGGAGTATAAATATAATTGTTAGAGTGGTATTTGGTTCAATGTGAATGCATGATCACTATTGGTCGGGTGTTTGTTTGCGTGCAGCACCACTGTGTGGCGCTGTGTGTTTTCTTCTTTTTTCTTTTCGACACTGTCGCTTATCTTTGTGTGTGTTCGTTCGTTCTAACGTTCGGGGGTTACCCGTTTTTGTAATATACTTGTAGCACGTTATACGTAATAAATATCCTTTGTTTAATAAGCAATCCTGTATGGTTTCATGTTGCCCAAGTGCAAATTCATCAGGTTATGGGCCCAGGAATGCTTAGAAACGCAAATTTTTCTCTTTCTTTATAAAAGTAACTAAAAGAAAGGTTAATTTGTGACTCGTGCGCAAGTGAGATTTCCGCCCACGTGCAAAAAAAAAAAATATTTTTATATTTCTTTTGTAAAAATAAATAAAAAGGAAATTATAAGCCATGGAAACGGAGCTCTCGCGAGTGACCAAGCTCCAGAGTATCGAAAACTGGAGTATATGGAAATTTCAAGTGCGGGTATTATTGCAAGCAAGCAATTTCACCGTAGACAATATTTATTACAACGCGTGGAATGTAGTGCAGGGCATAAACACAGCCCCAGAAGCACCAGGAATTAATACCACGCCGGTGATTAAAATTGAATATGAAAAAAAACTGGCTGCGTACCAGAAAGCTGACGCTTCAGCCCAGAGAATAGTAGTGACCACTATAACAGAACAACCAACGCTGCATATCATAAATTGTGAAACAGCGAAGCAGATGTGGGACAAGCTAGTGAGTGTCTATGAGCAAAAGTCACAAGTGAGTGTACATGTCTTGCAACAGAAATGGTTTACTGCTGCCAAGGATTCCTCTGATAATCTAGCCGTTCACATTGCAAAGATAGAGAATTTGGCACATAGATTGCAGTTGATGGGAGAGACCGTCACTGATAATATGATTATGACGAAGATTCTTTTAACGTTGCCACCAAGTTACAATCACTTTGTGACTGCGTGGGAGTCAACTTCTGCAGATGAACGCACAAAAGAAAATCTTATCTCAAGACTGGTAGCAGAAGAATTCCGTCAATCTAGTCGAGCTGATTGTGAAGAAAATGCTCTTACGTCTAGGCTGCAGTTTGACAAGAACAAGAAATTCTTAAGGCAGGGACAAAATACAAAGGGTTCCCAGAGTGGAAAGAAACCTGGTAAATGTTATAAGTGTCATAGGTTTGGACACTGGGCTAATGAATGTCGTTCCAAAAGACAATACGACGACTCCCAGAAGAAAAGAGACTCTCAAGGTGAGAGTTTGGTAAGCGAAGCACTGGTGTCGCTGCAGAAGCAGAGCAGTGCTGTTGACGTCTGGTACCTGGACTCTGGTGCCACAGATCATATGACCCACAAAAAGGAGTGGTTAATAAATTACAAAAAGCTGAAGGAACCTGTATGGGTTAGAATTGGAGATGGCAATTGTCTCCCAGGCCATGGAAGAGGAGATATTAATGTTCGAACCTTCGATGGAGAACAGTGGACCACGAATCACCTTTCTGAGGTATTGTATGTACCTGGTCTAAAATATAACCTATTTTCTTCAGGAGCAGCAATGGATAAAGGGCTTGAACAACACTCAGATAGTAGGACGTGCAAATTTACCAAAAAAGGACGCACCATTGCAGTGGGAGAGCGAAAAGGAAAGCTCTTCACTATGAAATTCCAAATGGAAGAAGAAGATGCCTGTGAATCTGATCCTGAACCTTGCGCACAAGTTGTGGAAACAAGTTCTCTTGAAATCTGGCATAAGAGACTGGCGCACCAAAATTTTCAGCAAGTTAAAACAATTTTGAATCAATTCAACATTGAGGTTAAGGACAAAAAGGAACCTTTTTGTGAGGCTTGTGCGGTTGGGAAGATTCACCGCTTACCTTTTCACGGGAGTGTTTCAAAAACAGACAGAATTGGCGAGATTATTCACTCCGATGTCTGTGGTCCTATTCAGACACAATCTATTGAGGGTGCAAGGTATTTCTTACTTTTCAAGGATAACTATTCTCATTATCGCCACGTATATTTTTTAGCAAACAAATCCGATGTGTTTGCTTGCCTTGAGGTTTTTCTGAGGAAGGCAGAAAAACATTGTCCTAAGGGTATAAAGGTTCTTAGGACGGACAACGGTTTAGAATATATAAACCGTGATGTAGCTAAGCTGTTAAATAGTTTTGGAATACAGCATCAGAAGACAGTAAGTTATTGTCCGGAACAGAATGGAGCTGCGGAAAGGGAGAATAGAACCCTAATGGAAGCAGTGCGCACTACCTTGCATGCGCAAGGTTTCCCAAACAGGTTTTGGACTGAGGCACTCAGAGCAGCAAATCATGTGCTGAACTGCACTGGTACCAGTTCTGTGAGGAACAAAACCCCTCATGAACTTTGGCATGGACAGAAGGCTCAAGTAAGAGATCTGCACGTTTTTGGTGAAGAAGTTTTTGTCCATTTGCCTAACCAGAAATCAAAACTGGAAAGCAGAGGCGAAAAAGGCCATTTTGTTGGTTACGGAGAAAATGTAAAAGGATACAGAGTGTGGCTTCCTGCCAGAAATCAAATTAAAACAGTTAGAAATGTAATATTCACAGGGAACAGTGAGACGCTGAACAACGATCAAGAAAAGAGCAGGAAAGAATGTCTTTTATATGTACCGGGAGATGAAGAAAATTGTGAGGTTTTTTCAGAAAGACCAGAAGAAAAGGGTGCAGAAGATAAAGAAAGAGACCCAGAGCCAGAAGATACATCTGAACAGACAGGGGATCCAGGTGGAGAACCAAATCAAGAACCGCCTGAGCAACAGTCTGAAAATGGGTGCAGAAGAGAGGATGTGGAAATTCCTTCTAGTGGAAGAACCCTGAGGGAAAGATCAACTTTAAAGAAAAAAAACTATTATGGAGATTTCTGTTTTGCAACCGAACAGGCTTTCGTTACCGAACATGGCGAGCCTTTGTCATATACAGATGCCATGAGGAGTGACGAATCAAAAAAATGGAAGTTGGCCATGAAGGAAGAAATGAAGTCCTTGGAAAAAAATAAAGTATGGGAGTTGGTTGAAGTACCAACAGGAAAAACTATTCTGGAAAATCGATGGGTGTTTAAAATTAAAAAGGACGCTAATGGCAATATTCAACGATACAAGGCAAGACTGGTTGTGAAAGGCTACAACCAGAAGGAAGGCCGAGACTACACAGAAACCTTCAGTCCAGTAGTCAGGTTTGATTCCCTAAGAGTACTGCTAGCCATGACAGCAAGGGAAAAGCTGATTCTAAAGCAATTCGATGTGAAAACAGCTTTTCTGAATGGAGAAATCCAAGAGGAGGTGTACATGAAGCAGCCGGAAGCATTCTCAGATGGAACTGCAAGAGCGTGCAAGTTAATGAAAAGTTTGTACGGACTCAAACAGTCGTCGAGATGTTGGAACCGGCGCTTCACAAAGTTCTTAAAAAAATATAGTTTAAAAGAACTACATGCTGATCCGTGCATGTTGGCCAGAGTAGACCAAAGGGGGATAGTGATCTTGGCAATCTATATAGATGATGGGCTGATTGCAGCAAGTTCTCAGGGAGCAATAGATGAATTGCTGTCAGGTCTGCAGGAGGAATTTGAGATTACACATCATGATGTGGACATGTTCCTTGGTCTTCAAATTCAACGGAACGCAGATGGCTCAATTACGGTCAATCAAAGGGCTTATGCACAGAAAGTCTTGGACAGATTTCGTATGGAGGATGCGAACCCAGTAGCCATACCTGCAAGTCCACATGATCCGGATGATGACGCTGATCTTTTGAGTGAAGAAACAAAGGCTCCATATAGAGAGGCAGTAGGCAGCCTACTATATTTATCGTCTGCCACGAGACCTGATCTTGCTTTCTGCATAAATAAAGCAGGGAGGTTTTTGGATCACCCGAATAAAGCCAATTGGAATGCAGTGAAAAGAATCCTGAAATATGTAAAAGGAACACTGAATGTTGGACTAAGATTTTCGCATGATACAGACATGCGATTGCAAGTTTATAGTGATGCAGACTTTGCAGGAGACACCAAGACTAGAAGATCCACAACAGGATACGTAGCAAAGTGGGGACCAAATGTACTCACCTGGTGCTCGCAAAGACAACCAACAATAGCACTATCGACAACTGAGTCGGAGTACATAGCAGCATGCCAAGCGGTGAAGGAAATTATGTGGCTCAAGAAATTCATGGATGAGCTCTACGGGATGGACAAAGTCAAAATGACTCTCCATGTGGACAATCAGAGTGCAATACAGTTGATTAAAAATCCTGTATTCCACAAGAGGACTAAACATATAGATGTCCAGTATAAATATATACGAGAGAAGTTTTTCGAGAAGAAATTTCAGGTCCAGTACATCAGCACCGACGACCAGAAGGCGGACATTCTGACTAAGGCTTTGCCTCGTCAACTGTTCGAGCGACACAGGGAAGATTTATGCTATTCGGTGGATAGAGATGTATATGAATAATTTTATATATTTTTTTGAAGACTAGCAAATGAAAGTTCCTTTACTGTAATATTCTGTGAATCGAGACATTCATATTGAACAAATAGTGGGAGTGTTAGAGTGGTATTTGGTTCAATGTGAATGCATGATCACTATTGGTCGGGTGTTTGTTTGCGTGCAGCACCACTGTGTGGCGCTGTGTGTTTTCTTCTTTTTTCTTTTCGACACTGTCGCTTATCTTTGTGTGTGTTCGTTCGTTCTAACGTTCGGGGGTTACCCGTTTTTGTAATATACTTGTAGCACGTTATACGTAATAAATATCCTTTGTTTAATAAGCAATCCTGTATGGTTTCATGTTGCCCAAGTGCAAATTCATCAATAATTAATCTAATAACACAACGACAAAAAGTGTCAAGGGAACCATGGGTTAAAACTCAACTCACCCACGATTCCCTTCACACCTTTTGTCCCTATGATGCGTAGAATACAATGCAATGACACAAAAATTTGCTCTTGAAATTTGAGGTCAAGGACAATTTTGCGGCAACTTTTTTTCGCAGATCTTCACCGATCCGAAGATATACAGGGTGTTCGACTACAGGTGGGAGAAAATTTAAGGGTGTAGCATGTATAGATAATTTTATAATTATGTCAGACCGAAAAGCTTCTAAAAACCTTCTAGAACAATAGTTTGTGGACGACTGACGTGAAGTAGCGACGTAAGGGGAGCGCGCGAAAAGTCGAATCGCGCTTAACAACTGGGTTGTTGATTTTCACGTTTGCGGATAGTAACGAATGCGTATAAATAGAGGGTTCGCGGAGCGACTCGGCCTATTTTGCAAGTAGCAAGTTTTTTGAAAATTTTCTTGCGCATAAATGTCACTACTAAAATTCAAAACACTCAAAGTGAGAATTCAATTCAGACAAATATTAGAAATGTAGGGGGTAGAAACCCCAGGTAATTTCTGCCACACTCAATAGTCAAACCCAGGTGTAAACCTGTCTAAAAAAAAAAAAAAGACTCGGCCTATTTGCTATTCCGAGAGAGAGGACGAGGTAAGGACCACGGCCGCTCTTGGTTAGCTTTAGCACCCCGACAGGAGAGTACGACGATAATACCTGGACGCCTGTCGGGAGTATCGGGAGAGGACGGGAGTCTGTTCCTGGTCGCTCGTTTGACATGGAGAGTTCGGCGATAATACCTGGACGCCTGTCGAACGAGAGAGAACGGGTCAACTCCTGGACGCCCAGGGCTCGGCAGGAGAGTACGGCGAAAATACCTGGACGCCTGCCGAGAGGGAACGGGAGAGTGTTCCTGGCCGCTCGCTTAGACAAGGAGAGTACGGCGATAATACCTGGACGCCTTGTCAAGCGAGAGAGGACAGAGCACCTCCTGGTCGTTTGAACCACGGAACCTAGCTAGAGTACACGTGTGAACTTTCTAGAAAATTGTATTTCGGATTACGCATAGTACAGGGTGTAAAGAAAGTAATGGTCATCCGTCCTAGGGGTGAATCTACACCTCTGGATCGGTGGACATTTGTAAGAGAAACTTGCCGCAAAATTGTTTATAACAAAGAAAATTGTTGTTAAAGTTTTTTTTTGCATCAACGCATTCTACTCGTTGAGAAGAGAAAAAGTTTGAAAGGAGCCATATGTCGCAAACAAATAGTTATTGAGCTATAAGCTGTTAAAGTTTTTGCAAAATTTGATTGTGTGGAACTATACGTATAGACAAAAGCCTACTACTACAGTCCACACGTCCGTGTCGATGAGACAGAAGATAATCGTCTGTCTCGCGGCACGCACACGATTATCTTCTGTCTCATCGACACGGACGTGTGGACTGTAGTAGTAGGCTTTTGTCTATACGTATAGTTCCACACAATCAAATTTTGCAAAAACTTTAACAGCTTATAGCTCAATAACTATTTGTTTGCGACATATGGCTCCTTTCAAACTTTTTCTCTTCTCGACGAGTAGAATGCGTTGATGCAAAAAAAAAACTTTAACAACAATTTTCTTTGTTATAAACAATTTTGCGGCAAGTTTCTCTTACAAATGTCCACCGATCCAGAGGTGTAGATTCACCCCTAGGACGGATGACCATTACTTTCTTTACACCCTGTACACTCAATATGTTAATCGAAATTTTTCCCAACACATTTCCTGTACCAAAATCCTAATTCCACAATAAATCCATATTTTCCAGCATTTTCCTGATTTATTTCCTTGCGATAGCTACAAGGGGTGGTTCTTAACGATGATATAAGACGAAAATGAAGAATAAAAAAATTGTAATTTCGGCTTCGCTATTTAGCTATTAACAATTAAAAATCAACAACGCGTCTAACAAAAGTGTACGTTGTGTACGTCAAAGAGTTCAATGTTGTCCAACGATTTGTTAAACATTTTCACCTCGCTGGGGCCCCAAATGAGAACCAAGTTATGCATGCATCTGTCACTCGATTTCGTGACTGTCGCGTTGTTAATAGCTAAACAACGAAGCCGAAATCGCAATTTTTTTATTCTTCATTTTCGTCTTATGTCATCGTTAAGAACCAACCGTTAAATTTTCTCCCACCTGTAGTCGAACACCCTGTAGAATACGCCTATGGCAGCCAGGACCAAACATTTCTTTACACCCTGTACTTTACTGTATCAGTTCACGTAGTGTGAAAGTGAAACGGGGATTGCTGAAGAAAACGCAAGACTCAAGATAATCGCATAATTTATATTTGTATATACAGTCACTTTACAACGCGTACTTTATAGTTATACATTGTAGCTCACAAATACTTTAGGTCAGTGAACGGCGAGTGGTCGCAGTAAAGACGGTATCAAAGTAAAAAAACTAATTCAGATGATCGCTCTGGTGACAAACAATGACACAGAAAGTGTCGTCCTAACGGAAGTCTCAGCGATTCGTTTCCTCTGATCGAGCATGCGGTCTCGTCGCTGGAAAGCGACCAATTTTTTTTTTGTTAGATCGTCGAGCTTCACCGGCAGAACAATCGTCTTAAAACCGGTAGAACAGTTATCTAGGTTGGCAGTAAATGTCAGGCATGGAATTGGATCGTCGCTTGTTTCCTTACTTTACCAATATATCATCGTTTAGAGTTTAGGTGAACCGTAGCCGTAACGGAATTAACCGGTTAAGGTCACTTGTTCCATCGCGGGCCTCCACTTCCGGTTCTTGCACACGAAACAACTTTTTCCGGTAATTCGTTCAGTATTATAAATCGAATATCGAATATCAATATTATAAATAATACGATTAATCCCTTATGTCGGGAGGATGGACGTATCTGATTTATTATTAATAGGCTGCGGATTTTATGCATTTGTGACAAAAATTAGTAGGTGTAATTCAAAACAGATTAAAAAGATTCAAAGAGTTTAACAGTGCTGATATACTATTTTCAACATATAAAAATTATTAATGAGGAATATAAATTTTTACTTAGCTCCTACAGCTTGCAGTTAATGTATATACATTTGTACATGTATATATATATTTTGCATAAAAATCCGCGGTCTAATTATTAATAATTTAATACATTAAATACCCTACAAAGCAACAAAAATATGGAGTGAATTAGAAAAATTTGTGCTCCACTTAAGGGGCCAACAAAGAACACTAAAGGGTTAAATGTACACTCCATTATTTATTAGTAGACTTCAGATTTTGATTGATCAGATTGTGAGGATGTTAAAAGAATAATGTTCTCATATTATTTTCGACTTGAAATTATTAAAAGAAAAAATGTGTTTTCATTAAACTCCTGCCTCTTACAATTGAGTTGGACAATTTTCAATTTGCATAAAAATTGGCAGTCTATTTATAAGAGATCATATATATTTAAATTTCACAGTGGCGGATCGAGTCAGCGCAGCACCTGTATAAAATGTTACCAGGAGGCCCTAGACTTTGCTACTTCTGCTGTACAGTGTTGGGCAATAAATAAATTTATTTAAATAAATAATTATTTAAATAACAAGTTATTTGTTATTTGGATATTCAAATAAAACGCAGAAATAATTATTTTTTATTTGAGCAAGTCTAAATGAATTTATTTAAAATAATAAAGTTAATTGTTATTTACAAATACAATTTTCAATTATTATTTGTATTAACAAATAATAAATTAAATTGTATTTTCATTCATTAATCCGTCCTCCGGACGAGCCCGAACACTGACACATTGATTTCCACCTCAATCCAAATAATAAATAAACTTTTATTTGCAAATAAGAAATAATAAACAGATTATTCATGGAATTATTTAAATAACAAGTTTAGTTATTATTTGCAAATAAAATCACACGTTTATTATTTAAAATAAAATTTGCCCAACACTGCTGCTATATGGCTAATTCGGCCCGAAATTTCAATTGCAATGAATGATTGAAGAATGGTATTCTTCGAGTGTGATTTTCTTTATAAAAAAATTGATTTTGACGAAAATATTACAGAATATGGAATTTCGTGTGCAGTGAAGTTGGAGCACATGCGATAGATCTATGTTACTTATTGCTATGATGGAGAAACAACGACCTTATTCAGCCATTAATTCCACTTCGACTGCAGTCGTCCATTTGGACATTACATTGGAGTTTCAATAGCTGCTTTTACATTTTTAAGCAAGCAGGATAACGCCTTTATTGGTTTATTCTGTACCGTTCCGTCGAATGCACGAAGTACATTTCACTTGTAGCATAATATAGGTACTTATCGGCGCGGGTACGCTAACGTTACACCGATGGTCGTTCATGCAAGAAGCATGATTTATAATGTATAAACATCGTTACTCTTCGATCGGGAATGCAAAAGAGCTGCCACACAAAATTAACAAAGCTTCTTCAACATTTCTTTACAATATTCTTGGAGGGTAAATTGTAATTAAAAGCACACTGGTGGACAAACAAATGTGCACAGGTCACTAGTAAAGTGATTGAATAAATACTCGTTATCTTGCTTATATGAGAGAAATTTTAGTAGGCATAGTTGTATAAAACAAATTTGCTTCTCCTGTTAAAGGAAAAAGAACATAAAAATTGTTCGAAGGGACGATCACAAAGACCAAACAGAGGAAAGAACGATCACAAAGACCAAACAGAGGAAACGGAGAGGAACGGTTAATATTACAATAAACGGAAACAGTTGTAACACAATAACCTAACAACATTTTGATGATTCATTTTTGAGATCTTCAGCAGAACAAAACACGGAGAAGCAAACATTTCTTCACAAATTATTTGAGCATAAGTCAACGGAGAACTTCTGTTGAACTTTTTATTCGATCGCTGCAATCTATGCAATCTATGGTTTAAGAATAAAATTCAATGATAATATTGTAAAGAATGCAGATTTTTTAATCATTTATGTGTAGCCACCATTCTTTTCTACAAATAGAAAAGAATATGCATGCTATACTATTATTTCTTTTACACTCCACCGTGCAGTACAGTTTGCGATATTCATGAAAATCGGCACGAATGTATGCAATCATCTAATATAATAAAAATTGCACTTTCCGTGCGCGTCCGCAACTTCGAACACAATTTCGCATAAGCATAACGATCGACCGAAGCTCCCGCCAGGCTTGTCGATGGTACCCGCACCTTTTTCGCAAATTTCGCGGAATCGTTTTCGCCTCCCGTTCCCGAAGTTACTGTCCGTAAGTTCGTCTCGATATGTTGAACAATAAGATTCCATTAGAGGATAGAAAAAAGGTCGCAACTCGAAAGTTAGGATATGTGAACGATATTGCTCGCGATCATTCTTTCGGATCTTCTCTCCCACCGTTTACCAAATGAGGAACACTCTTACGCAACGTTACAGTCATGACTAATGGTCGTCCGAGGATGAACGATTCTTTCGAGCTTCCTCGAGGGCTCCGTCGAGCGCAATTAATCGATAGATATGACGAAGATATGATCCGTTGCGGTTACAATAAAAAACGATTTATCAAAAACGTGCAAGCGTGCCCTTCGAACGCAACAAAACGATGCTTACAGTGTGTCCGGGTCCGAACTCGAGAACGCTTGCATGACTCTTCGTGGTAACGGCGAAGTTTCGATCTTGCAAATCATGCGAACGACTCGGTCGAACGTTTCCATACTGGAATTCACTTAAATATACGCCAACTAACACGTTCGCTGTCGCTGACGTATTACTTTGTCCCTTCAGAAGCCATACCCTTCAGCGTTCTTGTACTCGAATGAAAATGGACCAAAAAGAGAATCAATTAATCTCTTGACAGTCAATGGAACATAATTAACACGTTCGCTACCACCGTTGCACATATGCACATTCGATTGATTCGTGGCAATATTTTCTTTCAAGGTCATTTGAAAGTCATCCTATAGCAGGTCCTTGAATTCGTTTTGACGTCGCCTACAATATTTTTTTTTTTGTTGAAGAAAATCTTAGAAAAGATTTATTACAACTTTCGTATACGATATTATGAAGTTGAAAATACTCAGTTTCATTTAAAGATGTGACGATGACCTTGATTTTTTGTTGAAAATCTATCTTTCTTTTAATTTAAAAAATTGCAATTTGTGTCGGTCGATTAACTTAGGTACGAAACATTTTTCTGTTCGACCATAAGAAGGGGTTGAAAAATCGTGGGGACTATTTCGTGCCGCACCCTGTATATCAGAAAAAGAATGTCACAGCGAGTAAAAAACCCACGCGGATCGGCTCCAAACTGGTCGATTATTTTATAACCACCGCGCTCCGAAAATTTCAACCCCTAGAAATAAACAACACGTGCGACAGACGCATCCAAGCGATCGAAAACAATAACAAAGGAATTTCCTTGACAATTTCCCGCTCCCCACTCTATAGTTCTTACGACACACCGACGTCCAATTAACAAACGCTACATTTCCCCACCTAAATCATCCCTAATCATTTCTGATAACACGGAGATGATATTCGCAGTATTAGTTTGATCGTGACGGGGTGCGTGTCATTTCGGAAAGCGTGTTGTGTAGTGTTCAGTGATTGGCAGTGTCAGAAGATTCCGAAAAACTTGTAAGTACCTTTACTTTATATTAGTGTTTTATAATTAGACTGCGGATTTATGCATTTATGACAAAAGTGTTTTTTTAGTACTTAGTATTTAGTACAATATAAAAACCGTGGAGGTATTAAAAAGATTTAAGGCCACTATTGTATTAGTTTCACCTTAATAAGATAATTAAAAGAGGAATGCAATTGTTATGTGGCTCATGTGCCTTGCAGTCGATGCAGACATATTTTATTTTGCATAAAGATCCGCAGTCTATTTATAATGAAGAATTTTCATGTACAGTGGGTAAAAAAAGTATTGGCACATTCTTAGAAAGGCGATTAGTTTTTAAATATCGTATTATACGATTTTTATTTTTTTGGGAAGCTAGAGCAATTAGTTTGCCACAGAATGCGAAAGAAATTTTGTCAAAAATTACAATTCATTGGAATTGTAGCAAAAATACTAAAAGTTACATTTTACATCTTTTTTGTGTGGGACAATATTGAAAATTTTCAAAATGCGTTTTGTAGACCTGTGTCGATTAAACATATTCTGAAAATTTAATTTTTTCATCATTTTGCAATGAGCTATAAACGTTTAAATATGTTAAAAATTGCAGATTTTCACGATTTTCGACTTATAATTGCAGATTCTTACATCTTTCAATGCTTGTCGTTTTTTTCGCATCAACCGATTTCGATGAATCTTTATAAGTGCACATAACTGACACAGATCTACAAAACCCATTTTTTAAATTTTCAATATTAGCCCACATAAAAAAGTTGTAAAATGCAACTTTTAGTATTTTTGTTACAATTCCAATGAATTGCAATTTTTGACAAAATTTTTTTTCGCATCCTGTGGCAAACTAATTGCTCTACAAAAATTCAAATCAGATCTACAAAACGTATTTTTAAAATTTTCAATATTGGCCCACATAAAAAAGTTGTTAAATGCACGTTTTAGTATTTTTGATACAATTCCGATGAATTGCAATTTTTGACAAAATTTTTTTTCGCATCCTGTGGCAAACTAATTGCTCTAAAAAAATTCAAATCAGATCTACAAAACGTATTTTTAAAATTTTCAATATTGGCCCACATAAAAAAGTTGTTAAATGCACGTTTTAGTATTTTTGATAAAATTCCGATGAATTGCAATTTTTGACAAAATTTTTTTTCGCATCCTGTGGCAAACTAATTGCTCTAGCTTCCCAAAAAAATAAAAATCGTATAATACGATATTTAAAAAGTTATCGCCTTTTTAAGAGTGTGCCAAAATTTTTTTTACCTACTGTATAGCAATGAATATAAGGTTTCCTTTCATATTTTGCAACTTGTCCATTTACATTGCGTTTGTCTCATGGCACGATTATGTTTTGACTCATCGAAACGTCAGGTGGACTGTAGTAGTATCAAATTTTGCAAAAATTTTTATAATTCACATCTCGATAACGATTTGTTTGCGGCACATCTGACAGACGCCAAAAAATTACTTTTTTAAAAAACAGCGAGAAACTGATTCGAACATAATAGAATATTATAGAGGCGTCGAACGCTATTGTTAAGCAGAATATAATCTCGAAGTAAACAATAATACTGTCACTTTTGTTACTTCAGCCTTAGAACCTTTAAATAACCATTTTGACTTGTGACGTTTATTTATTTGTATCTGACTCGCACAAAACTAATATATTTGAAGTTATTGTTGGCCAACACAAATGCCACCCGTTAAACAATGAATAAGTTACGTTGGTACACTTTTGATGACTTGTAACATTTACAGAATTCATTAATGGTAATAACTAGACAGTGGATCTTTATGCAAAATAAAAATTGTCTACATGAAGTGCAACAAATTATAGTGAAATAGAAATGAATTTTTTTTCTTAATATGTCTAATAGGTTGAAAATAATATAACAGTACATCAACATTCTTTTAATACTTTTACTTTATCATTTTTGTCGTAAATGCATACCATCCACTGCCTAGTAATAAATCAAACATTAGGTTTTTTGACTCGTCACTTTCGTTTCATTTTTTCTATTCTCGATGAGTGGGTGTCGATGTAGAGAAAACTTTAACAATTTTATTGTTGTAATCAATTTCGCGGCAAGTTTCGTTTGCAAATGTTCACCGATCCAAACGTGTAGATTCGCCCCTAGGACGGATGACCATTACTTTTTATACACCGTTGACTTAATAACTTCGAAGATAAACCGCGAACCAATTGTTGCCTAGCGAACGTGTTAAATAATTAGACTGCGGATTTTACGCATTTATGATAAAAATGGGCGGGTCTAATTTTGGATAGTCAAATAATTTGAAGAATTTAAATGTACTGCTCGATTAATTCCAACCTGTTAAACGTATTCAGAAAGAAATGAAATATTTATTCCCACCCAGCTTGTTGCGATTTAGGTAGAAAGTTTTTATTTTGCATAAAGATCCGCAGTCTATAAATAATAATCGAATAGCGGTAGAATGTTCACATTGAAAACCGATTACTAGTTGTTAGGTTCAACAGTGATTCAGCGTTCAATAAATTAATGTTAATACTACGGTGACTTGAAGCAATATAAATTTAAAAAAGGAAGACGGACGTCATCGCTGACTCGATCTAATAACATTGTCGTAATATTGAATAGTGGATGAAGAGATAAACTAATTTAGTACATCAGTCATCTTGTAAATAAACCTTGAGTTTCTTCTTATCTTTAATCGTTCTTATCGTGTACAAATGTAACATATTTGTGATTATATTGGTAATAGTAAAATTTTTATAAACGTTAAAAACGAATAGGCAGTTAGGAAAAAGATATTTTAAAAAATTGATCGAATTATCTTTGTCTCTTGGTAATCTGCTTTCGAGTTATTTGACACAGCTTCCAATTCGAATGAGTTACAAAAATCAGCGGCTGCGAAGGTATTAACAACAAATCGACGTTTATAGTATAAAAGATCATGCGTGTCGAGGATATGTATCGTGTCCGCACTTAAACTCTAATTATGCAGGAGTGCGCTCAAAATGATCTTAGAATTACAGTAAGCTCCGGATTAGTTCTCAGTTCGGATTAGTGCAACAACTTCGCCCCGGATTAGTGATAACACTGCCTCTCTCTCTCTTTTTTTGCATCTCTCACTCTCGTAGATTTCTCTATATTATCAGTCTCAATATAATGACGACAATACACTCCCCGGTTACTGATGGTACGACCTCATTGCAATAATCCATGCCTTACTGTACTTACTTCATCGCCGATTTCTTACGTCTACGAAACATTTATTTATTTAGTTTAGTTTATTTTTACAGAGTAAATGATTCGGTGACTGAGCCGGAAAGGTTCGACGAACGTGAAATCGCGATCCTCGACAGTGAACTCGATAATTAACACTTTGCTTGCCATGTCAATCACGTTGTATAAGTATATGACCGCAGACAGTCTGGTACGACATTGCAAATTAATATTTACAGTGAAATTAATATTTAGAAAGAAGTCCATTAGGAAATTTATTCGCCTAACGGTCGGCTTAGTTTAACAGAGGAAGGTTACAGTTATTGCAAATGTTTGACAGCGATCTCTTAGTAACGCCTGTGGCAGTGAACTGAACACTATCAAAGATTGTCTGGGTTAGGTATTATCAAGGCAAATTGAAAACCTGTTAATGAAAAGAAACATTTCGCTTACATTAATTTAAAAATTCTATGAAATGAAATTCTCGATTATTATATTATTATTAGACTCCGTGTTTTATGCTTTCATAACAAACATGAGCAAGTGCAATTTAAAATAGCGAAAATATTCAAAGAATTTGAGAGTGTTAATATATTCTTTTCACCACATTAAAATTATTATTGAAGAATATAAATTTATATTTTGCTCCTGCGTCTTGCAATTGATGCACGAACTTTTTATCTTGCATAAACGTTCGCAGTGTAATAATTATTTCCAATTTTTAAGAGAGTGCAATGAAATAGAATCCCATTTTCAGTGGGAACACTCTTGGTCGTACTAAAACAAAATAGTACTGAATTCTACCGAATTTTATATTCTAGCATTTTTTGAAAATTTTTATAAGCCATAAATGCATAAAGATCCGTTGTCTAATGATTATGAATAGTTTGCAACTTGTAGAACGTGTGTTGCTTATCACTGCCTTATACGATTTCCATTTAATTAATTCGGTAATATCATAGTTCTTCGTTGATATATTAATTTCACTTGATTGGGGTATTTTGATATGAAGTATTTCGTTTGGGAACTGATATGGCAGCAAAAGTGTTAATTTTACAATGAACTTAGGTTTCTGGTTCAACGCTACATTCGACGCGGTTGATGAGCAGAGGGAAGAACACGTTGACAGAGACAACTTCTTCGTTTCATTGACGCGTGACGGGAAACTGAATGTGAGAAGGCCGTCGTGGCGACGGATTCGATGAACATTTACGATTAATTAGGTCGTCCTGGCAAGTTATTTAGGTCCAACGTATGCAAGTGTGCGCGCGGAGTATACACTAAACACGACAATTAATTCGTAGATTAGCGCGTCAGATTTATTTACAGGCGTACAGAGTGTTACGTTGTTTGTGGCGCAAAAGAAAAAGAGTGATAATCCTTGAAAAATATAAATTAAAAATTCGAAAACGGATCTGTTAACTACGTTTGTAGCTCAACTCAATAGTTCATTATTGAGTTCATCTCATCAAGGAAAATACAAATTCGATTTTCTCGTAAAAGAATTGGAATTTATCTGAAATAATGGCGACTGATGGTTGCTCAAGTAAAGATTCATAACATTCAATTTCCATATTAACCTTCGACGACGGACCCTTTTCGCACTTTTACCATTAAAGTTCTCAAGAGCAATCTCAGCTTCGTTAATAAATTTTTTGAAACACAGATTTTAAGGTACTTTTTGTAGATACGTTGATCTTTCTATCGTTCTTAATGTGGCAGCTATTCATTGAAGCGAATCATCAGAAATTGATTAATTAAATTACGATTTTAATAATCCGTTGTCAAAGGGTTACATTTAAAAATGATGATTATTCGACTTTCTCGTAAAAGAATTTGAATTTATCTGAAATAATGGCGACTGATGGTTGCTCAAGTAAAGATTCATAACAGTCAATTTCTATATTAACCTTCGACGACGGACCCTTTTCGCACTTTTACCATTAAAGTTCTCAAGAGCAATCTCAGCTTCGTTAATAAATTTTTTAAAACACAGGTTTTAAGGTACTTTTTGTAGATACGTTAACCTTTGTATCGTTCTTAATGTGGCAGCTATTCATTGAAGTGAATCATCAAAAATTGATTAATTAAATTACGATTTTAATAATCCGTTGTCGAAGAGTTAAATTTAAAAATGATGATTATTCGATTTTCTCGTAATAGAATTTGAATTTATCTGAAATAATGGCGACTGATGGCTGCGCAAGTAAAAATTCATAACATCAAGTTTCCATAGTAAATTTAAAAATGATGATTATTAAATCGTCGACAATAATTGTGAAAAAGTTGACGTAGGTATAGATATTATTAATAGACGGTAAAATAGCAATTGATAGTCGACATTTTAAAAAATGGTTTGCTTTTGCACACATCTTACACTGAACTTTTGACTCATTTTTTTCATGGATGATCATCTCTTTTATCAATTATACCACCGACAATGAATCACCATGTTTATACGTTGTGCAATTGTTTTCCGTTTTTAATGCACGCTTTCGTACAGACACTCCCTAGTGATCATCCGATTACACGCAAACGATTATTATAAAGCGTGTTCGAGTTACCCGAACATGGCGAAATGTCTCAACAACGATTAAAGACAAAATTGTTTCGATGTAGTCCCTTCGAACAGAACAATTTTTGTAGGAACGATTATTTTCGTGCTTTTAATCGCTCGCGAGCCATTTATCCGTTCTTGGGTAATCGAACCACGCTCGTTGCAGGTTAATTATTATTTTCTGCCGATAGTCGGAGGATCGAATCGTTTCCCACGAATGTTAACGATCTCTGGCACAAAACAGAGACGACAGACTAGAAGTTATAATTAAACGGTGAATTCAATACCAAATAAATAGTATTTATTATAATGAATACTCTAAGCTTGTCTAACTTTTAACTAGTGGTTTAGAACTATAGAACTAAATTGTTAAAGAACAGTCTTCGGGACTAAGAAAAATGTAAATGAAAGTATACAACTGTGACGTACAATTGCACGGTAAACGATTTGAATAAATATTAAAATTAGTAATTGCTCTCGTTTCAGGAATTTATAATATAAACAATAATACTTCTCCATTTGCATAAATAGAGAATTTTTTGGAAATTAGAAGATAACGTTTAAGGTCCTTCATAACTGAATTCAGTGCATTTTAAGTTCATTTTTACAATTATTCTTAAATCGTTTATTAATTGATAAAATAAGTGTCTGACCTATTCAGATTCAGTCTAACGATTACCCTATCGATAAATAATGAAATTTCGAATTTATCTCTAGTTCAATCAAATTATATATACTTAATTTCGTTTAGCGAATCTATAAAATAATGGTTTTATTTAAAAAATCTCAAGACCACGTATTTAAAAAATAAGAATGAACAAAACTAAGAAAACGAAGATTTCTAAAAAATACAGACAATCCGATTCAGTTAAATGTGAAGGTGGCCAGTTAAATAAATATGTGAATTCAGTGCATTTTAAGTTCATTTTTACAATTATTCTTAAATTGTTTATTAATTGATAAAATAAGTGTCTGACCTATTCAGATTCAGTCTAACGATTACCCTATCGATAAATAATGAAATTTCGAATTTATCTCTAGTTCAATCAAATTATATATACTTAATTTCCTTTAGCGAATCTATAAAATAATGGTTTTATTTAAAAAATCTCAAGACCACGTATTTAAAAAATAAGAATGAACGAAACTCAGAAAACGAAGATTTCTATACAATACAGACAGTCCGATTCAGTTAAATGTGAAGGTGGCCAGTTAAATAAATATGTGAATTCAGTGCATTTTAAGTTCATTTTTACAATTATTCTGAAATTGTTTATTAATTGATAAAATAAGTGTCTGACCTATTCAGATTCAGTCTAACGATTACTCCAACGATAAATAATGAAATTTCGAATTGATCTCTAGTTCAATCAAATTATATATACTTAATTTCCTTTAGCGAATCTATAAAATAATGGTTTTATTAAAAAAATCTTAAGACCACGTATTTCAAAAATAAGAATGAACAAAACTAAGAAAACGAAGATTTCTATACAATACAGACAGTCCGATTCAGTTAAATGTGAAGGTCGCCAGTTAAATACAAAAATATGATAAAAACACGGTGACTTGAAATTAAATTGAAACATAAACGACGGATATCACCCGTCTTGCCCGCTAGAACATAAGAAAATCGCGATTATCCTATCGGGGAAACGATTTGACGTTATTATCCGCCATTGTTGCGTACTGCTGCTCGCGTTTCGTCAACTATAGCTTGCTTATACTTGAAACGATCGCGATGCGTTCCGCGAACCCTGTATCGAGAAGAAATTTACGGTTACGATCGTTAGGCGGTCCGATATTATTATAGCATTCGTTTTCGGCCACGTGTACACTAGCATCGCACAGTTTACACTCGCAAGTCGCTGACACGCGTTGCAATCATATTTTCGCACGTTCGTTCGCGCTCGGTGTGACTATCGATAGAACCCTTAGCGTAACTGAGATCCTGTACGTATTACTTTCCATTTGCACAGTGGAAGCATTGATATCTGTAAGAGGATGCAGCGATCTTCAAAAGTCTGCACACACTGATCAAATTTCAAACATTTCAAACGGAGAAGCGGTCTTTAACGTTTTATAAACATCGCTTCTTGGCTGTACAGTAAATTGTACCAAGTTTCACACGTAATTTTTAGGTAATAAGTAGACTTAGGATCTTTATGCAAGATAAAAATGCATTGCATTGATTGTGGGAAGCAGAAATAACAGAAAAATTGATTTCATTCCTTAACGACTTTGTCACATTGAAAAGTAACAATATTCTTGAATTTTTTAAATCTTTTACTGTTTCAAATTTCACCCAATTTCTTCATAAATGCATGAAGATCTGCAGTCTAGTAATAATTATAAGAAATGTCGTCTGTTTAAGATGCAATTTTAATTAGTACGCTGATCCGTATGTCCATAAAATTTGCAAAATTGGTGTGGCTGAGAAATATTTGAAACGTGTCAGTGTTATACCAGACAGAATTTACTCGGGTTCAGTGTACACGCAGCATGAATGTTTCGCGGATTGTCGAACGGAATTGGAGTGTCTTTGAGGCCTGGAGGGTCAGCGATGCTTCGCCATTCGAAAGGAACCGAGCAAGAGCATCGCAAACCGTTTAATTCTCCGTGTACCCTAGGTAGAATTCGTTCGCGGTGTTCATTACATGGAATGTAATGTGTATAGTGGTATGTATATATATATATTTATATTCATTATTTATATATATTTATATTCATATTTATATTATAATATATCTATTCTTTTGCGCATTTGTAAAAAGCCTTGCCTGTCTAGAAACAACGTTGTACGGTGTGTCTGTTTCTCGTATAATATTGATTTGCGTGTGTACGTATAGACGCGTGTGTGTCGTGTGTAGGTCTTTTCATTTAATTCACTTCGTTTTCTCTACTGGCATAAATCAACAAGTCCTTTAAAATACATTCCTCTATTCTGATAATCCACGATCGTTAAATCTCTCTACCGAAACACTCAAACATAACACCGATTTATCGCTTCGTATTTTTTTCCATTTTTAATATTTCCCGTTTAGTACCACCCCTGCCATTCGGCCGCGTCCGCGTTTTCCACGGCGTCCACCATTTTTACTCGCTCTCCCATTTTTTCCGTTTTTTTTTCATCTTTTTAGTCAGTCTTGGCATCGTAAAACATTTATAGGTGCTTCGATATATCATTAACTTACATAGTAACGACTAACGATTACCGGATAAGTTTCCCCGTTCGAATCTTTCTTTCATTTTCGTTCGTTCCACCCACCGCCGCCATTGTTCTTTTTGTGCTGACTACAAGTTCTCGCTCCGATCCCCCTCCCCCTCCCCGTTACACGTATACGCGTTAAATTCATACATACATACATACATATAGTATATACTCATATGTATATTTAATCTCGTCGCCTTAAAAATATATTATTGTCCTTCGATGAGAATGCAGCATTTAACGCGATGCTCCATTATTATACGTTTCTTCTCTTCGTCCCCTCCTCTTCGAGAACGAACCTGGCGCCTCGTCCGCTTTCCTCTACACTATACCTCGAACGAAAATAAATATCCTTCCCCCATGGCACGATTCATCGTTCACTTGGTAGTTCCCTTTCGCACGACTTTGGCAGGAATCACGTGTCCATCGTAATCGTCTCCGAGTTCCGCCAACGTTCGCCATCTTGTTTCCTTTCCTCGATCCTCCGAGTCCAGGACCTAGGCTCGAAGGTGGTTCGTTTCGTTTCCCGTTTCTCCCTAACCCCGGTATGTTAGAAACGAACATCCTCAAAGGATTTCCTTTGCGTTCATGTTTTTAGGCTGGTGCTAACTCGTCGAGGACAAAGACGCCGTCCAGTCGACGAGCGTGGCCAGGGGCGACGTCACGTTGACGATCGTCGTTTCCGGGGTTTGTTATCATACGTCGTTGTCGTGACAATGCTCGATCTTCCGCCTGGCGAGCTGAAGCCGCCGTTTGTCCACCACAAAGTCCGACACGCAGCCCTTGATGCCACGGTGACCGGGCTTGCCACCGACGAACAGCTTGCCGTTCGTTGTCAGCAAGGTTGCCTCCGTCGACATCTTCATCGGCGCGGAGTCGTCGATCTGGATCATCATCGCACGACGTCTCCGAGATGCCCGGACGTGGTGGAACGTACCGTCGTCCACTCGTTCCTGAAACGTAGGTCGGGTTCAGTAAGATTTCTATATTCATCTCTTTCAATCATTAGAGGTTTTCACCGACACGGTTTTCACCGACTCCAGATTTGACCGACAATAACTTTGACCGACAATAACTTTGACCGACAATAACTTTGACCGACAATAACTTTGACCGACAATAACTTTGACCGACAATAACTTTGACCGACAATAACTTTGACCGACAATAACTTTGACCGACAATAACTTTGACCGACAATAACTTTGACCGACAATAACTTTGACCGACAATAACTTTGACCGACAACACCTTTAGCCGACAACACCTTTAGCCGATAACGACTTTGATCGACAACAAATTTCGCTAACTGAGGTGGTCATCTCAAGTCGTTGTCGGTCACAATAGTTGTCGGTCACAATAGTTGTCGGTCACAATAGTTGTCGGTCACAATCGTTGTCGGTCACAATCGTTGTCGGACAAAATCGTTGTCGGCCACAATAGTTGTCGGCCACAATAGTTGTCGGCCACAATAGTTGTCGGACAAAATCGTTGTCGGTCAAAATCGTTGTTGGTCAAATGTGGTGTCAAACAGTATTTGAGCACTATAAATGTCTCTAGATATCGTCGATATTTAACCCTGAAAGGGCCATTCCCTGTCAAACATATTGCGCGACAATTATCATGCAGCATGATGTTTACGCAAATTCACATTGTATTAATTAGTTAATCGCTACCATTCACGGTCAATAATGTTGCGCAATCTGCTTGACTGTGAATGGGCACATTTAATCTACCAACAGCGGTCAAAATGACCGCTTCCAGATATTTTCTTTTACGATTATTGATATAATCAAAATAATGTTTAAATAAAATCACTCTTGTAATTTTTATATGGAAACGTGTCCCAGTTACCTTTAAGGCTTGGTAGGTTTAGTGTTAAACTGTGATAATTTCATTAATACAAGAATATAAGTTGTATTTTAAGAGTGCAATATAAGAATACGAACCCTGCTTCTCAGAGATATAGCCTCGGTCTTGCTCTTGTACACGAGAACCACTTGGCCACCATGCAACGACAGCATAAGGTGTTCAACTTTTCCTCTTCCGATCCAGGCGATCAAACCATCCGGATGCGTCGTTCTCAGTCTCATTTCGAACTTGTTCGATTGCTGTCCTCTGCGTCTAAAACGTAGTTCGATATTAGTCTGCGAATCTCACTCGAGACACTCGACACTGATCTACTGTGCCATAGGGACGTGAATATTACACATACAGGCAAGCACTATAAGAAAATTAAGTGAAAAATACTTCTCACTGTCAGCCCTTCAAATCTGTTCAGTTCATTCATTTATTTTTGATTAACTATATTTAATTTTGATTAACTATGATTCATAGAGTTTGACAAATAAGTTACTGACTCTGCATCTGATCATTGATCTATAATATCAAATTCAGAAAAGAAATCTATTTTATTACAACAGTAGAATTGAGTAGATGAAATTGAAGATTGTTTCCAGAGTTGGGCAAAAATACAAATAAAAATTTCGAATAAAGTGGAAAACCTGGAAAAAAATTTATTTCAAAATTTTTATCTGTATCAAATTTTTGCGCAATACTGATTGTTCCTCTATTATAATCATTAAGGGAATTAATAAGATTCAATTTAGTTTCTATTTGTTGCAATCAATGCAGACAATTTTTACTTTGCATGAAGATAAGCAGTCTAGTCAAACCTTTAATATTTTAATTTTCTATTTTAAGTTTCTGGCGCCTCACCCTGTATACATGTATGATCACTACTGGAGACTCTGGAGTACCAATGGATCATAACTGGAGCATGAAATGATTCTTTGCAAAATATGAAACTGATTTGATACACGTTTTGATAAATTTGATAAAGATTGAAACTGATTATCGCAAGAATCATTTGGAAAGTTTTGAATGCTCAGATTGGAAGAGCATCTGTTTCAAGTCTATTTAAAAACAGCTAGGACGATGCACGTGACAATACAAGGGGAAAAAGGGAATCCCGGTATTCCCCATCAACGAGTACACCACAGCCATTCTTCCTAGAAACTTACTCCGTGTAATCGTAACTGTCGTATTCGTAGTCGACGTCCTCCTCCAAGTCGTAGTCGGAGTAGGACTCCTCAAAGTACTCGCCGAGGGTAGTGTTAGTCGAGTTAGTACTAGTTGGTGTTACACAATCAGAAGGTTAGTGATACTTTCGTTCGTAAGGATCTAATTAGTTCTACCGTTTTACTAAATGTTTATCGGACAGCCTAACTCGGTGCCCCTAATTCGGAATACCTCAAAAAGGTGTGCTGCGGTGGTCTAGGAATATATGATAGAAATCTCGGATAAGAAAATATGCCTGCATCGCTTTACCTTCTTCCGTTCCGGTGTTTAAACTGCAGGAAGTTGTCGCCCTTGAAGCGGACAGGCCTCTCGACCAACTCGGTGGATACGTCGTAACCCATGACTGGAAAAATGGAAATTATAACGATTCTTGCAACGAAAATCAATTACTATTTCGTATTGGGTTGATAAGAATGTAATTTCGGAATTTTGAGGTGAAATAGAGCGCAATTTTTTTATTCAAGCAATAAAATTTATTTAATAAAATATTTTCCATCGTGTTCGATGAACTTTTGTCAGAAAGAATAAATTAGAAAATCTGATTGATTGAAAGTTTATTGCATAATTTAAAAAATTGGGGTTTACTTCACCTTAACACTGAACCTACACCCGCGCCCCGCTACCGGTAAAATGATCTGTTTTTGACTTGTTATTTTACCATTATTGAAATTCTAAAGGTGTTTCCATGGGAATTGATTGAATACATTTTTTTATTCCAGTATGCATTATAATAAAAATCACAAAATATAAATAAATTCAATCTTGTTATTTCTATAATACAATATACATTAGTCACTTTTGATGGTCGGCAGTGTTAAAATATCGAAATTACTAGAAAGTAATGCAAGCCAATACTGTATTTAATAGATTGATCGACAATGGAGGAAAGAAGTGTTACGAGTAGACGATAAACTTACAAAATTCACAGTGGAGGCCATTGTAGCCGCTAGCACACTTGCACAGATAGCTATTGAGAAGTGGTAAACACACTCCCCCATTGTGACAAGGATTCTCGTTACTCCGACACGGCAAGCCGTCGTACAGTTCTGTGTTGTGTTGAGTAACGTTCACTGCTAAATTTTGGTACGTCTTCCCGTTCACCATCAACCTTTGCACTGCGCCGTCTAATCCTGTCCAGGCACCTGCTAGCCGATGAACCTCTCGCCAATGTCTGTAACAACAATCATTTTTCATAGAACGTAGAACTGTTTTATTCTACTTACAGTTATTTTTTTCAAGCACCTAGATGGCTTTTTGAATGGAAAAATATTCAAAGAAGAACGTGCTGTAAAACGTGCTGCATTTGATAACTTTATCGCCGTACGTTTATTAGATTCCTACCAGAAAGGCATATTCAGGCACTTGTATCAAGATGGAAGAAGCGTATTGATGTCGAGGGAAATTATTTCGATTAATGGAATATGAATAAAGCTTGTAAAATTCAAGTTTATGTTAAAGATTCAGAACGGCCATTTCATTTGCCACAACCTAATATTATGAAATCGGGCAAGAAGTTTTGCAGTTCTCCTCTCGAACATCGCGCGGTGGGTCGAGTAACGTCCCTCGTGATCGGTCAAAGCGTATAATTTGTTTGAGTGGCCGGCCAGGTCTAAGTAAGAGCCGAGCATGTGATTCATTTTCGAACGTACTTAACGCCGCCGACGTAAAGCGGCATTTCTAAATTCAGCTCTGTCAAAGGACTCCCTGACAGTCCTCTGGCGACCGTGCCGTCATCCAATTGGAGAACACCCTCTCTGCCGAGTCTGCTGATTCGAACGCAATGCCAGGTGTCGAGGGTAACAGTGTCCGGTGAGGTGATATTGGCGATTCCGCTGCCAAGATTGAATCTGAACTCCAATTTCCCGTGGATCAGGTTCAGACTAATGAAATCACCCCGGCCATTGTTCAGTTGGCCATTGTAAAGCAGCAAACCGTCCGGTGCGTGCGTGAGGAACCACAGCTCGATGGAAAACGCTTTTGCAACACCGTCCAGGCACGGCAGCTCCAGGAAACCGTCTCCAGACATTTCGGGTATTAACAATTCCGTCAGCTCCGCGTCCACTGTAATCAATTCGAGGATCCTTACGTTAACAAGCTGCGCGGGATACTGAATCAACACTAAGCCTAGCATGAGGGGTCAAATGACCTATTTTAGATTTTCTATTTGACAATTATTGAAATTGTAAAGGGTTTAATACATTTTTTGACTCCAGTATATATTATAGTTGAGATCGCACAAAATATAAATAAACAAATCTTGTTATTTTTATAGTACTGTGCACATCAGTCACTTTTGATGGTTGGTAGGTTTACTGTTAAGAAAGCGGCCATATTTTTCCCACAGAATTTACTACGGCTATCCACGTCAAATTTTTCTAGCGTCTAGTGCCACACTTGGTCTGCGTTTCAGCCAAAGAATTTTGCATTTCTACTAGATGAGTGCGTAAGTTTGTGCTGGATTTGAAAATAAAATTTAATGGTTAAATCTTCTATATAATAAAAATTAAATGCTGTTCGTTGGTCACATCACGTGAGAACGGCTGGACCGATTTGGCTAATTTTTCGTTTAAATGTTCGTTGTAGCCCGAATCAGGTTTTTAGAGTGCAAAAAATTGGAAAAGTTGCCTGGAAACATGAAAATTCGGAAAAACTAAAAGTGCTTTTTGAATCATGTTTCAATACAACGAAAAAACGAACATCGCAGCTTTTAGTCAATATTTCAATAGGAATTTACATTATCCACGTCTGTTTGTTATAATGATCACTATGAAATACGTTTTGTTCTCATTTTTACTTTGTTTACATATATCTTATAGCATTTCACAAATTCACAAAATGATCACAACCAAATTTATTGAAATTTGGACAGGACAACGTCTGTCAGGTCAGCTAGTTTTAAATAATACTTTTCTACAATTAGAATAGAATGATGACTATACAGTAGGACCTCGATTAGCCGGATCCCAATTATAAACAAATATGCGTTTAAATGTGATTATATTATGAAGGGAAATAAATTTTCGAAAATGAAGAATTTATTTTGGAATATAATGTACAGGGTGTAAAGAAATGTTTGGTCCTGGCTGCCATAGACGTGTTCTACATCTTCGGATAGGTGAAGATCTGTGAAAAAAAGGTGCCATAAAATTGTCCTTGACCTTGAATTTCAAGGGCAAATTTTTGTGTTATTGCTTTTTATTCTACACATTATGGGAACAAAATGTGTTAAGGGAACCATGGGTGAGTTGAGTTTTGACTCGTGGTTCCCCTGATACTTTTTGTCCCTATGATGCGTAGAATACAATGCAATAACGCAAAAATTTGCCCTTGAAATTCAAGGTCAAGGACAATTTTGCGGCAATTTTTTTTCACAGATCTTCACCTATTCGAAGATGTGGAATACGCCTATGGCAGCCAGGACCAAACGTTTCTTTACACCCTGTACATTTTAATTATCCGTCTGGTTAGCAGACGACACTCGCGCGTTGAAGTGTGTGAGTGCACACGTCGCTATATCACATATACGTACACGAAAATTGTAAGGATCCGGGAGTAAACGTCTGAGATCTTAATAATGCAATGACTGGATTTCTTACTAGGGTAACTGCACCAGTGAATGAACGGGCACCAGTAAATGAACGCTTTTGTATATTTCAACAAATTTTAACCCGGACGGCATACTAGCGATAAAATTGTGATTAAAGAGTTAAATAAATAGGAGAATATTGTTTAGTAATTTTGTTCATTGATTGGACTAGCATTATTCAATTACTAGAATGTAGTGTTCATTCACTGGAATTTTTTATATTTTTGATTTAACGTTTAATAAAGAAGAATAATAATAATTTCATTGTATTTGTGTTCATTTATTTTTGACAAATGAAGTATAGGGAGCTATTTGGCATATATGAGATTCCTTTAATTCACATAGTTTTTTTTTAAATAAAATATTTTCCTGAACAATTTCTTAAATGTTCATTCACTGGTGCAGTTACCGTAGTCAAAATCCCTAGATGAAAGATCAATCTAGGGTGCTATTTGGCTGAAAAGTCGTACTTCTACGTTCACGAGCTATGATTTGCAATATTCGACAGCACGTCCGTCAGTGAGGACGTCATAAATGAAACAGAAATGTCAGAACTATATTTGAATGTCAACCTCACTGTGGCTTGGATTTTTGTAGAATTAAACGTACAGAATTTTTAATAGAACTACGACTTTTCAGCCAAATAGCACCCTAGACTGATCTTTCATCTAGCGATTTTGACGACTAAGAAACCCAGTCATTGCATTATAAAGATCTCAGACGTTTACTCCCGGACTCTTACAATTTTCGTGTACGTATATGTGATATAGCGACGTGTGCACTCACACACGTCAACGCGCGAGTGTCGTTTGCTAACCAGACGGTGCTCTTAATCATTTTACAACGGGTCTTAATTTATCCGGGCTGTCTCCCGATCAAGATGGTTAATCGAGGTCTTAGTGTATAATTGTTTTTGTTTTGACATCTATGAAAATCGAGCACGAACTCATGCAATCGTTTAATACTTACGAATTTCGCAATGCTCCCCAGTTCGTCCAGGCGTGCACTTGCAGACGTATCCACCTTGAGGAAGAATGTCGCAAGTGGCGCCATGTTGGCAAGGCTCGCCGATGCAAGGATCTAGCGATTCCTCGCAGTTTCGGCCAGTGAACTGCGGCGGACATATGCACCTGTAATCCGAAGGGTCGTACTTCTCCACAGCATAATTCCCATGCTCGTAATTATTCTCGTAATTGTTCTCGTAATCGACCGCGTAGTCGTAATCGCACTTAGACGTCGTGCAACGCTTGTTCACATTCTTCTTCGATCTTCGTTGATCGATCGTCGTGCAATGCGATCCTTTGCAGCGGACTATATTCACGCTGTTCTTGCCCTTATTGTTCTTTCCACGTTTCTCGATCCTTCTGCATTCACGACCGTCGCAAAGATCCTCCTCGAAAATCGGCTGACAGGTTGCGCCGTTCTGGCATGGCAGATTTGCACACGCGTTTTCGCCGCACTCTTTCACGCGATACGTCTCCAGGATGTCCTTGTCGCGACCCGCGTGTAGATCCACGAAGATCCTGTTGATCTTCAGCTTGTGGATGCAGCCGAGGAAACCGTGATTTGTGCCGATGTTCTCGTACACTCTGGAAGGTTTACAGATTTATAGAATTTAGAAGATTGTTATATGCAGTCTAGTTCGGTTTACGTAGAAGCAATACTTCAGTCGCGTTTTTTTAGGAATATTGTGGTAAAGTAATGTAAGTAACTAATTCTTGTCCGTGTGAAAGATGGATTTATGTGCAATATCAAAATTCTGTTTACAGTTGGGCACTTTGCCTAGTCATTTTTAATATGGCTGCATAAAATCATGCAGTGTTTATTAACTTTAATCAATTACACAATCATTATTTTTACAAACAGTTGATTGTCTTAATTTTTATCTTTCTGTGAAATCTTTTATCGTTCTGTGAAAGTTTTAACAGATATTCATTTTAATGTAGTCCGTAGTATAAACTTCGTTGGAATAAAAGTTTTGTATGAAGTTCGTCCTTACATAATTTATCATGAAAATTTATTTTAATATGATCTAACGAATCTGAAAGTCGTAATGAATCTCTGATTTTTCGAGCTTGTGGGGAATAACGGTGTGGGTGGTGTTAGTGTACCTTTACATTCAGCCGCTCGGCGGGAACATCTGACGGTTTGAAACAGTTTGAAACGAATTGACGACGCGCCGTTACTCGGTAACAGTGTTCCTGATTCCTCAACATTTTTCATTACCCGAGAAATGAGAAATAAGTCTATATTTGTCGAGAATTATCGAGAATTCTATACAATTTTTAATGAAATAAAAAGGTATTGGAAAACTTATGATATTTTGAATATCGTTGATATTTATCTAAACAGCAAGAAACTTTAACTCAATTTCAAAAAATAGACGCTAAATATAACCGATGAATTTATTGATTAGAAACCAAAATTTTATCAAATGAAACATTACGCTTTTGTTCTGAAATGACTTCTTAAGTAAGCATAATGCGTCTAATTACGAATCAGACAATCTATTTATTTTTTTTGTAACAAAATCTGTAGCCGCAGAAAAATTTCTTACATTTTGTGTGGATGTTGGTTTTATTGTATATAGAACATCCAAAAGTTGGTATTTCTTTTTCATTGCAAACATGCATACGTAGGCATCGATATGCTTATATGTACGCGATTGATTAGTAATATGCAATTCGAGTTAATTAAAAATTCATTTCCAAAAACGTGTTATAAAGTAAATGAGATTCATAAGAATTTTCTTGGATTTAAATTTCTCAAGAAATACTGTAATTTGTCGAGGAATGAGAACTAACCAATTATAAAATGTCTCGAGAAGGAACACTACTCGATAATGAGTAACAGTATAGAATAACTTAGTGATAGAGTTTGACAGATTATATTTTGGTGCTATTATAACAGATATTTTATTGTAATATTGTAATAAACACTCCTTCAAGTTATATAAAATTGAATACAGGGTGTTCCAGAAATAGAAGGTTCCTGAGGTTATTTGAAGCGACATTTTCTTCTGCAAAAATGGCGTTCGCGGCTTTGTTTAGGGATTATTAATGAAAAACACAGACCACAATCAGAGCGCCGCAACTGCGAATTTATTTTGGCTCGGCCAATGGCGACGCCGCGCTAAGCGAGACCTGTCGTCGCGGCGGACGCCATTTTTGCAGAGAAAAATGTCACTTGAAATGACCACAGGTACCTCCCATTTCCGGGATTTGCAGGAGTTTTTGGACACCCTGTATAACATAACAAATCTGAAAGTTTTTATTACGAAGCTCCTTGGAGAACAGGTGATACTATTCACTTTGTTCGAACTTATTTATGTTGTTTGCGTTTGTTGTTACGCGCTGAGTCAGTGTCCTGATGTTTGTGGACAGATTGCAGCAAAAGATCCTTACTTGGAGTAGTTTGTGGGCATGTTTCCGATGTACGTGTTCTGGTTCAAGTCCAGCGACTTCAGCACTCCCTGGCTCTGACCGGCAACGTCCTCGCCGTCATTGAAAATCAGAACACCGTCCTTGTGGTACCTCTTAGCTGCCACATGGTGGAACGTTTTCATAGTGACCCTCTCAGGAGAAGTTAGAATGACCGGACCGTTTCCCAAATTGTATCGAAACTGCACGTGCCTGCAAGAGAAGTTACGCGGAGATATTTACTACAGGAACCATGAAGCTTTCGAGGCGATCAGGCACAAGCTACACGTTGACCCTACGGTGTGTACCGCTTTGATGTTGACGTTAAACGAAATTATACCGAAACTGTTGATACATGGCAAGGCTATCACGATAATTACCTTTTCCTACCTCATCGACATAGTTTCTTATTTTACTGTATTCATTATTTAAAGTGACCCCCACTAATATTCAGACAATCTTAAAAGGACGATAACTTTTTCAAGATTGCACTATACGATATGAACTTTCTTTGGGAAGTTGGATTTTGCTACAGAATTGTAGAAAAAATACTAAAAGTTGCATTTTACAACTATTTTATGTGGGCCTATATTGTAAGGAGAAGCTGTTAATTATTAATTTGTAAAACCGTAAGGACATATACGGATAACCATTCGTTTTGGCAGACATGTTTCTTGTCTCGGCGTTCCTTTCCATGACTCTATTGTTATTTTCGATTCTCCGTTATTACAAATTCTATAATATTGACAATGTAAAAAATACATTCTGTTGATTGTGTATTTTTTACATGGGAACGGATTAACCCCTTAACCTATAAATACGAGCTATGCTCGTAGTAGATGGTCAGGCCAAACGTAAATATTATGGGTCCGATCATCTACTACAGACTATGCCCGTAATATTCACGTTTGGTCCGATCATTGTACGGAACAAGTCGTGCGAATGGCTCGAAGGCTGCGCGAGCTTGTACAGTAATTTCTCGATCTATGACCAGAAAACGGGAGTTTTAAATGTCATAGATCGTAAAGGGTATGCTATTTTTTTTCTCGGAATCGATCGCGCCGTGACTTCAAAGAGTGCCGAACATGGAGAAGAACAGAATGTGTAAGTAAAACTTTCATCGTCGATTAAACCACTAAATACAGTTGGAATTATATCGTGTTTGGTATTGTCGTAATCAGAAAAACACCAGAAATAAGATAGTGGAAGTCCTATAACAAAATAATGAAAATTAAGAGCCTTGAAAATTCGATTTATTCGAGTCAATGTGTGGTGCTCACACCGATATACCCGAGCCGAGATCAATCACCGCCGCTCTGCGACGCGGCACGGCGCGGCGTTGGCCGGCAGTGGAATGCGTAAGCTCTTGTCATAGAACGTAAAGGCATCCCCGGTCATAGATCGTGAGATTACTGTATATCGTGTTTGGTATTGTCGTAATCAGAAAAACACCAGAAATAAGATAGTGAAAGTCCTATAACAAAATAATGAAAATTAAGGGCCTTGAAAATTCGATTTATTCGAGTCAATGTGTGGTGCTCACACCGATATACCCGAGCCGAGATCAATCACCGCCGCTCTGCAATACGGTGTTGGCCGGCAGTGGAATGGGTAAGCTCTTGTCATAGAACGTAAAGGCGTCCCCGGTCATAGATCGCGAGATTACTGTATACGATTTCGGCCCGAAATTTTCGAATCGAAATCGTCGGTTAAGGGGTTAATCATTTTTACATTACTTTTTATGGGAAAGGTTGATTTGGTATACATTCTATTCGGTGTAAGTCTAAACATCAGGGACGGATTAAGGTCGTATAACGAGGTTCCACTGTATTCGGGGTCACGTGTAGAGGCTAGCTCGATGGTTCTGCGTCTTTTGAGGGTCAGCATGGTCGCTAACAAGTACGCACCCGTCGACGATGGCCAACGACACGAAATCCCCGGTTCCGTCGCTCTTCTGTTGGTTGTAAAGTATAATCCCATTGTCGGCGTACGTCTTGAACTCCACCTCGACGCTAAACTTGTGGTACGCTTTCAGCCGGCTCATCCTTACGTAGCTCTTGCCGTCGAACGACGGAATTTCGTAATCCCTTTTGTTGATCTCCTCGTCGCATAATAGTCCGGTGTAATTCGGGCGGCAGATACAGACGAACGTTGCACTCGGCAGATCGATGCAGGTCGATGTCGCGTGACACGGATACGACAGGCAGGCACGAAATTCTTCGGTCGGTGTGACCGGCACGTAAGTAGCTGGAAACAGGTTAATTAGATTCGCCTACTGCGTTTACTCCTCGGACGGATCGGGGAACATCGAATGTTCCAGGAAGCAATTTCTTAATCTTAACTGTGCGGGCCGTCCGAGTAACAATTCTAACGACGATAAAGAATCCATTTTTTCACTGGCGGTTATTAGATAGTGGGAATTAGATAGGCGTTAGTAACTATTAACGGGAAACGAAGATATTATTTATTATTCAGTCTATCTTTATGACCGTTATAACGGCTTGATTTGTTAGGTAACAATTTTCTGGCTTTTGTGAGAAGACTGGGTGTTCCGCGACAGGCAATAAAGAACGTTCATTTAAATAGTTAATGCCTCAATCGGTTGTGAATAGTTTGTAGTCATGAATAGCAAATAAACCGCCTATTATCGACCTAGCGTGGATTGATCATTGGCTTCTGATTGGGTAAGTTTCAATTCATTGTTCTGATGTATTTGCTGTTTACGATGTCACCTTCAACAAGGATCAGTCCAGTATCTACTAGCATGGAAACGTTTATATTTAGACTTTATATTTTTATAATTTTTGATATTTTTCCAGTTCACGTAGGATCATCCTCTGTTGTACTGCGATTTCTCGCACACCCTGACATTTATAGTGAATCACAGTAATATTCAGAGACTTTTAAAAGGACGATAACTTTTTTAACATCGGATCATACGATTTGGATATTTTTTCAGAAGTTAGTGAACAAAATTTTTGGAAACTTTGTACGTGGTCGAAATTACAGAGAAAATACCAGAGGATGTTGTTTACAACTTTTTAATTAAAATTTCATCAAAATCGGCCGACGTTGCGACAAGCTACAAACGTATAAATATAGTAAAAATTGTAATTTTTCAGGATTTTCAGTTTACAACTAGTTGTACAAAACGTATTTTATGTTCAAAAATTTTCAATATTGGCTCACAAAGAAAATTGCTATAAACCACAACTTTTATTACTTTCTTGATAATTCCGACCATTTTCCATGTTCTCAAAATTGCTTTTGCACGTCATGCATAAATATGCGTGATTAGACTGCGGATTGTATGCATTTATGACAATAATGAGCACCACAATCCAAAACAGTGAACATGTTAAAAATGTTTAAGTACATCAATACATTAATTTCAGCTTAATAAAATGATTAGTAAGAAGAATTTTTATTTAACTGCTGTGTCCTGCAATCGATACGAACATTGTTTACTTTACATAAAGATCCACAGTCTAGTAATAATTTGTTCTAATCTGATATTAAAAAGGCGTTCGAATATTACTGCGGTTCACTGTACTGGCACGTTCAGCGTTAGTATCGCGTGGTGTGTTTTTGTTGTAATACTTACCGAAGCATTCCTGTCTGTCGCTGGTCTCCGCGTATCCCTCGGAACAGATGCACCCGCCGTTGGAGCACTCGCTGTTCGGAATGGTGCAATCCTTGTCGTCGGTGCAGAGATCCCCAAGCAAAGCGGTGACCACGCGGATCGTCGCCGGAGTTGGTCTATAAGCGGCTGCCGCGCCTGCAATACCGTTTTCGTTAACGATAAACCGTTGTCGACGAGTCGTCCTCCTCCTTTGACAAGGAGACCGGTGCTGCGCGTCCGGAACAATATCGATCCGATATCGATGACGTCGAACTGATCCAGAATTAACCGCAAAGCCGATTTAGAGTGCACGATTCAAAGCGATGTGCGCAACATACACACGCACGCTCACACGTGTGCTTATACATACCTAGATCGTTATCAGGATATTCGTCGTTATTTCGAACTATTAATTACGTTACACCGAGAATGTTATCGCAAACGAATTACGAACCGCCGCGCCGGGTGTTATAGAAGCTAGCACTCTCAATCAAACGTGCTCCACGTTAATTTCGCGGGGTGCCAGCGTCACAGATTATCACAGCACAGATTACGACTCGATGGATACGGTTTTTCCTTAAAGCAGTAGACTCAATACCAGGATTGCAAGGGTGCGGGATGCGCGTTCTCATTTCTCAATAATGCAAAGATGGGGTTTCTCAGTAGTCTAAAGGTGATCGCTCTGGAAAGTTCTATTTTTACGTTTACGAGGCGTCATTTGTATTAATGGTGAATTCTTCTCGATCGAAAATTTTGATAATTAAAATTTGGATATTTTTTGAGAAGTTAGTGAACAAAATTTTTGAAAACTTTGCAATTGGTCGAAATTACAAAGAAAATACCAGAGGATGTTGTTTACAACTTTTTTAAATTAAAATTTCATCAAAATCGACCAACGTTGCGACAAGCTACAAACGTATAAATATAGTCAAAATTGTAGTTTTTCAGGATTTTCAGTTTACAACTAATTGTACAAGACGTATTTTATGTTCAAAAATTTTCAATATTGGCTCCCAAAGAAAATTGCTATAAACCACAACTTTTATTACTTTCTTGATAATGCCGACCATTTTCCATGTTGTTAAAATTGCTTTTTCACGTCATGCATATATATGCGTGATTAGACTCACGCATAATCACGTATTAATGGTGAATTCTTCTCGATCGAAAATTTTGATAATTAAAATTTTTAAATGTTACCGGCGCCAGGTTCGATCATTTTTAGAACATAACAAATGTGCAATTAATACATGTTTCTAACGTTTCGATCCCGATGTGGATCTTTTTCAAAGAATCATTATTGCGTCTGAAAAATATTTTAAATGATACATCGAAACAATAATTTGCAAAAAATTAACATAAAGAAAACCATGAAAAAGAATAAATTTCTAATGGAACTTACATGTTGTGTAAAAAATGGACAATACATTATAACGAATATTGAATGTTGTGTGGAAACTATTTAAACCTCATGGTGGCAGATACAGTAGCGGACAAAAGTTTAAGACCGCTCTAAAGAAGACGATAACTTTTTTAATATTGTACTATACGATTTGAACTTTTTTGGGAAGCTAGAGCAATTAGTTTACTAAAGGATGTGAACAGAAATTTTTGAAAAAATTTCTAAGGATGGTTTAAAAAAATCTTTTTATGGAATTTTTATTAACTCACTTTCTTTGTTAAATTAACTTCCCGATGAGCTAGAGACAGGAAAATTTTAAACATAGCTGAGAACGGGATGAGAACGCGCCTCCTGCACCCTTGCAATCCAGGAAAAACGAGTCTACCCTCGTCAGGCGATTATGGCGACAGGATTTTTGTTTCTTTCCATCTCTTCGAGAAATTCGAGGAAAAAGATTAGAGAATTATTATAATCTTTATCTAGTTCGTATTTGTATCAATTTAAAATTTGTTCTTGAAGAGATGAAAAGACATTGTGTACACATTATACAGACTGCAATTAAGTGTTTAGTATACATGCATAGTAAATACACACAAAAAGAAATCGAAGACGTAGGATAGAATGTATTAAATTTTAGTCAAATGGATGTGAACACTGTACGTACAACTGTAAACGTAAAAGCTAAAAATTTGCTCAGAAAATTCCATTGTATGAATTTCGATTATCCACTGAATATAGATCGAAATCGTTGAGTAAAATGACGGACTATTATCAAAATGTAACAGTCGAGAAAAAGTTGTAAGAGCTCGATTAATGCATCGGAGTGAAACATTTCTTTTCTTTCGATAATAACGTTAATTAATCCGCCTGTCAGTCGTAACATTGCAGAACGAGTCGGTAGCGAAAGACCTTCTTCCTAGGTAAATATCAATATTGGAGCACTCCACCTATTAAATGCACCGTGAGAACGGCCGGGGTAATTGAAAACAGGGGCTTTTACCGTGTTTTAAATTGTCTCTGTCGATCGTGATGGTTTCTTGATGGGCCCGGTGAGTGTAATAATAGCGTGGATCCGGTTCCGGCACAAGCAGATGCCTGGTAGATTTTGATAACGGCGAAATGGCGGCCGCTGGCTGGGTGTATTGCACCGTCGTATACTTCTTCACCGGGTAGTCCGTGTTCACCATTGGATTGTCTGAAAATTTCACGAAATTCCGACATTTTGCAGCCATTCGGCGAAGAATTCGAGTAAGCAGTACGCTCTTATTATTCCGTTGAATTTTAAAATCATTTTGGCGATTCGCTATTACAGCGCCGTCGATGAGCAACGAATAATTCGACTAATCGAATAAGTCGACTCTCTAGTCTACCTCTAATTGTTCATAGATTTACAGAGTAGTTTATCTCGCCAATATATTTGTCGCTTTTGTGAAAAGACAACACAAAACTGTTTGCCTCTCTAGCAGCCTAAGGTTCGCTAAAATAGTGTTGGAAGTTTCAACGTTACAGCCATTTAAATATTAACTAATTTTGATGGGTTCATTGAATAAATCTACTTCATTTAACACTAATTATTAACATCTCTTTGAAAACCGTACGTGGTTATCGATTAATTATTTTTTAAAGAAAGTTATCAAAAATGGAATGTGGGAGAATAAAATTGTTTACATTTTGTGGGCCAAAGATAACCATGGTGAACCTTTCATTCGACTGACAATTATGATAATTGAATGTTTCTAATAACACATACAAAATTTATTATAATTATTTGCTGCGTCATTTTAAAACTTCTAAATCAACATATTCACACGTATAAAATACATTTCTTGTCGGAAATCTAAAAGAAAAAGACCCCCTTAAGGGAATGAACATGAATCACAATTTTTCTTCGTTGAACGTTTTCTATTTGCAAAAATAATTCGGGGAACCGTGGACGGGGTATTAAACAATAAATATTGTATTTCATTATCAGGTCCATTATCAACGTAGAATCCGAGTGATCGTCGTAACACAATTGTCCCGATTTGTTCTGTTTTATATAATTTAATATTCTGATCCTGGTAATAACGTTCCGAGCATACTCTGTAAATAGAGTCGATAAAATTCCGTCGCGGGATTCAGCGTATCGAAAATAAATTCGATGGCGGATAAGGGGTACGAACTTTCCCGGAAACATCGTTCACGGCAAATAAATAGAAACTGCCCATTCATTATGTCGGTAAACGTGTACTAAAGTACTGTTAATTATAAACTGTCATGGGGAACGGCAGGGTGGAAAAAAAGCCGGGCAAAAGTTATCGACGACTGAATCTAATAATTCAACGTTTCAGACTTTTAATTATCAAATTCCCAGGTCTCTCTCTCTCTCTCTTTCTCTCGAGGCGGCGGGACAACGGGAAATCAGAGCTCGATACAACGTCGAATACAGCCGAGGCAGGAAGGCGGAGGTGCGTCGCAATTTCTCTAAATAATGAGAATCGAAAAGCTAATTCTATCGGAGGCAGTTACGCGGCCCCGGTAACAGGAGTTCGAGACGGCTTGATGGGATTTTAATTACTTTCCAATTGCAGCGTTGCTTCCTATTATTTCACATCGACGACTTCCGCTGCCCCGTTACTTTTTCCTTCGTTTTTCCATCCTCCTTCACCCGCACCCCCGCTCCTGTGTCGACAAACCATCTTTCCTCTCATTCTCTCTCTTCCCCGGTTGTAGATCGTCGTGTTTGCGTATTACTATCGATATAATCGACTCGTTTATCGACTGTGGGGACAATCGGCCGACGAAACTTTTCTCTCGCTTGCCTGTCCCCCGTCCCCCGTCGAAAAATATTGGGTTTGCGCATGTAGCATTCCCATCATACCACGTTTCTTTCGTTGACGATATATTGGACTCCATTATCAAGCTTTCTCAAATCAGTTTCTCTTACGGTGACGTTGTATGTGAACTTTTCAATTCGTAATAACACGGTTTAGGAAATTATTTAAATTGTATATTGTGATTGAATAAGAACAGCTTGTTTTTTGAATTATTAATTGAAGTTGTGAGTGAACTTTTCAATTCGTAATAACACGGTTTAGGAAATTATTTAAATTGTACATTGTGATTGAATACGAACAGCTTGTTTTTTGAATTATTAATTGAAGTTGTGAGTGAACTTTTCAATTTGTACTAACACGGTTTAGGAAATAATTTAGATTGTACATTGTGATTGAATAAGAACAGCTTGTTTTTTTAATTATTAATTGAAGTTGTGAGTGAACTTTTCAATTCGAAATAATATGGTTTAGGAAATAATTTTAATTGTACATTGTGATTGAATACGAATAGCTTGTTCTTGAAATTATTAATTGAAGTTGTGGGTGAACTTTTCAATTCGTAATAACATGGTTTAGGAAATTATTTAAATTGTACATTGTGATTGAATACGAACAGCTTGTTTTTTGAATTATTAATTGAAGTTGTGAGTGAACTTTTCAATTCGTAATAACACGGTTTAGGAAATTATTTAAATTATACATTGTGATTGAATACGAACAGCTTGTTTTTTGAATTATTAATTGAAGTTGTGAGTGAACTTTTCAATTCGTAATAACACGGTTTAGGAAATTATTTAAATTGTACATTGTGATTGAATACGAATAGCTTGGTTTTCAAATTATTAATTGAAGTTGTGAGTGAACTTTTCAAATCGAAATAATACGGTTTAGGAAACAATTTAAATTGTACATTGTGATAATTGTGATAATACATTCGTAATAACACTGTTTAGGAAATTATTTAAATTGTACATTGTGATTGAATACGAATAGCTTGTTTTTTGAATTATTAATTGAAGTTGTGAGTGAACTTTTCAATTCGAATTAACACGGTTTAGAGAACAACTTAAGTTCTACATTGTGATTGAATACGAATAGTTTGTTCTTGAATTAATACGGTTTACGAAACAAATTAAATTGTACATTGTGATGGAATTTTTTAGTCGTTGAACGCTTTTAAACCTAGAAGGATTCGTGAAAATATATTTGACCAAAATATATTTGGTTTAATATAGTATATATGTACATTAAAAATGTTCTGTTTTATTAGTTACATAGTATCTTCTTTAAAGAAGGTACACCTATACTTTATAAAGACTTCGGATCTATATACAAAATAGAAAGTTTATGCACGAATAATATACATACTTTGTTTCAAATTATTTTGGTCTTCTCGGATGCACTGTATTCTTTCTTATACGGTTTTCATTGCCACAATTTTCTCTACACCAATCTATCGTGTAAATTGAAAATGAGGTGTAGAAAATGATCGTAAAGTAATAAAAAAGAACGTACTGCAAAAGGATTTAATTGTTTCCTTCTCGTCGAAACTAAATCGTTCCTAAAAGCTTGATGAAAAGCTGCGGACTTACGGTATAACTCGCGTGTACTATGAAAACATTTGATTCTTTCAGGTTGAATGACATTTTATGTAATCGAAACGACAAACAACAAGAAGATGAACAGAAATAATATAGATACGATGTAATAACAGACGATCGTTCCTTTTATTTTCGTTTCCCTTTTGAACCGGGAAAATTAAATGATCGAATACTCTCGAGTGGTATTCGATGTCCGTCCGTAGATAAAAACGATATTTTTATGTGTATATTTCCATTTTGATATATTACGATCGAAATTTTAACATTGCAAGAACTGATTTTGCAGCAACGAACGTTTATACATATTCATACGTTCGTAAATCTGTTTTATAAAAAATCGTACAAAACAGTATTTATTTAAGAGATTATGGAAGTAAAAGGGGAATTTTATTCGGAATTGTTTAAATTTCGAAATTCAATGTATTTTTGTTGCAATGTTTTATGCATGCTTTTCTAGCAAGTTTTGATTATTTTATCGAATGTTTTACTGAATTTCATTTAATAATTCTTGCATTAGTTTTATAATGATCTAATTACGTTCTGATTATTATTATGATTGAAACGATATCTAATTATAGATCTAATTATCTCTCCATGAAGTATTTGCAGTCATCCAGGTAATTTCAGTGTAATTATGTTTTTAAATTATAAGCATTGCAAATTAATCAAGGAAAAATAAATAAAAACCGCAACTTTAGGTTACCACTGGTATAGAAACAATACATTAATGAAAAGCTCATTGTAGAAACTTGTTCCATCAAAAAACGGCAACATTTACCCAGAATATATGGAATATTAATCACCCACTAATCAAGCATTGAGAAACTAGTACAAGAAACAGTTTGCAAATACATTAGCCTACTTTCTACGCAGTTTAATCTTCTGTCCAGAACTAACATAATCAATCATAAACACAGTGCACCTAACGGCAAAATCAACTAATACAGATTTAGGCAACTGATTCTCTAAATCAATTTGCCAACTTTGTACGAGAATTGTTACTCCTTATTTATTAGATTTCCAAATAAATTCTACTTCCACAGAATATTATTCGATTTTATAACAAATAAAGCGCAAGTGCACTTCATGTTTCGAATTTTTTGCAGCATTTATGGTCCACACACATTCAGTAATAATTAGACTGCGGCTCTTTATGTAAGATAAAAATTAATTGTAGTAATTGCAAAGCCACGAATAGAGGAGGTAATTTCTGTAATTTTATTAAGTTGTAAACAATGTATGAAGATCCTGAAATTTCCGATGTTTGGCATAAGTGCATAAATCCACAGTCTAATAATAATAAATAAAACTTGAAGAAACAAAAAAGGTTAATAACAAACTCTTCGCTTATTTGTATCTTCTCCCGGAATGTCAATAAAATTGGGTTGAATAATAAGATCGAAGAATTTTTTTTTTATTATTAATGCAATTAAAATCTCAAGTTCGAGATTATTTTGCCGTAAGATTGAAGAGTGACTCGTACGTTTTACGAAAATTGTTCGAAGGACGACGCTGCGTTCTTGTTCCTCGAAACAAATGCCGTTCTGAGACAATGCTTTCGGAAAAGGAAGTTTCCTGGCAACCTAATAATCTACTTCTTCCTCGTTTAAACTGTCCGATTCGAGACGACAGTTTCACGTGCGCAAACCCAATATTTTCAGTCCCGGAGAACCGGCGGAGACTGAATAGGGCGGAAGGATCTATAGGAAGGATGCGGAGAGATCGAGCGAGGGGAATGGATTTAGTCAATTTAAGTGTTCGCTGATTGGCGGAGTAGAGAGCTTGATGGGAAATACGAGTTGGCATTTACGAACCCGGAGAATTTCTTCCTTGGACCCCGTCGGCTTCGACGATTGGCCTTTTCATCGAAGGTTTTATCGACGTTACCGTTACTGTTCGGCCCTGTTCCATTATTTCATACCCTTTCCTGTTTATTTTACAAAGAATGCCGAACCGAAGAGCGGGGCGGCAGGATTATCCTCCCTCCTCCCTTGTTTATCTGTCGAATGCGAGGATTGCAACGACGTTGCCAGTTCAAACGCAAACGGGGATGCAGTCGTTGTTTACCGTCCCTTTGTGTCATTTTTCCAGCCCTTCTGTTTTAATCGACAGTCGAGGACACTTCCGGGTGAACGTCGATCGTTCGCACGATCCGAAGAATAGATCGTTGATTAGGCTGGTCTTAAAGGAGGCGGACTCGTTTCTAGAATTGCAAGGGTGCGGACTACGTCTTCTCATTTTTAGAACATAACAAATGTGCAATTAATACATGTTCCTAGCGTTTCGATCCCGATGTGGATCTTTTTCAAAGAATCATTATTGCGTCTGAAAAATATTTTAAATGATACATCGAAACAATAATTTGCAAAAAATTAACATAAAGAAAACCATGAAAAAGAATAAATTTCTAATGGAACTTACATGTTGTGTAAAAAATGGACAATACATTATAACGAATATTGAATGTTGCGTGGAAACTATTTAAACCTCATGGTGGCAGATACAGTGGCGGACAAAAGTTTAAGACCGCTCTAAAGAAGACGATAATATTTTAATATTGTACTATACGATTTGAACTTTTTTGGGAAGCTAGAGCAATTAGTTTACTAAAGGATGTGAACAGAAATTTTTGAAAAAATTTCTAAGGATGGTTTAAAAAATCTTTTTACGTAATTTTTATTAACTCACTTTCTTTGTTAAATTAACTTCCAGATGAGCTAGAGACAGGAAAATTTTAAACATAGCTGAGAACGGGATGAGAACGCGCCTCCTGCACCCTTGCAATCCAGGAAAAACGAGTCTACCCTCGTCAGGCGATTATGGTAACAGGATTTTTGTTTCTTTCGATCTCTTCGAGAAATTCGAGGAAAAAGATTAGAGAATTATTATCATTCTTTATCTTGTTCGTATTTGTATCAATTTCAAAAGAATAGATCGTTGATTAGGCTGGACTTAAAGGAGGCGGACACGTTTCTAGAATTGCAAGGGTGCGGACAACGTCTTCTCAATTATGGATAAAGCCAAGATAGGCTTTTTCTCAACTTAGGCCACAATCGCCCTCAAATGTCTTATTTTTACGTTTTCTAGGCGTAATTTGCATTATTCGACAGCATAGGGTAACTGCACCAGTGAATAAACAGGCACCAGTACATAAATGAACGCTTCTGTATATTTCAACAAATTTTAACCCGCACGGCATACTAGCGATAAAATTGTGATTGAAGAGTTAAATAAATTGGAGAATATTGTTTAGTAATTTTGTTCATTCATTGGGCTATCGTTGTTCAATTACTAGAATGTAGTGTTCATTGACTGGTATTTTTTATATTTCTCATTTAACGTTTATTGAAGAAAAATAATAACAATTTCATTTTACTTGTGTTCATTTGTTTTTGACAAATAAAGTATAGGGAGCCATTTGGCATACATGAGATTCCTTTAATTCACACATTTAAAAAAAAAATATCTTCCTGAACAATTTCTTAAATGTTCATTCACTGGTGCAGTTACCCTATAGCTGTCGCAGCTTTATGAAAATAGTAGGTTGGTAACTAAGTTCGACCTCCACATTTTCTCAAACGAAGTCATTTATGTACATTTTTTAAGCACGAGTATTTTATATCAAATGAATCGCAAAACTCGGAACATTCCAATGATATGTAGTTCAAAAGGAATGGTCACTGATGTGTAATGATACAATAAAAGAATTACGAAACAAAAGGTCGCGAATAATGCAAATTACGCCTCGTGAACGGAAAAATAGGACTTCTGAGGGTGATTGCAGTCTAGATTGATCTTTTATCTAGCACTTTTGACTACTGAAAAACGCCATTTTCGCATTATCGAGAAATGAGAATAACGCATCCCGCATCTTTGCAATCCTGGAAACGAGAGTCTCGCTCCTTAATGCTTTTTTCCCGTTTAGATGCTTCCACTAGACCGTTTCCACTGCCTGTTGCAGTGCATGCTGCGAAATGGCGAAATATTGCGAAGCGATAGGAGCATTGATTGCACCGAATGACTGTTGAATTTAACATTCGCAAATCGTTCTTTCATTTTCCGAGTGGCAGACTGCGGACCTTCATGCGAAAGAAAAATTGTTTGCTTCAATAGGGGCCAAATGAAAATTGTTTCAATCTTTAACAATTTTAAAAAATTGCATGTGTCACGATGTCGCATGATTAATTCGGTAGTGGTATTGGTATTGGCATTCGGTTTTGTTAATACTAAACTTACCGACCATCAAAAGTGACTGACGTGTATAGTATTTTAAAAATAACAAAATTAAATTTATTTATATTTTGTGCAATTTTTACGATAATATATACTGGAGTCAAAAAATATATTCAATATATTCCCACATGAAAGTCTTTACAATTTCAATAATTCGCAAATATAAAATGTAAAATAGGTCGTTTGACCCCTAGTGATAGGTTTAGTGTTAATGTACGGCTATTTCAGAACATACAGTGTGCTCGCTTTTGAAGATAGAAGAAAGTACATCAGATCAAATTGCCTTGCTATCGAGACGTTTATAATCTGACGTTACTAATTTTTTTATAGCTGTAGACGTCAAGGAGATATGTAGGTCAACTCCGTTTTCCTAAATCAGAGTTGAGGATTAATTGATTAAAATTTCAATCGAGATAGATAGATTAATGTACGATTAAAGGAGTAATCATTGAAAACTCGATTATGGATTCAATCGATTGATGGAGTTAATCGTCACTCGTTAATTAAAAAAAGAATTCATTGAAAAATCGGATACTGATTTAATCAATTTTTGAAGTTACTCGCCATAAGGTTTTATTGTTGATTTATTATTAATTGATTAATTCGTCATTAATCAATTATCCGATTGACGATTACAATTGAAAATAATGTAATCGTTAACCGAAATTAACGACTAAATTATGAGTTTGATTGTTAATTGCGATTAACGATTGAGGTAGAAATTTATTCGTCAATTGTTGTTTAAATTTTTACCCAGCTCTGTTCTAAACGGAATGGTATGGTTTTTTATTTACATTCTGATAGCACGTTTCAAGACAAATGCAATTACTTCTGATGAAACTGAAGTCCAATAGAAAATAATATTCTATTACTATATAGGTATAGAATAGCTGTTAATTCCTTTTTTTAGAAAATTACGAACCACAACAAAATGGCAAACTAAATCGTAGGGCAAGGAGTTAAGTTCTGACAATTTCTGCAGAAGAAAAGGAAAATGTGACAAAAATGCTTCCGAATCATTGGGTCTCCGCCCCTTGGGATCACGCGTCCTAATACTCGAAAGTTTCAGGCAGTTCATCCATACCTCCAAACCGTCGCGCATCATTCAAATCCACCCCATTATATTTTCACGGTCCATTAACCACCGCGCCCATAAGCAAAATACCGAACCGTCGATCGCATCTCGTAAATCGTCTTTTTACAGTTAAATTCCTCGGAAGAAGAAACTCTGGAAGAAACCGTGCGCGCAGCTTTGTTAACTGGGAGCTGTCGTTGGCCATATTGCTCCGCGTTGACCCGTGTTTTTGTTCGGTTGTATTCTGTGCGAAAGAAAACGTTGCGAAAAACCGGTCGACAGATGGAATCTCCTGTGTAGCGCGTCTTTCGCGAAGAAAGGGCGGTGTATGTGGGTGGTAGGGCGAGAAGAGGGTTGGCTCGCGAGCTCGAAGTAATCTGATTTATGTTTGACTCCGTGGGATGAGTCCCGCGGAGGAGGAGGAGTAAGAAGAAGAACTTTTTAAGAGATTGACTTCCAGAGAACTGGACGACTGGAGGGGGGTCCGGAGCCTGTCGAGGGGCCGAGCAATCGAAAATAAGGGGTGAAAGGTTGCGGAACGGGTCGGGGACTTTAATAGATTCCAACGTTTCGTTTCGCGAACTTTGTCGACGGCGGCGGTGGCAGCGGCTACGGAAATACTTGCGGACCGTGGATGCGCCCGGAAATGTCTTCTCTTTTCTTTCCCCGACCGAGTTTCCTTTCCCTCGAGCGCTTCAAACAGAAGTGAATCTGCATCGTCGGCGCAGCAAACGTTTCACCCTGGCGAATAAAATTTTAGTAATGCCGGAGTGGGATAGTTTTGATCGATCTGGTAAACAGCGATTCCAACGGAATGATTGCTTGCGACTAATGCTGCACGGTTTCAGCGATTTTTGTATTAACAACTGTTTGCGTGTGTTCCGCAGGAACAATATACGTGGATTTTCCTTCGGTGAATATTTATGGTCCGTTCGTGCCTAAAGACCGGCATCGAGAATTAAACAAACTATGGTCATCCGACAACCAGTCGAGGCATCTGGCCTAATGTTTAGTTTTTCTCTACACTTGAAATACAAAGTGTCATAAATCAAGTCCCTTTGAAGGATCACCCGCAACCGTTAACCGTAGCGTGTCAAATTACAGTAATTTCTCGATCTATGACCAGAAAACGGGAGTTTTAAATGTCATAGATCGTAAAGGGTATGCTACTTTTTTTCTCGGAATCGATCGCGCCGTGACTTCAAATGAATGCCGAACATAGAGAAGGACAGAATGATACACGGATCGGATGACCGAGCGTGCCGCCGCCGTCGACGCAGTTTAAACGCCCGCGTGTGCTCACAATGTAACGGCATTTCAAAATGCTTTATTCATTACATATTTTTTAATTACATATTTTTCTATGGGAGTTTTACTACCTTATTCCTGGCATTTTTCTGAATACAACAATACCAAACACGATATAATTCCAACTTTATTTAGTGGTTTAACCGACGATTAATGTTTCACTTACAAGGAAGGGCAGCGTGTTGAAACGAAAGAGACGCGAAAAGTCGCCGTCGCCGGCATAGATCAAACACGCTGTCCTTCCTTGTAAGTACTGTAAAATATCCATAAATGTCTTAAAAGTGTAGCCTTTAAAAGTCCCGGAGCTATCCCCACTACTGCGGGGTATACCCTCTTGAGAGGCCGTGAAATTCGAGATGCCTCGGTCGCCGAGAAGTATGACATCATGCGGCTCGGTGAGACCGCCTAATCCAAATTTACAACTTCCTTATTTGTAATTATTTGTTTATAAGACTGCGATTACCGTATTTGTGGCATTTTTCTAAGAACAATGATACCACATATGATATAATTCCGACGATATTTACTTGTGTAATAGACAGTTACAGTTTCGGGCGCGTAGGATAGTGTATGGGAAAGAAAGAGACGCAGAGAGTCGTAGTGCCAGCACATTTCAGTGTATTTAACTGTCCTTCCTTGCACCCGAAACTTTGACTCTCTATTACACACCTAAATATCATCGGAAATATATCATTTTGCATTAGAAAAATACCACAAATATGGTAATCGAAGTCTCATAAAAAAATAATGAAAAATAAGGAAGTCGGCAATTTGAATTAGCTAATGTTTACATTTCTCGGCGACGGACGCCTCTCGAGCTCGGCTGTCCTTTTCTACGTTCGGCAACACTCAAAGAATAGTGACTGCGGTGCATAAATGTCCCTCGGCAGACCCGTGCAAGGGACTTATATGGATAATTTACTGTAAAACTTTCATCGTCGATTAAACCACTAAATACAGTTGGAATTATATCGTGTTTGGTATTGTCGTAATCAGAAAAACACCAGAAATAAGATAGTGAAAGTCCTATAACAAAATATTGAAAATTAAGGGCCTTGAAAATTCGATTCATTCGAGTCAATGTGTGGTGCTCACACCGATATACCCGAGCCGAGATCAATCATCGCCGCTCTGCGACGCGGCACGGCGTTGGCCGGCAGTGGAATGGGTAAGCTCTTGTCATAGATCGTAAAGGTATCCCCGGTCATAGATTGCGAGATTACTGTACCGAGACGTGTCGTCGCCCGAGTTTAGGTATCGCTCCACTCCTCCTTCCCAGGGCCTCATTCAGAGCTATGGGAAGGAGGCCCTAACTGCCAAACGTGTGTTGATTGGGAAATGAACTTCCTGCAGAAAGCAATCAGTGCATCTTCTTTCTTCACAGAGAAGACCAACTAGCATCGCGTTAGGACTGGAAGTCAAGCTCACACAGTTGAGTTTTACGCTCGAACGCCGTGACACTCTCCAGTCCTCGGGTAGACAAGTACAACGCACAAGCCTTTGTCTTGTCAGTCATTCACGGTTTACGGTAGTTCATTGTCCGGCGATCAGGACACGCGTCAAAACGGGATCGCATCAGTCGAGATCCTTCGCGAACGGAATCGCAGCTTTCATTAGATCTGCGACCGTCATATTTATTGTATCAACTCAATCCGGATCAGAATTATTCAAATCTGGGCGCGTCTAAGGCAGGACCTGCTAGAATTGCCTTACTGACGAATTCACTAGCAGGTCCGGGACGAAACGCTTCTTTTAACGCTATTCATGTATATCCGACCGACCGAATACAGTCTTTTGCGCAATCACGTATCCATTGAACCGGCTACCCAATATTAATTTGGCGGGTAGCACGCGTCGTGCGAAAGCACTCGCGAGACGACAATCGCGAGCGACGCAACAGCGTCGGATACAGTATTTTCAGTGCGTACTACTGGAGAAATAATGATCGTTTTCGTGATCACTTTTTAGCATTATATTCATGCGTTGTTTTAATATGAGCAGAATCGGTTCTGCTAATAAATACTTCCCTTTAACCTCTTACCGTAACTTTTCTTTTACAGTTACAGATATTAGAACGACTTTATGCACAAAAATGTTGTATAAGCAAAATTAAATCTATTTAATGCTTAAATATTGATTACGAACGAGATAAATTTTCTTTCGTCTAAAATGAAACGCGTTACATTCATATTTGTTAGACTTTGTTACAAATCTTGATCACGAGTCTAGCTCATCAAAGTACGGCAAGGGGTCAAGGTAGAAGCCACAATGTTTGTGTTTAAATTAATACATTTTTAACCTCTTGTCCACCTATTAGTTGTTCAATAAATGTGGACAAAGTCATGTGGCAGATACTAAAGTTCCTCGTGATTGTTTTTAACTTCCCGATTCATAGGGAAGTTACTGTAATTACCCCGAAAATCGAAAATTGATTTTTTAGCAGATCTTCACGTTTCATGGTCATTGGAGTCATTTTAGACTATTTTTATCAAAATGTTCGTGTGTGTGTGTGTGTGTGTGTGTGTGTGTGTGTGTGTGTGTGTGTGCGTATGTCCGTTTGTATGGTATCAAATTTTTCGTTAACGTTTTCTGAAAAAATAACAATGCGATCAGAATAATGAATGATGCAATCGATGTGCCCCGCTGTAACTTAGAGCTGATTAGATTTTGGTCCATATTGGTCAAGTAGTTTTTTAGATTTTTTAGTTTTTTTCGAAACAAGTTCATTCAACAATGCAAATTATACGAGAGGACGGAAATTTTCCACCGAAGAAACAAACGTAACAATTATATATAATTTTTATTTTTTTTTTATTAAAAAAAAAAATAAAAAAAATAAAAAAAAATTTTTTTTTTTTTTCATTTAAAAAAAAATTTAAAAAAAATTTAAATGCATTTGTAATTTATTTTGCAACATTACTATGCTATAACAAGGAATCAAGCGAGCAACGAGCATACGATGTTGGTTCAAACATTTTGATAAGTAGAAAACTATTGAACTTCCCAAAGAATGTATAATCTTCTTAAAACGTATACTAAATAAATAATGATAATAATATATTGCAACTAACGAATCGGGAAGTTCTTTGTGTGGCTCGTGGAGAGTCACACACAAAATACCATCCGTACCACTAACCCTCTCGCGAGCTCGCAAAGCGAGCGAGCTACAACACCCCCACCTGCGAAGCTCGCGAAGCGAGCGAGCAACAATAACCAGCTAGTTATTATTTTTTTTAATAAGATGCTAATTATATAATACTTTTTTAAAACTAAAACAGAACAAGAATTACATACATGTCGGGGCGTAGCGACAACGGCAAAGATTTATTGTTCTTGTTACCGTTTTATTGTTACTTCTACTGTTACGTTACGTTTATCTTGTTCAACAGTTCATAAATTTGTTATGTTCAAAAAAAATTGTATTGTTATGTTTGAAGAAATGCGAGACAAGGTCCTTTAAGAAAATGACCTTGTTGAACGTGATCACGCGTGGTAGAATAGATACGTTTCTGATGACCTCAGTGTATATAAAAGTTGTCATATAAAAACATGACAATATCAATAGAGAAGTTGAATCATTTACGTTGTCAACGGTTGCACAAATCTTGGGGAAACTTCAGAATCAATAAGAGAGTTGACAGGAAGAGACGTGATATTCTACAGGACCCGTGAGCTCGTTGACGTATTAAAATAATGCCTTATCGAACAAGGAAAGATCAAAGCCGGCTACCTACGACATACATATACATATGCATACCTTCGCGGAAATTGACGTATATAAAAATCTACAACAATATTTTAGTTATAGTAATCAGTCCTATTACAATATGTTCTGAAATGTCATTTCATCGATAAGGATAAAAGAATTAGTGACCTCGACATTAAATAATCGAAACGGACCAAACAGTGAGGTTCGAATAATATTCATGATACAGAGTGTCTTCGTCTACTTTTATAACGAAAACAACGGAAAACGAATCGCGCATTCTTCTCCATTTTCGCAAATAATGATCGGAGCAACTTACCTCGGGAACTTTTAGCCCCGGTCTCCCCTATCTCGTTACTCTTTCGACAAAGTTCCTCTCGCCAAAAACGAAAGTCGTATTCGTATTCGGCACATCAAAATCAGTGGAACGAGGTGCAACAGGTGTCAAAAGCTTTGAGGACTGATTCGAAAGTCTTACTCGTAAATTATATCGATCGTACACATTCATTGTATATGAGCAGCTGCAAATAAATTCTAATTACAGGCTCCTCGACGTTCGATAGCATTTCCTTCAACGGAGACGCGTATTCGGTCCTCGCACAATGAGCTACCAATTTCTGCTTGAACTCCATTAGCAACTCCGACCTGCGATAAGTAAATATAGATTCCGATACGAGCGGACGTAACGTCGGGAACTAGTTCGGCCGGAACTCCTAAGTGAAACGAGAGCACGAAACATTCGCCGATCGCGAGGGAGGTGGTCCAAAAACTTCTTGGCCAATAAGTTCTCGCGGGAACTCAGAAAAACTGATTGGGCAAGCTATGCAACGGGAATTCTTTGGCCGCCGTCGCTCGACAGATTTATCGCGTCGCTCCCTCCCCTCCTCGACGTCGATAGAGCCTTGAAGGGTGGAAAGGAGCTCGGGGTTCGATTTATAGGGGACAACGTATCAAAAAGCAGTCGGTACAACGTTCGATCGGAAGTTCGTCGGGGTTGTAACTCTCTCGCGGACTAATTTATTTTGGCCGAGAGCCGCGCTTAACGGCCACGGCCACAGAGATATTCGGTTACCGTATTCTTAAGGTTCCGATGTTAAGTTCCACTCCTGGTATATCTCACTGGGACCACTTAAGACGAGACTTCGCCGGCAGTCGACGGTGATTTAGTTAAATCCACCTTCGGCGCTTAGTTTCGCGAGTTAACGTCACCAACTTTCCCAGAATTTACCTACGAGTGAGATAGCGCACTCCGGGGATGAAGGAAGTTCCATGGATCTCCGCAGGCTGCCTCTTTAAATTCCTATTGTTCGATTCGGTGATCTCGTTTGTACAAGGAAACGATCGCTGAACGTACCCGAGACGGAACAAACATGGGAAGCCGAAGAACCAAGTGTCTATTTGACTGCGGCAACATTGGATGCTGTATATGTATGTTGATTCATTTTCGCGTATCCTTGGGTGTGAGCAAAATTATTCAAGTGTCTTTTCAACATTCTCGTATTTAGCGAAATTCTAGTAACGTCTAGAGAAACGGATTTCTTCCTAGTACAAACTTTTCATTATTGTGTAGTGTAATAATAGTCAGAGTCCTTCGACATTTTGATTGTTTAATATATTTTTTAGTAATCGGTAATTAGACCCGCGGATTTTATTCGCATTTATTACAAAAATAAGTGAAACACGATATGGTAAAAATATCAGAAGAATATGAAAATATTGTCTCTTTATGACCAATTTATTGAGATCATTTAGCAACGAATTAATTTTATATATTTAATACCTACTCCTTCCGATTAACATTAATAATAATAATAATTAAAACTGTGGTTTCTATTTGTTGCAATTAATCCAGATCAAATGATTGTCTAAGTGACTTCTGTATTTTGCAATCAATGCAGGTAACTTTTATATTGACCAATTCACCTGAATGAGAATAAAGATTTTTGAATATGTATGTGTTCAAAATTTTTAAAACTGTTTCGTGTATTTAGCAACGAATTAATTTTATATATTTAATACTTACTCCTTCCGATTAATATTAATAATAATAATAATTGAAACTGTGGTTTCTATTTGTTGCAATTAATCCAGATCAAATGATTGTCTAAGTGACTTCTGTATTTTGCAATCAATGCAGGTAATTTTTATATTGACCAATTCACCTGAATGAGAATAAAGATTTTTGAATATGTATGTGTTCAAAATTTTTAAAACTGTTTCGTGTATTTAGCAACGAATTAATTTTATATATTTAATACCTACTCCTTTCGATTAACAAAAACTAATAATAATATTTGAAACTGTGATTTCTATTTGTTGCAATTAATCCAGATCAAATGATTGTCTAACTGACTTCTGTATTTTGCAATTAATGCAGGTAATTTTTATATTGATCAATTCACCTGAATGAGAATAAAGATTTTTGAATATGTATTTGTTCAAAATTTTTTAAACTGTTTCGTGTATTTAATTTACGAATAACAATATGGATGAGTGTATTACACGTCAATGATTATAACATTTCAAAGTGACTGTTAATATCTGTAGCTTGCTTCCTCTAGTAAATTCGTAACACGCTGTTCGGTGACGCATAGTGAAGCTATTGAATATTGAGTTATTCTCTGTATCTAGGGATTAAATTCTGACACTTCGAAGTGAGCAAGCGACGTACCTACGCGACACTATTGACATGCTTAACCTAAATCTATATGTATAGACTGTATCATCTCGTGCGAGACAGGGAAACAATAAAATAGATTCGCATAAGCAAACACTGTCGACCTACAGTTTGAATTACTTATTCATTTTTGGATACTCGGTGTCTTGATTTGAACTTTACAGAATTCGGTTTTTTAAGTCTGTAAATTAGCAGGATTATCTGCAATTATTTATATTTTTACTTTCATCAATCAACATAGAGTCCTCATGCGAATTAAAATGTTTCAAGTGATATTGTCAGTAGATAGAATTAAATTAATTAATTGGCTACTTATTTTCACGGAGGACTCTGCTCACAATCAAGCTAGAAAATTATTAAATTTATTCTGCAAAATTATTTTTGTGAACTTTGAAATTGCTTTATAAACAGAACTTTCAAAAAATCGAGAAGCTCCGTATTATGACTATCTGGAGCATACAATTAGATTATTATTATATTAATTTCTTACTGAAAATGAAAGCATATAAATATATAAAAGTTGCTATAGTTAAGAAACAATTTTTAATACGATGATTTCATCGTATTTCCTATACGTCTCTGAAATTATGTTACACTTAATTCCCGTGAACATATTCTATACTATACACATTTAGTAGTTTGTACCTACCAAGAGTATTATAACTTACCAAGCTACTTGAAGGGACCTCGACAACGTCACTACAGAGAATCACTTGAAATTAGTATCGCCAAAAAATTCGATGTTAATTCTGTCAATATTATATCACAGCTTCGATCAATTCTATTAGGTTGTTGCAATTGAAATGACCGTTTTTCACATTTAAAATTTCTCACCTTTGTAGTTTAGTTTTGTCAGTTTACTTTCTGATGGGGTTGAAGTTGTACAATTTGAAAAGTATATATCTTGTACACGAATTTGCGAGGATATGTATGTCGATGGAAATTATTTCGATTAATGTGGAACATGAATAAAGCTTGTAAAATTAAACTTTATGTTAAAGATTCAGAACGGCCATTTCATATGTAACAATCTAATATATTTGTTCCAACGAGAATACGCAAGAAACAGCATCGTTCATTGAGTATTTTCTAACTATGAATCTACATAGCAACAACTTTTGCAGTATAAAAAGTGTTGTAAGAACCCTCACAAAATAAAATAATTTCCTTCATTAAGAAGTAAAGTGATGCTGCATTCATTCGATGAACCTGTTGAAGATGTTTGTGCGATATGAATTCATCAAATTCCACGGTTTAGTTGCAATCAGGGTAGACAACTAATTATAAAATTCAATTTATAGTTCTCACGTTTTCAGACGCTATTATTCAATCATTAATCAAGACTTGATTATTCGATCATTAACCACACTCTGTCTTGAATTCAAGGAGGAAACCGTAGAACTTCAATAAATTGAAGTACTGACACCGAAAAATATGTTTAGCGTTTATAGTAGCCTGAACCGTCGAAGACACTTTATCGCTAGTACTCACTTTGCTTTCTTTCTTCTTGGTTGATCGAACATCTTTGGCAATAAAATTTTCACAGTTAATCACGACGATGACAATGAAGAAAGCAAGCAAAGTAGCGGGCAAGGGGGTTATAAACATATATCTATACATGTTAGTAAAAACTTGATAAGTTTATTATCACGTAATGGATACAAAGGAACAGGTTGTTAGTTTGTTAGTCCTAGGTTCCATCAAGCTCCGCGAGATCCTTTCGATGTCTCCTATAATTTCGGTAAACGTTGCAGTATCGTACCATCGGCTTCTAAGTAACACGTGATCCTTTATGCACTTACTATAAACTAGCCTAGAATTTATACTCTATTGAAACCCTCGAAATCGTTAAGACTCCCACAGTTCTCGAGATCTTCGTATATGTCGGCAATCGCCTAACGTTAACATTGTTATGTGTCGTATTCGTTGCTCATCGTGTATAATAAAATTAGGTTTGAAGGAGGCCAGCGTTCACGCAAACAGGCACTAAATAATTCTCGACAAATATTGTTTGGTCCTGCGGAAAGTTCTTACGCTTTTCTAGTTTTTTTTTCGTTTAATAAAATAATTTCACTGTATCAAGTATTACGAAGGACTGTCAAATTTTATTGCGTCGTTTAATGATATATTGCAAAACAATGTACAATATTTACCCGATACTTGGTTATTTTATTCACTGGAAACGTGTTTTGTTAATTAGTGTACAGCGTATCACAATCAGAATTTATCGGTTCCCAATTAATTTTATATTTGTACAAACCATATATAAAATCAGTTGAAAAGCTATAAAGCCTGTTCGAGATGTTTGGATAAACCAGTGATTCATTTTGTATCTTGCCGATTTATTTTTATCGTAAAATTTATGATACGTAGGTGGATGAGCCCCGGGTATGTCCGTATTGTTCAATTTAAAACAAGTGCGAGTCCAATAATTAAAAGAATAAATGAAAACACGTATATGGAGAAAATATCATGAAAATTGATCTTCCATACCCGTTCATAAGCCTTTTGACAGAAGCTGAAAATATTTTGTCTCACAAAATAATGATTCCAAAGAAACATTCAACAACTTTGCGAATTACTTTTAAAGAACAGACGCAGAAAACTTTGCATAGAAATCTGTACGTATGCATCATCGACTCGTCAAACTCGAAAGTACATAATTTCCAAAACACATTCTACTTAAAAAAAGAAAACGACAGAACTTTCCGGGACCTGCTCGATGCTTATTTGATACAAACAATATCTGCAGCTGGAAAATCGTAGCAACTTAATGAGATAGAACTGAGACGAATTTATACGAAGTCCGTGTCGACGTATCAGGAAATGATGATGGTAAAGAATCTTGAAACGTTCTCGTTTCTATTGATCGAGCAGTGATCGAGGTAAGGTCGACGAGCTGAAAAAATGTCACGGGACACGAGCGCAGTATGTCTATGGTCAAGTTCCGTCAAATTCCCGTCGCTGGGACTCCAGGGTTCGATTCCAAATGTGAAAAGTATTCAAGTTGGTTGTAGCCGGAGGGAGGGGTTAGTAACGCAGAATATAAGGCGGCCTGTATGGCGTACGCTCTGTGAACCCACCTTTGCAGTGGCCGAAGGCCTGCGTGACCACGTCTGCCTGGTGGCGACAAGCGTAGAGCCTTAGTTCGCATTCGTTGTCGTATGTCTGTCCGTCGGTACCGCAAACTGGGACCATCGGTATGTCCGATGGACAGGACGACAGACATTCGCAGTGCGGGCCACCGATCTCCGAGCAGTGGGCGCCGGAATAACATTCCAGCTTGTCGCAGGACGTCGGTATCGGCGGTATCGTATCCGCTGCAAGCAGACACCACCATTAACGTCGGAATGCTCTCGGTTGATCGATCATGATTACACCGTAAACCTTCTGTAGCTTCGCAATCAACTAGAAACCTGTTTTTTCGTGGCTAGATTTGAATTTTTCAAGTTTAATATTTTCAATACATTTTTATCAATTGCTCGGTATCAATCTTCAAAGCTTCAAAATATTAGTCATATTAGATTTTAGCGTATGTATATTCTAATGTCAAACCTGTGATGGGGTGCAATCAATAAAATGTAAAGGAAAAACTTTGACTAGGCATGAGAAGAGAGATGGCATGAAATCATTAACAGATTTAATCGAATATATAAAAATTCTCTATAAATACAATTAATAAATTTAACAATTTCAATTTTTTGTGAAGTATGTCACAGATAGCATTTCTGAGAGAATTTTGGAAATTTTTCATTCGATAACTTTTCGTGTACGTTTCTTTGGATTAGTCTGTGGTGTAGTTACACTCCTGACATTTTTGTAAATAAATCGATATAAAGGTGTTTTTAATTTTGACTACAAAAAGTCACTTTCCAGATCAATTAGCACCGTTAGTAAAAATTTACCATGGTGGCAAAAAATGTACCCAACAAAAGGGTTGATTAGTATTCAGTTTTCTAGTAGCTTCCATATAAAAAGTCTAAAAAAATTCCATTTCATAATAAATGGATGTCACCTCGATTTTTAAAATGTTAATATATATTTTTGACTTCATAATATCTATTCTAGCTAGTGTCGAGGCGAATTCAACGACCTACATACGATACTGTAACCTTGAACCTTGGAATAACGCTAAAATAATTTTGGCCACTAAATACGGGTTTCCAGTCCACTGTGGGCACAGAGACATTCTACTATATGAACAGGTAAATATAGAAAACAAAATTCCATATGGAAATAGTTATTCAAACATGTCATTCATATTATTCGTACTATACGGGAAACATTTTGGTGCCCGAAAAGTATTCGTAATCGTTTATTTAAAAATTAAAGTCTTATCTTCAACCCTTAAAGGAATATTCTCCAAATGGTTTTGCAATTCCCCGCGATTTTTTAAGCAGATAGACAAGAAATGATCAACTGCAATGTGTAACATTATAAATTTAAAAATTGGGCTTCAAACAAAAAGTCAAAATTATTTTCATTTTGCTTAAATGATACTATACAGTCTGTTGGCTGTATAACATTGTGAGCGGCCTCAAGACGAACGACGTAGCTTATTATTAGCTTGAGGTAACCTTGAAAAGGGAAATGTTCAAAATGACCAAAAAAAAGAATAGACGTCTTTAATTAATTAAATCATCCCCCATAATTGTGTCACACTCTCCGTGTAATACCTGCGTAACAACCAGTCGGGGTCAATATATTATTATGATCAGTGCAGATTGTGCACTTGTGCCCACGGATTTCCGGTTTGCAGACACAGTAACCTGTCATCTGTTCGCAGTCCTCTCTGACGGAGCCGAAAAGTGAGCAGCCGCACGCTGAAGCATAGTACAATAATTTCAGATAGCTGTATTAAATTTGCATCAAGCCTTCGAGAACAAGGATTATCTGACATTATCGAAAATATTTCTTTTACTGTATCTGTTTGTCACTGGAGGAAAAAAGGGACATATGTTATACAGACTTCTTGTTATTTAACACTAGATTTACCGGCAATTAAAATATAACTATTTATACCGAAACAAGAGAAAATGACTCGTCTTTAGAAAAAATGCTTAGTTACATATATGTATATATTTTGAATGAATATTCTTCTATAATTTCACACAGCGTAATTTTAATATTATTATAGTACAATGAAGAGTACAGTTAACAATTAACATAAATAATCATGGTACGAAATTACTTTGATTCTGTATAAATAAAATTCTGTAAAATTCATTACATCATGGTGAAAAAATGTAACACGAAGTAGAAATTTCTGAATGAAATTGTAAAGCCAGTCGTTTGACGTGGTAGATCTAGTGTTAAATAAATAAATAATTTGTTTGCAACATCAGGAGCTGGGAACGCAAGGTGGAAGTTGCCAATGTTGCAAAGTTCGTTCTCAAAGGGTCAATAGATATATAGAATGTGATATTATCTAATTCATTACAATGTATGGTTAGTAAAAATATTTGAAATAATAGAAGATTAGTTCTTAGAGTGTTGTTCTCAGTGTTCTTACGTATGCATCCCTGATTGCCTTCGCTGATCTTGTGTAATCCCCAGTAGCCCGGCATGCATCTGTCGCATTTTATGCCACCCACGCCTGGTTTGCACTCGCATTGCCCGGTCTCCGGATTGCAAGTGTCGGAGACACTGCCCAACCTCTTGCAGTTGCACAAACCTGGGCAACCTGCGCCGTTAGGCCCGCGTGCTGCAGTCTTGCCATCCGGACAGCATCCGTGCCAGGAGTCCGAGCACTTAACCACTTGCGTTTCTTGAGCTGAGTCCATCACAAGGTACATTCATTTCTCGTGATCATTAATTTAACACTTTACCTACTGGCTATTTTCTAATAGTCTTCTAAACAACATTTTAACAGTTCAGAATTCCTTCCTAAATTGTTCAAAAGTTGTAATGATTTCAATCGTGATACAAATTTTTATAAAGTAATGTTATGTAACAAATTTCTTTGACACGTTTATGGATGTTCTGGAGGTACAATGGGAGACAAAAGTACAAGAAATTCGAAATCCATCGATACATTGGCAATGATAGCCATTCACGAGTATATTTTGCATTAGAAACAGATTAATTTAAAAAGCTTTCGGTTAATTGGTGAATTTCATGTTATATTTATTTTTTAATCGAATTGTCTTCATATTATAAAAAGTTGTAAGTGACTTTTGCGAATAATTGTACCCTCTGATTTGAACTTCAAGAAAATAAATTTGGGATATTCAATATATATATAATTACGCAATGAAAAGTTAAAAATAAATATTTAAATAAATTTAAAATACTTCAGAAAGCAATATTCATGGTTATTATTGAAAATAAACGTGTGAAATTTGCGTAAAATTATGTTCTGATAATAACAAAAAGATGTGCAAACTTTTTTTGATCTGGAACTGTTTAGTGATTCCTGATAAATTTTGAACATAATTAATTACATAATTTTTACTTTACATAAAAAAACTGGAGTTTCTAGTTGCGTTTTTTCAAGGATCGAATAGGGTTTGAAGTAGAATTTTATGAATTTTCGAAGACGTGTTAAAATGTGCAAACTTTAAGTTGCTATAATTCTTAAACGGTGCAGAGAATCGAACCCAAACTTTGGTAAATGCATTCATTTTTTGTAAGAATTATATCTTGTCAAGTTTTCTAAAATTTTGTTGCGTTTTTATATACCTCCGAAACATCCTTAATTAAAAGAAAATTATTTAGTTTCTTTTACATATCTCGGTCTAGATTAATAGATTAATAGATTTTTGGTAGGTAAAGTGTGTATCACATGAATACAATCAAATTAGTATTGTTGTCGTTACTTGTAATTCTAACATATACCATGATTTATAATTTTGCTGTTTCGATATTTTTTTCATGGTTTATAAAATACGTTGCATTTGATGGAATATTGCAACTATGAATGCCATTGCTAAACTAAATGCTGAAATATTGTTGCCTATTGTTTTTACATTTATTTCATGATTACTGCATTGGATTCTCGTCAAATTGTCATAATTATAATATGAGCGCAGAGCTTTCATGTACTTAAATTTAATATAATACAAATGAAGCATGATAGTCTGATTTGATTACTATTAATGTGTTTATGGACACAGTGAACAGGCGTAACTGGTTTGTCAGCGCTAATGCAAATTCAATTTACATATAAGCAGTTTATATACAATCAAATAAGCAAGAAATTAGTTTTGCTCTAGTGAATGATTGAATAATTAAATAATTGCGTGACATTCTGCAATAATATTCGACTGTATCAACTGATCAGATATATTCTGCTGATAATGCGTGTTCTTCTACTACAAAAAATATGCATTATTTATGATAAAAAATTAGCCTGATATACGTAAAAACTGCTTGTTTTCTGATTCGAACCGACCTTTTCTGCAGCATCGAGCGAGTCGCGTGGTTTGATGGCAATAGCTGTTACTTGGACAGTCTCTTCGTTCTGGTCCATTGCCACAATCGAACTCTTTACCATCTTCGTCCACGAGTGGGGGATCTCCATTACAGGGTTTCACTTCCATACCTGTATCAGAAAGTACACATTTGTAAAATACACATTCAAAATTTTCACGTTGATACATCTATATCATAGCTACATATACGTAACAACTTTACTGGTGGTATATAAAATGCAAAACCATTAACGCAAAAGTTCTTCTGCAAAGAATACCATGCAGCTCCTAAAGAGCGGAGTGAAACAAAAATAGTCACATAAACAATGTACACTCTCGGACAAATTTTCATCAAATTAAAACCCTAATGAAAAGTATGGAGTTTATACATATATTAATTATTTTACAACACATATATATTACAAACAATAATGTTCTACTTCAAAACACGACGCTACACGATGTCTAGTGCACTACTTCGCTTTCAAACAATCAACTAATACAATTCCTAGCCACGCTAAGAAAAGATACTCGTTTATAAAATTTGCTTTCCAGAGAAGGAAATTCGATGTTCTTTTTGCATTCACTGTATGTAGCGACGCGTCGTCTAATATGGTCGCCAAGTGCAACCAAGCTGATGCGACTCTGAACAAATAAAATGAACGAAATCCAGTACCGTGTGCTTCAAACAAAAAAAGAAAAAGAGGGGAAGGAGAAAGCCTCGGGAATACAGGTTGACTCTAAAATGGAGGAAGCCACTCGTTATCCCATTAGCCAAACAGGGAGGGAGGGGAAGCGCGGGGACACGCTATGAAACAATTAAGCTGGTTGAAAGTAAGTTTGCCATGGTCGAAGCAATTAGGCGGAGTGCGAGGGAATCGACGTAAGTTTCCGGGCCGCGGCGAACCTTGGCAAAGGTCGAGGGGTCTAGGTCTTAGCTCCTGCTGCCTTTGGCAAGCCTCCATCTTCATGGCGCACAGGGACGAGTAGATCCTTAGATCGCTGCCGCAAACCGGCCTCATGTTTTCAGGCGAGATCGAGGCGCAGTCGAACTTGCAGCTGCACCTGGGATAGTTGTCCGGGCCCAGCTCGCAGGTAGCTTCGAAGTCGCAGTTGATGTTCTTGCAATCCTCCCGACCTTGGGTGCTGGTCACGTCAATGGCAGTGGTAGCCAATCGAACCACCGCAGGCGTCGACATCGTTGCTGTTGCGACCGGTCAAGGGAAGGGATCGGTAGTTAGAGTTATTAGTACGGGTTTTATTGGTTCGTTAGGGGACGTTTTTAAGTGATGCTCGACTTCGCTCTAGCACTTCTTTCGAGTTGGCTTCGCCTTTTCTACTGATAATAATTTATCTCGCGATTTTTGGTAATGGTACCTTGGTATAATTATTCTTTGTAGTAGATTAAGTGTGTGCAATTGAGTCGCCAATTTATTCGGTTGTTCCAAAAGTTTCTTTCGCTACGTTCAATATTGTTAGACAAACGAGCACTTCCTTTAGCTCCGCATTGTTCAGGTGAAGAATTGTTTTTGCAGTTAACCCAGTGAGATTCCGCAAACGGATTTCATAAATTCTTATAGAAGTTATAAATTCGATGAAATGTTTTCAGTTCGTGCACTACGCGACGATTGTTTACTTACAGAGGATTGAATTGAAATAAATTTGAATAAATCAAGTTCGCCATACCCGACTCGACCAACGCAAGCGTTCAATTAATGCACATTTTTATGAAGCATTTAAGAATAAGAATTGAATTTAGTTACGTTATAAATGATTTCGGTGTGGCGGAATTAAGATCGTAAGCCTTATTGCGTTCTTTATACTCGTCACTATTGTAGATAGAACGAAGTTATGTCGAATAACAATATTTTTTATCGTCGAACAGCGAACACGCGTAGGTTCCCTGGTAAAGGTTCATTTGGAATTTCGTTGGTTCGAGAGATTCCGGCTTCGGGGGATCGGTAGGATGGTGTAGAACGTACTCAATGCAGCTACAGCAAATCGGTCGCCGCAGTCACCGTAAAATATCACGTGCAAGACCGGCAATTTAGGATCCCTGCCGCAGGCCGCCTTCTGCAGTTCGCACTCCGAGGGGTAGGTTTTCGCGTCGCTGCCGCACACGGGCTTTTCCGAGTCCTCCGGGCACTCTTGCGGGCACACGCACGCCCCCGCCATACAATGAGCCCCGTATTCGCACTCGACGCGCGTGCAAAGTTCTGAAAAGAATAGATTTTTTCCATCTTACTTCGACTCGCTACACTACCTTCCTCTCGATTAAAGGTCCATTTATAATACACGGACGGATCAGCCACGGACAGAAAGACAATGCTTAAGGAATAGGGACTCTGCCGCGCCATCTTCCGACGGAATCTGGGGCCAGAGTCCCTATCCCTTAAGCATTATCTTTCTGTCCGTGGCTGATCCGTCCGTGTAGTATAAATGGACCTTAAAGGTCCTTTCCCACTAGACCGCCGCATCGCCTGACTTGTGCCGCACCATCGTCGCCGTTTTGGGTTTCTTCTGTATACTTCTATGGAAGTGCGCCTACTATACCTTTTCTTTTTTTAAGAGTGAGGCTAAAACCTGGTGGACCGGTAAACACCCTCACCCGGGACAACCAATGAGTTGCCTCTCTACTAACCGTTGCGCCCAAACTAGGTCACCCCGGGGACCTTTCTTTTTGTTTAAGGGCGGTGGAGGAATGCTGCTTATGCACACCCCCCGCAGATGTAGTTTGCGGGGTAGTGTCGGGCACGGTTTCCTCTCGGGATGTAATTTAGGGGAATTATGAGGTCTTTTGCCAACCCCATACCGACTAAACCCCCACCGCCCAGTTCTCACCAGACCTTCTTCACCTCCTTTTTTTTCTGAGAGGATGAGAAAATTCTCAAAAACTCACCCTCAGGGGACTTTAACCCGTTCTCCTCCTTACTTCCTAGTATTAGGCGCCTGTAGGGACCCGCTGCACGCATTTACACACTACAGACGCTTGACGCATCCTACTAGGCCTACGACTGGCGCTAAGGCCATATTCAATTCCAGAAGACCTTCTTCACCTCGTAAGGTACACGAACTAATACCCCCGTTGGCCCGCTTTTCGCATTCATCGCGGATATTTTTTCGTGTCCACAGCCACTCCTGTTCTTGGCTTGTAGGTCCCCCTGGGGACCTACTGTCCGTATTACGTCCAGGGAGCCCTTTTTCTGGCCAATTCCGCGCCTGTTCTTTTCATATAGCGCCGACTATACCTTTTTTTGCTAAGGAAGGTGGTTAAAGTCTAAAACAGTCCACCTCCTGGGACAACCGATGGGTTGCCCCTCTACTGTCATAGTGTGCCCAAACTAGGTTCTCCGGGGACCTAGTCTCCGTAATACACCTGGGTTACACCCTTACTTAATGTGTATAAAATACATGTAACACAGAATTATCGGTTATTAGAAGCGTTTAGACTTCTGCACTCCTAAATCGGCCGTTTGGACCACTGTGTGACGGTGCGGCACAGGTCAGGCGATGCGGCGGTTTAGTGGGCAAGGACCTTAAAACAGTCATCTAATTTTGTTCTCGATCGAAGCACGAATATTTGTTATCCTCAAAGTAATTCAATAAAACGACCTTCTATACTATATTAAAGGGGTACGATATTAGCACTCAGGGATAGGAATGAAATATTAAACGTGTAAACTATAAGGGTCAGTGAAAAACATTGAAAGTAAGAATTAATGGAGAATGCAGTAAAGCTCGTGATACATAGTTTAGAGGACTCACCGCAATCTCCTATGTAGCTGACGGTGATGTGGGTCTGAGATTTACATGAGGCTACCTTCATTGAACATTCATTGGCGTAGGTCTTCCCGTCTGAACCGCACACCTTCTCTGCTTCCGCTGGTTCTTTCCCCTGCAACAAAATAGAAATTAAGAAATTAATACCACCATCCGAACAAAATATAGCATTAATTCTGACAATTAAAATTTTTAAACGTTATCGGCGCCAGGTTCGGTCATTTTTAGAACAAAAACAACAAATGTGCAATTAATACATGTTTCTAACGTTTCGATCCCGATGTGGATCTTTTTCAAAGAATCATTATTGCGTCCGTCTGAAAAATATTTTAAATGATACATCGAAACAAGAATTTGCAAAAAATTAACTTAAAGAAAACCATGGAAAGGAAATAAATTTCTCATAGAACTTACATGTTGTGTAAGGAATGGACAATAACAAATATTGAATATTGTGTGAAAACTATTTAAACCTCATTAATTCTGACAATTTTCTAAATTACAGGTTTTAGACATTTACGTGTTGCATTGAGAATCGAACGATCTCGTCAACGATCACAGTGACGTTTATTATAATTATTTAAACATATTCTGTGGTCATTCCACATTTAATTCCATTATAATTGCTTCCTGTACAGATTACAATTTGTTACTCTGTGTCTCGTATCGTACTTTCTAACAAATCAAATTTCATTATGCTTTAAAGAATGCAATACGATTAAAGAAGTAATCAGTGTAACAAATTTTATCTTTGTTGTTCCGCGGCTTGCTTAACTAAATTATTCTAACATTGCCATATTTCTTTGATGTCGTGATTTGGCAAATAACTCATTAAAATCCAAATTATTAGCACGATTCTTGATCCCATTGTGTGACCAGATTTTTTACTGGATTTGACTTGGTTTCGTGAATACATATTCAGCTCGATCCCATCGCTACCAATACGGTTTTTCGATGAAATCTAGAAACCTATGCAGATTCTTTTTCATTCCTTTCGATCGGGAGTGCACGTTCACGTTGGTGGCGGTCTCACGGTGAAAGAAAACAGGAGAAAAACATTGCGATTCACGCGTTTCGCACTTGTTGCGCTCGGAGCCGCGCCTTCGCCGGGGCGTCGTCCTGACGTACACTAGCGTCGCGACGCTCTGTCTGGGGCGAGGGGATGAGCCGGCCACCGAGGGCGAGAAAATAATACGGGCAAAGAGCGAAACTTAATTAGTCCGCCGCGATATCCAACTCGGTCGTTGTTTGCTTATTACACGCATTTCACGCACGCGTTGCCAGCTCCGTTCCGCCCGGAGCGTTTCCGAGCGAGTATTTCGTTTCCATGCTCGCTCGCGCGACCTTGCATTGCCGAATATTCCTGTAACGACGAAACCTCGTCGAATGTAATTGGAATTCGAGGCTGAGCTATTTGCGGCCTCGCTGTCTCTCGAGTGGAAGATAATGGCTGTGAGCTGGGCTAAAGTGCGCTTCGATCGATTGCATACAGTGCTGGACAAAAGTATTGGCACTGGGACTATTTTTAAAACGAACGTTCGGTTATCAATCGATAAATTTCTGGATAACATACCGTGGATCCAAAACGTAATTAAACGCAGTGCATTCCCGATTGTCGGAAAATCGTCGAACACAATAGCTTGTAATTAAAACGTGTACGTGTCAAATGATGTATTTCCGACCGAATTACCGAGCAAACAGCAATTTATGATCACCATACGTCACGGTGTTCGATGCGGATAACAGTGCAGAAAATACAATCCACTCGCACGGTGTTTTGTTAATTGTTTGACGCTCCAAATAATACAAGACATGTCAATTTGAACAGTTGTACTGATATAATTTCGGAGTCAATCGACAGGAGCACGTTTTCACACCTGACACATTGAAGAATGAACAATTAGTCGAACTGTGTTCATGGTTATGGATATTTGTACTGTGAAAATTGCATTGTGCGAATTTACTTTTGTGCAGTACTGTATGTCGGACGAAACATTTGCGATGGCCGACTAGTCGAAAATTATTTCCCGAATTGAAACGACTTGTCGTTCGCCTGATCGATCGGGATTGATTATTTGCGAGGCATGTTGAAAGCTTCCGGCGTGTTTTGCTTGCCGCGCACGAACAGATTCCGGCGTGATCTTCATCATCTACGGTTCGAGTTTGTCGAATTAGCTCTGTATCAGTGATGCGTGTCTGTCTCGTTGGATGTGTCAATTCGAGGCGTTTAATACTAGGTTTATGGAGCTCTAGAAATAACTATTTCACATTATTTTATAAACATAACAAGAATACGTCTATCCAAATTTTTGACCATTCTTCCAATAACATACAACCAAAGAAATAAATTTAGTAAATAATTCCTCGGGGAAGCATCTTTACAATCTTAATAATCCCAAATTGAGAATATAAGAACGTTAAACGCATCTGTTTCTCAGAAGTGAATTTTGACAGTATAACTATCATTAAATCTAAAATGATCTAAAACCAATCCGGCATCGCAGCTAAATGACTGTAAATTATTCACACTCATATTCCACCGTTCCGATAATCGAGGTTCTACTATATCTTGGATTAAACAAGTATATCTCATCCAACTGGTGTCTAGTGTCATATTAATCAGGAAAATGTCGCGAATAAATTGGTGAAAGCTTCACAGAAAAACATTTGGTTGGCAAGAAAGCAATTTATTTATTCAAGATTATTCAATGTCTTTACTCAATTTTTTTATTCAAGCAATGAACTTTAATGAATAAGATATTTTCCCTTTTGTATGATGATTTTTTTCCAAAAGGGATAAATAAGAAAATATTTTATTGATTAAAGTCCATCGCTTGGATAAAGCAATTCGGTGTTATTTCACCTTAAAATGCCGAAATTACTTTTTTGCCAACCCAATAATTAGAAGTAAAGAGTTTTATTGTTGATTTAGTATGTCTTAAGGTACGTGTCCACCTGGGAGTTTCTGTCGATAGTTGCTCTCGAGAGTATTGTCACGTCCGGTGGTCCTATCATAAATAATAATTAATAAACTTAATCATACATTTCTTTTCTTATTTGTTTTATTAATTTTGTGCGAGAATTGTAACCAATTATTATATCAAATATTATATTGAATACTGAATTATTGTATTTTATACCGTACTGCGAGCGATAGAATTAAGCAAAGTTTATAAGAAAAGAAATATATGATTAAGTTTATTATTATTTATGATAGGACCACCGGACGTGACAGTACTCTCAATTTGCGTGTCTATTTCAGCAACTCTACTAATTTTGCAAGATATCGAGGAATAGCGTCTGATATAATTTATACTTCGGTCCTGAATTTTCTATATCGATGCACAGTGATGCAGCAGTACCAAGAAATCGAAAGAGAACACGCTATTTTAATTACTTCTGACCCGGGCGTCTTTTCTTCTGCCGGTAATTCGGAAGACAATTACGTTGAGGGGGTACGAGGAGAACTATAAGGGCGCCTGGGACGCGCCGATATTCCTAGTTTGCAGTTCAAACAATGCCGCAAACCCTCATCTCCTTTCTCCGGCGCTGCGATTCGGTACTTTTCCACTCTCTCGTCTTTGCTCGGAGGTCCCTTTTCGTCCCTGTTCCCGTAGTCGTGGAACGCTGACGCGTCAAATTCGCCGGAACGTTGTGCGTCCATGCGAGAAAGATGTAATTTCGCGTTTAAGATGGGAACACGAACGACAACCGGCGATCTTATATACCGGGAAATTACGCTGATGCATCGCAATCAGCCAGCAACATTTCCCGTTACGTTACCATTACGCCGGAGAGAGGAACCAATGTCAATCCGACCGCGCAAAGTGTGGCTTCGTGGTCAGACTGAAGTCACCGGTAAATTACATTCCGTGACGTACCCGAAATGTCGAAACGGTCTCGCGAAAGGAGGTGTAGAAATTGCCGGGTACATGATACCCTTGGCGCGAGTCCATTAACCTTGGAAAGTAAGTGAACAGCATCTTAATCGCCGTCCATTACATTTGGAAATATCCAGTTTTCAGTTCGTGCCTTTTGTGAGCAATTTTTGTACTTCTGCCGTTCTCCTCGCGCATTCGCCTCGAAACTTCAGTCTTTCTTTCGTCGGTGGTTTTTTTGAGGAAAGTTTGATGAAAGCGTTAACTTGTTTCCCGAAGTGACTGCGGGTCTGCTGCTAGTATAATGAAGTATACTCTGCGGTAGTTTGCGGAACAGATCTTTCTGTCTAGGCCTCGGGGGCTTTTAGAGCCCCCATACCGTTTCGGTGTCGCGCCTCATGTTACAGATGGTTTGCGGATTTAAGCGTATTAGTAAAAACTGGAAATGCTACATTGTGTGAGATTCCACCTTGTTCTACATTGTATATATCTGTATCGTAGTGAGATGAGAGAAGATTAACAACGCAACGGCACAGAGGCAAGAGGAGTCTAGCACTACATGTTACACTCTACATACACCAAACGAAAAAGCGTGTGAAGGTTTCCATTCCACTCTGATCCAATCTACTGCGCATTCGTACCTACATCACCGCATCTCTGCCAGACACCTTCATCACGATTCATGTTTAATATTGTAATTTTCTTGGTGAAAAATAAAGAATTTTACTTACAACAGTTAATTTGTTCTATTTGATATACCCTGTACACACATCCCTATTCCATAGTAAAATTAGTTTTGTATTGCGAGAATCTTAGTTTTCGAACATTTGAACACTTTTTGGACGCCTGACTTGTCGTTGACTTGTACTACTGAATTTCGGATACCTCCTTCGATATTATATTCTCCTACTACAAAGTTTAAATTCCGAGGATTTCGAAAAATTTTCGGAAATTTCGGCCGTCTGACTTGTCGTTGACTTATACTGCTGAATTTTCGAAAAATTTTCAGCCGTCTGGCTGAGGTTGACGTGGACTCGTACTACTGAATTTCGGATACCTCCTTCGATATCATATTCTCCTAGTAAAAATACAAAAATTCCCGAAAATTTTTCGAAATCCTCGAAAATTGAACTCTGTATTAGGAAAACATGATGTCAAAGGAGGTATCCGAAATTCAGTAGTACGAGTCAACGACAAGTCAGACGGCTGAAAATTTTCGAAAATTCAGTAGTATAAGTCAACGACAAGTCAGACGGCCGAAATTTCCGAAAATTTTTCGAAATCCTCGAAAATTGAACTTCGTATTAGGAGAACATGATGTCAAAGGAGGTATCCGAAATTCAGTAGTACGAGTCAACGTTAAGCCAGACATTCGAAAATTTGTTGTTTTTGAAGTTTCGATATTTTTGCACTTCTAAATCCCATCGGGCGTACATTTTTGTGAAAGTGAGTATCAGTCTACTAGAAGTAGGATGTTCAGGAAGAATTGGTGCTTCAATAAATAATATGCAGATATGCTTTTTATTGCATTGCCTTTATTTATTCATTGTACATTCCTACATCAAATTATTGTATTCTATGTGTACTGTATGTGTATGTGTATGTGTATCCGTATGTGTTTTCTATGTGTACTGTACTGCATCTATGTGTAATATTGACTGGCGCAGGGAGATGCCAAAGAACTGTATGCAATAAAATTTTTATAATGAATCTAACGATTCTTTTATAATGAATCTAACGATAACCTTTTCTTCGCAAGAAGAGCAAATGCAGCAATCCAAGTGAAGCTGCCTCTACTGCTCACAGCTCATTACAATTTCAGCCAGCCTAAACATAATCATCTCTTCTATCATCCTGACGAAGCAGTTTCGTGGGATCTTGGTTGAGAGTCGTGGTGTCGAAATGGTTGTGGCCGAATTTCGAACGAGTTAATATACCTGCTAGGTGGAGGTTCCGGATGGACCTTGCAAGTGAGGGCGAGAAGTCAAACAAGCGGGAAGGACCTGGTCGTCTCCCTTAATGTCAGTCTCCCCGGAGCATCACGAGACGGTAGCACGTGCTGTCGTGGGCGGTCGTTTGGGTTGATGGTTTCGCGTCGGCCTGTCCCATAACCGTCCTGTAACGTCCTCGTCGTCGTTGAATTTTGGATAGCTCGGAGGACCGTGGCCTTAGCCACGTCCGACCACTTTCCTTCTTAGAAAAAGGAGCATGCACCCGCCCGGCAGTTACCTGAACGACCAGCAACGCGTCGACGACGTCGACGGCGACGATGACGACGGAGCGACGGGTACGACGGCGACGTTGACGGTGGCGAAGGCACAGAGGACCGGGAATTGTTCGTGGTTTTGTCAGCAGGACGTTCCACGAATCCGTGAATTTCTGAACCGGCGTGTCTTTCCGCCGGACTTCGACGAACTCTCGCCGGATAACGATATCTTCAGGAGGGCCCTGACGTGCTCTCCATTCCCAACGAATATTTGTGCTCGGCGAAATTTTATTCCACCGGATCCGCCGGAACCGTCGCGGATTACACGCGATAAGGCCGCCAGCTCCTTTTTTTCTTCTTCTTTTTCTTCTTCGCTTTCGTCTTCTTATTTTCGTACTCCTCTAACTTCCTCCAGAGGAAGCTACGAGTTTCCACGTTCCCCGTTGGGATTCGTAGAGGTAGTTTCGGTATAGCCGTCTCTCTAATCTCCCAGACTGAATGATGAGGCGCTATCTCGATTTTTAATGTTTTCCTTTCGACGATTGAGAAAACTGGAACGCTCGGGTTTAAGAAGTCCGGACCGAGGGGAACGAGTTTTGTACGACCGTCAGTCAATAAGCTAGTTACGGCAATCTTCTCTCAGTTTTGCTTTGGGAGAGGTAACATAGAAGGCTGTTCTTCTATTCGTCTCCTCACTTCTACTTGGTATACACATACTTTCTGTTTCTATAAATATTTTGCGAACATAGAAACTATATATATTTAAATCTTTTTAAATTCTTTCAACACTTCTGCGACGGTCATGTTCATTCGCTGCTCTATTAAGAGTAAACCTACAGAGCCTTGAAAGTAACCATTTTTCCCTTATAAAAGTAACAAGACTGATTTTATTTAGACTTTGTGACGCTCCTATTGTAATACACCATTTCGTATGAAATCACTTTTATAATTTCAATAATTGTAAAATAAAATATCTGAAACCGGTCATTGTGACCGGTCGTGGTTAAAGGCAACTTGATATTGACATTTTGTAGATATTATTTGAGTTATTCTTTATATCTTAATTAATTAATTAATTAATTTCCAATTAAAAATTTTTCTTAAAATATATATATATAATTTATAATATCTTACTATTTATTTTTTTCACTATTAATTTCTTTAATAATTGTTAATTAAAGCATACTCTCCCAAAAATATTTTAGCAGATTTGTTTACAGGATATAGCGTCAACGCTTCTACTAAGTATATCGGAGTAAATGATGTGTTACTAGGAACTTAAGTTCTGTAATACAGGGTCGAATAACGTGTGCAAATGAGCACAAGGTGATTCCTTATGGAACAGTGAGAATCAAATTTCCTGTCCACATTCGCACAATTTGCGACCGGCAATATCGATAAAATGTTTAAATCACAATTTAACATGCCACAGCATGTCGCAAACGTTGGTCTGTCACCGTGGAGTGTTAAAAAGGTAAATAGAGGAATCAACTAAGTTAGAAATGTAGAGAGTTTGGGGGCAGCAGAACTGATCGAAAGTTTTTAATGAAAATGCTGTCCATTCCGGTCGATCTAGATAGGCGGTCGCCATCGATGAAACGGATGGTCTATTTCACGACCTCGTAAACATCGTTTTACCCGGCGAAATTTATTTAGCACGGGACGAAAATATCCTTGCAATCAAAATATGAATAAGAAAAACGTGTTTTACGTATATTAATTTGCGTTAAAATGACTTTCAAAATGACAATATTATTTAATATAAACTTAAAAGCTCTTTCGATTGCTAAATTTTTAAGGTTGAATTTAATAATATATACTTGCGAAGACTATCCAATTTTTATTTAACTAATTTATTTCGGTAAGTTCAATATGGAAATTACGGAAAAGATATAAACGATGAAAAGAACAAGTCACTGTAGTTTAAACATATTCGCTTATGGTCATTTTTAGACATTATATGGTACTCGCGAATATTTAAAAATTTCCTTTTACCCCTACCTAATCGTCCGATAAATATTTCGATATTTATTAAAGAGAACATTAATCAAAACAAACGTACAAGAACCACTGTTAATTATACTGGAACGTCTACTTGAGTATAATCTACGACTTAATCATTCTGATAGTAAGAATATTCATGATGTTCTTCGCGATGTATATAGGGTGCATTTAAAATTATAACAAATCTGTAAGTAATTCTTTGTGAATAAGTAAATAGAAAAATTTTTAATCCAAATATTATTAGTTACAAAACTGAGGGCTCGAGAAAATCAATTTTGAAGACCATTCTGATACGTGTATATATGTATTAATTTCTGTCGCAAGTGGAAGCACCAAGCGATGGTCAGACACACTACCTCAATTATGAGTCTTTCACGATTTGTTTTATAATTGCATTCCTCGCGAAGCTGTTTTTATTTATATTCTACTTTCCGTATAAATTCTGTGCAAGTTATTTATTTTAATTAGTTTCAGTACTTTGCCATATCTCAAAAGGAACGAATAACAGTTACGTTCATTAAATTCGTTCCTTTCGTTAAAGCACGAAACTGTACTACAAGGGAAGGGGCGTAATAACACAAGTTTGTTTAAAATGGGGTTTCAGGTGAACAAATTTTGCTTTTATAATTTGTACTCATTTTTGCGTGAGCAGTCACGTCCGTTTCAGTTGTACCACGTTTTCGGATACACTGTGTATAGGTACACGCGACAGCTCATCCATCATCGTATGAATATTTTACTGTAGTCTAGCTAACGACCGAGAGCTAACGCAAAGGATTGGGTGTGAGAACGTGTAGACTGGTATCTTTCATGATTCATTATGTTTGACGGCAGTTAGTTCCTTTTAAACGCGTTAATATAGGACAATTATTCTTTTAATAAATTCATCTTTCTGCAACGTTTTTTCTTAAGCTAGCAACGTTTTTTCTTTACTTCATTTAAAAGATAAATATCACAATCAGCTAATTATTATTCCGACGACACGTTTAATTTAATATGCACACATTTACTCTATTGATCAATTCGCTGTGAGTAATCGTGATTCAGTGCAAAAATTAAACTGATTTCACGGTTGAACAGGTCCGCGATCAAAGGTTTTCTGTTATAATGCGATCCGTTTGCTATATTAGCGATTCGGGTAATCTCTTTTGCTCCTTATGAGCGCAGTTATCGAACTTTTAATTAATCCTAAAAGATAAAACGATCAACTGTCGTAAAAATATTTTCTGGTAAACCACGAGCAAAGACAAAAACTTTTGAACTAACTCGAAATTCATCATCGGACAACGCAATTAATCCTCATACGTTCTTTAGGATGATCGTCCAATAACGATTTAGAAAAAATAAGTTATTTGCAAATCAGCTAGTAAACTAATTCTTCTAATGTCTAAAAAAAAACTCGAGCTGTTAGATCCAATTTTAAAAAAGTTATTCGTTTTTTAAAAGTGTATGAATACTTTATACGCTCACTGTATTCATCAGCATTCATAAAATGTTCACCATGCCGAATATATTTGTTTCAAATGTTTTTACGAAGGATTCGACTCTACGGACTGCCCATTTCCTACACAAACTATACAGGGTGTCCCAAAACTAATGTAGGAGCGGAAAATGGGAGGTTCCTTGGGTCATTTGAACCGACATTTTTCTTTATAAAAATGGCATCCATGGCTTTATTTAAGAGTTATTAAAGAAAAACACGGACCAATCAGAGCGCGACCTAGACACGCGACGGCACGTTCGGCCAATTGACAGTTGGCGCGTCGGTCCGACTGTGCTAACTCGCGTCTAGATCGCGCTCTGATTGGTCCGTGTTTTTCGTTAATAACTCCCAAACAAAGCCGCGGACGCCATTTTTGTAAAGGAAAATGACGCTTCAAATGACCCAAGGAACCTCCCATTTTCGGCTCCTAGGGTAGTTTTGGGACACCCTGTATAACTAGTTGCATTATTGATAACCGTATCATAAAATAAATAGCAAGATTAGAAAGAAAGAGAAAAGAAAACATTTTCATGGAAAATGGAGACAAGAAGAAACGACTCATAAAAATAATAAAACCCATAAAAATAATAAAACCCATAAAAATAATAAAAAATATAGTCCTCATCGCGTGCAACGATCATCTGGGTCGTCGTGATACCATGCATATCGATCACTTACCGAACTCTCGCACTTCGTGGGACAGACGCACTTAGCCTCGCCGGCGCTGTCGCTCTCGCACTCGGCGTGGTAGTCGCACTTCTTGTTCTCGCATCCATCTAGAAGCAAACAACAGGGACGATTACCAATTAACGAGGATCCTGGACGCCGGTTATCGGGCCGGCAGTTTCGCCGGGGCGGGACGATCTATCTCCCCGGTAATTGCCCGCGAGGGCAAAAAGACTGGTGCTGGGTCCGGGGGCCATTCGTCATCCGAGAGTCGGACTCGGCCCGGATCCGTAGAAGCCCGCGCGATATCTCGCACGCCTATCTTGGTTAGCACCGCGGTGCTACCGCGCGTTCCCCGCGTAGCAACGGTGCAAGTAACCCCCCTCCCCACCCGGTTGCGAACGGGGGTTGAATTGTTTCGGGCTTCTTCCGGTTCCGTGATCCGGGGCATCGACGCCGAGTTGCCACAAAAGCTGCCCTGTTGCAGCCGGAGGCCCGCCGCGCTGGCTCCTGGCCGACGTTCAAACCAGTATTAATAAAGATTCTCGCTCGCGCCCGGCCACGTCATTTGCATAACTGCATCCGTTTCGAGGGAAATTATCTGGCTGGTTGGGTGCCGGGTGGGTGGCAGCGGTTAAATCCGGCAACAATGCGGAGACAGAGCTGGGGTAGCAGAAAGAGAGAGATAGAGAGAGAAGGTGAGTATCGGACTAGAAAAGGACGGCGTTATAGGGGAGGAGAGAAAGAGGATGAAAGGGAATCGGGTGGCATTGAAGTAGGATTTGCAGCCGAGAAGTTGTCTTTAGAATTCATTGAGGCCCCGAGGAGGGAAAAAGGGCGTTAGCTTATTTGCTCTCCCCCGTTCTTAACGACGTGTCGATGATGCTACTACAGACGGGGGTAACAAGCCTTCCCAGCCTAGGATCGAAGACCTCCCGCGATGGGAAGGGAGACAGGGGTGGCTTCTAGGTTTCTGTACTGACGACAGTGCAGGGAATCCCACTGCCTTGCGATCAACGCTCATCAACAGCCAAACTTAGCTTCGTGTGCATCGTCGAGGAGCTAGAGGGATGAAGCTGCATGCATATGCAACGTGCATGCCGCCGGGTAACAACTCATACAATTCCAGCGAGAAGAGGAGTCGCCTCAACCGGTGATATGCATGGAACCGAATCCCCACAGTACGTTCCAGAAGTTTCACGCGATTTTAAACCATGCAAATTATCTTTCGAGGATAGGCCCCTGCCGAGCCGAATGGATTTCTTTGGTAGATCTGCGCCGGAGATATAGGGGTTGTTTCAGCGGCTCGTACGGTGGAGGAATTTTTCGGGGAGTTTGATCGGGGGTTGTAGATTGAATCTTTTACTAATGTAGTAGCGGTTTACTTTATGGCAGGGATCGATACAGTCTCCTCGAAAATCCTGTTCGAAATTATGCAGTACGTCCAAACACATCCCTCGCCAGAATAACTGATAAATTTTGAACTATTTTTTCCGACGGCGAGTATCGAATTTCTGTCATACATACGTTGGATTATATTGATAAAATTTTGAACAAAGTGCTGCCTCCTTAATGAGACGCGAAGCCGCTGAAATGTAGAACCCCGGTTCCCAGTAAACAACCGTGGAAGCGGAAATTTAAATTATTCAAACGGTTCGATGAATCGTTACTGGCTGTGATCGGGAACAGTAAGAGTAGCTGTTTCATGGAATGCACACGATGAACATAACCTTAATTTATTGGAAATGAAGTAACGGGTCGATTTCTATATTTGTACGATAAACTGAACGTTGTGTTTCATGATAAGGATTTTTTCGTGAATACCTGCATTAAAAAACTGTTTAATCAAACTGAAATTAACACGGAGAGTTTTTTTATGTGCCAACCAATCTCAAGGAATCTTTATAGGCACGGATAATAAATTTGAAAATCGTGAACTTCACTTTTTTCTTCGCAATTGTAACCAATAGCAATTTAAAAAAGTGTATATACTCATTAGTAGGTAAACCAATCTTTCTAACGTCTTAAAAAAATTGAAGCCATTTTATGAACAAAATTATTCGTTTTCAAAAGATGTGTGAATACTTTTTACACTGATTGTACTGCATTATAATGTTGGTGGAGATTTGAAGCTCGAATGTGCTTTGGTTGTTCGTAAAGGACCGAGAAATTTAAGCCGAATCAATTTGTACACCCAATAATCTGCAACGTTCAGTAAAATGATTTAATATTTCATTTAATTTTCTGGAAATGTTTGCCTTCTATGAACTGTCCTCTATCCCGTGAAATTCGGGTCGTCGTAATTTTTCCACAAGAAATTCGTTAATCGAGTATTGATTGAGCAGAAGTGGAACGTCCTGTGTAAATAATTAAGGAAACTTTATTAACGAGTCGAGACGGAAACGAAGAAGAACTCGAAGGATGATTAATAACGGTTGACTGAACCCATTACGTCCATCCGGAGATTCAAATTATTAGATTTACATGAACAGAGTGGACGAAATTTGTCGGAGCTGCAGAGGCAACGCAATATTTTTTATCGGCTTCGGTTCACCGTGCACAATTTGCATGCAATAAACAGAATCCTTTGACATTGTAATAGTATTTGCATGGTGATCGATAACGAAACTTTGTGCCTTAAGAATTTGTTGTTAAACGGATTTGCATTTTTATGGGATTATTCTTTGCAAAAGTAGCGCCCAACCAACCAGGTTTATTAGCATTAAATTACATTAGAACGTCTGATTGCCAATTAAACACTGTCAAAAAGTTCGATGTAGAATAAGAAAGAATTACGAAGTTCCCCGAATGGTTGGAAACTTGTTAATCGCTTGTTATGTTGCGGTAATTGTTCATTACAACTCCCGTTACTTTTATCCCGTCGGTTGTATGCGTACTCCCAAGTCAGAGTGAAAGAAAGATACCGAAAGCATCATTAATTACTATTTTTACCGTTTACGAAGAATACTTTTTCATATCCGGAGGCTATAAAAATATGAGAATGATTGACAATTTTGTTTGCCCCATCAACGAGAATGCATTCACATTGAGTTGTACACATTTATTCAGGGCAAAATATTTATTTTTATGTATTTTTATCTAATTGGAAAAGAATATCGCAGTAAAACATACACCCGTTTTAATAGGTACATTTGCCCTATCATATTTGTCAGAGGCCGTAGTGTTCGTTACCATTTACGTATTTATAAAGAATTCCGAGAAAATTAGAGAGAACGTATGTATTTGACCGACTCTTTACCATTTAACCGAGGCTGGTTCAAGTGACCCGAATCGAAAAAGCGTTCGCGAAGACCAGCAGGAGATCGGTGCACGAACGCGTAGGAATAATTTGCGTTGGAAATGAACAATGTCGTGTGTCACATGGCAGCCAGCAGTCGCGAGGCCACCCCGTCGTGTCGAGTTGTGCGTTTGTTTCGTGTCAGGGTGGCGCGCATTCGTGACCGATTTCCATGAAGCTGAACGCGCCTCGAAGAAAGAACGCGAGAATGAACTAACTGTCTAAAACTGGGCGACGACGTCGACCTCGCGTCAGATGGGTTCCATATTCAATGACTAGGGGTCGAAAGAGCCGACTCTCTGCTAAGTACCTATCAACTTATTCGACGCATCACCGAGATTTTTTCAGCAAGACTGGGAAAACATTTTCAGTGAAAGTAAATAGGTTAAAAGCTCACAGTCTTCCACGGATGAAAGATTCAAGATGGCTGAAACGTTTGCTGACTACAGCCATCGATAATGTTAACGTAGAGTTGCAATTAATGTAAAAATTCTTTTTCTCTTCATTGGACAAATTGTTTAGAAACAAGGGCTTGACAATTTTATGTAATGTGATGCAACAGCATTGTAATTGTGAGAAGAATAATGATATTTTTGAAGTGGCATCGTATTTACTGAAATTATTAAATCACATTGAACGCGATCAAACTTATCTGAATTTTACAGAAAATAATTTTTGTATTTATTTGCTGGTCGAAAAGAAATAATATAATAACATAATAAGGATCGAACCTGGCGCCGATATCATAATTATAATTTATATTTCAAATTTTCGATCGATAAGAATTCTTCCTTTGAAAAGAAATACTGTTCTTCGGTTATTAATATCAGAGTTGTGTAAACATTTTATTTAGATAAAATTTTTGCCCAACTCTGATTAATATTTAACTTTTAATTTGAATATAAGAGACTTGAAATTAATATGAAAATTTATTTTTATATTGCATTAGCACATTTCATTCGTTATTAAATTTGTGTTGAAATCTAGACTCTATATGCTGATAAAATCTTTATATTTTGATTACACCCTCGACCCTGGTGGATTTCGACATAAAATATAATTTGTTGTAAACGTAATTTAAAATTGCGTTTGTGTAAGAAAGGTCGGACAAAAGAATCGACCAGTAATGCATAAATAGCAAGACCACTTCAAGCAGAGTTTTATTTTGAGGTTTCGAGTGACCCGGTTTTCTGTCGTTCAAAGGTTCAAGCCGGTCTAAAAAAGTCCCTCTTTTTCAAGATTACCAACGTACTTGGACGGCACGAGTGGCGAAATAAAATTGAAGGTAGATTGTATAAAGAAGGATATGCGGTACAGACGATACGGGCGACCGTCTTCAATACACAACAAGGAGAAAGCAGAAACTAAGAGAAACACTGGAGGCAAGTAGAATCAGAAGCAGCTCGGTAATCTAGGTAGTGCTGTTCCCTGACTTATTTCGATTCGATTTTTGAGCATTTCTTTTTCTATCTCCGGTGTTGTGGAACAATAAAATTTCGTACGGAATCCACGATTATTGCAATCAGATATCGAAGGCATAGAAAACATTGAAAATATCTGTCCTTTAGGGCTTGACACTTTCCTCGGATGTATTTCTATTTCAACAAAATGTTTTACGTGATATGAAGTGAGAAATTCAAAACATTTCTTCGAAATGTATCAATGTCGAACAGATTCTCTTTGTAAAATTAAAAAAAATACTTTTTAAAAAGTAGACTGTTTGAAAGTCTTAAGTAATAGAAAAAATCCACATGTATTAGACTTTTCTAATGTACATACATGCTGTAAGATATAACTTCTATTTATAAATTGCTTTTTTTATTAGAAATGCTGTTAATAATGAATAAAATATGCATTGAATTTATCATGGTTGGGAATTTGTTTGGTCATGTTGGTATACAATTTTGTAAAACTTATAATTAATGATAAAACAAAATTGAGCCTTTCGAATGAGAGAGGATATAGTTATCAATTTTTATTTTTAGACAAAAGAATTTATCGAAAGCAGTTTGTACCTCGTTCTACACGATTCCAATAATTAACAATTTTCAAAAATGTCTTTCGTCTTAGTAAATCAATCCTCTCTACTAAAAAAGCTCGACGTTACAAATCTTATTTTCCTCTGAAGGATGTTCGAATGCTAATTGCAGTGACTGCGTCTGACGTCTGGTAGCATAGTTAATTAGTTGATACACCGGGGGTTCGGCTATACCATAATTGTTTGGCTTTCCGTATGCCCGGATGGGGATTGTTGAAGCTTGGTTGAAAACAATAATTCAAGAGAATCAGAGGTCCCGATGGAGGATCGTTACTCACTGCAGAGTCCTTGGTAAAGCACGCGGATCTCTCGACGATGTTGACAAGCCTCGAGGCGCAGCTTGCATTCGTTCCCGTAGCTGATGCCGTCATCGCCGCAGACAGGTTGAAACTCTGCTGGACAGGTCGGACACTGGCAGATCGCAGTACCGCCACTCTCCGCACAAATGGCTTCCCACTGGCAAATCTGCGAAGAAAACAGTACTCTGCACATCGACTTCCCCTTTATACGGGAGATAGTTCAAGAGGACGCATGCGGTGATGTGTCCCCCTCTTTTCTTCCTTTACCCCTTGCCTTACAGTATCGTGTCTAACTCGTGATAAAGATTCTGAATGCATTCACTGATAAAAATGTATGTTAATAATTTTCTCGAAACCGAAATAAATTTCTATTTTGTTTTTCTTAATATACAGCTATTGGAGAACATATAGGCATACAATTTATATCAACATTCTGCTTTTCCAGGAAATGACGATGTAGAAAAAAAGTTTTAGTCACTACAACCGTAAAATAAATCGTACGTAAGGCAAGGGATGGAAGTTCGTAACGATTATAAATTAAAATTGAAAGCTAAAATTCAGACATTTGTTCATAGATTTATTCTATAATATATTTTCCACTCTGTTCTTTTACTTTTTACCACTTTCCAGGTGATTTCTCGTATTATTGAATAAACACGAATACAAACGTTAATTTTATCTTCGATACTTAATTTGAAAACGCTACGAACTTCCTTTCCAATCCAACACTGAAGTCAGATTAATCATTGACCTGTGTCGCCAGACCGAGAAAAATTGACGGAATCCCTAGTAGCATTTATGGTTGACATTTTGTTGGGCCTTCGTCGCAATATTGGTTGGTGAACCAATAGAAATGTCACCCTTTTATGCAGGTGGGCCAACGTCACGTTTTTTACGGGTACTTTTACAGTATATCATAAATGATATACATACATATGAACAATAAATTGTAACGGTAAAAATTAATAGCCACGTCGGAATTAAACTCGAACGGTAAGTCGACACTCTACCTCCGAACCTACAGAGGTGTATAAAGAACGAAGGCCTATTCTGAAGAAACCCAAAAGGGTTTTCTTATACTGCACGATCTCTACCTCTCGTCTTCATCTTGAAAATGGAAAAATTGAAGAAATAAATAAATTCCAAGGCTGCGCACAATAAAACTGTAGTAGGCCAGCCATTGTGCGACACATATCCATAAATAAGAAAACAAAAAAATCAATTCGGAATACAATAATTATCAAGTTATTAATAGACTGCGGATCTTTATGGATTTCTGAAGAAATTGGTTGAGTGGAATATAAAACAGTAAAAGATTTTTAAAATTCAAGAATGTTGTCATGTTGCTTTTATTGTAACATAGTCAAGGGATGAAATCAAATTTTATGTCATTCCTGCTTCTCACAATCGATGCAAAGTATTTTTATTTTGGATAAAGATCCGCAGTCTAGTTATTAGTTGTAGCAACGTTTCTAACGTCTGTAAGACGTACGATATTTAAATATTGACAAACATTGCCTGAGCCATTGCAGTATTATCATACGTAAATTCCTTGTCAATTAACTAACTATAATAATGATAAGCCCAACGTTAGATATTCGTTGGCAAATTGTTATAAATTTTCGTCGTAGGCCCTATGTTGGGGATGTGTAGACAAAACCACCCGTTTGCCAACCATAAATGATATTAGGGATAGTTTACCTTCTCTCTGTCATTACAGGTTTAATCAGGTCACGCTTGCACGACAGAGACGAAAGGCGTCACTGAAGAGTGGGGAATGTGAGAAACAAGTCTGCCGACTCTGCTCTGAAGAGTAGAGGGGGACTTGGTTAGAGGGCTTGCACATGTGTAAAAGGATTTAATCGCGGCGGTCTCGCATGCTTATCTCGGTACTTTCTCGGCGCTACTGGTCTTTTTCGACGATGGTTTCAACCGGGTATTCCACGGGACCACCCTTTTCGCGAAAACGTTCCCCGCAAAGCCGATAATCTATCGCGAGCAATACTTTCCGAGGCGCCGCGCAATTTACGCGCGGCACTTTAATTCTCAGAATTGAATGTACACTCGGCCAACGCGATCTTGCCGCGTTTTCATTGGCTGCCGACGAATCCCCGCGTTTTTCACGTGGCATATTGCGGCCCCGGTGTCCCTGTCGCGATTAAGCACCGTTATCGCCCAGAAGGATGGGGATTGTTCCCCGGCTGTGTACAAAGTGGAGTGAATCTGAATGCGAATAAGGGAAATTCGCTTCTTCATGAACACACCGTGTTGCGAATTAATTGGTAGGTACGAAGCTAGTAGCTTCGTGCAAAATCAAACTTGGTTGAGGCAGTCCCGAAAAACAGGTTAGGAACTGTAAGGAACCACTTTACAGGATGATACAGCTTGTTATACCATGCAAAATTTTCTTCTACAGTTTTCTTTTTATCTTCAATAACTAAATTTGGTTACTAGACACACCCTGTGTAAAGTCAACTAATTTTAATCAATGACCTTTTATTAAACTATAACGAGATTAAAAAAACCTTGGAACATTTTTATGCTTTCTCATTTTTAACCTACTGTCTGTGTACTCCGACTGACCAGAATGGATAGAGAAAGTTGACGAATGGAAAATTTCCAAAACTTTACTGGGAATGCTATCTGTGATATGTTTCAAATTTTTTGAGTGTTATGTACTTACCTTTTCACAAATACTTATACAGACAAATTTTCCTTTCATTTTGATTTAAAACTGTATATGTTCTTATTACACCCCTGTACACGGTTAACATTAGAATAGCAGTACACAGAAAGAAAGCTAACGATGTGATTCTTACTATCACCTCTGCAATTTATAATATCGAAAATTATGTACAGTGAAATTAATTAATATTCTGACGCATTAAAAAAGATGATAAATTTTTGAAAATTGTACTATAGGAATTTGACTTTTTTGAGAAGCTAGAGCAATTAGTTTACTACAAGATGTGAAAGAAAGTTTTTCAATAATTACAATTGATCGGAATTGCAGAAAATATACTAAATGTTGCATTTCACAAATTTTTTATGTCGGCCTATATTGAAAGTTTAAAAAATACATTTTGTAGATCTGTGTCAGTTAAAAATATTCTAAAAATTTCGTATTCGTAATTTTCATATTCTGAAAATTAAACGTTTGAAGGTGGAAAAAATGGCAGATTTTCACGATTTTCTGCCTGTAACTGTATAAATTTAAGTATTCTTACATCTTTCAATGCCTGTCGTTTTTTCCGGATCAACCGATTTCGATGAAACTTTCCCAACGGATATAATTGACACAGATCTACAAAATGTATTTATTCAATTTTCAATAAACCTGAAAGTAATTTCAGTATTTTAATGTGAAATAAAGTCCAAGTTTTTGGTTCAAAGAATGATCTTCAACGAATAAGATATTTTCCCTTTTGTACGATGTTTTTTTTGCAAAATGAACAAACAAGAAAATATTTTATATATGAAAATTCAACAGTTGAATAAAAAAGTTTGGTTTTATTTCACCTTGAAATGTGGAAATTACTTTTTTGCCAATCCAAAAATTGCTCTAGCTTCCCAAAAGAGTCCGATTCGTATAGTAAAATATTAAAAAAGTTGTCTTCTTTAGAGGGTTCGAAAATTAATTCGTTTCACTGTAGCAAGACGGTTATGGTTGCAAGCTGGAGTGCACCTTTCTTACGTAGTAGAGGGACAAACCTTCTCGGAGCATGGTCCCCTAGATCCGCAGGTTCCAGTGTACGCGACCTCGATGTTGGTCTTCGTCAAGCAGGCTTGTCTCTTCAGCTCGCAGAGGGATGTGTACGTTTTGCCTCCCCGTGCGCAGACCGGTCTCATCACCGGCTCGCATTCTGGGCCACACTCGCAGCTCGCTATCCCTTGTCGGTTAATGACGCACTGCTCGTACGGGTTGCATTTTGCCTCGTCGCACGGATTGATTCCTGCACAATGGCGCGGATTAAAAATCACCGGCCGTGTCCTGTCTGTCAGCGATGGTTTTGTTCGCCGAACGCGGAACAGTGGACACCGACGGTTGTTACCGACAAACTTTCGACGACCGAGATCGAGAGTAAAGAAATGAAACGAGTCGCTGACAGCGGTTGTGCGGCGAACCGGCCCCTGCTACGCGAACCGCGAACTTTCTTGTCGAGTTGTTCCCCGTGATCTTGAACGGCGCGCGCTGGTTCGATTACTCTTCGCGCTAGCTGGACAAAATGACTCTTTCACGGTCTTCAGATTATTTCTGGTTTCAATTATTAGAAGCACAAGTCAACTGTGATCTCCGTTTAGAATTTCATTGAAAACGTTCACAAAAATATCTGTACGTTATAAAAAAATTACACAATTTTGGCCTTCAAATTATTACTCTAGCTGCAATAATTTTGAAAATATTCGATAAAATACCTCCTTTACAAATATGCTGTTTTAAACATTCATTTCTATTGATAAATACTTCGTCTTGTTGCATGGTTATTATGGATAAGAATGAATGAATTTTGTCCAGCTAATTGTACCACGTATTCAACATTTGCGACGATCTTTCAAGTGATTGAATATTCAAGACGATTCTAAGATGATTACGAGTTTAATGTTTACGAGCATTGATTGAATTAAACGAGTTTCATAATTGTCCCTTTCGCCATTTTCTGATTTTAAAAGTTCTAACAAGCTTAATAACAGAACTGTCTTCTATATAATTGACAGATTTCCAGATCGCTAATTTAAGAGATAGAATTACGCGTAATAATGAACGGTGAGATGTAAATGAGATTTGGAGCAATTGCAGGCAAGTTACGCGATTTCGCTGGTAGAATTCAAATTACCTGAGCTGCAGGCGCCGTTGTACACCTTCCTGAGCGACAATCTCGATCTGCAAGCTTCCTGTTTGAGGCTACATTCATTCGAGTATGTTTTACCATCGCTTCCACAAACCGGTGAGAACTCAAGGCCGCATTGCTCGCCGCAACGACAGGCTGGTTGCCTCGAGTCGTCCAGCTGACAGATTTCCGGTTCTACGCACTCCACGTTTCCGCAGGGATCTGTAAAATTAAATTGCGGCATGTGCGGCTTGAAACAACGTTCAACAACAACTCGGATGATGTATTGTGTACTAACGGAACGTATCGGTCCGCTTGTGAATATTTTAAATGTTTGGTCAACGAATGCTCTATCACTGTCTTCCCTTTCTGCTCTTAGCTAAAGTGGAATTTATTTTACGGAACGTGGACGAAATAATGGACGTCGAGTTTGATCAAAATGTCCGCGTCGGAAGAGAGAAAATTTATCATTAGTTATAGTCAAAATTGTACGAATAAATCACGAAGAAATAAATGAACGTGTAATTTTTCTTTTGATTGTTGTTCGCGTTGTCAGATTTGTTTGAAACTTATTCACGTTAAACCAGTTTATAAAAAATTACTTATTTGCGTGCGTTAGAATGTGCAGGAGCACCTTACACATTTTAATTTTAATCGTTTGTTAGTGATTCATTGTCACTGATAAAACTCTTTTCTTATTAATTTCAATTTAACTTTTACCAACATATCTATAACATTGTTTCTGATTAAAATGAGTCAAAACCCAAACGCAATTTGGATGATATTTACGGCGGTTAAGCGTGTCGTTGAATCGTCTGACGCGTCTGATCATGGCCAACCAATTCTACTTCCCACGAATGCTAGGATACGTGTGGTAGTCGAATGTGCAAACTTGATTTTCCCGAGACAAAGCGTCAACTGAGAAAGTGTTATCCGGCTTGTTTCACGTATTTTCGCAAATAGAATCACCTCGTGCTCGTTTGTACCACCCATCCCGAGACACCTTGTACACTTAAGGGGTACGATGTTGTAACAGTAATAATACTTCCTTAGATGTTTCTCGCTTGACTGCTGAGATAAAACTAAGTAAACACGAATGCTGCTATAGAAACTTTGTATTGAACCTAGAAGTTTGATGACACAAATTATCTTATGATAAGAACATTGCAATCAATTACAGGTGTACAAATCCAGGTGCAAGTCACAGTGCCCTTACAGAAATTTTGTTCACCGCATTTTCCATGAAGTAATCACAGAGGTACAATCCTGGGGGAGATTACGATAACCGTGGCCCCTACTTTGAAGGTTATATTTGTGTTACTGTGACCATTTTAAGAAAAAAATGTGTATATAACAGGTGTCCAATGGGCTCCGTTTAGCCGGTAAAGTATATTTCTTGTTTTTTATAAATTTGCAAATATCTCGGAAACTATACGAGATATGGCAAAATATCAAAAGACCTTTTTTGTAGAAAATTAAATTTCCAATAGTTTATGTTCTATGACATTTTTCTATCAGCTGCGCAGTTTCCGAGTATATTTACATTTCGGTGAATTTGCAGAACAACTGCCTCTCCCCCGAAATAATAATCGGTGGAACGTAAACACTTCGTTCTGAAAAGATCAAATTCTGGGAAACATCTACAATGGGAAGATTATGTAAACAGAGTGAGTTAGGGTTAGGCCGTTAGAGGGGGCGGAGAGGCCCGGGCGTGAGACCACGCATACGAAAATCCAGGGGTAGTCTAGTAGTAATTTTAATTGAATATTTTTCGCGAAAAATGGACTTTTCACATCATTTTAACGTTTTTGATAGGAAATTAGATTTCCTACAAAAAAGGTCTCTTGATATTTTACCATATCTCGCATAGTTTTCGAGATATTTGCAGTTTTATGAAAAACAAGAAATCTACTTTACCGGCTAAACGAGGCCCATTGGATAACTGTTATATACACATTTTTTTCTTAAAATGATCCCAGGAACACAAATATAACCTTCAAAGTAGGGGCCACGGTTATCGTAATCGTGCCCAATCCTGGATTCCTATAAACTGGTCGCCTTTTTTCGGAAAGTCGCGCTCAGGAAAAACGAAGCGGCTATAAGCGATACAGGAATATTTGTACACGACGAAAGGGGAAGGGGTTGGGGGCTTCGATTACAACTCTAGACGAGCCACTAAACTGGCGGCTGCCGAGGAAGAAACGAGGGTGGTTGCGGAAGGGTCGAGTTTAGCCGCTCCACTGGTCTGTAACTCGAACCAACCCCGAGAAACACCACCGCCCCCGGGAACTTGCCGCGTCAGCCTCGCTATAAGGTCGGAACCTACCGCCTACGGACAGGAAACGGAATCCAACTTCCTTCCTTGGTCGAGGGCGAAGATTAATCTCGGCGCAGCCATGCTTCTACCTGCGCCACGGTAACCCCTTGGACCCCCGTGGAACCCGGCCCATCCCTCTTCGCGAGAACCGCGTACACTTCTCGCCGGGCTCTTTCTATCTGCCTTTATCAATCTGACTCCAACTAACCTGCCACCGCCCCCGGGGCCAACTCAAATCTTCCCGAAGCATTCTCTCAGCGATGCGGACCCCGACTGTTGCACCCAATAATATTATACCCGAGCGAGGTAATGGGGTCTCGGAAACTTTGTTATAACACTATTATGCATTACACCGTATGCGATGGGTCGATACCGCGCCCTCTGCAAGGGTGCCCCTGTTTCCCAAATTGCACGCTAAAAAATTATTTCAGTAAAATTCACTGTTTCTTCTCTACCTTCTAGAAAAACCCCTCTGACAACTAAAAAAACTCGAGAAACCATTTTCAACCCTTAGCACTCGAGTGGCGACTCTAAGAATGTCATCACTACAAATTGTTATACCATTATTCAAAATATTGTTTAGATTATTAAATATGTTGGTATTTAATCAATTTCCAAGTGGTTAAGTGTTGGAGGAGGTGTTACATCAATTTCATATGCATAAACTTGAAAATTCGTATACAATGGAATTATTCTAGCCGTAAAGAATTTGAACAGTCTTCCTGTATTCTTTGGAGCAGGATAAAAATCGTAGAAACAAATTGAACCACATTTAGTCAAAATGTGGTAGTAAATTAGCGCGTAACGTTAGTTAGTGGTAGGAAGAGCTCGAATAAATGACAATCTACTGAATGAGGGATGAACCACTAAAAAATTCAATTTTTACCGTCGAAAACTCATCGATATTCGATTGAATGTGATAAGCACAATAATGCTTACTTTAACCACCATATTTTATTTAGAGAGCAATTTTATTCATATATAAAAATCCAGGGAAGCAAATCACGTTGTTCGAAACACCAGCCACCAGCTTTCTTCGGAAGCAGCGAACCAGAAGTCCGAAGGCGGGCAGAGTAACTTCACGCAACATTACCTAGATACGGATTTCTGTACCGTCGTCGGACTGTTCGGGGCTGATCCTCTTTCTATCCTGAGCGTACCGTTACCCATGGTTGCGTGTGGACGCAACGACTAGGATGCTCGGCAATCGAGTATATGCCGTTCGGCGAACGGTTGGCAACAAGAGCGCGGAATCGCGGAGTAGCGGTGACGGCACGAAAGCCAATTTCCAGGACGTCGTCGGAAGCGTTGATTCGTCCTATTTAAATTCCCCTGGGACGCGGTAATTTTCCACCCTCTTATAATTCAATCGGGGATGGGAAGTACGTCGTCGTTGCGAAGAGGGGTGGTGGAACGGAGGGAAGGGCGGTATTAAAATAACATTGAATGTAAAGTGGACGCGGGGGGAGGGGAGGGGGGTTAACAAAAGAACGCGGGATAAAGGTGGGAAATGGAAAAAGATCGGGACAGGCTGGCGTCACTTGAAACCGTAAAACCCCTCGTAAATTGCCTTAAAGCCCTTCGATCGTGGACAGTGTGCGTCGAGTCCTCGATTCACACCCCGTTCCGGCCCCGGGCGATTTCGTCGAACAAAAGCCATCCGGACGAGCGATAAAAGTGTGTTTAAAATTCCCGCGTCGCCGCGGGGCAATTGTTTTTAAGTCTGTCGCCCGCGCCCCCGGCCCTCGCAGCCCCATCTTTCTTCTTCAACCCCCGGCGAGCAGCCCCGACCAACGTTCGACCACGGTCCCGTCTAATCTTTCGAGTTACGCGAAACTTTCTACGTGGCCCGGCGACCTTGTTCCCTCTTTCCCTTTTTCCCCCCTCTCCCCCCTCTCTCTACCCCTGCCTCTACCCCTGCCTCCACCACTATCGAGCGTAGCCGGGCTTGTGTCCCGGCACGCCGCGCGTATTTTGCATTCTCGCAGAATAACTTTCAGAAAGGAATAATAAACGGGGTTGGAGGCGGGCAGGGGTGGAATAAGATAGAAGCTGTCCGGGAGGGTAAGTGGCGGATAAAGGGAATTGAATTGAGTTTGGTCAACGAACGGAAAGATCGCTAACTTCGCCCCCTCCACCCCCACTTCTCCATCCCCCACGCGCTTCGCTCTGAATTCTTATCTCGCGTCGCGTTATTGTTGCGAACGGTTTATTCATTTAACGGCGGAATCTGTTTGCGCTTTTGTGCGCTCGCCGGCCGGAATGCTCGGTCTCCGGGACAATGAAATGTCGTTCGGTCGTCTCTTTGCACGGAATTGTTTCGCCGGGAAAAGTCGAAGAGGATAGCACGGCCCAGTATTATGCTTAAATCGTTGTTGCTCTTCAAATTTTCCTTGCTCGCTTCTTCGCTCGTTCGCAGCACCTTCATGGTGTACACGAGAACAGACTTAGCTTCGTTATTTATGATTAATTTATCATACTTCGAGCTGGGGTATGGACATCTGTGGATGTCACTTTTCAAACAGTTAGAAGTACAATATAAACTGTGTTCTTACGAAATAAAACTGCCACTCAGACGATCGCGGTTCGTTATTTCCATAAAAATTCGAACAATTTCAATTTCAACTTCTAGCAAATTATCGATAAACTGACAAGTATATACTGTCATTTCAGTTTTGCTACATTCTAATTCAATTGCATAGAATCCTCCGATAAAAAAAGGTAAAACTTCACAGTGAAATGACGTTTCACAACCGCCGAAAAAATTTCGTTGGGAATTTAACGATTGACATGCCGAGTTTCTTCAGTGCGTCGGCAGACAGCGACACAGAGATGCGTGCGCGCTGAAAATTGGTTCAACGAAAAAAAAGATCAGAAATTTCGCCTCCAGGCAAACATTCCGCTCCTCCATGTCCCCGCGGGGAGTTGTTGTAGAAATGAACTGGTAGTTAAAATTACATCGTTGGAACGTGATTAACTGCTCGCCCATCGGCATTCGTTTTTCGCCGGGATTTTTCATATTTCGTATACAGCTGCGACGACCATTCAGCATCCGTGAACGGTTCTCGCGAATTTTCTCCGTTATTTTCGCTCGAATTCGTTTTCACTTAACAATCGCGGACGTGTCCTTTGTCCCGCCGGTAAACCGTAGATTATCGGGAGACCGGAAGAGGATTGTCGAGTTTTCGTTGCCGAGAATTATTAAATACTAACATTGTCGGCAAGCATCAGGGGGGATCGGTTTTCATCGAATCGCGATAATTCGTCGAAATTGTTCGACGGAGAGTCCGACTACTCGCGATAGTCAGGTGGGAAAAAATATTTTTCCTGATGCTCGAATCGCCCTGATCGGCTCTATTTATTTCTTCCTCGATTGGATCGAGCTGATGGAACACAGTTTCAGTGCAGAGTGGACGGCCGATCTACCAGTTTGTTTGGTACAGAATGAATTGTCTCATATCGGTCTTGAACGCATCTACATTACTTTCTAAATGTTTGGAAATTCCAATATTAATGAAACTTACTGAAAATGCTAATTAGAATAAGCACACATTTAAAAATGAACATTTTGTGAATACGATTTTTGATCGAAAGATTTCTTTCGTAAACTCTGCCGATGTTAAAACGAATCTGACGAAGTACATTGTTATATCCCTGAATTTTTAAATAGTGATCAATTTTATCTCGAAAATTAAACATCTCTTCCTCTACCTATAATAATTCCATTCTATACAATTTTTTTCATTTTATGGATATAAAATTTATGGAACACCTCCTCCAATATTTAAATGTTTAGTTATTGGTTAGACATGAAGATATTTAATATATAAACCTACCGACCATAAAAAATGACTAATGTGTAGGGTATTATAAAAATAATAAGATTAAATTTATTTATATTTTAATAATATATATTGGAGTCTAAAAATTTATTCAATCAATTCCCCGGAAAACACCTTTACAATCTCAATAATAATCAAATAAAAAATCTAAAAAGGGTTACTTCGCTCCTCGTGATAGGTTTAGTGTTAATAATCTAAACAATATTTCGAATAATGGTATAGCAATTTTTAGTGGTGACTCTGAGTCGCCACTGCTGTGCTAAGGGATAATAAACTGCTAGATCGACCGCCCAGACAACTGTGCGGTGCTTCGAATTTGTACGTGCCAATGCGATCGTTGGCAGCCAAAAACAGATTCGAATATCGAGCGTCCCGGCTCGATACGCAGATCTCTCGTGGTAAATGAATTGCAACGACGCCGGCTCAATTATAACACGATCTACCAACGAAATGCCGTTGCGACTGAGCTACTTAAACGCCCGATACATAAATTCTCTCGCGCCGGCGCTCACGACAAACCGCGCCACTGAATCTCCCGTATTAAACGACAATTTCCGGTGAAATCACTTCCCGGTAACGGAGTTTGAACCGTGAGCCACTCCGAGAACGGTGAAACGCTTTCTAACGAACTGGGCAAAACGTGCGATCTAATTTCGACGGCTGATCCCCGAGGAATGATCGTTAAAAGATAGCGCGGGAGATTTTTCGGGTTCGTGGGGCTTGTTCATTCGGCGAGTCTCGTTCCTCTCATTCTGATGAGTTGTAGAGGATTGTCATGGAAGTGAGGAATTACAGCAGAAATGTTACTTTGTTGGGTAAATACACATACATATTTCATTGGACTCTTAATCCTTATAAATGCAACCCTTTAGAAATAGTAGCGTGGAAGATACGGGTGTAATACTCTATCCACCTTCGTTTTAACCTTTAACCTTTCAAGGTCGATATCAGTGCATCATACTGACTCTAAGTAAGAACATTTCAAAATTGATTATGCATACATTATTATTATTTATCATCTATTTTTTATTTTATTTTTATTATCATTTATATATCATTTATTTTCTGGAATTTGAATATGGTTATTGAAAATATCAAAGAGCCATATAATACAATAACATAACATATCCATCATAAAGAAAGAATATAACGATGCCATCGTCCTCGAAGGGTTAAATCAACCCTTTACCTCGTAATGGCTAGTTAGACTCGTGGTCAAGATTTCAAATACAATCTATTCAATATGTGCAATAAAATTCTATTCTTCTGCTCTCGATATTGACCCATTATAGAAAATGTGAGTATTAAATCAATGCCATTTTCTTCTTATTCAATATTATAGAAACTAAATAATTATAACATAAACTAGCTGGTTATTGTTGCTCGCTCGCTTCGCGAGCTCGCGGATGGTGTTATTGTTGCTCGCTCGCTTCGCGAGCTCGCGGGTAGGACTGCTCTTGCGAGAGGGTTAGTGGTACGCATTGCTAGTGAGGCATACAGCTATTAATGGTTTTTTTTTATTTTGTGTGTGACTCTCCACGAGCCACACAAAGAACTTCCCGATTCGTTAGTTGTAAGCGGTAACATTAGCATTAACTGCATAATTAAAAAAAAAATGAAATATATATAATTACGTTTGTTTATTTGGTGGAAAATTTCCATCCTCTCTTATAAATTGCATTGTTGAATGAACTTCTTTCGAAAAAAACTAAAAAATCTAAAAAACTGCTTGACCAATATGGACCAAAATCTAATCAGCTCTAAGTTACGACGAGGCACATCCATTGCATCATTCATCATTCTGATCGCATTGTTACTTTTTCAGAAAATGTTAACGAAAAATTTGACACACACACACACACACGCACGCACGCACGCACGAACGCACACACACACGCACACGCACACGCGCACGCACACGCACACGCAAACACACACACACAAACACACACACATACCGACATTTTGATAAAAATAGTCTAAAATGAATCCAATGACCATGAAACGTGAAGATCTGTTAAAAATTCGATTTTCGATTTTCGGGGTAAAAAAACATTAATAGCTGTATGCCCCACTAGCAATGCGTACCACTAACCCTCTCGAAAGAGCAGTCCTACCCGCGAGCTCGCGAAGCGGGCGAGCAACAATAACCAGCCAGTTTGATTATTGTAAGCGGTAACATTAGCATTAGTTGCATAATTGAAAAAAAAATTTTTTTTTAATTAAAAAAAATTTTTTTTAACCCTTTGAACTCGAGGCCGTTTTCGCTTGCGCGAACCAGCAACTCGAGACGATTTCGGCCAAATTAGGTGAACATTTTACAGGTACTTCAAAAATATTTAATTTTAAAAAAATAAAAAAAAAAAAATTTCACCAGTTTATTCATTTATATGTCGAAAACAACAAATTTTGATAAATATTACACTCTGTAATTAGTTTTGGTGTGATACTTAGTAAAACAATAGCCAAGATGCATCCTTGCCACTTCACATCGGCCGGGCGCCGTATCGGCACCGCTCGAGTTGCTACTTAACATCGGCCGGACGCCGTATCGGCGCCGCTCGTGTTCAAAGGGTTAAATTTAAAAAAATTTTTTTTACATAAAAATGAAATATATATAATTACGTTTGTTTATTCGGTGGAAAATTTCCATCCTCTCGTATAAATTGCATTCTTGAATGAACTTCTTTCGAAAAAAACTAAAAAAACTAAAAAATCTAAAAAACTACTTGACCGATATGGACCAAAATCTAATCAGCTCTAAGTTACGACGGGGCGCATCGATTGCATCATTCATCATTCTGATCGCATTGTTACTTTTTCAGAAAACGTTAACGAAAAATTTGATAACATAAAAACGGCCATACGCACACACACACACACACACACACACACACACACACACACACACATACTAACAATTTGATAAAAATAGTCTAAAATGACTTCAATAACCATGAAACGTGAAGATCTGCTAAAAAATCGATTTTCGATTTTCGGGGTAATTACAGTAACTTCCCTATGAATCGGGAAGTTAATAAGGTAAGGAATTCCACAGTTCTGTTCCATTTATAATTTCAGATTTAAACATTAAGTTGTTATTCATTCGAGCTTTAGATAAGCTTAAAAGTCGTCTAAATGTAAACTATGAATTTTAAAATTGGAACTAAAACTTTTTATTGTATATTTATTGTATAACATTTCTATTTAATAGATTTTGTTTGAAGTGCTCATCACGAGTCTGACAGCTACTTGAACTAAATAGCATAAAATACACAGGATGACAAAATAATTATCACTCACACTACAAGTGATTTCCTACGGTTGAATATCTTGCTACACCAATACGTTTTCCTCTCCGAAAGTGTTAAAAGCTGAAGAGAAATCCGTATGCCGGAGAAGACGACGGGCAATATTCAAATAATCCGCAGTTCCCACCCGGGAGCCGTACAATCTTCCCCTAATCACGTTCAGCAACCAGAGAATCACCTCGCGATCTCCTTTGAAACAAATTGCGCAGCTCAGAAGGGCGGACAATAAAATTCCGAAACGTCGGATAACTGCCGATAAATTTTGCACGGCTTGATTCCGGGCGCATACGGCGTCGCTCTGCGAGTCCTAGTGGGCGTCGCGTCGTGGGGAAAGCACCGCGAGAGGAGGATGGTCGTTAATTTTTCGGGGTCTGCGTAAAGTGGGTTCCGCGGACGTTCCGTGATACGGTTGGGTCGCAAAATTCATAGGAGCTGGCGGAGTTGGGTTACGAAGATCGTATAAAGGAATTATGCCCTGAGAGCAATGACTCGGGTTTATGTTAACAGCGGCATCTCGTGCCGCTTCCTGTTCACGTGTACTGGCATGAAGCCACTTCCGTTCGATCTGCGGCAGCCCTGAAACCTAAGGAACCCTCACCTAACCTCCCTCGTCCTCCACCCTCGTCCTCCTCTCTCGCTCTCTCTCTCTATCTCTCCCTGCCACCCTTAGCAGCCGAACACAGAGGCGGTAGTCACTTAGGCTTCAGGCGCGTAAACATAAGCGCGCGAGAGCATCCGCTTAGGAATATGATGGTAATTTACGGTGGTTTCGGGGATACGAGCATCCGGGCTCACCCCGGGCTCTCTCTCGCCCCGTGTTTGCTGCATCGTAAACGGGCTACTTTGCCAGCCGAAGCCGGCGCTTCGTTGCTCGATACCATCCCAAAGACTGCCAGCCATGTGTCGTTAGTAAATTATAAGCGTTTTCGTGAATGAGCGCAGATGGAATCCTATTTTCCGTTGCAGCTCGCCACCCGCGCGGGATTTATGGGTTTAATTGGGAGCCATTGTCATCTAACAGCTGTCGTGAGAGTCTTCCAATTTATGGAAGTAAGATTGCCGTAGCGGTTTTCAGTCCCGGGAGCCAGGTGATTTGAGAGACTGGCAGATTATGGTAAGACTGTTATCTATGGCAAATGGCCCTTTTAATGGCCACATGAGATTATGCGTATTTTGTGGTAAATATTGGAATACTGGTTGTTGATATGCTGTTATTTTCTTGGGTCAGTAACTTTTTGAATTTGTGATTCGATTTTGTAACGATTTGAAGGATGACTTTGTTAAATAGTAGTCTTTATACGGATTCTGCGACACTACGAGGGTCTTCTAGTAAATATTAAAATACTGGTTGTTAATGTGGTTCTACTCCTTTGGTTTAGTAAAGTTCGGAAGTTTTAATGCGGTTTTGCAACGAACTAAATTGTGGCTATGGCTAATGGCTCTTTTATGGGTGAGATTATGAGTTTGCTCTGGTAAATATTAGAATACTGGTTGTTAATGTGATTCTACGCCCTTAGTGTAGTAAAGTGGGAATTGGTAATACAATTTGGTAACGAATTTACGTTGACGGGCGGCTATGGTAAATGGCCCTTTATTGGTTATTGATGTGTCAAATGTGTAATTTGTAGTGCATTTTGGTAACGAAGTTACATTACAAGCTGGATAACAACGGAAAATAACGTCAATGTAATATTCATTATTCTTATTTGTCTTTCAACTTTAAATCGCCGCGACCGTAAAGGTTATTAAAATAGAGGAAGTAACACTTTCAGGCTAACTATCAGGCTAACGTTCATACTGTTCGCGAATAATAAAGGGAAATGCAGAGTATATTGCTTTCCTCTATTCATCGCAACCTGCATTGTGCATGAGGAAAATGTTCAAAAATGACACAAAGAGCGAAGGTTCAAATGAAATTCTTTGCAAAGTCAAGACATCAGTTAACTTCCTTCCAAGCTTCGTTTGACTCAATTTGTTTACATAATGTGATTGCACTTCAAACATATATCATCATAAAATGTAGAATATAAGTTGTACTTGTTAATATAGATTTAGTTCAGATCATGAAAAACAATCAATACTGAATTGAGTGTACAATTTCCTGTTTCATTGTAATTGTAGTTAGTAACTATCAACTATATTATTGTCTGAGTATTTAAAGCAAGGATTATCAAAAGCCAAAATTACAAAATCGTGACAAAAAATCCATGAAATCCGAACGTTTTCGGTTCGAACAAAATCGAGCCTATTTCAGGGGTATCTTCGAGTCAATTTTAGACTGCATTTCCGCAGGAACTTTCGAACTGTCGAGGTTTGAAATTAAACAGGACATGGCACTTCGTCACAGGACTTCGACCAGAATTGACTGCATTTTCAAAAAATACTTTGAATCCAATAATGTAAACCCGTTGGAATTCCCTTAATCTCTGGAACAACATACTCTAAATCATCCAATTCCCAAACAATAAGTTCGAAACTATGGCTCGAAAGAATGTCTCTCGGCCAATAAAATTCCGGCTCACCAGGAAAATACAAAATTCGTTGTATCACCCCTGACGATCTAGCGTCGGAACATTTACGTCAGCCTGTTTATTTTATAAGCGCGGTGAAACTTTTTCGTCGCCGAGCCGTATATTTCAAAAGTTCCCGGCGCGACGCGGCGTTCGTCCCGCGAACTCGTTTCAAAAACAATTCCATATCTTGGCAGCGTGTCAAGGTGGCGCACAGTGCAGTGGTCCGGATCGAACAATTTGGTGTCAATTTGTTATAACTAGACAGCGGAATTTATGAATCTATAACAAAAATGAGTAGATGTTACTTGGAAAAGTAAACATATTAGACGAATTTTAAAGCATTGTTATGTTATTTTTCACCTATTATATACATTAAGAAGGAAAGTTATCACTCCAGTTTATTGTAATTTAGGTACAATATTTTTATTTTGTTTAAAAATATCCTGTTTAGTTATAACATTTGAATTATTGCAGGTACTGCATTAAAATTTTTCACTAACAATATTTTAAAAATAGCAATTTTTAACTGGAGATAAATAAATATTTTTTGCACTTTTTAAACAATAATTTTTACTGACTTTTTATTGACATTTTTTCTGAATGATAAAGAAGTTAAATAGAAACTTGATTACTCACTAACTACTATACATACATATAAAAATCACTATCCAAATATCACTATATAACTATGCAAAACAAGGCGTAAACTGTATAAAACGAAATTTAAATTGAACAACACGTAACGAAACTAGTATATACTAATGAAATATATGAAAAGTGCTCGTGTTATTGCTCTTGAATGCTGTGCTCTCTCCGACAGAATTTTAGGTTTCAACGAGGTTTCAACGATAGAAACAAATACAGTGAGAACGCTAAGCAACTCTCATTGATCGTTTTGTTATATTTTTTTTATATAGAATCGACTATCGAAGTTAATTTACATATATGTATATATTTACTCTATTTATCTCTTACAATGTCATTGCAAAAACGTACATATTTGGAAGACATTTGATCAGCCGGACGAGCCTGTTTTACGCAAGCGAGATTCATCGTGAAGTAACATTGGCACCTTTGAACAATGATACCTTGCAAAGTAGGACGCGAAGAACAAGATTCTTGCATAATTATATAGGGGAAAGTATGTTGAAAATGATCCGATTTGGTAGAAAACGGGACATTTCAAATGTAACAACTAACAAATTTTGCCAATTTCTTTTTTACTTCATACTGTGATTAATAACTTTTAGTATCGATGTTAATTTTCTATCACAAAACAGTTCATTCTAAAAGAAGAAAATATTAAGTGGTGTCATCCGAGCACCTCGAGGACTAAGTGCTATCTCTAAATTGTCTACCTTTAAGTCCTTCTAATTACAAATCTTGATAAACAGCATTAATTTTTACATTTCCGAGCAATTCAAGATTAGAAATCGAAATGAGAAAGTTGATTGTTCAGCTAAATGACACCAACTTCTTTGATCCGGACCACAGTGTGGCGTCCTCCGCAGCGTTTCCGTTGCGTTTCCCCACGATCAATCGAGTGTCTCCTGGTGTCGCGAAACAAACAACCGAGAGACGTAATCGGCTCGTTGCACACGCTCACGAGGGGTGACGGAGCGAGAGCATTCCCGAACCGCCGGCGGATCGAGTCCGTCTACAATTTCTCCGCGGATACAGGGCTTCAGCTTGCCCGTAGGTGGAATACCTTAACCGGACTAGTGTGAGAATTTAGTTGAGCCCATTTCGAGGAACCCCCGGGCTCGGCCGAGTTAACCTTCCTCGATTCCCATACCCCGGGACCATCGGACGACCCTTATTTCGGCACGCTCGAGCGTGAAGAAAATGGTGCGCTCGCCTCCATTTCGGATCTGGATATTCTCGGAAACGAGCTAAAGCGAGTTTCTTGAGGAAATGGAAGGCCGGGACAACGCTCTCTCGGAAAGAGAACCACGCTAGCGCACCGTTTCTCAAAGACTCTGGCTTCCAAATTCGTCGCTTCGAACGATCCTCTGACCAGAATTACTCATTTGTACACTCTAAGAAGGTCGTCTGATCTAGAAACGTCAATAACTAATTTTTGTTTTGCAAATTTGTGGAAACTATTTTTATCGTATCTAAACTTAAAACTACGAACGCTCTTCTTCTCGGAATTCTGCTTCTCGAAATGGTTGCCGTGATATCTCCGCAACGGTGCCTCCGATTTCAATGAAATTTTGCAAGGATATTCCGAGAAGATGTCAGGCTATATGCGAATCTGCTTCTGCAATTAAGAAATTGCAGTCTGAATTTAAAGCGAAAGAGAGGATTTTCCTCTCTAATGTGGCGCCATTTTGTTATTAGCGAATTTAAATGGAAGATTATGGCATAGAGCCGTACGTGCAATTGTTACATATCGTGTTACTTCGTAGTACCGTCCATAAGTATTCTTACACGATGTATAATCACAATCGTAAAAAATGAACACAAATTGTAGAACTACAGACGAGGTGTAACGTGTAAAAGTAGGTGACCAAGAAACGGAACAAACTTCTGCGAAGTAGAACACGGTTAACGATACGACGATCCTATAATCGTCTTGCGTGACCAACATTTTTAATTTTCCGTCGCGTTCGTGGTTTTCGGGTCATTTTAACTAGCCCCGTATTCTTCGCTGTACATACAATTATTAGTTGTCGTTAACGAGACCTCCGAGTCGTTTCATCGACTATCGCGGTTGAGCCCTGTGTCACTATTTACTGTTTTCTGATGAAAAATAGAATTGTTCTCAGGTACGTAGATTTACTAAAACTTAGTCTACAATGTAACGCGTAAAGACACATTCGATCCTGATAAGTGACCGTGACTATTGAAGAAATAATGAAAACTCTGAATTAACAAGAATGACAGTGACATTAAAAATTGAGGTAACGCAACATTTGGATTACAGTCTTGTCTCCCATTATGTGAGATTCGTCTCCACGGATAGTGTTCCCACTTGGACCTTCAGTCGCACTGCAATGTAACACGCTCCGAGGCCGGATATCGGTGAGACAATACTACTGCAATGATGAAACTTTATTACTTTTAGTGCAATCTTTCTCATTAAAACGAGACCAAACACGATATAATTGCGATTATATTTCCTTGTTTAATAAGCGATGAAAGTTTTGAATGCAACGAGGGACGGTACATGAAAAGAAAGAGACGCGCAGAGTCGTAGCGGTTGGCATAAATCAAAGTCCTGCGTATCGATTGCAATGATAACGCAAATAAAAAACTTTTTTATTTTTTATTCTTCATTTCCAGAACTTTGCTAATATTTGTAAGATTCTGATTCTCAATAACCCCGAGGTTGCAACACTATGGGAGACAAAATTCTAGCTGGCTCCGACCCTCGGCATTAAATAACATTAATACTAAAGACTCGCCATACTTTTAATCGCCGTCTCCGTGCACGCTTTATCGCGCCCGTGCTCTCCGCCCACGCCCCGAGCCTCCGCGCCGTCACCGTCGCTACTTTCAATCATTGAAAAAGTTCGTCTGCCTCGAAAACTCGTTTCCTCTCCCTCGCCCTCCGTCCACCCAGCCATTCACCCCCTTGTGCCCCACCACGTTTTTTCAATTTACCTTCGGGCCAATCGTCGCTGACAGTGGGGTCGGCGAAGAGAGCACGGCGAAGGGGGTGGAACGGGAGTGACGATCGAAAAGTCTCGAAAGTTTCGAGCTAATTTGATTTATCGTCGCAGCCACTTGAGATTCGCGACCCGACTACTCGTTCCAGCAGCTACCCTCTTTCGCCTTCGCCAGCCGAGTCGGCATCGTCGTTGACGAAGAAATTAGGAGAGGTCAGGGATTCGGCTGAGCTACCAACGGTAAAAGGAACGGGAATAACCCCCTAACCACCCGGAATTTATTATTGATTTCGTCGTTTCACCAACCATGGTTCCTCCGCGTGGTTTGGCTGGGGGTGGCTGGATACGATTGATAAAGGACGTCCCCCTAGCTCTCGCGACTTTCACTTCGATGAGAAGCAGCGGGAAGAATGGGAGCTCCTTCGGTCGACGGCTTCCCGAATCTTTCGAGCATTCTCGTTCGGTTATTATGTCTCATTGTTATCTGTATAATCCGAGAAACAGAGGACGATCCCGCTGCTCCTGGTGCTTCCAGCATAGTGAGACTAATTTTTTTCCTCCGTCCTTTCCGACCTCTTTCCTTCTCCTTCGGATTGATGGGCTTGTATCGACCTGCCACTGGCTGTCTCACGAACAGGGGGTCTTTGAGTACAGTTTTGGAATGAACAGGATGTATGGCACCTTTGACACTGGACCAGCCAAAACCGGTAAAATGGCGAATTTCGGATTCTTTATTTTATTCAAATTGTATGTTTCTGTAGCTACTTACTAGACACGTGTATGGAGTCGCACCTTGTAAAAATAATTGCACAATATCTTGAAAATGCAATTTTGTTATTTTCAGAACTTAATACAGAACTGATATAAGTAACACTTCCAAGCAAGTTAATCTATATCATTGTATTTTCAGTATGATTCTATAGCGAGTTGAAATATTATATATTGGACTTCCCATATTATTGCATCTCGGGTATCGTGTATTGTATATTGTATGTTAAGATGACCAAATATGTTTTTACTGAATATAAAAGACACGATGTAGCAGACTTTCATAATCACTGACACAATTGAAATGAAAATGTAAAATAAAACTGGATGAAGTTACAAGGGAACATATTGTTCAACTATTTGTAAGGTATATTTCCGAGAGCGTACGTGAACGAATAAAACTAAAGCAAGTGAGGGAAACTACCAGTCGGTTAAGGAATCCGAGGAAGTTAAACGAGGCCAAAGAATAATAATTCTCTTCGCTAATCCCACGGATCCAACACGGGTACTGCGGAGGGTTAAATTGGTGTAGTTCCTATATTCGCTGTTACAGCCCTAGACGGTGCGATATAATTGACGAAACGAAGCAGCTGCGAGCCATTTAATTAGAGTTCACATTTGTCCGGTTACTTTCCAGCAGCTGGACTGCGATGATCAGCAGCAATTATGTCACACCAAAGCCGTCCAAATCGGCGAGGGATCGCGGTTACGTTAACCGTCGCGATTACTATTAAAGTCAGCTACGCACTGCAACGATTTTTATGACACCTAACTCTACCCTATAAGATACTGTCTTATCGTTTTAGCGATTGGCAAGCACAGTATAATTACCTTGGTCAGTGGTAGATAATACACACTTCCTAAAAATGCTATAACACACTACAAGTATGAAACTATGCTAGGTATTTCTTAACCCTTTGCACTCCAGCCTAGTGATTCATATAGTACACCAACAACTCCAGCATTATATCAGTTACAAGTGTTTATGTTATTTAAATATTTTATATATACTATTATATATTTATATATTTATATATTTTATAAATTTTATACTTTTTATATTTTTATGTTTATATAACAAAAGAAATACGGTTGCTGCAATAAAACGAAATATTTATTCTTTAGCTACATTACATAAAAACAAGTTCAAGTTTATAAATCTTCAACAAAATGAAGCGGCAGTGAATTTAAAGTTCATAATTTAAATGTTACATTATCGGCGACAACGGAGTGCAATGGGTTAAATTATAGAAGCGACCGGACGGTGATTTTACGTGTAAGAACAAGTTCAAGATAAGGAATAATATTCTTTTGCTTAATGTTCCATTTACGAGATAAATGACTTTGAAGTTTCATCGGATTCGCAGGCTCAGCATATGCAGGAAGTAGAATTAGTCGGCCATGGTCAGACACGTCAGACGATTTCGAGAAATTGTTAATATTTGAACTATGATCATTCCGTTGAATCAAATGGTATGAAAGTTAATTTGGACTCATTTTAAAGCTGAAAGCCTCTAATTTCGCATATCGGTATTCGTTTCTCAAAAATATCGTAGACAAAAAGAAACGGATAAATAAAGGAGTGTATGGACAAAGTAGAGGCTTCAAGCTGTAATATGAGTGCAGTAATATTGCTGTACTACTTTCTTAACTAAATGATCACAGTTCAAATATTGATAGAATTTCTGAATGGGAAATTTAGCGTTCAAACAATTTTTCAACCCACTGTAGATGTGTATGATTTTACAGAGAATTTTATAGTACTGTCTTAATCTCGCGTCTTCTTCGACGCTGGCGGTAAAATATCCGTGAGATCGACTCTCTTAACAATTACTGTAACCGTAACGATCACTATGCTCGTCCGAAGAATAAGAAGCGGCGCAAACGTGTCTGACGGAAGGGGACGGCAGCGGCGGTCGGATTCCCTAATCCTAAGTAAACGGGCGGTCTCCACCTTCTCTCGCAGCTACCTGTCTGATCAAACATTTGTCTTTACTACTCGGTTGATTAAACGCTCGCCGAGTTTATATTGCATTCGAGAACGGCGCCGCCTTCCGGTTCGATCTAGTGCGTGTCGCGGGGGACTTCCGGCGAAAACGTGTTGGATCAGGGAGAAGAAAACTGAAAGACCAGAAAACTAGATCGACGAGATACGGAGAACAAGTTGAAACCGGAACGAGAACGTTCGGGGATGGGACAGGAGCCTGGAAATAAGTACTAACAAACTGGAAGGAGGAAACCCTCACGATGGAGGCGCACTCGACACGAATGTCGAATATCAACCCCAAGAATTCCCACAAAATCATAGCGCGAAACTTCCGTTTATAGCAAAAATCAGAATTCGATGAAATTTTGAAAATAGGTTCTTTTTTGACTGAAATGACGATTGCCAGAAGGATTTTTGGCGCATCGAAATAAAACTTTTTATCATTTCAATGTCGCGATCTACCTTACCGACTTACCGACTTTCTCTTTTATATAGAATATCTTCAATTAGTTGTAAAAAGGGATCATCACCAGCCTAGTTCGCCTCACAGCGCCATAAAAATTCACACATATCATCTATAAACGAATCCTCTTTAGTTTAAAGTAATACATGTATAAGGTAAACTTGAAATTTTTAAAGACTACTCCTGGATTGTCGTGTGCGTGGTCGGACCGGCCCTCTCCGTCCCCACCCCGACCTAACCACAACTCATTCTAATCACATAAATAATAATATAACTAAATAATAAATAAACTTTTCGGGTTAACCTAATCCAAATTAATTCTCATCGCATAATCTTCCCATCGTAGATATTGGTTCACTTGGTTTAACAATTGAAATTTTTTATACAGTTTACATTAATTTCCAGAATATATATTTGACGAATCTCCCTCAAATATATTTTCGAATCTCCCTTAAAACATGAAGTAATTACCACGGACAAATCATAAATTTCTTATATTTAATGCTGTGTTTATAATTCTAAAATCATAGACAATACGAAGAATGATAAGATGATAATATGAATAAAATTAATTTGATAATTATTAACACGTGAATTGTAATAGTAAAACAAAGTCGATTATTTTTACACATAGAAATAAACGATCATTTCGACCGTAAAAGGTCTTGAATATTGCGACTACCTTTGCTCCTGCAGTCGTACGTTTTCCCGTTGGCCACGTGCACGAACGATTTAGCTTCAGCATTGCCAACACAGACACGAGCTAAACGACAGTGAGCCACAGCAGTTCGCGTATTCCGCTCGCATACTGTTAATTTATCACTGTCTTTCGTTGGCCGCGATGTTACCGGCCTCCGTCGATTTCACGCCATGCGTCCCAGGCTGCTCGTTTCCTTTTGTGGGCTTTATGTCTTTTCGTCTTTTGTCGGGGGCTTTCGTTTAATTCTCTGCTATTTTTTCGATGCGCCATTGTCGGACCGCCTGTATAAGCCGAGGCTGATTAATTCTCACCATCCGCGGTACGAGTGACGCGCGAATGCGGGGAAGCTAAAGACGCATTGTTTCTCGATCGCAGTCTTTTATTACGCCAGCGAATTAGTCTCTCTTTCGATCCCCGTTGTTAAATTGGTGATCACCTGGCTTGGCCGTTGCAGACATAACGCGCGATGAATATTGTTCGCAGTTCTTTAGACGGATGATGTATCCGACCGGTCAATCTCTCGTATTTCCATTTAAGTCACGAATAACTATGCCTGATAACGTTCTACAAGGTGGATCACTAGTCAATAGATCACAATTTAGGGTGGACCTTGTCTTCCAACTATGGAATATTGAGCACGTCAACACCTAATATTGTTCCATTTCATGAAAAAATGATATATCTAAAATTTTAGTGGCACAACGAATGCGAAGTTTTGAAATAACAATAACAGCACGCTAAATGTGAAGAGATCACTGAAAATTCAAGATAAATATTTTGTACCTCCAAAAAAACCTTAATGGAAAAATCATACTAAATAAATCTTAAATAAATTATTTTACATATTATTCCTAATCATATTTATAATAATAAACTATAATAAACTATAATAAAATTTTTATTATAAACTATAAGTTAATAAACATAGTTCCTAAATAAATATATAAAATATCTTCTAATCGGGTTTTTGATCGAATCGACTTTGAAAATGTAGTATTCCACTTGTACTTTCTTGAAAACTGACGGTTCATACATTTTCCTCTAGCTGTTATGAGGACCGGCCTCATACTTTCAAATAGCGATTCATTTTCTTTGATCTTCCTTAAATCCACAAGAGTATTTTCAATCTCCCTCCACGACGAACAACGTCAACCATAAAATTAATGGATCACTAAATTGATATCTGTTTTCCGCGAATATTTCGTATATTCTCGAATCTTCATAAACTCGAATACCAACTTCCGCAATTTTCAATTGCAAGTCGAAAAGTTATAAATTTCGGATTAATGTTAATGGGTAAAAATTACCGAATTATTAAACTAGTTTATATTCTCTCTTGAATCTCTTGAAACTCGAGGAATAATAGGTCGTAACTTTCACAATTTCCAATTTGAAGTCGAGAAGGCAACTTGCGGGTTCCAAAACAAAATTAAAAGTTTACGTGTTGGAATAACAAAAAAAAGGAAAAAGAAAAAGAGAGAGAGAGAGAATAAGAATAAATGGAAAACGCCCGCAGTCTCGCCGGAAGAAGTACATTCCGTCGTGCGGCATTATTTATTCAAAGGAGAAATATATATTCGGGCGCCGACTGTGCCCGGTGTTTCTAGGCGAAACAAATATTTGCTGCATCGAAGTGGAGTGAAGCTTAAGCGCTGGTTTGTCAGTACGTATTTACATGCGCCTTTAAGCGCGCGATCGAGATTACTTCCGGCCAAATGCGCTCGTTTACATTCGCGACGTTCTACGCGCGTTCCCGGATAATATCGCTGGGACTCTTATTCTAGAACCGCTGGAAACCATTGAGCGCGGAATCATTTCGCTGGAATCGATCTCCCAGACGCAAATTCTTCCTCCGAATATGCTCCGGAGCATTGCCTCGCCTTTGATAAGATTATTCAAACGAGTTTTTCAAAAACTACATCTCCCATAAAGCTAACAAATGTTCTCGAAAAATTTCGATTAAGAATTGCACTAGCTTGAAACAGAATACTCTTCTCACGTGTTACTTTATTTTATTTATATTGGCCTTTAAACGAGTGACTTTTCAATCAACAATATTTCATAAAACGTAAGACGAATAAAATTGGAATGACAAAAACTTTTCCGTTATCGACATAAACATAATGCAATTCACGTTATAAAGTGAAAGAATTATTTTAATAATTTTAAACAAAGTGAAATCTTAAAATTAGAACAGAAGCAATATCGAACCCAATTTGTTCGTGTTATAACTTAATACAGGGTTTCCAAAAACTGTACTCCGCGAAAAATATTAATAAAAAAGCTTTTTTTCTACATTTTGACTGTAATAATTTTATTTTATTTTTCCAAGATTTACTGATTACGTGTAATTACCTATCCTTCAAATTACACAAGGAGCTCCTTCAAAATTCGAAGACCCTTGAAGTGTTCTATCAGAGTAAAAGTTTCGGAAACCCTGACCTAATAGACGGTCCTATGTTGACGATTGATTAATTCAATTGTAATTGGAATTATAATTGGGAGACTCTGATTTGGAAGTTTTACTTCCATTCATATTAAAAGATGTATTTTAATCTTTATCGAATAAGTTATTTGAGAAATATAATAGTTTGATTAATTTAACTTGCTATGTAAAATAAATTGGTAGAATGCGAACTTTGAAGAGTAATTATTAATTTCACCCTTCGATTTCCATTCGTTTCTGGATTTTAATCTTACGTCGGCCGAGAATATTTAAGAGCATCCTTCAATAAGATATTTTTGTGCATGAATGGAAAATTGGTTTAAGCTGGATGAGGGTTTTGACTATATCCTGAAGACTCTATGCGAGGTTAAAGTTAAAGGATCTGTGATAGAGCATCGGTCTACGGATTTTCAATAATATGAGACAACAATATGAGATTCCGAAAACAGTAATAGTAGAGATTAATTAATTATTTTTGCAGTTGGGTTTGCAGAATTTGTTAAAGTATAGACAAAAATATGGTTTGATCGTATAATTAGAATCATACATGGTAGACAGAGTGATACAGGGTGTCTTAAAATTCTTTCAACATCCGGAAATAGGAGGTTCCTGAAATTATTTGAAACGACGTTTTTCTTTGGAAAAATGACGTCCGCGGCTTCTTTTAGGAGTTATTCACGAAAAAACACGGACCAATCAGAGCACGACTACAGCGGATTGATTCTGGATCGGCCAACGACGACGCCACACTAAGCGGAACCTGTCGTCGAATCGGACTCTGTTAAAGAATGATCTTAGGAACCTCTAATTTCCGGATGTTGAAGGAATTTAAAGGCACCCTGTATATCAACAGTCGTAGTAAAAAATAATAATTATTCAACCATTACATTGCGATTGCTTTCATCTTTTCTTATAAGCTACTATCGAATACACGCGCAAAAGCTTTCTAATTGAAATATTATCATATGTAAATATAAGTTTCAGCTACTACAGCAAGCACAGATAAAAAATTAAAAATGTTAACAATGACAATAAAAAAAAAGTTATTTACACATTAGCTAGTAAACTAATCCTTCTAACGTCTTGAAAATAATGAACTCAAGCTGTTTAGTCCAATTTTGCAAAAGCTAATCGTTTTTACACAGTGTACGAATACTTTATACACTCACTGTAAATTAAGCCCTTGCCGTATCACGACGAGCCAGACTCGTGAAGAAGACTTTTAAGAGAGTCTAACAAATATGAATGTTACGCGTTTCGTTATAAATGAAATAAAATTTGATTCATCTGTAATGAATATTTAAGCTTTAATATAATAATTATTCTTTTCCCTTCTACATTTTTGTGCGTAAAGACGTTCTAATCACGATAATTATAAAAGAAAAGGTACGGCAAGGATTTGACCAAAAATGCAGTTCGAATAATTAATGCTCTACTGTATTTGGTATTTTTACCGTTTGCGTCCAGTTTGATAACTTTGCGTAAGAAGCGATCGTCCGTTCGCTTAGTGACACGAGAATAACGGCGTCAATGTGTCAACGCGTTCGGGGCTTGAAGTGTCGTGAAAAATACTCACCGCATTTTCCCTGGAATGCCACAGTGATATTAGCACCCTTCGCGCAGGCCGCTCTGTTTAGCTCGCAGAGAGACGGATAGTCGATCCCATCTGTGCCGCAGACAGGACTCGATCCCTCGTGATCCCCTAAATTCGGGCAGGATTCCAAGCATTCGCAGGAGGCCTCGGTGCCGTCCCTACTTCGTACGCATTGCGAACCGAGGGTGCAGTTCAGCTTCGCACACGGGTCTTTGATCTCTATAACAAGAAAAACGATCGCGTCGACGGAATTAATGGTTGCCGAGGTAACGGGCCCTGTAATTCAGAATAAAAACAAAAAGAAACCTCGCAACTTTCAGAAACCGTCACTTTCGATGTTACAACGAATTCTCTGCTTGTCGATCCACAGGTCACACCTGTGATCTCGTATACTATGTGACAATCAAGACATTTTTTTTACAGCGAGTTGTTGTGGACAGAATATGCTTTCTAACTGTACTCGTGTATTTATAAAGTTTCTTTTCTTAGTTTAATTTATAGACAAATTATTTGAAAATGTATAGAAACACTCGGACGCCTATTTGAATTTATATAAAATTTATAAAATTATTACAATATAATTATATTAGGGCGATTATAAAATTTTGATTGCAAATCGAATATTTTAATTGCTGTAAGTATATACACGGCAATGGTTCAGTTTTTTAGAATAGATAATATTTGTGAGCTAATATTTTATTAATATGATATGATAACGTGTAATGGGCGAAGTCCTGGAATTTTACATAGACAATCTACTCGAGTGATTAGGGGCCGTCCATATTCCAGTTGCCTGACCATTGGTGTCCCTATTCCATTTACGCCACCAGGGGACCCTTTGTTCTACATGTCTAAACAGCGAGTGTCCCTTTACTTCACCTCTTTGGATAGCTACCGACCATATTTCACTTGGCTGATTAGTGACGTCCCTGTTCCACTTGCTTGACCAGTGAACATCTCTACGCCACTTGTCAGGCTTGACATAATTTTCGGTTTATTTTCGTGTGACTCGGAATAGTCCCTAATCTACTATTCTACTCTCATGGAAACATATCAAAATAATGAACGTCAACTTTGACGTACTATTGTTGGAAGGCAGAATTCACAAATATATTATGATTCACACTCGTTTATTCTTATCTGCTGACACAAATGAAACCTTCCATTTTCAGATCTCATGTTATTTTTAATCCTCTAGTCTGCAGATTATCCTTGTGATCAGTAAAAGCATTCAGTGTTGTCTAATTATTGTAAATTTTGAATACTAAATGCCTTCACTAAATTATATAAATTATAATAAAGACGTCATAAGGCAATTAAAAAAAACGATCAATTTAGACACACAGTTATTCCTTGATCGATATTATTTTTGATAAAGTCACATTGCCTTCAGTAGTAATCTCTTATGCAATCAGAATAAAGATGGAAACTATTGGAAAAGCAGAAAGAATATTTAAATACCAAAATACTAGTTAGTACAAATATGTGATCCAGGGTTCGAAATCAGTTTTTGTAATTCGGCAACTTCACGAGTATATACAATATCATATTTTATGAATATTAATCGAGCGTTATCAAATTCATTTTTTTTACTGGAATTAATTAAATTTCGTGAACACATATTCAGCTCGATCCCATTACTAGGCAATATGTAGACGTTACCATTAATGCTCAGTCGGTTTATTGCTAACAAGACTGAAAAATGAAAGAAAAATTCCCAAATATCATCGAGAACGTCACGGGATCATCCGAGATTCCTCGGGGACGTTGAAATAAAGAAAGGATGATCCCCACGAGAGATACGCACAAAAAGATTAGCTCGTCGAGGGTTTAAACAGCCGCGCGGTGTAGTTGGAAATGTTAAACTGTGCTCGTCAAGTTTTCCGACAACAATTAACGTCACGCATAGAATTAAACGTCGCGGTGCATGCGGTTGACAATCGGGTCGCCGCCCGGCCAACAAAGGAAACGCGAAGCAACGAATAATCAAGGCTCGACACCCCGGGGACATCGCGGTTTCGCGTTTTGTCCTGCAAAGGACGAGGAACGAGGGAAGAACGGGTTTTGTCCCGCGCTGGGAAATCGAACCCGGTTGGAAGGATCAAGAGTCGAGGCCCCTGGTCCGGTTTAATCAATAACGTTTTCCCTTTTTATCCGTTCTCTCCCTTCTTTATTTTTTCTTTCCGCCGGCGAGGTCGTATCGGCATCAAACGTAATTACAAACCGTAAACACGGGACGCGCCGTAAAGCGGCGTGAAATTAAATCCGCGCGATTCACGATGAATAAAGTATCGTCTACTGGGGATTCAGCCGGCGCGATAAAATACAGTCGGCGAGGAGCCCGTGACCGCGCTTTAGCCACCGCCACTGCCGCCATCTCTCCTTTCTTCCATGGTATTTAAACGGATAAAAACCTCCCGCGAATATTCAACGGAGCCTGCTAAGCCGGTGAAAATTTTTAATGGAACCGCCGTGGAAGAATATAGAACGGTAAACCTAATTAAAACGATCTACCCCCGCTGTTCCTCTGGATACGATACTCTTCTCTTCTTCTTTTTCTCTTTCTCTCTCTCACTCTGTCTTTCCAAGCTGAGATCGCAGCTTGTGCACACAAAATCAAGCAGACACGGTCGCAAGCCGCACCGATTGGGGAATGGCGATTAATATTTAATATAATCGAGTGTTTTGGGAGTAGTGCGCCAAACAATTCAATCTGAAAATTCTTACACGTGATGAGATTGAGTAGGTCAAGTGCAAAAATTTATAGATATCAGATGAGTTGAACAATATTATTATGTATCACCTTGGATTTATAAGAGGAGGTATCAATAGTGGGCTCGTCGATTTTGTTTAAAATTTGTCTGGTGCATCTAGAGCAAAAATAACTAGACCCATCTTGATAAATAATGAGCATTGTCAAAATCAGCCGGACATTATTAGGAGCTCATTGTTGTTCTGGACTCACCGGAAAAGTTTAATCAAAATCCACGACCTCGCCACTGTGTCTTCTCCTTGCTAGAAAAATGATTGAACGAATAAATTGGAGAATGTTTTCTCGGAAATAAGAATAAACTCTGCAACAGAGAAGTAATAATCAACAAAAGAAAATATAACGTGTCAAAGTGGTTGCTGATAATCGCGTATAGCTGCTGTGAGTTACAAATAAAATTACTTTTAGACAGTGCGATTCAAGACAAGACGCTACTTCTTTCAAATCAAAGGAAACAGAAGTGCAGGTTTCCGTAACGAAAGCTCGGTTTCTTTATTACGTTTCTTATTCCGCGGTCAAATCGCGGCACGGTAGACAGATCTGAAACTGAATTCTGTATATTTCACGCATCCACGGGCCCTCAAGGTGGAGCCTCGCGTTCTTTTTTGTTTTTCGTTCCGAGAACGTTCGTTACGCGTTCTCACGGATACACATCAAGTCTCGTTGACCGAGAATTGAATATGAAGAGCCTGAGACGTCGTCATCGTCGTCGTTATTCGCGCTCAAGTACCTTTTGGGAAAACGTAGCAGCACTGGGATATCGTCGAGCAGGCGCACAGTATCAGAAGAGCTTTCCCTATCATTGTTCGCGGCTTCTTCCGGCGCACCCTTCTGCAAATCAAACCAACCAGCATTCATCCAACCTCTGGCCCCGTCGCAGCCTTCGTGCAATTACTCGCTGCATTTCATCTAGCTCCTTCTTCTCGCCTTTCAACGGTAGGGACAATGGAATACACGCGCGCGGACACGTGGCTCCGATTGCTTTCACCGTCTCGGACGAATGAAACCGAGGGAAACCTTATTGACATCGTCTCTGGAAGTTATGAGCCCTCTTTCCCGCGAATTGCTCGGAATGCAATGCCGGCACTCTAGCTCTGCCCCTATGCTTTTCCGACTCGGCTTCATTTTTGCGAAACAATACCCGCCACTCGTCCGCGATCCGATCTCACCGGGAAGCACTTTGCGCGGAAGATTGATTGATCGAAGCAACCAATTCTCGATCTCTTTGATTTGTAATTGGCAAATCATCTTTCTCGAATAAATCAAGACGGATCTTTTCAGTGGACAATATTTTGGAAAATTCAGTTTTGCATGAATTACATTTATTTCTAATGTTGCAAACGTTACTTCCTGTGGCGTGATCTATACAAACTGGCGACATGTAGTTAGTTCATTTTACAATGTTAATTTTCGGTCAAGTCGGAGTAAAGAATTTTAAATAACAGGTAACATACATTTCTAGACATTTAGGATAAGAATGATCTAATGATAACCCTGTAGTAGATGCAATCACAAACACTGCATGTTTTCAGTGCAAAATGTAAAAAAGAAATTTCGACGGAGTATTTTTGAAATTTTATTGAGTTTCATGACCGTAAATATGAAAAGATTAAAAAAGTTATAATTGAATATAGAAAAATTTTCTCGATACATGAAAATAATAAATTTAATCATTTTTATTTTCTGTGAAAATACAATTAATAAGAGAATTTTGGAAATTCTTTTGATGAAATCCTGGTCGTGACTACACCCCTATACGCAACGTTAAGGTTAAATATATTATTGAGCGAAAAAGATTATTTGCAAATTTATAAAGTAGAGCCAATAATTGAGAAAACTACAAAATAGCATAATTTTTGGAAACAGGTATTTGAACCTGTACATCACGCGTTTGATATCCAGTGTCCCTTCCATTATACTCTCGAAATCCTCAGACAATGTCATACCATTCTTCAAAAATGATTCAACGCATATACAAATAATATCAGAAAAAACTAATCAACCAATAAACTATTAAGTTTACAAGATGCAAATAATTAATAATAAGGATCTTAATACAGAACGTTGATAATTTAGAATTTCAGTATCGAAATGAACGCAATGAATTATTTAAATTGAAAAGGTAGCAAGATTGCTCAACTATTCGAGACAATGAAATTCAGGCGTTCCAACAAAATGAATTATACAGAACATAAAACTGTATGTGTTCAAGCAGATGTTCCGTTCACTCGTTAACTTCCGGACAGACAAGCATTAACTCAGTCACTGAACCATTCATTCTTACGATCGCCACATTAAGCATTCTAAATCCTCGTGTAGTTATATATTCCACATAATTAACATGTACGAGTACCACACATAAATTTAACAATTATATAAAACATTTCTGTTCATATTGATCCTTACGAAATTGATAAAAAGACATACCAAAGTAATATGTTGTGTAACCTTCGGTTACAACACAAATTTTGTAATGCCAGAAACCAAATAGTTATTATAAGAATAATCTTGTAATTATTATCTTATTAAAGTGATTAAAGAAAGGAAGGGCCTTATATTTGGCTTCTGCATTTTGCAATTGATACAGACAATTTGATTTTGTGCATAAAAGTCCACAGTTAAGTAATCGTCGTTTCAGAAAGATTACTCAAGTCGAAACTGATGAAAAAATTTTAATCGGAATCTCGGAATTAAATTGTATAGCAAGTAGTTAATAATAAGGTTGAATTTATGTTCGTTATGTTCTCTAATAAGCGGTAAATCCCGATTATGGAAGCAGATTCATCTTGAGCGTATCTATTTATGCAGCAGTTTGCTCGGGTCTCTCTTCGAGAAGCCATCGGCAGTAGTACAGGTAAACGTTAGCATCGACGCGACGGCGAAAGCCAACAACAGTTGAGCCGAATGATGGATCGCAGCCTGGTTTGCATTCAATAACTCCGGACTGCCGGTGTATTTTCGATTTGGCATTCACCGCAACCCGATTATCATCGTTAACGCATTTAATTCGCCAGCCACTCGTTGTCGCGCCATGCCGATCGATGCATTATTAATTATCGGCATGACAAACGCAATTAGCGGTCGGTTATCTGGCGTCGAGCGACGCCAGTCGATGTGTCCTCGCCTTCCACCCTCACCGAACGCGTAATTTTCCTAATGGAACGAATTTTCCTAATGTAACGCCACCGGACCTAATGAATCGGCATGACGGAACTTCGCACACCGAGCGGATGTTCCGGCTGATTCGGTAACTGCCGCCGCCGGAATTCCACGGAGAATGCGTTTCCGGAACCGGATGGAAACTCCTGGCTCGTTCTGAGGATATTGAAAACGTTTCGCTTGGTCACCGCTGCTTCCTTCTTGCCTTTGTTTCGGCAAACGGAGGGATAAAATCGCCACGGTGTTGCTACCTCGACGGAAATATCCCACATCCCAAATTTTGCACGAGTGTGCAAACTTTAATATTATTTTTAAACACGTTAGCCGCTGTATCACCCACATAAGTAGGTGTGACGGAACTACTCACGCGTATTTAACAATCAATTTTTATGCAAATATATTCTAACGGATGGGCACGAGTACGGTTTCCGTGGCCCCTCGTATTGAGATTACGTTTGTGTTCTTGAGTGTTCTTGATTTCAAGAAAAAATGTATGTATAAATTAGTGTCAAATCGGCCTGGTTTAGTCGGTAATGTTAATTTTCTGTTTTTTGTAAACCTGCAAATATCTCGCAAACTATGCGAAATATGGCAAAATATCAAGAGAACTCTTTCAGTTTTCTTGATATTCGAAAACAGCCCTTTCCGCCCCCTTCCACGACCTAACCACAACTCACTCTGTTCACATAATCTTCCCATTGTAGATGTCATCCAGAATTTGGTCTTTCTAGAACGGAGCCTTTACGTTCCCCGAACGTTATTTCGGGGGAGATGCAGTTGTTCTGCAACTTCACCGAAATATAAAGATACTCAGAAACTGTGCAGCTGATAGAAAAAAGTCATAGGACATAAAATATTGGAAATTTAATTTTCTACAAAAAAGGTCTCTTGATATTTTGCCATATTTCGCATAGTTACCGAGATATTTGCAGATTTATAAAAAACAAGAAATTTACTTTACCGGCTAAACCAAGCCGATTTAACACTATGTTATATATGCATTTTTTCTTGAAATCAACCCAGGGATATAAATATAACCTCAAAACGAGGGGCCACGAAAATCGTACTCTCCCCAACGTGTTAAAGTCGGAACCTGATGTGTTTAATATTTCTATAACAAGAGGAGTAGAAATTGATTTAATTAAAACTCACTGGATCAGCCGTAAATGCGTATCACAGGGCCACTGGGAGACACTTTCTTTTAATTTGTCACTTAAATCCGAAGTCTTATTAGATTAGCCTTCTCACTATTAAAAACACATACAATACTCTTTAGAGATGTTCACTCTACCGCGGTTCGAACAACACTTACTTTTTGTGAATGTTTCGCCTTCCATAATATATATTGAAATTGTTTTGCGATCGAAAAGAATTCATAATAGATAGATGGTTTCGGCGCACAGGTTCGATCAATTATAATATAATTGATCGAACCTGTGCGCCGAAACCATCTATCTATTAACACTGACTTTACGCAAAATTTTTCTGAAGAGTTTAAGGAGGGATGGTCCGATGAAAAACAGGACACGGCAGAATTTGTAGCATTTACATGTTCCATTTTTTCCCTGCAGATTGGTACCCAGATTCGATGAGTAACTATTCGAAAAAAGTCAGTCCGTTTACTCGGCAAGAGGTAGACGTGTCAGGTACGCGTAGCGTTTATGGGTCTCTATTGTCCTATACATCCCTTAAGAAACATTCTAAAAGGAGAGACGATGGTGTGCCTTGTTATTGCCATAAATTCATAGTTTTACAGCTGTCCCTCTCGTGTCCTGTTTTTTGTGGAACCTGAAGGTAAGTGAGTTTTAATTAAATCAGGAGCTGATCCCCTTTCGCAAATATTTACCGATAATTCTACTGAAATAACGTCTACAGCATTTTGTAAACGCCTCTCACATTATTTCCTTTATTCTTGCTACGATCTCGGACAAGAAATTTTTATTTCCTCGGAAGCAGCTCCTTTCGGCATTTGAATGAAATGCTTTTGCTGTGAAATGATTTTACTAAGATCAAATAGGGAGCGTTTCATTAACCTGAAAATTCAAAATTCTGGCAGTCTCAACTAAGGGTAAATATAAATGAAGACGGTTCGCTAATTTTCACGTAATTATGCGGACCCTTTGAATCCTGAAATTCAGTTACCAGCTCTCTGAAATAAATTGAAAACGCCGTTGTGGAATAATTTACTGTAAATGGAAAATATGTAGGTCGAGAGCGGTGAACGGAGGCGAACCGTACCGTAATTATCTGGCCTGAAATGCCAGAAACGTGTATAACGAAACCTATTTTCCGGTTTATAATCGATCACGAAAACAAACAAAAAATATCCGAAGCGTATCCATTCATACGAAATTTTTTTTTTCGCGAGTACCGACAATAAAACGACCGACAAACGATACAATTTATCGTACAACTGATTGTACGAATTTGCAAATTTTAAAACACTTCGATCCTTCATTAAAAAAGTGACATAACTCAAAATACATTTCGAAAGCAAGTATAATAATAAATATATAGGTTGTGGTGTACTGTATAACTAATTCGTTCATTCATAAGAAATGTGACAAAACTCAAAATACATTTCGACAGCAAGTATAATAGTAAATATATAAGTTGTGGTGTACTGTATAACTAATTCGTTCATTCATAAGAAATGTGACAAAACTCAAAATACATTTCGAAAGCAAGTATAATAATAAATATATAAATTGTGATGTACTTTGTAACTAATCTACGTAATAATTAACCCAGTATCTGGATAACAAGAAATTATTTTACATTTCTATGTTGGTTATACACAATAAAAAAAATTGGCAATTAGTTCTTAATTGACGAGTTGTCATATAATAATAATAACTTAAAATTGACAGCTCTGAATGGGAATGACTGCTAAGGCCTCCGTGTTCCGATTGCAAATGTTTGATTCAGCCGGTCCGTTCATTTATCTATCGGAAGAGATTAACATTTCCTGTGCAACGGTCCCCGTCTTTATTCGACGGACGAAATAACAGCGGATATCAGTTAGTCGCACGCGGAATGGAATCGAAAAGCCAGCTTAATCGAGCTCGCGGGCCAATCTTGCGCAAACGTGATGTGTTCCGTGCTCGCAGAAAATTGAATGATCGAATCAAACGTCGAAAAGTATCGCTAAGAGGATCGACTCTGGACCAACTTGTTACAGGAACAAAGGATCGACTCTGAACGATATCACCAATTAAATATTCGTTCCGTAGATTTAACAAAACTTGAAATTTATAAGCGATTGAACGGTCTATTCGGACGAGAAAGAATATATTGCTTCGATAAAAAGAGAACAAACTCTGCTGATTCTCTATGACGCCATGTAACTTTGAAGTCGTCATTGCCATCCTTTGTTTGCATCTTTTATGTCCTACTTTCTGATTCTACTGCAATGTAGTTGTTTGAAGCAACTCTTTGTAATCGAGGAATTTGTTCAGTGTAATTTTCAGTTCTGCAAATTTTGTTATACTTTGTTTTACCATTTAGCAGTCAAGGGTGGACTCAGAGTCAACACTAAAAATTGCTGTGCCATTATTCAGAATATTATTTACATTATTAATTATGTTGGTATCTGATTAATTTCTACAGAGTTAAGTATTGTATAAGGTATATACAGTGACTCCCATTAATATTCGGACGCTCTAAAAAAAACGATAGCTGATTAAACATTGAACTATACGACTTGAATTTTTGTTGGGAAGCTAGGAAAAACATTTTTTCAACAATTGCAATTGATCGGAGTTGTAGAAAAAATACTAAAAGTTGCATTTTACAACTTTTTTATGTGGGCCTATATTGAAAATTTTAAAAATACGTTTTGTAGATCTGTGTCAATTATATGCACTGGAATAGTTTCATCGAAATCGGTTGATGCGGGAAAAAACGACAGGCATTGAAAGATGTGAGAATCTATAGATTTACTGCAGTTATAGCCCGAAAATCGTGAAAATCTGAAATTTTTACCATCGTTGAACGTTTGTAGCTTATTGCAACGTCGAACAACATTGTCGAAATTTTCAGAATATTTAATTGATCAATTGCAATTTTTGAAAAAATGTTTTTCCACATTCTGTAGCAAACTATTTGCTCTAGCTCCCCAACAAAAATGCAAGTCGTATAGTTCAATGTTTAATCAGCTATCGTTTTTTTAGAGCGTCCGAATATTAATGGGAGTCACTGTATGTATACAATAGAATTATGCTCGGTCAGAGAAAATGTTTAATTTCCAAATTAAAATAGCTCCGACTGCAAAGAGTTAGCACTAAACTATTTTTCAGTACCTTAAAAAATACGAAGATTCTATGTATACAGGGTGATTCTACATGAAATAATAAATCGAAAAAGGAGTAAAATATATATTTTTAATCAGGAATAACATAAAAATAAATGACAAGTCATCCTGGTTTACAAAATCGCGTCATTTTGAAGTTACTTCTACTGCAAGAAAATTAAAAAAAATCGATGTTTCTGAAACGACAAACCAGAATGATTAAAAACCGAGCCTACCGCAACATCCCTATTAAACGAGTCTGTTCAATTTAATCTCGCCAGGTTCTCGAGCGGAGGAAAAGCCTATGAAAGTTCCACCCTCGCAGCCCTTTCGTTTCATCCCTTCGACGGAGGGGAGCGCCGACGTGATATCGTAATTAATAATCCATTTTGCTGGTTTTTGCCGGTGCACCTGACCGTCGCAGTCCACCGCTTACCGCTCACGGATAATTTATTATAGGCGAGCACCGCATTACTCCTATACTGACGGCCGGTTCTTCGTTAATGCTCGTCGAAACGTCTGTCAACTGTCGATGGCATCTCGCGCCCCGTTTTGTGCCCCGTTCCATCCGCGATACGTTTATTACTGGGACGCGCAAATAATTTATCCGGTTAATGCTTGCAGATTTTGACGGTGTATACCGAACCGTTTTCATAATTGAGGCGAAACCTGCTGCAAACATTTCTCCCTTTAGATTAGGCGAATATTAATGTGTTCGTCCATTTGCCAACAGACACTTTCCACTATTATTGTCCACACTCCATTTTTCATTTACTCGATTCCACGGACAAGCGACACCTCAAGAATTCACATTTTTGTAAACAAATAAGACATCGAAATCATAGTATGATTTATTTATTAATGCTTTAAGCCAGATGATTTGGCAAATACAATTCTAGTGGGACTAAATTATTATGGAACGTGGGTTAAGATAGTTGTAGATTTTCATTCAATTTTTGCACTAGTTCACATCTTTATTGCATGAACCCTTTATCATTTTTCGATGATTTTTGTATTTTGTAAATAATAATTGCAGGATCTTTACTACTGAATTTATAGATTTTATTTTACCAAATGCATGACTATCTATTTAATCGAATTCTCAAGATTTTGGTAAAATGCACGACGATTCTCAGTATAATGATTGCTGTTGATAACGAATAAATGAGGCTACAGTGGGATGGATCGAGAAATATGCTGACATTTTACTATAACTTTTCAGCCATGAAAGATATCGGGATGAAATTTCCACTAAAATTCATTAAACACTGATTTTTATGTTCTGATAATTATCGTGGTAAATATATATTTTTTCTAATAATTTTTTAAATTAGTTCTTTCAATTTTGTTGTTTTAAGATAGAATTTTAAATTATTCATTTGTTACTTAATTATTAGCCTTTCAAATTATTTGAATCACCGATGTCTTTGGCTATTCTCTGTATTTCTTAACATTTATTATTCATATTATGAATATTTCTTGGAATACGGAGAAATTTATAACCAAAGACGTGGGTCATTTAAATTATGTGAAAAACTACTAAATAAGTAACAAATGAACAATTTAAAATTTTATCTACAAATACACATTTCAACAAAATCCGAAACAGTAGTCCAAAATGTGTTCCGAAGCAGTGGTTCAACAAACGCATAGCTCCGCCTTTGGACAGCTTCAGAAGCAGTGGGTCAAAAACGCTTGCGTTTTGGTCTGCTGTAACATTCGGAAGTCTCGAAGCGAAAATACAAACGCGTGTGCCGAGCACATATCGTAAATCGATCGACTCACGTGTTTCAGTTTGGGCGATGCTCTTTCGCTTTGTTTCGCAAGTGAAAAACAAGGCAAGACATACCAAATCGCATCATAGGAACGCAAACTTGTGCAACCAGAGGCACAGCAGAGAACTACGACGAATGGATTATGGATCGAAAAACACTGCGTCCAGACGCGCAAAGGAGATCCTACCTTTAGACGTAATGAATCAAAAATGCGAACAATGTACCATTGTGCTTCGTATTCTATTTTTAAGTTAATAATCCCGTTTGCCGCGGCGCGATAAATTTTTTTCGCATACCGGTCGTTACGGAATAATCTATGAAAATGGGAATTTGCATACAGATCCGCAGTCTGTTAATAAGCATTTCGCACGAATAAAAGTTCTTTGGTAGGAAAAGGGAATTTCTGTTCTATTCAACCCTTTTTTAAATTAGTTCTCAAAATTACGAATCTGCGTAAATATACCATTATTCATTCCGTATTAAATGCTCAGAGGACTGGCACTCTTTTCGAATATTAACGTGATCTTTCGCAATGGAAATTCACATAGAATTGGGAAAATGGAATTTCATATTACAGTGCTTTCACCGACGATAACGCGTTTAGTGTCATTGTACAAAGAAACTATGCTATTTGAATTTTAAGATCGTTTATGCGATACCATATTCCTTTGTTGCGGAACTCGGTAAAAATGGCCTCCCCTTTTCCTAAAAATGACAATTTCCTCTAGTGGAAGCTGTACAAGAATAAAATTGTGATTGATTAATAAGAAATTCAATTTGAAAAACTTCATTAGAATTGAGCTCATTCTTAGAATATTAATGTTACACATTCATAACAATTAGTTACACGAAAGATGCTGTGATGATACTTCACCATAGTATGTTTTATTATTTAAATCGACAAATTGCACCCTATTTATAATTATGCAGTTTAGTGAAATACATTTTACAATACAGTCAAAAAATGTGTACGGGTTAATGCATATTTATGAATGTCATAAGATATACAGGGTGGGGCATTTTAAACAGGTCACCTGAATAACGCGGCTGCTATTGGTGTTAGGAAGAAATGCATCAGATGGAACTTGTATGGTATCGAGGGGGCATTATTCTGATGTTAGTAGCTTTTTTGTAGGTGGATGCGCAAAGGACATATGAAGGTCAACTTCATTTTTTTAAATGGAATGAGGAATTTTTTAATACGTCAATCAATGCAGTTGGACATTCATAATAAAAAAGTATTAACCTATGTATGTCGAAAAGTTAATCGTTCAGAAGATATTTCAATATAAAAAACATAAAATACCATTACTGTCGTACTACACTAGGGTAACTGCACCAGTGAATAAACAGGCACCAGTAAACGAACGCTTTTGTATATTTCAACGAATTTGAACCCGCACGGCATACTAGCGATAAAATTGTGATTGAAGAGTTAAATAAATAGGAGAATATTGTTTAGTAATTTTGTTCATTCATTGGAGTATCGTTGTTCAATTACTAGAATGTAGCATTCATTGACTGGTATTTTTTATATTTTTTATTTAACGTTTAATGAAGACAAATATTAATAATTTCATTTTATTTGTGTTCATTCATTTTTGACAAATGAAGTATAGGGAGCCATTTGGCATATATGAGATTCCTTTATAATTCACACATTTTTTTTATATAAAATATCTTCTCGAACAATTTCTTAAATGTTCATTCACTGGTGCAGTTACCCTAGTAAGTAAACGCTAACGTCTTAGTACGACAGTAATGATATTTTTATATCTTTTACATTGAAATATCTACTGAACGACTAACTTTTCGACATACATAGGTTAGTACTTTTTTATTACGAATGTCCAGCTGCATCGATTGACTAATACTTAGATTAAATCTTAGATTAAAGAATACTTAGATTAAAAAATACCTCATTCCATTTAAAAAAATGAAGTTGACCTTCATATGTCCTTTGCGCGTCCGCCTTCAAAAAAGCTACTAACATCAGAATAATGCCTCCTCGATACCATACAAGTTCCATCTGATGCATTTCTTCCTAACACCAATAGCAGCCACGTTATTCAGGTGACCTGTTTAAAATGCCCCACCCTGTATATTGTTTTACGACCTATTGTGCGGTACAATAGATTCGCGCTCTTCACAATACAATCTAACCACATCTAATGATCGTTAATAAAAGTGCATGTAGTAAATCTGTAGTCTACAGATGCCACGGTTCCCGGTTATGGATCGTTCTGCGAATCGGCGAATGATTAAGGCGATATCGATCGATACCGAAATTTCCAGCTTATGTCTAATGGTTGCCAATTAGCGAGGTATTATTGAAGTGTACGTGGGCCACTATGGGTTAGAACATATCGGCAGATAACGGTCAGGAAGGTGATGGGGGTGAGGGCCTGAGAGTGGGGAATAATGGGATCGAGGGGAGAACCGCATAGTCCGCCCTTGCCGAGTGAGCCTCATTAGGCAAAGTTTGAGAACCGGTCGAGTATTATCCGACACGGAAATGGAGAAGTGGACTCTGCGAGTGAATCACGACGAGCAATCGTTTAGAGGAGAAGAATTCGACCGTTCTCTACTTGGCCCACCTTATCTAACAAGCTGACCGTCTCGGAACGGAGCCATCCATTAATCTACGTTTACACGTGCGGCTGATGCGTACGGGCTGTTCACTTTCTTTTTTAGGAAGCTAACTGCGACTAATGGTGCCCTGTTGGTAATTAATGTGAGGACTGTTGGCAAGTTCGGCATAGGCCAGATCACCCACAATATCCTTTTTACTTTAGTCCTTCCCTTTAACATCTGACCTGTCGGATCGACCCTTATACACGTTTACTTCTTTAGCTTAAACATTATTATATTCTAAGCAAAATTCAAAACGTTTTCGGCGCATTGGTTCGATCAAATGTTACTATTTACACAATTTGCAAAATAGGCACAATAATTTGTCTCGACGTTTCGATCTCAATTTAGATCATTATCAAGAGAATACCAAAAAATATATTGTGTCTATTATATTCTTTTCGAAACTCAACATTTGATAAGATACTGTACCAAGCTGCTGAGAATTTCTCTGTTGTTAGTAATACAAGAGGTGAAAAGTTAAATAGAAAATTATTTCTTCACTAAAAAAATAATAAGTTGAAAATTATACGTCGGCATTATTAAATTCTTTCGATTTTCTTATTATTATTATTACATTTGCATACTCGTTTTTGTCGTACATGTTAGCGCGGAATACTTCTTTTTAACGCTCGTGTATTTTCCAGAGACATCGCTATCTTACTTGTGCACGAGCGTTGCTCGAACCCGTCGCTTAACGTGTCTTGCTCTTTCGAAACACAAAACTATAAAGATATTAGAAGAATTTGAGGACGTTGTTAAATTATTTTCGACATATTGACATTATCAAAAGAAGAAATATCATCTGATTTCTCACTCTCGACTTAAAGTTTTAGTTTTAACTTAATCGTTTCTTTAATAACTAGAATGTATAACTACATACATGTCCCAGTTTATCTTGTAGAAAAGTCTGGATTATTCATTAATGGAAACAAAAAGTAAAATAGTTACGTGTTTCTCGATCGTAAATTTTTAATATAAACCAAATATATGTTCTCCGCACCGTTTCGATCAATAATAAAAGCAAAAACAAAGCAAATTAGCAATAATTAAATTTAACTCAATGTTTCGATCCAGGTGTGGATCATTTTCAAGAGCAATTGCTTTGTTCTTGATTTTATTATTGATCGAAACTGTGCGCCGAGAACATATACATATTTGGTTTATATTAAAAAGTAAAATTGCTGAAGTTATTAGTATAACATCACAGGAAAACATTATTTACCGAGAGGATAAGCTATTTGCCTTGACTGAAGAATCATTCCACAGTCGATGGACGACAACGGGGGCTGAGAAAACCGCACATTTATCTTTTCTCCTGAACGCGCACTGCGGACGTCGACTCTACTTCGTATAACTCTACTAATATTATTTTTACTGTGAGTGGTAGAACACCGTAGCGGCAGCTACGTTGTATGTCTATGTTTAGGTTTTAAGTATTTATAAAAGTACCATTGACGATCCAGAAGGTTCACAAGTTAAATTCATTAATCTGGAAATACTGCGCTTTTTTGCAAAGCTATGTGAGGTATTGTTAATCAGCGAATTTTCATCTTTACTGTTTGATTTTTCAAAGTGTTTCGCTATAATTCCGAAAATGTTAAATTTTATGTTCTAGTAGAACGAGTCATCCATAAGACAAATCTAATTTTCATTTTTTACAATGGAACTGCTTTGTGGACTGAAATTATTTCTTAAAAAGTTTAAAGAATTTGAACTTTTGTAGAACATAGATGTTAAAAAATCAAAAATAGTTTATTGAATATAGTCAACCATTTGAACTTGATCGATTTATTTATACGAAGAAAATCGCATGAAGTTTTTATCAATACTTATTATTTGTTTTTTTTTAAATTATTTACATATTCGGTAGTGAAATAATACTTCTAACATCTTTAAAAGATTCAAAAATAAAAAATGATTCGTTTTCAGACGGTGTATGAATACTTTATACACCGACTACAGTGTATCACAGTAATATTCGGACACTTTTAAAATGACGATAGTAGGAATTCTCGACGATTTTTGTTAATGAATTCTTGAATCGGCAGGTCGTTCGTCGAATTCTCGCAGTGAAATCGCATTATCGTGGCGCGCATCGGCTACAGGAAAATAGGAGTCGGCCAGGGAACGCGTTCACATAATTTCACAGCGCCTTATCAAGACCACGTCGGAACCCGTCATCCCTCCGATCCTTTCACGCAACCGGCCCAATCCCGAATTCAATCTGATGCCTTTGGTGGAGGCGAGCGCGCGCCCGCGCTGCGCTCAATTTTCGCTGTTCGAACAACCCGTATCCGCTTACGGGCATGGATACGTTCGACCGACAACCGAAACTCCCTCGTTAATCACGATAGTGAGATTCTCTCCTTCGATCTCGTTTGTGCCGATCTGAGCGGTGTCCAATCCGCGTTCTAGCTCGTTTGCAGGGAATAATTTGTTTTCTGGCGTCTTCGGTTCCCGTTTAGGCCCAGCGAATCGAGCCACGCAAATTTACGGCTGACCCCCGGAACGTCTCTGCGCAGCGAGATTAACGACTCGCTATCGGGCACGATTGATTAATAGCGGCCGCGATCGGTTGACGACTCCCCACCGAAATGAAAAAGATCGGTTTCCGGTGGATGACATTTGTATCGGCTGTCCGGAGTTGTATCGCGCGTCGACGAATCATGAGCCGCGACCCAGTTCCCTTCCGGAAACCTGGTCTGCGTCGCTTCCGGAGGAAAACGCGATCCAGAGTTGTACTTCGTTCGGTGGATTTTGTGACCGAAATGATTAGACTGCGGATTTTGTGCATTTATGATAAAAATGAGTCGGTCTAGTTTCTGGCAATAAACGAATTTGAAGAATTTAAATATGCTACCTTATTATTTTTAACCTATTAAATATATCCAACAAGAAATTAAATATTTACTTCACCTCAGCTTGTTGCAATTCAGATGGAAAGTTTTTATTTTGCATTTATGATAAAAATGAGTCGGTCTAGTTTCTGACAATAAACAAATTTGAAGAATTTAAATATACTACCTTATTATTTTTAACCTATTAAACGTATCCAACAAGAAATTAAATATTTATTTCACCTCAGCTTGTTGCAATTCAGATGGAAAGTTTTTATTTTGCATTTATGATAAAAATGAGTCGGTCTAGTTTCTGACAATAAAGAATTTAAATATGCTACCTTATTATTTTTAACCTATTAAACGTATCCAACAAGAAATTAAATATTTACTTCACCTCAGCTTGTTGCAATTCAGATGGAAAGTTTTTATTTTGCATTTATGATAAAAATGAGTCGGTCTAGTTTCTGACAATAAACGAATTTGAAGAATTTAAATATACTACCTTATTATTTTTAACCTATTAAATATATCCAACAAGAAATTAAATATTTATTTCACCTCAGCTTGTTGCAATTCAGATGGAAAGTTTTTATTTTGCATAAAGATCCGTAGTCTAGAAATGATACTAGACCATCCCATTCCTGAAATATTAAGTTGCTGAATATGGTACAGTGATTCTTATTAATATTTGGATACTCGTAAGAAGACGATAATATAGGTTTACATAAAAAGTTATGAACAACAGCTTTTCGTATTTTTTCTGTAATTCATGTAGCAAACTAATTGTTCTAACTTCTCAATAAGACCCCGATATTAAAAAGTTATCGTCTTTGTACGAACGTGCAAACATTAAAAAGAGTCGCTGTATGATCGATTAGCAAATTTTATGGAGTTTAATCAAGAATTATCATAATCTACAGGTTTATTATACAGGGTAGCACATATTAGCACATTATTATCTCGATTAGTGTATGACGCGTGCATCCACACATTCAAGTATCTATTTTAAATGAAAACCGTATTTCCTCATTCAAAATACTCGGTAAAAATTTATAATATGCCTTTCATACAGACTTTGGTGGTTACAGTTTTATTTCGTTCTCTGTGTAATATATTTTATTTTATTATAGCGTGATATTTTAGATATTTCAATTTTCTGTTTGTATTTTGTTTTTCTATAGATTATATATTTATCTCACATATTCGTTTCTTTAAGAGAATAAAAATCTTGAATACGAACTGTTTTATAAAAATTCTCCTAACAGTACACGTAATAAACGATTGTTCCTCTACGTAATATTGACATAAAATTAATCTTCTAGATTTATCCTACGGTTCAGAGACGTCCTCCGTCCCTGCAATTTCAACATCGGTCAAGCGACGCTGGGAAATTCTATTTTAAACTAATCTTACAGAAGCGACACGGCCAAGCAGCAACAATTCGGCCAATCGAATAATCTCGGGAACAAGCTCAACAGGAAACTCGGTGTACACAGCGAAGCTTGTCATCGGAGGACGCGGGATCACAAGCCTGAAAAATCTATCCAATTGCTTGTGTTACCAGTTGAACGAGCACAGCTCGCAATTATCAGGTTTGAAAATTTGAGCGATGTCGTGAATGGAGGAGTGGGGAGGGACAAAAAAGTAGTTTTTGTCAAAGAACGAGTAGGAAAAAGGGGGATGAAGAAAAGCCGCTGATGTTACAAGAGTCTAGTAATTAAGCCTCGCGATAATTGCGCTTTTAATACCTCTTCCTCCGGCTCCGGTCTACACCCCCCCCCCTTCCGCCCACCTCATCCCCTGTTCTCCTGCCAGCCCTTCCTTTTCTGTAACACAGTTAGGATCAGCCTGGGGGGACTGAAAGGGAACAAAGTCCATTGTTTCTGTTGAGCGAGGTGAGAATTGATTAGTGATTTGATCCGTTAATGACTCCGGAATGGAGACCGGGATTTTTCGATCGATCCGTGAAAATGTTGGATTCGCATGACGTACTTGTGCCTAATAAAGGGAAATTGGACCCGATAGATCGACGAGGGGCTGGGAAATGTCATAGAGAATCATGGATTAATTGGCGCAGACGTATCGCGTTGTTTTTAGGAAGATCGTTCCGCTCTCTCGACCACGTTATACCCCGAACGAGGCCGTGAACTTCTATACCTAATTTTAATTAACGACTTTTCAACCGAAAATCACTCATTTTCTGTTCTCAATTCATTTTGTACGTTAACAGTTGAACTGTACAGGTCATAATTATAGGGTTTAAGTACGGATGATGTATGTATGCGTGTTAATAGGCTGCCCTATATATGACCAAATTTGTAATAACAAAGAAGAGTTGTAGAAATACGATCGCCAATGAATCGCAAAAAGAAGATCAGATCAAAACGAGCAACCGCCGCGACAAACACGTCAACGATTGGTTATCCTTACGCCTTTTACAATTAAATACGCTTTTTCCTTACGACGGCTTGGTTTTTTCCTTACATAATTATAATTATTTTGCTTTGGAATATATGTGCGAACAAAAAATTCGTTATAAAATGTCTGAAGTAAATATTCGTACAAGTTAACAAAATTAGAAACGAGTATTCCAACTTCGAACGTTTGTACTGAATCATTCCATGAATAATGCGAATTTCGTTACATATTTTTTGGAGGTGGAATGGTAACAAACAATCACGGTCTTCCACGTACAATTCTATGAATAGCAAAAATTGAAAGAAAATGTCAGTACAATAAACTAATTTTTTAGAAACAGTTCAGAAATCATGTTTCTTGTTCGTACGACGCTTCCGAATCGCTGGGATCGTTGAAACAGCGACAGTGTCATTAATTCGCTAATTATGTTAGATCACGGAGTCTATATAAAAATGATTGGAATCATTTGAGACCCGTTAAAGCAGAATGAAATAATTCGGCGAGTCGTTCGTTTCGCTGGCATTCAAATGAGCCCGGTAATATCAGTGAAAAAGTGGATTTTAAATTCATCTGTTTGGGCTTTAACGCACGAACGAAATTATTCTCGGACGCGCGCCGCGCACGCTAATTGAAGAATGCCCGTGGAAAACCAGGACCGTCCCGTTTCCACTGGATTTTTCGCCGACCATGTGGATCAGGGAAATTTGTTTACGCCGACTAATGAAAAACCCGGATTGTTTCGAAACATCTGTATTACCATGACCATAAATTCGGCTCGCGCGCAGACACTCTCTGTTCCAATGGATGTCCATTAAGCGTGCAGCGACATTGGCTATTTCACCAAGTTTTTATTTTTTTGTAAGCATCCAATGTATTGGGAACCAGAAAACTGAACGCTAATTAATATGTCGAATTACCTAGTACCATTATAGTTTATACAGGGTGTCCGAAAAAGTTGTAGACCTTTGAACATGGTGATTCTGGTGGACATTTGAAGTAACTATTTTGTTTGCGAAAATGTTCGCCGTCGCTTTGTTAAGGAGTTATTAACGAAAAACACAGAGCAATCAGAGCGCGGCTACGACGCGGTGGGCGTATTCTGATTGGCCTGTGTTTTTCTTTAATAACTCCTGAACGAAACGACGGAGAATATTTTTACAAAGGAAAATCTCAGGAATCACTCTGTTCAAGGTAGGACAACGTATTTGGGAGACCTTGTGTATAGTCAGCCCTCCTGTAACGCAATTAATTCGTACCGTGTTATGTAAAACTCAGAATTAGAATAAATAAAATAAAATAAATAAATTAAAAAATAGTGTAACGATTTAGAAGAAATACTCGTAGGCTACACGATTTATAAAAAGAAATATGTACAATATACAAGCCGAACTTTGGTCATGGACTTAGTGCACGGAGATAAAGAAGAAAGTTCATATAGACGCGAGCATCAAATATTTACTCGACTTTATCTCAATAATAAAAACACATTTCTGGCCGTGCTATTGGAAACTCCTATATTGTACAATCAAAAGACCCCATTACCTAGTTACACCGTCAGAAGTAGTTACATATATTCCCTGGCGTGAACACTATAGCCACTTATACAACATCAAACCATTTTGTTACTGCGATTCTGGTCCCAGTAGCCTGATAATTTCAACGAAGCATCGTAAGAATCAAAACTATATTGAAACACCTTAGAGAAACTGTTTCAGCCATGTTTACAGTTTTCTCAGTTCATGAAATGTTATTAGACCTTGCATTTTATCTCACTCTGGTTTCTTCGTTGATTAAAATTGTATTCTCTCAACTGATTAAACGACACGTAATGGTGGGAAAATTTTGATATACCTCTAACCATGCCGGAACAGTTAAAACATTCATGAATTAAAGATATCGAGCATTATTTTACGTGATTATGTAATAGTGAATTTTAACTTTAATAGGAGATCAAAATAGAAAAGTTCTTTGCAGAAACAGATAAATTCCTGTACTATAAAAATGTATAATCGGCAAGAAAATATTCGTTTAGAAACGTAAGATGGCATCAGCACTTGAGTGATATTGCTTCAACATACTTGAGTTTGACTATTATTTATTGAACAAATCATATTAGAGTTACTATATTGTTTTGATGTTCTGTTAAATATTGCATATTTTTGATAATACATATAATAATATTGTATTACAACAACTTGCCCCACAATGGGCAAAAAAATATATAAAATTACAATATTTTTATTTAAAGATTGAAATTTTCAAATATAATAAATTTAACAGTAAATTACTCGTCACAGATGAAAATGTCTATACCATTTCGACGGTCCCCCTATTAGCTTGTGAAAAGACTTTAAGCTGTTCATGTCGTGAAAATTTTCGAAATTATTCCACGGTCCGCGGCCCACTGTGGCGGCGTAGAAGAAATTCCACGGAATGATGTTTCGCGGTAATATCGGTTGCTGCGTCAGGAAGAGCAGAGATATTTGATGTTGGAGCTCGGTTCGTCAGTCGGTCGGAAGCGTAACGACATAACAACGAGAATCGATCGGTCGCGTCGGCCTATGGGGAAACGCTGGCGGCTCTGGGTCGCTCGTTTTCCCGCTTTTCACGCGGCAAATTATACGCCTGGCTCCCGCCGTTAAATATTTCGACGAAGTCGGCGCGGCTGGAAAACGCTCGAAGGTAAATGAAGACGAACGCCGAATAAATCGATAGCTTTTAAGTCCACGCTCGAGACACGGTTTCCCTCCGGGCGACTGTTTGTTTCGCCGTAGATGAGATATCGGCTCGCAAATACGCGGATAAGTGAAGCCGCGCACGGAAGCTCTCGCTCGAGAGGGCTTTGCATTTATTTCAGAAATTAATTTCGGACCCGTGAACGGAGCGAGATTCTGGTTGCCCATCAACCATCGCGGCGAAATCGCGTGTAATGATCGACGGTGCTAGCCATTAACAAGAAAACAATCGGGTCGCTCCTCAAGCTACATTAAAATCGATTTTATAATAACCCGTGATTTCAAACAGAGAAAATGTTTTTTGCGACATTTGCATACTGCATTTTTGAATGTGAAAACAATGTAGTTAGAACTTCTTGGTTCTCAATCATTTTCTTGTAGGAAACGAAAATCTATAATTACCATAGTGTGCGTCTATTATCACTTTACCACTTTAACGTTCATATTGATGATCACTAGACCACGGATTCTACGCATTTATAACAAAAATGAGTAAGTGTAATTTAAAACAGCAAAAATATCGGAAAAATTTAAACGTACCACATATTATATTATTCTCAACGTGCTAAACATAAAGGGACGAAACAGAATTTCCATTGCACTCCAGTTTATTGCAAATCAAGTAAAAAATTTTTATTTTGCAGAAAGATCCGTAGTCTAATGATCACAAAGAAGAGTATTCCCAATATATTCGTTTAAAGTGAACATTTGAATTGGTATGCAAAATAAATCCTCTTTAATTCTTCTATTCGTGAAAATTACAGCTATTTATTTTTCACATATGCGAATAAAATCTGCAGAATCTGCAAATTAATGAACGGTGCAGCCACGTTTCTATTTCAATCCTTCCCGTTTAAATTAGTATGTGGACAGGCTAACCGAAGTAGGAAAATGTTGATAACTTGAACGGCATTAAGTCCGGGCGATTCATATTTTAGTGTGATTCGGAATAATCTGCTTACCGCAAAAGCTAATACGAATTAGCGATCTCGCTCTAAAAAGACGCGATCGTTCGTAGTCGTTCGAAAACGCAATTAATAAAACACAGAGCCCGAGCAAATCGGTATTTAAATCATCCGAATTAGTTAACAATATTTCGCTGGATTAACGAAACCAGTACCCGGTGGTATCGCTGTACAGACGACCTGTCCACGGTATCATCAACGTATAAAAGGGCGCATTATTGCACGAAGTAATTATTTGCGATTGCGTGTCGGCGTCATTTATCCTGTCTGTTAGCCAGGTGTCACTTCGCGAGCTTATTCAAGCTATTTACGCGGCGGCGTTGTTTCGTCGCTCGATTTCATCTCGCTGAAAAACTCCATTTGATTTCCGTTTAACTTTTCTCGTAATGATGTTGCTCGAAACAGTCGCAGTTGGCTTCGTTATTGATATTAAACATGGACGCGCGCGCTTGTCAACTGTTTTGAATAACGGACACCGCTCGCTCGCACCGTTCTGTGCGCGCCACGTTCCCTCTCATTATTAACAACAATTTAATACCCATAACACGTAACGCGAAAATGCGCCCGACAACCGGTCGAATTAATTGTTTTCAAAATTCATTCCCACTCGTACTCGCTTGTCCCAAGTCCAACGCGACACTTCTTCTAGAAACTGGCACCAGTGCGGTGACATTTGTGCAGCAAATTTTAAAGCCGAAATTATTCAAAAGCATCCATCGCGGAACGTGTATTCTGTTTTCTCGTCATGGTGGATATTAAACATCGCGGAAATGCAATTTTCTTTCGTTGTAATCCGATTCTGAAAACGTTAATCCTAGGCACAAATTGTGCTTCTGTGTATTACAATCCCACATTGGTTTATGTGTGAATGCGTTCTACGTGTTTTTTTCGAAGTTTAGCTTTTTTAAATCGTAAGAATAGAAGATATATTATTAAACGAATATTGATCCAGATCATTCACAATGTTGAAAAAGGAGATCACATTCAAGTAAGTTCAGAAATTAAGTTTTGCCGAGTCTTGTTCGAGAGAACACAATTTTGTTAGGCGATGCAGCCTGCATACACGTGGTAGAACTGTAATTCGGTAATCAACGTGTTAACCAGATTTAAAAATGCATATTTAACATCAAATATTCTATTAGACTAAATTCCGTCAGGATTTGTAGCACACAGAAAAATTAAAGAAATTATCATATTCAATTTCAACTGCGAAGTTAGTATTAGGGTGTTGCATATGAAATGTCCGATTTTAGAATGCGACTTTTATAAAACGTGTCGATCAAGAAATGCTGTTACAGTCTATAAGTTTATTATATAAAATATTGAGGTACAAGACTAATCCTTAATATCCTAATTAAATTTTAATTTTAATTTATATGTATAATTTTACTTTTAAATATAGTTTGTTTCAACGTCAACTAATGGGACTATCGTGCATTCGTTTTATATCTCTGAAAAAAATGACTTATTCACAATAGCATTATGTATGGTGATTATTTAACTTACTATTAATTAATTAACTTATTACATACTGACTTACTCGTTGATTGTAAAAAAGAACTAGAAAATCAAGAGAACAATCTTGCAAGTGAAAAACGTGAACGACCATAATATCTTATTTTTACTGCAATACAATCAAGAAACTTGAAATATGAAGAAGATAGAATACATCGAGTACAAAATTGCGTTTGTTTAATATGCGAACGTGTTAAATTGGTTCCCCTTAAATCCAGGGTTACGTTTCGGTATATCGGACGATCCGATCGATCGATGTCCACGAAACATTAATCGACCGGTAAAATCCACCGGAGGCCGATCCCGGAAGAGATAAGGGATCGCAAAGCCTTGTCGGTTCAGATCGGGATCTCGGTCGTGTTTTCTAGTCGAAAAATCGCGGGGTTCGGGACGTACACGAGCCACGTCCCGGCCTGCTGTCGTGTCTAAATCAGATACCGGTGTAATTGGCCTTTATCGAGCCTCGGACGCGCGCGTTTCCCTCCCGCTGTGTTCTTCGCTGCACCGCACGCTGGCGACGACGTTCAAGTTTACCCTGTTTAACCCTTTCGACCTCTTACGCAATCCGTTGCACCGTGTCCCAGCCCCGGAGGGTCGGCGTTACGTTAATTAGCATAGATAATGGAGCAGGCTCTCGGTTGTGCACGCGTGTATCCTCCGCCCTGTGGCACGCTTTCCCGCGGAGAACAAAAGCGATGGAGGAGGGCCGAGATAAGTGGAAACAGTCTGTGTGCGCTAGCCCGACGTTTGGATAAATAGGTCGGAACCGGTGGATGCTACACAACGCTCCGGATCGTTGAAGAAATTGTTGCGCGTTTCTGCCCCGGAAATTCGGAAAATCTTAACCTCCGCGTTGATTATAAAAAGCGCTGACTAAAATGTATGGTTGGGTCCCCGTAAAACGCTATAAACAAGTCCGCATATGTGCATTTTATGTGGCAGTACGTGTATGGTAGGTCCTCGTACAAAATTCTTTAACCCTTTGCACTCCGAATTCTGTTTTAATTTTTTTGCCAACTACTCTATACTGTTTTATGGGTTTCATTCGAAATTTACTTCAAAAAACAGTTCCTTGACTCGTACTTATTTTAAATTACTTTGTTTACCAATTACATTAAATATAGCTCTCGAACTTTGTTGTAATTTATATTTGCTTTTAATTAAAAATACGTTTCATTTACATTTTCCTTTCTCCGATGTCGAGTCACACTCGACGAAGGAGTGCAATGGGTTAAAAAGATATTACGTACAGCTCGCAGGGTGTGGCTGGACAGGTAGTATAACTACCTGTAAAAATAAATCGGAAGAAAGGAATAACATTTCTTCATTTCACTCGTTGTTTTCGAGATAATTGTGTTTACAGATTCATCGTGTGCTTTAGTGAATGCAGAAAGTAGAATCGGTCAGTTATGGTCAGACGCGTGGTCGCAGAATTTTAAACTCGATTTTTCTGAAAAGTCATTTTCTCACGTGGAATCACCCCCTACGAACGTATTAAAGAGATTTCTCGTTTATATTAGTGAAAAAATTAATCTCTGCCGAATGTCTTTAGAAATATTTGTGCACAATCTGCAGTCTGAATGTTTTCGTAAGTATTATTGTTAATATTTGGATTTGAACAGTCCACGTATACATAATACATACACCCGTTTCTGTAGTTTCAATCGTATCGGCGAATAATTATTGCAGACATTTTGCATGCAATATGCAAATGGTTCGAAACAGAAAATATATACGAATATATAGGATTCCATGGTATGTAAATTTATACGACTTACAGGTAATTATACACTAGACTCCAAATTAATTTCAATCTAAATGAACGAATACATATGAGAATAATTTGGATAATCCGAATCTAATGCATCTAAACATGCTGAATTAAGTTTGAAAAATATTCTTCGCAAGAATATTTATTAAGTAGCATCGGAATTATCGGACAGATTAAAATGTCTCGTTTCTTTTACAATAATTGTAATTATAAAAGTGAAATCCAATCTACCCCACTCATTTTCAGTAGTACTGCTGTTAAAAACGAGACGAGTCTGTCACAGTTTATTAAACGTGGCATAAAAAATGTTTGAACATTGTCCAGCAAAGTTTGAATATTTCTAGGTAATATATACCTCGGAAACGAACACGCCGAGGAACATGACTCTTTCCGTAATTCCCGTTTCCACACACTTTCTCCGCAGTTTTATGTAAAACACACAACACGAACGGTATTGACATTAATCGTTATAAACTGTAACCGTCCGATGATCACGGTACGCGTTAAACTCATTACAATATCGTGGAACATGAACCGGAAAATGGTCGGTACAACGTTCGATTACGCGAAGGTATTAAAGTCATTACTGGCGCCGCATGGTTACGTTCAATTATATCTGCAGTATTAACTGGAATACGATTACAAATAATTCATAGTACAGAACGAGTGGTAATTAATTTTCACACGCTGCTTTGAAATGTTTTACCGTTCCCCGTAAATTCACTGTGTTTGTCAGACTGATATGCAAAAGGGGCTGCAATATTCCGCCGATTATCATCGATTACACGCGGCCGCGGAAAATTCGCATTCGCCATGTTGCTCGCTCGTGCCATCGTCGCACCGCACCGCACCGGTCCCCTACGTCAAATGTTTTTGCCGAACCATAATTACGATTCGCTGGCGTTACGGCGTGGCGGGGACTCGAGTGTATCCGATGTGTCGGCCTCGAGAGTTCGCCCTGTTTTTGAGCCACAGATAAGTGGAATGAGGACGCCGTTGGTCAGCCAAGCAGATAAGCGACCCGGGGCAGTTCGAAATCGATTGCATATCTAAACTGAACCGGGTGCTGGCCTTTTGTTGTTCTGGTAGAACGAGGGCAACGGCGAAAAGAGAATAATTACGTTCGCGAGAGCCCAGTCTTATTAGCAGACTGCAAATGTTTATGCAAATGCTAATTCTTTTAACCGACGAACCATCTACAGAAAGCTCTTAACAGATTAAGGGGATATTCTGGTTGAAACATTCATTTCCTGTATTTAGCGGATTTTATGCATTTTTGACAAAAATGAGCAGATGTAATTTAAACAGTGAGAACATTAGGAGAATTAATACTTATTATTCTATTATTTTCAATCTATTGGACATATGAAGAAAATAATTTTCTTAAACAATTTGTATTTTGCACGAACAGCCGCTTAAGTATAAGTGTTCTTGAATATGTGTATTGGGATTCATGTGAATTCGTAAAATGAATTTAGTATATACATAAATAATTTCATACTACACAGATCTCATTGCATTATAATGCAAGGATACTGTAGGTGTCTGTGATATTAAACTATAACGATACCGTGCGTAGAGATACCAATTTTTCTATTAATTTTATAACAAAATTTGAATTGAAATTTCTTTCACACCTTCCCTGTGAAAATTCTATTTAAAATTTCTATGAACAGATTTAAAATGCATGGAGGAAATTTCTACGGTCGTCTAATTCTTGTGTGGCCATCTAAAATGCATGAATAAGAGTCTGAAGCTTTAATATTCAACAATTTTTTTATAAATTTTAATTCTGAATAATCTAGGTTGATGATAACCGGTTTGAATAATCTAGATTGAACTCAGGATTAAAAAACCGCACAAATTGTGTACTTAAACGATGGAAGTGCTAAAAGTGCCCTAGATAAGAAATGTACTTTGATGTAAACAGGAACAAATAAAATATATTATTGTATTTCAACACAGCGAATTGCTGAATTTGCACCCTGAGGGTTAAGAGGAACATACAAATAGCGTACCTGGGTTAAAGGGTTAAAAGGGCCCTAGGAGTTTCCGTACCTTGCTCAAGGTACTCCAAACAGCTGATGCGAGTCTTAAACCTCCTTTGATACCAATTGTAATTTCGTTTCCACATGGGTTAACCGTCTTCGGCACTGAGAATCGAGTTTGGAATTCATAGGGTTCTAAGAATTTTGGTTTCCGTATCGACCTTATTTCTCCCTGTGCGCGAAGGGACAATTCCCCGCGGGCAATTTCGAACGAACGAATTTTCGGCGAATGTAACTTCGTTAAAAGTTACGTCCTGCGCGGAATTCCGGGGAATTTCGCGAAACCCCGCGCTGTCTTCAGTCACGGGACATAAAGCATAGATTTTTAAAGGAACTTTCTCCGGGAACGGTCGTGTCGAAGCAGTTCATTTTTCAACGTTATATCCCGGTTAATCGTTCGGTGAACATTTGCGAAATTCACCAGATATTGGATAGTTCTGTTGCCATACTTTTCAACTCGATATCGACGGCAGCTCTCCGAAGTATCCGGCGGTGATTTAACCCGCGGGGTTCTCTGTAAGTGACGTCGGAGTGACAGGAATCCGTAGAATTTACTTCACTCTAAAGAAACATCCCAATTTTAACTAAATTCCGACCACCGCGCCGAAAACATCTGCTCGCTAAATTTTCTAGGGAATGGCACCGCGCTGGAATTTATATAGCAAATTTTCGAAATGACATTGCGTAAACTCGAAATTATTCAGAAGCCTTCGTCGTGGAACGTGGAGGCTGTTTTCGGATCTTGGTAAATGTTGAACATTGTGAAAATGTATGAATCTCATCACGAGAACGACGAATGTTACCGAAGGAATGTTCACACGTGCGCACCAATGTCCGCACAGGAAAAATTCAAGTTAACGTAGTGATAGTAAAAGAACAATCGTAGAAACTCCAGAATACAAATTAATCCATTTAATCCTCCATGAAGCTGTGTAACTTTGAAATTACATAGTTTGTCATTTTACAAGTCTTGTTCCATGATATTGCTAGTTTCTATAAAATCATATTGTTCGCCGAAATTTTGGTAATTGTACACAAAAGGGTGCCGATTTTGATGACTTTAAAATATGTTTGTTATGTAAGTTATCGTTTTGAGGTTTCCTGTATAATGTACCAAATTATTTATTTTCCGTGCAGATCCGAAGTCTACTAATAACAAAGGGTATAATTAATATTTAATTTCTATTCTGGTGCTTCCGACTGCAAATTACGTTTGGTAACTCCACGGCACTGGTTCGTAATTAACGCGTGTATCGTAAGACGAGTTTACTTGAATTCAAGACGACAATACCTGGAGGGGAGTGTCTTATGCGCATCCCCCGGCCGCATGCTCTTCGTTACGTGGTAAAACACGTACCGCTGCACACGCGTGGCGTGCAAATGCACGTAATTGCAAGATAAACACACGCGTAATAACGGTAGAGGGGTGGAAGGAACGTCGTTGTTGCTCTCATTACGCTGGTTTACGTTTCGCAGCGGCAACCGAATGAGTTCTCCACCGCGTTTCCGGAAATCTATATCGGGCTCGTTAACTTCCTGAGTCCTCCACGCCTGCTCTCACGATCGAGACTGTAACGCCGCGCCGCGGTAAGAAAGAAATCCTCTGTTCCATTACCTTCGCGAACACTTTAAATCGTCTCATTTAAGCCAGCCACTGAACTTCTTCTTCCTCTTCTTTCCCGGTCGCTGACTTTTATCGCCATCCCGATCGATTTATCGCGAATCGAACGCGAAAAAACACCGACAAATGCTGCGACAATAACACGACTCGTCGATTATTTTCTCCGTTTCGTTGTGGTAATCTATTTCATGTTTCCTTTTTATCGTGTCAACAAATTTTAATTCTCTATAATTTTTCTTTACTCGCAAGGAAAGATGTGTATCATTCGATACTACGTTTTTCAGTTTTACAGAAAATGTATCTTTTTTTTAAATACGTATTGTGTCATGTCACGCTCTTTCCCGGATCAAATAGTCCATCGATTTCAATCAGCCATTGATATTTGCATTGGCACACATGAAGTATTGATTTTATTGGGCTCACGAAACAAAACCGATTCACTTCTATTGAAATTTGTTACATCCAATATACTCGCGAAAAACTATGTTTTAGTAGTATCAGGATACGCGAAAATAATAGTCGAACTGTTACGCTTGATATCTTGCAAGAGACGTTTTTAATAAATCTAATTTATTATTTTCTCAATTATTATACTACACCAAAATCGAATTTAACAATTTTCTTTTCAATTATGTTCTCAAAAGAAAGTATTGGATTACTGAAAATAACTCGCTCCTACAAAATATGGCTGCCATCGAAAAAATTACAAAATATCTTCTAATTAACAACAAAATTACTCGCAATAATTAGGAACATAAAATTAAAGACTCCGAACCATAATTTTTCGGCAGCATTCATGAAAATGTCAAATTACTTGATTAAGTAATTTGTAATTAAGTAATTTGACATTTTCATGAATGCTGCCGAAAAATTATGGTTGGGAGTCTTTAATTTTATGTTCCTAATTATTGCGAGTAATTTTGTTGTTAATTAGAAGATATTTTGTAATTTTTTCGATGGCAGCCATATTTTGTAGTAGCGAGTTACTTTCAGTAATCCATTACTTTCTTTTGAGAACATAATTGAAAAAAAATGGTTAAATTCGATTTTGATGTAGTATAATCAAAGAGCGTATATTTGACGAGCATTGGATATTGAAGTTAGCCTCAGTGATGCTGGTAGCTAATCATGCTTCCGCGTGTGAACTTTACTTTCTGACATGGCTAAACATCCCTGGATTACGATGTATAATGTAAATTCAATTGAACGCAGCCGGGCGCATTCGCGTGCACTGCAATTCCAAGAATTCCGCGCACAAGGGAACGGTTTCATAATTCACCGTAATGGCAAACGTTTCGGACTGTATCAGAAACAATAATCGCATTACGGCGCATTAACTATCGCTTTGTACTGTTGCTCATGCGAGAAGGCTCGACCCAATTACACTTACCGCAGGTTGCAGTGAAAATGCAGTCGCCGCTCGGAAAATTGCAAAAACGTGTCGATCAAACCTCCATATAAAATTGTCGGGTCCACAATTACCTAGATCACTATTTTCTGGATGCGCGTTGCCGGAACTGTGAGAATATACAACCCGCGAAGATTCGTCTAGTCTTTGGTCAGAAAAAGTGAAAATTATAAAGACCGCGGGAAATCGAACTCACGACAAAATTTTATTTATTTGCAATTTTTTCTTGAAGAAACTCTTTCCATATATGTGTAATTTTTCTGATTAAAATGATACCAAACACGATACGCTTCGGATGATATTTATTTGTTTAATTTACGATACAACGAAACCTCGAGTATCCGAACCAATGATTTCTGAAGTCTTTTTCCGAATACGTACGTGTTTCACATGCAATCAGTTCGACCTAAACGAGTCTCTATTCAATATCTAGACTGAATCTAGTAGTGCATCTAGTTTTTAGGTTAGTTTGGATTATCGAGGTTTTACTGTATCGTTGATTAAACGAGTGAATATGATACGAATTGAGTGGTGTTTGGTATCATTTTAATCAGAAAAGTTACACATATGTTGGTGAAAGTTCCATAAAAAAATAACGAATAACAATACTGGTCTCGATATTTTATTTACTACATATAAACTTTGAGAGAATGAAATAGAACAACAAATTTGATTATACAATTGATGCTACAACAAATCTGCCTTAGTCAATTTCGAAACGATAAACATCTGACTCTATCAATTCCAAATAATAAATGTTACTTTTTAGATAGTTTTGCGATCGAAAAGAATTGATAATAGATGTATGATGGTTTCGGCGCACAGGTTCGATCAAAAAATAGAAAACCTTATTTTATAACAATTTTTCAAATTGAAACCTCGACGTTTCGATCCTGATGAGGATCATTTTCAAGAGATTTTTGCGTATGTTATATAAGCTAAACGTAAACTTTATGAAAAGTACACTGCTTCCATGCTGGTAGATACTGGATATTTCAGTATCTAGTATTTCAGGCCAGTCCAGTATCTACCAGCATGGAAGCAGTATATTTTTCATAAAGTTTACGTTCACCTTATATAACATACGCAAAAATCTCTTGAAAATGATCCTCATCAGGATCGAAACGTCGAGGTTTCAATTTGCAAAATTGTTATAAAATGAGGTTTTTTATTTTCTGATCGAACCTGTGCGCCGAAACCATCATACATCTATAATAAATGTTACTGTTTAGAAAACAAGGTCAGAAAGTGATTGCGCGTACAAATAAGAAATGGAAGAAGGAGAAATAGGATCGCATAATCCTCGAATGTGCCACTTAGCCGTCAGTAAAATGGACAAAGAAACGGAAGGAATAAAACAACCTGTCGGGGGTGCCCTCAATTACCTAAACCAGCAAAGGCTCGAAGAAGTGGCGCGATAATAATTTTCAATGTACCGTGTAATTACGGTTATTTGTGCGATCCGTTTCCCGTGCAATTTTGTAATAACACGGATCTCCGTATTATGTCTGTCCTTATTTTCTCGCAACAATCTGGCCGGATCTTTTGAACAAACAAATACAGTTTGGTAGCATGATCCTAGCCCGGAAGGTAGTAAAACATCCGGCCGCGGATACGTATTCAAAAGCGATAAAGTTTATGCGCGCGAGCATTTAATGATGGAAAATTATACGAACCAGCAAGGTAAGCCGAATGTATAATTTATGAAAGCACGCTCGTTCTCGACGTGTCGTTAAAAGGTACTCAATGCACAGCAACCGTAAGAAGTGAGCACGTGCTTTGCTCGGAACGCTTGGGATATTAACTTATGTATCTCTGTTTGCTGCAATGTTTCTGTGTTGTCATAGTATTTTTCCATGTGTTCCTCATATGGTAAAAATTATACAGAAATGAATTCAATTTATTAATGTAATCAATATATAAATTATTCTATTTTATTGATTACAGCGATCACTACACTGAGGATCTGTATCAGATAAAATTCTTGGTCCGCTTAATAATTTCAGTTAGCTCCAATCCGAGAGTACACAATAATTGTTTAGTTGATTTTTGCGATCACAATTTTAACATAGATATTGTAAATGGGAATCTACTCGTTTGTGATCCTACTTTATTATTTAACTGCGATTAAAGATGTACCACGACATGTGGAATTCATACATAACAGAGTTTCACGCAATTACATCAAACATAAACGCGGTGAACGCAATAAAATAATTAAATTAATATTGTGCGCACGTCAATATTAAATTAATTGCATTAGAATCATTTAGAGAACCATCAGATTTTTATCTTGTTTATCGGAAGAGCAAAGCTGATTGTTCATTACAGCGATATAATTTATGAAATAGTCTAGCAGTTTGCTTTCCGGAAATGAATTTCGAAAATAGTGGTATGGTTGTAACAGTGATACAATTCTTTAAAAATCAATAACTAAGATGTCGGAATAAATTCAACGTAAATATTTTTGTTTTATTAAGTAAAAGACAATGACTAATTTTTGATAAAGAAAGTAAACTACAAAATATTTGAAAATTTTTAAACAAACTACGAACTTTGTACGCATTGTTCTTGGCTTTGTAGCGTTTATTTCAAGCTGGGCAGTGTCATAATTGAAATATAAAATAACGAAGATAAGTGCGGGGAGTGTTCGAGTTGCACGATACAGTAGTTTCAGAAATAAAAGGAACAGAATGGACTGACGTGTCGTGGGCGAGGGTGGAGGATGGTTGACAAAGAGGATTCGGTGAAAAGCACAGCCACCTTTGCCAACATTTATCGAGCGAAGTAATTACAACGTAGACCGGCCGCTGCGCGGGAGACTGAACTTGCATTTTAAAACTCTGTTGTTCCGGTCGATTCGAGTCCCCCGTAGAAAAGAATCGTTCGGCATTCAATAATGGAAGGATTCCGATCGAGATGGACGAGTAATTATTGCGTTCCTTTCAATGGAAAACAACGGATGATCCGGCGCAAAAGGCGCTTATCGGGGATTGTTACCTAACTTTCAGAAGGAGATTCGAGTCGCACATGTATTCTATAAAGCATTAATACGCTGACACTTGCGCGGCTCTGTCTATTCTTCAAACATCGGATATCCCGACGGAATGAAAAGATTAAACGCGACGGGACGAGATAGTCGGACACGCGTTAATTATTGCAAAGAGAAATTATTTTACATATACATATTTATTAGCGTTATTCATTATCATAACACTGCGGATTTTTATTCTAGTTTCCAACTTTAAACTTTGTTTTAAAAACATTAAACAATTCCTGTTACTCGGAAGAGCGTTCTTCATGTAATCGCAATAAACTAAAAACACTGTTAATTATAATGTACACGTTCCGCACGAAACCCGCAGTATAATTATTATTGAGGCTCGCGAAAGATGCAATTAGCTAGCAAATACAACAGTAGAAGGGCAATGCATATGAATTACTAAAATAATATTAAATCGTGTTTGCATTTTAGACAAATTTTTGACGAAGAAAATACAGTGATTAAATAAATGTTTAAGCAAAACGTTTATCCACTACAAACACTTTAGATGACTGTTAATGCATACCTTATTTATTGAATCAAGGTAAACGAGGCCATTAACAGCTACATGTACGAGTGCTCTTAATAAGTATTGATAACTAAAATAATACACGAATATATTCAACAGACATCAATTATTGATCCTGTTGTTTCTACCATGCTAGCATGGCTCGCTGAATGTTTATAACGATATTTGAGTGATGTTCGTTTATAATGTCCACTGACGATTAAATAAATGGAGTGATGATGACATTTCACATCAGCGATTCGTATCGGCGTCGTAATTTAAGGAATTTGCATTCTTTAACCGGAACGCGGTTAAACATCGGCGGCGTTTCTTTCAGGAAGAAACGTTCGAATTACTTTGTCGTCGTTAGAGCTCGTCGTTGAACGCTTAAAACCCCGTTACCGTTGCCTCGCAACGCTCTTAATGGCGACGGACGGTTTCGCTGAGAAAATAAATTAACGAAACGCAGCCACGTATTTTCAGCGGTTATCGTCACGGTGTTACCTGCATACGCGTGCACACTCGTTCCGATTGCATCGAAATTTATTTGTGGCGGGTGTGATTAATACCGGCCGGCTACCCCGTCCGCCATATATCATTTGTAATGATGTAATAACCGGTCTCTGCACTTTCGAGTACCACTTCTTATCCCCACCCGCATCTTTGCTCTTAATAACACCGAAAGAATACGACCGCCGCCGGCCACGCATGATGGATGAAAACTCGACCCCTCCGGCTATATCGGACGGTTCGATCGTATTGAATAAATGTCGGCATTACGCGGGCCCGATCAGAAAGTTAATGATTTAGAGATTTGCATACGCGATGCGAGTGATCGATCCCTCGGCCCGGCCAACAACGTCAGCAATCGTGCGGCGCGTTAACGATGCAATTGAAATACAATGCAGCGAGCCGGGCCCCCCGGATCACGGATTTTACAGAGTGTGCAATGACTCTCCGTTCACGATCAACGTAGAACGATTAACTCCTTGCGTGATCACTTTTACGTATGACTTATTCAGGCAACTTATCCTAGAATGTCAGAAGTAATAATGAAATGCAAATAACACCTTTTCGCTTACTAGAAACACGGAGAGAATTAGGTAAGCTCAGGAACGCCGTTTTAGCATATCTACGAGGCTGTATGCTGTGAAAATGGCATAAGGGAGTTAAAATAACTCATGACTAGACAGCGGATCTTTGTGCAAAACAAAAATTTTCTACCTGAATCGCAACAAACTGGAGTGAAATTGAAATTGATTTTATGTCTTAATATGTGTGTTGAATAGATTGAAAATAATGTAACAGTAATTCTAATATAGTCTAATGTTTTTATTGGTGTAAATGGCACCCAATCAATTTGTCATCAATGTTGTCTACTCATGACCAGAACCTTGTTTAATAATTTTGATTAAAAAATTTCCAAACATTAAATTCTGCCAAGTTTTTAATGACAGGGAAAAAATTGGTCTTCCACTTCCGACAAATCGTATAATGATATAAAGATGACATTGTTTTTACATTAGGTAGAAACATTTCACGGGTATTTAAGCCGTTAATTAATTCTCATTTAATTAATTCACTTGCTAACTGCTGCATAACACGCTTACGTTCCATCAGACTCTTTGTGTCTTTCTATTAATCAATTTCCGTGATTTATTTAAATGGTGGATATTATTATAATCCGGCATAAGCTGGCTGTGGTAATTTTGGGTTATTGTGAACAAATCTTTTGGGTTATTGCGTTCGCGATCAAACTTATAGGTTCGAAATGCATTTCAGATTCATTATATGTATACAAAATGAAATCGTAAGAAACCATGAGTGTCATCAATTTTAATTTCTTCTTGAGATTAAACGTTAGAAACGATACTGAGGATGGTACAAGTATGCTCTGACATTTTTGCTTATAAAAGCTTCTCTGTTAAAAAATCACATAGACTATTTCCCGGGTTACTGTGTGCAGAGGTTATTGCAACCGGCGCGCCTAACGTGCTCGAAACAGAAATGAATTGCCACTTCCATGTCAATGGTTCCCGTCTCCCGACTCGCTCGGTTCAGCTGTTTCGTTAATCCCTTCACCGATACTGTATAGGTACACAGAGACGGTAGCAGCGGCAGCCGCGGTGGCGTTCTAACCAGTCGATAATGGCTCCTGAATTTCTTAAACGCACGAGTGCGCCGAGTGCTGGGTGCAAAGACAAATGCGGATCGATACACCGAGGCGCACCTGTACAGGCCGGTACTCCAGGAGCCGGTAGTCACGTGACCGCGGATAAATATCGCATTAATCGTTCGCCATTACACACGCGGCCTCTATGATCAACACACGATACGAGCCCACCCGGTTTACACCGTTACGTGACAGTAAGTGCTCGATCGCTCCTCCCCTCAATTCTGATTTGTCCCCCACCCCTCCGATCCCTTGATCTCACGTGCGATTTACCTGCCGGTGAAGGATAAGTTTCAACGGGTCAAGCTTTAATTCAATAACACGTCTCTCGCGTCGACCACCTAAACGCCAGAAAGAAGTCGATGATCGCGTGTGTCCGCTTTCCTGCCACGTCGTCGTCGGGCCAGGCCGGGCCCGTCTGCCTCGCGCGAGCCCCGAACAGCCTGTTGAAGTCCGCGAAATCTGATTCGCCATGCGAACCAGTCGAATGTCACCCTACCTGAAAGATCTCCACCCAAATGTCACGATTTATAATCATTTTCATAATTGATACATAATTCTCGCGGAAGGAACGTTGAAAACAGCGGTTCCTATTTCTTTCTTTACCACGAGGTTCCTCACCAAAAATCAGAAAGTTCATGAACAATATAACCATACACTGATACCGTGGAAATATAAATGTTGCTCTTAAAGTCCAAAGCGAAAATTGCAACTAGGATTTCAATCTTAAACATACGAATTAATTGTGCTATTTGCATGTGAATTTTAGCACATGACTAAATGGAGGAAATAGGTTAGAAACTAATTTTTTCCATTTTACCCCATAACTACCCTTCAGATTCAGATATAGAGTTGAAATTTTACATATTGTGGTCTTTCTCGGTGCTCTATCGAATGGCGCACAGAACGTCTAACCCTTTGCACTTGGAGCTATTTTAAACATTTCTTCTGATCTAGAATATTTCCTATGGTATTTGAAATTTTATGGATATGAAATTGGTGTAATACCTCGTACAATATTTTCTTTGTTCTTGGAGATAGAAAACTCAAAGAACCAGGGATCTTGGGTGGAAATAAGTATCCCTTTTTTTCTAATTTTCTCTTTTATATATTTTAGCGGGCCGAGGACCTGTTCTTCACATTCACAGGGTCGCCCATATACAGGGTGTCCCAAAACTACCCTAGGAGCCGAAAATGGGAGTTTCCTTGGGTCATTTGAAGCAACATTTTCCTTTGCAAAAATGGTGTCTGTGACTTTGTTTAGGAGTTATTAACGAAAAACACGGACCAATCAGAGCGCAGCTATAGCGAACGGAGTCCGACTCTGCGACAGGTCCCGCGAGGCGTGGTGTCGCCATTGGTCGACTCAGAATCAATCCGCTGTAGCCACGCTCTGATTGATCCGTGTTTTTTGTTAATAACTCCTAAACGAATCCACGGACACCATTCCTGTAAAGGAAAATGTCGCTTCAAATGACCCAAGGAACCTCCCATTTTCGGCTCCTGGGGTAGTTTTGGGACACCCTGTATACCGTTACCACACCTGTTCTTTCCCATTACCTCATACAATACCTAAATGTTTAGTAATTGATTAGATACCAATATATATTTAATAATGTAAATAACAGCTTGAATAACGATACAGCAATTTGTAGTGGTGATCTTTGTTTGATCTCGGCTACACCTTTAGCTAAATCTATTAGACTTGATCTCGCTGTTCCCCCACCACTTAGTGCTTCGAGCTCAACGAAGTCTTACTTCAGTAGACTGGGGAAGAGAATACAAAGTAGATCTCATGTAGTAATCATGCAATAAAGAAAATTTCAAATTCGCTTAATAAATATAGTACAATAAATGTCGTGCAATTTGTTTCGAGAAGAGTAAATGAATACTCATATCGAAAAACGTAACGGCAACCAACGATTATATGGATGGTTAGATGGCGAAGGCGAAAGAGAAAAATTCGTCGAAACCGTCGATTTACAACTACTGTTGTCCCCTGCGTTTCGAACAATAGCCTGTCTCGCATCGGTACATAAATGACGCAGGATTGAAAAACAGCGGACGTTTTAAATCAGAGAGGAAATCATTTTTCAATACGAACTCAAAAAGCGAAATCAATGATTTATCAAAGTGTTTTTTGATCTTTTCCAGTTTCCCATTAGTTTTGTTCGACATGGAAATTTTTATTACGATATTAACCCTTTGAAAAAACAACGAAATAAATGCCCCGAATATATATATATACAATATATCGACACTTTTCAGAATGAATTTTCGACAACGACGTTTGGAAACTCGCTCGCACAAATTGGAAACTGCATAAACGTCCATAATCTAGTTATAGGTAAACACTTCAATGTTTATGCAAATCGAAATAATTGGAAGGCAATTTATAAAGATACAAACCCATCGGAAATATCGTGTATCTGTTGGTGCATCATCTTTGCAATGTTATTACACTGGAAGCGTGCACATTCTTCGTGTTTGATATGTATCGGAGGTATAGTGAAGATTTACCGCTGTATTTACAATGTTTCATTCGCTTCTGGTTTATTGGCAAATACGTGCCTGTTGACGTGTTTAAATGTTACCCACAGTATTATTGCCCCGATGTATGGGAAACATACCATGCGGTTTTCGAAAAGTTTAGCTTGTATTCATACTTGAAAAAGACATTCTAAATACAGAATTTTGATAAGATGGTTTTTAAAACGATTATGCTGTTAGGTGTTTGTTGAATCATCATACTATTTTCTACTGTGAAATACATGTAACTGATTGTATTGTACTCAGCAGAATTTTTTTGTTAGATAATACATAATAGCAAATTTAATGTCACATATTTGTCCAAGTTATCAAGGTAATTTGAATTCCTCTCAATATCGGCTACTAGGTGTGATAAAAAATTTACCCTGAAGGGGTACAATACTTGCTATTAGGTTGTTGCATATGAAATATCCCACTATAGAATGAACTCTTAGAAAACGTTTCGATCGAGAAATGCTATTACAGTTTATTGGTTTATTATAGAAATCTTTGAGGTACAAAGCTAATCCTTAACTAAATAGTGAATATTTTTATCGATCGTAATTTTTTTGATATATAAGAATTAATTTTTCACGCCGCTCTTGTCGTGAAAAGTATAGTAAAGTAAAGTATAGTAAAATAATGATCGAACCAGAGCGCCGTGAAAAATTAATTCTAATCCTTAACACTGAACACACCACGACCGGTGAAATGACCGGTTCTGGATTTCTTATTTCACAATTAACGAAATTATAAAGATGCTTCTATAAGAAATAATTAAATAAATATCTTTATCAGAGCACATATTATGATAAGAACCGCGCAAAGTCTAAATAAAGTAGTTCTTGTCATTTTTGTGAAGCTACAACGTGCCTGTTACTTTTATAGTTTTATATTAATTGTATATTTTAACTTTTAAATAAAGTTCATTTCAACGTCAACCAACGCGACTGTCGCGTGTTCCTTTCATATGTCTGGAAAAATAACTTATTGATGATAGTGTTATGTGAGTTTTGGTCAAAATATGCTCTTCGATTAACGTACTAGTCGTTGCTGGTAAAAAGAACTACAAAATCAAGATCACAATCTTGTAAATGAAAAACGTGAACCATAATATGTTATTTTTACCGTAATACAATCAAGAAACTTGAAATACGTAGAAGATAGAATGCATTGAGTACAAAATTGCGTTTGTTTAACGTCCCTGCTAAAAATCGGACAATTCATATGCAACAACCTAATAGTTGATCTTAAGGGTTGAACTTTCGAAGGTTCAAGGTCTGTCAGAGTTGTGCTAGATCGGATAACAACTGATTACGTTCCATAGTTCATCTTAGTTTACAAGAGTAAAGCATCGCTGAATTCACGAGGAATATCGCAGTAACATGGTCGAGTCGTTTGCACTTCCTGCGAGAAATTCGAGGCGAAATTGCAGTTTCTTATCAATTGTCGAGCGGGTTCCATAAATCAAAACGAATCGCTACGCGAAGAAACGCCAACAGACTCCGGGACGCGTCTCGTATTACAATTAACGCCGATTCTTATTCGCGTCACGCGATCTCCGCAATCTTTCCATGTCCGACAGGGGGGTGGGTTTCAGGTGGAGAGAAGGTGTACAGCACCACCGTACCCTGTTTAATTCGATAATACGGCCCTGAAGGCGCGTAATATCGTGGCGATGCTGGTGGGTCGCGTGATCCCCCTTAATTTCAACTCCTCGTGACCAGCCAGACCGGTCGATCGGGGCTCGAACCAAGAAACCAGGGTGATGATTACTTTTGCATTTCTCCTTAGCCAACGACACGGTCGTCCACCTTCCCTTTTGCTCGTCGACGTTCTCCGTTTCTTTCTTACACTCTTCCCCTCCCCTCCCCGGGGTCGATAAGACCGTGCCACCACCGTAATCTTCACCCCTGAGGCATTGGTCACACGAGTTACAGCGAACTATTTGACGGTGAAAGATTTTGACAGATGTCGCTTGCAGACACCTGTTAAAGCATTATACATTTGTCAAAAGTGAAATGAAATTTAAGACGGACTGAAATGTATAAAATCATTTTTTCTAACCCCGTACTGATAATCTTGGATATTTGTGATTGTGAATATTTAATAGCTATGAAAATACTCGTAAGATTTAAAACGAAAAACGTGGAACGCATGCAATAGATACTTTATGCATGAATAGTTCACTTAAGTCACTAAGAATTTTATTACACTCCAAATTATATGAACTGTTGTGTGAGTTTTCTCAACGGCAGCTACTCTCTACACCCCTTACTATTATCTTGCGGTCCACGTTTTTCGTTTTAAATCTTACAAGTATTTTCATAGCTATTCAAAATTTACAATCACAAATTTCTAGGAGTATTTGTATGGGGTTAGGAATCTGTATGGGGCTAAGAAAAATTACTTTATACTTTTTTGTCCATATTAAGAACGTGGTATATTCAAAATTTCTATTTATTTAAATAATTATTTTCTGCTTTTTAGACGAACAGACAGACAAGAAAAGGAGTTAATATTGCATTGTTATCTAGTTCTGAGCTATGTATATAGTTTCATAGTTAGAACAGACAAACAGATAGAAAAAATGTCTTTTGTCTTAATCTTTTGATTAGTAATTAATAATTAATGTAAATATCTAATTTTTAGTAATTCCCTGTCATACGCACTAAATGAAATTCTATGTGACTAAAAGTACCATTTATTTGTTAACAACTTCTTTGCAAGAATGTTGTCCTAATTCGTACATGTTCAAATCTGTATCAAGAGACTGCAAATTCTTATGCAAAATAAAAATTGTGTGCATTAATTTCAAAATATAGGATCTACGTAGTAATTTATTTCTTTCCTTAAGTATTTTAATAAGTGAGAAACAATATAACAATGTCTTAAAATTTTTCAATTCAGAACAATATTAAATAATATTAGTGAAATAGAAGATTGCCTTGACCACTTGAGGTAGGAATTGTAGCATAATCAAGATTTTCTTTAGGGGAAAAGTCCAGTGACTTGCGAACGTGTAGAGGAATATGCACATTTCTTTTCACCCCATAGTAAAAGAAATACCTGGCATATTGAATGCACGTGTGATCTCAGCTTAAGACGCAGCAAATGTTGCTTGAAATCTGATAATTAGTCGAGTTTCTGGTTTTTACAATAGGATAAAACAGAAAATCATCGTTCTGCCTGTCAGAGTACCAAGAAAATAATTAAAATTTATCGTACTGAGGATGTATAGAAGATTGAACGGGGAAAGTCCGGCTTCTAAGAAAGCGATTTACTGCGATCTTAGGTCGAGATTAATTTTTATTTCTGCCTCATGCGCGACGGAGCAGCTTTCATACGACCTCTTCGCAACAGAACGATGCCGATTATAGCAAGGGCCACTTGAAACGACATTGTTGGCTCTTACACTGTTGCGATTAGCGAGAGAAGGAGATTTTCATAAGGATTTCAATGCCCGGAGAGAAAACTTTTTTAGTAATTGTTGCTAGAGTAGAATATCTTTTGAAGGTAAGAGATTATTGAATCGCACATCACTCATTACCTTAATACGTCCCGAAATAATTAATTTTTTTGAAAGTAATTGTACAATTTCAAAGCTTGTGTATAACTATTCAATTTTTAAATATTAAAATTTTTAAATCATAAAGAAATCCCAGAAAATAAAATTCTGTATTCGTTAATGGATGTTCATTGTAAATTTCGAGAATATGATACGGAAACAATAAGTAATTTTTAAGGAACCACAGGAATTAATTTACAAATTAAATGCGTATGAAATAATATTCTCTTTTTAAATGCACAATTTATGAGTTTAAAATCTATGAATAAATAATATATGACTTAATACACGAACTATAACAATGCCCAATTTGTGTGGCTTTTAAAAATGTATATATTGAGCTTATTGAACCGAAATAAATATATTAAGGAATTATCTGATTGAATAAACGATAAATTTCCTAGGAAGTAATAGAAAGATTGAGAGTTTCATTTTTAAGTAGAAATTGGTTGCAGACGCAAAAACATTCGTTTCGTTCGACGTGAAATCCTGTTTTACAAGAGACCTAGTTTCACTCTTCCAGTTTCACCATTCGAAATACTGTTTTCTCGATAACGTCGAACCCGACCGGGGACAAGAACAATCGGCCACAAACAGTCCGATACGACGCCCGATTTCGCAATTACGGGACCTCCAGGAAAAATGCCTTCGTGCTGCTTACTCGTGTGAAACAACAACAGAAAAACAGAAGCCTGTTGCGGGCCAGTCGAGCTACTTGATAAATGAATTCCGTCTAATGTTTCGTCAAACGAACATACAATTTTCTATGAGAAACTATTGTTACTTCACTGCGACAATTCATATATTTTTACATTACACGTCTTACATTTATATTGGGAAATTAATTCGTAGCACTTCTCGAATTTCTACAAAAACTAGTAATTGTTTGCCAAGTAGAAATGTCATTGTTTTAATCTCTCTTCCTAACTTCTTGTTTTAATCTGTCGCTTTGTTTTAGATTGCACCTACTCATTTCTACTATAAACGCATAAAATGTGTGCAATCTTCTAATAAAAAATTGTACCCATACAGCCCCCATAAGCAGCGGACAACTTCGAAAAAAGAAGAGGAACTAAACGTTTGTATCTCGCGTTTGAAACCTCCTACTTTGCTATTGACTAAATCTCTATTTCTCGATATTTCGTGGAGGGTATTGTCAGCCCCACGAGCTTTCCTCTTTCACGGACCTTCGAAGAAAGGTTAGTCGCAATTTAGAGTCGCAATCAAGTTAATTTTAACAGAGCTCTCTATTCTGATATACAGGGTGTCCTAAAATTCCTCCGACACCCGAAAATGAGAGAGGTTCCTTGGGTCATTTGAAGCGACATTTTTCTTTACAAAAATGGCGTCCGCGGCTTTGTTTAGGAGTTATTAACGAAAAACACGGACCAATCAGAGCGCGACGTAGACGCGAGTTAGCACAGTCGGCCCGACGCGCCCAACTGTCAATTGGCCGAAAGTGTCGTCGCATATCTAGATCGCGCTCTGATTGGTCCGTGTTTTTCGTTAATAACTCTTAAACAAAGCCGCGGACGCCATTTTTTTAAAGGAAAATGTCGCTTCAAATGGCTCAAAAAACCTCTCATTTTCGGGTGTCGGAGGAATTTTGGGACACCCTGTATACCGTTGTTCACTTTTTGCATTAAAGTTATTCTTATTCGAAATTTCGACTATTCCCTTATTTCTTCCATCCCAGTGTCTCGCCAATTACAGCAGAGGCCCCACTTTATTAATAACTATAAATAACTGTACTTGCACGAACGAAAAACTTTCATCGTTCCAGTTCTGCCTCCGTTTTCAAGCAAATCGTCCACCCCGCGGACCTGTTGCAAAGCGCAAGAAATCGAACGAAGGACGCGAAATCAGCTCTCGGTGTTCTTGTTTCCTCGGTCGCGTCGTCGAGGAGGTAAACGAGGCGAAAAGAAGAGTGGGCATTGTTCTTCCTGGAGGCGAAACGGACGAGTAAAAGGAGTTTCATCGAGCCGCGCGATTACAGGAAATTATATGCGGCCGTTTACGGCGTCGCGTGCACTCGCGGTTCCGGGACCGTAGTCGCTAAAAGACCGGACGGGCCAGAAATCGTATAAATGGAGCGAAAATTCATAAAAGCTTTGCGAACCGTGTCGGCGGATATCCACGGATTTCCGCGATAAAAGTCGAGAGTGAATGTAAACGACAAAAGTTTTCATTTCATTCTGCATTCAGACGCATCCCTCCTGCTTGGAAATTATTTTCCGCAGCACGCAGTCCCCGGCTCTGGGTTTCTCTCTGTTCTTCGTTTTATCCGCAAGTGGACTGCCATTATTGTTTCGCCTATAGTTTCGCCGCTGCCACAACGATAGTGGCAACAATAAAAATAATAGGCAGAGTGACCGTATACCAGTCGGCGACGCTTTTAAAAATGAAACGGCCAGGAAGCATTTTTAAAAATTCAATTACAATCACCCCGCCGCAAGAAATTGTTATTATCAAATCTAAATGGAACCATGCCGTTCCATATCGTGCGTGCGTGTGCTTGCAGAACGAGGTCAGAGCCGCGGACTCTGGTCCATTCCCCGTAGAAATTTCACTCGGTCTTTATCCCCCGTATCCACGTTGACTAATAACTGCACGATATTGCCCTGCCGGGTTTCGATCTCTCGCTGTAATAGAAAAAACGCCCGGTATTACGGCGCTCAAAAGAAAAATTAGCTCTACGCCGCGGGACCCCTCGTATCGAACGCGCTCCACGGTTATGGCTACACTAACTGTGGCAAAAATGCTTCATCGGACGAACGATGATCCCACGCGTTAGTATTGGTCATAGAACATTTATCCATTTACGCGTTTACTGTTGATACACATTTTGCTAGCTGTTTTCTGCACTCTTTAGAAACCATTAGGTGAATTTTTAAGACATACTGTACACTTCAATTATGATGAACCTTTGCAGAAATAGAGTATCAGAATCGTTACTCGTATGATCAGTTTCTGGCGAATTAATTTTATACGTATTCGCTGCATTAGGAACAATAATGTGTCCAAGACTGGTTCGGTTTTGCAATGTATAAAATTAGAACTCGAAACTACGAGAATATTTTCTTCATAATCTGCTGTTTGATTAACGTACTTTTCTAATTATGTTTAAATTTACACATTTATATTTGCGCAGATAGCAGTCATTTAATTTCTCCGCAGATAACAAACGGCTCTGATCGAGTACTATCTGTCAGGGATAATATTCTCGATTGTTAGATGTGGTTGTGAATTTCAACGGACCGATGAGTTATCGAGTGTGGCGCCGTGTAACACGTGTTAATAATACTCGAAACGGTCGCGAGTCTCGTGTACGTTCACATAAAATTTGATTTTCTCGATTGAAATGCATGGAACGTTGTTGCATGCACTGACCACTGGTCACAGTCACCTACTGGTTCACATTAACACGATTTTCAAATGACACACTTTCCCCCTGAAAATGATATTTGTAGTGACAACCACTGAAAACTGTGACGTCTGACCAAAATTGTTCGGTAATTAACAGCGGGACTCTGTTATTACAACACCGTTACTAAATTGTGAAAATAGTGTTACAAAGAAAAGATATGAAGTGAAATCTATTAAAACCTTTTGTTTTAGATTACTGTAAAAAGCAATTGCTGTTGGTACAATTATATAGAATGTAATAAAAGTTATTTCAGCTACGTGAATTTATTTTAACACTAGAACTACCGGATGAGTCAATATGACTTGCTCAGGATTTGTTCTATTAGAAATATTAAAATTATAAATATGTTTTCCTGAGAAACTTTTTTTAGCAAACTTCTATTGAAGTACATATTTAAACAAAATTGAAACGAAATCTAAATAAATTCAATTTTATCAATATTATAAGGCAATGTACTCGGTAGATCTAGTGTTAAGTAAAATCACCCTATTCATACAGTGTATGCCGAAACTACAATGTATTTTCGAACAAACCAATATTATTTAAAATGTTAGTAGCGTATGAAATTTTGTCATCAACCAAATAAAACAATGAACGGCTAAGCAGGAACAAAACGGCGGTAATCAAAATGTGCTTGGAATCGATTGAGTGGGGTATGGATACATGTCAAACAACTAAAACGTAATCCGTTCCCGCTCGAAAGCCTAACAACCTGTTTATGGCCAAACAGTAAAGTAGAGTGGCATAAAGTTCAGTTTACGTCAAATAAGTAAACAATGGTTCATATTCGTGTACCGAAACGGCAAAGTACTATGAAGTCAAACATTTGCTCGCTCCTAAAACTGGAACGAGAGCAGCAATGTCTCCAGACAATAAAACCATAACAACCACCATTCGCCGGGCCATTTTTGTCACTATTAGCCATTAGACTGTCCCTGGAAATAATCTGCGGACGTTCGATGCAGTCGACTCGTATCGATTTCCCGCTGGCAGAGCAAGTGGCCGTGTTTGCACGATCTCGGCTGAGAAAACCACCCCCTTGCCTCTCGTTAACGCGAAGCTTTCTAAATTTCCAGCCCGGTCGTCCCGCGCGTCGTTACATTTTAATGGAAACGTATCCCGGCGGTTACAAGGACAACGCGCGGTATAATACGAGCTCGGTGGCATTCGAACGTACGCCCCCGAACTGGATTTTTAATTCGCTGAAAATTTACTCGGTACGCCATCCTATGCCGCAACGCAGAATTCAGTAACATTTTAGCATAACTTTAGAACTACCGGAAATATACTAACGAAATTTTCACAAAAAAATTAGATAAAATGTTGTAGTTTATGAAATTTGTAGTTTTCAATCATCAATACTTTCTAAAGATAGTACCTATTCAGTGCAGCTTGATTTTTCATTCGAAAAATGTTTCAATTTCGAGTGAAAGGTTGCTCCAATTTCAAATGAAAGATTTCTTCGGTTCAATAATTCGATTAACATAAAAATCTCAACATATCTTTCTTTTTCTTTAAGCGATCAATTTTTTTAGTGATGAACAGTGTGTTTTGTTGCTTTTGTTTAATTAATCATTCTACCATATCACGATGCAATATTTCTGCTTTCATTTATAAAAAAATTAGTAAAAAGTGTAGAATACAATTGTTTAGCCCTTTTTAAAAAGTTCGATTCTCAAAATTCATCAAGCACACGTGTCACAAGTACAACTGAGTGCCGCAAAAAATTTTTGTTGTTAGCACAAGACTTTAATTCTCTAATTCGGTCATACACCGCGCCGCACGCGCGGGTCGTATAATAAAAACATTAACAAAAAAGGGGGCGAAGTAGGTGTGCCGCGCGGGCTCTTAGATCTCGGCTCGTGCAACTTTAAAGAGTAGTTTGTGTCTGGGCAAGCTGCACGAGGGCTCTGCACGCCGTGTATGCGGCCGCCATAAACGTTCCCGCTTATATCGGGTGTGCTCGTTTATTTATGGCTTATCCGAGCCACCGGCGAGGCAGCGACTCGGCCGATTTCTTGCCTCGCCCCCTCGTGAGCCCCCTCAACCCCTTGCACGGGACTGGCGTAAGTGCATCCGGCCCGATTTATTGTATCGACCATTGCGCAATCTTGCCGTCACTTCTGCCTCGACCGTACCATCTCCATCACCCACTTCCGCGCTCTTTTCTTTATGCGTCCGCGCGCTGAGCACGAGTTGCTTCTTTTTTCTCATATCAGCGTGATTTTCCGTCCCGCGTGGATGAAAATCGCTGATTTAAAGCGGGACGCATCCTACACGAAAACCACTCCGCGGAAACTTGATTAAATTCGTAATTTCGCACGATTTTCACAAAAATGAATAAATAAGTGTGTGCTTAAAGTGTCAGTGATTGCACTACGACCCCTTGCAGAAAATATTCGGTTCCGTTGAAATAACATACGTCCACCAAGGAGTTCTTTATTTACAAAAACTAATTTCTTTAAGAGAATTGATTCTTGGAACTTCGGTTTTTGGACCGAGAGTTATTTATTTGTATAAGGAGAGATAAGGGTCCGTGGTCTGGCGATATCTGCCCTACAATGTTCGATAGAGATATACCTTCTTTTTTAAATAAAATTTTCAGTATAGAAGATAATACTGTGATAATTATTTATAATTATCCCAATTATTATTATATATAATATATATAATAATATATAATATATCTAATATATATAATAATATATAATATATCTAATATATATAATAATATATAATATATATAATATTTATAATATATATAATATATATAATATATATAATAATATAGAATATATATATAATAATATACATAATAATATATATAATATATGTATAATAATATATAATTATTTAGAATAATTCCAACAGGTCAAAACCGAAATTGTTGTAAAAATTATTTGAGCATACATATATTAAATCCAAAAGTTAGAATTGTATACAGAGCATCGCCGTTGATTGTTAGAATTTGGCAGGGCTTCGTATCTTGGAAAATTGAGTTTGAAAATGGAGCGAATACGTGTGCTGTTAGAGAGGAATCGTCTGATGTGTCTGACTATGACCGGCCAACACTACTGTCTGCGTATAATAGCTAAAGCACTCCAATTCAACAGGTCTCAATATCACGGATTTCAAATATTAAGTTGGCAACTATAATTTCGCTATCTACGCATTTTCTTCAACAAAGTCACTTATTAAAACTGCAAACTAATTATTCCGCCATGATATTCAATAAAACAACATTTAATTACGATACGTGAGATTCGTAGATATTAAGAGAAAAACTATTATGAAACATATATCAAGGAAAAAAATCAGTGTATATCGCGCAAGCTCAGTTTTGAGAATAGAATAACAATGCGAAACTAACAAAGGATGTCATTTGTTACGGCTTATTCTACCGACCTGACTCCATCGGATTTTCATTTCTTCCGATCACTCCAGCATCATTTAACAGATACAAATTTTCAAACATTGAAAGAAGTGCAAAAAAGTATTGACGAATTCAATCCATCAAAATCGCCATCTTTTTCCGTCAAGGAAATCGACAGTTGCCTAAAAGATGTACCGCAGTCATCGGAAAGAATGAAGACTATTTTGAAAAATAACGGAAGTATGATTGCATTATGAATTAATACTAAATTTTTTTTAAAAGGCACCGAAGTAATTTCCACACCTGACAGAAGTAACGGGCTCGATGGTCGATCACGCAGAGATTTCACCGTGCGAAGGTGTTGCGGGGGTCGGGATAAATGAAAGAGCCGAAGAGGAGTCAGGAGCGAGACAGGAGAACGCGCCGTGGCGGTGGGTAGGGGGAGTTTAACTCGGTAAAACGTATTTTAGAAACAATTTCCAACGACTCGTCCCGTGCAGACAGTCAGCCGTCTCTGCTCGCGAACACGTACGAACGGTCAAAGCTTTGAGTCTCGTCAGCGAGCTCGCGGAGCGGAAGCTCTTACCCAAATACGTGAGATTTCTAATGAGTCCGCCGAACGTGAGCTTTCAGCGCTAGCTCCGGGAACGTTTGCCCGGAGGGCGACTTTTCGAGGCCGCTGGAAATAATTCGCGCGTTTTCTTAGAGCAAACTGAGCGCGAGACCTCTGCAAAGTAACACCAGCAGATATGGCGGCGATCCAGCGCGCAAGAACGCGGACGCGACCGCGTCCTCTCCAGGGCCAAGACCGAGAGGATTCCGACGCCGAATCTGCGGAATGAGATCTAAGACGATCATGAATGCAACCTCGCTCTTTCGGGGAATCTAAGCAAATGATTTTATACGGAGAGTCTCAGGTGCATCTCTGTCGAAAAGTATTCACGCAATCAGCTCGAGCTCTGTTCGTTAGAATTATCCGAACTGGAAAGCCGCCACTGTTGCACCACTTAAGAAATTTTGAGGAACTTTCTGTCTTCATAATAAATTATACATAATCTCCTGAAATTATCCTGACTTTCTTGGATTATGACTGGTATGTGTCCCCTCGTAAAAATAACAAGAATGAATGTATTAAAATTTTGTGCGATTTTTACTGTAACATATACACAGGTATAAGAGTAAAGACATTTATTGATTAAGAACTTGTCGTTTAAAATTAATTATACAGGGTCATCCGTTTTTAAACGGACAAACGTAAACCAGCTAGAAAGAACCCCAAATGGAACAAGTTTTACCCCTGCCACTTTTTTTGTTTCGGCCTTGATTTCTAGAAAATTGCAAAAAACCATAATTTTTTTAGTTCACGTAAACTTGAATATCTCGGGACTCCAGTGATGAATCTTGATGATTTTTCCTTTGTTTGGTTTAAAATAAATAGGGACATATTTTTTGTTAACAGAATATTTTTGTATGACCTTCGGATCTTTGTTTTTTTGGCATAGGGCACGTCGTGGAGTCTGAATGAAAAAACTTCGAAAAACTTGGATTTATGCGTAATCAACCGTTTAATTCAAGACAAAAAATAACAAAAAACTATCAACAAAATTCAAAATTTTAAGATTTTTCAAAAATTAACATAAACTATTTTTTCGAAAACTGAACGTTTTTACTAACCATTTAGTTATAAATGTTGAAATTTAAGAAAAAATCATCAAGATTCATCACTGGAGTCCCGAGATATTCAAGTTTATGTGAACTAAAAAAATCATGGTTTTTTGCAATTTTCTAGAAATCAAGGCCGAAACAAAAAAAGTGGCAGGGGTAAAACTTGTTCAATTTGGGGTTCTTTATAGCTGGTTTACGTTTGTCCGTTTAAAAACGGATGACCCTGTATATACTAATCTCCTGAAATCATCCTGCCTTCCTTCGATTATAACTGGTACAGTAAACGCCCCTTTGCTGTCCAACAGCCGTGTTTTACACGGACAGTGATCGTACCCGGACATTATTTTTTATTTCTGACTGCGTCTATCGCGCCGACTGTGCTGAGCGAGACTTCAATTGAGAGCCGAACATAGAGGAGGAAAGAATGATATGTCGCGCGGTGTGCAGGCACGCAGTGCAGTGGGTAGGCACTGAATGTAGGCAGTGATCATGCCTTACAAACCCAGACAATAAAGTGACGTTTACTGTATGTGTCCTCTTGTGAAAATAACAAGATTGAACGTATTAAAATATTGTGCTAGTTGCACAGTAATAAAGAGGTACAAGAATAACGAAATTTATTGAATCAGTTATCATGAAACCGATCATTCAACCAGCAGTGCTAAATTTCGAACCTGCTACAATTCATTCTTGAGGTATTAAGAAAACAACAAACATTTATTTTCCAAGGAACAATTTTTGAGCATATGCAGGAAAAATCTGCAAGTTCCCACGAGAATATAATGCGAGGGTGACAGGTAATACTGCAAAGTCTTACTTTCTAATTTCGGGAACCGTACCGACGTTTCAGCGTGTGGCGTGCGGCAGTGGTTTACGACACGGGCTGTCGAACTTGAATAAATTCGGAAATGGTTGGTAGTTCATTTCCGTTGTAAATTGCTGAGAACGAACTGTTACGGAGAGAATTTTCAAAGTTGAACATACTATTGCGAAGCACGTTAGTATCGTAAACTAGTACTCAGAACAACTTAACAACACAACATTAACAACTTAAAAATATATTACCAACAATTTCGGAACACAGAATTTTTATGACGCAACCAATAGGGATTATATAAGTTATAGTACTATATAGTTAGTATTTAAAAAACTTGGTGCAGACTTGGTGCAGATTCATTAAAAAACTAAAAGATGGATAAGAGGCAACAATAGTATACAGAAAAAAAAGAATCGTCTTTAGAAGAAAAGATTATGGCAAAATACCTAATGAAACGTTCACTTATGTATTTTGGTCTTTCTCTAGGAGAAGCTAGAAAAAAATTAGCGATCAAACGTGCAAGAAAATTTAACTTGCGCAACATCCCACCCTCTTGGTGGTGAAAGAATTGAATGCAATTGGAACGTATTGTCTCGGTGTCCCTTACGTAAGTTTTTAAGGGAATTGGGCCACCGCGCTATAGGTCACGCTATAATCTCCGTCATAGGTGGTCCACGAGATAAAGCTTCGGTGCTTATCTCGGTATCTGGACCCGTGATCGATCTTTCCTCGGGAAAAGCGGCTCGAGTCGATCCGTCTTCCCGATCGTATGACGCGGGGATCGCCGCGTCCGAAATCCGATTACTCGGGGCCGAGCTATCCGGCCGGTTAATTATTAACATTTGAACGAGCGTTTGAACGTTTGCTCGCCGTTCGGGACGCATCTCATTTATAATTCTCGCTCATTTCGAGCTCATTTATTCGCGCTCTGGCCCACCGTTCCGGCAGCGTGCCCCGAATTTCCGGACTCTCCCTAATTGGATTTCACCGGCGGCGCTGGAAAATGACAATGCCGTCGTCATAAAACAATGTCGAATGATTTCCATCGGGGATCCATTAATGAGATTTGTACGAATTCCCTTATTTGTATAAATCGTTCAGCACGGCCGGCCGCCGCGTTTAGCGTTTCCGGCAGTGTGGCGGTCGTTGAATTATAACTCGTGTCGCGATTGGTCGAGAGTCTGCGGTGTCCCGTCGTTCGCAAAAATCGTTCGCAGAAGGCAACAGGCCGAGGTCTCGCGCGGGCAACGTCCAAAGCGACCACAGGCGCGGTGGCCGAAAACAGATTTATGAAGGAATAAATTAAAGGCTTCCGGATTGCGAATTAAAGTCCCGCTGAGCATCGATCGACTTCACCGTGCCCATCCCTCCGCGCCCCCGTTGCGTATCAACTCAATTATCCGGGATTGAGTCTTTACGGATTTTTATCTGGCCGTACCTCCGCTCTGTAATTGTGATCTTCGACTAGCGACCGCGAAGCGTTATCGAAACTGTCAGATGATGATAAAGCGTTCCTTAAAGACTGTACCGGTCTCGCGCGCGTAGCAAATGAAGAATGATGTTCGTTATCGAAGATGCTTTTTGGCTCGATGATTAAATTCGCCGGCGAACGGAGAGTGTTTATTTCTGTGGACTTTTATTCTCGAACTATATCGGAAAACTGCCGTCTCGCCGACGCGACGTTAATTACATCGTGAAATGTCGGGACCGAGGTTCGCGAATCGATCCCTCTAATAGTTGGCTGCTTTTCGAAATAGAATTGCAGTTCTCTACCACATTTTGACCGAAGTTGACTCGAATAGACACCATATGTGACTAAACCGACTGCTTATGTATGAATAACGTCGTCGCAAGATATTATAAGATATTTTCATTGACAGCACTCTTCCTGTCTAGATTGCCATAGACACACTTTCAAACCAATAAGAAAATTAGAGAACTATAGCCTAACTTCGTACATAACAGACACGAGTTAGCTTCAGACAACGATCATTTGGCCGACGATGTTTTCATCAACACAATTTCACTGACAATATATTTATTTACATGTTCAAATCACCGCCACTAATTTCATCGATAATTACTTTATTCAATTATTAATATCGGTGAAATAATTTCGCTGAATTGAAGCTGTTCATAAATAAAAATTGTCGGTTATTTTGGTGTCAGTGAAATTGTGTCATAGTCGGTGATTTGAAGGTAGTTCACAAGATGCAACTCAAATCAGCTAAACAAACGCAATTACGTTCCTTTCAAATGTCATTAAACGATCTTGAGAAAATATTTTCATTGGATTATGCAAAAAGAAATATCGATCCCCTCGCTCCATTACATCAGACTCCCCTCAACCATCAACAGACTACCAAACGATTTCTTATATCCTCAATTTTCCCCGACGCTCTAATTGTATGCAAACATCAGTTCGCAAATAAGCGTTTCATCGAGTTTTTCGGCGCGTTCTCCGCGCAAAGAGCTGCAGCACGTTCGCCCTGTTTCAGAAGACCGCGTTAAAGGAGTCCGCTTTGCAACGCGTGCGTGCTCCGAACGATCTGTTGATTTCTCGCGAGCTGTCAAACTTTCTCCGAGTCCTTGTAGAGCGCATCGATTCGCGTCGAGTTTTCGCGAGCCCTCGAATCCATTTGCGAGCGTGGCGGCAGCGTGCCGACCCCAAAGAGGATTATGTTTTTGATTTGAGCGCGCCTCAGCGGTCCGAGCGGTTCAAAAGCCGATTCGGAGAAAGAGTTCGGGCATACTTTCGACGTTCTGGAAAGCGTGCCGCGGCAAAAGGATGTGGAGGCATGTGCTCTGACGAGGAGGAGGGCTCGTATGCGTGCGGCTGTGCTCGTAATCTAAATACGGATACAAAGACGGGGTCAGGCGAAAGAAGACGCGGGAAAGCCTTCTCCGACTTCAAAGAGTCACCGGAGTGCCGGAAACCTTTGAAAGTAACCTGGTCTCTGGGACTCTCTATCCATTGACGGGTCACGCGCGCACGTGCAACGGAATTTATCGTCAATATTTCGCCGTCGTTGAGCCGCGGACACGGCCAATTAACGGAGTCAACATCGTCCTTCCCCGTCGTTGGCCGGTAATTAAAAGCCGGATTATCGATTAATTAAACACGTGGCGGGCCCGAGCACAAAGGAGGAGAATTAGCGACGGTGTAACGACCAATCGCAAATATATCGTCCGTACAAATACGTCGCCTGTTTAAGGTTTGACGGGACGGTCGGTTGGTCGAGCATGTTGCGGTCTTCGTGTGCGTTCTCGCGCGAGCGCAGCCGGATTATAGGAAACAGACACGTGTCTGCCGCACTCCGCTCGTATTCGAGTCGACCCACGTTGTGTCCCATATTATAGCAGTCTATCCCCTCCCCCTGCAAGCGTATAATTTTCAGGTAAAACAATGAAAAGAAGCGTGTAATCCGCGGCGAACGGGTTCGACGAAAAAAACAACGAGAGCAACAGTAACACGAAGTCGGGATATAATCCTGCATCGTAAGCAGTTAAGCCGGCCGCGCAAGGTTAACGCGATTAGCCGCGTGCCTGCCGCATAAATTCCACTGCGGTTTCGCTACTGTCGGAACTTTCATATTCGGTACGGTCACCTAAACTTTCTCCTCCCTTGGCCCTCTCTCTCGCTCTCTCTTTCTCACTCCTTCTCTCTCGCCTGCACCCTCGCGCCTCCTCTGTTCCGTCAGTCTTAATCTCTTTCGGTCTACCATCAATTACTTTGCCACCCTCCCTTGCACCCCCTGGCCCACAGTTTACCGCCCATCGTCCTTAACCAAGAAAAAAGGAGAAGTTTGACGAAAGTTCTGCATAATGCTCGTCCGGACTGAAAAATGGCGCGACGTCGGAACGCTGGCGGCGGCGCTCGAGTCGCTCTCAATATGGCGATCGGGGCTTACACTCTCTCTCTGTTTCTCTTTCTCTCTCATTCTCTCTCGTTCGCAGCACAGACTCTCAAGCGTACAGACAGACACACAGTGATCCGCTCTCGCACGAGGTTACCACGAGAGGTTAGGTCCTTCCCTCGCAGACCGCAGATCGGTGCCCGCCAACACCACCACGTCGCCCGTCGACGACCTACCCGTACGTACACTATCGGCGAACCTTGCGAAAGCCAGATGATCCACCTGCCCCGAGACAGTCTGTTCCTGTGGTGCCCGTTTAGCCTACTGGGTAACCATCTAGCGGCCCACTTATCGGCGGAATTTCGCTGGGATTCGTTCGGCTGGCGCCAGCCACGGATATTCCGGACACTGAGATTTGTCTCCGGCGAGTGCCACCCCCCGAGAGGCGCTGCCGACCTCCGATATTGATTTTCCGGGGGAAAGCAGAATAGAGGTGTGCCTATGATATGCCGCCGACCGGCTCTGCTTGCCTGCCTGCCGAGACATCCGAGACGCACAGCCTGCTCGAGGAACCAGGGATGATGACACCCCCAGCGAAACCACCACCGAAATCACTGGGATAATGCGCACGGGACGAACACACGGATCTTATCCACACTCAATCGTACTCGAGGTGTTTTTAATAGATACTTTAACTTGGTCGGGCTCTTCTACCTTTTCAGTTGAACTTGCAGCGGTTTTCCGAATTGGATGGTTTTATATATGTTAATAGTTTATGGATTATACGTTCTCTTCTAGGTTAGTTATATGACCCTTTTTTTGGAAGTCGTTTGCTTTTAGTTTGTCATCTATTTTCGATACATAGCTCCTCTTGGCGTATATTGTTTTGACTGTTCGTTACGAATTTCAGGGTATTAAAAACATGAATCTACACAGAATCTTTTTAAAAATATATAAATGGTGAAATTCGTTTCCACCCTTACAGTTGTTATCAACGTCGTACTCACCCAGTTAATTTCGTTACGTTATCACGAGTGAACTGGTGTGATTTATAATAACGTTATCATTGGAGATAACTGCATGAATATGCAAGAAATTAATGTTGCTAATAATAAAATTCGGTAGGGGTCGAATCTCGTCCCTTTAAGGTTTAAAGTAGATACGGTGCGTGTCACAAATTCACGAGAACGGGTGCAAGTTAACGTGCAATCATTTGTGTTCCAGAGTAGCGAATATTTAGAGTTAAGTAGTATATTCCGTGTATGGTCAGACGTTCGGTGAATTTCGCGTTTATAACTTGTAATCGTTTATTGGATCTTTCATAACGGAATGGTGAGACATCTTGAGTGTTAGAAGACCTCTGATGAGAACTAACCAATTACAGACACATATTGTGCCTTTATAAATATTTAAAACTGTGTAAATATTTTCGTATTGAAATGTACCACGTAGAAAACTAATGAATCGAAGGTATTAATTTATATGTCCATTTCTTAGTGTTTTACGCACTCATTGAGTCTATAGTCGTCGAATACATAGAATTAAACATTTTCCTGCGTATATAGGGTGTCTCATCAATAACTATCTTCTATTTTGTTAAAATCTTTCTCCTACCTCACTATATCGAATTGAATTTGTGACAATTGTTATAATCATCACTATCTACATGTGTTAGTAAATAAACGGAACAACTCAATCCTGCTTAACGAAAAATAAACAATTCAGGTTATGTAGTTAGTACGAAAACAATGTTTTGAACTTTTCATTTGACTAATTAGCGTATGTTTCATTGCCTTTCACACGGTGCAAAAGAAACTATAATAATCGAGAAACTCACAGCACAATGTAAGACAGCCATAAGAAACAATACAACGCGATCTGTTAAATAAAACAATAGCACAAAAAATATCTCGAGTTACGTATCCGCAAAACCGAAATTACGGTTCCAGATATCCCATACAAATATTCATGACTATAAAACAAACTACATTTTGCGTTTTACGAGGCCGGAATAAAAACTCGGATGTAAGTAGAACGTGGCAAGTATAGTCAGACATGAACGCCATCGCCGGGAGTAAATGATTTCTGTGGGCAAGCGGATTAGTATACGTTCTTCTCGCGACTCTACAATCTTCTGTGTAAAGATTATACGCAAGAAAGAAACAATAAAAAAAATCAGCAACGTTCACGAACGTTTTATCGGCCGATATTTCTACGGCTCGTACACATTTGCCTGTTTTCTTTTGTGCGACTCACTTTGATAACACAGCTCGCGGCTCGATTTGCCAGGCCCTTCTCACGTAGAAAATTCTCGAAACTGCAGGTGAAACGCACAGTGAAACCTCTCCGCAAAAGCCCTCCGCCCGCGGTTTTTCTTGCTCCTCTGTTTCTTTTCTACCTGCCCCTCTTCCCGCTGCATCCCCGCCACCCACTCTTCATCTTCCTTTTGCTTTTTCTGGCAAGCAACGTGAGAGCCAACTTCTTTTCGCAATGCATCAGGAAGGCGTTCGCACCGTGTGACCCGGATCTTTTCATTCGTCCCGTTTCAGACGGGGAACGAGATTCCGCGTGTGCATATATTCAAAGACGTGGATGGATAAAGCGGGGTCTCACGACACGTGAAAAATCACAGATACATGCGTTCACTCTCTCGTGTTGACGTGTACACATCCAACCTTGATTCGTGATGCATTGTCTCGCTACTTTTCATATCCTTAAAGGGGTAATCCGGTCGAGGAGCTTGGGAGCATCGACTTCTTCATTTCTTAAAAAATTCCTCCTCTACTCCTACGTTCTCGAAATCGATGATATTAGGTGTACATAATATGTAAAATTCTGTGTACACTCGAATGATTTAATTGTGGAGAAACCTGAATTAGAACACGGCAAACCAGTGAAAATCCTTTTCGAAAATTTTAGATTAATTTGTTTCATCCTTGCACATGGAAAATTAGAAAATATCTTAAAAATCAAGATATATTTTATGCAGAGAGAACAACGAGGACGCAGATTACGAAGTAATCGAGCAACCACAGAAGCTGAAACACAGAGTCATCGATAACAACCGAGGGTTAAGATTGACGTCACCACGACCTATTAAATGTGTGTGACCCACAAAATGAAAAAAATGGATGCTAGTATTACTAATTAAGAGCATCAAATGTGGAAAAGGACTGTGTTTAATCAACCGCGCAAATGTTGACGTCTCTCTTCTTTAATTTAGGTGGTCGTTCGGGATTTAAATGCGACCGAAGGACGGCCAAAGCGTATATATTCGGATTTAGCATATTCCATTGCGTCGTTTCATTTATCTGTGTCACAAACGGCCACTTGGTCTCTTTGTATAATTAAGCGGCGAACAAGCGTATGGATTCTGATCGTTGTTAATAATAAAAGGCACGACGTTTCCTTTTGACCCAGCACTCCCGGCGAAGCAACATATTTGCTTGATTGTCTGCGTTTACATCCGTTGGTATAACGACCAGGGATGGGACAAAAGGATTCAAACGCGGATTAACGATCGCTCGATCGATTCGATCCTGTTCGCAGCTCGTAAGTACTAGTCTCAATTATTCGAGCTAATTTCAATCGTATATCGTTGACCTCGCTTCATCGAGAATCCTAGCATAAATTTCGTATTACACTCGGGTTTTGTGGGTGCTTGACTAATTCAAAGGTTTAATGAATTTTATCGATCCTTATCGAGCTTTTACGCCGGGCTTCAAAGTGGTACGCTTTCAGCGACGCTCAAAATGCTCCGATTCTCCGCTTGAAAACGGTACTTCGTTGCCAAGCGCAAAGCTTTGTCGAATCAAAGGCGCGGGACGCTACTAAGCCGGTTTGACCTCCCAACTCCACAAAGACTTGAAATGTTTTTACTCGTAACTGGAACAGCGCTTGCCATATTTTCAGTACTTTTATCTAGAGTTTCCCGTAGACCGCCTTAGACGCTGCGGTCTTTAACGCGCGCACCGCGGAGTCTATGCCACTTTGACTTTCCGTGCGTATAGATTGCTGCTGTTTAATACATCTGGTCCATGCGTCATTATTCAACGAACAGTTTACCCTTGATGTTTAAAGGATTGTGAATATAATATTTTCCTACTTTTATGTAATTTAATTAACTTTATTCTGTACGTTAATCAGTCAGGCTGGTTATGAACACTTTCAAGAAAGTCTAGTAGATACGAATATTACGTATTTCGTTTAGGAAGAGATACAATTATACCAATTTTCGGCTAATATTCGTGCATTGGAATAATTCAGACGTATAATAAATATAAATTTTCGTAAAATTATTAAGGACGAAGAATCTCTAATGTATTTAATCTTCATTTTAAATATTCAGAAGCGGAAATATATCAAATATATGGTTTAGACTGGGCATAGCCTGTTTCAAAATTGTACCTCTCACTGATATAACTCAAAAGTCATGATTTACGGGAAACGGGTTGGCATGTTCAGAACTGTGTTAAACTTTGTAATAGCATGGCATTAAATGCTAAAATTGGCTTTTCTTGAAATTTCAGTATAATTTATTACCTCAAGTTTAAATATGCACCTAGTATGTGTCACTGTTGAAGTTGTTTAATGGGATCAGTCGGAATGCGCTAATGAGGTGAGGGTTATCATGTGGCGAATTTTGAATAATCGATCACAGAACTTCGCTCGTAAAATTCTTTATAAAAAGAAACAATCTTTCAGAAACTGTAAATTTTGCGTTACATCATTATTGCAGTAAATAAACGACGTAGGTACCTCACAAATTTCATGTAATCGAAATAAAGCACTAATATTAATTCACTCATTATTTCTAATTTAAAACGAAAGAAATTTGTTTCGCTAACAAATAACGGTTTCCACTTTCTAGGAACCTTATGAATATTTTAGGTACCGGACCTACCCAAAATATGACCAATTTTGAATATCCTTCTTGGTTCTCCGTCACTTTAAATATCGAATACATATTGTAAATCCCCAATTTCGTTTGTCGATCAAAGTGCATCAAAGCTCGTTAGATTGATGCATACACAGTCCGCTCAAGGTCGCCGATATTCCTTCTCTAGTCAACCGTAGAAGTCGAAGAGTGCACCTCGAGATCCCCGCGGTATACTCGCACGAGAATCAGTTTCTAGTCTTTGATTCCATTCCGGTTGGTGCTCATCTCCTTCTTCCTCTTCTTCTCTCGGGCTCTTTGCCCGTTATTTTCGTTCCTCGAGTTTCCGAAAGGTATCCGCCGATAGGTACAGGTGGGATTCGAGTTAAATATTCAAGATGCGACTGGGGGGTGGGGGGTCGTGAACGCATCGGCGACCCCGGTACTCACTGGCGCGAGAAGAAACGTCGAGGAGGCGGACATGGAAGATTGATGCAGCCGGGAAAACGTACACAGAAAACATTCTACAGGACGGGTCCGCGTAAAACTCTTTTTGATGACACCTGAATGCTTTTACTTGCCGCGGGACGCGTATATGCCTTCCATTCGGATCAAACGAATCCCGGATATATAAGGTGTCGCCGTCCGACCGGAATCCTCGCTCTCAGCGTCTCCTGCGCCACCTATTCCCCGTTTCCCGAAGACAATCTCGTCCCCCGGATCCTTCAGAATGCAAATATTGTCGAAAGTCTATCGGCCGCGTTCGGAATATTGGTGTCTTCGGATTCGATTTTGTTTCCCGCGACTAGCAATGCTATTTCCGACGAGGATAGAATTCGTGGTGGGGAAACAACTTTACATATTATCGATAGGGTCGTTATCGGGTTCGCCGGGAAATGGGTCAATATAGGTGAATATTTGTAACGAACACTTACGCTTTGATGGAGTATCGAGCAGTACCCTGTTAGTATTCAAGGGAACCAGGAATCTTGCAAAACTATTTTACTCACAACTGATGCATATACATTATTCACCCTCCGAGTGCTGTGCCGGAGTTATTTTTGACCGGGAGCATCCAAATTGTCAGTTAAGTAATCAATTTGTGGCAATTAAACTAATTTAATAGCTGTTTCATTGAGGATATCGGAAAGACTAATGCGTTTATGAGATAATCATCAAAAGTAAAGTTTTCAAAATTATTAATTAGAGCTGTGAACGGTCCTAAGCATTGCCAATTATTTAGCTAAAAAATCGTCTATTGTTCGAGGGTTAACGTGCACACAATAGGAGGATACACGCTGTTCGCGAATTAACCGCTGAGAATACTATATTGTACCAGATATAGTGTCGCCAGATTGAAACTTATCTCCGTGAGAGACTAATCCGTGACAGAGAGATAAATCCAAACCCCACTTTGGTTGTCATTGGGTCCATTCCTCAGTAGAAACACGAATTAACAGCTATTATTTTATTGATAAAGCAGAACACAAATGTCCATCTCTTATTGCAAAAATGAACATAAATAACGCTAGAAAAGTTTAAAAGCTCCACAAACTGCTCCATACATCGCGGTAACGTTTCCCAGGGGAGTAATAGATACTTTTAAGCTGCCGCAAATTATTCTAGCCCGTAGTCATGCACGCTATCTATCTGCCGTTCGTTTGCTTTGCAAAAAAAGGTGCGGCATAATATACAAAATTTATAATCTAGAAACTCGTTACCTTCGAACATTCATTTCTTTGCTAACTGAGAACAGTACAAGTGCTTTTAACATTACATTACATAACATATTCTCCGTTTTGCAAAGAAGAATTTATTTGCTAAACAAACTAACTCCGAACAGTTAGCGAGTTTTAGCAGCCGGCAACGGGAATTCGACGGCTGACAAATTGGAACCGCCTCGTCGCTCCCATTCATCCCCCAGCATCGCCTCGGGAAAGAATTCGAACGTTAATCCATGATAAGAGTCCGTCGTTCACCGACCCCGACGAAATTTATTCGCGAATTTGTTTTTTCGACTTAAATGTAACCCCCGCTCGATAAAATCGTTCGCATTTTCTTGAGAAGCTGCACCCCAACAACAACATTCCCTTAATTTTTTTACGTGGACCATAAAAAGACAATGTTTTACGTATTATGTATTTCAAGATAGCACGAAACTCGTTAAATACCAACTTCAACATGAAATGTTCGACATTAAAAATGCTACAATGTCTGCTATTTAATTATGAAAATGGCGACCAAAGGAGAAAGAAACAAATATTGATAATTGCTTCAAATTGTATACAGTCGAGGAATCTTAGAAAATAAAATTGTTTGCATTAGTGGCAAGATGCAGATGCTTTTCTTAACAATCCTAGTAAGTTAAAAATAGTTGCAAATGGAAACAATATTTTTAAAATTCTTCAAATGTTTTTACTGTTTTGTATTCTACCTACTCAATTTTATCATAAATGAATAGAACAGAGAGCCTAATGATTACCATAAATATGAAGATATTTTTAAACATTAGAATTCATACGTGAATTCCAACTCCAGTCTCACAACGATAGAGATCCACAATTGTGTGATTGTTTTGCATTGATTATATTTACAAATGGTATTCTAATTCCTTTAATCGACGATAGATGTATCGCGATTGTAGAAAGAATCGTGCAGTTAGATTTTCGGTAATTTCCTTTTCAAAAAGGGTGGATAAAAACGTTCCGTCGATCGTTGGAATGCAAATTGGAAAATAGACTCGTTCCCCGATCTAGTTTAGTAGGAAATGAACAGCAGTACCTGGGAAAGCAAGTGTATTCCCCAAAATCAACTCGGGAGCGAAAGTTCCAATTGTTGCGGTTGCAGTAAAGCGATAATGGTAACAAACAGCCGGTTGTATTCATCGAAACGCATGGAATCACATTACATCCGCTATCGTCCGACCACTTAATCACCGAGTGCACGAATTATCGAAACGAAGCATCTCGATGTACGCGAGCCCACGGGACAAACACATACACAAAACATTTTACGGAGTTGGCCCTAAAATTGAAAGTATCTAACTCGATGGTAGTCAAAGCCATTCCACAATTTTCTATCCTCGTCATATTCCTCTCCGCGGATCAACAGTTTGATCGGGCGATCTTCCACTCAAACTTCTAACGTTACAATTTTTTCAAGAACGAACACGGAATTCACTATTTTCAAATAATCAGAATAACGATAATTCATTTTCATTGCAACACGACTGCTACTTTTAGAATTGATAATCATAAGACGGTTCTAATAACAATTGCAACAGACTTCTTACGCTGCAGCCTACCCAGAAAAATAACCAAAATGCACTATTTTCGTTAATATTGTACATAAATAATTCAGAATAACGATAATCCAGTTTTGTTTCGACGTGACATCTGATTTTAGAATTAATAATTGTAACACAGTTTAAAGAACAAATATAGTGAGATGAGTTTTCTTTTTGAAATTTAATTGAAACAAATTTATTATAAAGCTATGAAAAATAATAAGAAATTTATTCCTAGAAATACAAAGTTTTCACCCTTTTACAAATATTATTTTGAACAGTTAAATCGAAGCTCGTGAAAAGCTCGCGTCGATCTGGTTTATGACGAGTACATGAAGTGTAAAACGAATGATTTAAAAATATCGATACCTAATTATTCAATATAAAATTCGGCTCCCGTTGCTCAGACAATTTTGAATTTGTCTACAGAACCGAGGTTGCGTCGTTATTAATACGGCAATTTGTACAGCAGATTATCTCCGCAGCGTCAGCAACGAAATACACGTGGTTGAAAAACGCGAGATCGATATTTTGTGTAGTCACGAAGAAAAACAGCTTGTAATTTATCTCACACGGTATAATCCACACCGGAAACTCTATTTATACCGGGTAGGATCACGATAAAGTGCTTATAACCGGGGATCGAATTCGATCGGCTCGATATTAATTGAAGGAATCACGCTTGGACTTCTACGAACGCTACGTGAGCTAATTACGCGGGGGGAGTACACCGGCCGTCGTTATTGCTAATTACATTTCGCACGACCCGGCCGACTCGCCCTAACGAATAAAGAGCCGCGGCCGAACGCGATCGGTATTAACGACGGATTTCATAGCCGAAAAAACGTGTCAATCTACATTAGCCTAACACGGCGTGTTCGCCTCGCATGCCCCGCCGAAGAAATTAATAACGTTGCCTCCATTTCTAATTACTGGCACCAACAACCTCCAGCGAAGTACTTACGGTTGCCCTCGCAAAGTGGCCGAATGATTTCTTCATTCTTCCTTACGCGAACGTGTCTACCCGAACGTTTCAATTAAAAGTTCCTCATCCTTGGACTCATTAAAGCCGTTGTACCCTGAAGTCGGAAAAACTCATTTTAGGTGGCAATATCTGGGCAACTAAATAACAATACCAGTCGGTAAATTGTCAATTATCCTGTTGAAGACATAACATGATGATCAAGAATGAGATGATCAAATTCCAAACAATTTGAATATATTTCGCCATGGTTTTGAATAGTGGGTTTTTATCCATTATTTAAATTAGTGGATATTTTTCTCGATCGCAAATTATGATATATAAGAATTAATTTTTTCGCGGCGCAAGGTACGATCATTATTTACTATACTTGGCTCTACTGTAGCGAATATGTCAAAGTGACATAAAGTGACATATCAGTAGAGCCAAGTATAGTAAATAATGATCGTACCTTGCGCCGCGAAAAAATTAATTCTTATAAATTTGAATATATTGTTGTGTTCTTTGCAACTCGTGTGAAAATCATTCGGAAATTAAAGAAACGTCTATACAGCTTCTGTATGTTACAATGACTGCAGATCATTTCCATTTTTACTTGAAGTCATCCCATTTTCCGTATTTTCTTTCCACGTGATCAATGTACAGCGAATTTTTTATACAATTAGAATAAAAATTACTAGATCCAATATACAAAATAGCAAGAACATATGAAAAATTCTGTCTACTATTTTCAGCTCACTAAAATTACTAAGGAATGAAATGAAATGTAGTCTCCTGTATCTTGGAATCAATGCGCACGATTTTTAGTTTGCATAAAAATCCACAGTCTAATGACCAGTATTTTTGCACCATTCTCAACGCACGAGCTTCAAATATCAACGTACAGCAATATTCTCGCGCGCCGCACGATTACGCTTTCGCAGTAGCCGGTTCCGCGACGACGGTGCAAATTATAAAACAATTTTTCAAAGTTGTCATCCGTTTCGCGACAAAAATTCATCCGCGACGCACACAAGCAACGACCCACACCGCTCTCTCAAAAAGAAAGAGTTCTGACTTCACCGTTTGGTCATGGAAGTAAAAATTAATGAGTCCTCTGTTAATCTTCCACGTTAATTATAGCGGAGCATACGCGTTAACCTTCCATCTTAATTACAGTGGAAATACCGCGTTAATTATGCAAACCTTTGACGCAGGGAACGGAGCGGAAGGAATCTGGGCGAGGAATTACATTTCATTGTGCGTTCGGGAAACGTAGCCTTCCTGCGTAATACGTCCATACCTTCGGAGGCATAAATCGCTGAAAAATTTACGAGTACATACATTACTGTGCAAACGAAAGAAACACCCGGCCACATGTAATCTAAAAGCGTACAAAATCAAATAAGAACACAGTAAGTTTTTACACAACATGTAAGTTTTTTGAGGGTTCTATTAACTTTATAATTTCTTACATTATTATTCATTCAAAATATTTTTCAGACGCAATAATGATTCTTTGAAAAAGATCCACATCGGGATCGAAACGTTAGAAACATGTTATAATTGCACATTTGTTGTTTTTTTTTTAAATGATCGAACCTGGCGCCGATAACATTTAAAAATTTAATTATCTAAATTTGCGATCGAGAAGAATTAACCTTTCAAGAACACAGTAAGTTTTGAAAAAGAATTCTTCTGTTCAATTGAGTAGTTCTGAGAACATATGTTACTGCGGTTTATCTAATACTTCAAATGCAATAAATCAATCATTGTACCATACAATTTCTACATAAAGATATTGTTTAACATTATCTATCTATCTGTCTTCTATCTATATAATAATATATAATTATATCTATATAAATAAAAATGAAATGCTATTCGTTGGCGAGTAATGGTCCGAATAAGGTTTTTAGGGAAAGAAAAATCGGAAAAGTTGCCCGGAGAAATGGTAAATTCGGGAAAAAATGAAAGTGCTTCGTTCTATGGGATTTTTATATGAACTCAAGACCATAACTCACTGTAAATAAAATAAAATGTAAAATGTGAAATGCAAATCTTGGAACAAAACCGCATGACTCCATATCACATTCCAGGCACAGTAAACATTTCCAGTATTTCAGCGGTGTACTTTTGATAAAAGTCATCTCGCACGTAACATTTCCCATTGGCGTATTTCTGAATGTACTCCTCCTTAAATTGAATATCCATGGCCACAATAGTTAATAGATACAATGATCATTCAGAAATACGTTTTTTCTCATTTTTACTTTGTTTACACATTTCCAATAGCTTTTCACAAATGAACGAAACGATCACAAACAAATTAATTAAAAATTGGACAGGACAACGTCTGTCGGGTCAACTAGTATCTTATAATTATACTGGCTGCTTCTTTCTTTTGCACAGTAGTGTATGAGCGTTAATTTTAATTCTCGGGCGCGTTGTATTACGCGCGTTTTCCTGACATCCAATTTTTCGACTGATCCTCCAGATTAAAGAACAATAAATAATACAGGAAATATTCTTACCGATCGAAAAATTGAAATATAAATTGAAATATTTAACTTGCATATTTGTTGTATCTAACAATGATCGAACCTGGCGCCGATATCATAATAAATAATACAATTCAAATCAATTTTTAAGCATGTTTTCCAAAATGTAACTTGATTGTTCAAAGGAAATTGACATCATTCGATTCCTCGTGGTAAAAAACATTAAGAGGTTAATGCAATACTTCCATTTCCAAATGATTTATTACTAAGAATAAACAAATTAAAAAGAAAGGCAAAATATCATACAGCACGTTATAAATGTATGATTTCTTGCATGTTAGCATTTTGCAAATCTAATTTTAATTGCAAAAATGGATGTTACAATGCTTCTCTGTTCGTTAGCAATTTAGAGTACGTTCACTGTCTATGTCTCTTGAAGATGCAAGTTCATTATTCCACGTATTGAAACATTTTTGCACGAAGTAAGCAAAGGTCGGTCGTAAAAATGGAAAAAATTGAAATTAACGGAGAAAGTAGGACGGAAAAGTACACGTAAGGAGCGAAATTGTTTTCTGGGTTTGTAGAAGCGATATTCAAACCAAGCATAACAACGGTGTGCTCCTTTTCCTTGGACTTCGCCTCCTCCGGTTTTTGCCATTCGGTTATTGCCGGGAACGGACGCGTAGCGTCTCTTAGTCACGAGCCGTTCGTACATACAATTAGCGTGGGATTGCCGGTGAATTAGTCTCGGCCGCGGTTTACGACCCGAAAACACGACAGCCGGCATTCGTACGGTCGTCTCGAAGACGTTTATGTTCTACGGTCTTGAGACACTTGTGAGCTACGCCTGCGAGAAAGTTCCTGCAAAGGCGGACTCGTCGTGCGGGAACGCTTCTTCCGCACGAGTCGCGCAAAATACAATGCCTGGGGAAGTTTCGCGTGTTCCTGAAATGCTGGTCGCGTACTCGTTGGTTAAAAGAATCGCTAAAGTCACCTAGTTGCGTCATTATCGCGGGAGTCGTTTAATAATTGTTTCATTTCGCGAGATAATATACGGGCACCGACATGAACAGCTGTCCTTCATTTCTAAACAACTTCTGCCCGAATTCCGTTGTTTGAAAGGATATTTGTGACAAAGAGTGTTACTTTTACAAGAATTTTTGAATATTTTAGAAATAGTTTTAAAAGTATTGTGCCCGAAATCGGTTGTTTAAAAAGATACGTATCTACGAGGAATATTTGTGGTACAGAACAATAGTCCTAGAGAATTTTAATTTACAGATTTTACAGTTTCTTCCTTGAAAACAGTTTTTAACCCTTTGCACTCGGTTGTCCCCTCTGAGGCACCACTAAAAATTGCTGTAACGTTATTCAAAATATATATATTGTTTGCATTATTCAATATATGGATATATAATCTATTACTAAACATTTAGGTATTATACCAATTTCGTATCGATAAAATTTCAAAAAAAATCATAGAGAATGGAAGTATTCTAGATCAAAAGAAATGTTTAATTTCCTAGTTAAAATAACCCCGAGTGCAAAGGGTTAAGATGGCGAGAAACGGGTCATTTTGGAACGTATATTAAGAAAATTTCACAAGAGAACGTAATACGCAAACATTGGGAAGAAATAACATTATCTCATTTCAATCGAGCAACATAAAAGAGTTCACATCGATTTATATCGCTGCAGACATTAACCGCATGGAACTGTAAACTTTAATTCCGAAACTCGACGCGCTCGAAATTATTACTTGTTTTGGTCGGCGCACAACGCCCATAGGATGCAATAAAATTTTAAGTAGCGAGCAATCAAGTATGGCGCGGCCTTATTGCGACGACGACGCAGCAGTTCGCGGAAGGCGAAACGAGCCGCCGCCGTGTAAATTACACGAGTCGCGAATCTAACAGAGATTACAGCGGATTTTAAACGCTAAGGGTCCTCCGGGTACTTGCAATTTCGCGCGAATTACCTTTTCCATAGGTTGCTCTCGCGCGCGCTCGCCAACGGTTGCTCGCGTAAACGCTGCGTTTGTGGCATTCGGCTGAGCAATGAATTAGCATTATTAGACGCTAGCTAAAATACCTAATACTTTGTCATCCGCAACAGGTAGTTACATAGAAATTGTACGCGAGGCGCGCATCTCGCGTAAAAGAAGATGGCCGCGTTCGTCTCCGGGTCGTGACCGCCTCCTTTTGTGCCAACAAGATCAATATTTCACAGACCGTAAATGTGCGAATATACAGGCTAAGTGCAACACGAAATACGCATGGATACCGTTATAATAATACTAAATTAATTTAACGCGTTCATTACCACAACTCCGAGTACGCGATGTTAACAATCTCATAGTTTACTTGTAGATAGTTGAATTAGTTCGATTCACTTAGTTAACTAAAGTCATAGTACTCAGAGTACATACGTGAATTCAGAGATTCCATGACCTTATTCACGAAACGAATTCTGGTAGTGAAGATATGAAAATTATACAGGGTGTCCCAAAAATGTACTTCATTCAAAGAGACGATTCCTGGAGTCATTCCAACTAACTTTTCCCTTTGCAAAAATGTTCTGCACGATTTGGTTAAGGAGTGGGCGTGTTCCGATTGGTCCGTGTTTCTTCTTAATAAATTAATTTTTTATTTTTATAAATAACTATTTCACATTATTTTATAAACGTAACAAAAATGTGTATATCCAAATTTTTGGCGGTTTTCCAATAATATATACCCAAAGAATATAATAATCGCAAATTAAGAATACTAGAACCCGTTATTTTGTCAGGTTTCGTAAACCTAGTGTTAACGAAGCCGCGAAGAACATTTTTGCAAGGGAAATAGTTGCTTGAGATACCCTCGGAATCACACCTTGCAAGGAAGTACAACGTTTATGGTTCATCCTGTATTACTACTCGTTGAATTTCGTACAATAAAATTCGTGACTGCGGATCTTCATGCAAAATAAAGAATGTTCGCTTCGATTGCGGGGCACACGAGCCAAATAAAAATGGTATTCTTCTTCTAATTATCCTATTCAGTTGAAACGAGTACCGCGATGTCTTTAAATATTGTTAACATGTCCTCTGTTTTTTTATTTTTTTTATTTATGCAATAGGAACCTCAAATAAGAGGTTATTCTGCAATCAGTATTGCATACACAGTATTACGAGAAATCTTATTAACTAATGTGTGGTTAAAGTAATAATTACATGACATTAATCGTTACAGTAAATGACATATTAACAGTACGTGACGTTATATACATAATCCGCAATTATCCAGAAAGGAACATAAAATCTTACATACACTGTTTGTAGGTCTGTGGAGTAAAACATTACATGACATGGGAAGAGAAAAACCCCGTAATCTTAGGTTATATATAAATTTTAATCTATGAGTATCATAGGTAGGACATTGCCATAATATATGATCAATATCCTGTGCCTCATATCCACATGAACAGCCAGGATTGTTTACCACATTGATTTTCGCTAAAGAGAAGTTAAGACTGTAGTGGCCAGATCGAATTCTGTTTATGATCACAATGGTTTTTCGAGAAAAATTTTTCCCCGAGTACCAGGGTTTTCTTCATGTCCACTGTTTTAAATTGTACCCGTGCCCATTTTTGTCACAAATGCATAAAATTCGCAGTCTAGTGATTACGGTCCCAAACACAATTGAATAAGACAAGACAATTAGCCTCGTGTGATTGGCGCTTGTAGCGTTCAAATCACGGGCCGCATGTGGGTCACGGAGCATAACATGTCGAGTCAGCAGATGCTCCAGTAAAACGCATTGAACAGAGTATAACCTGCTCGGCCGCGGACTAGTAGAAATTACAGCAATTAGTGGTCGAAAGACCGGCCGGTTCATTTGCCAAAAAGACGTGTCGATTTTATCGTGTCGAAGCTTCCGGTGATTAATCTAGCGAAGGCAACTCGAACGATAGGCGATAGGGAATCTACGTGGACTAAATCGATCGTATCTGTTAGCTGACCGGGTGAACGGACGAAACCACAAACGTGGTCCCCTTGATATACCACTGATACGACTATGGAAGCTGGATGGCCGGTCTCAAAGCTACCGAAAGCCACGGGAACTGCGGCAAATATGCGAGTGATCTAGCCTTCTCTAGCTGGCTATATGTCTCACCGCGATCCATAGTAAATCTCATTACATTCGTAAAGATCTGTACAGGCTCAGGGGATTATCAACCGTTTAACACTGATAATTACCACATCATTATTCAATTGATCGGAAATCTTCGACGTTAACCTTTGTGTTAATCGTCTTGCAAGTGGTCAGACAAATCTGATATTGTGAACGTTTAAAGGGAATAACAATTTTTAAAGAAGCAGACATTATCTGGAGCTATACTAATGGATTCAGCATTAAAGGAACACGGATTAGGACAACAATCTTTCTTGTTAGTTTAATTATATTATTATGAGATAATAAAATCAAATTAAAATCAAACAATTCATTAATCAATAAATGAACAAGTTAGTTAAATGGAACATTAGTTTGGACAAGTACCCTATAGACAAATAACAATTTTTTAATTTAAAATCTCGATGTTTCCATTCAATTGTTTGATATAATAAACTCTTCTGATATTTGTATTTTTTCTTACTTCACGTTCTCAGTTGCGTCACAAATGTATAAAACCACAAACTCGCTTGATTAAGTGACAAAGTAAGATATTTCGTAACAACGAGAATGCTGTGTACCATAAACGCGTCGAATCCGTAACCGACAATCTACAAAGTATCATCTGCGGCATTGTCGCGAGTACTCGGGTCGTATCTAACGGTTCAATATCTAGTAAAGTTCGGCGCAGACTGTTCATATTCTAACAAAAGATCAGGAACGTTTTACCGCGGCACTTCATGCTCGCCAATTTCCCATTTCGTTTCTGTTTCTCCGAAGAGCGACTGTATCAGAACGTGTCGCATGACCCCTGAGCCAATTTCAAAGCGTAAAGCTTTGAATACGAAATTCCGCTCGCGAGAAGAAATCAATAGACCGAAGTTGGAGCCAGAGCGGGCCGCAATCTGCACCTAGGATACCGATTCACAATCAAGCAACGTTGGACGCGGCCTGCTACCAATACCTAACCACATGTAACTTTATATCATAGCCAACTTAATCAACGTCCAACACACCTACAACCGGGGTCCATTCCACCTTTAATCTGGACTCAGTTTCGAACCGCATCCGACCGCACCGGTTCCATTTCGAGGTCGCGAGTTCGATTCGCGTCTGCCTCACTGAATTATCTTTTACTGATTCCGACGGTGCACCCCTTTGTGCCCTAACATTTTCTAACAATACAGTTTTAACACTGTCAACACTGTTTTGTTTCGCCGACAGCCTCCATCGTTACGATATTTTATAAAAGCATGTATCTCTTTCATAAAATATGCAAAACTATTTAACAACAAAAGAACTCATGCTTTTAACAGTACACCTACCACGAGAAGACAAATGACCCATTTTAGATTTTTTATTTGACGATTATTGAGTCTGTAAATGTGTTTTCATGGGAATTGATTAGTTACAGTTTTCGGCTCTAGTACAAAATGTAAATAAATTTAATCTTGTTATGTTTTTAATACTATATGCATCAATTATTTTTATGGTCGGTAGATTCAGTGTTAAATGACTTTAAAAAATAAGAATGAAAAATCGAGGCCATAAATACTGTGCTACGTGTGATGATTTTAGATACCAGCTTGAGAAAGACCCTTCAAGAGATACGGAGAAAATTTAACAGAGATTGATTTCCTGAACATTATACCGTGCGTGGTAATTGCAGATAACAACGTACCCAAAGTTCGGATAACTTTCTTTATAAATATATGAAGTCATTGCTGTATTAAAAGTTATAAAATACTTGTATTAAAGAATCACTAAGAATTAAAGTTGAATTTTATTCTATTCAAATTTAAAACACTACTGTATATGTTTGGTAAAATTTGCTTCGAAAAATGTATAATAATTTTTATAATATTTTATATAACAATTATTTATGTAATAATAATCGGCGGGAAAATTGCAATGAAACATTCGTTGGAACGAAAGTTCGTAGCGGTTGTAAATTAAAATTTAAAGCTAAATGTGAGATATTTCTTCATAGATTTATTCAATAACATATTTTCCATTCAGTTCTATCACTTTTTGCCATTTTCTAGGTAACTTCTCGTGTTATTTAATAAACATATGAATAAATACCTTAACTTTATTTTTGATTTTTAATTTCAAAATGCTACAAACTTTCTTTCCAACCCAATACAATAAAAGCGATTAACTGTTTGAAGCTTGCGGTGTAATTTTTAATATTAATATTTTCATTTTTCCTCCTAGTCCCTAAAACACTGGTTCTTAACCTTTTAGTATTCAGGGAGCACTTCTAATTATATGAAAAATTTGCGGAACACCAAAATTGATGATGCAAAAAACAGACAAAAACGTCCCGTGTAGAAATATAAATATATTATTAAATATATGTGCCCTAAAGAATCATCGAAAAAATACAAGTTGAACAAGCGAACATAGTTGTCTCACTATTTAAAGTGAGTCTAACTAGATTGCTAAAGATTACACATTTACATCGCTTTATCTAACATCACATGATAAGAGAACATCTTAATTATGATCACCAAGGTGTTGTATAAATAAATTCGTAGCGATTGTATATCTATTATTTGTTGTGTGATTGGCATGCGTTCACAACCTTCTTAGCATTCGAATCCGGCAGACCTACCTTGTCCTGCTTCGGTCAGAGTGTTTCATCGATAGGAGCCGCACGATCAGATATTCATTGGTCTCTAAATCGATCTGCAAATACAAGCCTCCGTCGACGTGTTTACATACCGGCAGCTATTCCATAATACGCGTTTATGTTCCGACTGGTGTATGTACCTCTAAAGGAATCGGATATGCGGGTTCACAGTGTAACATGCATCCATCCGCAACAACTGTTTCCAGCTGTCCAATAAATCCTACGGAGCTGGTGAACTATTTCAGTGCAATTTTCAGCTCAATTAGTCTGGACTATTTTTAACCGTGACATTCTTGCCACGGACTTCGCCTCGCTTTGCTTCGCTCGCAATTACCAGTTGCTCGATGTCAATTAAAGTCGGTTCATAATTTGTGCAGCGCCACTGTCACTGGTCTTAATTGAACGAAGACGTGTGATGTTTCCAAACGGGTGCATAATAGAATAACTTTGGTAGAAAATAGTTCTTAGAAGAATGTTTAATGTGTACTGTCATTGTCACCGCTTATGTTGAAAATAGTTTTGAACGTTACAAGAAAATAATCTGTTGGATTGAATGCTATGATATTATTAGAATTAGGAAAATGCTGTGAACAATACAATTTTGTATATTTTTCCTTATGCAGTTCTATTATACTGAACTATTTGAATATTAAAATTAAATATGTGTATTTTTTAAGATTTCTTCACTAGTTAGGATAAATGACAATGTTACGAGCCGAGGTTTTGACAGCGAGCGGAAACTGAAGATTGCTCGGGGTTTTTAAGAGTTTTGGTGTAGGTAGGAATTGTACGCGTCAGGTTAGGTGTTGGGTCTTTCACCAGCGGGATACCTTTGCGTGGAACACAGGAAGGACTAGCCGTTGTATCTTTCACCAACGGGTCACCACTGTCGGAATGGATAGGGTCGTGGTTCCGCTGACTCGTAACTTATTCCAATAAATTAGACACACCTCGAGCGAAAAATTGATCGTCGTAGGACACTAACGACTGGGGAATCGAATAGGAATGTGCGTGATTGAAATGGACTCTAAATTATGTCACACAGAATAATATAATAGTTAATATTTCTCGATCGTAAATTTTTATAATATATTATTAATATATGTCCTCGGCGCACGGATTCGATCAATAATTAAAAACAAACAAAGCAAATTTGCAATAATTACATTGTACTCGATGTTTCGATCCGGGTTTGGACCATCTTCAAGAGCATTGCGTCTGAAATTAAATATTGAAATAGTGTACTAAGTATTTCACAAGATGAACAATGACTGTACAATAATCTTTTCAAAAGAACCATGCTCTTGAAAATGGTCCAAACCCGGATCGAAACGTCGAGTACAATGTAATTATTGCAAATTTGCTTTGTTTGTTATTTATTATTGATCGAATCTGTGCGCCGAGAACATATATTAATTATACAGGGTGTCCCAAAACTAGTTTAGGAGCGGAAAATGGGAGGTTCCTTGGGTCATTTGAAGCAACATTTTTCTTTACAAAAATAGCATCTGCGGCTTTGTTTAGGAGTTATTAACGAAAAACACGGACCAATCAGAGCGCGATCTAGACATGCGATGGCACGTTCGGCCAATTGACAGTTGGCACGTTGGGCCGACTGTGCTAACTCGCGTCTAAGTCGCGCTCTGATTGGTCCGTGTTTTTCGTTAATAACTCCTAAACAAAGCTGCGGACGCCATTTTTGTAAAGGAAAATGTCGCTTCAAATGACTCAAGGAACCCTCCCATTTTCCGCTCCTACACTAGTTTTGGGACACCCTGTATATTATAATAATATAATCTTTGAAATCAAAAGGAATACAAATGTATACAGTGTAAATTGTCGCGATGTCGCAGACTAACCCCTCTGTGTTAACCCACCGAGGAATGCGGAGGCGATCTACTACAGAATTCCGTGATGGGGTTCGTACCGGAAGAGATGTAATAGTTTTGCTCGAAAGGGAACTAATACCCGATCTCGTTCGATAGAAATCACGACGTGAATTGACGCGTACAGCGTAAAACTCTTGAGATGAAAGCCCAAATATGAAGGGATTCGGTGCCTTTATACAGGGTGTTCGACTACAGGTGGGAGAAAATTTAAGGGTTGGTTCTGAACGATGATATAAGACGAAAATGAAGAATAAAAAGATTGCAATTTCGGCTTCGTTATTTATTAACAACACGACAGTCACGTATCAAGTGACAGATGCATGCATAACTTGGTTCTCATTTGGGACCCCAGCGAGGTGAAAATGTTTAACAAATCGTTGGACAACATTGAACTCTTTGACGTACACAACGTACACGTTTGTTAGACGCGTTGTTGTATTTAATTGTTAATAGTTAAATAACGAAGCCGAAATCGTAATTTATTCTTTATTTTCGTCTTATATCATCGTTAAGAACCACCCCGTAAATTTTCTCCTACCTGTAGTCGAACACCCTGTATAGTCCCCAAAATCGGCATAAACGACAGTGGGGACTACTGATAAAACTGGGTTCCCGGAAACGATGCAGTTTGATGCATCGACTCCAAGTGCCCTAATTTTGATAAGTAATCTGTTTTTCGGAATAAACCATCTGTTTTGATGCATATCTCCAGAAGGGCCAAAGGTTACCAACGGTTGCGGCCGCATACGTAACAACAAAAAATTTTTGGGTTACAATAAACAAATTTCTAACCGTTCTTGTGTATCTAAAAGTTAAATATTAGCTCATGAGAAGAAAACTTGGAAACGAATGTTTATGTCGACATAGTAGCTAAGGATAAGATGAGTGATTTCTATGTCTGTGCTGAAAGCTTTCATCGATTTTCCAGCAAACATGACTCGAGTTGGTACCTATAGTTGAAGGGGGTTTGAGTGCTTACCATGGGTTTAAAATGCCATGAACGTTCACGACCATTTTGATTGCACACACGAGAGAACTTCAGTTTGTAAAAAGCACACATGCTACTAATCAATAGAAAAATACTTGAATATTGCAGAGAATCTTGTATAATTAATTATTCTAGTCTCGGTTACTCAAATTTCTATCTGTAAAATACATGAAGCGATTTATTAAGTTTCAGAAGCTCTATGGAGATTCAGCAACATTTTAATTGTGCTACTTATGTTCAAATTGATTAATTTGAACACTCAATTCCAAAAGAACTGACAAATTTTACTCTTCGAAGTATTGAGATTGGCTAAATGCGATTATACCTGTTAAAGGATCATCTTGCTAATTCTACGGAGCCCGAATTAAGGTATCGACAGAAGTTTAAATACATTTCCTACTAGCGTATTCAAGCATTAGTGATGTTCGTATCGCGCTTAGGTCATTTGACGTCTTGAACCCACCGATATAAATAGTCGACGCGTTGAGCGTTGGTTAACCGAATTGGAACGAAAGTCCTCGATTTAGTTTTGATATCAAATTTCTGGAAATAGGTTTTTTCACTGAGCAAGGAAAAGCAACAAAAATTGGGATTAAAGTAAACTTTGGAGAATTTTTAGAACGGAATATACAGGTTATCAAGATTTTATGAAAGTCAGTTGAATTACTTGAGTATGATTTGAATGAAACTGAAAATTATGGTCATTTATTCGTCCACAGCTTATTTTTTTAAAAAAGGGACTTGAGACACGCTGTCAATTATAATAGCTGTCCATTTTACCACAATCACTTCACACTGTTGACATTTGGGTGTTCAGTGTGGATGGGTAGCTATTATGTCGAGTGCTGGTACAATTGTCGCTACTTGAGAGCAATTACGCGGTAAGAGCACAACAGTAAAAAGATATACCATATTTACGAAGTCTAACTGTACAAAGTTTGGTACTAAACTGAGTAAGAACTTATAGTCTGCTCAATGTTCAAATTTGGACTATAATGTATGAAGTTTTAGTATGAAATTCAAACGGTCTGTATAATATTATACAAAGTTCGTACGAGTTCTATAATACGCCGTAGTGTAATACTGGTGAGCTCAAAGTCTGAAATTAATCTCTATGGCTGAGTGGTTGAAGGAAATTTCTATTACATGGACTAATGAAACTGTGTAGTTTTTTATTGGAAGCTTTGTAAAATATTCTTGTTTTCATATTAATTATAAAAACAGTAAATCATTAATCTAGAATGTTATGTACAGGTATCTGGTCTGATTTTGACTTTTGGTTTACGTCAGTTTTTGATACGTAGCAAAAACATTTTCAGCGATTTTTTAATGGAATCGAGGAGGTGTATTATGCAGGTACATTCTGTAGGTCTTAACCGTTGAATAGGAGTCGGCTAACTTGTCTGATCATGGCCAATCGAATCTGGACACACAAATCCGACAAACTTTTAAACTCACTTTTGAAAAATAAAAATTCTTTGTTTTTACTTATTTTCATACATACATGAGTTGTATAAAATGAGGCACTAAACAAAAAATCTTTATTGCTTATTAGGTATAGATACAGATAAATTATTATACATACTAATAAGCAATAAGTTTCACTTCTACCGCGCGTGGTTTCCACGCACACGATTTTTTTTCTGTTCCACGCACGGTAGTTAAAAATAATATCTCTAATATGTCTATAATATATTCAATTATATTACTTTAATTCGTGTAAATAAAAATAAAAAACGTGGTTGCACGTGCTGTTCTAACCATTCGCTATCATTCTGAGATCGTTGGTTGTCCAAGCGGTTAAGAAGTTGAACTACCAATCGGTAGACCGGAATTCGTATCCCGTCGGGGTAAGAAATTATTTTTCTCCGTTCATTCTCAGTTTAAATTTTCGCGCCACTCGACTTTCGACTTCCGTAACATCGACTTCCGTTACATCAGAAAATTGTTACCGTCAGCAGAGAAGTTTCACTTCAAAAAATGTTATTGTTTCATTTAGACTAGATTCTGTAGAATCACCATCGCCATTTGCACCATGATTTCGAGAATACCTTGTATACCGCGAGATTTCGACCGTGGCGGGAATGACGCGACAGTCATCACCTCGGGTCGGATCAGCTTGTGTGTAACACGGTCGCGCAGCTCGCATAAGAACGCGGTTATGCGGGTTAACGGAAGAACAACGTGGGCTCGATCGCTCGCATACACGCCGGCTGATCCGCGCCGATGTAAAGCGTCCGCCTGGCGGAGAGTGTAGCCTGTTCCGGGGGTAGGACGCGGCACAACAGCGCTCGAATCGTGTACACCCAAATTGGACGGGAAATTTAGTGGCCTGTCCCACGAATCTCGGGTACCCCATCCGCCCATCGTAGCAACCCCTTTCACCCCCGTGCCATCGGGGCTTTCCTCCCCTTGCCGCAGTTCTCTTTCCGCCCCTTTCCGGTCGCCAAAACCAAACCATCGGTCTCGCGCACATTACCCTTCCAGACCTGCCGACTACACTTTCGGTATTCGCGAAAGCGTGCCCGTGTGCCAATCTATCGACCCCGCGCACCCCCTGTTCCCTGCAGCCATCTACTGATTTAGAGAAATAGAAAAATACGCGGGGCGTATCGGCTGCGATCAGCGGTGTGCCCCGACGTGTACCCCCGAGCTTTCGCCAGGAATTCGTAGATAAAACGGTGCCACGGTCGCCCAGAGTACTCCTTGCGGCGATGCAAGGGAGGCGGGTCTCTCTTTTGACCCCCTTTCACCTTCCATCCCCCGCGTGGCTCGTCCAATTTACCAATTCCGCTCTTTTCAGCGGCGGCGTATCGATCAGTCCCGTCGATCAACCAGGCTCCGGATAAATTCCGTAAATAAAACTGTCGACGGAACGACCGCGTGCGCGCGCACACCTACGCCAGAGTGTAGAACCAAGCTTGAACGTACGATCCGTGGGGCACGGTCTTTTATCCCTTTGCGGACGGAAAGGTTTCAAGCACGGCGCATTCTGGGGCGGTCGCATTTGCAGCAAAAGTCCCTCGAAATTGCCTTTTCTTTGGGATTCAATTTGAGAAAACAAGGCAGGAATTGTCGGTATGAATTGTTTAAAAATCGCTAGGTTGATGCTTGCGTGGCTGTCGTGGATAGATTTATTAACACGTTTCGTGCCGCGTGCGGCGTATACAGGGCTGGACTTTCCGTTCAGGTTGCTTGGAATTCTCATTGAAAAAGGAACCATATGTGTTTGTTAAAATAATTCCATAAAAATTTAATTTTTCGCAATGGTTGTCTAATGCATATTAAACTCTACACTCGTTTCTTGATAATTATGGTTTTGTACTATTGAAAGATTGTACGATATACGACTTAGATGAAAGTTGGCAAGTCAGTAACTCGGTAAGGTAGAACGCGACATTGAAATGATAACAAAATTTTGTTCGAATCGGGAAAAATCCTTCTGGCAATCGTCATTTTAGTAAAAAGTGAACCTATTTTCAAAATTTCATCGAATTCTGAGATGGGAGGTAAACGAAAGAACAGCCCAGTTTAATTCTAAGGTTTTCGATTAACATATAGTACTTTATCTCGTCTGACAACGAAACGAAATGATTTATATTACTTGATACAAAATGATGTAGTGCCCAAGGTGGTTCGGCACCCACCTTAACCCTTAATTGAGCGCGCCAAAAAGTTGCATTTGTGGTCGCGTGGCGTCTTTAGCACCTTCAATTAGTAAATTAAAATAATACACGAAATAAATGCAAAATCAGAATTTTATTAATGAAAACATTTGAATTTACATATTAATCAATCAATTAACTCAATTTTTAATCTTCTCTTTAATGATAATTGACTAATTAACAACCCTGGACATCTGCTTTGGGATGTACACCCCACGCGACCAATTAAGAGTTAATAAACTGTAGGCTCCGCCGAAAAATAACCTTAACAAAGAGTCGAGAGATACGTAAAATAAATAAAAAGTACTGATGGATTTCATTGTGTATCATCTGGCACAGAGTTTTACAACCCCGTACAATGGTTTACGAATGAAGGTCGTTCAAGATCACTGAAAGCAGCTGTTTGTATTTTCAAATTGCTTAACTTTTTTATTGAAAATAGTAGTTCATAGAGATTGGGCGGATATCCTGCTGTGCGGGGGTTGAACTTGGTTACCGGGGGGCTGTGAGAGCTTTGCAAGTTGCACGGGGGGCGTGGTCGACGGTGTGACGAACAATAGCAGTCCGAAAACGTTTCCGCGGTTAGTCGGATCCCTCTCCGCACTGAACCTTTGCATCCATGCTCTCTGGGAAATACTTGGAGCCGCGCGCCGTTTACAACGATGATTAAACCGTGACCCGCTTGAAAACCGCGGCCGCGGCGGAATTGTGTGCGACGGCCGCGTGTGATTTTATGGACAGCAAGGCGTCGCCGCGACCACGGAAACGGAAAACGGATTTTCTCCTACCTATCTATCCCCCCTCCTCCCCACCCCACTGTATCCGACTCTCTCTTTCTCTTTCTCTCTCGCTCTCTGCGCTGGTTCAACCCCGGAAATGCATTTTTACGGAACAATTTCACGCGCGTTTCAGAAAAAAATTTTTTTTTCCCCTTTTCTCGCTAACTTTTAATAGTTTTTACGGATCTGTCTGGTATGCGATATCACGCGCGCCGTGACGATTCGTGTTTCGTGCTTCGGGGTGAGTTTGCGGGAAAAGTGAAAATCGGAGCTTTGTTTATCCAATATGGGAACGATTGTTGCAGTCGCTGTAGAATTCGACTGACTTTCCGCGTGTCCGACCCGCGGCGGATTTACTGACTGCGAATTTTCGGTTGCGAAACAAATTGGCGCGATTCGCATCTGCGTAGGAAATATTGATTTTCTAATTCGCACGCGGTAATGAAATTATTGTAAATGGCAAGGTATAGCAGGGACCGCGGTGAGCATAAAAATTTGGTAAATATTGCTAGTCGGATCTGTAAATCAACCCTTCTGTGTTGTAGTAAATTTTCTCGAATGAAGAATTTCTAAAAATATCTAGGGTGTGCCAAAATTCCCTCAGCATCGGGAAATGGGAAGTTCCTTGGGTCATTTCAAGCACCATTTTCCTTTACGAAAATGTCATTCGAGGCTTCGTTAAGGAGTTATTATTGAAAAACACGGACTAATCAGAGCGCGACCTAGACGCGTATTAGTTGAGCGTTGGTAGCACGCCGCGATGTCGTACCGAACAAGAGTTTTTCGATAATGTAAATCCACTCCGATTTCGATGAGCTTCGGACACCTTGTCAAGACCACGATTCTGAACAACATTTCCCTGTACAGGTTTTGTCTGCTGGCATTAGTTTACGAAATATTCTAACAACTTTTAATTGAAAATCAATCGATGTACCAATATCTTATCCAATTTGGATGAAATTTGGATACGTTGTCAAGACCACGATTCTGAACAACATTTCCCTGTAAGTTTTTGTCTGCCGACATTAATTTACGAAATAATAGTACAAAAACTAGTGATTGAAAATCGGTTGCTGTAAAAAATCTATGTTAATTAGATATTGAATTCGTGGAATTTATAACATATTGTATCTCAACGTGATCGAAATCGGTGGTGGCCCACATCATCAGAAACTTTACCCGGACTAATGTTGTTCAGAATCGTGGTCTTGACAACGTATCCAAATTGGATAAGATATTGGTACATCCATTGATTTTCAATTAAAAGTTGTTAGAATATTTCGTAAACTAATGCCAGCAGACAAAAACTGTAAAGGGAATTGTTGTTCAAAATCGTGGTCTTGACAAGGTGTCCGAAGCTCATCGAAATCGAAGAGGATTTACATCATCGAGAAACTCTTGTTCGGTACAACATCGCGGTGTGCTACCAACACTCAGCTGATGGTGCACGACACGAAACGATACAATACGCGTCTAGGTCGCGCTCTGATTGGTCCGTGTTTTTCATTAATAACTCCTTAATGAAGTCTCGGATGACATTTTCGTAAAGGAAAATGGTGCTTGAAATGACCCAAGGGACCTCTCATTTCCCGATGTTGAGGGAATTTTGGGACACCCATAAACCGCATGTCTTTTCCGTCGTAATTCCGATGAAATAAAATTTTTGCGGAAACTACCGAAACCAACACTTCTAGCATCTCAAAATATTTATACACTCGATATCCTCCCTGTTGTTACTCCGACGAAATACAATTTTTTTAGAAAACTATCAAAACTCTCAACCTTCTCACATCTCAAGAATTTAACCCTCATTACGTAAATTAATTGTAACGTAATATCAACGCGCTTATTGTGCTTTATAAATTGTTAATTAATTCCTGATTATACAATAATTAAGTATTTCTAGTTTGTCTTTCACCATTACTGTGTAAAATGACTTGTAGCATAGCGTAGGTGAAATAGGAAGATGCCAATTTTGGCCAAGCCTGTATCCATAAAGCAGATTCAGGGACAGCGATGATAGGGAGCAGATGCGGCGAAACATACCGGTAACAAGCGTTCATAAGGATGTAACAGGATTTACGTATATTACGAAAAGCGGACGGGTGTCTAAACTGGCTAGAGATCCGCTTAATTGCCGTCGGTTGTAACGGGGCAAAGGACGTAACGTTACGAGGTAAGCCGACGAGCGAGAAACTCCGCGAAATAAAACGGCTCTTACCGAGCAACGTTTCTTCTTACTGGAGAAAGAACGTCAGACGACTATGACAGAGAGAAAGAATTGTTTCTTTTTCCGTTCGGGGCCGAACGGGGAAACGTACTTTCACGAAATCACTTCGAGGGTTGCTTTGTGCGTCAATAAAAAAGAATTAGGCTGCTAGAAAGAAGGAGGGAGAGGGAAAAACAGCTGGAATGACTCCGGAGAGACGCAATAAAATTTCTCTGGGACTTTTTTAATTGCTGGACGGATTGCTCTCGTCGATTCTCGCGTTCGAGTGGCGTATCGGTATTTTCTCTTTTTTTGTTCGCCAATGAATTCGCTGCCGTGTAGAAAATTGACGCGACGAATAGGGGAGTGTGATGAATAATTGGAGAACGATTAAGGCCGGTGCTATTCAACGACCAATAAACTGAATACCGTACAATCGGACGTCGGTCTCGATAATACGCTGCCTGAACGGGACCGTTGTATTCAAACAATAACGCGAGCATTCTGCCGTTTAAAATTGAACGGAAAAATTGCGAAGATCCGGTGGGAGACGGGAGCTCCGAAAGAGAAGTAACTTTCATCGACTAAATGGAGGCTGGAGAGACAGACACGTTCGGAAAGGAGCCGGGCAAAATTTATGCAAATAAAACGTGCTGTGGACGTAGGTCGTGCTTGTCTGCAGAACTTCACATTTGGGTCCTTCGAGTCGTTGTAAATTGTCACAATGCAGATTAAAGGGTTTTCGATGGATTGGAATTTTAATCGACCGTCAATACGCTGAAATGTTGTTCCGTTTCGAATATTTACGGAACCAGTCTATAAAACTGATCTATTTTCATACCAAAGTAGGGGAGGAGACTGGGGTTTAAAGTTCCCAAGGTAAATTGATTTTTCTAAATTGTTTATTTTAAAGTTATTTTGCGACACTACGCAAGTAAATAACATGTTTTTTGGTTTTCTATTTTTATTTTTCTTCTTACAAGATGTTACGCGTGTGTTAAATCCTTATAAGTTTAAATAATTAAAGAATATAATTATGTTTTGGTTTCATTACAGACACAATGTTGTTAAATGAATCTCTTGAAAATGATCTAAATTAAGATCGAAACGTCGAGATAAAATATTGTGAATATTTGCAAATAGTGTTTTGAAGTATTACTAGATCCAACCAATGCGCCGAAAACATTTAATTTTTGCTTAAAGCCTATTACGATCGCTATACATTAAACTGTTCCCAAGGTAAGGTGTTCCTTGAAAAAATGAAGAACACGTGGTTCGCTATGCGAACAGAATTTGTGAAGATGGTTTATTCATTTTCTGCATGCTTCAGCGATCACCAGAGCACACGGGCGCAGAAGCTCGGTGATCTCGCTGGATGTTCAATTATTCTGGGTCACGTGATCCACGTCGTTCGACATAATCGAACGTCGGTAGTTTTAATCGTTGTTTCGTCGCGATCGTCGAATCAGTGTAGTCCTAGCCCGACCATGCATGGTCACGTAAAATCGCAGGACAGGAGACCATCGCTAACGAGCCACGAACTTTCGTCCAACTATTTCCGGCCGCGAAGTTTCGGCCCCCCGAAACGACGCCAGTCTGCTTTCGTTCAGTCTAATTAACTAATCAGCAGAATCGTGCACTGGATCCGGCTGGCCCGCCGGAAACGAACGTCGCCAGTCTAGATTTACTGGATTCTTCGGTTGATTAGGAAATTTGTCCTTTACACGGGAATTACATACGGCTGTGGATCACAGTGACGGTGGAAGAAATCGATATGATTCGAAGAAAAGGGATCGTGTGTAAATATACATTTTTTAGCCTTTTATGGGCATATCGAAACTTTAGAAGCAGACTGTGAATCTTTATGCAAAATAAAAATAATCTGCATTGATGGTGGACAGCAGGAATAAAATAAAACTTGATTTCATTCCTTTGTTACGTGAAAACCAACATTACAATATTCCGTTTCATATATCATCCAATTAATTTCTTTATAAATGCATAAAGATTCACAGTCTATTTATCACCGTTTCGAAAACAAAAATACATAGTTTTTTAATATCGGAGGACTGACATTAAGGAAATAATGTTTTCCATGTTATTACACACGAAAAAATATACATCGCCATTCAAACGTCATTTTGATCTCCAATTGTTTCCGAAATAGAAGTATTAACAGGGTAGTTGCACCTATCAAAGTTGAATCTCTGTCGTTCAAAAAAATATGAGTATTTTGGTTTCGGTTCTTCTCCAAACATGCAATGTTTCATCAAGATCAAAGACTAAATGCATCGCGAATGTTTACGCAAATTTACATTTTTGCATGCAGATTTGAAGGGATGCAAATTGAATAAGGTTTCATTTTTATAGCTAATTATTTCGCCAAAGTGAAAATGAAACAACGTGTCGTGCGTTAATATTACACTGCGGATTTTTATGCAATATAAACATTTTCTGCATTAATTGCAAGCAAGAGAAATAATGTAGACGTTTATTTCCTTTTTAAATAATTTTAACGAGTTGAAAATAATGGAAGATAGTGTTTTGAAATCAATTAATTACTGTTTTGCACTTGATGTGCTCATTTGCAATCTCTAATTATTATAATCCCTTGACAATCCACCAATTTCTGTGATCTAAAATATAAATGTATTACAACAGTCTATGTACAGTTTACGCAGTATGGTATGCACTGTAAAAGACAAATATTAGGAAGTTGAGTAGGATGTTAAAGAAAGCCCTTCCAAGTTCTGAAATTCTGAAAAATCTCACGACTGCAATTCGCGGGTCAATTTCCGCGTGTTTTTGCTTTCATAGGTGGCTCTCAACTGCCTTTTCCCGGATGCATATCCTCGCCCACTCGAAACAAGCACACACACACATAGCCACGCCGCTAAACAATCCTGTAATATTCCTCGCAACTACCCTAGGGTATAAGCGGTACTATATTTCTCGCTACGATCACTCCTTCTGTCCATAGCGCGGTAACATCGAAACATTCTTTTCGTGAAATTAAATTTTCAAATTGACAAACTAAGTACCAGTATATTCGAACAACATTTCAATAATTAATTTTGCATTTGAAATTCTGTTTCCTTCGTTTCCCGTGCGATTATTTCAAAAGCTTCTCACTGGTTTCATTTATTTGTCTTATTTTCACTGCGATCGATTCGTACCAGCAAAATTCAACAATTTTTTTCCTCGCGAAGTTCGTGAAATTGTGGCTCCAACTTGTTGGTAAACCTATTAGCAATATCAATATATCCGAGAAGCGTTATCTTCGCAAATAATTCCTTTCTCTTCGGTAATGCTAGAAATATATGAATAAGTGCTAATTCAACAAATATTTATTTATGAATATAATTGTATGCTAATTGTACTTGATCATAATCGTATAATCAGGTTTATTTTCAATTTACGATTATTGAGATTGTAGAGATGCATCGATGAGGAATTAACTAACAAATTTATTTCTATAGGTATATATTATTAAAACATGCAAAGCTTGTTATCGTCATTAAGTAATTCAAAAGAACTTTTAGTGACCCGTAAACCCATTGTTAAACTGTAAACACTGCTACGGAATTCTGGTGAATTCTCTTCATCCCGATTTCTCAAAAATCTTCGAACTCCCAAGATACCGAAAGCGGTTTAGGCATTTCACTTCCACGAGCTTTAACAGCTTACTGAAAAGTCCTTTCCGGTAGAACGGGGATCCTATTTGCGAAACACTATTTCCTGCGCTCGCAGCTTATCTAGTGGCTGCGCGCCGCTCGAATCTTCATTAACAATCGTAATTGCCCGTTCTATTTTAATCCAGATCGGTTAGTAGATTTCTTCGGAGCGTTCAATGTCCGGTCGATTTCGTGCGCGGATGTACGTATTCGGTTCATATTCTACTCTGGTGAATTCGAAACGGTTGAATCCTGGAACCGGAAGATGAGCACACGGGTGGGCACGGGGCGAAGGGCGGGAAACGTAGGAAGACCTGACTCTGATATTTGGTCGTGGGTTCCGTTTCTGGTGCAACGCTGGATTGCCGAGAGGGGCGGGTGCATTGGCGGGTGCAGGGGTCTCGGTGGCGGAATCAGTGCCGCCGGAAGTGCATCCTGGATCACATCCTGCCTCGCTGCGTTCGCTTTTCCGAGAGCGTTACGAGGTATCCCGGTTAGGTCCTTGCTCAGCAAGGAGCACGGGCTGGACGGGGGCCGGGATCGTGATGTGAAATCGTTTCGTCGAATGCCCTCAGACAAGGGAAAAAAGAAGCGGTAATGAATCCTATTCGACTTGAATCCTACCTATCGATGCTGTCCAATAGAATATTTCGGAATCAAAGGGACTGACGATCGTTCCCGATCGTTCCAGGAATCCTCTTTTCCATCCTCATTAATTTTATACACTCCTAATTCGTCCCTAAGCCCGCATCTAATTTTCATTAGACCATTTATGCTACCGAGCTTCATCGCTACCACCATTATTCGCGAAATTTCGATCCTGGAAATCTGTGGTATCGTTTCTCTTATGCATGAACATTTTTAATCCTCCAGTTACGTGTTCGTGATTCTGCATGTTCTATTCTACCCTATGTTTTTTTCAGCCTAGAATTATTTTGGGTAATCATGCTTTTGTCATTTCCGAATTTTGCAGTTTATTTGCGACTCTGCACATTTTGTGTGTTGTGATGTGTGTGAGGTATGCCTCGTATATTATTTTAATCAGTTTACTTTATATTTTATTTTATATTTATTTGAGTATTTTTCATTTCATTTGTGGTTCTCTGTATTTTATTTAAGGACACGTTTTACCGTGCTGACAGTATTATTCAATTTGTCTAAGTTATACGGAGGTTTAATGAATCCAAACTGTATAGAATTGTTAATTAGTTATCAAACTGATCGTTATTAAATAATATTTCTCTGAAGTCGTTCGTCAGAAACCAGTTTTAAATACAGAAATATTGTTTAAAAACACAACATTTCGCTTGAAAATGTTTCATTAATGATTAACCAATCAATGTACACTTCGCATGCGACGATAGTAATGCATTTACCGAATATGATGTAAAACGGAGTATCACGATATTGTTAAATGTTTTGAGGAACACGGAACAACAAAAGTGGCGCTGAATGTGTCGTTTGCATCGATTTGTCAAACGAAAGGAACGTGCCAATATTTATCAATGGACTTTGGAGTTTCAACACATACGCCTGTGCATAAAGTACAATTCACAGCACCGTATTTAATTAAGCAAATCATATGATGTAAACGGGAACAACGGCATCACTGGTGCACTGTGTACATACATTTTCACAATTAGTATATGTATACGAATATTATACACATTACAAAATCGAGACTATTGGTTGAACGCAGTTTCCATTCAGTATTCATAAAGAATTCGTATTTGTGTTGGTCTTATTTCTGAAAATAATTATAACGATTTTGAATACAAAACAACGCGAGAAGAGAATACAAAACACAAAACACAACATTTTCGTTAACTGAACTAAATGATGTCTTAGATATGCAATGAATACTTTTCCAGGTGTTCTCAAATAACCTGTTCACACGAAACTTTTATGACACAGATTGCATAGTATTTCTTCTATAAGAATACTTCTTAAAGAAGTTCCTAAGGGTATCTTTTTATACATAAAAGTTGCACAGGATATCTTCTCAAGCAGAAGTTGCGGGTTCCGAATTTTTTAACTGGTTACTATTAAGTCTGGATGCATTCATGATAAACTGTTTAATAAATTTATATTTTTGAACGGATTATAATTAAACTACGAGAGAATTCGTATGAAAAATAAAATTTTTTCCCATCATTTGCAAATTGAAAAATTCAAGTTGCATGCTTAGTCTGCAGACAACACTTACCAAACAGGACTGTTTAAGGTTTCTACAAGATGTGAATAAAGACTCTTACCTGTAACAGAAAATAAACAAAGAATCGTAAATTTGAAATGTCACACAGTATTTTCTGCTTGTGAAAACAGCGTAGTGGTTAATAGTAGAACAAGTGAAATTATTAAACAAACAGTGTATTTTTCTTCAACATTATCTACTCGATACATACTGTCCAATATCCAAGTAAAAAAGCGAAGAAACTCACCAGATACCCAATGAAGTAAAAGCGAATGTAGTATTATAGTACTACAATAATTATAGTCCTACATTTGAGAATTGTAGGCAAAACTACCATCCATATCCTAACCAACCCCCAACCATTGACTACCATTAGCCAACCATAAATGATGCAGGGTATTTATATAGTACTTGATAACATCGATTTCGAAGATAAATAAATGTTGGTTTATGAATAAGTTACGAACACAATGAACTTATCGATCCTTGTCAAAAATGAATCAACGATCTCAGAATCGCATTAATAAACAGAGATTATGAAGTATCGATGAAACGATCTCAGAATCATATTAATAAACAGCGATTACGAAGTATCAAACAAGCGATCTCATAATCGTTTCTAAACAGAGATTTCGAGGCATCCCTTTGTTTCAAGATCCAGACTGTGGTAGCCTAACTTAAACAGTCTGAAGATACGAGGAGACCGTGGATTCCTTTTCAGGTTCCAACAGTTTTCGGAATTAGAGGGGAGTTATTAGATCAACTAAGATTTAGTTTGGTAAAGAGCATACTCCTACGCCGTGAAATAATTAAAGAATTGGTTTACTTCAAAAGTAGAAGTGTGCATTCATTAATACCCATGTGCAATAGGAAAAGTCAGAAAACTAGAAAAACCTCGCGTCGAAAGGCTTAAAAGCCTCGGCGAAACGATCATAGTATCGGTGAACCGGAAGAGGAAGGTGAGGAAGTAGATAAAAGTGAATCGGAACTGGCGTTTCGACGGGCAGCAGCGTCGAGTGATCAACGGAATGGCCCCCTCCTGGAGATAACAACGACATCGGTTATCGTGTACTCGAATGGCGCCATTACCGGTTTAATATGGCCGCTCATTGTCACCGCATTACGAACGTCATGCCTCTGCCGTAGATACGCGCCGCGTGGCCGCGTGTGCACGCGTGGAAACAGACGGTATATCGAGCCAGATAGCTTTTCGGGACATTGAGCGCGTCCTGTCCGATTGAACATCCTGCAGCATCCCGGTCCTCGTCGCATCCACACGAAATTCTATTTGTCGACCGTGCACGCGTATATATACACATACTCTCAATCTCTCTCTCGCTCTTCCTCCCGTCTCTCTCTTGCTCTCTGCGTATCTGTTTGCGGCCTGTCTCGTCGTCTGCCACGTAAGGCTCGGCCGGATTTAATTAGCAAGCCAAAACGCCCGGCGAGCGAGCGAGCGAACGCCGATTTTGACACCGCGTTAGGCAGAACACCCCGAGCCCTTCTATCTGCCGAAACCGGCCAGAACGAACGCATAATTCAAAGTTAAAATCCGCGTTACGACGTCGCGTCGGCTATCTACCCCCTCCGATCTTTACCAGGGCCCCTCGCTCAAATGAAAATCGATACGCTGATACACTAGGCCGGCTTAATTTCCTAATTAGTATTCAGCCTGTTAATGGAATATCATTCACGCACCATCGTGATTTAACTTTCACCCATTATTGAACAGGCCTCGCTACAATATGGAGGCTTTTACTCGCTGATCCGATCTTGATAAATTGTTTGAATATTTCCTATTCGCCCGAGGACAACGCGATCCTCCCGTGGATAGCGTCGTTTAACTATTGACGATTCGGAATTATGGTGCGAAGAAAAATATGGGAGATCGCCGTGATCAGGCGAAATCGTATTTATTCACTTGATCGATAAATCTAGTTGATCGTGCTGGATGATACGAGTGCGAACGTGACAGACTCGTGATCAAAAGTGATAGATAGAGTTTGGTAAAGCTTTCTTGGGAATATGGGACTAATATACAGGGTGCCCAAAATAAGTGTAACTTCCGGAAATGGGAGGTTTCTTGGATCATTTGAAGCGACATTTTCCTTTACAAAAATGGCGTCCGCAGCTTTGTTTGGGAGTTATTATCGAAAAACACGGACCGATCAGAGCCCGGCTATAGCGAACGGAGTCCGACTCGGCGACAGGTCCCGCTTAACGTAGTGTCGCTATTGGCCGATCCAGAATCAATCCGCTGTAGCCGCGCTCTGATTGGTCCCTGTTTTTCGTTAATAACTCATGAACAAAGCCGCGGACGCCATTTTTGTAAAGGAACATGTCGCTTCTAATAACCCAAGGAACCTCCCGGAAATGGTATACAGGGTGTTCGACTACAGGTGGGAGAAATTGTAGGGGGTGGTTCTTGACGATAATATAAGACGAAAATGAAGAATAAAAAAATTGCGATTCCGGCTTCGTTAATTAGCTATTCACAATTAAAAATCCGCCTAAAATGCGGCTATGCGACCAACAGAGGTGTACGTTGCGTACGTCATCAAGTGATAAATGCATGCATACCGTGGTTCTCATTTGGGGCCCCAGCGAGTTGAAAAGTCGAAAACGTTACCGCATTTTAGGATTTTTAATTGTTGATAGCTAATTAACGAAGCCGGAATCGCAATTTTTTTATTCTCCATTTTCGTCTTATATTATCGTCAAGAACCACCCCCTACAATTTCTCCCACCTGTAGTCGAACACCCTGTATGTGTATATATATGTAATTAGACTTCGGATTTCATACGTTCACGAGAAATATGAGTGAGCACAATTTCCGACAGTGAGTTACGAATTCTACGATATATTTGAGTTTCATTAAAATAGGTGAGGTGTGCTCTTTATCGAAATTGAGTAAATCCGTAATGAAGGAGTGCCCTGGCGGTGATGCGTCAGAATAGTCGTAGGCGATAATGTGGACAATGGGACCCTATGGCTACTTCCGCTGGGTGAAAGGAGGAGACGGGGTTGCAAGTCCCCTGCGCGGTGAGGGTTTGTTTAGTGGGTAGTGCGTAAGCGAAACCTCCCCCCCTCCTGACTGTTATCTTTAGGGGGCGAGCTGGTGCATTAATGCATTTTTCCCCACCGCCTCTATAAATTAAAAAGAAAGAAGAAAAAGGTAGAGGTGTGGCTTTTCTGTATAATTACAATACATTGAAATAAAGTTTTCAATATATTGAAAAGAATTGTTTACTTTGCACAAAGATACAGAGTCTAATTATAATTGATGGATCATTTTAGTGTATTTTTACTGCTTCTTGTTATTGGCTACCTTAGTATGGTTAGTAAATTATACTTGTAATACCTAAGCATTACTTCTACATTTATAACAATGAGTAATAGATAAACATCTTAAAAAACAGTGAAATTGAAACTCTTATATAATCTCCATCACGGATCGTTTAATACTTTACAAGTATAGAATAATTGTCGATGTAAATCACAATTATCTCCAACAATTTAGTAAGAGAAACGAAACAGAATAGATATTCTTCTATGCTAGATAGTATGCCTAACAGTTTAGAACTGTATAATGTTTTTCGTCGACAAAATCATCCTAGATAGTGATGATTTTAGTCAATCATAGCGGAACTGAGAGTAGATAGGAATGTTTTCTAATAGCTGTATTAAAATTCGAATTGTAGCAGTTGAATAAGTACATACTAATTCAAAAATTATAAGTTTTTATTTTGCTTCGTTCATAAGATTTGTTGGAAGCATTAGACAATTGCATAAGAAATGGAAAATACAGGCGAGTAAACACATTACCGGAGTGTGTTGCTTGAATTCTCATCCGAACAAGAAAGTAGAAGAAGCCATCAGTTTATTACCTCCATAATAAGAGTAAAGATAAGATTCAATTGCACTTTATGCGTAATTGACCAACACCGCCAGTTTACAACGTCTTCAAGACAAGATGATTGCTTCATAGCGGAACTGATGGTCTTAACAATTCTGTGTTGTGTGGGAAGAGTCACAGCAATTACCAAATTACCATCAAAAAGTTTATGAAACGTCGCAATCGCGTCTTCCATAATTCACAGTTAACAATGTCGTTATTCAACCTCAATAGAGTGCTCTACTTTTTGCATCCTATTCACACGAGCATTAAAGGATTCTAATAAATGTTGAATGTTATCGGCGCTACAGTTCCATCGTTTAATAAAAGTTAATAAAATTAAACGATCGAACTGTAACGCTGATAATATACAACATTATTTATTAGGAATGATACGATCGATAAAAGAGACATATTTATTAAAGGATTCTATTCAACAACACCTATGAAGGTGTATTAATTTGGAACTTTGCACACTGTAGTAGTTTCATAAATTTAATATCCATGCATGCAATCATTTTCTTTCAAAGATTCAACATCAAGACGATACTGATACATATATATATATATATATATATATAGCTCCAACATCAAAATGGAGGATTCTAAGTATTCTGAATACGTTGGTTATGTATTAAGGGACTGTAAAAATAATTCACACCCGAAAAACAAAAAGAAGAAAAATAAAATACAAGAATTAATTTTCAAGCTATGAAATAAATAGCTTACTTCATATGCGTTAGGTTGTAATATAAACAAGTTCGGCTACTAGTACAAACATGCTTTATTCTAACGATTCAGAACAAAAAGTGTTTATAATAAAAAAGAGTTCCTCACTTAATGAAGAAGCCACTTCATAATAAAGAAGGCATATTGAATATAACCAAACTTTTTATGTTACGACTCAATAAAATTGCGTCGGGAACATAAGCGAACAGTTTTTATGCAACAACCCAACGAATGACGTTCCAGAAGTTCGTATAAAACTTCCATTCAAGGAATCCAAGTTTTAATTTAGTTCTCATTTAATAAAATGATTAGATTTTTAATCTAATTATACAGAAAATTAATCAGAAAAATTCACGAAAAATGGAACCAAAAACAGAACACTGTCTCTCCTGTAATGTTACAAGAAAAGAAGAAAAATTACCAAAAATAGTGGAAAAGTATCCAAACTTACGTGTATAATTAACCATAATTTCTGGCAAATCGCATCCGCATAATATCCCAGATAATTCGCTAACCAAGAAATAAACGAAAAAATATAAAAAAAACCTATTACAATATAATAATGTGAAGGTTAGCTTTTTAGAATATAATAAATTTACTAATAAATTACCCGTTACAAAGACGAGAATAACTACACTATTTCTACGTGTTATTTTATGTGTTTCTACAAAATCTGAACTCACAGCTCCGGTCTCCCTACTTGTACCCACATATTAAAGCATCGCATACCTATCTCGAGACAGATCAATGTAACAATCCCACAGGTTTAACTAATCGGTTAATCATTCCCAATAATTCAAACTCAAGCTCTGGAATAGGCCGCCCGATTCCAGCCACGCTAACGCGTTCACTAACTGCAAATTCAAGTTCCCAAGGATCCGCGCGTGGCGCATTAACGCGGAACGACACGCGAATATTAATGCAAAGATTAATCACGAGTGACGATGACCAACTACCGACTATCGGGACCCCATTATACCTGTGTAATTTGACGATGTTATAAATATTGATACCTGGAGCCCGCGTATGCGCAAGCAAAAAAGGGGGGAACTGGCGCGAATTCGATTTACATGGAGACTCCATTTAGCCAGTCATCGCGCGGGTGCGAAACGCTCGAGCGGCTGCACACGCGGAAAAACCTGTGCATGTATACACGGTCCAGTCTAATGGGCAATTTGAATAAATGCGATATTAAAGCCGCGCGGAGCAGCGTTGTCGACGGCGTGTAGCCGGCCGTGCGACGCGGTCACCCCCGGATCAGGAAGAGGCAAGAAAAATAGCTGACAGCGAGGCCAGACACGGGCCATTAGCGCTGCCATCGATTCGCGTGCAACTCGTCGCGGTGCAGTGTCACTGAGGAACCGAGGCATACATCAAACGCGCTTCCTGATTGCGACCATGAGCTCTCCCGGTCTCACTGCGCCTTGTGCACACACTAATTCTTCGAAACTTTTATTTCATTCTCGTCCGTTCTTCGTATAAGTTCGACCCACTCTACACTTGTTCTGAATTAACAGTATGTTCTTCACGCTCTCTTAACACTTAACTGGGCACACCAATGTACTTATGTTTGTGGACACATGGAGTCTCTTGGATTCCAATGTTTAAACCTGCAGAACTGAAGAAAAAGTTCAAAATAAAACAATGAATGATTAAAACTAAGACTTTCATGATACATAAACACGAAGGAAACATCATTTTTGAGGATTACATGAAGTATTTGTGCTTTTAAAACTGGAAAAGTTATATACTATTTTATACCATTCGAGGTCAAATAGACCCCATGAGCACGACGAGAAATAATTTTATATTTATTATATGTCATATGAATTTGACATGAAACTATTAATGTAGAAAATAAAATTCTATTTTTCTACAGTTTTTTGACAACTGGTGGTAAAAATGATAGTATAAATATTCACATAAATATTTTTAGTAAAATTAGGATATTAAAATATACCTTACACTAGTTGTCTATTTTGTGAAGATCACGTTCCAAAAGTTTTTTTCGCATTGTACACGTTTAATATTGTTAGATAACGCGACATATACAACAAAACATGATTACTGTTATATTTTTTACAAAACTAGTTTGAATTTGCATGGAATGTATTAATTGTAAACGAAGCTAACTTTTGGTACAATCTAATATTGACCTTCAAAAATAAATATAATTCTCAGAACTCACTCGTAAAGATTAATCCTCACAATTATCAAGTCATAATTTTGAAGATTATTCGGTTTCCACTCGAATCAATTATGTGATTAAGTAAATACAAGTACCATGATTTGCAAGAAACAGACTTTGTCGATTAAATAAAATTATTCGACGATTATTCCGAGGTTATCGCATATTTAAAACAGCTAAAGTTTAGAGCGAGATATTTTCGCCGCGATACCGTCCCGAATGTGCCGGAGAGCGTGTGGAATGTTGCGATAAACAATTTGCAGTTGAATCTCTGTGCACTATTTAAATTTCCCTCGCTTCGTTATGAATGCAATAAGCAGGGGAGAGCTGCTTTTAAATTTCTTCGGATTTAACGTGCAACCGAATTCAACAAGAAACTCCGCTCCCTCTTCTGGCTTTGTTCTAGCACTACATGTTACTCGGTTTGCTTGAAAATAATTGTAACTTCAGTCGTGAAAAGTTCCGCCGCAAGAAACTCCAAACTACGCCTGATATATGCATTTTCTATTTCGTCGCCACACCGTTTCGCGGATGGTTTATAAAATTGAAAGAAACATTGTAATTCCTTCACTAATATGAACTGTAAAGAAGCGGAAAGTAATACGTTCCAACTTTTCTTGTTTCTCTTCGTTCGTTCGGATTTTCTTCGAAGAAGAATTCCTTCTTCCCGTAATGAGTTCACGGAAAGGATTACCTCACGCTGAATTTTCTAGTGGAACAGTTTATTTCGTAATTATTTTGATATGTGTATGATATTGCACAGGATTTATAAAAACTAATGGACATCCGTCGTAGGGGTGAGAATGTACACATCTGGATGAGTGGACATTTGTAAAAGAAACTTGCCGCAAAATTATTTATACCAAAGAAAATTGTTGTTAAAATTGCTGTTTATTTCAACACCCACTACTTATTGAGAATAGAAAACTTTGAAAGATACAGTATTTTATCGTTATAAGTCCCTAGCACGGGTCTGCCGAGGGACATTTATAAGCCAGAGACACTATTCTTTGAGTTTTGCCGAACGTAGAGAAGGACAGTCGAGCTCGAGAGGCCTCGGTCGTCGAGAAATGTAAACATAGCTAATCCAAATTTCCAACTTCCTTATTTTTTTACAAGACTGCGATTACCATATTTGTGGCATTTTTCTAAGAACAATGATCCCACGTATGATATAATTCCGATGATATTTAGGTGTGTAATAGACAGTCAATGTTTCGGGCGCAAGGAAGGACAGTTACCGGCGTATCTGTCTTTCCCATACGCTATACTACGCGCCCGAAACTTTAACTGTCTATTAAACAAGTAAATATCATCAGAATTATATCATATGTTGTATCATTGTTCTTAGAAAAACGCCACAAATATGTTAATCGCAGTCTCATAAAAAAATAATGAAAAATAAGGAAGTTGGAAATTTGGATTATGCGATCTCACCGAGACACCCGAGCCCCATGATGTCATACTTCTCGGCGACCGAGGCCTCTCGAGTTTCTTGGCCCCTCAAGAGGGTATATCCCGCAGTAGTGGGGATAGATCTGGGACATTTATCGGCCAGACTTTTGGGACACTTACGGATAAAATACTGTACTATACAGGGTGTTCAGGCTATTACTAGCCAGCATTTTTTGTGTAAATAGTAAATATTAGAAAAAAATGATGGAGGAAAAAGTATTACTGTTTTTTATGTGCAACACAATGACATATGCATTTTTGTTTTATTTACATTATTTTGATAGAACTGAAGGCGACCTTCAATTTTTTAAATGGAATGAGGTATTTTTTAATACGTCAATCGATGCAGCTGGACATTCGTAATAAAAAAGTACTAACCTATGTATGTCGAAAAGTTAGTCGTTCAGTAGATATTTCAATGTAAAAAATATAAAAATATCATTACTGCCGTACTAAGACGTTAGCGTTTACTTACTAGTGTAGTACGACAGTAATGGAATTTTATGTTTTTTATATTGAAATATCTACTGAACGACTAACTTTTCGACATACATAGGTTAGTACTTTTTTATTACGAATGTCCAGCTGCATCGATTGACGTATTAAAAAATACCTCATTCCATTTAAAAAATTGAAGGTCGCCTTCAGTTCTATCAAAATAATGTAAATAAAACAAAAATGCATATGTCATTGTGTTGCACATAAAAAACAGTAATACTTTTTCCTCCATCATTTTTTTTTAATATTTACTATTTACACAAAAAATGCTGGCTAGTAATAGCCTGAACACCCTGTATATCGCAAACAAATAGTTATCAAGATATAAGCTGTTAAAATTATTGCAAAATTTTATTGTGTGGAGTTACATGTCTAGATAATAGCCTCTACTACTACAATCCACCGGGCCGTGTCGATGAGACCGAACATAATCTTGTGCGTGCCTCGAGCCAAACAAAGTTTAAAGGGACATTCGTTGTTATCATTATATTCATCGCCCCGTATCAAGTCATCGTCTCTTTGCTCGTTCAGGTAATAAATTTGAAGTTTAAAAATATGAGGGGAAACCATATGTTAATTGTTATACATAAGAGTACAAATCCTACATTATAAAATACTAATGTAAAATATAGATACTTTTTCAGAATCTTCTGTTCCATCGAGAGTCTCTCTTCCGGGAATAATATTTTTCTCTTAACGCAATCGGCCGCGTATCAAAAGAAAGTTAACTCGCTTTGATAGCAGGACACTCGTGATCGACCGATTTCTCCGTGTCACAATTTTCCGCGTTGATTAAAAACGACAAATGCTACGCGTAATATTTGGCCAGGGTAATCAGCAGAGACACATATCGATAGACTCGATTATTATAACCCCCGTTGAAACAGCACGACGCGGCTTTTGAGCTGTGCTGGTCCCTTCGTGGCATCCATAGTGAAATATCGCAATAATCTGGCTGAAACTTTCCGCCGCCTTGTTTTCCTCGGTTCAGGCCAGAAATAATTACCATTCCAACCGGATTATTGTAAAATTATTATCTCCGAGGAAACTTTTCCATTTCCCGGCTCCCGATTCGATAAATTCTATTTTTCCCGGGGTTGAACAATATTAGAAGAACGTCGAATATCCCTCTCCGTCTCTCTCTCTGTCGCGTCGATAAAAGAACTCCGTTCCGTTGCGATAAAAAAAACCTAATGGCCTCCTTTTCTTATAATTTCGAACCGGGGCAGAATTTTACTTTCCGAGCGTCGCATCCGCGGCCTTCGATTTCCATAATCTGGCCTGGGAAATAATTTTTGCGATTCGAACGACGCGGTGGCCAGGGCCGCTGAAAGGAACAAAAAAGGACGGAAAAAGCGAGAGAACGAAAGGAGGAAAGAAATACGGGAATATCGATGGAGGGCAGCAGAGGGAAACGGGAGGATATTTAATAATGTGCTAAAACGAGCGAACGAAAATGCCCACGTAAATGGAATAGTTGAGCGCATTGAAATGGCACAGTAATGACACGCGTTGTAGTTTGCGCGGGGCCACCGTTAATGCACTGTATAGTATTAAATTATATAGCAAATAGTAAATACTTCTGCGATCGTTCGGCCGCGTTATGGTTATAAAATTAACCCGAGGGAATATGGAAATCGGCGTTGGCCGGCGATCATCCGACGGGCTACATTTTCCGGCGGTGATTTTGTTGAAATATTAACCGATTTGCATCAGCGCGAGCACAGCACGGCGGCCGGCCGCGTATTAAGGCGGAATATAAAATGACGCACGCGACGATTATTTGTTTTCCGATTATGAAAAATTATGCCTCGTTACTGCGCCGCGACGGAATATCCCGCCAGAAACGTTGGAATACAAGCGTAATTATTGACCGGCGAATACTTGAAATTATTACATCGTTCATTCCGCGATATCATTAGAATTAAAGTTGTATGTAAATTCTGCAACGAACAGTTCAGCTTTCTGAAATCTGTTGTCAAATTATTTTCCATTCTTTTAATCGGCTGATCGTTCTCGTGTTGGATATTGGCCTCGAATTTGCATTTATTGACCTGCGTGTTAATTATGCAGTAATTGCATCCGTTTATTTAATTAATTCGCATAATACCGAATCAGTTCAAGTATTAGTGATTATACGAAATACAAATTTTTATAAATATATATTTATATATATGATTTTGCGCAGTTACATATTAAATGGCGTTATTATGCGAAACAAATTAAAAAATTGCTAATTATTATGTATTTTCAGTATTTTTTTTTAGGAAATGAGAGCAGACGAATTTGACGTGTCTTGAATATTACAAGAGTTATAAAAGGTAACAATGAAAATATTAATTGAAAATTGTTCGAAGAAAGATCGTAACCTACCCAGCAATTTATATTATATTATACAATAATTTTTAATCGCCGCACACATAAACGCATCTAATTATTTTAAGTAGCAAAAGGGTTAAATCAAAGGGTTAAAAATAAAAGGAAATTTTCTAAAACGCTTTCTTTGGAACAACATTGAATGAACAAGAAATGACCTATTTTGAGTTCAGAGGAGTGACTACACCTCTAAACCACTACCCGCGTTTAAAATGTCAAAGCTTGAAATTTATTATTTACAAATATGAATGAACGTTTCTAAGATAATTATTTATTTCAAGATTTCAAAATTTTAACGCATCATTTACAAATATAAACGAAGGTTTCTGAGAGAAACTGTCTCAAAGAAGTTTCTTTAAAAATTCAGAAAAAAATTCATTCACGATGGGGTCACGTGAGACACTGTGCGAGGAATTGTGCGGGAAGCAGAATGGGAGTAATTAAAGGTTAATTATAAGTCGAATGGTTCTATAGGGGTGGCCTCCCAAGGAATTCCTTAGAAATGCGCCGGTACACGTCCTCGCAGGAACAATCGACGCGGTCCTCGACAAGCCTAGCGTTCCTTGCTCGTGTAAATTTGTAAATACGTAATTCTCAACGGAGAGGGGTCGAGCTACACACTTCCGTTTTCGTCATACATATTCAGGTTACCGGTCTGTCTACGATGTCTAAAGCACAGCCGCCTTTTAATTTCGGCGAGCTGACTCTAAGTCTCCTCGGCGCGTAATCCTTGTTGTCCGATCGGCCGTCGTAAATCGGCCATACCGTCGGCCTAATCACAGAGGACGTCGCTGACGCTTAATAACGATAATGACCGCGATGACGATAACGACACCTTATTGGCCGGCTTGTCGCACCGAGCAGTTCGTCCCGCGACGTAAAGTATCGACTGCGAGCCATTAATTCCTCCGGTACCGCGAATTATATTTGAAAACGATACTGGACATTTTTCGTCTGCAGATTAACTATCCCTGTCGTGTTGACGCTCCACTCGGTGGTAAAAATAGTAATTATTTACGTCAGTTACTATTATTAGAATCCTTATTCGGTAACTGGTGGTGCAATCAAAAAGGAACTGAATCAACGTACAAAAATAAGTCGAAATATGCATAAAAAACGCGGTAGAGAAGACATTAAACCTAAGTAAAATTCTACCTTGCTTTTGTCGATACATAGCCATTGAAGAATGTACAGAGTGCCCCAAAATGTCGGAAAACCTTGAAAGGGTTCCTGAGGTCATTTCGAGGATAACTTGCTATGGAAGAATTTACTCCAAATAACCTCAGGAACCAATCCTTTTAAGGTTCTCCGACATTTGTGAGATTTCACATTTTGCATACAATAAAAGAAAACTTCCCTCTTCTCTGAAATGATGAGCGACGCACATGTTCTAGTCATTGGAACTGCAAAATCAATCTTAGTGCAAGAGGTAAATGACCTGTACCGCAAATAATACGACCGATCTAGATAACACATTCTAATGGCGAACTAAAAACAAACACTTCTCCGGTGCAATTGTTTGTCACAGGTCAGCATCCAAACGAAACAATAAAGATCGAATCAAAGATTAACAGCAGGGCAGAATTCATAAACGACGCCGAAAAGAAATCACAAGAAGAGAGTAGCATTGGTATTTAATCAAATTTGCCACAGCGGCCGATGGAAAAATAAATAGCACACAGAACGAGTCCGTGATTGGCACACGGTTGCTCGAAATAATATCGAAAGCGACTCAGTTTCAGGCTGGACCGGTATGCAATTTGCTTGTCCTCCCTGGGAAATTACCATCGTACGGAATCTAGAAGTTGGCTCTCGGTGACGCATGGCGCGCGCGTCGAGAAATAATTTCACGGGCAACACGCATGAAAGCGAATCCTTGTTTATGCACGGGTAATTACTTCCGCGGATGGATAGCGCGGGAATAGGGTGTAACAATAATGCCGCGTTCTCGCACGATAATTTATCGCCCGGCTGCGACGTGGACCGGGAGAAAACGTACGCGGGAGAGAGGCAGTAAAGATAACATTGAACGCGAAAAGCGCGGTTGTAAAAGGACGTTGGCCGTGTTATATGACGAGAAGGTGTAGGCGAAGGAGCGACGAACACGCGCGGAAACAGCCTCGGGAAAAAATGAACGTCGAGGGCGGATGAGAAACGGGAGGCGGCGGTTGCTCGTTTTCGAGACGACGCGGCGCGGCGGGCCGTGCGAAAATTAATTTTCCGTTGCTCGTAAAATTGCCGTAAAGCCGAAATCACGCATGGCGATACGGCGAGATCGCGGGAAACGCGGCGATCGCGGTCGCCGTCGCCGATTATCCGCCGCGCCGCAACGATCGACTTATCGATGGCTCGAAAATCGGCGCCTCGAGGATCCTTTTTAATATCTGGCACGTCAGCTGCAGTTCCGAACTTTCGTTATTTCTTTTTTCTTTTTCGTCCGTTCCTGTTTTCCCGCCTTTTCCACTCTTCCACCCGACTCCTATCGAGAAATTCTAAATTTCCCACGCGAGAGTTCGGTCCCGTGGTCTTCTCTTGTCTCAATCTTTTTTCCCTTCTCTTCCCGGTATTAAATTCCTGTGTGTCGAAAAGCAACACGGGAATGACTTAATAACCTGGTACGCGGCACGACCAGCTACCACGATCCTGCAGAATCCGTCGAATGTGGATAATTAACGGAATAGATGATGATTCGAGACGGTCGAGGCGAGCTGCACGTTATGCAGGAATTATGCTCGAGATACCCTGCCGTGTTTGTGTTAGAACATAAATATGCGATGATTAGGCTTCGCGGTTTCCTTTGGTTGCTTCGAAATTAACCAGTTGAGTATGATAGCCGTGTGGATACGCTTTCACTCGTGCATAAAAACCGTATTTGCACGGCTAGTTTTAATCTGTACACTACGTTTCATTGAATTGATAACTAGGCTGCGGGATAAAAATGCAGCAATTGCAAGATGCAGGAATCTAAATGGGAATGTTCTTGAACTTAACTATAATCCTTGGACAGCGAACCGTTCTTACAACTGTATAGTTGATAATGTTTAGGATTATTTACTGCTTTCGTTAACAATTTCTTTAAGCATATTTTTGAGCTACTTTTTGTAGATACGATAGTTTCTCTTTCTAATATAACAATCATTCATTTAATTTAATTACGAGAAATTGAGCAATTAAAGGGGAATTTTTATTATATGAGGTATTATATCAATTTCATATCCATCAAATAAAAGAAATAATAGAGAATGGAATTATTCTAGGTCGGAAGAAATATTTAATTTTCGTGTTAAAATAGCTCCGAGTACGAAGAGTTAATGTTGGAAATAATACATCAATATTATTAAATTCATTTTACTGTTTCGTTATAATTTTTTATTTCTTATAGATTTTTTCTACTATTTTAAATTTTACTTACTTGTTGTTACCAGTTAATTTAATACAGTTTTATTGTAAACATTTACCAATAATTTTTGGACACGTATATCCCGAGCAACATTTTCGACCGACTTTCGAATCCTATAGTTCGTTAAGCCGAATTTCCAATTTAATAGCTCCTGCGGCCGATTTATGTATTATGATTGGTCCGGTGTAGTTTGTTGACAAATAATTAATTCTTAATTTTTAGGTAATTAAGGCGAGTGTGTTATACGTATGCAACTGCATATGTGCGATGCGCAGAACACGCGGCGACTATGCGCGAATAATCTTATGATTATTTCATGAGGAAGGACGTGCGAGCTTGTTGCGCGCGTTACTAATTCAAAGAGTGTGACTCATTTATATTTCGCCGCGGTGGTATGCGCTAGTCGCGATGGAAGTAGATTAACAAGTAAATTGCTGTTTCGTTCAAGAAGTTTGTAACATTTTACCTTTGTGAACGTTGCGTTTACGTTACAATGTTTGGAGATAATGCGAGAGAGGCGGTACGTAATATGAAATGAAGTTATGAGGGATGAAAATTCATTGTATGTACGCTATACTATATTCCTTCCATTACGCTGTATTGTATTTTTTGTCAGCCTGTGGAAAATGTATGGATGTTGGAAGCTTTCCTGGACTTCTACGTTCGAGTACGCAATAATAATTTGACTTGCATAAAAGTGGTAAAGAATTTAAGGCAGATATACGTTTTCACATGAAATTTTATGAAAATTAAAATAATGAAATTTCTTTCATTGGATGAAGGATTTTTCTGGGAAATACATGTAAAATATTATTGTATATAGTATTTTTTGTAGGTGTGTGGAGAATGTCTGACGGTTGAAAGCTATCCTAAACCTCTACGTTCGAGTACGTAATAATAATTTTGCTTTCATGGAGTTGGTAAAGAATTTAAAGCAAATTTCCATGTTTACATGTAATTTTATGACAATTAAAATAGTAGAAAAACTTCTTGCATTGGCTGAAGGGTTTTTTTGGTAAATATATAAAATACGTTAGAATTATTATCAATTTTGATTGATGTACATGTCTGCCGTAGCCTAGTGCAATCTCTCTGTGACATAAAACGAATATAATTAAATCGCATACTGAGTCGGAAAGTATTGTGTTACTAATAAAATGTTGATGAGCTCTCTGTGTGCAATTGATATTGTGCCTAAACTTCTGTTGACTATTCGATTGAAATAAAAAGTGGTGATTATATGTATAGAAAAGGTCTGCCTACTCCGATTTCGATGAAATTTTAATATGTTATAGATTTCGACATTTTGAACAACTTTTTCCTTTTTCAATATAGGGGTGTCGCTTTTAGGTTTCGAGATATTCGCAAAAAACTATTGCTAATTCTGTATTGAATTTTCGGTATTCTTGCACGGCGTGTCGTCAGGTTACTTTTGTGTTTTAAACACGTTGTGCGGATGATAGAGGAAACAGGGACTCACTCTATATAGGGTGACACATATATAGGGTAAGCTTTCAATTTCGAAAGACTTGGATTATTGTTCACGTGGTCCTCCTCTCCGCCCTCTTCACTGCCTAATCACAACGCATTCTGATCGCACGATTTTTCCATTACTAGTTTAAATACTAGATAGCAGGTACAATGCAAAGATTATGCGAATAGAATCAGTTGTGGTTAGGTCGTGATGGCGGCGGAGAGGACCACGCATACGAAATTCAGGAGTGGTCTTTCAAAACTGAAAGATTACTCTATATATGTATCATCCTATATAGAGTGAGACCCTGCTTTCTGAATACGGAATTTGAATACGGAAAATTCAATACAGTATTAGCAATAGATTTTCTCAAAAACTAAAAGCGACCCCCTATATTGGAAAAGGAAAACGTTGCTCAGAAAGCGTTACTGCATAACATATTAAAATTTCATCAAAATCGGAGTAGGACCTTTTTAAACCTTTTCTATATGTATAATTTCTATATGTACCGGAAGAGTTTACATTGCGACTGAGTTTGGTAATCCGTGATTGACACTACAGTCCCTTTTTTAGCACGACAATCGCGCGTTTAGGTGTCAGTGCGTCGCCGCAGCGATCGTCTTCCGTTTCCACGGGAACGAGCAGCGAAGCCGCGTAACGCGAAGGTTTTGCGGAACGGTTTCCCGCGAATTGTAAACACGCCTTACTCCGTAAATCGTAAGGGTAGACCGTAACGCCTGGCGTAACGTAAATGGGTGGCGCGCGAGGGCGTATTTCAGCGAAGGGGCCTCCCCGGTTTACAGCGCGCTGTGAAACGAACTAACGGCGCGATTTTCCGGGGAACGAGAACAAGTGCCCTGCGGGACGGCTGCCTCGTAAAAGCAGATGTAAAGAGCGCCAGCCTGAAATGTCACGGGGGGCTCATTGTTCGGCCTGCCCGCCATCGCGCCGGAAACGGCCGACCCTGCTCGAACTTCGACCGCGAAACTTTTGAAATTCCCGCTGACGCGACTCGGTTCAGTTGAAAATTCCACGTACCCCGTGCCCCCGCGGACCAACTACAAAAGTTACTCACCTAACGCACAATACTGTTTTCCCTTCTGCCTTTCCATTTTATTAACACGTTCAATGCGTGTCGAATTGTTTAAAGAAGATTGTCGTGAGTTGAATGCCACTGAGTGTCAATGTATTAATATTAATTCGTAGGAGTTTGAGACTGATTTAAATTCTAATTCTTTCTATTGCTCTTTCTGCATTTCAAGTAGAGTCTAATGCTACATTCGTAAAATTATTTACTGTTTATATGTATTCGGTGATGGGCAAAATTAATTTAGTTTTACTAGCTATCCGAAAGACCGCCTATAGTAGTTTCTTAAACAAATGTTCTTCTTTTTGAATTTTCGTTTAAAGAGTTTCCAGAGATTCGATATCAGGAGCCATGTGCGAATGTTCCACGCTACGAAATCTCCTTTCGTCAAGCATAAAAGAAGTCGTAAAATCTGTTCTTATATCAAACTGAACATAAAATTTACTATAATAAAGTACTGTATAGTTCGGTCATCTCCGCGCAGAATCTCGAGGGATTTTAGACGCAGCGAATGTAAGAGTTTCAATCCCAGAATACTAAAATGTACGCACATACATACTGTTTCCTGCACGACGATTCGAGTTATGATTTAGGGATCATTAAACAACGGATAGAATACACCGTGTCTCCGAAATCGTGATACAATCCATCGGATGATGAACGTATATTATAAACAAGTAGATACTTCTCGTAGACACTTTAACCATTGTGCCTAGAATTAATTCGCTAGAAACTGTGCGATTGAATAACGATTTTGATTCTTTGGGTTAAAATAGACTCGGACTCCGCAGTCTGAGGGTTAACCCTTTGCAGTTGGAGCTATTTTAACACGAAAATTAAGCACTTCTTTCCATCTAGAATAATGCCATTGTATATACAGGGTGTCTCACCTGATTTTGACATTTTGATTTTCTCGCTATCGTTGCTCGTAGCAAAAAATTTTTCAGCATAGGCTTGAATGGTATCGAATGGAGCATAGTTTGATGTTATTAGTTTTTTCGTGAGTGGGCGCGTAAAGGTCACATAAAGATTAACTCTTTTTTTCAATGGAATGAGGTAATTTGTAAATACATTAATCAATGCAGCTGGACATTCGTTATAAAAAAGTACTACAAGTACTACAAAGCACTAACCTATGTATGTCGAAAAGTTAGTAGTTCAGGAGATATTTCAATTCAAATAACTCTAAAAGACCATCACAATCGTAGTAAGTCATAGGTTAGTACTTTTTTATAACAAATGTCCAGCTGCATCGATTTGGACTGATGTATTGATGTATTAAAAAATACCTCATTCCATTTAAAAAAATGAAGTTGACCTTCATATGACCTTTACGCGCCCACTCACGAAAAAACTATCAACATTAAAGTATGCTCCACTCGATACCATTCAAACCTCTGCTGAAACATTTTTTGCTGCGAGTAATAATAGCGAGAAAATCAAGATGTCAAAGTCAGGTGAGACACCCTGTATAATACCTCATACAATTCTGAAATGTGTAATTATTGATTAGATACCAACATATTTTACACAGTAAACAATATTGTGAATAATGATACATCAAATGTTAGTTGTGACTCTGATTCACTACTCGAGTCTTAAGGGTTAAAAGTGTTTATTGGTTCACAATTGCAATCTGCATAGCTGTTAATAGAGCTATTAAAACATCGACTTTCAAAAGTATAGGATTAAAGCACGAATGATGTGTGTGTATTGTATGTATGTACGTGTGTGCATTAACAGACAACCCTAGTACAGTTAAATTTATAAAATAGAGAATCGGAACAGGAGAATTCTAAAATTGTAATTGCCAACGAATTGTAAAAAAGAAGATCAGATCGATACGAGCAACCGCGACAAAAACACGTCTGTGAAAGATTGGGCTATCCGCGTGTCTTGTTTTACAAATAAATACGGCTTATTCGTTACAAGAGTATGAAATAGACGATACATAATGTGTTAAAAGCAAAGTCATGGATCGTGGCTCTATATCAATCTTCTTTGGTTTCCTGATACCGAATCGCGTGTAATCGTAATTTCCGTCCACCTGGTATATATCTTGTGACGCATCTTCCGGTGAAAGAGAGCGGTAACAGTAAAAGCCTTGTCGTTTGGACGAGTTCTCTCGGCGAGCGAAACGACAGAGCAGGCGTGCACGGCCTCGTCTCAGCTATTCATGACACGCAGAGAACTTTATCCGATGGTTACGCCGCGGGACGTAACTGCGCTGTAAAAAGTTCGACAACAGAATTAACTCGCGGCAGTGGATGCTACAGGCCGGGTGTCCAACTCCGGTGACTATACCAGAACGACGCATAGTTTTCTGCAGGCCTAACTAAAGGAGGTACTTGTCTTCGCTATTCTGCATCGCGTATGCACCGAGTTTTCCACCTAGAAACGACCACTTAAATGTCTCTTTCGGTTGTGACGATGAGGAAAATATTTTCTATGCAATTCACATTTAATTTTAATTTTTCGAATCAAAGGTTACTTCATAGTTGCATTATTAATATATATGCACGCAGGTTATAATGTCCAAGAGGAAAAATATACAGTACGTAAAATGTGCAACAATTCGCGTAAATATGCAACAAGTAAATATACAGTGCAAGTAATTAGTGCAAGTCAATTTTCACTTATAAATGGATTGTATCGATAAATTATAATTAAGAGCGAATGTTTCGCGCTTTACAATCAGCCTAGTTAGATTGTTGTACGCTTTTTTGTTATGATTGAATATTTTTAGCAAAGATTCAATATCCAGATATTTATGGACGCGGTATACGTGCATGTGTGTCTAATTCCAACCGAATGCAGTTTAAGTCGCGTGTCGTCCAGTAAATAAATCCTTCCAACTTTCGAAAGAAACTCGACTCGTTCGGCTAAATTTTGAGAAAGTTCATTTCCGTCAAAGAATGTCTGAATATTAATGGAAGTCTGTGTATATATCAATTTGGCATTTCTATCCTGTAGAGCATTTTTCAGCTCGTAAACTTTGCTCATCGGAATTCGTCCGCTGCACCCCGTAAATTACTCCCCGCCGACGGCGACTAATCACGTCGTCGAAGGTTACTGGGGATCGCGAAACTTTTCCCGGAATTTCGTGCGCCGAGAAGTTCAGCGCGAGCCGCGGCGCGATAACATTTCCAGAAATGACACCCAGATGTTAAACGGTGGGATTCCTTGCGAGGCTGAGCGAATTTTTCGCGAACAAGCTTTTCAACGTTTACGAACAATTCCCTGGTGATTTATTTTATGGGCTTTCCATTGTTAAATAAATATTTCCACTTTTAATCCTCACCCTGCACAGTGGAAAATATGGCCATTCTAGGTGGAACAAATCCTACGCATCAGATGCTGCTAGCGATATCAATGTATGTAGTGTCGCTGTAAAGAGAATATCTCAATCTTTAACCCTTTGCACTCAAATGGCGACTGAGAGGCGTCACTAAAAATTGCTGGAATCTAATCAATTCTTAAACATTTATAGTTTCTGAGTATTGTATGTGGGAATATATCAATTTCGTATACACTAAATTAAAAAAATCATTCATAATGAAAATATTCTAGGTCGAAAGTTAACATAACTCCGAGTGGAAAGGGTTAAGTTTATGGTAATTTTAATCACAAAAAAATTTTGGAAGAATTTTGAAAGAATTTTTGAAAAAAATGTTTGAATTACATATTATTTCTTATAGATAAAGTATCATTCATTTAGCACGCCATTGTTAATATAAAAGAATTTTTGTATACAAAATCTTTACAAAACACATTATTTAAATAACTTGAACATGATCAAATAGGTACTTAGGAGTAGTAACATTCTCCATGGCACTTACAAAAAATGTATAATGAACAATTAAACTACTTAAATTTTAATACTAAAGATAAGTTTTCTAAGCAAGCTAACTGAAGAAAAGAATTTCGGCTCGCTCCAGTCTAACGAATTGATACATTCAGTTTCACGTCTCCGAAGGCACTAAATGAATTTATTCTGTAACTCTTAGAAGAAATAAACATTTGTGAGTTGGAGGTGGCAATTATCTCTGCGTTTACGGTGATATAAAAACTTAAAAAAATTGAGGTAGGCGGATCCGCATTATTCCGCAGGTGTTTTTTGTCAGAATCTCCTTTTATACCTTGAACTTATTACAAAAAGAAGTTTCAAAATTGAACTCATTCTGACCTGCTACTTTTGCTCTATTAAAGGCATCTAAGTAAATGACATAATATTACAGAAATAATATTAATATGTCCGAATATTATGTTACATGAACAAGTCTATTTCTTATACTATTGCATTAATTGTAATGGCTAAGATTTAAATAGTTTGGTCGAATTTCATAAAAATTATTCTACTCTAGGGACTGTCCAAATATTAATGCGGAGCAGTTCAATTCGTACTTGAAACGATTCTTACTAATAAATATATTGCGGATTTGCGTGTAAAATAAAAATTTGGTATCTTTAATACTGAAAATTGATTTTCAAGATCGAAAAAGTATACTATCGGTCACACATGACTGACAGTGCATTCAAAATGATAATTACAGTTGCTACACCTTACAGTATTATATTTTTGTTGTGCAGTGAATACTGAAAGCAATAAATAATGAACATCCTCGGCGTGGATGCAAGCCACGCCTCGTGACACGTCCCTTGTCGTTAGTTTCGGGGTTGTCAGCCGTAATTGAGGTTATCGACACAAGATTGTTCTGACGTCCGTAAATAATTTCTCTAGAACGTGGCAAGGGTTGTGCATTGGTTTGGCAGTTGTCATCCGCGGCGCGGGGGTCGAGGGGCCGGGGGCAAGTTGCTGGTCCACCACCGCGAAACTTTGCCGCACCCCCTGGGGAGCAGATTTGCGGCTGGAAAAGTGTGAGCGGGCCGCAACTTTGCCTGGAACTTTTCTTCCAGGGGTGAACGTGTAAGACGCAAAGGAAACATAGAAAGTTGAACAGTGTGTCGCGTCGTTGTTTCCGGAAGTTACATGGACTCTATTGCTCCGCCGCGCAGTTATTGGCTGCAGGGCCCTGGCAACACCTTGGAAACAAGTTTCCACGACCGATCTTGTGAAATATTATGATTTGCGCGGAAACTGTTGCCAGACATTATTGTCAGCTGTCTGGGCTTCGTATAATTGCTGCGCAACTGAATGCGTTTCAATACTTTCGAGATCGACGACATTTTCCCTCCTATTCGTTCATGTTCTTCGTTATTGTTTCGTCGCACAGGAACAGTACACGTGGGTTTCTTTCGGACAGTATTTACCATTCGGCGGCCATCGTAGGCTTTGCCAGATGTCTAGCCTATCGTAATCTTTAAGGACAACGTGCCATGAATCTGTCCGTCCGAATGACCTCTCACAACAGCTTTAAATTAGAGACTATGAGAAGTAGGAGCTATGGGAGGGAGATCTACACAGTCAAAGTGTGCTGATTGGTAAATGCAACTTTCGGCAGGAACCAATCAGTGCATTTTCTATTTCATCGCGTTAGGACTGGTTGTCGAGTTCACTCAGATGAGTTCTACGCTCGAACGCCGTGACACTCTTCAGTCCTCGGGTAGACGAGTACAACGCACGAGCCGTTGTCTAGTCAATAATTCAGTACCAGTTCAAGACGTTGCATTTCGGTATTTTGTTGTTCAGCGATCGGGACAACCGGCGTAAATTTCGCGTCGCATTCATCGATATCCTCTCGCGTGCACTAGCGTATATGACAGGACCTGCTAGAACAGCCTTAGTGACGAGTCCATTAGCAGGTCCAGGACGAAACGCTTTCTTTAACGTCATTCCCTTTCTTTCGAACAACCGTTGGTAAATGTATCGATGGGGAGATCAAACTCGGACGACCTTGACCTTCACATATGTTGTCAAGGACAACATCCTGAACAACTTTTGTCATTATACGTATCCGCTCGATCATATTTTTCGAGAAAATTGCAAAAGACTACTACTAATGCTAGTACTGAATTGAATTTTCCGTTTTGCGTACGCATATATTTCCGATTTTCGTACGGGTGGACGGCCCTCTCCGCCCCTCCACAAATTTAATCACAACTCATACTATTCGCATAATCTTTGTATTGTAACTATCATCTAGAATTTGATTTAGTAATTAAGACTAACCTAACCTAATCCTAACCACAGCACAACTCATTCTGTTCGCATAATTTTTCCATTATTAGATCATATTCTGGATGACAGCTACAATGCAAAAATTATGCGAATAGAATGAGTTGTGGTTAGGTTTGTAGAGGGTGTGGAGAGGGTCGGCCGTCTGTTTCAAAATCACAAGTGAAATATAAAGTAATATGTAAGTATTGTGTTGTATCAAATACAATAGTTAACTAATATGAATTTATAATTCTTCAGGTAAAAAAACATCGTCGGTTGGATGCAACAAAACAAAAAAAATATTGTACATATACCGAAAGCCGCTAAAAAAGTGTGATCCAACAATTTTCCTGAAAATTGCGAAACAGAGAGCATCGCGTCGAGTGATATATCCCAGATGTGCAAGTTTTTACTGGATAAAACATTTTTCGCCGGGGATAATTTTCCTAACATCAGACATCGAAATGTTCGTGTGCCATTAATTAAATCTTATCTAACGCGGCGGCTGCCACCCGAATTTATCAGATTCGATTTGCATGTTTCACCGCGATCGTAAAATTTTTCTGTCCCAGTTATCAGGCGAGCACACTTTTTTAATTACGTGCCACGGTGTCCCGCTTACCCAGGCGGTTTCCAACGAGGTGGTTTTCCTATGTTTTGTTTTTCCCCCATATTCGTTTCGGTCGGCGTTTAGCGGCGAATTTCAGTAATATATTATAACTCGCGGCAGATTCCAGCTAACTGCATCGACCCTGGAATTACATTCTGTCCAAAATTTGTTCTGCTCCCGAGCGTCAACCTGTTTAACATCAAACGAAATTTGAAATGTATTTCACCGACTGGTACCCCGCAGCGGTTATATCTAACGCAGACGATCGCTTAAAAAACGAGCATCCGTGTGTGCTCGCGGAATGTTCCGCGAAACTAGCCATAAATAGAATCAACCGGACGAAAGTTTCGTGAAATTAAATTCGACGCCTCTGTCGTACGTATAATCGCGCATTAATTAATATTATCGTGCACCGAAATCTCGAGTCACATAAATCCGGCGTCAATACTTAGAACCTGAAAATAAATCAAATCAAATACAGAGATATCTGTAAATGGGCTTTCTCTATCTATAACAAAGAACGGATTGTTGCAGCATAATAAAATACTTAATTAGAGAAATAAATATTTCCTTGTTCAACAAATCATTGGTAGGACAATTTACAAACCATATATCTTTCTTTAGATTTGTTAAAATTCGAAACGAAATATATTTAGTGAGTAAATCATTGTAAACAATATAAAGGACTTAGTTATCTCAGTTTTTGTTGAAGAAATTTATTTTATATATTGGAAATACTTTACAATAGTGGTAACGCTCTCGCTCTATTATCCATTTTGTTTATTAAAATATAGTATCATTATAAGTTCGTAACCCAACAGCTTCCATGCACAGGAATTTATTTTTATTATTTATTTATACAGGTCGCATCAACATCAAAGTCATTAGCGACCAATATGATTTTGTCATTTCATTACAGTATTACATCTTTATAGTTATAAATATTTATAGGTATTGTGGGGAGGTCGATTTGTAGTTGTTATATACAAGATTACAGAGTGCACAGGGATTTACATTGGCAAACTTGTTAGGTTTCCTATTCTAACATAGAATATTTGAGATCGGTCATTGAACCGACAGTGGCAACATTAATTGATGAAAACGAAACCTCGCGTTCACTAAGAACTCTAAGAAAGTTGAAGACGAGATTGGTGGGCTATCGTGCCGTGGAAACATGCAGTTCGGTGGTAGACAGATCGATAAGTCGTAATTTAATTACGGACGACAATACGTCGGTCGGTATTTATTACCAGGGTGCCGGTACCAGAACAATTTACAGTAGTACGTGCTTATGCACCAGTAAATTATCAATTAAGCTCATAACAAATGGTCCGACCGCGGCCGTTCTATGCGTGGTCCACCTGCCCTTGGTATTTTCCGTGTTCGAGCTGCGAGCCACTGCGTATGGGGGATGAAAACCGGGAGGATATGAACTGCGACTCGTAATTAATGATCCAATAAAACCTTGGCCGCTTATCAGGAATCATTTTCATCCTCAATTACGCTAAGAGTCTTTCTCCGTTCACAGGATATCCTGGGAACCAGGAAAACACATCGGATCAATCTGTATTCACTTGTAGGGGATATTTACAGCCATATCACCGGATACCATATCAATCGACGTTTGTCCAACGATATCGTATCGTATTTAAAGGCAGCGATGTACTCTCGAACGTGGCGAGATAACCAACGAGATCGATAGACTGGATTTTTACACTCGGCTTGTGATAATCTCGTCGACATTTTATTGACTCTACATTAAGAAAATTGCTTTAAAGTTAATTCATGGAACTTTCCACACGTGTCTTATGTTTCATTCATTTATTTTGAGGATAACATCTTTGATATTTTAACGCGTTCCCTAATAGCGTTTGTTTCGGCAACAAGTTTCATAATTATAGCTATTATGAGATAAAGAGATATTATGTATGAAAAGATGATAACATAAAATACAATATAGTTTTAAGTATCTATGTTTTTCCATAAAAAGTACTAATAATGATATTAAAAGATTCGTAAAACAGATTCAAAGATTCGAAGCATAATTCGTGCAGTATTGTTTAAAAAAAAAAACATTAGACGTCTTAATATCTTTGAAATTGTTTCGGTCGGTTACGTTTGATTGTCTTTCGAACGAGCGGTAATTTTCAGTGTTCCGTTCAGCATATCAACTCGATAAATTAAATGCCGTTTTAGTATCGTTCATTTCGAGCAATCTGATATCCACAAATGGAGAGGATCACTTTTATTTCTATCTCCCCGACGACGTAGCCTCCTTCCATCCTTCGTTTCTTTATGGTAAATAAACTGCTCGTAACTCTGATAGCGTAATGTTCGAGCAGGGAAAGTTGGTTTGGGACGAAATATTGAGTGATATGCGAGCAGGATGCACAGGAGAACAAGGAACGTCGCTTATAAGTGGAAACACGGTCGTTGCTTTGAGATTGACTTGAATGTGTTTCAGACAGAGAAAGATTAGAGCAACGAAATTGAAATACTTCAATATTAAACTCACTAATAACATCCATGAAAGGATATTGTTGCACATTAATTCAAATAACTAAACTAACCTTTAACATTTCTACTCGGAAGAGTATTTCAGTAAATACAGTAGACGTTTCAAACTTCAAAACTTCAATATTTCCATTTCCATAAAATATCTCAAGAACAACAAATGATACTAAGAGAAACGTTCAAACGAAAGCAGCATATTATTGTGTCTACCAAACAGTAAAAAAGATTTATCAAATGCATTTTTGTTTCTGAAAAAATCAAAACAAGGCTCTGTCGAGCTCTGTTAGCAGTACAGGAATGGTGGATCGAGTCGCAGACATTTAACCGAGTGAATTTCAATGAAGTTTAGCCGTGAATTACTGTAATGATAAAACACTGTCAATACGCGTTTCAACGACGTCCTCGTTCTTCGGATTCGTGCAGAGCTCGTCGATGGTATAAATGGACCTTTAAGGTCCCGGCGCAGCGGCGTGCACGCGGCAATCCGGTTCAATCAGTCGAGAATTCACCGGAGCCGACACGCGACTATAAATCCCTCCATTCACGTTTTACGCGGGCGTCTTGGCTGGGACTCGCGAGCATTCACCGGCTCGCGCGTACCGAGCGCGTTCTCGCAGCTCGGCGGAGACAGGAAGAGGAAGAGAAACCGGAGGGGCGAACAGGAATTCCGATTTTACGACGACTGCGGCGGAGCACGCGAATTTGAAAACGTTCTGTCCCCGCCCGACCTCCCCCGGGGACCGGGGGAGGCCTTCCTCCTCCCTCGCAGGCCCGCCCGAATATCGTTTGTGTGGAGGATTTGAAAGGCGAGCGGAATCGAGGAGGTCGCTAGCCGAATTTCAGGAACGTAATGGCCTGGGAGATACGTAGTTTGTCCCGACGAGTTAGGGTACGCCGCGGCGAGTAGTCCTCGGTGGTTAACGACGTGGCCGCAGAATGTCCGGACTGCAGCCAGGAAATCGGTGGAGAAAGGCTGTCCGCGTGGACAGGAATCCTCCGACGCGTCGCGAAAACCAAAGCGAATTTAACCGCGCCGTGGCGCATTGTAGACCGTCCCTAATTGTAAAAACTTCCCATATCGTGATCTAGGTTAAAACTGGGTCTTTTCGTAAGCTAATACGGTAGCACCTCGATTAACCGGATTTCGATTATAAACAAGTATGCGTTTAAATATGATTATTAGACTGCAGATCTTTATGCAAAATAAAAATTTTCATCTTCAATTACGAGATACGGGAACATTATACAAATTTCTTTGCAACTTTTACAATTTTAATGAATTGAAAAAAACATCGACATTCTTTAATTGTCTGAATGTTTTTACTGTTTTAAATTACATCCACCTATGTTTGTCGTAAATGCATAAAATCCGTAGTATGATGATCATATTACGAAGGGAAATCAAATTTCAAAAATAAAGAATTTATTTTGGAAAATAATTCAGATTTTAATTATGTCCCTCGGGTCTCGACTATCTATCGAGCCTTAATTTATCCGGACTGTTTGTTTCCCGATCAAGCTGGTTAATCGAAGTCCTACTGTACTTGATTAAGATGAACTGAAAAGAACACAGGCGGACATGGGGTGATTTTAAACAAGAAAATGCGAAGAAATTTCGGTATAACATTTTTTCATTCAAAGCTTTGTTGCCGAGAAAATTGCGTTTGAAGACGCGTCTGATCATGACCAACCAATTCTACTTCCTGGATAAGCACACGAACCCGAGTGATCTCTAAGCTTGATTCTCTCGAAAATGAAGCGTCGAACAAAAACCTTTTATTCTTTTTTTAAATTTATTTTTATATGTAGAATCACCCTGTTCGGTTGAACAACCTTTTTGGCCTAACACTGTATAAGTGATGCCAATTTTATTACGTAATTCGTTTCCAGTATCACTGAGCAATTTCGTGGGACATTAATTTGCATTCATTTTTTTCACTTCCCAGTATGTTGCATATTTATAAAAAAGTTGCCCTATAAAACCCCATACCCATGCCTTATTTTAGCAAATAAGCAGTAGAATTTGATGGGCATTGGTGTGGTACATGATAAAAGAAAATGTCCACAGAAAATAGGTGGATTGTAAATTGGATGGTAGACAGAGGTCCATGGACGCATCTTTTGTCAGCGTTTGATAATTAAGAAAGGAGCTGACAACCCCTGGCTTGAAACAAAACAGCTACGCTCGTGGAATTTCAGTGTTCTTGGAGGATGTGACCACAGTGCACGCGTAGATTACACACAACGTAAAGGGTCACCGACGGTCTTAGTACATGATTGCGCAACGCTGTTAACAAGGCTTCGTAATGGACTAATTTCATTATTCTGCAGGCAAACAGGAAAGTATACGCGGACGATGTTGTCCTAAGTAGAATGGTTGGCGAGAGAAGGCCAGGCGAACGCAATCCGACGTAGCTGCATTTGCAGAAGGTTCTTGTTGCCATGAGCCGTGAATTGCATGCGAGAAGATGCAAAAAGCACGAAGTCGCGCACGCTGCGACAATATGCCTCGACCGAAATGCGTACGGTCACGCAAGTCGTCGGGGAACGGAGGAAAGTCACGCGGCCAATGGAAACGGTTTGCATGTAGTCAGACGAACAATATTCTCTTGGTGCATTATAAGCTAGGGTAGCGTTATTCCGAAACTGATGTTACACATTTACTTTTGGCAATAAAGAATATTCTCAAAAATGATTGGAAATATATCGCGCATATTTAGTTCATGAAAAGTATTTATTTCTATTTAATTCGAAGGGAAAACCAAAGAAAATTGGACAATAATATGCACTTACCAATTAAAGTACTAATCTTTTTGACGACATAGACATTAAATAAACAAGTTCCCTGTAAATTTGAAATATTTAATAGAAGTTGATATTCAAGATTATCGAAATTTCTTTAATTAAATCATTAACAGAACAGTGAACTTAATTTATGCACCGAATAACAGAACCGTAGTATATTATTATAATTGGTCAGGCTGTACACGTAAGCTCATAAATGGTCACATGATTAATATGGTAATACAGTTGAGGAGATGTAATATTCAAGATTTCCACACCAAGATTGACTGATAAAAGATTAAAAAATCGATAATTACAATTTTATAGTAGCACCTGCATAAGGAAAACGAAAACAATAGTTGAACCATAATCATACTAGAATAATAAAAATATATTGGAAGAAAACAGTGAGAGATGATTCGATCAATCTATTTCTTACAGTATTTATTACCGGCTATAATGAAGTCAAAGGAAGATATAAATTATTACATTTACACTTGACCTGACATAAACGACTTGACAGTACATCATATACAATTTAATGATTAATTTGATGCAAATGTTTTATTATTTTTCTTCGCTAGAGTATGGCAAGAGTGTATACATGGTTAATGGTGAATTTGATATTTACAAAAGACGCTTATTAATTCATTAAAAATAGTATAGAAACTTCCATGAATTATGGATCAAATCGTGCAGTAATAATTGAAGCATTTAATGGGGCATGTTCATCTGTATTCCCTGACATAATGGTTGTCCGCAGATAGGTCTTCATTTTTCAAACTAATGCTCGGAGAAATCTTAATTGGGCTTCGATCGAACGTTAAAACCGTAGAATTTAAATTAGCCGCCGTTTGGAAATTCTGGGAGGTGTGCCAATAATTGTCCAAGCTGGTTCGCGCCAGTCGCACAGAGCGTTCCGATAGGAGGTCGGTATCCTACATTTGGGACGCACGTGAGCCACATACATATTACATCGCTCCCAAGGACTCATTGGCTAGCAACAGTCGCACAATTTACGAGAAGAACGGCGTCGGATCGCTCGGCGAACTCTGTGTCTTGGTGTCCGCAGTGTAAACTGAAATTACGAAGATTTCGGGAGACGAAAGACTTCTTTGGCAAACCGAGAAACTGAGAAACATCACAAAGAACAGTTGGCGACAGAATGTAGTGGACACCCTTGAAAAACTAAAAACTTTTTCGAGATTGGACCAGACGTCTTCAATCCTCTTGAGATTCTAGACGAATTAGTTTACTAGGTATTATGTAAAAATATTTTTTGAGAAATTGCCACTGCTCGAAATTTTGAAGAAACAAATGAAAGTTACGATTTTCAATTTTTTGATCTGTACCTAGAAAGAAAATTTAAAATATATGCAGCTTGCAAAATATGAAATTTAATTGTACTGAATTGGTTGAATTCAATGTTACAAACGATAAAGTTTCTCTTGATTTTAGTTTGAGTAAAGACTCTTGTAATAATGTAAAGATACATAATGTACCGTATTGCGAAAACAACAGTCTGAATACAGAAGAGTGCTTTAAACATTTCGGCAGCAGTGTACACATAAAATCATCATTTTAACTGTGAAACGCCAGTCCATTCGCGAATATAACATTAACGTAGATATTTTGCGAAGAGTTCCATTTTCGAGGAAATCAGCGTTAAACATTTATCTGAAATGAATGTGCTCGTGCTTGCGCAAATTAGAACCGGCCAGTAATGGACAGGCGTTAGCTGAATCCAATTTAATGGCACGCGCACTGTACGAATATTTAATTTGCTTTTTCTCCAGCTTTTCGACTGATGCTTTAAAGTTTAACAACAATTTTTCATCCGGTCCGTCATACTCTGCATATTTTGAAAAATTCATTATATTCAGCTTCCATTTGAAGCAATAGGAAATTTGGTACACGAATTAAATATATAATTTTGTGCTGGTACTTGAGCCGAAAACAAGATGCTCGTTTTTAATTATCTGGAGGTTTTGTTCACAAATAGCAATATTCCAGTGGTGCATTGTTTCCAGAAAATAGAAGTTCACTGTAGACTGAAAATTTAACAACGTTCGCGCATTTCTACGTGGCACACATACCCCATATGAAAATGGTTCTAACTCGATAACAATGGCGACATAGCTTTGTTGTCCGATGGTTACGCGGATAACAGGAATTCTAATTGCACACCCAACGTTCTATCATCAAAATTTTGAAAACTCTCGGACTGCTTTGGAAACAAGGTACTGCGCGAGGATAATTATCTCACAGCATAGTTGAAAACGTTCTCGAATATTTTCAGCATTACTATTATATTCAACATAGTAGTTAGAGGTGAACAAGAGGTGTTATGAAATCGTTACCAACCTCATTTACGATGCGCTAACATGTTTTGATTTGTTCAAACAACTCTAAAATATCAGAAAATTTTTGTATACCTTTCAAGTGTACATAAAAAATTGCGTTTCGCAATCAAGTTTTGTGCTGGCAGTGCGTGCTCAATATTGTAAAAATGAATTGGTAACTTGTATATCGTGCAGAAATAAATCAATCTGTACAACGCGAAAATAAATCTAGCAAATTTATTGATTCACTGCAGGGTCGTGTATCTACTTTATTTATTTTTGCACAACGCACAAGTTGCCAATTTACTTTTGTTATATCGAGTACAGTATCGATTGCGAAAGGAAATTCTTCATGGATATTGTAATAGAATTAGAGACATTAAATTAATCGAATAATAACAATAAATTTGGTAAAATTTATTTTTTGAGTACTTCAATTTGCTGTTATTGCTTGTAAGAATCGGATGAGAAGTGATTTGAGGATAGTTTCAGCACAACCTCTCGCGGATACCGAGACTCTGTGAAATTGTCTTAACAGCACGAGTTTCGTGATACAGAACGCAAAACCCATTTGCCGGTTTCAAAAGTTTCGTTTTCGTGCCTAACTCCGGTTCTTGTTAGAAACTCACCCGACTTGGAGCGCATAATCCTTCGTAATGGCAGGGCGAAGATATTCATACAACGGACGTGGAACGCCTCCTCAAAAAGGATCATTCGTACTTCGCGCTGTGAGGCGGTTAAAGTCGCCGCAAAATTGTCTGTTTTTAAACGGACAGGCCGTCCTTCATACCTCGGCGAAAAGAACGAGCTGCAGTTTGTTTAATCTTCCCGGTGAATTCGCTTACCGAGGAAGAACATTTGCCCTGTAGGAGAACAGGAAATTGGTTTGTTTTCAAGTACCTTACTCCGCTCGCACCCTATTTAGTCATGGAAAAGTGATATTCCGAATGAATTGCAATTATGCAATTTCAAACAGCAGAGGATATAACAAGTCAAAACGAAATTATATTAGACTGTACTTGCGTCCGTAAGGCTTACTAACAGTCTAAATAAATTGAATGTTGTAATGTTTATATGGTAACATTTACTTGCAAAAATGATATATTGATGTATTGATGCGATCGCACGTGGTCAAACAAGAGGTATGCCACTATTAAGATCTGTACAAGTATAACATTTTTATTGAAGTATATATCTATGATAGGCATACCTTTTGTTGAAGTATGATGTTTGAATCTCGCGCTTAAAATATGTCATGAGAGAATGAGGTTTCGCGTCTAACGAATTGCGCTTCACTTCTGTTCGAATGATCGAAACGTGTGCATCTCTATTGTATTGTGTGGTCGGTTTCGTAGAACATATTACTTATTATCACTATATAAGCATACGTATTTCTATTGAATATACGTTTGTGTTCATAAATAAAAAATAGAAAGTGAATTTCTCAATACCTTTATATCACTATTCTCCGTTTTTAGGAAATTACAATGAACAAAAGAAGTCACCGAAACCGAAATATAAGGAAATTACAATGAACAAAAGAAGTTCTAGTCACCGAAACCGTAAAATAAATCGTAAGGCAAGGGGCAAATTGCAAATTTAGCGACAACATAAATATATTCATACATTTCAAGATGTTTAGTATATTTGGAGTTCGCGACACATATAGGTGAGTTCTCTAAAAAGAGGTCGCCACAGTTAACTGGTCAATTGTCAGACAAGTAGTATAACACTGTACAGAGACTGACCACACGTATCTTAGATAGTCATACAAGTAGTGTAGTATTATGCTTTAACAGACAGGTCATATATGGTCTTCTAGATACAGGCAAGGAGTATAGCACTGAATAGAGTCGGGCACGCCCAATGTGGTCCTTGTGAATTGGACAAGTAGTACAGTAATGTGTACGATGAAACACGTTGTATGATGTATCTGACAACTGCGAAAGTAGTATAGTACTGTATATCATCAGACATGTTTTATTTTATACAGCAAAGTAGTATAGCACTATACAGGATCAGACAGATCGTGTTGATATATTACTTCTGACGAAAAATTTTTTCTTTTATGTCAAGATCCGTATCGCGCGTATTAGTATTCGATTAAGACAATGAAATTCAAGGATTAATCACTTTCAACTGGAAATTCACGGAACGATGTGACGCCTCATAAATTTTTCAGTGAAATTTGTCTCCCTCTCATTTGAAGAATCGTTAGCAATTTGTGTCACCCCGCGAGCAGACTGCAACGGAAATAAATAATGCGGTGTCGATCGACGTTACGTGCGTCGAATTGATAAATAATCAATCGCCCAGTATCATATTAGTAAATCGACGTAAATCACCGTGTCAAAAACACGAGGCGCCCGGAAACGCCTGCACGATGACTCGGCAATGGCGACAGCTGCCAGCAACACGGCCGATTTTGCATTTCGGAGATATAGCGTCAACCGGTGAAACGCTCTACTTTGTTTTTCGACGCCCCGAAAAAAAGCGCACCACCGAAATACACCTCGCAAAATCCATTCCGTGAATATTACTGGCTGCGAGACCATAATCCCCGTGCCTCTATCCGTAAAACTTTAATAGCGGACATCAAAAAGCACAAAGCTAACCGTAAACTCTCGACATCTTTTTACACGACAATGTAACTGGCTGTATACACTGTTCTTTGAGGCAACTCCACTGGAACGTTACAAGTTATCGTTCCACTCATTAAATGGGTGTATGTCAAATCTAAAATTCGTTCTCTTGGAAACAATTACTAGGCTGTGAAACTTTATAGCCTACAAAAAATTTTAGAAATTATCAAATGGAAAATATTCCCTGTACGGAAAAATTCTCGTGTAACAATTTCAAAAAATCAAAAATTAGAACAGACGACCTGAAAAACTCGGTTGGCGATACAATAAAATTAGTCTGACGAAACTTATATAAACGAAACTTAATAGTTATTTTTAGGTCAGGGTGTAGAGGCCGTATGAAGGTCAACTCCGTTTTCTAAATTGGAATGATATACTTCTCTAAGTACTATCTAACAGGGCGTTTTAAGAAATGTACAGTGACATATGACTGAAAGGAGTGTTTATTATAATATTACAATAACTATTATCGCACCCCAATATAACGCAATATAATCTGTCAAGCTGGTGTTCTCGCCGTAAAGGTACCACTCACACCGTTACTTCCCACAGACTCAAGGTTATGCAAGGTACATGTCAAATTGAAGGTCAACTGCGATGGAAAATAATTTGCTTCGCGTCTAGAACGCTTAAGTTGGCAGACTATTGGAACAACTAGCCAAGTAGTCACAGTGTCCCCTACCGTCTTCACACGAACACGCAAAGTCTCCTGAATTTCAGGAGAACAATAGTCGAACTAGAGTCTCACAGCTCTGACCTTCCATCTTGGAAAACTCAGGTAAAATGACGCGATCTTAGTATCGTAAGAGTTTCGCGCGCGCCGTTAACGATGAAATCTAAACGGTGTTGTTCGCGAGAGTTCGCGAGATAAACTGAGAAAAGAGAGGAGCATCGCATCGTATGGCTCGTTGCAATCCCAAAACTGTTCATTTCCGTGGGTGGGCGACGACGGGCAGCGGTTGTGCGTCGTCGGATACTGCAGCTTCACCATAAAATTTAAATTCTGAAAACTATTCGAGGTGAAACTACTTCGGGGGCGTCGTCTGCCTTCAGCTTGACCCAGCTTCCGGCTCAGTAGAGGCACTTGGAAGACGGGCACGTCTGACTGCAGGGGAAGTTCTCCAGTGCTTACCAGCTTGTTCCAGGAATGTGCGTCGATTTCTTTTCCCGTTCTAATTTTAGCTCCGCTCTCGCGGACGAAACCCCATTTCCTCGCGCATTCGCATGCACTCTCTCTCTCTCTCTTTCTCTCTATCTCTCTCTTGCTCTTTCTCTGCAGCTTTTTCTCTCCCTCTTGCACCCGGTTGCACCCGGCCATCTGTACGCCGGCCGTCTAAAGGGGTAACTATCCCCTGGCCATGCTGTCGTTTTCAAGCGAGTAGCTGACATAGGAGACCGGACAGTTAGGTGGTAAATACATGAATGCGGGATGAGTTGGCTTCCTGTTCGGAGTCTACTACGACGTCGTTGAATCTTTATGAAAATGGGGCTCGTGTTTGCCGATATTACTGGCCTCTATGGGAAGCGGAAGCTCGCGAGCGAGCTTGCACGGACGCACCGTGGTCCGGATCGAAGAATTTAGTCGCATCTTGCTGCAACCTTTCTACTCGGGTGAAAGACCCAATAAATGATTTTAAGAAATTGTTCCAGAGTTTTTGTACGAATCATTTAATATATTTAATTGTAGAAACCAATTTTTGTACCATTCTAAACCTCTACTTTTGGTTATAACTTCATGACAATTTTTGGTTATTTCAAGAAAGACAATTTTAAAGGACAGTAATAGAATAGGTGAATTTTTTACCCTTTATGAAGATGCAACGTAAAAATTTGGCCAAATAATATTCGAAAATAATTACCCTCTTAATCTATTTTCTATTTACTTATCGATGTTCAAATTGTTATAAAATAATTTTCATAACTTCTAATTTGACCACAAAGTATGTGCATTATTGGTGGTACTTTTTTCTTGTTGCAAGTGCGCTTATTTATGTTTGCATCGACTTTCTGGTCATTAGCGACCGGCTTGCTCTAGTCTATTTATGTTTCCTGCACAGTTTAGATTCCATTAAGAATTCCAGTGTAACTTCCATGTTTTACTACAATTTAAATGGAAATATTTAAATGTGAATAGAATTCACAATGCATCTATTTTATAATTTCAGTTTAAAGCAACGCAAGTTCATTAAGAATCTCTTTATATCGAAAAGAGAACATTGGTCTTCCAATGAAATGTCACTGAATTCTTCGAATCGGAGTATTGTGGAGCGGCGAAATAAATCGGGTTCGCCTCTATGAAGGTCGATAGTCGCGCAGCTGGACGGTCAATTTGAAATTGATATTTTTGTGTACCTTCACTGTTCGTTCGCCCGTCGATTCCTTTTTCATTTCCCCTATTTTTATTGACGTTTCGTATTCTTTCTCCCGCGTTTCTTTCTTTCTGTGGTCGAAGGCTGGAAATACAAAACTGCACACGCGGGGTGCCGGATTAAAAATTTCATTTTGACGCGCGCGTAATGGAAGGGACGGCAAAAGTTACTCGTACATTAATTAAAAGACTGGAGATAGTACGGCTTGGTATGGACAATAGCTGTGAAATTCTAGTTTTTTGTTTTTGATTTTGCCGTTACCGAACAGGAGAACAAAAGCTACCAGAGAATTTCGAGGTATATCGATTTTTCGAAATGATATCCTAAGACGAGGTACTAGTCGAATATCGAGATAGTTTTTAGTGTACGCCGCCTCGCGTGTTCCTATTATGCTAATTGATTTGCGGTGATTTTGCGTGGATCGGATGAACGCGTATGCAATGCGTAACAGAGACAGGATTGTGATAGAGATGAAGAGAGCACTGTCTCTCGGATCTAAATTTGCTTGCGTTTCGGATTTGAATTTTTTAAGTGTGTTTAGTGGATTTATAGATTACGCACATAACATATGTACATATTGTATAAATTAATGCAATTTGTTCAAACCACTGCAGTAATTTATTAACTACAATTGCTTCTCTTTGATGGTTTGACGGGCCAAATTCTAATTGTGTCAAAATATCATGATTTCAAAATTTTGGACAACAGGATAGTCCAAGAGTACGCGTCTATCACTAGGGAATCTGATTAAACCAGCATAATAGGTGTAACTTTGCACCTGTCACAATGGCCACTAGGAGTTAACAGGTTGACTGCCAGATCAGTTCCGGGTGTGACAAAACAAGGGAAAAACAATAGATTTCATAATTTGTTAGTTAAAGTTCGGAATAGAGATAAAATTACATATTAACTGTTATGAAGGTTTAAAAGACTAATGAAACGTGATGTGGACAAAAGAAATATGCAAATGTTAAATTGCATTGTTAGATACAATACAACGCAATTAAAGAAAATTTGAAATCCATAATACAGGACCACGGGAATAATTTAATATACAATATACGAGAATAAGTTTTAATAGAAAACTATTAATTCTATATAATTATAGATTATATTTTGCAGTAATAATTATAGTTTAAACTTTCCCTTGTGTAACCAGGAATTTTTGTCTTTTGTCTGTGCAATGCAATTACACAAGAAAATTCTCAAATATCGGAATAGAGCTTAATATGATTTTCAAAATATTAAAAAATTCGTAAAATTCCTGTCACACGAGAATAGTTTAGTTGTCACGTGTATTCAGGTATCCGTGAAATGGAGTGCTCTGTGTCTCGATCGTTTCTTCGTATTCGCTGTTTACTCTTCACGGTTCGCGAGGTCAGCGTCTTCATTTCCGCGAGTCGTTCCGTCCGCGGCACGTGTAAACGAGCGGTTTGCGTTCCGCGCGCAATTTCCACGAGCGTCATGATTTCCCGTGGAAAAGTCCGCGCGCGGATCGACGGTTCAATCGGTGTGCGTTCCTTTCTTTTTTTCGGGGGAGGCCGAATTCCGAAGCATGTGGAAAATTTCAATAAAACGAGCCTAGATTGTGCGATTGTGCGCACGCGCTGCAAAAAAGAGATTTGCGCGACCTCGGGTATCTGGTCCGTGTAAACGTCAACTGGGGAAAAAAGCGCGACGGCTTTACGGTGGCACGGCAAAGAGAGCGCAGGGATACACTCGACTGCAATTTCACGCAGTCCGGAAACTACGCGTGGTTTATACGAGTTTGTTTAGAATGCGGCTGTCCAGCAGTCGCGAATGGCGCTTTGCAACTACAGCGACTTGCGCGCCATGCCAATTACTCAGCGTCGTTTTTGCTTCCTGTCCTCTCGCGTCGACTTCACCGCAGTTTTCCGATGCTATTGATTTTTTAGATCGAATTCGTCATAAAGGAACGTGTATGCACATTGCACAGTCGCCGCGCCGTGGCGAAGTGTCCACTGAGTCGGTACGAATGTTCTGATGCATTCCTATCAGTGGAATTACTCATTACTGCAACGATACGTCTGCATTGCTGCAGACACTACTTTACATTTGCTTCTTTTCTTAACCCCTTACTCTGCAAGATCGAGCCAGACTCGTTACGAAGATTCTGAACAGTCTAATAAATATGCACGGTTTGGAAAATAATATAAAAAAATTTTCTAAAAACTGCGCTTATATTAAAATGCACGAGAAAGAAAACAATAATTGTTTTAGACATTAGTGACTATAAATAAAAGTGTGAGCGCCCACCAATATTACCTCAATATAGTTTAGCGCTTCACGATTTTTAATGGATTTTAATATAAGCGTGATTTTTAGGCGCGGTAGGCGTAAAACCGATCCGGCGATAAAACGGAAATGCGTAATAGAAGTGTTCGTAGTCTAAGAGAAAGAGAGAGCACAGCACGAGTGTGATTTCATTCGCATCTAATTAAATAATATAAAAAATATATATATACAAATAATAATGCCAGAAACAAATGCAACACGTCAAAAAATATTACGTGATAGAAAACAGACTGTGGAACAGAGGGTGACGAAAAATCCAGCAAAAAATTCAACAGAACATGTGCAAAAATTTCGTGCTAAGAAATTGTTATTAATTGCCAATGCAATTTGAATAGAGACTCGATTACTAACAAACCAATGGATGCAAGCGATTAAATTCAAGAATGACTACATAATTAGTTACATAAATTATTTATAGGGACACCAAACTGACAATATATCACTTAACAAATCGATAAAAAGAAATATGATGCGTCAAGTTCGAATTCATTCTTTTTACCGGAAGGTTGGTTACAAAAAAATATTGAATGGCGTTTTTTAACTTCCCGATTCATAGGGAAGTTACTGTAATTGATACAGTTTTCCCCGTTTAATCGCATGGAAAAATTCTGATAAATATCTTCCATATTGGAGCTATTGGAATACATGTTGCAGAATTTTTACCGATTTTTGTTTGGAGACTCCAGTTGTTAAAAAATTGAAAGCGTTGAAAAATTCGGAAAAATGCAGATTTTCCATCGCGGTGAGTGTATTTATATTTTATATGTTGTACCTAACGATATATTCTCCTGATGATTGTCTTTTAATTTTCCTCTTTTCTGACACATCTAAAAATTAAAAAGTGGTTTTAGATCATATTGCGTACGCCAATTGTTACATAGATAACATTTTTCAGTGTTTTTCTCAAGAACTTCATATGCGTACTATTCACATATGTGTATTCTATTTTCTCATTTCTAAACGAGTCGAGCCCGAACAATACTCAAAGAGAATTGTTTGAGCCGCTCTTTAGCCGAGCCAATAAACTTCACGAGATCAAAAGTAGTCGAAGTTGTTGAAACAGTATACGCCCATTGCTAAAAGTTCTTCCAAGTTCCGTCATTCGGTGGCATTAAGCTTAATTATTAAAGAGATTTATTCCAAATATATCATAATAATCATTAACGAATATCTTCTCAGTGATGTATCAAAGAATTGGAAAGGACTTCAACGGCTCAATTAACACTAAAAGAGAAGCATGCTCATACGGCCCTTCATTTCGCATGTTCATCCGCAGCAATCGACCCACGAACGAAATCATTTTTCAGGACGACCAGTCCCAATACAAACACATTTATCCCTTCGACAAACGTTTCTACGAACGCTCATTCGTCCACAAAGGATCAGTCTCTAACATTCCTCATTAAGACTGTAACTACCTCATCTTCATCCCAGAATTATCATCACACCAGCATTCGCTCGAAACCGGCTGCGAACCATTTTGCCCATCACGGATCCACGAGCATGTTTTAGGAACAATAGCCGGGAGTACGTGTACGTAAGATAAAATGACAGAACTTGATCGAATCGATATCTTCATTGTCGATGGCAGGTCATCAGTTCGACGATCTTCCTTTTTTCCCAGTTTTATCCTATTGGAGCGTTCTCTGGCTCCTCTGTCTGGCCGTCTCTCTCTCCCTCTCGCCAGTGTCTCTCGCACAATGACTCCCAGGCCCTGTTCTCCCTCCCCCTTCTCCCTATCTCTCTCTCGATCGCAGCGACGACCTCGGATACGAGCAGGACACTAAGTATGCATAGCCCGGTTTCTGGGCTCGAGTACGCGTTCGGACTTCACCTCCGGTTCGTAACTAGTTGGCACGGAGCCATGCATAGAGGCGCACGCTAATAAGTGTACCAGCTTCGCCGGGCCCGCTAATATTCAGCTAGCTGACAAATGCTTTAATACCTGCCATCGGCAATACTTGCAAACCTTCGCCTCGTTACACATCTTACCAGCCGAGCCTTCTCTCCGCTTCTTCGGCTTGTTCAGAGTTCTTTCGCCTCTGTTAACTTCCGGTTGCTCCTCGTTTCGGTCCCCCTTTCCTCAGCCCGGCAACGGATACCCTCGGATACCCTGGGATACCGCGGAGCTTATCGACAGGCCAACGGGAACCCGCTTTTCAGGTCGAATGCAAAGGAAACGATAAGTTCCGGCGGAGGGCGAAACTTCATAATTGGGACCACGGCCATCCCGGTCGACGATGCCTTGGTTACTTTGACACCGGCGCGCCGGTGTTGGGTGTTTGTGTGATTAAATTAGCGGGGAGGGTCTGCCGGGGGGATGGGAAGCCGATTCGAACCGGGGGGGGATGTCGCGTACGATAAAATTTCGCCGAGGGGAACTTGATGAAAATGGGCCATCGATTTTGGGGACGCGCGGCACGATTGGAATGAACTCGACGGAATGACGCGATTAAATTGGTCAGAATGAAATTCTGATTCGTTCGTTATGTCGCGGCCTGTTTGCGTATTTGTGCGTAGCCAGCGGTCGAGGAAACACCGCTCCAACGGGAGTTTCGATTATTAACTTGTCCGGAATGCTTTTCTTTGGTTGCAATCGTAGTTTTGACGGACATTGTCCCGAATCCGATTAATTAGTCAGTATTTTTGGTAACCTATTGCCCGGCGCTTTCGTGGAAACGTGATTTACCTGTCTCACAGGTTTGTAGAGCGATGTGCTTACTCTGAACACTGCTAACCAGTGATCAAGTTAATAGCGTTTTGCGAATGAACACTTACACCTGATGCAATTATTTGGAATTGGTTACTTAATTTCCTGAGTACTATCTTTATAAGAATATTGTACACTGTGGAATTATTGTCATATAATCTGGAACATAATTCTAACTGTATGTAATGGTCAATTTCTAATGTGTGTGCAGACGTACTCTAGAGAATGATACTTACGCTATCAAGCATATGGAATGGAATTCGAACAATTATTAAGTAAATTAATATCGTGTCGAATACGTTAAGAAAAAAGATTATTACTAGTTATCTAAGGTATTCCCGAAAAGTTGTATAGATTTAAAACGTACCTACTAATTCATTTTGTACCTGACACTCTACATACGGGTCAAAAGTAAAACAAAGTTTAAGGGGTAGTTGTCAAGAGAAACCTTCAATCTCCAGTCCATGGTAAATTCATTCACGAAAACAATTTTCTATCGTTTTGACAGAGAGTTGAATTGTAGCATTTTCGAGAAATAACGAAGTGTTCAGTTGCTTACCTGCTGTATCCTGCAAAAGTGCTCTAGAAGGGAATTGAGGATGAATTGTGAAAGTAGAGTTTTCGTGCTTTAAAGTGTGTCCTCAATCATGTCTTTTCGAACGAATTGCGATAAGCTTATTAAGTAACTTGTGCTTTGTGCCGGATACCGTCAGCTATAACATGATACTTCACCGGAGAGGAATGAACTGCTTATTATATTTCATGATATATTTTCTGGCATCCGAGGAGCGTGGAAAATGTCTGCCAATGACGATTATGGGATGAATTTTCGCAGATGTGTTAAGCGCTTGCAAATTCATCGCTCGAGATGGTTCTCTTCTTGGTTCAAGTTTCGTGGCATCGTTAACGAGCTTCGCGAAGCACGCGCTAAACAGGGGTTAAGTTTCAAACACGAAGTTCCTTGAAAAACTGGATAGGTGATAGCAGAGGTGTGAGAAGTATTGCCATTCGTATCAAACATGGAGTAAAATATGTTTGCCTAAATACCGTTTTCTCCGTGCTCCGCGTTTTCTTACATAATAGTCCGACGTGTCAATGTCCATTGATCTTTCTGACCTAGTTAAATTTTTATCTACATGTCACACTTTTGTTTCTCTACAAAATTGATTCATATTGCAATACGTAAACATTTGACAAAATTCACCATTATTTTTCCATTGGATCATATTATATTCTTATAAAACTTGTGATAAAAAACATTTTACTCTGCTTTATTGTGGAAAGAGATAACTATGACCGTGTAAAATGATTTACTTCTGTTTATCTTAATATGTGAATTAATATGAAGAATTTTTGTGACATCCACAATGGAAAGAATAATTATAGAACGTGCAATTATTAAGGATTCTTACAAGGAAAGTGATTAAGAAACAATGCGTCGTTCCCTTTTTTCGACGACAGGAATTACGAGGAAGTGATAACGGACCTTGGTTCTATCCTGAGGTGGCTGAATCCGACTTGGGAATAAATTACGTAGCCCGGAAATTTCGACAAATTTCGTACGAGCCGTCTTAATCCATTCCCGAGCGGAAGTTTCAATAAGGGGCATGAGTTATGCGTCGCCATAAAGATTTCTCTATTTTCCTCCTAACGTACCTTTCTGTAAATCTTCGATCCCCTCTATTCTCTATGCTAAGTTCCATTCCATTTCCATATTCTATACAGATTTTCGTTCGTCTGCAATTCGATTAAATATTTCACTGAAATTGCGTGTTTCAAAATTTCATTCAAAGTTTGAGAAGTGAAATATTCTCACGTTGTTGTATTAGTATATTTGAATAAAGATATTTGAAAATTGATGTTGAAACATTATTTAAGGATTCAACAGAAATAAAAGAATACCAGAAGTTATTCATGCAACTAATAAGAGTGGAGATGAAACGAAAGTCGAACATTAAAAATCATTCAAAACTATTAGAATAAAAGATTAAAGTTTAAATTTAATAATTTAATAATTTAAAAAATTTTAATAATTTAATTAAATTAGAATAACTATTGTAAAAAAAAACAAAAAATTATTTTGACATTTAAACATTATTCAAGCAAGTAACAAAAAGAAGAACACGATTACAAAATATACAGTGTAGATCGATTTTGTTCTTCTGTCAACCTGGTAAAAGTAGAAAGTGTTTGGAAGGTCTTTTAGGTCCAGAATACGAGTTTAACACGGACGGACGTTTATAACGTTTTTATTTAACGCAACCGTTGGACTGATCATAACATCCTGGAATTCGAGATACGTGCGCGATAAAATAATGAATAATGGTACAAATCCTATTCTCAGAAAAAGCATACCGTATCTGTCCCTTTATTTATTTGCCCCGTTTTTCGTCTTTTGTCCGCCCCACGTTCCCTAAAATCTCTCCTTCGCCTGCTGTCCTTCGTTTCTTCCTTCCATTCCCCCTGCGAGCTAGCTAATCCTGAAAAATAGCGCGTAACATTTTTCACAGGATTCGAAGTAACAGTTTGGAACGTGGGATCCGTGGATATGGGTTCCTCCGAGAAGCTGGACAAATAATTCTAAACGCCTATTTGTCGGTTACATTGTACCATAAATATCGAACGTATTCTCGAAGATTAATTTCAACCCCGAAATTTTCATATAGGAAATATTTATTCCATATTTTATATAATAAAAGTGTGCAACGAGTAAAACCGTTAAAAAGCCGTACTTATTGTAAAATTAAATGGTGCATATGAAATATTCTATGTATTTTAATACTACTCCACAAAAGTTCCGAAATCTGCTTATATACTGGCTAATACTACTTAGCGATAACAAAATTATTCTACTGCATTTGCAGGTCTTCAACTTCTCTACTAGGACAAAATTAATACTTAGTTGACGAAACAGAGTACTCATTCCATTTGCACAATTAATTACTCAAGGGGAAACTGGTATACAAATTGTCTGAGCATACACGGTTCATACTACTAGTCTAACTTGACACTGCCTTTACACTGTTTGATCACAGACAAATTTATACCTCATGTCTGATATGAAATTATTCCTGTTTGTCTGTAGGTAAATGTGTCTACTCAGGATTAAATTTACATTCTATTTATTCAAATTAATATCAAATTTGATTAATATTATTAATCTCTTTTGTTTTGACAGTGTAATATTTTCATACTCATAACGAAGTTACTTAATAATAGATAGATGGTTTCGGCGCACAGGTTCGATCAATTATAAATGATCGATTTTATAATTGATCGAACCTGTGCGCCGAAACCATCTATCTATTATCAATTCTTTTCGATCGCAAAACTATTTCAATATACTAGTTACTTAAGTCTGAACAAGGAAAACATTTAAATGATTTAGGTTCGTGCATTCATTTTTCTTATAAATGTTTAGAATCTACAGACGAATAGAGACTAATAATTCTATGATACAACGAATGTGGAATTCGATCAAAAACATACTTAGCTAATTGATTTCGTTGAATTGCATCGCGACAATGATTTAAGTCTGAATTGTGTTGTCACGATACAGTACGTTTCGTGTTTGAAAATTTATTTTCCAAATAAACTATCTGCCAGCAATCGTGTAGTGCCGAGAATGATCTTGGCCGAAGTCTTCGTTCGCAGATTAATGATGGTCGGCGACGTCAGCAACGCTCATTAAACGCGAATGTGCTCGTTAGCGGGTGTTATAACGTGGAAGTAATAAATCGCATCAGCGTATTGTTACCGACGTTGTCGGTCAAAGAGCCGAGTCGAAAACCACCTGATCGGCTTGTCCTCGGGTTTTTGACATCGGCGGGGAGCGACGTCGCATTTTTCACCGACGACACGGTCCAAGTTTCTAGTCACAGCCGACGGAGCTGGGTAGATCGATCATCTTAATTGATGTTTACCTCCGGTCGGTCTGCCCGTCGCTACCGTCGGCAGAGGCTGCTGCCTCTTTTCCTTTCGTCTCGAGAGCCCTTCAATCCTGAAAAATTTCCATTACCCGGGGACTCGCTATGGCGTTCGCTCTGTTCCTTCATCCGTGGGGAATATTTGAAGAAAGCAGTGTATTCTCTAATGACTTCCGCTGGCATTTCAATAGACTATTAAACCCTCCTCTTCCTTCCATTACGTGTTTCACGAGGGTATTCTGCGATCTCGTGTGCTCCTTCGCGGTGAAATCGGATATAATCATTTCTACTGGCGGTGTAGTACGCGCTCGCGATTTACATTTGCAACCGTTTCATTGTTTAATGATGAAGACACAAGTGTGACATTTTGAAAAAATTGACAATTTGGCTCAAGTCTCGATACAATTGATGCGGGCAGTTTTACACAAAAATCTGCAGTCTAATAATTACTTGGAGCTATAATGGTTACATTCTTCTGCAATTTTCTGCAATTCCATGTTTGCTTGTGTCTAAATAACCAACTTCATTATCGACTGCTAACATATCTCGTAGCTCATGCGTGAATAAAAGAAAATTCAAAGTATGAGATTTCGAATAAAACTTTCTGAAAAATAAAATAAAAATTATCTGCATTAATTGCCACGAACTGGAGCCACTTACAAATTTCTTTCTTTCTTCAACAACGTTAGCAGGTGGGAAATGATGTATCGATACACTTATATTCTTTTAATCTCTCTGCTATTTCAAATTACTGGTACACACTTCACCTATGAATGCATAGAATACGTAAAACGTAATTGTACTTGTTAAAGACAATGTGCATAGTTGAGAACCTTAAACCCGAGGAAATGTGCGCGCAAATGGGAACGAGTTCAACAAGCAAGCGCTGAGAAGAAGAGAATGTCGAAGGGAGTTGTAAAAGAGCAGTAGCCAAAGATTGATTCGCTTGAACGTTGTTACAATATTTTGCATTCCCTGTGTGCTCCTTATCTGTCTCGCTAATGACGAGCAGACGTGGGAACTGTGTTCGTTCCGCGAATACCCTCGCGCCCAGATTATAAAGCGCTCATAGCTGTTCCGTAATCCATACACGACAATGAAACTCGCAGTCTATAGTCCCGCGGCGGTATCGTTGGCATGCAATCATAGCGGATGTTGTTATTTACTTTACATCCAGTTTGTACAATCTCTATCGCACAAACACGCGTAGGTATACAGCGGGACGTGCATGTTTCGTGCATATTCCGTGACTGAATCGAGATACGCAGCCAGCAAATGGAATCTACGAAACCGCCGTGAACCCATCAAATAAATATCGTCGATTTATCGTTTCTGGTCACGAATCAACGACGCCTAGTCTCCCATTTCCGATCGACGCGACGCGGCGCGGTGTCGCGCGCACGAAAACGTTTCGGTACCGATCGGACTTGCATCATGGCTATGAAAACTGTCCGTTGAGATCCCGAATTTGTCCACCACTTTTCCTGTCTACGGAGGACTAGGCTGTACGCTAATAGCGTTATTTATTTATTTATTTCTTGACCAGCCAATTTCTCCCAACATCCAGAAATTAATATACCGTGATTGCAAAACGAATCATTCTTTCCGCGTCGTAATTCGTCCTTTTCCGAGGAATTACTCGGCGCACAGTGGCATATTTGGTCCGAAATGTCGGAAAAACTATTTTAGCGTTGCTTATGGGTTCAAGGTCATAATATAGTATGGTACATTCTAATATACAGGGTGTCCCAAAACTAGTGTAGGAGCGGAAAATGGGAGTTTCCTTGAATTATTTGAAGCGACATTTTCCTTTACAAAAATGACGTCCGCGGCTTTGTTTAGAAGTTATTAACGAAAAACACGGACCAATCAAAGCGCGACCTAGGCGCGAGTCAGCACAGTCTAACCGACGCGCCAACTGTCAATTGGCCGAAGCAGAATCAATCCGCTGCAGCCGCGGTCTGATTGGTCCGTGTTTTTCGTTAATAACTCCTAAACAAAGCCGCGGATGCTATTTTTGTAAAGAAAAATGTTGCTTCAAATGACCCAAGGAACCTCTAATTTTCCGCTCCTACACTAGTTTTGGGACACCCTGTATAGTGTAATATTTAACCCTTTCGCTACGGGCTGCTTCTCCGCCGCAGTACTCCCGCCGAACGGACTGCTTCTCCGCCGTGGTACTCCCGCTGAACGGGTTGGTTCTCGCCGTGGAGAGAAAACTCCAACAACACAAATATAACCTCAAAACGAGGGGCCACGGAAATCGTAATCTTGTCAATAACTCCAATTGTTGGTCATATATCCAGTACGCGGCATCTTATGCAGAGCGACTATAGACGCCCGTAGTACCTCAGTGGCATTTTATGCAGAGCGACTATAGTCGCCCGTAGTACCTCAGTGGCGTTTTATGCAGAGCGACTATAGTCGCCCGTAGTACCTCAGTGGCGTTTTATGCAGAGCGACTATAGTCGCTCGTAGTAGCGAAAGGGTTAAGATCTTGGCTCTTCGTTAAAATCTTTTCATCTTCCTCAAAAGAGAATGATTGCATTTGATAAGATATTGTAATTACTTGTGAATTTTAGAACAGTAATTGATCAAAATTACTAAGAGAAGAAACAAATTCCTATCTGGTTTCTGGTTATCACAATCGGTGAAGACCGTTTTTATTTTGCATTCAGATCCGAGGTCGAGTAATTACCAAGCTAACGGAATATATGCTGGTACCAAACTATTGGACTGTGCTGAACATACGACTGAATATTCGAATAAAAATACATTTGTGCCTCAATGGCATTGTAATGCACCACTACACAACTTGAAAGAAGATTTTTATTACAAAGTTTGTCTATATTCACCGAATTGTGAAAAATGTTTGGTTCAATTGACTGAGTATATGCGAATAATACTCTTAATTTCAATATTTTATCCCTCCAAATAGCTTCAATTTTTCACGCATATGAATCGGACACTAAAATCATTTGTTGCTTTCAATACTGCAATAGAGGGTGATTCATCGACTGTGAAACAGATAAAAATGTCATCGGAAGTGTTTCAACAGTGATTAATGTTTGAAAAACATACGTATAATAATAAAGAGTTCCCTGTATTTAATAAAATGTTTCATTCACCTGCAAAAACAGGCGTACCGAGTAATACTCGATTCAAATGAAATGAGAATTTTAATGCAAGTTTGTAGCGGATTCCTGTGGTGATTTCCACAATTGCGTTTAGTTTGGATACGTATTATGGGGAAATCAAAGAATTTCTAGGTAAAATGATGAAAAATGAACCACAACGATAAACACACAAAAATCTACTCATATGTACAGTGGAACCAAAAAGAATGACAATTTGGTATCGAAATACTTTTTGGGTCCACGTATTCATTAAATATACAACTCTGTATAATTTTACGAGCTGAACGATGACACAGATTTTAATGAACTTTTCACTGTGTTTAAAGTTTAATAGGACTACTAAATAAATATCAAAATAAGTCTTTGTTTTCACGGTGGCAATTATGTGCATAAAAATCGTTGTTTCAACAAAAATCGCGGTCAGCACGCGACGAAAACAGATATTTCCAAGCACCTTGATTTTTCCTCGCTTCGGAACGGCATGAAAAGCACAAAGCAGACTAACAACGGAGGCGGCCCGCTGACAAAGTGTTAATAAAATATTTTCCGGCCGTGAAGCACATGCACCGAGTAATATTCGCTTGTTTGCTTAGCGGCCGGCGGATATGAGAATTCATTCGTGGATCACGCAATGAGAATTTCAATATATTTCAATGGCGGATTCTTCCGTCGATATTCGTGCATTTTCTTCCGCCGGTCCGCATGCATGTCACACACGTAGTGCTATTCGTCTGCCTACTATCTAATATCGTCGAGGATTTGCAGCCGTATCGTGTCACGTTTTTCAAGCGCGCACATCTGCCCTCTCGCCCCCTGACTCGCGCGATATTATAATATTTGAATTGAACGTCGTCCCCGTATAATAAGATCTGGCGTTCCCTCCAATTCCTCTGCGCTGATACTACCCAAACAGCCAACCAGTGATCTTGCTCGATCGTTTTCCGATTCTATTTTGATATCAGGCAGCCATCTTTGGCTCGAGCAGCTGTAGATTGAACAGGTAAAAGGTTCTCGCGGAATAATTTTTGTTAACGCGTCGGACACCGTTCGCAGCACCAACGATCAGTATTATCGTATTACAAAAATGTGTAAAAATCTCCGAAATTTTTATATTTTCAATATTTGTTCAAGGAGATTGGGAATTTTCTTCGGTACATAGATGATAAGCCACCTCCGTGTTCTTTTGTTTCAGAATTTACTGCAGATACCAACTTCAAAGTTCTTGAGCATCTAGAACCATACTAGATATGCATATTAGCAGAAGAAAATTTTGAGATACCAAACAGAAAAAATTATATAGTCCTATGAACAGTGAGAATTGTTTCGCGTATTTGTTCTGCATATTTAAACAAAAGAATAATTATAAAAGTTGTATTTAATATTGTAATTAAAATTTTCATTCCAAATATTTGAGACCGATATACTATAAGGTTGCTACACTGCAACACACGAATATATACTTTGTCTAAAAAGTACCGAGTACTAAAAAAAGGAAGGTTTGAAAATTTTATAGTGCTTTGAAGTAATAAAATGTTGTGGAACTTGGTATGGCAGATTCTACACGAGGAACGTAAAATAGGGCAATGCAGAGACCAAAAAGTAGATCAGGTCTGTATGATGTTGGACAAGGGAAATAGAATTTGACGTAACTAGGTCATTGAGTTGAAATACGCTACTGGTAAAAGTATGATATCAAATCTCTCTATCAACAAAAAATGATAATATAATTCTGCAGTGGTTTCCTAAATTTGCAATATGTAGTTCAACGAAAAAAATCATATTGTACTCTTTTATGGACAAGCAACTTCATGTTTTTCATTGGGAATATGTGAATCGAATTGAACTCAGTTATTGTACACAGCCAAATAATTGGAAACTTAAAATATTTTTACGCTACGTTTCAATTTCAGGAAAATCAATATTCATAGTATAAGTGGCACAGAAATATTCGTATTCATATTAAGTATGGTAGCATATTTAGTCAGCCGAAAAATTTTGGGTTTAGCAAACACGAAATCCGCTATGCTATTGTTTTACATTTTTAAGTTTTTTATGATTATGCTTGATCAGAATAAAAATATTTTTCTTCATAGTTTCATTTGAAAAGTCATTTTCAACAACTATAACTGCTTCGATGGTAAAACTATATATATGTCTATAATTGTATTTCTGGTGTTTACTAATAAGACTACAAAATTTCAGAAACACGTGACAATTAATTTATTTAAAAGCAATATATATTCAAAATAAACGAATTAGAAAGTTGTATTGAAGCAAGAAAAATTTTCATAAAAATAATAATGTAAGTAGAATAGAAATTCACACACGCACATTATGATGAGAAGAGCCTTAAGTCACCGGTAAGTTAAATGAGAATTCAGAAGGTTGCAGCATCTTAAATAAGAATCCTACAAAAGTCAGACAAGTAGAATAATCCGGTATGGTCGGACAAGTGAAATAGGCATCTAGTGCAGTTACAGAAGTAGAATAGGAACTATCTGTAGTCGGACAGAATGCTGCTCTTAAAAGGCATGAAATATGACGAAATAGTCTTATGTCGATGACCAAGTGGACAAATACCTTGCGTGGTTCGACAAAGAGCGATAAGAGCCACGGATGTATGCATATGTAAATTTTACGAAAGGATTGTGTGTACACAGGCAAATATTATAAAACAAACTTTCAACGCAAGCTTTCTTTCCCGGGCATCTTAACCTCTTCCCATTCTGAGGGTCCATAAAATATACAAAACAAACTATTTATCAAAATTGAAATTTTCGAATGCTTCATTATCTTGAAGCTCTGCAAAAAGTATTGTGGAGAACAGACTTATCCATAGAGACTCCAATTTTTCTGGATTCAGAGTTTCATGAAAACATTAAACAGAGTTCCACCTTTTACAACCCTCATATTTCTGGTTTCAAAGTTTTATAAAAAATAAAGTTCTATTTTTGGTTATTTCGATTCGTTTAATTTTTTAACAAAATTGTTAGTTTTGTTTACTGTACATATAAGATCATCTTGGAAATATGAAAAGCAACTTTAACTTTGTCTCATTCCGCAGCATATTCTGCACCATAGTAAACGACAGAATTACAATTGCTCTAGTGTGTGAATACTGGCCTATTATACTGATCTTCATAAATTAACAATGTTTAAAAAAAAAGTACAATCTGTACAAATGAATAATTACGCTAATATCTGATATTTTTGACGTCTTTAATGTACTCTGGTTACAAAGCGCAATTATAGGGTACAAACTAGAAATTCGCAACGTAAACAGGCATTTATAATTTCTGCTTGTTCCGAAACATTCTGAAAAGTGGCATACGCAGAGCAGCGACGCGACGTCTCTCCGAATTTAATTAAATCCGCTAAAAAGGTATCACGAACGTCCAAACGAGTATCATAAGGAATTATTCGTCTCTGTTTGCTTGCGTCGTCCCCAACAATTTCTGTCACTGTTCCCAGCAGTGGTGCGCGCTCACAAGGAATGCGGTTGAAACAAGAGAAAAGAAGAGAATATGGCGGGGTGGATAGAGAGAGAGAGGGAGAGAGAGAGATAGAAAGAAGGGACTTGCATTTCGGGCGGATATGAAATTGCGAGAAGCCGCCGCTGCGTGAACGACGTGTTCGTCGTGTTTTCGCCACGTGACACTCATACCGTCTCGAAAGGGGCCTTCACAGCGAAGAACCGAGCACTGTAGAATTCCCCGTGCACGATTCCGGCTGGTTACATTTTTCTACGTCCCCTTTATCTGCTCCTATAGGGGCACGCACTCTTTCTCGCGGAGGCCCGCTTCTACTTCCACCAGTTTTCGCGTGTAAACGGGTGTAAATGCGTGTAACAGCAGGGAACCGCGAGAAATTTCATATGCGTCGCACGAGCCGAGTTCGCATCGAACAGTTTTTACTGTTTTCGAACTTTCCAAACACAAACATCATGCCTGTGTTCCGTAGAACGAGAGAATAATTCGACATCGTACGATCAATAGGTTCTTGTGAAGCAGCTTCTTCGAAAATAAATAATAAAATTTAAAAAATTTGATTTAGATCAAATCAGGAGAAATTAAAAATACGCTTAGATGCTTGCAAGTGTGATGTAATGGAACGTGTAATGTTTTGTATTGCTATTACTCATTTTCATTTTTGACAGTTTATCAACAGAGCGAGGATTTTTATGCACAATAGAAATTTAAATTATAATCATAATATCGGCGCCAGGTTCGATCCTTATTAGAAACAACAAATATGCAAGTTAAATATTTAAATTTCTCAACGTTTCGATCCTTTTTTACAATAGAAATTGTTTGCATTACTTACAGGTCACGAAAACTAAACTTAATTCTTGATATAATTCTTGATCTATTAATATAATTCTTGTCAGGCGCTATATTGTTTATTAACATATTCTTGAGTTATAGTCTCACTTTAATCGAATTATTTAAGTGATTTAGAGCTGTATAAACATTAAACTTAAATTATTAGAATCTCGAAACTATGGAGGAACAGTTTCCACAGGGATTTATATTAGACTCACTGAAAAGGCACTGACTTATTTACACCGAATAGATTCTCATATTTTTAGGGCAGATGTACAATCGGTAAAAAATCATCGATTCTGTAGTTCCCTTTTAGTTGACTCGACTTCATTCTTCTTACCTCGCCGCGATTTCCATCCTTACCGTTACAATCCTATTCATGTGCAAGCCGTAACATGCAGTACTTGCGAAATTTAATTCTCTCACCCTCAACGATTTTGCCTCAACAGGATTGATAACGACATTGTATCAGTAAATCCGCGTATTCGGAGGATACATTCCGGTATTGTTACCGATACAATGCGTGTTATCACCGTGAAATACGGGGTCCGATCCATTACCGGTGGAGGATACGCTCCTCGCTGCGTATTGTTACGTATTCCGGCTGCCACGAAAAATAATTGGAATCGGTGATGCTTTCGTCGGGTAAATAACGGTCAAGGAAGTAGAACATTTCTTTGATAATGGTGTAGTTAGCGTTCTACAGAGTCTATTGCATACGGTTTTTAGAAAACAAATGGGCATTGTTTATTTATTTCCGTAAAAATGAAACTCGTAAGGGAGTAGATAAATTTTTTTTATAGATTTTTATTAAATCCCAGTCGTTCATGAAAATTCACAGTGTGTTTATAGCAAGTGAAAGTGCGTAATTGGATGTGCTAAAAAATGAAGTAAGTGTACTCAGATAGTTCAAATACTTGCATCTGATTTGGAAGAAATAATAATAATTTTCTGAATTGTGTACCAGTATACGTAACTAATAGAATCTGTAACATACTTAATTTAGTAATTGAAAAATAAAAAGTAACTCGAAGTACTACTATAGTTTTCTTTAACGCAGTAACTCGAACAATGATAATTGTTATCATTCGATTAATCTATACAACGTAGTGATAGTCACAAGATTCTGCTCGCACGATGTTAACGAGACAGGTAAAGAACACGCGCAAATAGTGTACCAATTGTAGGCAAGGAGTATCGGTACGTCACATGCAGGACAATATTTCACCGGGACACGAGGGCAGCTCATAACACGCATAACTGTGCACTCTATAGGTTGTTGCAGCAGTTCAATGTCATTATAAATCATGCTGCGGCGTTGGCCGGGTAAGAATGCCGGCGGCGGAATTAAATTTCGTAGGCAGCAACGTGTTACCATTGTGTCAGGAACAACCGGGGAACGCTTGCTGCTAGGCAGCTAGGGTCCCGATAAATATACACGCTACAAGTATCCGAACATTCAGTAAAATCGGAGAAACACAAGTACTACAATAACCACGTCTCGATAAAATTAATATCAAAATTTCATTTAGCTAGGAATCATTTCCACATAAAAATGTCGTTTGAATGGTACTCCAAAAGTAGAAAGGTACTTTCGGTGTTACTTGCTCATTTCCCCTTTAAAATTTCTTTTATTTCTAGTAAAGATACTTTCCAGATTTTTCATACTTGTCTTTAATTTCAAACTAGCCTGTTTTAATCTCATAATTCTCAATATTACGTAGTTCGTAGTTTAATTACATTGCTTCAAATAGATACAAATTCCAAAGTAATTATAAACGTGTATCGAACAATAACGAGATAAACTTGGATCGTTTCGTATCTTTCCCACCTGTAGGTTTTTTTAACTTTGACTATAAAAATGTTGCCAATATCGTTTATTGATAAATACTGCTTAGGTTATGCAAAAATAACAGTTATCTTCATCACTTGCTCGTATCGAATCAAGTAGCTTCCACTTGTTCGGTTTAATCTGTTTCTGGAGACCACGCCAGATAATCTTGCATTTGCCTGATATAAGGATGACCTATACCACTGTGGTAGAGGCTTGCAATGGGCAACGTTTTATGGAAGGGACATCGCTATTGTGCATTGAATCCGTGTTCCTTCTAAGTTGGGATGGTGGTCCTTCGAAAAATTTGATATAAGTCAGCACACTCGGTGCAAAAACAATCAAAATCCGAAAGATCATCGGATCTACTGCTGCTGCTACTGCTACTGCTACTAGCAATGATTCGACGAAATCGTTAAAATGGGAACATATATCTATTTGCAACCGGATGAATTCATGTTACAACCCAATACAAAGGCAATAAGGAAGACTATATCCCGAGATACTTTAGTGATCGTAGTCGTGCAATGGTTTTGGCTGGTATTGTACAGAGAAAAGGGCTGGGAACGCGTGGAAAACAATGTTGAGCAGCGCGCACGGGTAGATCCGGGTCGTATAAACGTCTACGAGGACGCTTCGAAGACTGCAGTCCCATCAGTTATCGTCAAAACACCATGAAAATACCGGGGCTCGGGCTTTACGGCCGCAATAACTGAAGAGGTGAGCGCCGGTGCTCGCACGCTCGGGAAGACGGCTCCGGAATTGAGAGGGGTAAATGGAGAGTCGTCCTTAAATTAGGGGAACGGCGATATTAGTTCCTGCGTGCGAGGGACCTAGCCGGGGATCGTTAAATTGCCGTCGTTGGAAATCCGCGAGGCTTCCACGGTATTTGTTAGCGCGATGCCTCGCGCGAATTGTGGGACGTCATCGCGAAACTCAGCTCCCGGGGAATTGCGCGTGTCGAACGGAAGAATCGATGGGTTACTCTGGATCGCGGGTGCGCGAATCCATTTGTGTCTGTTCGGTTCAATTCTTGGGATAATTGCCAAATAAACAGGGAAACATCGGGTTCGGTGTATGTACAATAGCTACCATCAAGTTCCTGGCGAAATAAGTCCGCGGTACGTGTACCGGTATTTAATTAACTCCCTCGGAATGGATAAGAACGTAGGACGTACGAAAAGGTACATACACGTGTGGTTAAGTTTATGAGACAGGTTACAGATGGCTTGTAAATTCAATCTACGGAGTTTAATAACAGTGATAATTGTAATGTATCTGCTGCACGTATTAACTTCATAACGCTGGTTGACTTTGTAGCCAAACTTTGCAGTTGTACTTTATTGAATCGTTGTACCGCGTTGGGAAGTATCAAAATATTTGATAATGAGAATTGATTATTTTTTAATGTTATGGTGTACTTGGTAGACGAGTTAGAATGTTTGAATTGATTGTAAACATTTATGGATGTTCTATTAAAATGTCAGATTGGTATGTGATATAATTTGAAATGTAGACGTATATGTTTTAATGTGTTCATTTAGTATCATGAAGTCACAAGAAGAATCGATCATGTGTAACATGGTCCAATAAATTGAAACTTTTTCTGACGTTCTCATTCTCACTATGCAATTCTTATAGAGTTCGCGCTGATTACGAATCTGTTCTTCATTTTTCTCCTAGACGTACAGTTTTTCAGAAATTTGAGTTTGAGAAACGACATATTTTTCGACATTTAACAAATATTGCGAATTGCATAGTGAGAATCGAAACGTTTTTTGACTGTTGGACCGTGTAATCGATCATTCAATAGGATTGTTCTGCGGATCTGATCAGATAGTATTGAATTTTACTTACTTCTGGCCAGTTCTCAGAATATCATCTATTATGTACATGACGTGACATACATTTACTGTTTAATTGTAATATTCCATTTTTAGCAGCTATTTTAATGTGAAGTAATTTGGTTAGTGTGATCTGCTGATGTCTGCTCTTAATCTAACTTATTCCACTGAATAATCAGAGACTGCAAGGTGTTCACCAAAATCAAGGTGTCAATCAAATTTAGACTTTACAATAGATTAAATACAACAGAACTATTTGTAATGAAACAATCGGAATGTAGATTTTGATGCATGCTATCCGACAAGTAGACCAACTCCACATGTAATCAGAGAAGTAACTACTATGTACCCATATGTTATCATGCAATTACATTGTACTTGTGCATGGAATGATCATTAACATCATCGCGTACTCTCTCAAACAGGGAAACTGAGGTCATAGATCGTTCCACTAGTAGAATAGTCTCATATGCTAAGTACTCGATTAATGTCTATACTTACTAAATTAATATGTCTCAATTTAAACCCAGAAAATTTGTTCTGGGACAATTTTGCGATAGATATTACTGAATCCATGTGAAACGAAACATCCTGGATAAATAACTTATACCATACAAATAATGAAAAAAACATATTTGCACTATCAAGGCACAGCCATTATAATCTCACTAATTGCTAGTAAACTGAAGCTAGTAATTCTATGTATAACTAGTATTACTATATAATTCTATATTGAAACGATTGTTTGTAAACTCAGAATGTTTTTAATAAAAGTTAAAAGACTTCTCAAGAACCCGAGTTAAACGAACACTAGAAGACCAACGAAGTGAAAGAACTGCTGAAAAAATCAAATTAAATCTCTCCAGAAAAATTACAACACGAACGAAGCTTAAAAACGCTCCGAATAATAAAACTGTTTACACATCCGAACTTTCCAACAAAGCATTCGGTAAAAGTATGAAACCGTCGAATTTAAATATTCTACAAACCACTAAATTAAAAGAGTGAAGTAAAGGTAAATAACCTTTCAGGAAGCTAATTTCGAGTTACAACTGCAAGGTATTAACGAAGTTACTGAATTTTCAGGTAAAAAGCTTAACATACTTGGTTTGGGGATAAGTTCTGTACAGTTGCATGAAACATGAAGTGCAGCACGGTAAGAGTATATACCATAAAAAGAGAGAACGCATTGTTCACGAGGAGAAAAGCAGTGTAACGTTCAACAAGACTGCCGCGATAGTAGAATTGGCCCGTATCTTGCAAGTATAAAGGTTATCATAAATGATCAAATAAGTGGAGTATGGCTGTTTACGAGCAGATGCTTGGCTAGCAGGAAGTAGCAAAATTTCGGTACACCGGAAGCTCCTGAAAGGCAATAACAACGCATTTACGAGCCAGCTCCGCTCCCTACTAATAAATACTTATACACATGCGGTAGACATGGCTGATCATACGTGGGTTTACTCTACTCGCCGCACGGATAACCGCGTTGTTTGTAATGCGAGTTTGGACGAGGAACCGTATATTGGTAACTGTTTTTCATCTTCCAGCCAGGCTGGATACAGTGGCAGTGTCTGGATAGAATTTGCGCTCCGCATGAAAATAAATGGATCCCCTGCGGATACAGTTTGTGAGTACCCGGCTTGTTATGCCGCTTTCGAATTTCTGCTACTACCACGAAAACTGACTTAATTTTTTCCAGCGCCATTTACAACACAGAATTCTCGGTTTTTCTTTATCTTGATACCGTAATCAAGTTAACCGTTTGCACTCGGAGCTAGTCTAACTCGAAAAACAAACGTTTCTTCTGACCTAGAATATTTCCATTTTCTATGATTTTTTTGGTAGATATGAAACTGATGTAATACCTCATACAATATTTAAATGTCTAGTAATTGGCTAGATACCGACATATCTAGTATTTTTTAATGATGCCTCAGAGGCGTCACTGCTAAGGGTTGAATTTTAATCTACACGACAGTGTCCAATGAACGTGGTATGGAGATCACGTTAATAACAAGAATCTCCATGCAAATTACTGTAACTGAAATTCATTCCGATCACCAATCGAGCAGGCGTGCATATTTTCTGACAATTAATATTGATTATTATTTAATGACAGAGTGTCGGAGCATCAATTCCTCCGAAATGATATACGAGGTAGTCATTAATCGCATGGCCATCCAGGTATAATACTGTCAAATTCCGTATAAATAGTGTTGCGCCCTGTGCGTGTCACACACTGTCTGTATTTCAAAGTCAAATAGAACGGATCGAAGGGGATTCCAGTCGAGGTTCAGATTAAACTAAGCGAGAGAATAAATGTTTCATAACTCGGTGGAAATGGGCAACTTTGTGCTGTAATATTTCTTTATTGTTCATCGAGTATGGAACTATTGTTAAATAAATTGATATAAAAATAATTACGGCGTTCGTCACTTTAACTTTTAGCTTTCATTTTAACATTTATTGTTGTTTGAATGTGCTCGCATGCTATACAATTACCATCGTTATTTCTTATTATCGATTTCAATGATTGGCACAAATGGAAAAATAGGTTGCCAGAAACGGTGCTTCTGTGGCCACAAATGTTCTAAAAAAATTTTGTGCGTTGGTGCAATAATTTTTCGAACTATTACTTTTCAAACACTGTGTATCTCGTAACGTTTTAATTGTCTCAAGATTTGGGAGTGCTATATTTGGCCTATTTTTCCATCATACAGGTTGTTTCAAAATTTCTTCAACATCCGAAAATAGGAGGTTCTGAAGATGATTTGCAGCGACATTTTCCTTTGTAAAAATGGCGTCCACGGCTTTGTTAAGCTGTCATTAACGAAAAACACGTACCAATCAGAGCGTGCTTACAGCGAACGGAGTCCGATTCCTCCCGACAGGTTCCGCTCAGCGCGGTGTCGTCGTTGGCCGGGCCAGAATCAATTCGCTGTAGCCGCGCTCTGATTGGTCCGTGTTTTTCGTTAATAACTCCTAAACAAAACCGCTGACGCTATTTTTGCAAAGGACAAAGTTGCTTCAAACGATCTCGGGAACCTCTCATTTCCAGATGTTGAAGTAATTTTGAAACACCTTCTAGAACATTTACCCTATATCCAGAAATATTTACTATCTCCACAAATTTTTGAATCGTTCATACTCACACTGCATTACAGGTATTTTGGACGAAATAAATAAACTTATCTACAAATGTATCTTTTCAATCTTACTAATCACAAGTCAGATAATTTGGGGTCCGTCAATTCGACGAGTCCAGTAGTTTCGATGATGAATTGGCCAACCGAACAAGAAAATGTTGACATCGAAAATGTCGTGTTTTGTCATACGGATGTCTCGGTAACGCATTAGGGGTTCACCGTTCATCGGATTCGCCTAAATCACAGGGGCTAGTGAGGGTGGGCTTTCCGCGGCGGCTTGGATCGAATTTATTTTCTACGCTGGATATTTTCGTCGGGTTTCAGCCGGGTTTCTTCCCGAGGTCGCGACTTCGTCGAGAAGCGTCTCTCTCAGGAGAGAGACGCGGAATAGTGCAGGCGTCGCGAGCAGTCAGCTCCAGGAGCGGCTCGAAACGGGATGGGGGTTGAGAACGAGAAGGGGTGGAGTAGGGGCTGGAGGAAAGGGATGAGAGAGGATGGAGAGACGCCATTCCACGGAATGAAGATGTATGCGAGGGATCCGTGCATCGAGCATCTTCCGCGACCGTGCGGAATATTGTTGCACCGGTGTCAGGAGTACGGGCATTAGGCTGTCTGGTATGGTTGCCGGAAGTCACGAGAATTGGGGCTGCACGGCTGGAATTGATCCATTCCGGGTGAGCTCTCGGGCTAAGTGCCGGGGAGGGACGGCGGAGGATGAAACTTCCTGACGCTAATGCAAAAGATTGTTAAATAAAATGAAATTCTGCGACCGTCAGATTATCGCCTACTCTGCCGCGATTAAAGATTACCGGCTGCTCCGCGCTAAGTGGCTAATGCACTGCGGGGTTTTATAACGAGTAGCTGAAATTTCCAACTGGTCAAATAGAAATTCGAAAAAAACAGTTGTTTGTTTTTAAAAAAATCTTGGTCGAATCCATATGATCAAATCGATTAACTACCTTTCAAGCTTTTAGATATTTTGCTGACGAAGCGCGTCGTTAATGCTTAACAGTTTACATTGCGAATTTTCCTCAATAATTTGGCTTATTGTGAGTGCGGATTTTTATGCTAAATAAAAATTACCCACGTTAATTTGAAGAAACAGAAGTTAGGTGAATTTGCATTCCCTGCGTTAATAATTTGAATAAATTGGAAATAACGTGCCAATATTGAAGAAGAAGATGTCATCGGTGGAATACTCGGTCAGCTTCACACACAGACGCTCAGAATAAACTAGTTAGTTAATAAAGTTAGTTACGAATTCGGGATATCCACTATTCAGAACCTCTTAAAATGGCATCCGACTGTCTATTCGAGCCCACCTTGAATATGATATTACTCTGTAGTCAGGGTCGCGAATGACGTCACCGCGCGCCATTCACATTTCACGACTTAAATAATTTAATTGCGGGGTTATTCGTGTCCGGGAATATTCAATCCGTGTTTTAATTAAAACTCTAAATTAATGAATGGAACCCGGCAATATAGTTAATGAAAACGGAGGCCACTGTATCAAATCGGACGAGACTTCTCCCGATAATAACGAATTCTCGGATGAAGTAATTGCGCGATCGTGTTCGAGGGACATCGGAGTCGGTCGAGTTGTTTGTTTTCGGAACTGGTTAGTTTCTATGAAGCGTGACGAGGATCCCTCGAGTTACTCTTCAAGAACGGTTCCCTAAATGCTCCTTTGCCGAGGACGACGCGGTGCACGATGGTTGGTCAGCGGAAAATATCATTTTTCTGAATGTTTAATGAACTGTTTGCTCATTTTTAATTTATATGGTATTTTAAATTAGGTATTAAATTAGGTTGTTCCATATGAAATGTCTGATTTCTAACAGTATCAATATAGTGATTTTGTACTTTCATGTACGGAGTAAAACAAGTAGCATGAGTTTTATACAATAAAATATTTATAATTTATAAAATAAAATATAAAAGAATATACGATTCTACTTTAAAAACCAAAGTTAACCTTCATATGACCTTTATGCGTTCAAGTAGAAAAAAGTTATCTAGGTCGGAAAGTAGAATACCCTTGATACTGTATAACTTTTGTTTGGAACATTTTTTAGTATCATCAACAGTTTCGGAAATATTTGTTTCAATTTAAACGAGTCACCCTGTGTAACAAACTTCTATTATGATATTTTTAGTTGGAAAGACTTCATTACATTCTTATTCTAAAATATATACACCAACCTAATATGTAGAAACTAATATTTGCATTAGATAGATAAATTGTTCATTTTGTTTTCGTGACATTGGAAATTTCAGACTGCTGTGCGGCTTCGGAAACGACTGGGTAAAGACCAGCGAGATATCGACGATTTATCCTCGTAGAAAGTTCGATAAAACTTGGACCAAGGCACCGATCGAACTCGACTCCGCGATGTAATGAAGTGTACCGAGGAGATAGTCTCCGATTAACTTAATTACATCCCATTGGCTTTGATGCAGCACGACGATCTCCGAGCCAGTAAAAATTCGCGATCCTCGGCGAACTTATTCATATCGATGCTCCCGGGAACGATACCGTGCAAGCCATTCACCGTTAGGAACTACGGAAATTTGAAAGAAATCCAATATTCTGATCGACAATTAACGATCATTCGATTTACATCGGCCGCCCGGTGCGTTTGCATTATTCGCAACGCAAATCGTCCGGAGTCAATTAGATCATCGCTCGGGATCAGTGTTTTAATGAAGCATTCGGGAGAGATGTCTCGGAAATTCTAGGTAGGGAATCGCGCGATTTTGTAGAATTCACGATCGCTTCTCTTACTGCCGAACGCGAAGAAATTTGAAGGTAATGGCCGGGAATGTGCGAGATAAGACATTTATGTGAGCAAAATTTCAGTTCAGCAATTTCAATTTTTACCAGTCTTTGCGAGAAGTTAACGATTAGATTCCTTTTTTTGCGAATATATAGTAGAACGGAACAGAAAGACATATTTTTCGACATTGAAACCGTTCGACACTGCAAAAGTTGTGGTTCGATGCCCAAAATTTGAAAATTTAGGGAAAATATCGACATTTTTTAGAATATTCACAACCTGGAGATATCACCGTACAAAGGGATTTAACAACTTAACAATTTCAAAGTTACTTGAGAAGAAATAATTTAGGGCTAGTATTTTTCCATACAATTGCAATAATACTAAATAATCTGATTCGATTTTCATTACATTTAAAGTTAACATTAACACTTCGAAGGTACTCGAGAGAAAACAAAATTATTTATGGCTGGCATTTTTGCATACAATTGTAATAATGCTAATAACTTATTTGATTTTCATTCTATCGCGTTACAATGTCAGTGTAGGTATTTACGAAACAATTTAGTTGAAAAAAATACGAGAAAAGTCAAGCACCACGAACATTTAATAAAAATACTTGCAGGTTGCAAAATACCGTACCGTTCACTTTACCTGGGAAAGCAATTTAGTTTACATTACAAAGTATTTTCCGTGAAAAAGTCAATTTCAAAGTGCGCCGTGCATATTTTAATAATTCTGAATAAATTGGTTGTAATTGAAAACAAAACAGGAGCAAAGAGGAAGGGTCAGATTTTGTTGATGGAGTTTTAACAATATTGATTTTCAGTTGCTGTTATTAGTTCAAATCTTCCAAATCATCCCTGTTCCCCTATCCATAAACATTTTCATAGCGTCGTCTTACAAAAGCTGAATAAAATTAAATCTGTGTTGTAACTTCGCTGTTGTTAGTGCTGTTTTAATGTAGCTAACAACTTAAACAGTAACTCAGTTGGAAAGTTAGAAGGACGCAAGTTGCTAAGATTGACAAAGTCACATTTTACCACATAATCGGCTCACTCAAGTTGTTATGCAACGGTATTATGAAAATGTTGCTTGACACTTGTTGTCTGATGCCAGGATGTTTGCTTTTGGGTTAAAACTACAACGGCGAACTCTATTATCGAGACAATATCTGATAACAGATACCCCAGAGGACGAAACTATACGTTTTCGACTTGGAAATGAAAAACTGACGTGATTGCAGTTACATTCGCAAGTTATTATGATTACCAACTAATTAGACTAAATGTTGAAGTATGTTGTTTGAATCTCGCGCTTAAAGAATGTCATGAGACAGCCAATGACGTCTAACGAATTGCGCTTCACTTCTGTTCGAATGATTGAAACGTGTGCATCTCTATCGTATTGTATGGTCGGTTTCGTAGACATATTACTTATTATCACTATATAAGCATACTTGTTTCTATTGAATATACGTTTGTGTTCATAAATAAAAAATAGAAACTAAATTTCTCGATACTAAATCTGTCTGTAGTCAAGTGGAGTGAATTTACAAGTAGACGTACAAGTACAGTCAGTTCAGTTCAAGCATGGAAAACTCGCGGAAGATGTGTACACAGATGTGTGTAGCACGCGACACCAGAAAAGTTACCGCGACGAAGATACCCGAGGAGGTCGAAATTGTGATTTTGCACCGGTAAAAGAGTTGCCCGACCGTGAGGTCCAAATGTTAAGAGGAGAACTTGAGTTTTCGCGTAACCTGTTACTCGGAACGTCGAATATTGAACCTCTTCGAGGCACGTCGGGTTGGCGAAGTGTTCAGGATATGCTGGCGGATTTTTACGGAGACGATCGCGATTATGACACGTCGGAAATCCAAATCAGAAATTAGTTGAGAACTACGAACTGAACTTTGCTTGGAAAGACAAAGCGCGAAAGTGGTATTATTCCAAACCCGACTGCATAGATTCGAGTTTTACTTCGAAAGTAGAACGTAGCGAAAAACTTGAAAAGTTCGCCAACTATATGCACGATAAGGTCATGTTGGCAAACTTAGTGTCGATAGATCAAGGCGAGTTAGTGGACTACGTGATTGGAAGAATCCCGGACTCGAATTTGAGACTCTGAAGCCCATTCAAAAGTGACCGGTCATCTTTAACCTTTCTTGCGAGATGTGCCTTTCCTTAAAGCATTCGTTACAAAGGTAGATTCAGCCCGTTACTTTGGAAACACTCTGTAGCTCGAGTGCACGTGATAAGTGGCACTCGCCGACAAAAAGAAGCAGCAAAGGGAGCCAAGCATTTCCGGTGGTGTGACGTGAGCCGGAAACGAAGAGATCGGGTCTGGTGTCCGGGTCGGAAGGGAGGCTCCCTTAAGCCGGTGAAATTAATTTAATTTCTCACTGCTGCTTTCGCCCGGCGCACATACACGATTACGCGCCGAGAAAATGGAAGAGAATAATCTTCCCGAGCCAACGGAACAACCACGAGGAATTTTTCGGTGAAACGAGTTTCGTCGTTTCTGATTGCATTTCCAATTCATTCGGCCCGCTAGAGGTCCAATTTCCCTGTTCCGGTTTCATTCTCGCGAAGAAGTAATCGATCTTCCTATAATAAGAGACTCGGCGCCGTCCCTTCCGAAACGATATTTTCACAGAACGAAAACAAAAACGATTCCGCGTCGAGGTCCCGCGGGCTTTCAGAGTTTCGCGTCAAAGGGCTCTCTCGTCCGACGAGAATTTCGAAACGTCAACCAAATCAACGGACTCGAGTGAATTATGGAGGACAGCTTTCCGATTATTTTCTTTCCTTCCTCTTTGTCAACGTGACTGCGCGTAGAAAACTCTCCATCGTCCCCCGCTATTGTTTCTCATCGATATTAAAAAAAGAAAAAACGACACACCGTAACCCACAAACAGGGAATAACGGAATAAAAAATTGTCATTCTGGATGTGGCAATTCGACGACGATTGCTGTGTAAACCAGAGACAAGTTCTTCGACTGCATATCTGTCCGCATCGATGCCAGACGAATGAATCAGGAATTCTGTCTCCATAAAGATCTAAAATCATATCGCGAACGTGTCATACTTTTTGCACACGAGCCACTTCGCCGGGCTACGGACTTTGATGCGAGATAAACGCTCTCTGTGACAAACGTGTTTCTAGATCAGACGGAAGGTCGGAATTCTAGAACAAAAATAGGTTCTAGAGCACACGGTTGAAGCTAAGTACATTATATTCACCTTATGTACATCCCACCCTTCTTTAAACGATTTTGAAACTACAAAAAAAGAAGATACATTATGTAAATCAAAAACACATATAACTAGCCAGTAACGTAACTCACTAATTTTTGTTTTAAAATGTTTATGTCCATTTTGCATACAACAAGTACGTATATGAAATTTAATTTTTGGTTTTTCTATGTGAAAAAAAAATTTTCTTTTTGTTTTCTTTTCTAATTATTCTCATATTTTTCAGACGCAAATGTGTCTCTTTGAAAAAGATCCACATCGAGATCGAAACGTTAGAAACATGCTTAAATAATTGCACATTTGTTGTTTTTCTAAAAATGATCGAACCTAGCGCCGATATCATTCAATTTATTATATAACTAGCCAGTCAATGGGAAACAGGAATGGACAAGATATCTGAAAAATGGCAACACGTTGTTACAATTAATGGAACTTTTATTAATGAATAATAATAAACATCTATTTTTCTAAATTGCTACAAATGTTTTCTTCAAAATACGACATAGCTTTCTATTCAACTTAATATACATGTACAGTGGATCCAAAAAGTGTTAGGATATTAAAATTCCCAGTTTCGAGAAATTGTTGATGCTTAAACAGTAAATGATGCTTAAAACAAATAGTGCAATAATAATTCCGGTCTCGTTTTAAAGTTTGAACCCTCTACTTAAAATATTCTTTCCACCTATCCGTCCACCCGATATTTTATTGTTAAAATTAAATCAATGCACCATTAGTTCCTTCAAATCGATGTGCAACAATAATTATTTCGAGGATACCAAAAGCAGTAAAAATGTATGGTAAACTTTTCAAGTTTCCTCGAATTGCAGTGTAAGAACATCGTGTACGAGGATGAAATATTTCGGAAAGTTTTGCAAATACATATACCTTCCGTAAGTTTTCTGTGATTCAAGTAACCGATCCACCTCTCCGACTCTCGTTGTTCGTTTTCTCATCCATGCAAGCTTTTAGTTTTATCGTTTCTTATCTGTTGGAAAGAGAGAATACGAATACGTTCGTGAAATCGGCGTCGATCTTCAATGGATAATGGAAGAACGGGACACGGAAGACGCCTCGACGAGTTCTGAATGTGCATTAATCGAGGAAAGAAAGCGGCGGAGTGCGTGGATATTGAAAACGTGCGAATGCGAATAAAAATGAGGGATAACGGTGTTCGAGCCGCGTGGAAACTCGAATGTATTCGGAATGAGTCGCTTTGACGAATGGAAGGGGAAGGCGAATACGAGTAGAAGGTGATGAAAAAGGTGATAGAGAAGCAGTAAATTTCCACTGGTTCCGTTATCCTTAACATAAGTAGACTGTGAAATTCGATTGAAAATCAAAGTTGTCTGCATTTATTGCAAGATACAGGAACTACATTCGCTTCTTTTCTTAAAAATTTGATGTTGAAAATAATACAACTGTATTTTTAATAAATTATATATTGAAATTTTCTGGTATTAGTATTCTTAGTATCTAAAATAAGTCGATGTATGTAGACCACTTAAAGTTTAATGGACCATATTTATTTAATGCATCTGGAATGATAGATTTATTTATAATAAACCTCGACCTTTAAACATTCCATTTTTCGAAGTAAACTTCACAGTATTTATGACAACATTTGCCAGTGTTAGTAGAAACCAATTTGCGTACTAGCGGCGTAAACAAATTTGAATTTTCGTTTATTATGTAAACGTTGCTTTCATCGTGGCATCCATAAGTGACTGACGACTCGGAACATTTTGTCTGTACACAAATATCGATGTTTTAATTGACATTGAGTTATGCTGGACGAAATTTTGAATTTGGACATCATTTTGTGCGATATTCTGTAGTAACTTCACTGTAAAATATAAATCTTTGGTAGGAAATCGTTATCGCGTGGTATCATTATTTCGTTCCTTAATCATTTGAAAATAGTACAACAGTATCATGAATTTCATTAATTGTTTTTAGTGTTTTGCACTCGATCTCCTCAGTTGTATCATGAATTGAAAGAAGAAATACATTTTCAAATAATTTTTCTTTCTTTCTTACTCGATTTACTAAACCATATAGCCTCATATGAAAAAAGTTTATTCCACATTTTCGACTTATTTTTTATGTAAAATCCCTCGTATAAATATGTAAAGCGTCGTACAATTTTGTCCAGCACTGTAGTATTGACTATAGCACTTCATCCGCACCACCTGCACGTATTGCTGAAAGGTGTCTCACCAGAGGTTTCAGTTACTTAATAAAAAAGGACAGTGGACTGTCGGAAGAATACCTCGCGAGGAAAAACCACGAGGGACGACCGGCTACTCTATACGATGCTGGGACTCTCGTCCCGCATTATTTGCTCGCATAATAATTTACGTGCACACGGGAAAGCTGTTAGAGGGAAGGTGGCAAGGCAAATAAGAAGGGTAGCACCGGCCGGGGTAAACGTACGGAGCGCGATTAAATGATAAAGCATCGCAACGACATCTTCTCCTCTGTTCCCCGACTGAGACCTAGATAATTAGAGATTCAGCAATAAATTTATTTGAATACCAAGAACATTGCAGCGGAAGGCGTTGCACAGTGGGTCGGAACCGCAAAAAGATGGACAAAATTCATGTCTCTGTTAACCAGACATTAATGATTACACACAGAACGGTTTTAGTATTTAGGGTGTACGAATCTATTTGTGGTATCACTTATTAGAAGGAGAAATTGTTGTCACACAACTATCTTTATAGGGTGTGTTTCAATCTAAGAAATCAAAACATTGCTAGTTGCTTTATGTTCCGCTGCGCAGGAACCATATACGTGGGTATCTTTCGGAAATTATTTATGGTGCGTTCGTGACTAAAAATCCTCTTCGAGGATTAAGTGAAATATCAGCATTTGGCGACCAGTCGAGGCATCTGCGTAGTGTTTCGTTTTTATATTATTACCTTCGACAATACTTGCGCCATAAGTTTGGTACCTCCGAGGGACCACCCGCGACCAATAAGCACGGTTTCGAATTACCTAGACGCACCGTCAACCGAGTTAGGTATATCCTCGCTTCTCCTTCCCAAGGCCTCATTCAGAGCTATCGGAAGGAGGTCCTAACACTCAAAGATGTGCTGATTGGGAAATGCAACTATCGCCAGGAACCAGTCAGTGCATCTTTACTTCTTCATAGAAGTGCCCAACGGACAACGCGTTAGAACTGGACGTCGAGTTCACGCAGTTGATTTTTACGTTGTCAATCATTTTGTACGACTTGCTAGTCTTTCATTCCAATACTTTCTTGTTCAACGGAAAAGACACACTGACGGAAACGAGATCGCCAATATTAATTTAGCGGGTAGTGCACGAAGCGACTGTATCCGAACAATCCGAACGTAAAACATTTAGAATGTGATTTTAATTAGTCGATGTCTTATTGACAGACACTTGGAAGTCAATAGTTACAGAGTCAATGTTAGCAAAGATACGACTTTAAGTGGTTATCTATGATGTGATTTAAAATTACAGAAAAACTTCATTTGAACAAAAGCTCTTCTCAAAATCCTTCCTAAATATTTCATTGAAATAAAAGCACGCAAATCATTCAACATAATAAGAAGAATGTACACGAGTACGTAGAACATTATTACTGTGCAGAAACATTATTACTACATACAGCAGCGACATTAAATAAATTAAATCACTAAGTTCAAGTATTAAAATTGGAACTTTAAAAATCACTGGATTCAAATATTGGAGCAAAAAATTTCGAGAGAAGCATTCTGCACGCAAGCTAAAAGTATAAATTACAACTCCGAGATTTTGGGAAGATCTCTGGAACTGCTCGATCCAACATTCCCATTGTATACTTATGACACGGACTACTTACATTAAATCACCCCATCGCGTAGAAACTGGAAAATACAAAAAGCTCGCATTCCGACTTCAACAATACCAGCGAACGTTAAATCTGTTTCACGGCTCTTCTTGCTCGGCCAGTTCTGTTTAATAACACGGAAGTTCGCCGGGCAGCTGTTTACTCGGAACGAAGGAGCCGCAATGAAGTAGAACTACGGCTGATAAGATAAGAACGGGGAAAGGACGAAAGTAGCAGGACGAAAACGGTGAAGGAAGGGATACGGCGATAATACGCGTGCTCGAGTGTCTTCTACTCTCGAACGAGAATTACGCAACTTCCGTTTCACAGGTGATATTCTCCGCCTCCTTGTTCAATCCGCCATTTTTTCACCTACTCCTTCCAACGATTACATATCTCTCGAAATGAAACGGATCAGGAACTAGCGTTCGCAGAAAATAACAAGTTTTCGAGCTGTGAATAAAATTTTGTTTCCTTCGAACGATGCAAACCTTAGTGTAAATTTTAGACATAAGACTTATTAGATGTAGGTTAAAATTATTCTGCAAGATAAAGGACTTTTTAACCAACTAATGGAAAATTGTGTACGTAATTTGTATGTATGCGTTAATTATTATATTATAAATTAATTAAGTAATGTATACAAGGTGTTCACGTTAACACTAGCCAGCGTTTTTCTTGCAAATAGTGAGGAGTAGAAAAAAAATGAAGAAGCCATACTGTTTTATGCAACCAAGTAATGTTTTCTGCAATTTGTTTTTATTTGGTATTCTAAATTCAATTAGTATTCTAAAGGTACTACAAAACAAAGACAGAAGTAAGAAAGAAGAATGAAATAATATTAATTGTAGATCTGGCGTTCGTTCACGGAAAAAATTTAACTTCACTCGGGCTAAGTGAGCGTATTTCCCGTCGCTGTATTCTATTTAACAATTCCGAAAGGTATATCTTCATTTACGGATACAGGATGCGGAAGTTAAACGAAGACGCAGTTAAAACTTCTCGGATATAAGCGTCGTTACTCTGCAACGAATAGACTGATAAAAAAGACGAGTGCCGCGGCGGCGAAGGCTCGCCAAGAGCTTTCATAAACTTGGCTCCGTGCGAGAGATCTGAAGTAGTTCTGACCTTGCGTGTCGTTCCCAGACTTTTCAGGATCGGGAGTCTTCAAGGGTAATTGAAAGTGCGGAAAGAAAGGAGCAGAACGAACTGGCTTTGAATGACTTGTGGCTTTCGATGAACTCTTGCGTCGTACGTCGGTAAAAACTCTGAAAACTCGTGAACGTAGTTTATGCGCGAATAATTACTGTGCCCGTCCACTGTCACTTCAATTAATTAGAAGTAAATTACAAAGGACGGCCGAGGCATATTTTGTACGATCGAAAGTGTTGCTCAAAATCAAAGTCGGAAAGAGTACCCCTTTAAATAATTACTAGGTTTATTGTCTGTATAATGTTAAAAATAGTAACATTGCTTTGGGCTTATTCTATCCATGTTTAACACATAATAATGTACGTGAACGCACGAGTTGTTCTGCACGAAGGATGGAAAAGTAATTACAAAAATATGCGCTCCGAATCGTAGTAGCGTTGATTAAATCAACAGCTACTGCACAACTTAAAGTTTACTGGTTTTAAATTGAATGAATTGCCTTTCTTGTACGCTGGCGTGTAATATTAGAAGTATCATATTGCTATTATATTAATTTAATTATCGGAGCTTCCATTCATATCAAACTTTGAGATGCAGATAACAGTTGGAAATACAATATTATATATTGAATGTTACATTGCCTGTATTTCAGTGTTGCAAATTAACGAGTCATTCCACTTGTTTTTATATCGAGATAATTAGGTTGCTGATATTGTATACTGCCACGGATAGAAAAAAATGAATCGAAAAGCATAACAAGAAAATTAATAATGTCCGTACGTCGCTAAATGAAATATTACACAATAAGAAAATAAAGAGACTTGTCATATTCATGCAAAAATTCAGTTATTTAGTGACAATGAACCTTCCCCATCAGTCACTGCAGTAAAACAATCTGTATATCGCAACTGTAATTTGTATTTAACTAAAAAAATGATTGAAGTATAATAAATTTTTGAAGCATAAAATACAAGGCAAGATTTCCCTTTATACACTCGAATTAAAATAAATGTAGAACAAAGTTACTTACACATAGTGGTTTAAATCTACAAAATTTCAAATAATGAAAAACAACTGCATTTTCTCACTCCATTTTTTAATAAAACAGAACTTTTAAAAAACCATATTCACGAGCATGGAACTGGAAACTTTACACTCTAACATGAGCAATAATTGTAATGTTGTAATTGCATGTTTTAAATTTTGTCCACGAAGTTGTGGGAGTTGAAATATTATTATTCCTTTGATCCTGTACTTTTATATATTTCTAGTAATTAAGAACATTTTTATTTTGCATAAAGATCTGCAGTCTGGTGAAACGAGTATCCAGAAGCAGGGTGTACAAACTATCGGGAACGGATTTTCCCGTGAAGCATTGCTCCATTGAGCAACGAATCGTTTTGAAATCTTTCTGAAAATTTCATGATGTATAACACACGATCTCCCACTGGACACCCCTTCAATTATGAATCTTTCCAGACCCACATTGAAGAGGAAACAGCGAATGCCTTATTGATAGACCTGATACAAAACACGAGAATCGGTACTACTGAAAGAGACAAGGGTTGTACGCAAACGCATCGGGAGCGGAGTAGTTCGATGGAAACAGAACACACACGGTTTGAATCGTATTTTATCACACTCGGATCCCTTTTTGCTCGACACGGAGGATCCAGCCACCATGAATTAACCATCACCCGATACCCGATTGTTGCTCCGTTAGAAGGCTCGCCCCCGCGCTGATTCTCAAAACGATCTTTTATTCAAACGAGCCTACACGCGCTTGTATCGACATCTTCGTTCCCGAGCGTCGGAGCCCGGGGGCAGCCGTGAAAATCTTATGGTTTCCAGCGAGTCGAATGTACTACCGCGATCCAACCAGGCAGGGGAACCGGAAAGGGGTGCGAGGATGTACGTGTTCATGGAAATTACTTGGAATTCTTTCAAGTTCCCGCAATTGCTCGAACGAACCGAGACTAGGGCTCGAAGATTTTCCCTGAATGGGACATGAAAATTGTTGGGATTCTACGCGTGACGTATGTTATCGATGAAGAGGTATTACACGAATATGTACGATGTAGGAAATTGCCTCACTATTCAAAATTACACTCAACTGTTTTTTACACGGCAGATATGTTCCCCAAAAATCTGTGCAGAAAGATAATGTAATTGTATCAGTTTTGAAATATACAGGGTGGGGCATTTTAAACAGGTCACCTGAATAACGCGGCTGCTATTGGTGTTAGGAAGAAATGTATCAGATGGAACTGGTATGGTATCGAGGAGGCATTATTCTGATGTTAGTCGCTTTTTTGAAGGCGGACGCGCAAAGGACATATGAAGGTCAACTTCATTTTTTTAAATGGAATGAGGTATTTTTTAATACGTCAATCGATGCAGCTGGACATTCGTAATAAAAAAGTATTAACCTATGTATGTCGAAAAGTTAGTCGTTCAGTAGATATTTCAATGTAAAAAATGTAAAAATATCATTACTGCCGTACTAAGACGTTAGCGTTTACTTACTAGTGTAGTACGACAGTAATGGTATTTTATGTTTTTTATATTGAAATATCTTCTGAACGATTAACTTTTCGACATACATAGGTAATACTTTTTTATTATGAATGTCCAGCTGCATTGATTGACGTATTAAAAAATTCCTCATTCCATTTAAAAAAATGAAGTTGACCTTCATATGTCCTTTGCGCATCCACCTACAAAAAAGCTACTAACATCAGAATAATGCCTCCTCGATACCATACAAGTTCCATCTGATGCATTTCTTTCTAACACCAATAGCAGTCGCGTTATTCAGGTGACCTGTTTAAAATGCCCCACCCTGTATACACTACTGCTCATGGAAGTGTGGACACTTCAAAATTATGTGAAAAAACAGAAATTGGAACCGAAATTACAATAACATCGTTTCTAAAGAGGGTGCTAACATTTTTTTCTTTAACTATTCGGGACCGACACTTTTACATTTGTATACAAATATAATTATTACACTATAAGAAGGTAGATCGAGTCGGTTAACGTTGTTGACAACTAATGTTAATATCGAATATTACTGTCGTCGATAAAGACGTTATCGGTAAAGTTATTGTGGGTGATATCTGGAATCGGTGAAAACGGTATCGGTGAAACCTGTGTTGGTGATTTTCATGGGAACCCTTGTAACAGAGTCAAGAACTGGTTTTTATTACTATATTTATGTGTATTACTTAAGAAAATAAAATATTAATGACTTATTATTTGGCAAATGAAGAATGACAATATAAAAATATTTTATGTATACGATTAATGAATGATTATTTTAACTTGTTAACGAAGTGACCATACTTCCATGAACGGCAGTGTATGTGTAGTGGATCCTTAGAAAAGTATTTGAACATGAAACATTGTAGCCGGTCAGTATTATTTGTATCATCTGCAAAACAATATATTTAGGTTGAAAGATAATCCCAATTTTGCTCGGTTGTTAATTAAGATGTTAAGATGAAAAGCAAACGAAAATACTGGAACTTATCCCTTGGATTTCATACATATTTTTCTCGATAGTGAGCAAATTATTTTGAGGGTAGAAAAAAATTCTTTTGGCTACAACTGGCTGTTGTAATAATCGATTATTTGTGGAAATCGAATAGATTAAATGTTAAATGTCTTCATAAATTATACTGACTCATTTTAATAAAATAAGAGTCCCCTACCAACAAGTATTCTCCTCGACGCCGCACCCGCCCCCGATTTGTTCTCGATTCTCTAATAACGTTCGCGGAACTTCCGGCGAGAATTTCCAGCGTTCGCGGTGGATCTGTCGATGCGAAAGCGGAAACTTATTGCGGCGGTATCCTGCAATAATGATAATGTCCCCGGTATCGGTGCCGTTCTCTCGAACGTCACGTCATATTATTCCAGCGGATATCGCTTTGCGTAAGCGCTCGGTCGCGCGAAAATGGAGACGTGGCCCCGATACGCTGCATCCGGACGTTTCTCGGCGCGCTTGACGTCGCGGGGAAACGTTCGAAGGATACAAACGAGGAGTTATGCCCGCGCTCGAAATCAGGATTGACGTAAATCCATTTGTCGAGGCTGTAATTTTCGAAGAAAACGCGTCCGGCGCCGCACTGGTTATTTCCGACGGATGCGAACCGGCTCGAGCATGCCAAACACCGGAACCATTTCTTTCCTCGTCAACTTATTTCGCATGGCCGTGTGCGATCGTTCCATAACCCCCAGTTTAACACGGCCGACATAAAATTTCATTCTTTGTTCGTGATCGGACACTTTGCGTCATATCGATATGACGCACGCTCTTCGAATTCTTTCCCTTTGTGATCGCCGCGTGCACCGAATTCTTTACCCCCACCCTCACCCTTTCCCCCTCCAAACGCGACGGAAATTCTTCGATTAAAATTTAATATCACGACGTTATCATTTAACGGTTTCGCGAATTCTGCGAATGACGCGCGTTCCTTTCGTTGTTTGAAACCGTGCCGCGAACATTCGACAGGTCACCTGTGTGTTTGTTTGAATGCTTCGAACGGTGTCCCTTGTGTTGGTGACTAGCGACGTCCTAAAGTGTAGACCCATATGTTTCTCCCGCAATGCGCACGTTTCATATTATTAAATAACACGAACATATCAGTATATAATTTGTATTACGCAATCATCCGTTCGTTAATGTTATAGCGTTTAATGAACTTCGCCTTAACTACGCTTTTCTAAAGAAATTACCGTGAATTCACATTGGGGTCACTAATCAAAATAGAAACGAACATTTGGGACATTGTTGTGACTACAGTGGCGCTTCTAAAGACTTTCGTTGTTTCATTGTACAGAGTGTTTCGGATTTGTTAGCATAGACAACAAGGGAAGAAGTGTTGTTCTTCAAGTTTTTAGAAAAAACTATAGTGCCGTAACAGATTTTTTACCAATGTAGATTTGCTAATATTTAGATTCCAACATATTTAATGATATAAACAATAGTTACGTGTTTCTCGATCGTAAATTTTAATATAAATCAAATATATGTTCTTGGCGCACAGTTTCGATCAATAATAAAAGTAATAACTAAGCAAATTAGCAATAATTAAGTTTAACTCAACGTTTCGATCCAGTTGTGGATCATTTTCAAGAGCAATTGCGTCTGAAAATATATATAAACAAAATATATATAGACAAAATATATTGGGTATCTCACAATGTTAATAAAACTGTAAATAATATTTTAAAGAAACATACTTGCTAAATGTAAAGAAAGGTTTTAAAAAGCGTGGAACTCAGTCATTATTTGTATTTTTAAAATCTTTCTTTACACTTAGTAAGTATGTTTCTTTAAAGTATTATTTACAGTTTTATTAGCATTGTGAAATACCCAATATATTTTGTTTATATATATTTTCAGACGCAATTGCTCTTGAAAATGATCCACAACTGGATCGAAACGTTGAGTTAAACTTAATTATTGCTAATTTGCTTAGTTATTACTTTTATTATTGATCGAAACTGTGCGCTGAGAACATATATTTGATTTATGATATAAACAATATTGTGAATAATGGTACAGCAATGTTTAGGGGTGACTATGGTCAATAGAGAGCCGAATATAGAGAAGGACAGAATGAAATGCGGTGCGGCGTTGGCATGCAGTGGAGTGGATAGTCACTGAACAGTGACCGTGCCCACGAACCCGGACAGTAAAGGGGCGATTACTGTGTTTTAATTAATTCGACGGAGCAAACTGTCAGGTTCATATACATTTGTATTTACCGACAGATGATATAGAGATAGAACTGTACTCACCACAAGCGCCCTGGTGCTGCACACGTGTATTCTTTCTCATGAGGCAGCTGGTCTGTCCAAGGTGGCAGTAGTTAGTGTAGGTCACGTTGTCGGAGCCGCAGACAGGATCAGGGGTCGGAAGGCAATCGGTGGGGCACTGACACAAAGGTTTTCCATCCTCCGACACGATGCACGTCGCTCCCCAGGAACAATACGTCTTCTCGCATGGTTCTGAAACAAGAATGAGACTAATATGTAGATAAACCATTGTTTTGTATCGAGAAAATGCTCGGCACGTATCGGAACGAACGACTAAGGAAAGTCGGACCACAGTACCCTCACCCATGTGAATTTTCCAATATTTTATGATCCTCTTCTTGGGAACTAGAAGCGACATTTTCAACAAGTTTTGTCGTTTCGTTCCTCTTGCTTCCCCGCATTCATTAACAAGAGGGTTTTCAATCATTTTCTAAATTATATTGTTGACAAATTTTCAAGAAAATGTTTAAAAATTACTCTTTTATATACCCGAATTGTTAGCTCGTTGTTCATACTGTTTAGGAACTGAAACAAGCACACTGAAATTTGAATTGCCAAACGTGTAATCAACGACGAAGTTACCTGACAGGGCCATGGGTTAGTAAGTTCTGTAACGTTTAATACGACTCGATTAAACTGTAATAAAATTTTGGTTTAGGTAATGAACGTATTCAAATATAATGGAACCTAATTATATATACGACAATCGTTTAATGACTTATTATGCGAAGGATAAGATGTAATTTCACGCTATTCAATCAGCAGAATACGTTCAATATTTCCAATCACTAGACATAATGCCATAAAGTTATTTAGCAAATTAATCATTTCAATTTTAAATTTGTTACTCGTGTTTGCAATGCTATGGAATAAGCGAAATATATTTGAATTTTCCATAAAGCAAAGGTTAAACGTTAGCAGCCGTTAATGTTTGATACATAATTAACAGAAATAGGCGATTAATTATTGTGTTATCCGTATTATAACGAATCGAAAAAGTTCGCGGACGGGAATTGAATCGCTTTTGCCATTTATATTCACGCAGCCACTCGCGAAAGCTTATTAATAAGCCACGCATACAAAAGCAACAATATTTAGAATAAACGAACACTACGCTTCGAATTTCACTCCCATTCTTCTCCGTAATCATGCCCACGATTTTCATTGAATTGGGAAACCATGAAATGCTTTCGGCACGATAATATTCAAGCGTTCCCGGGCTACCATTAATTTTTTATGAAACTATGAAACGTACCAAATTTAACAATGCTGAATTTTGATGAACGTAACGTTCGGGTTGTCGTGTTAAGAATATCTAATATTTTAATTTCGACGTAACTTTTACGGAGTGAAAGTAGCTTCCAATTTGTAACCAAAAAATTTTTGTAATTTACGTACAAACATTCGTAATCAACAAATTTTTTAAATTTACGTACAAACATTCGTAATCAACAATATTTTTAAATTTACTTACAAACATTAGCTTCAATTGTTAAATACAAATTTAATACTATTATAATTCTATAGAAAGTCTACAAAGTACCATTGACATCCAGTTTCAAATAGAATCCCATTTCCAAATCTTTTTCTCATTTATCATGGGTATATTAATTCTTTTATACATATGTTTCCTGAAGAAAATTATATTAATTATTCCGCTAGAATATAATTTACTTAATAATTTGTATGTCGATTGATTTCCACAATATTAAAACAAAATACATTTGTATAGAAGTTTATTCGATCAAATTTTGAGTATTTGAAATGAAGAAGGTAAGGAATATTTTATAAATATTAATTCACGTATAAATTAAATTTGACGTTCATGTGTTTGTTTAGAATTAATTATAAATAAATCGGAACACAGGAACATATGAAAATTTATAAACGATTATTATGAATATATTAAAATGAATTATGTATACAAATGAATAACTGAATACATGCATAAATGGAAGATGAATAAATTTGTTATTATAATAATGATGATAATAAATACCAATTTCGTGAATGTTAATGTGCCTCGTCTGACTGTAAGTATGTGTATAACAAACATATTTATATTTTTCAGCAAGTTTGTCAAGCTGGTGAGATAAATGTCTGAAGAACAAATGAATCGTTTAGTTTGACTATTTTTGAAATTAAAAACAATTTTTCTCCAAGGCAGCGAAGCTCCAATATTAAAGTCCAAAACTAATTTTTGAGAAATGTAGAATTATGAAAAATTGGAGACCTAACTGATATCCATCTTTAAATCATTAGTGACACATGTTTTCATTGGTCCACTGCCTCGGAAGTTTCGTAATTCTTTCATTTCCTCAGTTGCGTTAAACCCTTCGTTTCTAAAAATTCTTGTTCACTGCCACGGTGCACAGTGGTCCAGGAGCCCGCTTTTTATGGCCAAAACTATTGTAGCGTTATTTCAAGATTTAATGTGATCTTATTATAGGTCGTTGATTTCGTCTTGATACCAGTTAGAATATTACGATGTAAAAAATATATGCTAATATTTAAAAAATTGAGGTCACCTTCATTTTTTATAAAAAAAATTTTTTCTTTTAATTTTTTCTATTGAAGTTTGTAGAAAAGTGAATACTGATCAACTTTTGTTCGAAACATTTTTTGTCAAAATGAAAGAATATATATGGACCGTTTATTGTGAAAGTTTAAAATCTGTGACGCGTTCAGAACGTAGCATTAGAGTGCGTACTTCGCGCGCGAACGTCTACTTGTTAAAATACACGTAGAATTAAAACTTGCAGGAAGTAGCAGCTAAAATTTACATGTGTATATGTTGAAGGTCTAAACTTTCAGAAAAATCAAGTCTGAATGCTAACACTTTTCAACAATTTTTTTAAACCCTACCTAAAGTTGACATTGCACTTAACTTTATATCCTTCGTATATTGATTGAAATATGTTTATATTACCATTAAATACCTGAAATATACTTGCTCGCACATACGAAAATATAGTACAAATTTTCATTTCAGCATTGTGTAAGTGATGGTAAATAAATGAGAGCGGACCACATGTATATAATAATATAAAACGAATAATATATTTACTATGGATACAACTTAGAACAAACACGTGTAGTACATATTGCGGTCAATACAATTCTGATTATATCCGCGATCCAGGCCAAAAATCTATATCGGGAGTCTCCCGCCAGAGGTCTCATTCTGTAGGTGTGAACATATAGTTCAATGTTACCAACAGTAAGGAATAATTAAAGTATTTAGTTGTTCCTTCAATTTCATAATTCTGAACTTCAAACGCTATATCTGCTCGGAAAGCTATCCGAAAGACCTAATATTTAGAATTTCGAGGTTTCAAAGTGTTCTTAGTATGAGGGAAAAAAAATTTTTTTGAAATTCGAAAGTCGAAAAATTGAATTTTGGCCACAAAAAGCGGGCTCCTGGACCACTGTGCGGTGACGCGTAGCCGCGTGAAACAATTACCAGCACAAAAGGCTAAGGAGCGTAGAACGCAACCGGTTCCTTTGGAGTCCCTAGCTCGTAACAAAGATAACTAACTAGTCGGTCTGTCAGTCACTTATTACACCGTGGCGAAATATCGCGAGTCGTCATCGTAACTGACCGTCGCATCGGAGCGTTAATCCGTCGGACAACGATTCAGTGGAGAAGAAAGCGAGCGCTTCCGAAGGCCCATAATCCCGCGCAATGCGACGGCTCGGTTCAAACGCAAACAGCTTTCCGACCAACGCGATGTTGCAGTCAGATTTCAAAGGATCTCGAGAATTTTCCCTCTGTTTCTTCCCGGCGAAGGAGCCCGGCGACCGCAAAGATTTCGAGTCCACTGCGAACCACGGCTGCGGAGCTTTAACGATTCCCTTTAACGAAGACCGCGGGTACATTCTTGAGTGAAACGAAGAGAGAGAGAGGCTTTCGCGAAAGTTTCACGGTATGAGTAGGCAGACGGAGCTCTGCCGAAAAGAGATGAAGAAGGCGAAGAGACGAACGAACTTCTGGAACTGAATTACTGCAGCGTCGGGAGCGGAAATTCGTGTTTCGAAGGCTTTGTAGTTCTTACGCCGGGAGGGACAGTCGATAAGAAAACACCAATTAAAGGGAGACGCTCGGCGAAAATAATTAGCGTCGGCCCGATGACGCTACGGGAAGAGGAGTAACCGTCGACGAGGAGTCCGTCGGTCCCCCATCGACGACACCCTTTTTACCCAACTCGACGACGACGACGTCTTTTTTCTCGAGCGTCGCGGAGAGATTCAGGGAAGCGCAATCAATTTTCCGGGAAAGTTGGCTTCAGCTCGGAGGCAGACCGCTGGGTAACCTCGACGGATAATCCTAGCACCGCGGTCATTAATATGGCGGACAAGTTGATCCACCGTGAAAAAATCAACCGACACCGCTAACCTCTCGGGCTCGATCGCTTTCCACCCTCTCTCGTCCCGACGGACTCTCTTTTCTTCGTCCTCTTTTCTTCTTCGAGTTCGAGCCGGGAGAGAGAAAGAGTGTGTGTTTGTGGATGGGCTAGGTCCGTTCAACGATCGACGAGCAACGAACGGCCTCGCTGAAAGAAAGTGGATGATAAAGAGACGTTTTTACCTTTTGACGATTCCCGTTTCTTCGCGAGAATTGACAGACACCGGCGACAACGAGCTCTGTCCCTGGGTAAGACGGTTTTGCTGTCATTCCTGGCGGAAATGCCTTCGGGACGAGCTCGCTCAAAGTGTTCCCCACGTAACGTTTCAATGCTGACCCTCTTTTTTCAGCGGCGAAGCGGATTTTTCTAATATTTCAAGCCGCTCGACGACGGGTCGCTTGGGTCGCTGCTGGGTGCTTGGGTGCGTGGGGAATTCTCTTTGTAAGATTTCAAGCTGTCCGTAATGGACCCCTTTTGTTTAAGGATGGACGGTGATAGCTAACGATAGATTCGCTAGTCGGATTAATACCAGCAAGGTAAGAATGGACCATAATTGATTATTTTATATGGAGGTGTGTTCGTTAACCTTTGAGGAAGTGTCGACGTATTGGTAATGAGTTTGTGCATCTCCAGTGATCCAAATTAGTTTCTAAATTATGACAATGTCGTAAAACCAATCATTTTAGAGATGCCTCAAATTTTGCAAAGCAACGTTTATTTTCCTCAAAAACAGTTTCACTTGCAATAGCAGGTGAAAAACTGAAGATTCAGTTTTTCTAAAGAATACTACACATTCGAACGCCTTTACAAGCTTTGAAAAATTTTTCGCAAGTGAAACTGGCATAGGTTTGAAGATTAAATCCTCCTCTTTACAACGACTCCTTAAAAATTGATGTACGATCTTCTTTTACTGTTTTACGGAATAGAAATGAAGAATAAGTTTGAAGCTTGACAGACTGACTAAAAAAAATCGTAAGTAAATTTTCAAGGTGTCGTTGTAAACAGGAAGCTTCAATCAAGACAAAAACGTCTCCAAGATTTCACATGTTTGAAGGTATAGCGTTTTCAAATTAGCGTATGATAGTTTGCAATATGGAACTACAATCTGGTGAGTAATTAATACGACGATTAATCGTGGCTGAGAATTCTCGATGTTTATCGTTCTTCGAGAAACAATCGTCTACAGGGTTCGCAGTTGCCGGGACAAGTGGCGACATTCTCGTTACTCTAGGAATCGTTGCGATGGGGTCCCGTTAGTTGAAAACGTCGTCGTGATTAATTTCCCACCGGACGGGAATACTCGTTCGAGAATTAATCGACTAGGACTGTTCAGCCCCGCTGGAATTCGTTTGTCGTTAACCACGAGATGCGTGCGAAGTACACGTATCCTTCGAGAATCTGCAATCGTTTTCGTTGTACCGTGGATATGAACCTAATATAATTGTCTTGTTACGATTCATATGTCGTGTAGTTCGTAACTGTAGAACAGTGGTTCTTAACCGGTGTTCTTTTTGCAATTGTTCCGCGAAATATATTAAATATATTATATACAATCAACAATATTCACTGTCTTCAAAAATGTCAAGAACCCCTGCTATCGAGAGATAGGAATACACTTGTTCCATTACTGCAAATAACATTGCGTTTAGCAATTTGTTAGACATCGAGAACTGGTGATTTTTTGTTGCAAGCATTTTTCTCCAACATTACCAGAAGCAAAGGAAATAATTCTTATCGATCGAAAATTGAAATATAAAATATGTTTATGATATCGGCGCCAGGTTCGATCATTTCAAGAAGAACAACAAATATGCAATTTAAGTATTTAAGTTTCTCAACGTTTCGATCTCAATGTGGATCATTATCAAGAGACAAAATTTTTGCGTTTGCTGTGAAAAGTGGGACGAATACTTTTTAAGACACATAATTGTGAGTTACACTATTTAAACTTTACCCCATGCTGGCGATAATGTAACTCTAATTACCAGAAGTGTCTGAATACGCTGAACGTGTGCATGAAACTAGGGCAGACTTAAAGAATATTTCAAAAATTCTTGTCGGTAGAATTGACACGACTGGTAGTTAATATTTTCTCGTACGTCATTATAGATAAAACCTGTTTAAATTCGAATCTTGAAAAGAGACAAAATATAACAGTTCATAGTCACATTTCAACGTGGCTAATAATGTTCACGGATTAAGTTCACGTCAGAATTTCGATGTGGCTCGGTGACCATCGGGCTGGACGAAATTAATCAATAGCAAATACCGCGACGCAGACCTCATCAATTTTTCGGGCCGCGAACGCTTTGATGTCATCCGAGCGACATTTCGTATCGTTCCACCCGAGGACGAGGCGATTCCTGTGGACCATTTTATCGTGTAGTTCGTCCAGCGTGATCTGTCGGCCGATTCAAAGGTCATTTTCCACGAACCTCATTGAAAATTCAATGCATTCGATGACTTTCTACTCGAAGTGTCAATCACCTCGACTAGAATGATGAATTAATGCATGAAACGCGTGAAACGGAACGAATACGCGGCAATCAAAGATGGCCGACTGTTGGCATGCTACGCAGTAAAGGGAGTTGTTTCATTCGTGTCACATTCGAAGTGCATCGAACTGGATATAAATTTTTGAAACAGTCCTCGCTGTAATTACAAATCTCCAGGCTGGAAATATCACCCAAAATTAACTTCAACGACGATTCTCGAGAATTTGTTCATACTTGAACCATGATAATTTCATTAAAAATACAGTAGAGTATGATAATAAATTTGGATTCGCTTTAAATGAAATTCTACAGCGAACGTGGAAGGAAAAATATACAATGAGATTACTTTTGCGGTGTAAACTTTTCTTGCATAACCTGATACATTTGCCTTTCCCCTAAAAATGTTTACCTTTTTCGTATGTTATCCAGTAGATTTTGACAAGAAGATGTGAGAAATCCAAATTTCGATATTGGAGAAGCGCGATCGTCACTACACACAACGTGGTGGCGCTAACCTGTCAAAAACTGGAGAACGCTCTACTTTCAACACATACAGGGTGTCCCAAAATTCCTCCGACACCCGAAAACGGAAGGTTCCTTGGGTCATTTGAAGCGACATTTTTCTTTACAAAAATGGCGTCCGCGGCTTTGTTTAGAAGTTATTAACGAAAAACACGGACCAATCAGAGCGCGATCTAGACATGCGATGACACGTTCGGCCAATTGACAGTTGGCGCGTCGGGCCGACTGTACTAACTGGCGTCTAGGTCGCGCTCCGGTTGGTTCGTGTTTTTTGTTAACATCTCCTAAACAAAGCCGCAGACGCCATTTTTGTAAAGGAAAATGTCGCTTCAAATGACCCAAGGAACCTCCCATTTTCGGGTGTCGGAGGAATTTTGGGACACCCTGTATATCTTCTGAACCATTGATCCCCCAGGATCAAAACTTGGCTTTCTTACATCTGCTCGTCCAAATCGACTATATACCATAGGAAAATGCAAAAATTTCAGGTTACGCAAGGAAAAGAGCAGCCCTATTGCGAATCTCGCCACAAAATCAATTACACGATGTTAACAAGTGGCGGTTCTAACTTATCAGAGCCTATCTTGCACTTAGGAAAATCAATTTCTCCGTAGTTCAGTTTTTGTGTAACAATTTACGTGGCGAATTTGCATAATGATCGACAATCTCGTAATAAATCGGTGGTTTACGCTTTCATCGTAGTGGTCGAAAAAAGGAAGGCCGGATCAGGGTGTAACGCGAGGCGTGTAGTCATTCCGCGATAAACAATCTGGTCATTTTCGTTGACGCCGTCGTGTTTCGCGGGACGGTAAACGTTAGCCGTCGAATTCCAGGGCGATCGTCGCGCGTTATCGCGAACTGGCTGTTCCACGGGGCGATGAAATGTGGCGTACGAACGAAGACAGTGTCGCAAACGAGCTCATTCGGCGATCGACGGTCTTTAACAGCGGCAGTTTGCCCCCGCGCGACACGGACGACTTGTGTATCGTCGTTTACGATCGTTTTAAAGTACCGGTACGTTCGTATAATGTCGACAGTGCATAACTGGCCACCTCGTATCGTGATAAGGACAAGCGGCAGATAACCGCTTGTGCGAGGGTGGTTCCGAGGCACCCTCGCCGTCGAGATTTCGCCGGACGATTACGCGCTAATTCACCCCCAACCTTGGATATATTTTCAGCGCACACCATTTATATATAAAAAACCCCACCGTTTAATTAAATAACATTCTCACGTGAAATTCATAAATCCTTGTCCGTTAATCATGCGCATAAACCATAAAAATTAAATCACTGTTCAAAGAGTACGTTCGCGAATGTACAGTTGAGGCCAAAACGATCGAACCGTACACTTCGGTAAATCACTTATATTGTTACGTACCGGTAAATGTATCAGTTTCTAAGAAATGTTCAACATTTCTTAAGACATTTCTAAAGACGTAAACGTTGCAGTCCTCAAGTGACACAATATGAACGTAATAATACACACATGATTCATATAAAAGGAACAAAATGTGTACAAACAAACTCACGGATTATCGTTTTATTCTATTGCACTCAGGTACACACTGCTTATTAGTGATGGCGATACAGTATCGATACATCGAGATATATGATAATCTCAAGTTCAATATATCAACACTTTGTAGGAATGCTGGCGTAACGATATATTGTTTTATCAATACTTGGACCATAAATATCGAAACTTTAAGTACCACTACTAACGATATCAATATTACACCTGTATTGACTCTGTGACTATTGATATTCCATCGTCATTCAAATTGATTTTTTAAATTCTCTACAGACGAAATTATATTCATAAATACTGTACATTGTCAATAAAAATAAAAGGTACATATGATATTGATTAGCAATATTTATCGATACAAATTAATGTTTGGCCTATTATTTAAAATGCTTTGTGAACGCGAGAATTTGCATAAAAATGTGCACTGTAACGATGACTTAAGTCCTCCGCCTCCTAATTTCGCATGGGCTACATCGTATTTCAATTTCGTCAAGATTTCTGACGCAGCACGGCGTCCAAAAAGTGATCCGTTTGGCGTGGAATGACCCAGCTACTCTGTTCGATAGCCGAGCAAGATGGATCATGACAGATGATCGAGTTGCCAGGGGAGTGTGAGCAAGCTGAGCAAGAAACCGACACGGTCTCGAATCGAACGATCGGAAAGATGGTTCCTTTCACGCGATCACCCTTTTTCCTTGCCGCTTCTTGTCGTCGGCGCACTGGTTTCTGGAACGCGTGACGCGAATACTGATGATAATTATGCAAAAATTATGATAGATCGTAATCTAAAATTCAATAGAGCTTTTTTTCTCTCTTGTACGCACTCTACTACACATCTATTCTGTCTCCTCTTTCGCGTTTCTATTAACGAGCTACAAGACAGCTGCGTTTTAGTTTAACTGACTTCGATAGTTGACAATATAAAACTCCGTTCGACATTCATTTCTTTCATACCATCTATAAATAAGCGAATTTTCATCAAACTTTCTGGCGATAGCTTTCGATTCTGCAACACGTTCAAAGCGTTGTTATTAACGTTTATAAATTCTCCCATGAAATTCTCGTTTGACGTTCACCCAACTCGATCAATCTACACTTGTCCCGCGAGTAACCGGGGCTTACAATGAGGCGTTCAACGTGACAGCGAACACCCGAAACTTGTTTACTCGTCAAAATTACAAAATTTCACGCGTCGTAATTACTTGCCTTGGGCACGTCCAAAGTTCAAATATTGACGCACGCGGATGAGAAAGTAAAGTGAACGACCTCTTCAACGAACATGTAAGAGTGAGATTGCTTTATAACGAGAATCCCTCGCTTAAACCTCCAAATACTTTCAACGAACACAAATAATTAACGTCATTGGTGTTTCTATTTTCATCGCGGATTTGATATGGCGAATCTACAAAACGACTTTGCGACAGCAATTATATTTAGAACCACATCGTGTGGCGTCTTTGAGGAGTCATTAAAAATTGCTGTAGTATTATTTAAAATATTGTTTACATTATTAGATATGTCGGCATCTAACCAATTATTAAACATTTGAGTATGGTATGATTATGTCAATTTCATATTTACAACATTTAAGAAATCATAAAGAATTGAAATATGCTAGGTCCAAACTAATTAATTGTTCGTAGAACTTTCTTGTTCATCACTATATTACTGGTTATAAAATATATAATTCCGAAGACGTTACCTTTTTCACAAATATTATCTATGAGCCTGTAGTTACAACTAGGATTATTTCCTTTCAGAACATAACGGACATCCTTGAAACAGACGATGGAAGCCAATGCAAATCACCGTTTTCGTAGGCAAATTTTAAGAAAGTGGAATTAAGTAAAATTTGATTCGCTGTAGTGAGAGTTTTACTAGATAAAAAGCAGCCAACTAAAAACTGTTTCATTGATTTAAACGAATAAAATGTTGGACAAAGTGTATAAACAAAGTAAAAAATGAACAAAGTAAAAGAATTCGGAAAATTCCGTTAAGAATACGTTTGCAAAGCTAGGAACGTCTTTAAAACGAGCAAGGAAACTGTCGGTACGAGCACGAGTGAAGTTCCGTAGCATTTATCAAAAGTAACATTCCGATGGTGCAAATTAGCCAAGAAGAACGAGAATCTCGAGGAGCGCTCGCGCAGCCTAATAATTAATTAAGAAGAGAATTTCGCTTGAATTCGCGAAACATCGAGTGTTTATAAACGCTCTCGGATGGAACTTTAATTACAAACGTAAACGAGCGGATATCTTCCCGTAGCTTGGCTTTTCCTGGAGATCCCGGGATCCCGATAATCTTTAAACGCGACCACGTATACACGCAGACAAAGTGCTAATTGGCAAGTTGCAAGAAGCATCGAGCCCAGCAGAAAATCCAATAATAGTGGAAACCGACATTCCTCGAAGGTTCATTAACTGGGACAATTATTATCCGATTGTTGAAAGGGCAAACTCAATACTGGTGCGCGGATTTCCTAGTCGCCGCAGCGCAGCGAGTGCAATTATTCCGCGTGCCACTTGATTAGTCTCTTCGAACCACTTACCTGTGTGTTGCAAGTTGCACGTGTAAGCGGCCGTGTCTCTCGACCGGCTTGTCCTCGATACACGCCACAATTTCAACTTTCAGCTTGAGCCAAGCCCGTGACCTCTCATGCGTACACAAATTATTTGAATAAACTCTGCTAATTACTCGCCGTTAACTCTTCGCTGGTTTACGCTGCAACGTGTTTCCGTCGCAATCCTCGCCGAGCAGTGCCACCGCGAAATTATGATTGTTCCGACAAGACTTGACGTTAATCGGATAACGGATAGAAAAATACAAATTGCGACGGGATTCACAGCTTAATTAACACTTTAACTATCGCAGTATGTTTAATCCTGCAATACGGAAATCCACGACTACACGTTTTCCGATGAAAAGGGAGACGGTTGATATGGGACAATAAAACTCTCTATTTTGGATTATTTTATAATAATAACAAAAATATATTCAGTGAGATTTTCTGTGACTTTTAACATAATATATGTGTTTAACATATGTTTAACATAATATACTTTTAACATAATATATCTCTCTGTATATTTCAGGCACAAAAATGTCTCTATGAAAAAGATCCACATAGGGATCAAAACGTTAGAAACATGTTTAAATAATTGCACGTTTGTTGTTTTCTATAAATGATCGAACCTAGCGCCGATATCATTCAAATTATTATATTACTAAATATCGATCGAGAAGAATTTACCGTTATAATATACGTCTTACATACAGGATGATTCTACTAATTGTTACCACTCACTGGTACAGTATTTGGAGACTGAAATAAATGCTTGAAACCAAAATGGTATTCTAAAATTGTTACTGCTTGTGTTTTATTTTCAAGTCGGACACGAACGTGTGCGATCGTTTAATACCATCTACGTTATGGAACATTTTAATAGTTCGTGCACTCGCCACTTAACCAAATGAATTCTCAGTGATCAAATTGTTAGGTAATAAATCAAGGATCGACGCGAGAACGAAGAATATTAATGATAGGATATTGCAAATATTGACCCCGAGATCGTTGGTTCACGGAAATACGGGGAAGAAAAGCCAGAGCTAATAAATTATCGTTTCTATTTGCGAAGATGAGTTCTCATCTCCAATTTTCTTTCTCCCTCAAGCACACACAAATACACACACACACGCACATACTTTGATCGTCTCGACCCACATCTTCACCTACCCTAAGAGAATTCGATTCCTTTGATCAAGCAACCAGGGCTGACGAGGCGATCTGCTGGGCTGAAACTTCTCGTCGAGAAGCCGGCAATGTGCAGAGGCCTTTCCTTTCATCAATAGCACCGATCGGGATCATTTATTAACTTTAAATTCCACTGCTCATTTCGGCACCGCAGCCAATTATTCAACTCAAGTGGGTCATTTACAAGCTGTTGTACCGTTAATGATCGATTTAAATACCAGAATAGAGATTAAAACCTTTCGCAAGCTTATTCAATTGTTGCTGAGAGCCAGAAATTAGGCCGCGGGGTACGACAATGCTTCACGAGTCACCGATTAATATGAAAAGTCTTCTGTTTTATTCCTGAATCTTGTGCTTCGCGAAACATATCCGATTCTTTTTCACGAGGTAGATAAATTCTTAGAGGAGCCAAACGCGCGAGGAAACATATATGATTTTTATTCGGTTAACATATCTTTTATTCTCATTTTATTATCTACTCTCATTCTATTATCTTATCTCATTCTATTATCATATCTTCAAGTCTAATTTTCATCACTGCGAATATTCATAATATTGTTGGTAATACTGACATTAGTAACATCATTCGGCGTCACTAAGGTAAGTTAAATATGTTTTTGAGAAATTGACTATTAAGATGCAGAGATAGGATCTTGAATGGAAATAAGTCATTAATCCAAGAATGAGTGGCCAAAATTATGAATGATAGAATATAATTAGTTTAGAGATTGCTCGCTGCCTCCGAATCAAAAATATATTTGCGAATGGATTTATTCCTGGGTACATTAATCCGTGTCTGTCAGAAATAATTAAATGCGAAATCGGAATATAATATTAATATCGCAAATGAGAGAAGAAATTAAATTGATCAATGTAATACTAGTATAGAATATTTAAGTAAGCTTTCGAGGAAAGTTATTTCGGATCAAAGATAAATTTTGAGATTCCTTCGTTCAGTAGAATGTAAACTGGCGCGACGTGAGTCAGTCATCTAAAGACCATTCAACTAGAATATTTATTGAAAACGGATTGAATTATAATACATTTTGAGATTACAGATAGTCACATAAATTTTATTATAAACCAATGACTGAGGAGACGTGCACGGAGGATGGGACTCTGACATTTCTTAACTGTATATTGCGAAAGCAAAATCTCAAATTTTCCATCTTCGAAGTTACTTGCGTAAGTATGCAATTTACTGATTGCAACCTGTAACCGTATTCGTCTCAATTTCCCCGGTCAGGGTTAGGTTCTCGTCCCTACTTACAGTGTCGTCAGACCGGGGAGATTGAGGGGAATACGGTTACCCTCTCTCTGTCATTACCAGGTGAGTCATGTGACATTGTCACACGTCACCGCACCGAGCCATGGCTGATGCGAGGAAGGAAAATGGAGGAATAGCATCGTAGGCTAGAGTGGGAGACAAGTCCTAATGTAGCGACGACCAGTCGGGTGCTCGACGAATTGTAAGGGCCACACATCTCCGAAGCAAACATGAACTCGAGATTTACGAGTCAGTTCGATACTCGAAGCGTTTCAATAAAGAACTCAAAGCAGACCAAATCCAGCGACTTAATAACGAAGCAGAACTCGTGATCTCGTTACGATATTCCAAAGCTTCTACATTAAAGCTGTAACAAGGGTAGCAGACGGTCCGCGTATCGTAAAAACTGGTCAAGCCCCGTGGCAACTTCCTTTTTCGCAGTTCAGCCAGCATTAATCGTTCATGGCTGTATAAAAGAAGTCAGTCCAAACCGGCAGAGCTAAGAAGGGGCTGAAAGTGGAAGGTAGGGTAAAAAGGGCGGCTTGATCCTGACCAGAGATGCCGCTTTCAAGTTTAATCGTTTTTAGCAACTGCGCGTCCGCTCATGGAATTATCCTCGGTGAAGAGGCGGCGAGATATCCTGGTCTCCGATCTGCTGCCATCCTTTTCGCAATCTCCCATGATAATTGGCTCATGCTTCGACTACCAAGCCAGATTAATTACTTGTGAGCAGCGGTCATATTCCTTTCATGAGTTTCGCCTTGGGAATCGATTTCTAATAGAATACCATCGAAGGGATCGAAGGACAGAAATTGTTACTGTTCACGAGCCCCTGATCCAGTCTCGACTAGTTCCTAGTCCCTCGATCCTCAAACTGGTGAAGTTCTAATCTGCTTGCTTACCGTGACATTGAATTTATAGGAGAGTCATACTGCTGCGACTCGAATACACATCAGCTATGCAATCCACCGAAGTCCATAACCGTTTTGAGCATACTATTGCCTAACTCTTCCACTCATTGTCATTACTCGCATCGTTAACTATTCTACGATGTATGTCTAGATATGAATTTCTTTTCTTAAGAATTTTTTAAAGATGCAAATTATGTATTTGTATCCTTAAAAGCTTCTAATGCTTTGCCATTTATGAGCTCCTTTTCATGATCGCATAAAGTGGTGCGTAAAATAGAGACGAGTAAAGTCGACATGCACAATGAACGAAAATTCGTACTATTGATTATCCAATGACGGTGACCAGTGAGGATAATTGGAACCCTCTAATTTTTAGGTAGCATGCACGTGTCTTCAGCTTTCGGTGAATTAGCTTTAGAGTTTGGATCCTAGACGTCAATTTATTGCGTTCTTAGTGAGCACGTGCACTTCCAGTGCACCAGCTTCCAAGTTAATAGCGATTGAGGTGTCGTAAACCTCCAGATGCGACACAACAGTCAATGGGGTCGTTATTTGCGCGTCCATCTTGGAACCAGCATCCTCGTGTACTGCTTTATGGATCGAGGACCATATGCGAAATATTTATGAAATTACTTATGACCGTTTCCGTTTGAAGTATGCTCCTAAATTGGCTCTACAGATTTAACATCAAGGAATACGTATTTTATGGATTCTATCCAGAGCTGCAACTATTAATAAAAAATATGGCCACTTGAAGCTTGCATCAAAAGACCAGCTGTTTTAAGTCTCAACAAAAGTACTCGTAGAAGTACTTCGAAGTTCTGAAGTACGTGTACGTTAAATACACACGAAATAGGGATCTCTCATAATTACGTGTATAACATTGTTGTAATTTCTTTTGATAAGTTTTTGTAATATTATTGCACATATAGATGACATTTGGGAATATGACTTTCTCGTGCATGCCTACATAAAATCTGGAACTTGGAAAAATATAACATCTCTATAAAACGTAATCTGGTAAAAGCGCGAAGTTCCTGCAGTTTCAAAAATATTGTACAGTTTCCCAGCAACTTCGAAAGTAATGCAGCATAAAATCAGGAGACCCGCACATATCTTCTCACGTGACGTAGATCTTCTGCAGTCAAATATACTTCCATTTATATTTGTCTTCTCTCGAGATCTGCATCGTGATATGTGCTTGCTAAAATAACTTTCTTTAGCCCCGTTTAATAAAACGTCAGACACATGTACGAAAGAAATTGTTTTTTTCAAAAAAGCCCGTCAAGTGACATTAACATTCATAACAATTCATTGAAATAACACCTCTGTACGAATAGGAAGACGTCTGTTATGTCTGTCGACGTATTGCGACTTAATTAATAATTATTAATTAAATAATATTCGTTAGAAATAAGTATTTGCACTCCACTCCGATCACCACATCCAATTCCCATGTCATACCTCCAGTCCTATCATATCTTAATGTATTCTCGGTAAATCACCAATCGCGTATCCCATAGCATCCGTAGCCAAGACACTTGTTATGCCTGGCGATACATTCGCTTAGAAGATAAGTTGCCTCTCTTCACCTATATATTCGGTCTCGCGAAGAGACATCATAGTCAGTTCAACACGATAGTTCGGACAGTCAGACTGTCACGTTGTTCAAGACTCAAGCGAGGCTTGCTGCCTCCTGGACATCCCGTTCCGGACTCCGACGAGTCCTCGAACGGTCGTACCATCCCGCGCGATTCTAATTCTAATCCTCGTTAACCATTGTATCGTTTCATAACAGTCTGAAATATATATACCAAGTTATTAATTTAATAAGCGAGTTTCGCTTAGTTCAACTTCCCTCATCCTGTTATATTCTCCTTCTAATTCGCGAGGCACGCGGAAGCCTCGCTCAACTTCAATACCTTAGTATTCAACACCTTCTATAATACGAGTGTCGCGTGCCGCGCCGCACCGGTCTCTGTTATCAGTAACGTACGAGTCCAAATCAACGAACGTGAAGCCAGAGATCAACAGCAGCTGAGCATCACACGTCAACCAAGTCACCAGTGACGCGACCTTTCCGAGAACGAGCAAGGATCGCCGCTCTCCCTCATACGACCAGCTGATTTGGCCGCAGCAGCCGTCTGGAAGGGGTCCCATGGAAATCACCGACAACATTTCACCGACTGCAGATTTGACCGAAAACACCTTTAACCGATATCGATTTTGATCGACGACGATTATTGACCGACAACGAATTTGATCGACACCAGATTTGACCGACAGCACCTTTAACCGATATCGATTTTGATCGACAACGATTTGGACCGACAACGAATTTGATCGACACCGGATTTGACCGACAGCACCTTTAACCGATATCGATTTTGATCGACAACGATTTTGACTGACAACGAATTTGATCGACACCAGATTTGACCGACAGCACCTTTAACCGATATCGATTTTGATCGATAACGATTTTGACCGACAACGAATTTGATCGACACCAGATTTTACCGACAACAAATTTCGCTAACTGAGGTGGTCGTCTCGGTAAAATTCGCACGTCGTTATCGGTCAAAATCGTCGTCGATCAAAGTCGTTATCGGTTAAAGATGTCGTTGGCCAAAGTTATTATCGGTCAAATCTGGAGTCGGGGAAATTTGTGTCGGTAATTTCTATGGGACCCGCCTGAAAGAAGCCGTTACTGTTCGATAAATCAACAATTATTTCCCTACGAAGATCCGCGCCGTTTCCACTGCCTGTACTCTCGTCAGACGTTTTGGATGAACCTACTGCCTGTACGCGCTAAGTAGAATACGCGCATCTCGCGACGAGTCGTGGTTCCCAGTCAAACTTCGGACGAACGCGCCGCGTGGACTAAAAGGTTGTATCATATTTGAGCGTCTAGCAAGGGGAATGGGTCGCGAAACGGTAAATTCATGCGAGCCAAATCCCGGGACGTAACACCACCGTATCCAAGCATAAATAGCGTTTGCTGTTTTGACAAGAGGTCTTGGGGTTAATGGAAGTTTATTTCTGGTGTTATTCGTGGTTTAAAGGAAATTTTGGACACACTGTACTTTTTATACGAACGTCCATCACTTGTCATACACTTTATGATTTATGTATCCCCACTGTTTTTGTGAATTAAAATCGAACCGTTTTTAGCATCAGAAGTTTATTTTTCAGTTGAAGTAATGTACCGATAAAATTATATTTTTGCCACTGTGCATGCCAAATAATAATATTGATCGATGGCAAACGAGTATTATCTTTTTTAGTTAAAACTTGCATAAATATTCCTAGTGATGTGAAAGCCATTTTCGGAGAGTTACTTATAAAAATTTATACATTTTTATCATGTGAAAAATTACCCAATGAAATTTTAAAAAATTACTACTAACACTTTTATATTTATAGCGAAAATGTGTAGGTCAAATACAAAGCAGTGAAAATATTTAAAAAATATTATGGTCTCTAGTTTGATATAGTACTAAAATTAAGTACTACAATTTGTTTCATAGTTACAACGTTGGCTTTAAATGTGCAGAAACTTAATTTGGCTTTGGTGACGCAAAATGTAAGATAACGAGACACGAGAATGTGTTAGTGGAACAAGATTTCCTCGAATAAGTGTTACAAGAGTCGTCCACGCCGCACCCTTGGTTTATTAACACTTGGCGCCGTTTATTATTCCGTTAATTTGATTTCTTTACAAGCTAAGACTTGCATTTAACAATAAGTCTTCGGTAGTACAGGAGCAATTGTGCAGCCGTGTTGCGGCGTAGTATTATACGGTTAATTATCACGGACGGTTCTATTTACACTAATTACTTCGGGGGAGCAGAGGTGCAACAGTGATCGATGCACACTGACTAGCAACTAGTGTGTATAGGTGTACTCGGCTGAGGATCCCTTATATCTTAGCGAATCTGAAATTGCACGGAGGAAAAACGAAACGGTACAGGGCCCGTCGCTGTAAACTATACAAACTGTACAAGAAAAAGGGCCAGGTCGAATTTTGTTGTTTCGCGATTTATTGAAGCGACGGCATCGGAACAGGGAAACATCAACAGTCAGCCCGCGAAATGTGAGCACGAAAGTTTCGAAAACCGTGAAGGATTTGATCAAAGCAAATATTTTAAAAACTTGGCAGTCTAATTCACGGCAAACCGTGAAATGATTTTCCAGCAAATTCACTGCGTGCTTCGCCGAATTTTCGTAATGATTCGATCTCGAATTTCTCTGTAAATTCATTATGGCTTTTGCCCAAAGCAGCGCGCGTCAAATAAACACAGCGTATTATAGAAATTAGAGTGTGGTTTTAGACAAGTATACAAGTATTAAAATGTGCTCCGATGATTTACACACGAGATGAAAATGAACATTTGTGATTTTGTATAATGAAAAATAAAAGTCGTGGACTGAAAATATTAAATTTTCATTGTCTTTCCTAATCTTGATTATAATTATTGTAAACAGAACACATTTTCAGAGTTATAGTATAGTTGTTAGAGTTATAAAAGGAGTGACAAACACTGTCGTAAATGATTATATCGAATAATCATGTCTCCTTAAAATTCATTATTATCGCTTTTAATATTTTCGTGGAATGTACATTAATAAGTGCTATTTAAACTGGCTAAAGTTGGAACTCATTAGCTAAGGAGATAGTTAAATATTCATATCGAGCGAATTTTTATATGCAGACTGAAGGATGTACTTATGAACATCAACCGCAAGAGAATAAAAGTTGTACTAGATACATGTTCGGAGTATTGAAATTCAAGCATCTCGT